>OY747137.1:55349253-57872344 GCA_963556465.1 Berberis vulgaris
TAGAAACATTATCAGTAATAAATCGACCTTTTAGGAAAGCGCCTTGATTGGGAGAGATGATGTATCCAAAAGAGGTTTGAGCTTATTTGCTAGAATTTTGGAAATGCCCTTATAGACAACATTGCATAGGCCGATATGGCAAAAACATTCTTGTGAGGTGGGATTCACCACCTTAGGGATTAGGGTTATAAAAGTCTGATTGAGTTTTGGATCCATACACTTAGTGGAGAAAAAAGTTTGAACGACTTTAATAACATCACGGTGAACAATAACCCAATATTTCTTGAAGAAAAAGACGTGAAAACCATCCGAACCAGGAGGCTTATGACTCCCAAGAAAAAAATTGTCTCACGAATGAGCTTCACACTCGAAATAGCCACCAGCGAAAGATTATCCGAGGCAGAAATAACTAGTTGGAACAAGTGAATGAGAGAGCTATTTGATTGGGGCTGGGAGGACTAGAAGACCGAAGAGAAGTAGTGATTGAGGGTCCTAGCCAAACCATATGGCATAGATTGCCACAAGTCATGTTGGTCCTTGAGATGCAGAATAAGATTAAATTTACGGCGCATGAGGGCAGAGGGATGAAAAAATTTAGTATTGTGATCGCCCTCAGCCAACCAAGAAACCCCTGACTTATTGCGCGAGATTCTAAAAATGAGTAACTCCTCTAGGCGAGATTCTAAAAATGTCGTCGTGGCGACATTATGGGTGTCTAATGGTTCATTCTGGAGAGCATCCAAAGCTGCGTGGGTTTCAAGAATGCTCTCTTGAACGTTATGAAAGCCAGTTTTTGTTCCACCTGGTGAGAGCAAAACTGAGGTGACGGGTTTTAAAGTAAAGTGTGTGGGACGGAGTGTTTGGTCCAGGGGCATTCCAAGAATTTAAAATGAAATTACGAAAACCTGGGTGCCTTGTCCACATGTGAAAGAACTTAAACGACTTAGGGAAAGGCGTAAAGGATACTAGTTGTAGTGAGAGAGCCATGTGGTCTGAGGCAGGGGCATGTATGGATTGACAAGCTACAGATGGAAAAATAGCTAACCATTCAGGAGTGACCAGGGTCCGATCAAGCTTAGCCTTAATACTGTAGGTGCCCCGTCGTTTATTCGACCAAGTGAACTGGGAGCCTTTGATGGGGAGGTCAATAAGCTGATAAGTGTCTATAAAAGTTTTAAGATGACTGAGAGAGGTCAGGGACGGGCGCACTCCCCCCCCCCCCCCCCCCCCCAAAATTTTTTTAGACTGGTCATAAAGAGCATTGAGGTCCCCAAGAACAAACAACGGGAGTGGTTGAAAACTATAGACTTGTAGCATGTTCTTCCAAAAAGCAACTCGGAGTGCCGAGTTTGGTTCACCATAAACAAATAAAGCAGACCAGCTATTAGTAGCATAGTAATCAGAGATAGTGTAGTTAAAATAATATTTACAAAAAGAAATAACTATAAGGTTAATACCTTCCTTCCAAAAAATAGCAATCCCTCCTGACTATCCTAGCACAAGAACCGAGAGTTCGTGTCTGAATCCAAGTCTGCGGTACGCTCCATTTGAGCGGAAGTGGCTTTAGTTTCGGAGAGGAAAATAATATCTACATTGGACCCGGCACCGCGAACATTTTGGTAGACCCGACAGTGGCTTTATTTGCTGGAACGTTTTGGTAGACCCGGCACCGCGAACGTTCCAGGCAAGAATCATGTAACTAGAGGCGACTTTGCTGAGGTAGTCGCCTGAACCTGAGTATCCTGAGGAAGAGCATAATCATTTAGGCATATAGAAGGGCCCACAATAATAGTATCTGAGGGGTAACTGACTAAAGTAGCAGTAGCCAAAGATTATGGTGCAGAAACAGTGCCTAATGTGAAGCCAATAGATCCAGACCATTGCTACTTTTTAAGTTCACCGGGATTATCATCACTATCCTGCTGAGAGTACAATGTCCTTTTACCTTTCTGTATAACGGCCTCTCTACGGGCCTGAATCATTGGGCTAGCTATAATAGATTTCCCTTGGACTCGACTCATTGCCAAGGGTATAACCGAAGTAATGTTCTCATCGGAAGTAGTGCATGCATGACCGGAGGTCATAGTTGTAGATCGACCTTCTTTATTCCAAGGAGTTTGGTCAGTCTTTGCACTGGTACGAACCGGTTGACATTTCGTGGTGGAAGTCTTAGGCGATGGACCCAACTGTGGTAGACTAGCAATGATGGAGACAGACAGTGGGGCAGCTGTAGTGATGCCGTGAGTGGTCGAGCATGTTGTAACAAATGAGAAGATAGCCGCTAAAAATTGATTGAATTCGTGTGAAATAGTATGTTGCAACGACTTTGGGAAAGACCCAAATAACGGTTAAGCTGGCCGTAATGAGACTGGGGCGGGCCCAGCACTACAGAGCGAAAATCGGTCTGAAGAAAGGTGAAGTTTCCTGATAGTGTCGGTTCAAAAATGGCGATGGTAGTCGCCGGTGGTGGGATACATAACTAAAGTGGGCTCGAGAGTGAGCTGCTAGATTTAGTATAACCCAATTGTGTTGGGTTTAATATGTTGTGACTAAGGGGTGTAATAGTGTAGCATGCAGAGTCTAATTCAGTAGAGCCCAAATCCAAAGGTAGCCACACTATGCCTGATATAGAAAGATGTTGAGAATTTGTTGCTGAACTAAATGGGCCTGTTGAATTAAGTGAACCACAAGGTCCAAATCCGGCCCACCAGCTAATAAATATGTGCCCGAAATTGACTGATCATAAGTAGTAGCAATAATATTGGGGTTGGATCCAGTGAGTCGGACGTTGCATTAGCATTTAGTAATTGAGCTGAGTCAGTTTCAGTCAACCGCGAAAAACTAGGCGTTGCAACCTTTTGCAGATCCTGAAATTCAGGGGTTAGAGCACGCGAAGGGTAGCGTCTCGGGAGCTGTAGTAAACTAGCACACGTGTTCGAGCTGTTAAAAGAGCCTCATGCATAGCGCACGTGCCCAAATTGCCCACGTGATCGTCTTCCTCAGGAGAACGAGTTGCAGAGTGGATGCAAATAGTATCTTCGCTGCCCTGACCAGAGTTGGGACGAGGCACCGGAGCCTGTGAATGACGAATAGGATGCTGCAAGTATCTTTGTCGTTGAGATTGGACAGGAGAGGGGGAAGGAAGAAACGGCTCCGAACGAGTTTTGATGCGAACTCGGCGGGAAAACGGGAGTTTAATCGAATCCGGCAACCGACCAAGAGGGAGTAGTCGGATCGCCTCATAGTATGTGGAAAAGCTTTCCCAAAAACATGACTGATGAGGCTGCAACATAAGCAAAACATAGGGGGGTCTTCATAGCAGAAGTTCACCACAAATTGGCTACCAGACTGGATACCAAAGTTTGTCATCATGGAGCAGGGAAGTGGTTTAGCTACATTGAACCACACTTTGAATTGAATGTAAGGAATATTTCAATCCTACAGTGAGACTAGATCAATTTCCATCAGGTCTACAAAATGAGCAACTAGAAGTTGGACGTCAGATTCGTCCAGTTTGTTCGCCGGGAACTCATGAAATCGGACCCATAATGGGATGTCGGAATAGTCCAGAGCAAGGTAGTTTTCATTCCATGGTTTCATGATCACTAGCCAACCGAATAGAACCCAAGGACCTGAAAGAAGAACATGCACCATGTCCGAGAATAGTATCATATAAAAGTTGCTATCGACATCTTAGTTGTGAGCCAACAACTCAACTTTGAAGGAGTGTTTCGTACCCCACTGGTTAGCCATTCTTTGGGAGAAAACTTCTTGTCGAAGCCGCTGGTGATGGCAATACTTGGCCACAATATGAAGACTGGACTCATCGCCGGTCGAGATTGAGCGCCAGGAAAATGGAGGAGGAGGGATGGTGAGGTTTTGCCTTAGGTTATCTTCAAGGCTGAGGGAAGTGGAAGGGGGGAAGGGTTGTCGATGATGGAGCATAGGAGGGAGGATGCATGAGTAACAGTGGCTGAGTTGAAATGGAGATGTTGGAAGATGAGTAAGGGAGACAGGGGGTGGGGGTCATCATCGGTGGCGACTTAGTGGAGAAAGGTGTTGAGGATAGGTGTGTGTGGGAATAACTAGATAAATCCATTTGTAGCGCTCGAAAGCAATGGTGTATCTACCACCATAGGAATGGGTTTATAATATGAAAAAATGTGAGAAATGAGGGCGTTGTGGGTTGCCATTTCTGTGATGTGAAAATGTAGAGGAAGAAATGACAAGAGCTAGAGGAGGGGAGGTACGCATGGGAGTGGAGTCGGACAAATGTAGCATCGTAGGGTCAACGTGAAAAGAGCTACACATGGCTTGACACAGAGAGTCAAGCAAGCAATGGAAGTGAAATGATGAAGGAGATGTTCAACTGGATCGTACCGCCGAAAACCTGCAGAAAACAACACATACTAACTATCATGTGACTAGAAGAGAAGGGGGAGGGCCAACTGGAAAGGATGGGGTTTGATATGAGAGATCAAAATGTAATCGGAGAATAAGACTAGTTGGACAAGGGATGAAAAATGAGCACTATTCACTTGGATGTGGAACATAGAAATCTCCTTGGTGGAGTTTTTCCACATGAGAGCATTCACGCACAGATGGTTAATTATGAACAAATTAAAAAGTAAATATACAAGCTCTCAAATACGGAGTTATGACAATCAAATGAATGTTGTAATGCAAAAAAGTTATGGTCGTACTATTTGACAAAATAACGGTTAACCTAGCACCATCATCACTACCACCATTCCCATCAGAACCCTTGGTTTCCCAGAAAGTCTCGACAGAGCTCGCATGTGCCTCAACAACGACCTCCCAAGGCGTTACAGGCCTTAACCACCATCTTCATCTTCTTCCTCCACTACAACAACATCATCATCAAATTCTACTTCTCGAATCCCCCAATTCCTCGTCAATGGTGTTCTTTTGAAAGCCAAACCCCGTCCATCCAAACCACCTGGATTATTAAGAACATCACGACTCACCACCATCCTGAAGTTCATCATGAGCATCAACCTGGACTTTTTTTTATAACAAATTTATGATTTTTTTCATAGTATTTGCTTCTTCACCCCAAGTCTTATGCATGCTTCAGAATGGAACTTGTACATCGCCTTTTTCAATTTGGTTGCTTTCATTCTGAAGTTTCTTTTTTGCAACAACCCTAAATAAAGAAAAGAGTATAAATGTTTGGATTTGAAGAAGAAGTGGTTGACGAGGGGTTTGGGATTTGAATAAGACGACAAAGGGTTTGGTTTGGAAGTTGTGAAAAAAAAAAAAAAAAAAAAAAAAAGTTTGGATTTGGAAAAAGTTGTCCCAAACCTCGTTATTTTGAATTCATTTAACTAAACATCAAAAATTGGCTTGGGGTTTTTCATCTTAGGGTTCAAAGCAAAAAAAAAAAATAGGGGTCTAAATAAAATTATCCTTTTTTCAAAGTAAATAGTTGTCGGAATGGATTTTGAAGATTAAATCTATCATTATTGTTATTATTAATGAACATGTCTTATTGTCGAGGAAAGGGGCAAGGAAACCAGCGAGGGGGAGGGGTGTGCCACTCATCCCTCTCGAGATTCGCACTGTTGCATGCATCTTGAGGGGGGATGAGTGGTCACACCCTCCCCATCGCTTGTTTCCTCGCCCCTTTCCTCGCCATTTAGAATTTCTGTTATTAATTAGAAATGACATTCTATTTTCCAAACAAAGAATAAAGAGTTTCTTGGAGAGGAATGAGTTGGTTCCCTTCCGTTATCAAGAGGAGCTCGCTTGCAGATAGAATAGGGGTTAAAGACCCCACAATGGCACCCACCGATATGTTGCCATCATAGAATGCACGTGTATAGCATCAATTTGAAAGCCTATGAGAGATAATGACCTTCAACGTGCACGTCATTCTCCCAACCACAAGACTACACCACTACCACCCTTTCTCATGTTTATGACCATGGACCCCATAACTATTTGGATGATCCCAACTTGTTTCCAAAGTTTCTTCAAACAATTTTTTTTTTTTTTAATTTGAAATTTTGGATATATGCCACATTGAAAAAAAAGGGTTTGGAGAAGTTTGAGAGGGGTAAAGTTGGTCCAATCAGATACAAAAATCACAAATCAATGCTTTCGGATCAGGTTCCTTTAGAATTTTTCATATGAACTATTCTTTAGAATTTTTCATATGAAGAAATATTCTTTATGAAGAATTTGGGTGCAATCATACCAACACTAATGCACTGAATTCCATCAGAATTCCGCAGTTAAGCGTGCTTCGGCGAGAGTAGTACTAGGATGGGTGATCTTCTGAAAAGTCCTCGTGTTCCACCCCTCACCCTTTTGCCAATGACATGACAGCTCAACGGTTAGAGCTTGACGAATAGTACCACTAGATCATGGGTTCAAATCCAGCTTGCGGCATCTTTAGTGGATTTTGAGATTCTATAAAAACCCTACTTGCATTTCAAAAAAAAAAAAAAAAAACTAAGTGAACCCCATTAATTGTTGACCTATTCTTCGTTTTCAGTTAACATCATGAGATTGATTGATTTTATTTTATTTGATTTGATGTGATTAACTGGTTGTGTACACTTAATCATTTCCTAAATATATTTGTATTTACAAGAAATATTGAAATATAGACCTGTCTATTTAAGTAATACCCCAAGTGCTAAGTTGAATACACTATCTTTTAGAACATAGCCTAATAGTAGGTCTCTTTTAGAACATGGGAATGAGGTATTCTCTTCTCAGAAGAAAGAGAAAATTGCATGCAAGGAGGATGAAAAGTTTGATGAATGAAAGGAACAAGAGAACCACAACCAGTACCAAGAGGTCCACTACCGTGCGAAAAAGGCTCGAGGAACTTCAGAGAATTGCAAATTGATCATTAAACCAACCTGTCACGCCCCGATTTTCGAAGGAAACGAAAATCCCAAAATCCACTTAGGATTATCCGTTTCCCCCAAAACTCGGGACGTGAGAATTCAATAATAACAGAAACAAATAGCAGCATGAACTAAACATTTGAAACAAATAAAAATCTAACCCGGAGAAGACTGGCATGGCTAGCTCACTAGCGGAACTCCAGTAACGCAGCTCAAAATCTCTAAACCTAAAAGGCTAATCGGCTACATTCCAAAATGAATGTACCCAAGAAGCAAAAGCTCACTCGGGTCAGCAATAAAGCTGGTGTGAGAAATCTTCATCCCAAAATCAATAAATCCGTACATGACAATATCAAAATAAACAATAAACAATAAACAACCACACCAGGAAGTTCCTCCATGAGACAAAGGTGTTATCATCCTAATAAATAAATATGCATTATTTATTACTAATAAATAAAATTTATGAGTTAAAAATCTTCATAAATGCAACAACAATACAATTCATAATCATATTAGACTATTATTGAAATATTAAACAAACACATTTTTCTACCTTTAGGAAGACGTGTAGTTCTCATTCAATGGTTGAATGAGCATTTAGTTTCTTCCTTTAAGGTAATCACGCACATACACAAAAAGAAATCTCGCTACTTTTCCACAATCGCACTCTCCTCCTGTGCCGAACACACCTCACCCAAGTGTGCCTCCCTTGCCTTCGAAACCACTCGGAGTGTACATGTTCCAAGTGGGGTGCCACCTCGAGGAACATGTCATCACACCCGAAGTCCGATCCATGGCAAGTATTCTTCCTAAATCTACACGTACAACCGAACACACATGGAACGGTGCACCGATATGCAAGCAAGTCTGCATATCCATAATAATATCACACGTATACAAGCAAGTCTGTACAAAAAGCTAAAACGGCATTACTAAAGAAAAAAAAAAAAAAACTCTATCTCAATAACAGCCATATAACGGCGTTATATCGAAGCCATGATACAAATACATGATAATCTCATACATAACAGTTAACCCCCGTTAAGCTTTATATCGACGTTATAACGTTGTTTTAACTACACAAACTGGAACAAAACAAATTTCTTTCTTAAAGGCAAGCTGGAGCTTAGTAATTGTTTTCCACCGACAATAGCCATAAGACCCACTAGGAATAGATAAAAACCATCATCTATCTTGAAGACAATATCTCTCAGCAATTACTGTTCTCAACTGAGCTCCTTTCCAAATCTCCCAACCATTTTGAAAACAAACCTTTGTTAAAGAGGCGAAGTCTCCTACTGGGCAAACCCCCTATGTTCTTTGGCTTACAAATCTCAGCCAACTTAATCAAGTGCAACAACTTAGCCTTACCATTGGAACTCCACAGAAAATCTACATAGATGGGAATAGGGATGGCATAGCATACATCATGTAGACAGGTATGTTAGTAAGTGTACTCTTGATGAGGCGACTCTTCCAGCCTTGGAAATGTATTTAGCTTTCCAAACTGACAGTCTAGATTTGATTATGTCCACTGTTAACTCTCAAGCACTCTTAAATTTAGCAACTAGAGGCAAACCCAAATACTTTCCTTAGCACAATTGAGGATGTCCACCAGAATAGGCAAGTTGGACACCTCCCGAACAGGGAGAAGGGTTGACTTGTGGAAATTGATAGACAGCCCACAGAAAACTTCAAACCAAAGGAAAACTGAATTGATAGCTTTGAATTGATCGTGAGCTCACCAATATGTAGAAACTCTAATCTTTTCATGCTAAGTTATTTCTCCCTTTGGCTAGTGAAAATGATCAAAGAATTGTTATTCTCTCTCAAGCTCCTAATACTTCTACTCTCTTGATTTTCTCTTCCACGTCCTCTTTCCAAACCATGTATCCTTATCCCCTATCAATGAAGAAAATGGTTGTACCTCAAAGAGTGAAACATACTTTCTGATATTTTTTCCATCGCCTTTGTCACCAAAAGTGAAGATTCAAGATGTTAACTTTTTCTATTTGTGGAACATAAGACAGATTCTTCAATAATAATGAGTTGAGACAAATGTTCTAGTCACAAATGTTCTTTTATCAGAAAGACAGATTGAAATGTTTCAATACTGAGGAAAAAGGGAGAGTGACCAGGGTAAAAAGAACATTGGTTACATCCTACAGCAGTACATACATCATGTAGTATTCAACACAAGTCTTTCCCAACTAAACATGCAGTCCAAGAAAAACTTTTCTCAATTAGATCCCCATAACCACAAGGTGACCTTGGTTATGTACAAGCTTATGAACATTATTTTTTCCATCTAAATTACCCAAAACACTGCATGGAAAAGTTTCCCAAGACCAAATGCTGAGAATTTGGATAGAGCTCTGCTGGCTGCAAGTCTTCCACCCAAGAAATGAAAGAGGTTAGAAGTGTTGCAATGATGTGCAACTCAGCCAAAACCTTATTCCAGAACACTCAGCACAGGATGAGATCAAAGTATGATCAATTGATTTTTCATCCCTACCACACAACACGCAATGATTGGGGACGAGGAAACCTCTCTTGATAATATTATCCCCTGTTACAATCCAAATAATATTATCCACTGTTACAATCCAAAACACGAAGGTAACTCTAGGAGTAACTTCTTCAGTCCAAACACATGAATTAAGCTTACGGATTCTATGATCAAGAGGTGAGAGATCAATCCTGGGAGCGAGCTTATGATACCCTTCTGTCGCAGGGTAACATTCCTCTTTACAAACCAGAGCCAATTGTCTCGTTTGTTGTTCATCCACCTAGAACTGGTCAATGATGGCCAGGAGATTTGTTATCTGTCCCAATTCCCAGTCATTTAGATTCCTCCTGACCTGAAAATTATCCCAAGATTAACTGATTGTACCACTTTTATTACTGGTAATGATATAAATTGCAGGATAGGAAATCTTCATAAATGTCTCTCCCCCCACCCACTTATATTCCTAGAACTGAACTCTTTGACAACTATCAATTTCAAGAGATGATGTTTGCCACACAGTTTTAAGCTTCATAATCTCTTTCCAAGGGGACTACCCATGGGTAGATGCCAAATCTTTTGCAAACCAGTCATGGAGAATAGCTTCATATTTGGAGGAGATGACTTGACTCCAAAGAGCATTCGTTTCCTTCCCAAAATCTCGAGATCCATTTAAGGAGGGCTTTGTTAAATTCTTTGATTCTCCTAATTCAAGGTCTATCCATATCTGTAGGCCCAGGAAGTTTACTTAGTACTCGGTCAAGGATCAAGTAGCAAGTCAACCAATTACTCGAAGAAAAACTCAGATGGTACATACCAATAAGAACTTTTTATATCCACTACTAGTAATACTTATTTAGCAAAAGAAGTATCAATGCATATCATAATATAAATGAGCATTAAAAAATGAACTTATTACACATTACCTCCAATCAGTGTTTAAGGTATAAGAAAAAGTGTTTGGGTATAAGAAAAACCAACTCAGGACCGAGTTTTTCCATTTACTCAGCCAAGTCACTGAGTTTTTTGAGTAAACAGGATCAAGTTTTAGCACCGACTTTTTAAAATTTGTTGACTTGCTTCAGGAGTCTATACCGAGTAATCACCGTATAAACCACCCAGCTCTAGGCTGACAATCTTTCTTCTTCCAATTAAGTGATTTTTTTGGAGGTCGGGGAAGTTCCCCAAGGAAATTCCTCGTGCATTTCTCAATTTCAGAATGGTGCAAACTAACATCATATGAATAGGGATATTCGCAATGGTGTTCTTGATTACAGTAGCTCAGCCAACTTTTGCTATATAGTATATACCAGTGTTTAAAAATCTAGGCGTTAGAGAAATGCCTAGATTAATGGCTGGGCGAGTTTTTTTTTTTTTTTTTTAATAAGGCCGATTGTATTCTTATTTTATTTTTCTTTCTTTTTTGGAAATAAACAATTTAATTGTTTATTATTCAGTATATGTCTGAATGTAGCAAAGGATGATTACTTAATGGAATTCTCAAAGGATCTGCCGGTACCAATTTTAGTAATGTAGATTTTATCAAACATGACTGAGGTCATTCATGCAATTTGAAGAAAGATAAAAGAGTAGGTTTGGATATTTGTTCACAAATTCAACTTTGTATAAAGTACCCATCATGACTAACTTCAGTATTTGAGTTTTAATAAATTTGTTCATGATTTTAAATTTTTCATGTTTTTAAATTTTGCATATGTATCTTGGCATTAAATTCCCCGAAAATCTCGGGAATGGGCTTTGATGATGATGATCTTGGCATTAAATTGGATGTAATTGATAAGGTATTATGTTTAATTTTTGTAAATTTTTAAAGTTATAATACAAAACCTAAGACCGCCTAGGCGCCGTTTAGGCCCCTGGGCGCTAGGCACCTACTCGTCGCCCGCCCACTGCCTAGCGCTTTTTAGAACACTGGTATATACTTCTTCCAAGTAGCCAGCCTTACCTCAAATTCTCTCAACAGTCTCCTCCCACACCCTTCTGGTTTTTAATCTTGTTCCAAGAGGAAACCCCAAGTACATACTAAGAAAGGAACCCTTTCTACATCCCAACATAGGAGCCCAAGCGTCAATCTTTGGAGTTCCAATAAAAAAATTATGGGATTTAGCAAAGTTTACATTCAACCCAAAACAACCTTCAAACCAAAAATCACCACCATTCACTCACAGAATCATCATTAAATAAACAATATCATCAGCATACTGGAGTTTGGCGATTGTAGGTGAGAGAGGAAACCTGAAAACCATGGATGAGGCCAATTTGATGAGCTCTAGACACCATGGAAGTTAACCAAGTGCAAGGGAGATAGATGATCCCCTTGTCTGAAACCTCTATATGATTTAAAGGGAGGATCCCCTTGTCTCTAGATGGTTTAAACTGAAGATCCCCTTGCCTGAGGCCCCTTGTCTAGTGACAAATGTAGTGTAAGTGACAAATGTAGTGTAACAGAACACAAAATCTTCAATGATAAAGAATTGCAACCAATGTTCTAGTGAGAACATGGGTGTGTATCGGCACTTTTAATAAGGTTTTTTTTATCATATCTATGTAAACTAGGTTGTCATTGTTTTTGGATCTTAATCCTTTTAAGACCTACATTGTCAATTCTTTTGAGTTATCAAGGAATTTAATTTTTTATCAGAATAAAAAAATAAAAAAATCGTTTGATCATTTTCCCTTCTCAAACTCCATCACACCTTATCCAAAAAAACACAGCCATTTCTAACATTTAAACGAATAACAACCTGGAGAAGATGTGTTACCAGCATCCTTTTGATAAACTCTGGAAAAAAAAGAACTAAATGTTGATTTTTAGTAAGTAAATAAGTTCGAGACGGGACGAGATTGAAAATCTTCATTCGATCATATCCCACTCTAGATCGGGACGGGATGGGTATGATAAAACCCAAAGGACTCGATAAAAATCAGGACGGGACGAGATTGGGATCGAGGGATGGGATGCCCACCCCTAGGACAATCCTGGCTGACTGATTTAGAGGATGTTTACTAGTTGGTTTAATGATCAATCTGATTACTGGACTCAACCTGGTCTATGACTCAATTTTATACTTGTAGCCAAATGGAACAGAGGGAACGACCTTACACAGAAGAATTTGTTAGGGAATCCCAATGTAGGTAGCTATTCAATTTGAAAATGCATTTAAAGAACAAAATTGGGGTTATTAGGTTCAACTTTGGTTTCAATGAAGAATGGAGAGCACTAGAAGTTCCATCATTGAAAGTGTCATAGAATGTAACTTATGACAATGTAATAGGCAAGACAGATGAAGCATTCTATAAATCAATTGAAAATGCGAGTGAGAAACTCACAGCTACATGAATAAATTATCCCATGAAAAGTATACATCTCCGAAACTTGTATCTTTTAGAATTCCCCATTAATATCCTATATATGCCCATACAAATCTGGTCTACATCCTCACACCTACCTAGCCCTCAAAATTGTCTCCTTGCGCTCCCCGTCCCATGACAAATTCCCTTTGAAGGTGAAACATCTTTTATTCCACATGCCAAAGTTCCCAAACAACAATGGAAAATCAACAAATGAAGAATAAGTGATTAATCGATTCAAGGCTTCCCATTATAGAGGTGGCATTTATTTGGGATGATGAGATCATGGCAAGCTAGATTTGCCAATGGTTAGGGTTTCCCATGAGCAATAGACCATACTAGGAAGTTTGCCCTTGGAAGGGTTTCTTTGCTCCAAATCAATTGCGTTGAAAAAAAGTCGAATGGAGGTTGATTGGTGTTGTTTGAGGCCAGACAGTAAGAAAGTCATAGCAACTCTTTTATTGAATGTAAACTTGATCTATGTTTGCCGACTCAATCATCAACACAAGAAAAAGATTTTAAAAAAAAATTGGGGGGGGGGGGGGGGGGGACCCAAATGTAAAGGCGCAAATGCCCTAGTCCCAATTGCTAATTCATAAAATCATATATATATATATATATATATATTTTTTTTTTTAATTTTTTTTTTACTCAAGGAATCTATTACAATTTGATCGTCAACTCTATTTGATTTTTTGCAATTTAAGTTCAATAATCCATTGCATTAATCTGAAAGTTATGGTAAATGCAGATTCTTTTTTAGACCAATGGGAGAAATGGATAGGCGGCAAATTCAAGTGGTAAAAAGGATGTCATGAGTGTTGAAAAGAAAATGTGTGAACTGGATTTCAATCAACACTTACCTACACAAATTTAGGACGTTCAATAATAACAACTTAACCAACAGTCTTTTTGAAAGAGATTACACATACTCGTGTCATTTGGCATAATTCCACCTCCTCCAACTACTAGTATGAGGGGACTAAGAATTTATTGATAGTTTAGGTTTCCTTCGGTTTTCACCTCAGGTGTTAGAGAAGTCACAGTTTTGGCTTCACCTTGACTACACTATCTAATTTGTCTATGCCATGGTCTTCAAATACTTCAATCCTTATCATAATGAAATGAAAAATATTTCGAATATATTTGTTAACATAAACACAATAAAGGCAATGGTACACACACCACCACCACCATCCCTAGCTGCGAGAATGGATCTCATCCTCGCAGGCGTTCCCACGAGATTGGGTTTCAACCTCGCAGCCCTAGCTGCAACCTGCGAGATCGCAAAGGAGAGAGAAAAAGGGGAGGGCGGTGGCTGGTTGCAACGATACAATGTGGCACTCTTCTCTAGAGAAGGGGAAAAAAATAAAAAATAGTGGTGTCACGAAGCAGGTGTTGGTGTTAGACAAAAAATGGGGGGTGGTCATGTTTGTGTCAAAAATGAGAATTGGTGATGTCAAAAAGTGAATTGCAACTGGGCCGAAAAATATGAAGAGGATCCAATAAGCGTGGACTTGTATAATGGGTTGGGTTTTATATTTTTGTTTCGGAGAAAACATATATTAAAAAAAATTGTTAGGCCAAACTAAAGGCTAATTCATTGTAATTGGCCATGACAAGTCCATTTCTGTAATTTTACTTAACATCTTCTTCAATGTCAGCTCAATGGAAACATTGTTTAGGCATGGTTTAATGATACAAAACCTATAATACCGTAGCTAGATTTTCACCATCTCATGGTAACATATCCTAGCACAAAGTCAAGTAGGCGACTAGACTAACATAGGAATGAGTATTGGTAATGCGGATCTCATATCCTCTTTGTTGTGGTTATGGAAGCTCTCACAAGAATGTTAGTGAGGCAAGTTGATGTTGGTAACCTCATCCTTCACCCCAAATGACCCTAGTCATCTTCATTTTGCTTACACTCAACGGTAGATTAGTCCATCTTTATTCCTTTTCCAGTTTTCCTAAATGCTTTTTCATGGGGATCTTGCCCCTCTCAATAGCCGTTGATAATGTGCCTTTATTAAGATGAGATGGGGGTATTTTTTTACTAGACTTTCATCTTTCTTTCACTAGCAGAGACATATCACGAGCTAGGGAGCAAAAGCTGTGAGCAATTTTCAACAAGTCTTTCTATAGGTGGGCGACTAACGAGCATCATAGAAAAATGATAAAACTTAACAATGACTACTAACAAGGGAGCCAAACGCAACTTGTTTCCAATCGAGAATATTGCCTCTTGCCCCTAGTCCTATTGTGGGAGTAGGAGCAGTAGTAATTTGGCCCAGTCTCGCACCCAACAGTATTTTATATGCCCAACAACATACTTCAAGCCAACAAGCAATGGCTTTCTAGCGAGAAGAGGTATTAGCCTGAAGTCACCACAACACCAGTCTAATCCATCAGGCAACGGCTCAAGTCCATGGACTATTCAAGAACATGGATTGCACATTTTAATAAACAAATTCATTTTTTATTACATTATACAAGTCCAGGCTCATTGGAATTATTATTTTTGTTGGAATTATAATTTCAAATTTTATATCAAATTGACTTCTTCTTTGGTTATAAATTAAAATATTAAAATTAATAGTAATAGTAGTAAATTTTTCACCAATTCAACCAATTAAAAAAAGTGATCATTATATACACTAAAATAAGTTATAAATCTAAAGTGAATACGAGGATAATCAAAAAGCAAAAATAATTTATTTTTTCTGACAAAAACAATAATGCATAAATTGCATTTAACGCGAGTTCAGAACAAGTAAGATATGACCTCAGTAATACATGCTGACACCATCAAACATTTGCATCTGCCCATTGCCTTGAAAAGCCTGCATCAAAAAGGGCAAAGGTTCAACAGTCAGGTTTCAAAAAGATTAAAAACAGGAATAAATAATGTTGGCATTTTCAATTGCACCTGGCAATGACGGTATTAAATGCACCCTAGAAAAAGAAAACCTAAAAATGTCAGAAAAATAATTAATAATGACAAGAACCAAACAAATCAGACCAGGAACTAGGTGTCAAATATGTGAATTGGGAGGAACACTGTACCTGGACCACCTACAGCTGGAACACCTAAGTGGGACCACCTAACCAAGATCTCGCTCTGCGCTCACCATGGCGACTTACTCTGGATCTGGCTCTTAACGGCTGACCAACACTATCTACGGCTTACCAACGCTATCAACGGCTGACCATCGATACCTAGGACTCACACTCATTCCCGGGGGCAAAAAGCAAACGGATGGCTCTGATACCAATAGATTTCTCAGGACCAAAGACTCAATCAAGAAGATCAAGCAAAAATTGGAAGACAGGAGAGAAGAGATATAGAACTAGCAAACAATAACTCCACCAAACACAGATAATTATAAAAGCATGCATAATTCAATCACTAAAATGTGGTTTTGAAGACTTAACAATGACCTAATCAATCGATCGATCTAGCTCTAAGACAGTTTCCTGCTTTACACTTAGAGCTAGATCGATTGATTGATTAGGTCATTGTTAAGTCTTCAAAACCACATTTTAGTGATTGAATTATGCATGCTTTTATAATTATCTGTGTTTGGTGGAGTTATTGTTTGCTAGTTCTATATCTCTTCTCTCCTGTCTTCCAATTTTTGCTTGATCTTCTTGATTGAGTCTTTGGAATTTATGAAATATATCCAGACGAGAATTGTTGGCTGTATACAATTTCTGTGTTGTTTTCTGGAAATATTGTGAAGGAACAATTCCTTCTTTGATGCAATTCATGTCAGCACCCGAATCAATCAAGGCGATGACAGAGATCAAAGTTTGACCTTTGATGAATAAGTCAATAGCTACAAACCATTTTTGGATAGTAACTGAATTTGGAATAGCTTGTTTTTGATTGAGGTTGTTTAAAAATTCAATTTCCTTTTGATGGGAAGAAGAGGGTTCTGCTTCTTCTTCTTTATCAGATAGGGGTAGATATTGATTATCCTGAAGAGTTTGAATTTGGAGGTTAACCAAATTTTGGTTTTGTTTTAAGAGATTTATCTCTTTCTTAATGATATTAACTTCATACTGTAAGTCAGAGAGACTAACAGGAGAGGAAGTTAATCTTGATTGATTAAATCGATTGATAATTTCTTTGTAATCATAAAATGGAGTGATTACATCTTGTGTGGGTTTGGGTTGAGTTATAGAACCCTTGATATGTTGAAGATAGTCAGTTTTTAATTTTGGATCATCAATTTTATCAACAAAGTCTAGCAATATATGTGAATTGCAGAGTGTATAACTTGCGCACCTCTCTTTCCTTTCACCGACTCTTATAGCTTGTGTTCCCTCCCCAACTGGCCTTGCGATCTAGGGCGTGATGAAGGGAGGTGATCTCGCATAAAATCTTTGTATGATTGGAGCTTTTTGGCACTTGGCTTTGTTTATGACCCCTAGAACTGATTTCATACGAATGGATTTCGAACCTGTGACAGCTTTGAGATTCAAGCCTTATTGTCCAGAGCCAAGCTCGAAGACCAGTGCCTCTAGGGCTGGCGTGTCTTGGGCCTGAACACCTGACTCACGGGGTAAATAGTGGTCTTACGCATGGGTCCGCTGGGGACTGCTCTGAAGCTCATTAGTCCATGCCATGTGTACGACTGTGATTGAGTGACTGTTTGATGTCTCATCAATACTCTCAAATTCACCCAAAGGGTACTGTTTAGAACTTCCACATCATCCTCCATGTAGGGTTTTATGGGTGAACGATAAATTGCTAGCTATGTGAACATGCCCTAGATCCAACACCTTTGCTCTGTCTTCCTCATTCGAGAACTTGAAAACAAAAGTTCTTTCTCCCTACACTGACATTTCAAACCCGCTCTTTATTCACCCATATATGTTTCAAGGTTTCATTGACATAGCCATATGCTAGTCTTCACCCCACGAAGCCAATTAGCCATATACTAAGAATTGACAATGCAAACACACACAAGTAAAATTTCACCATAAGGAATGAAGCTCACATGCCTAATTTATGTTGAACACTCAATAAATTCCATAGTCAGAGCTACTGAACTCCAACAACACTAATCTCATTCTAGAAATCACTAAAATCTAAGTATTCGATAAAACGTGACTGATTTGCAATTCTCCATATCAAAATTCAAATAAGTTGAGCCTCAAAACCCTACCAATTGTACGATTTATATCTGTATTGAGTATTTAAGAAACAGAGGGAATCGTTTAATAAGGTACAGTACAAACCGGTTGAAATTGGTTCAATGGGATTCCACCTCCATGACACTTTTCACTTTGGGGGCATATAAAGAGTAGACAACAGCTTGCCTTTTCGCTACCTCCAGCTGAGACTTTCCTTCGGAATAAGCTGAGGAAATGGATGAAGGGTCTGAAAGGTCACGGTATTGACGAAAGCCATCAGTGGTTCTTCGCTTGGCATACTCTCTGATGTTGTAGTCGGTGAACTTTCGAGCTGTTCGTATCAGAGAACGGAAGAGAGAGAGGACTTCAGGTCTTGAAGGGGCTGATGAAAGTGACATTGTAGGGTGTGAAGGTGAGAGGAATCCCACACAATCTGTAGACCTGTACAAACAAAGCAGCAATGAAACAGAATAAGAATATACATAGTTGAAGTTACTAATGTCAACAATTTGTTGTAAAAATATAAGAACCTCATGTTGCTACTATTGTTGCATCATCAAATACTTGCAGAATATATACAAAAAATATGACAAATGAACGCATTCTTGTTGAGATAACTCGCACAATGGAAGTTGCTTGCAAAAAGGATATAATTCATTCTAATTTAACCGTTACCAAAAGATCCCACAAATCACAGTTTCGTAGCATGAGAGAAGCCTCAGGCAAATAAAAAACAGAAATTATAGACATAACTCAATGCCCCATCTTTACGGAGATATATAAAACAATAAAAGGAAAACAATAGCAGAAGAGCTGTTTGACGTGTTCATCCACGGCTCTTCAATATCAAAATCTCATTTTCAGCTATAATAGCCCCCCATAGTGCATCTTCTTCGGTACCAAACCTCCAAAGCCACTTGAAGAGAAGTGCTTGGATGAACTCCTTTACCCTTCTGATTCCCAAACCTCCTTGTTTTTTGTTTTGTAAGACAATGATATTTCTTTTGATGTAGATGAGGTAACCCATATAAAATTCTTGAATATCTTCTCAATCTATTTTGCTACCGATACGTGGACATGCTAGGTGAACAATGGGGAGAGGATGGACTTTTGGAGTGAACTATGGGTTGAAGACACACTACTGAAACAATCCTTTGGGTACACTTTGAGCATATCAAGGCGGGAAACAGGGCCTTTAGCACAGTTTATGAGGAGTGTAAATGGGAATTAGCTTTGGATATGTCATTAAGGAGGGGTTTGAGGGAATGGGAAGCAGATAGAGCGGTTCTTCTTATTGCATACTCCAAGACAGGCATTTAAATGAATCTCCTCGACTCTTTGTTACGTTCTCAATAAAGAGCTGCTATGACTAGGGGTGGGCATTTAGGACCGAACCCGGACCGAACCGACAACCGGACCGATCGGGTCGGTTCGGATCGGTTTTAATTAATTAAAAAATTTTCGGTTGTAAAAGCCCGGCCCGAAGTTTCTGGTCCGGGCTCGATTTCCATTTCTGAAGCCCGTAGAGTAACCGGCCCGACTCCTTCACTTTAAGTAATTTTCTCTCCCCTCAAACTCCCTCAACCTCGAAAATTTCTAACAGAGAGGAAACCAGCGAAGGAAACCTCCTCTCTTCTCACAGTGAAGCCGCGGAGGCCGCTTCCCTCTCCCCTCTCTTCTCACAGCGGAGGCGGAGGCCGATCTGAGGCCGCCTCACTCTCCCCTCCCTTCTCACAGCGGAGGCGAAGCCACGAGCCTCTTCTCTTCTCACAGCGGAGGAGGCAGAGATCGACCGGCTCCCTCTCTCAGCGAAGGCGGAGATCGACCGACTCCCTCTCTCAGCGAAGACTGAGGTCTACTCCCAGCCGTACTCTCAGCGAAGGCGGAGGCCGAGCCGCCTCCCTCTCCCCTCCCTTCCCCGCCTCTTCCTCTCTGAGAGATCTTGATCCAGATCAGATCAGATCAGATTCAAGATCTGATATCATCTTGTAATTTGTTGTATTTTTTGATATAATTTTTTGTTATAATTTTTTTTGTAATATTTTAATTTTGTTGTATGGTTCCAGTATTTTTTTTTTTAATTACTGAAGAAGCAATTTTTTGCTCTTAGGACCGAGACCGGCCTGTAAATCGGTTAACCGGGACTTCGGTTACCCGGTCAATTCGGTCCGGTTTCAGTTCCCATAAACACGGGCCCGAATTTTTCGGGCCGATTTTCGATTTTTAGCTTTTGGGCCGGTTACCCGTACTTGCCCGACCCTAGCTATGACCAATCAAACTTTCATTCGACTTTTCAGCGCAATTAATTTGGAGCAAAGAAACCCCTCACACGGGCAAACTTCCTAATATGGTCTATTGCTCATGGGAACCCATATGCTTCATCTGTCTTGCTTATAATAACATAAAAACAACCCAACAGAACCCATAAGCTACTGGAGCTTGTATCTTACTAAACTACTTCTGATCTAAAATGAATATAACTAATCCTGCAAAAAATAAATATGTTGATGGCATCTTGGATGAAGAAAAGATGAGAAACATCCTACAACATGGTAAGATTTACGGTATTAGATTATAGCGTTCTAGCATACAACAAAGGCATGAAACCGACATCCTACAACATGGTAGAATTGACATTTGATTGCCTATCACATTTTCACCAGTTAGATTTTATGACATTTTCGCTCTCCACTCTTCAATGGAAAACAAAGGTGAACCTAGTAACCTCCATTTCAGTATTTTGCATTTTCGAATTGAAGAGCTACCCACATTTGGAATTCACTTAGGAAAATGTGGACGTCTTCTTCTATGCAGAATAAGGTTGTTCTATATGTTCTTGTTGGCTACAAAATAGGGTTGTTCTCTATGTTCTTATGGACTAGGTTGATTCCCCCTAGTCATTGATTATCTAAAATAGAAGTGGGCATCCTGCGATCCCGATCCCGTCTCAATTTTTACCGAGTCTTTTTGGGTTTGATCAAACTCATCATGATTCCGTCCCGTCCCGATCTAGAGTGGGATGAGATCAGGAAGAAATTTTTTAATTCCGCCCATCCCGTCTATGTCCCGAACTTATTTACTTACTATTTTTTATTATTATTAATTTTATAACCAAAACAGAAATCAATTTGATATAAAGTTTGGAATTATTATTTCAACAACCAAAAATTAATAATAACTAAGAATACCCCTTATTTTAAATGTGTTGTATTGAGCCATGGACATTTATATTTACGGAAGAAGTATCACGACGCTTCTCATCATACCCCAATAAAAAACATGATTCCTCATTAATATGCACATAAAGAAGAATCCCCAAATTGGAAGAATAAGCATTTTGGTCAATAATGACACTATGTTGTCAAGGATAGTTTGCTTTTGTCTCATATATCTAAAATAAGATACCACACTGTTATATCCTTGTGATAATAAAAGATATTGTTAATTTTAATTTGGGTATTCGTTAATAAAATGAATGTGTATTCTTAATTTGGATATTTAGTCGCATTGGAATAAAAAGTCCTACTTTTTATTTTTTGATATAAGGTTTTGATAATTTTTTATGGTCTTTGAACAATGATCATATCGTCCCATCCCGAACCCAGTTTAGGATGGGACGAGGTCGAGATGAGGTCTATCCGTTCTCGGAAATAAAGCAACGGGGATAATGTCCATCCCATCCAGTGCCCACCCCTAATCTAAACAACTAATTGAAGTCCTTAAAATTAGATATGACAAAGTAGAGGAGTATTGTCATCTCATCTTCGAATCTACTTCATACATCCAATCCATTGTCGAACCAGAACAACACACGACAGTATCAATAAAATATCTCATAGGTTAAATGATTGGAACTGCTGCATTGACAATTGAAAAATGATATGGGTAGTGCAAAGCGATGTCTGCTAGTTAGTTGCAACGAAAATGAGGTACAATTGACAAACAACACACAAAATTCACACGAAATTACAAAACAAACAAATACTTGTTGAATCTTCAATCGATAATTGAAAGAGTGAGAATTAATGCGTAGCGTGTATAAGATTTTTGATGAAATTGAGTTGAAAACGAACCCGAGCGAGAAGACGCAATAGACGCGAGAACGAATTTGACAATGAACGTATATCGGTGTGATAATGGAGATGAAACCCTAACTTCCCCCTTGAATAGAGTGAGAGAACGAGGGGAGCAAAGCAGAATATATGAGAGCATGGACTTGTACTAATTCTCCTCGTTGACACTACCACCCCATTTATTTTTTGACCTACTTTGTGACACTATAAAGTTTTTTTTTCCCTTTCTTTCATCTTCTCCTCTCCCACTCCCTCTGCGATGAAAACCAACAGCAACACCAACATATTCAACTACAACCCTCGTCGTTCGCCTGCCCTCATCAGCCGCTCGCACACTTCTTTCTCTTTTGTTTCCTTCTACAAAGAGCAGTAACAGCACCGGTGGCTGCCACCCCACTCGCCTCCCTTGCCGCCACCTGTCAACCCCTCCCAGCCCCCACCAGAATCAAGAGCTCCTCTTCTTGACTTCTTCCTCTTCTCCTCCTCTCTTCTCTCTCTCATTTTTTCCCTAAAATATGGTCGCATCCCTAGCTGGGAGATTGGATCTCATCCTCGCAGGCGTTCCCATGAGATTGGGTTTCAACCTCGTAGCCCTAGCTACAACCTGCGAGACCTAAAATATTTGCGAGCTCGCAAAGATGAGAGAAAAAGGGGGAGGGCGGTGGCTGGTGGTGGCAGCGATACAATGTGGCAGTCTTCTCTAGAGAAGGGGAAAAATAAAAAATGGTGTCATGAAGCAGGTGTTGGTGTCAGACAGAAAATGGGGGGTGGTCGTGTTTGTGTAAAAAACGAGAATTTGTGATGTCATAAAGTGAATTGCAACTGGGCCGAAAAATATGAAGAGGATCCAATAAGCGTGGACTTGTATAATGGGTTGGGTTTTATATTTTGTTTCGGAGAAAACATATATTAAAAAAAAAAGTTAGGCCAAACTAAAGGCTAATTCATAGTTGACGTTATGAATGTCAACAATTTGTTGTAAAATTATAAGAACCTCATGTTGCTACTATTGTTACATCATCAAATACTTGCAGAATATATACAAATAATATGTGACAAATGAGCACATTCTTGTTGAGATAACTCGCACAATGGAAGTTGCATGCAAAAAGGATATAATTCATTCTAATTAAACCGTTACCAAAAGATCCCACAAATCACAGTTTCTTAGCATGAGAGAAACCTCAGGCAAATAAAAAACAGAATAAAAAATTATAGACATAACTCAATGCCTCATCTTTATGGAGATATATAAAATAATAAAAGGAAAACAATAGCAGAAGAGCTGTTTGATGTGTTCATCTACGGCTCTTCGATATCAAAATTTCATTTTCAGCTATAATAGCCCTGCATAGTGCATCTTCTTCGGTACCAAATCTCCAAAGCCACTTCAAGAGAAGTGCTTGGATGAACTCCTTTACCCTTCTGATTCCCAAACCTCTTTGTTTTTTGTTTTGTAAGACAATGATATTTCTTTTGATGTAGATGAAGTGACCCATATAAAATTCTTGAATATCTTCTCAATCTATTTTGCTACCGATACGTGGACATGCTAGGTGAACAATGGGGAAAGGATGGACTTTTGGAGTGAACTATGGGTTGGAGACACACTACTGAAACAGTCCTTTGGGTACACTTTGAGCATATCAAGGCGGAAAACAGGGCCTGTAGCACAGTTTATGAGGAGTGTAAACGGGAATTAGCTTTGGATATGTCATTAAGAAGGGGTTTGAGGGATTGGGAAGTAGATAGAGCGGTTCTTCTTGTTGCATACTCCAAGACAGGCATTTAAATGAATCTCCATGACTCTTGGTTATGTTCTCAATAAAGAGCTGCTATGACCAATCTAACTTTCATTGGACTTTTCAGCGCAATTAATTTGGAGCAAAGAAACCCCTCACAAAGGCAAACTTCCTAATATGGTCTATTGCTCATGGGAGAACCCTAACCATTGACAATCTAGCTCATTGTGGTTTCATCATCCTAAATAAATGCACCTACGTATTATTCATTTTCTGATTTTCATTTTTGTTTGGGAGAAAATGACTTTAGCCTGTGGTGCTTGCTGCCCAACAGCTAACTACCTAACCACAATGTATGGTCAATGCAAAATTCTAGATGTCGAGGAAATGAGCGAGGAAACCAGCGAGGGAAGTGAGGTGGAGGGGGGGGGGAAACCGTTCACTCCCCTCAGGATGCGCGTGCAAAAAACGATGGCCCGCATCCCAAGGGGGGTGAACGGTTCCCCCCCCCTCGCTGGTTTCCTCGCTCATTTCCTCGCAACGTAGAATAACTCATGGTCAATGGAATAGAAGACGTTTCAACTCCAATGGGAATCGGTCATGAGACAGGTTGCTCATTGCTATGTTAGTTGCGTTATGGAGGGAATGCAATTAGGGGTGTTAATTGGTCCATATAAACCACCCAAATTTACCGAACCGAATTGAGTAAAAAAAACCGAAACCGAACGAAAACCGAAACCAAATTCCCAAAACCAAACCGAGTTACTTCGGTTTGAGTTTTTTTCAGCCCCGAATAACCGCCACGGATTCAACGGATAGCGGATCCCCGCCCCGATTAACCGTTTATTATTTGCGGGTTTTTTGGTGGATAACGGATCCACGTCTCGCCCCGCCCCAAATGAACCTACATATTTTGACTTTTCATCAAATAAGTTATGTTTTTATATATTTTTGTTCATCAATTAATCACTGATTGTAAAATCAAATAAAAAGCTTCACCATGAACTCCAACCAACATCTCTAATAAATCCACCAACCTAAAAGATTTTCATCAATTCTTCCATTTATGAAAACTAACTCCTTGTGGTGTAGCACAAAAATAACCCAACATATCCAATCAACAAAAAGAATACCCATTGGCCACAAAACCATGATAAACCCAACACAACCCGCCTAATTCAACCCCAAACCACCAATCTCTAATATCACAAACACCCAATCATCTAAACACCAAATCAGACCAATTCACCGACACCCAAACCTGAATTTCCCCCAACCCCTCCCCAATTTAACAAAAACACCATAAGATATCAATCGAAGAAGAAAACAATATCTAGGATTCGCAACTCCCAATTCGAAAACACACCAATCAAGATAAACACTTTATGGCACATATAAGCTTAAACGGATCTAATCTAAGAACCCATTAAACGAATTGCAGAGAGAAGGAGAGACGACTGACCTTCGATGAATAGAAACGATGAAGAACCTGTTCAAGCAAATGATGGCTTTGTGAATGAAAGAAATAGATTCACTGATGGAAGGTTCGAGGCGTTTTTAGTGTTCGTGTACAACTTGTTGTAGAGTGTCTCTTTTGGTGTTCATCGTTATTTGCAACAACCACTTTTCTAAAGAACCAAAAGCCAGCCCAACACCATCCATCATCTTTGAGATGTGCATCTCTAAAATGATAGATGGTGTCGAGCTTGGCCTCGTTTTTCGAATTAATTTTGGTTTCCTGATTTTAAGAAATATCTCGAGAAATATTTTGGTGTGTAAAAAAAATGCAAAATTTTTGAGGATACATAAAATATATAATGAATTTTGAGAGTATATTAAATATGTGAAAAAAATATGTAATTAAATAAATGTATTAAACACATTAAATGAAACTAAAATACCTATATTATAAAATCAAGAGGTAGTTTAAAAAATCAATATAAGTAGAAGAAAGTGATAATTTAAAAAATTAGGAGGTGGTATCAAAAATCAATAAATAATTAAAATAAATGATAAGTAGAAGAAAAAAACTCGAAAATTATGTGCTTCTGTTATCCTTTATGTTTTCTGTATATGAAAATGAGATTTTAAGATCAAAGAGCCGCAGATGAACTTTTCTACGATTGATTTAATATAGTGTAATGATGATCATCAAATATTGAACAAACGAGTAGCTAGATTAAAGAAACTAGATAGATTGATTTGAATATTAGTTTAACACAATCCTGATGTTTGCAGTATTTTATTTGATTGACAGATCTTTCTACTTCAAAGATCACATTTGGTTTGTTTAATCGAATATGGTATTCATGGGGTGTCTTTGATTTGTTGGTTTTTTTTTTCTTGTAGTTGTTATTCTCCTACTTCAAGGATTTGGTGGGCAGAGAAGTGACGATGGAGCTGAAGAGTGATTTGGAAATTAGGGGGACTTTGCATTTTGTGGATCTGTACTTGAACATAAAGCTTGAGAACACAAGTTAATTATACTCCTATTCTTTTTGTTGTTTGTTACTATAAATTGAAGCCTACTCGCATCCCACCTTCTTTGATACTTTGCGTATTGTATCATTACTGGTGTTAGTACAGTAATATCCCTATAAATGGCCCAAGTTGGGACTAGCAAGAAATATTATCTTAGCAAGATTACTAATTTACCGCCTATTAATTTATCTAGGTTTTACTGTATAAAGCATGTTCTTGAGATTCTTGCGTTGTGTTTAACTTTTCCAACTACCTTCTTTTTCTACAGGTGACAGATTTGCACCGTCACAAGATTGATCATATTACTATTCCATCCAGTCGTGGTCCACAGTTTGGAGTGTTGCGACGGGTTGATGATGTAAGTTTTGCTGAGTCTGGTCTTTAGTTGTACTGTCTGTCTGGTTATATCAGATACCATTTACTAAATTAATGTTGCATTGTTTCTTTTACAAACAATAGTGACAACTTCACTTGGTAGAAATGAGCTGCCAGATAGATATAGAATCAATACAGCTAAATAATTAAAAAGAAACATCAGATCTTCTGTTAATGATTGCTTGCACCATGTGAACATGTGAAACTGACGTTGAAGGATGAGATTGTTTCAACTTGAATGGATTCTGAAAACCTGGAACTTTGCTCTGATGTTAACAAAATGATGATTTTTTCTCTTGGACTAGGAGTATGCATTTTAGTTACAACAATCGAAATTCCTTTTGTTTTGTTAAAGAAAAATTGATTGATAAAATGTTCATTCATCATGATCATGATTTGAATGGCCTACCTTTTGATTTTCTCAGTTTCCCTAGTCTTGTGCTGGAAGTTCACAATTCTTGTTGTAATCTTGTTTGTCGCTATAGTGAATGCCTGTAGCTATGAAATTATATTATTGAAATTTAAACCTTGATACCCGTAAAATAGATCCTACTTTACACGCTGTGCTTGAGATTTGAGAATGGCACTGTTTGTATTTCGTGGTAAAATCCGGATTGTTTTGCTCGAGGCAATATGAGGCATATCAAAGGAAGGACTTGCATCCTTATTAGTAAATGAAATTTCTATGCTAGTTAATTGACTACTATTGCTATTCTCTGCTGATTTACCATTTCTATCATTGGTTTGCTACTTTGGTGTATTCAATCTTGAATATATGAAATCTACTATAGGATATCATGATATACAAAATACTAAGGCTAATATTTTGGATTTCTTCAAAGGCTATTTAACAATGACACGGGTATGAGGTGTCATGCTGGCCAAAAAATTCATACAGGACATGCCTTCTGCATTTTAGTATTATTTACTTATTTAGCAATAATTTTTATATTATAGGTCATATTCTTATACTTGTAGCTCAATATTCCTACGCATGCAGTATTATCTTGTCATAATATGCTTGTAAAATTTGTTAAAAGTCGAAACTTTTTAAACAATCTGGGAAAATGTTGATGATCTAAGAAAATCAGTGTGGTTACAAAGAAAAATTTTCAATACTCTCTAATCTCTTATGATTTTTCTCATAATTTGCACTCGGTCTTTCCTAGAATTTCTCTTGCATAGTTGCCGTTTTTTTAATTTTCCTTAATGCAATCTTTTCTCCATGCAGGTATTTGATTGTTGGTTTGAGAGTGGAGCTCTTTGAAAATAATTTTCCTGGGCAGTTTGTTGCCGAGGGGCTAGATCAAACACGTGGATGGTTAGTATTTCACATTTGTTAAGAGTTTTGTCTCATGTCAGTATTTGGGAACCTAAAATACAGATTCTTAAAATACACTTGGTTTTATTTCTTTTCTTTGATATCTATTTCTTAGCATTCTCTCTTTACCACTTTATACTGTATAAGATTTGATTTCACATGATATATCTAGACCAAGGTTTTTAAATGTGAAGGCGTGACACAAGGCATTTCAATGGACAAACGCTGTTTAAAACTGAGAAAAGTTACACCCAAAACAGTAGTTGCATATAAATTAAACATCAAACTTACAAATTTTGTACTTTCATTGTCAGAATCTTATTTGCAATGGTCTTATCTTGGCTGCTGATGGGAAGAAGATGAGTAAACGATTGAAGAACTACCCTCCCCCAACAGAAATCTTAGATAAATATGGTGCTGTAAGTTGTTAGTTTACAAGAAAGACGCTAAAATAATTATTTTCAATATTTACAAGAAAGACGATAAAATAAATATGGTGCTTCATCCATCAATAGTTGTTTATTGTAAACAATAATCTTCATTATTAATCTAGTCATGTACAATACAATTTGTTATGAACTGATCTAGTTCTGATTATATTTCTGCAGGATTGAAGAACCAAAGCAATGCAATATTCAGTACCAATGTCAGAGTTGCTGATTCCTGGAAGCAATGGAACCAATGTCAGAGTTGCTGATCCCTGGAAGCAATGGAGTCTTGCAAGATACAATCATGATAAGAACAGCTAAAAGAGTTTCTGAACAATGAAGCCAGATTCTGAAATGATGGAATTTTGTATAGAATACAATGGAAAAGAATGAATTGTAACAGGCAGAATTTGAGATTGCCAGTCTCCCTTATGAGCAAAGCTCAATGTACAAAAGTTTATTACAGAATGAATGAATTATATTGCTCTTGCTAATCTCTTATTTATAGCAATCAGAAACTAACAGTGACTTAACAGAATACTCTTTTTAACAGAGCACCTAACAGAAAACCTAACAGAGCATTTCTTTACAGACTGTCAAACAAAACACAGACTTGCACCAAATTCTATTTGTCTCTTTGATACTTCCTCCTTGAATATGTGAACTTGATGGGAGGTCGAGGCCTAACACAATTGCAGCTGCCATTGGTATATCACTCCCCATTTGTTGGCTGAGTCTCAACCTTGTAGAACCTGAAAGGTTTGTGCAGCACCATGTCATGGCAACGGAGAATTATAGTAAGTGACAAGCAAGAATTTCACTAAGAAACAGTAGGGTGTCATTGAGAAGTCTGACTTGTTTTTTCAAGTATGGAATTCTATCCAAATGTATGAAAACTGTCGCACTAGAATTCTGACTTGTTTTTTCAAGTATGGAATTCTATCCAAATGTATAAAAACTGTCGCACTATAATTCACCCATTCGTAAAAGAATCAACAAATCATTCGACTAACTTTTTTTTTTCTTGGTTGATCATCAACTATCTTGTTCAATGCTCCTATTACACCCATAATTACTTCCTCGTCTCAATTTGGATGATTTCTTAAGAGTTCCAAGATATACATGATCATATTAGGCTTCAAGAAAATTGGATCATGTATAGGTGTTGCCAATCAAAGATGGTCAGAACAAGTTTCAAATTTAAGTAGGCTGAACATGTGCCAGAAACTGAAATCTCAAGAATGACACAGATTTGGGATAGTGATTGCATACAGAATGATCACAAACCTCCAATGAGGGAACAAGAATATCAAGTTAGAAACCGGAAATTGTTATCTCAAGTCAGCTAAATATTCTTACAATCCAACATACTGCTATCAGTTAGGGCTAAAAGTAACCAGCAGCGAGCACCTTCAATAATCAACCACCACGAGCTTCTCTCCTTGTGGCATCATGAAGAAGTTCCACATCAACTCCTTCTGGAGGTAGTTGAACGTATCTCACCACTGATCCTCTGATGAAGCAGTTCCTCACTGAGAGCTGCAGTGAAAACCGGGTATCTATGAAGTTCTATGACAGCGATTAGGTAAACATGAATAACATTAACATAAAAATGGCCAAACCAAAGACAACAAAATCGAAACGTACACATACACAAGATTCTGAGGTAGCAAGCTTGTCACTTGCAGATCATAAAAGCCTTCCAGTAAAACATAAGACAAATGTGTGATCCAATTTCATAAAATACCGCAATACGAATCATTACTGATACAAACTGAAGCAGCTTTCGGAGAAGTGTCGAGGGCAAGGATGGAAGAATGGAAGGAAGTGTGGTTGCTCAGTGACTGGACCAAGTGTGCCCAATGTATGAAGTGTCCTAATCAAAGTTCATATGAAGAGAGTTACAGTATTAAACAGAACCCACAAAGGAAATCACCAAAAACATACAAAACAAACAACAAAACCCTAACTTACTAAGAAGTGAATCAAACATACCATGTGTGGGTACTTCTCTTGATCAACCACCCTTGTGTTCTCAAGCTTTATGTTCAAGTACTGATCCACAAAATGCAAAGTCCCCCTAATTGCCAAATCGTTCTTCAGCTCCACCGTCACTTCTCTGCCCACCAAATCCTTGAAGTAGGAGAAGAACAACTACAAGAAGAAAAAAAAACCAACAAATCAAAAACACCCCATGAAAGGAACTACAAAACCCATCATCTTCAAAACTGTAGAAAAAAAAAAAGCAAAAAATTTGACTTTGAAATAGATAAACTCAAAACAACAGATGGGGAAATCATGTTAAAGATTCAATTTTTCAAGACACAAGAAGAGTGAGAGATCTTACCATCTTTTCACCTTTTTCGCTAGAAAGAAAGAAGGGAGGATGGAGAGATCGACGAGACCTTTCGCTTTGGTTTCTTCTTTAGAGCCAAAAGTGGCTTTTTCTTTCGCTTGAGCGGGAGAGGGAGGGCTTCCTCGGTCTTCGTTGGGGGAGAGGGAGTGGCTCTCTTCTCTGTCTCTGTTGAGATGGAAATGGGGAGAGGGAGAGGTTCCCTCATTTTCTCCCCCAAAATTTCAATTCCCCCCCTTTTTTTTTTTTAAACGAGGCAGGAGCACGTGCGACCCACCCTCCTCGCCCATTTCCTCGACAGGTAGAATTGCTCTTGTTTATATGTCAATTAAACAGTAAATTTCACACTATATCATGTGTTGATTAGCAGCTTATGGGAATATTAAATTTCACACTATATTATGTGAGAAGAACTTTCAGTTTCAGCCACTACATTAACATTATGTTAATATAATGTACTATATTCTAATACAACTTGGTAGTTTAATTAACCTTTCTAATTCTTTTTCTTCTTGTTTTTTTGGTGAAGTGCAGCTGTCTCCTCACTGGGTTTGATATATTAATTCAAAACCATCCTGTTGATGGGTAATTAAGCAATTTGTTGTTTGGCAGATTAGTCATAATCTGATCATCTTGTGTACTTATCACATAATTAAATAAGCATGATTTCATTGCCAATATATAGAAAGAACCTAGACGCAGAGAGATACAATTCCTCTCTAGCTATCCATCAAATGTTCTTTCATTAAGTAATGTAATGTGGTACGGGTACTATAGTTTCACTAATAAATACAAACGTCGGTACACAAGGATGTTTAATAGAATTTGTGTTACCATCAATCCAATATCTTCAGATGAAAAAAAGAGAGCATAGAATCTCAGAAAATCTTCATTTTTTTATTCCAGTATATGACATGTGAAAGGGTCTTATAATTAGCAGACATTGGCTTCCTACGTAATGATTTATTTGTTTATTTATCTATTTCAAAATCTCATGCATAGGATGCACTGTGGCGTAGAGATTCAGTTTATACACCGTAAAAAGAGAGCGACACATTAGGGTGGGTTTACTCTAGCTTACTGAAAATCAGTAATGCTCCAAATACATGATTGAGTTCTACATACGGTCTCGAATAATAGGAAGTTTCTGCCAAGAACCACAGTCAATCTCAACACCTAGCTAAAGATTTGAGCACTGCCATTCCTAGCTTACCAAGTATTCTATGTTAAGAAAGCCAAACAGGTTAGCATGTAGGATGTCAGGACCAAAAGATGAATTTTTTATTTTTTTCCTGAAAATAATACAAAACTCAATAGTCTATATCAATTTGGTTATGAAATGGACTCATGTAATAGATTATTATTTTTGAAAAGCAAGCAGGGTTTAAAAACTACTTTAACATTTAATTAATGAAACAGTAAAAATAGAAAAAACTCAAATACAATCTCTCCAGAGGGTAGGTCACCTCTAACAACTCAAAATGAATGAAGATGCTCCATACTGACAATTGTTAGAATATATAGGGTTTGCACTTACATAGCCAAATCCAAGTTCAAGATTGATCCACCTCTACAAGAAGAAAAGTACAAGTCACAAATAGGAAGGTCAGAATAGAAAAGTCAAAATATGACACAAATATAATATCTTGTATAGGAAATTTTAAGTTTCTTGTTTCTACAAGATTATGTTAAAGTTTACTCTATATAAGCTTGTATTATGTTAGAATATGTAGGGTTTGCACTCACATAGCCAAGTCCCAGTCTAAGATTGATCCACTTTTATAAGAAGAAAAGTACAAGTCACAAATAGGAAAATCAAAATATGACACAATTAGAATATCTTTTATAGGAAGTTTACATATTCTAACAACGATCAATAACAATCATTTGGTTAGGGAGTGCGCTTACCTTTTTTTTTGTGGAGTATGTTCGATGTACTTATTGTTCCCTTTCCTACGTCTAGTGAATTTCCAAAGGCTTGGTACGTGATCTTCCTAAGGTTTTGAAACTAATGCCCAATAGTCTATATCAATTTGGTTATGAAATGGACTCATGTAATAGATTATTATTTTTGAAAAGCAAGCAGGGTTTAAAAACTACTTTAACATTTAATTAATGAAACAGTAAAAATAGAAAAAACTCAAATACAATCTCTCCAGAGGGTAGGTCACCTCTAACAACTCAAAATGAATGAAGATGCTCCATACTGACAATTGTTAGAATATATAGGGTTTGCACTTACATAGCCAAATCCAAGTTCAAGATTGATCCACCTCTACAAGAAGAAAAGTACAAGTCACAAATAGGAAGGTCAGAATAGAAAAGTCAAAATATGACACAAATATAATATCTTGTATAGGAAATTTTAAGTTTCTTGTTTCTACAAGATTATGTTAAAGTTTACTCTATATAAGCTTGTATTATGTTAGAATATGTAGGGTTTGCACTCACATAGCCAAGTCCCAGTCTAAGATTGATCCACTTTTATAAGAAGAAAAGTACAAGTCACAAATAGGAAAATCAAAATATGACACAATTAGAATATCTTTTATAGGAAGTTTACATATTCTAACAACGATCAATAACAATCATTTGGTTAGGGAGTGCGCTTACCTTTTTTTTTGTGGAGTATGTTCGATGTACTTATTGTTCCCTTTCCTACGTCTAGTGAATTTCCAAAGGCTTGGTACGTGATCTTCCTAAGGTTTTGAAACTAATGCCCAAATTAACTCGTATTCTTCATTTTCAAAAGACGGATCTTTATCAAGGTCATCATTTTGCTATAGTTTCTCATGCCACTTCTTGGAGTTCTAATTCTTCAATTTCAGTGCCATCACACTCCCAAGCAAGGATTGGGTTTTCGCGAAATTTTCGTTTTTTTTAAATTACGAAAAGAAAAAAGGCGAAAAAAAATTACATTTTTTCTAGATTTTTTTTTCTTTTTTTGTAAATTATGTTTTTTTTCATAATAAACATCTACTAAAATTTACATTTTTTTCGATGGTTTTTTTGAAAAATTTCGGAGATTTTTCTAATGATTATTTATTCTAATTATTTATTAATTTTTGAAACCTTCCATTAATTTTCTAATTATCATTTCTTCTACTTATATATTGATTTTTGAAACTACCCCTTGATTTTCTAATTACAGGTATTTAGACTTCATTTAATGTGTTTTGATACATTAATTACTTGCATCTTATTTTTCACATATTTAATACCTCATCGAAATCAACTAATATATATTGCATGTATCCTCAAAATTTTTAAGTTTTTTTTTTTATAAACCAAAATATTTCTTAAAATTTGGATACGGAAATTAACTCGAAAAACGAAATCACATTCCTTGCTCCCGAGGCTCTCCTATGTCAGCTCTACATGCGTTGCTTCATTATGCTTTATACTACTTCTGACCAAAATATTTCTTAAAATTTGGATACGGAAATTAACTCGAAAAACGAAATCACAATCCTTGCTCCCGAGGCTCTCCTATGTCAGCTCTACATGCGTTGCTTCATTATGCTTTATACTACTTCTGACCTCATGCGACAATTCAGACAATTCAAATACATGCATATTAATTATGTACTCAACTCAATAAAACAATAGCCTAGTGGACAAAGGAGGATAAGAATTGACAATGCAAACATACACAAGTAAAATTTCACCATAAGGAATGAAACTCACATGCCTAATTTATGTTCAACACTTGAACACTCAATAAATTCCATAGTCAGAGCTATTGAACTTAGGGGTGGGCATCCCATCCCGCGATCCTGTTCCCATCCCGATTTTTTCGAGTCTTAATGAAATTGAATAATTCCATCCCGATCCTGTCCCGTCTCGATCTATAATGGGATGGGATGGGATGAAGATTTTCAATCCCGCCAATCTCGTCCAGAGCTAATTTTTTAATATTTATTATTAATATTTTTATTTATTTATTTATTTTAGGATTGCAATATTAGTGTAATTGAAGAAAAATGAATTTAGTTGAAATCAGTGTAATTGATATTAGTCTATATCTGCAACTACTTGATATTGGTTTATTTCTAGATTTCTAAATGAATTATTTAATTGCAAACTCTTTAAAACTCAAAATGGGATTGCTAACTAACTATATTGGAGATTTTATTTCGTCTCAAGACAATGAATTTAATGACTGTTTTTTTTTTTTAAGCAATAATGAAACATTCTTCTTAGCTCCCCAAATCTACTCATCCTTTTGCTCACTATTCGAAACAGTAGAGCAGGTCCACCATTACCATTATACTATCCACATCTTAGCCATTCAAAACTCTGCAGAAATCTTAATTACAGGGTGAATTTCAGCTATCATTTATGGTTGTTAATTATGATGTTGCATACTCAATCCAAGGCTATCATTTATGTGTAGTTCAACGAATTGCCTTTGCCTATTTTCAACTAAGCAAATTGGGTCTTGGATAAGCAGTAATTTGTCAAAAAATGAGAGCACGCTGATCCCGTCCCGTCCCGATCCCGTACGAACGGGATGGGATAGGGATGAGTCTATCTCGTCCCATCCCGTCCCGTGCCCACCCCTAACTGAACTCCAACAACACTAATCTCATGCAGTGGCGATGGTGGTGGTGGTGTGTGTACCATTGCCTTTATTGTGTTTATGTTAACAAATATATTCAAAATATTTTTCATTTCATTATGATAAGGATTGAAGTATTTGAAGACCATGACATAGACAAATTAGATAGTGTAGTCAAGGTGAAGCCAAAACTGTGACTTCTCTAACACCTGAGGTGAAAACCGAAGGAAACCTAAACTATCAATAAATTCTTAGTCCCCTCATACTAGTAGTTGGAGGAGGTGGAATTATGCCAAATGACACGAGTATGTGTAATCTCTTTCAAAAAGACTGTTGGTTAAGTTGTTATTATTGAACGTCCTAAATTTGTGTAGGTAAGTGTTGATTGAAATCCAGTTCACACATTTTCTTTTCAACACTCATGACATCCTTTTTACCACTTGAATTTGCCGCCTATCCATTTCTCCCATTGGTCTAAAAAAGAATCTGCATTTACCATAACTTTCAGATTAATGCAATGGATTATTGAACTTAAATTGCAAAAAATCAAATAGAGTTGACGATCAAATTTTAATAGATTCCTTGAGTAAAAAAAAAAATTAAAAAAAAAAAATATATATATATATATATATGATTTTATGAATTAGCAATTGGGACTAGGGCATTTGCGCCTTTACATTTGGGTCCCCAAACTCAAAACAACGCCCAATATCTTTTTGTTCTAAAGTGCGGTAACAGAGCAAGCTTGAAACTTTCACCCACCACCAAGATCTCTTTCCATTATTCGTTTGACAGATTCAAGACAACAAACCTCAAGTAACTTCCTTCGTCCCCTCCCTAGCGTCTCCATGTCTCTATTCTCATAGACACTTCATCAAACATTCTCTCTATAAACATTCAGGAGGTACTCCACTCCCTTCTATTTCATACTCTATTTTTTATATAGACTTCATTTTCTTTTCTTTAATTAGTTTATTTTAGGGTTCTTGGCAAATGTTTTTTGTGGAATTTTTATTGGATCGAATCGGTATTGTTTTGCATCTGCTCTAATATTTCAAATCTTTTTGTATGCGTTTACTGATTCCAGTTGATGGTTACAGAGCTTTCAATCTCAAGTACATTGGTTGGGTGGATTTTGATTGTGTGTGTGGTGGTAGTGGTGAGATCATTTACTCTGCTTAGATCTTCAGTGAACCCAGTCGAGAACTTTGATGTTATTCAGTAAATTGTCTAAAGTTAAAATGTCCAGAACTGTTATCAGTATTGATCCCTTATCAATGAGTTTTGGATCATTTGGCATAATTCCACCTCCTCCAACTACTGACTATATTTTAGTATGAGGGGACTAAGAATTTATTGATAGTTTAGGTTTTCTTCGTTTTAAATTTACTGTTAGTTGATGCCAAAAATTTGTTGGGGATGATTGTTGGCTGGTGATCTTGTTGTCTAAAATGTTTTCATTTTACAGTTTCTTCTTGATCTTTGTTATCAGACATTCAGTCGTTTAATATATCTGGTATTTGATAGAATTTTTTATGTTCAGTACCTCCGTCTGTATTTTAGTTCATTTCCAATTGACTGACAGATTACAATCTTTTGCTTTGGCAAGATTAGGAATACTACATCTTTTGTATTTGATGTTTCAATCACTTGAACATATCATGTTTAATGTATTTCAAGATTTGATCAGTTACCCAGACTTAATGGAATTTTGAGTTGATTGCTACTTTGCTTGATCACCTTCAAATGCATTCAGTGCATAAAACAAAAATACATATCCTTTCACATCTAATCATAATCTTGCTTCTGTAGGACATAGTAGGCTTCAATGGCCCTACGGAAACCACCGATCCCTCGTTTACTGGTGAACAATGCTCACATTTAAACAATTATTTTCACATTATTCATCAGTAAACGAGGGATCGGTGGTTTCCGTAAGGCCATTGAAGCCTACTATGTCCTACAGAAGCAAGATTATGATTAGATGTGAAAGGATATGTATTTTTGTTTTATGCACTGAATGCATTTGAAGGTGATCAAGCAAAGTAGCAATCAACTCAAAATTCCATTAAGTCTGGGTAACTGATCAAATCTTGAAAGACATTAAACATGATATGTTCAAGAGATTGAAACATCAAATACAAAAGATGTAGTATTCCTTTGTTTCCTTCTACAAAAAGCAGTAACAGCACCAGTGGCTGCCACCTCGACTCGCCTCCCTTGCTGCCACCTGTCAACCCCCTCCCAGCCCCCACCAGAATCAAGAGCTCCTCTTCTTGACTTCTTCCTCTTCTCCTCCTCTCTTCTCTCTTTCATTTTCCCCCTAAAATATGGTTGCATCCCTAGCTGCGAGAATGGATCTCATCCTCGCAGGCGTTCCCACGACTCACGAGATTGGGTTTCAACCTCGCAGCCCTAGCTGCAACCTGCGAGATCGCAAAGGAGAGAGAAAAAGGGGAGGGCGGTGGCTGGTTGCAACGATACAATGTGGCACTCTTCTCTAGAGAAGGGGAAAAAATAAAAAATAGTGGTGTCACGAAGCAGGTGTTGGTGTTAGACAAAAAATGGGGGGTGGTCATGTTTGTGTCAAAAATGAGAATTGGTGATGTCAAAAAGTGAATTGCAACTGGGCCGAAAAATATGAAGAATTCCAATAAGCGTGGACTTGTATAATGGGTTGGGTTTTATATTTTTGTTTCGGAGAAAACATATATTAAAAAAAATTGTTAGGCCAAACTAAAGGCTAATTCATTGTAATTGGCCATGACAAGTCCATTTCTGTAATTTTACTTAACATCTTCTTCAATGTCAGCTCAATGGAAACATTGTTTAGGCATGGTTTAATGATACAAAACCTATAATACCGTAGCTAGATTTTCACCATCTCATGGTAACATATCCTAGCACAAAGTCAAGTAGGCGACTAGACTAACATAGGAATGAGTATTGGTAATGCGGATCTCATATCCTCTTTGTTGTGGTTATGGAAGCTCTCACAAGAATGTTAGTGAGGCAAGTTGATGTTGGTAACCTCATCCTTCACCCCAAATGACCCTAGTCATCTTCATTTTGCTTACACTCAACGGTAGATTAGTCCATCTTTATTCCTTTTCCAGTTTTCCTAAATGCTTTTTCATGGGGATCTTGCCCCTCTCAATAGCCGTTGATAATGTGCCTTTATTAAGATGAGATAGGGGTATTTTTTTACTAGACTTTCATCTTTCTTTCACTAGCAGAGACATATCACGAGCTAGGGAGCAAAAGCTGTGAGCAATTTTCAACAAGTCTTTCTATAGGTGGGCGACTAACGAGCATCATAGAAAAATGATAAAACTTAACAATGACTACTAACAAGGGAGCCAAACGCAACTTGTTTCCAATCGAGAATATTGCCTCTTGCCCCTAGTCCTATTGTGGGAGTAGGAGCAGCAATTTGGCCCAGTCTCGCACCCAACAGTATTTTATATGCCCAACAACATACTTCAAGCCAACAAGCAATGGCTTTCTAGCGAGAAGAGGTATTAGCCTGAAGTCATCACAACACCAGTCTAATCCATCAGGCAACGGCTCAAGTCCATGGACTATTCAAGAACATGGATTGCACATTTTAATAAACAAATTCATTTTTTATTACATTATACAAGTCCAGGCTCATTGGATTCTCCTATTTCTGGTCTCATTGCAATTGACTAATGCCAGGTCCAGCCCCTTACACAAGTCCACTTTTTGGTTACTTCTGTTTTGCTCTCCTCATTAGCGCGCTTTCTCACTCATTTCAAGAAGGAAGTTAGGTTTTCATCTCCATTATCACACTAATACACACTCTCTCAACTCTGTTGCATCTTCTCGCTCAGGCTCGTTCTTCTATAATTCAATTTCATCAAGAATCTTAAATAGACATTTTAAATTATGTATGATTTTATAATTGGTTCTAGAAGCATTTTATTTACACTTATTTATGTGTTATTTGTCAACCTTAGTTCATGGGATGGGATGGACCTCATCTATATCTCCCTTTGCTTTATCTTCGGGACGGGACGACACGGAATGAGCATGGTTCAAAGACCATAAAAAAATTGTCAAAACTTTATATCAAAAAAATAAGAGTATGACTTTTTATTACAAGGTGAATAAATATCCAAATTAAGAATACAAATTCATTTTATTATCAAATACCAAAATTTAAAATAACAATTTCTTTTATTATCGCAAGGATATAATGGTGCGGTACACTATTTTAGTTATATGAGACAAAAACAAATTATCCTCGACAACATAGTGTCATTATTTACCAAAATGCTTACTCTTATCAATTGTTTGATAATGCAAGACAATTGGGGGAGATTCTTTTTATGTGCTTATTAATTAGGGATTCTTTTTATGTGCATATTAATTAGGAATCATGCTTTTCATTTGGGTATTATGAGAATTTTCATGATATTTCTTCCATAATATAAATGTCCACGGCTTAATAAAGCACTTTTAAAATGAAGGATAATCTCAGTTGTTACTTTTTTTTGTTGGAATTATAATTTCAAATTTTATATCAAATTGACTTCTTCTTTGGTTATAAATTAAAATATTAAAATTAATAGTAATAGTAGTAAAATTTTCACCAATTCAACCAATTAAAAAAAGTGATCATTATATACACTAAAATAAGTTATAAATCTAAAGTGAATACGAGGATAATCAAAAAGCAAAAATAATTTATTTTTCTGACAAAAACAATAATGCATAAATTGCATTTAACGCGAGTTCAGAACAAGTAAGATATGACCTCAGTAATACATGCTGACACCATCAAACATTTGCATCTGCCCATTGCCTTGAAAAGCCTGCATCAAAAAGGGCAAAGGTTCAACAGTCGGGTTTCAAAAAGATTAAAAACAAGAATAAATAATGTTGGCATTTTCAATTGCACCTGGCAATGACGGTATTAAATGCACCCTAGAAAAGGAAAACCTAAAAATGTCAGAAAAATAATTAATAATGACAAGAACCAAACAAATCAGACCAGGAACTAGGTGTCAAATATGTGAATTGAAAAGCCAAGTGAGACTAACATGCTCACATTTAAACAATTATTTTCACAATATGTGCTTCAAAAGTTTTTTTTAATTAAAAACGTAGATTAAGAGCAAGAAGAAGAGGGGGCCAAAAAAAAATTAAAAAAGACAGAGTCAGAAACACTTCTGGATGCACCAGAATACAATAAACTGGATATCTCATGCATGATCATGACCATTCACCCCTTCAACATGCAAGTGAATGAAGATTACAACCCTCATAAAATAAAAATAATTGATAGGATACATATCTCTGTGGAGAGTCTCACGACTGACGTCTAAGCTTGGTCGACAATGGTACAACCCTGCTGCTGTCACATTTGGGAAACCAAAAGGCAGGGATGGCATGGGCACATAGCATTTCTAGTCCATCAAACATTGAGCCCACTATCAAATGTTGCATTTAATATAAAATGATGAACAGTTTCTTCTTCAACATAATATCTAACCCAAGTCCTTCAGAAGATTGGTTAGATTTTGTTCAAACTAGTGGCACAAATACACATAGTTATGCTACCGAACATAACTTTGACAACCACCGGCATCATCATCACCCCTCCTTTTACTAATACACGTCATTTTTCCAATTTGTGTACAACAATGCATTTCGCATGATCATTAATATCCCTCAATTCAGACTTATTCTTTGTTACACCAACTAAACCATGAAATTGTTATTAACTTGAAAAGATGCTCAAAACCCCTGAAGACACCAAAATTTTGACAATCATTTACTCTATCTTCCTTTTTTTCCATAATAAGAAACAAGAATCCTAGCCTCAGTTCCTCAATCAAGCAAATCGACCATCGTTTTCCTTCTTGGGAATCTTGCAGGCAATCTCATAAACAGAGCATCCTCTATCTCGATTGGCAAATGTGTTGCAGCAATCACAATTCCTCCCTTCTTTCGATGCTCTGCAATAATATATTCAAGCAATTTCACCCCCTCAGCATCTAATGCCACGGACGGCTCATCAAGCAACCAAATTGGACGGTCAATGGCAAGTAGTCTAGCAAGTTGAAGTCGCTTACGTTGCCCCATGGAAAGCATCCTTGCCTTATCATTCATAAGCCTGCCAAGCCCCATCAGTTCTATTGCGTCTTTGGATTTTCCACACTTCCCTTCAAGGACTTCAAACCATTGGACATTGTCGAGGACAGTCATCTTCTCTTTGATGGCATCTTTGAGAGAAAGCCAATTGAGCTCAAGTTTGTATTGCTGGAAAATTCCTGACTGAGATATGTCATGGCCGTTCCACAGAATCTCTCCTGCTGAAGGTCGTGAAAAACCAGCTAACATACGCAAGAAGGTGGATTTGCCTGCACCATTGGCACCTGTTAACACAAGTGCATCTCCATCATAGACAGTTGCATTGACATTGCGAAGGACCATTTGAGCATTTCTCATGCAAGAGGCATTGTTCACCAGTAAACGAGGGATCGGTGGTTTCCGTAGGGCCATTGAAGCCTACTATGTCCTACAGAAGCAAGATTATGATTAGATGTGAAAGGATATGTATTTTTGTTTTATGCACTGAATGCATTTGAAGGTGATCAAGCAAAGTAGCAATCAACTCAAAATTCCATTAAGTCTGGGTAACTGATCAAATCTTGAAAGACATTAAACATGATATGTTCAAGTGATTGAAACATCAAATACAAAAGATGTAGTATTCCTAATCTTGCCAAAGCAAAAGATTGTAATCTGTCAGTCAATTGGAAATGAACTAAAATACAGACGGAGGTACTGAACATAAAAAATTCTATCAAATACCAGATATATTAAACGACTGAATGTCTGATAACAAAGATCAAGAAGAAACTGTAAAATGAAAACATTTTAGACAACAAGATCACCAGCCAACAATCATCCCCAACAAATTTTTGGCATCAACTAACAGTAAGTTTAAAACGAAGAAAACCTAAACTATCAATAAATTCTTAGTCCCCTCATACTAAAATATAGTCAGTAGTTGGAGGAGGTGGAATTATGCCAAATGATCCAAAACTCATTGATAAGGGATCAATACTGATAAAAGTTCTGGACATTTTAACTTTAGACAATCTACTGAATAACATCAAAGTTCCCGACTGGGTTCACTGAAGATCTAAGCAGAGTAAATGATCTCACCACTACCACCACACACACAATCAAAATCCACCCAACCAATGTACTTGAGATTGAAAGCTCTATAATCATCAACTGGAATCAGTAAACGCATACAAAAAGATTTGAAATATTAGAGCAGATGCAAAACAATACCGATTCGATCCAATAAAAATTCCACAAAAAACATTTGCCAAGAACCCTAAAATAGACTAATTGAAAAAAAGAAAATGAAGTCCATATAAAAAATAGAGTATGAAATAGAAGGGAGTGGAGTACCTCCTGAATGTTTATAGAGAGAATGTTTGATGAAGTGTCTATGAGAATAGAGACATGGAGACGCTAGGGAGGGGACGAAGGAAGTTACTTGAGGTTTGTTGTCTTGAATCTGTCAAACGAATAATGGAAGGAGATCTTGGTGGTGGGTGAAAGTTTCAAGCTTGCTTTGTTACCGCACTTTAGAACAAAAAGATATTGGGCGTTGTTTTGAGTTTGGGGACCCAAATGTAAAGGCGCAAATGCCCTAGTCCCAATTGCTAATTCATAAAATCATATATATATATATATATATATATATATATATATTTTTTTTTTTTTTTTTTTACTCAAGGAATCTATTAAAATTTGATCGTCAACTCTATTTGATTTTTTGCAATTTAAGTTCAATAATCCATTGCATTAATCTGAAAGTTATGGTAAATGCAGATTCTTTTTTAGACCAATGGGAGAAATGGATAGGCGGCAAATTCAAGTGGTAAAAAGGATGTCATGAGTGTTGAAAAGAAAATGTGTGAACTGGATTTCAATCAACACTTACCTACACAAATTTAGGACGTTCAATAATAACAACTTAACCAACAGTCTTTTTGAAAGAGATTACACATACTCGTGTCATTTGGCATAATTCCACCTCCTCCAACTACTAGAATGAGGGGACTAAGAATTTATTGATAGTTTAGGTTTCCTTCGGTTTTCACCTCAGGTGTTAGAGAAGTCACAGTTTTGGCTTCACCTTGACTACACTATCTAATTTGTCTATGCCATGGTCTTCAAATACTTCAATCCTTATCATAATGAAATGAAAAATATTTTGAATATATTTGTTAACATAAACACAATAAAGGCAATGGTACACACACCACCACCACCATCGCCACTGCATGAGTTGAAAACGAACCCGAGCGAGAAGACGCAATAGACGCGAGAGCGAATTTGACAATGAACGTATATTGGTGTGATAATGGAGATGAAACCCTAACTTCCCCCTTAAATAGAGTGAGAGGACGAGGGGAGCAAAGCAGAATATATGAGAGCATGGACTTGTACTAATTCTCCTCGTTGACACTACCACCCCATTTATTTTTTGACCTACTTTGTGACACTACAAAGTTTTTTTTCCCTTTCTTTCATCTTCTCCTCTCCCACTCCCTCTGCGATGAAAACCAACAGCAACACCAACATATTCAACTACAACCCTCGTCGTTCGCCTGCCCTCATCAGCCGCTCGCACACTTCTTTCTCTTTTGTTTCCTTCTACAAAGAGCAGTAACAGCACCGGTGGCTGCCACCCCACTCGCCTCCCTTGCCGCCACTTGTCAACCCCTCCCAGCCCCCACCAGAATCAAGAGCTCCTCTTCTTGACTTCTTCCTCTTCTCCTCCTCTCTTCTCTCTCTCATTTTTTCCCTAAAATATGGTCGCATCCCTAGCTGGGAGATTGGATCTCATCCTCGCAGGCGTTCCCATGAGATTGGGTTTCAACCTCGTAGCCCTAGCTACAACCTGCGAGACCTAAAATATTTGCGAGCTCGCAAAGATGAGAGAAAAAGGGGGAGGGCGGTGGCTGGTGGTGGCAACGATACAATGTGGCAGTCTTCTCTAGAGAAGGGGAAAAATAAAAAATGGTGTCATGAAGCAGGTGTTGGTGTCAGACAGAAAATGGGGGGTGGTTGTGTTTGTGTAAAAAATGAGAATTGGTGATGTCATAAAGTGAATTGCAACTGGGCCGAAAAATATGAAGAGGATCCAATAAGCGTGGACTTGTATAATGGGTTGGGTTTTATATTTTGTTTCGGAGAAAACATATATTAAAAAAAATTGTTAGGCCAAACTAAAGGCTAATTCATAGTTGACGTTATGAATGTCAACAATTTGTTGTAAAATTATAAGAACCTCATGTTGCTACTATTGTTACATCATCAAATACTTGCAGAATATATACAAATAATATGTCACAAATGAGCTAGTTGGTGAGGCAATAGCTTACCAAGGCGATGATTAGTAGCTGGTCCGAGAGGATGATCAGCCACACTGGGACTGAGACACGGCCCAGACTCCTACGGGAGGCATTTTTACATGTCTGCTCACAAAGCGCGAAGAGTAATTGATCAGATTCGTGGGCGTCCCTATGATGAAATACTTATGAAACTAGAACTCATGCCTTATCGAGCTCGCACAATGGAAGTTGCATCATCATCATCATCATCATCAAAGCCCATTCCCGAGATTTTCGGGGTCGGCTACATGAATTTTGGTTCTCCAAGCAATGCGATCTTCCCACATTTCCTCACCTAATCCAAGCTCAATGATATCTTCATTCACCGTCTTCATCCAAGTTTTCAACGGTCGTCCCCTCCGTCTACACCCTCCATTAACTTGCCAATCTAAACATTTTCTAATTGGCGTCGTGCTCGGTCTCCTCCGCACATGACCAAACCAAGTTAAACGTCTTTCTCTAATTTTTTCCTCTATGGGCGCTACACCTAAGTATCTCCTAATTCTTTCATTTCTAATCTTATCCTTACGAGTTTTACCACACATCCACCTTAACATACGCATTTCTGCTACTGCCATCCTATGCGTATGTTGTCCCGTAGTAGCCCAACATTCTGAACCATATAGCATGGCTGGTCGAACAATTGTCTTATAGCATTTCCCTTTTAGCCTTGCAGGCATCCTTCTATCGCACAATACTCCTGACGCCATTCGCCATTTCAACCAACCAGCTTTAATCCTGTGGTCTACATCTGCTCCAATAGCCCCATTCTTTTGAATTATAGACCCTAGATATCGAAAAGCCTCACACTCTGGGACCTCGACACCTTCGATCTCAATTGCATGACTTCTCCCTCTTGGTTCACACCCAAAGTTGCACACTAGATACTCCGTCTTCGAACGGCTAATTCTAAAACCTTTACTCTCTAAAGTCTCCTGCCACTTAACTAATTTCTGACCTAAACCTGCACTAGTCTCATCCATTAAGACAATATCATCTGCAAATAACATGCACCAAGGTACATCTTCTTGCAGATGTCTCGTCAACTCATCCATGACCAAAGCAAAGAGATATGGACTTAACGCCGACCCTTGATGTAGTCCTACTGTCACTGGAAATTCACTAGACATCCCACCTACTGAGCGAACACTTGTTACAACCCCTTCATACATATCCTTAATGATATCGGCATAACATTGAGACACTTTCTTCCTTTCAAGCACCCACCAAATTAACTCCCTGGGGACCCTATCATATGCTTTCTCCAGATCAATAAAAACCATATGCAAACTCTTACGTGCCTCTCGATATTTTTCTACAGTTTGCCTAAGCAGGAAGATGGCCTCCGTAGTAGACCTACCTGGCATAAATCCAAATTGATTCTCCGAAATCGTGGTTAAACTCCTAAGTCTTTGTTCTATAACCCTCTCCCAAAGTTTCATCGTATGACTCATAAGCTTTATCCCTCTATAGTTCGAGCAATTCTGGATATCCCCTTTGTTCTTATAAATTGGTACCACAATGCTATGCCTCCATGAATCTGGCATTTTTCTAGTTTCCAAAATCCTATTAAATAGCTTAGTTAGCCATTGAATCCCAACTTCTCCCAGACATTTCCATGCTTCAATTGGTATATCATCCGGTCCAACGGCCTTCCCTGTCTTCATTCTTTTTAAAGCTTCTCTCACTTCTGTGGCACTAACTCTGCGATGGAACACGCGATCTCTCCCTTCCTGTGAAGCATACCCCTCCAAGTTTAACTCCCCTACATGTGTTCCATTGAGTAGGTTCCAAAAGTAATCCTTCCATCTATCTAAAATAGCTTTATCCTGCATTAAGACTCTTCCATCCTCATGCTTAACACACTTAACATGACTCAAGTCCCTAGTTTTTCGTTCTCTAGCCTTCGCTATCTTGAAAATATCCTTCTCCCCTTCCTTCGTACCTAGCCTATTATAAAGAGCATCATACGCTCTCTTCTTAGCTTCCCCTACTGCTCTACTACTCAACTTCTTAGCCTGCTTATAAAGCTCATAGGACTCTAGGCACCTATCTTTTTGCCACGCCTTAAAGCATTTTTTCTTTTCCGCAATGGTTTGTTGCACATCCGCGTTCCACCACCATGTCTCCTTACCATAGAAACCTCCTCTTTTGGCCTGTCCTAACTCTTCCTTCGCACATCTTCTTATTCGGTTTGCCAAATGTTCGAAAAGATCCGCGCTACTAGTCTTATCCTTTGGTTCTAGATTCTCCCCACCCTCTGAAACTGACTGGCCACCCAAAATCCTCTTTCGAAATCTTTGGCACACATCTCCCTGTAAGGTCCACCACTTAATTCTCGGTCTAACCTGTTCTATAGCAATACGACCCCTACTCTTAAGACAAAAATCGAGAACTAACAGCCTATGTTGGGATGTCAGACACTCTCCTGGTATAACCTTACAATTTTTACACCTACCTAAATCGTGTCTCTTCACAAGAAAATAATCAATTTGACTTCTATTATGCCCACTCGCAAAGGTCACCAAGTGATCTGCCCTCTTCTTATAAAAAGTATTTACGATCCCAAAATCCTGAGCTAAAGCAAAATCTAGAATAGAAATCCCCGCAGTGTTTCGATCCCCAAAGCCTTGACCTCCATGTACCCTCTCATACCCAACTCTATCCTTACCGACATGGCCATTCAAATCCCCGCCTAGGAAAACCCTATCGGAAGAGGGAATTCCAAAAACTAACTCCTCTAAAGAGTCCCAAAAATCCTTCTTAGTCTCCTCGTCCAAACCCACTTGGGGTGCATACACACTAATAACATGCACTATCTCTAGTTCTAAAGCTAATTTAATACTTATGATTCTATCCCCAAACCTCCTAACGTCGACTACTGCATCTTTAAAAACTTTATCTACCACTATTCCCACCCCGTTCCTAGTGCCATCTTTACCAGAATAGAAGAGTTTGAACCCTCCTCCTAAATCTTTAGCCTTGTTCCCCTTCCATTTTGTCTCTTGAAGACAAACTATGTTTACTTTCCTCCTACGCATGACATCCACTAATTCTATTGTCTTTCCCGTCAAGGTTCCTATGTTCCAAGAGGCTAATCTAATCATTCTATCTCTAGCTCTAACCTGGACTAGCTTCTTTACTCGCCCCCGTCCAGAAAGGTGCGAGAACCCTTGCCTATTTAACACTACAGCCGGGCGCCAAAAGATCCCACAAATCACAGTTTCTTAGCATGCAAAAAGGATATAATTCATTCTAATTAAACCGTTACCAAAAGATCCCACAAATCACAGTTTCTTAGCATGAGAGAAACCTCAGGCAAATAAAAAACAGAATAACAAATTATAGACATAACTCAATGCCCCATCTTTATGGAGATATATAAAATAATAAAAGGAAAACAATAGCAGAAGAGCTGTTTGATGTGTTCATCTACGGCTCTTCGATATCAAAATTTCATTTTCAGCTATAATAGCCCTGCATAGTGCATCTTCTTCGGTACCAAATCTCCAAAGCCACTTCAAGAGAAGTGCTTGGATGAACTCCTTTACCCTTCTGATTCCCAAACCTCTTTGTTTTTTGTTTTGTAAGACAATGATATTTCTTTTGATGTAGATGAAGTGACCCATATAAAATTCTTGAATATCTTCTCAATCTATTTTGCTACCGATACGTGGACATGCTAGGTGAACAATGGGGAAAGGATGGACTTTTGGAGTGAACTATGGGTTGGAGACACACTACTGAAACAGTCCTTTGGGTACACTTTGAGCATATCAAGGCGGAAAACAGGGCCTGTAGCACAGTTTATGAGGAGTGTAAACGGGAATTAGCTTTGGATATGTCATTAAGGAGGGGTTTGAGGGATTGGGAAGTAGATAGAGCGGTTCTTCTTGTTGCATACTCCAAGACAGGCATTTAAATGAATCTCCATGACTCTTGGTTATGTTCTCAATAAAGAGCTGCTATGACCAATCTAACTTTCATTGGACTTTTCAGCGCAATTAATTTGGAGCAAAGAAACCCCTCACAAAGGCAAACTTCCTAATATGGTCTATTGCTCATGGGAGAACCCTAACCATTGACAATCTAGCTCATTGTGGTTTCATCATCCTAAATAAATGCACCTACGTATTATTCATTTTCTGATTTTCATTTTTGTTTGGGAGAAAATGACTTTAGCCTGTGGTGCTTGCTGCCCAACAGCTAACTACCTAACCACAATGTATGGTCAATGCAAAATTCTAGATGTCGAGGAAATGAGCGAGGAAACCAGCGAGGGAAGTGAGGTGGAGGGGGGAAACCGTTCACCCCCCTCAGGATGCGCGCACAAAAAACGATGGCCCGCATCCCAAGGGGGGTGAACGGTTCCCCCCCTCGCTGGTTTCCTCGCTCATTTCCTCGCAACGTAGAATAACTCATGGTCAATGGAATAAAAGACGTTTCAACTCCAATGGGAATCGGTCATGAGACAGGTTGCTCATTGCTATGTTAGTTGTGTTATGGAGGGAATGCAATTAGGGGTGTTAATTGGTCCATATAAACCGCCCAAATTTACCGAACCGAACTGAGAAAAAAAAACCGAAACCGAACGAAAACCGAAACCAAATTCCCAAAACCAAACCGAGTTACTTCGGTTTGAGTTTTTTTCAGCCCCGAATAACCGCCATGGATTCAACGGATAGCGGATCCCCGCCCCGATTAACAGTTTATTAATTGCGGTTTTTTTGGTGGATAACGGATCCACGTCTCGCCCCGCCCCAAATGAACCTACATATTTTGACTTTTCATCAAATAAGTCATGTTTTTATATATTTTTGTTCATCAATTAATCACTGATTTTATAAAAAGCTTCACCATGAAATCCAACCAACATCTCTAATAAATCCACCAACCTAAAAGATTTTCATCAATTATTCCATTTATGAAAACTAACTCCTTGTGGTGTAGCACAAAAATAACCCAACATATCCAATCAACAAAAACAATACCCATTGGCCACAAAACCATGATAAACCCAACACAACCCGCCTAATTCAACCCCAAACCACCAATCTCTAATATCACAAACACCCAATAATCTAAACACCAAATCAGACCAATTCACCGACACCCAAACCTGAATTTCCCCCAACCCCTCCCCAATTTAACAAAAACACCATAAGATATCTATCGAAGAAGAAAACAATATCTAGGATTCGCAACTCCCAATTCGATAACACACCAATCAAGATAAAAACTTTATGGCACATATAAGCTTAAACGGATCTAATCTAAGAACCCATTAAACGAATTGCAGAGAGAAGGAGAGACGACTGACCTTCGATGAATCGAAACGATGAAGAACCTGTTCAAGCAAATGATGGCTTTGTGAATGAAAGAAATAGATTCACTGATGGAAGGTTCTAGGCGTTTTTAGTATTCGTGTACAACTTGTTGTAGAGTGTCTCTTTTGGTGTTCATCGTTATTTGCAACAACCACTTTTCTAAAGAACCAAAAGCCAGCCCAACACCATCCATCATCTTTGAGATGTGCATCTCTAAAATGATAGATGGTGTCGAGCTTGGCCTCGTTTTTCGAATTAATTTTGGTTTCCTGATTTTAAGAAATGTCTCGAGAAATATTTTGGTGTGTAAAAAAAAATGCAAAATTTTTGAGGATACATAAAATATATAATGAATTTTGAGAGTATATTAAATATGTGAAAAAAATATATAATTAAATAAATGTATTAAACACATTAAATGAAACTAAAATACCTATATTATAAAATCAAGAGGTAGTTTAAAAAATCAATATAAGTAGAAGAAGTGATAATTTAAAAAATTAGGAGGTGGTATCAAAAATCAATAAATAATTAAAATAAATGATAAGTAGAAGAAAAAAAACTCGAAAATTATGTGCTTCTGTTATCCCTTATGTTTTCTGTATATGAAAATGAGATTTTAAGATCAAAGAGCCGCAGATGAACTTTTCTACTATTGATTTAATATAGTGTAATGATGATCATCAAATATTGAACAAACGAGTAGCTAGATTAAAGAAACTAGATATATTGATTTGAATATTAGTTTAACACAATCCTGATGTTTGCAGTATTTTATTCGATTGACAGATCTTTCTACTTCAAAGATCACATTTGGTTTGTTTAATCGAATATGGTATTCATGGGGTGTTTTTGATTTGTTGGTTTTTTTCTTCTTGTAGTTGTTCTTCTTCTACTTCAAGGATTTGGTGGGCATAGAAGTGACGGTGGAGCTGAAGAACGATTTGGAAATTAGGGGGACTTTGCATTTTGTGAATCTGTACTTGAACATAAAGCTTGAGAACACAAGTTAATTATACTCCTATTCTTTTTGTTGTTTGTTACTATAAATTGAAGCCTACTCGCATCCCACCTTCTTTGATACTTTGCGTATTGTATCATTACTGGTGTTAGTACAGTAATATCCCTATAAATGGCCCAAGTTGGGACTAGCAAAAAATATTATCTTAGCAAGATTACTAATTTACCGCCTATTAATTTATCTAGGTTTTACTGTATAAAGCATGTTCTTGAGATTCTTGCGTTGTGTTTAACTTTTCCAACTACCTTCTTTTTCTACAGGTGACAGATTTGCACCGTCACAAGATTGATCATATTACTATTCCATCCAGTCGTGGTCCACAGTTTGGAGTGTTGCGACGGGTTGATGATGTAAGTTTTGCTGAGTCTGGTCTTTAGTTGTACTGTCTGTCTGGTTATATCAGATACCATTTACTAAATTAATGTTGCATTGTTTCTTTTACAAACAATAGTGACAACTTCACTTGGTAGAAATGAGCTGCCAGATAGATCTGTTAATGATTGCTTGCACCATGTGAACATGTGAAACTAACGTTGAAGGATGAGATTGTTTCAACTTGAATGGATTCTGAAAACCTGGAACTTTGCTCTGATGTTAACAAAATGATGATTTTTTCTCTTGGACTAGGAGTATGCATATTAGTTACAACAATCGAAATTCCTTTTGTTTTGTTAAAGAAAAATTGATTGATAAAATGTTCATTCATCATGATCATGATTTGAATGGCCTACCTTTTGATTTTCTCAGTTTCCCTAGTCTTGTTGCTGGAAGTTCACAATTCTTGTTGTAATCTTGTTTGTCGCTATAGTGAATGCCTGTAGCTATGAAATTATATTATTGAAATTTAAACCTTGATACCCGTAAAATAGATCCTACTTTACACGCTGTGCTTGAGATTTGAGAATGGCACTGTCTGTATTTCGTGGTAAAATCCGGATTGTTTTGCTCGAGGCTATATGAGGCATATCAAAGGAAGGACTTGCATCCTAATTAGTAAATGAAATTTCTATGCTAGTTAATTGACTACTATTGCTATTCTCTGCTGATTTACCATTTCTATCATTGGTTTGCTACTTTGGTGTATTCAATCTTGAATATATGAAATCTACTATAGGATATCATGATATACAAAATACTAAGGCTAATATTTTGGATTTCTTCAAAGGCTATGTAACAATGACATGTGTATGAGGTGTCATGCTGGCCAAAAAATTCATACAGGACATGCCTTCTGCATTTTAGTATTATTTACTTTTTTAGCAATAATTTTTATATTATAGGTCATATTCTTATACTTGTAGCTCAATATTCCTAGGCATGCAGTATTATCTTGTCATAATATGCTTGTAAAATTTGTTAAAAGTCGAAACTTTTTAAACAATCTAGGAAAATGTTGATGATCTAAGAAAATCAGTGTGGTTACAAAGAAAAATTTTCAATACTCTCTAATCTCTTATGATTTTTCTCATAATTTTCACTCGGTCTTTCCTAGAATTTCTCTTGCATAGTTGCCGTTTTTTAATTTTCCTTAATGCAATCTTTTCTCCATGCAGGTATTTGATTGTTGGTTTGAGAGTGGAGCAATGCCATATGCCTATATTCATTATCCATTTGAAAATGTCGAGCTCTTTGAAAATAATTTTCCTGGGCAGTTTGTTGCCGAGGGGCTAGATCAAACTCGTGGATGGTTAGTATTTCACATTTGTTAAGAGTTTTGTCTCATGTCAGTATTTAGGAACCTAAAATACAGATTCTTAAAATACACTTGGTTTTATTTCTTTTCTTTGATATCTATTTCTTAGCATTCTCTATTTACCACTTTATACTGTATAAGATTTGATTTCACATATATATCTAGACCAAGGTTTTTAAATGTGAAGGCGTGACACAAGGCATTTCAATGGACAAACGCTGTTTAAAACTGAGAAAAGTTACACCCAAAACAGTAGTTGCATATAAATTAAACCAGAAATTCTAAGTGTCGAGGAAATGGGCGAGGGAAGTGAGGTGGCAGGGGTGGGAGCCGTTCATCCCGTTCGGGATGCGTGCGTTGACTTTTCGCGCACGCATCCCGAACGGGATGAACGGCTCCCACCCCCGCCACCTCACTTCCCTCGCCCATTTCCTCGCTGTGTAGCCTCTCTCATAAAACATCAAACTTACAAATTTTGTACTTTCATTGTCAAATTTAAGTCAATTAGCCACGCCCCAAAGTCTAAACATCTAATTCTAATATTCAGTAAAAGCAACAAAATCCACTTCATCCTCCCTTTCATGAACCACTCAATTGTTTAAGGTTAGGTGGTTTTTAAGGCGTTATATTTTGTTTCCAAAAAAAAAAACAACTGAAGGTCACCAAAATCAATGATTTTAGACATTTTTACACCTCAAGGCATTAAAACACATGCCTCTTAATGTCTTTTGCAACTCTACTCCTCCAGCTATGTTTTGATGCTAAAAAGTTGTGTTTCCCTTGAGGCGCACCTCAAAGCGAATGCCAACATTTTGTGAAACCCTGATCTAGTACATCCATATTTTTTTCATAAATTATTGGTGTTTGATTTAGTATATCCTGTCCATTGCTGGTTCACACTATTTAATCACTTTTATTTATTGTATTTCGTGATCTCTCGTAGCATTTATTTAACCTGCTTGAGGGCAAGTAACTTGCAGTTTTTGCCATGTCTTGCCTTATCAGCTTTTGCTTATCTATCTATGGGAATGAGTTTCCCCTAACTATCCCTGGGATTTTTTTTATTTCCAGATGTTTCACATGGTTCACTTTACCAATGGTTATGGACTATAATTATGTTTTTAAGTGTTTGATTGATACCTTGTATAGCAAGACTACTGTTAAGATACTGATTATACTCTTACATCTGATTTTTGATAATTGGGTTATCATACTTTTGAGGATCATGCAGGTTCTACACTCTCATGGTTTTGTCAACAGCATTGTTTGGGAAACCCGCATTTCAGAATCTTATTTGCAATGGTCTTATCTTGGCTGCTGATGGGAAGAAGATGAGTAAACGATTGAAGAACTACCCTCCCCCAACAGAAATCTTAGATAAATATGGTGCTGTAAGTTGTTAGTTTACAAGAAAGACGCCAAAATAATGATTTTCAATATTTACAAGGAAGACGATAAAATAAATATGGTGCTTCATCCATCAATAGTTGTTTATTGTAAACAATAATCTTCATTATTAATCTAGTCATGTACAATACAATTTGTTATGAACTGATCTAGTTCTGATTATATTTCTGCAGGATTGAAGAACCAAAGCAATGCAATATTCAGTACCAATGTCAGAGTTGTTGATTCCTGGAAGCAATGGAACCAATGTCAGAGTTGCTGATCCCTGGAAGCAATGGAGTCTTGCAAGATACAATCAAGATAAGAACAGCTAAAAGAGTTTCTGAACAATGAAGCCAGATTCTGAAATGATGGAATTTTGTATAGAATGGATTGTAAAGATTACAATGGAAAAGAATGAATTGTAATAGGCAGAATTTGAGATTGCCAGTCTCCCTTATGAGCAAAGCTCAATGTACAAAAGTTTATTACAGAATGAATGAATTCTATTGCTCTTGCTAATCTCTTATTTATAGCAATCAGAAACTAACAGTGACTTAACATAATACTCTTTTTAACAGAGCATTTCTGCACCTAACAAAAAACCTAACAGAACATTTCTTTACAGACTGTCAAACAAAACACAGACTTGCACCAAATTCTATTTGTCTCTTTGATACTTCCTCCTTGAATATGTGAACTTGATGGGAGGTCGAGGCCTAACACAATTGCACCTGCCATTGGTATATCACTCCCATTTGTTGGCTGAGTCTCAACCTTGTAGAACCTGAAAGGTTTGTGCAGCACCATGTCTTGGCAACGGAGAATTATAGTAAGTGACAAGCAAGAATTTCACTAAGAAACAGTAGGGTGTCATTGATAAGTCAGACTTGTTTTTTCAATTATGGAATTCTATCCAAATGTATGAAAACTATCACACTAGAATTCTGACTTGTTTTTTCAAGTATGGAATTCTATCCAAATGTATAAAAACTGTCACACTATAATTCACCCATTCGTAAAAGAATCAACAAATCATTCGACTAACTTTTTTTTTCTTGGTTGATCATCAACTATCTTGTTCAATGCTCCTATTACACCCATAATTACTTCCTCGTCTCAATTTGGATGATTTCTTAAGAGTTCCAAGATATACATGATCATATTAGGCTTCAAGAAAATTGGATCATGTATAGGTGTTGCCAATCAAAGATGGTCAGAACAAGTTTCAAATTTAAGTAGGCTGAACATGTGCCAGAAACTGAAATCTCAAGAATGACACAGATTTGGGATACTGATTGCATACAGAATGATCACAAACCTCCAATGAGGGAACAAGAATATCAAGTTAGAAACCGGAAATTGTTATCTCAAGTCAGCTAAATATTCTTACAATCCAACATACTGCTATCAGTTAGGGCTAAAAGTAACCAGCAGCGAGCACCTTCGATAATCAACCACCACGAGCTTCTCTCCTTGTGGCATCATGAAGAAGTTCCACATCAACTCCTTCTGGAGGTAGTTGAACGTATCTCACCACTGATCCTCTGATGAAGCAGTTCCTCACTGAGAGCTGCATTGAAAACCGGGTATCTATGAAGTTCTATGACAGCGATTAGGTAAACATGAATAACATTAACATAAAAATGGCCAAACCAAAGACAACAAAATCGAAACGTGCACATACACAAGATTCTGAGGTAGCAAGCTTGTCACTTGCAGATCATAAAAGCCTTCCAGTAAAACATAAGACAAATGTGTGATCCAATTTCATAAAATATTTCAATACGAATCATTACTGATATAAACTGAAGCAGCTTTTGGAGAAGTGTCGAGGGCAAGGATGGAAGAATGGAAGGAAGTGTGGTTGCTCAGTGACTGGACCAAGTGTGCCCAATGTATGAAGTGTCCTAATCAAAGTTCATATGAAGAGAGTTATAGTATTAAACAGAACCCACAAAGGAAATCACCAAAAACATACAAAACATTAAACAAAACCCACAAAGGAAATCACCAAAAACATACAAAACAAACAACAAAACCCTAACTTACTAAGAAGTGAATCAAACATACCATGTGTGGGTACTTCTCTTGATCAACCACCCTTGTGTTCTCAAGCTTTATGTTCAAGTACTGATCCACAAAATGCAAAGTCCCCCTAATTGCCAAATCGTTCTTCAGCTCCACCGTCACTTCTCTGCCCACCAAATCCTTGAAGTAGGAGAAGAACAACTACAAGAAGAAAAAAAAACCAACAAATCAAAAACAAAGATCAAGAAGAAACTGTAAAATGAAAACATTTTAGACAACAAGATCACCAGCCAACAATCATCCCCAACAAATTTTTGGCATCAACTAACAGTAAGTTTAAAACGAAGAAAACCTAAACTATCAATAAATTCTTAGTCCCCTCATACTAAAATATAGTCAGTAGTTGGAGGAGGTGGAATTATGCCAAATGATCCAAAACTCATTGATAAGGGATCAATACTGATAAAAGTTCTGGACATTTTAACTTTAGACAATCTACTGAATAACATCAAAGTTCCCGACTGGTTCACTGAAGATCTAAGCAGAGTAAATGATCTCACCACTGCCACCACACACACAATCAAAATCCACCCAACCAATGTACTTGAGATTGAAAGCTCTATAACCACCCTTGTGTTCTCAAGCTTTATGTTCAAGTACTGATCCACAAAATGCAAAGTCCCCCTAATTGCCAAATCGTTCTTCAGCTCCACCGTCACTTCTCTGCCCACCAAATCCTTGAAGTAGGAGAAGAACAACTACAAGAAGAAAAAAACCAACAAATCAAAAACACCCCATGAAAGGAACTACAAAATCCATCATCTTCAAAACTGTAGAAAAAAAAAAGCAAAAAATTTGACTTTGAAATAGATAAACTCAAAACAACAGATGGGGAAATCATGTTAAAGATTCAATTTTTCAAGACACAAGAAGAGTGAGAGATCTTACCATCTTTTCACCTTTTTCGCTAGAAAGAAATAAGGGAGGATGGAGAGATCGACGAGACCTTTCGCTTTGGTTTCTTCTTTCTTTTTCTTTCGCTCGAGCGGGAGAGGGAGGGCTTCCTCGGTTTTCGTTGGGGGAGAGGGAGTGGCTCTCTTCTCTGTCTCTGTCGAGATGGAAATGGGGAGAGGGAGAGGTTCCCTCCTTTTCTCCCCCAAAATTTCGATTCCCCCCTTTTTTTTTTTTTTTGAAATGAGGCAGGAGCACGTGCGACTCACCCTCCCTCGCCCATTTCCTCGACAGGTAGAATTGCTCTTGTTTATATGTCAATTAAACAGTAAATTTCACACTATATCTTGTGTTGATTAGCAGCTTATGGGAATATTAAATTTCACACTATATTATGTGAGAAGAACTTTCAGTTTCAGCCACTACATTAACATTATGTTAATATAATGTACTATATTCTAATACAACTTGGTAGTTTAATTAACCTTTCTAATTCTTTTTCTTCTTGTTTTTTTTGGTGAAGTGCAGCTGTCTCCTCACTGGGTTTGATATATTAATTCAAAACCATCATGTTGATGGGTAATTAAGCAATTTGTTGTTTGGCAGATTAGTCATAATCTGATGATCTTGTGTACTTATCACATAATTAAATAAGCATGATTTCATTGCCAATATATACAAAGAACCTAGACGCAGAGAGATACAATTCCTCTCTAGCTATCCATCAAATGTTCTTTCATTAAGTAATGTAATGTGGTACGGGTACTATAGTTTCACTAATAAATACAAACGTCGGTACACAAGGATGTTTAATAGAATTTGTGTTACCATCAATCCAATATCTTCAGATGAAAAAAAGAGAGCATAGAATCTCAGAAAATCTTCATTTTTTTATTCCAGTATATGACATGTGAAAGGGTCTTATAATTAGCAGACATTGGCTTCCTACGTAATGATTTATTTGTTTATTTATCTATTTCAAAATCTCATGCATAGGATGCACTGTGGCGTAGAGTTTCAGTTTATACACCGTAAAAAGAGAGTGACACATTAGGGTGGGTTTACTCTAGCTTACTGAAAATCAGTAATGCTCCAAATACATGATTGAGTTCTACGTACGGTCTCGAATGATAGGAAGTTTCTGCCAAGAACCACAGTCAATCTCAACACCTAGCTAAAGATTTGAGCACTGCCATTCCTAGCTTACCAAGTATTCTATGTTAAGAAAGCCAAACAGGTTAGCATGTAGGATGTCTGGACCAAAATTATGTTAAAGTTAACTCTATATAAGCTTGTATTATGTTAGAATATGTAGGGTTTGCACTCACATAGCCAAGTCCCAGTCTAAGATTGATCCACTTTTATAAGAAGAAAAGTACAAGTCACAAATAGGAAAATCAAAATATGACACAATTAGAATATCTTTTATAGGAAGTTTACATATTCTAACAACGATCAATAACAATCATTTGGTTAGGGAGTGCGCTTACCTTTTTTTTTTGTGGAGTATGTTCGATGTACTTATTGTTCCCTTTCCTACGTCTAGTGAATTTCCAAAGGCTTGGTACGTGATCTTCCTAAGTTTTGAAACTAATGCCCAAATTAACTCGTATTCTTCATTTTCAAAAGACGGATCTTTATCAAGGTCATCATTTTGCTATAGTTTCTCATGCCACTTCTTGGAGTTCTAATTCTTCAATTTCAGTGCCATCACACTCCCAAGCAAGGATTGGGTTTTCGCGAAATTTTCGTTTTTTTAAATTACGAAAAGAAAAAAGGCGGAAAAAAATTACATTTTTTCTAGATTTTTTTTTTTTTTTTGTAAATTATTTTTTTTTCATAATAAACATCTACTAAAATTTACATTTTTTCGATGGTTTTTTTGAAAAATTTCAGGGATTTTTCTAATGATTATTTATTCTAATTATTTATTAATTTTTGAAACCTTCCATTAATTTTCTAATTATCATTTCTTCTACTTATATATTGATTTTTGAAACTACCCCTTGATTTTCTAATTACAGGTATTTAGACTTCATTTAATGTATTTTGATACATTAATTACTTGCATCTTATTTTTCACATATTTAATACCTCATCGAAATCAACTAATATATATTGCATGTATCCTCAAAATTTTTAAGTTTTTTTTTTATAAACCAAAATATTTCTTAAAATTTGGATACGAAAATTAACTCGAAAAACGAAATCACAATCCTTGCTCCCGAGGCTCTCCTATGTCAGCTCTACATGCGTTGCTTCATTATGCTTTATACTACTTCTGACCAAAATATTTCTTAAAATTTGGATACGGAAATTAACTCAAAAAACGAAATCACAATCCTTACTCCCGAGGCTCTCCTATGTCAGCTCTACATGCGTTGCTTCATTATGCTTTATACTACTTCTGACCTCATGCGACAATTCAGACAATTCAAATACATGCATATTATTTATGTACTCAACTCAATAAAACAATAGCCTAGTGGACAAAGGAGGATAAGAATTGACAATGCAAACATACACAAGTAAAATTTCACCATAAGGAATGAAACTCACATGCCTAATTTATGTTCAACGCTTGAACACTCAATAAATTCCATAGTCAGAGCTATTGAACTTAGGGGTGGGCATCCCATCCCGATTTTTTCGAGTCTTAATGGAATTGAATAATTCCATCCCGATCCTGTCCCGTCTCGATCTATAATGGGATGGGATGGGATGAAGATTTTCAATCCCGCCAATCTCGTCCTGAGCTAATTTTTTAATATTTATTATTAATATTTTTATTTTTTTATTTATTTTAGGATTGCAATATTAGTGTAATTGAAAAAAAATGAATTTAGTTGAAATCAGTGTAATTGATATTAGTCTATATCTGCAACTACTTGATATTGGTTTATTTCTAGATTTCTAAATGAATTATTTAATTGCAAACTCTTTAAAACTCAAAATGGGATTGCTAACTAACTATATTGGAGATTTTATTTCGTCTCAAGACAATGAATTTAATGACTGTTTTTTTTTTTAAAGCAATAATGAAACATTCTTATTAGCTCCCCAAATCTACTCATCCTTTTGCTCACTATTCGAAACAGTAGAGCAGGTCCACCATTGCCATTATATTATCCACATCTTAGCCATTCAAAACTCTGCAGAAATCTTAATTACAGGGTGAATTTCAGCTATCATTTATGGTTGTTAATTATGATGTTGCATACTCAATCCAAGGCTATCATTTATGTTTAGTTCAACGAATTGCCTTTGCCTATTTTCAACTAAGCAAATTGGGTCTTGGATAAGCAGTAATTTGTCAAAAAATGAGAACACGCTGATCCCGTCCCGTCCCGTCCCGATCCCGTATGAACGGGATGGGATAGGGATGAGTCTATCTCGTCCCATCCCGTCCCGTGCCCACCCCTAACTGAACTCCAACAACACTAATCTCATTCTAGAAATCACTAAAATCTAAGTATTCGATAGAACGTGACTGATTTGCAATTCTCCATATAAAAATTCAAATATGTTGAGCCTCAAAACCCTTCCAATTGTACGAATTATATCTGCATTAATTATTTAAAAATCCTATAGAAATAAGAAACAGCGGGAATCGTTAACTAAGGTACAGTACAAACCGGTTGAAATTGGTTCAATGGGATTCCACCTCCATGACACTTTTCACTTTGGGGGCATATAAAGAGTAGACAACAACTTGCCTTTTCGCTACCTCCAGCTGAGACTTTCCTTCGGAATAAGCTGAGGAAATGGATGAAGGGTCTGAAAGGTCGCGGTATTGACGAAAGCCATCAGTGGTTCTTCGCTTGGCATACTCTCTGATGTTGTAGTCGGTGAACTGTCGAGCTGTTCGTATCAGATAACGGAAAAGAGAGAGGACTTCAGGTCTTGATGGGGATGAAAGTGTAATTGTAGGGTGTGAAAGTGAGAGGAATCCCACACAATCAGTAGACCTGTACAAACAAAGCAGCAATGAAACAGGATAAGAATATACATAGTTGAAGTTATGAATGTCAACAATATGTTGTAAAAATACAAGAAAAATCATGTTGCTACTATTGTTACATCATCAAATACTTGCAGAATATATACAAAAAATATGACAAATGAACGCATTCTTGTTGAGATAACTCGCACAATGGAAGTTACTTGCAAAAAGGATATAATTCATTCTAATTAAACCGTTACCAAAAGATCCCACAAATCACAGTTTCGTAGCATGAGAGAAGCCTCAGGCAAATAAAAAACAGAATAACAAATTATAGACATAACTCAATGCCCCATCTTTACGGAGATATATAAAACAATAAAAGGAAAACAATAGCAGAAGAGCTGTTTGATGTGTTCATCTACGGGTCTTCAATATCAAAATCTCATTTTCAGCTATAATAGCCCTCCATAGTGCATCTTCTTCGGTACCAAACCTCCAAAGCCACTTCAAGAGAAGTGCTTGGATGAACTCCTTTACCCTTCTGATTCCCAAACCTCCTTGTTTTTTGTTTTGTAAGACGATGATATTTCTTTTGGTGTAGATGAGGTGACCCATATAAAATTCTTGAATATCTTCTCAATCTATTTTGCTACCGATACGTGGACATGCTAGGTGAACAATGGGGAGAGGATGGACTTTTGGAGTGAACTATGGGTTGGAGACGCACTACTGAAACAGTCCTTTGGGTACACTTTGAGCATATCAAGGCGGAAAACAGGGTCTGTAGCACAGTTTATGAGGAGTGTAAATGGGAATTAGCTTTGGATATGTCATTAAGGAGGGGTTTGAAGGATTGGGAAGCAGATATAGCGGTTCTTCTTATTGCATACTCCAAGACAGGCATTTAAATGAATCTCCTCGACTCTTTGTTACGTTCTCAATAAAGAGCTGCTATGACCAATCAAATTTTCATTCGACTTTTCAGCGCAATTAATTTGGAGCAAAGAAACCCCTCACATGGGCAAACTTCCTAATATGGTCTATTGCTCATGGGAACCCATAAGCTTCATCTGTCTTGCTTATAATAACATAAAAACAACCCAACAAAACCCATAAGCTACTGGAGCTTGTATCTTACTGAACTACTTCTGATCTAAAATGAATATAACTAATCCTGCAAAAAATAAATATGTTGATGGCATCTTGGATGAAGAGAAACATCCTACAACATGGTAAGAATCACGGTATTAGATTATAGTGTGCTAGCATACAACAAAGGCATGAAACCGACATCCTACAACATGGTAGAATTGACATTTGATTGCCTATCACATTATCACCAGTTAGATTTTATGACATTTTCGCTCTTCACTCTTCAATGGAAAACAAAGGTGAACCTAGTAACCTCTATTTCAATATTTTTCATTTTCGAATTGAAGAGCTACCTACATTTGGAATTCACTTAGGAAAATGTGGACGTCTTCTTCTATGCAGAATAGGGTTGTTCTATATGTTCTTGTTGGCTACAAAATAGGGTTGTTCTCTATGTTCGTGTTGCAAAATAGGGTTGTTCTCTATGTTCTTATGGACCAAGTTGATTCCCCATAATAATTGATTATCTAAACTAGAAATGGGCATCCCACGATCCCGATCCCGTCTCGATTTTTACCGAGTCCTTTTGGGTTTGATCAAACTCATCCCGATTCCGTCCCGTCCCGATTTAGAGTGGGATGAGATCAGGATGAAAATTTTCAATTCCGCCCATCCCGTCCCTGTCCCGAACTCATTTACTTACTATTTTTTTATTATTATTAATTTTATAACCAAAACAGAAATCAATTTGATTTAAAGTTTGGAATTATTATTTCAACAACCAAAAATAATAATTACTACGAATACCCTTTATTTTAAATGAGTTTTATTGAGCCGTGGACATTTATATTTACGGAAGAAGTATCACGACACTTCTCATCATACTCCAATAAAAAGCATGATTCCTCATTAATATGCACATAAAGAAGAATCCCCCAATTGTAAGAGTAAGCATTTTGGTCAATAATGACACTGTTGCGCCTTATTGCGGAAGCGGGTAGACACCAACAATTGCACACAAGTACCACAAGGATCCAATCAATTAAATAGAGCAACTAGCAATGAAAGAAATTAGAGAAAATTAAGAACATACCACAAGAGACACAAGGTTTACGTGGTTCAGCAAATTGCCTACGTCCACGGTGAGGTGATTCCATTATATTCAAGAACAAGGTACAAGAAGATGACAATTCTCACACAATCTCTCAACAAGAGATGAAACAATTCAAGGAATTATCTTTCTCCACACAATCTCTCAACAAGAGATGAAACAATTCAAGGGATTATCTTTCTCTATTCCCTGTGCTTCACACTTTTTCTACATGGAATCACCTAAACAAAACACCTACAGTTCCTAGTATATATAGGAACAATAGTTTCCTGTTTCGCAGCAGTTTCCTGTTTCACAGCAGTTTCCTGTTTCCTAGAATTTATTTCCTGTTCAAAAAACAGTTTCCAGAAGTCCAAACAGTTTTTCCTATTTCAAACAGGAGTCCAAACAGTTTCCTGTTTCAAACACGTTTCCTATTTCACAAAACAGTTATGTGTCCTATTCCTGTTTTGTGAAACAGTTTCCTGTTTCACAAAACATGTTGTTTCCTGTTTCACAATTCTCCACCTCGGCAAATTTTTTATAAGGAAAAAATGAGCCGAAACAAGGCATAAGAATAAACTGATCAACACTCCATCATAGCTTTGTCACCTCACGAAACCGCCCCGTAGGGCAACGCCCCAAAGGGCCCTCAATCAACATGAGTCAATGTGGAGTAAGTCCAAACAATGTTGGAACTTAACTCCAGGAACAACCTTTGTCAACATATCAGCAGGGTTGTCTTTTGTGTGTACTTTCACCAAAGACACATCACCATCCTCAATTACATCTCGAACAAAGTGATATCGGACGTCAATATGCTTAGTCCTTGCGTGATGAACCTGATTTTTAGCCAAGTGGATGGCACTCTGACTGTCACAGAGAACCTCAACACTATCTTGTTCCACACCCAAGTCATTTACAAGACCTTGAAGCCACAATGTTTCTTTTACACCTTCTGTCAATGCCATATACTCTGCCTCTGTAGTAGAGAGAGCCACTGTATCCTAAAGCATAGATCTCCAACTAACCGGAGCACCGTATATCTGAAATACGTAACCAGTAGTAGATCTTCGTCTATCTAGATCACCAGCATAATCAGAATCAACAAACCCACGAACCTGACATGAATCTCCACCGAAGTCCAAACCCACATCCAAGGTACCTTTTAAGTACCTAAGCATCCATTTCACTGCCTCCCAATGTTTCTTCCCAGGGTTTTCCATATACCTGCTCACAACACTAACAGCCTGTGAAATGTCAGGGCGTGTACACACCATAGCATACATTAAACTGCCAACTGCACTAGCATAAGGAACATGCGACATGTATTCCTTTTCTTCCACTGTGACTGGAGATAACTTTCGAGAAAGTCTAAAATGTGAAGCCAAAGGAGTAATAACCGGCTTTGCATTTTCCATGCCAAACCGTGATATGACCTTCTCAAGGTACCCCTTCTGTGAAAGAAATAATTTTTTATTCTCCCTTTCTCTTCTTATCTCCATACCAAGTATTTTCCTTGCAGCACCCATATCCTTCATCTCAAACTCAGAAGCAAGTTGAGACTTCAATTTATTTATCTCCACCATACTCTTACAGGCAATGAGCATATCGTCAACATAGAGCAAAAGATAAATAAAATCGCCACTACGAAGTTTTTTCAAGTAAACACAACAATCATACTTACTTCGTGTGAACCCATGTTTCAACATAAAAGTGTCAAACCGTTTGTACCACTGCCTAGGTGATTGCTTTAACCCATAAAGTGATCTCCTCAAACGACAAACATGGTCTTCTTTTCCAACAACCTTAAAACCTTCCGGCTGATGCATATAAATTTCCTCCTCTAAGTCTCCATGCAAGAAAGTTGTTTTCACATCAAGTTGTTCAAGCTCAAGGTCACCATGAGCTACCAAGCTCAACAACACACGAATAGAAGTGTGTTTTACCACAGGCAAAAATATCTCATTGTAGTCAACGCCTTCCCTCTGAGCAAAACCCTTAGCTACTAATCTTGCCTTGAACTGAGTACCAGACTCTAGAGTAGTCTGTTTCTTCTTAAACACCCACTTGCAGCCAATTGCTTTCCTTCCATTAGGCAACGACACTAGATCCCAAGTATGGTTCTTCTGGAGAGACTCCATCTCACCCTGCATAGCTACTAACCAACTCTGACTATCTGAATGACGCGCGACCTGCTTGTAAGTAGTTGGCTCATCATCTTCCACAGAGAGTGCATATGCAACCAAATCAACTGTATTCAACTGACCATAGTGCTTCAACGGTTCTTCAAAGCCAAATTTTTGAACTTGCTTAACCGATCGTTTTGACCTAGTTAAGGCCAAAGGTTGCTGCTGGGATTGATTATCTTCAACTGGTTGTTGTTCCTCATGGTCTTCAGGCTCATAATTCAGATCATGTGTGCCTGCTTCAACCACTTGTTCATCTGCTGCATCCACAGACGCTTCAACTTCCACTTTCTGAGTGTTACTAGATTCACCACCACTATCAACCAACTCCTTAGCTTTAGTACAAGCTAACAAGGAATTCTCATCAAATGTAACATCTCGACTGATCACAAATTTATTATCCTCTAAACACCATAGACGATAACCCTTCACGCCTTTTGCATACCCCAAGAAAATGGCCTTCTTAGCCCTAGCATCAAGCTTATTTTCTTTCACATGGTAGTAGGCAATACAACCGAAAACTTTCAGTACACTGTAATCAGCATGTTCACCTGACCACACCTCATAAGGTGTTTTGCAGTCTAATGTAGAATGTGGCGATCTATTAATCAAGAAACACGCGGTGGCTATTGATTCAGCCCACCATTCTCTGCCAAGACAAGCATTGGAGCGCATACACCTAGCTCTTTCAAGCATAGTACGGTTCAATCTCTCAGCAACTCCATTTTGTTGTGGCGTGTTTCTAACAGTCCAATGTCGAACAATTCCTTCCTGATCACAAAACTGTTTGAAAGTACCCTCAGTATACTCGGTACCATTATCAGACCTCAAAGTCTTCACCTTTCTTCCAGTTCTATTCTCAACCATTGCTCTCCACCTTTTAAATGTCTCAAATACTTCATTCTTGGACTTCAAAAAATATACCCATGTATAACGGGAATAATCATCAATGAAGGAGACAAAGTACCTGGAACCTCCCTTAGAGGCGACCTTCGCTGGTCCCCACACATCTGTATGCACATAGTCTAGAATACCTCTGCTCCTGTGCTTGCTTGTACTGAATTTTACCCGGCATTGTTTTCCATATACACAATGCTCGCAAAACTCCATAGTCGGTTTCTGCATACCCTTCAGTAACCCTTGCTTGCTCAGTAGAGACAATCCTTTTTCTGTCATATGCCCAAGTCGCATGTGCCATAACCTAGTGCTTTCCGATGAAGAAGTTCCCACTGCCACATTTCCTGTTACCGTGTTACCCATCAAGGTGTACAAGTTACCTTGTTTGATCCCTTTCATGACAACCAAAGACCCACGGACAACCTTTAAAACTCCACCTACCGCTGTAAACTTACAACCATTGGAGTCTAAAACACCAAGCGAGATAAGATTCTTTTTCAAGGCTGGGACATGCCGCACATCAGTTAAGGTTCTCACAACACCATCATACATCTTAATCCTCATTGTTCCAATTCCAACTGTCTTGCAAGCGTAATCATTACCCATTAGAACAGTACCACCATCAATGTGCTCATAGGTAGTGAACCACTCCCTGTTTGGGCACATATGGTAAGAACACCCAGAGTCAAGGAGCCATCTCCCAGAGATTTTTGTGTTTTCACCCGCAACTGAATAACATTCTTCATCCTTTTCCATACTAGATGCATAACTTGCTTCACTAGTATCACCCTTATCTTGCTTTTTCTTGCCCTTCCAACTGTTATCATGATTACTCTTACCTTGATTTGGACAATTTTTCCTAATATGCCCCCACTCTCTACATTTGTGACATTGTGGACCTCTAGACTTTGATCTAGATTTTCCACTATTTGAAGATGATTTCACTTGAGACCTTCCTCTAACAACCAACCCTTCAGCTTGATCTTTCCCATTACCATTTGATGAAGTTTTCTTCCGAATCTCATTGGACAAGAGTGCACCGGTAGTTTCATCAAATGTAAGTTCATATTTCCCAAACAAAATTGTTTGTACAAGATTTTCATATGACTGCGGCAAGGAGTAAAGCAATATAATTGCTTGGTCTTCATCCTCAATCTTCACATCCACATCTCTCAAATTTGAGATAATCCGTGTAAACTTGGCGATATGATCACCAATTGGAGTGCCCTCATCCATTGCTAGTCTGTACAATTGGGTTTTCAAGTATAACCTGTTTGATAATGTCTTAGTCATAAACTGTGACTCAAGCTTCAACCAAACATCAGCTGTCGTAGTCTCTTCATTAACTAAAAAAACTATGTCTCTATCCAGACACAAGCAAATAGCAGCACGCGCCTCCAAATCCAATTCTTCCCATTCATCATCTGACATGGTTTCAGCCTTTTTATCCTTCCCTAGTAATGCCTTGTGTAATTTCTGAAAAATAAGCAAATTCCTCATTTGTATTCTCCAATATCCGAAATCGTTCTTACCATTAAATTTCTCGATTTCATATTTCCCCACATGTACCTTGCTCACCTTGGATGCCATTGCAAACAAAACCTGTGACTTTCTAGACAAGAAGTTTCACTACGGTTTTTCTTCAAACAACTTGTGCACAAACAAACCCTAGCACTTTTGAATCTTCACAATCTTGAGTAGAACAATTCAAGATCAATTTCCCTTAGTGCTCTGATACCAATTGTTGCGCCTTATTGCGGAAGCGGGTAGACACCAACAATTGCACACAAGTACCACAAGGATCCAATCAATTAAATAGAGCAACTAGCAATGAAAGAAATTAGAGAAAATTAAGAACATACCACAAGAGACACAAGGTTTACGTGGTTCAGCAAATTGCCTACGTCCACGGTGAGGTGATTCCATTATATTCAAGAACAAGGTACAAGAAGATGACAATTCTCACACAATCTCTCAACAAGAGATGAAACAATTCAAGGAATTATCTTTCTCCACACAATCTCTCAACAAGAGATGAAACAATTCAAGGGATTATCTTTCTCTATTCCCTGTGCTTCACACTTTTTCTACATGGAATCACCTAAACAAAATACCTACAGTTCCTAGTATATATAGGAACAATAGTTTCCTGTTTCGCAGCAGTTTCCTGTTTCACAACAGTTTCCTGTTTCCTAGAATTTATTTCCTGTTCAAAAAACAGTTTCCAGAAGTCCAAACAGTTTTTCCTATTTCAAACAGGAGTCCAAACAGTTTCCTGTTTCAAACACGTTTCCTATTTCACAAAACAGTTATGTGTCCTATTCCTGTTTTGTGAAACAGTTTCCTGTTTCACAAAACATGTTGTTTCCTGTTTCACAGACACTATGTTGTCAATGATAGTTTGTTTTTGTCTCATATATCTAAAATATGATACCACATTGTTATATCATTGTGATAATAAAATGAATTGTTAATTTTAATTTGGGTATTCGATAATAAAATGAATTTGTATTCTTAATTTGGATATTTAGTCGCCTTGGAATAAAAAGTCCTACTTTTTATTTTTTGATATAAAGTTTTGACAATTTTTTTTATGGTCTTTGAACAATGATCATCTCGTCCCGTTCCGAACCCGGTTTAGGATGGGACGAGGTCGAGACGAGGTTTATCCCTTACCGAAGATAAAGCAACGGGATCGAATAGGGATAATGTCCATCCCGTCCAATGTCCACCCCTAATCTAAAGAACTAATTGAAGTCCTCAAAATTAGATAAGACAAAGTAGAGGAGTATTGTCATCTCATCTTCGAATCTACTTCATACATCCAATCCATTGTCGAACTAGAACAACACACGACAGTATCAATAAAATATCCCATAGGTTAAATGATTGGAACTGCTGCATTGACAATTCAAAAATGATATGGGTAGTGATTGTGGTAGTTCGAAACGATGTCTGCAAGTTAGTTGCAAGGAAAATGAGGTACAATTGACAAACACACAAAATTCACACGAAATTACAAAACAAACAAATACTTGTTGAATCTTGAATCGATAATTGAAAGAGTGAGAATTAATGCGTAGTGTGTATAAGATTTTTGATGAAATTGAGTTGAAAACAAACCCGAGCGAGAAGACGCAATAGACGCGAGAGCGAATTCGACAATGAACGTATATCGGTGTGATAATGGAGATGAAACCCTAATTTCCCCCTTGAATAGAGTGAGAGAACGAGGGGAGCAAAACAGAATATACGAGAGCATGGACTTGTACGATGAGATGAGATTAGTTTAGTGAAGGCCCCTACTTTTTACACCACTAATTCTCCTCGTTGACACTACCACCCCATTTATTTTTTGACATACTTTGTGACACTATAAAGTTTTTTTTTCCATTTCTTTCATCTCCTCTCCCACTCCCTCTACGATGAAAACCAACAGCAACACCAACATATTCAACTACAAACCTCGGCGTTCGGCTGCCCTCATCAGTCGTTCGCACACCTCTTCCTCCTTTGTTTCCTTCTACAAAAAGCAGTAACAGCACCAGTGGCTGCCACCTCGACTCGCCTCCCTTGCTGCCACCTGTCAACCCCCTCCCAGCCCCCACCAGAATCAAGAGCTCCTCTTCTTGACTTCTTCCTCTTCTCCTCCTCTCTTCTCTCTCTCATTTTTCCCCTAAAATATGGTTGCATCCCTAGCTGCGAGAATGGATCTCATCCTCGCAGGCGTTCCCACGTGATTGGGTTTCAACCTCGCAGCCCTAGCTACAACCTGCGAGATCGCAAAGGAGAGAGAAAAAGGGGAGGGCGGTGGCTGGTTGCAACGATACAATGTGGCACTCTTCTCTAGAGAAGGGGAAAAAATAAAAAATAGTGGTGTCACGAAGCAGGTGTTGGTGTTAGACAAAAAATGGGGGGTGGTCATGTTTGTGTCAAAAATGAGAATTGGTGATGTCAAAAAGTGAATTGCAACTGGGCCGAAAAATATGAAGAGGATCCAATAAGCGTGGACTTGTATAATGGGTTGGGTTTTATATTTTTGTTTCGGAGAAAACATATATTAAAAAAAATTGTTAGGCCAAACTAAAGGCTAATTCATTGTAATTGGCCATGACAAGTCCATTTCTGTAATTTTACTTAACATCTTCTTCAATGTCAGCTCAATGGAAACATTGTTTAGGCATGGTTTAATGATACAAAACCTATAATACCGTAGCTAGATTTTCACCATCTCATGGTAACATATCCTAGCACAAAGTCAAGTAGGCGACTAGACTAACATAGGAATGAGTATTGGTAATGCGGATCTCATATCCTCTTTGTTGTGGTTATGGAAGCTCTCACAAGAATGTTAGTGAGGCAAGTTGATGTTGGTAACCTCATCCTTCACCCCAAATGACCCTAGTCATCTTCATTTTGCTTACACTCAACGGTAGATTAGTCCATCTTTATTCCTTTTCCAGTTTTCCTAAATGCTTTTTCATGGGGATCTTGCCCCTCTCAATAGCCGTTGATAATGTGCCTTTATTAAGATGAGATAGGGGTATTTTTTTACTAGACTTTCATCTTTCTTTCACTAGCAGAGACATATCACGAGCTAGGGAGCAAAAGCTGTGAGCAATTTTCAACAAGTCTTTCTATAGGTGGGCGACTAACGAGCATCATAGAAAAATGATAAAACTTAACAATGACTACTAACAAGGGAGCCAAACGCAACTTGTTTCCAATCGAGAATATTGCCTCTTGCCCCTAGTCCTATTGTGGGAGTAGGAGCAGTAATTTGGCCCAGTCTCGCACCCAACAATATTTTATATGCCCAACAACATACTTCAAGCCAACAAGCAATGGCTTTCTAGCGAGAAGAGGTATTAGCCTGAAGTCACCACAACACCAGTCTAATCCATCAGGCAACGGCTCAAGTCCATGGACTATTCAAGAACATGGATTGCACATTTTAATAAACAAATTCATTTTTTATTACATTATACAAGTCCAGGCTCATTGGATTCTCCTATTTCTGGTCTAGTTGCAATTGACTAATGCCAGGTCCAGCCCCTTACACAAGTCCACTTTTTGGTTACTTCTGTTTTGCTCTCCTCATTAGCGCGCTTTCTCACTCATTTCAAGAAGGAAGTTAGGTTTTCATCTCCATTATCACGCTAATACACACTCTCTCAACTCTGTTGCATCTTCTCGCTCAGGTTCGTTCTTCTATAATTCAATTTCATCAAGAATCTTAAATAGACATTTTAAATTATGTATGATTTTATAATTGGTTCTAGAAGCATTTTATTTACACTTATTTCTGTGTTATTTTTCAACCTTAGTTCATGGGATGGGATGGACCTCATCTATATCTCCCTTTGCTTTATCTTCGGGACGGGACGAGACGGAATGAGCATGGTTCAAAGACCATAAAAAAACTGTCAAAACTTTATATCAAAAAAATAAGAGTATGACTTTTTATTACAAGGTGAATAAATATCCAAATTAAGAATACAAATTCATTTTATTATCAAATACCAAAATTTAAAATAACAATTTCTTTTATTATCGCAAGGATATAATGGTGCGGTACACTATTTTAGTTATATGAGACAAAAACAAATTATCCTCGACAACATAGTGTCATTATTTACCAAAATGCTTACTCTTATCAATTGTTTGATAATGCAAGACAATTGGGGGAGATTCTTTTTATGTGCTTATTAATTAGGGATTCTTTTTATGTGCATATTAATTAGGAATCATGCTTTTCATTTGGGTATTATGAGAATTTTCATGATATTTCTTCCATAATATAAATGTCCACGGCTTAATAAAGCACTTTTAAAATGAAGGATAATCTCAATTGTTACTTTTTTTTGTTGGAATTATAATTTCAAATTTTATATCAAATTGACTTCTTCTTTGGTTATAAATTAAAATATTAAAATTAATAGTAATAGTAGTAAATTTTTCACCAATTCAACCAATTAAAAAAAGTGATCATTATATACACTAAAATAAGTTATAAATCTAAAGTGAATACGAGGATAATCAAAAAGCAAAAATAATTTATTTTTTCTGACAAAAACAATAATGCATAAATTGCATTTAACGCGAGTTCAGAACAAGTAAGATATGACCTCAGTAATACATGCTGACACCATCAAACATTTGCATCTACCCATTGCCTTGAAAAGCCTGCATCAAAAAGGGCAAAGGTTCAACAGTCGGGTTTCAAAAAGATTAAAAACATGAATAAATAATGTTGGCATTTTCAATTGCACTTGGCAATGATGGTATTAAATGCACCCTAGAAAAAGAAAACCTAAAAATGTTAGAAAAATAATTAATAATGACAAGAACCAAACAAATCAGACCAGGAACTAGGTGTCAAATATGTGAATTGAAAAGCCAAGTGAGACTAACATGCTCACATTTAAACAATTATTTTCACAATATGTGCTTCAAAAGTTTTTTTTAATTAAAAACGTAGATTAAGAGCAAGAAGAAGAGGGGGCCAAAAAAAAATAAAAAAGACAGAGTCAGAAACACTTCTGGATGCACCAGAATACAATAAACTGGATATCTCATGCATGATCATGACCATTCACCCCTTCAACATGCAAGTGAATGAAGATTACAACCCTCATAAAATAAAAATAATTGATAGGATACATATCTCTGTGGAGAGTCTCACGACTGACGTCTAAGCTTGGTCGACAATGGTACAACCCTGCTGCTATCACATTTGGGAAACAAAAAGGCAGGGATGGCATGGGCACATAGCATTTCTAGTCCATGAAACATTGAGCCCACTATCAAATGTTGCATTTAATATAAAATGATGAACAGTTTCTTCTTCAACATAATATCTAACCCAAGTCATTCAGAAGATTGGTTAGATTTTGTTCAAACTAGTGGCACAAATACACATAGTTATGCTACCGAACATAACTTTGACAACCACCGGCATCATCATCACCCCTTCTTTTACTAATACACGTCATTTTTCCAATTTGTGTACAACAATGCATTTCGCATGATCATTAATATCCCTCAATTCAGACTTATTCTTTGTTACACCAACTAAACCATGAAATTGTTATTAACTTGAAAAGATGCTCAAAACCCCTGAAGACACCAAAATTTTGACAATCATTTACTCTATCTTCCTTTTTTTCCATAATAAGAAACAAGAATCCTAGCCTCAGTTCCTCAATCAAGCAAATCGACCATCGTTTTCCTTCTTGGGAATCTTGCAGGCAATCTCATAAACAGATCATCCTCTATCTCGATTGGAAAATGTGTTGCAGCAATCACAATTCCTCCCTTCTTTCGATGCTCTGCAATAATATATTCAAGCAATTTCACCCCCTCAGCATCTAATGCCACGGACGGCTCATCAAGCAACCAAATTGGACGGTCAATGGCAAGTAGTCTAGCAAGTTGAAGTCGCTTACGTTGCCCCATGGAAAGCATCCTTGCCTTATCATTCATAAGCCTGCCAAGCCCCATCAGTTCTATTGCGTCTTTGGATTTTCCACACTTCCCTTCAAGGACTTCAAACCATTGGACATTGTCGAGGACAGTCATCTTCTCTTTGATGGCATCTTTGAGAGAAAGCCAATTGAGCTCAAGTTTGTATTGCTGGAAAATTCCTGCCTGAGATATGTCATGGCCGTTCCACATAATCTCTCCTGCTGAAGGTCGTGAAAAACCAGCTAACATACGCAAGAAGGTGGATTTGCCTGCACCATTGGCACCTGTTAACACAAGTGCATCTCCATCATAGACAGTTGCATTGACATTGCGAAGGACCATTTGAGCATTTCTCATGCAAGAGGCATTGTTCACCAGTAAACGAGGGATCGGTGGTTTCCGTAGGGCCATTGAAGCCTACTATGTCCTACAGAAGCAAGATTATGATTAGATGTGAAAGGATATGTATTTTTGTTTTATGCACTGAATGCATTTGAAGGTGATCAAGCAAAGTAGCAATCAACTCAAAATTCCATTAAGTCTGGGTAACTGATCAAATCTTGAAAGACATTAAACATGATATGTTCAAGTGATTGAAACATCAAATACAAAAGATGTAGTATTCCTAATCTTGCCAAAGCAAAAGATTGTAATCTGTCAGTCAATTGGAAATAAACTAAAATACAGACGAAGGTACTGAACATAAAAAATTCTATCAAATACCAGATATATTAAACGACTGAATGTCTGATAACAAAGATCAAGAAGAAACTGTAAAATGAAAACATTTTAGACAACAAGATCACCAGCCAACAATCATCCCCAACAAATTTTTGGCATCAACTAACAGTAAGTTTAAAACGAAGAAAACCTAAACTATCAATAAATTCTTAGTCCCCTCATACTAAAATATAGTCAGTAGTTGGAGGAGGTGGAATTATGCCAAATGATCCAAAACTCATTGATAAGGGATCAATACTGATAAAAGTTCTGGACATTTTAACTTTAGACAATCTACTGAATAACATCAAAGTTCCCGACTGGGTTCACTGAAGATCTAAGCAGAGTAAATGATCTCACCACTACCACCACACACACAATCAAAATCCACCCAACCAATGTACTTGAGATTGAAAGCTCTATAACCATCAACTGGAATCAGTAAACGCATACAAAAAGATTTGAAATATTAGAGCAGATGCAAAACAATACCGATTCGATCCAATAAAAATTCCACAAAAAACATTTGCCAAGAACCCTAAAATAGACTAATTGAAGAAAAGAAAATGAAGTCCATATAAAAAATAGAGTATGAAATAGAAGGGAGTGGAGTACCTCCTGAATGTTTATAAAGAGAATGTTTGATGAAGTGTCTATGAGAATACAGACATGGAGACGCTAGGGAGGGGACGAAGGAAGTTACATGAGGTTTGTTGTCTTGAATCTGTCAAACGAATAATGGAAAGAGATCTTGGTGGTGGGTGAAAGTTTCAAGCTTGCTCTGTTACCGCACTATAGAACAAAAAGATATTGGGCGTTGTTTTGAGTTTGGGGACCCAAATGTAAAGGCGCAAATGCCCTAGTCCCAATTGCTAATTCATAAAATCATATATATATATATATATATATATATATATTTTTTTTTTTTTTTTTTTTTTTTTTTTACTCAAGGAATCTATTAAAATTTGATCGTCAACTCTATTTGATTTTTTGCAATTTAAGTTCAATAATCCATTGCATTAATCTGAAAGTTATGGTAAATGCAGATTCTTTTTTAGACCAATGGGAGAAATGGATAGGCGGCAAATTCAAGTGGTAAAAAGGATGTCATGAGTGTTGAAAAGAAAATGTGTGAACTGAATTTCAATCAACACTTACCTACACAAATTTAGGACGTTCAATAATAACAACTTAACCAACAGTCTTTTTGAAAGAGATTACACATACTCGTGTCATTTGGCATAATTCCACCTCCTCCAACTACTAGTATGAGGGGACTAAGAATTTATTGATAGTTTAGGTTTCCTTCGGTTTTCACCTCAGGTGTTAGAGAAGTCACAGTTTTGGCTTCACCTTGACTACACTATCTAATTTGTCTATGCCATGGTCTTCAAATACTTCAATCCTTATCATAATGAAATGAAAAATATTTTGAATATATTTGTTAACATAAACACAATAAAGGCAATGGTACACACACCACCACCACCATCGCCACTGCATGGGGTCAGGGATGACAGAAAAATTAGTTTACACAGATATTCTTCCTACCCTGAATGGGGAGGATAGGATTTGGCTTAACGGATTCGGAGATCAAAATTTTATCTATCACGAATTGATACGTATTTGGAAATATCCGCCTCGCTGATATCATTTATGTATATATTACTAAAGTACCCTTGTGAAATAAAAATCCTAAATCCAGTCTCGACTCTCCATCGACGCCTCTCTTCTCTTCGGTCTCCATTCTCCATCGACGACGCCTCTCTGGATCGAGCATCGTTCGACGTCTGACGTCCATCGCCTCTGACAAACGACCCTCACCTCTTCCTCTCCAGTAAGTTCCTCTTCTTCTTCTGCGATTGTACTTCAAAACCAAACTTAAGAAACCATAACAATCGCAACAATAACAACTCAACAAGCCCCACAAATCTCATCTCTTCTAATGGAAAAATATGATCTAGGTCTCCTTCAGAACCCTTGGTTTCCCAGAAAGTCTCGACAGAGCTAGCATGTGCCTCAACAATGACCTCCCAAGGCATTACATGCCTCAACCACCATCTTCATCTTCTTCCTCCACTACAACAACATCATCATCGAATTCTACTTCTCGAATCCCCCAATTCCTCGTCAATGGTGTTCTTTTGAAAGCCAAACCCCGTCCATCCAAACCACCTGGATCTTCAAATCTTCAAACAGAGTGGTCGTTGTTAGTCCACACAACAAACACCTACCCTGCAGCTTGGATTCATGCAAGTAATGCCCATAAAAAGACACCCATAACTTCAAACAGACCTGCAACTTGAAAACCATAGCTCGTGAACAAATGGATATTAAAATTTTGTGCCAAGAAACTATCTTTTGAGCTCCTAAGAGAGAACATGTGAACTCACCTTGTCTGAGTTTGAACTTCTTCCCTGGAAGCCAATAAGACAATCCAAATGGGGTTTTACTTTTGTTTTTACTCACCAGCTCCAACTTTTTTTTAAGTGAAAACAAAGAAGAAATAGAGTATTTTTGTGCTTGTGATGGGAAGCAGTGAAGACGGAGGAGGTAGAAGAGATGGTGCTACACCACGAGGAGTTAGTTTTCATAAATAGAAGAATTTATGAAAATCTTTTAGGTTGGTGGATTTATTAGAGATGTTGGTTGGATTTCATGGTGGTTTTTTTACAGATTGAAGTTTTTTATTTGATTTTACAATCAGTGAATAATTGATGAACAAAAATATATAAAAAACATAACTTATTTGATGAAAAGTCAAAATATGTAGGTTCATTTGGGGCGGGGCGAGACGTGGATCCGTTATCCACCAAAAAACCGCAAATAATAAACGGTAAATCGGGGCGGGGATCCGCATCCGTTGAATGCGCGGCGGCTAATCGGGGCGGGGCTGATATCTGCCATACGTTAGGATGCACCGACTCGCCGGATAACCCCCGTATCACGTGTCAAATACGTGTTAGACACAGACACGCGCTCGACACGTATTTGACACGTGGTCAACGGTCAAAATCCGTTGGCAGACATCGACACGTCTCGGACTCGGTCCGAACACGGTCCAGACTCGGTCCAGAGAGGGAGAGATCGAGAAAGGGAGAGACAGGGACAAATCAATCGACAGTCTTCAAGATCCAAGTATGTACTTTCAAAGCCCATTCGGGTTGCTTAGTGTTTGGCATCTTTATTTGCAGAAAGAATTAATGTGAACATTTTGGTCGATTTTCTTATGGGAGATATGAGAGAGGAGGAAGAAGGAGAGCGGAGGACGACAGAGAGATCTGCTGTGAGAGAGAGATCTTTGGAGGCTCTGTTTTGCTGGTCTTCACTATGCTTCCTTCTTTGGAGGCTCTGTGCGAGGCTCTGTGAGAGAGATATCTTTGTGAGTGATGAAAAGAAACTAGAAAGTGATGAAAAACACGTGTTGTTGGAGGATACTAAACGACCCCCAAGATTTGCTAAACGGACCCCAGTGATGAAAAACCTACATGGAGAATACTAAACGGCCCCCAACGTAAAAATAAAGAAGCTGACTTTAATAGTGAAAATTCACTTTGTTTGATATATGTATACCTGCAAGTTGATTGTTCAATATTATTATTTATGATTTTATGTTCTTATGAGTTAAAAAAATATATATATTAAAAAATTAAGTTTGACCGTGTCGCCGAGTCCTATTTTTTTGAAAATTGTCGAGTCGTCGTGTCGTATCCGTGTCCAAGTCCGTGTTCGAGTCCGTGCATCTTTGGCCATACGTGATGGAATGGGGATGATTTCAAAAATAATAATCGGTTAATCGGGGATCCGCGATCCCTCGTGCGTCTGTTGCCATACCTACATAGGATACAAGACTTCAGGTCTAGGGTGGTGCATATAGGGTGGTATTGGTAATTTGATTTTTGTTGTTTTCTTATTTGTTTTCGATCTTTCAAGATCTTATTTTTTTTCCTATCCATTACAATGATATTCTCTAATGGCAGACCTACCTTTGAGAATTTCATTAATTAATCATCATTTGCTACACATACTGAATAAAAAATAATTAAATTGTTTATTTCCAAAAAAGAGGAAAGAAAAATAAAATATTAACACAATCAGCCTTATTAAAAAAAAACTCGCCCAGACCACCTAGACCCCGCCTAGACCGCCCAAACCCACCCAACCATTAAACTGGGCATTCTCTAACGCCTAGGCCGATTTTTAGAACACTGATTTTTTTCCTATCCTTTCACATCTAATCATAATCTTGCTTCTGTAGGACATAGGAGGCTTCAATGGCCCTACGGAAACCACTGATCCCTCGTTTACTGATGAACAATGCATCTTGCATGAGAAATGCTCAAATGGTCCTTCGCAATATCAATGCAACTGTCTATGATGGAGATGCACCTGTGTTAACAGGTGCCAATGGTGCAGGCAAATCCACCTTCTTGCATATGTTAGCGGGTTTTTCACGACCTTTAGCAGGAGAGATTCTGTGGAACGACCATGACATATCCCACTCAAGAAATTTCCAGCAATACAAGCTTGAGCTCAATTGGCTCTCTCAAAGATGCCATCAAAGAGAAGACGATTGTCCTCGACAATGTCCAATGGTTTGAAGTCCTTGAAGGAAAATGTGGAAAATCCAAAGACGCAATAAAGCTAATGGGGCTTGGCAGGCTTATGAATGATAAGGCAAGGATGCTTTCCATGGGGCAACGTAAGCGACTTCAACTTGCTAGACTGCTTGCCATTGACAGTCCAATTTGGTTGATTGATGAGCCATCTGTGGCATTAGATGCTAAGGGGGTGAAATTGCTTGAATATATTATTGCGGAGCATCGGAAGAAGGGAGGAATTGTGATTGCTGCAACACATTTGCAAATTGAGATAGAGGATGCTCTGTTTATGAGATTGCCTGCAAGATTCCCAAAAAGGAAAACTATGGTCGATTTGCTTGATTGAGGAAATGAGGTTAGGATTATTGTTTCTTATTATGGAAAAAAAAAAGGAAGATAAAGAGTAAATGATTGTCAAAATTTTGGTGTTTTCGGGGGTTTTGAGCATCTTTTCAAGTTAATAGCAATTTCATGGTTTAGTTGGTGTAACAAAGAATAAGTCTGAATTGAGAGATATTAATGATCATGTGAAATGCATTGTTGTACACAAATTGGAAAAATGACGTGTATTGGTAAAAGGAGGGGTGATGATGATGCCGGTGGTTGTCAAAGTTATGTTCGGTAGCATAACTATGTCTATTCATGCCACTAGTTTTAACAAAATCTAACCCAATCTTCTGAATGACTTGGGTTAGATATTATGTTGAAAAAGAAGCTATTCATCATTTTATATTAAATGCAACATTTGATAGTGGGCTCAATGTTTCATGGACTAGAAATGTTGTGCCCATGCCATCCCTGCCTTTTGGTTTTCCAAATGTGACAGCGGCAGGGTTGTACCATTGTCGACCAAGCTTAGACGTCAGTCGTGAGACTCTCCACAAGGATATGTATCCTATCAATTATTTTTATTTTATGAGGGTTGTAATCTTCATTTACTTGCATGTTGAAGGGGTGAATGGTCATGATCTTGCATGAGATATCCAGTTTATTGTATTCTGGTGCATCCAGAAGTGTTTCTGACACTGTCTTTTTTTTTTCCTCCTCTTCTTCTTCCTCTTAATCTACATTTTTAATTAAAAAAACTTTTGAAGCACATATTGTGAAAATAATTGTTTAAATGTGAGCATGTTAGTCTCACTAGGCTTTTCAATTCGCATATTTGACACCTAGTTCCTGGTCTGATTTGTTTGGTTCTTGTCATTATTAATTATTTTTTTTTTACATTTTTAGGTTTTCTTTTTCTAAGGTGCATTTAATACCGTCATTTCCAGGTGCAATTGAAAATGCCAACATTATTTATTCCTGTTTTTAATCTTCTTGAAACCTGACTGTTGAACCTTTAGCATTTTTTATGCAAGCTTTTCAAGGCAATGGGCAGATGCAAATCTTTGATGGTGTCAACAAGTATTGCTGAGGTCATATCTTACTTGTTCCAAACTTGTGTTGAATGCAATTTATGCATTATTGTTTTTGTCAGAGAAAATAAATTATTTTTGCTTTTTGATTATCCTCATATTCACTTTAGATTTATAACATATAATAGCTATAATAGCCCTCCATAGTGCATCTTCTTCGGTACCAAACCTCCAAAGCCACTTCAAGAGAAGTGCTTGGATGAACTCCTTTACCCTTCTGATTCCCAAACCTCCTTGTTTTTTGTTTTGTAAGACGATGATATTTCTTTTGATGTAGATGAGGTGACCCATATAAAATTCTTGAATATCTTCTCAATCTATTTTGCTACCGATACGTGGACATGCTAGGTGAACAATGGGGAGAGGATGGACTTTTGGAGTGAACTATGGGTTGAAGACACACTACTGAAACAATCCTTTGGGTACACTTTGAGCATATCAAGGTGAGAAACAGGGCCTTTAGCACAGTTTATGAGGAGTGTAAATGGGAATTAGCTTTGGATATGTCATTAAGGAGGGGTTTGAGGGAATGGGAAGCAGATAGAGCGGTTCTTCTTATTGCATACTCCAAGACAGGCATTTAAATGAATCTCCTCGACTCTTTGTTACGTTCTCAATAAAGAGCTGCTATGACTAGGGGTGGGCATTTAGGACCGAAAACCCGGACCGAACCGACAACCGGACCGATCGGGTCGGTTCGGATCGGTTTTAATTAATTAAAAAAATTTCGGTTGTAAAAGCCCGGCCCGAAGTTTCTGGTCCGGGCCTCGATTTCCATTTCTGAAGCCCGTAGAGTAACCGGCCCGGCCCGGCCCGACTCCTTCACTTAAGTAATTTTCTCTCCCCTCAAACTCCCTCAAACTCGAAAATTTCTAACAGAGAGGAAACCAGCGAAGGAAACCTCCTCTCTTCTCACAGCGAAGCCGCGGAGGCCGCTTCCCTCTCCCCTCTCTTCTCACAGCGGAGGCGGAGGCCGATCTGAGGCCGCCTCACTCTCCCCTCCCTTCTCACAGCGGAGGCGAAGCCACGAGCCTCTTCTCTTCTCACAGCGGAGGAGGCGGACATCGACCGGCTCCCTCTCTCAGCGAAGGCGGAGATCGACCGACTCCCTCTCTCAGCGAAGACTGAGGTCTACTCCCAGCCCTACTCTCAGCGAAGGCGGAGGCCGAGCCGCCTCCCTCTCCCCTCCCTTCCCCGCCTTTTCCTCTCTGAGAGATCTTGATCCAGATCAGATCAGATCAGATTCAAGATCTGATATCATCTTGTAATTTGTTGTATTTTTTGATATAATTTTTTGTTATAATTTTTTTTGTAATTTTTTTAATTTTGTTGTATGGTTCCAGTATTTTTTTTTTAATTACTGAAGAAGCAATTTTTTGCTCTTAGGATCGAGACCGGCCCGTAAATCGGTTAACCGGGACTTCGGTTACCCGGTCAATTCGGTCCGATTTCGGTTCCCATAAACACGGGCCCGAATTTTTCGGGCCGATTTTCGATTTTTAGCTTTTGGGCCGGTTACCCGTACTTGCCCGACCCTAGCTATGACCAATCAAACTTTCATTCGACTTTTCAGCGCAATTAATTTGGAGCAAAGAAACCCCTCACACGGGCAAACTTCCTAATATGGTCTATTGCTCATGGGAACCCATAAGCTTCATCTGTCTTGCTTATAATAACATAAAAACAACCCAACAGAACCCATAAGCTACTGGAGCTTGTATCTTACTGAACTACTTCTGATCTAAAATGAATATAACTAATCCTGCAAAAAATAAATATGTTGATGGCATCTTGGATGAAGAAAAAGATGAGAAACATCCTACAACATGGTAAGATTTACGGTATTAGATTATAGCGTTCTAGCATACAACAAAGGCATGAAACCGACATCCTACAACATGGTAGAATTGACATTTGATTGCCTATCACATTTTCACCAGTTAGATTTTATGACATTTTCGCTCTCCACTCTTCAATGGAAAAAAAAGGTGAACCTAGTAACCTCCATTTCAGTATTTTGCATTTTCGAATTGAAGAGCTACCTACATTTGGAATTCACTTAGGAAAATGTGGACGTCTTCTTCTATGCAGAATAAGGTTGTTCTATATGTTCTTGTTGGCTACAAAATAGGGTTGTTCCCTATGTTCTTATGGACTAGGTTGATTCCCCCTAGTCATTGATTATCTAAAATAGAAGTGGGCATCCTGCGATCCCGATCCCGTCTCAATTTTTACCGAGTCTTTTTGGGTTTGATCAAACTCATCATGATTCCGTCCCGTCCCGATCTAGAGTGGGATGAGATCAGGAAGAAATTTTTTAATTCCGCCCTTCCCGTCTATGTCCCGAACTTATTTACTTACTATTTTTTATTATTATTAATTTTATAACCAAAACAGAAATCAATTTGATATAAAGTTTGGAATTATTATTTCAACAACCAAAAATTAATAATAACTAAGAATACCCCTTATTTTAAATGTGTTGTATTGAGCCATGGACATTTATATTTACGGAAGAAGTATCACGACGCTTCTCATCATACCCCAATAAAAAACATGATTCCTCATTAATATGCACATAAAGAAGAATCCCCAAATTGTAAGAATAAGCATTTTGGTCAATAATGACACTATGTTGTCAAGGATAGTTTGCTTTTGTCTCATATATCTAAAATAAGATACCACACTGTTATATCCTTGTGATAATAAAAGATATTGTTAATTTTAATTTGGGTATTCGTTAATAAAATGAATGTGTATTCTTAATTTGGATATTTAGTCGCATTGGAATAAAAAGTCCTACTTTTTATTTTTTGATATAAAGTTTTGATAATTTTTTATGGTCTTTGAACAATGATCATATCGTCCCGTCCCGAACCCAGTTTAGGATGGGACGAGGTCGAGATGAGGTCTATCCGTTCTCGGAAATAAAGCAACGGGGATAATGTCCATCCCATCCAGTGCCCACCCCTAATCTAAACAACTAATTGAAGTCCTTAAAATTAGATATGACAAAGTAGAGGAGTATTGTCATCTCATCTTCGAATCTACTTCATACATCCAATCCATTGTCGAACCAGAACAACACACGACAGTATCAATAAAATATCTCATAGGTTAAATGATTGGAACTGCTGCATTGACAATTGAAAAATGATATGGGTAGTGCAAAGCGATGTCTGCTAGTTAGTTGCAACGAAAATGAGGTACAATTGACAAACAACACACAAAATTCACACGAAATTACAAAACAAACAAATACTTGTTGAATCTTCAATCGATAATTGAAAGAGTGAGAATTAATGCGTAGCGTGTATAAGATTTTTGATGAAATTGAGTTGAAAACGAACCCGAGCGAGAAGACGCAATAGACGCGAGAGCGAATTTGACAATGAACGTATATCGGTGTGATAATGGAGATGAAACCCTAACTTCCCCCTTGAATAGAGTGAGAGAACGAGGGGAGCAAAGCAGAATATATGAGAGCATGGACTTATACTAATTCTCCTCGTTGACACTACCACCCCATTTATTTTTTGACCTACTTTGTGACACTTTTTTTCCCCTTTCTTTCATCTTCTCCTCTCCCACTCCCTCTGCGATGAAAACCAACAGCAACACCAACATATTCAACTACAACCCTCGTCGTTCGCCTGCCCTCATCAGCCGCTCGCACACTTCTTTCTCTTTTGTTTCCTTCTACAAAGAGCAGTAACAGCACCGGTGGCTGCCGCCCCACTCGCCTCCCTTGCCGCCACCTGTCAACCCCTCCCAGCCCCCACCAGAATCAAGAGCTCCTCTTCTTGACTTCTTCCTCTTCTCCTCCTCTCTCTCATTTTTTCCCTAAAATATGGTCGCATCCCTAGCTGGGAGATTGGATCTCATCCTCGCAGGCGTTCCCATGAGATTGGGTTTCAACCTCGTAGCCCTAGCTACAACCTGCGAGACCTAAAATATTTGCGAGCTCGCAAAGATGAGAGAAAAAGGGGGAGGGCGGTGGCTGGTGGTGGCAGCGATACAATGTGGCAGTCTTCTCTAGAGAAGGGGAAAAATAAAAAATGGTGTCATGAAGCAGGTGTTGGTGTCAGACAGAAAATGGGGGGTGGTCGTGTTTGTGTAAAAAATGAGAATTGGTGATGTCATAAAGTGAATTGCAACTGGGCCGAAAAATATGAAGAGGATCCAATAAGCGTGGACTTGTATAATGGGTTGGGTTTTGTATTTTGTTTCGGAGAAAACATTTATTAAAAAAAATTGTTAGGCCAAACTAAAGGCTAATTCATAGTTGACGTTATGAATGTCAACAATTTGTTGTAAAATTATAAGAACCTCATGTTGCAACTATTGTTACATCATCAAATACTTGCAGAATATATACAAATAATATGTGACAAATGAGCACATTCTTGTTGAGATAACTCGCACAATGGAAGTTGCATGCAAAAAGGATATAATTCATTCTAATTAAACCGTTACCAAAAGATCCCACAAATCACAGTTTCTTAGCATGAGAGAAACCTCAGGCAAATAAAAAACAGAATAACAAATTATAGACATAACTCAATGCCCCATCTTTATGGAGATATATAAAATAATAAAAGGAAAACAATAGCAGAAGAGCTGTTTGATGTGTTCATCTACGGCTCTTCGATATCAAAATTTCATTTTCAGCTATAATAGCCCTGCATAGTGCATCTTCTTCGGTACCAAATCTCCAAAGCCACTTCAAGAGAAGTGCTTGGATGAACTCCTTTACCCTTCTGATTCCCAAACCTCTTTGTTTTTTGTTTTGTAAGACAATGATATTTCTTTTGATGTAGATGAAGTGACCCATATAAAATTCTTGAATATCTTCTCAATCTATTTTGCTACCGATACGTGGACATGCTAGGTGAACAATGGGGAAAGGATGGACTTTTGGAGTGAACTATGGGTTGGAGACACACTACTGAAACAGTCCTTTGGGTACACTTTGAGCATATCAAGGCGGAAAACAGGGCCTGTAGCACAGTTTATGAGGAGTGTAAACAGGAATTAGCTTTGGATATGTCATTAAGGAGGGGTTTGAGGGATTGGGAAGTAGATAGAGCGGTTCTTCTTGTTGCATACTCCAAGACAGGCATTTAAATGAATCTCCATGACTCTTGGTTATGTTCTCAATAAAGAGCTGCTATGACCAATCTAACTTTCATTTACTCTAGAATTTTCCTAACAAAGTACAGTGAGTGAATATTTATTAGAGGGAGTTGTTTGTTCAAATCAAAGCGTTTCCCTAGGCACGGTAGAGGGTTAGTGTATATTTTCCAGGCCATCCATCTCCAGGTAATTTTTTCTTCATAAGTAACTAAAGTGCAATTCACTATGAAAATAAAGTCATTCGTAATATCATATCAATGTTTCAGAGAATCTATGAATGGCTAACATCTTTACATGTGTGCTTTTATACCTTTTCAAGAGAGACATCACTGCAAGGTTTTACACATTACATGAATTTTTAAAGTTGGTATGTTAATTACTACCTTCTTTGTTTTAGATTATGCTCCATATATTTTTCGTTACATTTCCTATGTCTATTGGATCGATGAGCGTTTGGTACATAATTTGCTTCAGCTTCTGCTATTAAAGTTTTGAGATGCTCGTTTTCGTCATCGTCTTAATTTCTGTTCTGAATAGTCTCTTGAGGAATCTCTGTGCTCGTATTTGGCTTATGAAAAACATTTTTGACTGATCATCTTCATATGGTTCAATGTCAACTTCTTGTTCTTCCAACAACTCTTCATTATGTACTTTTCGAATATCAACAATCTTGTCTTCCTCTCTCAACTGCTCTTTATTTAGTACTTGTTGGTTTACAATGACGCATTCCTCATCATAGTTTTGAAGGCTAGCATTTACTCTAGAATTTTCCTAACAAAGTATAGTGAGTGAATATTTATTCGAGGGAGTTGTTTGTTCAAATCAAAGCGTTTCCCTAGGCACAGTAGAGGGTTAGTGTATATTTTCCAGGCCATCCATCTCCAGGTAATTTTTTCTTCATAAGTAACTAAAGTGCAATTCACTATGAAAATAAAGTCATTCGTAATATCATATCAATGTTTCAGAGAATCTATAATGGTCATGAACTTCATTTGAGTTTCATTATATCAATGTTATAGAGCATCTACAATGGTCATGAATTTTATTTGAGCATTGAAGGCCCTTAGTTAAATGGGTTTGAGCTTTTAGTCCAAACAATTGTCTGAAAGAGAATCGATTTTGTTTATTTGAGCAGAGTTAGGACACTCTAAATAGTCTTAACATCTGAAGGCAATCTTTCGCATCTAGTTTAACAATTATGTTTAAAAAGCACAAAGAGCTGTAAATACAAGTAGGTAGATACTTATTTCAAAGAGTTGTTGGAAAGTTTGGTGCGTAGAATTGTTGGTGAGAAAGTCGAAGAATAATAATAGCTGGTAGGTATTGGTGCTCATGCTGAATTAAGATAATATGTGGAAAGTTTGGTGCGTAGAATTGTTGGTGAGAAAGTCGAAGAATAATAATAGCTGGCAGGTATTGGCGCTCATGCTGAATTAAGATAATATGCCTACACGGCTACACATTACAATGTGTTAGGGAAAGATTGGGGCCGAACAATTCGGATTTGTATAGTACCACATCAAAAATATATATATATATGGACGAAGATTACTATTGCCACAAAATACAATTAATCATGTTTCCCTCGTGAGGCTTTGTCATCAAATGGTGCAACATATTATATTGCTTGTGTTGTCTATAAGTAAATATGTATTTGTACATTTTGAAAATTTACATGAACATTTTTTTTTTAATTTGCCAAACAGGAAGATTTTATTGAAGATAAGAAGGGAAATAAGATACAAGGGAAACTATTCATAGATCAAAGAATGTCAAGACACCATGAAGGTGTCAAAATACAAGTCTGAAAAGATTACAACTCGAATTCATTTCACAACATTTTCCTAATCTCGATAAAATAGATTGCTCCGATCTATTGAGCCTTTCAAAACACCTCCTATTTCAATAACGACTTATGGTAACTTTATATCTTAAATCAATCTAAATAATGTAACTAAAAGTGGTCTAATTCTATGTAGAAAAAAGGCAATAACGACTTATGGTAACTTTATATCTTAAATCAATCTAAATAATGTAACTAAAAGTGGTCTAATTCTATGTAGAAAAAAGGCAACACTCACAACGCATGAGGTTATCTCGAGGCACAATCCTTCAAGGTGAGTAACAACTTATAGTAAAATATTAATGGATTTTAGCTTTAGCGAAAGTGGTAGAAACCCATTTATTATTCCAAAGAGGAGGTCAGCAACAATACCAGGTCCACTAGTGATAATTCATCTCTATGATTCAGCATTGAAGGGTTCATGTCAATGACCAAACATTTAGATCCCACAATCTAAGCCACCCATAGCGTTGAGCACTGTATTAATGTAATGTAAGAACAATAATATTAGCAAGCACATTTTTTCAAACTTAGCTGCTAATACAAAAATCTGTCTCCAACATGAATTCTGATCCATGTGAAACTCAATTTGTTGCCCCAACATTCTATATAGTATGTCTCTATGGTCCTGATCATATTTTTCAAGCTATCCATCTTGAAACAATTTTTTGAACTTTTGATTCAAAGTATTTGTAACCTTGTATAATTTGGCTTCAATAAATCAGAGCAAATCATTTTCAGTAAAAATGCAGCAGATGATGATACATTTTGGAGATTAGGAGTTACCGGATGATGATATATTATATTTTGTAGATAGAGAGGTGGGCTTAAGTTGGAAGAGTTGTTGCAAAGTTTGGTGCTTGAAAGACTACTTGAGAGAGATTGTTAGTCATTTACACGCTTAATTAAGGTAGTTGTTTTGCTCAATTTAGTACATTTTTTAGGCACTCTAGGTTGGGTTCGTATGCATGCATATTTCATTATTCATTAAAAAAAATGACCAGGACCCTTTAAATTTAGCTGCATACTGTTGCAAAACTTAGTTTGGTGTCAGCGTTTCTTATGATGATCCACTAATTTTGTGCATCTTCAATAAAGTCAAGATCAATCACTTGCATTTCCTTGCCAAGCGTCTTGCTGGAAAAAACAATGGTTCAAACCAATTGATTCACGAATTTCTGAACCAATTTCACTTCACCGAGTTTTGGCAAACATTCTTGTTATACTTGCCCTTCAACTAGTGTCAAACCCAACCCCAACCTATAACACAATGAATTTTGTTTTCCCCAGTCAGCACTTCGAAACTTATCAAGTTCATGTTGGTAAGTTCTCTGATCTTCAAAACTCTAGTTATGGTATTCATTTGCAGCAGCAAGTTGGAAACATAGTTGGTTGTAGTAGTGATTTGGAACCTTGTATTATTAGTGCAAATCATAATCAGGCAAATAGTGTCCAAGCCTTACTTGCATGGTAAGTGATGTGCTCAGTTTTGTCCTGGCTGATCTTGACGATCTCGATCCTATAAAAATGAGCAGTGTTTAAGTCGAGACTATCATAATATCGTTGATGGCACTTCGATGCTTAAGTCAAATCTCGATGAAAAGATGAGTAAAGAATGGATGTAAATTGCAATATATATGTGTATTTTTCTTTCTTCTTTCATTTATATCCTATAGTGAGTGTTCCCTCATCAATTGTCCATATGATTCAAGGTGTGATGGAGGGAAGAAATCTTGCATAAGGTCTCACCTGTGCATTGACTGAGTTTTTTCAGCATTTGGCTCACTATGTTCATAACCCAATACTTGATTGGGTTAGAGCTGATTTCGTGCGAGTGGATATCGAGCTTGTGACAACTTTCAGATTTGTTGTTTGGGCCTTTCTGTCCTGGGCTAGGCCCTGAGACCCATGCCTCTGGGGCTGGCATGTCTTGGGCCTGAGCACCTGACTTACGGGCTGAACAGTAGTTAGTGCATGGGTCCGCTTGCGAGTTGGGACTGCATTGAAGCCTCTAACGTGCTAGGGTTAGCCCATGCCACATGTACAACAATGATTGAATGACTGGTTGATGTCTCATCACTAAGTAGAATAACCACTTGAAATAAAAACATTGATGATAGATGGTGGCTGCGAAGAAAAAAGGAAAAAAAGGAGAAGAGTGAGAAATAAAGGGAAAAAAAAAGGAGAAGAATGAGAAATAAAGGGGTCATTTGCCCTGATTTTAATGGTAGGGACTAAAACAACATTTTTTTTCTGGTAGTCTCATTCAGGCCTCAAAGTTTTGTTTTAGACCCCAATAAAAACACTTCAATTTCCCACATCGATCCAATGCAATATAGCCTCATATCTCGACCTTTCCACCTCTTGAAAAGAAATTTTTCAAAAAACCAAAACCCCATTTATGAGCAAAGTGTGGGGAGTGAAAAATTCCTCACTCTACATGCTGGAAATTCATCTTCTCAAAGTGGTGGAAACTCTTCTAAGACATGATAAGATTGAAACTTTTTTAGCTAAAAATTATGTGGAAGAGGTGGAAGAAGACAAACTTTTGAAGGATATTGGTTCCAACTCTCAACCCTTTAAGTTTCAATAAAGGGTGTGTTGTACAATAGACTAGTTTCATGTCAAATCAAAGATGCACATAGCATGGTAGTCTCAAATAAAGAGATGAGATGCTCCATTTGAATATGTTTCTAAAAAAATAAGTTGATTTCAAGATTTTGACAATGAAATGGTTAAACTGTGTTCAAGCTAGGACACACATTTGTAACCATCCCAATGTTTTGATGGTTTAAATCAATAATGTTCTCTATCTCTGCCAATCTGAGAGCAAACTCAACAGTCGTTTGATGCTACAGAAAATAGGGTTCCAAACTCAGTCTAACACAAAAGGAAAGGTAGTATCCTCCATTGTCAGCGCTTTTTGGAATTTGGCTTAGTCGCCGAATAAAAGTCCACACTTCCATCTCTGAGCCTGGATTAGCATAAGGGCATCTTCACCTGCAAAGAATTCTGCCAGTATGCTATTGGTCAGCTTTCCATGAATCGTACTTGCCACCGTAGCCAGCACCCAACCTTGAATATCCATTGCTATAATGCCAAGAGAGCCCTGCTTAGAACGGTCATAGAAGCAAGCATCAAAGTTAACAATCACATAATCTGGGTCAATTGTGTCAAATGAACCAAGATGAGCTGTAAAGGGACAATTGGTGATGTGTGACTTGGCGAACCAATATTGGGATTGGATAAGCAAAAGGAAAAATGTCACAGGTAATAATTGGTGTGTCACTCCAGGGAGTAATGTGTGATTAAGGGCAGTAGATGGGGGAGTCATCGTTCGAGCAGTGCTAACAATTTGGTAAGTGGAAATCATTTGAAGAGATTTAGCCAGATCGGGGTCACTGAACCATCTAGCCTTCCATGGGTCCCGAATTTTTTTAAGGATTGAAATGAACTGAGATGTGCTGAATGTGGTGCCATTGAAAATAATATTGTTCCTCAGTTGCCAAATAGCCAGGAGAGCATTTCTTCAGTGGAGAGATGGTGTACCTTGGTTGAGGACCACATAAATCTAAAGAAGTGCGGTATTGAAGCCGATTGGAGAGTAGGGGAAATCCAATCCACAGGAAGGGTGGAGAGAAACCAAAGGCATCTAGTGATAGGGCACATGAAGAAGAGGTGTAGGGAATCCTCTTCATGGTCATGGCAGAGGACACAATTATTATCTAATGGAACATGAACCCTCGCCAAGTTTGACATTGTTGGCAGCAAGCTTTGAATGACCTTCCAGAGGAAAAGAAGGGCATTGGGGGGGAGGGGGCGCTTTTATATGCCAGATTTGACGCAAGAGTTTGGTGTCCCAATGCGATCGACAGAGGGGAAGAAGTGCTAGGAATGGATGTGGAAGAAAAACTTTGGGTAGCGATTTTTACCGAGAAAATGTTTTTTTTGTTATCAGTCCAAATAAGACGATCAGGTCTAGATGTCCTACGGATACAGATATCTAGGATATCATGAACCACCGGATAAGGGAGCAAGGATCAAAGGAGGGGTTCATTCCAAGTAATGGACGAGGAAGGTGTAACCAACCAGAGGTCGGAAAAGCAAAAATTGGCATTGAGGGTTCCAGTAAGCATTCTTTCAACGCAAGTCCCGATTTGACCCATGGGTCTCTCCAGGGATTCACCCCTTCGCCAAAAAGCACTTGCCATTGAGCAAAAAGTTTCATCACATTGATGGCTTTGAAAGTTCCCCTCCAAGCATAAGATGCCAGTGTCGGGGCCTTAGCAGTTTGGAGAATGGTTTTCAAACGGTAATAGATGGTTTGGATCAATTGGGATCTAAGGCAGGAAGGTGAAAGGATGGTGTTCTAAACATTCTTGCCCATCACGACCAAGTTCTTGTTCCTGGCAGCAGGAATATTGAGGCCTCCAAGGTGACGAGGGGAGGTGATCCTTTCCCAAGTGCACAGATGACGAGCACGTCCAGCCTCCTGACCATTCTACCAAAAATCCCAGGCCAAATGGTCAATGCGATCCATAAGACTAGTGGGTAGGAGGAATTACTATATGGTATAGACTGGAATGGAGTTAAGGATGGTTTTAAATATAACTGTACGTCCAACCTGAGATAGAACCTTGGACTTCCGTGAAGCTGGCCTCAAGGTGATTTTATCCAAAATGAACTGAAAGTCCAAGGCCTTTTATGGGAGAAAAGTATAGGCGAGCCCGAGTACTTTTCATTGCTATTGAAAGGTTTAGCGCTCAGGATTCTAGTGATGAGTTTCCTATGCTTGGTATGAACATTGGAACTGAATAAGACCGAGGATTTGGCAAAGTTAACACCTTGTCCAGAAGCAGAGTAGTACTGGGCTAGAATGTCTTTGACCGCATGAGCCTCAGCCAATGAAGCACGACAAAAAAGAATCAAGTCATCCGCATAGAGAAGATGGCTAATCGAAGGGAGTTACACCTGATCTTAATGCCTTGGATGGTACCTTCTTGTTCAGCTTTAGTCAGAAGCCTAGAAAGTGTTTCTACCACAAGGAGGAATAGGTACAGGGATAGAGGATCGCCTTGCCTGAGTCCTCGGGATGGAGAAATAGGGGGCAGAGGATACCCGTTAAGGAGAACCCGAAGTGTGGTTATGGAAATACATTGTTTTATCAGGGTGACCCAATCGGGTGAAAAGCCCAGTTGACAGAGAATCTGGAGCATAAATGACAATTTCACTCCGTCGTAAGCTTTTGTCGTATCAATTTTGTGAGCCATCCATCCCTATTTCCTTTTTCTGAAATGTTTCATTTGGAAGAAGGTTTCGTGAGCTATAGAAACATTATCAGTAATAAATCGACCTTTTAGGAAAGCGCCTTGATTGGGAGAGATGATGGTATCCAAAAGAGGTTTGAGCTTATTTGCTAGAATTTTGGAAATGCCCTTATAGACAACATTGCATAGCCCGATATGGCAAAAAAATTCTTGTGAGGTGGGATTCACCACCTTAGGGATTAAGGTTATAAAAAGTCTGATTGAGTTTTGGATCCATATACTTAGTGGAGAAAAAAGTTTGAACGACTTTAATAACATCACGGTGAACAATAACCCAATATTTCTTGAAGAAAAAGACGTGAAAACCATCCGGACCAGGAGGCTTATGACTCCCGAGAAAAAAATTGTCTCACGGATGAGCTTCACACTCGGAATAGCCACCAGCGAAAGATTATCCGAGGCAGAAATAACTAGTTGGAACAAGTGAATGAGAGAGCTATTTGATTGGGGCTGGGAGGACCAGAAGACCGAAGAGAAGTAGTGATTGAGGGTCCTAGCCAAACCATATGGCGTAGATTGCCACAAGTCATGTTGGTCCTTGAGATGCAGAATAAGATTAAATTTACGGCGCATGAGGGCAGAGGGATGAAAGAATTTAGTATTGTGATCGCCCTCAGCCAACCAAGAAACCCTTGACTTATTGCGCGAGATTCTAAAAATGAGTAACTCCTCTAGGCGAGATTCTAAAAATGTCGTCGTGGCGACATTATGGGTGTCTAATGGTTCATTCCGGAGAGCATCCAGAACTGTGTGGGTTTCAAGAATGCTCTCTTGAACGTTACGAAAGTCAGTTTTGTTCCACCTGGTGAGAGCAAAACTGAGGTGATGGGTTTTAGAGTAAAGTGTGTGGGACGGAGTGTTTGGTCCAGGGGCATTCCAAGAATTTAAAATGAAATTACGAAAACCTGGGTCCCTTGTCCACATGTGAAAGAACTTAAACGGCTTAGGGAAAGGCGTAAAGGAGACCAGTTGTAGTGAGAGAGCCATGTGGTCTGAGGCAGGGGCATGTATGTATCGACAAGCTACAGATGGAAAAAGAGCTAACCATTCAAGAGTGACCAGGGTCCGATCAAGCTTAGCCTTAATACCGTAAGTGCCCCGTCGTTTATTCGACCAAGTGAACTGGGAGCCTTTGATGGGGAGGTCAATAAGCTGATAAGTGTCTATAAAAGTTTTAAGATGACTGAGATAGGTCAGGGACGGGTGCACTCCCCCCCCCCCCCCCCCCCCCCATTTTTTTAGACTGATCATAAAGAGCATTAAGGTCCCCAAGAACAAGCCACGGGAGTGGTTGAAAACTATAGACTTGTAGCATGTTCTTCCAGAAAGCAACTCGGAGTGCCAAGTTTGGTTCACCATAATCAAATAAAGCAGACCAGCTAATAGTAGCATAGTAATCGGAGATAGTGTAGTTAAAATAATATTTATAAAAAGAAAGAACTATAAGGTTAATACCTTCCTTCCAAAAAATAGCAACCCCTCCTGACTATCCTAGCGCAAGAACCGAGAGTCCGTGTCTGAATCCAAGTCTGCGGTGAGTACGCTCCATTTGAGCGGAAGTGGCTTTAGTTTCGAAGAGGAAAATAATATCTACATTGGACCCAGCATCGCGAACGTTTTGGTAGACCCGACAGTGGCTTTATCTGCTGGAACGTTTTGGTAGACCCGGCACCGCGAACGTTCCAGACAAGAATCATGTAACTAGAGGCGACTTTGCTAAGGTAGTCGCTTGAACCTGAGTATCCTGAGGAAGAGCATAATCATTTAGGCATATAGAAGGGCTCACAATAATAGTATCTGAGGGGTAACTGACTAAATTAGCAGTAGCCAAAGATTCTGGTGCAGAAACAATGCCTAATGTGAAGCCAGTAGATCCGGACCATTGCTACTTTTTAAGTTCACCGGGATTATCATCACTGTCCTGCTGAGAGTACAATTTCCTTTTACCTTTCTGTATAACGGCCTCTCTACGGGCCTGAATCATTGGGCTAGCTATAATAGATTTCCCTTGGACTCGACTCATTGCCAAGGGTATAACCGAAGTAATGTTCTCATCGGAAGTAGTGCCTGCATGATCGGAGGTCATAGTTGTAGATCAACCTTCTTTATTCCAAGGAGTTTGGTCAGTCTTTGCACTGGTGCGAACCGGTTGACATTTCGTGGTGGTAGTCTTAGGCGATGGACCCAATTGTGGTAGAACAGCAGTGATGGAGACAAACAGTGGGGCAGATGTAGTGATGTCGTGAGTGGTCGAGCACATTGTAACAAATGAGAAGATAGCCGCTAAAAATTGATTGAATTCGTGTGAAATAGTATGTTGCAACGACTTTGGGAAAGACCCAAATGAACGGTTAAGCTGGCCGTAATGAGACTGGGGCGGGCCCAGCACTACAGAGTGAAAATCGATATGAAGAAAGGTGAAGTTTCCTCATAGTGTCGGTTCAAAAATGGTAGTCGCCGGTGGTGGGATACATAACTAAAGTGGGCTCGAGAGTGAGCTGCTAGATTTAGTATAACCCAATTATGTTGGGTTTAATATGTTGTGACTAAGGGGCGTAACAGTGCAGCATGCAGAGTCCAATTCAGTAGAGCCCAAATCCAAAGGTAGCCACACTGTGCCTGGTATAGAGAGATGTTGAGAATTTGTTGCTGAACTAAATGAGCATGTTGAATTGAGTGAACCACAAGGTCCAAATCCGGCCCACCAGCTGATAAATATGAGCCTGAAATTGACTGATCATAAGTAGTAGCAATAATTATTGGGGCTGGATCCAGTGAGTCGGACGTTGCATTAGCATTTAGTAACTGAGCTGAGTCATTTTCAGTCAACCGCGAAAAACTAGGCGTTGCAACCTTTTGCAGATCCTGAAATTCAGGGGTTAGAGCACGCGAAGGGTAGCGCCTCGGGAGCTGTAGTCAACTAGCACACGTGTTCGAGCTGTTAAAAGAGCCTCATGCATAGCGCACGTGCCCAAATTGCCCACGTGATCATCTTCCTCAGGAGAACGAGTTGCAAAGTGGATGCAAATAGTATCTTCGCTGCCCTAACCAGAGTTGCGACGAGGCACCGAAGCCTGTGAACGACGAATAGGATGCTGCAAGTATCTTTGCCGTTGAGATTGGACAGGAGAGGGGGAAGGAAGAAGCGGCTCCGAACGAGTTTTGATGCGAACTCGGGGGGAAAACGGGAGTTTAATCGAGTCCGGCGACCGACCAGGAGGGAGTAGTCGGATCGCCTCATAGTATGTGGAACAGCTTTCCCAAAAACATGACCGATGAGGCCGCAACATAAGCAAAACATAGGGGGTCTTCATAGCAGAAGTTCACCACAAATTGGCTACCGGACTGGATACCAAAGTTTGTCATCATGGAGCAGGGAAGTGGTTTAGCTACATTGAACCACACTTTGAATTGAATGTAAGGAATATTTCGATCCTGCAGTGAGACTAGATCAATTTCCATCAGGTCTCCAAAATGAGCAACTAGAAGTTGGACGTCAGACTCGTCTAGTTTGTTCGTCGGGAACTCATGAAATCGGACCCATAATGGGATGTCGGAATAGTCCAGAGCAAGGTAGTTTTCATTCCATGGTTTCATGATCACTAGCCAACCGAATAGGACCCAAGGACCTGAAAGAAGAACATGCACCATGTCCGAGAACAGTATCATATAAAAGTTGTTATCGACATCTCAGTTGCGAGCCAACAACTCAACTTTGAAGGAGTGTTTCGTACCCCACTGGTTAGCCATTCTTTGGGAGAAAACTTTTTGTCGAAGCCGCTGGTGATGGCAATACTTGGCCACAATATGAAGACTGGACTCATCGCCGGTCGGGATTGAGCGCCAGGAAAATGGAGAAGGAGGGATGGTGAGGTTTTGCCTTAGGTTATCTTCAAGGCTGAGGGAAGTAGAAGGGGGGAAGGGTTGTCGATGATGGAGCATAGGAGGGAGGATGCATGAGTAACAGTGGTTGAGTTGAAATGGAGATGTTGGAAGATGAGTGAGGGAGACAGGGGGTGGGGGTCATCACTGGTGGCGACTTAGTGGAGAAAGGTGTTGAGGATAGGTGTGTGTGGGAAGAACTAGATAAATCCATTTGTAGCACTCGAAAGCAATGGTGTATCTACCACCATAAGAATGGGTTTATAATATTAAAAAATGTGAGAAATGAGGGCCTTGTGGGTTGCCATTTCTGTGATGTGAAAATGTAGAGGAAGAAATGACAAGAGCTAGAGGAGGGGAGGTACGCATGGGAGTGGAGTCGGACAAATGCAGCATCGTAGGGTCAACGTGAAAAGAGCTACACATGGCTTGACACAGAGAGTCAAGCAAGCAATGGAAGTGAAATGATGAAGGAGATGTTCAACTGGATCGTACCGCCGAAAACCTGCAGAAAACAACACGTACTAACTATCATGTGACTAGAAGAGAAGGGGGAGGGCCAATTGGAAAGGATGGGGTTTGATATGAGAGATCAAAATGTAATCGGAGAATAAGACCAGTTGGACAAGGGATGAAAAAGGAGCACTATTCACTTGGATGTGGAACATAGAAATCTCCTTGGTGGAGTTTTTCCACATGAGAGCATTCACGCACAGATGGTTAATTATGAACAAATAAAAAAGTAAATATACAAGCTCTCAAACACAGAGTTATGACAATCAAATGAATGTTGTAATGCGAAAAAGTTATGGTCGTACTATTTGACAAAATAACGGTTAACCTAGCACCATTCCCATCATTCTTAAGAACATCACGACTCGCCACCATCCTGAAGTTCATCATGAGCATCAACCTGGACTTTTTTTATAACAAATTTATGATTTTTTTCATAGTATTTGCTTCTTCACCCCAAGTCTTATGCATGCTTTAGAATGGAACTTGTACATCGCCTTTTTCAATTTGGTTGCTTTCATTCTGAAGTTTCTTTTTTGCAACAACCCTAAATAAAGAAAAGAGTAAAAATGTTTGGATTTGAAGAAAAAGTGGCTGATGAGGGGTTTGGGATTTGAAGAAGATGACAAAGGGTTTGGTTTGGAAGTTGTGAAAAAAAAAAAGGTTTGGATTTGGAAAAAGTTGTCCCAAACCACGTTATTTTGAATTCATTTAACTAAACATCAAAAATTGGCTTGGGGTTTTTCATCTTAGGGTTCAAAGCAAAAAAAATAGGGGTCTAAATAAGATTATCCTTTTTTCAAAGTAAATAAGTTGTGGGAATGGATTTTGAAGATTAAATCTATCATTATTGTTATTATTAATGAACCTGTTTTATTGTTGAAGAAAGGGACGAGGAAACCAGCGAGGGGGAGGGGGTGTACCACTCATCTCCCTCGAAATTCGCACTGTTGCACATCTCGAGAGTGCATGCATGCATCTCGAGGGGGATGAGTGGTCACACCCTCCCCCTCGCTGGTTTCCTCGCCCCTTTCCTCGCCATTTAGAATTTCTGTTATTAATTAGAAATGACATTATATTTTCCAAACAAAGAATAAAGAGTTTCTTGGAGAGGAATGAGTTGGTTCCCTTCCGTTATCAAGAGGAACTCGCTTGCAGAGAGAATAGGGGTTAGAGACCCCACAATGGCACCCACCGATATGTTGCCATCATAGAATGCACGTGTATAGCATCAATTTGAAAGCCTATGAGAGATAATGACCTCCAACGTGCACGTCATTCTCCCAACCACAAGACTACACCACTACCACCCTTTCTCATGTTTATGACCATGGACCCCATAACTATTTGAATGATCCCAACTTGTTTCCAAAGTTTCTTCAAACAATTTTTTTTTTTTAATTTGAAATTTTGGATATATGCCACATTGAAAAAAAGGGTTTGGAGAAGTTTGAGAGGGGTAAAGTTGGTCCAATCACATATAAAAATCACAAATCAATGCTTCTGGACCAGGTTCCTTTAGAATTTTTCATATGAACTATTCTTTAGAATTTTTCATATGAAGAACTATTCTTTATGAAGAATTTGGGTGTGATCATACCAACACTAATGCACCGAATTCCATCAGAACTCTGCAGTTAAGCGTGCTTGGGCGAGAGTAGTACTAGGATGGGTAATCTCCTGGGAAGTCCTCGTGTTGCACCCTTCTGCCAATGGCATGACAGCTCAACGGTTAGAGCTTGACGAATAGTACTACTAGATCATGGGTTCAAACCTAACTTGCAGCATTTCTAGTGAGTTCTGGGATCCTATAAAAACCCTACTTACCTTTCAAAAAAAAATAAAAAAACTAAATGAAATCCATTAATTGTTGACCTATTCTTCGTTTTCAGTTAACATCATGAGATTGATTGATTTGATTTGATGTGATCAACTGGTTTTTTACACTTAATTATTTCCTAACTATATTTGTATTTACAAGAAATATTGAAATATAGACCTGTCTATTTAAGTAATACCCCAAGTGCTAAGTTGAATACACTATCTTTTAGAACATAGCCTAATAGTAGGTCTCTTTTAGAACATGGGAATGAGGTATTCTCTTCTCAAAAGTAAGAGAAAATTGCATGCAAGGAGGATGAAAAGTTTGATGAATGAAAGGAACAAGAGAACCACAGCCACAACCAGTACCAAGAAGTCCACTACCGTGCGAAAAAGGCTCGAGAAACTTCAGAGAATTGTTCCCGGATGCTTAGAGATGGAGAGTGAAATGGTGTTTGAAAGAACTGCCAAGTACATCTTGTTGTTAGAGGTTCAAGTGAGTGTTCTTCAGGGTCTGTTTGATCTTTGTGGAATTTGATGCCCTCGATCAATTTTATTTATTTCTTCCATGTATGTGTTGGTAGATTTTCCTCTGCAAGTTGTGTTTTTGTGGATATATAACTATTGATAATAAGTCCATGGTTGGATTCAAGATTATGTTTAGTGAGTGGTTTGTACATCGTTTTCATTATTTATATTTAGGTGGTCTTTCAAGTTTGCAATCCATTATGATGTTCATTGTTCCATTTTTTGTAAAATTCAGGCCTGTGATTATCATCAAAGCCTATTTCTGATAATCTTTGTCTCTCGTCGATTGTATAATTCAGACCTGTGATTGTGATTACAAACGGGAAAAATAAACTCCTCTTGAACAATGAAGATCAGAGTGGTGTTAGTTTCATTGAGCTCAAGCCCAGCACCATCTGCAGGTCCATTTCAAAAAAGCTAAATCAAACCCAACCCATTTGCTTGCATTGGGCTTGATAAATTTGTGTCCACAATAGACTGGGGGAAGTTATGTGAGTAATTATAGGTGCATAAATCATTAAATAGCTTCGGTTCGATTTTAGCTTAATTACTTAGTGGTCTCAGCCAAGATTTATGATAGATTGGTAAACCTTGTAGACCTGAATTAGTCCATGGTTTTGGATTATTTCAAGAAGAAGAAAAAAAAGGAAATGGTGAAAAATTGAAGAAGCGTACTAAAAGGAATATGTGGAAAGCACGCCTTAGAATAATGTGATTTCGATGGTTTATGAAAGATGGTGTATAGACATTATTGAGAATATGACCAAGAGTGATGTGCCAAAAGTACATAAGATAAAATTAGGTATCAATCACATATAGAGTGAAGTTGTAAGGGGAACTCCTTTTACCTTTTGCAAAAAAGTACTAAGAGAAGGGAAGTAGAGAACATAATGAGTCAGTGAAGATGAAGTGATAGTGGAATAGTTTACCATGACGGCACATGGAGTAGAATGGGGTGAGCAAATTTCGATTAAGCCAGCCAACAGGATATTAATGCAGTTAGTAGATTTGTAGTAGATGGTATTATAAATCTATGAAAGACATTAAATGGTTTTGGGTTTCTATTAATTAAAACCGCGCTCGCGAGCTAGCGAAATAAGGAATTAAACAAAAGAAAATTGTATTTATAATTATAAATTATAAACATTGTATGGAACCCTAGTCCCTACCCACATCAACATAGTCAGCCAGTCCCATCCCATCCCATCCCAATGGCCCCTATCCTACAAATTTGGGACATGAACCCCTACATGTAATCAAACAGTGTCTTCCTTTGACAATTGAAATGTACAAAGTCTTTATATCCATCCATCCACATCTTTGTACTATTAAATTATTACAAATGCATGCACGCATGACCCCATATTTTTCATTTTTCTCTGTCATTTGAAAACAAAAAAAAAAAAACCCTGAAGAACATGTACATGCTCCCCTCTAAACAGGAACTCTACCTGATCTCTCTTTCTAAGTAAACCCCACAAGACTTCTCAATTAACATACAACACGTGTGTGGCATTAATGTAGAAACCCTAATGGAAGGCCACATGCATGGTTGGTTGTAATTTGATGATCATGGAGACCCCATATATGCAATATCTTCTAATCACATATGGTCATGAACACTTCAGTACTCTCTTTGTTTTGGTTTAGTTGATGGGGTTAGAAAAAGACCTAAACTGTCGGCATACACATGGACAACTAATCCTTAATAAGGGGAGACTCTAAATAATTAACACCTCCCAAAGAATGTAATATGAGAAAAGGGAAAGAAAAATAAAACATATAAGGATTGATATATAGGATGCAAATCCCCACTTATAAGGCTATAGGTAGCTAACCATGTGTTTTGGTTGTTCTTGATTTCTCGGGCAAATAATAATTAACCATTAAGAAAATGGTAATTAATTAACCATAAAAAGTTGATGTGGCATTTTATTTTTCTTGTAGGGTACAAGTTGAATCTGTGTACCATCATGCAAAGGATTTGGACTCGACATATAATGGGGTTTAGAATCGTTAGTCATGCGTGTGGTATGTTTCGAAAGCATATATGTACATGAAAATCAATCAGTGTGACATTGTATGTCATTCATGTCTCAAATTATAGGAAACTTCCATATCCTATACATGCATAAGTGAATGGCGATATTTATTGATTTATTACAATCGTTCAGTACATACACTTGCACCCAGGTGGGGTATGCAGGCAGACTTATGCGCCATATGTGGTCTAGGAAAATAAAATTTCGGCATACATTTTTCTTTGCATGTTATCTTGTGACATAGAATTAGGTAAACAAATGCCAATCCAAACTTGCATCAACTAAGAGTACTTAGTCAAACATCCATTTTTAGCCATAGAGCAGAGGTTGTTCTAAACTAATAAATCATGTTTTAGTATTAGGGCATGAAACACAATGTACTTATTCTTTTAGTGTTTAATTCAATACTCTGATTCTAGCTCTAAAGACCCTTGCATTCTATAACCCTAAGTTAATTTGTGCAAAAACTTTCATATTAATCTTTATATTTTATTTTATTTTTAGAAATTATTATTGGTCTATCAATCTAAAGAACATTTTGATTTTGTATAATAAACTCTTTAGATATTTAAATGATATTCTTAATTTTCCATCACTTACAAGCGTAAAAAAAAATTTATATATATATATTATGACATTTCATCAACAAATATATCATATTTCATTATTAAAAAAAAGGTGAATAAGACTTTTCCAAACAGTGATAGATAAGGTGGTGACATTTCAACAAACCTTTATGAAGTTAAGGACCTCTTCACCATCCAATCCATATGAATATGGTGCAACAATCCAATCACTACTTATTCATATATTTGCATGTCTTCCTCAGATTGGTCATTCATCAGTCTAGTCTTTGAGCTGTACCCTGTAACGAATTGTTTGAGAGAGAGCCAATCCCACCATTTAATTTGTTAAAGAAAAAACAATCATTTCAAAATCACTTGATTATGACTTTTACCTATAAAATGAGCTTAAATTATGTGATTAGAGAACCATAATTACCATCCCTTCGAACGCTATCCATATAGCCATCCTAACCTAAGACAAAATATTGATCATTGGCGCTTGAGCGTCTATCTTCACACCCTACACCTTCGTAGATTCATTTAAAACATGTTTTGATCAATTTGTGCATTTTATGGGTGATTGTGTGAATTAATACTTATTAGGTTAACACTTCAACATGAAAAACATAGATTTCAAAATTCTAAGGACCGGACAAATCCTAAATACTTGATCAAATTCTAAAGTAATTTGCTGAACAAATGATGGAACATATCAACAAGATAGTTGTATGTTGTGGTTTTTTGGTGACATTTCTATTTTAAATTAATGTAGATAATTAGGTTATCTTGAATGCTATTACTATACACGCAATGTTTTAATGGATTTGTTTAATTAGTAGTCAAACAAGGCTAACTTTATTTAAGAGTGCTAATGAAGCAACTATCAAATCATTATTATTTAAGAGAATTATATAGCTTTGAACATGTTTAATGGGATTTGCGCTGTAAAGTTAGTACAATAGAAAAATCGTGTTTCTTGAACAGACAATACGGAATGAAGAAAGTAACATGGCTACATGGAGAATTGCTTAGATTATGCTTTTGTTAGGTCAAAAAAGATATTTATCTGCTTGCACCTAAAATTATTTGATAATTACAATTTGAAAAAGATTTACTCAGTCTAGTCTTTGTGCTTGGTTAGTGTTTAAATAGGGTGTTCAGTACGTGAGTGTCAACTTTACTCCTCATAGAGGGGCGTAGAATTGGCACTCACATGCTGATCGAATAACCTCTTCAAACACTAATCAGTGCTCTCTCCCCATGCTGCATAGAAAGGTTCTTACAATTTAAATGTTAAACGGGCATAGATGATATGATAGCGAAGACAACCTTATACTAAGAAGTAATTGGCATTGTTTCAATAAGAAGAAGAAAACATATCGCATTGGATGTACTATACATGCATGCTTGATGCTTCACATGACAATGCATTTCCTTTTTCTTTTTTTTTTGTTTGTCAAATATGAAGATGTTTATTAATGAAAGTAAAGGAAACAAAAAACAAAGAGAAACATTCTTATATCAATAAATGCCAAGACACCATGAAAGTGTCAAAACCCAAATCCCTAAACAAATTACAAGCCGAACCCATCGTCCACAGCAATTATCTAATCTCGATAAGGATAGAGTGCTCTGATCTGTTGAGTCCTTCAAATACCCTTTTATTTCTTTCTTTCCACACACACCACATGAGAACGTGAGGAACCCTACGCCATAACCACTCCCCCCGACGGGAAGGATTAGCTTGAGACCACCAATTTAGCCAATCTAAAATGGAGCATTGAAACATCAAACTCAAACCAAATTTTGTCAAGAAACTGCTCCAAATGGATTTGGAGAAACAGCAATGAAGCATCAAATGGTCCAGCGTCTCGTCAATTTCATTGCAAAGCACACAAAGACTCCCTGTGTGGATTCCTCTTTTCCTTAACATATCTTTAGTCAAGATCTTCTCATGCAATACTGACCAACTAAAGAAATTAATCCAATCCAAGGAAAAAGGTTTTTCACCCATATCAGATTTTTGTGAGAGGAAATGAAGGGGTTAGAGTGGGTCTCATAGTGAGATGCAGCCAACATGTCCCAAAATTCTTTCACCGAGAAGCCCACACCTTTACCCTTCCACACCAAATTATCAGATCCCTCTGAGAGCATTTGGAAAGTAGAAGAAAGTTAAAATATATCACAACTACTTCTAACCTTGTACACATGTTTATTCATTATTGAAAACTTCAAGGTTTTAAACCCTGCCGAAGGTATTTAAATGGTTGAGGTCGATTAGAAAACTTTGTTTGCCCTTTACTAAAAAAAATACACATTAATAAAAATAAAAAAAAATTGGCTAGATAGCCGGTGATTGTGGTCGTTTCAACTGTAAACGAATGTAGATGTTCTCATGGATTATGTACTTGATACATATAATAGTGGACCCTTAATCTAATAAGATCACATAAACAACAACTTCCCTTACATAAACACATCCAAACATTGCTTACATTTGACAACAATGACCCACTTTTACGGACCCCTATGGATAGCCCAAAAAAAAAAAAAATGTCCCCGGGGTGCCCTCATGATTAAACCTAGCTACTACCCCCCACCCTTGTCTAGACATGCTAATGTTTTTTTGTAAGGGGACCCCACCCATGTGTGCTCTTCTTTGCGGGTTCACATAACACATGACTGTTAAATGCAACACTTGAAGGGGTGTGGGGGTTCCACCACAGACTGTGCTAAGTGCCCCCACCATTAGCATGCTTTTAGTTTTGTACAAAGATGAAGGAGTCAGTTGTTGATGTTTATGCGAAAATCACGGGGGGGGGGGGGGGGGCTTTGACCTCTCTGTTTGTATAGAGAAAAAGAGATTTTATTTTATTTTATTGGTAATTTGATTTGTTGTTTTGTATGTACACAATCTATGATCAGGATAATGAGGAAGAAAATGACTGTTAATATGGAATATGGTACATTGTCCTTCTCCTAACCTTAGAATTTGAAAGGTGACCGTTTTTAACAATAATTGTAAACACAATTATGATTATGAGACATAAGAATAGTTATCTTTGGAGGTAAATGTTGAGGAAATTAAAGAAGCTTTTACCTAAGCTCATCTGGCTTGGCCTTTGCCACTGCCCAGAGTCCATTGTCCTCCCGGGCACTTAATGAAACTAAAACTTCACTCCACCCATTGTCCATGGAGTCACTCCATATGTTAGATACACCCTTTCTCTCAACTTAAAGGTTTTAGAGCATGCATGTGACAATTTAACGACATTAAACACTATAACATTCCCTATGGTGAAGAGTCGTTGAAACAATGTTGAGAATTTGATAATCAGAAATCTAAAGGGATAAGTGCCACTTATCAAGTTAATAGTGAGAAGTCATTAGTCCGAATTAAGCATATGTAGCTTCGTAACTTCTACATCAGATTACAATAACAAACAAACTGTGACACTCTTGTGTTGGCGGATCTAAGGGGGAGGGGTACAGGAGGAATTCAAGAATCCATGAATGCCAAAAGGGTTGGCAAGCTACAAAGAAAAAATTATAATCTCACATCGTATGAGTGAGGAAAGGGAATGTGTCATTTATGTGTGGGTTTGAATTTACAAAATACTACACATTTTAAAGCTGTGCGAGCATTGGGCCCAAAGCGGGTCATTACACAGTATTTAGCAATTTAGCTGCCATGCGAGTTGAATTTTAGCATTTCCTCGCAACTTTGGATTGTGTAGTTTCAAGGGGGAGATGGAAAAAAGAAAAGAAAAAAGGGTAAGGGTGAGCTTTGCCTCCTTTGGAGATGGCTTCAAGGGGAAACTTAATCATAGGTTACCAATATCAAAATGGATTGTCCATCCATTATGTGCACCTAAAATCTCGTTTTGTAAGGTATAGGGCCTACAACATGGATATGAGCCGTCTCTGAGAATGATAAACAAAGTCATGTGTTGACTTGTGTATAAGGACTCTAAAGGGAATAATATATAGAATTAGTAGCTGCCCTAATACATTTTTCAGCAAGTCTAGGCAGCCGCAAGCTCAACTATTTTTTTTGGTTAGGGTTGGGTTTTTTTTTTCTTCTAATTTTACCTTTTCTTTTTAAAACACAACCACAAACATCATATAGATAAGGAGTAGAAATGTAAAAGGTCCTAACCTAGCCAAAAAAATAGCTGTCAACCCTAATTACCTAGAATTGTTGTACATTTTTTCTTACCTAATGTGACTACTTTAGACAATGGAAAAGCTGCAAATTACATCAAATACACATTTTAAATGTACAACTTTTCATAAGAATACAAAAGATGTATGCTTTCATTTTCAAAAGGCTATGTTAGGTTTTAACTAAGATAAAATTCATAAAAAAAAAAGTGGTGAAGAAAAAAAATACAGGGTAGAGAGTGAAAAATAAAATAAAAATAAAAATAAGGCACAGGAGATTGAAGGTGACCATGTTTTTTTAGTTTTCTTGAGCAAATTAAGTATTACTAGCCTCCCTAAAATAAGTATTTTCATTTTCCAACAAAAACATGAGGTTGAAGATAATCGAGTCTAAGTTCAAGTTGAACTTTTGCACTTTGATTATGGAAAAGACCCCGGTTTCCTTGAGATGGCTGAATAAATATCCCTTTCCTATATAAAGAGTGGGCGAATCTTTTCATATATCAAACAGAGTTCAGGACCATGGACAACAAGAATATATCAACGGACCAAAAAATTGAGGATTTGTAACATTTCTCCCTCTCAATCTCTAGAAGTTGATCAATTCTCAAAAAGTAATTGTTACGATCCTAATTGAATAATTAACCTTCCGCTCCTTAATAACTCGAGAAGTATTAGCCGGTTCTCAACTAAATCTTAATCGATTCACTTATGTGGATAAACTTTTTTGTATTGTGTGAGAGAGTGAACAAACATTACTCATCTTTAGTATTTGTACCTCCAAACTTTGTGAAGGTAGTTGGGATTTGATACAAAAGAGAAGAAAATAAAGAGGGAAAGTGAAGCATGCGCATGGGGGGGTGTTGATTGTAAATCATCTCTACTCTCCTGAAAAAGCTTATAAGTGGTCCATCATAAAACCCCCATCTTCCACCTCTATTAATACTCTGTCCCCAATATCTACCCTCAAACACATTTGTTATCCATTAATTTCTCTGCACATAGTTAAAAAGGCAAAAACTTTTCTTCTTGCAAAACCAAAATATACATGCAATATATATCCAATTATTGTAGCAGAGTCACTGTACTTTGGTTGAGAGTTCTCTTTGTGTTAATCCCCCCCATGTGGAGGCCATGTGAAGATTTTCTTTTTTTTAGCCAAACCCACCTCTATTTTCTTAAATTTTTATTTTATTTTCAATTTTTTGAGCCTATTGTCCCCACCCCACCCTTAAAGCACCACCATGTTTTCCGGATCTTGCCAATCTTCCCCCCACACTTTCCTCATCACCATCAAAATGTGTCCCGAGATCACATAATCGAGCTTCTCATAATGATCATTAGCTGTCAGATTAGGATTTAGGGTTTAGAGTTAAAAAAAACACTGAATAGTTGAAAGCATTAAAGAAGGAAACCAAAGACAACACCAATCTCTAGAAAATCCATCTTATTTAATGTTACTCTTTTTCAAATTCACAAGAAATGAAGTCCATAATCTCCAAATGAGCCAAACCCCATTTTCTACTTTTGTCTCCCTTCACCACCACCACTACATAATCTCCCCATGGATGTGATTTGTGTGTTTACAATTGCCGATAAAAGTTAGGTTTATGGAATAATTAATAGATAGACATCAATTCTTAGTATAGAAACAAGTAAGTATAAACTCTCTAGGGTCTGGGTGGTGGACCTTCAACTCCATGTGCATGCATGTGATGTGTCTTTCTCTCTTGACCCCACTCTCTCTACTTTCAGCAAATATATGTGTTTTCTACATGTTCCCTTCCTATGCTTTCTCTCTATCTCCCTATGTTTTGGTGGATTTCTTTGAGCTACCACCTATCTCTTTGCAACTTGTTTCAAAACTTCATGTTTTGATCACCTTCATTAATGGTTTTTGCTAGGAAAGTAAATACCCCATCATCATCATCATCATCTCTCAAAGCCAAAAGCATATATAAAAGAGTTCCATGTGAAGCCATTTGTGAAGGAGATTCAAGCAAGTAAGATCGCTCTCATATCTATGTTTTCGAGCAATAACCATTTCAAGAAATCTAGTTTTGTTCAAACATAATATCTCTACTTCTTTCCTATGTGTTTGTAGATGAGATTCTAGCAAGTCAAGCTCAAATTTCATGGTAGTTTTGAGCAATACCCAGTGTTGATATATAGATACTTCACCAATAGTTTGAAACCCTACAGAATACTATTATTTAGTAGTTGTTCTTGAGTTTCAGTTTGAAAACATGGGCCTTCCTAGCTCATTCAAGAAAGAATTTGTTAAGAAATGGGTATATGGTCTCCAATTCTATGGATCATCTTCAAGAAACATGAGCTTGATCGAGAGAAAGAAAGCCATCAAGCTATCAGCTGATGTAGCTATGGCTTCTGCTAGAAATGGCAAGACTAGTTGGAGCCGAGCACTCATCGCTAACGTGGCGAAACAAGATGAGAACAAAGGTCTTGTTAGGCGAATATTGGGTAGTGAGTTTGATGAAAGGCTTAGTAGTAATACTTCTACTGCTACAAAAGCTTCAATTGTGTGCAATAATAGGGTGAGAAGCAAGAAGATCTTGAGAAAGAGTTGTAGCATGCGTCGGATAAGTAAACATGCGCTGCCTCCTCGGCGTCCTCTAGCAAGGTCTATTGCTAAGAGAATGGTGAAGAGAAGGACCCTAGTGTTGAAGGGTCTTGTTCCTGGTGGAGAGTCCATTGCTGATGATTTTTCCTTAATAGAGGAAACCCTAGATTACATGATCTCTCTTCAAGCTCAAGTCGACATAATGCGCCAGATTGTTAATGTTTGTAAGCCCTCTACTCCAAAGTAAGATTATCACCAAAAGAATTACAAGAGGCTCCTTTGTTTTCCTTTTTTTTTTTTTTTTTTGTTCATTAATATGAGACTAGACGAGGAGGAGAAAATTAAGAAGCAAGTATAATTCGGAGAATGTACAGAGTGAACAACATATTAGTAATTTAAAGGTAGTTTTATTTCCATATATACAATTCTATCTCTTTTGTTCATCTTGAATGACTCTCTTATTTATTACAATCATGAAAGTTTAATATGATCACTTTTGTTCTGGAGACACTATATATCATGATCAAATTCTCATGCAATTCGATCGAATTGATGTCTATAATCAGTTTGATGGATTTGGGTGTTAGTTTCTTATGGAATGTCAATTTGATGTAACTCTTTCCATAAGAAACTAACACCCAATTCCATCAAATTGATTATAGACATCAAGAAGATCGAATTGCATGAGAATGTTATCAGTAGCTATATTTGGAAGATATACTCTTATGGATTAAAGTAAAATCTTAGGCTCCATTGTCTTGGTCTTATTCTCTTATTCATGAGAGAAGCCTTTGAGATTAGAGTGGTTTATGTTCTTAACCACATCAACAACCATAACAATTTCTCCAAGAGAGAAGGTAAAATTCTCCATAGAGAAGCTTTAATGACTTACCACCTCCACCACCACCAAAACCAAATGAAAAAAAAAAAAAAAAAAAAAAAAGAGAGAGACAACACACATAAATGCCCTTCATGGACATGCTCTAATGGCTATGAACTTTAACCAAGTTCAACATTATGGGAATGGTATAGTTTGCCCCCCGTTTTCATGTTTTCAAACAATGGTTTGTTTTGCATGGGTAGATCTATTTCTTCATCCATTAATACTTTGGATTTGTAGTGACAAATGGTAAAATTAGATAAGTCTAAAATTCTTATCTGACACAACCAACATACCTAATCTTCCCTTTTTACCATATAGAAAATCTTCAAAAAAATCCATGAAGGGTGCATTACAAAACCAATTTGACAAGATGAATAATGCCATTGATAGAACTCGAGATATGTAATAGGACTTATCTGGATGTAAATCAATGGGTGCTCTTGATCCTGTCACTATGTATATATATAAACTTGTTGAAGGAAAATGAGAAGGGTAAGTTTCATATTTCAAACATGCATGATGAGTGAAGTAACATGTTGACAAGATGAAGCAATGTTTCAAGGGTGTGGGGTTAATTTGCTGTTGTGCTAATTTTGGTGAAGAAAACAGGGATGGGGGGATTTAGAACTGAGACAATAAATTGAGAAAAGAGTGAGATTGGTGGATGGTTGTGGTGTTGACATTAGATGATCATAAATAAAAAGCCAAACTGCATACCCGTGCACACCACCACCTATATAGTACTCTTCATCAATTGATGATGACAGGAACATATGGTGAGGTGAAGATTTTTAAAGCTCTAGTTATAAATATATGCAACAATAATGTACATATAACTTGATGTAGAAGAGGAGAAGAGGAGAGGAGGAGAGATGATGTATATATAAGTGCACACATCAATCATAAGTATCTAAAAAAGAGATCCTCTTCTCTAACAAGTAGTCAGTCCTTTAAAGCCTTCCAAACTGACACACACAAACCCCAAAACTGAACTCCACATTTGTGGGGTTTGGGATGATTGGGTTTTGCTGCATAATCTTGAAGCTTTAGCAGATTTTATGGTAAGTGTTAGAAAAACAGTTGTTGATGATTAACAAGGGAAATGAATTGAAGGGTATAAAAGGTTCAATCAAGATGGAAATCACAGTCTTACTATTGCTAGAGAAAGTGAGTCAATGTAGTTAACATAAAGTGTCAGATTATTGGATACACCTAATCATATTAGTATATATGTATATAGATCAGTTTCATCAGAGCTAGGAAATTTGGCGAGGGCATCCCATCTGACAAATGATCGGTAGCCATTAATATCATTTATGTCCCTAAAAGAATAACTGTCTAAATAATATTGTGACACTTAGGAAACATCGGAAGTTTTAAAAACTATTTGAAGAAGATGTTATAGATGTGAATATGTGATTAATATAAGGAATAAGCCGATACACATATCATAAAACTATCGAACAAAAACATATTTAAGTTGCCTCTTCATTGGAATTAACATTGTAAAACAATAATAAAAGTAGGTCATTTGTCCTGTAACGCAGAAAATATATGGAATGAAAGCCCCAAATGAGTGAGTTAGAGGGGTTGGGGGAGGTGCATTGTCTAAAAAAAAAACTAACTTAGAAAGAAGTCGGCATGCATCAATGCAATTGACCATTCCACATTTCATGCACATACAGCAATACACAAAGCACACAATTTCTTCATTCAGAAAATTTTATGAAACAGCTGCAGGTTACCGAGTTTAATCCAATGTAAATAAACTAGAAAAGGTAGGTGAAGTTACTCAGTTATATGACTTCATAGGTTGTGAAGTATTGCTTTCATGATGTATGTGGATCTGTCCCTGGAAGGTGTGTTCACTAACAGTCATAAAGCTTATAGAATCCAAAAACTTCAAGATAAGGTCATTAGGTGTACCCTCCATGCAAACCTCCAATTGGGGGTGATGTTGAATGTTCAACATGCAACAAATAAGGTATAGGGGGCTTAAATTTTGGGTGGGTTGGATCAAGTTGGTTAGCCTAGCCCAAGCCAAAGTTAACCCGATTAAGCTTGACTTGTGAAGTTTTCACCAGTTGGGCAGGATTGGATTAGTTTTGTTCCTTGTATCTTCTGGCAGTGAACCAGTTTTCTATCTGGGTAACTAGTTTTCTATCTGCATAACCTGTTAAGATCCTAGCTAAGTTATTATGCTTCTGCAATATGATAGCTTGGAGCTTTTTTAGGAGTATTGGTTGGTTTTTAAGAATTGGTATAGAATGGGCAGACAATTGGAAGCATGGTAAAAATTGCTACGTAGTTAGTCTTCCACTCCTTGAAAACTCGGGCTTTTGAGGAGTATTGGTTGATTTTTAACAATGGCAGAGCGAATCCCCATACTCAAGGTTCATTTTTTGGGAGTGACGATCTACAGGCTAGATTAACATATTTAATTAGCATTGTCTATGATACGAGGGCGTCTACGCTTTGTGAAATATTACAATCCTAGTTAATTAGCATTCTGCTCCTTAAGGGTTCGAGCTTTTAAGGATGTGAACCTAGGGAAATTGGATGCAAGCCCTTCGAAGCATCTGTACGCAAGCCCAACCAATATCAAGTTTGTTCTACCACCCAAGTTTCAGCCCTAATCTTTATGCGCAAACTTCTCACGGTTTAAAGCCCGCGCCACGACAGGACTCCCAGAAATGTCAACTTGGAGTAAACTTTTCACCTGACCTAATCCAATGGGGCAAATAGAAGGAAATGAGCCCAAATAACCCCTCATGAGGTGGGAAAGAAATTTGAATTATATACTTTAATTGTGCTCTAATGATCACCATGCCATTGTACCTCTGCCTTTGAAGAGACAACATGCATCTTTGCATATAAAAATTTCTTCATCACATGTACTCCTTATGAACACTCCTAATCAAACACCCTAAAAGCCCAAAACCATCACCATTCAATACATTAAGGGAACCTTCATAGCATCCACCAACCTCCACCATTGTCTTTAAAAACAAAAAGTTGGTCCAAATTTTTGATTAATTAACCATTAACAATTGATCAAGCATGCAAGCTTTACAACAAAAGAAAGAACAATTAGCTTCAATGATGTCCTCTACACTTCCTTTCTCCATTGGTGGCCCAAGTGCATGTGTTTTGGCTATAATGCTTGACAACCCTTCTCATCCTTCTACATGCTTCAATACTTAGCTTGGAATTAAAGGTACCAAATATGGGGTATGTTTGTTTCTCTTTATTTTTCAAGAAATTAATAAAATTTTAATGGATTGATCATGGTTGGCATGTATTCATTCTCACTGATTCTTTGGGCTCACTCCAATCAAATCATGGTCTATCTACATATCAAGAGGGTCCTCTGTTTCCTAATCCCAAATATAGAATGTACAAAGTTGGTGTGGATTATCTTTGACAACTAGGAACTTTCTTTTGATGGTGCCTGGGTCAGGATTAGATGTAGGTTCAGAGCTAGTATATTCGCGGCTATTTTACAGAAAAGAAATAATTTTGCAAAAGATCGAGACCGCCATGATCATGGCCAGAGGATCACGTCAATTCCAACCGTGGATAATAATGCATCAAGAGTCTATGTACCACATTTTCGTATAATGTTGCACGACTCAATGCACCATCAAGGGTTGTACCTAAGTACCACATCTAAACAGGGGACCTACTTGTACAAAACAGAGAGTATAATGTGTTATAGTTCTCCAATCCTTGATACAAGGATTCATTTTACACTACATCACCAATAATTGTCTGGCCATTAAGGGAACGCCAATTTCAAAAAGGATTCTTTAGCAATTTACCTTTTCTATTAAAGTTTTAACAAACATTATATATATCTCAACATACACTTAGCTTTTCTCTCATTCAATTAATTTCATAACAACATCATTTAGCCTTGCTTTAATAGATGGATTCAGAGTTTAAACTAACAGCTCCACAAGCACCCATAGAACCAATGGATTTCCTCTCGCGCAATTGGTGCAAATCTACAATCCAAGTTTTTCAGCCAGAGAATGCACAAGATGGATCAGTTGTTCTTCAAGAAAACTCCATGAAACCTTCTTCCAACGATGTTAAAGCTCCTCTGCAGAAGATGGAGAGAAGTAGTACTACTATAAACATGGATGATAGCACTAGCAAGTCTATACCTCCATGGAAATCCAATGATGTCAAGGTAACATTATATGTTCTACTACTTTTTCGCATCTATGTTAGAGGTCCCGTGCTGGTTATTCCATTTCCATTACTATATGTTAACGGATGATGTTTCCCCTTTTTTTGGGTCTTGTTAGTCGTGGATTTGGCTGCAACAGGCGATGCATCCTGAAGTCAAATACGACCGCTGTTTCAGGAAAAAATGGGTATGTAGTACTCCACTCCACACATATGTCCTAGCAACTCAATTGTTTCTAACATTCGTAACTGATAGTCCTTGCAGATTCCATGGAAGATGAATGTGTTCAAAAACATTTCGATAAAGAAATGGATGAAAGAGATGAAGCAAAAGAGGAAGGAGGATGAGAGGTTACAAAGGGCTGAAGTCCATGCAGCCATATCTGTTGCTGGAGTTGCTGCAGCTCTAGCTGCAGTGGCAGCTGAAAACAACAAAAACAACCAATCCAACACCCCGAAGGAAACCGCAGTTGCTTCAGCAGCTGCATTGGTTGCAGCCCAATGCGCACAAGTAGCGGAAGCCATGGGTGCAAAACGGGAACAGCTCAGTACTGTCATGGGTTCTGCCATGTTCAGTGCTAGTGCTGCTGAGATTCTGTCACTTACAGCTGCAGCTGCAACATGTATTGATTCCAAACTTGACGGAAATTTTTTTTTTTTTTTTTTTATAAATGTCTAGTAATGCAAATTGCTTAATTTTCGTATATGGTGATGGTTTTTTGGGTATTTGTTTAGCACTAAGAGGAGCAGCTACACTAAGAGCAAGGCCAGGACGCGGAGACAGATTCAATGGGAGCACGCCTGTGATCCCAATTGAAGATAGCAATGATTTTGACTTCGACTTTGATAACTGCAAATCTCTACTGGCAAAGGGAGTTGATCTTAACATCGAAACAGTTGGTGGTGAGTAGTAGATATGGAGTTTTTGAAGTCCATTGCTAAGTTGGTACCCAAATCTAACCATAACTAGAACGCAAACCTCTATCTTGAATCACCTTTTATTAAAATCCATGAAAACGTACTTGGAACTGAACAATCCTTCATCAGGCTTTAAGGTTGGCTCTAGTCTAATGCCGGAGCACAGTTTTGGTTATCACAAAACTAGATATCCAGATCATTTCTGGGCACAGTAAAGCGTTCCGTAAACAGAATTCATGTAACGCCCTTATATACAGAATTGTAGATGTAAAAGATCAATAATGATCTCTGATTATTGTTTCTAGGAGACTAGTCAGTTTATATAGTACGTACTAATGGATTCTGCTACTCTGAACTCAGGAAAGCGCATGCACAGATCAGTCTCAATCACTCTGAACAGAGAAGCCAAGGTTAGAACAAAATTCTGCCATGTTTTCGCAAATTTCATTGAAAAAACTAAGGGAACTTCTCAATACTTTATGGTTTTCCTAACAAAGTTTGAACATAACAGGTAATTCTCAAGATAAAGAAGGCCAATGTATTGAGTGCCTTAACAAGTTCAAAACAAAGTAAGTCCCACCATTTTACATGTTTATGATTCCACAAGGTGCATAGTTTTTACTGCAACTTTTATCATTTCTTGATTTCAGGTATTGTACTTGATTTGCACGCGGAGTTATATAAAGATTCGTTCAGCGAAGCAGAGACGTCATACTACCTTGTGTTGACAACAAATCGAGGAATGATCAAGATAGATATGGAGGATGACTATGATCGTTACAGGACATGGGCTATGACGATAAATCATATGCTGATGTTATCCACAACATTTACTGGATATGAACTCCAATTCTATAAAAATTGAGTCATTCTGTTATGTTGTATGTCAATCCAACTTCCATGGTTTATGGGTTTATTGCATTTTATTCTATTTTGATCTTAACTAAATGATTTGAAGTTTAGATTATTGATGTAAATGGTTTGTGATAATGTATAAAAGTGTTCATCACCAACATAAGCATAAATTATTAAATGAGTTGATCAAACCTACCATAGTAGGTAGGAGGATTAGATTATGGAGCAATCTAAATATAAACTGGTTAATGAGATGATCAAACCTACCATAGCAGGAGGATAGGATAACACTATGCACTGCGCAAAGAAATGATAAGAGCAAAGATAAATGTTTAATAACAAAGATAAATGTAAAGATAAATGTTTAATAACAAGTAGAGATTTTCTATCATTCTTCCAATAACCATGCTTTAAAGATTAATGTTGTGATTTTCCAAGGGATTTCAGATAAAGGTTTCTCCAAAACAATAACAAAATGATGTCTTTGTCATAGAGATTAATAACAAATAGAGCTTTTACATTGCGGAAAAAGAGAAATCGTTCTTGTTCAATCGAAAAAAATTAATTTATAATAATAATGTCTCGAATACCAATGGCAACAATAATTTAACATATAAGCTATTTTCTTTATTAGAGATTACAATCCGGAACATATATAGGATAATGGCAAAAATATTAGATCATAAATAAGCTATCATTTCTCATTTAAGTTGGGCCAGCCTATTTATGGGGTTCCACGCCCTGGGACTTGATGTCCATAATGACATCATACTCGCTTTTGGTACTTCAAAGAAACAAATCTTGATCGAACCTATATTTACCCAATGAATACAATCTGCTCATGGTAAGACTTCCTACGGGTTCGACGTAGGGGAGATCCTATAGAAAAAATAGCTCGATGCCAGGATGATAAAAAGCTTAACACCTCTTATTCTTATTACTTATTCAATATGAATTAAAGTCAAGTAATGAGCTGCCCTACGAATATTTTTTCCAAATGATGATGTCGAGGAAATTGTAGGATTAAATATACAAACTATCCTAAAAATTGGCTTTTTATCATTTGAAATAAAAATTCCACAAATGATGATGTCAAGGAAATTCTATGATTAAATACCAAGTTGTTGGCTATACTTCAATTAATATTGGAAGCGCAGAGCACAACATGATCATCAATCTTGTTTCACTACAAAATCCATTCTTTGGGGGCAAGACTCGTCACTAACATTTTTAAATCTGGCTGTTATTTTCATCTTCTATCATCCTATCCAAATATACAATGGAATCTATGGGGTACAAACTATATTGGTTGTTGCTAAATAACACCATCATTTATGCTCAAGGATATCACCACCCTAATTTATTTTGGATCTATTGAAGGACACCACCATATTCAGCTTCTCTTCTCTTCACTGGAGAAACACCACCCCAAAGGAGGTGGCGGGATGGTGGTGGTGATTGAAGGAGATGAAGAAAAAAAAAAGGGGGAGGAGGGGTAGTGGTGGTGGTGGTGATGGGGATGGGGATTGATGGAGGAAAATGGGAAAGAAAAAAAAAGTGATAGGGAGGAGGAGGACGACGAAAATAAGAAGAAGAAGAAGGGAGGACGAGGAGAGGTGATGGTGGTGGGGATTGATGGAGAAGAAAAAAAAAGGTGATGGGGGGAGGAGGAGGAAAATAATAATAAGAAGAAAAAGAATAAGAATAAGAAGAAGATGAAGATGAAGAGGAGGAGGAAGAAAAGTAGCGGGGTGGTGGTGGTTAATGGAGAAGAAAAAGAATAGGGGAGGAGGAGGAGAGGTGGTAGGGCTTTTTTATTTATATTGGAGGTGTCATTCAGAAAGTAGGGCACCGGTGGTATCCTTCAGCAGAAATGGTAGTGTTATTTAGCAACAACCAACTATATTTGGGTTCCCTTAATATTTTGAAGGGGACTAAATAGCAGTTAAGTTTTGAATCTTTTCACAATCCGAGATATCCTTATCTGACACTCTGATTGTCCTGACACTCTGATATGGCTTCCTGATAATAAAAAAATATCATCACAGTCAAGAACGCTACCAAGGTCTTCACTTTGGAGCATTTTGAATGCTCCACTTCTTTCACTGTCTCTCTCAGCACTGATGCGAAGATGCTAAGAGATATGTGGAGAATCAAGGCATCCCCTTCTGCCATATTTTTAGTCTGAAAACTCAGTCAAAATATACTCCCCACCATAACCAATCTGTCCCATTTGCACACACCTTTAGAGAATTGTTGTTTTTTCTGCCATAGTCACACAGAATATGCGACTCGTCTGTTCTTCTTTTGTCCGATCATTCACCAACTCTGACTTCTCTCGCTCATCCATATCGACTTGCTCAATGATAACTTTGGGGTGCCTAGTACTTCCCTCTTCCTTTCATATGGGACACTGCGAAGACCCACCCCGAGTTAAAGGAGGAAATGCCCTCTCAGTTTATAGTCTTCATTCTGATCATTTGTCAGACTCGTAACAACTGTATCTTTCAAAAAGCCAAATTCAACACTCATAAATTTAGAATGTTTTTCCAAAATATCTGGTCAGCTTGGAAACATCAATGGTTTTCTCCCAATTCCAATCACACAAGTCATTTGGGTGCCCTTACCAATGAAACTGATAACAATCCGATCTCTATTCATCATATCCTTTGAACAGTTGTCATTGACACCCGGTCTAATTTTGTTTCCGCTTTGACATCTCCTATTGGCCCCCACACTGAGATAGTCACTACCCGAATAGCAATGATACAGGCCCAAATCCATTCAGCTAGATGCCACAGACTTAACCTTAGATTCTTACAGCTCAAACCTATTCCACATTCCCTGGATCCAAACATGATATTGGTCACATCTAGTTTTTTGGCCCCATCTCAACAGGGAGCAGTCGAAGTGTTTGCAGTTAACATGCTTGGACCGGTGGTTGCACGAGTTGCTTACCCGATCATAGGGAAGGTGATGGACTGTACCATTGCGAAATGCCATGCAACTGAGACGACTCTTCTACTCATCCAAGCTAAGCAGTGAAGAACAAGTTTTTTGATGGGAGACTCAGGGACGCTTCACTCTATTCTACATGATGATCAGCGACAACCTAAAACAGCCATAGACTGGACGTGGCAACCACTCATTAGCAATTTATAGAGACTATTTTCTCTTCACAAACTCTGATTTTGTAATTTTATTTGTCGAGACCTTTAATTATAAGGCTCGTAAACTCACTGCTAAAGCAACCCAACAGTTCTGTAATTTCAGTTACTAATATATGCAACATGCTTTTAACAACAAAAAAAAAATGTTTTGAATCTTTTCTGTCACCACATTTTCTTTGGGCTGCATCATCTATCCATCCTACTAGTCAGTATGACAGAAACACACATCACACAAACATATAAACAGATCTCCTGGACAAATAGGTTATGAATGCATAGATCAGATTGTTCACAAAAATTAGTCGGCACAATTGCATGAAGTCAAAACTGATGAAATTCACCGTACAGGCTTTGCTACTACTTTGGAAAAAAAATTTAATAATAACAATAATATGTGTTTCCCCCATTGAAAAAGAAAAGTCTGAGAGCCTAAACGCGACATATCTGAGCAAGACAGTGAAACCAAACTGTAAATTTTAATAGTTTTTACTCTATTACACACTGGTTGAAGAATGTCTCTCCCCTTCAACAGAAAAAATTGTCATTGGGGAAGAATTTCAACCTGAACATGAAAGCATAATCATCTAGATTCGGATCAACAAAATAGTTCCTTCCTCCAGATAAATGCGCTAACTTTTCTTTTGATCAAGCTGTCCTAAGTGGTGGAGAAACCAGAATTACACCATCCCCCCTAACGAAAAGAAATGGAACTGTGCGCCTGGTAGTCTGAAACAGAAACAGGAGAAAAAGACATTGTCAATAAAAAGGTTGCAACACAAAGTCCAATTTATTCTGGAACAAGTTCAATTCATTCAATTCAGACATGTACAATAAGAGTGTGGTGCATCTATTTTTTCCCCTTTCAAGGAAGTTAAAGTTCAGCTGGGTATCATCTAGTATTTTATACATATACATAACATACATGCACGAGCCACGCACATCCATCAAGAATAGGTATGCTTTGTTGGTTAGTTATGCATCATATGATGCACATTTTCTTTTGTTTCCCAGTTAGTTATGCTTGCTTAGTTTGTATAGCTTATAAGTAGCCTGATACATGAAGGAATAAGGCAGACAACTATCCACTAGCTTCTCTATTAGTATTCTTCCTCTCCCAATTCTCTCTCTGTTTCAGTTCTTAAAATTCTCGTGCTCGAGGTTGGACCATACCAACATACTACACTAATTGAAAGCACTGCAGATGATGAAAGTATTTTGTACATACACTTATTGTATAGGGTGATGCTTAACGATTTAGGCTAATCCCTATCGAAGGCAATAGATAATAAAAAATTTATGGTGCTTAGGGCACACTGCTCTTTTTGACATGAAGCTCAGGGCCATACATTGTCAAAACCTAGGGTACTGGGTGCACTTCACAGAGCGTAAAGCCCATGGAGCTTTAGCCAACCTAACAAACTCTATTACTTAACAAACTCTATTACTTATGTTAGCCAACTATTCATTTCTTCCTGTTTGGATCATGTTAGCCAACCTAACAAACTCTATTACTTATGTGACAGATGGCATGATCTAACGAAAACAAAGTTTTAGTTTTCCAACAATACCATAACAGAATTGTGGTGAGTAAAGAAGTCTCAGATTATTTTTCCCTCTGGCACCATATGTCACAGCCCAGTGATAATTTTGTGCCCATCTCCCGGCCTTTCCTCCTCTCCACGCGTAAAGAGTAATATATATATATATATATTGCTCATAAAGAGTTATCCTTGCTCCCAAAAGGAGTGTGGGGCTTCTAATCACTTCACGCTCCATTTCTCTTAAGACCTTATCCACCAGAAATTTTTGCATATGCCGCTTGTGACATTGTTAGAATTGAATACGAAGCTATGTACTTTCGAAGAAAGCAGCATTCCAGCAGATGGCAATGAGGCCACCACAAGAAAAAATGGGAAATAAAATCAATTAAACCTGAATTTCTCATTGATGCAAACCCACGTGAGCTAAGCCTTTTCTTATAGGGATCGTTTTCAACATATACACCACTAAGCACAGTGGGACTAATTAGTTCATTCTAGCTCTACAAGCATAAACCAATTTGGGGCAAAAGACTATTTAAGCATACCTAATAGGGAACATGTATTATCTAACAAGTCTTATCTTCAGAATTGACTTTGCATTCCAGATCAACGTTTCTAAAGGGATGAGAAGTGTACTTCTCAGGGTAAGGCATGCTAAAACACCCCAAAAGCGTAGATGAAGGTATTGACCTACTATAGGTTACACCGCTTGTATGCTTAAAAATCGAGGAGTCAAGGTGCATGCCTCAGAGGTATGCACCTGTCCAATTCTTTGTAGACTATACTAATTAATGCCCAATGTTTAGGGTAAAGAACATAATTCCCATCACAATCTATCTTTTACATCAAAAATCTAAACTTTGAATTCACGTAACATGGCAAGCTTTACAAGATGAAAACAAAGGCTACAAATTTTTTTATCTCTTTCCGTTGGCAATCGAAATAAGGCATACCAAATGAGATCAAAGAATATCAAGGAGAAAAAAGACAGCGGGTAGGGGTTTAAAGTTAAGTGAGAGCAACAAATATGAGTTGGGTACGAGGTGAGACTAGTACGATTGTTGGGCTTTACAAATGAGACGTTTGGACCCCTAAAGGCTTAAACATACACTCATGAAATCCAATTATAAAATAAAAACTTTCTTTAAGTGTGGTTAGTATAGGAATTGAAGTCTTCAGCATTTCATCAACCAACTAAATAGATTTATTATTCATAGCTTGGTTCTATAAAAAAATTTCCCAACTATTAATTAGTTCTCATTGTTGACTATGACCAGTACTGGCCGGTGTCTAGCACAATAGACAATTGTGCAATTGTTGTATTACTTGGTGCTTTATCAAGCATCCAGGGTTCAGTTAGTGGAGTGGTTGGGATTTGGGGTTACCTTTGGGATTGGGAATGGCAACAAAGATAAGTACGAGGACATGGGTAGGATATAGTAGACTCTGTGTGGCTGCAACTCTGTTATTTATTTTCTTTCGTTCCAAAAATCTCTCTTATTTATGTTGCATTAGGTGACAGAGTGGCTGGAACATAGATGAGTGGATCGGAGGAGCAAACGCTAGAAGTTCAATGCATAAACAATGGCTTCGAGTTGCAACAGAATTGAAGATTTAGGTTGATTACTACCACGATTTTGTCATTTTCTTCAGTATCCATAGAACAAATGTTTAAATGTCCAGTGTAAGACTTGATGGTTTGATTAGTTATAATTTCAATGTCTTAACCAATGAGTTTGTGGACCTGACTTTGAACTTAGAGTCGAGACATCATTAGGGGAAGATGAAGGCCTCTTAGCACTAGATCATGACATGAAAAAGAATATGAGGATGATGGATGTGATGGTAGCTTGACGACAATAGTAAATTCAGATGACGCTGAGAAGAGTTTTAAGGCCAGAACGTTTAATAGCTTTAACAAAGGATATTATATGCTCCAAATAAATTGCTACAACACGTGATGGATCTGAACTTAAGCATGGACTAACATCATTTCAAGATAACTGCTACTCAAATGAAGTACCAGATTGGACACAAAAAATTACTTGAGGATGGGAGAGTTTCAGGTTGAGGTGGATGCAATGGAGGCTTGAGGAGAATGGTAGAACCAATGATGCTGAGAAGAGCTTGGAGTAGGGCATGTAATACCTTTAACAAAGGGAATTCTAGCTCATTAGAGGATTACTTGGACCCTGAATTGAGGTTCCATGGAGTAACGAAAACCACAAGCGGAAACAGGGTAGGAGGAGATGGTTCAAAATGGGATTATCCTTGATCAGTAAAAAGGAGGAGCTATACCAACTGCAAATAATGATGAGTATGAGTATGAGTATGACCAGAAAAAGAAACTTTTGTATTAATATGTATTGTAAAGACTAAGAGCCAAAGAAGGGGTAGTATAGCTAGACAAAAACCCCTTCCCATTATACATCAAACAAAATTGGAGAGGACTAAACTCTCCCAACTGAGCATACAAGATGCATAATTAATGTCTCTAAATCTATTCCAATTTGAACTCCATATCCACAGGGTGACTTTTATATCCACCCACAACTGCTGGACAGTTTTAGTGAGTTGTTGAACACACTATTGTTTCTCTCTCTAAATGACCCAAACCATGGCATGAATAAGTCTACCAAGCCCATTTACCAAAAACAGTGAGGTAGGGATATTCTTAGTTGTAGATACCATACTCTCTTGCCAGACCAAAAAGGAAGGAGCTAGTGGAGCTTGAATGTGGAATTCAGAAAGAGCCATTAACCAGAGCTCTGAGGCAAAAGGGCAATGAATGAGGAGATGATCAATATACTCCTCTGTCTGGTTGCAAAGGACACAATGGTTGGGCAATCATAAACCCTTTTTATAATATTGTCCACAATAAGAACTCTTCCCTGAAGGATTGTCCACAACAGAAAGGAAGCTCTGGAAGGGACCTCTTTCAATCAAACCATATGCTGGAGATTTCAAATTCTTGAATGGGTGGAATTAGAGGGCATGAGTGCTAGACTGCTAAGAGCTATCAACTTATACCATTCTTTGACAAGTGGTTGTGGAACGACTACTCCCGAGAGTAAGTTTTTAATTTGGGGTATCTCCCAATTATTCAAATTTCTTCTTAGGTGGAAGTTCCACGTGGGCTTGATCCCGACTGTCCCAAAAAAATTATCTTTAACTAGACTAGACTTGTTACTGGAAGCATTGAAGATGGTTGGAAATTAGAGTTTGAGTGGAGAGTGCCCAATCGAAGTGTGGTCCTAGAATTTTATTCTTTCCCAGTTGTGAGCTTCAAATGAGATTATTGTTATGTAACTTTGATTTGTTGTTCGTGATACCCTTCCAAAGAGATAAACCATAAGAAGATCAAAGTTCAGGAGTGAACCAATCATTGGGACTTTCCCCATATTTGTCAGCTATTACTCGTCTCTAAAGACTAAAGAGACTTAGTTTCAACTCCAAACCTCCAAATTCACTTTATCAATAAGGCTTAGTTGAATTCTATGACTCTCCTAATTCCCAAACCACCATTTCCTTCCCATTAAAAAAAATTTCCTATACTAGCCAAGAAACACTTTTTTTCTGGCACACAAGGTACTTGATTATTGGAAGCTGACAGTCTTAAAACGCTGCTATTTCAAGGATATAGCTAAGGTCGTACACGGATTGGAGTTCGGATTAAAAAGCAGCCTAAATTTTGCAAACAACAGATTAAAACACATTAGCATTCAAATTGAACAACAGCCACTGCATACAAGAAAGTTCAGTGACAGCACTTAAGTTAAAGTCCGTCTTCTGTTCAAAGTTCCAGTTAGAACATTTAGTCAAAAAGCCTTTTCAGGTTATTTGAAGGCATTCAAATAAAACAAAGATTTGTGAATAATGATATACCCGAACAATCTCCTCGTAAGTTTCATCATCAATCTCCACTGTGGTAATTATTTCTTCAACATCCCCAAGTATCATATTCAAATGCTGGTCATAGGCCTGTAAAAGCAAGACACGCAAGCCAAAATACTTAACAAATCTTGAGGAAATAGGAACTCAGCACATGAATAATGAAGAACAAAGTAAAATAATTCTTCGAAGCCTACAACTAAGCCTGGAATACAAAATAATATATTATAAAAGATAGTTCATTCAGGTGGAAGAACAGTGAAAAGTCAACAATCAGCATAAATCAGTAAACTAATATTGACGAAACTACTGAACTTTAATTGAAAGCAAATACATGTGTTTTTGTAGTTCAGAAGCTTTTGGAAAAGAGCTCCTCATGTGTTTCAGGACAAGTTCTGTTTTTAAGAGTGATGTAAGCAATAGCAAAAGCCATTAAAAGCATCCGTAGTCATTGGCAAATACAAGCCAACGACTCAGAAAACCATTGTAGTGGGAGTGGCAGCCGGCGACTATGACATGTGTTAGCAAGTCCTATTTCTAAAGCAAGTATGGAGATTGGTTGGGGATATATCCAGTATATGCAAGAAAAATAAGCATGGTTGCACAATTTACAAGGGTTTTTGGAGGGAAATCAAACATCGGATCAAGTCCCAAGGAGGCAATGGAATGACTGGGAGGCGAGCAGGATTGCAGAATTACTTGGCAATTTGGCATATTGGATGCAGTACCAACAACATCAAACTCCAGACCAGTGGCTAAGGGATAAACACATCAGAAAGTTCGGTGTGAAGAGTTGTTATGACCTAATTCACTATAGCCTAGTTGTAACGTCTGCTGATCACAAACATAACCAACTTTTCAGCCCCATATCTATGAAAGAAGCAAGGACCACACTAATTTTCTGATATGAACAATATTGCACGTTCGTGTTCTTACAATAGATAATTAGCGAGGTGAAGACTTATTTTTGTGAACAAGTATTCCCTCTGTGGTGGGGACCAATAATCTAGTGACCATTTATTCATCACGTGCCCAATTTCAAAGGAGTTGTGGGCATCTCGTGGATGAATCCGGAGGTAACATGGCTTTCGCCACCTCGGGAAAGGTGTGGGCAGAGCTGTCGAAGAATAATTCTTTCTCTAGAGCTGGAAGTTGTATGTGGGATAAATGCAGTAATGATAACGATTTGGGGAAGAGAAATACAAGGATTTTTTAAAGGCAGGAGTCGGCTCTTTTTTTATTTGAGGTCAAACACACACCAAAAATTTAGGGCGCTGTTTTTTTTTTCAACTAAGAGTAAAAGGATATTACTAGCATTGCTAATATTGGCATAGACCCACTTATTTTACCTCAATCTTCATCTTCTTAATAGGAATTGAATGCAAGTCTGCCTCTTTTGATTGATCGTATCCTTGCTAAGAATGCTCACGATGCTCAAACACTCTCGGGCCTCGGCTGATGCATTGGATATATCCTATGCATCAGCCGAGGTATATATATTCCAGCTACATTCTTACCAGTAACTAAAGGACAAACTTGCATTGTCAAGAACACATTCATTTTTATTGATTTCTAAGCTTATTTTGCCTGTATATCTGAGCCCCCAAGTTATATATAATGCGGTAACTAATCAGAAATGACTCTAACCTCATAAGCATTCTAGGGAGGTGTTATGAACCAACCAATTCTCCCAAAAGCCCGAGCTGTCCAGGAGGGGAAAGTCCATAACAAGGATCGTAACATTGCCCCGCGTTTTCAAAGCCGACGTCCTCGTCGGCCCACTCTATCGACACTGGCCCAGTGAGCCTTCTCTCAGCTACCAGTATTCAACAACTTAGCACTATGCCCATACATAATGCTAAATTATTTTAATCTAGCCTATAGGTCGCCCCTGCCGGGATTCGAACCTTGGATGTGGGGTTTGGCTCTGATACCAATTTGATATGAACTAACCTTTTGATGATGATATTTCTGCAGGAAATGAAGATACCAAGCTATTCAAGGCTGATTGGCTCTGTCAGAGTTGTGATTCCTGGAAGCAACAGAACTTGCAGACACAAATCAAGATGAAATGCTGCTACAAGAGTCTGATAATCACAGAAGATTGCTTGAGAAATAAGGAAATTTGTATTGGATGAATTGGGATATTACAATGACGAGAAATGAATTGTATCAGGCATATTTCGAGATTGCCAATCTCCCACTGAGCAGAGCTCATGTACACAATGTTATTACTCAATCCATGAATCTATTGCTATGGCTCATTCCTTATTTATAACATAGAGACTCACATACAACCAGACACTAACAGAGCACCTAACAGATTGCCTAACAGACTTCCTAACTAACAGACTAACAACTTGCATCAGACAGCAAGCTACTTGAACAACAGTCTGGCATATCTTTCAGCAACAGCCTGGCATCTTTAGCCTGGCATCTTCAGCAACAACTTGTTATCACAGCTTTCAGCATCTCATGAGCACAACTTTACTGACCTTCTGATAGTCTCTTTCTCCTAGTATAGGTAAACCTGATAGGAGGCCTATCAATACCCCCGCCCCAAAGACTCACCTTGTCCTCAAGGTGAAACTCCAGAAACAACAGAATCCTGACTGATCTTTGCTGTCCTAACTCCTTGCTGATCCATGACCCATGATACTTGAATGTTTGGAGGTTTGCTGGCCTAATAAACCACCCACCTTGATCCGCCGAGAATGGTAGCATGTAATGGAAAGGAAGCCAAAGTTGCCGCTTACAGAATCCAGGGTAGAATTTCAGCAACATATCCGGAGGAAAGAAAGTAGGCACAAACTTGAACCTCATCAACAAGATTTGTGAAACATCATATTTGTCTCTTAGAGACTTGGGAGCATCACTAGAGATAATTGGCACAGCTTCCTCATTGAATTTCTCAACTGTCCTGGTGTAACCATTGTCTTCAGTTTTCAGACTTCTACAATGATCTTCATCTAGTTCTTGTGATTCAGCAGTTTGGTCAACATCACTTTCAGTTTCATTAAACTGTATATCAATGCTTGGAGGATTACATTCTTCCCTGTGACCCTGGACACCAGTCCTTTCTTCCATTTTCCCATCTTCTACCACTGAAATTTGCTGCCCCACACCCGCAACTTCCGCCTTCAAAGAAGAGACACTTCGTGATAATAGTTCTAGCTTCTGTTCCATGGACTGAAGTATCTTTCTCACCTCTAGCATACATCTCATTTGTTCTTCCGAAAGATCTATCCTTGCAGACATCGTACCCAAGATCAATGCTCTGATACCAATTGTTATGAACCAACCAATTCTCCCAAAGGCCCGAGCTGTCCAGGAGGGGAAAGTCCATAACAAGGATCGTAACAGGAGGTTGCTAACTTTCAAATAAATCTTTCACCTGTCCTATTACCCTATTCTAACACCCAAAGCCCAAGATTCGTCTCATGCGCTTTGGCATAATCCATATGGGTTTTCCGGATAGGCCTTTCACTTTTTCACCAGAACCTATGTAATAGACTTTAAGCTTAGCAACCGCAACCCATGAGGTTTACCAAAACACATCTAATGGGATTGTTATTACACAAGAAGAGAGGATACCCCCAAAATCAGAATGTTGAAGATGGTGTTGGCAACAGTGGGGTTATTTTCAGCTCTCAAGTCGAGGTAACTGAAGTGAGTGAAGAAGGCTTCTCCGAGGACTTGTTAATTTTCTTTAGAGGTTAAGAGTTATTTCGATGTGCCCAGAGCAAGGGAATGCAATTAAATTGTGATATAACCAAAGTAATTGAATGTATAGAGTAACTAGGGTACTGGCTATACAGTCAATGAGGATGCGAGAACTCTTCACTGATGACTGTCTCCATCGTACTGGTTGATTTATGCTTACTGTATGAGTTTGAATGTCAACATGTGAAGTGAGTCGAAATATGAAATAAAGTTGATGTAGAACAGACATTTACTCAAATACCTGGTGGGTGTTTCTTAACTTTCAAACTAAATTACACCCATCGACCCACAAAACAAGAACAGCTAGCGAGATTATGCAATACCCATACATCATTTCAGAAAAGTGAACACACATAAGAGAAAGGAAAGCGAATGACAAGAACAAAAACAAGTGCAGTTGGAGGAAGGAAGGGTTACTTACAGATAAGAGAAAAGAAAAATAGTAAGGAGAAGGAGACTTACGTGAAGCTTTCCTCTGAGTTCTCTATCGGAGCGGAGCTTGACGTAGATTCGCTCGTCAAGGCTGAGTCTGATGAGATCCAGTGGCTCTTTCACAGTGCTCTCTTCTTCGCTGCCCATTTTCTTTTTTTCTCTGTAACACTCAGAGATTTGGATTCAGGTTGATATTGGGTAATATGGGATTGCTTCTAATCTCAGCTAACAGTCAAGTTTTGCTTTCGCTTAGCAATGCTTTGCAACTGGGTTATCTTATTTAGACCCCAACTTTTCTTTTTTAAACCCCAGCCAAACCCCGAATAATTTGTCAAATTAAACCCCTTTTTATTTTTATTTTTCATCACTTTACTTTTACAAACCCCGAACTCTTCATCTTCTTCTTTTTCTTCTTCTTATTCTTCAACTCAAACTCTTCTTCTCCTTTCTCTACCCACTGTTTCGAGAAAAAAAGTAAAATCGAAAATGAAGGAAACCAAATCAAAGTTAACCAAATTCATAACACAACCTACAACTTCTAATCGAGAAGGTGTAGATGAAGCTTTGGATCGAATTTTAAGATGTGGTAGAGGAAGAAGTCTTTGTAATTATCATTAAATCTCATAAAATGATAAATTTTGGTGAATGTTGATGATTTGAATAGTGGTTAGGGTTGAACAAAAAACTGATCAAACCGATTAAACCAACAAACCGATCTAAACTGAACCAATCGGTTCGGTTTAAATTCGGTTCGGATCGGTTTCGATTTTAAAAAATTCAAAACTGAAGTGGTCGGTTCGGTTTTCGGTTTCTATGTGATTTTAACCGAACCGACCGAATATATATAATAAATAATATATATTTTATATATAAATAATACAATATGTTTAAAATAGTCGGTCAGCTCGGTTTTATTTCGGTTTTGGTTCGATTTTAGTCGGTTCAGTTACGGTTTGCATAAATTAAAATCGATTCGGTTTCGGATCGATTTTGTTAATGGTCGGTTCGGTTTCGGTTTGAAAATTTTAAAACCGACCTAAGTCGGTTCGGTTCACGGTTTAGGTGAAAAACTGAACTGTCGGTTCAGTTTTCAGCCCTAATAGTGGTGGTAAACGTGGTGATGAGGATGGTAACATTGGGTGTGGAGATGTTCATTGTGGCAATGAAGCTATGTTTGTACCATTCATTTGGATAGTATGAGCACAACTTTTCCGTGTCACAATATTGTGACTGTCATAACTCCATGTTTGAGAGTTTTTTCATAGTTGTTGCGAAAGTAGTTTTAGTTGTCACAAGATTATGAATATCACAATCTTATGTCCGAGAGATTTTTCATAGTTGTTATAAACAATGTTTTAGCCATTACAAGGATGTGACTATCACAATCTCGTGTTTGAGAGTTTTTTCATACTTGTTGTGAACAATGTTTAGCCATCACAAAGTTGTGATTATCACAATCTCGCGTCTGAGAGCTTTTTTTTTCCATATATAGTTGTTGTGAACAATGTTTAGCTATTACAAGGTTATGACTATCACAATTTCGTTACTGAGAGTTTTTTGGAGAAACATCATGACATTCATGAATAAATTGATCTAAACGATTTAACTATTTCAATGTCAAAATTTCAAAATTGATTTATTTCTTAACTTGTATAGTCAAAATGGAGTATCTTATCTCTCTGTTCAACACTTTCATGTCATATGCATCTTCATTTTGACTTTAAAGTGGGTTGGTTATCTATGACACCAACATCTAATAAAACTTCAAGGGTGAAAAGATAAAATCATGAAAGTTCTGAATAGATTGTCTTCTTTCCTCATTCATAGCATCTCCACTCATTACTATAAATCTAAAGCTTAAAAAATCCCTTTTTTCCATCACCATATTTTAACTTTTCATTTCATCCCTCACACTGGTTTAGAGGGGTAAGATTATAAGGTGAGACTCAAAGTGGTGGTGGGGGTTGGCACTTTGACTGTCACCTAGGGGTGGGCACGGGACTGGATCAGATTGGATGGACCTCATCCCTATCTCATCCCGTTTGTTCAGGATCGGGACGGGATAGACCCCATCCCAAACGGGTTCAAGGCGGGACGGGATGAGCATGTACTAAATTTTGGATTGAAAATTTAACATGCAAGATTGAAAATTTTGGATTTACTAAACATACAACACTAAAAACAACGATATAACTTTAAGCCATTGATTATTATTTCTCATTTCATTATCCTTTACTCCGTTTTTTTAGAACCACTATTGAAGATAGCTATTTTTTTGTACATTGCTAATGAAAATGATCAATGAGTTTGTCATTTAAAAACTATGAGGAGCACACAGACGAGACTTCACTCATTCATCACAGTGTGCATCCCCTTATTTGTCCTAGGTCTTATGCTCAGGCGGTTTCAAACAACAGTTTCAGTCATCCCAATTCCTCAGTTGTTAGGAAGGAGCCAGAGGAATCAACTATTATTAGGCAAGAATCTCCGTTTGATTTCCTTTCCAGAGTTCTTGGGGTACTTCTTCATCAGGTAGAGCATCATATTGGAGTTAATGGGACCTTTTTGGCGAGGTCGACGATTGACTCGAAGATCTGTTGGTCACCAGTGGCACTGTCAGGTGGGTAATCCGCAATGTTGGTGTTTGTTAATACCAACAGAGCATTTGCAGACAGCGACATCCAGTCTAGAAACCCAAATCTCAGGTATCTTCCGACCCTTCTCTCCAACATGCCGTAGCGCCTGTGCTACCACCACCTTTGCAACCAAGTTTTGTTCTGAGTAGTGCATCTTCGACGGTCGAGTCCTCACAACCTTGTTTGTTGGATAAGGGGAAAAGCCTTCCAATTATCTCTCTGACCTCGGTAGTGAACTTGGATCGATGTGTTGACTCACTGGGAGTTGGAGTTCAGCTGGAAGGGCAGAAGAACCAAGTTGAGAAAAGTGTCTAGGAACATAGAGATACTACGGATCAGATCTCGTATCTCGAGGCATTGGAGAATGACATTTTCAATTTGGGCCCTTTCATTAACAAGTTTGCAAAACAAGATAACATGGCCCGTAAACAAGCAAAAAAGACGCAAAGAGACCGATCTCTCATCTGAGCCAATTTCTCAGTCTTCCCAACCAAGTTCACTCTCATGTTAAAACAAAGGCAAGTGAAATCGGGTGTTTCTAAGAAATTGGGGCGGGTGGACCAATTGGATAATAGTACCACGTTGTTTTGGCGCGGAACAGAAATTCAGACTCGATCCAAGAACAAAGTCTTCCTTTCCCGCCAGGTTTTGAACCTCGCACTGAGCACCTTGAGGGAAGATCGTCCACGCCTATTCAATTAGGAGCTCCACCGGGTTTTGAAGCTCCTTTGAATGAGCAACATCCTACCGAAGCCGCCTCTAATAAGCCCTTTGAGATTATTTCAGGCGAGTGTTCAAGGACCAAGCAGGGATGTGATCTTAGTGTTTCAGGGCCTCATCCAGTCCAATCAGAGCTTAGCAGTGATGAAGACGAAGTTCATTCAGCATTCAGAGATATTGGCAATATTGTTGGGGTGGATCTCAGTCAAGATGAAGATCGGGCCTTGGGCACGGTGCAAGCTTTGTTTTCAAGATGAGTTTCTTTATCGCCTTTTTGTGGTGAACAGTGGTTCTCGAATTTTTCTGGTCTGGATTTTTCGTGGTAGCCTTGGTCATGGTGGAAGCTCTATTTTCAGGATGAGTTTCTTTCTCGCCTTATGCCGTTTGTTTTTGCTTTTGGTGGAGGTTTCTCTTGCTCGAGTGTTTAGGGTTTTTTTTTCACGGGCCTTTAGTTTTCACTGCTCTTCTTTCAGGGTTGTTGGATGGGGCTTGTTCTAGCCTGGTTTGGTAGTTTTTTTTTCTTTTTTCTTTTTTAGGGAGTTGGTGTGTTGGATTTTTTGTCGTGGTTTTCCTTGTTTTAGGATTGTACATTTTTTGTTTGTTGTTATCTTTTCCCTTTCAATAAAAATCTCTCTCCCCCCCCCCCCCCCCCCCCCCCCCAAAAAAAAAAAAAATAGGAAGAGTAAAAAAAAGAAGGGAGAAGGTTTGAGTTAAACTCAATAAAATCACAAATAAAATAGTCATGCCAACAAATAGTTCATACTAAATATATAAAAAAAATCGTTTTGGGATGGGCGGGATTGAAAATCTTCATCCCAATCTCATCCCACTCTAGATCGGGATGAGATTGATCAATCCCAATAGGATTCGGAAAAAATGGGGACGGGATGGGATGTGCACCCTACTGTCACCTAATAAGTTTGAATAAGGTTAAAAAAACAAAAACAAAAAAAGTAACAGACGAATTGGTGAAAGGGGGTCCACTCTTATCTCCCTCCATTTTGAGTGTCGCCCCCAACTTAAAGTAGAGGGAGATAGGAAGCTAAAAACCCATCAGCGCTTGGATTTCTCCACGCTATGTGAGCGTGTGAAGGAAAAATGTTGCCTTTCCCCCTAATGGGTGGAGAGGTTGTTGGGGGTGGAAAACCACATTTAATGCTTTCCACCCCATGGGTGGAAATGCTTTTAGAAGAGGTTTTCCACCACTTAGAAGATAGGACCTTCCACCACTCAGAGTGAGGGTAGTATCAATGAAGTTTTGAGTTTTGTTTTTTTTTTTTTTTGGATGAAGAGGGAGGAAATTATTGCATAGAGGTCTAACTAATAAAAAATGTGCAAGGGACATGGGGTTTGTTAGGAGTTTAAATAATAAAATATCAGTTGACTTATTTGGCCAATTGAATTATTCTTGTTGGGGTTTAAAATCAAAACCTTCGGGTCTACATAAGATTACCCTTGTAGTTTCTAAGTGGTTTATCTCGAGATGTGTTGATGGTTGCATCAGGTTGTGTCCCTCACTCTTAGGTAGTCATCAGAGGAAGATTATTAACTAGACTTAGGAGGTGTTTGTTTACACCTTTGAATCAAACTTTAATATACGATTATTCAAAAAAACGACACTTATTGTTTGACTAATATCTTTGGCTACAACCTCTAATTAGAGGTAGTTAGAATTTGCCTCTGCATACCATCAAATGCTAGCAAGTATCTGAATAAGACATTTACCACTAGTTAGAGCTTACCTCTTAATAAGAGGTTGGATATCTGACTCAAACAAACACTCTCTTACACTCTTGTGACACCAAGGCCTTTTCGATCCTAAAAAAATCGATTGGGCTGAATAAATTGATTGAACTTAACTAAATTGATTGGTTTGGTTTAGCCAAATGCAAACCGAATGACTCAATTTGATAAAAGAAAATAATAAAGACTAACCAATCGTCTTCTTTAAACACCCTACTCCATCATGACCGGATCTAATGGGTTGAAAATGAGACACAAAACTCCTTGAGATACCACAGTGTCTCGAGACAATTTTGATGGTAAGAAAAATAAAAAGGAAAAAATTTTCATCATCTTCTCCAAACAGCCCCACCCATCTTGTTGCACCTGAACCACCCAACCCAATCATCTTCTTCAAACATTCCGCCTTATCAACCAACATTCCACCCAACCCACCATTTCTACAATTGAACCAACCTCATCCACCCATTTGTAATTCAACCCCCAACCTACCTGCAATGCCCCATCTTCTCCAAATCATAATTTTATTTATTTTATTGTGTGGACTTTCTATCATCATTTTAACAACCATATTGTTCATTTATTTCTTATCTATATTCATATTGTAATGTATTAAATCTAAGAGTAAGTCTGTCAGCCATGTTTGCTATCATTTTTTTAGTGTTTATGCACTTTTTTTACTCATTCTCTTTAAACACACAACCACAAACATTATCTATAGAAGGAGTAAAAGTGTAAAAAAAAACCTTAAAAATGCTAGCAAAAAAGGCTGGCTAGAATTATCGTAAATCTAATCAACTAGACCCAAATTCACCCCTTTTGACTTGTCTCTGTGTGAGCTTTTAATCGAATTCTATTCAATCTACCACATTTAGTACGTTCTTCACATTACCTAAACACTATAAAGTCTCTTCACCACAAAAAAGAGTTACCTACCCTCCACTAGAAAAAAAATAAAAAAAACAACATTTATTTATTTATTTATTAAAACCCCACCCTTCCCAAAAAAAAAAAAAAACAATTATAATCTCAATTAAACTCTACCACTAACTTCATCAAACATGCACAAACTGACGCCCTTACTTACCAAAGACCATCCTGATACTCATAAAAATAGAGATTCTAAACCTTTGAACTATATAGATTCTAAGCACAATCCCAAGGTCTCACACTTGGTTGATTCATAAATATATAACAATATATATTTACTCTTCAAATAACATTAATATTTAAATACTTTTCAATATGGATGGGTTGGGAATAATAAAGCTTTATACGGATTACAGATGTAAGAGGGTCGAAGTTAATAGACACAAACTATTTGTTTGTTAATATGTTGTGATAAGCACCCAAAACATCGATTTTACACTCCTAAATATACAATTGTTAAGTCCAATTATCAAATAAAATATCTCATTACGTGTATTTTGTGCATTTTGTAGGAATTCAAGTACAATTCTCAAATTATGCATAAATTGGCACAATAAGGCTAAATTCATCAACTAGAAGGCCCAATGGGAATTCGAATGCATTCATCAGGATTAAAGAATTTCAATCAGGACCCATGAAGTCAAGCCCACAAAGCAACAACAACTACAGATCTCGAGAAAATCAATATGAAGATTTGGACGTCCACATGGCCAACTTTATCATAAAAAAAATCTCTACAAGACATGTTTCCTTATTGAACTCCGACACCATTCCTTGTTTCACTCAAACCATGTTTCCTTGTTTCACTCAACCATTCCTTGTTTCATTCAACCATGTTTCACTGTTTAACTCAAATCGTGTTTCCTTGTTCACTCAAACCCTTTTTACCTATAAAAACCTCATACATGGAGTTCATAAGGGATAGTTTTTCTTTACAGAGTTTTTTAGTTGTAGCTCTTGGCTTTATATTTTCACTTGGGAGAAAAGTGCATATACTACAGTTTAAATTTCATTGAAGAAGTAAGTTTTATCTTTGTTCTTTAACTTTTAGTTTAATACTTATTTTCACCATCCATTATTTTTCTATGCTCTTTATTCTTTAAGTTGAAAATCAAATATTGTCTTCTAATCCACGTGAAGTAGACGATAACCCCTACTTCCACTATACATTGTTGAATTGTATTGCACGTTGAAGGAAGAAGAAAATAAATAAATAAGAAACAACTTATATTTCTTTGATTGATGTCAAAAATCATGCAACGACATTAATGTCGGTTTTTGGCATCAATCCGGCTTCTTGCAAGCGTAACTCTGACCTTCTGATTTTGGACTTTGTACTGTTGGATACAAGCTTTTAGGATCATCTGTTAGCGCCCTATCTAATCAGGCAATAATAGATAACAGTGTAACGCCCGCTGGTTTCAATCAATATTGTCCCTCACAGATTAACAAGATAAAATCCCATTAAAATGTTGTTTGCTTAGATTTGACATTTGTGTGGTTTAGAAGTGATCGTTGCTTGTGTATGTCTTCTTAGCAATCGTCTAGGGATACTTGATCTTGTGCTTTGTCACTATCATTTTTCCAATCCATATTTTTCCTTTTTTTGAAAGTTTGGGAACGACCCAACAAGCGCTTGGTTCGTACCCAAAAGTTTTCTAGCCACCCTAAACCACTTTTTGCTTCTTCACCACACTCAACTCCACCTACCTCCCCTCACTCTCCAATCAACACTGAAATGGAAGAACGTCCAATTTGGGAATACAATGTTCCCTTTGCTGCTAATGTGCACGGATGCATTGAGCTGCCCCGTATCACTACAGCTAATTTTTAGATTAGACAGGTTATTATTAATATGTTGCCGAAGTTTCATGGGCATGATCGAGAAAGCCCATATGTCCATCTTGGAAAGTTTCTTGAAGTTTGTAGTACTTTTAAGAACCAAAACATAGATGAAGAAAATGTCAGACTTCGCTTGTTTCCTTTCTCTCTTGATGATTGGGCCACCTCATGGCTAAATTCCCTCCCTGCCAGTTCCATTAAATCATGGGAGGATTTAGTTAGAAAGTTTCTAGCGAAATACTTCCCCATGAGAAAGACGCTAGAAATTAGAAGAGAAATTGAGGAGTTTACTCAAACACATGAACTTTTTTATGAAGCATGGGACCGCTTTCAAGATTTACTTATCAAGTGCCCCCATCATGGCTTTGAAAAACGAGTGCTAGTGCAGAGTTTCTATAATGGATTGATTGTCGAATCTAGAAATATGATCGAATCCATGCATCAAGGGAAATTCATGCGTAAAACTGGTACTGATGCTTATACCTTTCTAAGTGAACTTGCTGATGATTCTCGACAATGGACTGCCCATAGAGAGTTGAAACCTAGTTCTTCTAGAAAATCACGTCTATTTGTACCAAATGAAGATCCCGAACCAGACATCAAAACATTCCTAAAGGACTTTGCTAAGGAAATGAAATCTATTGTGACAAAGTCTACCTCCGAAGCTAGATAACAGACTTATATGCCTTGTAATTTTTGCCTCAAAAGAGATCATATAGATTCTGATTGCCCTTTAACTTCAGGTGGCAATGAACCTCCAGAGGAAGTGTGTGTATTTAATAGTGAACGTAAATCAAACACATTCGGTCAAACATACACATCTGCAAATCGACATCACCCTAATCTTTCATATGGTGGTGACTTTTATGAACAACCACCCAGAAGTTCAGGGAATCCTCCTGGGTTTCAACACCCTAGGAAGCCTAGTGGACAAGCCCACAACTCACGCACTTATCCCAGACAAGTTCAATATAGACCTCAATCTAACCAGTTGCAACAGAGTCAATATCCACCACATGGAGGATCTCTTTCATTTCGGCAAAATCAGCCTGTGAACCTTCCTATGGTACCTGTCCCTCATAATTCTTATGGTCAACCTCAACTTAGCAACTTTCGAGACTTTGTACCTCAAAATCAATATGTTGCTCCTTTACCACCTTCAAAACCATCATTGGAGGATATGATGCACCAATTACTGACAACTAATGTTGCTAATTCCCAAGCCATCTACTAGCTTCAACAACAGTTGCAACAGTTGAGCGTAGGAAGGGAAAAAGGAACATTCCCTAGTCAGCCCATCCCTAATCCAAAAGGTGCTCCCCAAGCCCATGTCAATGAAATTGGTAGTAATGTTGATTCACAAGGAGAAGTTAAAGTTGTCACCACCCTTCGTTCTGGCCGAGCAATTGATAATGACATAGAACAACCCAAGAGAACTGATGTGATTTCCAAAGAGAACGTTCCTAAACCAATTGAGAACGCTAAAGATTTTTCTCAAACTAGTTTAAACTCACCCTCTCAGCTTCCCGTGGAACCAATAAAAGTATTTACCTAAGACACCTTTTCCCAATGCCCTTTTAGGTAACAAAAAAGATAAGCAATTTCAAGAAATACTAGAGATTTTTAAAGAAGTACACATCAACATCCCTCTTTTGTCTGCTATCCAACAAGTACCAGTCTATGCAAAATTTTTCAAGGACATGTGTACTAAAAAGAGAGAAACGGAAGTACCTGAAATTGCATGCCTTGCAAGCGATGCCACATCGCTTATTCAACAAACTAGAGTAATTAAGTACAGGGATCCAGGAACCCCTACTGTACCATGTTTCATCGGAAAAGACTTTGAAAGTCGTGCCTTAATTGACTTAGGAGCTAGTGTGAATCTCTTACCTTATCATATATATTTAGAACTTGGGTTAAAGAAAATGCAACCAACAAAGGTAGTTCTTAAGCTAGCAGATGAGTCAAAACGATACCCTAGAGGAATAGTTTTGGATGTGATTGTTCAAGTTGCAGATTTCTATTATCCCGTTGATTTCATCATCTTAGACACTAGCCCGAGTCCAAATAATCAAATTCCTGTCATTTTAGAGCGACCCTTCTTAGCAACTGCGGAGGCTAACATCAACTGTAGAAGCGGTAGCATGTCTGTTTATTTTGGAAACCTTAAAGCTGAATTGAATATTTTTAAGGCCTTGCAAAGGAGAGATGATCTTGATATGATTGAGGAAGAATAAGAAGAAGAAGTGTGTATTATTCGATCTTTTGAGTTTATGGCTCAATCGTCACCAGATGACGTATTACTTCGTTGTCTCTCACACTTTGGTATGAACCTAGTTATGGACAAGGCTATTGAAGAGGTCAACAATATGTTGGATAATGTGCCCATAATGCATATACCTGAATCCGAGCCATTATCACGTTATCAATATGAGGAAGAGTTGTATTCATCTTCTTCCTTTAGAGAACAATCACAAGATAGTGACTCATCCACAAGCACTCAGAAATTACTAGAACTTTAGCCTTTACCAAATGAATTGAGATATGCATTTCTCGGTCCTGCGGAGAGTTATCCAGTGATTATTGCCTCATATCTTAATGAGGAAATTAAAACAATGACAAATTGTTGGAGGTCCTTAAAGCTCACGAGTCAGCCATTGCTTGGAATATTCATGACATCAAGGGTGTTGACCCTAGTGTCTGTGAGCATCATATTTATTTGGAAGATGAAACCAAAACATCCAGAGAACCACCCCATCGACGTCTAAATCCCATTTTGAAAGATTTCGTAAAAGAAGAAGTGTTGAAATTCCTTGATGCAAACATCATCTATGCTATCTCTGATAGCCAATGGGTTAGCCCAGTTCATGTGGTTCCTAAGCAGTCAGGAATTACAGTCGTTGAAAATGATAACAAGGAACTTGTGCCACATAGAATGAAAAAGGGATGGAGAATATGCATTGATTATCGTAAGTTGAACTCTAATACTCAAAAGGATCACTTTCCCCTTCCCTTTATTGATCAGATGCTTGAGAGGTTAGCAGGTCATCCTTACTATTGTTTCTTAGATGGATATTCTGGATACAATCAAATCCCTATTGCATAAGAGGATCAAGAGAAAACCAAATTCACTTGTCCTTTTGGTACTTACGCTTATCGTCGCATGCCTTTTGGGCTATGCAACGCACCCGCGACATTTCAAAGATGCATGTCTAGCATATTCAGTGATATGGTGGACAACTTTCTTGAGATATTTATGGATGATTTTTCAGTATTCGGCTCATCTTTTGACCAATGCCTACATCACCTCTCACTTGTCTTAGAGCGCTGCGAAGAAAAATGTCTTGTTTTAAATTGGGAAAAGTGTCACTTCATGGTGAAGCAGGGCATTGTTCTTGGGCACGTTGTCTCTCCAAAAGGCATTGAGGTGGACAAAGCTAAGATTGATGTCATTTCATCTATTTCGATTCCAAAATCTATTAAAGATGTGCGATCTTTCTTGGGGCATGATGGATTTTATCGCCACTTCATTAAAGATTTTTCGAAGATTGCACGCCCTATGACCAGTCACTTAGCTAAGGGTGTTCCCTTTCTTTTTTACTACAAGTGCATATCTGCGTTTCTGCATCTTAAATCTGAAATAGTCTCAGCCCCTATCATCCGAGCTCCTGATTGGGTGCTACCCTTTGAGATTATGTGTGATACCTCTGACTATGTTGTAGGTGCAGTTTTGGGTCAGAAAGTTAACAAACTTCCTCATGTTATCTACTATGCTAGCAAAACTTTGAATGAGGCTCAACTCAATTACTCGACCACGGAGAAAGAGATGTTAGCCATTGTTTATGCACTCGATAAATTTCGTTTCTATCTCATTGGAGCTAAAGTCATTGTGTACACTGACCATGCAGCCCTTAGATACCTTCTCAATAAGAAAGACACCAAACCTTGACTGATTTGATGGGTTCTTTTGCTTCAAGAATTTGATCTTGAAATACGAAATAAGTCAGGTACAGAAAATGCGGTCGCTGACCACTTGTCTAGGCTAACATCACAGTCATTTACTAGTATCTTGCCCATTCAAGAGGACTTCCCAGATGAACAACTTCTCTTGGTAGAGCAAAAGATTCCTTGGTATGCCGACATTGTCAATTTTTTAGCAACTAAGGAACTCCCTTCACACTGGTCTAAGTCAGATCGTGACAAGTTTTTGTCAGGGTCAAGTATTATTCTTGGGATGAGCCATATTTGTACAAATACTGCCCTGACCAACTTATCAGAAGATGCGTTCCAGAAGTTGAACAATTGAGCATTCTCTCATTTTGCCATGATCAAGCTTGTGGTGGGCATTTTAGTTCTAAGAAAACCGTAGAGAAGGTTCTCCAATCAGGTTTTTATTCGCCTACCCTTTTTCGAGATGCCCATGAGAATTGTAAAGTCTGTCACCGATGTCAACAACTTGGGCGAATAACTCGTCGACACATGATGTCTCTGAATCCTATTCTAGTGGTTGGAGTTTTTGATGTTTGGGGCATCGATTTTATGGGACCATTTTCATCCTCCCATGGGTATTGATACATCCTTCTTGCAGTGGATTATGTTTCTAAATGGATAGAGGCCATTGCCACTAAGACCAATGATCACAAAATTGTTATTTCATTCATAAGGGAGTTTATATTTAGTAGATTTGGCACCCCAAGGGTATCATTAGTGATGGGGTAAGAATTTCTGTAACCGCGTATTTGAGCATCTTGTTAAAATGTATGGGGTTACTCACAAAGTTTCCCTTCCTACCATCCTCAAACAAGCGGTCAAGTTGAAGTCTCAAATCGTCAAATTAAGAACATCCTCGAAAAGACTATCAATCCAAATCGAAAAGATTGGTCTTTATGTCTTTTGGATGCCTTATGGGCATACCGAACTGCATTCAAAACTCCTTTAGGGATGTTTCCCTATAGATTGGTCTTTGGTAAACCATGTCACCTTCCTGTCGAACTCCAACATAGAGCTTATTGGGCTACAAAGAGTCTAAACTTTGACCTCGATATGGTTTGTAAAAAATGGAAACTTTAGCTTGATGAGCTAGAAGAATTGAGGTATGATGCTTATGACTTATCCAAGAACTACAAAGATAAAATGAAGTGGATACATGACAAAAGCATCATGAGAAAAAAGTTTCATCTTGGTCAGAAAGTCCTACTCTACAATTCTCGTATTCATCTCTTTCCAGGTAAGCTAAAAAATCGTTGGTCTGGTCCATTTATTGTACGTGATGTTAAAAACTATGGTGTCATCACCGTAGAAAACCCTACAAATGGTGGTATCTTTCAAGTAAATGGACAGTGACTGAAATCATATCATGAACTTCCCACAAGGTCAGTGGAAACCATTCAGTTGATTGATCCTAACCATGAGGATTAGTCACACCTACAAATTCCTACTCCACTAAGCCTGTTTGGGGGTGGTTTCCACCCCCCCCCCCCCCATTACGTCCGGCAATGACATTAAACTTAGCGCTATTGGGAGACAACCCAATCCGTTTATGCATTCATCCATTCATAAAATAATAATAATAAAAAATAATAATAATTTTTTTTATTAATAATACCGCCAATTCCTGTTTGGGGGTGATGTATTTTAATAATACATCACCCCACAACTCACTCTTTTTCATTGCAGGGACGGTACAGATATTCAACAAATCATCTGAGGTAATAAGTTCTAATTTTTATTTATCACTTTTCATTTCATTTGTTTAACACTAGGGACAGTGTTCTATTTGTTTGGGGGTGGGGAGATTTATCAAAATTTATACCTCTTTTGAAAATCATTTTCTAAAAAAAAATAAAAATGGTGTGGTATCCTAGTTATGATGAGATTGGATTACTTGATTCATTACATTTAGGCAAAAAGATGTTGGAAGTTTATTGCTAGAGTAAATATTGCATTTGAGCATTCAGGAACAAATAAATTTTTGTACAATGACTACAGATGTAGTTTGGAATACAAAAGTAAGTTACTTCCTGAGAATCTAGAGGAATAATAGTGGAGACTTTAACCTTGTGAGCTATCAGACCTTTCATTTTATTCAGAGTGTTTTACACAACTTCGAGTCATATGATGACTTAAAATTTTATTGGACATTAACTTGTTTTGAAGTCTCATTATTCTTCTTTTTGGTTGGTCACTGAGGATGACATCTTTTTCGAGTTAAGAGAAACATAGGTCTTGTAGTCTATTTGAGACTTATAACCATTACCAAACCTTAGAAGGTAAATTAGACATCTTTTGTCCATCTGAACCTTCTCAAAACCATCTTGCTAAACATTTCATCCAATACCAATGTGAGCCTTTATATTTTTTTTAGATATATATAAAAAAAAAAAACCCCATATTTTCCTTTATGTTTCTGAAAAATGTTAGGAAGATTTATGAAGAAAAATAGAAGTGCAAAGTGAAACTACAAAGTCCAAGGTACTTCAGAGAAAAAAAAAGGTTCTGATAAAGAAAAAAAAAACAAAAACCAAATAAAGGGGTTGTAAAAAAAGGAAGTGATTGATGAGTCCCCTATTAATCTATTTGAAGACCCTACATTTTCAGAAAAATCATTTTACTTGCCATCTACCCCACTCTTCCTCATATATATATATATATAAAACCAGATTCATTGTCTTTTTAGAAAAGTCATAATTAACCATATGGTAAGGTATGGTAAGAAGTGGAGAGTAGATGAGAAGACGCTATAGTGGGTAACTCGACATTCTTGCAAGTGATCAACATTCCTTCCATGAGACTATTATTCTCTTTCATGTCCGTTTATTCTTATGAGCATGTGAGAAGTTTGCATTTTCACATTTCCTCTTTTCCTCATATGCAAGAGATAAAATATTTTACCCAAACTCAGAGTGATAATTTCAGAGATATTAACTGGTGAGTTTTGAAGTCAAAACAGCTATTCCAAAGGTGGATTAGGATGTACGTTACTTTGACATGAAAAGTTGCATTTGTTGGTTATTCACACACACACACACACACCTTGTTCCAAAGTTGCTCACTTGTAATGTGCATTTTAGTAAGAAATTACATATGTCTCTTGACTTCTATGTGGTTGAATAACAAGGATATTCTCTGAGAACAATAGGTCACACATCAATTTTGTTTCATATAAAAAAAAATGTTTGTGGGTGTCATCCTGGATAACCCTCAGGAGGCTAAAACTCCTCCTTTAGTGTCATGCTAGGGGTTCAAGGCGTTGTTGCATATTGTAAATGCAATCGAGTCATACCAGCGAAAGTAGCATTGATTTCTTTGAGAAGTTTATGACGAGTAAAAAATATTTTGTTTTGTGTTCTTATCTTTCTTTTCATTGTTCTTTGCTAGAGGACTAGCAAAAGGTTGTTTGGGAGTGGTGTGATAAGCACCCAAAACATCGATTTTACACTCCTAAATATACAATTATCAAATAAAAATATCTCATTACGTGTATTTTGTGCATTTTGTAGGAATTCAAGTACAATTTTCAAATTATGCATAAATTGGCACAATAAGGCTAAATTCATCAACTAGAAGGCCCAATGGGAATTCAAATGCATTCATCAGGATTAAAGAATTTCAATCTCAGGACCCATGAAGTCAAGCCCACAAAGCAACAACAACTATAGATCTCGAGAAAATCAATATGAAGATTTGGACGTCCACATGGCCAATTTTATCATAAAAAAATCTCTACAAGACATGTTTCCTTATTGAACTCCGACACCATTCCTTGTTTCACTCAAACCATGTTTTCTTGTTTCACTCAACCATTCCTTGTTTCATTCAACCATGTTTCACTGTTTAACTCAAACCGTGTTTCCTTGTTTCACTCAAACCCTTTTTACCTATAAAAACCCTATACATGGAGTTCATAAGGGATAGTTTTTCTTTGATAGTTTTTCTTTACAGAGTTTTTTAGTTGTAGCTCTTGTCTTTATATTTTCACTTGGGAGAAAATGGCATATACTACAGTTTAAATTTCATTGAAGAAGTAAGTTTTATCTTTGTTCTTTAACTTTTAGTTTAATACTTATTTTCACCATCCATTGTTTTGCTATGCTCTTTATTCTTTAAGTTGAAAATCAAATATTGTCTTCTAATCCACGTGAAATAGAGGATAACCCCTACTTCCACTATATATTGTTGAATTGTATTGCAGGTTGAAAGGTTGAAGGAAGAAGAAAATAAATAAATAAGAAACAACTTATATTTCTTTGATTGATGTCAAAAATCATGCAACGAAATTAATGTCGGTTTTTGACATCAATCATGTTGAGCCATTAGTATGTAAATATTTTATTTTTAAATAGATAGAAAAGAAAGAAGTGTGGTTTTGTTTTGGTTATATTTTATTAAGATTTCATATCACACGTCCCTAAGTTTATAAAAAGCAGTAGTTAGCGAGAGTTGTGACTAATAAAATAATAATGTAAAATGACTTTTAAGGCCTATTTTTTCACAAAATATACAATTTAGATATCGTAATTGATGTAATGACTAATTTGTTCTTATTTTTATATTTTTATGACCAACGAAGACTATTTTATAAACCCAAGTTAACTCATAAATTTATAATACATTTTTATCTTTCCTAAACAAATAGAAAACCTATTTTTATACTTTTATGATCCACAATGATTTTTTTATTAATAGTTATAACAGAAGTATCACATTGTTGTTATTATTTATTTAATAATAATAATAATAATAATTATTATTATTATTATTTATATATATATATTATTTTATTTTTTTGTGTGGGGAGAATGATGATTTCATTTCTAAGTAGATAATAGTCATTATCTCTTAACTCGCTCATTAATGGCCTCAAACTTAAACTGTCAATTTTTTTGAAATACAAAGTCATCTATTTGTTATTTAACGTTGTATACTGCATGACTTCAATAATCGTTGGATTTGTTTGGGTTAGGCTATATAAGTTGATTATTTTTTTCAATTTACATATTTCAAAACACATCTAATGGAGTCAGAAATACTACAAACTTGTTTTATTTATTAAAAAAAATTTGTGGCACGATTTTAGCTATAAAAAGATCGCAGTGTTTACCTCTTAACGCAAATCGTTAATAGCTCCAAAACTTGACTTAGTCTACATGAATAATACTCAAGTTAATTAAGTCTTACAAAGATTAATATTTGCGAATAGATAAGGGATTGAGCAATTTGTCATTGGGAATACATCAAAGTTACCATCAACAAATGACAACTGAAGTTGAAAAAGCTATTAAGAACAACAAAAAATTGTGCCCGATCACTGCAGTAAGCTATAGCAGGCAATAATATAATAATAATAACAATAATAATAATAATAATGATGATGATGATGATGATGATGATGATGATGATGATGATGATGATGATGATAATAATAATAATAATAATAATAATAATAATAATAATAATAATAATAATAATAATAATACATAAATAAAATGTAATACTTTTGGCTCCATTAGATATGTTTTTGAAAGTAATTGTGGAAATAAAAGCCATAAATCATCAACTTATACAACCTAACCCAACCAATTAACAATTGGTTGGTCATTATTAGAATAATTAATTAAAGATGCATTGTTGGTCATAAAAGTATAAAAATACGTTTTCTATTTGTTTAGGAATGGTAGAAATGTCCTATAACTTTATAGGTTAACTTGGGTTAATAAAACAATCTTTGTTGGTAATAAAAGTATGTACAAATTAACCATTACATCAACTATGATATCTAAATGGTCCATTTTGCAAAAAAGTAGGTCTTAAAAGTCATTTTTCAAAATAATAAACTTGCTTGTATATAATTAATAAATGACTACGCAATGTATTTATTTTGATGTTCATGACATTTTTTTTGTTTCGGATTTAACTAAAACTAAGAGGAAATGCGTGGAATATTAGCACGCATGCTAATGTACGAGTTTCAGTTTGAATTAATAAACGATTGTTGATATGTGCACCGAAACATGTTATGTAATGTTCAGTTTGGAGATTTTTTTACTACGATTGTTGAACTCAAAATATAAGTGATAATACAGAAAAATGGTCACACCTTTGAGTCATACACGTGTCATGATGATCTTGAGGAAATACGGGCTCCAACATCAACCTAACGCTTATCCGGCCCAAGCGGTTCTAAGCCCGCTCAATTCAGTTTGTCAGGCGGACTCAAACTCTCACAACATGCTAGGCCCACGCGTTTCACAACTATCCTAAATACCCATAAGTATTACTAAGACAAGTATCTCGATGATCAGCTTCGGATGAGCAACTATAGCTGCTATCTGATTCCAAATAGGAAGCAAATACCAGAGTACATTCAATACAGGGAAAACTCCCTTCTACGGATTGCTCTCGCATTGGAAATTATCTCCCTCATATCTAAGAGCACGGGGCTAACGAAGAATTTCCCTCCTACAATACGACTCCTAATTAGAGAAGAATCTCTATGAATATCTCATTCCTAACCTACACCTACGATGGTTTGGTAGAACCGGGATTCCTTGAACTATAAATAAGACATGAGGTTGGTAAGCTAAGGTACATTACAAATTCCCTATTACAACATTACACCTCCTCAGATCCCTGTTTGACTTTAGCATTGGAGTGCCATCGGCCACCACAACAATAGTCCGTGGCTCACGTGTGTTACTTGTGCAGGTCAGCAGGAACATGGTCAACGTAGGGAGCGAAAAATGACTACATCAATAAGTAAAATAAAAAAAGGTATGTTGTGTCGTAAAAAGAGTTCAAGAAGGTATTTCACCACGGTACTGAGGGTTCGCTTGTCTTACACATGCGCTCCCTATTAGGTTGTTATGTTTGTTCTCTTTCTTTGCTATATATTGCATTCACATATCTTACAACGTTAGTACCTTGAGGTACGTGGAATCAAATCTAGTTCAGTCGAATAATAGTGATCTTGAGCCCGAGATGTTATTTAATAAGCAAGTGATATACGAGCACCCTTGCTCGCTTTAAACTTCTTGTTCATTTCATAAGAAATTGTTGGTAACTAAGAGATTGGTAGATGATCGAGAAATAAGCGATTGACAATGTTAGAAATCAATTCTGAAGCATGCTACCCGAACTAACCCAACCTTAAGTGCTTAGTATTGGTGATGAACAAATGACTATGATATGTTTTGGATGAGACAAAATGAAAGGACTGTCGTTTTGTTTGGTTTATTTCATTTAAGATTTTATATCGCAAATTCCGTAGTTTATCAATATCAATAGCTGCCTAGCTGGAATAAAAGTTGGAAAAACTTAAATAACAAAAGTTATTTTATATAATTAATAAACTACGTATACAATGTACTTGTATATTTTGATGTTCATTGTCTTTTTAACGTAAGAGCTTCTATTTGAAGTTTGAAAATTGTATGTAATGAATTTTGAAAATTTACTATTATTATGATCGAACTCAAAATCACAAGTAATACTAGGAATCACATTATGAAGATTTTTTTTTTACCGCTATAACTCGACCCACGCCGACCAGAGTGAGAGTTATGGGCACGACCATATCAATATTGCAATAACCATTAACACTTTGTTACGGTCAAGTTTGCACATGATTGCCCCAATCTTTAGACACACATCTTTTCCTACTTGACCTTAAATTGCTTACTTACCATGCTATCTATAACCAACCCAACCTTAAGTTCTAGGTATTTGGGGGGCTGGGTTGTTCAGTTGGTCATCACCCCATTCTTTGACTCATGACCAACTCAAAACTTGTCTAAGTTTAATAACTTACCGCCAACAAGCAACCCAAACTCGATCTAGACTTGCCCATCGAACATATGTTCAACCGATTCGACCCGCCCAAGTCTCACATGTATTGCACACCATTTGATTTTGTATGATAGGATACCCAAAATAATCCCCTTAGGGTTTTTCCCATTTCCCTAAAAAAAAAAAAAAATACAAAATTTGGTCCCCTTTTTTTGAACACTCAACTTTACTTTCAAACCCGCGCCAATCCAACCCAATAAACCCCAAAACTCTCGACTCACTCTCCCAAATCCCAGACACAAATTCTCTTTCTTTTCCCCCAAATTGTCCCCAAATCTCTGCTTCTCCTCTCATTCACCCCCAAATATAGGGTTCAAGCACGGACCTTTCGATAGATTTCACGCTTGGAATCGGTTTTAGGGTTCGCATTGATGTCGTGGGAAGACGAAATAGTCCTTCGCGATGTCACCAATGCTGGGATCTTCGTGAGTGATCGGATTGGGAGAGACGCCGCGGTTCAGCTCGACCTTGAAGAGGCTCTTGAAGCTGCTCGATATGCTAGTCACCCCTATTCGTCTCACCCCAAAGAGGTAAATTTTTTTTTTTTTTTTGAAAGATTTTGTCTTTGGTTCGAGTTGTTTTGAAGTTTGTATTATATCCATGTTTTTGTAGTTCTTGATAGTAAATGTTGGGTTTTCTGAAGTAGTTGTAGAACCTATTGTGAGAACGAGAAAGTAGTGAATTTGACCTAGATGGTGGGTGAAATTGGGGGAAAGTTGGGGATTGGGTGGCAAATGAAACCGCCAGCTAGGGGGTGTCGTCGTGATGGAAGTATCAGATTATATGTTGCTATGTTTCAACGGTCACACACACATTCTCTGATAAGTGATAATACTGAGTTTCATTTTATCATTTGGGCACATGCATGAAAAAGAAGCTTTGGTATCTTAGTGAACAGCATAATCTGGTTGTGAGATATTGTCAAAAATTTCGATCGCTCAAACCAATGGTTTGTCATTTGAACCTTGTGAAAGGTAAATGCGCAATTTCATCTAATCTAATCTGTTTTTTTTTTTAATCTTGAACCTTTAAAGAAATAACTGGTAGGACGAGAGCTCAATGAGGTGGGAATGGGGCTCAGCTAGGGAGAAAGTTTCATACTTTATGATTAAAATAGAGAGTTTTGTGGTTTGATTTCAATTAGAGAGCTTATCCATGCCAGATGGGGCAAGATGACAGTTAGGTGCGAGCTATATCATCATGATGATGGTAAAAATTGTACAAAAAGAAGCAACGGAGGCATGACGACGATTGAGAAGGCTATGGTGGGAAAGAGGGATTTGCCAATGATCTCCCCTATCCCGTTTCCTTTTCACCATTGTGGCTGATGATTTAAGTAGTAATTCAAGTGGCAGAGAGTTTCATAGTAATATTCAAAAGGGAAAAGGGTATTATGCTATTAACCATTTTAATTTTTTATAGACGAGTGACGACACACATTTCCTTTTATCTAGGTCCGCTGTTAAGAATTTTTAATAATTTAAGGAGACCTGAAAAAGTGGGTGGTGGAAACTTTAGACAGAGAGAGGATTTGAAATGTGGGAGAGTAAACTCTTTTTCGTGGGCTAGTTTTTAACAATAGAGAATTAGTAGTTAAGAAAACTTTCTTTGGAAAGAGTTGATGAGTCAAAGAAGTTTGATGGACTCAGATAGGAGTTAGTATGCACTCTCAAGAAGGAAGGGGGATGGGCATTAGAGTTTCAAGATGATTTGCATGAATAGCAAGTGGGAGCAAAAACAATCAAAAGTTGAAACCTAAACGAGGTATAATGCTTAGTTGAAAACTTGAAGGCAAAAAATAGAAGATTCATGAACTGTACATAAAAATTTCATGGATTCATACACATAATTTGGTCAACACAAGGAAAAACTTTCTAAATACTATAATAACTCTTATAACTTTTATGAGTTGTCTACTAATTTTTCCAATTCAAGTCCCTGAATCTGCACGTAGCCTTACACATGATTTGCATTGTGTAAAACATGTTTTTAATTTTATACCCTTCCACTACCCCGTTTGAGCTGAAATTTTGAGAAAAATTAAATACCAACATTAGAAACAATATGTCAAAGTTTAATTCATTTTGACATGTGTGCCTCAAGATCTGCACTAAGTGTGATAAAGAGAATTTCTCTGTAAATATCATGAAGCGAGTGTGGGCACACCTTGGACGTGACACTAGCCGGTCGATAGGCCAACTAGCGCCGATTGTTCAAGACCACCCCAAAGGTGGTCCTTAAACACATAAAGACCGTTTATTAAGATATTTAATTGCGGAAACATAAATATGTATCTCGAGGAACGGTGTCAAAATGGTCTGAACACGGCGTTTCTATTGGTAATATGTAATTTTCATGAAAATTCAGCTATTAAGATATTTAATTGCGGAAACATAAATATGTATCTCGAGGAACGGTGTCGAAATGGTCTGAACACGGCGTTTCTATTGGTAATATGTAATTTTCATGAAAATTCAGCTCGAATTAAAATACATTTTTTTTAGTTTGTTAAGGACCCGAAATGTAAAATTATGACAGGTTGTCCAGCTGGGTATGAATTAGGAGTTTGAGGGACTCCAAGCCCAATCTCCAATAACTAAACAAGCTTACAACCACATGCAAACACTTATGAAGGTATGGGAGGGACTTGAATAATATACTGAGTTATCAAAGAAAAATATGATTATGATGGCCAAGGTGAATCCCAATGCACCCTTGAAACGCATATGGTGGAAGTTTACAAGGAACTTATCGGATGTGCTCTAGAAGTTTGGAAAGGCATTAATATGTTGAAATGGCAATGAGCTAAAACATTGATTTCATTTTTAGCTAGGGCCAAGGGAACATGGCTCAAAGGGAGGTTTCCTCAATCACTTAAAGTATGTCAAAAATGGATTGGAACTTTATTATTATTATTATTATTTTTTTTTTTTGGGGGGGGGGGGGGTGGGGAGAATGCAAAATTTTCAACCCTCAGGTCTCAAATTCAGATATGTTAGATTGCCCTTTAAGTATTTGGGTCTTACTTGGGTTTCAAGTGTACAGACGGAAAGGCTTCGGGTGATGTCGTAAAGAGAGTTTGCAACCATTTAGCCGTCTGGAAAAGGTAGTACATCTCTAAGGTTGGGTGCGTAACCCTCATGACTAGCACCTTGGCATGTAATCCGGTGTTCCTGATGTCCAAACTTCACAATCTTCACTTCTATAGCCAATCAATTGGAGAGATTTCCAGAAAATTGTTATTGATGAATCAGGATGATGTTGTATTGAATATGATAACCTCCCCCTCCAACCACTAGAGCATGTAAGAGACATCAACTCATGGATAAGAGCACACAAGGAGCAAGCCCCATGAGAACTTCATGACCCTTCTACTAATGATGATGATGAGATGGTTCAGCTCAGTGATGATGAAGAGGACTATGATGGCACTGAAGCAAAGGGTGCTGATGATGTTTGAGTAATGAAATTATGATTAATTTTTTGTTTGTTCTTGGCTTTCTGTTATAATACTTGATGGAATATGAAGAATAAATGTTTTCTATTTTATTATGGATTGAGTTACTCAATTGTCATGTTATTCCGTTATTTGAAATATGCGTTTAGTTTGATTTGAAACCAAGAATGCAACGACTCACAAAATACAAAATAAAATAAACAATTATGAGGTTTCGCCTCAACTTCACCAGAACTCTTGGGGCTAGGGTGTAACTGTAAATGGACCGGATTCGGATCCTAGATCTGCAACAATTTTGCGGTATTTAGATCTGAAATCTGTTTGATCTGATCGAGTCCAGCCTATTGTAAGTATTTTAGGATCCAAATCCGATCCGTAGCCAGACACATAGTGCACCTGAAGCGATTGTGAGGGCTTAGTCCCACTTCGCGCCCCCGACATCATAGATTGAATGGAAGGTTTTACTTAGGTATAAATGATGGTGAGTCTCTTCCAAGGCTGACCTTTCATTTTTTCATCATATTAGTAGGGATTAAAGGTATTGTTCCCAATAACTTGCCACTAGAAATATATTGGCAATAAAAGGGATACAAATGGTTGAGGATTGTTTACATATGGGGTCTACATACATCATACTCCTGTGGTGTAGTTTGCACAAGATGTTTGGGGACACTTTCTTAGCCTTGTAGAAGTGGTGTATGTTCCTCACTCCAGTATTGACACTTTCACATCTTTGAAATGTGCAGTCTATGCCATCTCAATGGATTTCATAGTAAGAACTTTCAAAGATAATATGGATTGATTCCATGTGTGATTTGGATTGAGGCAACTAGATCATATGCGCAAATAAGGTGTGCTAATCTCGAAAGATAGTGCTTAAAATCCTCATGAAGTACAAAACAGGTTCATCGATGTCAATATTTATCCAGCTGGAGGTGATTCTTGTGTTTCGTGGAATATAATATAGCAATCAATACATAGGAGTTGAGTCTTGTTTTAGCATTATAACCTAAACCTTATGGTGAGGGTGGTGGTAGCAGAGGGTGTTAATTTCTTTTGGGATCACTGTCCAGTTTTGTTTTTGGAAAGTCTGTAGGTTATTCCTTATAGTTATCTAAATGTCTCAATTGTTTATGAAGGCAACATGGGCTCTCTCTTATAAAAAATTATATGATTTTTGGAGTAATTAACTTTGTTTATTTAAGTCATTGAACCCCCCACCCCCCTCCTTATTTTTTTTTTAATCCGTTTTTTGGGTTTTTCCCCTCAAGTCAGGAATTCACGATGGTGTGAGAACTGAGAACAAAATTGCTACATAATTCATTATTCTGAAACAATCATGTCACACACACACATAAATTTGTGCCACAAATTGTAGATTTGGGCTTGAAGTAACAAAGTGGCTTCTTAGAGTCTCTATCGTTATTTGTTTATAAAGGGTGTTACCTGGACTGGTTGAACTTTCTTTGCTCAGCTTTGCTGGTCATTGATAATCTTAGTGGAAGTAATAAAGATAACTAAGTTCTTGCTATAGGTTACTGAATCACATTTTTAGTAAAAGACCAAGTATGTTCTGTGGAGAGAGAGCATATCTTAGCATCTAAGATATGCTGAGGTTACTAAATTACTGACTAGCAGGTTATAGTGTGATATATATATAATGTGATAGCTTGTGTCACGGACTAGTAATCCGTGCGGCACTAGCTATCCAATTCACTAGTAAGCCTATGAGTAGTTACTTTGACGGGCACAAATATTAACTTGAGAATGCACAATATCAATCTGTAGACAATATAACAATGCACAATAGTCAGTAAAAGCTCTCATTCACATTCAATAGATTACAATGGGGAGGAACGTTCGGAAGGACGTTGCTCAAGACTAGTTCGATGCTATCGATCGATGGAAATACAAGTTTGAAGTTGAAAAGCAATGCAAAGAAAACAATAAAAATGCTAGCGGTATAGTCTGGCCCGACTATGCAATGGAGGCAACACGTCCTCACAGTCAAGAGCTCAAACCTTCCCCCTATAATATAGATGCTAAGCATTTGGGCACTTTTCAAAAGGGAACATTGAGTTTTGAGACCATTAGGAAAGTCTTGAAAGGCCTCTGAACCTTGATTTTCCTGACCAACGGTACTAGTCCTGACACTCTCCCACACTCAATTCGCTGACGCCCTCGCAGCAAACTTTTCCAAGTACTCTTCCAGCTTTGAGAGGTATGGCAGCAGATGCTCGACTGGCTCCCAACTGATCTCTGAAGGAGGTTCATCCTGCCACTTGACCAAATACTCTCTATCCGGGCCTGTGTTGTTGATGAGGCGGTCAGCTAAGATTTCGTCAACTTCTCGATCTGGCTTAGTAGGATGCTTAGGCAATGCTCGGGTAGATACATTTCTTGTGGGATCAGCGACATCTGCATGGTAGGACTTCAAGTTACTTGCATGGAAGACAGGATGGGTGAAACGGAGCCAATGTGGTAACTTGACGCGATAGGAGACTTTGCCTACTTTCTCAATAATCTGTACCGGTCCCTCATACTTGCGAAACAGATTGTTGTGTGCTCTAGCTGTCCGTTTATACTTGTTGAACATAACTAGCTTCACCAATACCAAGTCCCCGACTTCGAAAGGATCGATCCGTCGTTTCTTGTCGGCCCATTTCTTCATGTGACGGGAGGCTTTCTCAAGATAGGCTCGAGCAACTTCAATGTTTTTCTGCCAGGCTTTGACAAATTCAAGAGCTCTTGGGCTGGGTCCTTGGTATCCGGTCAGCACTGTATGTGGTGTCAATGGTTGCTGACCAGTGACTAACTGAAAGGGGCTGGAGTGAGTAGCTGAGCTCTTTTGTAAGTTGAAACAGAATTGTGCAACATCAAGTAGTCCCACCCAATTTTTCTGGTTTGCACTTACAAAATGACGAAGGTATTCTTCAAGCATAGAGTTAAAGCGCTCAGTCTGTCCGTCAGATTGGGGATGTTGGCTTGTCGACATATTAAGTTTGGATCCCAAGAGCTTGAACAACTCCTTCCAGAACTTTCCTGTGAATCGAGCATCACGGTCGCTAACAATGTTTTCGGGCAGTCCCCAATACTTCACTACATGCTTGAGGAACAATTGCGCCGTATCTTCGGCTGTGCAAGTTAGTCCGGTCGGCACAAAGGTCACATACTTTGAGAATCGGTCAACAACTACAAGGATACTCCTGAAATCCTCCACTTTCGGTAACCCAGTAATGAAGTCCATGGAAACACTTTCCCAAGGACGAGTTGGAACAGGCAGGGGCTCTAGTAAGCCTACTGGTCGATCTCTTTCAACCTTATCTTGCTGGCAAATAAGACATGTTCGAACATAGGCCATTACATCCTCCTGTATCTGCGGCCAATAGTACCCCCTCTCTAGCAATGCAAGTGTTCGTCTCCAACCCGGATGTCCCGCCCATTGGGTGTCATGGCATTCTCTCAAAAGTTCTTTCCTCAAACCAGAAGTTCTTGGAACATAGAGGCGATTACCAGTTGTGAGTAGTGCTCCATCTTTTATCCAGAACCGTCGAGTTTTGCCCTGCTTGATCAACTCTGTAATCGCCTTCGCTTGTGGATCTGTCTGTAGGCCTACTTTGATCTTCTCCAAGATGGTGTGACTCGGACCAGTATGGGTTAGCACTGCAAGGTCTGCCCTTCTACTGAGTGCATCAGCTACATTGTTAGTGCGCCCTGACTTGTATTCCAATACTAAGTCAAATTCTGCTAATTTTTCCTGCCATCTTGATTGCTTGGAGGTTAGCATCTTCTGAGTAAGGAAATGGCTTGCTGCAGCATTATCCGTTTTAACAAGGACTTGAGATCCCAAGAGGTAGTGTCTCCACACCCGTAAACAATGTGCAATGGCTAGCAATTCCTTTTCCTGAGCTGAGTAACGAGACTCTGTATCATTCAACTTTCGACTCTCATATGCTACCGGGTGACCATCTTGAAGTAAAACTCCCCCTAAGGCATAATCAGATGCATCTGTTTGTACTTCAAAGGGCTTGGTGATGTCTGGCAAGGCCAATACTGGATCTTTCATCACGGCCAATTTCAAGTCTTGGAATGAAGCTTCACACTGCCTATCCCATTCCCATGTTCGGTCTTGTTTCAACAAATTTGTCAGGGCAACAGCTCTCTTAGAGTAGTCCCTTATGAAGCGACGATAATAGTTTGCGAGTCCAAGGAAAGAACGTAGTTGAGACACGTTCTTAGGAGAGTTCCAATCATGGATTGCCTTGACTTTCTCCATGTCCATCCGAATCTTGCCATTGCCAATAACATGACCCAAGAAATTGATCTGGGTCTGGCCGAATGAGCACTTTTCCTTCTTGACAAAGAGATGATTATCCCTAAGGATTTGTAACACTTCTCGCAAATGATGTAGGTGTTCTTCTATAGTCCCACTATAAACCACGATGTCGTCAAGATAGACAACCACAGACTTGTCCAGAAGGTGACGGAACAGGCCATTCATAAGGGTGCAAAATGTAGCTGGAGCATTGGTCAAGCCGAAGGGCATTACTAGGAACTCATATGACCCATATCTAGTAGAACAAGCAGTTTTGGGTTCGTCACCAGCAGCAATGCGGACCTGATGGTAACCTGATCTCAAGTCGAGTTTTGTGAAGTATCTGGCGGATCCAAGTTGGTCGAATAAGTCTGCAATGAGCGGCAGCAGGTATTTGTTCTTTATAGTGACTTTGTTCAAGGCTCTATAATCAACACAAAGGCGAAGACTGCCATCATGTTTCCGCTGAAAAAGAACAGGTGCCCCATAAGGTGCTTTAGAGGGCCGAATGAATCCCGACTCCAACAAGCCATCTAGTTGTGTTATCAATTCGGTCAGCTCTGGAGGGCTCATGCGATATGGACTACGTGCGGGTGGCTTGGCACCAGGGGCTAACTCAATTTCGTGATCAATGAGCCTTCTGGGAGGTAGATTCTTTGGCAATTCACTCGGCATCACTTCGCTGAAGTCAGCAATAACTTGGGCAACTTCCTCAGGGATTTTGCTAGTATCATCTTCCATCTCTAGCTTTGCCACAGCTAAGTATGTATCTTCTCCTTTGGCCAAGCCTCTCTTGACTTGGAGCGCCGACAATATTCTATCATGAGTTGTTTGTCGAATTGAGGTTGGTACAATGCGTAGTCTGGGTCCGAAAAACCCTAAGGAGTCCATGAAAGGTAATGGTCCGGCTGCAGCTCCTCGGAAGAATTCTTGGCCAAGAATCACCTTAAAATCATCAAGTGGAACGACCAAGAAGTTTGATCTTCCTTCCCATGGACCAACCTGTAGTGGCACAGCTCTAGCCATACCATTAATAGAGATTGCCTCAGAGTTGATAGCTTTCAACTTACCCACGTCTCCTTCTAAGTTCAGACCCACACGTCTAGCTTCATCTGGGGCAATAAAATTGTCTGTCGCTCCGGAATCCAACAATGCTTGGGAAGGGAACCCATTGATAGTGATGTCGATGTATTGCAAAGCCTTCTTGTGTGGGTGCTCATACATTTCTCCTTTGACAGCATTGAGCTTGCGTAGAGCTCCCATCTGGGAGGTCTCACTGTTGGTGGGGTTCGAGCTCGATGCGGTCGAGTTAGAAGGTTCTGCTTGAAGCAAGGACATTAATGAGTGTAGAGCTGGTTTGGATGGACATTTGCCTGTTGGGTGATCCCTGCTATTGCAAAGAATGCATGGGGCAGGGGCAGATGGTCTCCACTGCCCAAAGTAGTTTTGCCCTCCTTTGTTGTTGTAATTTGAGTTGCTAGAGTTGGCATTCCAATTTTTGTTGGAACTCCAATTCTGGTTGGATGGCCGGGAATTGTAGTTTCCTCGGTTCTGACTTGAGTTTCCCCAGTTTTGGTGAGGTGAGCGAGCGTTCGACCCTGAGCTTGAATTGGTACTGCCAGTTCTAGCTGTGGAGTGATTGAGCGAAGTGGATCCAGTCATGGGCATATAATCGCTAAACCTTTCTGCTGCCGCAATAGCACTTGTAATATCTGTCACCTTCTGTCTTTGCAATTCTGTTTGTAGAAGCGGTTGAGCTTGTTCCATGAAACAGAAAACTTTGTCCTTCTCAGACATGTCTCGAATATCTAGCAAGCAAGTTGAGAATTGTCGGACATAGTCTCGAATATTGCCTGTCTGTTTGATGGTGTGGAGCTTCCTCCTTGCTAAGAAATCAGTGTTCTCAGGCAAGAATTGATTTCTGAGTTCCTTCTTGAGGTCTGCCCAAGTTCTAATAAGGATGCGACCTTCTTCCATATCTGCATATTTGGTTCTCCACCATAGTTTCGCATCACCTGCTAAGTACATGGTCGCCATGGTAACCTTGGCTTCTTCTGATTCGGGGTTCACCTCGCGAAAATACTGCTCCAGATCAAACAAGAAGTTCTCTAACTCCTTCTCATCTCGTGCCCCGGCATATGACTTTGGCTCAGGCACTTTCATCCTAGGGTGATCAGTCGTACCTGTGGCCTTAGTCAGCAAGCCAACCCTTGCAAATAAGTCCTCCAACTGTAATTGGAAGTCACCCATCACTTGAGCTGTGGGGTGAGGCGACTCTTCCATAGCAACTGTCCGCCCCTCTAAGTTATCAACGTGCTCAGCCAGCGAATCCACTCTGTCTGCCAGTGAAAAGAGTCCATCCAACCGACTAATCTGTTCTCCCAAAGTGTTCAGCTGGTCCATTCTGCCTTCTAGTCTATGCATTCGACTAGCCTGTCGTTCCTCCATAGCGCTAAGGCGCTCATTTAGTTCCTGCATCCTTGTTTGCATTCAACAAGCTCTGGCTCTGATACCAACTGTCACGGACTAGTAATCCGTGCGGCACTAGCTATCCAATTCACTAGTAAGCCTATGAGTAGTTACTTTGACGGGCACAAATATTAACTTGAGAATGCACAATATCAATCTGTAGACAATATAACAATGCACAATAGTCAGTAAAAGCTCTCATTCACATTCAATAGATTACAATGGGGAGGAACGTTCGGAAGGACGTTGCTCAAGACTAGTTCGATGCTATCGATCGATGAAAATACAAGTTTGAAGTTGAAAAGCAATGCAAAGAAAACAATAAAAATGCTAGCGGTACAGTCTGGCCCGACTATGCAATGGAGGCAACACGTCCTCACAGTCAAGAGCTCAAACCTTCCCCCTATAATATAGATGCTAAGCATTTGGGCACTTTTCAAAAGGGAACATTGAGTTTTGAGACCATTAGGAAAGTCTTGAAAGGCCTCTGAACCTTGATTTTCCTGACCAACGGTACTAGTCCTGACAGCTTGCATAGGTACCAGTATTTACAGACATAGTTATCAAAACGTGTATCATATTGTATATCGAAAGCCTAAATTCAAGATACATGTATCGTAACGTATCATGTATCGTAAGATACAATGCATCAAGTAAATATATAGATATATGATTTATATATATATATATATTTAAGCCATAGTTATTAATATCTTACGATAAATACGATACACATTATGTATCGTGTCTAAGCCTCACCGATACGGTACGTATATATTTATGATATACCGATATAAGATGCTTGAAGGATGTATTGTCCTTGTAAAGTGACATGAATGAATAGATGAATGATAACCAGTAGCATGCTAATATATGTTACACAAGTCATATATCAATGAAAGTGTTTTTGGGATTTTCTTGCTTGAATAACTCTTATTTATATCTTTTATAGACTTAAATATATTTTTATTTTTAAATGTTGATTTTTGTATCGTATTTTACAATATTCGATACGTCACGATACATGTATCTTAACTTTAGGTTTTCGATATACAATACAATAAACATTTTGATACTATGATTTAAGCCTATGAAAGACATAAACATGACTTATTCAAGCAAGGAGATCTCAAAAACACTTCCATTGATATATAAATCGTGTAAGATTAATTAGCGATCTATTGCCTATCATCAATCCATTCATTTACGTCACTTGTTCAAGGACGATACATCCCTGCATCATCCTATATTGGAATATCGTGTATAGGATATCGTCGGATATATATGACCTGTATCGTTAAGGCTTAGACATGTTATGTATGGTGTATCGTACAGTAATATTGTAAGATATTGATAACTATGCTTACAGGGTTCATAGTGATATGGAATACTTTTTACATCTGGACTCAACAACATTGGTATAAAGAAGTAATGATTCCCTTATAACATGGATTACGTTGTTGCTCTCTGCCGCTTGATCCAGACATACACAATGGAGTGATGATCTTCAAACAAAGAACAAAATCGATCTTTTTTAATCACAGAAAAAATATGGCTAAAATTTATTTTCTACGAAGAAAATTTATTATTGAAGTGAATGAAAGAAGAATCTAATAAATGTTTTCGATCTCTTAGAACAAGGAAAGAAAAAACCTCAACTGTTACACTAATTTATCATAGGCAATCATTATTCGTTGATCTAATTGGATGCTATTCCTTGACATCATTCTCCTGGTGAGTTAGAAAATTTTGTTCACTATTAGTTGTAATTAATGTACAGTTATTCCATTGTAGTGGCCTCCTTCAGTTGAAATGGTGGATACACGAGAATTGCCTCCAGTACTCATTGAAAGATACAATGCTGCTGGTGGCGAGGGAACTGCTTTGTGTGGAATATTTCCAGAGATACGGAGAGCTTGGGCGACGGTGGACAACTCATTGTTTCTTTGGCGTTTTGATAAATGGTAAGATTTCAGAATCATATTTATGTTTTCAGACATTTTTCTGTGTGCACTGAGAGCTCTCTTTCTACACTGATTGCCACAATCGTGGAAAATGGTTTGAGTCCATGCTTCCAATATTTCAACAAGAATTTATGAACATCTTATTGATTTCTCAACATTCTATGATTTGTGGGAGCCGAGTGGTTATTGTCTGTCCATATCTCTGTATACACAGTTATTTTTCTTACTTTTGGTTGCTTAATAACAAGGAAGCTTTTCCCTTTTGGATGTAATGGGTGGGGCTTAGATTATTTTGATGCATATATTGCACCTTATAAAGCGTATTTTATGCCTTATTTTTCTTCCATCCATTTCCACGATTGTTGCGATTCTATTTTAAGTTGAAGATTCTTTGAGTGGTAGCATCCAGGTAATCTTGTCTCATGTCTAATTTTGTAGGGATGGTGAATGTCCGGAATACAGTGGTGAAGAACAAGCCATTTGTGCTGTTGGCCTTGCTAAAGCTAAGCCTGGCATCTTTGTTGAAGCTATCCAATATCTTTTAGTTTTAGCAACTCCAATTGAGGTAGCGAACTTTCTCTCAGTTACTTTTTTTGTCGATATGTTTTGATTTTACTTTGTCTTTTAGCTAAGATGGCTAGCAATATATATACATTTTCAGCTACCAACCTTTGCGATTTTGTAATTTGGCTTGCTTCTTTTGTTGTGCCTCTTTTCATATTGATGTGCTTTTCTTCAGGATATCTGCTTTATGAACAGAAGAACCGCCTTTTGTTGGACAAGGTGTTTCACAAGTTATCTCCATAATTTTGTTCTGTGTTTGGATGTTGTTTCCGTCTTGCCCACCCTTGCCCTTTATTTGTATGCAGTTTATTTCAAAAAGCACGAAAAGATGCTGTATGAATGACAATTTTCTCAATGTAGATGTCATTTTTGTAGAACCTTTTGTTGTATTTTGCTTCCTTATGAGAGCTTTTGTGCTGGATCATTTCTTCAATGCAATTTAAGTTAGTGGGACCTTTATCTGGTGAATTGTATAGACAGAGTGTATTTAGTGTTAAGATCGGGACTGTTTTCATTGGGGCCTTGAATCTATATCTTTTGCCTTGTGACTCACTCAGTCACTAGGCCTTCTCCTATTCAATATCTTGCATCTTCTGATGTTTCAAGGATCTTGTCATAGAATCCCTGATGGTGTAGGCCTCATGAAAAAAAATGTCGTGGGAGATTTTGTTGTTGTTGTTGGTACTTAGTACTGATACAGTTCTGCAATTGCTTGCTTACTTCCAGATGATGTTTTGATACTCTGTATTTGTACTTTGTCTATGTTGCATACTCAACTCGCACACCCAGTTCCTACAAAACTGATTTTGTTTAATACTGAGCAATACTTTTGCTGTGTTTTAGTTAGTTTTGGTGGGAGTCTGCTGCACCGGAAGAGGAGATGGAACAGATCCTTATGCAGAGGTTTCTCTACAGCCTTTGCCAGAGTATACTATACCGTCAGATGGGATTACAATGACTTGCATAACATGTACAAATAAGGGTCGTATTTTCCTTGCTGGGCGTGATGGGCATGTCTATGAGTTGCAGTATACAACTGGCTCTGGTTGGCACAAGCATTGTCGTAAAGTTTGCCTTACTGCAGGTTTGGCAAGCCTTGTTTCGAGGTATACTATGTTATCAATCCTTATTATGTTTATCATTCATCACCAAGTCCCAAACTAAACTTATTGTCTTATGTTTTATTCAGATGGGTTGTGCCAAATGTGTTCAAGTTTGGAGCGGTTGATGCTATTGTTGAGATGGTTGTGGATAATGAAAGGAATATCCTTTATGCAAGAACTGAAGATATGAAACTTCAGGTGTTTGATATTGGAGAAAGTGGTGATGGACAGCTTAAGAAAGTTGCAGAAGAAAAAAATATAACAAATCAGAAGGAGGCACAGTATGGCGGCAGACAGTCAAATGGATCACGAACTGCTTCTCGTTCTCCAAAACTGTCTATAGTTTGTATCACACCCTTATCTACAGTTGAGTCGAAGTGGCTACACCTTGTTGCTGTTTTATCAGATGGTAGAAGAATGTATATTTCCACTTGTCCATCTACTGGGAATAATGGAATTCTTGGAGGTTTGGGTGGACTCAGTACTACACATCACAGGCCATGGTGTTTGAAGGTTGTGACAACCAGGCCTCCACCTCCTTTAGGGGTTGGTGGTGGGGTTACCTTTGGAGCCATGTCTCTTGCTGGTAGGTCACAGGCTGAGGATCTCTCACTAAAGGTAGAAGCAGCATATTATTCTGCTGGCACTACTATCCTTTCTGATTCCTCACCTTCAACAATGTCATCTCTTCTCATTGTAAACAGGGATCCAAGCACACAGTCGTATGTTGTTGGTTTGGGAATGAGTGGGAGGGGTTCTCGAGCATTGCGGGAATCTGTATCTTCCCTACCTGTGGAGGGGAGAATGCTTTTTGTGGCTGATATTTTACCGTTTCCAGATACAACAACTACTTTGCAATCACTATATTCAGATGTGGAACCATGGGGATTTAAAAGCATGGGAGAATCGTGTGAGAAAGCATCTGGGAAACTCTGGGCTAGAGGTGATCTAACAATCCAACATATCCTGCCGAGAAGAAGGGTAGTCATTTTTAGTACAATGGGAATGATGGAAGTAGTTTTCAACAGGCCAGTGGACATTCTGCAAAGGTTGCTGGAATCCAGCACCCCAAGATCAGTACTTGAGGATTTTTTCAATCGTTTTGGGGCTGGAGAAGCAACTTCAATGTGTTTACAGCTTGCAGCAAAGATAGTCCATACCGACAGCCCAATTAGCAATGTTGTTGCCGAGAAGGCTGCAGAAGCATTTGAGGATCCAAGATTAGTTGGAATGCCACAACTCGAAGGTAGTAATGCATTAACTAATGCAAGAACGCCCCCTGGAGGTTTCAGCATGGGTCAGGTTGTTCAGGAGGCTGAACCTGTTTTTTCTGGTGCCCATGAAGGGCTCTGTTTGTGCTCATCAAGGTTGCTTTTTCCTGTATGGGAACTTCCTGTGATGATTCTCAAGGGGAGTACTGGTTCTTCTAATGCTGGATATGTGAATGGGGTGATTGTTTGCAGACTATCTGTTGATGCAATGCAAGTTCTTGAAAGCAAGATTCGCTCCTTGGAGCAGTTTTTACGGTCCAGAAGAAACCAGAGGAGGGGACTGTATGGTTGTGTTGCCAGTCTTGGAGACTTTAATGGTTCTATTTTGTATGGAACTAGTTCTGATGTAGGAATTGGTGACCAGAGCATGGTCAGAAACTTGTTTGGTACTTACACTCGGAATGCTGAGTCAAGTGATGGAGGGACTTCTAATAAAAGACAACGACTTCCATATAGTCCTGCAGAACTGGCTGCCATGGAGGTAAGTAATATATTTTTGGTTTATGTGTGTGTGTGTCTCTCTCTTAATTTTTAAAAATAAAAATAAAAAATCCAATTAACACCTGTTCCTGAACCATTGGATACTTTTATAGGTGCGAGCGATGGAGTGCATCAGGCAATTGCTTCTGAGATCGGCTGAAGCACTCTTTATTCTCCAGCTTCTGTCTCAGCATCATGTGACTCGTTTGGCTCAGGGGTTTGATGCTAATCTACGGCAGACATTAGTTGAGTTGACCTTCCATCAGCTAGTTTGTTCTGAAGAGGGTGACCAACTTGCTACAAGGCTCATCTCTGGACTTATGGAGGTAATTTGAGCTTAGCTACAAAATGCGTTTGGTGAGACCTTTTCAGAAATGAAAAAGGTCTAAGAGAACCGGCTTTAATTTGACCTTAAAATTGTATAGGTTGGCTATTCTGCCATTAGTTAGTGTAGTTATTGATAATCAAATTAGCAAACTCGTTTGAAATCATACCATTCTCAAATGTTTTCCTTTCCAGTATTATACTGGTCCTGATGGCAGGGGGACAGTTGATGATATCAGTGGAAGGCTACGTTTGGGTTGCCCAACCTATTACAAGGAGTCTGACTACAAATTTTATGTAGCAGTGGAGTGTCTTGAGAGAGCAGCATTAATTATTGATGCCGAGGAAAAGGAGAATCTTGCAAGAGAGGCGTTCAATTGCTTAACTAAAGTGCCAGAGTCTGCGGATCTAAGCACCATATGCAAACGGTTTGAAGACTTAAGGTTCACATATTTTAAATAAAGCTATGAACCTATGAATCTATGCTTCTTCACTCTGCTTCTGATAATATTGAGTTTCTCATCAAAACATAAAACTGACTGCATTGAATTTTGTAGGTTTTATGAAGCTGTGGTTCGCTTGCCACTGCAAAAGGCACAGGCTCTTGATCGTGCAGGTGATGCTTTCAATGATCAAATAGATGCAGGCACTAGAGAATATGCAATTGCTCAACGTAAGCAATGCTATGAGATAATCACCAATGCATTGCGATCTCTGAAAGGTGGAAATGGACTGAAAGAATTCGGGTCTCCCATTAGATCATCTGTTAAACCATCACTCCTTGATCCTGCCTCTCGAAAGAGATACATTTGCCAGATTGTGCAGCTTGGTGTCCAATCACCTGACAGACTGTTTCGTGAATACTTGTACAGGACAATGATTGATCTGGGTCTTGAAAGCGAATTATTGGAATATGGAGGATCTGATTTGGTGCCATTCCTCCAGAATGCTGGCCGCCAGCCAATACAAGAGGTTTAGTTGCATTTCAAATTTCTTTCTTTTCGAATACACTTTTAAGCTTCCTCATATGCACATTGAAGTACTCTAACAAGCTGTACTCTGATGGAGTTGTCCGAAGAAAACCTCATCAAAACACGATCCACTAAGTTTTTTTCTTTCACTTGACTGTTCCCATATGGTGGCCTTTCTTATGGGATTTAACATATGTCACAACTTCAATCCTCCTGTTTCACAGTCATCATTCATGGAGCATCTCTCTTTTTCTGTGGGAATTTGAAGCAGCTTTTTGTTTAAGAAGAATGACGTAATTAACACATCTACTTCAATCCTTTGGTCTCATGGATATCATTGGAGCGCAGGTCCTTTTTTTTGTGGAAATTTGTAGTGACTATTGTTTTAGAAGAATGACATAGTTAACAACTGATTTTTTATTGGGGAAAATTTACTTTCACGATTTCATATTTTATGCTTCCTCGATTTCTATTCTTCCAATGATGAGTGTCCGATTTTGCTTCTACGCTCACTCCCACCCTCCTAGACACATTATCCCATCCCTACGGAAGTCCATGCTTGTTTATCTCGCGAAGACATTTCAAGATAGATGCATACTTGTGTTATGTTGTCGCTTGCCATTGCACCATTAACACATATTTTCTTCTTATTTTATTTATTTGTTTTTAAAAATTTTTCAATAGGACTTTGTATCAAACATCAATCTTATTTGAATTATTCTCTCTCCCCTCGCCCCAAAAAAAAAGAAGCCCATACAAAATAGACATAATAAAGAATATGATGTTTTAAGTTCAATAGTCATTAAGAGGATGGCCATTTCTTGCTCCAGGTGTAAGGACAACCCTCTCTATCCTCTACACATATTGTGTTTTAGCTCATTTCTTTGCAGTGTATATACTATTCCCTTTGTTTTTGTCTGTAATAGGTCCGGTCTGTCTCTGCATCAACTGCGTATCCAATGGGTCATCTGGGGACACCTATCACGTCTAATCAGTCCAAGTATTCTGAACTACTGGCTCGGTACTATGTATTGAAGCGGCAGCATGTCCTTGCAGCTCATATATTATTAAGACTGGCTGAAAGGCGCGCTACCGATTCAGAGGACACCCCCACGTTAGAACAGAGGTGTGTTATATGATGATAAGAGTTTTTTTTTTGCTGTTGTTAAAACCTCCAGTTGGGGAAGGGCCGGTTTGGTGCATACCTTTATTACTTTGTAAAAAAACTAGGATACAAGGGGGTAAACTATGACTTTACCCTTTAATTGACATCTTCTGTAACAAGTAAAGCAATTCTGGTACAACTAAAAGTAGAAAGTTGCATCACTTGGGGTCTTCTAGATAAATATATCACTTTGTGCAACCTTTGTTCACTATTCCAGGGGCAATCCACAGTCTAGGGTGAATCATAACCTTTCAAAACTATCATTTATATTCCTCATGGAGGGATAGATATGATGATAAGACTGATCATGCATATAACCTCAATTGATTTATACAATGAAGATGCCATTTTCTCGAGTACTTTGTGATCATTTGCCCTAACATATTTTTACATTCTGTTTTAAATCAGGCAACAGTACCTCAGTAACGCCGTCCTGCAAGCAAAGAATGCAAGCAATAATGATGGTCTAGTAGGTGCAAGCCCTGGTACTTTTGATAATGGGTTACTGGATTTGCTTGAAGGGAAGCTTGCTGTTCTTCGGTTTCAAATTAAGATCAAAGAGGAACTAGAGGCGGTGTGCTCTAGGTTGGAAGATTCTATGAACATGTCTGAACCCAATGCTGATGACTCCTCTCAGAGGAATCTAGATACTGACACTACTCTTGCAAACACTGCACGAGAAAAGGCCAAGGAGCTATCATTGGATTTAAAGACTATTACTCAGTTATACAATGAATATGCAGTCCCTTTTGAGCTTTGGGAGGTATGTCATCATTCTTAAGAATACGCACATGATTATATTACCTAAAAGCATCATTTAGTTTCTCAAAAAGATAATTTGAGTGCGTAATTGATGTTACATTTTGCTTGTTATGATAAGTTCCATGTGATTAGTGGGCAAAGGCGCATAGTAGTTCATTCAAATGGTGATTTGCAAGAATCTATGCAAATATGGATGACAAACCAAATTTCTAACTAATAAAATCATGATATGAACTTTTATTTGTGTCATTGGTTGTCAGAAAAAAAAAGGTAAAATTTATAGAAAATATTAGTTAGTATGTGTACATGTACTTCCAATGCATGCACGGTGTCGTATCGTTTCCATGGAGCATCGACATGTTACATCATGTCCAAAACATGCTAGGCATAATAAAATATTTGGGTATTGTAGGTTATAATGTCGCTCGTGTCAGTTTTCATTGAAACTTAATAATGAAGTTGTATAGAAGCAAGGATGCTCGAACTCAGACACGGATATGACACGGTGACTCAGCAATTTTCAAAAAAATAGGACTCGGCGACTCGGCGACACGGTCAAACTTAATTTTTTAATATATTTTTTTTAACTCATTAGAACATAAAATCATAAATAAATAAATAATACTATTAAACAATCCAAACATATCAATAAAACATTCAAATTCATTCATTCAAATTTACAAATGCATCATAAAGTCAAACTGCTCAAGTTATACTCATAAAGCATAAGCAATATAATTTCATTAACTTGATAATGTAAATAAAATGTAAATTGATAATTTCAAAAACTCACCAGCGAGGCGGTTATATCTCTTCTTCTTCATTAACTAGCGGATCAATTGTCGCATTTTCTTCATTCAACAGCCCAGCCTCTAGCTCAGGTTTATCAAGTGAAAGACTGGCAATCTCAAGCATTCCAGTAGCATCCAAATCCAACGAATCAATAGTATCTCCTGCGATATCCCACATCATTGTCTCACCTTCTTTGTACTCTTGTTTTCTTCTTGACAAAAGACGAAGGTTGGAATGCACATACACTAAATCTTCAGCTCGTTGTGGGGTCAATTTGTTCATTTTTAATGAGTGGATGTTGTTATACGTGCTCCAATTCCTCTCACAACATGAGGAAAAACAAGGTTGCCCAAGTAACTTCAAAGCAATATTCAAGACTAATGGTGCACAGGTACCATGAGAAACCCACCACACATCAGGTTCTAGGTATGTTCTATTCTGTAGAGCATCACCTTCTGCAAACTGTCCAGTACCCGTTGAAAACCTAGCATACTCTGTAATAACCAATCTTCTTTCTTCAATATTAGAAAAATATCTCTTGAAACACTTATCTCTCTCCTTTGTAATCTCAGGATCTCTGTGTGGCGAAATACGATTAGGATCATCTTCAAGCCATTCTCTGCTATAATACCTATATATAAGCAATGTCAATCACAAATTAATATATAAACATTAAGTGCATAACTCATGAATTTTAGTCTTCTAGTCAAGACTCAAGAATAAGTAGAATAAAAAGTTAAAAACAATTTAATTATTTACCTTGGATTCAAAGAATGTGCTAAGCAATGCAGTGGTGTGTTGTTTTTCTCCCATCGATCTACCAATATCTGATGCACCACTGAAAAAAACTCTGACTCCTCACTATTTTCCTTTCTTTCATGGCGGTAAATAACTTGTTTCACTTTCTCAATCATAACATCCCACATCTCATACACCAAGTGAAGACAAGACTTATCTGTATCAGCCCTCCGCAACATTGAATAAATAGGCTCTGTGAAACGAAGTACATGACTTTGTCCCACCACAAGTCATCCAATAGTTTTCCTTTCACAATCCGTGCTTTCTCAACATCATCTTCCCTATAGGAATCCCACTGATCTCCAATCACCATACTCTGGATGCTACTTTTAATGTCTTTCAGCCTCTTGAGCATAATTATGCTTGAAGCAAAGCGTGTCTCTGCTATGGGAAGCAACTTCAATCTCGAATGCTCATTAAACATATGCAACCTCATGGAATGGTTCATGATAAAGTTCTTGATCAGCACCCCATCCCCAACAACATTAATAATCCAACTACACAAACTGTAGGCCTTTTCATTTGCAGGCGTGTTCTTTGGAGCGCATATGTTCTTCAAGGCAAGGTTGAGAGTGTGGACTACACAAGGTGTCCAAAAAACCTCAGGATACTGGCTCTCAACAAGTAAACCTGCAGCCTTACAAACTGGTGCATTGTCGGTTATAACTTGAACCACATTACGTGGCCCAACGTCACGTACGACTTCCTTGATCAAATCAGCAATGAAGAACTTCTCTTTGTATTCCCCTTCACAGTTCACAGCCTTCAAGAACATTGGACCACCCTCATTAATCACTATGAAATTAATGAGAGACCTCCTTTGAGAATCAGTCCACCCATCACAAACAATGGTTGCCCCTTTAGTAACTCATGTGAACTTTGTTGCCTCCAATAACCTCTGAAGTTGCCCCTTTCATTTTGAAGCAATGTCGTCCTCAATGCATTATACCCAGGGATCTTGTAACCACTAATGAACTTTGTTTTATTCGTTGCATAGGTGAAAGCCTCCTGAAAATACGGATTCCTTGCAAGGTTGAATGGCAATGCAGCTGAGTAGAACGCCCTTGCAATCAAAACATCCAACTCTTGTCGCTCACTCGTATTGAAAGCATTTGCAATAGGATTATTAGTGGCTCTCCTCTTCCTTTGTTCATTGTATGGAACTGAAGGACCAACCCCACTACTTGAACCCGGGTGCGGGTGACTACTTGAGCCCACTGAAGGAGGTAAAGGAACACTGCGCGCCCTTGAACTTTCTGCTCTCAATGCAGCTTCATCAACAAATTGTCGCACTTCTCTAAGTTGTATGGGGGAGATTTTGGCACAAATAGCTATCCCACGGCCTGTTATCTTCAACAAGTGGTCCTTCAATCTAGTAAGAGATCCCGTATATTCTTTTTGACAAAAGTTACACCGCCATCTAAGGTTTCCCCCACCTTCACTTGGTCTTCTTATTATTGTCACATGCTTTCAAAGACCATCTCCAGTTACTTGGGCTTAAAACCAGTTTTTGTTTCTTATTTAGTTTTTAGCCAATAGGTGCAAGCTCAAATATGGGGTATTTGAAGTATTTCATGCATGCTTTAATATATATGCCAGTGCCAGCAAAAAACAGAGAAAAGAGAAAAAACAACAAAAAATACAAGATTGCTACTAAAAAATAAAATAAAATGTATGAAGTTATTGCTACTACATTTTTGGATCAACTTCATAGCAATCTTGTGCATGGATCACTGAAAATCTTTCTCTACTAAGTACAAAAAAAAAAATGTATGTCAACAACAAAGGCAGGGGAAGTCGACCTTGTACTGTTTTGTTTTAATTTTAAATAAATTTAAAAGGTCGATGGTTTCACATACCACACCCTGAACATCCAGAATAGTTGTACTCTGATCGATGTGTTATTTGCTGCGATTGATCCTGTCGATCGATTTCAGGAGCAAAAAACAGAGAAAAGAGCAGAATTCGCAGGAAAAAAAAAACGAAAAAAGGTACCTGGTGTTGATGAGGATGCCATAGATCCTGTCGATCGATCTATCCCTCTCTGTCGAAATCGATTTCTCCTCTCTGTCGAAATCGATCTCTTCGTGTCTGTCGAAATCGATCTCTCTACCTCCGTCTCTGTGGTTCGATCGATCGATTCTCTGTTTTCTCCCCTCTTTTCTCTTTTCTCTTTGTTCTCTGTTAGGGTTTGTGGGAGGAATGATTGAAGGGAGAAAGGATCGATCTGATTTATTTGGATTAAACGAGGAAATGTGGGAAGATCGCATTGCTTGGAGAACCAAAATCCATGTAGCCGACTTCGAAAATCTCGGGAATGGGCTTTGATGATGATGATGATTTACAAATACCGTGTCCGGACCGTGTCTGGCCGAGTCTGGACCATGTCCGGACCGTATCCAGGCCGTGTCCAAACCAGTCAACAAATTTTGACCGTTGACCCCGTGTCCAATACGTGTCCAGCGCGTGTCGGGCTCGAATCCGTGTCCGACACGCATTTGATGTGTGATACGGAGGTTTTCCGGAGAGTCAGTGCATCCTTGTATAGAAGTAAGAAATATTTGTGAGTGCACTCATGTAGTGTTCGGGATTCGTATCGTGTCTGACATGCTAGGCGTAAAGAAATATTCTGGTACCATAGTTACTTGTGCAGTTGTAGCCTAGGATGAATGCAATAATGCTCTTTTTAATATTCTTCTAATTCATTTTTGAATTTCATTAGAACAAGTTTTTAACATGCTGTTTTCCGTTCTTAGATATGCTTGGAAATGCTCTACTTTGCAAACTATTCCGGGGATGCTGATAGTAGTATTATCAAAGAAACTTGGGCTAGACTTATTGACCACGCTCTTTCAAGGGGTGGCGTTGCTGAAGCTTGTTCGGTTCTGAAGAGGGTTGGAAGCCAGGTTTATCCTGGAGATGGAGCTGGCATACCTTTAGATACACTATGTCTCCAACTTGAGAAGGCTGCACTGGTACCATCTTTAATCTTAAAGTGTTAGCTCAAGATACTGATGTTTTACTACTATTTATAGTTTACAACTCAACTCTAAATGTTTATATAACATGAACTAATTCTTGGAGTATTTTTTGCTCATGCTTATGCTTCTTTTAAAAAAATGATGCGTCTCCAGGAACGCTCAGCTTCAGGAGTTGAACTTGTTGGAGATGAAGATGTACCCAGGGCTCTTCTAGCAGCTTGTAAGGGTGCAGCTGAACCCATACTAAACACTTATGAACGGTTCCTATCAAATGGGACCATATTTCCATCCCCAAACCTTAAGTTGCGGCTTCTACGCTCAGTACTTCTGGTTCTTCGTGAGTGGACAATGTCTGTACTGGCACAAAGAATGGGTACAAGTGCTACTGGAGCTTCCCTAATTTTAGGTGGAGCATTCTCGCGGCAGCAAACAGCTGTCATCAATCAAGGGATCCGAGATAAAATCACCAGTGCAGCGAACAGGTTCTTGTCTAATTATTTCCCGTCATTTAGGCTGCAGTCCATTTGTATTTTATCATGTATTACAATATTTACACTTGTGCAAATTGTTGCGCCAAGTATTTTTGATGGGTTTAGTGAAAGCTAACAAAACCAAACATCGAAATTTGATAAACAAAGTTACTCAATTTCAATAATAATTCTCAAACTAAAACTGATTACAAAGTTCACTTTATGCCCTTTTTAAATAAAAGCAAAACTTAAACCTAAACCTAATTCCTACTTGGACTTCGAATCCTACTTGAGCTTATTGGACTTGCCCAGTTATATACCATAAATAATTAAATAAATGAATACAAATACATGATTTTCCCTACTTCGAAAAGCTCCTCCTCTAGCTTTGAGGTTGATATCTCCGAAAAATGTGCTTGCAAGAGTCGACCTCGAAATTTGCCTTTGTACTTGCTTGTATCACCAACAATTAAATAGAAAATTTGCCACCAAACATGAAGCTTCGGTTCAAAGGATATCCACTTCATGATTTGAATATTGTGCACAAAAAATTTCCTCAAAATATTGTGGTACAAACGGACTCTTACGATAGTAAGCAACTTGATCCTCGTAAGAAAACAATCTAAACCTGTGTGGTGGCACTGGCAGGAGGCTGGGGCAGATAACTTTTTATCCTCCAATTCATTCTTGCACGAGCATAGTCTTTTTCACCAGGATTTCTGCGTCTGCAATGAAAAGTGGCTAGAGGAAGGGCATATTGTAAGGGGCAGGTGCAACGACGAGGAATGGTTGGCGGCCCCACTACTTGCCACATTTGAGGATCAGGTCGAAGCTGGGGACGTGCACGTTGACACACTACGGATGGGTTGTTCCTGACCAGTCTAGCGAGAGTGGTTGGCTGTTCGAATTTAGTCATCCCATCTTTCGTTCTTGCCATTTTCTTTTTTTCAAGGTTTGGATTGTTGAAAAATCAGGGTTTTCACCCAAATTTTTTTTTTCGACGTTGAACAATTCCTTATTGTGCAAATTGCATTCGAAGACTTGGGAAAATTAGGGTTATCATCCTTGTTCATGACAACCACCCTGTTTTTGCAAACTTTTTCGATTTTTAGATTTTCTTTTACGTGAAAATCCGCTAAAACTTCGTGATGTGTTATGGCCCCACAATGCAATAACTTGCGGTTAATCGTATTCATTGTAGTTAAGGCGTTGAGGCGGCCTAAAAATGCCTGAGGCGGTCTTAACTTAAAAAAAAAAAAAAAAAATTAATTAATTTATATTTTTTTATAATAAATTAAAAAATTCAGCATACATCATCATTTTGATAAGTATCATAAGCAAATATTTACAAAAAGCGACACAACTACCTATAATCAAAATTCAAATATAATAAAGTTGTATAGCATAGCGAAAAGCTGTGCAGTACGTCGATATAACTCCGATATAACTCTTAACGGGGGTGAGCCATTACATTATGACATTATCACGTTATGGTGTCACAACTCAGATATAACAACGTTATATGACCGTTATTGAAATAATGTTTTTTTTCAATAACCCCGTTTTAACTTTTTTTCTAATACATTAAAAAAAAATCACCAATTTCATTCTCGATCGAACGAGAACCCTAGACTCATAGGAAAGAAGGACTTGAGCTAGCCGTCATCAATCGACAGAGAACGAGAGTAGAAGAAGGGAAGAAGACGAAAAGTCGATCGCACTCTCTGTTGCGATCTCACTTTCATATGAAGGGAAGGTGTTTTTATTAAATATTTTTTGTTTGAATTTAATGTTATGAACATGATTTACTTTTTTTGACTCTATAATACATTAATAATTTGTGAGAGTATTAAAAAATATATTTAAAAAACTATTTCGTTATATCCCGTTATAACCTATAACGCTCTTGGATCGTTATGGGTCCGTTATCCGTTTTAAATGCATAGGCGAAAATATGCACTACATAAGTGTCAAGTAACTTGCAAACATAGATTAAATTATGAAAAACCAATAATATTTGAAAGAATAGAAATTTGAGAATATTGAGCATTTTTTAGAAGAAATTGTTGGAATGGTTGGTGAAAATCCACAAGTATGATCACTATTGGTATTCCAAAAGCATAAAATCATTGAACTATGCTATGAAAAATCAGTGATCAAAACATGATATGTTTTCTCAAAAAAATAATTAAAAAACATGTGACAAATTTATCAAAATTTAAAAACGTTTTATCTTATTTTTATCAAATTTATCAAATGTTACACTAAAAAACATAAAATCCTATTATAGAATGGGTTGCAACATCTTTTTGCTGCAATTGGGCTGGCTGCAACCATATTTGGGTTGAGGCAGTTGAGGAGGCTGAGGCGGGGCGAGGCGGATGCCTCATTTCACCACACTGCATTGCCTCACTTTGAGGTGGAATTCTGTAAAAACGCCTTGAGGCGTGCATTGGCCTGAAATGAATGAGTTGTTGGAAAAAGGTGGGTTAGATCACCATGTTATTTGCCTCAAACCTAGTGTTAACCTTTCTTAGCCCAAAACCATTTTGTTTTGAGAGAATGTGGTTTAAACATAGTTCCATCATCACTGATATTCAGACCTATTGGAATTCCATTGATCTCCAAGGTCGTAATGGTTTTGTTTTGTTGAAGAAATTAAAGATACTAAAATCCTTTTTAAAAAATTGGAACATTGTGTTCTTTGGGAAGCTTCATACTCTCATTGATAATGCCCAAACCTCTTTCATTATCTGGATCTGATTTTAGAAGATAGGGATCTCACAGATTCGTAATGGACTCAAAGAATTGAGGTCAAAACAGACTTGACCAAACTGTTGAATCTCAGGCTAAATGAGGCATATATGGTGATTACTGTTTTAAAGTTTTTTCATAAGCTAGCCAATCATAGAAGGATTTCTAATTCTATTCTTCATCTTCAAGTCAATTGGGACATCTCCATGGATCAACAAACTATCAATACCCCATATTGCAGTTTTACACAAACCTGTATAAGGAACAATTTGAATATTGACCCTGTTCTTTCTAATAGCCTGGATCAGGCTACTGCTGAAAGCCTTCAAGTCAATATCTCAGAAGCTGAAATCATCCTTGCAATGCAAAATCTGCAAGGTGATGTTGCTCCTAGTCTTGATGGTCTTCCTAGTAGTGTTCTAAAAAATGCTAGGCGGTAGGCGGGCGACAAGCAGGGGATTAGCGCCTAGAGGACTAGGCAGGGGCCTAGGTGGTTATTTATTTATTTATTATAATTTATAAAAGTTAAGCATAATAGTATATAAATTACTTCAATGCCAAGATACATATGCAATATGTGAGAAAAAAAGAATGAGAGGATCTTGTAGGATTCTCAAGAAATTCTTCGATTTCTTTGGGAAGTTGTTGAACCTTTCTTTGATTGATCCAAGTACTCTCTTTCGGATCCACGAAAGAACTCTCAGGGGTCTCTTTCCTTTTTGGAAGATACAGGAGCAAAACAATCATAGGAAGACTAAAAAAAAAGTCTTAAATTTTTTTTTTCATAAACCCAGGCTGCTGCCTAGCGCCTAGGCCCTGCCTAGACCAATTTTTAGAACATCTCCATGGATCAACAAACTATCACATCCCACATATTGCAGTTTTACACAAACCTGTATAAGGAACAATATGAATGGAGACCATATATTGACCCGGTTCTTTTAAATAGCCTGGATCAGGCCACTGCTGAAAGCCTTCAAAGAACCAACTTCCATTGTTGATTTTAGACCAGTCGGTTTGCTCAACTCTATCTACTGAATCACCTCTAAAGTCTTATCTAGTAGGCTTCTTGAAGTGCTTCCTCAACTTATATCCCAATTTTAGTTTGCTGGAGTGGTAAAGAGGCAACTCATTGATGGAGTTCTCATAGCAAATGAAATCATTGACTCTAGGATGAGAGAGGGCAGAAGAGGATTGATGATGAAGGTAAATTTCTATAAAGCTTTTGATTCATTCTATTGCAGAGGATGATGGGTGTTTTTGGTTTTGGAGATAAATGGAGATCTTGGATCCAAACCCTGATCTCTACTACCTCGTTTTCCATTTTCTCCATTGCTGTTAATGGCACTACCACTGGTCATTTCAAATCTTCTATGGTATAAGGCAAGGTGATCCTCTTTCTAATCTTCTCTTCTCCTTGGGAGCTGAAGGGCAATGTGCTTGGTATCTCATGCTCAGTCCTTGGGTGTGCCGCATGGGTTCAAGGTGGCATCCTCCTTACCTTCCATTGCTATCCTCCAGTGTGCTGATGATACTGTGCTCTTCATTGATGCTTCTATTGATGAAGTTTTTGTAGTTAGGGATCTTCTTCTTTGGTTTGAAGTTATTTCTGTCCTCAAAGTTAACTTCTCCAAATTCCTCATGTACCCAATTGGTGAGGTTCCAGAAGTACAGGAATGGGCCTCTGCTCTTTGGGTGCAGACTTGGATCTCCTCTGTTGCTACTTAAATTTCCCTCTCGCTCTAAATACAGAAGTGTTAAAGTTTGGGATGAGACAATTGAAAGAATTGGGTGAAGGTTGAGCACTTGGGAGAAGAAATTCATTGCAAGAGCTGGTAGGGCAACTCTCATCCGGAGTACCATTACTTCTATTCCTGTGCACATAATGTCGCTTGTAATCCTTGCTTCTATTGTTGCTCGCATTGAAAAGAGCATGGGAGCTTTCCTTTGGGGATCTTCTCAAGATAGCAGAAAGTTCCATTTATTGAATTGGAACCAAGTCTGTCAACCTAGATCGAAAGGAGGATTGGGTCTTAAAAGGATCAGAGAATTCAATAACCCTGCTTCTTAAAAGGATTTGGAGGTTTGCCTTAGAAACATATGCTCTTTGGAGGAAGATATTGCTAACAAATATGGGGCTGTTGAATCTGATTGATTCACCTTCCTCCTCTTATGGCTGTTCTCTTTGGAAAGGCATCATGAAGCTAAAGCATTTGATACTCCCAAGTATCTGTTTTGAAGCTCACATTGGGGAAATAGTTAAATTTTGGGCTCAGAAGTGGGTTGGAGATCAGCCCTTAAAGCTGTTTTTTCCAGCCATCTTCAATGCCATTCAGAATAAACCGGGTAAGATTAAGTATTATTGGGACAATAACAACAGCAGTTGGAACTTTCAGCTAAGAAGAAGCCTTAGTGATTGGGAAATCCCCCCAATGGCTAGTCTTCTAGCTCTAACTGATAATGTTCTTAGACTTTGAAGCTGACAAGTGGTTATGGCATGGCAATGACTGATTTGTCATTTAAGGAATGTTACAGACAACTGTTGCCTCCTCTGGCCACCTCCGTTCTCTTGGAAAGAGTGTCCAGGCTTCATTCCTTCATTTGGCTTAAAGAAATTTCCTGAGAGCTAATTTCTAGTGTGGACTGATCTTCATGGTATCCTTACTGTTGACAACATCAACAAGAGGGGTATCACTCTACCCAATCATTGTGTGGCGTTGCTAAGAATCGATTGATCACCTGCTTTTGTCTTGCTCTCTGGTCAACCATCTTTGGGTTATGGCTCTATTTGAATTCCATTTTCAAGCTAATTTCTCTAACACCTTCCTGGATTGGTTTGAACATTGGCATTCCCTTTCTCATCCTCCCCCAACCTTACTCCTTTTGGCAATAGGTGTTGGAGAGACTTGTGCATGGTATGGTCTGGATTATCTGGAGAGAAAGGAACAATAGAATTTTCAAAGATACACAAAAGGAGATAAATAAGTTGTTCACGGATGTTAAGGTTACTTTGTGGCTTTGGGCTTGTAATTGGGAAAAATTCAGGGATATCAATTTCTCATCTAGTATGTTTAGTTGGGAAAACTAAGTCCTTTCATAAGTTAGGCCATACTTGTGTATCTTTTGTACTGAATAGTGTTCTGCACTATTCTATTTGGCATCTAGCCTTTCCTGAATATAATGTAATGTGATACTTGTTTTTCTGATAAAAAAAGAAAAGAAAAAGACCCTATTACCTTTTCGTAGTATGTCTTGTAATGTAGCGTCTATTTATTTGAGATAGAATATTAATGCTTGTTTTCCTTTGAATTTAATTTGCAATCTGCTGTGTGGGATTTGAAATAACAGGTATATGACTGAGGTCCGGAGGTTGGCCCTTCCACAGAGCCAGACTGAAGAAGTCTACCGTGGTTTTCGCGAGCTTGAAGAGTCACTTTTAAGTCCATTTTCATTGGAGCAGTTCTGAATATCTAGTACACAGGATATTCTCTTGAAGTAAAATAGTCCAGAAAGTTTGTTAAGTTTACATGAAATATTCGAGCTGCCTCCATTTTGGATGGTTCGAGATAGAGAGGATCACGAGATTTGTGCAGTTCCATTTGTCGATCTCATTGTTCAAGATAGGGATGGTGGTGAAGAGAGAAGTCTTACTTGTTGTAGAGTGTGAAATAGCTTGCGGCAACCACTGATGGAATACTAGCAATAGTTTTCCCTGTTAAAATTTTGTGTAAGCATCTTTATCATAGATTGAAATTCTTAATGTTGTCTTCCTTATATTCTTATTCCCCAAAGCCTGTACATCTATTTGTCTGATTTTCTTCAAGATAATCTACAACTTCATTTCTGTCATGTTTTGAAGAGAGTCTCAATGTGATGCTTTGGAAACCAGAAACTGAATTTATCTATGCACTAGTTGCTACCAAACCTGGCTGCCTAGACTTACTCTCCCTGGAATATTCCTAGAATTTGTCTAGGCAATAAGGCTTTAAAGCCATTTTTTTTGCTAGGCTTGGGTGTTTTTACACTTTTATCCATTTTCTTTAAAACACAACCATAAACATTATCTATAGAAAGGGTGGAAGTGTAAAAAGTCCAAAACCTGACTAAAAAGTGGCTATAAAGCCTGGCTACTTAGAATTGGGGATATTCAAATGTAAATGCAGAAGTGTCTTTAAATTCTAGAGGTCCAAGAGAACCATTGCAATAGACTTGGCAGAACAGTAAAGGATAGCATTTTAGTGCCACTCAGATTGAATCACCGAGGTCATTTATGGGCTAAGTTTTGATTTTTTTTTTTTTACACTTTTTACCCGTTCTTTTTTAAACACAACCACAAACACCATTTATAAAAGGGGTAAAAGTGTAAAAAAAATTAAAGCTTGACTCAAAAGTAGCTACCAAACTTGGCTGGCTAGAATTGTTGTTCCAGTGACGATGAATTGTACTAATTAGGACATGCATATAGTTGATGTCGGTGATCCATGCATGGACCTATTTGCTATACCTGTGAAGTAGGTGCTCTTGACGTTGATGTAGTAATGCCAGTTTTTTAAGGTAATGGTATATCAACTTAATCCATAAAACAAGACAAAGAACGCAACTAAGTGACCATTTAACAGAATGTTTATCTCCATTTAGCTTGGATTTGAAACAACTGTCGTATCTGCATGGTGTTGTTACAGTTTTGAGTCTGTGGTTTTGTAGATACAATGTCAGTTTCCATAAATTTTGCAGATGCTAACACATTTAAATGGAAAGCCACTTCTAAGCGATGGTTATGCAACGCAGCAGTTGAGGTTCAATGGTCTTTGCCAACACCACATCAATAGGTTCAACAGTCCCACTCAGATTGCCAATACCACATGGTAAGATAAATAAATAAAATATAAACTTGCAAAATCTTAAACTAAATTTTGGTTTCTCCTTGCTACAAAATGTTAAATGCCAAGAACAATAATGGCTAATCATTAATTAGATTGCAAAGTGATCCGAATGGGAGCCAGTGATCCTGATTGACAAAGACCAATACTAGGGAGCCATGTTTGGTGGTCATTTTAGGTTTTTTTTTTTACACTTCTACCCCTTTTATAGGTGTTATTTGTGGTTGTGTTTTAAAAGAGTAAGTCTAGGCAGCTAGGTTTGACAGTCATTGTTTGTCAGATTTGATTTTTTTTTTTTTTTTTTTTTTAACACTTTTATCTTTTCTCTTTAAAATACAACCACAAACATCATCTATAGAAAAGGTAGAAATGTAAAAAGGCAAAAACCTGGCCCAAAAGTCGCTACCAACCCTGACTGCCTAGAATTGCTGGTTTTAACGAGAAGGGTAAAAAGTGTAAAAAAACCAAAAGTGGCCGCCAAACTTGGCTCCCTAGACTTATTAATACTTGGTACTAGTCCGTCTAGAGAGCCAAGCCAGGCGCGCCAGGGAGCCTCAATACCCTTCATCATTCTAGAGATCCTCATAATCCACCAATCAAACACACACACAACCCTCCTTGGCGCCAGGGGCCTGGCTCTCTAGAATTAGTGTAATTGGTACTCCTGACAACAATTCTAGCCAGCCGGGTTTGGTAGCCACTTTTGAGCCAAATTTTGATTTGTTTACACTTATATCCCTTCTATAGATGGTGTTTGTACTTTGTAGTTGTGTTTTAAAGAAAATGGGTAAAAAATGTAAAAAAATCAAAACTTGACCCAAAAGTGACTACCAAACTTGGTTGGCTAGACTTTCTCATTTTGTGAAACAATGTCTCGTCACTGATTTCTAGTCACAAGCAATTTTCCATTGGTAATATCAATTAAAGTTTTGTTTGGTTGTATGGAAAATTGACATGAAAATTGAAACCGTTTCTGTGAATTCGATTCCAAAGCTTCCCCATGAGTAGTGGGAAACAAGTTTATGAAGAATCGCTTTCGTGTCCGTAAATAGACAACCAAACAATGGAAATCTACATAACAAAAGAAATTGATTTCATTTTCCAAGAAAAATGGCTAACCAAACATACCCTTAATTAAACCACCTCTTACAACATTAAAAGGAAATTTTAACATGTCCTTGAACAAGTAGCCTTTCCTCTCCTAGATGAGAAATCACTGTCAAATCCATAACTTAAAACAGCATGAGAAGAATGTTCAAGGACAGAAACAAATAAGCTTTCAATTGGATTGCATAATCTACAAATAAATTGACAAAATCAGCATTATGGATTTAGCTGAAAACTCCATTGCTTTGTCATTGGCCCATACGAGTATATATAACAACAGATGCTTGAAGATCACGATCGACTTTAAAGTGCGCATGGAAAAACCGTTTCAACTGCCAGTCACAAGTGTTGTTAATTAAGAGAAGTATAGCTGAGAATAAAACCAAAGCAGCTTCAACTTATCAAAATTATATTCTAGAACGTGTACCTCTTTGTAAGAATGAGAAATCAGAAACTCCTCCAGTTTTCTTTCCTGGGGTTCGAACAATACTATATGACTGGGCAAAGACCAATGCTTCACCAGATCAGATACAAACCCGATGGGGTCCATCATAAAACGGTCTGATTCATCAGGAGCTCCCTTCTCACTGAAAATCAAACATTATGAGAATATTAGAGATAGAAATGCATCCACATGACATAGATAGCATAAGGAAAGCAGACTGGTTCAGCAATAATCACCTTGGAGAGCAATCTAAGAATTGCATGGGCAGGTTGCGGTGCAGAGTCGAATAGTAAGGCATGGCATGGCATGGCATTAAGAATAGGACACTTTCGACCTTATCATCAAGGGCTTCTTTGGAAAGAAAGTTCATTACATCCTCACTCCCTCTCTAGCTGGCATACTTGCAGGTAAGAATCAAATAATAGAAAAGCAAATTGGAAAAGTATATTTTGCCTTTTTTTATTTAACGTATTAAGCTCAGTGGAATTGACTTACCTGATGAACCAAACTCATATAGAAGGCCATAGGAAGATTTGTTGCAAGCAAGAAAAAGACGGCCAATTGGATTCTTGAAGGACGTCGGGGGTGTGTAGAGGGTATTTTCCTCTTACTATCTGAAGAACGAGGGTTTTCCAGCATAGCTAATGAATACCCAGAGAACATCAAAGCTACCGGTAGCACCGGCAAGACAAATCTGTAAGGATAAACTCATGTATGAAATATGTACAAAGCAAATGCAATGAACTTCAAGATCAACAAGCATGTTTCCAAATGAACAACAATAGACTAAACTAACTGATGCTAGTATGAACCCACCTGAACTCCTTATGACCAAGCACACTGTAAAGTCCTAAAACCCATGCCATCAAACCAAAAAGCTTCCACTGTTTTGACTGAACGATGCCAGCAATGCAGAATGGTAAGAAAGTGAAGAGCATGACAGTGAAACCCTGGGTGAAGTACCAATGCCATTTGTGGGTACCATAATAGTCTCCACCAGAAGAAAGAAAATTAAATCGTAGAAAGTTAAGTGGGACAAAAATCCATGACCTGTACATCCACCGATCCAGTAAAGACGTGAATGCGAGCACTATGACCCTGATGAAAACACAGGCTAAATGTGAGATAGTAAATGTAATTGTCCATAATGTACTCAATAAAATGACTGAACCAATATTTCCTAGGAAACCCTCTTATTCTTTTAAACATAGAATGCACCACATTAATCCATCATCATAAACCTCTTGACAATGAACCCTTCACTTCATAAAACACATTGCCTTGTAAACATACACTTGTATAGAACCACCCCAATAGCCCAATGCCTGCTGTTGATCAACCAATTACTCTAAAATGTTGGTCCTCAGAGGCAAATGCATAGCAAGGGGGGTTCATGGTGTTTCTTTCAAACCCATGACGTACATGTGCTTAGCAAAATACGATTACAAGGTGGCACACACAAACTGCACACCACACAAAGCCTTACGCCCAAGACACTAAACTAATAATTCTCCCTCTCTGGAACACTGTAGAGGCTTGAACCTTGGACCTTTCAACTCTCTTACCATGTGAGACAACTAGTTATTTTACAAGCTTGGACTGCTAGAGAAGTTATTTTAACATCTTGTTCTAGACTATAGTTGTCTTTGTTCTTGCTTACATGAGAATGTTGATTATAAAATGGATGCAAAGAGCAATGTTGAATATTCTCGGTAGGGGTGGGCACGGTCTGGATTGGTTCCAAATTTGCAAGAACCTAACTCAAACCGTTTAAATTTAACGGATCCGGTCCGGTTCGGATTCCCTCATTTTGAACATTGGGACCAAACCTAACTCGAACAGTTTATACGGTCCGGTTCCTACAGTTCCAAAATCCATTTTTTTGGAAAATATTATAAATTCATCAAATGCACACAATATTTACATGGTATGCATATGTAAATTTAAACATATCAAAGCAACATACACCCATAACCCCTATACAAAACTACAATGTTTCTATAGTGACCCAAATGCCGAAATCATTTTTTGTCCACTGTCAGTATTTGTTCATCTTTTCATGATTCCTATAACCTGGTTTCCTATAATCACTCACACCATTACACCATTGTAGTAGAAGATATATACCTCTTTCAATCAATTTCCTCTCTCTTTTCTCTATCCCCATGTCCATGGCACTCATCTGTTGGGTAAGATAGAGCCAACCAGTACATTGTTAAGCTTATCTTAGCTCAACAACTCTCTAACTCAGCACATGAAACTAACTAAGACAATACTGTTGAATGGGTGTAGCAAAGATTCAGATTCATCATTAAAATACAAGGCCAGTTGCAAACCATAAATTTGGCTAAAATTTTTAGGGTCAACTGGTCATGTTCATATATGCTCATATCAAGTCGTACAAGAGATTCCAAAATCCAGTTGCAAACCATAAATTTGACCTCAATTTTGTATAGAATTCTCTTGGTAAACAAAGCCAGAACTCCCAAGAACCTGATCAATTAATGAAGAAAGGACGAGTGAAACATGGGTAATAGAGATGATGAGGAGGTCGATTGACCTACTGTGTGGGCTGGCGACCGATCGTGGACGAAGGTGAGTGAGTGTGATCGTTTGTGGAATGAAGAGGACGGTCAATCGATGGATGTGAGGATCGATTGACCTGATTACAAAGGTGGGACGGGATGTGAAGGTGGAAGATGATCGATTGAAGGTAAAAGGGTCGATCGACTGAATCGAAGGTGGAGGGGCATCGAAGACGTTGAACCTACGGGTAAGTTGAACCGGTGGCGAGGCAGAAGAGACCGACACCGAGCCGAATTTCGGGGGAGAGGTTGAGTGGTGAACTGACGGGGTCACAACAGTCGAGAAGTGGTTTGAGTAGACCAGCGAGCCACTCAATGATGTTATGGCCTAGTGGTTAGGGCTGTGTGGGTTTGTCCTCCACGTCCTAGCTTCGAATCCCACCTGCGGCATGGTTACTTTCTAATGGGTGTTGACCTATAGGTCGCCCAATTGATAGGTTATGGAATCCTTAAAAACCCAGCTCACCTTCCAAAAAAAAAAAAAAAGGTGGCGGAAGTCATGCGATAGCAGACCTTGAATTGGTTGACAGGTGGTGCTGAGACTTGCAGGGAGGGGTCAGTTTGGGGCTTTTTTGTAGGAGAGAAGGGTGGCGATTTCGATGGTGGAGATGAGGTAGAGGACGAGGGGGAAGAGGTTTGGTGGTGGCGGTGGTGGTGGAGAGGTTGTGAGGAAGAGGTGGAGGAGGGCGAGGAGAAGTTGAAAGACTGTGGAGGAGAGCAATATAATTGTCACCCAATCATATTGGAACATGTGTACCGGTGTTACATATGGGTTGTAACCGAACCGTTTGCATATAAATATTTGGAACCAGACTCGAACCGTTTCACAACGGATCTGGACCGATTCTTAAGGTACATAATAAAATCTGGATCATGTGAAGCAAAAACGGTCCGATTCGGTTTGGATCCGCGGTTTCTCGACCCATATGCCCACCCCTAATTCTTGGCTCCTTGATAACTAGATAACATTTCTGAACGAAAAATTCTAACCTTTGACAGATGAGCAAATGTATATTCTCTGGTAAACAGTTTTTACGGGAGTGGGCCTTCAAAAGGTAATGGGGAAAGGCAGAAAGGGGATCCCAATGCACCAACTATTAATATAAAAAGGATTGTATAGCCTAACTTTTTGTATCTTCATTGTTTACTTATGTTCTAAAGGAGAAAGCTTGTGAATGTTTGTTACCAGGGAAGTGAGTCATAGGATACAAATGAAACGATGGATTCAGTATTGGCCAAGAGTGGGAATCAAACATACAAGTTACACAAAATATAAACATATCTTATCCATTCAGAAGTAAGCTAAACGAATCAATAACTTTGGCACATCTTCGTCATCATCATCACTTTATTAGTACTAAAAAAGACACATAGAACATTACTTTCTTTTTTTGTAGAATATATTCTTTTATTTCAACCTATTTGCTCGGCAGATGCTCAACAAACCTAGTTGGCACAAATGTCTTCAAACCTTGAGATTACTTTTGAAATTTCATGTCATGGAAAAGTAGTAATGTTTTGTTATTGAATTGTTGGTAGATTTGAAAGCAACAATAATCATTATGAAAATGGGAAAGAAGTTATAGTATTGGTGAAATTAGAAATGCAAAAACAAAAGAAATATGTCATCACCTACCCAATAGGGGTTACCTCGAGAAAAATGAAACGTAGCTTATCACGTGTTGCGAACAACTCTAGAAGGCCAACATACAACCATGTGATAGCGCTTGTCGGTCGAATAGCACAAGCTAATGCTGCTACAACCAAACCCCATTTTCTGGAAGCCACATGAACAGATTTCGAAGCATCTCTAAACATGGACCAATAGTATAGGCCAATAAGAGTTAGCACTGTTTCCAGGCTATTTGACAATGTCCGATTGATACAAAAAAACATAAACCAGTTTGTCAACTGACAAAACAGCTGAAGGAGAATTAAGTACACCAAATGGACAACATAATTATTTATTTTTTTGCATCAGGCATATTGCATTATACAATGTCCAAATAATAATAATAATAATAATAATAATAATAATAATAATAATAATAATAATAATAATAATAATAATAATAATAATAATAATAATAATAATAATAATATGATTTATTCAACACATAAAGAAAAAGGATACAGCCCAGCAAGCAGTACGCTCATCAAAGATGTGACTAGAGAGTTTGTAAAAGTACAAATCGCCAATTGCAGAAAATATGGATTGCAGAAGCCGAGGAGCCTTCGCCTAAGAAGCATGCAAGCAGTATTTAGCATTGTCATACTTGATTCCTTAAAAGAAAATATCAAAACCGGCATTTGAGAAGCACATAATGGGGTAGTATAAGCCAACAAAAGTAAGCGTATCGTAAAAGCAAAAAGCTATACTAGTTCAATTTATCCATATAAAATGGATAACAAAGATGAAGTCTAAAGGTAGATCCACAAAAGATAAAGTCAGCAAGTGTGATAACAAATCTTTTCTAGTCCAATAGTGATGTAATCTAGGATTTAATTAATTAATAGTAGTATTTGGGTCGAGCCTAAGTAAGCCCATTAGAATAATTTGGGATTAGGGCTCCTCTAGCATTCAGGGTTAGGTTGCTTGGTTTGCAAGTTAGGTTTAGTACAAACAAGGCCTATAGGCCAATGCTTGTGATTGGAGTTTGATGAATCATGAATGACGAAACTCCAATGGAAATTATTTTGTTTTACTTATATTTTGTTTAGATTTATTTTAGTTTATAGTTTAGGTTACATTATTTGGTATCAGAGTTGACGTTCTTGAATTCGTGGGTTTGATTGAAAGAAGATTGAAGGAGAAAAGAAAAGAGAAGAAACAAAGTTTGATTGAAGATTTGAATAAATACTATTCACCGTCACTGTTCTAGCAAGTTATTTACTCCCCAGAGCCAGTCAGAGCACCCTTGCACTGAAGAAAAAATGAGTGACTTGCATTATTCCAAATATACAAACCCCTATTATTCCTAGTGACCCATATTATTCCCAATATACATACCCCTATTATTCCTACCCATACCCATATTATTCTTTGTCATCATACCAATATCTATATATCCCAAGCCCAAATCCGATCCACTACCCCGTGGAGTCCAATGCGCACAACCTGCCATCCACAACCACAATACATCTTTGTCCTGCAACCTGAACCAGTTTCCCCTATACCACCACCACCCACAATGCTAATGACATAAGCCCCACTATCACGTCCAATGTGATGTAGGTTGAGATAGACTGGGGGGAGTTTTCGAGAGATTTAGCAGAACGAATTAGCGTCGACCTTGACCCATTTTTTGATGCCTGGAAAGAACAAGCAAATGCAGAAGAGATCCAGCGGATGAGAGAAATGAGAGCAGAAGCAAACGCCGAGGAAAGGTACCAACACATGATCAATATATGTGACACTAGGATAAAAGTGCTTCAAGAAATATTGGAAAAGATGCACTTGAACATATGCGAAAAGAGAAAGGATGTCAGAGTCCCTCCAGCTTTTTGAGGAATTTAAGTTTTGAAATGTGTGCCATTTGAGCAAATAGAGGATGTTCCTACATAGGCAAACACAGTGAGTGACGATGATTATGTTGATTCATATTGAAAATGTTTTGCAGTACCGCCAGCACGAGTTTCTGCGCCGGCGTCTTCTCAACAGATTAATTACAACTTCTGATCATTTGCGTCACCTTGCTCCATTTCTAAGTGGGTTCAATTGTTTTTCGCAATGTGTATCATGGCAAGGTTCGAAGTAGACTACTTCGAGTGCACTTAGCATTATGTTTTGTGACCGGTTTCTTGTGTTTGTTTGACTTCTTTGACTTCATGCTCGAGGACAAGCTTCTTCAACTGGGAGATGATGATGTAATCTAGGATTTAATTAATTAATAGTAATTGTTGGGTCGGGCCTATGTAAGCCCATAAGAATAATTGGGGACTAGGACTCCAATAACATTTAGGGTTAGGTTGCTTGATTTGCAAGTTAGGTTTAGTATAAATAAGGCCTGTAGGCCATTGCTTGTAATTGGTTTTTTGATGAATGAAGAAACTCCAATGGAAATTGTTTAGTTTTATTTAGTTTTACTTATCTTTCATTTAGATTTATTTTAGTTTGTAGTTTAGATTACATTAAATAGTCTATAAAGTTTTTTCTTTTACAGAAAAGCCCTAACATGGAAGCAATGTTTAGAAATGTGTTTTTCACTACTAAAGAATTTGGGCCTCCATGAGGCGTAAGGTTTGGAATTGTATATCAACATGTAGGCCTGAAGCGTTTTTGGACTGCCTCGCCTCAAGGCGTACTCCTTGAGCTGTTTTTCTAAAAACATTGTATGGAATGTAAAGATTCACCAAATTATAGCTCCTCGCCATTTTGTCCTGTATGATCCAAGCGAGTACATTTTGCAGTGGTTGCGTTGTGAGCCACATTAACTATCCCCTTTTCATAAAGTCATACAGCCTACTGGAGATGGCCTTTCAGAAATGTCTTTGAAAAATGCCATCAAGCAAGCTGCACTCTGAAGTTGAAAAAGCTCAAAAAGATTTATCAAATTTTCACTGTAACATTGTGACAAGTTGCAGCTAAAAAAGTAAGTCAAATGAATTTTTCAATTAAAAATAATTAAAATTGTTGGTTGAAATAATTAGCTTTTCTTAGTGCTATAAAACCCACAATTTTACAATGGTTTTTTAAATGTCACTCAAAGAGAAGGATAATGTTAAGATCATAACGGTGAGACCCTTCCACACAAGCTAATAACTATTTTTGATCTCTTCAATGGAGCAAAGGAACCGATCTTTTGTGCTTGGATGCCATTGAATCCAAAATTGAGATGTGTTCATGTTCTAGGTGCCGTATTCCATAAATCACCTCATCCTTACTCAATCTTGAGACACAGTGTTTTGTTCTTATAACAATCTCAAGACCCCAATAAATTATTCCACAAGCACAGAATTTGAAATCGTAATGGACCTAATGGTTAGACTTAGTTCTCCATTCCTTGATCATTCACCCAACTTTGCAGCATTGTTTGGGTGTTAATCACATTGTTCAAACTAACAGGCATACAAACCATAATCCAACAATTGTGAACAATAAGTAAAATAGAAATTCACTCTCACATACAGTAAATTTCTCAAAAACATAAAACTCAGCAACACACACATAAAAACAAGCAAAGTTAGAACCTTTACCATGACCCAAGGTGTATCCAGACCCAAGAAAGCAAGAACTTTGTAAAGCACAACAAACACCATCGGATGCAAGTAGCTTCGAATCCCCCTCGACCATTCCCACGTCAGATGACCATATCTGTTCATATTGCATCAAATCCAACACTTTTTTTTTATATAATTAAACTCAAACTACATAAAAACTAAATACCAAGTGAAACAGAGAGAGATGGGTTGTGAGTGAGTGAGTGATTACCCGAAAGCGATTCGATGGGCGACTTCCAAAGCTTGCCAATGCTCATCTGGATTGAAGTAAGTCTGAATCAGAAGCGAATTAACCATTCGAAAGATCAAGCAGAGTGTGAAAACTCCCTTTAGTGACTTAAATGTGGGACCTTTAGAGGGGGGTTTTTGATCTTGTTTGGTTTTTGAAAAATTGGGGTCTGAGGTTTCGTCTGGTGATTGTGAAGTGTTGGATTTGGGTCTCTTCTTCAACATAGCGAGTGAAGTGAAGAGCGAGAGAGAGAGTGTTTTGGGTTGATTGGTCGAAAGGGGTGTTGCGAACTTCAATAAAGATTCGAAATTTACAGAGAATCGAGTGTGGAGATGGTTTATGGATTCTGTTGTTGGTGGTGTTGCAAAGGTGGGAGCTTTTGTGGTTGCAGCTATGGAGGTCTGAAAGATTCAATTAAGGTTGAAGAAAAGTTATTAAGGAAGGCTTTCATGGGCTTGGTTTCAGGCCTAAGTCTTTAAAGCCCAAAACCTAAGGTTACCCAATTAGTAATGTTACCTAATTAGTAATTACACATCCTAACAGCGAGTTTTTTTGTTTTTTTTTTTTTTTATTATTTTATTTTATAGAATTAGACGTATTAATTCTGATTGGAATAAGCACCATGGGGTGTTGATCAGTTAACATTAAGTGCTTAATGAAAATTCATGACAAAAATAAGCTCGAAATAAATTTGTAACGACCGTTGTTGTCCTTCTCCTCCACAACCATCATCTTTTCTCCACCTCCTCTCTATTTGCGATCCATGTCGCCATTGCCACCACCACCCTCCTTGGCCTCCCCCTCTTCCTCTTTTTCCTCTTCATTCTCTTTATCTCTATTGAAAATTGTACGAGGGATAAAAGGTGGTTATTGGTGGTAGTGGAAAGGGGGTCTTTATGGTATTTGGAAAGAAAAAACAATGGATAATGGGGGTTAATGTTGGTGATTTGTGGTGGGCGATAAAAGTTGTGTTGGTGGGCAAAAATGCCAAACAACTACAATCCATTGCCTAAAAATAAATACCTTTTAGTTTTAAGTTTACATCTTCGCTCATTCAGAAGCAAAACAAACAGTTCATTCAAAAGCTCATAACTTCTAACATCAGCTTATAAGTAATTAAAAAAAAAAACCCACCTAAGTGTGACTTGAGACCTGATAGATGCATGACATAAGGTGGCATTGAAATTCAGACATTCTAGGAAACAAGGATTGTGATTTCGCGAAATTATACGGAATCTCGCCGAAATTTTCATTTTTTTGAAATTATGAAAAGAAAAAGGTGAAAATAAAGTTATTTTTTTTCGAGGGATTTTCCAAAAAATTTCGAGGTTTTTTCGTAAATTTCCTTTTTTCATAAAAATACAAAAACCAACTACTAAAAATTACATTTTTTTAGGATATTTTCGACAAATTTCAGGATTTTTCTTTCTATTTATCATTTATTCTAATTATTTATTGCTTTTTGAAATCACCCCATAATTTTCTAATTATCACTTCTTTTACTTATATATTGATTTTTAACGGTAATTTGCAACTTGCCCCTTATTATACATAGCTAATTAATAAGTAGACCCATCATTAATCACTATTACAATTACCCCTTGACTAGCGGACAAAATCTATAGACCGTATATTTTCAAATTAAATGACCAAAATGCCACTAAGAAATCAAAAACTGAGATTGAATATTTCGAATCTCGAACATCTCATCCCGAGGAAAATTCTAAGGGCGAACTGAAATCTTAATCGTATCTCGAGAAAAATCCAACAGTTTATTTAAAGATTTATATCTCAAACGGCTCATCTCAAGGAAAATCCAATGTCCAAATTTAATCTTACACAATTCATCTCGAGGAAAATTTTATATTTCAAACATCGCATCTCGAGAAAAATCCAATGGACCTGATTTAATACAACGGTCCAGATTTTATATCTCAAACAGCTCATCTCGATGTAAATCTAACGGTTCAAATTTTAATTGTGCCCACATCTCGAGGAAATCCAATGGTCTAAATTTAATTAGTCCAAATTTAATCATGAACACATCTCGAGGTAAATTTAACTTTTCAGATTAACTGTGCGTGCATCTTGAGGTAAACTAACAGTTCAAATTAGGCCACCAATTGTAGCTCAGTTGGTCGGACATCCACTCTCTTTGTGAGAGGTCGCGGGTTTGAGACTCACCAGTTAGGATTTTGTGAGTTTTCGCCCGATTATTAGGAGCACATTTGCTCCGCCGTTGATAAGCATTCGGGTATTGAATGCAGCTGCTTAGATGGACTAGACCGGAGCGAAGCGAAAGCGAGTCTTCATGTAAGGTGGAGGCGATGGACCGGAATGAAAGCAAGTCTTTATGCGAGATGGAGACGACGAGGACATTAAGTAGCAACAATATTGTAGCATTCGGGTTTGGTTTGGTTAACCCTATAGGGTCAGTCATGTAGCCTTCGGGCATGGATTAATAAATAAATAAAAAGGGTCAACGACCCAATTTAAAAAAAAAAAAAAACAGTTCAAATTACTTGTACATACATCTCAAGGTAAATCTAACGATTCAAAATTTTATCATGCCCGCATCTCGAGAAAAATTGGATGATATAAATTTAATCAGTCCAAATTTAATTGTGAACACATCTCGAGGTAAATCTAACTATTCAAATTAATTGTACACATATCTCGAGGTAAATCTAACTGTTCAAATTTGCTCATGCACGCATCTCAAAAAAATCTAATGGTCCAAACTTTAACAATGCTCGCATCTCGAGGAAAATCAAAACAGTTTAATTTAATTGTGTACGCATCTCGAGGTAAATATAACGAGTAGAGTTTAACCATGCACGCATCTCGAGAAAATGTAATGATTCAAATTTAATCGTGCACACATCTTGAGCAAAATCCGACGGTTGAAAAAAAAACTAACTTCTTCATCCTCCTCTTCTCCTTCTTCCTCCTCTGGTTCACAGCCTCGCCATTATCGAAACAGAGGAGGATGAAGGGAAGGGGAAAAGGATGAGGAAAGAAAAAGGAGGAATGAGGAGGATTAAGAAGTGGAATTTTTTTTATCGTTAGATTGAACTCGAGATGCGCGCATGAGTAAACTTGGAATGTTAGATTATCGAGATGCATGCGCGATTAAATTTGAACCATAAAATTTTTCACGAGATGTTTACATGTTTAAATCTGGACCGTTAGATTTACCACAAAATGTGTGATTAAATCTAGATCGTTAGATTTACCTCGAGGTACTGTACGATTAAATTTGATCGTTAGATGTACCTTGAGATGTGCGAGATTAAATTTGAACTGTTTGATCTACCTCGAGATGTGTGCGACTAAATTCGGACCGTTTGATTTACTTTGAGATGCATGTGTGAATAAATTTTGATCGCATTTACCTCGAGGTGTGTGCGATTAAATTTGACCGGTAGATTACCTCGAGATGTGTGATCAAATTTGGGTCGTTAGATTTACCTTTAGATGTGTGTGATTAAAACTGGACCGTTAGATTTACCTCGTGATGTGTGTTATTAAATCACCGTTAAATTTACCTTGAGATGAACTGTTTGAGATTCAATTTTTTTAAATCAATTGTTGTTTTTTTCTTGAGATATGATTTCTTTTGGTCCTTAGCATTTTCCTCGAGGTGAGATGTTCGAGAACGAAACATTAAATCTAAGACCTTGATTTCTGAGGGGCATTTTGGTAATCTGCTATAAAAACTGACGGTCAATGGACGTTAATCGCTAGTCAATGGGGTAATTGTAATAGTGATTAATGATGAATCTACTTATTAATTAACTATGTATAATAGGGGGCAAGTTGCAAATTACCCATTTTTCAAACCATCTCTTGATTTTCTAATTACAGGGGGCAATAATGCTTAATGCAAAAGTTTACGGCGGTTACATAAATTGGGTGCTTGGTAAATTTTATGGAAAACGATTATTAGAATTTGAATTCAAGGCCTCTGCATCTCCTAGTTATAAAATTCTGCAAAACTTTGCGGGACAAAATCTCTCGCATTACTTTGCAAAACTCTCATCACTTTCTTTCACAACTATCATCATCGCTACTACCACGACCTCCATACAATAACCATCACAACCACCACCATCGCCACCTCCACCAACACCACTACCATAGCATAATCACCACAACCAACACCACTTCACTATTATCACCATAATCACCGCCATCGCACACCACCACAACAACCATAGCATATCAACCACCACCGCCATTGCCACTACCACAACCACCATAGCCACCACTGCAACTACCACCACCATAACAAAACCATCGCACCACCACCACCATAATCGTTGTCACCGTCTCAACCACTATTACCACCGCAACTACCATAGCATACTCACCACAACTACTACCATCTTTACTATTACCGCTACCACAACCATCACCACCACCACCACCACCACAACACCATGATCACTGGCACAACCACCGCCATGACCATGCCATAATTACAACTACTATCATCATAAACACCACCCACAATCATTTGTCAGATTTGCATTGATTTTTTTAATTACTATCAAGCGTTCGTAAAGTGATGCAATACAAACTAATACATTGCAAATTAATGCATTCGCATCAATTTGCGAGATGCATTATTTTACAGTGTACCAAGTGGAGTCTTAATGTGTTTAATACAACTATTTACTTGCATATTATTATTTTTTCACTTATTTAATATACCCTCGAAATTCATTATATATCTCATCTATCCTCGAAATTTTTACGTTTTTTCTTTACACATCAAAATATTTCTCAAATTATTTCTTAAAATCAGGAGACCAAAATTAACTCGAAAAACGAAATCACAATCCTTGCTAGCAAAACAAAGCCGAGTTTTGCTATGAACATAGGAAAAATGACATAATCGAATTCTAAAAACTTGGAAGAAGACATGATCAGTTGTTTACCAGACCATTGCCTACTTCGCATCTTATCTTTCATAGATCTAAACTGCAGGCTGAACAAGCATTCTAAGTCAAAGATGGAGGCATTTGTGGACTTCTATTCCTTCTTCAGATTTTACGTATGCTGATGTGATCCAAAGACTAAAATATTGTATGAGTTTTGATTTCAATGCAACATGTATATGACATTCTTCCCGAAAGGATTGATAATAGAACGAAAAGGTTAAAAAGTGGTATTTCATGGAACACTTCCTAGAACCTTTAGTAGTAATTTCTATTGAGTTGCAAGTTTTGGAGTTAGAAGAGATGGTTATAAAAGATGGTGGGTTTGTGCCCTCCTGAAAGTGAAAGCTTAAGCAAATGCCAAAACTTCTCAACAAGCTCAGCAATGTATAAGAGTTATGGTTAACTGATTTTTGTGTTTTGTCAAAAGTGTAATGGCTCAGTGATTGAACAGTGGTGGATGATATCACTAGTTCACAGGGTCAAATTTAATCGACAGCATTTGGAGTGAGAGGGGTTAAGAGATAAAAAAAAAAAAAAAAAAATAATTCTTGTGCTTGTTTATTTTAAGACTTTAATTTGGAAAGCACAGTCAACCACCTCAATACGCTTGAGAATGAGATGAACAACTTTTGAATGTCTACCGATGAAATAAAATTTCTGGAAGGGGTGTTAAGAAGTGCTCTGGCTTTGGAGAAAATCATATTCTCAGCTTCATCACATTCTTACCCACGCAAATTGAAGGTAATGGAAAACAAGATTAAAAAATTCCAATGAGCCTCTCCAAGTATCTTAGTGTCGTGTTATCATGAAATTTTATGTTTTGAATTAATGAACTTGAACTACATGGTCACCAATGATGATCCTAATGGGAATTTCTCAGATCGAAACTTGGTTTTCCTATCTATTCATTCATTTCGTTAAGGCTTTCCTTAATTTAATTGTTGTGAATTTTAGAACAATGAGAATCATTAAACAAAAATTATTCTTCTTGGAGAAATTGAGCTTTGGAAGACAATACAAAATGATGTTGTAGAGAAATAGAACCAAATTAGACATGGATTCACTGTAAAACCTTTGGACGAGGACAACATTCATACAAGAGAAACAACCATCAATCGTGCAAGGTAAATTACAAATAACTAAAACACATAATGACACTAATTATTTGGTGCATCTTCTGGAATTGCTGCCCTGAAAATCCCAATCTTTGGTAACTTTAATTATTATATGCCGTGCTATGAGATTGAAATTGTTTTCAATTTGTTGCCACATCCAAAGTTGACGACTTGAAGAGAGGTTGAACGACAAGTGACCCGGGGGGTCTAAATGAATGATTAGCTAGATGCTCAATGGAACTGTTCTTTTGCACCATGGTACCCGTAACAGATGGAAAATTCAAAAAGGAAGAGCAAGGAGGGAATAATGGGCCGCCCATGGCTATGGCATTTTCTTGTTTTCACTTACTATGGTAACTTACAGTGTTTGCAGGTAATCTACAATTTCACTAATGTATGCAGTTAGCAGTTAAGCGAACCGAATCCTTTACCCCAGAATAGAGTGGCAGTCATACAAATATGAGCCTAGACATGCATTGTAGTATCTATTCCATACATCTGTATCTGTCAGGCGATAGCTTTATAAATAACTACAGAAATATTGAGAACTAACAATGACAGCACTAAACATGAGCATCTACCGCAAATACAAGCACTGAAAGATATCTGAAACCAAAAAGATAAGTATGAAGGGAAGATGCAGGCATACATGTTTTCCATGGCTGAAATCAGTAAAATGTGAAACTCTCAGCCAAGTCCTTGATCGAGAAAGGTAGCACATGCAGATAACTATCTGAGAGGATAAAATCACAAAATGACATCAAACATCTCACATGTATAAAGCCATAAAACTGTAAAATGGTCATATTTGATAGCTGTTATAATTGGCAAACTTAATTTTCAAAAAATAATAATAACAATGTATTGCATCAAAAGCCTTGCGAAGTTCCTATCCTCGACAAGGTATGGATAACATTAAAAAATGGTTTCCTTGTAGATAAGTTAACATTCATGGATCTATTTTATGTACTAAAATTCTGAGTTCAGCAAGTTTGAAACATTGCTCTTGGAGAAATGTAAATCTTGGGGAGTAGGGTATATGGCAATTACATTATTTGATGGAAACATCTGTATGTCAAAGACATGTATGAGATAGTGAAAGTGGTAGATTGGCACATTTTGATTGATGTAAACATCTACATGACATGTTTATTGATATCATGCATTATACAAAAGTAGTTTTCCTAGGTGTCCACTACTTCTAGCTGATTGAAGTGATCAAACTAATACTCTCAGAAAAATTTATCTACATTTATGGTTTTTATATTGGAAAATGCTAATGACTAGAATGTTGTATTGTGTCAAAAGCCTTGCTCTGTTTCTTATCGTTGACATGGTAGAGATCACAACAAAAAGGTTTTCTTATACAAGACACTTCTACACTCAAGTATTTTACATAAATTCTGAGTTCAGCAAGTTTGAAATATAACTCTGAGAGAAATGTCAATCTTGGGGAGCAACGTATGTAACTTAAATTATTAGATCAAAACATCTCTATGACATAAGGGGGAAGGGATTCTTTTATATATTGGTAATAGTGTACTAAGCTATAGTGTACTCGTATATATATAAAAGTTGTTTACAAATACAGACAGAAGAACAAATACAGAAGAGGAAAGACTAAAAAAATATGAAAACGATTCTAGACACTCACAATCGTCGAGTACTACGACGTTACGAACATAGAGAACAAGTAATGCCTCTCACCCATCTATCTAGGCTACTTAGATGAGGTTATTTTATTTTATTTTCCTGAGACACATCCAACAAGTTTAACAGCCAAATTATCAACACATCTCCAATACCCATACCACCATTGCTCTTTGCTCAGAGCCAAAATCAGAAAGAGACCCCCAAATCCAACTCCATAACCCAAAGCAACCATCCCATAGAGCAACCACCTTTCTCCTGCATCTTCCTTATCATTGTCCTTTACCATGCCACGATCAGTAGTTGCAGTGGAGTCACCCTCACAGCTCTTCCTCAAAGGGAATCCACACAACATAGCATTGCCAACGTAAGCTGACCCGTCCACACTTAATGTTTCAAAGTGATTTCCTATTGGAATTCTACCTCTTAAATCGTTGTAAGATAAATTCAAATATCCAAGGGAGTCGATCATAGACAAGGTCTGCGGAATCTCTCCACTCAAGTAGTTGACACTTAGATCCAAAGACTCTAGTCCAACCATTTCCCCTAAACTCTCTGGGATCTCACTGGAAAGACCATTATGTGACAGGTTTAGCATGTACAGCCCCTTGAGTAGGCCAAATTCATGTGGGATGTACCCAACAAGAAAGTTGCAAGAGAGATCGATTCCACTAGTGTAAGTGAATACCACTAAATACTGTTGTGTGGTACCTTTGGCCACCATTTGCAGTTGCACTCCAACCGCCATAAATGAAATCACATAAGCAAGCAATTTTCTACTATTTGGTCTAGTCTTCAGCATCTCCAAATCCCCTATTTCATTCGGAATGTGACCAGAGATTTTGTTACTTGATAAGTCCAAGACCTGTAGTTTCTTCAAATTGGTGATCTCTGTTGGGATTGATCCATTGAATGAATTGGACCGTAATACCAGAATTTGAAGCTTTTGGAGGTCACCGATGAAAGTAGGAATTCCTCCTTCAAAATCATTATTATGCAAGTTTACAACTTGCAAGTCCTTGAGCAGTCTGATGAAACTGGGAAATGCACCAGTCAAATTGTTATCATTCAACTGCAGTGCTTTAAGATGCTTCGCCTGTCCAAGCTCCTCTGGAACATCTCCAGTGAAATGATTCGCACCAAGGTCCAAAGAAATTAGAGAACCACATTTTCCTATACTTGTAGGTACTGCTCCAGAAAGTGTGTTTTGTGAAAGATTAATGCTCATCATAATATTGCCAGGTGAACAAATAGAGACTGGAATAGGACCCGAAAGTTCATTTCCCGCTAAAGAAACATACCTTGCATTAGAGAGTCTTTCTCCAAACTCGCTTGGAATTTCTCCAGTGAAACTATTTGAGGACAGATCAAGAACTACTACATCATCAGGTGGAAGAGGAAGAGGGCCTTCAAATTCATTACTGGCCAAATTCAGTATTTTCATAGTGCCAAAAAGAGCATGCGTGATGGAAAGGGTCTGGTGTTTTGTTCCACCAATATGAAGTATAGGTGGGAGGACACCATGGAGATAGTTGCGTGAGAGATCCAAGAAATATAGGTTTGGGAGATTAAAGAGGCAAGAAGGGATAGTTCCAATGAGATTGTTAGCAGCCAAATCCAAGAAGACAAGCTGAGTGAAGTTGCACAAGAATGAAGGGATAGATCCATTCAATTTGCATGACTGCAGCTCTAGAACCTCAGGCCGAAAACTAGGAGGCGGTGGGTACTGAAAATTTTCTACTGTCACCCCACTAAAGCCAAGGCCTACAGAAATTGGGTAAGAGTTTTGGAATAATGAGGTCAATGAAACCGTTCCTTCCATGGAATTCTCGGCAACATACAATCCTGTAAGGTTTGGGAGCACACGAATACAACTGGGCATTCTCCCACTGAATTTGTTACTTCCTAAATGGAGTATTTGAAGAGATGAAATCTTGCAAATAGAGTCCGGAATAGGTCCTTCTAAATTGTTTTGATATAAATTCAACGTCTGGAGGCTATTCAGACTTGAGATGTTGGTAGGAAGATGACCTGAGATCTTGTTTAAGTCGAGGATCAGATATTGCAAGTTTGAAAGATTTGTAATTGAAGTAGGTAGATAACCTTCAATCAAGCAGCTAGAGGCATCAACATATTGCAATGAAGAGATGTTAGAAATTGATAAGGGAATGGATCCTATAACATGAGTTGATGAGATAGACAGTACTTCAAGATTAGGCCATGGATGAGCAAAGATCGAAGCAAGATCCACGACGAGGTCAGGATTATTACCTAGACGAAATGCTTCCATTTGAGGAAGGTAAGGAATTGAGCCTTGTACATGAGAATTTATGAAATCAATGACGGAAAGAGATGTGATATTAGCTAACTGAACTGGGAGTGGGGAGTTCAGGAAATTGAAATCCATTTTAAGATATGAGAGACGTGTAAGATTGAGGAATTCATTGATGGGAACAGCGCCAGAAATTCTACAGTTAGAGAGATCTAGCAGTCTGAGGTAAGAGAGAAATGATATCGGTTTTGCCCAGCTCATCGTTGAAGATGGAGAGTAAAGATCAACCCCACTCAAGCTTAGAACTCTAAGATTAGCCAACCCTCTCAACCAACTTAAACTTGTTGAAGAAATATTGCTAGTTATGAAGTAAGACCGTTTGGAGTTGAATGATGCTTCTGAAGAAGATAAGTCATATGAAAGGGATGAGAAGTCAATAATGAAAATAGCACATGAGATGTCGAGGGACTGCAAGGTAGATAAGTTGGCGAACTGTGTAGCTATGGAGCCTGAAAACATAGAATTCGAGAGGTTAAGATATGAAAGACTTGTGAGGTTATCAAAGCGAGGAGAGATGCTAGAGTATTGGAAATTGTTGAAGCTCAGATCAAGATACCGAAGATGACTAAGTGTAAAGAGGGATGGAGAGATTGTACCATTGATTGCTGTGGACATGGAGGAAGTAAGGACAAGTTCTGAATTGGGATTTCGAATATAATTGTCTGGATTTGGGTTTCGGAGATCAATGGTGATAACATGGAGAGAGGTTGAGGAACACTGAATTCCATGCCAATCACAACAATTTCGGTCCTGCCATGAGTTCAAGCGACCCAAAGGGTCTGTTAGAGAGGATTTAAAGCTCAAGAGTGCTGTTCGATCGTGATCATGGCAGCTACGAACAAAGGGAAGCTCAGAGAGAAAGAGTAAGAGAAGGGTAACAAGGGAATGGAAGTCCATGTCTATGGATATTTGCTTGTTTCTTCCCCTATAACTTTGAAGACTATCTTCACTAGTAACAGAAATATTGTGATGAAAAGATGCAAGATACCTATGACAGACTTACAACAATATAGTTGTTTCTTTCACCAAACAACTCCAAATAGCAAAACAGTTGACATTTCATAGCTAGTATAACAGTTACATATAAAAGTATTTTCAAACATTGACTAGATCATACTATCATATGAAGAGCCTTACCAATGAAATGTATTGATTACATCAACATGATTTCCTTAACTTATCTTAGGCACAGTCAAGAAATCATGTCCACTAGTAATTTATCACCAGTTGTTTAAGTAGTAACTCCTGGCTAATAAGTCAATCTTGTGGAAGGTATGAACACTTATTTATGTTTCCTGTAAACACCTGCATGACATTTGGGATGTTATTTTATCTTTTGTTTTCCCATCATGAGTTTGATATTAAATGTTGATGTAATCACCTTCAACTAGTTCTTCCTCATGCTAACACTCATGTTTATTGATATGATTCAAACTGATTCAACTAATATTTCTGAAATAGATTCATCAAATATCAACATAACACTTGCAAAACACTGATAATCTTCACTAAAAAAGTTCCTTCAGGAATACAGGGAAAATCAAATAAGAACAATCACGTCTCTGTCAAAAAAATTCAGATGAATTTTACAGTAACGAAATTGGTAACTTTTCAGGATTGCTTGGGACATCCATCTTAGTTTATGGATTTTGCTTGGGACATCCATCTTGGTTTATGGATTCTGTATTTTTCAACATGAGGAGATGCTAGAAAATAGTGGACCTACATGGTTCACAGTCTAAGTGTCCATACATTTGTTTGAAGTGTTAAGTTTTAGTCCCACATTTAACTTGATAGTTTATGTATCTCTAGCATTTCCGATTTATCTATATACAAAGTAGTGTTTCAGATTTATAGCTTAGGCAATGCAATAAAAAGGAAAATGCTGTAGTCAAGGTAAAAATGTCAATCTTGGGAAATAAGGTATATGTAAATTCAAAAGGAAATGTCTTTATTTATATACAATATTCATTACAATGTAATATATTAATAGGTAAATTCACGTAAATACAGAAGAGGAATCTAAATACCAAATGAAATAGAGAGAGATGGGTTGTGACTGAGTGACTACCCGAAAGCGATTCGATGGGCGACTTCCAAAGCTTGACAATGCTCATCTGGATTGAAGTAAGTCTGAATCAGAAGCGAATTAACTATTCGAAAGATTAAGCAGAGTGCGAAAACTCCCTTTAGTGACTTAAATGTTGGACCTTTGGAGGGGGTTTCTTGATTTTGTTTGGTTTTTGAAAAATTGGGGTCTGGGGTTTAGTCTGGTGACTGTGAAGTGTCGGATTTGGGTCTCTTCTTCAACATTGCGAGTGAAGTGAAGAGCGAGAGAGGGTGTTTTGGGTTGATTGGTTGAAAGGGGTGTTGTGAACTTCAATAAAGATTCAAATTTTACAGAGAAGGGATCGAAGAGAGGACCCGGGGGGGGGGGGGGGGGGGGTGCTCCAGCGCACAAAGCGCATCACGGGCTCCTGCGCACAAATCACATCCGTAGGATCTGATCCGACGGTTCAGATTAATGCACTTAAAAAAAATTTATTTTACAATTTTTTATCTTTGGATTAGACTTTAAAGTTTTTTTTTTTTAATTGACCCTCGGGTCCCACTTCTCCCATCTCCTCTCTCCATTTTCTTGGTTGCTTCTCTCCGTTTTATTTATTTATTTCTTTCTTCTTCGATTCCTTCTCTTGGTTCGATCGCTTCTTCCCTTCTTGCATCTTCCTTTTTCGCAAAACGTAAGCAAATCTTCACTTCGTCTCAGATTTCGATTCCAGCGCTTTTGAAACAAGCTTTCAAGTTATTCATTTCTTGAAAAAAATTTCAGAAAAATAAAGTAATCTCATGAAAACTTTAGAAAAATTTTCAATCACAAAAACAAAGTAAACTTCAATTTTTTTTTCAGAAATCACAAAAAAAACTATTGTTCGCCCGAGACAATGTGAGGTTTTTGCAAAACCTCACATTGATCTGGGCGAACAGTAAAAACTTTTGCTAAGAATTTCCTGTTCGCCCGAAACAATGCGAGGTTTTTGCAAAAAACTTGCAGTTCTGGATTAACAAGAAATTTTCAGCAAACTTTTTCAGACATATTTGCGTGACTTTAGTAAATTGATCATAACTTTCTCATTTCAAAATATTTTCAAGTGATTCAAATTGTTTTTATTAGATAACTCAGAGTACTACAATTTTTGTCTATTGATCAGCTTAAGAATCGGTATCGATCGAGCACATAAGTTGGCCGAAAATCAGGGACACTATCCCATTTTCATTGCATAACAGATTTATGCGACTTTAGTAAAATGACCATAACTTGCTCATTTCACAACATTTTCAAGTGATTCAAGTTATGTTTATTAGATAAAAAATAATGACTAGGATGGGGAAATGGGTACAAGTATGTATTGAGCAGAGCGTCACCTCATTCAAGAGCAATATCATTTTAGCTGCAATATCTCTTGTTGCTTAAAGGCTAAAGACATTAGTTGCCAGTTTCCGGGATTTAATAAATTTGCGTTGATGAATTTTAGTGTAAGGGGAGAGTTTGTACATTTTTAGGATTGCTTTGGAAATTCACTGTATTTTAAGTTGGACATAAAAATTCAATTTGAAGGGTTGGGGATGGTTCAAAATGGTTCGAGCAGATTATGTTGCCCAGATTGGTTTAGGTGCTAGAGTTAGGAGTCTTTCAAGTTAATGCCACATTGGCTGGGTTGTATTTCAAGCCCTCCAAAAGAAGCATGAACCATATGTTTCCAATTATCTAAGTACAATATATTGCTTTTAGTTTATAGGCAATACAATTAAAAAAAAATGACATGGTCAAGGTAACAAGTACCTATATGAGGGTATAAGGATTAAGGATATCACCTAAGATGGATTATTTTCTTAAACATGAAATCAGGTAAGTTTCAGTGTAAATTTGTCACAATGTATATCTCAAATGCAACTATATAAGAAATCAAAGTTACAACTCATATATACATGTAGACTGAATCAATAGAAAAACATAACTAATGATATAATAGAGAGTTCAGATTTACAAGTTTCTGATATCAGAGACATCAGTCCATAGAAGAATTCTTCTGGGTCGATCCAAAAACCGCGCTTGCCAAGCAGGTTCATCATTTTCGTGCACAAAACCACTCTTTATATACAATTTTCTTGCGGGTTCATTATCAAAAGCAACGTGAACATACAGATCAGTTATACCTGAGTGAGAAAAAGAATTTTTTTGTTATTTTAGTGTAACCAGATAATGAAATTAAATAATTAAAAAAAAAAATTAAGGGAGCATGGGGGTGGGGAGTTAAGGACTGATTAGTATGCTCACATATCAAGCTTGGATCAGGATCCAGAATCAAGGTATTTAACATTGATCATTGAAGAAATACAATTCTAGATCCAGAATTAAAAATGGTACTCTTGTTTAGGATAAGTATATAATAACTTAAAATTTGGTCGCGGATCTATAATCCTATCTATTTCATAACCTAGTAAAATTGGAATACAAAATGCTATCATTCAGCCAGGATAAGTGCATGAGGAAACAAGTACAATCATCACTCACAGTAATATTCGACAAAAGCTATGTAACAACGATACTTCATTTTCAAACATTTCCCATGTTGGACACGTATCAAAGCTCGGATAACCAAACACTTACTGGATTATAGAATTAATTTTAATTGATGAGAATTGGTCCATTGATTGATGAAGTGATTTCAAATTGAAATTCAGACTTTCCTTAATCAAGCATGAACATCTAGAACACCCAAACATTATTTTGTAACTCTAGCTTCCAATTTTGAATTTCTCTTCAGTCATAGTAATTCTAGCTACAAAATAAAACTACTGCTTTGAGGTTTTAACTGAAGACATTACTTATCACTGAGATTAACGTTTGGTTACTCACGGACTGTAAGGGGATGAAAGAGTAAGTGAATAGGATATGAAAAAGAAAGAAAAAAAAGTGAGGTTGTAGATGAATTTTTTTTTTTTTTTTGAAAGGTTACATATTTATTCACTTAACCATCCGAACCCAAATGCCGCCGGCAAGGTTTAAACCCACAACATGGGGGACAAACCACCACATCTTTAGCAGATGAGATTCCAATCCCCATTTTTGTTGGAAACATGGGAGTATGGTTTCTATATTTTTTCAAAAAACATTAGGTTGTTTATCACCACTCTTGGTAAATCCTTTGAAAGGGGTTAGATTCCATGGGATCTCATTCCATGTGAGCAAACATACCTAAGTGTAGAATTATTTCCACTTTGACAACTTCATAGTATTCGCTGAAACATCCTTTACACTCTCTTAGAACTTTAGCCATTAAAAATGATTTGCCCTTGTACTAAAAGAAGAAAATCTATGAAATCATTACCATGATATCTCAATAAAGGTTCCATCAGAAATACATGAGAAAATATATAAACATATTGAACAAGCATAATCCGCATCTCCTAGCCACATTAGATGTCAGACAAGAAAGAAAGCGATTGGGGAAATGTGTACAGCTATTAAAAAAATAGTTACCCCATTCATGAGCAACATCCTTTGACTTGAGAATAAGTGAGGAGGCCACACCATTTCTGAGAAGCTCCTTAGCTACACATACATTGCTCAAATATGCTCTCGCAAAATCCGATCCAATGCCCTGTTAAGATAAAACTCCTAAGCTGAAATTGTCTGTCTATTCTAGGGCAGATAGAATGAAAGGCCCAATCTCATAAATAACTGAGTGTAACTGGCTACCTAAGAAAGTAGCAACTTTACTTGTCGATTTTGTAAATCTTTGCTCCTAGTGAAAAGAATTAAAAAGATCAAGAATGGAATACATCCTTTGAACTTTTGAAAGATCACTATGGAAATTCAAAATAATTACTATAGTAGACTGTTAAACATTCTCGCCTTTAACCATCTCAGGAACCAGATACTCAATCAAAAGATCTTCAAAACTCAACCTGATCATAAACAAGTAGTGGTAATATGTATTCCATGGATATGAGAAGTATGTATAAAAAAGCTGACTAACAAGAAAATTGGTATTCAACAAGCTTAACTTCAAAACACATAATAATAATAAAACATCAGTGATAACATCACATTGCGAAAAAAATCCGGTGTTCCTTATGGAAGCATTGGTACTCAAAAGCCTTGGAAGCATGTTACACAACTCATCAAGAGGTTTGAAAGACTAAGATATTATTAAGAGATCTAGAAGAAGCCATAATCTGACTAAGATATTAACGTTTCCTTCTTGAATAAATGAAAAGTTACACATAAGAATTACTCTGAAAATAGCTCTTCCATTCATCGGATTATTTGGCGGAACATTAAGTATGAAAACTCCCATATGGGAACATACATGCCTTCTTTTAAAAAATTATACTTATGAAGTTAGTTACAACTCAATACCTCCGGTCTCTTTCCTGTTATTTCATCTGGAAGTCTTAGACACTGGTTAAGGTCAAGGGTCCCAATCACGACTCTGTCTTCTCCATTATCAGAATACTACAAAAGATAATAAAAACAAACGCGTTGGATGCTTTAAATGCTAATCAGAGAAGGAACAACAACATCCGTCAATTAGATGTAATCATCGGTTATTTCTGTAAACAGTATTTTGACCATATTTTGCAATTAAAATGAATTGTAAAGGGATGAATGATGCTTGTAAATGGATATTAAGTTGCTACATCACAGCCACATACAGAGGATACAAATTTCTAAACATGACTTCTGGAATCTGGATATATTTTTTTCATATATATTCATTAGGGGTAGTTTTGTTTGATCTTTTGGTTGTATGTCAGCCCCCTTTCTAATCAATACTCAATGAATCACCAACTTCTTCTTTTCTCTAAAACGCTGATCTGGGCAGACCAACTGGTGGGTATGTCGTAGATGTATTAAAAAAACTCACATGATAAATATTTACTATAAAGGTACAAAATATATCCATTATCAAGGCTGAAGTATTAGCATCACACTAAAATAACATACACAATTAATTAAAACCACAATAATGTGTTTGTGTCGATTGTGCGAGTTTCTCATTCAGCTTCTAAAGTTTCAATGTAGTATTGACTAGGTTTAAAGCAATAAAACTAATAGAGTGGAAATTATTAGTGAAATACAGGAGTAAGATTTGTACCTTGCATAGAGAGCATAAATCTTCTGAAAAGCTTGACATCTGTGATAAAGGAACAGTTGCATTTATACAAGAAACCCTTTTAAATCCTACCCTCTTCCCAGCAATACGTTCCTTCAACGCCTCAAACTCACGCTCGGCCAAGTACTTCTTATGATCCTAATAGAACTTGACAAGGAATAAATATTATCAAGACAAAAGTAATATGTCATGTGCAATTAGAGATCCATTTCCATTACTCTATACTTCCATAAGGAAGTACATAGGATGAGAAAGACGATGTCACATTTTAAAGTACTTAAAGTTGATCCCATACATACAACCAAGGATGCACGGACACGGACACGCGTGTCGTGTCGGACACAGACACAACACGGCGACTTGGCAATTTTCAAAAAATTAGGACTCGACGACACAACGAAACGGTCAAACTTTACTTTTTATTACTTTTCTTTTATCTCATATGAACACAAATAACAACCTAAAGCTTAAAATTGTTAAAAAAAATTACTTTTGAAGCTGGAAGATGAGAGCTTAACAAAAGAAATAGAAAAATTTACAGAGATGCTCGGATAGTCAAAATTTACTGGGGAGTGTATCTAATTTACAAATTATTTCAAAATAGTGTGTAATTGTGTATCTAAGAGCAAATTAGTCATCAGAAACAGACAAATCAAATTACCGAGAAATTATATAGCAAAATACACTTTTTTGTGTGTATTGTATCTAATTTAGAGAGGGAAAAAACGACCTTGATGACGCCTGATGTACCATTAAATGAAAATGCCAGTCAAGAACTCTCAGATTGAGTACGGCGTGAAGATGTGCTCTAATTGAAGCAACCCCTCTCTCCGACTGAAGGAATCGAAGAATTGGCGATTGCAATTGAGTGCAGTAGAACTGGTGTTTCTTCAAGAATTACTTCCGAAAACCAACAGAGAAAAACAGGAAAAAAAAACAAAAAAAAAAAACAGAAGAAAAAAAAAACTGGCTGTGTCGGTCTCAGTCAACGTGTCTTGGCCGTTGACCGCGTGTCGGACGCGAGTCCGTGTCTGACACATATCCGACTCTCGAAACGGGAGTTTTTCGAAAAGTCCGTGCATCCTTGCATACAACATACCAACACTTTATTGAAGTGAAACCAGAAAACAAAAGGCAACATTTGACAAAGAGCTCAAGAAAAGCGAAAATGTAACAGTTAAACTGACAAAAATTGCAGCTTTCATCAAGCATTGGACATTCTTAATCCAATTTCTCATTTGCGAATCAAATTATGCTCAAAATTGAAATTTCCAATCAAAATATCCATTATTTAGGTAATCGAGATCATGGTAAGGTAGAATTCACACAGCCCACTTCCAAATGTGCAATTTTTGGCCTTCCAGCACAATTTTGCCCATAAAGAAAAGCAAAAAATGAAACAAATCTACTGGCAAAATTGCAGCTTTCCTAAATCCGATTTCGCATTAGCTAATCAAATTCGGCGCAAAATTGAAAATTTTCAATCTAAACCATCCATTCTTCAGGTAATGCAGATCATGGTAAGTTGGATTCACACAACCCACTTATAAAGTTAAATTTTTTTGCCTTTCCAACACGATTTCACTCACAAAGAATTCAATAACAAATAACACTTCAAACACAAAAATCCCAAACTCAAACACCCAAACAGAATTCATTCAATCAAACCAACCAAATGACTCAATTCAGAACTCACTTGGATGCCAAAAGACTCCTCCTTTTTGCAAGCATAGAACGACCTGACGCGAAGACAAGCAGCAGCCCATAGCTCATCCTCCGCAAACGCTTCACCCAGACTCAAATTCGACCTGTCTAGGGTTAGGGTTTGGTCAGTACAGAGCTGACAAGTGACAATCGATCGAATTCGATGACCATTTCGTCTGTAAATTCGAAACAAAGTGAGTGAAGAGTGGGTTCTGAAACTAGGGTTTTGAAATTTGGGGGAAAACAATTTGGGGTTTAGGAAGAGTGGTGGAGAGAGCAGAGCCATTTTAGTCCCTGTTTTTCTGGATAGAGAAGATGTGTGGGAGGGTTTTATAGGTAACTGAGTTTTACTTTTTGGATGGAGGCTCAAATTTTAAGATCACCTTCAATTGGCAAAGCTCAAAATGTGAAAGTTGTGTGGTTCACGTTTTAGGGTGGGTTTTTGTCAATCCCCGATTTTCAAAAAAATGAAAATCCGTAATTTCACGTAAGATTATTCGTTTTTCTAACAACATAAACATTTAGCAGCAACAACTAAAACATAGTTTGGAAAATTGAAACAAACTAAAAATAATCTAACCAGGAAACTCTAACGTTGCTAGCCCCACTAACGAAATTCCAGTAGTGCTGCTAAAATAATCTCTAAACCTGAAAGGCTAGTCAGCTACATTCCCAAAAGAATGTACCCAAGAAGCAAAAGCTCACTTGGGTCAGCAATAAAGCTAGTGTGAGTAATCTTCATCCCAAAAAATCAACACTTCAGCAAGTGATAATGTAAAATTAAACACAAACCATGAACACCACACAAACAGGTAATTCCTCAATGAGGCAAATGTGTCATGCAATAAAATCACAGTTCAAATAATTTAGTTCCCCAATAAGGCAATAATGTCATCATCCTAATAAGTAAATACGTATTTACTTGTACTTACTCTATAGATGTTGACTATGACAAGTCTGACCTGCAGAAATATTAGTGGACTTGTCATCCTGCATGAAAAGGGTTAGAAACAATATAAATATAATTTATTAATTAAACAGTTGTCTTCGTACAATATTTGACTTACACATATTATTCATTTTTATTTGAATTTGATCCATTTTTAACGGATTGATCACTTAGACGATACCACATTCGCACCACCTCTGTGCCGAACATACATGCTCGTATGCCTCTCTCATATAAAGGAGTATTTCTCCGTCATCAATGCCCAAGTGGGGACAAATCACATACAAACATTCACCCCGGATACTCCTAACTATATGAGTAACAAAAGTCACTCTTGGGCTATCAATGCGCATAAAGTCACGTCACATTTTTTACGGATAAATATCAAAGTCTATCTTAGACATAAAAATTCACCTAATTTTGGCAAGACTAACCCGAAGGTTATTTTAGTTTCTCTAAAGAAATAGGCGTCCTACATCAGCAAGACAGCCCGTAGGGTATTTAATTTCTCTATAAGATAGAGAAATCACAAACAACAAAGAGGTGTGGTAGTTTTAAGTGATACAATTCCAGATAATAAATTTTTTAAGGAATCATAGTTTATCAATATCATTTATTGTAATATCTCAGTTTCTGCCACAATGACATTTTGTCATTCATATATCAATTACAACAGCATCCACTCAACTTTTTTTGGAAAACATATAATTTGACATCTTGTCGATAATAAATCATTTCATAATATTATTCTCCCATTATTTTTGGGCAACCATCATTGTAACACCCCTACTTTTTCAATGACAATAAATATTTATGTTAATAAAAAATTCAAATTGAAATTTGTATTTTAAAACCTTCTTTCGTTTGACAAGTCGTATTTTTCGAATTTCAGTTAACTTTCTTACCTTTCGAATCTCGGGACGAGATTCCATTTAACGTGTGTATAATGTAACACCCCTAAATTTCATAAAGATAATTTATTTTATTTTTAATTAAATAAAATAGGGTTACATTTAATTTAATTAAAATTTTAAAATTTTAGGGTTTTATTTGGTGAGTTTAGAAGGTAGGTGCTTTCAGAAGTTCAGTGGGGGCGAATAGCCACCCACCTTATAAAGAGAAAACCCTTCTTCATTTTTCTTTTCTCCTTATTCCTTCATTTTTCTCCCCCTTCACGATTTCTTCTCCTCATTGGCGGCGAGCACGGTCTGTGATCGCACGTCGCAGCCGATCCCACCGCCCCAAAAGCCTTCCTTTCTCTTCTTTTCTCCTTCCTCTTATCCTCTTCAGCGGGATGATGGCGATGGAGACTGTGCACGAACGTGGTGCTGTGATGGCATTGCGAGGTGGTGGCAGCTGTGGGGAGATTGCGGGGTTGAGAAGAAGAAGTGGCTATCGTGGATCTGTATGAAGGGCAGAGAGAGCGTTGTGTGTGATTTTGATATTCAATGGAGGTGCGATTGGCTATGTGAGAAAGAGAAGACAGATCAGCAGTGGATATAGTAGAGTTGGCGTGCGATCAAGAGGGAGGTCTGGCGAGCAGGATCGTGGGAGAAAAAAATGGGGTCTGGATCAAAGTTGTTTCAGGGTTTGCTGGTATGCCAAACCAGTGAGTTCTCTTCGCATTCGAAAAATCGGGGCGTGACAATCATTTTCCTATAAAAACCTTCTTTAACAAAATGAGGATCAAAGCCCATGCAATAAAAATAATTTATATTTCTTACCAAGGCAATTTGTATAACAATTAATCAAAATTCAAGTCACAATACAAATACAAATACAAATACAAATACAAATACAAATACAAATACAAATTCACATAATAATATACATACCCAAATTCATCTCATCAATGATAAATCCTCTAATTTAATCTCAATGTACACATTTACATTACCATCATCCAAAATTTTAAATCTTATAATATCAACCCCAACAGTAACTCATAATCTATTTTTCAGAATTTATAAACTCATTCAAAAAACATAACCCATTGTCTTTTGATACCAAAATTGATAAACCCAATCAAATTATAACTCATTCTATTAAATTTCAAAATTGATCATCCTAATCAAACGATAATTTATTCTCTAAAACTCCAAAATTTATAAGCTCAAACAAACCGTAACTCACCCTATTTAATACCCAAATTTGATAAGCTTACATAAATCATTAAATCTAAGTCCAACCCACATATATATTCAACTAAACAACTTTGGGCCTAACTATTTAGTTCGGCCCGTAATAATACTCAATTCCTGAATTTCTGAACTCAATTCAAATCAATACCCAATTCCAAATCAAATTAGTACCCAATTTTCTTATTTTATGAATTCAATTCAAATCAGTACCTAATTCTTTACTTTCTGAACTTATAATCCCAATTCCATCAGCAATCTATATCTTTTATTTTCAGAACTTATAAGCTCAGCCCAGTCAACAACCCATATTCATTATAAGTCAGATCCACCATCCATATCCAATCCGTAATTCCAGTCCATATCCTACATCTTATAAGCCCAATTCCATAAATATATTAAAATCCCAATTTAACCAAGATAATTTCATTCCAATCTTTAAATCAATTAACAATAAAATAATTTTACCCAAATTCTATGTCATCCTTTAATCATTCCTCAATTAATCACCATTTCACAAAATACAACCATTTAACAATTTATCAAACTTACTCCACATGTCAAGTCCAACTCATTATTATGTCTAATAAAATAAATGACATGTACAACACTACTAATCAAAACACATTACATAAAACACTAACTATTTATACTACTGTGTCTTCCTTTATCTAAATTAATCTAAACTCAAACTTGTACTATTCCACAAACTCCATATTTTCCATCAAATACACTCATAAATATTCATATATTATTTTAAAATAAATATAAAGAGAATGAAGAAAAACTCACTTATTTGATCACGTAATGAATATCACAAAAGCCGCATTTATCTAAAATCTCACAAAGTCGAAAATCACAACAAAGATGTGAATACCCAATCAATTTCTCGAGCAAAAACACGTGCACATCACCCACACAAGCACATGTCACATCCCCTTCTCTTTCTTTCTTTCTTTCTTCTTATTTTCTCTTCTATCTTTTCTTCATCTATTTTCCTTCCATTTTTTTTTCTCTTCTTCAATTTCTCATTCCCTTCCCTCTATTTTGTCTTCTTCTTCATCATCGTTATTTCTCTCTCTCTTCCCTTTTCTTTTCTCTCCCCTTTTTTTTTTCTTCACTCCAAGCACTGTACGGCCAAAAAGAATACTTAAACCCAAAGACATCTCACTTAGGGTTTTAAGTAGGTAGTTATATTTGCACCCCTTCTAGCCGCCACTCAAAATTAAGTCCATAGATGAGTATAAACCCATCAAAATTAGGGTTTAAGTAAATATTTATATTTGCACCCATTTTTATATATATATTTAAACTGATCATATATAACTAATAAAATATTACATGAAATAATAAAAATGCACTATTTAGCCACCAAATATTTGGCTATCACTAGAATGCTAATTTTGTAAACCATGCATTATTAATGTGCAAATAAAATTTTGGTTGACATCAATAAAAGATGCATTTTACCGAACTTCAAATATTGAGGTAAATATATTTAGGTAGTTATAGGAAATGAGGTCATTACAATTTATTTTATTTTTGTACAAAAAATATTTATTAAGGTCATTGAAAAAACACGGGTGTTACGTGCTCCGATCATTTGAACTTTTTGTGCAAACTAGTGCAAAAAAAAGAAGAGTATATTTAGTTGTTATTATGGTGGAAGTATTCATGATGAATAGTTGTGTTTGTCTTGCATGGGTAACTCCTAGCAATATGTCTGCTAGCGCTGATCATTTAACTTTATATTTTTATTTACTTGAGTTTCTTTTGCTACTAGCCACTTTAGTGATCCGAATTTTTGGATTACCCATGAATAGTTTTCTGCTTCTTTCTTAAATGAAAATGAATTTTCCCTAGATCAAAGTATGAACGAAATTTTCAAGAAAAATCGTGTTTAATATAAGATATGAAGTACTTGAATTTAAAATTTATTGGAATTAGCAATCATTTATATGAATACAGTTTTCTTTTCACTTTATGAAAATGAATTTTAAACTTATTTTTTTTAATTTTCAAAGAAATTGTAATTATTTTCTAAAGGCAGTAATTGCTTTGGTCAATAAAATTTAATTTACAATGTGGATTTTTTTAATAATTTCTCAAATCGCATTCCAAAAAATAAAAGTGTACTATTATGACTATGACTTAGTTAGCATGTTAAATCAACTTCTAAAAATTCTAATTGTCTTTCTTTTGACAATTGTTAAATTAAGGGTTATTTTTCATTTGACCCCCTCCTATTTGACCTTCATTAATTCTTTTATTCTAGTCTAACACTCATGGTCGTGTGTTCAACTACGTTGACTAACAAATTCATCCAATTTTTTCAAAAAGACTAACTTGCCCAGCATGTGTTTTGCACATGTTTTTGCTAAAATCAAATAAATCATGTTTCTTATGAGGACCCTCCAATACAAAGTATTTCAATCTCGTAAATACACCCACAAACTAATTTTTTTCATATTGCTTTATGTCCATGAATACTTACTCTCTTGAAAGAACCAATTTAGCTCTTTCCTTTTCTTATGTCATGATTAGTTTGCTACTTAATTTGTTCATGTTCTAAACTATCAGAGAGGAATCAACCAAACCTAAAGGCTCATCATGGAGAAAATAATAGAAAAATGATATGATATCTATATAACGAAATAATATAAATGGAGGGAATATATATGTATACAAAAAATATGTGTAATTTATAAGAGAAAACAAAATGTTTACTCTTTGTCAAAAAACGAAAAGAAAGGAAAATAATAAGACATCATGAAGATGAAAATCATAGAATCAATCAATAAAATAAAATAAAAAATGAGACTCGAAGTTGTTTATAAGGTATATGCATAGAGAACGTCGATATGTAAGGCTACTAGTGTAATACCTGTGCCGTTGGCACTACTACAGAGTACATCGTACTTTCACGGAATTGTCGATTAATCGCAATTGGGTTTTTATTTAATTTTTTAAAAATACACTTACAATGAATTAACTTTGAAACAAATTTTAATACTCATTAAACGGAGAAAAAAAAAGTTAATAACAATGATCAACGGAACCAATGCGCTAAAACAACATTCATGCTACATCTGGGATGAATAGACTCACCCGGATGAAAGCTTCGAAATCAACCTCATCAGTTGCATCAGGAGTGGACTCACTCAAGATGCCAGCGATCTCCACCTCAGTAAACATCTCACCAAGAGCCTTCAGCTTCATCATAACAGGTGGATAATCTCCCAGTGTGACTTTACCACCCAATTGACTCCTCAGTGAAATAAACTGCATGAAGTCCATCCAAATTCACAATTCATTTCCCATAATCCATCAACATACAACTGATATCAGACATAAATCAATTCAACAAAAACACTTGCCTTGGTTTCGAGGCCACGAAGCTCGACCTGAGTGAACTGGCTTTAAGCCAGGGATCCGAAACAATAACACCCATAAAGGTAGACATCTTTGCCAATGTTTACCAACCTAAACAATCCCACCATGAACAAACAAATAGCACACTATAAGCATCTCAAACACACAATGAAAATAAAAATTCAAATCCAATTTCTTATAAAACAAAACTCAATTGAATAAACACATAAATGAAGAAATAAAACTGATTTGGGGACAGAACCCCGCGAAGAAGAAGGAACAGGAGCCGACCAACCACTGATCAGTGAATGCCAATCGAAAACCCTAGAATTCCTTCAAGAATGGCCTCATGGGGTTGTTGAAAACTGTGGATTCTTTGTGGGTTTTAATGTTTTGATTTGCTGAAAGAAGAAGAAAAAAATCTAAACAGATCTGAAGAAGAAGAAGAGGAGATCTAAAGAAGAAGAAGGATCTTACCTAAAAAAAATGATGATGATGGAGTTAGTCGAAGTCTTTCGGTTGAAATCAGAACTGGAGCCTTGGTTCTCTCCCATCGAATGGACCATCTGATGATGAAGATCTCAAATTGATGATGAAAATCCCATCTGATGATGAACCCATTTGATGATGAAGATATCAAATCAATTCAACCGAGCTCAAATCGATGAGGAAGAACCCATCTGATGATGATGAAGATCTCAACTCGATTCAACCGAGCTCTTCCTCTATTTAGTGAAGAAGAAGAGCGGATAAGCTCTCTTTGATGATGGAGTCATCACTATCACTCCCACTTCTAAAAAACCCATTTGAAAATGAAGATCAAAGAAAAGATGAAGTGAAGATGACGGTTTAGGGTTGTCAATGGAACTGTTCGGAGGAAGAAAGGGGGAGGAGAGGCCGGTGGTGGGAGATATGAAGGGGAATAGAGAGGCGTCCAGTGGCTGAGGTGGAGGAAGATGGTCGATGGTGGGAGAGAAGAAGCGAAGAGGAGATTACAGAGAGTGAAAGAGGTTTGTGAGAAAAGAGAAGTGTGGAGACTTAGAGGAAAGTATCGGGTGTTTGAAATTTTAACTTAACTTCTGCCACAAACACAACTTTGCCACGTAGGACAAAAAACCTATCTGAAATGTAAGATAGATGGTAAATTAGATAAATCTCATCATTACAGAGGTAAAACTGAAAAGTTAGAATCAATATATTAATGCAATAACATGAGTTGAAAATAATGAATAAAAAATGAAATGAAAAAATAGGAAAGCATAAAAGTGTAAGAAAAACGAATTAATAAGAGGAAATATCAAGTAAAAACAAAATAAAGTAAAACATTAAGAAAAGATTGGGATAATACATACACTCAAAACACAACACAATGGTTTGGCCCTCATTTGTTTATGCTTAAAAGAGTTTGGCCATCGTTTTAAAATTTATTTGAGTCTGATCCTTATTTTCTAACATAACTGTTAAGTCAACGTAGTTGACTGGTCATATTTTCTTTGTGGACCAAAATGCCCTAACTTAAAGCATGTGCCTTGCATATGCCCTGTCCACAAACCCACCAAAGATCATATGCAGATGTCAAGGTAATCCAAAGGGTGAAATATAGGAATAACTTAAATCCACTAATCTTCTCTATTTTTCTTCCTTCCCCAATGTATCTTCAGATATCATCTCTCATTTTTTTTTTATTATCATTTCGAGATAGAAAATCAAGGACATGGGTTTGTTCCATTTGTTGGATTCAATAGTGAATATAATAATAAGCTTATTTTAGGGATATCAGTTGCACCTTTTGAGCTCTGAACACCGAATCTCTGCTTTCCATTACTAAGAAATAAGGATGGAAGTGGGGCGGATTTTCATGGATATCTGCCACACTTGCCCCGTTTGGGGCGGATTTGGATAAGGCTATATGGAAGTTAGGGGGGATACGGATATCCAAATTGTATATGTTTTTTATTCGGGGCGGATACGGATTTGGCCATATCCCACGGATATCCGTTTAACCAAAGAAATTACTTAAATGCCCCTAGACTATATAATGGAAAAAACCCTAGGTCATATCTCTCATCTCACAATTCAACCCTCATCCCTCCCTCTTGAGTTCAACCCTCCTTGGCTCCTCCCTGCGGCAGCGGCTCTCGCCTCTCACCTCCCATCTCAGTATCTCACTCACTCTCTCAAACCTCTCAAGGCTCTCATCTTACTCTCTCAACCCTCCTTGCGACTCTCACCTCTCAAGGCTCTCATCTCACTCGCTCAACCCTGCTCTCTGCTCTTGCGGCTCGACGCTCAACCTCGATTCGTCTCAAACACAATGAGGTCCCTCCATCAGGTACTCTCCTCTCCTCTCTCTCTGTATTTCATCTTCTTTGGCTAAAATCTTCATTCATTCTCAAATCTTCTTTGCAGTGAAATAGGACTTCTCTTCTTGAAAATAGACGCAGGAGGAAGAAGAAAGGTCATCACCACTGTCATCAGGAAGAAGAAAGGTCATCACCATGTCGATTAAGGTCATTTCTTTCGAGACCCTAATTGTAATTGTGCTCCGAATTATTTGATGCAGAAAAACAGTGCAGTTGCAGGAACAATTACAGGAGCGGCAGTGGCCCTCACTTTAGAGGATAACTCGCATGAGCAGGTGGTTCAATTTGCAATCACCGGAGCAGCGCTCTCTACTGCAGCAAATTTTCTGACTAGAATATTTTAGATTGGTATCCAGCATGTTAACCTCTCTGTGGGATGTCTTGTTGTGTGTGGCCCTTATATGTAGGAATCTCCTCTATGCTTTCTGAAACTTCTGGACTTGGTAGTTAGTTTGGTATAAAATTAAAGTGTATGCTTCCTCTTTTCGGCATCTATATTCAGTGATATTGATCAGATTATATGGTTAATACTACCGACCAGCAAGTGGATCCAAGGAACTCGCAATAAACACCACTAAACATCAAGTAATCATGTTCAACACTGTATCCCTCAATCAAACATACACGACGAAGTGGTCTTTAAAAAAAGCACCAACACAGTAACCTTAATATCTGGGCTAGGAACCAGCAACCCACCAGCAGAATCGCAAACCTGTAAACGGATTGGCGGGGCGGGACGGATATCCGTCAATTCGTACGGGGCGGTTATGGTTATTAAATAAAATTATAAACGGGTTGGCAGGGCGGATTTGGGGATCCGATATTCCTGACGGGGCGGGGATGAATTTGCTCAAATTCGCCTCAATCCGCTCCGTTGCCATCCCTGCTAAGAAAGGTCATTCCTAATATTGGGAGATTATTAAATCTTAAGGTTGTGACTGTATATTAGCACTCAAGGTCATTCCTAAAATTCAACTCTTTCGCTCTGCTTCTCAATCTGATAATAAAAAATGGCGCCTCCAAATTTCTTTACCATCCCCTAATTACTCAATTTTAGTCTACTAAAACTGAAACACATCAACATGATGATTGCAAAGTTCAAACTCCTAGTACAAAGCCTCATAATGCATAAACAAAAACCGATAGAATACCTAAATGTGGAGCAGAAGATAAATCGAGAATAAGCCTCAATAGAAAAATGAGTAACATTGTTAATGTTCTTTCACAAATTCCACGCAAATGCTCAGATGCTCCACCACTCCATCATGAAACACCCATAACTTTATGCATATCAAACCCCATAGGATTCAAGGAATCAATATCTCTGATTGGCCATTCTCCATCATTCATTAGTTTATCCAGCTCTACATTCAGGTCAACTGATTGGCCATTCTCTGTCAATTTTCTTACTCTAGCCCTCACCTGCTCCCTTGAGAACCCCATTGTCAACACCTTATCAACCACATCATCAATTGGGACCCTGTTTCTAGCTCCACCAGAATTTTATCCAACAAATGGAACAAACCCATGTCGTCAATTTTTTTATCTCAAAATGAAAATGAAATAAAGATGAGAGATTAGGGAAGAAGAACATGATATCTGGAGATACATTGAGGAAGGAAGAAAGATGGAGAAGATGAGTGGATTTAAGTTCATTTCTATATTTCATCATTTGGAATATTCCACTTAATATCCTCGCCGCTTCCATCTTGCATGGCAATTTACTTTCGCTCCAGTCTATCGCCTCCACCTTGCATGAAGACTTGCTTTCGCTTCGCTCTGGTTTAGTCCATCTAAGCAGCTGCATTCAATACTCGAAGGCTTATCAACGACGGAGCACATGTACTCCTAATAATCAAGTGAAAACTCACAAAATCCTAATTGGTGAATCTCAAACCCGCGACCTCTCATAAGGAGAGTGGATGTCCGACCAATCATTTGTGTGATATACTAACCAATAGTTGTACATATAACTCATAATGTAAAACTAAAACAAATCATCATTTAGCTTTAATGTCTTAAAAAATAATTGTCCTATAACCAATCTAAAATGTGAAAAAGTATAAATTCTCATGGGTTCTATTTGACTTAAAATATCCAAACTTAAGTTTTTATCTAAACAAATAGTACCAAATCATGCAAGTTAATATTAGATGTTTTGATTTAATTTAAACAGATCCTAAACTTTCCTTTAGAAGAGTAGTTTGATTAAAATTAATAATATTAAATATTAAATAAATAAGTTCGGGACAGGATGGGGTGGGCGGGATTGAAAATTTCCATCCCGATCCCATCCCACGCTAGATCGAGACGGAATGAGATCAGGATGAGTTTGATCAATCCTAAAATGACCCAAAAATATCGAGATGGGACGGGATCGGGATCGCGGTATGGGATGCCCACCCCTAATTTTTGGTGGGTTTGTGGATAGGGCACATGCAAGGCACATGCTTTAAGTTTGAGTATTTTGGTCCACAAAGAAAATATGACCAGTCAACTATGTTGATCTAATATTTCTATTAGAAAATGAGTGTTAATTAAAATTTAAAACGATGGCCAAACTCTATTAGGCATAAAGAAATGAGGGTCAAACTAAAAAAAAAACTTTATTTATTTATTTATTAGAAATAGACTTATGGAGAGACTTAAAAGTGTTTTTAGGGCATATATGTAGGTGCGTGATGTGGCTTCAATGGATTACGTGACAATTTCCTTGACCAAGAAAATGCCACAGGTTGGTTTGTATTAATAGAATAATATATATCAAGGGAATTGATGGGTCTTAATGTTTCACGGTTTCAATTAGGGGTGGGCAATGTCGGTTCGGTTTTGAGCCCCGAATCGATTTCATTCGGTTTGCCCAAAACCAAAACCAAAACCAAAACCAAAACCAAAACTAAAATCGAATTTTGTATTTGTAAACCGATGAAATCGGTTGAACCGAATTTCAAATCATCTGGTTCGGTTGGGCCAAAATTTTGGGCTCAAGCACTTGAAAGACTTTCATTAAAACATGCCCAATTTTTTGACAAGCCTAATTTTCTGACAGACCCAATTTTTAGCCTAAAATTGAAAACTGAGAGAGATGGGGGTCATTCAGTGCAACAGGGTGCACTGCTATGCATTTGTTGCACTAATTAGGTATTGACACCTACTTGTTATTTATTTATTTATTTATTTATATATCTAATTAACCGGTCGGTTCGATTATTATTCGACCGGTTCAAAATCGTAGACCGATTTCGAACCGTTTATAACCGGTTCGGTTTAAATTATTTTATTTTTACTCATATTTTGGTTCGGTTACCGAACAAAGTTTGAAAACTGATTCGGTCGGTTAACCTTATTTAAATTAGTTTTTGCCCACCCCTAGACTTTCAATGATGGATCTAAAGGTTTACCACATGAGTGGCTCGACACTGGATTTTGGCAGTTTAGTATTATTAGTTAACTCAATTTAAAGTCCAAATTAAATTATGTAGAGCTAGCAAAAGGATCGAGTTGGGCTGGGCCATTCCTAAATTTGAACTGATCGCATATTTTGAGTTGAACTAGCCAATCCTGAAACCTAATCAATCCAGGATTCGGGCCGATACAAATTTCTTCTTATTTAAAAATCATATTTTTCACCAGTTTTTCTCATGGCTAAATGATGGTCTTTATTACAATATTCTATATGTAAGTGCATGTAATCAAATTTTTTTGTCATTTTTAAAGGTTTTGATAACAAGTAATGAGCAAAATATTTTGTTTATAGGGTTAAATGATTTTCGTTATTATAATGTTATATATAAAATTTTAATCACACATTCTTTGTAAATTCAATGCAAGGCATGATATGTTCTATTATAGCCAAAGGTGTACCAACTGAGTTGGTAGAGGTATGGTCAGAGACAAATCTAGGTGGGGCAAATGCCTACTTGCCCCCACTGAATTTTGAAAGTTTTTTTAATTTTCTTTACGTAGGGGCACGTCGATCGATGCGACTCCCACGACGCAGCCCCGCCCCATCCCTTTCCTCTTTTCTGCTACTTCTCTGTTTACTTCGAGTCCGACAACGCCTCATCTTCTCCTCTCCCTCCCTTTGCTTGATTTATTTCCCTTTCCCACCAGTGACGGACCCAGGAATGTAGTTTAGAGGAGGCGAAATGGCATAAGGTTATTTATCGATAATAGTAATTATTATCCAATGCGGAGCCAATTTTTTTTTCCTGCCCTAGGTGGATAATTTAAACATAAACTCCAAATAACATCTTCTAGGCATAAAAATCACAAAATGTAAATGTATCTTAGTATTGTGCATTTACCTAATAAGTACAACGATAAAAAAAAAATGAACAAGTCTTTGTATATATCCAATTGACCCCTATGATCCTATCTTAAGCCATAAGGTCACTTTGTCGACAATCATAGGAAAGACAAACGAGCGTAATGACTATAATACATAATTAAAATAAAAAAAATCGAACCTGTGTGTTATTAATAAATACAATCCCTCTTGCGCACTACATTAGTATTCCGCAAATTTGACTAACATAACAAATGGGTCACAATGTCTCTCCTCTCTGCGAATCTTTTCTGTCTTTATCGCATTTATAGGGAAGATATTAAAATTTTGGAGTCCCTTTACTTTTTTGGTATTCAATCAGAGTGTATTATCCGGATAATAGGTGAATTTTTTTTTATCACTTTAGTAGTCCTTTTAGTAACATAATTAGTAGTCCCTTTAGTAGTCCCACCACGCTTTTGATCGCACTCTGTAGGTGGTGGAGGTTTTTCGTGTTAAGGATAGTCTTTATAAACAACAAGATTATGTTTATCAAGTAAGTAATCAGTTGGTGTTGTTGTAGTTCGCTTAAAGAATTGAATATAATTACTATTGATCAAAACACTTCCGTTCATATTTCGAAGGAATTTAAACCTAAAACACATTTATGATTATGTTTTATGTCTTGTAAACAAACTTGAGGGAGTGGATGATATTCATCATATTTGCCCAAGCTATTTAAGAAAGATATTGGACAATCCATTAAACAATATTCAACGATATTATAAGTGCCATTAAAGCTCTGCTGATATGAAGGTTTTGACAATTTCATTCGATATTTTTTTTTTATAAGTGATATATCAATTTGAGATTTAGAACATCCAGTATCGATCATAGTTGTAAAATCTTTAGTTTGTCCATCACTAAATTTGATATTACATAAAACACTCAATAAATTTGTAGATGGTAATATCATTATAGCATGATCTAGAGTTGAAAAAGGTAATATCTATTCAGTAAACTAAGAGGTAAGACTACAAAGTCTTTAGATATTAGTCTGGAGACTATATTTTATGTAGACCAGCAAATAGAAAGATTTAAACAAAATAAATTAGATCTAATAGAACCATCAATTTTATATAAAATACCAAAAAATTCATTCAGTAAGCCTTTTATATATCAACATTATAGTGAAAGACAAATATCATGCACACGTGAAGATCAACAGATAAAATTAAACTTAATAAATCATGAATCTTGGAAAAAACAAATGAAGTAAAAGATCTAAGTCTAGTTCATATGGGTATAATAATAATTGTAATTAAAGGATTGCATCGATTTAATTTAGGTGCAAATTTTTTTTTTAAGTTTATATGATGAAAGGTTTACAGATATAGAAAAAGCATTACTAGGATCCATTGAATTAGATATTAACAAAAAATGAGGAATTGTATACTTTGCACCTGATTATCTTCTTCAAACAAAGAAATTTTATCATAATATCCGAATTGGAATCAAATCTAAAGGATATGATATGAAAAGAGGTGAAGAAAATTTATTGATATGTACTGGATTTATTGGAAGGTTATTTGAAACTAGCACTACTAAATATCAGCTGGATAATAATAGTCTAGAAAAATTATTGGGAACAAAAGGAATACAAGCTATAGGGGCTAAACATTTTTCTCCTGAATTATATGCTGGATTATATTGGAAAATACAATCTTTCTTAGAAAAATCTATTCTAGTACCAAAAGAAAATCCAAAAGAAAATTACCTATAAAAACAATGATGGAACTTTAAATCTAAGATTTTGTAATTTTACCTATAAAATATGAAACTTTAGATTATACTCATATGGCAATTAATGAAGAGGACCTCACTTTAGATGAAGTGATAGATATCATAGATAAAAGAACACTAGAATTAGAAAAAATACATGAAAAATTACCTATTCCGGACATGAGAAAATTATTAGACAAAGATTTTAAAATGCAATACGAAGAGACAATATTAGAAGAAGAATTACCTCCATATATGTTATTAAGAAAACCTTCGTACGAAGAAGCATTCATGGAACAACAACCCAGCAGTTCTGTTACTTCAGATCCTCCTAAAATAAATAAAACTTATGAAGATTTTAGAGAAAAACCACATGAATCCGGTGGACAATATCCTATACCAACAGGAAATTATAATACCATAAATAAAAAGGTTAATTATAAACTAATGGGAAAAAGACAACTTCTTGATCAAACAAAAAAATTATCACATGCTCCAACGTATGGAAGCATATTAGAAATCGCAAAATATAACCCTCAAGATTGGTCTGATATAATAAATAAATGGGAAGCTGATGTTGTTAGAGCTTGGCATAATACTACTTCAAATGATATGTGGTCATTTATGAAAACCTTATTAGGAAATAGTGTTGGACTTCTTTATAATAATTGGAAAAGAGATATCATAATGAATTCGATCAACTTAGAGGATCAAGTGATAACCCATATAATTTTACTAGCATTATAAGAACTCTTCTCTTGGGACGTGATTCTTCTATGGGTGATACACAAATACAAAATTCTGCTCTGGCTGATTTAGATAAAATGCAAATTAAAAATTAAGATTATATCGAGCAATTTTGTAATGACTATTTTAGTATCACTGCAAAAATCGGAAAAAATATTAGAACCAGAAATAGGAGAAAAATTCTTTCGAAACACTTAGGAGAAGAAATAATCCAAGAATGGAATAAACTACCAGATAAATTAAATGGAAGTTTAGGAGCTAGAATACAACATACTTATAAAATTTGAAAAGAAAAATGCATTCAAATTGAAGTCCAAAGAAATCTTAAGAAACAACCTTATGGGTTTTGTAAATGAGTAATTTATACTCCTCAAATCTATAAAGAAATAAAGAAAAGAGAAAAATTAAATAAAAACCATTTAAATAAAAGAAAATACTTTAAAAAGTCAAGAACGTTTCGGGAAAAGAAAAAATATAAATATGTTAAAAAACCATCTCAGAATAAATGCAAGTGTTTTATCTGTGGAGATGAAAAACATCTAGCAAATAGATGCCCTCAAAAGCATAAAATAAATAACTCCCGCACTCATCTTATAGAAGATCTAGAAGAAGACGTTGTAAGCATAGATGAAAATGATAATGATGACATTTATAGTATTCATGAAGAATATTATAACAAAAGTACTGATGAAGAATTTAGCAGCGATGAGATAGAATCTTATATGTTAAATGATGACGACTGTAACCATGAATTGATTTCTAAATTAGGATTTGATAAACAAAAATGTAAACATTGCATAAGATATCCTAGCCTTGAATATCGTTATCAATGTAAAAATTGCAAAATTAAGATATGTAAATGGTGTCTAACAAAAATATATAATATCAAATCAATGCCAAAAGATAATGATACAAACACTTCAAAGGACATCGAATTACAAAGGTATAAAATGCTTCTAGAACAAAGCCAACTTGAAAATATTTTCTTAAAAGATAAACAATTATTTGAATTAGAAAAAAAAAACAAAATATTAACTCAACACTATAATAAATAATCTTAAAGATGAAGTGATATGCTTAAAAAACCATATAAAAATCTTGAATTAATTAATAAAAAAAATAGAACCAGAACAAAAATTAAAAGAAAAATATTATGATATAGTCGAAACACTAGCCTCACAAAAGCTTCGTTCACCAATATCTTTTTCAACTCTAGATCCTGCTATAATGATATTACCATCTACAAATTTATTGAGTGTTTTATGTAATATCAAATTTAGTGATGGACAAACTAAAGATTTTACAGCTATGATCGATATTGGATGTTCTAAATCTAAAATTGATATATCACTTATAAAATAAAAATATCGAATGAAATTTCCAAAACCTTCATATCAGCAGAGCTTTAATGACACTTATAATATCGTTGAATATTGTTTAAGGGATTGTCAAATATCTTTCTTAAATAGTTTGGGCAAATATGATGAATATTATCCACTCCCTCAGGTTTGTTTATAAGACATTAACATAATCGTAAATGTGTTTTAGGTTTAAATTTCTTTCGAAATATGAATGGAAGTGTTTTGATCAATAGTAATTATATTCAATTCTTTAAGCGAACTACAACTACACCAACTTATTACTTACTTGATAAACATTTTTTAAAGATTTTTTTAATTGGGTCGTTGACCATTTTTATTTATTTATTTATTAATCCATGCCCGAAGGCTACATGACTGACCCTATAGGGCTAACCAAACCAGGCCTAAAGGCTACAATATTGTTGTTGCCACTTAATATTCTCATCGCCTCCATCTCACATGGAAACTTGCTTTCGCTCCGGTTCATCGCCTCCACCTTGCATGAAGACTTGCTTTCACTTCGCTCCAGTCTAAGCAGCTGCATTCAATATCTGAAGGTTTATCAACGACGGAGCACATGTGCTCCTTATAATCAGGTGAAAACTTACAAACTCATAACTAGTGAGTCTCGAACCTGCGACCTCTCACAAGGAGAGTGGATGTCCGACCAACTGGGCTCCTAATAATCTTGTTGTTTATAAAGACTATCCTGAACACGAAAAACCTCCACCACCTACAGAGTGCGATCAAAAGCGTGGTGGAACTACTAAAGCGGCAGAAAAAAAATAATTTCAGGAGTTTTTTATCAAGTCATTTCCATTTGTATTTGATAGAAATTCGAATTTAAATTTTAAGTAGAAAATTTAAGATAAGTATGTAAGTTTAAACTAAAAAATATATGAAATGTGCCAATAAAATAAGATCCTAATACAATTTTATAGGAAAAAATGGATTTTACTAGCCAATCCAACCCGCAAATTTTGTATGAGATGACTAATGGTATATATTTTAATAGAGTTCTATAGTTATTATTTAAGATATTTATTTGAAATATATTTTTTGTTGTGGGTTTTAGACCACCTGTGAACAAACAAATTTTTTAATGTTTTCAATTAATTAGCTATGGAAATGCATAAAAATATCATTAAAAAATAGGGGCAGGTAACAAAACAATAAAAGAGAATAGTAATATTAATGGCATTTGTGAGAAGTAGTGAAATATACCAAAAACATCTTGTGATCCAAGAGAATCGAACACAGGTCAACTAGTAAAAAGGTTAAATAATCAATTGTCCCTTAATAGGTCCGCCCTTGTTTCCCACCAGCCAACAACCCTAACCTCTCTTGTCTGTTTTGAGGAAGAATGATTTTTTTAAGTATCTTCTCGAGATGAATTCGTATCTCGAGGTCTAGTTTTGTATTTAATTCATAAGATTTTTCTGGAGATATATAAAAAAAATTGGATCCATTAATTTTTCCTCAAGATACATGTTTGTATTTCGAGGTTCATCTGTGGATTATTGTTTAAAGAACATTTTGGTAATCAACATGAGCCGGACAGTCAATGCATGTGGACTGCTAGTCCTAGGGGAGTCTATAATAGTGATTAATTATGGGTAACCTATAATCAATTATATTTTTATAGAGGTAAATCGCAAATAACCCAATTAGATGGATCAAATTTCTTCCCCAATAGATTAGATGAAGTTTTGTTTAGCAATCGGTGTTTTGTATAGTTATTTATATATTGTTCAAATAAAAAAATTATGTTGAAGTACTTAATTATTATATTATTATTAATTAACTATGATTCATCACTCCGCCCCCCTTCAACAAAATTTTTGGCTCCGTCACTGAGTATGACGGATGGAATCACGCGTTATGAGTTCAAATCCGACCGGCGACATGGGGTGGGGAGGGTTAAAAAAAGAAGAAGATATGTTCTATTATACTATATAAAATCAATAACACAATTTAATGCTTGGCGTTTCTTACATTTCTTCGATGCTTATATAATAATTGTTACAAAACAATTATTATCTTTTTAAAGCTTGCAAAAGTATAATCTGAATACTTAAAATATGTGGTAGAGTAAGTATAGGTTGGCAGCTATTTTTTTACATTTTTACTCATTCTTTTTAAAATACAACTACAAACATCATCTATAGAAGGGGTAAAAGTGTAAAAAGCCCAAAAATGACTCTCAACCCAGGCTGCCTAGAATTGTTGTATTTGGTATGATATGAAATAATTTATAAAAGCGCTAATTTCAGACCAGGCTTCGAGTCGGGTACAAGGTTGGGCTAAGGGCTTTAGAAGTTAAGCTCAAATCCTTATTATTTAAAAATAGAGTCGGGTTGATCCAACCTTTATTTAACCGAGCCGGGCTTTAAGGTTCGGGTCAATTTTTAATGGCTGGATTAGGCTGAGCTTCAGGTCATTTAGAACTCAGTGTCACTTCCAATTTGATTCAATCATATATCTATCCTATCACTCATGATCATGTTTAGGTCAGTGATTATGAGTTTTTTTTTTTTCGTTGAGGACAGTTGCTTTCTTTTGCTTCAAGTCTGCCAGTCCCATGCTACGCAGATACTTTTTGTAGTTCTAAAGTGTTGTTTTGGTAATTTATGATGCTTTATCAAAGCAGTAGTTGTTGGTGTTTTTGCTGTTGATATGGATGGAAATGTGGTCGCAAAGGTTGCTTTCAGGATTGCAGGGAGAGTGCTTGACAGTACTACGGTTGAATGCTTTGCAGTTGACGCTGCATTGCTTTTGATTCAGGCAAATTACTGGAATATATTTTTTGTTGGGTGATTCGAGCACTCTTATTAATTCAATCTTAAGGAAAACACTGATTTGATATTGATATTGATATTGATTCTGGAGTATTAGGCTTTTGAATGTTAGCAATGGCTGACGGATGGATACATATTATTAGGCTTTATTAAAGTTTTGAAATCATCTAGGGAACTCCCAACATCCTAGTTATTTAGATCTCTACAACTAATGAAACACTCAATTATTTTCATAAATAGAAAGCTATATATTCTCTAGTTGTATATTACTACTCCAATTCTAATAGAAATAGAAACGAATAAGGAAACTGGACTCGATCGTATTATACCCACATCTTTTCAAATTACGTGATTTATGGGAAGATAAATATAGAAAGATTTCTATATAGAAGTTTATATCCTATGACAAATCTCAATCAAAGATTGAATCTTGAATCCTAATGGAACTAGTTTAATACAAAAACAAACACTGAATCCCAATATAACTATGTGTTGTCAGTCCAATCAGCCTCTATTTATGTAGTGCTAATGCTTGTTTAGAACTCTTTATTCTTCTTTTTCCTTGAGAGTCTCTCATTGTTCTGTCTCCTTAAGAGTCTCTCATTGTTCTTTCTCTCCTCCTGTTCTTTCACCACACACACAACTCTATTATTATCTCCTTGTTGTTGTTGTTGTTGTTCTTTCTGACCAAACAAACATGGAGATCATAGAGATAGAGGAGGAGGACACAAGCATCAAAACAGCTACTCAACCATTGGAGATCATAGAGAAGGAGGAGGAGAACACAAGCATTAAAACAGCTACTCAACCATTGAAGTTTGTTCACTCAATGGAGAATGAAAGGTCGCGTACAGAGACGCGCATTGCTGTGATCTACAACTCCACCTCTGGAGACATGCTAACCACAGCAAGCTTTTTATTTCGGATTCGACTAAAGCATGAATCAGTCAAGTTGCTATTTGGATACAAGACTCACTCCAGTACCAAAGAGCTCCCTGTTGTGGAAGTTCCGTTTTCGGTGTCTTTTTTCCATCTCTTGAATCCCACATTATGCAAGACTGAGATCTCTAAAGTGACACAGGCACTAGAGAAAGAAACACTGCTAGAACCGCGAGTTTGCAAACAGCTGGAGGCAGAACTACCAAGTTTCGCTCACAAAGCGGCATTGGGTGTTCCACTTAAGATCAATGAGATCACAATGGTGGTGGACATGGAGGTGGTGACTGTGGTACCTCACTACTACGGGCTTCAATTAGGGGTTAAGAAACTAGTGAGTTGTTTTACGAATAGTACCACTACGGAGGAGTCATTAGAGACCAAGAAATTCAATGGCGAAGTAAATGATTTGTGGGGGTTGGAGAAGACAAAGTGTTTGATTTGCTCAAACGAGTTTGTTGTTGGCGAGTATGTTACAAAGACTCCATGCAACCATTACTTCCATAAGGATTGCATCTCAAAGTTGCTAACGAAGAAAGTGAGAATATGTCCTAGTCCCTTGTGCAAGGTTCAGTTGCCAAAGTTCTGTCCTTACAGTTAGATGTGGTTTAATTGTTCTACTAATCAGAAAACTAGTTTACCTGATTGAATTAATTTGTATCTAAGTTGGAGGTCAGAATTAGCTTTTATTGAGGCTTTCTGTCTTTCAATTTTAGGTTATTTGACATTGTTTATTGGTAACTTAATAAGCACTTTTAGCGCAATGTCATTATCTTGGTATTCATAGTCAAATAGTAATTGTTTTAGTGTGTGAATTAACGCACATACTATATATGTGTGTGCTAAGTATTTTTCCATGTTGTTGTTTTTCTTCAATCTTATGATTCGATTATTGTTAAATTAGCCTACTTCATGTATTGAGTTGTGTATTTTCTGAAATATACATGTGCAGTCCTTGGAGCAACACAGACTGAAAAAAAAATTCCCATATTTTTTCAAGTATATCAGAACCAAAAACTCTGTTTTTACTTTTTACTCTATGTTTCTTCGGTTATCTTAACCACAACATACTAACAAAATTGAGATTAATCATTGGCATAAGTATGATTAAGAGTTGAGAGCATTGAAGTCAACTGCAACGGTTCAGCAGAAGTACAAGTCTCAAACAAGGGTACATAAAATTTTCATTGGTATTCATGTAGAACGGTACAAGTCGTTTATATACAAAGTTGTGATTACAATACCCCCTTCATCAAAAACAAAATTCCAATCTTAAATAATGGACGAAAAGCAAACTTATAGGAGAGGAATCATAATATAATCTGTGTAATCTTATTCAGCTGTCATTGGCAGTTGCTATATACTGATTGCAAGAGGAAAACCAAAATCTCCGACTTTCACCATGAGAAGATGATCTTTGTAGGTTGGTTCTTGAGCACCTATTCAAGTGATGACGCAATTTTCTCTCAGCGTCACAAGGATGCAAGTCCGGACTAGAGTCCCCAGCTCCCAGGCAAAAACTAGAGTGGAGTTTAACTGAAGGAAATCTCTGGCAGTTGATGGTACGGTAAGATGGTGAACTTAGAGGAGATATTCGGGTGCAGTGGAAATCGGACTTGCATAATGGGGTTGACATTTTAGATTCTGTTGCTTCACCAGAACATGCACATAGACTTAACGACAAGCTTGTCCTTGACATTTCCTTAATAGTGGGTGATGTACCAGGAAGCCTGATGAAGCAAACAATCCCGTGCCTGCAGAGAGGGCATGCGATGGAACCAGGAGGTCCACGTGCAACAGTTGAGGTACTGTTCATTGAACAGAGGTACAAGGCACACCGAGTGCAGAATTCATGTTTGCAACCTGCATGGGTTAGGAATATATGCTTAGAATCAGAAAAGGACTCCCTACAAATTTGACACAACTAAGTTGGCTAGTAACAGATGACTGACATGACCATGTCAATCTGCAAACTGTAACTACATTTTAAAGGGAGAAATGGAAGAGTGGGTAGGATATAAATCCTTCCACTCGTATCTTTCATGAATAGAAAATAAAACTTTTTCAGTGGAATTAAATATATACCTTCGGCAGCTACTGTGCATCTTCTCTCTAAACAAACAACACATGGGTCACATATAGGTGAAGAATCACAGTGTTTCCATCCACATTCTCTGTAAAGAACAAGTCAAAGACAAAAAGTAATTATCTCACATACTTTGAGACTTTCCTGATCTAAACTGGATGGAATTTCTTGAAATCAAAGCTGAGACATCATGTAAGCTCTACGACGTGCCACTTTTACTGACTTGAATGCTAATGCCGAATGTTACATACGTCATCTTGTATACCCCATAGAAATGGAAATTTAGTCGTATTTTAAAGTTATTCGTGTCATGAATCCTTCTTAAGCCATACAGCTAATGATGCAGTTAATTAAACATAGACCAAATGCACACACACAAAGATTTGAATACCCAATCTCTCATGCAATCATCAGAGCACCTTTTAATAATGCAGGCGCTTCAAATTTGATGTTATTCAAAAATAAGAAAATATTAGGAAATCATGTTATTTATTCAACTTATATTTCATAAATACGAAAGTTGATAATCAGTTGTTTAGGTGAAAGAAGACCATGTAATGCTTCATAATAGTACGACTATAATAGGTTAATGTTCAAAGAGAAATATTGATTTTAATATTTGGAGTCTTAAAATTTTATTTTTATTTTTACTTCAAAAGGTACAAAATTACAAAAACGTGAATGCCCCAATGGATTAAATTACTGATGCTAAGAACTGTCAGGAAATTATATGTAGCCTCATAACAGCAAAAAGGTGCTAAAGAAAATGACAATTGACTCTTGTATTCCTAGATTCATCAATTCCCAAGTAACTTTGGCCCCACTGAATTTTGAGTTGCAACGTTTATTTAACTCCCAACTTCATTAAAATTGGAGTGTCTTTTTAAGTCATTTAATAGTTTCTACGTTTATTCAGAATAAATTACAGACCTGTGTGCTTAAAAATAGGCTTACTTATTGTAATCAAGGAGATGATCAAAGTATTGAACAATGCCATTGGGCTTGGATATGACATTAATATGCAATTTCAATCAGAGACAAATATACAAACTTCCCTCACCTAGCAATTTTGGCGATGCTCATGAGGGGAAGAGACAGATAGGGTGAAGGAAGAATTTGCCACTGAGCTTCTGGCTGTTTGCTTAGAACTCCCTCGAGACCTTCTCGATTCCATGATCGAGCAACCATCAAAGGTGTCCATCTGTAAGAAAATTAACGCCAAACCATTAAATCCGTTTATTCAATCATTGATTAAAAAATAGAGTAAATAACTCAACTACTAATTATAGCTAAATAAGACAACCTCTATTAGGACCATATGACTAGCATATATCAAGCTGACAGATACAGCAAAAAGACTAAGTTATATTTAAAACTCTAATAATTTTTTTTTCAGAAATTTGAAACTTTAAACACTCACGAAAAATGTTAAGCGATGCCCTAGATTTTCTTTCACAAAATAACTTAGGATGCTTAGTGAGAAGATATCATCAAAGCAGTGACGTACGTTGAGGTTTGAGCTGACAAGAATGCTAAAGAAGTAAAGATCATGACATTTTGATTCCAACATCAACATACTATAGAAAGATGGGATATGATCATATCTACTTCAGATTTGTGCTTCTGAATTCTGTAGGATTTTCTCTTTTGAGTTTTATAGTTAATTATGCAAGGAGATGAAAGGCTCTGGTTACCAAGGTAAAAGAAAAAAGAAGTTGATTATAATTGATAATTATGAAGTGATAAAGCTTATAAAAGTTGATTTAGGACTTATTCATGCAACTCCTGTCATTGGGGTTGGAAGAATAATCTAAAGTCTGGACTCTACACACCAAGGTAAAAGAAAAACAAGATCTGGTTCAACTTTCCAAGCTAGATTTCAAGCTGCATATTTTGAGTCAATGACAATTGACAAGTGACTTATTTATCATGTCTAGTTGACTGCACAGCATTATCTGGTGTTTCTTGCTTCTTTCTTTCTTCTTGTTGAGATCATCTAATCTCCATAACTATAAACAAGTTGAAGCGATGAACAGAACCTACAATTACGATGAGCCAGACCTGGAATCACACCTTCAGCGAAATAATATAGAAACATAGTGACAACTGACAAGAATCATGAAGTTTATTTGTGTTTCTTCTTAATTGAGCATATCAGTGAATATGTAAGACTAAAATCTAGTCTGTCATGGCAGAGAAGATGGGGATTCTTTCCAACAGGCCCCAGCTGAGGCCTGAGACTAGCAGGAGAAATTGATCTTAGACAGAGAATGCTATCTGTGATCCACTATTAGTTCCACACAGGCCAGGTGACCATTGCGTTTGCTCCTTGAGCTATGGAACTGGAGCTTCCACTTTAAGACAAACCTAAGGCAGTATTTGATTTTTTAAATAAAAAAATCTGGAAAAAAAATAGTTAAAATAGACAAGGTAAAGGGGAGAAAGAAATGAGAGCAAAGATGACCTTCGATGTCACATTTTTTTTCTCCCAGATTGAGGAAATAATTTAATTACGTGAGAACAACGAACAGTTTCCATGGAAAACTTAAAAATAAATAATCATCTTCAACCTCAAGTCCTCAATTTTTGCCCTCTCTCCCCCAACCCTTTCTCTTTTCAACTGTTTCCCTAGTATTTCTTCTTCAAAACCAAATGCAGCCTAAGAGGAATGGTTCTCTTCTCCATACAAGGTTAAATGACCAATACGAACTAGAGACTCAGTTTTCAATTCACTAATTTGTGCAGGCTATCGAGTGAAAGTGGGTTTTGGACCCACCTATAAGCAGGTTCTAAAATGGCTAAAAAGTTTCAAGAGTAAACTAACTAACTTCTCCAATATCCTAACAGTAAATTTAAGAAAGTGTAATTTAAATTGGAGAATCCAACAAGTGTCTTTTAGTTCAAGAATCCATTGCTAGGAAGCGACGATACTAAAGAAGGAAGAACAACATCCTTCAAGAACTATGAGATGTTAACAACCACTACACACCACCTCTCATTTCCTATCTAATTACAAGACTTCGATGCTCCTTCTGATGGATATAAAGGAAGAGGCTTATCTGAAATGGAGTTACTAGAGCTCAGATATATATTCCTCAAAGCCTTAAATTACCATATTCTCTCAAGTAAAAATAAATAAACAAATAACAACCACAACTTTTTATATGGCAGGGAGAAGTTTCCCCCAACTTTCTTCGTTTTCTTTACTGACAAAGATATTATCTCTTCAGTTCTAAAGGAATTATTTTTTGGTTTTTTAATTCCTAAAGAAAGACTCATTGATACAAAAGATGAGAATTACCAAATAGATTGAGATAGCCTGAGGGAAATACAAAATAATAATTTAAAAAAAAAAAAAAAGTCTCCATGCTGAGAGAAGATTTTGTACAATCAACAGCGTAGTTTCGTCAAACACTCGACATAACGATATAATAATCTCTTGTTGTCATTTTTCTGATTTTTTATTGGTCAGGCCCTATTTAGCTTAAGATTAAATTATAGGTGGTTTTTCCCTCAAGTTTATAGCATACACCAGAAAACACAATCTGCATAACTGAGGTTGGACATGAGAAAATGTTATCCATAAAAACATGATGAGAAAAAAAAAAGTAACAACAGATGGTGTCTTTTAGCCACTATTAGGACAGTATTTTACTTATTTCAGAAAATGTAACAAATAATGTTTGTGCAATTATTATGTTTGGAAGGAACTCAAGAACAAACCACCTATAATTTAACTTGCACCGAGAAGGCCTTACCACCTTAGATATCATAAAGGTACCGATAGAGAGCTACAAACTAATGTAATTGAGGAGCAACTACAAAAGTACAAGCTGGTAGCTAGAGGAAATACATACCCATTTGCATTTTCAGTAGTAAGACTGGCACCCCTAGCAATTAAAATCTGAGATTGAGAAAAACACTATTAAGAATTATCCAGCAAATTTAGTGTATGAGATTCAAAATAGCACGGAGAACCAACATACTTGACAACATTGTACATTTCCACCGCATGCAGAATAATGAAGAGGGCTGCTTCCTGCACCTGGAAAGGAGACACAATATGGAAAAAAAAAATGTATAGATCCAACAATTCCTCAAGTGATTGAAATTCTCGGTGTTTTAACATTTAGACACACCCTAAGAAATGTTAATGATGTAGATTTTTCAGCATAGTTTGTAGGATAATTAGAAAATATATGTTTAATGATGTCATAGCATAAGTATTTATTGTCTTCATTCAAATTTTTTTTTTCCAAATTTTATACTCTAAAGATCTGTTTGTTTGTAGAGAAAATCATTTCTCTGCTATTTGAGAGAAGTTCGAATTCCTAGGAATCAATGTCACCTGCTTAAAAACGTCACAAGTTTACAAACACGTCTGTGGAACTCGGAATGGAAGTGTCACTCCCTCCAAAGAACAATCTGAAAAACTCACAGAGATGGAAGTGTCTTCCACAGGAGACTTTTTTGTATCAAACACAGGCTATGTTTACTTGATTGAACATGCTAAAAAGGTCAATGAGGGTGGAGATGAACATGTCATATTTTCAAACCAGAGAAGAATTTCATTTTTCGTATGGGTCAGGTGAATAGGTAATTTTCCCAAATACGGCAAGATGTATACCATTTATGCTTGATAAACACAATAATGAAGATAAGAACTACTTTCATCTATTTTAGTAAAATATTTCCTGCTTCAAATAGACATTCCTTGAGTGGTTCTTCAAAAGAAAAGTAGTCATTAATAAAAAAGAACCATGTCAGTGACAAACTTTTAATACTAAATACAGGTACCAGAACACATGAATAGAAGCAAAAGGAAAGATGCAAACAGCTATTTTAGGAATATTCAGAACAGCTCAAACAATAAATGATGTTTATAAATAAGCCGTGATCAAACTGCATCTTAAGGTCAAATATAATATGGCCATTACCAATTAGGTCAATAGTTGTGCCATCTTCCACAGTGACCTCAGAAACAGAAGCGCCTAAATCCAATAGTAACTGCACAGTTTCAACGTGCCCATTTAATGCTGCCATATGCAATGCAGTGATTCCCCCGTCGGCCGGTTTGTTAATTATCTTAGAGAAGGCACTGATCAAGAAAACAATGACAAATTAAATCACCAGCTAAAGGATCATATAAAAGTATTGTCACAACAATTAGATAGTAATATACCTTTCATCAAACTCTGCTATGGATTCTTCCTCGTCACATCTCTTCCTCATGATTTTCAAGAAATTGGGAATGCTGGGAATATGATCCACAAGGAGGAGACGAATGCACCGAGAGTGCCCATTTAAGGCAGCAAAATGTAGTGCTGTTCCCCCATTCAGGTAATCTACTCTGTGAATCTAAAAGCCAATCCCAAGTATCTGTAAGATATTTACTCTATGAACTTCAAGCCAATTCACATAAACTAGTTTGCCAATGTAGTATCAATCTTCGATTAAATAAGAAATAAATAGATAATAAATAATAAAAGCTCACATTGGCTTTATAGAGCACTAGATTTTGAACAACCTCCCAATGACCATGTTGACAAGCTTGCATCAATGCAGTCTATTCACAACGGAGAACACAATTAAAATGATAATTTCAATCTACCAAATATACAGCAAATTGGGCAGGAAAATTTTATCATGAAATCAAAGATGAATGCTGGTCTAATATTACCTGACCACGATAATTCCTAACATTAATATCCACCCCGGACTCGAGCAAGAGCGAAACGATCTACAACACAAAATCAATTGATCCATCAATGCAAGCAGGTCATATCATCCAATATTGACATTAAATTTGACAAAATAAGAATTCAACATTCAATAGTGATGCATATTCTCAAATACCTCATGGTGGCCCTGAGCTGCAGAGTAATGAAGGGGAGAATTACGAACCCCGAAAGTCGAATATCTGGCCAACCTCGGATTATAATCCAACAAAGCCTTGGCTTCCTGAAGATCCCCATCTCTAGCTGCAGAAACCAGACGTTCCCCAGATGCAGAACATCCAAAGGAATTCCCCATTATGCTTAGAAATCTCATGGTTTCCTGAATTTTCCACCCAAACAACAATAACCCATACACAATCCTAAGTTGGATTGCAATGGGTTCTTTACAAAACACCTCCCAATACACAATCACCTAAAAAAAATCCCCTTTTTTTTCAATAAAACCCCCAACTTCAGATCAAATTCTCCCCTGAAACCTCAAAACCTTGATTAACCAATTACCAAGTTTCAATCTTTAGTCCATTTGATCAATACCCAGATCTCTGTTGATGGAATTTCTTGTTGGATCTTCAAAGATGATCGGTGGTGAAAGAGAAAGAAATGGTTTTTTGACAGAAGAAGAAGAAGAAGAAGAAAACTGTTTGACAAAAATAAAACAAACAAAGAATATGATTGGTGAAAGGGAAAGAAATGCAAAAAAAAAAAAAAAAAATTGATAATGGAAATTAAAAAATAGAGATAAATAATGGATTTGTAGGACACCCACTGTTGCTAGGGGCTCAAACCAACAAGTCTTTTTGGAGAAGAAGCCTGTCTCCAACATTTCATGATTGGATGAGCTCTCAAATAATGTTGAATTATTTGCAGTTTTTATTTTTCCAATTCCTAACTATAAAAAGTCATTTTAGCAAAATTATATTTTGCACCAATTTACGCACCTCAAATTATAAGTTGCACGAAAATATTCGTTAATATCGAATTACTAATTTGTCTCAAAAGTTTGTAAGTATCAAACAACCTACTAACAATATATAAATCAAACATTGAATCAAATTAAAACTCAAGCACAAATGAGCAAATGTTGGACCATTCTTTTGAGATTTGTCCAATTGTTTCACCAAAATTCTAGTAAGGTTGCCACATAAGTGAAAAAAAAAATGTTGTCAACTTCCCAATCACGTAGACGATGAAATAAGCTTATAAGAATATTTGAATTATAGGTGTATGTACAATTAATTATTTAGCGCGGCACTACCCAAATCCAGTTACACCTTTCATTTTTAGCGATTAGGGCCAGGGGAGTCAGGTCTAGGAAGAAAGATCTATTAGACAACCAACGAACACCCTTAAATCCAAGTTTTGATGGTGGCATTCGAGATGCTCCAATCTGAAACTGCAACTGATTGATACTTAGGCTATTAACAACACGCTGATTTCTGAATTTGTGATTTTGTTTTCAATCGCATCTCTGCTGCATTCGCATTTACAATTTTGGGATTTTGCAAAATCACAAGTGTCCTGGTTGTTTTAATTTTATCAATTTTACAATCAATGTAATTAAACCTTCTCCAAATTTTGAGTGTCTTCATCATGCAGCTGGTATACTTCATCAATGCAAACACTCCAGACAGTTGACCATGTGGAGGTTAATCCTTGAGTGTGTGAATGAATTGATTCCAAAACTTCTATGTGTCTTGATCTTGCACATTCAATGTAAAGGAATATAGTAAGTAGGAACACACACTAGTTGATTGGTTCCACCAAACATACAAACAAACCACAAATTTTTGTAGAAATAATGTCCATAATTAAAAAGACATGATAAAAGGCATGCAAGAGCCAGTTAAGAATTGTGAGTGTTCTTGCATGAATTGGTTTCTTGCAGGGAACAAAAGGAATCATTATGGCCCATTTCATGCCTTTTTATTTGATGAAAGGGGGGGGCCTATCAATGCTTAATGGAGTGCCACTAACAAGTTACGAATCAATTCTTAAGTAAGATTTTGAGAATACTCTAAATTTGATTAGAATAACACCTTAATGTATCTCTCTCTCTATTGGTTAATCAATCAAATTAGATTACAATAATATATATATCTGCTGGTTAATCAATCAAATCTGATTAAGAGTAAAACCTTAAGATATATTTGTTGGTTAGTTTAATTCTAGAACACGTTGTTTCTTTGAGGGGCTTAATAGATCGGAGCTTGTCATTTCTTTGGAATTGGATATCAAAAAATGGACAAGGCATGTAATATTTTTGGGAACATGTTTTTTGACATGTTCATGATGTTGGGGGCGGTCCTTACTTTAATATTGTGCCTTGTGTAAGTTTCTTTCCCTCGTCTTTTCAATAATAATCTTCGTGTTTACTGCTAAAAAAAAATTTAATTAAAGCACAAATCAACACATACATCTCGAGGCAAGCACACTAACCATTTAATTAAGAAGCGAACACAAAGTTTTGGAATGGTGTCACTCAAAGTAAACTTAAAATCACCCATAATGTGAATGGTGTGGTGACAACAACCTTATGTGTTTGGTTGCATGGTTGGCAAAATTTATTTGAGAAAATTAGAGACCAAAGAAATATTTTCCTACTATAAAAAAAGACATAAGTTGATTAAAAAAAAATTTCAGGTCAATTCTTCCAACCAAAGGCCTAAAAAATTGAATAGAAATTTTTTATTTTCCAAACAAACTTTGTTAATAGATCATCATCAAGTTGATCTTAATGGACTTTTTTTTTTTGCCATGTAATGCAAAACATCATCTCCTTCTCGTTGTAACATCTATGCCATCCTATATCAAAGAATATAGGATGGTGCATGGTGGTAGACTGTGGATGCTTTAAAAGGGTGGTCAATCCTAAAATTCTCAAGAGTAAATAAATAAAAACTCTACTCTAAATTCTCAATTTTTATGAAGTGGCAACATCTATGCCATCCTCGTAATAACATTGGATATCTCTACTATTTTTTTTTTTTTTTTTTTTTTTTTTTTTTTTTTTTTTTTTTTGTTAATCTTGTGCTACATATTTTTTTTAGAAAAAAATACTAGTATTTCATTTCTCAAGCAAGAGAGCATTCAAGTTTACCTTACATCCTTTTTTTTTTTCCCAAACACGAAGATGTTTATTAAAGATAAGAAATGAAATAAAATACAACGAAAATCATTCCTATATCAAAGAATGCCAAGACACCATGAAGGTGTCAAAAAACAAGTTCCTAAACAAATTACAAGCCGAACCCATCATACACAATAAATCCCTAATCTCGATAAAAATAGAATGTTATGATTTGTTGAGCCTTAAAAAACCCTCATATTTATCTCTTTCCACACACACCAAATGAGAACGCGAGGAACCCTACGTCATAACCACTCCACCCACCGGGAAGGATTAGCTTGGGACCACCAACTTAACCAATCCAAAATAGAACTTTGAAACATCAAACTCAAACCAAATTCTGACAAGAAACTGTTCCAAATAGATTAGGAGAATTTGCAGTGAAGCATCAAATAATCCAGCATCTCGTCAATCTCATTATAAAACACACAAAAGACTTCTTGTGAGGATTCCTCTTTTCCTTAACCTATCTTTAGTCAAGATCCTCTCATGCAACACTGACCAACTAAAGAAAATAATCTAAGGAAAAAGTTTTTCACCCAAACCAGATTCTTGTGAGAGGAAATGAAGGGATTGGAATGAGTCTCATAATGAGAGGCAGTGAACATATCAGAAATTTCTTTCACCGACAAGCCCACCCCTTTACCCTTTCACACCAAACTATCAGATCCATCCGAGAGCATCTGACTATCCAACAGATGCATTAAATTTACGACATCCTCTAGGTCCCTATCATTTAGGGGTCTTCAAAAGGAAATATCCCAAGAATCTCCATTACACCAAAAATTGCTTAGTTTCCCATGCTTTTGGTTGTTAATGATAAACAACATTGGAAACAGATCTTTTAGATGTTGTTTGCTACACTAGAAATCATGCCAGAAAGATATGAAATCACTATTGCCACATTGAAGAGAGGTGTGAGGGTAGAGACACTTGCGCACCAAGAGATGAACTTCCACAAAGAGCACCCATAGGAAGTGTACTTAGTTATATTATCTCAATCTCATCTATAGCGCCCACATTTATCAATGATGATCGATCTCCATAAATTGTCATCTGCTTCTACAAATCGCCAAAGCCATTTGAAAAGTAATGCAAAGTTGAAAGTGCTTACTTGACGAATGCCTAATCTACCTTGAGTTTTGGGACAACAAATTTTCTTCCAACCCACTAAATGCATATTTCTAGAGTTTTGAGTGAAACCCCAAAGAAAGTCGTGCATGATCTATTCTATCTTGGCTGCTATTGAAGAGGGAACATTGATAAAAGACAAAATGAACACATGGATAGAAGCTAAAATGGATTGGACAATAGTTAATCTGCCTGCTTTTGAGAGAAATTTGCGCTTCCACGATGTTAGTCTCGATTTCATTCTTTCGATCGTCTCATCCGACATAGCTTTACTTTTAAATTTAGCACCCAAAGGCATGCCAAAGTACTTAACTGAAATTTGACTCGCTGCATAACCAAATAAACCCGCTCACTGCTGCAGATGAGAGACTTCTCCAATAATCTGACCTGCTGCACCTTACATCCTACTGACCAACGTGTTAAAACACTACCACACCACCATACACAGATGCGGCTAATCATGGGCTGCACTAATCCAGATAGAGCGAGCGCAACAAAATAGGCCAAAACTCGTGATGCCCATATGAGCTAGCTATCCACCCAGCTCAATATATTCCAAATAGGCCCAGTTCTATTTTTGTATCAATAATTTACAGACACAACGTGACTTTTGTACGAATTTAGGGTTGAGAAAGCAAATTAAAAAGACAGATAGAAGAAAGTGGAAGAACGATCAGATCAGATCAAATCAAACTTATTTCTTTCAAACCGTGGGAATAATTATTACGGGAACATAATTTTATCAAAATACATGCACTTATTTTCAATCACATACATGTGTCGACAACTACATTTCATTGTGACTCTCTTTAAAATTCTTGTTGTAAGGCTTTAATTGCTCCTCTATAAGTGAGAATAGTACCCAGTACTGGTACTCATTTAATACCATTGTGTGACAACAACAACACATAATCAAGTACTGTACAAGTCCAGAACCCCCATTAGCTTCGAGGATCGAGTTTTGTGTTGGGCCTAATCATGGGCATAGCCCAAAACACAAATATCAAACTTCTGATCCAGGCCCAAATGAGTTTGGCAGGGGCAGTCAATTTTCCACGTGTTTGGTGGAAATTTTCACTATACTAGGTTGACATAATTATGGGGCAGGCAGGAAACCATAGAAAGAAAGTTGAACATAAAAAAAGGTGGTGTTTAGACATACTTGAGTGTGTCTTGTCAAACATTTCTGACCAATTTTTTAACCACCATGCAATGCTAAGGTCAAAAGGAGTTGGTAAAGAGCAGGTTAAAATGATTAGTTGGAGTTGGTCATCTTAGATTAGTAAAGTCTAAACTTGTTTTCGCACTCGCTAATTATCATATTTAATCAGAATCGACATTGACTTATTGAGTGTGTGCATTTGACTTAGTAAAAGAGACAACTCATTTTATTACACAGTTCATAAATGTAAACGTTTTATCTCGTCATCTGATCTCATATGATATAGAATAAATAATACTTGATTATCGAAGCAAACAACACAAAACATGGGGATGGGGGTGGATCCAAAATTTAATTGTTCAATGCAATTTTTGTTGATGAGGAGGAGCATTTTGTGTTTCATTCGAGAAAAAGCGAATGCACTCGCCCCTATTAAAATGTTACAAGCTTTCAATAAGAAATCTTATGATCGTAAAATTTTCATAAAAGGCAATTTAGAGATTTGATACTCCTATCTTCAATTTAAATAGCTCAAGTTTGAGTGTAGAGTTTTAAGTTAAAAAAAAAAAAAAAAAAAGGTTTTCAAAAATATAAAGCTTAAAAATCAAATAATAGTTAAAGAGTCAACAACAAGTCGCTAACATCTTATTTTCATTTCGTTTTAGCTTTGCACATCCCACCTAAATCTCTAAATATCATTCAAATTAAAACAAGTTTTCATTTCGCTATCAAAATACCATCTGAGCTGAAAAAATTCAATAACATTCATCAAGTTGTAGATGCGATTACTCTATCTGAGTTGTTTTGTCACTTATACGTTTGTAATTAGCCAACACTAACGATTAACACAAGTTTACCTCTAATTTCTTTTTCCTTCCTTAAGTCTCTTTGTGATTTTCAATTGAGAATAAAAAGGAAGAAAAAACAATAAAATATATTTTCTAGTCAGGGGCGGATCTACCCTTTGGTTAAGGGGGTTAATTGTCCGTTTTATCTTTCTGAAAAAATTCACTAAGATATTTGTATTTTTCATATTGCCCCCCTTTAAATTTATAGTTTATCCCCCTCCATTTAGGTTGCTCCCCCTCACGTTCAAAAAAATGTTTCATTCATCTGAACTTTTGATGGGCACAATAATGTATTTTGAATCTTGTTTATCATAATTATCTGCGGTCGCGTTCAAGAAATTCTACTATGGCGTGGATGTTTCCTGGCTCCTCTATGTCTCCATCGCGTCCGATGGATATTTAGGACTCCCACCTATTGTTGCGAATGAATCAATTATGTATCTAATATGGGAGCAAATTGCCATGCTCTACACTAGATCGCTTGATGACAGGTTCGATGCCGAAGCCTCGCTCATTTTGTTTGTTCGTGACAACAATCGATGTGGGAAGCTAATAATTGAAGAAGGTGGAGCTGTGTCACTGCTAAAACCAAGGATTGTGATTTCGTTTAATTTCTGTTTCCTGATTTTAATAAATATTTTGGTGTGTAATGAGAAAACGTAAAAATTTCGAGAATAAATGAAATATATAATGAATTTTGATGGTATATTGAATATGTGAAAAAAATAATATGCAAGTAAATAAATGTCTTAAACACATTAAATGAAATCAAATATCTATAATTAGAAAATCAAGGGATAGTTTAAAAAATCAATATATAAGTAAAAGAAGTGATAATTAAGAAATTATGAGGTGATTTCAAAAATTATTAAATAATTAAAATAAATGATAATTAGAAGAAAAAATTGAAATTTATGCAAAAATCTCAAAAAATCCTTGAAAAAATCTAAATTTTAGTAGCCGTTTTTTGTATTTTTACGGAAAAAACCTCGAAAATTTTTGAAAAAATGTAATTTTTTCTTTCACCATTTTCTTTTCGTAATTTCGAAAAAAAGAAAAATTCAGCAAAATTTCGTATAATTTTGTGAAATCACAATCCATAAATGAAATTGGTGTAATTGAATAATTGTCTACTGTTTATCCCATTTGTCTGGAATCCTGGATCTGTTTCTAGCTAAAGATGAAAGAAGATCCCAAGGAGAAAAAAATCACATAGAAGAAAAGAAAAATGGTCCATTTTGACATGATTGTCGTGTCTCGTGTCCCATGGACGATGACTTTTCTTTTTTAAGCACAGAAAGTGAGAGACCAAATCCATGAAAAGTAGAGCCTGAAGAAACCTACTACTAATTACAAAGCATCTCACGCTTCAACATTCACTAACTTTTCTTTGATTTCTCTGTACATGGTTGACAAAAGAGTAATGATTCGATGAGGTTAACTTCACCACACTCGATATCGTTCCGTATTTACAGTTTAGATCGAAAATTATAATCTTAAGATTTTGTCCCCTTAACTATCATATTACAGTGGGGAATTCTAATTGTCGAGGAAAACAGCGACGGACCCTTCATCTCTTTCGCGATGCATGCCTCCCATCCTCTACACGCATTGTGAGGGAGATGGAGGGTCCTCCCTCCCTCCCTCGATGTTTTCCTCGCCAATTAGCCAAACTATATTACAGCAGTTACAAAATGGAAAGATTTTTTTTTTTTCATTTTCTATAAAATAACAATTCTAGGCCGTCAGGTTGGTCAGTCATTTTTGGTTTTTTTTTTTGATTTTACCCTTTTTATAGATGATATTTATGGTTGTATTTTAAAGAAAAAATATACAATTGTAAAAAAAAACCTCTGACAAAAAAATAGCTATCTAGTCTAGCTGCCTAGATTTAGTCTTTATAAAGAGTTTTGCTAGGGGTCGAGGGAAAGGAGCGAGGGGTGGGTGTAACCATCCATCTTCCTCGAGATGAACGCATTACTCTAGAGATACGCACTGACGCTCATCTCGAGGAGGATAGTGATTTCGCTCCCTTTCCCTCGATCCCTAGAATTTTCGCTTTATAAAATACACACCATTGAGTCAAGGAAGCTCAAAACTCATCTTCTCCAGTGTTTTCATTCGTCCTCAGTGCAGAAATTTTTATTTCAAACTTGTGGACTGAAAGGTCACAAGAAATAACTCCATTGCATTCTTCTATCCCTCCAAGATTTAACATCAATCTTGTGTGTGCTAACTTAATCTTCTTCATATATTTGTGTGTTACAAATTCTTTGACGCAATCACAATGATGACAAAAATACTTATCACATTGCAACCGAAACTCCCTCTCGCATTTTAAAAGTGAATAAATAGTTTTGTTGATTCTTTGAGTAAAACCATCAACCATGAGAATTTGGTGTGGTTTGTTAGATTCTTATACAACCATTAGCCTATGACTAGTTTATGAACTTTTGATTCCATCTCTAAGGGAAATGAAAGGTAGGACTCCAATTAGTAAACACTCCTCAATGAATATTATTATTGCAACAAAAGTATAGACAAATTTAGGGTGTGTTTGATTGCATGGAATTTTATGTCATGAATTCATGAGTGGACTCCTACATTTTAGGTTAAATTGATGTATCACTTCACATTCACCATTTGATTTTGTGATCTATAGTGGGAATGAAAGTCTCATGAACATGCGAATCACGTTCATTTCCTTTATCCCAAGGTATGTGATTCTCATGTTTATGAGACTTTCATTTCTACCATTCACAAAATTAAATAGTGGATGTGGCGTGATACCTCAAATTAGCCTGAAATATAGGGGTCCACTCATGAATTCTTATGGCATAGGATTTCATACAACCAAACACACCCTTATTGTGTGTGGAGTGCAGAGGGGAACTAAGAAGGGCGATGATTTCTTGTTTTGATGTATTTTAGCCAGTGTTCTAAAAAGCGCTAGACTGTTAGCAAGCGGCGAGCAGATGCCTAGCGCCCAGGGGCCTAGGCAGGTGCTTAGGCGGTTTTAGGTTTTGTATTATAACTTTAATAATTTACAAAAGTTAAGTATAATACTTTATCAGTTACATTCAATTTAATGCCAAGATACATATGCAAAATTTAAAAACATGAAAAATTAACAATCATGAACAAAATTTATTAAAACTCAAATGACTGAAGTTGGTCACGATGTGTACTTTATACAAAGTTGAATTTGTGGATAAATATTCAAACTTACACTTTTTTTTTTTTTTTCAAATTGCATGAATGACCTCAGTCATGTTTGATAAAATCTACATTACTAAAATTGGCACCAACAGATCATTTGATAATTCCATTAAGTAATCATCATTTCCTATATTCAGACATATACTGAATAAAAAATAATTAAATTGTTTATTTCCAAAAAAGAGGAAAAAAAAATAAAATAAGAACACAATCAATCTTATTAAAAAAAAACTCGCCCAGACCCCGCTTAGACTGCCCAGACCTCACCCAGACATGCCCAGACCGCCCAACCATTAATCTAGGCATTTTTCTAACGCCTAGCCGATTTTTAGAACACATTTTTAGCAAAGGTGGAAACTAAATCTCCCATATTGGAAATAACATATTTTTTTGCTTAAGTTGATAAAATCTTAATATCATAGTCTTCGATCTAATGGTTAAATGTGCAACCTCACCGAGTGCCATGAGATTAACCTCATTGAATCATTACTCTTGAGAAAAACTTATATATAGATCTCGTGAGATGATACTTGTTCAATTAGTGAAAGAGACCCTAAAGCCCCTAAAGATGCATTAAGTAAATTTTAGGCAATGAGTTGGGAGATAAAATGGATCGTGTTTGAGTTAACTTTGATTAGCATAAGATTTATGGGTGTGTAAACAATCAAATAAATTTACCCTTACTTCTAGAGAGAGTCTCATAATCCTCCAAAATATAAAGGTGTAAGAGCATCTTCAATGGTAAAAGTTAAAATGAGGGGTAAACCATCTCCCATTTTAACCAAAAGCTAAATTTAGGGGTCTCCTATTTATTTACCACTCCAATCACATCCCCTATTTTTAACTTTTTCATTATTATTTTAATATATATTCAACTTTTCTATACCAATTTAATTTTAATTATACTATTATTAATTTCAATTATATTATTATAATATTATTAAATATATTATTATTAATTTTAACTTAATTTAAATTTGACTAATTAAAAAAATTTGGAGTTAAAAAAATAGTATTAATAATTAATTTTTTTATCATTATTTAAATATATCTTCCACTTTTTTATATCATTATTTTGATAATTATTTTTTTAATTATACTATTATTTTGAATTAGTATTAATAATTTTATCATTATTTAAATTAGAATTAATAAATACTTTTGTTTAAATTAGTATTAATTTATTTTTAATTATACTATTAATACTTATTTATCATTATTTAAATTAGTATTAATAATTACTTTTTTAATTATACTATTATTTAGATACTTTTGTTTTTATTTATTTATTTATTTTTAATTTAGATAATTAAGTAAAGAGATTATTTTATTAATATATAAGATATAGGGGATAATTAACTTTCCCCTAAATTTAGATATTTTATTAATATATAAGATATAGGTTATGGTTAACTTCCCCCTAAGGAGAGACTGGTTTGTCCCCCTAAAAATCAAAGTTTAATACATGCTAAATAGCTTAACAAGTTTATGTACTCGTCCAAAGACCTCGAGAAATAAATGTTCCAAAATTTTGGGGATATGGTTGGAAAGGGCTTTTCTAAACGTTGAGGAAACGAGCGAGGGATGAGTGTAACCACCCATCTCCCTCGAGATGAGCACGTTTAGAAAAGCTGGGTTGGAAATGCTGTTAAATGATGATCTTGGGATTGGACACAATTGTTACCAAATGTAGTTTCACCATAGGCCCACAATCAGGACTAAAACAAGGATCTTGTTAGCCATGATACACATGGGTTACAATATAATAAACCAACCACTAATTATGTAAACCTAATTAGCTTATTTTAATTTGACAAAGAAGAAGACAGAGTCTGAGATAGTAAGAAAGTGATGAGTCAATACTCACTGACCTAACCTACTTTCAAAAGATTTGAGAAAAGGAATAGAAGAAAATCCAGACTTTGATGCACAAACAAGACAAAGGGTGAGGACCCCATCTGAGTTCATGGTAATTAAACTAAACCCCATGCATTGGTCTTCTAATTATCTCAATGAAATTAAAAATTTAAGAGAATTAAATGAATATTGGGTTTTGTTCCAATGGGGGTGTTCTTCTAAAGTCAACAAACAAGTTTGGATTTTGATTTTTCAAGTTTTGCAGTTTCTCTCAACTTTCTTCACTTGTTCTTCTCTCGATATAATTTGTTTTTATTGTTTTAGAAAATTGATTAATCTCATTTATTACATATACTATGAGTGTGGTTGTGTGTGATGAGGTGAGATTTATTGCCATATTTTGAATTCATTTATCTTCTGGCATTCCATTTATTTCTCCACCAAATAAGCTTCTTGATTTCCAGTTCTTTGAGTTTCTCTATTTGACTTACAGGTTTTTGAGCAGTAAAAAAAAAACAAGTCCCTATCACCAGGCCTGCTAAATCACCCCATTAAGTAGAACCCTTTTGCATTAGAGAGACAAAGATGGATTGGTTCCTCTAAAGCTTGAATCTTGGTGGTGAACCAGATATAAAAGCTTCAATCTTGGTGAGTTTTTCAGCCTCTTTGCTTCAAAATATGGATTGGGTTTCTTCTCAAAGTAGAAGAGCACAACCCCCAAAACCCTTCTTTGTGCCTAATCCACCATCCCCACCAACCCAAAGCAGTGGTGGTGGAGGAGCCTTCAATCTTGATAACAAAATCAGCCCAAGTATCCTTCTTATCATCATAATTCTTGCTATCATCTTTTTCATCTCTGGGTTGCTTCACCTTCTTGTGAGATTACTCTTCAGACCCACCACTAGAGCCCCTGATGAGTTAGACAATGCAACTGTCTTACAAGGTCAGTTACAGCAACTCTTCCATCTCCATGACTCTGGGGTGGATCAGTCTTACATAGACACTCTCCCTGTGTTTCTTTACAAAGCTATAATTGGATTGAAGAATCCATTTGATTGTGCTGTGTGTTTATGTGAATTTGAAGATGATGATAAGCTTAGATTGCTCCCAAAATGTAGCCATGCTTTCCATGTTGAGTGTATAGATACTTGGCTATTGTCTCACTCAACTTGTCCTCTTTGTAGGGGTAGTTTACTTCCTGAATTCAATCAAAACCATAATTGTTCTCCATTTGTTCTTGTTTTGGAGTCTGGGGGTGAGAGTTCTAGAGAGATTGTTTCAGATGCTCCAAGTTCTGTTCTGGCCACTAACACCCAATTGGGATGTGAATTGGGGTCTTCTTGTAATGATTTGTCTCAGAAATTTGATGAAAACCCCATTAAAGAGGATTCGATTCCGGTGGCAATGCTACCGGTTTTGGAGGAGAAGGTTGTGCAAGTTAAGCTTGGGAAGTTCAGGAATGTTGAACCCTTGGAGGGAGGAGTGGTAGGAGAAGGTAGTAGTAGCAATGTTGATGCTAGGAGGTGCTTTTCAATGGGGTCTTTCGAGTATGTTATGGATGAGAGTTCATCTTTGCAAGTAGCTATAAAACCCCAAGCAAGAAAACAGACAAGTAAGAAGCCCTCAATGCCATTGACACCAGGGCGTAGGATTGCAATGTCTGAATGTGATTGCAATTCGACTAGATTCAAAGGGTTCGATGTGTTTCCGAGTAATGGAGGTCATAGTGGAGATAGCAAAATTAGTAGTGGTGGAAGGAACAATAGGGACAGTTTCTCTATTTCAAAGATATGGCTGCGAAACAAGAAGGAGAAGCTGTCGTCAAGTGGTGATTCTTCTAGGCGAGCACTCTCATTTCGATTGCCAATGCAAAGAAGTGAGGCATCCCATGAACTTAAGGCGAAGGATGGAGGCACTACTAGTAAAAGGAGTACTATTTCTGACATGGATGTGTCAAGGTGGGAGAATTCTGAATTTGATGTTGATGAGGAGATTGGAAGCTCTGCCATTATGGATTCTCAATCGAATATGCCGTCGTTTGCACGGAGGACTCTGCAATGGCTTGTAGGAAAGCAAAACAAGGTTGTTCACTCATCTTCTTCTCCCAATGTTTGAATTTTAGAATTATTTAAGTGTTACTTGCTCTTATATTCCTGAATTTTGAAGGGAAACATTGTTAGTCAGAAAAAAGTGATCTCAATACAAAGTCTTCATATTTTTCTTGTAAAATGCGTGATACACAAAGATCATTTCTTCTGTGATTTCACCATACTGTTCCATTTTAGTTGTGTGTTTATGATATAATTATAGTTCAGTTTTTACTTGAATATTGCCACTGGCTTCGGTACTAGAGTCGTTACTTAAATCCATGAACTTGTCATTTATATACTCTTCTAAGTCTCTGATCCTTGAATTTCTTTGTGGGGTTCTCTGATTTCCTCTATCTACTAAGTAGGTTCATTTGTATCAGAGAGATGTACAATAGGGGTCTTTGGCCAAAGGTCACTAGCTTAGCTAGCAAGACAAGTCCAGGGTTTGAACCCTGCCAAAGGCCATTTAAATGATTCAAGTGTCCATTAAAAACTCTGTTCGTCCGAATGGGGTCTTTATGTGAATGGTTAAGAGTTTGTCCCAATGGGGTCTTTGGGTGAGTGATCAAGAGAAGTTGTTTCAAATTTGAAGTCTTCTAATGGGGTTTGGGGTTATAGGATCTGAGTTAAGAGGTTGATGTAGCCAAGCCAGCTCTGCCTGATTACAGGCTGTTGAAGTTAATGCTAAGTTCCTGTTTTATTAGCTCACGAGAGTTGCTGTTGAAGTTAATGCTAAGTTCCTGTTTTATTAGCTCACGAGATTTGTTGTTGAGTGAAGAAGGTTTGTTGAGCCTTAATGTGAGAGTAACCAAACCTGACCCATGGTTTGTTTGCAAAGATAGATCCAAACTTCTGTTGATGGGATATAAGTTTTAACCATTGTCTCTGAAATCTTTTAAATCCGCACTAACATGGCCTTAATTATGGGGGTTATAAGTTCGATCAATCATTGAAGAACGATTAGGCTTACTTATCAAGTCCTAAAATTGGGAAGTCTCATTTAGGCTTCATTGGAAGATATTTGCAAGTACCTGCATGTACCTATACAAAGATCGTTATCCATGATTATACATTAGGGTTTTTAATGCCTTAACTTTAGGGGGATTATAGAGAATGATGTTACGCGCGAAAGCGTTACAAATGCCGAAATACGAAGCTACAAACAAAATACTAACAAATATCGGAGACAACCAATTTACGTGGTTCAACAAACGCGTCTACGTCCACGACAAATAACAACTTTACTGGTGAGATCGAAAGATTACAAATGAAGAGAGCTACAAAACGTCAAAGACGTTACAAATATAAGGTGTCTCAATGATACCACACAAATACGCTGGTTGTGTATAACACAAAATAAAACAAAAACCAATTTACGTGGTTCAACAAACGCGTCTACGTCCACGACAAATAACTTTACTGGTGAGATCGAAAGATTACAAATGAAGAGAGCTACAAAACGTCAAAGACGTTACAAATATAAGGTGTCTCAATGATACCACACAAATACGCTGGTTGTGTATAACACAAAATAAAACAAAAACCAAACACTCTCTCTCCTCTCCTCCCTTTCTTATCTTGTTGTGCAGGTGAAGAAGTGAAGCCCCCCACACCACCACTACAAGGTGTCTCAATGACACCACACAGATATGCTGGTTGCGTATAACACAAAACAACTCAATGACACCACACAGATACGCTGGTTGCGTATAACACAAAACAAAAACAAAAACACACGATATGTCTCGAGACACAATATTGTCCCCAGTTTAGACACCCGCCACCGCTCGGGTATGGGGTTTTTACGAACGGAGCTCAACTTTTCAAATGCCCCTAAAAGACCTCGTTGCTTATTAAGACATATCCAATCACTTATATTCCTTACAGGATGTTGGTCATTACTCGACGTGAGACTATTTTAAGCCAACATCTCCAACAAAGGAAACAAAATAGTTTTGAATAGTTACGAATCATCCATATTAACTTGTCTTATGCAGTTTACCTTAAACTTATGGATCTGCAACATAAGGTGATGACAGCATTGTCTTTAAGCGACATTTCTGATAGCGACATCTATAATAATATCATGCCTGTATAATCCAAATTAGATTGACCTTGAATCTCTGGTGAGGTGAGACATGCTAAGCTAAAACCTAATCATTACCAACCTATACATGTGCAGTGTATGTTAGCTTTCCCAGTGAACATAACTACACTGGGAATGGAGCCCAATAATAGACTAAAGACAATAAGTTCCCAAAATCAAAACAGAGAACATGTTAAGGACCACACAGATCTTAAAGACACGCTGATCTCTCAACTACTTCTGTTCTTCTTGAATTGAACTGCACAAGGAGATCAACAAAGTGCAGTTAATTTTACTGAACACAGGACAAGTGCAAATTGGTAGATGTGTTTCGGATTGAGATTTGATAAGCTAAATCGAAACTGAACTTGATCGTCTGTTAATAATACATGGTATTGAGCTTTACTCGTCGAACAACCTCAGCTACATGTTGGGTTTGTTCTAGGCATCGAGAGAAAACCCAAGTATCTAACGTATACATAAAAGAACTGAGCTAAGAATCAGAACAAAAACATCAAGAGGGAAGTAAGTGATCACAGTTTTTGATCATTCAGTGTCTCTTGAATCGCAAAGAAAGTTTAAGTTTTCTTGTTGGGTTCGAAGACATACTTGATTAGTGACTCTTTAATAGGCAACAACCCTGGGAACTCTTTTTTTAGCTTTGTGGCGTCTAGCTCGTTGTTACTCCGTGGGGCTACTATCACCTTTGCCTGTTCTTTTAAATTGAAATTCTCCCACTCGAATTTCGGATCTATGTAATCCCTATATAATGCTAAGATCTCATTGTGACTAATGACCCCAGGATTCGTGAAATTCCATACTCCTCTGCAGTTCCTCTTGGCCATTTCGATGGCAATTGGTAATAGCTCGTCAAGCACTGTCATGCTATTAGGTATGTTGACCACTTTGTTATATTTGCTGATCTTTGTGATGAAGTTCCGAGGATTCTTCAAATCTGATGAGATTGGCATCCTAACTCTGAGGGTGCAAACATTCTCATACTCACTCAAAAGCTCTTCAACCTGCAAAAATTATCAAAGACTTGCATTATGAAATTACAGTTGTTTGTTTGTGCATTACGGAAAAAAAAATTGTATAAGCAACAAATAAAACTCAGAGATGATTGTTATTGTTACCATCGCTTTGGTCTTTGAATAGAAGGAACCGATGAAATTTGGCTTGTCTTCCTCCTTGAACCCAACACCCGATCCTTCTTTATGCCCAGTATCGTATTCAAATATGCACCCTGTTGCAAAATTTACCACTAAGATACCCTGTTCTTTGCAAACATCAGCCAAGGTTAGTGTCCCTGCTACATTGGCTCTGATTGTCTCAACCTTATTTGTTTCGCACCAATCAACATTTGGTCGTCCTGTGACACCGGCTGCATTCAACACATGCGTAGGCCTCACCCTCGATATATCATCCTTGAGTGACATTCTGTCTTCCAATCTTCCGTTTCCAAATCCAAAAGCGATACCTCTGTCTTTACAAAGCCCTCCTAGTAACCCTCCTATCCAACCAGTCTTACCATATATCAAAAACTTCAACCCATTCTCCTCATTGCAGCTGCTTGTATCCTCACTGCCTTGCATAAAACAAGTATCGTCGTAGGCAAATCCACCCATTTTTATCCTTGGGTGGGGGAGAAGAGCGGCAGACACGTCGCCCCACCAGTCAGGATGTTTCTTATACCAATCAATTGTCATCTTCAGTCCCTCCTCCCATGGGGTCCTCTCTTGCCACCCAAGCTTCTTAAGCTTTTGATCATCCAAGAAGTAGCGCTTATCGTTGAAAGGCCTATTATCAACAAACTTGATAACATCCTTTGCATTCAAACCAATGAGCTTGCAGACATCCTGGGCTACATCAAGCACACACCTCTCCCTCTTCGTGCCTATGTTGTAAACATGCCCAAGCACACCTTTGTGCAACACTACATCAAATGCTTCAGCTACATCCTCACAGTACAAATAGCTTCTTACATTCGTCCCGTCACCATGTATAGGCAATGGTTCGCCTCTCATGGCAAGTAGAATGAACTTTGGGATGAGTTTTTCGGGGAACTGGTTTGGGCCATATACATTATTCCCTCGTGTCGTGATAGTAGGCAACCCATATGACTGATGATACGCCATGACCAGCATCTCCGCCCCTGCCTTGGTGGCAGAGTAAGGATTAGTCGGGAGGAGTTGTGAAGCCTCTGGATTGCCTACATCATCATCAGAGTCTGTCTCACCGTAGACCTCATCGGTACTAACATGAATGAATCGTTTAATCCGTTTCGTCACCTTACAAGCCTCTAATAGAACATGGGTACCTAAGATATTGTTTTGGGTGAACTCAAAAGAGTTTCCAAAGGAATTGTCAACATGGGTTTGCGCAGCAAAATGCATGATAGTGTCAATCTCCTCTGCAACCAAGAGATGGTTTACAAGGTCTACACTAGCAATGTCTCCTTTGACAAACTTGAAATTTCTCGACGAACGGGAAGGGATAAGGTTCTTTAGGTTCGAACAATAATCAAGCTTGTCTAGTGCCACAATCTTGTAGGCTGGGCAGTTCTTGATCAGCATGTTGGTTACATGTGAGGCAATGAATCCTGCTGCCCCTGTTATGAGAATGTTCTTTGGGGTGTATACACCTGGTTCCGGTGACATCGTTCCGTCCACGTGCTAACTTGTCGATCCAATGTTGTATCAGTGCTGAAACACAACAATTGATAGAATTGAATCATAAAGATTTCAACAGAACATTTTACTAGCTTTTGGCTTGAATTTTGAAGAAACACAAGCCATTTGGATCCAAATATTTTTGTTAGTGTTTTTTCTTTGTATGTTTAACTTATAGAGGTTGAAATATCTACAAATCTACAGATCATGAACAATGGGGTACAACTACAACAAAACTAAAACAAAACAACCCTATAAAATACTATCAAAATACCAAAATTTGTGTTAAGGTATATGACCATAACATGCATAGATACATAGAGGAAAGTAGTAATAAAAAATGTGGTACCTTGAGAGCTTTTTCAGATGAAATTTGATGAAGAAGTGAAGAACTGCAAACTAAAGCAAATGGAGGAAAAAGAGAAGAGAAGGTTTTTTTGTTTGTTTGATTGAAGAAAAGTGAAATAAGAGTGGAAAATTTCAAAGTGGGGTGTTTTGGCCGTAGTTTTTTTTAGGAAATAAAGTTAGTTTTAGATTAGAACTAAGGATTTGTAGAACATGGTGGAGGTGCTTTCAACTTACCTTCAACCATGCAGTGAAACTAGGAGTTTCAGTTATTTGGTGCTCAATGAGGGGCCCAATTTATGGGCTTATGGTTCACTTTGGTATGAACTATCAAGTAAGTGTGAGCATAGGGAATTAGGCTTTGTAATCAGGTTTTATAACCAGGCATTATAGGATTTTTTCACAGCCTCAAAATACATATAAATATTTTGGGGATTTCATCATTCTTTCAAGATCACGCAATGTCACTTCGGTTGCAAAATTCTGGTTTCCTAATATTTTCGATCAAGTAAGGTCTATTAGCTTAAAAAAAAACCCAAAAAGAAAAGAAAAATTAAAAAAAAAAGAAAGAGAAAAGGAAAATGAATATACAATGGCTCTATTTGGTTGGCTACTTTTCATGGGAAATGGAATTCATTTCTCCTGTTATGCAGCTTTTCGCTGTTTAGTTGTCTATTTATTGACAGAAAATTGATTCTTCGTGAGACAATTTCTCATTGTTCATGGGAATCCAAATCCCCCTGGGGGGGGCTTGGAATCAAATTCACAAAAATGGTTTCCATTTTCATATCTGTTTTTCGTGCAACTAAACAAACTCAGAGAAAAAAAAATAAAAAAAGTAAAGAAAATCGAAAATTCATTTTAACTAGAGATCAATGGATTTTCATATTTTGGGGTAAATATATATTATTTCAAACTATAACTTGGAATATCAATGTTTTACAAAAATTGAGATCCTAGTTTTCTGACCTTAATAAGAAAAAGGGTGAAGACATGATTATGGAGATACTTGTTAAAGAATTGAAACAATTTCATCTCCAATGACTCTTATTTTGGTAATTATCATTAACAAGTTATTAATTGGCGTCTAAGGAAGTGACGTCTACACTGCCATCGATGAGGGCTTTTACCTCCCCAAACTTTAGTTGCGGAGTACATTTTAGGGGTGGAGAATTGGGCTTGGACTTTATGACGGTTCAGAATGGACTCGAACTCAATTTGAGGAACCGATTCGAGACCAGGATGAAAATGGTAGAAATGGGTTGATTTCAGTTTGGAACGGTTGAAACCATACCGGTCTGGGTCGGAGCAGGATCGATCGGATTCTTGCTCAACTAAGTTGATTGAGTTAATTTAAGCTACCATCCTCACTAATTATATATCCATACCCCCACTTTATAGAAACTATATTTATAAAGCGATTTTAACATAACCCCTAAAATGGATCATATAATGCCTAGTTACAGTCAAATTAATTTGAAAATTTTATTTATCCACCCTCTTAAACTTGGTCAAAGAAATATATAAACATCACAACTTTATTCATGTAGCAATCCTTTTTCCTAATTCTAATATTTTCATACCAGAAATTCTAAATGTCGAGGAAGTGGGCGAGGAAACGAGCGAGGAGAAGGAGGTGGCGGGGTGGGAACCGTTCACCTCCCTCGGGATGCGTTCCATCGATTTTTGCGCACACATCTCAAGGGAGGTGAACGGTTCTCACCCCGCCACCTCCCTCCCCTCACTCGTTTCCTCGCCATGTAGAACTGCTCTTTTCATATGCTATGAAGAATGAAAATTGTGGATTATTGGGCAAAAGTTTCATTCCTTGGTTTCACTACAAAGTCCGTTAAAAGAAAAATAAAACAAAAGAAGATGGCACAATTATCTTTAAAAAAAAAAAATTCTTACAAACCAATAATGAAAAAAACAAAGGGAAAAAAAACCCAGTGGCGGAGCCAGGAATTTCATTAGGGAGAAAGGGGGTAAGTGACAAAAAGCATAAAATAACTTAACAATATTTATTTGCATGAATCATGAGTTATATTGTTTTATATTATTCTAATTTCAAGATTATAAAAGTGTATTTTAGCTACCAATCAAGTTATTCATTACAAATAATTGAATCTAATTTGAAAATAAGATTGACAATAGAGATTTAAGGTAATATATAGATAGATTTTTTTTAGAAGATGTATTTTAAGAATATTTTAGACGACATTCAATGGGTTTTCAACCAGCTTGTTGTATTCAAAGAAAAATTAATGAAAATATTGTTACCCATCTATGCTAGTCACTAAGGGAAACCAATATACATGAATCACAAAACTGCATAATGTAATGTATTTGTAATAACTATTTGATACATTATATTAGATAGAAGAGGCAAAAGAGGAGCTTGAAAAATGTTTGATAAATAGAAGGGTGCAATCTAACAAATCTCAAATAATTAGGACCGCTTACACCATGCACTACAAAGGATTTTATTAATTGAGGGGGCAATTTCAAAAATGTGATAAATAGAAGGGGGCAATCTAACAAATCTTAAACAACTGAGACCCACTTACACCATGTACTACAAATAATTTTCATAATTGAGGAGGCAATTTGAAAAGTATGATAAATAGAAGGGGTGGGGGTGGGGGGGGGGGGGGGCTCTATGTGGCTCCGCCACTGAAAACAACCCATGTCAAGGCTGTATCTAGTATCTACTTTTAAAACGGAAATATAACTTCACTGTAGCATGAAGTGTGTCAGGATGTCAATTCTTCATTTCTAAATACCAAAATTGCCCTCAATAAATTTTAAGATTTCTGAAAGTACCCCTAGCATCCTCATTTACAAATTACGAAAATGTCTCTACATCGCCAAATTACGATACTACTCCTCCCATTCTCCAATCCCAAAAATTCCTCTCCAATTCCATTGGCCAAATTATGAAAATGCCGTTGCTCAGTTGTTAAATTATGAAAATGGCCTTCCCATTATTCACAAAATTATGAAAATGTCATTCATTTATCAAATTACAAAATTACCCCTCATCATATGCTAAATTCCAAAAATGGCCATCCCATTCATCAAATAATGAAAATGTCCTCGATTCCTCAAATTCCGAAAATGCCATCTTTATTCTTCAAATCCTGAAAATGTTATTTCTCATCCACTTTAAAGTCAATCATATCAAATTATTAAGCCCAATTACTCCACTTAGCCAACGATCTCATTAGTCCATTACCATATGATCTCATCCCAACGATACATGTATACGCTATGTGAAAAGTGCATGGCCATGCCAACGACACGGCTGATACACTAATAAAAATAAGAGAAATAATATGAGGATTGGGATAATATAAGATAAAAACAAAAAGAAACAATATGAGAATCAAGATAATTTAAAATAGTAAAAATAATAAAAAACCCCAAAAAAGAGTTGTATAAGTCAAACATTTCCCTAAGGAATAGTCCATGAAAAGGCTAATTAACACAATAAATAATAAAATGAATGGAAAAATCACGAAACAACTTTATCACTTGGAATTGAAATAAAATTAATATCTTTAGAAGTATTTTCTTGAGTAAAAATCAACAATAAATACCATGTCAAAACATAATATATAAGAGAAAAAAATAAAAATAAAACCAAAAGGAATCATAAGAAAAATACATAAAATTAAATAACATAAAAAAAAACTGGACAAAAATATTGAATAAGAGTACAGAATACTGAACTACATGATAACCCCGATAAATTAATAATCTCTAATAACTAATATTTTGGGCCTATCTGGATTTGGGACCAATGTGGTAAATTAATAATATAAAATAATATATTTAAAAGAACAGATAGATCTCATTTGATATATAAATTAATAATCTCCTTTTATATATATATCTCATGAACTTGTTTTGGTTAAACAAATTAATTAAGTATATCGAATATAATTTTAGTTTGTTGTAAAATTGGATAGATCCATGACCTCTATTTAATAAGATTAATTACATTCAGTTGAACTTATTTTGATTAAGAAAATACAAAGAGTAATGACAGTTGTAATTCGATAATTAGGTAATATTCGTATAATCACAATACACAATACATGTATTAAGTTCAATATTTTGGAAAAAATATTTTAATATTTTATTAATTAATGTATAAAAATAAATTAAAAAATATATAAAAATAGATTATTGATTTATTAATTAAATAATATCTCAATTAATTAATATACAAGCATTTAGTATAACAATATAGTACATCTGATAACACAGAGAAAGCAAAACCTACCCATACAGGGTGGACACGATCAAACACCACAAAACGCGCCTACAACTGAAAACGGGGCATAAGCGTCACGATCAGCAGGAATGTCAACACTGCCTGCACTCCAATAGAAGCACACCCCTTGCGAGGTCAGCAAAGCACAAAGCTAACTGGTGCGAGCGAACTAAATACAAATAACAGAATACGATACAAGGAAAATTCATGCCAGACAATAAAAGATAAGTAACAAGTTCTAAAGTCTAAATCTCACCGTGTCTCTAAAGATAATATTTCTAAGTTCAGGCACAACACAAGTATTTCAGATTCAACAATAACAACAAGTTTACGATATATGCCGAACATTACACGTGATTCAAACATGGTAAATATCAAGCGATGAAAATAAAGACAATCTCATAGTTCTTCCTAGTCTCCTAGGTATAGCAATCAAGTCGAAACCAAAAATTATGTATAAGTGTCTCATATCGTAGGTATCCGCATACCCTACGAATGTGTCTCACCCAGACACATCCCACAACGTGCACCAGTACCACTTTGGGCTTGTTTGTATCCTAATGAGGTGCCATCTGTCAGGATACAAACTCAAACATCCTGAACGATTGGCCTAACACGGCTAACCTAACACAATCAAACTCAAGCGCGCTGGGAGGGAAAGCGAGTAATCTCCAAATCACGTCCTCCGGGACCCGTCCTACTGCACTCTATAGTGGCAAGTGCGCGCGGGAGCTCACCACACCTCAGCAAGCTTGCCACATGCAATGGCGTCCTCAATTTCAGGTGTGAGTCATCTCAAGCACCATCCAACTCACAATGCGAGTAAGCTCCTAAGCATCGGCACAACAGACGTTATAGCGGGGTAAAGACACTTACACTAACATCCACGTGCACAAATGACGAGTCTGTACATAATCAAAGGTAACAGACGTGTAATCATAATCAATTCGGCCATTTTTATAAAACCACGACTATGCCAGGGTCCCAACATGACCCAATTCACCACGATAAATTTATTCAAGTCGATTACCATACATGCTCAAGACTCGGCAATCTACGATAAAACATGACATACTATGCAAACTCGAAAACGAAGCATACAAGTCCAATGTCTCATTACACCAAAGCCTAATCACACCAAAATTCATTCACTATTCGATTTCATTCAAGTATATCATGTTTTCAGAAAACCCAATACGTAATTCATTCACAAATAACCAATACAATCATCGAAATATCTGAAAACCCCGACTTTCGAATTTGGATTCAAATGTACACAATCGACGGTATGATGTAAAACTTAAATTCAGGATTTCAAATAATTATTTCTCAAAATAAATATTATAGTTCCACTCACCTGGGCGGAATGGGTTTTCAGAACCCAATTCCTACCGGTCGAAGCTCCTAACACGCAAAACCACGAATGCGGGACCACGAAAATTTTTAAAACTGCAAGGCGGACTCGAATGTGAGCAAACTAGCTGAAAACTGAAAAAAATAAATAAATTACAAGCGGTGCGTGACTGAAAGAAAAACTTACAGGCAATAAAAATTCGGCAAACACCCCGTCGAAACCCAAAGTTTGGCGAAAACTCGCTAAAACCTTCCCTACTCCGGTCTGATCGCCTCCAAACCGCACAACAGGCCGAAATAGGTCTAAGAACACCCGGAGTCACGAATGTGACACTTACCCATGCACCCAAAGTCTGGATTCGCACCGAAGAACCCTCAAAACGAACATGCACCCTGATTTTTTTTGAAAAATCCGACCAACACCGAAATCACCCTTGCATGTGGGGTCTAAGGGCTCCAAATGACACCATCAAGGCCCTTCAACGGCTGATCGGAGCTAAGGAAACCAATCAAACAAGCCAACACCAAATTAGCCCACACAAATATGAAATTTCGATTTTCTTAAATGAAAAACCGAAACAAGAAGGAGAGTGGAGAAAGAGGAAGAAAAATGAGGAGGAGGATGTGAGATTTGGGGGAAGAAAAATCGACAAATTCATCGAAGATCCGCTGGAGAAGAAGGAGATGAAGGGGTCTCGCTCCCTGGAAAGAAAAAAAAGGGGGGGGGGGGGGGGGGGGGGGGGGGCTTGTCTTTAAAGGGTGGGTGGCTATGTGCCCCCAACCGCATTTATCGAGTACACCCCCGACCAATTTTTTTTTAAACACAAATATTACAGCGCGCATCTTGAGGGGGATGAAGGATCACACCCCCTTCCCTCGCCCATTTCCTCGCGCGTTCCCTCGACATTTAGAAAAAAACGTAACACTAATGAAGAAGGTGAAACGGAAGAACCCAAAGAATATGATGGAGTGGGGAATATTCAGGCACATATCTACATTGGGACATTTGCCCTCACTGACTTTTGAATTTTTTTAGGTTATTTGCAATTTACCCACTTTGTGATGCCGACAATGCCATCATGCCGCACCCCTTCCTTTCTTCCTCTGTTTTCTACGACGCCGACAACCTCGCCATGCTCCTTTATTCTTTTCTGTTCCATTTCTTTGTTTATTGCGGACAGACAATTGCCCCGCCTCCTTCTTCTTCCTCCCTCTCTACCTAATTTATTTCCCTTTCCCCAATCCCGCCAACAACCCCAACCTCTCTTGTCTGTTTTGTAGAAAAATAAGGTTTAATTTATTTTAAAGTATTTTCTCGATATGAATTCATATATCGATGTCTAGTTTTGTATTTTATTCATAATATTTTTTTTGGAGATACATGAAAAATTCAACCCTTGATTTTTCTTCAAGATACATGTTTGTATCTTGAAGTTCATCTGTGGGTTGTTGTTTGAAGGACATTTTGGTAATCAACGTGAACATTTTGATAATCAATACTACGAGTCCTGGGGGAGGCTGCAATAGTGATTAATGTTAGAGATAACCTCTAATTAGCTATTTTTGATTGGGGACAAATCACAAAGAACTCAATTTCAATAATAAAATAAAATTTTGTGTTCAAAGTGCATTACATGTACATCTTCAATAAGTCTACTACATACGAGATTTGCCTTCTTTAAAAGCAAAAGTTTTCAGAATAGCTAACAATTTTGCAAAGGTATCTAAATATTATCCCGTGATTTATATATGAGTAATGAGACTCCTACATTTGAAGGATCCCAAATCTTTATATTAATAAAAAAAATAATGAACCAAATACAATTGCTCATTAGTTTGTTCATTAAATCATCAATAGAAACGAAAAATTTCTTCAAATCCTCCAAAAAAAATAATTAGATCAAGCTCCACGGTCTTCAAGTTGGAAAATCATCTCGCAAAGTGGTTTTCAACACTAGTAGTTTCTTGGGGCACATATATAGCAATTTAACACACTATATTGCATACTTGCAGCTTCAGCCTGTTTTCAAAATACAAACGAAGGAGTGATGATAGCAGCAGCAAGTGATGCCTTGTGGGCAGGTGGAGCAATATGTGGCAAGTTCTTCACTGTGAGATGTACTGGTGCTACTAATGCCGTGCCACACCCTTGCAAGGATGGAGCCAGTGTCCAAGTCAAGATCGCAAATCACTGCCCAGGGTGTGGAAGAATCATTGATCTGTCTAAAGAGGTGTTTGCTACTATTGCTGATCCCGTTGCTGGAGTGATCAAGATTGATTATAAGATTGATTTTTGATTATAAAAAATCGCACTTATACGTTGTAAAATGAAAAGTTGCAGGTGCTAATGGCCTAATTAACCAAATCTACTCGTGAACAAAATAAAAAGAAATGGAGCAAGTCCTTGAAAACGACAGGGTTATCAGTGGCTAAGAAATCTAGTTGTCAAAGAAAGTCATGGCAATCCTGCAAGGTTGGCTAAAAATCAACCAAATCAATAGGTGATGATCCCTTGGAAGCTAAAGGAGAAAAGGATTCACTTATTTCTTCAAATGTAACCCAAAAACATATTGTTTTATACAAGGAAAAATGGCTAAGATTTGTGCTATTGTGTTGGGATGGCTACTTGTCTTAGGCATCTTCTCAATAACGTATGCATTACCTGGAACGACAAAATATTACACCCCTCCTTATACTTGTAAGTATAATCCTTACTAAGGAAGAATTTGGTTAATAACAAGACTTGTTAATCATACTTAATCAAGACCATTATGCATGAATGGAAGCGTAAGGAGCTTGATCTTCTCTTCTATAAAAAGGGGAAGAACCTCATAGCTTCAAACACTAACAAAAAATCATTTGTTTTGAGAGAGAAAATAGTGAAAATATCAATAAGCATTTTGTAATGGCTACTAAGATGAGTGTTGTTTTAATGGTAGGGTTGGTCGTCTTAGTCTTAGGCCTCTTCTCAGTAACGTTAGTAATACCTGGAACAACTTTTTACACCCATCCTTATATGGGGAAGTATAATCCATGGTGTACAAAGAATTTGGTATACTTCTTGATGAATTCGAGGTTTAATGTCACTATATCAGGGTCATTAATTGGTTCAATGATTTTCTGTGAATTTTTACTAAATAAGTAAATTGCTTCCGTTAGCTGAAAATAACAAGCCTTGTTAGTTTACTTTACATCTTCATCATGTTATGGAAATCAAGATTAAGGAGTGATGATAGCTGCACCCAGAGATGCCATATGGAATAAGAGGGCCACCTGTCGTATAATTTACGATGATGCACTAGTCCTACCAATCAAAGTGTACCACAACCTTGCAGGGGTGGAACCATCCTTGTCAAGATCATGGATTACTGCCCACCAGGGTACCAAGTGTCACAATTATCTTCTTACTTAGCCAAGTGAGTTTGGCAAGTGTTAATAATGTAGAATATTCCGCATTGTTCTAGAGAGAGTTCTCTAGAACCTCCCATAAATTTCCCTAGAGTTCCATAGGATTCTAGTCCTTAGATATTTCTAAGGAAGTGTGTAGAAGTTCATTGTAGACCGTTAGATCAAATTGATCACCACCGTCCATTGAGGAAGTGCAGTTGTATAAATTGATTACTGCCCACCAGGGTGCCAAGGTACAAGAGATATGTCTCAGGACGTGTTCCATGTAATTGCTGATCCCAAAGTTGGCAAAATCAAAATTGATTTTGAAGTACAAGCCTATTCTAAGGTAAAAATATATACTCCAAACTTTAAGGTTAGACTCACTAAAATTTTGAATCAGTTTTGAGTGAAAAAATTTCAAACACCGAGATTGAGTTCCCTCAAATTTTGAATTCATCAAAACACGAAGTTTAAGTTTTTTGTTTAAATGTGCATTAAGATAACAATTGCGAGAATATGATTATCCTAAATGCTCCAAATGTTCAACAACAGAAAGGTCCCAGTAAGAGTACAATCTATGAGCAAGGTAGATCAACAATAGCTAGGCCTCCCAATGGTGGTAATGAATTGAAGACAACAACAATAATGGAAATGATGAGGACAGTGGTGCAAGTCAGAAAATGGATGACTATGAGGAAGGAAGTGAGGAACTAATAGAAGGTTTTTCTAGAAAGTACATAAAAGCATGGAACCGAGATTTCAAAGTAAGTCCTCGAAGATGCACTCAAATTAGGAAAGTGAACCAAAAATACATGGAATATGGACCTCCCGCTGCCATGGAGTATGGATCACCCGCTGCCACAACAAAAAAATGGTAAATTTTAAATTACCCATTCTTAATTATATAGAACATGGATCGCCTTTACCAAATGATTATGATTGGGTGTCATAGTAAGAAGACTAAAATAGTCTTAGGTTTTTTTTTGGTTAAGCTTTCTTCGTGATTGTTTTTGCAAAGAATATTTTTCTTTTTGAGTGATTGTATTTTTCTTTAATATAAAGGTTTAGGGGTCTTTTAAACATTGCTTGCTTTTCAAAAAAAAAAAGAGACGTCTGTCTCATTTTTTTGAAAAATACTAACGACGAGGCCTACTATTTTCAAATATTCGGATTTTAAGCTTTGGGATATTGATAGGGGTTTTAAGCACATTTTTTAAAGTATTAAACGTGAACGATGCAGCTACAAAAGTAATACTAGCTTCACACTGAGCCCATTGTGCTTTGTACTTAAAACTTCAAGTTGCACATGACATTTTTTTTTAAAATAAAAAAAAATCTCCGCTATAAAGAGGCAGCTACGGAATATCAGACCTTAATTACTTGTCCCAAAACGGGATATAAAAACAAAGTGGGAAGGAAAAACAAAAACTAGACAAAAATATCAAATCTAGACTGACCAAACCCCTAGATCAAAGTCTGTACTTGCAGTTGCATTTCTTCATTCTAGATGATCTTTGAGGAAAAACCTTGAAGTCTTTTAAGTTATCGTGATCCAGCGTATTTTCTGTTGTCATATTCCTCTTACTGAATCTTTTCATTAATCGTATGTGATCTTTCTTTAAACCTGACAATATTCTTGACCTGATGGTGTTTTCATCCAAATCTTCTTCATCTGAATTGTTGGTATGAGACTCCTGTTTGTTTTTTCTGTTAGCCTGACCAACCAAATCCCCTGAATGACAAAAACTTCCAAAGGTCTCCACTAATGGAACCGAAGTCACCGAAATGGCCTGCTTCGACTGAGACCGAACATTAGGCGCCGAATCATGCTTTTTCGAGGAGCTCGCACCTGTATTCAGTGTTATCCCTGCAACCTCATCTTCGCCTAGTATAAGAGAGTCCACCGTTTCCTCCTCCAAGCCCACTTGAATAACTCTTTCAATCCCGCTAGAAGTATATCCCGCTTCCTTACAATCAGAAACAAAATTGGTAATTCTTCTCATCTTAGAACAATTATTAGAATGTGTTTCTCCTTCCAAATTAACATCCTTTTCCAAATTTTTGTTTTCCTGAAATTCTGAATTATTTTCCAAATTCACTATCGACTTAGAAACCAAATTAGCATCACCCGAGACGTTTTCATCTTGCAAATCTTGGTCCAAACTTGCTAATACTTTGAAAGCATTTTTCAAACTAGTGCTATCGTTCCCTACTTTCCTAGGGACGAGATCCACTCCCTACTCCTCGTTTTGTTTTCCACTAGGACATGCCTGCTCCGAATTAACACTGCCTATCCCAGCTGGATTTTCCACCTTCTTCGTTATTGGTTTGTAAACTTGTCTAACTTCCTTGCCTTTCGGTTGTGCCACTAAATTCTTCTCCATTACGGTTTAGTTTTTCGTGCTTTCCTCTTTTGATTTATTCATGCCAACTTTATCATCCTCATGAGCGGTCTTGCGGTTCCCCAATCGCTTCCTACATGCTTCATAAGTGTGCCCAATCATTGCGCAATTTTCACAATATTTGAAACCTGGATACACAATCTTCTGCCAAAAACTTGTGGTTCCGGAGAATTCCAACCAAATTTTGCTATGACGCTCCTCTGACAGATCCATCTCAACGCACATCCTGGCTGCCCCCGGTCGAGTGAAACCCAGAGTGCTATCATCAATTCTAAGAAAAGACCCAATGGAGTCTCCTACTTCTTTTAAAAACAACGGATGAAAGAATTGTAATAGAAAATTATGAAGATCCACCCACAATGGGGCTAGCACCGGATCTTCCCTAAGGCTAAAACCTTGATGCCAGCGAAACACTTTGAATCTAACCCCTCGGATCATAAAAGAGTCCCACGACAAAGCCTTATTAACTTCTTCTTCCGATTGGAATCTGACAAGAACATGTCTTTGATCCAGCAAACCCATGGTAAAATCCTCCATAACACCCCATGATCTATGAATGGATTTACGAATAGCCTCAAGAGAAGGCCTATAACTAGAAAACTTGAGCACAATAACATATGATTCAACGTACCTTTCACATCTTTTTGCTTCTGAAATATTCATAGATAGTGTTGGAGTTCCATCCTTGTAAAAACGGTTGCCTTTCACTGGTTCCCCTACAATGGGTGCTTGCTTCACAACTCCCAAGGCTTGGAGGAAGCTTCGTGGAGGCTTGACGTCAACGACCAGGGCGCTTCCACCCCCAGCCGTGTGCTCTTCTCCATTGGCAGCTTGAGGAGCCGCCATGAAGGATGGAGAAACCTTAATATAGATGCTCCAGATAAGAAGTTGAGTCTGATCTAAAGGTTTAAAACAATTGATAAAGAAAAAACCTTATTGCCCTTAAGAAACCCAAATCGCCCTAATAGCAGAGCTTTTTTTCCCCTGTTTATGACCACACCAAACAAGCTCAGTTTCTTACCGTGTTGTTGTGAGATGGTTTTTGCCTTTCACACGACATACTTCAAACTCAACGTATCGGGTAATATATGCTGCGGAACTGAACCAACATGGAATAAAATACAGTAAGCGATAAACCTGAACCTGATCTGTTTGCATGACACGGACGTCTACAATTAACAAATATCAGTTGTCTGATGTTCTCATGAAGCGGACATCATCGATCTGCGATTGACACACATTTGTCTGTGAACAGAAGTAATAAACATCCAAACAGTAGTAATAAACATCCATAAATAGCGTTACAACACTTCCCTGCCGTCTCATCTCCTCTATATCATATCAACCTCTCTTCCAACATCAAAAGCATTGCTAGCAGAAGCCAAAATTATGCAAAGCAAAGGCTCTACCATGTATTTCAATCTGGTTTGTTCAAACCCGTCATCAATTCTGAATCAAGATAGCTTTCCTTCTTCTTCCTACTCCAACTCTAAAAGCTCGCGAAACACCTTGACAAAACTCTACCTAACAATTCTTACCTTCCTACTGCAAGGCATCGTTTTAGTACTACTAATATTTTTCTTCTTGCTCTTTGTCCTCATAGTTGTAGTAGTCTACATTCATATATGTGTCATGGGTCGGGTTATGCAACATCAAAGCCCCAGGTCTACCTATTTATTGGCAATCGAAGAAGAGTTAGATTTTGGGGTTGTGTTGTCTGAAAATGAACTGGAAGAGCTGCCTAGTATGAATTATGAAGCCAAACTGGATCCGGATGTGGCCCAAGATTGTGCAATTTGCTTGATGGATTATCAGGTAGGTGAGAAGTGTCGGGTTTTACCGGATTGTAAGCATGCATTTCATGTGAATTGCATTGATAAATGGTTGATTAAGGCAACTGTATGTCCAAAATGTCCGGCTATTGTCAAAATTTCATGATTAATTTGACAATGCATCATGTTTTATGTACAGATGTATCTTGAAAATTAAAGGATATTGAAAGAGTAAATAAGATTGTTATACTTTAAAATAAAAAATATATTGTTGAGATCCTCTCAATAATTTCAAACATTCTTATAATGAAAACCAGGGACCTGGAAAAGGTTTAGTGGTTATAAAAAGGGGCTAAGCAGAGAGGGATTTCTCATCACTCAAAGTCTCTCTCTGGTTCCGTCTTTCTTGTGTTATATCTTTGAATGTTAATGTCGATATCAAAACGGGGATCCAATGGGCCGTGTTAACATATATGTTATTGCGTTCATTGAGGTCATAGGTTCAATCCCACAAAACAAAATGTCCAGGAATGTATAATGCAATATTGTTTCATAGACTCTTTTTCATGGTTACTTGATGAGGTCAGAGGTCCATGATTATTTGATAGAAATACTTCTGTGGATAGTTTCAGATACCAAGGACAATGATTGCCAAATTATTTGATATGGTGAACAAGAATTGTCGGATTATTTTATGTGTGGATCAACACATCAAGGCGAATAGACGTGACCTACATAAGGGTCAGGATGCCGGAGGAGTGTGCAGCCAGACTATTCAAGCTGACAGAAGAGCTTAATCTGAAGACTAATAGTGGACAGTGGTCAAGAAGGCTTAGCCAGCAGTTTGGGCTGCCATTAGTAAGGGGACTTCCCCTGATCCAGCAGGCTCAGCCTTCTGTATGGGCACCATTATCTTCATCAACAATCTTTGTGGAGACTGCAAACGGGTTTCTTTTCTTCTTCTTCGATGGTTCCAAAATTATGGAAGAAGTAAATCATACTGGGTCAAGAGCCAAGTTAGGCAAAATCACTAATCATGTGGTGCATTGTGTGTTCTAGTCGTGTGTGTTTGTGAATCCAATGATATAATATGTTACTTTCAAAGACTTTTTCCTTATGGGATCGATATGGCCTAATTTCAAGAAGAAGATCTAAGTACAAATAAGCTTTTGCTAATGTATTCAAGTGCCATTTTGGTGTTGCGATTAACCAACTTTTCTCAGATCAGTTTTGGATGTGCACTCCTAATAGGATGTTTAGTCCACCTTTTCATAAAGTCATGAAGAACATGTTTTGTTTGGGCTTTGTAGAAAATTTTGATATTACTTGATCCAATTTGATCAGATGTAAGACTTCAGTTGAACCAATATACTTCAAACCTAACATATACTATGGGCGTTACCCAGACCAATACAGATATGGCATTTGGAATTGGTAGATATGCTGTGGATCCGAACCAATACAGAAAGAAAAATTCTACCTTGACATTCTAAATCTACATTTTTGAAATAATAACATGATAGCTATCAGGATTTATAAAAAGCGGCTAAGCAAAGAGGATTTTAATCGCTCATCAAAAGCTCCCTGGTTCTTTCTTTCTTGTGTAATGGGGATTCAATGGATTGGGTTAACATTCATGTCATTGCGCTCATGTATTGATGAAGAGATAGGTCCGATCCCACAAAATGAAATGTCTATCAATTAATGGTGCTTTTTCCAGCAAAGAACAATAAACCCTGTTTGTTATTAGTAAGCACTCACCTTTCTTAGAAGCCCATTAAACTCCACCGAAATGCTCTAGTTCTGGAAAACTATAAGGATTAAAATGTGAATCGCACGCAGTGCCCAGGGATCAAGAATTAGTTTTCTTGGCCTAGACTGCTTCGGTCTATGATGCATTACCAACTCAACACAACAGATTTTTGTGAAGAGTCCAAAGACAATGATCAGACTCGAGGTTTTGATCAATAACCATTGGTTATGTTAAGTTCTTAAGATTCAATATAGGAGCACCTAGGCAGAACTCATCTATATGAGGGAAAGCGTCTTGAGGACCATACTAATCACACCTTGTCGCACTACAACATAAACAAAGGAGTCCATCATATTCTACGAAAACCCCGAGTTTAATTCTAGGTTTTCCAAGGGACCTACCTAAGCTATTGTGTCTGTCATTGAAAAAAGTGGAGGGTAACAACATCAAATTTGTTGATTGAACTTAGTACAATGGTATAGGCTGCAAATCTGAACCTCTAATTGTTTCATATTGCTTTTTTTGTTATGCATGTAGGATGTGGCAGGCTTGATGAAATCTTCAACTATGACCATATCATTTATATAGATGTTCTGGAGAGAGAGAGAAACTATAAGATCAAGAGTAATATGTTGAAGTCTTTCTCTATCATTAATTTTTCAGGTCTTGTGGTTCTTCCATGATGACCTAACCTGAAGCCAAAGATTCAATCTCAGAGGCGGTGTGATCAAGCTGGAGAGACAATAAGCTTGGCATGAGTGAGCAGCGCAGTTAATAAGTCCAACATCCATCCATCAAGTGTCGTCTGCTATTATTATGAATATTGTTTAAAATGAGTGTACGTGTACACCGCTTGGATCAAAATTTAAGTTTTTTAATTTTCAGAGAAAAGTTAATGGCATATAGGATCATGAACCACTACTGTTTGTAAGCAAACAACTAGTTTACAATGAAAAAGTGTAGTGTTTTGCGGCAATATAAGAACTGAAGCATATTCGAGTATCTTAGCATCTGAATTTTTACTATCGGGGAACTGGACTTCCTTTTATTCACCAAATAAAATCTTACAAAGTCTATGAACTTTATTGAATAGTAAAACTAGGCCTTTCATCCTTTTCATAAAATAGGGGTTTATTAATTTGAAAGCGCTTCAGATCATCTTCAAGAACTTTATGCCCTGCATACGTAAAACCATAGTAAATATTTAGATACTCACCAGCAGGGGTTATAATTAAAACACATACTGACCAACAACATGTACTTACGGGGTGTAATCTATGTTGATTTTGCCAGCATTTGGATCAGCAATCATAGCAAACGCCTCTTGAGAAAGATCGATAGTACCTTGGCACCCTGGTGGTGGGCAGTAATCCACGATCTTGACACGGATGGTTCCACCCCTGCAAGGTTGTGGTACACCTTGATTGGTAGGACCCGTGCATCTCACATTGTAAAATCTACCACATGCAGCCCTGTTGTTCCATATGGCGTTGCTGGCTGCAGCTATCATCACTCCTTGATCTTGATTTCCAAAACATGATGAAGCTGTAAAGTAAATTAACAAGGCTTGTTACTTGAGCTAATGAAAAACAAGTTCTGCTATTTAGTAATATATAATTAACCGAAAATCATATTAACCAATTAATGACCCTGATCTAGTGACATTGATGGACCCGAATTCATCAAGAGGTAAACCAAATTCTTCATATCCTGTGGATTATACTTACGAATATAAGGAGGGGTGTAAAATGTTGCTGTTCCAGGTACTGCAGATATTACCGAGAAGAGGCCTAAGACGACCAATCCTACCATCAAAACAGCACTCACCTTAGTAGCCATTACAAAATGCTTATTGATATTATCACTGTTTTCTCTCTCAAAACAATATGATCTTTTGTGTTGTATTTGAAGATATGAAAAATTTCCCCTTTTTATAGAAGGAGAAGCTCAAGCTTCTTACGTTTCCATGCATACGTAATGGTTGATTGAGTATGAATTCTCCCTAGATATTTCTAGAGTCACTAAACATGTGGTATGTTTGTGACTGCATTGATTGTTGTTGCTTTCAAAGACTTTTCCTTGTTAGAGGTGGCCCAATTTCAAGAAGAAAATCCATTAAAATATCAATTAAAGATAATTTTGAGACTTCTTGGCTTAAGTTTTGGAGGTTCATACACTAGAAACAAAGTATTCAAGTCACTCAATTTTTTGACTCTTAACAAAGCTGATCATGCAGTTATTTATCATCATCTCTTCCTACAGGGGATTTTCATTTTTTGCCATTATTAAGGTCCATATAGTTTTGCGAATCAAACTTATCTTTGGATTCACATTTGCCATTATTAAGGTCCATTAAAATGTTCTCGGAAGCCCTGATTCTAGAGAGTCAAGCCGGGCCATCACCATCCATCATCCTAGAGATGACATATAGGATGATGGGTGGTAATGGCCCGACCTAGCGCTGTCGGCTTGGCTTTCTAGCAAGGCTCCCTGAGAAGAATCATTTGTGGTCGATGATGTTAATTCTAGAGAGTCAGGCCCGCGCTAGACCAGTCCATCATCATCCATCATTTTAGAGATGAAGCCATTTTCAACATTGCTAAGACGATGAATGGTGATGGACCGGCATGGCACTGTAGGCCTGGCTCTCTAGCAAAGCTCATAAATGAAGCAATTCTTTGCGTATCCTGTCTCCATTCAGGAAAAATCTAGGATGCCTAGTGAGTGCCAAACATCGTTGATTTGCGTCGAGATAGATGTAACACTTGTCTTGATGCAAAATCAATGGTATTGGCACCCACCATACATAGTACCAGACAGGGTAGCAGGCACCCTAGTCTTACTCCTCCATTCAAAATTAATTATATATTTTAAGTCGGTCACGTGAGATGTACTAAAGGGTACACTCGCGATAAATGGTCACTATTTAAGTGGTCACTGTGTTCTCATGGCAGATGAATGGTCACTATTTAAGTCTTTTTTATTTAAGTCGATCACGTGGGATAATGGTCACTATGCTCCCGCGACTTCAAAAGTGTGAAAAACTTCATTCGAAATTATTAGATACAGAGACAATGTAATTGTCATAGTCAGTCCATTGCATTCGTTTGAAATTATTCATTTAAATCATGTTTTTCGTACTTTTTCTTTTGTGGAAAATATGACCGATTCTGGAGATATCATTATTGATCACGAAATGTTCAAGAAAAGTGAACATTTATTTATTGATTTTTTTTTTGTTCTACACAAATTTAGTAAAATGATCATAATTAGGAACAAATGTAAAACATATTTTTGAAACAAATGATTTTATGCTTGAAAAGGCCAAGGTTAATTTATTCAAATACATTTCAACCAATGCTACTTTATTTCATATTACTCGAGCTTAAAACAGGTTTAAATGCACATAAATATCCAAATTTGCATTACGATACACTGTTCCTGATGCGAATCCGGATCTTAATAAGAATGAATCATAAAATTTCATGAGACCGGATGTTGCACCAGGCCCATTTATCTAGTATACCATATTGCCTTCATCAAGTCAACCAAATCAAAATTACAAGTTATCTTATTTTTTTGAATTCATATTTCTTCCTTCACTTTTTCTAAATGTCGAGGGAGTGGTCGAGGAAATGGGCGAGGGAGAGGAGTGTGACTCTTCATACCCTTGAGATGCGCGCCTTCATGAATCTCGAGAAAAATGAGTGGTAACATTTTCCCTGGCCCATTTCCTCGCCCACTCCCTCGACGCCTAGAAGGGCTCTTCTTCCTTTATGGGTGCCTCACGACAAGGGACACATAAAGATGGGTTTCGTGTTTAAGTATTGATTGGTGGATTACCGAAGGTTTCATTAAATTAACACAGAGAAAGATTTCTTCCTTGACTTGTTAAGAAGGGGAATTTGCATTTTGCAATATTAGATTTTTTTTTCCTATTGACTAGGTTGACTTGACGTTATGGGTGGGCACGGGACGGGATGGGACGAGATAGACCCATCCCTATCCCTTCCTGTTCATACGGAATCGGGACGGGACGGGATCAGATAAACGCCATCCCGACCTTGTCCCATCCTAAACGGGTTCGGGGCGGGACGAGATCAACGTGTTTCAAATTGACCATGCAATTTCAATAACTAAAATAGATCTTTAGCAAATTGCATGTTCACTCGTAACCATGCTGAAAATGAAATAATAAATCCAAATGCAATCAACTAAACATAATTGACGTGGTGTAATTGATGATGAAATATTACTTATGTGATTGATGTACAAGATAACTGGGGCTAATGGCGACATCCAACTACAAAATGAAAAATTGTATCAAACCCAAATATAATCCAAATTACTCTATTTAGTCCGTATTGGATTAGGAGTTTGATAAAATTCAGATAAAAAATTAGAATATATATGAAAAATTGTATCAGAAATATGATCCGAATGACTGTATTCGCATCCCTCTTCTTTATTTCCTTGTCAATGTTTCGTGTTTTTTGCAGTGTTCTAAAAATCAGCCTAGGCGCTAGAAGGTGGAAAACCGCCCAGATTAATGGCTGGGCGGGCAGTCTGAGTGGTTCTGGGCAGTCTGGGCGGGATCTAGGCGGGGTCTGGGCGGGTTTAGGCAGCTTAGGCCGACTCTAGGCGGGTCTAGGCGGTCTGGGCGATTTTTATTTTATTTTATTTTATTTTTTAATATGGCTGATTGTGTTCTTATTTTATTTTCTTTCCTATTTTTTAGAAATAAACTATTTAATTGTTTTTTATTCAGTATATGTCTAAATGTAGCAAATGATGATTACTTAATGGAATTCTCAAAAGATCTGCCGGTACCAATTTTACTAATGTAGATTTTATCAAACATAACTGAGGTTATTCATGCAATTTGAAGAAAAATAAAAGAGTACACAAATTCAAATTTGTATAAAGTACCCATCATGACCAATCATTTGAGTTTTAATAAATTTTGTTCACGATTGTTAATTTTTCATGTTTTTAAATTTTGCATATGTATATTGGCATTAAATTGGATGTAATTGATAAGGTATTATGCTTAACTTTTGTAAATTATTAAAGTAATAATACAAAACCTAAGATCGCCCAGGCGCCCGCCTAGGCCCCTGGGCGCTAGGCACCTGCTCGCCGCCCGCCCAGCGCCTAGCAATTTTTAGAACACTGGTTTTTTGTTTCTTTGACGATGGAGGAACTAACACTTCCTCTCTCATCTCAATCGATAATCATTTAATGAATAAGATCATAGGTCTAATTCCGGTACGTATTCATTCTAATTAATCTTTTTTTTTCCTTGGGTTTCATGATCTACAAGCAAGTTGGTGCACGTCCGGATCTCCCATATCTTGAACATCAACCCCTTGAAAAACATGACTTCACTAGCAAAAGACACTTAATGATCGATTATTCCGTAAATTCTCTATGTGAAAGTATTTGATATGTTTTTTTGTTTTAATTTCATTTCCTTTGTTTAGACTAATATGACATCGAACGAAAATTCACAGCGGAACACATGTGCTTCTAATAATTGGACAAAAATTCACAAAATATTAACTTGCGAGTCTCGAACCCATGACTTCTCACAACGATGATAGATATTCGTTCAACATAGCTACAATTGGTGGATCCACATAACTCACATGAAGACTTGTTTTCACCAGTGTTCTAAAAATCGGCCTAGGCGGCCGCCTAGGCGCTAGAAGGTGGAAAACCGCCCAGATTAATGGCTGGGCGGGCAGTCTGGGCGGGATCTAGGCGGCCTAGGCGGGGTCTAGGCGAACTCTAGGCGGTCTGGGCGATTTTTTTTTTAATAAGGCTGATTGTGTTTTTATTTTATTTTTCTTTCCTATTTTTTAGAAATAAACTATTTAATTATTTTTTATTCAGTATATGTCTAAATGTAGCAAAGGATGATTACTTAATGGAATTCTTAAAGGATCTGCCGGTACCAATTTTACTAATGTAGATTTTATAAAACATAATTGAGGTTATTCATGTAATTTGAAGAAAAATAAAAGAGTACACAAATTCAAATTTATATAAAGTACCTATCATGACCAACTTCAGTCATTTGAGTTTTAATAAATTTTGTTCACAATTGTTAATTTTTCATGTTTTTAAATTTTGCATATGTATATTGGCATTAAATTGGATGTAATTGATAAGGTATTATGCTTAACTTTTGTAAATTATTAAAGTTATAATACAAAACCTAAGACCGCCTAGGCCCCTGGGCGCTAGGTACCTGCTCACCGCCCGCCCAGCGCCTAGCGATTTTTAGAACACTGGTTTTCACTCTAGTCATTTAAGCAGCTACATTCAATACTAGAAGGCTAGTTAATGGCGGAACACATATGCTCCTAATAATTAGTTGAAAACTCACAAAATCCTAACTAGCGAGTCTCGAACCAGCAACCTCACATAAGGAAAATAGATGTCCGACCAACTAAGTTACAATAGTGGACCTCATGGGTTATAATAAATAGTGCTCTGAGATAGTGAAGCCGGGCAGAAAAACGATTATCTTGCAGGCTAGTTTCAACAGACAGTTCACAGGGAAAGAACACAAGAGAATCGCCAAAATAACACAGAGAAATAACTCTAATGTTCAATTAAATTATTCAAATCAAAGGTATCTCTAAAGTCAGCCCACAAGCCGGGCTTTATAGCTAAAACTAGTGATTATTAGAATTTTACCAAAATAGAAAATCTCAATAATCATGCTAAAACAAAATACGTAATAAAAGAAACAGTTTGCCAAAAATCTGACCCAAATTGGGTTCAAAAACACTTCCTAAACGAAGAATGAAATATTACCATAAAAGGAAAAATTACTAAAATTGTAGATTCGGAAGGGGAAACAGTGGATTTTGGCCTCAAAAAGATGTGAACGAGCATCGCTAGTTGGCCTCAAAAAAGCTTTTTGAATTGGGGTCATATGCGATATTCTGATACCCGTAGCAAAAGTTATGGCCAAAATACCGAAACGCACCCAAAACTCCCCAAAAGATCACGATTTCCTGCTATCTTTGCGCTGATCTGCCAATTCAAGGTATCTCAGTGCCAATAACGTGCTATCTGACAGCTCAGCATCATTTGTCTCGAATCCTCCTGCATCAGTCACCCCAGGTTGGAAAGAACTCGTTCTCGATTTCACAATAGCTTCATCGGAATCCACAAAACAAGGACTCATGTGTTTTACATTAAAGACATCAGAAGTCCTCAAATGAATGGGGAGGCGCAATCTGTAGGCGTTATCATTGATCTTCTACAAGATCTCACAGGGTCCAATCTTTCGATCCTTAAGCTTATTATACTCTCCAACAGGAAAACGATCACGGGTTAATCTGCCCAAACAAAATCACCAACATCAAAAAGTATTTGACGACGGTGACTATCGACCTAATCTTTGTACTTGAAATTACTCTCGTGAATGGCCAGCTTTACCTGCTCATGGATACCTCGAAGATGTTCTTGCCATCGCATCTACCTTGTGACTCAAACGACCCACACGTGGAATAAGGGCTAAGTCAAGTACCCTGGACGAATTCTGACCATAGACAATCTCAAATGGGCTCATTCCTGTGGTTCCGTTCTTCGACCTGTTATCGGCAAATTATGCTTGAGGCAACGCCAAATCCCACTGCTTCGGTTTAGTTATTGCCAAACTCCTCAAAAGGTTCCCCAAACTCCGATTCACCACCTCGGTCTGACCCACCTTTTGGGGTGGTATGCGCTGCTAAAATTCAATTTCGTCCTCAGTTTCTCCCATAAACTCCTCCAGAAATGACTCATGAACTTGGTGTCACGATCTGAAGTAATGGATCGGGGAATACCATGTAAACGCACAATTTCCTTGAAGTAGAGATGGGCGATTCGGGCAACATCCATTATTTTTCTGCAAGCTATAAAATGGGACATCTTGAAAAACCTGTCAACCATTACCAAAATAGAATCTTAGGCCCGTTGGGTATGGGGTAAGCCCAACACAAAGTCCATACTGACATCAAACTAAGGGGCTTCAGGTACAGGTAAAGGTGTGTATAGGCCCGCATTAGTGAGAACTCCCTTGGACCGCTGACACACACAACAACGCTCCACATAATGAGCCACGTCACTGGTCAATTTGGGCCAATAATAGGTAGAAGAGATCAAGGCCAACGTTTTATCTCGTCCAAAGTGACCATCGTTATGAAGTTCACGAATAATCAGCTGCCTTAGTGAACAATCTGGAATGCACAATTGTAATCCACGAAACAGATAACCATTATGCAAAGTAAAATCATGACGTTGACATCAGTTACCTCCTGAATTATCCTCCCAAAGGAAGGATTTGAGCATACATATCAGAGAAACCCTCAAATCCTACAACTCTAGTGCTCATGGTGGTGAGGAGTAACATACGACGGCTCAATGCATCTGCGACACAATTCAAACTCCCTGCTTGGTGCCTCAGTGCAAACGTGAACTCCTGCAAGTACGCCACCCATTTGGCACGCCGTCTACTCAGCTTGTGTTGGCCATTGATGTACTTCAAGGCCTTATGATCAGTGAGAAGAATGAACTCCCTCTGTACTTGGTAGTGGTGCCAATGCTTCAGGGACTGAACTATGGCATAAAATTTCAGATCATAGGTGGAATAATTCTTCTTTGATCCTGATAGTTTCTCACTGAAAAAAGCTATTGGGCGCCCTTTCTGACTCAGAACACCACCAATGCCAATCCCAGATGCATCACAGTTTACTCAAACACCTTTTCAAAATCAGGAAGTGCCAAAACTGGTGCCTCTGTCATCTTTTGCTTGACCAGTTGAAAACTAGCCTCCGCCTCCTTGAACCACTGAAAATCACGTCCCTTAAGACACTCTGTGATAGGAGCAATCAGAGTGCTGAAGTTTCTGATGAACCGACGGTAGAAGGACGTCAATCCATGGAAACTTCTGACATCGTGTAAGGTCTTTGGTTTGGGCCACTCCAAAATCGCATCTATCTTCGACTGATCTGCATGAAGACCATCAGTAGACACAACAAAACTTAGAAAAGTTACAGAAGTAGTGAAGAAAGAACACTTATTCTGATTGTTGAACATGCGTTCCGTCCTCAACACATCAAAAACAGCACGGAGGTGATCAAAATGTAATGCCCATGTCGGGCTATAAATGAGGATGTCGTCGAAGTAAACTACAACGAATTTCCCCATGAAAGGCCGTAAAACCTGATGTATAAATCTCATAAATGTACAGGGCACATTGTATAGTCCAAAAGGCATGACCATTCACTCATACAACTCATGTTGCGTCTTAAACACTTTCATCCACTCATCTCTAGGCCTTATTCTGATATGGTGGTATCTGCTTTTAAGGTCAATTTTTTAGAAGACTTTCGAACCGGATAGCTGGTCCAACATATCATCCAAGCGGGGAATTGAAAACCTGTATTTCACTGTAATCCTATTGATTGCTCTGCTATCAACACACATACGCTAAGAGCCATTTTTCTTCGGCACCAGCAGAGCAGGAACTGCACATGGGCTTATACTCTCACGGATGTAGCCCCTCTCCAATAACTCTACCACCTGTTGTTGCAACTCTTCAGATTCTTTGGGACTTAGGTGATAAGCCGGTCGGTTAGGTAAACTGAAACTCGAAATAAGGTCGATCTGATGCTGAATATCTCTCATAGGCGGCAGCCCAGGAGGAAGATCATCTGGCATCAGGTTAGAAAACTCTGCTAGCAGCTGCTGCACCTCTGCTAGCAGCTGCTGCACCTCTGCTGGCAAATCTGGATTCACGTTTGTTGTACTATTCCCACAAGGAAGCAGAGCATAGACCATATTTCCCCGCTCAATCTCAACTAAAAACCTAGGGACCTAGAAAGCAAGTTAGTATTTTTGGCTACCGGGGTAGGAGTGGGTCCTTTCCGACGAGGTGCCAACACAATCTTCTTCCCTTTGATGCTAAGGGAATATGTATTTTTTCGCCCATCATGAATAACATTGCGATCATACTGCTAAGGTCTGTCTAACAATATATGATAAGCATCCATAGACACAACATCACACCAAACATTATCAAAATATTTTTCTGCCAATCAAAAAAGACATTAGGCATCGCCTATCTACTGTTACCTCACTGTCTTTATTCAGCCACGACAATTTGTACGGCTTGGGATGACGATCTGTCTTCAACTGCAGTTTCTGGACAGCCTCTTCAGACACTACGTTCTCACAACTGCTACTGTCAATGATCAACTTCCAGACTTTATCTGCAACTGTGCAAGTCGTGTGGAAAATATTGGTTCTCAACCAATCATCCCCTGAATCGCCCTTGGGAGTCAGTAGGCTCTTACGAACAACCAGAGTCTCATAGCCATCTCCATACAACACATCTCCATCTTCATCATCGTCATACACAGGCTCTCCAAGCTCTTCATTGTCGTCTACCACGTCTTCCTCAATCATGAGGTTGTTGCCTTTCTGAATAGCAAGTTTCCTGCACTCAGTCGTTCTATGTCCCTGTTCACCACATCTAAAACATCTAATATTTGAATTAGAATTACCGTGCGGTGGTTGCTTCCCCTGATCCAGCAGGCTCAACCTTCTGTATGGGAACCATTATCTTCATCAACAATCTTTGTGGAGACTGCAAACGGGTTTCTTTTCTTCTTCTTCGATTGTTCCAAAATAATGGAAGAAGTAAATCATGTTAAATATCAATATTAGCCCATAGCCCAAGTGATTTTGAAGCTTAGCCCAAGTGATTTTGAAGCCCAAAATCCAAACCAAAATAAGCCCACACCAAATTGAGATGATGTTATTGCTTACATCATTTTAGTTAGGTGAGAGTTAGGTAAGCATTATTTAATTTCAATGGTCTAGATTAATTTGTGTTTATTTTAATGAGTGGTTTAGATTGGTTCTTGTAACCTATAAAACCCCCCCATTGTATTTGAGTTTCATTCATCCAAAAATGTAAGCTTAAGAAGAAAGCATTAGAAAGCCTTCTTAAGAGTTTCTCTTCTTTGCAATTTTGTGAGATTGTTCTAAAGAGTGTTTTTCTTCTTCTTGATAAATTAGAGTTTTATACTCAACATTTGGTATCAGAGCCTGGGTTGCAAGGTCTCTTGAAATTCCGAGTATGCTCTGTGGCTGCAGTTTTAACTGATCTTCCACATCAGAAAAGATTTCTTGAGATTATTGTCGGGGTTCTTACAAATCTTGTGGAGCGTCTTTGTGTGTAGAGTAGTTTAGTACTTTGCACGTTTGTCACTCAAGCTTGTTCGGTATAGTTAAAGTCTTGCCGCTACGATGGGTGATCTTCAAGTCGTTGGAGGAATCAAGAAGCTCAACAACCAAAACTACAACACGTGGGCAACGTGTATGGAGTCTTACCTACAAGGTCAAGATTTGTGGGAGGTTGTCGGTGGTGGTGAAGTTACACAACCGGCGGTAGAAGATGCCAATGGCGTCTTGCGAAAGTGGAAAATTAAAGCAGGCAAAGCGATGTTTGCTTTAAAGATCACTATTGAAGAAGAAATGTTAGAGCATATCCGGGATGCCAAAACACCGAAGGAAGCATGGGACACCTTTGTCACACTTTTTTCAAAGAAGAACGATACAAAATTGCAACTTCTCGAGAATGAGCTGCTATCGATGGCGCAACGTGACAGGACGGTTGCCCAGTATTTTCACAAGGTGAAATCGATATGCCGCGAAATTTCAGAACTAGATCCGACAGCTGCTATTGGGGAAGCTAGGATAAAGAGAATAATTATCCATGGCTTGAGACCCGAATATCGAGGCTTTGTTGCTGCAGTACAAGGATGGCCGACACAACCATCTCTTGTTGAGTTTGAAAATTTGCTGGCTGGTCAAGAAGCTATGGCTAAGCAAATGGGAGGAGTCTCGCTAAAAGGTGAAGAGGAAGCGCTCTACACCAACCAAAGCAGAGGCGGTTCAAACCAGTACAACAAAGGTGGATCTAGAAAGACTGGTGACAAGACAAAAAGTCATCAGGGAGGGAACAACTTTCGTCCAGAGGGAGCTTCCAAGAATCATGACAACAATAGAAGGTTCGATGGTGAGTGTTACAATTGCGGGAAGAAGGGCCACATGAAGAAAGATTGTTGGTTCAAGAAGAAGCCTTCTGAGAGCAATATTGCTACTTCTTGTTCTAAAGATAATAGCGAAGACAGTTGGGATGCCGAAGCATTTCTCGCTATGGAGGAAGAAGAATTAGCTTTCACGGTAACAACACCAGAAAAGATTGACTACGTGAATGATTGGATCGTAGACTCAGGCTGCTCCTCATGGTGTTACACATCACGAGATGTGGTGTTCGATGAAGCATCCTCATGGTGGACCTCAGAAAAGGAAGTGCTGCCAGACTCAGAAGAATTCCAAGACAAGCTGCAACAAAAGATGGGGGAGCATACTATTCAAATTCAACCAAGTCCAGACAAAGTTGAAGATCCATGTGAGAATGATGGCGAACAAAGAGTAACCCAGAATCCTTGGCAAACTGGGGTGTATCAACAACCAAACAAAGAAGGCATACCTAGTGAAACAGAAGAACCAACTCCACTACGAAGGTCAACAAGAACTAGAAGGCCAACTCCCAAATACGCCAATGCAGCCATAGTTGAAGAAGAAGCTATAATAGAACCTGAGACGTTTGAAGAAGCATCACAGAGTTCAGAATGGATGACAGCTATGAAAGAAGAGATCGCTGCACTTGAGCAAAATCAGACTTGGGAGCTCATGCCAAAGCCAACTGATGTGAAACCCATATCCTGCAAATGGGTTTACAAAATAAAGCACCGTCCAGATGGGTCAATCGAGAGGTACAAGGCACGATTGGTAGCTCGTGGTTTCTCTCAACAGTACGGACTAGACTATGATGAAACATTTAGTCCAGTCGCAAAACTTACAACCGTACGAGTCTTACTTGCACTTGCGGCCAACAAAATTTGGATCTTGTGGCAGATGGACGTGAAGAATTCATTTCTCCATGGAGAGCTGGATCGGGAGATCTACATGATCCAACCAATGGGTTTTCAGAGCCAAGATCATCCTGAATATGTGTGTAAGCTGCGGAAAGCACTCTACGGATTGAAACAAGCACCCAGGGCGTGGTATGGTAAGATTGCTGAATTTCTAACACAAAGTGGCTATTCAGTAACACCTGCAGATTCCAGCTTGTTTGTCAAAGCCAATGAAGGAAAACTAGCTATCGTGCTAGTGTATGTGGATGACTTAATCATAACCGGTGATGCTGAGGCAGAAATTCTTCGGACAAAGGAGAATTTATCAGTCCGTTTCCAGATGAAGGAACTTGGTCAGCTCAAGCACTTCCTTGGTCTAGAGGTTGATCGCACACAAGAAGGAATATTTCTCTGTCAACAGAAATATGTCAAAGATTTGTTGAAGAGGTTCGGAATGCTCGAGTGCAAGCTGAGTTCGACGCCGATGGAGCCAAATGCCAAAATGTGTGCACATGAAGGAAAAGATTTGGAAGATGCGACGATGTATCGACAATTGGTAGGTAGTCTGATCTACTTAACCTTGACTCGACCTGACATCTCTTATGTAGTTGGTGTGATGAGTCGGTACATGCAAAATCCAAAGAAGCCTCATTTGGAAGCAGTTCGGCGAATACTGAGATATGTGAAGAGTACAATAGCCTATGGTCTTCTATACAAGAAAGGTGAAAGTTGCAAGCTAGTTGGTTATTGTGATGCTGATTATGCAGGAGATCATGATACTCGCAGATCAACTACTGGGTATATGTTTACCCTTGGATCCGGAACGATTTCTTGGTGTAGCAAGAGACAACCGACTGTGTCCTTGTCAACTACAGAAGCAGAGTACCGAGCAGCAGCAATGGCAGCTCAAGAAAGCACGTGGCTAATACAACTGATGAATGATCTACATCAACCAGTAGATTATGCGGTTCCATTGTACTGTGACAACCAATCGGCAATTCGTTTGGCGGAGAATCCAGTTTTTCATGCTAGAACTAAACATGTGGAAGTACATTATCACTTTGTTAGAGAGAAAGTTCTGCAAGAAGAAATTGAGATGAGGCAAGTCAAGACAGATGAGCAAATTGCGGATTTGTTTACTAAAAGCTTGAGTGTTGGAAAGTTTGAACAATTCCGCCGTCAACTTGGCATGATTCAAAGAATGTGGGCTAACATTGAGGGGGAGTGTTAAATATCAATATTAGCCCATAGCCCAAGTGATTTTGAAGCTTAGCCCAAGTGATTTTGAAGCCCAAAATCCAAACCAAAATAAGCCCACACCAAATTGAGATGATGTTATTGCTTACATCATTTTAGTTAGGTGAGAGTTAGGTAAGCATTATTTAATTTCAATGGTCTAGATTAATTTGTGTTTATTTTAATGAGTGGTTTAGATTGGTTCTTGTAACCTATAAAACCCCCCCATTGTATTTGAGTTTCATTCATCCAAAAATGTAAGCTTAAGAAGAAAGCATTAGAAAGCCTTCTTAAGAGTTTCTCTTCTTTGCAATTTTGTGAGATTGTTCTAAAGAGTGTTTTTCTTCTTCTTGATAAATTAGAGTTTTATACTCAACAAATCATAGTGGGTCAAGTGCCAAGTTAGGCAAAACCACTAATCATGTGGTGCATTGTGTGTGTGTGTTTGTGAATCCAATGATATGATATGTTACTTTCAAAGACTTTTTCCCTATGGGATATGGCCTAATTTCAAGAAGAAGATCCAAGTACAAATAAGCTTTTGCTAATGTATTCAAGTGCCATTATGGTGTTGCAATTAACCAACTTTTCTCAGATCAGTTTTGGATGTGCGCTCCTAATAGGATGTTTAGTCCACCTTTTTCAAAAAGTCATGAAGAACATGTTTTTTTGGGCTTTAATTTGTAGAAAATTTTGATATTACTTGATCCAATTTGATCAGATGTAAGACTTCAGTTGAACCAATATACTTCAAACCTAACATATACTATGGGCGTTACCCAGACCAATACAGATATGGCATTTGGAATTGGTAGATATGTTGTGGATCCGAACCAATACAGAGAGAAAAATTCTACCTTGACATTCTAAATCTACATTTTTGAAATAATAACATGATAGCTATCAGGATTTATAAAAAGCGGCTAAGCAAAGAGGATTTTAATCGCTCATCAAAAGCTCCCTGGTTCTTTCTTTCTTGTGTAATGGGGATTCAATGGATTGGGTTAACATTCATGTCATTGCGCTCATGTATTGATGAAGAGATAGGTCCGATCCCACAAAATGAAATGTCTATCAATTAATGGTGCTTTTTCCAGCAAAGAACAATAAACCCTGTTTGTTATTAGTAAGCACTCACCTTTCTTAGAAGCCCATTAAACTCCACCGAAATGCTCTAGTTCTGGAAAACTATAAGGATTAAAATGTGAATCGCACGCAGTGCCCAGGGATCAAGAATTAGTTTTCTTGGCCTAGACTGCTTCGGTCTATGATGCATTACCAACTCAACACAACAGATTTTTGTGAAGAGTCCAAAGACAATGATCAGACTCGAGGTTTTGATCAATAACCATTGGTTATGTTAAGTTCTTAAGATTCAATATAGGAGCACCTAGGCAGAACTCATCTATATGAGGGAAAGCGTCTTGAGGACCATACTAATCACACCTTGTCGCACTACAACATAAACAAAGGAGTCCATCATATTCTACGAAAACCCCGAGTTTAATTCTAGGTTTTCCAAGGGACCTACCTAAGCTATTGTGTCTGTCATTGAAAAAAGTGGAGGGTAACAACATCAAATTTGTTGATTGAACTTAGTACAATGGTATAGGCTGCAAATCTGAACCTCTAATTGTTTCATATTGCTTTTTTTGTTATGCATGTAGGATGTGGCAGGCTTGATGAAATCTTCAACTATGACCATATCATTTATATAGATGTTCTGGAGAGAGAGAGAAACTATAAGATCAAGAGTAATATGTTGAAGTCTTTCTCTATCATTAATTTTTCAGGTCTTGTGGTTCTTCCATGATGACCTAACCTGAAGCCAAAGATTCAATCTCAGAGGCGGTGTGATCAAGCTGGAGAGACAATAAGCTTGGCATGAGTGAGCAGCGCAGTTAATAAGTCCAACATCCATCCATCAAGTGTCGTCTGCTATTATTATGAATATTGTTTAAAATGAGTGTACGTGTACACCGCTTGGATCAAAATTTAAGTTTTTTAATTTTCAGAGAAAAGTTAATGGCATATAGGATCATGAACCACTACTGTTTGTAAGCAAACAACTAGTTTACAATGAAAAAGTGTAGTGTTTTGCGGCAATATAAGAACTGAAGCATATTCGAGTATCTTAGCATCTGAATTTTTACTATCGGGGAACTGGACTTCCTTTTATTCACCAAATAAAATCTTACAAAGTCTATGAACTTTATTGAATAGTAAAACTAGGCCTTTCATCCTTTTCATAAAATAGGGGTTTATTAATTTGAAAGCGCTTCAGATCATCTTCAAGAACTTTATGCCCTGCATACGTAAAACCATAGTAAATATTTAGATACTCACCAGCAGGGGTTATAATTAAAACACATACTGACCAACAACATGTACTTACGGGGTGTAATCTATGTTGATTTTGCCAGCATTTGGATCAGCAATCATAGCAAACGCCTCTTGAGAAAGATCGATAGTACCTTGGCACCCTGGTGGTGGGCAGTAATCCACGATCTTGACACGGATGGTTCCACCCCTGCAAGGTTGTGGTACACCTTGATTGGTAGGACCCGTGCATCTCACATTGTAAAATCTACCACATGCAGCCCTGTTGTTCCATATGGCGTTGCTGGCTGCAGCTATCATCACTCCTTGATCTTGATTTCCAAAACATGATGAAGCTGTAAAGTAAATTAACAAGGCTTGTTACTTGAGCTAATGAAAAACAAGTTCTGCTATTTAGTAATATATAATTAACCGAAAATCATATTAACCAATTAATGACCCTGATCTAGTGACATTGATGGACCCGAATTCATCAAGAGGTAAACCAAATTCTTCATATCCTGTGGATTATACTTACGAATATAAGGAGGGGTGTAAAATGTTGCTGTTCCAGGTACTGCAGATATTACCGAGAAGAGGCCTAAGACGACCAATCCTACCATCAAAACAGCACTCACCTTAGTAGCCATTACAAAATGCTTATTGATATTATCACTGTTTTCTCTCTCAAAACAATATGATCTTTTGTGTTGTATTTGAAGATATGAAAAATTTCCCCTTTTTATAGAAGGAGAAGCTCAAGCTTCTTACGTTTCCATGCATACGTAATGGTTGATTGAGTATGAATTCTCCCTAGATATTTCTAGAGTCACTAAACATGTGGTATGTTTGTGACTGCATTGATTGTTGTTGCTTTCAAAGACTTTTCCTTGTTAGAGGTGGCCCAATTTCAAGAAGAAAATCCATTAAAATATCAATTAAAGATAATTTTGAGACTTCTTGGCTTAAGTTTTGGAGGTTCATACACTAGAAACAAAGTATTCAAGTCACTCAATTTTTTGACTCTTAACAAAGCTGATCATGCAGTTATTTATCATCATCTCTTCCTACAGGGGATTTTCATTTTTTGCCATTATTAAGGTCCATATAGTTTTGCGAATCAAACTTATCTTTGGATTCACATTTGCCATTATTAAGGTCCATTAAAATGTTCTCGGAAGCCCTGATTCTAGAGAGTCAAGCCGGGCCATCACCATCCATCATCCTAGAGATGACATATAGGATGATGGGTGGTAATGGCCCGACCTAGCGCTGTCGGCTTGGCTTTCTAGCAAGGCTCCCTGAGAAGAATCATTTGTGGTCGATGATGTTAATTCTAGAGAGTCAGGCCCGCGCTAGACCAGTCCATCATCATCCATCATTTTAGAGATGAAGCCATTTTCAACATTGCTAAGACGATGAATGGTGATGGACCGGCATGGCACTGTAGGCCTGGCTCTCTAGCAAAGCTCATAAATGAAGCAATTCTTTGCGTATCCTGTCTCCATTCAGGAAAAATCTAGGATGCCTAGTGAGTGCCAAACATCGTTGATTTGCGTCGAGATAGATGTAACACTTGTCTTGATGCAAAATCAATGGTATTGGCACCCACCATACATAGTACCAGACAGGGTAGCAGGCACCCTAGTCTTACTCCTCCATTCAAAATTAATTATATATTTTAAGTCGGTCACGTGAGATGTACTAAAGGGTACACTCGCGATAAATGGTCACTATTTAAGTGGTCACTGTGTTCTCATGGCAGATGAATGGTCACTATTTAAGTCTTTTTTATTTAAGTCGATCACGTGGGATAATGGTCACTATGCTCCCGCGACTTCAAAAGTGTGAAAAACTTCATTCGAAATTATTAGATACAGAGACAATGTAATTGTCATAGTCAGTCCATTGCATTCGTTTGAAATTATTCATTTAAATCATGTTTTTCGTACTTTTTCTTTTGTGGAAAATATGACCGATTCTGGAGATATCATTATTGATCACGAAATGTTCAAGAAAAGTGAACATTTATTTATTGATTTTTTTTTTGTTCTACACAAATTTAGTAAAATGATCATAATTAGGAACAAATGTAAAACATATTTTTGAAACAAATGATTTTATGCTTGAAAAGGCCAAGGTTAATTTATTCAAATACATTTCAACCAATGCTACTTTATTTCATATTACTCGAGCTTAAAACAGGTTTAAATGCACATAAATATCCAAATTTGCATTACGATACACTGTTCCTGATGCGAATCCGGATCTTAATAAGAATGAATCATAAAATTTCATGAGACCGGATGTTGCACCAGGCCCATTTATCTCGTATACCATATAGCCTTCATCAAGTCAACCAAATCAAAATTACAAGTTATCTTATTTTTTTTAATTCATATTTCTTCCTTCACTTTTTCTAAATGTCGAGGGAGTGGTCGAGGAAATGGGCGAGGGAGAGGAGTGTGACCTTTCATACCCTTGAGATGCGTGCCTTCATGAATCTCGAGAGAAATGAGTGGTAACATTCCCCCTGACCCATTTCCTCACCCACTCCCTCGACGCCTAGAAGGGCTCTTCTTCCTTTATGGGTGCCTCACGACAAGGGACACATAAAGATGGGTTTCGTGTTTAAGTATTGATTGGTGGATTACCGAAGGTTTCATTCAATTAACACAGAGAAAGATTTCTTCCTTGACTTGTTAAGAAGGGGAATTTGCATTTTGCAATATTAGATTTTTTTTTTTTCCCTATTGATTAGGTTGACTTGACGTTAGGGGTGGGCACAGGATGAAATGGGACGAGATAGACCCATCTCTATCCCATCCCGTTCATACGGAATCGGGACGAGACGGGATGAGATAAACCCCATCCCGACTTCGTTCCATCCCAAACGGGTTCGAGGCGGGACGGGATCAACGTGTTTCAAATTGACCATGCAATTTCAATAACTAAAATAGATCTTCAGCAAATTGCATGTTCACTCATAATCATGCTGAAAATTAAATAATAAACCAAAATGCAATCAACTAAACATAATGTAACCTATGCCATAATAAGCACATGAAGCTGTCATTGGAATCTCTCACATAGTTTAATTTTCATGCATATCTATCATTGCAAATGAGATGATACTAGGAACTCATTAAATTGTATTATAGGTTGAGTATCCAAAGTTTTCAATGAAATCGAATGTACCCTAGTTAAATACAATTAAACAAATTGGTCTTCAAATATAAGTTGATAGCCTAACGACATTGAGAAATTTAGATGCTAAAATGTTATATGCATCAGAAAATTTGTATGGGCATCCAAATATTGCAATCCTAAAATAAAAAAATAAATAATAAATATTGAAAAATTAGTTCGAGACGGGACGAGATTGGCAGGATTGAAAATTTTCATCCCATCCCATCTCATTCTAGATCGGGACGGGATGTGATCAGGATGGAATTATTCAATCCCATTAAGACCCGAAAAAATCGGGACAAGACGGGACATGACGGGATCGGGACGAGAACGAGATCGCGAGATGGGATGCCCACCCCTACTTGACGTGGTGAAAGTATTTGATATGTTTTTTTGTTTTAATTTCATTTCCTTTGTTTAGACTAATATTGACATCGGATGAAAATTCACAGCGGAACACATGTGCTTCTAATAATTGGACAAAAATTCACAAAATATTAACTTGCGAGTCTCGAACCCACGACTTCTCACAAGGATGATAGATATCCGTTCAACATAGCTACAATTGGTGGATCCACATAACTCACATGAAGACTTGTTTTCACTCTAGTCATTTAAGAAGCTACATTCAATACTAGAAGGCTAGTTAATGGCGGAACACATATGCTCCTAATAATTAGTTGAAAACTCACAAAATCCTAACTAGCGAGTCTCGAACCAGCAACCTCACACAAGAAAAATAGATGTCCAACCAACTAAGTTACAATAGTGGACCTCATGGGCTATAATAAATAGTGCTCTGAGATAGTGAACCCGGGCAGAAAAACGATTATCTTGCAGGCTAGTTTCAACAGACAATTCACAGGGAAAGAACACAAGAGAATCGCCAAAAAAACACAGAGAAATAACTCTAATGTTCAATTAAATTATTCAAATCAAAGGTATCTCTAAAGTCAGCCCACAAGCCGGGCTTTATAGCTAAAACTCGTGATTATTAGAATTTTACCAAAAATAGCAAATCTCAATAATCATGCTAAAACAAAATACGTAATAAAAGAAACAATCTGTCAAAAATCTGACCCAAATTGGGTTCAAAAACACTTCCTAAACGAAGAATGAAATATTACCATAAAAGAAAAAATTACCAAAATTGTAGATTCGGAAGGGGAAAGAGTGAATTTTGGCCTCAAAAAGATGTGCAACGAGCATAGCTGGTTTGCTATGACGTGCGCGCCGAAAAAATCTTTTCGAATTGGGGTCATATGCGATATTCTGATACCCGTAGCCAAAGTTATGGCCAAAATACCGAAACACACCCAAAACTCCCCAAAAGATCACGATTTCCTGCTATCTTTGTGCTGATCTGCCAATTCAAGGTATCTCAGTGCCAATAACGTGCTATCTGACAGCTCAGCTTCATTTGTCTCGGATCCTCCTGCATCAGTCACCCCAGGTTGGAAAGAACTCGTTCTCAATTTCACAATAGCTTCATCGGAATCCACAAAACAAGGACTCATGTGTTTTAGATTAAAGACATCAGAAGTCCTCAAATGAATGGGGAGGCGCAATCTGTAGGCGTTATCATTGATCTTCTACAAGATCTCACAGGGGCCAATCTTCCATTCCTTAAGCTTATTATACTCTCCAACAGGAAAACGATCACGGGTTAATCTGCCCAAACAAAATCACCAACATCAAAAAGTATTTGACGACAGTGACTGTCGGCCTGATATTTGTACTTGAAATTACTCTCGTGAATGGCCAGCTTTACCTGCTCATGGATACCCCGAAGATGTTCTTGCCATCGCATCTACCTTGTGACTCAAACGACCCACACGTGGAATAAGGGCTAAGTCAAGTACCCTGGACGAATTCTGACCATAGACAATCTCAAATGGGCTCATTCCTGTGGTTCCGTTCTTCGACCTGTTATCGGCAAATTATGCTTGAGGCAACGCCAAATCCCACTGCTTCGGTTTAGTTATTGCCAAACTCCTCAAAAGGTTCCCCAAACTCCGGTTCACCACCTCGGTCTAACCCACCTTTTGGGGGTGGTTTGCGCTGCTAAAATTCAATTTCATCCTCAGTTTTTCCCATAAACTCCTTCAGAAATGACTCATGAACTTGGTGTCTCTGAAGTAATGGATCGGGGAATACCATGTAAACGCACAATTTCCTTGAAGTAGAGATGGGTGATTCGGGCAACATCCATTATTTTTCTTCAAGCTATAAAATGGGTCATCTTGAAAAACCTGTCAACCACTACCAAAATAGAATCTTAGGCCCATTGGGTATGGGGTAAGCCCAACACAAAGTCCATACTGACATCAAACTAAGGGGCTTCAGGTACAGGTAAAGGTGTGTATAGACCCGCATTAGTGAGAACTCCCTTGGACCGCTGACACACATAACAACGCTCCACATAATGAGCAACGTCACTGGTCAATTTGGGCCAATAATAGGTAGAAGTGATCAAGGCCAACGTCTTATCTCGTCCAAAGTGACCCTCGTTATGAAGTTCACGAATAATCTGCTGTCTTAGTGAACAATCTGGAATGCACAAATGTAATCCACGAAACAGATAACCATTATGGAAAGTAAAATCATGACTATGACCATCAGTTACCTCCTGAATTATCCTCCCAAAGGAAGGATTTCAGCATACATATCAGAGAAAGCCTCAAATCCTACAACTTTAGTGCTCATGGTGGTGAGGAGTAACATACGACGGTTCAATGCATCTGCGACACAGTTCAAACTCCCTGCTTGGTGCCTCAGTGCAACCGTGAACTCCTGCAAGTACGCCACCCATTTGGCATGTCGTATACTCAGCTTGTGTTGGCCATTGATGTACTTCAAGGCCTTATGATCAGTGAGAAGAATGAACTCCCTCTGTACTAGGTAGTGGTGCCAATGCTTTAGGGACTGAACTATGACATAAAATTTGAGATCATAGGTGGAATAGTTCTTCTTTGATCCTGATAGTTTCTCACTGAAAAAAGCTATTGGGTGCCCTTCCTGACTCAGAACACCACCAATACCAATCCCAGATGCATCATAGTTTACCTCAAACACCTTTTCAAAATCAGGAAGTGCCAAAACTGGTGTCTCTGTCATCTTTTGCTTGACCATTTGAAAACTAGCCTCCGCCTCCTTGAACCACTGAAAATCACGTCCCTTAAGACACTCTGTGATAGGAGCAATCAGAGTGCTGAAGTTTCTGATGAACCGACGGTAGAAGGACGCCAATCCATGGAAACTTCTGACATCGTGTAAGATCTTTGGTTTGGGCCACTCCAAAATTGCATCTATCTTCGACTGATCTACATGAAGACCATCAGTAAACACAACAAAACTTAGAAAAGTTACAGAAGTAGTGAAGAAATAACACTTATTCTGATTGATGAACTGGAGTTCTGTCCTCAACACATCAAAAACAGCACGGAGGTGATCCAAATGTAATGCCCATGTCGGGCTATAAATGAGGATGTCGTCGAAGTAAACTACAACGAATTTCCCCATGAAAGGCCGTAAAACCTGATGTATAAATCTCATAAATGTACTGGGCACATTGGACAGTCCAAAAGGCATGACCATTCACTCATACAACCCATGTTGCGTCTTAAACACTTTCTTCCACTCATCTCCAGACCTTATTCTGATCTGGTGGTATCTGCTTTTAAGGTCAATTTTTGAGAAGACTTTCGAACCGGATAGCTGGTCTAACATATCATCCAAGCGGGGAATTGAAAATCTGTATTTCACTGTAATCCTATTGATTGCTCTGCTATCAACACACATATGCTAAAAGCCATCTTTCTTCGGCACCAGCAGAGCAGGAACTGCACATGGGCTCATACTCTCACGGATGTAGCCCATCTCCAATAACTCTACCACATGTTGTTGCAACTCTTCAGATTCTTTGGGACTTATGTGATAAGCCGGTCGGTTAGGTAAACTGGAACTCGGAATAAGGTCGATATGATGTTGAATATCTCTCATAGGCGGCAGCTCAGGAGGAAGATCATCTGGCATCAGGTTAGAAAACTCCGCTAGCAGCTGTTACACCTCTGCTGGCAAATCTGGATTCACGTTTGCTGTACTATTCTCACAAGGAAGCAGAGCATAAACCATGTCTCCACGCTCAATCTCAACTAAAAACCTGGGGACCTAGAAAGCAAGTTAGTATTTTTGGCTACCGGGGTAGGAGTGGGTCCTTTCCGACGAGGTGCCAACACAATCTTCTTCCCTTTGATGCTAAGGGAATATGTATTTTTTCGCCCATCATGAATAACATTGCGATCATACTGCTAAGGTATGTCTAACAATACATGATAAGCATCCATAGACACAACATCACACCAAACATTATCAAAATATTTTTTGCCAATCAAAAAAGACATTAGGCATCGCCTATCTACTGTTACCTCACTGCCTTTATTCAGCCACGACAATTTGTACGGCTTGGGATGACGATCTGTCTTCAACTGCAGTTTCTGGACAGCCTCTTCAGACACTACGTTCTCACAACTGCTACTGTTAATGATCAACTTCCAGACTTTATCTGCAACTGTGCAAGTCGTGTGGAAAATATTGGTTTTCAACCAATCATCCCTTGAATCGCCCTTGGGATTCAGTAGGCTCTTACGAACAACCAAAGTCTCATGGCCATCTCCATACAACACATCTCCATCTTCATCATCGTCATACACAGGCTCTCCAAGCTCTTCATTGTCGTCTACCACGTCTTCCTCAATCATGAGATTGTTTCCCTTCTGAATAGCAGGTTTCCTGCACTCAGTCGTTCTATGTCCCTGCTCACCACATCTAAAACATCTAATATTTGAATTAGAATTACCCGGCGGTGGTTGCTGGGTAGGACGAGATTCTTGAGTGCGAACTAGCCGACTACTTTGATCATTGGTCTCCTGTTATGCTATTTTTCCACAGCAAGTGCACGCTGGTATGCTTCAGAAATGGCCCACAGCGAGTGAATGCTGAGAATATCTTGTAGGGGCTGTCGTAATCCCCCCAAATACCGTGCCACCATCTGCTCCTCTGTCTGAGATAAGTCATTCCGGGCTATCAATTGATAAAACTCCTTCATGTAATCATCTACTGATCGCGTGCCTTGCCTCAATGAGTGAAGTCGCTGAAACAAAGGTTGAGTGTAGCCGAAAGGAAGGAAGTGGCCCTTCAACTTCTCCCAATGAGTGATCTTGGCCTTGTCCTGTCTGTCTCGTGATCGCCTCAACTGCTCCCACCACGCAGATGCTTTGCCTTTGAGTTTGATGGCTACCAATTTCACTTTGACACGATCTGGAACTTCCTTATACTAAAAAATACGCTCTACTTCATTCAACCAATCAACGAATCCTTCGGCCTGTAACGTACCTGAAAACTCGAGCAGATCAACTTTGAAACCGAGGTCTCCATGATGATCCTCCCGACCACGGCGCTCACAGAATCGAGCACGATTATGATGCGGGTTTTCGAAACTGGAATCAGAATCGGGATCTTCCATCTCACGATCTCCGAAATCCTGCTCTGCAACTTGCCTCTGTAAATCCTCAATCATCACATCTTGAACGTTACGATCACAGTGTGGGGCTTCCTAGTTCAGAACCTGCCCGCGACGACCTCGACCATGACCACCAGCCATGGAAACTGATGAAATCTCACCCCAAGAAGATGCTGAAGTTCTGATACCAACTGACGCCGGGCAGAATAACGATTATCCTGCAGGCTAATTTGAACAGAAAATTCACAGGGAAAGAACACAAGATAATCGCCCAAAAAACACAGAGAAATAATTCTAATGTTCAATTAAATTATTCAAATCAAAGGTATCTCTAAAGTCAGCCAACAAGCCAGGCTTTATAGCTAAAACTCGTGATTATTATAATTTTACCAAAAATAGAAAATTTCAATAATCACGCTAAAACAAAATACATAATAAAAGAAATAATTTGCTAAAAACTAGCCCAAATTGGGTTCATAAACACTTCCTAAACGAAAAATGAAATATTACCATAAAAGAAAACAATTACTAAATATTAAATTCGAAAGGAAAAACAGTAACTTTTGGCCTCAAAAAGATGTGCAACGAGACTTTTATAAGTGTTTGGGCATACTTGTAAGTCATGCATAACCACTTGTAAGTGATGCAAACACATATTGAATTGAAAGCTTTTAATTCTTCTTCAATTTTAGGTCGTATGGCATCCCATTTTTTGATGAAAGTACGTAATAAGATACTCATTTGTGAAGAAATGTATGATGAAATAAGAACATAGGAGAGAAGAAGATGAACAAACCTAGCATAACATAACACCATATGCAACAAAATAAAATTAAGAATGCCAAAAATTTGAAGAATTAACTTTGATCTAATCAATCGATCGATACAGCTCTAAGACAGTTTCCTGTTTTACACTTAGAGATTCACTGTAAGATCTTATCAGAGTTTAGATCTTACTTAAGTTTTAATAAGAAAACAGAGATAGAAATATGCTTATATATTGAAAATAAGAAAGATAATTACAGAAGAGACTTACGGGTTAAGGATGTACAAGAGAAGGCTGGGGAGGAAAGATTACATAATCAAATACTAAGGGATACAAGCAGGAGATGGGGTTCTAATTTAGTCTGATCTTAAGCTCTGAGACTTGGTCTTTATTTATAGAGGATACAAGATAAGAAGAGAGAAGGGATAAGCCTTCTCGAAACTTGAGTGGAGGATGAGCTGGATGCTTATCCTTTTGCTTGAGTGGAGGAGAAATGTTGAAGATGCTTCGATTGTTCACCTTTTGAGTGTCGGCAGGTACTGTTGAAGATGCTTCGACTGTAGCTGCACTTATTGAGGGGACTGTAGCTTCACATGGATGCTTTTGCTTTGAAAAGAAAGGATACTTGTCAGTTGGCCGAAAGCACTTTTGTCTGGATATTGAGCTGGCAGATGCTGCCTTTGATGATGGACATGGGTCCAGTCTACAAATCTCGAGGATCGAAGATGTTGAAACAATCATCTTCATTGAGATCCACTGTTGGGTCTTCTTCTTCATCTGCTTCATCTGAACAGATCTGAGACAGGGTCTCCATAAGTTGAGCTCTGGTTGGTTTAGCCATAATATGCTTCAGAATTTGCTGTTTCAGAAGCTTGGCACTTGATGGTGATTCTGGCGGAGGGCCAATTTGATGTGGTGACTGTGGTGGTGTAGGAGACACCTCTTTTTTGAAGAAGAAGGACATTACGCCTTCTTTTGTGAATTTTGAATGATCAAATCTTTGCCACCATTTAACTTTAAAACGGCGACAAAACCATTGTGGTTTGATCTTTGAAAGGGTGATAGAGAGATCAAGTGGGGAACAGACATAATCCCAACACATGATCCAGGCTAGACTGAAACGAATAAAAAACCAGACAGATAATACCTGTTCATTTACAGGCAGAGGAGGCTGGTACTTTTCTTTGAAGACATTCCATCCTTCTTTGACTGATGAAGCAAGAATGTTGAGGACGGGGCCAAAAGAACTCCACCAAACATGCTGGAACCAGAATGGAAGAGTTTTTTTATTGAACTTTTTACAAAATAGAAAGAACCAAGAATGGCCACTTTGATGAGGACTGACTAGAAATGCTCGAGACCAAGCATTCTTATAGTCCATATAATTGTAAGATGGAGGGGAATAGTTCTGAGAGAACTTCTTGTGAGAGCGGGGAACTTGTCCCCAATCTCCTTCAGTCATGATTTTGAAGATCTGACATTTGGAGAATGTGATTCTAGAATTCGAGTCATCATAATGGTGTGTGATGGCTACAGAATCAGAATCAACAAGGATGAATTCATAGAATTCTCTGGTTTTTGCAGAGTCTGCTTCTTCAAATTGTTGTTCCGAAGAAAACATGTGTTTTGAAATACTTTGAGGGTCAGGGATCAGAGCCTGTAAGCAGGGCTCAATCATAAAAAGAAAGTCTACATTAGACTTATTGACATAGGGTAATGGTGCCTGAGAGGGCTTTGAAAAGCTTGTCATGGACGAGCTGGATTCTGTGGCTTGTCCTAAAGGTGTAAACTTTTGGGACAATTGAAGGGCATAAGAAAGAGGGGCTGTAGACTGAGAAGCAGAAGGCTTCTTAGCATAACTCGCTTTGGTTTGGGGTTTTGCAGGATTACCCTGCTTTGGAGATGAGTTTTGAGAACTCATTTTTGAAGAAACTCACGAGAGAGGAAGTCTGCAAGTGAGTTGTCTGCTCCCTTTATATATTTGATTTCAAAATCAAATGCAGAAATCAAACCTTGCCATCTGGCGAAAATCTGTTTGGAAACCAAATTGAGTACATCTTTAGTTAAAATATCTTTGGCAGATTGGCAATCAACTTGTAAAAGAAATTTTTGATTTGTTAAATCATCTTGAAATTTCATGATGCATAAAACAATTGCTAAAACTTCTTTTTTGATAGTAAAGTAATTCATTTGAGTAGGATTCCAAATACCAGAATGGTACCGGACTAATTGGTCAGTAGAAGAATTAGGTAGACGATGTTTCAGGATACCGCCATACCCAAGATTAGACGCATCTGTTTCTACAATTTTGAAAGCATTGGGATCTGATATTCCTAAACAGGGAAGACTCTTGACTTGGGCCTTGACTTGACGGACTATTTGAGAATGGGCTTCAGTCCATGGGCTTGGGTTTTTCTTAAGACGACTATACAGGGGCTTAAGTAAAACTCGGAGGCCTTTGTAAAAATCTGCCACATAATTTAAGGATCCAAGGAACCTTTGCAATTGGGTTTTATCCCGAATTTCATCAGGAAATTTATATGCAAATTCAATTGTTCTGGAAATGGGTGTGACCATTCCATTGAAAATCTTGTGACCTAGAAATCTAACACTGGTTTGAAAAAAATTGATTTTGGTGGGACATAAAACCAATCCATTCTTCTTAATACAATTTTCAAATTGATATAAATGTTTCAAATGGGTTGGTAAGGAATCTGAGAATACGAGTATATCATCGATATACACTATTGTGAATGTAGAAAATGGGGAGAGAATATCATTCATGATGTTCTAAAACTCACTAGGAGCATTTTTAAGACCAAAGGGCATTACATTCCATTCGTAATGGCCAAATGGTACATTGAAGGCAGTTTTATATCTATTCGTGGGATGGATTTGGATCTGCCAAATTCCAGATTTAAGATCAAACTTAGAAAATACACAAGCATTGTGTAGTCTTTTAAGAAGATCCCTTTGATGGGGAATTGGGTATCTGATCCACTGTAAAACCTGATTTAAAGGTTTATAGTTGATCACAAGACGAAGACTGCCTCGTTCTAGTTCAGCAGCCTTTCTGACATAGAAAGCCGCACAGCTCCAAGGAGACTTGGATGGCTTAATAAGACGTTTCTGGATTAAACCTTGAATTTCTTGTTTTCAATATTCCATAAGTTCGCTATTCATTTGAATTGGGCGAGCTTTTGTGGGAATCTTGCGTTCATCAAATCCTGGTTCATAAGGAAGACGAACTACATGCTGGGATCTATACCAGAATGCATTTGGGAGATCTGAACAAATTTCCTCTTGTAAATGTTTCTGATATTGAATAACTTGGGATTGAATTTTGGGATCAAGAATCTGATCTGCGATTCTTTTATATTCAATTTCTTGTTTTAAGAAATTTAATTGTTGTTGTTTGCAAGTTAATCGGTTTAAAAAAACCTTCTTTGTCACTTGATTAAGTTCATAAATTTCTGGTTTAAACAAGAATGGAAATTCAAGTTTTGTTCCTAAATAGGAAGTTTGAATGCCTTGTTTAGACACAGAAAATGGTGAGATAGAATTGATAAAAGGAGTTCCTAATATCATTGTTTGTTCCATATTTCTGACAAGAAGAAAATGTTGCTTAATGCAAATTTTATCTTTACAAATATGGGCATTAGGAAGTTTATGAAAGATTTCAAGCCGAGAATTGTCAGTAGTGTACAATTTCTGGGTGGTTTTTTTGAAATATTGAGAAGGAACTATTCCTTCTTTGATGCAATTCATATCAGCACCAGAATCAATTAAGGCTATGACTGATATGAGTGTTTGTCCTTGAATGAACAAATCTATAGCCACAAACCATTTTTGTATGGTTACTGTATGTGGACTGATTTGTTTTTGATTGAGGTTATTCAAGAATTCAGCTTCTTTGGCTTTAGAAGAATAGGGTGCTTCTTCTGCAAGCTCTTCCTTTTAAGAGAGATAATGATATTGATTATCCTGGAGTGTTTGAATTTGATGATTAACTAAAGTTTGGTTTTGTTTTAAGAGATTAATCTCTTTCTTGATGTTGTTGACTTCATATTGTAAATCAGATAAACTGACTGGAGAAGAAGTTCAATCGCGATTGGTGAAATCTATTAATGATTTCTTTGTGATCATAAAAGGGAGTAATTACATCTGGGATGGGTTTTGGTTGTGTGGTGGATTGTTTAATATGATGAAGATACTCAGTCTTCAATTTGGATCATCAATTTTATCCACAAAATCTAACAATATCTGTGATTGTTTAGAATTGGATAACATATTGATTTTTTGTTTAGAATTGTGACAATGGCAAGCACCAGCTGCACAATGATCACTTTGATCAGAAGAAGTAGACGAGTCTGATGAATAATTAAGATTGCCAATTTGGATATCATCATCATCAGAAGATTCGACTTCTGAATCAATCAAGGCATTGAGAAACATATGTTTCAAAGGATCTGAAACATCTAGAGTTTGAATTATTTGGGCCGTTCTGCAATTTTTTGCATAATGGCCTGGTTGACCAAATTTAAAGCATACAGGCTTTGAAGTGGGCTTTTTGGAATAAGGTTTGGGCTTATGAGTTCCATGTCGTTTGGGCTTGCTATAGTATTTTTCAATATCTTTAGCAGGCTTTGGACCATAAGGTCTTTTGGACTTAAATTGCCTAGCAGGATGGGACCTGTATTTTTGTTTTGAGGTTAGATGGCCTGGGGCTCGAAATTCATCAAACCCATATTGTTGGCAAAAATCACCTAATTCTTTAGGTCCATTTATATGTTGCTTCTTAAGTTGTCGTTTCAACCTAAGATCATTGCAAATCTGCAATGCACATTTGTTGGTGAAGGCAATCAAATCACCAAAAGTTAATTGATCATACTAGATATCTCCATGAAATTGTTCTTGGAGCTTTCCACGAATTGTTTCAGCAAAGATTTCAGGAAGTCCTGAAATGAATTTGCGTTTCCAAAATGGATTTGCTGCATCATTTTGAAGCATGACTCTTTTCATAAACAAATCTTTATACCATCTAAAATGGCTAAGAGTTGGACATTTGTGAGTCATCAGCAAATCTTTAGCTTTACCTTGATAAGCATTAGGATCTCCTATGAAATGCCTAAGAATAGCTTGGATTAAGGTAGGCACACAGTCAGGGATGATCTGTCCTTGATCTGTTTTCATTGGTTGGCCATCAGGACCAAGTTTAACAGCAAACATAATTTCATGTTTTTCTGCTGAAGATAGATAATTATCCCACCATCCCTTAAGGAGGCCTGAAAATCCAGTGATAATAACAGTAGCAATTGTATTATCATCTTTGTTTTCAGAACGATGGGTGGATGCCATCATAATTAACCATTTCTTGAGTAAGTTCAAGAATAGCATCTTCAGAAATTCCATCAATATTCCAGATATAAAGTTCTTTTGAAGAAAAAGAACCAAAAGTCTGAAGATTCCTTTCTTCGTATTGCATATCAGGGAAAGATGGTCTTGGATAAATGTTTCTTGATGTTGGCATAGGATTTCGCCATTTTGGTTGTTTAGATGCTGTTTTAGCGTGCCTTATTGGATTAGCCTGATATGGGATATAGTTAAGTCTATCCAATTCAGACATTGGATCAAAATCAGCACTTATATCAGAATCCTGATCAGTATTATAAGGATGTGATAAGGTGTTGATTTTAAGTCTAGCATCCAATTTTAATACTTCTAATTTAGCATCAATTTCTTTTAATAATGAACTTGTACTAGAAGAAGTAAAAGTGTGAGGCGGAATAGATTCAGGAGGTTGAAAGAAGACATTCTTCTTTTTTAAATCCTGATTTTTGCTCATCTTTTCTTCTAGTTGTTTCTTTTTAAGTTCATTAGTCACAAGTTGATCTTGGACTAATTTTTCTCCAATTTCTGATAACAGAATATTTGTATAATTATTTTGTTGAATAATTTTATTGACACCTTGGGTTTCATTAAGATGCGATTGAAATGGAGAAGCCTGATATAAAAGATCAGACACTGTGAATTTTAAATCCATTAACGGAGGTAAAATGGATGTACATCTTCTATCATCAGGAGTTTGGCATTTTTTTGTAGAGACATTTAACACATGAATGTTCTTAAGGTGAACATTAAAATACCAATCTAAGAAAGGTAAATTTTCTTTTAATGTTTCACAACATTCATAAAACTTTTTACTAAGTTTAACTCTTTCATCTTCAGTTGTTTGAGATTGAAACTTAGTTCTTCTTTCTTTGTTTTCTGGAGACATAAAGTCTCGTTTGATTTGTTCTTTGTCTAAACAAAAGGGTTTAGACAGACACTGAACTCTTGGCAGAAATTCCATTTCTGATTGAGTTGGAGAATGGTTATCTTCTGCTTGCTCAGAAGTAGCCTGTTCTGGAGGTTGATAAATTGGTTGTGGAATCTGTGGAAAATTAGGATTAGTCCTAATATTTAGAAGATTGAGATGTGGAAGAGTTTCTGGAGTTGAAACTCTTGTTGGTAATTGAGTAGGAGCAGTTCTGAATGATGATGATTCAGATCTACGTCCTGATTGGAACTTAGAAGGATCTAGATTGGTTATTCGAAAATCACTGAATCTTAGTTCTACAGTCCCATCTGGGCGAGAATAGATTCGATCTATTTGACTTGGAGGAAGGCTTCTGGGTATAGAAGCTCCTTCAATAATCCATGACTCTGGAAGAGTGACCTGATCCCATTGTATTGTTCTGGGTACAATAACATTGGTTTTCTGGTCATTGATTTCAAAAAGGATTGTGTGTCCTTTCTCATCAGTATGAAGAGCTATGGGGCTCAATTGAGTTTTCATTGCTCTGTATGTGATTTTGTATATCAGAGCAAGAGGTTCAGACCCTTCAGCCATTTCAAAGCCGCTGGTCTGAATATTGAGGGTCAGTGTCTCTAGGATATGTGGGTCATAAAGAGATACTGAGAAGTTAGGGTAACAGTTGAAATAAACTGGACCCATTGAAAGTGATGATTCTGCAATTCCAAGCAGAGAATCACCAAATTTGTTGTGCCTGCAATCGCGAAGAGCGACCAGAGCACATGTATCTAGTCCTAACCTGGTTAAGGGTTTAAGGGCTACCTGAATTAATCCTAGATGGATATATTTGTATTTTTCTTTAATTAAAGAATTGATTGTTTGAAAAGACAATAATTGTTTTGAATCTAATGATTTATTTATCGGTACTGTTTGTTCAACAATACTGATTAAATCTTCAGTTTTTGGAGAAAAGATTGATTGAGAAATTTTATAAATTTCCTTTTGAGGTATTACTGGTATAGACCAGTTTTGCAAATCTTGTTCTACTTCTGGAATTCTACCTTCCATTTTGTTTGGTAAATTATTTGACCTAGAACTAGAAGTTCTGGAAAGCCTTGACAAAAAAGACATCGTTTCAAATTCTTTTGGGTACAGGGAGGAACACTGTGTCTGAAACACCTACAGCTGGAACACCAAAGTGGGACCACCTAACCTTGATCTTACTGCGCTCACCATGGCGTCTTATAGATATCAAAGGCTCTACAGCTGACCAACACTCTAAACAGCTTACCAATGCTATCAATGGTTTACCAACGACACCTAGGACTCACGACCTATCCCCGGAGAAAAAGAAAACGGATGGCTCTGATACCAATTGATTTCACAGGACCAAAGGCTCATGGTCTAATAATTTAAACATTCAAGCAGGAAATAGAACATAGGAGAGAAGAAGATGAACAAACCTAGCATAACATAACACCATATGCAACAAAATAAAATTTAGAATGCCATAAGTTTGAAGAATTAACTTTGATCTAATCAATCGATCGATACAGCTCTAAGACAGTTTCTTGTTTTACACTTAGAGATTCACTGTAAGATCTTATCGGAGTTTAGATCTTAGTTAAGTTTTAATAAGAAAACAGAGATAGAAATATGCTTATATATTGAAAATAAGAAAGATAATTACAGAAGAGACTTACGGGTTAAGGACGTACAAGAGAAGGCTGGGGAGGAAAGATTACAGAATCAAATACTAAGGGATACAAGCAGGAGATGGGGTTCTAATTTCATCTGATCTTAAGCTCTGAGACTTGGTCTTTATATATAGAGGATACAAGATAAGAAAAGAGAAGGGATAAGCCTTCTCGAAACTTGAGTGGAGGATGAGCTGGATGCTTATCCTTTTGCTTGAGTGGAGGAGAACTGTTGAAGATGCTTCGACTGTTCACCTTTTGACTGTCGGCAGGTACTGTTGAAGATGCTTCGACTGTAGCTGCACTTATTGAGGGGACTGTAGCTTCACATGGATGCTTTTGCTTTGAAAAGAAAGGTTGCTTGTCGGTTGGCCAAAAACACTTTTGTCTGGATATTGAGCTGGCAGATGCTACCTTTGATGATGGACATGGGTCCAGCCTACAAATCTCGAGGATCGAAGATGTTGAAACAATCATCTTCATTGAGATCCACTGTTGGGTCTTCTTCTTCATCTGCTTCATCTGAACAGATCTGAGACAGGGTCTCCATAAGTTGAGCTCTGGTTGGTTTAGCCATAATATGCTTCAGAATTTGCTGTTTCAGAAGCTTGGCACTTGATGGTGATTCTGGCGGAGGGCCAATTTGAAGTGGTGACTGTGGTGGTGTAGTAGACACCTCTTTTTTGGAGAAGAAGGACATTACGCCTTCTTTTGTGACTTTTGAATGATCAAATCTTTGCCACCATTTAACTTTAAAACGACGACAAAACCATTGTGGTTTGATCTTTGAAAGGGTGATAGAGAGATCAAATGGGGAACAGACATAATCCCAACACATGATCCAGGCTAGATTGAAACGAATAAAAAACCAGACAGATAATACCTGTTCATTTACAGGCAGAGGAGGCTGGTACTTTTCTTTGAAGACATTCCATCATTCTTTGACTAATGAAGGAAGAATGTCGAGGACGGGGGCCAAAAGAACTCCACCAAACATGCTGTAACCAGAATGGAAGAGTTTTTTTATTGAACTTTTTACAAAATAGAAAGAACCAAGAATGGCCACTTTGATGAGGACTGACTAGAAATGCTCGAGACCAAGCATTCTTATAGTCCATATAATTGTAAGATGGAGGGGAATAGTTCTGAGAGAACTTCTTGTGATAACGGGGAACTTGTCCCCAATCTGCTTCAGTCATGATTTTGAAGATCTTACATTTGGAGAATGTGATTCTAGAATTCGAGTCATCATAATGGTGTGTGATGGCTACAGAATCAGAATCAACAAGGATGAATTCATAGAATTCTCTGGTTTTTGTAGAGTCTGCTTCTTCAAATTGTTGTTCCGAAGAAAACAGGTGTTTTGAAATACGTTGAGGGTCAGGGATCAAAGCCTGTAAGCAGGGCTCAATCATAAAAAGAAAGTCTACATTAGACTTATTGACATAGTGTAATGGTGCCTGAGAGGGCTTTTTGCAGGATTACCCTGCTTTGGAGATGAGTTTTGAGAACTCATTTTTGAAGAAACTCACGAGAGAGGAAGTTTGCAAGTGAGTTGTCTGGTCCCTTTATATATTTGATTTCAAAATCAAATGCAGAAATCAAACCTTGCCATCTGGCGAAAATCTGTTTGGAAACCAAATTGAGTACATCTTTAGTTAAAATATCTTTGGCAGATTGGCAATCAACTTGTAAAAGAAATTTTTGATTTGTTAAATCATCTTGAAATTTCATGATGCATAAAACAATTGCTAAAACTTCTTTTTTGACAGTAGAGTAATTCATTTGAGTAGGATTCCAAATACCTGAATGGTATCGGACAAATTGGTCAGTAGAAGAATTAGGTAGACGCTGTTTCAGGATACCGCCATACCCAATATTAGATGCATCTGTTTCTACAATTTTGAAAGCATTGGGATCTGATATTCCTAAACAGGGAAGAGTCTTGACTTGGGCCTTGACTTGACGGACTATTTGAGAATGGGCTTCAGTCCATGGGCTTGGGTTTTTCTTAAGACGACTGTACAGGGGCTTAAGTAAAACTCGGAGGCCTTTGTAAAAATCTGCCACATAATTTAAGGATCCAAGGAACCTTTGCAATTGGGTTTTATCCCGAATTTCATCAGGAAATTTATCTGCAAATTCAATTGTTCTGGAAATGGGGGTAACCATTCCATTGAAAATCTTATGACCTAGAAATCTAACACTGGTTTGAAACAAATTGATTTTGGTGGGAGATAAAACCAATCCGTTCTTCTTAATACAATTTTCAAATTGATATAAATGTTTCCAATGGGCTGGTAAGGAATCTGAGAATACGAGTATATCATCGATATATATTATTGTGAATGTAGAAAATGGGGAGAGAATATCATTCATGATATTCTGAAACTCACTAGGAGCATTTTTAAGACCAAAGGGCATTACATGCCATTCGTAATGGCCAAATGGTACATTAAGATGCGATTGAAATGGAAAATCCCGATATAAAAGATCAGACATTGTGAATTTTAAATCCATTAACGGAGGTAAAATGGATGTACATCTTCTATCATCAGGAGTTTGGCATTTTTTTGTAGAGACATTTAACACATGAATGTTCTTAAGGTGAACATTAAAATACCAATCTAAGAAAGGTAAATTTTCTTTTAATGTTTCACAACATTCATAAAACTTTTTACCAAGTTTAACTCTTTTATCTTCAGTTGTTTGAGATTGAAACTTAGTTCTTCTTTCTTTGTTTTCTGGAGACATAAAGTCTCGTTTGATTTGTTCTTTGTCTAAACAAAAGGGTTTAGACAGACACTGAACTCTTGGCAGAAATTCCATTTCTGATTGAGTTGGAGAATGGTTATCTTCTGCTTGCTCAGAAGTAGCCTGTTCTGGAGGTTGATAAATTGGTTGTGGAATCTGTGGAAAATTAGGATTAGTCCTAATATTTAGAAGATTGAGATGTGGAAGAGTTTCTGGAGTTGAAACTCTTGTTGGTAATTGAGTAGGAGCAGTTCTGAATGATAATGATTCAGATCTACGTCCTGATTGGAACTTAGAAGGATCTAGATTGGTTATTCGAAGATCACTGAATCTTAGTTCTACAGTCCCATCTGGGCGAGAAGAGATTCGATCTATTTGACTTGGAGGAAGGCTTCTGGGTATAGAAGCTCCTTCAATAATCCATGACTCTGGAAGAGTGACCTGATCCCATTGTATTGTTCTGGGTACAATAACATTGGTTTTCTGGTCATTGATTTCAAAAAGGATTGTGTGTCCTTTCTCATCAGTATGAAGAGCTCTGGGGCTCAATTGAGTTTTCATTGCTCTGTATGTGATTTTGTATATCAGAGCAAGAGGTTCAGACCCTTCCGCCATATCAAAGCCGTTGGTCTGAATATTGAGGGTCAGTGTCTCTAGGATATGTGGGTCATAAAGAGATACTGAGAAGTTAGGGTAATAGTTGAAATAAATTGGACTCATTGAAAGTGATGATTCTGCAATTCCAAGCAGAGAATCACCAAATTTGTTGTGCCTGCAATCGCGAAGAGCGACCAGAGCACAGGTATCTAGTCCTAACCTGGTTAAGGGTTTAAGGGCTACCTGAATTAATCCTAGATGGATATATTTGTATTTTTCTTTAATTAAAAAATTGATTGTTTGAAAAGACAATAATTGTTTTGAATCTAATGATTTATTTATCGGTACTGTTTGTTCAACAATACTGATTAAATCTTCAGTTTTTGGAGAAAAGATTGATTTAGAAATTTTATAAATTTCCTTTTGAGGTATTACTGGTATAGACAAGTTTTGCCAATCTTGTTCTACTTCTGGAATTCTACCTTCCATTTTGTTTGGTAAATTATTTGACCTAGAACTAGAAGTTCTAGAAAGCCTTGACAAAAAAGACATCGTTTCAAATTCTTTTGGGTACAGGGAGGAACACTGTGTCTGAAAAACCTACAGCTGGAACACCTAAGTGGGACCACCTAACCTTGATCTTACTGCGCTCACCATGGCGACTTACAGATATCAAAGGCTGACCAACACTCTAAACAGCTTACCAACGTTATCAATGGTTTACCAACGACACCTAGGACTCACGACCTATCCCCGGAGAAAAAGAAAACGGATGGCTCTGATACCAATTGATTTCACAGGACCAAAGGCTCATGGTCTAATAATTTAAACATTCAAGCAGGAAATAGAACATAGGAGAGAAGAAGATGAACAAACCTAGCATAACATAACACCATATGCAACAAAATAAAATTAAGAATGCCATAAGTTTGAAGAATTAACTTTGATCTAATCAATCGATCGATACAGCTTCAAGATAGTTTCCTGTTTTACACTTAGAGATTCACTATAAGATCTTATCGGAGTTGAGATCTTAGTTAAGTTTTAATAAGAAAACAGAGATAGAAATATGCTTATATATTGAAAATAAGAAAGATAATTACAGAAGAGACTTACGGGTTAAGGATGTACAAGAGAAGGCTGGGGAGGAAAGATTACAGAATCAAATACTAAGGGATACAAGCAGGAGATGGGGTTCTAATTTCGTCTGATCTTAAGCTCTGAGACTTGGTCTTTATTTATAGAGGATACAAGATAAGAAGAGAGAAGGGATAAGCCTTCTCGAAACTTGAGTGGAGGATGAGCTGGATGCTTATCCTTTTGTTTGAGTGGAGGAGAACTGTTGAAGATGCTTCGACTGTTCACCTTTTGACTGTCGGCAGGTACTGTTGAAGATGCTTCGACTGTAGCTGCACTTATTGAGGGGACTGTAGCTTCACATGGATGTTTTTGCTTTGAAAAGAAAGGATGCTTGTCGGTTGGCCAAAAGCACTTTCGTCTGGATATTGAGCTGGCAGATGCTGCCTTTGATGATGGACATGGGTCCGGTCTACAAATCTCGAGGATCGAAGATGTTGAAACAATCATCTTCATTGAGATCCACTGTTGGGTTTTCTTCTTCATCTGCTTCATCTGAACAGATCTGAGACAGGGTCTCCATAAGTTGAGCTCTGGTTGGTTTAGCCATAATATGCTTCAGAATTTGCTGTTTCAGAAGCTTGGCACTTGATGGTGATTCTGGCGGAGGGCCAATTTGAAGTGGTGATTGTGGTGGTGTAGGAGACACCTTTTTTATTTGGAGAAGAAGGACATTACGCCTTCTTTTGTGACTTTTGAATGAATAAATCTTTGCCACCATTTAACTTTAAAACGGCGACAAAACCATTGTGGTTTGATTTTTGAAAGGGTGATGGAGAGATCAAGTGGGGAACAGACATAATCCCAACACATGATCCAGGCTAGATTGAAACGAATAAAAAACCAGACAGATAATACCTGTTCATTTACAGGCAGAGGAGGCTGGTACTTTTCTTTGAAGACATTCCATCCTTCTTTGACTGATGAAGGAAGAATGTCGAGGACGGGGCCAAAAGAACTCCACCAAACATGCTGGAACCATAATGGAAGAGATTTTTGATTGAACTTTTTACAAAATAGAAAGAACCAATAATGACCACTTTGATGAGGACTGACTAGAAATGCTCGAGACCAAGCATTCTTATAGTCCATATAATTGTAAGATGGAGGGGAATAGTTCTAAGAGAACTTCTTGTGATAGCGGGGAACTTGTCCCCAATCTGCTTCAGTCATGATTTTGAAGATCTGACATTTGGAGAATGTGATTCTAGAATTCGAGTCATCATAATGGTGTGTGATGGCTACAGAATCAGAATCAACAAGGATGAATTCATAGAATTCTTTGGTTTTTGAAGAGTCTGCTTCTTCAAATTGTTGTTCCGAAGAAAAAAGGTGTTTTGAAATACTTTGAGGGTCAGGGATCAGAGCCTGTAAGCAGGGCTCAATCATAAAAAGAAAGTCTACATTAGACTTATTGACATAGGGTAATGGTGCCTGAGAGGGCTTTGAGAAGCTTGTCATGGACGAGCTGGATTCTGTGGCTTGTCCTAAAGGTGTAAACTTTTGGGACAATTGAAAGGCATAAGAAAGAGGGGCTGTAGACTGAGAAGCAGAAGGCTTCTTAGCATAACTCGCTTTGGTTTGGGGTTTTGCAGGATTACCCTGCTTTGGAGATGAGTTTTGAGAACTCATTTTTGAAGAAACTCACGAGAGAGGAAGTCTGCAAGTGAGTTGTCTGCTCCCTTTATATATTTGATTTCAATATCAAATGCAGAAATCAAACCTTGCCATCTGGCGAAAATCTGTTTGGAAACCAAATTGAGTACATCTTTAGTTAAAATATCTTTGGCAGATTGGCAATCAACTTGTAAAAGAAATTTTTGATTTGTTAAATCATCTTGAAATTTCATGATGCATAAAACAATTGCTAAAACTTCTTTTTTGACAGTAGAGTAATTCATTTGAGTAGGATTCCAAATACCAGAATGGTATCGGACTAATTGGTCAGTAGAAGAATTAGGTAGACGCTGTTTCAGGATACCGCCATACCCAAGATTAGACGCATCTGTTTCTACAATTTTGAAAGCATTGGGATATGATATTCCTAAACAGGGAAGAGTCTTGACTTGGGCCTTGACTTGACGGACTATTTGAGAATGGGCTTCAGTCCATGGTATTGGGTTTTTCTTAAGACGACTGTACAGGGGCTTAAGTAAAACTCGGAGGCCTTTGTAAAAATCTGCCACATAATTTAAGGATCCAAGGAACCTTTGCAATTGGGTTTTATCCCGAATTTCATCAGGAAATTTATCTGCAAATTCAATTGTTCTGGAAATGGGGGTAACCATTCCATTGAAAATCTTATGACCTAGAACTCTAACACTGGTTTGAAACAAATTGATTTTGGTGGGAGATAAAACCAATCCATTCTTCTTAATACAATTTTCAAATTGATATAAATGTTTCCAATGGGCTGGTAAGGAATCTGAGAATACGAGTATATCATCGATATACACTATTGTGAATGTAGAAAATGGGGAGAGAATATCATTCATGATATTCTGAAACTCACTAGGAGCATTTTTAAGACCAAAGAAAGCCGCACAGCTCCAAGGAGACTTGGATGGCCTAATAAGACGTTTCTGGATTAAACCTTGAATTTCTTGTTTGCAATATTCCATAAGTTCGCTATTCATTTGAATTGGGCGAGCTTTTGTGGGAATCTTGCGTTCATCAAATCCTGGTTCATAAGGAAGACGAACTACATGCTGGGATCTATACCAGAATGCATTTGGGAGATCAGAACAAAGTTCCTCTTGTAAATGTTTCTGATATTGAATAACTTGGGATTGAATTTTGGGATCAAGAATCTGATCTGCGATTCTTTTATATTCAATTTCTTGTTTTAAGAAATTTAATTGTTGTTGTTTGCAAGTTAATCGGTTTAAAAAAACCTTCTTTGTCACTTGATTAAGTTCATAAATTTCTGGTTTAAACAAGAATGAAAATTCAAGTTTTGTTCCTTAATAGGAAGTTTGAATGCCTTGTTTAGACACAGAAAATGGTGAGATAGAATTGATAAAAGGAGTTCCTAATATCATTGTTTGTTCCATATTTCTGACAAGAAGAAAATGTTGCTTAATGCAAATTTTATCTTTACAGATATGGGCATTAGGAAGTTGATGAAAGATTTCAAGCCGAGAATTGTCAGTAGTGTACAATTTCTGGGTGGTTTTCTTGAAATATTGAGAAGGAACTATTCCTTCTTTGATGCAATTCATATCAACACCAGAATCAATTAAGGCTATGACTGATACGAGTGTTTGTCCTTGAATGAACAAATCTATAGCCACAAACCATTTTTGTATGGTTACTGTATGTGGAATGATTTGTTTTTTATTGAGGTTATTCAAGAATTCAGCTTCTTTGGCTTTAGAAGAAGAGGGTGCTTCTTCTGCAAGCTCTTCATTTTCAGAGAGATAATGATATTGATTATCCTGGAGTGTTTGAATTTGACGATTAACTAAAGTTTGGTTTTGTTTTAAGAGATTAATCTCTTTCTTGATGTTGTTTACTTCATACTGTAAATCAGATAAACTGACTGGAGAAGAAGTCAATCGCGATTGGTGAAATCTATTAATGATTTCTTTGTGATCTTTGATGCACACAGTCAGGTTGGCCTACCTTAATCCAAGCTATTCTTAGGTATTAATAGACGAAATTAGAACCCCATCTCCTGCTTGTATCCCTTAGTATTTGATTCTGTAATCTTTCCTCCCCAGCCTTCTCTTGTACATCCTTAACCCTTAAGTCTCTTCTGTAATTATCTTTCTTATTTTCAATATATAAGCATATTTCTATCTTTGTTTTCTTATTAAAACTTAACTAAGATCTAAACTCTGATAAGATCTTACAGTGAATCTCTAAGTGTAAAACAGGAAACTGTCTTAGAGCTGTATCGATCGATTGATTAGATCAAAATTAATTCTTCAAACTTATGGCATTCTTAATTTTATTTTGTTGCATATGGTGTTATGTTATGCTAGGTTTGTTCATCTTCTTCTCTCCTATGTTCTATTTCCTACTTGAATGTTTAAATTATTAGACCATGAGCCTTTGGTCAATCAATTGGTCGAAGAAATGTATGATGAAATAAAGTAGAAAAGACAAATTTAAAGGCCCAAATTTTCTTTATGTATTAACATGTTTGGGTTGGGGTTCTAACCGCACAGTTGGTCGAGTTTTTGTCACTTTACCATGTTAATCTACTTTTTAATTTAATTTAATTTAAGAAGTTCTAATTAAGATGTTTGTTATTTGTTTTGATGAGATGTTGCTAAGCAACAGGAGGGTGCTGATCACTTAACCTAAGTACTTAATGAAAATTTATTTCAATAACAACCTCAAAATAAATTTGTAATGACTATTGTGCTACTCCTCTTATCCACCAACCATCCCCTCTTCTATACCTCTTCTCTATCACACGAGCAGTGTCAATGCCACCACCACCACCTTGGCCTCCCCTCCTCGTATTCTTTTTTTCTTTCTTTCTTGAGATTGTATGAATAATGGAAAGGGATATAGGATTTTTTTGGATGCACATTCGCCATTATTAAGGTCCATTAAAAATGTTATGAGAAGAATCATTTGTGGTCGAAGATGTAGGATTGACTGCAAAAATATAAATGAAGCAATTTTTCGCGTATCCTATCTCCATCCATCCAAGATTATTAGAAAGAGACAGAATTTGATTACCAATACATTCATTCACCTTTGAATTTTCTTAACAGAAAACATGTTTATCTTGCTCAATTCTTTGTTTGGCCAGCTTTTGTGGAAATTTTGATTTTACTTGATCCATTTGGATAAAATTTAAGACTTCTAAGAGAGACGTGTTTGAATCACTATTTGAAAATATAGATAGTCTCACAAACTACAAGACTTCTCAATCCATATGTTCTCATGGCAGATTATAAATGGTCTCCATTTAAGTTTTTTTATTTTGAATTTTTTTTTCTCACAAGTCCTTTTCATTAACTGACGATCGATCCAATCAACCGTTAAGTCGGTCACATGAGATGTACTAAATGATACACTCGCGATAAATGGTCACTATTTAAGTGGTCACTATGTTCTCATGGCAGATGAATGGTTACTATTTAAGTCTTTTTTATTTAAGTCGATCACGTGGGATAATGGTCACTATGCTCCCGCGACTTCAAAAGTGTGAAAAACTTCATTCGAAATTATTAGATACAGAGACAATGTAATTGTCATCGTCAGTACTATGGGTGGGCACGGGACGGGACGAGACGGGATGGGATGAGATAGACCCATCCTTATTTCATCCCGTTCATACGGGATTGGAACAGGACGGGATGAGATAAACCCCATCTCGATCTTGTTCCATCCCAAACAGATTCGGGACGGGACGGGATCAGCGTCAAATTGACCATGCAATTTCAATAATTAAAATAGATCTTCATCAAATTGCATGTTCACACATAACCATACTGAAAATGAAGACTTGTTAATCATACTTAATCAAGACCATTATGCATGAATGGAAGCGTAAGGAGCTTGATCTTCTCTTCTATAAAAAGGGGAAGAACCTCATAGCTTCAAACACTAACAAAAAATCATTTGTTTTGAGAGAGAAAATAGTGAAAATATCAATAAGCATTTTGTAATGGCTACTAAAATGAGTGTTGTTTTAATGGTAGGGTTGGTCGTCTTAGGCCTCTTCTCAGTAACATTAGTAGTACCTGGAACAACCCATCCTTATATGGGGAAGTATAATCCATGGTGTACAAAGAATTTGGTATACTTCTTGATGAATTCGAGGTTTAATGTCACTATATCAGGGTCATTAATTGGTTCAATGATTTTCTGTGAATTATTACTAAACAAGTAAATAGCTTCCGTTAGCTGAAAATAACAAGCCTTGTTAGTTTACTTTACATCTTCATCATGTTATGGAAATCAAGATTAAGGAGTGATGATAGCTGCACTTAGAGACGTCATATGGAATAAGAGGGCCACCTGTCGTATAATTTACGATGGTGCACTAGTGATGCGGGTTTAACTAACCTAAATTAATAGGTTAATTTAACCCACTTGTAATAACCGCAAGTGCACGGTGCTTAACTGGTAGACAACGGCAAGTACGGGTCGATCCCACGAAGAAGGTGGATGCAATTGAATTTTTGAAATTATCTAAACTAATTTAAATGGAAAATGGGGTTACAGTGTTTTTAAAACTAAACTAAAAATAAATTAAAAATAAGAAAACTAAAATAAAAGATAGATGAAATGGGTTTTGTGGGCTTGGACTCACCAATGAGTTAGCAAAATTATTGAAATCAAAATTACTTAATTTAAAAACGAGAAGCTTTAGGGATGAGAATCCTTTGCTTACACCGAATATGTGATCGTTAAAATCCAATTCAACTTATATTATGTTTCTATCAAACATTAACAAATTATTTCAAGCAAATACGCTCTTACCAAGTATTAAGTGTCTTTTTAGGGCACACTTAATCAAAGTTTAAGCTTAATATTTTTAGCACATGCTTTGAATATTGAAAAAGGGTAATTCAAACTACCAAACATATCAAGATTAATTTCTCGAAAATGAAAGGTGAAAGCAATTTATCAAAAATTCAGAAATAAATTGTAATTAACAATTAAGCACACAATTCAGTAAAATAAATCAAAATAACTTATACAACCCATTTAGTTTGTCACAAACTCGATGTGGTGGTACTCAGCAGATCAGCAGGTGGTTGTGCACGAATCCCGAGACAAATGTTCCCAAAACGCTCCGTGGTGGTATAGAGCAGAACCGGCGGTGTGAATAGCGAAAAACTGAATTTGACTCAGTCTCCCGCCTCTGCTACAGTGCTGCTACAGTACCCTCCTCGCTCCGCTTTCTTCTCCAACGCGACAGCGCCCTCGCAGCCTCGTTCTCGCTCCTCGCGAGCGTCTCGTCCTCCAAATGCGTCTGGAACCTGCAAGAAGACAGAGAGGTGCACTGAGAATACTCAAAAACAGAGAGAGAGAGAGAGCACGGAGGAAGGAGACTCCCCTGTTTCCGCTGTCGAGATAACGGCTGAACCTGTTTTGGCTCTGTCGCGAGGCGGAACAGAGTCACGGCGGTGCTCTGTTTCACGAGGCGTGGTGGTGGTGGCGGAGGTGATGGATGATGTTGGTTGATGGATGATGGACAGGGAGAGGGACAGGGACAGTGATGGTGAAGATTTGACGTGAAACAGGGTTGTCACACCCCTGTTTCACGGTGGTGGCGGTTGTGCTGTCTGGAGGTGGAGGTGGTGGTGGTGGCGAGGTGGTGATTGCTGAGTGAGTGAGAGATGGATAGGTGGTGATGGTGATTGTGAATCACCTTGAGAGAAAGAGGTTTTGATTTTTTTCTAATTCTCTTCTTTTCCCTTCTCTTTTCTCCCCTCTTTCTCACCCTATTCTCTTCTATTTATAGAAAGTGATCAAGATGAATAGGGATGAGATGAGGGGATGATTCATCAATAAGGGTAGGATTGGACTTGGCATTGGGTTTGGGTTTAGGTTATGGATTAGGTTTTTGGGTTTAGGTTATGAATTAGGTTTTGGGTTTAGGTTTGTGACCATCTGCTTTATACCACCGTTAGAATCGACTAATTGTCGTTCCTTAACTTGTCGCCTTAATATGATTTCATCGTTGACGCTCAAATTCCTACAAAGACATGAAAACGAAATAATTACTATAAAATATAATAATCGAAACACTAACATGTATAAATTAAGGGATATATTATGTAATAATTATGTGAATATCAAATACCCCAAACCTATATTTTGCTAGTCCTCGAGCAAAACAATAAAAATAAAATCCTAACTCACTTTCGCAGGAATCATTGGTTGCACTTACCTTAAACGTGCAACAAGGCTTTAAACCCCTAGATTACCTCTAGTGGAAGAGTTATAGTCTCGTGAGGGTTTCCAGAAATGTTACCCACAAACATTACTGACTCAATCAAAACTTGGTCAAACAGTGTCATTTTAGTGTATCAATAAATTTCCAAATAATTTAATATTCTCCACAAGTTAGAGACAAATTCACAATCATCCTCAACTCAATGTGTGTGTGTGGATGGCACTATCAACATAACTTTTCATTTCAGAGTAAAACAATGACTAAATCTCCTGTAGAAAGTTTGTTTTGAGTTCAAACCTCTCATGTCACTCACAATAAAGCACTCAGAGATTTGGTATTTCACTCAGTTTATATGTGAGGAAAAAAGTAAATAATGGAAAACAATCATCTCACATATAGTAATATGAAGAACGGACTTTTCAAGAATGGAATAAACATGATCTCATGGACAGGAATATCAATTACTTTTGGAAATGTTGAATCAAACACCATAGGTCTTGGTTATTAAATCTCCACATCTACAGAACCAACCTTTACCTAAGATCAACTAGGACTTTGTTGGGTTGTAATGGGGATTGGGTAATGGTTAATAAGGAATGTCAAAGGATTCTAACAAAAATTTCTAGGAATGTATACACCCATTCAACGAACAATTAGGGCTATCAAGAATAAACCAATGTTGCGCATCATCAATTTTTTTCTTCATTCTCACATCTTTATCCTCATTGAAAAATCTTTTATTTTATTTTATTTTTTTATTATTTTATTTTTATAACTATTTTTCTTTTCTTCAACTCTTTTTTTTTTTTTTTTTTTATCAATAGAGGATTTATGAAATATCTCATATTTTGCTTTTTGATGCCCTTTTTACATCAAGTATATCCATCCATACACATTCCCAGAAACGTTGGGTAAAGGTTAATGGGTTAACAAATAAAAGTTATTCTAAGGTTCAAAAGGCTACAAAAAGGTTAATGTTATAGGTAAGTTAAAAGGCTAGTTAATGGTCTAAAGAAAAAAAATGCCTAGATCATTTCCTAAGTTCGGGTCAGTATTATGATATCTTCATTGAATAATCCAAGAAGTTCTAGTGTAATAATTCAATTTTGATGTCATTCCCAAAGCAATTGATCATAAAAATGAGAATAATGAGATCATCAACGAGATAATACGGACTCAAGAAAAATCAGAGCTTATGTATAACCCTCAGAAAAATAGAAAGGTTCAAAACTTTCAGGGTTAAATCTCCACTATTATTCTAAGGTTTTCTAGTGCATATTTCACTCATCAACTTCAAGTTATGCTAATATGGCCCATGGTGCAAAGATAATCGAGTTGAAAAATCTTATAAACTAGATCTAACTTAAGGATCTTAATAAACTTTCAGTCTTTATCAATATACCAATATGTCAAGTTGGTTTGTATTTTCTTGAGCATAAAACATTTAAAATCCATTTTCACAAAAGACCAAGTTGTCTTGAAAGAAAAACATTTATTTTATTTTATTTTAAGAATAAGAAAACACTACGAAAAATTCACCGACTCATGAACCCTACCCCCAAACCTAATCCAAACATTGTCCTCAATGTTTAATAAAATAATTCTGACAAATGAATGAAGTAAGTACATGAGAGGAGGTTAGAACAGTATTGCGCGGTGAAGATTTTACCAATTTCCAAGAAGTCATCCATCAATGAGACTCACCAATATAAGAATCATGGAGTTTTCATTAGAAATCGATAAACTGTAGATTCGACACTAACAAAGAAAACTAAAAAAAAGGCAAGTTGTAAGTCAAAACTGTTACGGAGCTAACGAGTATGAGTGAAACACAACTAAATAGGGTACTCGAAAATCAATCCAGACTAACAGCAAAGACACACAACTAAAGCTAGGCTGCCTGCCAGTAGCGTTTGGTTTAACGTCATCAGCCCGACAAATATTCTCCATAAAAAAATGGTGTATCGAAAAGTAGAAAGGAAGAACATTACAAACACTTAGTCCATGGTCGTATATCAACAACCTGAACAGTTGAGGATCAGTCCACTCAAAAATAGCAATCACATGGGGCACCAAATACACTAGGACATCCCAAAAGTGACCAGTAGTCATACACAACTGAGGATTCTTGCGTGCTCCAAAAAGGGAACATCCTATGTCTGGTTCCAAATCAGAAGATTGGATAATTTTCACATCAGGATGGTGAAAACTGAAATCCTCACTACAGCACAAGGGATCGGTGAAAGTAGCCTTAGTAAATGGGAATGTGATGCAAGTAGATGAGATGATGGATATATCAGGTGGTACAGGCTCATCACATGAATCACATAGAGATGTTGGTCTAGACAACTCAACAACACCCCCAACCCTAGAGTTGACACTACTTATGGATTGCACTTTCTTACTAGTTATATCTCCCGACTTCTTTGGGACAACCTGTTTTGAATTCAATATAGATGAAATAATAACAGGCAAAGTATCATCAACACCTGAAAACGCATACCTGAGGGTGTCAGGTAATTGTTTAAGGTCAAGCTCAGGTGGCTCAACTGATGAGACTAGTTTTGACTCACTGAGTGGAAGAGGTTCCACTTTAGACTTCCATTTATAACTAGGATCCACAATGGGGACTGAGTCAATCAAATCATTGACTCCCCTAATGGAATCATCAACATCAAAGTCTAAACTAAAGTGAGTCAAACAAGTCTCTAAATAGTCATGTGTATCATGAAAACCATCAAGGGGAGACTCTAAAGAATGTTCACAGTTTGATTCTATGCATGAGTCACTAGGAAGGCATATGTCTAATGAGTCAATATGGGAAGGAGATGTCTGTAGTGTCTCAGAATCTACAGGTTCATCAATAAATGAGGCTTTATCAGCCTTCTTATGAAAGGAGGATGCAACCTGTGTAAAATTGGGTGAGGATATAATAACACTTATGTCAGGCATTCCTACCTGATTGTCAACCAATTTTTCACTCCTAAGGGTAGTAATGGATTGGTCATCTTCACTGTCCGACTCAGATGTGCCACTAAGTTCAAATTGACCATGTGGGTTGAAAATAGGTTGGCTAGGGAATTTTTCTGACTCTATCTTAGGAAGTGACTCAGCTATTTGACTCACAGTCATCTCAAGTTTCCGGATAGCTTGAGAGTTTTGTTGATAAATAGTTTTCAATTCTGTGATATCATGAGAATTTTGCACAAGTATTTCTCCTGTTCGCTCTATAAAAATTTTCATGATATTCTCTAACTCATTATTAGGAATGAAAGCTTGAGGAGTCTGAGGAGTGTCTAGAAGGCCTTCATGGTATTGACCATGAGCCCATGAGAAGTCAGGATGATAGGCTAGACCTGGGTTGTAATAATCTAAATATGGATCATAATCAGGTCGTCGCATGTCATAAAATGAATTGACTTGCTCGAAAAATAGACTGGATACTCCCTTGTGTTCATTTTTTTTTTTTTTGTTTTTTTTTTGAAAGCACTAACTCTAAAAATATACACAGGCTCACATGCAATCAGCAACCAATAAATGCACAAGAAACATGCCTCCCTAAGCAATCAACGTTTTTGAGATCAATTATCTTTTTATCTTTGGGGGACAATTATTTCTTATGTAATCTTTATGATATAGCAATGGGTGCTACAAGTTGATCCTAAGAGTATACACTTTACACCGCAAAGTTCAAAATCAGTAGGCTAGAGTTTTGTTTCAAATAAACCGGATTATCGCACAAGAGAAGGAGGTCACAATGGTCCAATTAAGTACTTCCTTGTGCTACCGCTCTGTAAGCCAATAGATGTGAGAACGATGTGATGTTAAATGCACACTTGAGGCTTGTGTTCCTAACCCAAAACTATTAGTTACACCAATCCTTCTTGTGGATCGTAGCTTACTTATGACCCACTTGTAATAACCGCAAGTGCACGGTGCCTAACTGGTAGACAACGGCAAGTACGGGTCGATCCCATGAAGAAGGTGGATGCAATTGAATTTTAGAAATTATCTAAACTAATTTAAATGGAAAATGGGGTTACAGTGTTTTTAAAACTAAACTAAAAATAAATTAAAAATAAGAAAATTAAAATAAAAGATAGATGAAATGAGTTTTGTGGGCTTGGACTCACCAATGAGTTAGCAAAATTATTGAAATCTAAATTACTGAATTTAAAAACGAGAAGCTTTAGGGATGAGAATCCCTTGCTTACACCGAATATGTGATCGTTAAAATCCAATTCAAATTATATCAGGTTTCTATCAAACATTAACAAATTATTTCAATCAAATACGCTCTTACCAAGTATTAAGTGTCTTTTTAGGGCACACTTAATCAAAGTTTAAGCTTAATATTTTTAGCACATGCTTTGAATATTGAAAAAGGGTAATTCTAACTACCAAACATATCAAGATTAATTTCTCGAAAATGAAAGGTGAAAGCAATTTATCAAAAATTCAGAAATAAATTGTAATTAACAATTAAGCACACAATTCAGTAAAATAAATCAAAATAACTTATACAACCCATTTAGTTTGTCACAAACTCGATGTGGTGGTACTCAGCAGATCAGCAGGTGGTTATGCACGAATCCCGAGACAAATGTTCCCAAAACGCTCCGTGGTGGTACAGAGCAGAACCGAGGGTGTGAATAGCGAAAAACTGAATTTGACTCAGTCTCCCGCCTCTGCTACAGTGCTGCTACAGTACCCCTCCTCGCTCCGCCTTCTTCTCCAACGCGACAACGGCCTCGTTCTCGATCCTCGCGAGCGTCTCGTCCTCCAAATGCGTCTGGAACCTGCAAGAAGATAGAGAGGTGCACTGAGAATACTCAAAAACAGAGAGAGAGCACGAAGGAAGGAGACTCCTCTGTTTCCATTGTCGCGGTGGTGGTGTGCCGCTGCGACTCTCCGCCTTGTGATGGTGGCCGTAAGGGATGGAGACAGGAAGGAGGTCGAGATGAAGAGAGGCCGAGATGGCGGCTGAACCTGTTTTGGCTCTGTCACGAGGCGGAACAGAGTCGCGGCGGTGCTCTGTTTCACGAGGCGTGGTGGTGGTGCTCGTGCAGAGGTGGTGGCGGAGGTGATGGATGATGGACAGGGAGAGGGACAGGGACGGTGATGGTGAAGATTTGACGTGAAACAGGGTTGTCACGCCCCTGTTTCACGGTGGTGGCGGTTGTGCTGTCTGGAGGTGGAGGTGGTGGTGGTGCTCGGGTGATGGTGGTGGCGAGGTGGTGATTGCTGAGTGAGTGAGAGATGGATAGGTGGTGATGGTGATTGTGAATCACCTTGAGAGAAAGAGGTTTTGATTTTTGTCTAATTCTCTTTTTTTCCCTTCTCTTTTCTCCCCTCTTTCTCACCCTATTCTCTTCTATTTATAGAAAGTGATCAAGATGAATAGGGATGAGATGAGGGGATGATTCATCAATGAGGGTAGGATTGGGCTTGGCATTGGGTTTGGGTTTAGGTTATGGATTAGGTTTTTGGGTTTAGGTTATGAATTAGGTTTTGGGTTTAGGTTTGTGACCATCTGCTTTATACCACCGTTAGAATCGACTAATTGTCGTTCCTTAACTTGTCGCCTTAATATGATTTCATCGTTGACGCTCAAATTCCTACAAAGACATGAAAACAAAATAATTACTATAAAATATAATAATCGAAACACTAACATGTATAAATTAAGGGATATATTATGTAATAATTATGTGAATATCAACTAGTCCTACCAATCAAAGTGTACCACAAGCTTGCAGGGGTGGAACCATCCTTGTCAAGATCATGGATTACTGCCCACCAGGGTGCCAAGGTACAAGAGATATGCCTCAGGAGGTGTTCCCTGTAATTGCTGATCCCAAAGTCGGCAAAATCAAAATTGATTTTGAAGCATAAGTTTATTCTAAGGTAAAAATATATACTCCAAATTTTAAAGTTAGACTCACTCAAATTTTGAATCAGTTTTGAGTGAAAAAATTTCAAACACTGAGAGTGAGTTCCCTCAAATTTTGAATTCATCAAAACACGAAGTTTAAGTTTTTTGTTTAAATGTGCATTAAGATAACAATTGCGAGAATATGATTATCCTAAATGCTCCAAATGTTCAACAACAGAAAGGTCCCAGTAAGAGTACAATCTATGGGCAAGGTATACCAACAATAGCTAGGCCTCCCAATGGTGGTAATGAAAATAGCAACAATAATGGAAATGATGAGGACAATGGTGCAAGTCAGAAAATGGATGACTATGAGGAAGGAAGTGAGGAACTAATAGAAGGTTTTTCTAGAAAGTACACAAAAGCATGGAACCGAGATTTCAAAGTAAGTCCTCGAAGATCCACTCAAATTAGGAAAGTGAACCAAAAATACATGGAATATGGACCTCCCGCTGCCATGGAGTATGGATCACCCGCTGCCACAACAAAAAAATGGTAAATTTTAAATTACCCATTCTTAATTAGATAGAACATGGATCGCCTTTACCAAATGATTATGATTGGATGTCATAGTAAGAAGACTAAAATAGTCCTAGGTTTTTTTTTGGTTAAGCTTTCTTTGTGATTGTTTTCGCAAAGAATATTTTTCTTTTTGAGTGATTGTATTTTTCTTTAATATAAAGGTTTACGGGTCCTTAAAACATTGCTGGCTTTTCAAAAAAAAAAAAGACGTATGTCTCATTTCTTTGAAAAATACTAACGACGAAGCCTACTATTTTCAAATATTCGGATTTTAAGCTTTGGGATATTGATAGGGGTTTTAAGCACATTTTTTAAAGTATTAAACGTGAATGATGCAGCTACAGAAGTAATACTAGCTTCACACTGAGCCCATTGTGCTTTGTATTTAAAACTTCAAGTTGCACATGACATTTTTTTTTAAAAATAAAAAATAAAAAAAATCTCAGCTATGAAGAGGCAGCTATGGGATGTCAGACCTTAATTACTTGTCCCAAAACGGGATATAAAAACAAAGTGGAAGGAAAAACAGAAACTAGACAAAAATATCAAATCTAGACTGACCAAACCCCTAGATCAAAGCCTGTACTTGCAGTTGCATTTCTTCATTCTAGATGATCTTCAAGGAAAAACTTTGAAGTCTTTTAAGCTATCGTGATCCAGCGTATTTTCTGTTGTCATATTCCTCTTATCGAATCTTTTCATTAATCGTATCTGATCTTTCTTTAAACCTGACAATATTCTTGACCTGATGGTGTTTTCATCCAAATCTTCTTCATCCAAATTGTTGGTATCAGGCTCCTGTTTGTTTTCTCTGTTAGCCTGACCAACCAAATCCCCTGAATGACCAAAACTTCCAAAGGTTTCCACTAATGGAACCGGAGTCACCGAAATGGCCTGCTTCGACTGAGACTGAACATTAGGCGCTGAATCATGTTTTTTCGAGGAGCTCGCACCTGTATTCAGTGTTATCCCCGCAACCTCATCTTCGCCTAGTATAAGAGAGTCCACCGTTTCCTCCTCCAAGTCCGCTTGAATAACTCTTTCAATCCCGCAAGAAGTATATCCCGTTTCTTTACAATCAGAAACAAAATTGGTAATTCTTCTCATCTTAGAACAATTATTAGAATGTGTTTCTCCTTCCAAATTAACATCATTTCCAAATCTTTGATTTATCCTGAAATTCTGAATTATTTTCCAAATTCACTATCGGTTTAGAAACCATATTAGCATCACCCGAGACGTTTTCATTTTGCAAATCTTGGTCCAAACTTGCTAATACTTTGAAAGCATTTTTCAAACTAGTGCTATCGTTCCCTACTTTCCTAGGGACGAGATCCACTCCCTACTCCTCGTTTTGTTTTCCAGTAGGACATGCCTGCTCCGAATTAACACCGCCTATCCCAGCTAAAATTTCCACCTTATTCGTTACTGCTTTGTAAACTTGTCTAACTTCCTTGCCTTTCGGTTGTGCCACTAAATTCCTCTCCATTACGGTTTATTGGTTTTTCGAGCTTTCCTCTTTTGATTTATTCATGCCAACTTTATCATCCTCATGAGTGGTCTTGCGGTTCCCCAATTGCTTCCTACATGCTTCATAAGTGTCCAATCATTGCGCAATTTTCACAATATTTGAAACCTGGATACACAATCTTCTGCCAAAAACTTGTGGTTCTGGAGAACTCCAACCAAATTTTGCTTTGACGCACCTCTGACAGATCCATCTCAACGCATATCCTTGCTGCCCTCGGTCGAGTGAAACCCAGAGTGCTATCATCAATTCTAAGAAAAGACCTAATGGAGTCTCCTACTTCTTTTAAAAACAACGGATGAAAGAATTGTAATGGAAAATTAGGAAGATCCGCCCACAATGGGGCTAGCACCGGATCTTCCCTAAGGCTAAAACCTTGATGCCAGCGGAATGCTTTGAATTTAACCGCTCGGATCATAAAAGAGTCCCACGACAAAGCTCTACCATGTTTTTCAATCTGGTTTGTTCAAACCCGTCATCAATTCTGAATCAAGATAGCTTTCCTTCTTCTTCCTACTCCAACTCTAAAAGCTCGCGAAACACCTTGACAAAACTCTACCTAACAATTCTTACCTTCCTACTGCAAGCCATCGTTTTAGTACTACTAATATTTTTCTTCTTGCTCTTTGTCCTCATAGTTGTAGTAGTCTACATTCATATATGTGTCATGGGTCGGGTTATGCAACATCAAAGCACCAGGTCTACCTATTTATTGGCAATCGAAGAAGAGTTGGATTTTGGGGTTGGGTTGTCTGAAAATGAACTGGAAGAGATGCCTAGTATGAATTATTAAGCCAAACTGGATCTGGATGTGGCCCAAGATTGTGCAATTTGCTTGATGAATTATCAGGTAGGTGAGAAGTGTCGGGTTTTACCGGATTGTAAGCATGCATTTCATGTGAATTGCATTGATAAATGGTTGATTAAGGCGACTGTATGTCCAAAATGTCGGGCTATTGTCAAAATTTCATGATTAATTTGGCAATGCATCATGTTTATGTACTGATGTATCTTGAAAATTAAGGGATATTGAAAGAGTAAATAAGATTGTTATATCTTTAAAATAAAAAATATATTGTTGAGATCCTCTCAATAATTTCAAACATTCTTATAATGAAAACCAGGGACCTGGAAAAGGTTTAGTGGTTATAAAAAGGGGCTAAGCAGAGAGGGATTTCTCATCACTCAAAGTCTCTCTCTGGTTCCGTCTTTCTTGTGTTATATCTTTGAATGTTAATGTCGATATCAAAACGGGGATCCAATGGGCCGTGTTAATGCAATCCCACAAAACAAAATGTCCAGGAATATATAATGCAATATTGTTTCATAGACTCTTTTTCATGGTTACTTGATGAGGTCAGAGGTCCATGATTATTTGATAGAAATACTTCTGTGGATAGTTTCAGATACCAAGGACAATGATTGCCAAATTATTTGATATGGTGAACAAGAATTGCGGGATTATTTTATGTGTGGATCAACACATCAAGGCGAATAAACGTGACCTACATAAGGGTCAGGATGCCGGAGGAGTGTGCAGCCAGACTATTCAAGCCGACAGAAGAGCTTAATCTGAAGACTAATAGTGGACAGTGGTCAAGAAGGCTTAGCCAGCAGTTTGGGCTGCCATTAGTAAGGGGACTTCCCCTGATCCAGCAGGCTCAGTCTTCTGTATGGGCACCATTATCTTCATCAACAATCTTTGTGGAGACTGCAAACGGTTTTCTTTTCTTCTTCGATCTTCGATGGTCAAGAGCCAAGTTAGGCAAAATCACTAATCATGTGGTGCATTGTGTGTTCTAGTGGTGTGTGTTTGTGAATGCAATGATATGATATGTTGCTTTCAAAGACTTTTTCCTTATGGGATATGGCCTAATTTCAAGAAGAAGATCCTAGTACAAATAATCTTTTGCTAATGTATTCAAGTGCCATTTTGGTGTTGCGATTAACCAACTTTTCTCAGATCAGTTTTGGATGTGCACTCCTAATAGGATGTTTAGTCCACCTTTTTCAAAAAGTCATGAAGAACATGTTTTTTTGGGCTTTGTAGAAAATTTTGATATTACTTGATCCAATTTGATCAGATGTAAGACTTCAAACCTAACGTATACTGTGGGCGTTACCCAGGCCAATACAGATATGGCATTTGGAATTGGTAGATATGTTGTGGATCCGAACCAATACAGAAAGAAAAATTCTACCTTGACATTCTAAATCTACATTTTTGAAATAATAACATGATAGCTATCAGGATTTATAAAAAGAGGGCAAAGAGGATTTTAATCGCTCATCAAAAGCTCCCTGGTTCTTTCTTTCTTGTGTAATGGGGATTCAATGGATTGGGTTAACATTCATGTCATTGCGCTCATGTATTGATGAAGAGATAGGTCCGATCCCACAAAATGAAATGTCTATCAATTAATGGTGCTTTTTCCAGCAAAGAACAATAAACCCTTTTTGTTATTAGTAAACACTCACCTTTCTTAGAAGCCCATTAAACTCCACCGAAATGCTCTAGTTCTGGAAAACTATAAGGATTAAAAAGTGAATCGCACGCAGTGCCCAGGGATCAAGAATTAGTTTTCTTGACCTAGACTGTTTCGATCTATGATGCATTACCGACTCAACACAACAGATTTTTGTGAAGAGTCCAAAGACAATGATCAGACTCGAGGTTTTGGTCAATAACCATTGGTTATGTTAAGTTCTTAAGATTCAATATAGGAGCACCTAGGCAGATATGAGGGAAAGCGTCTTGAGGACCATACTAATCACACCTTGTCGCACTACAACATAAACAAAGGAGTCCATCATATCCTACGAAAATCCCCCGATTTTAATTCTAGGTTTTCCAAGGGACCTACCTAAGCTATTGTGGCTGTCATTGAAAAAAGTGGAGGGTAACAACATCAAATTTGTTGATTGAACTTAGTACAATGGTATAGGCTGCAAATCTGAACCTCTAATTGTTTCATATTGCTTTTTTTGTTATGCATGTAGGATGTGGCAGGCTTGATGAAATCTTCAACTATGACCATATCATTTATATAGATGTTCTGGAGAGAAAGAGAGAAACTCAGAGATCAAGAGAAATATGTTGAAGTCTTTCCCTATCATTAATTTTTCAGGTCTTGTGGTTCTTCCATGATGACCCAACCTGAAGCCAAAGATTCAATCTCAGAGGCGGTGTGATCAAGCTGGAGAGACAATAAGCTTGGCATGAGTGAGCAGCGCAGTTAATAAGTCCAACATCCATCCATCAAGTGTCGTCTGCTATTATTATGAATATTGTTTAAAATGAGTGTACGTACACTGCTTGGATCAAAATTTAAGTTTTTTAATTTTCGGAGAAAAGTTAATGGCATATAGGATCATGAACCACTACTGTTTGCAAGCAAACAACTAGTTTACAATGAAAAAGTGTAGTGTTTTGCGGCAATATAAGAACTGAAGCATATTCGAGTATCTTAGCATCTGAATTTTTACTATCGGAGAACTGGACTTCCTTTTATTCACCAAATAAAATCTTACAAAGTATATGAACTTTATTGAATAGTAAAACTAGATCTTTCATCCTTTTCATAAACTAGGTGTTTATTAATTTGAAAGCGCTTCAGATCATCTTCAAGAGCTTTATGCCCTGCATACGTAAAACCGTAGAAAATATTTAGATACTCACCAGCAGGGGTTATAATTAAAACACATACTGACCAACAACATGTACTTACGGGGTGTAATCTATGTTGATTTTGCCAGCATTTGGATCAGCAATCATAGCAAACGCCTCTTGAGAAAGATCTATAGTAGCTTGGCACCCTGGTGGTGGGCAGTAATCCACGATCTTGACACGGATGGTTCCACCCCTGCAAGGTTGTGGTACACCTTGATTGGTAGGACCCGTGCATCTCACATTGTAAAATGTACCACATGCAGCCCTATTGTTCCATATGGCGTCGCTGGCTGCAGCTATCATCACTCCTTGATCTTGATTTCCAAAACATGATGAAGCTGTAAAGTAAATTAACAAGGCTTGTTACTTGAGCTAATGAAAAACAAGTTCTGCTATTTAGTAATATATAATTAACCGAAAATCATATTAACCAATTAATGACCCTGATCTAGTGACATTGATGGACCCGAATTCATCAAGAGGTAAACCAAATTCTTCATATCCTGTGGATTATACTTACGAATATAAGGAGGGGTGTAAAATGTTGCTGTTCCAGGTACTGCAGATGTTACCGAGAAGAGGCCTAAGACGACCAATCCTACCATCAAAACAGCACTCACCTTAGTAGCCATTACAAAATGCTTATTGATATTATCACTGTTTTCTCTCTCAAAACAATATGATCTTTTGTGTTGTATTTGAAGCTATGAAAAATTTCCCCTTTTTATAGAAGGAGAAGCTCAAGCTCCTTACGTTTCCATGAATACGTAATGGTTGATTGAGTATGAATTCTCCCTACATATTTCTAGACGAGTTAGTCAAGAACGAATTTTCCAGGTTAGCCGATTCTAGTCACTAAACATGTGGTATGTTTGTGACTGCATAGATTGGTGTTGCTTTCGAAGACTTTTCCTTGTTAGAGGTGGCCTAATTTCAAGAAGAAGATCGATTAAAAGATGAATTAAAGATAATTTTGAGATTTTTGGCTTAAGTTTTGGAGGTTCATTATTACATTCGATCAGTCCATTTTTGTAAACTTGGTATTGTTGGACTGATTCCGTCAAATCTGGATCATTCTAAGAGACGGCAATTATTAATCAATTTTTGTAAACTTGGTATTGTTGGACCAGAAATTCTAGGGAGTGAACCTATCCCTCCTCCTCGAGATGAGTATCAGTGTGATCGAGATGCATGCTGACACTCATCTCGAGGAGGATGGGTGATTACAATCATCCCTCGCTCCCTAGAAGGGCTCATTGTTGGACTGATTCCGTCAAATATGTATCATTCTAAGAGACGACAATTAAATTATCAGTCGTTTCTCCAATTGTTTTATTTTTAGACTTTTCCAAGTGTCTAACATTTCAAGAGACGACAATTATCAATCAATCTAAGGTGTTTGTTTTTTATTCTGATCAGAAGTTCAAGCAAGAGGTTGTTGATCACTTAACCTAAGCATTTAATGAAAATTTATTTCAATAACAACCTCAAAATGAATTTGTAATGACTACTGTGCTACTCCTCTTATCCACCAATCATCCCCTCTTCTCTATCACACGAGCAGTGTCACTGCCACCACCGCCACCTTCGCCTCCCCTCCTATTTTTTGTTTTTTCTTGAGATTGTATGAATAATGGAAAGGGATATAGGATTTTATTTTGGATGCACATTTGCCATTATTAAGGTCCATTAAAATGTTCTTGGAAGAATCATTTGTGGTCGATGATGTAGGATTGACTGCAAAAGTATAAATGAAGCAATTTTTCGCATATCCTGTCTACATCCAAGATTATTAGAAAGAGACAGAATTTGATTTCCAATACATTCATTCACCTTTGAATTTTCTTAACAGAAAACATGTTTATCTTGCTCGATTCTTTGTTTGGCCAGCTTTTGTGGAAATTTTGATTTTACTTGATCCATTTGGATCAAATTTAAGACTTCTAAGAGAGACGTGTTTGAATCACTATTTGAAAGTATAGACAGTCTCACAGACTACAAGACTTCTCAATCCATATGTTCTCATGGCAGATAATTAAATGGTCACCATTTAAGTCTTTTTTATTTTGAACTTTATTTTTTTTGTCACAAGTCCTTTTCATCAACTGACGATCCAATCAACCGTTAAGTCGGTCACATGAGATGTACTAAAGGATACACTCGCGACATACAATTATTCGAACCATTTGATTACGCCCATATTGATCTTCGCTACTATCTGTGGGATGCTATGTATCTAAAGAAAGCAAAATGGTTTTTTCTAGGGGTGTGCGAAAATCGATTTAAATTCGGTTAATCGACCGAACCGATTTTCAAATTCGGTTTGGTAACTAAATTGAAATATGAGTAGAAAGAAAATAATTTAAACCAAATCGATTATAAACGGTTCAACCGATCGAATAATAACCGAACCGACTGATTAATTAGATATATATAAATAACTAAATAACATGTAAGTGTCAATACCTGATTAGTGTAACAAATGCATTGCAGTACACCCTGTTGCACTGAATCGCCCCCCTTCGGTGTGTAAAAAAATTGGGCATGTTTTAATGAAAGTCTTTCAAGTGCTTGAGCCCGAAATTTGGCCCAACCAAACCGAACCGATCCGAAATTCGGTTCAACCGAATTCATCGATTTACAAATACAAAATTCGATTTCGGTTTGAATTATGGGAAAATCGAATGAAATCGGTTCGAAATTAGTTTGGAGCTCAAAACCGAACCGAACCAACATCGCCCACCCCTAACTTTTTTCCTTGAAAATGATCCTTACTGATCTATCTAATTGACAACCCGAAGTTACAATACAAAGACCGAGTTTACCTACATGATAGAAAAAAAATGAAAGTTATGACCAATTCTGGAGACATCATTAAGAAATGTCCAATAAAAGTAAGGCATATTTTTGGAACGAATGATTTTATGCTTGAAAGGGCCAAGGTTAATTTATTCAAATACATTTCAACCTTTGCTACTTTATTTCATATCTACCCTGTCTAAAACAGGTCGGATACGGTTCAAATACACATAAATATCCAAATTTGAATTACGATACACTGTTCCTGATCCGAATCTGGATCTTAATCCGAATGAATCATAAAATTTCATGAGACCTGATGTTGCACCGGGCCCGTTTATCCCGTATACCATATAACCTTCATCAACATAATTGTTTTCCTATTGATTAGGTTGACTGGACGTGGTGTAATTGATGATGAAAACTTAATTATGTGATGTACAAGATAAATGGGGCTAGTGGCGACATCCAACTACAAAATGAAAAATTGTATCCAACCCAAATTGTTCTATTCAGTTCGTATTGGATTAGGAGTTTGATAAAATTCAGATAAAAAATTAGACTATATTTGAAAAATTGTATTGGAAATATGATCCGAATTACTGTATTCCCATCAGTCTTCTTTCTTTCCTTGTCAATGTTTCCGTGTTTTCTGTTTCTTTGACAATGGAGGAACTAACACTTCCTCTCTCATCTCAATCGATAATCATCTAATGAATAAGATCTAGGTCTAATCCCGGTACGTATTCATTCTAATTAATCTTTTTCTTCTTCTTGGGTTTCATGATCTACAAGCAAGTTGGTGCACGTCTGGATCTCCCATATCTTGAACATCAACCCCTTGAGAAACACGACTTCACTAGCAAAAGACACCTAATGATCGATTATTCCGTAAATTCTCCATGTGAAAGTATTTTATATGTTTTTTTTTGTTTTAATTTCATTTCTTTTGTTTAGACTAATATTGACACCTTGCATCCACATCCCTTACAACTTGCGTGAAGATTTGCTTTCGCTCTTAGCCATTGCCTCCACATAAAGCGCATTATCATTAACCTCATAGGGATAACCGAATCACGCCCGCAGTCTTGCTTCGGATTTGGTCCGTTGCCTCCACCTTGTATGAAGACATGCCAACCCGAACTGTTTTGTCTCCCTTTCCATGCAAGACGTATATCAGCTCCCTTGTTCGCTCATTTGACTTGGTAGTAGGGTCCGCCTTCTCTTTCCCTTTGGATTCTTCCAGCCTAACGAACTCTCCGAATCGCCTTTTTGGATATGGTGCTCGATTTCGTCCTTCAAGTTGTAGCAGTCATCGGTGTTGTGCCCATAGTCCTCATGGAAATAGCAATATTTTCTCTTATTTCGCCCATATGGATATCTTCTCATTTTGGATGGCCATTTAACGTCATGTCATTTAGCCATAGTCTTCAGGACCTCAGCTCAACTTGTTTTCAAAGTCGTGAACTGTTTGTATGACGTGTTGACTGTATTTGTCGATTGTCATATTTAGATCTTCCGGATTCTTGTTTGTTGAACTTGAACCTGCCATTGGGTAGATGTATTTTCAATTGGCCATTTTTTTAGGCTTGTCGTATCTTCGTCTTTCTTCTCTCATCTCCCAATTAGCTGAAACATGTTTATTCTTCTTCTTAACAGCCACCATCTCCTCGAAAGATATGTATTTTTGGGTTGTCTTCAATAGAGTCACCGTGTTCTTTAGGAGGAGGGGGATCTAGGTTCAGAGAATTATAGAATGGTCCCCTTTTCAATCCGGAGCTGAAGGTGGCCATGGACGTGTCGTTGCTCCATCAATCAATCATAGTTAACTCGCCAGTAAAACGAGTAATGTACTATCTGACAGTTTTCTTAGGTTTTTGCCTAATGTGCAGCAAGTAGAATGGATCCTTTCTCATCCGCTGGTTGCTGATGAATTTCGTAATAAAGCAGTGGCTAACGCCTGGAAGGAGTCTATCGACCTGGGCAATAGACTATTTAACCAGCTCATTGCTGTGGATGTGACTGATTGAAAAGTTCGACACAAAATAGACTTTGTGCTTTCTTTCAAGGCCATTATGTGGTGGAAGTGTCGTAGATGGTCTGTCGGATCAGTAGTGCCATCATACGCTTCGAATTTTGGGGGAGTGAACTTCTTTGGTAGAAGCGTCCTCATTACTGCGTTAGAGAATGGCGGTCTGGCAAATTCGTACAACATGTTGGGATTTGTGACTCTATTCCTAAATGGAACTTGGGTAGGGATCCTATCACTTTGGTGGCCATCTTTTTGTGGTTCGTTGCTTTCAAGATTCACTCGTCAAAGTTTTGCAGGAACTTTGTTGTTTTCTTGGACGTGGTTGGCGGAGTTCTGTTGTAGTGGTGTTTGGACACGGCCAGCAGATTGAGTACGCTCCTGAGTGAGTTTGTCTATCACTTTGGTCTAATAATCCATTTAGGCCAGGAGTTGATCCACGCGGGGATCTGTGATAGTGTTGCTAGATGTGTGAGATGATTGGGCTACCATTCCATGTTGCGATACTGAGTTACCTGGCACAGTTAACCCGGTTGTCGCAAAGTTTGAAATGCACACTATTGGTAATTCACTTTTGCCAGTGGAAGGGTTGCCTTGATTGTTGCTGGGTTGGGGGGGGGGGGGACTGTAGAGTGTTCCAGTTGTTCCAATTTTTTTATTTATTTATTGTTGATTAGAACTAAGGGAGTTTCTAATTACAAACTCTCTTCTCGAAAAGAAACTGTCGTTCCACAAGATGACGCCAAATTGATGCGTCCAAATCTTGTCTTCTGTAAATTCGACCTGTAAAACAAAGGTTAGATTGCCAAAGACCACCTGTTTGGTAGCCGAAGGCACTCCACTGCTTAAGTTAGTAAGTCTGTTGGAGATGGAGATTAATCTGAACAGAACTCAGTTAAAATTGCAAACCTTTGTCGAATGTTCCCTGATGATTAATATTCACGTAATTATTACATAATATATCCCTTAATTTATATATGTTAGTGTTTTGATTATTATATTTTATTCTAATTATTTCATTTTCACGTTTTTGTAGGAATTTGAGCATAAACGATGAAATTACATTAAGGTGGCATTTCGAGGAATGATCAATTAGTAGGTTCAAATGGCGTTACAAAGTAACGAGTGACAAGTCAATTGTCACATGTCTAAATTAACCTAACCCTAATACCCAAATCCATCTAATTTAACCTAAGCCTAAGCCCAAAAGCTGACTTAAAATCTCAAACCTAACCTAACCTAACCAGGAGAAAGAGGGAGAGCCCTATTTAGTCTTCCTCTCTCCCTTTTTGTAACACCCCTCAATTTCATAAAACAAATTTATTTTATTTTGAATTAAATAAAATAGGGGTACATTTAATTGAATGTGAATTTCGAAATTAGGATTTTATTTTGTGAGTTTAGAAGGTGGGTGATTTCAAAAGTTCAGTGGGGGCGAATAGCCACCCACTTTATAAAGTGAAAACCCTTATTTCTTTCTTCTCTTGTGCAAACCCTCTTCTCTTTTTCTCCCTCTCTTCTTCACGATTCCTTCTTCGATGGCGGCGATGGGTAATGGCGGATGAAGCATGGACGTTGGGGTCCAAGGCGTGGGAAGAAATGGGAGGAAGAATATGTTGTCGACTGGTAACTTTCATGTTAAGTGGCATAAGAGAAGATTGGCGTTTAAATGTTCAGCGCCGTTCCAGAGTCAAGATGAGAATGGTGGTGGAAATCAAATGGTAGAGAGGGGTTTAAGTCCAAATCAGTTTACTTTCACCACTTTAATTGATGGCCACTCCAAGGAGGGGAAGGTTGATCATGCTTTGGCATTAGTTGAGAAGATGATAAAGTATGGATGCAAACCAAATGAGAAGACCTTCAATGCCATCAAGAATGGTTTGTCCAAAGAAAAAACAGATTATCTGAAGTGGAGAAACTTGTTGATAAGATGAGAAATCAAGGCTTGTCACTGGATGTGGTGACTTACACAACTATTATTGATGGGCTTTGCAGGAGTGGTGGGACAGATCTTGCATTTAAGGTCATTGATGAAATGACCAGGATGAATTGTCCACCAAACCTCCATACTTACAGTTCACTCATTTATGGTCTATGTCAAGAAGGCAAAGCCGAAGATGCAGAGGCATTGTTAAGTGTAATTGAAGAGAAAGGACTGGTTCCTGATGTCGTTACATATACCTCAATAATTGACGGGTTTGCTATGTTGGATAAGCTAGATCGCTTTCTCACTTCTGCAACAAATGTTAGCTTTTGATTGCAAACCAAATTACCGAACTTACAATGTGCTAGTTAAAGGCTTGCAAAAAGAACGCTCACTATCCGAAGAGAAGTGTGAGGATGCAACTGAGAAGTGACACTCTAATGGAGAATAGATTGTATGGAACAATGGTCTCAAGCTGTAAGAGATTATGAAGTTTCGAGGAGGAAACTTCCAGGAGACAATGAAGTAGCAGAAGCCTTATTCCATGCTCAAGTGGCATTGAAGAAATTACGTGGCGAGGAAATATCCAATATGAAGTTTGGTGGTGAAAATAGACTCTCTTTGTTGGGTGTGGGGTGAAGTGGGGGTACCCTAATTCTCAGTTATAGCCATCATACAGTATCAATAGGCTGTCAGCTGATGTTAGTTGTGAGACTTGGTGTGGTGGCTTGTGGTCCTTGCTTGGTCTTAGGCTACCCATACTCATGGCATGTAGTGTTTTGGCTGTTTGGTGACTGTCAGATAAGGAGCAGGAAGAGGAGATGATGTTGTAGCATCTGGGGTTGAATTGTTCGGATCAGATGTATTGTACATGCAGTGTCGACTCTGTAGAGGCAGAGCTTGTGGAGGTCTGTCCCAAGCTGGCTAGCTGTGTCAGCAAATAGACATCCATCTGCTGCACCTTTTATGTCCAATCAGCAAAGCCTTGGAATTCAGCTAGCACAACTCAGCCGAGATGTTTCTGCAGCTCTTGGTTGTATATAAGTACTTGACATTGTGAAGGAATTTCCTGTTATATATTTCTTATGGTTCTGATAGTTTATCAGACACATGAGTGTTGATGTCTTCTATTCTTGGAATTGGGGGAGATTTAGGATATTGCATTCCCTACCACACAAATGTAGACGTGCATGGTGGACTCAAAGAATTGAGTTTTGCAGGTTTCTTATTCCATCTAATCGACTTAAGATGGTTGTATGGGAAGTGCAATGAAGATCTTTTCAAAGTTTTCAGTCAGAAATTTGGTTTCTTTTAATACGATGATTGTTGGGTATTGTGAAAATGGTGATGTTAGAAAGGCTTTTGATGAAGTAATTGGAAGAGATACAACAACATGGCTTGTCCAGAAATACAACCACCAGCAAGAACAGAGCATAAACCATTCTTGAATGGGCCTTCGTGGTTCTCAGATTTTGATGACTCAGCTCACAATTTGCACAGATAAGGTTCTGTCATTGTGGTATATTCGCATGATACATCCAATGCTGAATCAGAGCGTGTTGCAGGGATGTTTCTGAGTCTATTTCAGATGGAATAGGTGAGTTTTCTTCATTCTTTCTCTTTGAGTTTTCTTATTTCCTGATTCTTGCAAAACCCTTGTTTCTTTACTGTTGAATTCTATATTTGCTGCTATGTCTATTAAATAGCTCTGAATGTGCGATTGAAAGTTTTGTGTTATTTGGTGTATATGCATACTGTATGTATATTGCTTGTATGGAAATGACGAGTTTCATTTCAGGTAATCCAATTGTGAGATTTTTGACATGTTTGAGAATGAAGTTGTCTTATTTGTGGTGTTTTGTGTTGCAAACGCTTGATCTCCAATATTGTTGATCTGTTTGATGTGTGAGATTTTTCTAGCTTGCTGGGTTCATGTTTGGGGGTCACCCATGTTTACCATTTTATTGATTGGGTGTGACTTTGTTTGGTTGGTGTTTGAATGGTTGATGAATATTAATGCATTGTGATAAATTTGGAGATTTGTATGCATATTGAATTGTTTATGCATTATGAAGAATTTGGATATTTGAATCAAGGAGTGGCTTGATTGCCATATTGTTACATAGCATGATTAATGAATATGCTATGTTTTCCCCAAAAATGTGGGTGAATAGATTGTGAATCAATTCATGTATGACAAAATGTCATTGTGGAATAATTCTAAATTATGAAAAATAAATTATATTGGTAAACCTTGATTTCTGAAAATATAAATCACTTGGGCTTGTATCACTTAGAACTACCACATCTCTTCTGTTTATGATTTCCCCTCTCTTACTAGAGAAACTAAATGACCAGTGGGTCATCTTGCGGAGTTGGGGCACCCATTTCTTACTAGAGAAACTAAAATAACCTTCGGGTTAGTCTTGCGGAAATGTGGTGAATTGGTATGCCTAAAATAGGCTTTGATATTTATCCGTAAAAAATGTGACGTGAGTTTATGCGCATTGATAGCCCAAGGGTGGCTTTTGGTACTCATATAGTTAGGGGTATCCGCGATGCATGCCTGTATGTGATGTCCCCACTTAGGCATGGATGACGGAGTAGTCCTCCTTTATATGAGAGAGGCATACGGGCATGTATGTTCGGCACGGAGGTGGTGCGAATGTGGTATCGTCTAAGTGATCAATCCGTTAAAAAGATGAACCTAATTCAAATAAAAAGAATAAATGACGTTGCATTGTTTTTAATTCTTTTTATGCAGGATGGCAAGTCCACTAATATTTCTGCAGGTCCGACTTGCCATAGTCAACTCCTATAGGGTAAGTACAGGTAAATGTATATTTAAATATTAGAATGATGATATGATTGCCTCGTGGAGGAACTAAATTCTTTGGACTGTGTTTTCTTGCATCACACCTTTGCCTCGTTGAGGAACTACCTATTGGTGTGATGGTTTGTTGTTTGTGTTTCGCTTGATGTTTATCACGTGCGATTTTATTGATTTTTGGGATGAAGATTTCTCACACCAGCTTTATTGCTGACCCAAGTGAGCTTTTGCTTCTTGGGTACATTCCTTTGGGAATGTAGCCAATTAGCTTTTCAGGTTTAGAGACTTTTGAGCAGCGTTACGGGAGTTTCGCTAGTGGGGCTAGCGACGTCAGTGTTTTTCCTGGTTAGACTTTTGTATTAAAGTTAGTTTGTTCCTATTTTCTAAATTATATTTTTTTTGTCTTTGCTGCTAAATGTTTCTGTTGTTATTGAATTTCACGTCCCGAGTTTTGGGGAAACGGATAATCCTACGTGGATTTTAGGATTTCGTTTTTCTCGAAAATCGGGGCGTGACACTTTTCCTCTTCCCCTCCCCTTTTGGAGGTTTCCCTCCTATCTTTCCATACAACTTGCGTGAATATTTGCTTTCTCTCCTAGCCATCGCCTCCACATAAATCACATTATCATTAACCTCATAGGGTTAACCAAATCATGCCCGAAGTCTTGCTCTGGATCTGGTCCGTTGCCTCCACCTTGTATGAAGACTTTCTTTCGCTCTGCTCCGATCCGATTCGATCTAATCCATTTAAGCAGCTATATTTAATACCCGAAGGCTTATAAATGGCGGAACACACGCGCTCCTAATAATCAGACGAAAATTCACAAAATTCACGGCGAAACACATGTGCTCCTAATAATCGGACGAAAATTCACAAAATCCTAGCTTGTGAGTCTCGAACCCACGACTTCTCAAAAGGATGATAGATGTTCGTCCAACATAGCTACAATTAGTGGATTCACATAACTCACATGAAGACTTGTTTTCACTCTAGTCATTTAAGCAACTACATTCAATACTAGAAGGCTAGTTAATGGTGGAACACATATACTCCTAATAATTAGTCGAAAACTCACAAAATCCTAACTAGTCTCAAACCAGCAACCTCACACAAGGAAAATAGATGTCCGACCAACTAAGTTACAATAGTGAACCTCATGAGCAATAATAAATAGTGCTTTGAGATAGGAATTACTATTCGATAAATCTAAAGCTTTTTTCATAATATCATGTATCACAGTGTTAATGACCAACACCTTAAACCCTGTCACAAAAAAAGAAAAAAGTACGTGTTGCAAATACCCGCTAGAATTGGAGTGCTCGCATGTATTGCAATCGTAATGAAAATGATGCATGAATCAAAGTTTTACAATCGTAGAAAAGATATAAGATAAAAGTCTTGATGTTAATTAAAAAAAATTATATACTTCTCATTTATAATTTTTATTGCAAATTATTTTTAGTTTTTTATACTATCAAGTGAAAACAAAGTTTGAACTTAAAAATATAAAAAACTAAAACAACTTTTGCATTAAAAAATATAAATGAAATCTTTGTTTTTTTTAGTTAAGACGTTTGAACTTAAAAATATATAATGTAAAATTGTCAGTTTTCACTCGATTATTAGGAACACATAGCTGTTGATAAGTCTTCGGGTATTGAATCTAGCCTGGACCAATGCGAGGTTTAGGTTTATCCTCGCAAGTGGGTGAATGGGTGAAAACAAACCATTTTTTTCGGACAGATTTGTGCAACTTTAGTAAAATGACCATAACTTGCTCACTTAAAAACATTTTAAAGTGATTCAGATTGCGTTTATTAGATAACTCATAGTACTACAATTGTCCTATTTTGATGAAAGTCAGAGATACTACCCCATTTTCATTGCGAGACAAATTTGCACGACTTTAGTAAAATGACCATAAATTGCTCATTTCAAAATATTTTCAAGTGAATCAAATTGTGTTTATTAAATAACTCAAAGTACTACAATTTTATGTTTTATGAACTTGAGAATTGCTCTCAATTGAGGGTTTAAATTGGTCGAAAGTTACCATATTTTTATGTTACTGTTTTTTCAACAGGTGGTGAAACAATCGAATGGGGAAGAGAGTAGAGCCGGTGGTGAAGCAATCCAACCAATCAAATGGGGAAGAGAGTGAAGCATCAATAAAATGGGGAGAGCTATCGAACTAATCGAATGGGGGAGATAGTGGAATAGAGAGGGAAGATTCGATTAGGGCAGAAATGGAAGAATTTGATTTTGAATGGGGGAAAGAGTGAATGCTTGTTTATATTGGTTGTGTGGGAAAGCAGTGGTGGCATGGAAAATAAAGCAGGTGGTGTGGGAGAGCAATGGTGGTGTGAAAAATAAAGCAGGTGATGTGGGAGAGTGTCAGGACTAGTACTGTCAGAGGCCTTTCAAGACTTTCCTAATGGTCTCAAAACTCAATGTTCCCTTTTGAAAAGTGCCCAAATGCTTAGCATCTATATTATAGGGGGAAGGTTTGAGCTCTTGACTGTGAGGACGTGTTGTCTCCATTGCATAGTCGGGCTAGACTGTACCGCTAGCATTTTTATTGTTTTCTTTGCATTGCTTTTCAAATTCAAACTTGTATTTCCATCGATCGATAACATCGAACTAGTCTTGAGCAACGTCCTTTCGAACGTTCCTCCCCATTGTAATCTATTGAATGTTAATGAAAGCTTTTGTTGACTATTGTGCATTGTTATATTGTCTACAGATTGATATTGTGCATTCTCAAGTTAATAATTGTGCCCGTCAAAGTAACTACTCATAGGCTTACTAGTGAATTGGATAGCTAGTGCTGCACAGATTGCTAGTCCGTGACAGTTGGTATCAGACCCAGAGCTTGTTGAATGCAAACCAGGATGCAGGAACTAAGTGAGCGCCTTAGAGCTATGGAGGAACGACAGGCTAGTCAAATGCAAAGACTAGAAACCAGAATGGACCAGTTGAGCTGTTTGGGAGAACAAATCAGTCGGCTTTATGGACTCTTTCACTTGGCAGACAGAGTGAATTCGCTGGCTGAGCACGTCGACAATTTAGAGGGACGAACAGTCGCTATTTAAGAGTCACCTCACCCCACAGCTCAGGTGATGAGTGACTTCCAATTACAGTTGGAGGACTTATTTGCAAGGGTTGGCTTGCTGACCAAGGCCATAGAGACGACTGATCACCCTAGGATGAAAGTGCCTGAGCCAAAGTCATACGCTGGGGTACGAGATGGGAAGGAGCTAGAGAACTTCTTGTTTGATCTGGAGCAGTATTTTCGCGCGGTGAACCCCGAATCAGAAGAAGCCAAGGTCACCATGGCGACCATGTACTTAGCAGGTGATGCAAAACTATGGTGGAGAACCAAATATGCAGATATGGAAGAAGGTCGCATCCTTATTAGAACTTGGGCAGACCTCAAAAAGGAACTCAGAAATCAATTCTTGCCTGAGAACACTGATTTCTTAGCAAGGAGGAAGCTCCACACCATCAAACAGACAGGCAATATTCAAGACTATGTCAGGCAGTTCTCAACTTGTTTGCTAGATATTCGAGACATGTCTGAGAAGGACAAAGTTTTCTGTTTCATGGAACAAGCTCAGCCGCTTCTGCAAGCAGAATTGCAAAGGCAGAAGGTGACAGATATTACAAGTGTTATTGCAGCAGCAGAAAGGTTTAGCGATTATATGCCCATGGCTGGATCCGCTTCGCTCAATCACTCCACAGCTAGAACCGGCAGTACCAATTCGAGCTCAGGGTCGAATGCTCGATCACCTCACCAAAACTGGGGAAATTAAAATCAGAACCGAGGAAACTACAATTCTCGACCGTCCAACCAGAATTGGAGTTCCAACAGAAATTGGAATGCCAGCCCTAGCAACTCAAATTACAACAACAAAGGAGGGCAAAACTACTCTGGGCAGTGGAAACCATCTGCACATGCCCCATGTATTCTTTGCAATAGTAGGGATCACCCAACAGGCAAATGTCCATCCAAACCATCCCTACACTCATTGATGTCCTTACTTCAAACAAAACCTTCTAACTCGACCGCATCAAGCTCGAACCCCACCAACAGTGATACCTCCCAGATGGGAGCTCTACACAAGCTCAATGCTGTCAAAGGAGAGATGTATGAGCACCCACACAAGAAGGCTTTACAATACATCGACATCACTATCAATGGGTTCCCTTCCCAAGCATTGTTGGATTCAGGAGCGACAGACAATTTTATTGCCCCAGAGGAAGCTAGACGTGTGGGTCTGAACTTAGAAGGAGATGTGGGTAAGTTGAAAACTGTCAACTCTGAGGCAATCTCTATTAATGGTATGGCTAGAGCTGTGCCACTACAGGTTGGTCCATGAGAAGGAAGATCAAACTTCTTGGCCGTCCCACTTGATGATTTTAAGGTGATTCTTGGCCAAGAATTCTTCCGAGGAGCTGCAGCAGGACCGCTACCTTTCATGGACTCCTTGGGCTTTTTCGAACTCAGACTACACATTGTACCAACCTCAATTCGACCTACAACTCATGATAGAATATTGTCGGCGCTCCAAGTCAAGAGAGGCTTGGCCAAAGGAGAAGATACATACTTAGCTGTGGCAAAGATAGAGATGGAAGATGATACTAGCGAAATCCCCGAGGAAGTTGCCCAAGTTATTGCTGACTTCAGCGAAGTGATATAGATGGCTTGTTGGAGTCGGGATTCATTCAGCCCTCTAAAGCACCTTATGGGGCACTTGTTCTTTTTCAGCGGAAACATGATGGCAGTCTTCGCCTTTGTGTTGACTATAGAGCCTTGAACAAAGTCACTATAAAGAACAAATACCTGCTACCGCTCATTCCAGACTTATTCGACCAACTTGGATCTGTCAGATACTTCACAAAACTCGACTTGAGATCAGGTTACTATCAGGTCCGCATTGCTGCTGGTGACGAACCCAAAACTGCTTGTTTTACTAGATATGGGTCATATGAGTTCCTAGTAATGCCTTTCGGCTTGACCAATGCTCCAGCTACGTTTTGCACCCTTATGAATGGCCTGTTGTGTCACCTTCTGGACAAGTCTGTGGTTGTCTATCTTGACGATATTGTGGTTTATAGTGGGACTATAGAAGAACACTTACATCATTTGCGAGAAGTGTTCGAAATCCTTAAGGATAATCATCTCTTTGTCAAGAAGGAGAAGTGCTCATTCGGCCAGACCCAGATCAATTTCTTGGGTCATGTTATTGACAATGGCAAGATTCGGATGGACATGGAGAAAGTCAAGGCAATCCATGATTGGATCACTCCTAAGAACGTGTCTCAACTACGTTCTTTCCTTGGACTCGCAAACTGTTATCGTCGCTTCATAAGGGACTACTCTAAGAGAGCTGTTGCACTGACAAATTTGTTGAAACAAGACCGAACATGGGAATGGGATAGGCAGTGTGAAGCTTCATTCCAAGACTTGAAACTGGCCGTGATGAAAGATCCAGTATTGGCCTTGCCAGACATCACCAAGCCCTTTGAAGTACAAACAGATGCATCTGATTATGCCTTAGGGGGAGTTTTGCTTCAAGATGGTCACCCGGTAGCATATGAGAGTCGAAAGTTGAATGATACAGAGTCCCATTACTCAGCTCAGGAAAAGGAATTGCTAGCCATTGTACATTGTTTACGGGTGTGGAGACACTACCTTTTGGGATCTCAAGTCCTTGTTAAAACGGATAATGCTGCAGCAAGTCATTTCCTTACTCAGAAGATGCTAACCTCCAAGCAATTTCGATGGTAGGAAAAATTAGCAGAATTTGACTTAGTATTGGAATACAAGCCAGGGCGCACTAACAATGTAGCTGATGCACTCAGTAGAAGGGCAGACCTTGCAGTGCTAACCCATACCGGTCCGAGTCACACCATCTTGGAGAAGATCAAAGCAGGCCTACAGACAGACCCACAAGCGAAGGCGATTACAGAGTTGATCAAGTAAGGCAAAACTTGTCGGTTCTGGATAAAAGATGGAGCAATACTCACAACTGGTAATCGCCTCTATGTTCCAAGAACTTCTGGTTTGAGGAAAGAACTTTTGAGAGAATGCCATGACACCCATTGGGCGGGACATCCAGGTTGGAGACGAACACTGGCATTGCTAGAGAGGGGGTACTATTGGCCGCAGATACAGGAGGATGTAATGGCCTATGTTCGAACATGTCTTATTTGCCAGCAAGATAAGGTTGAAAGAAATCGACCAGTAGGCTTACTAGAGCCCTTGCCTGTTCCAACTCGTCCTTGGGAAAGTGTTTCCATGGACTTCATTATTAGGTTACCGAAAGTGGAGGATTTCAGGTGTATCTTTGTAGTTGTTGACCGATTCTCAAAGTATGTGACCTTTGTGCCGACCGGACTGACTTGCACAGCCGAAGATACGGCGCAATTGTTCCTCAAGCATGTAGTGAAGTATTGGGGACTGCCCGAAAACATTGTTAGTGACCGTGATGCTCGCTTCACAGGAAAGTTCTGGAAGGAGTTGTTTAAGCTCTTGGGATCCAAACTTAATATGTCGACAAGCCAACATCCCCAATCTGATGGACAGACTGAGCACTTTAACTCTATGCTCAAAAAATACCTTCGTCATTTTGTAAGTGCAAATCAGAAAAATTGGGTGGGACTACTTGATGTTGCACAATTATGTTTCAACTTACAAAAGAGCTCAGCTACTCACTCCAGCCCCTTTCAGTTGGTCACTGGTCAGCAACCATTGACACCACATACAGTACTTACCGGATACCAAGGACCCAGACCAAGAGCTCTTGAATTTGTCAAAGCCTGGCAGAAAAACATTGAAGTTGCTCGAGCCCATCTTGAGAAAGCCTCCCGTCACATGAAGAAATGGGCCGACAAGAAACGACGGATTGATCCTTTTGAAGTCGGGGACTTGGTATTGGTGAAGCTAGATATGTTCAACAAGTATAAACTAACAGCTAGAGCACACATAGGGATGGCAGTGGGGCGGATTTTCACGGATATCCGCCCCACCCAATCCGTTTGGGGCGGTTTTGGATATGCCTAAACGGATTTTGGGGCGGATACGAATATCCAAAAAACATCCGTTAAATATTCGGGGCGGATACGGATTTGGCCGTATCCGCCCCGCGGATATCCGCTTATCCGTTTATTATTAAACATTACAATAATACCCTTCCCCTTTATAAAGGGATTAAACCCTTAATCCTTTCCCTTTCCCTCATTCAGTCATTCCCTCCCTCACACACGCCCGCCTCTCTTTCCCTCTCTGCCTCTCACACTCACACACAACACAGGGGCCGAGCGATTCGAGAGTGAAGGCTGCGAAGCCGCCGAAGCGCCGAAGGCCTCTCCCTCTCTGCCTCTCACACACACACAGAGCACAAGCGGAGGACCACAGCGAAGGCCGTCCGCCTCTTCTCCTCTCTCACAGCGAAGCAGCGAAGGCGGAGGCCGTCCGCCTCTTCTTCTCTCCCACAACGAAGGCTCAAGGCGAAGCTCGGCCGCCTTTTCTTCTCTGATCTCTCTCACAGGCTCACAGGGAAGGCGTCGTAGTCGTCCGGTTGTCGCCCCTTCTCCTTTTCCATCTCAGATCCATCTCAGATCTGATCTTAGATCCATCTCAGATCTCATCAGATCTGATCTGGATCTCAGATCTCAGATCTCGATCTGGATCTCAGATCTCAGATCTCGATCTGGATCTGGATCTCAGATCTCATCAGATCTCGATCTCAGATCTCATCAGATCTGATTTGATCTCAGATCTCATCTAATCTGATCTCAGATCAGATCCAAAATCAGAGGCAGAGATTGATTTTATTTTTGTATTTAAAATTTTTTTTTTGTATGAATTATTTGTAAATTTTAATTCAGAATTTTTTGTATTTTTTTTTGTACGAATTCAGATATTTTGTAATAATTTTGTTATAATTCAGAGAATTTTTTAATTTTTTGTTATAATTTTGTGCGGATTGGCGGGGCGGGGCGGATATCTGCCCATCCGCACGGGGCGGTTATGGATTTAGATTAAAATTTTAAACGGATTGGCAGGGCGAATCGGGGATCGGTTATTACTGACGGATCGGGGATGGATTTGCTCAAATCCACCCCGTTGCCATCCCTAAGCACACAACAATCTGTTTCGCAAGTATGAGGGACTGGTACAGATTATTGAGAAAGTAGGCAAAGTCTCCTATCGCGTCAAGTTACCACATTGGCTCCGTTTCACCCATCCTGTCTTCCATGCAAGTAACTTGAAGTCCTACCATGCAGATGCCACTGATCCCACAAGAAATGTATCTACCCGAGCATTGCCTAAGCATCCTACTAAGCCAGATCGAGAAGTGGAAGAAATCTTAGCTGACCGCCTCATCAACAACACAGGTCCGGATAGAGAGTATTTGGTCAAGTGGCAGGATGAGCCTCCTTCAGAGATCAGTTGGGAGCCAGTCGAGCATCTGCTGCTGTACCTCTCAAAGCTGGAAGAGTACTTGGAAAAGTTCGTTGCGAGGGCGTCAGCGAATTGAGTGTGGGAGAGTGTCAGGACTAGTACCGTCAGAGGCCTTTCAAGACTTTCCTAATGGTCTCAAAACTCAATGTTCCCTTTTGAAAAGTGCCAAAATGCTTAGCATCTATATTATAGGGGGAAGGTTTGAGCTCTTGACTATGAGGACGTGTTGCCTCCATTGCATAGTCGGGCCAGACTGTACCGCTAGCATTTTTATTGTTTTCTTTGCATTGCTTTTCAACTTCAAACTTGTATTTCCATCGATCGATAGCATCGAACTAGTCTTGAGCAACGTCCTTTCGAACGTTCCTCCCCATTGTAATCTATTGAATGTTAATGAAAGCTTTTGCTGACTATTGTGCATTGTTATATTGTCTACAGATTGATATTGTGCATTCTCAAGTTAATAATTGTGCCCGTCAAAGTAACTACTCATAGGCTTACTAGTGAATTAGATAGCTAGTGCCGCACGGATTGCTAGTCCGTGACAGAGAGTGTAATGGTGTGAGATAGCATATATGATGGTGCGGAGTAATCGTTGCCAATTAAGAATGGTATATATGGGTCTCAAGTAATTAACAATGTCTTACATCAAAAAATGAAAGTTCACCCTCTCCTCTGTTTCCCTTTCACTTTTCAGCAGTTAGATCCTAAAGACATTAGAGATCCATGAATTAAGGATGGATCCAACCAATCCATGTCACCATCGAAATCCTCTTGAAGATCCCTCCCAAAGATGTCTATATATGATGATTAGTTTGCACAAACTAGCGCTCTATAATTGACAACCCGAACTTACAAGACATAAAGACCGAGTTTACCTACATAATGGAAAAAATGAAATTTATGACCGATTATGGAGATATCATTTTTGGAACGAATGATTTTATGCTTGACAGGGCCATGGTTAATTTAATCATATAAATTTCAACCTTTGCTACTTATTTTCATATGTAATTTATATTACTAGGGCATAAAACGGGTCGGATACGGTTCAATACACAAAGATCAATATCCGGATTTGCATTAGGATACATTGATCCCGACCCGGATCCGGATCTTAATCCGAATGAATCATAGAATTTCATGGGACCGGATGTTGCCAGGAGCCTTATTTATCTCGTATACCACATAATCATCTTCAACACAATATCAAGTCAACTAAATAAAAACTATAATTTATCTTATCTTTTTGAATTCTTATTTCTTCCTTTGATGATGGAGGAACTAACACTTATTTATCTCATCAACACGTATCTTATTTATCTCGTACACTGCATAAGTCATTTCCATGTCGATGTTTCATGTTTTTTGATTGAGTTATTTTACATGGCGAGGAAACGAGCGAGGGGAGGGAGGTGGCGAGGTGGGGACCGTTCACCTCCCTCGGGATGCGCACGCAAAAAAGACGACATGCATCCCGAGGGAGGTGGACGGTCCCCACCCCGCTACCTCCCTCCCCTCGCTCGTTTCCTCGCCCACTTCCTCGACATTTAGAATTTCTGTTTTTGTTTCTTTAACGATGGAGGTACTAACACTTCCTCTCTACATTATTGACCTCATAGGGTTAACCAAATCATGCCCGAAGGCTATATTAGTGTTGTCACTTAGTATTATCGTCGCCTCTGTCTCGCATGAAGACTTCTTCCAACCCGGTCCATTGCTTCCACCTCGTATGAAGATTTGCTTTCGCTCCACTTTGGTCCAGTCCATCTAAGCAGCAACATTCAATACTCAAAGGATTATAAACGGCGGAACACAAGTGTTCCTAATAATCGGGAAAAACTCACAAAATTCTAACTTGTGATTCTCAAACCCGCGAACTATCGCAATGAGAGTAGATGTCCGACCAACAAAGCTACAATTGGTGGACACACATAATTCACATGAAGACTTGTTTTCACTCTAGTCATCTTAGCAACCACATTCTATACCAGAAAGCTAGTTAACGGTAGAGCACACATGCTGCTAACAATCAGACGAAAACTCATAAAATCCTAGCTAGCGATTCTCGTATCAACAACCTCCCACAAGGAAAGTAGATGTCCGACCAACTAAGTTGTAACAATGAACCTCATGAACTATAATAAATCATGCTTTGAGATAGGAATTAGTATTCGATAAATCTAATGTTTTTTTTTTGTTTTTTTTAATAATATCATGTATCATGGTGTTGATGACCAACACCTTAAACCTTGTCACCGGACATGGATCTAGGCGCACTACAACAAAATTGTTTTAAGCGGCGTTTTCCGAAGCGCCGGTAAAGCTAAACATATGCCGGTTTTGAGCATTAACGGCATTTTGACAAGCGCCGAAAAGCGCCGGCAAAGGTACGTGCCGCCAAAAGATTGACGACGCTTATTGTAAAGCGCCGGTTAAAAGTGATTAGTTGCGGCGCTTTTAAAGCGCCGCCAAAGATTATATTAGCGCCGCTAATTAAATGGATATTACACTCCCTTTTGGCTGGAAACGCCGTATTTATAGCTTTTAGTGGCGGTTTAAAAGCGCCGGTTATGTAAAAATAATATTTTACAATATTTTTTGCGACGCTTTTAAAGCGCCGGTTGTCTTAACAAATCTGTAAAAAACCTACATTTTAATGGCGCTTTGGAAGCGCCGGTTATGTTAACATACGGGAAAAAAAAAATCAATAAAAATAAAAATAAAAACCTGTCATTGGGATGGAAAAAATAGACTGTAAATTTTGTAATTTCATATCATCTACTAAAATCTCCTTCAGTAACAAATAAACTCAAAGCACACTATAATTTTCTACAGTACTGTAACAACCATATATTAAGACCTGCAACATATATAGGCAGTGCATCCTTATACATCCTTGTATTTTTCATATTCATCCATTCTATGTCTTAAACTTTTGTCATGTTGAACAGCATCAAGTGCACCGAAAAGTTTTCCTCTTACTTCATTCCAAGCATAGTCCACGTTGCTTTGGTGATCACTCTTCAGGATACTGCAAAAAGGAAAAATCTAACTAAACTCAGAATAAAAAGTTAACTCAACCCTACCATTAGTTCATATTTGATGCGTTAACCTTATAAAATGGTCAAGGAAAAGAACTCAAAAATGTTCATTACAGTACCCTTACCTACCAGAAGAAGTGTTTGCAGGCACAGCATCATCATCTAACATTTTTCCAGGATAATAATACGCCTTGCCAGACGGTGCTACTCCAGCAACATCTGATGTAATGCGGCTCTGTCGTGCTCAGAGTTTCCATTAATGATTGAAATTGTTGCTGCAATATGGTTCATGATGCAATGATCACACAGAGCCTGTAAGATCTTATTATCAATAATTTAAAAACAATGAATAAATACTAGAGCACAGAAAAAGCACTTACCCATCCTAGAATGATGTTATTATGGTAATGCTAGAAAATTCACAGTTGACTTTTCATTCTGAATCCAATAGATCTTTTTTCACCATGGAAGGAAAAAATAAATCCCAATGTGGAGCCATATGCAATGCCAAAACATTGCCTGAACGGTTGTTGAATTTTATCTATTTAGATATATAAAGATATAAACAGTGTTACCTCAAGCTCGAATGGCATTGATGGTGCTCCATTCATGTTCTTTGGATTTAAGCGAGGTAACAGATGATCTAAGAAAGCCTTTCCTCCTTTACTGCAGATGTTCAAAAACAGTTCCAATGAAATATTTCATTTAGAGTATGAAGACAAACACATGGTCAAAACCCAAAACCCACACTATCAGCTAGAAATCAGAGATTACCGGTTATAGTCAAATATGAATACACGTTCTGGCATGGCAATTGCACGTAATGTGCCAAGATTCAATAGAATAGCATTTCCCGGACCTAGCATAGAAGTAGCAAAAGGAATTTGTTAGAAGTGATACTAAAAGCATACAGAGTAAGGTGTTCCAAACTAGCAATTCAATATAGGAGAACTAATAAAATTCATATGTTGCGCAAAATGATTAGATATCAAACTACAATTCATCATCGATGAAGATGTTTAGTCAAGTGACAAAATCTTGATTGGATTTCTGTGAATCAGAAGAGCGACATCGGAGCTCCTCTTGCCATTCCTCCTCCACTCATTCGGTTCACCTTCGCCATGAGGTATAGTAATTGTAAGTGAAGTCTTTAAACACTCGCAGAAGACCAAACCGGTTTAGTGTAACTTTCTAATATTTTGGAAGATTAGAAAGTTACATATATCAGATTAACAATGATCTTATTATTGACATGGAAAGCATGTAACAGATTAACGGTCAGAATCATGCAAAAATAAAGATCCGTGTGAGGTAAGTTATATATAAGTTGATAATGGTTAGAATATCAGAGACCATTTTAACTCTAAGCATTAAGAAAACGAGATAGGACAATAGGGCTTACTATTATGCCGTTTACAAATTGTACAAGGATGATTTGGATGAGTGCATATGCCGCAAGTTCTGATGTACCAATGTGTCCCATAAATGACTGTGTTACCAGGGTGATTGCTGTTGACGACAGTCTTGAGATAATAGCAGGAAATGCAACTCCCCAAAATTTCTTTGATTCTATCCATACTCTTAGTTTCAAGCTCTGTGCCTCTTCTTCTTTTGATCCAAGAAGGCCAACCTCCACAGTGTTCTCCATATTTATTTGCGATTATTTTCAGCAATGACAAATGGCCAACAAAAGTAAGTTGGAATCACTGAGTTATAAACCTATAATGACCAAAAGATGACATGGTTTTGTTTTTAACAAGAGGAATCAACTAACCTGTTTGCGGACTGTTTTTTGCGGTCAGGGGCAGATGCTGTGCGTAGGCAGAGCACTCTGTTGCAAAACAGAGTGTCATGGTTTAACCTGGGGGAATTTGTGGAACGGAACTGGATGGGCTCTCGCAAAACAGAGCGTATCCTTTTGCTGCTGCTGTTGCTGCGCTGCGTTGCTGTTGCTGATGCTGCTGTTGCTGCGCTGCGTTGATGCTGCTGCTGTTGCGCTGCGTTGCTGTTGCTGTTGCTGATGCTGATGCTGCTGTTGCTGCGCTGCGTTGATGCTGCTGCTGCTGCGCTGCGTTGCTGCTGCTGCTGCTGCTGCTGCTGCGCTGCATTGCTGTTGTTGTTGGTTTTGCTGATGCTGGGACGCATTGCTGCTGTCTGTCGCAGCATTGACATGCTGAAATGCGGCGACATGCGGTTGGAGCGTGTGTATGCTGGTTGATTTGGGCAGTCCGGTGTTCATTCGGGATTTGTCGCAGAGGATATCAAACAGCAATAACTTGATTTCGCAGGCAAAAAATCTGACACAGAAAACATACAAGAATAGTATGTATTTCGCACGAGTTAAGTCGGACATTTCTTGATTTTTAAGTGAACTATATATATCATTGCTAAAAAATCAATGTATACAGTTTAACAACATCTACAACTGGCATGTTTCATGAATAGATATATCAAGGGTCATAAGGCTTGCATATTCTTCACATTCAGTTTTTCACACAAGCATCGGTTCCTTCTTTAGGACAAACAAAGAACTGACATAAACAGCAACTCCAGGGTGATAGTAAGTTATGAACCATATATTATGAACCAGTTTCCTTTAAACTAATAAACCTAATGACTTGGGGAAGAAAATCATTATCAACATTTTAAGAAACTAAACTTTGGTAAGAATTAGTAAGTAAACCTACAAAAACTAAGCATTACCTGCTTCAACCAACATTCCTGATGTTTGTGTTCATAAATGTCAGGAGAATAGCAGCCAGTTTCCGATGGGCAATAAACCCATATATTGCATTTCTTTTCACCATCTTTTGCATTTTTAGCCTGGTCCAAGCAAGCCTGACAACAGTCAGCTGCAGTTTCTTTATGGTGAGTGAGCCCCCATCTGACAGCAGCACCACTATAATCAGTATGCACCTCAGCATGGCATTCTGGTGGAAGTGGCTGGCCAGGAATAATGTCTTCCTCATCTGAAAAAAGCACTTCAGTAAAATTTTACGGGACATTCTACTATATAATTTTAAGGAGGTTGTTAAATGAGTTAAACATATACAAATAAAATTCAAGAAATATTTCGCATGAAACCAATTGAAGAAAATATGTTACCCTGATAGTCTTCGCCTTCAGGCTTGTCGAACTCTAATGCTCTTTTCAGCATCTCTGGAAATAAGCACTATTAGTATAAGTTATTAAGAAGACGGTGTTTTTTATACTAAAAAAAAGCAACAATATGAAAGTATATCCATTCAAGTGGAAGGAGACTATACGTGTTTCATTTTTGGGGATGTTTAAGGTTGCATTTCCATGTTCCATCTGGTCAGATTCTTTTAGTTTTTCAGTGCGCCAGATCTCCAATGTTTCTGCTCATTGAAAACAGTACATATTATATATAAGCAAGCAAAACTTGGTACTAGGAAAATTAGCATAGCACAAGACTTTACAGTGGATCATATGTTTCCAACTAGACTTGTCTTTCTCGTCTATCCTACCATTTTGGATTCTGATAAACGTTTCGGAATAACTCGACTTTCGCAACTCATGGAACTTAAATAAACTGATTATCTTACCATTTTGGATTCTTTGAGCTCCAAAACATCTCAACTCTTCAAGTCATACTAAGAAACAAAAAATTTCAAGAGATATGCATGTGAGAATATTCACCCAGAAACTACAATATGCTATTTTTTATACCAGTAAAATATAGTACTTAACCAACTCCTTGTATAAAACAATATTGCAATTAGATGAGTATAACACAATGTTGTAGTTTTGATTTGATAGAAAAAGAAAGCCGTATTACGGACTTACCGATTCAGTAAAAAGAACTTAAAAAGAAAAAACAAGACAAAACAAAACAAAAAATGCCTAAAAGAGATTTCAGACAGAACTTAGCTGATTGAATGTGTACCACCACAACCACTCATAGAGAAATGCTACCTTCTTCATCTGTATACAAAGATTACAACTTCGGTTAAAATGACATTTACAACAATACTTTAATTACCAATTAGCATACACATATAGTGGTAGTGCCAACAGGAAATATTAAATGTCTACTGATCATACTTACAATTGAAGCATATGACTTTTTAACCAGCATGTAAGAAAAATATAACAATAAAATAGCAACGCAATGAACATAACCCTTTCATATATTTATAGGTAAAACAGTTACAAAGAATATATACTACATTCTTCTATAACAACAAGACTGATCCAAATAACATATACCACATTCAGATATATATACATCCAAGTATAGCACATCGGCAGCCACTTCAAACCTGTGGACAAGGATCAAATAAGGAAACAACTATTATCACTGATGGCATACAAAACACATCCTATTTATTATCAATTTAAAAAACTCACCGCTAATGTGCCTCAGATCCACCAGATCCATTGTTTTGATCAGTTAGTCTCCTCACTGCTTGCATCATCATGGCCATATCCTCCTTCATTTTATTCATTTCATCACTGGCCACTTTTTTGTAGTCTGCCAACTCTTGTGTTGCCACTATCTTGTCTTGTGCTGCCACTATCTTGTAGTCTGCCAACTCTTGTTTTGCTTCCGCAGCCTCTTTCCTTGCAATCTCAATCTCTCGCCTTGCTTCTTCTATAGCTTGAGATCCAAAGCGACTACTCGTACCGTTTTCAGATGTTGGCGTGATCCCATGTCCCCTACAACGTACACGTCCAGGTCTGTCTGGCCCGAATACTTGAGTAAAAATGTGGTCATCATCTAAGGAGTTTAATCCCTCCTCTCGTTGCACAATAAGATTTTTAATCTCTTCCTACATTTAGAGACACATTTAGTTAGTGAATATGAAATATAAATGGTAATGGATACCAACAATTTAAATTGAAAATAATACTGACCGCCTTTCTTTGAGTGGATACATCTGAATATGATCCATCTTTGCTTGTATAAGCAAGCTCAAACATCCTAATACGAGATGGACGAACTCCTGTCCTTTTCATCTGACAACAATAGAAAACGTACACAAATGAGTAAATATATTTCTTACTAAGTTGATATTCAAATCGAAAATTTCAAATATTTTGTATTTAACCTCTTCATCCTCAAGTATGGCAAAGGATTTTCTGCCTGCATGATGAAGCATTTGTTGTGTGTCACGCCTTTCTTTATTTTTATCACACAATTCCTGAATTTATTAAAAACGGATTGGAAAAACTATATCATCAAGAATTAAGGTATGGCTAGTACGTAGAGAATCAAGTGTGATATTAAGGTTTAGGTACATACCTTAACCTTTGGCGTTCCCCAATGTTCTTTTATCAACCATTTCTAATCTTCTTCTTTTACAAATGGTGGTCGATTTCGAAGTCGTTCTTCATCTGTCTCATGTAAATCATAATAGTTCTTCTTCAAATCAGATCGATAGTCCCTCCATTTTTTCCCCATTTCCTTCATTAACAACTTTTTCACTTCTGGATCATCCCCTATGTCAAACTTCTCCTGAATAAAAGAGCACATTTGATCAAATCTAGCATATGTGACCAATATATATATATGTATATACACACACATATTATAATGATAAGATATATACGTACCAATAACGATTCAAGCATTTTGGCCTTTACATCTTTGTCAAGTTTTCTCCATGATGGTGCAGCAATAGATGTAATTTGCATGTTTCGAACGACAATTCCTTGTTGAGACGCACATAATGACCTGTGCTCTCCTATTACACGATGTCTGTCGTCAAATTCCAGACTCAGTTTTGATCCTTTTGGTAGAATTGCTACCTTCTGTCCCATTGCTCGTCCACGTGCTTTCCTATTCATGTTGCTACCTATGTAAAGGAAATTATTAATGTTAAAAATTGTAAATTTTAAGTACAATTCTATAAGAAAAATGGAGCTTTATATTGTTTAGAGTGAGTAAAAATACCAGAAGAACTTGACTCAACATTATGGGATGACTCCTCTGACCTATCATTTGTCGGTGGTCTTGGCGCCATACCTGAAAAATGCACAAAAAGTGAGCTAGTGCCATAACATAATAATAATAATACATTATAACATTTGATGACTATTCAATTACCTTTCAAACATCAACTCTCTTATTTTCTTTTCCTTTTTTTTTTTTTTGGTGTCATCCTGGATGCTGCTTCAAACCATAGAAAAATGGACTTAATAGGCCTAACTTGATTAATTGACTCGAGGAACAGAGTTGTGTCAACAATATATTGTAGGATAGGAACCGAATGCCTTGTTCTCTAATTGTGAAACCTGAAACCACCACATTACCATTGACTGACAATTAACATTAACTTACAAGTCGTTAGCAAAATCCCCTTTACCTTCGGAATCATTAAGAGAAAGTTACACAGGCCAATCAAGGTAGGAGTTAAGAGTTAGAGCTGAAATCTTGGATTACTTTCATGAGGCTAATTGAGACATGGCTGCTATCACTTCCTCTTGCCAAATTTCTTATCCCATTCTCTGCTCTAAACCTCAGAAATGATTTAGAACTGGATTCAATCTAACTTCGGACGTCACCCCGGCCTCTTGTTCTGAATAAACTTTTGAACCAAATGACCAATGCATCTCACGGAAGGGAAATTTTTTGAAAAAAAAGTACCACTGTTATGTACTATTTTGTCTAAAAGCAATTTGAAAACCGCAGTTCAATTAACTGAATTATTCAACCTATGCCTGGTTCAGGGCACCAAAATTAGGTTCTGGTGGAATGGATGCTATGGTGACAAAGCATTTAAATGTTTCATCCCTGTGGCATTTGATTTAGTTAGAGGAAAAATGTTCTTCCTTCCTCACCTAATTAAGAATGTCATCTGTAAAAAGTGAAAAGGAAAACCTAGCTACTACATTCTTTGCTTGAAAACACTTCTTGAGGTGGCATCCCAAATCAAGTTGAGAGTATCAAATGTTCACTCAAACCCCATTGATATAAATTTATTCATAGAATGATCACACCCATTATTAATAGCAATCGAAACATCATACCCATTAGAACAGAAGTTAGTACCAAAAACCAAAAACCAATCCCGATTACAAAAGAACGATTCATCAAAAATTAAAAACCAAAAACCCTATATTTGGAAATCATAAAATCTAGATTCGATTGTACCTTGAGCTTCTTCTCTTTGGTTGCTATTCGAATGCTCTTGAATGAGTACCACCACCACCACAGTATTCGACAGATTCAACAGAGAGACAGAGAGCGAAGGAGGGAAGACCGAATGAGCGAATTCGTCACGAAGCGCTAAGGAGAGGGAAGGAGGAAGGAGGAAGGAGGGAATGGAATCGCAGGAAGGAGGGAATCGAAGAAGGAAATCGAAGAAGGGAATGGAATCGACGGCTTGTTAGCGCTGCAGAGATTTTGTAAAATCTCTAATCCGGCGTTTTCAGCGTCTTATACGGCGTTTTTAAAACTAAATTATACTTTTATTGGCGGGATAATTCGCGGGTTTTTTTTCGCTTTTTCTCGGCGCTTCTACACAAAACGCTGGTCTTGTTAGATCTTTACCGGCGCTTTTTACATCTAAACCGGCGTTTTCGAACCCAAAATTTTATTTCGCGGGTTTTTAATCGTTACCAGCGCGGGTTTTTTATCGTTACCGGCGCTTCTTAAATAACGCGCCGGTAGTGCTTACCCTTAACCGGTGCTTTTGTTTTGAAGCGCCGGTAGTGTAAGCTTTTGACCGGCGCTTTTGTTTTGAAGCGCCGGTAGTGTAAGCTTTTGACCGGCGCTTATTTACAGCCACTATGGGCATTTCAAAAATACACAATTCTGTTTGCGATAGGATGGCGGGGTTTTATCTCGGCCGGCGCTTCATAACACAAACGCCGATTAAGGGTAACCAATACCGGCGCTTGTAACATCTAAAGCGGCGTTGTAGAAAATATAATTTTTTTTTCATCAGCAGAATGGGTTGAAGTAGGGGTAGGCACGAGACGGGATGGGACGAGATAAACATGTCCCTATCCCATCTCGTTCATACGGGATTTGAAATCATCATAAAGGGAACCCAGACAATCTGGCGTGCTCAACTGAATGGCCCCGTGAGCATTCAACCGAGGGAAAGTCAGCAGATGGACCACCAGCGGAGTCAACCGAAGGTCAACATCCTTCATCCTTCATACGGGATCGATACAGGACGGGATGGGACGAGATCGATAAACCCATCCCTATCCCATTCTGTTCATACGGGATCGATACGGGACGGGACGAGATCAGCATGCTCTGATTATATGCATTTCATTTTCTTTAATCAATCTCATCATTTGGTTGCTTGCACTCATCTGTGTTAGACTTCAAAGCATTCCACACCTGCAAATTGCTTATTCTTGAAGAAGAAACTATGCATCCAACAGTGCATTTTCAATCTTGAACAATATATTTGCTAAGTATAGAAGAACAAGTTTAAACAAACATAATGTACACAACGCAAAGAATAAGGCGTTGTGGACTTGATCCACAGATCCTTGCTTCGAGACCCACTGGAGGCATCTTTATTTCGGGGTGGTGTTCGACCCGTAGGTCGCATCTCGGGACTAGGTTACGGATCCTAGGCTAAAAAACCGGCTTGCCTTTCAAAAAAAAAAAAAAAAAACACTCAGTTTTACCCTTGCATAGGTATCTGAGCTACCAGTGACAAAAACCGTTCCACTAGCATTATATGCACAACACAATATTTGGTGGCTTGGTGGATCAGTACTAGTTGAGGGAACAGTGCTAGTTGAGAGCGTGGTGCTAGTTGAGGGACCATTGCTCTTCCCTGCATATAATTACAAGTTAAGATTTCAGTTACCAAATTCCAAAAACCCCAGCCAACCAACCAACCAAAACACATTATGTAAACTTGAAACAAACCAGTGATAGCATCTGAAGGCTTTGGAATGTAAATGCGAGGACTAGCATAGGTATTCCTAATATCCCAGATACGACATGTTCCATTATCTGATGATCTAGTAGCTAGGAAGATAATAGAAAAAAAATCAGATACAAATTGAACTTTGAGAAATTAAAGTTTAATATTCATGTAGTAATTATGTAATAGGTAACTGCAAAAAATATGCTACCAAACCTGCATTGTAGGTATTTCTAAATGTTTAAATGGCAGAAAGTTGAGGGATGTATTCTAGAAAATACTCATCAATACCAGAGTGAAAAATTAGCTTGGGACGGGACGGGGTTGGCAGTATTGAAAATATTCATCTCATCCAATTCTAGATCGAGACGGGATGAAATTATTCAATCCCATTAAGACCTGGAAAAATCAGGACGGGACGGGATCGGGATTGCACGATGGGATGCCCAGCCCTAGGATGGAGAGATTTTTTTATCTTGCCCGGCGCTTTGAAGAAGAAGCGCCGGTAATAACTATCATTACCGGCGCTTTTATGAAAATGCCGGTCTAGGTCATTCTTTACCGGCGCTTCACTATAAGCGCCGGCATTGTTCACTCTTCACCGGCGCTTAATTACATCTAATACGGCGTTTTCAAAAAAAAAAAAAAATTTATTTTAGTTTTTATCATTCCCGGCGCTTCTGTGAATAAACGCCGGTATTGGTATCTTTCTACCGGCGCTTCACACCCAAAACGCCGGTTTAGGTCGATCATTAGCGGCGCTTTAGTAAAAACGCCGGCAGTGTTTTACCCCCAGTTTATTACCGGCGCTTGATAGCCTAAACGCCGTTATTGATTCTTTTTTACCGGCGCTTCCTATGAAACGCCGCCTTCAGAGTGCCGTTTTAGACTACGTTTTTTGTAGTGGCGGTACTAACTTTTGATTTTTTTTTTCAATTTGTCGATACTGCTGCAGCATATGATAGGGTCCCCAGGGAGTTAATTTGGTGGGTGCTTGAAAGGAAGAAAGTGTCTCAATGTTATGTCGATATCATTAAGGATATGTATGAAGGGGTTGTAACAAGTGTTCGCTCAGTAGGTGGGATGTCTAGTGAATTTCCAGTGACAGTAGGACTACATCAAGGGTCGGCGTTAAGTCCATATCTCTTTGCTTTGGTCATGGATGAGTTGACGAGACATCTGCAAGAAGATGTACCTTGGTGCATGTTATTTGCAGATGATATTGTCTTAATGGATGAGACTAGTGCAGGTTTAGGTCAGAAATTAGTTAAGTGGCAGGAGGCTTTAGAGAGTAAAGGTTTTAGAATTAGCCGTTCGAAGACGGAGTATCTAGTGTGCAACTTTGGGTGTGAACCAAGAGGGAGAAGTCATGCAATTGAGATCGAAGGTGTCGAGGTCCCAGAGTGTGAGGCTTTTCGATATCTAGGGTCTATAATTCAAAAGAATGGGGCTATTGGAGCAGATGTAGACCACAGGATTAAAGCTGGTTGGTTGAAATGGCGAATGGCGTCAGGAGTATTGTGCGATAGAAGGATGCCTGCAAGGCTAAAAGGGAAATGCTATAAGACAATTGTTCGACCAGCCATGCTATATGGTTCAGAATGTTGGGCTACTACGGGACAACATACGCATAGGATGGCAGTAGCAGAAATGCGTATGTTAAGGTGGATGTGTGGTAAAACTCGTAAGGATAAGATTAGAAATGAAAGAATTAGGAGATACTTAGGTGTAGCGCCCATAGAGGAAAAAATTAGAGAAAGACGTTTAACTTGGTTTGGTCATGTGCGGAGGAGACCGAGCACGGCGCCAATTAGAAAATGTTTAGATTGGCAAGTTAATGGAGGGTGTAGACGGAGGGGACGACCGTTGAAAACTTGGATGAAGACGGTGAATGAAGATATCATTGAGCTTGGATTAGGTGAGGAAATGTGGGAAGATCGCATTGCTTGGAGAACCAAAATTCATGTAGCCGACCCCGAAAATCTCGGGAATGGGCTTTGATGATGATGATGATGATGATGATGTCGATACTGCTGCAACATCGACGTCGCCATCCCGCCCCACCCCTTCTTCTTTTCCTCTGTTCTCAGCGGCGCTGACGACCCCACCCTACCCCTTTCTTCTTTTCTACTCCCTCTATCTATTTACTGCAAGACCGACAACCGCCCCGCCTCCTCCTCTCTTTGTCTCCTTCCCTTTTTGTTTCCTTTATTTCCCTTTCCCACACTACTACAAAAATTGTCAATTCTGGCGGATAAATATATGACACTAAAGGCATACTCCCGGCGTAAAAATCCGTCGGCAAAACTGGCGTCGGGAAAGGGATTGGCCCGGCGGATAAGTCCCTTAATCCGCCGGGAGTAATTTTGAATTAAAAATAAAACAAAAAAAAGATATCCGCCAGCATAACATAGTGGCGGATATAAATGACATAACAATTTTTTTCTTGGCATTTATATTTGACAGAGTAATTGATTGGGTGACACATAAATATGCCGGCTACAAATTGTTAAACGACGAAACTTCAGAATAGGCGACACATAAATACACCAAAACTTCAGAATGGACGACACATAAATACGCTGAGTACAAATTTATAAATGCCAGGACTCTAGAATGGCGACACTTGTATACGCCAGGAATGATTTTATAACCGTCAGGAATCCAGATTGGGCGACACCTGTAATTTAATATTATCCGCCAGGTATTAATATTATCCACAACGAATGAGTTCATAACCGCCATGAAATTTAATATAGTACGCTAGGAATGAGTTTATAAAAGCCATGAAATTTTGCTTGTTATCCGCCAAGACTTTAATATTATCCACCAATAGGTTTTGTAAACATTTAAAAACAAATTTGCAACTGATCTCAAAATAATATTAATATAAAACAAAATTTCATATATTCGACGTCCCAAATATGTGTCATACATCTCCGCCGTGAACAAAAAATCACATCGTACATCCGCTAGTAAAGATAAGCAGACAGTCCAATCAACTACCTGAATTTGAACCCGAATGTGTCCCTAATTTTCAGATGTTCTAATAAGCCTAACTATATCTGCATCAGACATATTACCAGAAAGCAGTCTGCTGAATCCACCTAATGGAACACCATTAGAATAATGAGAGTCATCAGAAGAATGTTATGAGGGTGGCACAAAAGGCATATGTCCAATAGGATGCATCAGATTCATAGGATAAGGAGGCTGAAATGGTTGACTTTGTCCTGACTGGTGTGATGGTTGGGAGCTCTCTATGGTTCCCCGTGATTGCATAGCATGCATGAACATCATCATCATCTGCTGATACTATTGTTGTTGTTGTTGTTGAGCCCGTAACTCCTCCAGTTCCTTTTGCATAGCCTCATGCTTGGTCTTCACATCTAGGCACTGAGACTCCAAGAAGGCTTCTCTAGTCTTTGATCTTCTCCTTGATGAACTACTAGCACTACCCAAGGCATAAGGCACCAAATCAGGAGTCACACCATTTCCATAGCCCCGAACTCTATTTCGGGTCTCAGAACCCATCTGCTCCACATAAACTTGTGCGCGGAGCTCTTCTGAGTCTTCCGCTCCATCCTCAATTCGAGATTGAAGGGAATTATCCATGGAAACCTAGAAAAAATACTTAGAACTATTAATAATTAAGAAATTTAAAATATAATATAAACTAGCAGAAAATCAAAATATTAATTAAAAAAAATAACCCCTTTCTCTTGCGATGGCTCATCAATCCAAGAATTATCTTTCCTTGTGTGGGTGAAACGAAAGAATGAAAGAGGATCAGGAAATCCTCCACGCAGCTTCTTCTACATATGAAATGAAGAACCAAAAAATAATTAAATCATATTTTTGTACATTTATTAAAACTGTGACATAATAATATGAAAAAAAATACACATACATAGTCTTTTCGAGCACGTGCATAGGACTTCGATCCAGAAGTATGGCCCATCGTTTGTCGTTTAGCACGAATTACTTTATTCTTCACCAATTTTCCCTAAAAATATGAAAAAAATGAATGAATTTTCCTATAACAGTGAACATACCTAGAGTTTATATTATTCAGATAAAACCCCACCTCATCAAACCATGGGCATGAAAAATCTTTCTTCCCACGTGCATAGCATCTCATTCAACATATAAATTTGACCTTGAATATGATTTGCCTAGCTATACATTCTCACATGAAAATCTATTGCAGTTTTTTTTTATTAATGCTATGACTAGATCTACAAGGATCTGAAGTGATTCACCTACAGGGCAGGATACATATCTAATAGACTAGAAAACATCATAGTTAACATGGAGTTATTAACTTACTTTTCAAGAAAGAATGCAGTATTGTCTGCTGTTCGTGGCCTCTGCCAGAAAAAAATGGAGGGCATGCAAGAAGTAGCATTCACGGCAATTTAGTTGTGGCCTGGGATACAATAACATGTTCTAAAATTGTACTCTGCCAGAACAATATCAGACAAACACACACACAAATCTGATAGTGAATATCACTTAAATCGAAGAAAAAATCATGGAACGGGTACAATATATCACTTAGAATCTGATAGTGAATATCACTCAGAATAACTGAGTGAATATCACTTAGAATAACTGAGTGAATATCTCATAGTATAACTTAGTGAATAACTCAGAATATCACTCAGAATCTGATAGTGAATATGACTTAGAATAACTGATAGTGAATATCTTAGAATATCTGATGGTGAATATCACTCAGAATCTCTGTGAGCTGTTCAAGCATCCAAAAATCATGGAATGGGTACAATCAGAACTTGAAAGTGTAGTAGGCATGGGTAGGATGGTGTAGCTGCCCTTGAAACTTGCAAAGACCACATTGCAGCTGCCCTTGAAACGCTAAGGCCAACTACTTCCTGGGAAAGAACAGCAGGTCCAGGACAAGCATTTGCTGGTGTTTTGCTAGGTGGGCGAGGTTTTGAAGTAGCAGTGGTATCCCTTATCGACTATCTCGGATCTAAATATGGAAATACATTTGCTCTAGGTAAATAAATCTCGTAAATATCACACTCCATCTGTTTGTTTTTATGTTGTATGGATAAAGGCGTAGGTGCTGGATCATAAATTTATGGAGTTCCCCGTTGGAGTTGGACAAAGGTCTTTTTGATCCAGAAAATGAGGATTTGTAGGACTAGGCAGCAGCTAAAACAACAAAAAATTATGACGGGGGTCTTATAGTGTATATCATATTGTATTGTGATAGGTCCGAAGAGTATTGCTATTGAACACTCTGACTAAAGAAAGGAAAACAAAGAGGAAAAGATAGTATTGTTTTGAGGCCATATATTCTTGAATGTAGGGTGTGCACGGTTTGGTTCGGTCAGTTTTGAGTGAAAATTGCCAACCAAACTGAGGTGACTCGGTTTGGGTATGTTGTTCATCAAACCGAACTGAACCTTTGACCAAAACCGAACTTAAACCTATCCTACCCGCAACTGAACCGAAAACCCACATTTTACCCTAAAACAAACCGTAACGAACCAAACCGACATTTTCCAACAGTTTGGTGAAATGGATTGATAATGAATCATAGCTAGGATGGTAACTAGTTCCCCTATCACCATAATTATTTCAAGCCAAGCAAATATTTCATTCAAATGGTAATCTAGCATCCCATTAAATCTATTTTGCTTTCAAACTAGTTACTTACTAAAATTCAATTAACAACATTATAATGAGTTTAATTTACCTACCATTCTGGTGAATCCCAATAATCCACCATCTTGCTCCGTTGATTAGGATCAAAATTTTGAGGACATATCCTTCACACACGCGGTTCTTTCTCAAGATAGTATTTCTTATACAATTCCATCCTGTAATCTCTATATTGATGAGTAGCAATGGACAATGTCATGCACCTAATAAGTGGCATCCTATTCATATCTTCATCCCTAAAAGCAAGTGTGCTCTACATCCACAAGGAAAACAAATCATGTAATATGCCAAAGTCGCAGATATGTTCTATATGTCATCTAATTTATATTAAAATACGAGTAGTTACATACCTTTATTCTTTCCCATAAAGCTTCATTGCATCTTACATGAACCAATCTCCAATCTTTATAGAGAGGAAGATTAGTAGGATCTCGCACCTCAGACCCTATAAATTTGAAGAATCGCACACTGCTATCACCATCGCACTGCCCAAATTCATTAAATTCACAATATTCTATTCCTTTATGCTCATTGCCTGCCCAAGTAACCCTCCCAGACCCCCGAGTATTAGCTGAATGAACATCTGCATATTCATGTTGATTAGTTTTGTGAATGAAAAATATATTAAATTATGTAAAAAAAATAGTAAACTTTTCTATATACACAAACTATATCTTACCAGAATGGGGCTCCTCACCATCCTCATTCATGTTGATGTCCATATCTTCCTTGTCAACTACATTAGTTATTTAAGTTCAATTATGATAATAAAACATTAAGTAAAACATGAGACTTTATCTAGCATAAGTAAATCCACTATTGAAAAAAATTACATGAGTGCATAAATAAACTAAAACTAATTTAAGCCTCCATATCATCATCATTTAACACATCATCAACAACTGAATTAACCAACACATTGGACAAACGTGATGTTTCATCTAAAGGTGTCGCTTCCACGTCAGCTCTTGTTTGCATATTCTCATTGTCAAACATTTGATCATCCAAATTTTGTATAGCAGAGTCATCAATCGCATCTATATCCTCCAATGCATCAAACAAATCCCTAGGTTGAGTTTGAATAACTACATGCCAATCTTTCTCAAGGGAATCTGGAACATAAAATACTTGTATTGCTTGTGAAGCTAGTATGAAACGGTCCTCCTTGAATCCCAATCGGTTGAAGTTCACCAAGGTAAATCCATTTTGATTCGTCTTCATTCCCCTAGAATTTCCACTTTCCACCCAATCACACTTAAATAACGTCACAAGCTGACCTCTATCTCCTAGTTCTGTAGGACCACAATATTTAATCTGAATTATCTCAATGACTTTTCCATAACAATCCAATTGTCCATTACCACTCGGAATATTTGCAGGTACATAAACACCACAATTCTGATTTTTATGCGTATCATCCACAGATTTGATGCAAAATCTGAAACCATTGACAATGTAACTCTTAAATCTGGTTACAAGTCTACGAGGATAATTAGCTAACCAATGCATGTCTTAAGATATTGATGGATCATTGGCATGATATCTTGCACTAATCTGTGATAAGAAAAAATAAAGTCATAAATTTATGACTTTTCAATGTATAAAACATGAAGAGATAAATTCTCACATGTTCTTTGAACCATTTAGGAAATTCTTTCTTGCTTATCTCCATGATATGTCGCCTAGTAAATCTTTGCCGTCGATGTTTATTTTTCAAAAAGTCTTCATGTTGCCTACCGAATCAAGTAAATAGTACTTGGTTGATAAAACAATAATTATAAAGTTGACAAAACAGTAAGGGACCTATTTATGTTCTATGGTCTTACCTTCTAAACGGGATTACTTCATCACAATTATCTAGAATGTATCTTTGACATTGATTCTGCTCATTTACATTAAGCTCCACAAGTTCACCTGCACCTTAATGATAGCCTTTAGAATAAAAAATTGGTAACCTGCCAGATACTCCGCGCCCAATACCATCTGCATTTCGATCCTTATGATTGCGACAAGTCTGGAGATTACTAAGATACATGGAACAAAATGATAAACCCTCTTTGACCAAGTACCCTTCAGCAATTGATCCTTCAGGGCGACTCTTATTTCGGACATATCGCTTTAATGTTTTTAAATAACTTCAAAATTAAAGAAAATTAACAAAATAGGTAATTACAAATACAATGGTGAAGTATAAAGATGAAGATTATTATTTACTATTCAATAGGATACATCCATCTATATTGAATTGGTCCTGCAACAGCTGCTTCATCTGCTAAGTGAATTACGAGATGAATCACATCAAAAAATCTGGGCGGGAATATCTTCTCCATTTGACACAAGGTCAATGCAATTCTATCTTTCAATTCCTTGAATTTGACTCAAATTCTTTCATGCAACATAAATGTCTAAATATTGCACTCAACTTAAGCAACACCATAGTAACGAATTTAGGTAAAAGCCCACGCATCGCAACTGGAATTAGTTGTTGCATTAAAATATGGTAATCATGACTTTTCAGCCCATGTACTTTTCTCTCATTCACATTCACACATCTAGACAAATTGGCTAAATACCCATCGGAAACACGAATGGTAGACAACACTTTGCAAAATGAAGTTTTTTCTTCTTTACACATAGTGAACAATGCCGAGGGAAACATGTTTTATTTCCTTCTTTTTGAGGGTGTTGACTATGTCTTATATTCAAAACTTCGAGATCTGCACGTGCCACCAGTCCATCCTTCGACATACTCGCTATATCCAGCAATGTTCCCACCACATTCTCACATACATTCTTTTCAATATGCATGGTATCAAGATTGTGCCTAATCAAAAGATGTCTCCAATAAGGTAGTTCAAAAAATACACTACTCTTCTTCCATTGACTTTTATTGTTTCTAGTATTCGAGGTTCTTCCAAAAGTAAACCTCAAGCTCGATAGTTCTTCAAGACATTCTAAACCAGACTTTTGACGTGGTGCCTCACGAACCTCACGATGCCCATTAAATGTTGAGGTTTGCCTTCGAAACCTATGGGAAATTGGTAAAAATCGTCGGTGCCCCAAATAACATATCTTCCGACTATGCGGCAAGAATTGAGATACATGATCATTCATGCAGTGCAGACATGCTTTATAATTAACCCTTCGTACTCCATCCAGATAACATCCCATAAGTTGGAAAATCATTAATTGTCCATAGCACAATAGCCTTCAATGTAAAAGTTTGATTTGAAAGTACGTCATAAGCCATGGTGCCAACCTCCCACAATTCATTCAACTCATCAATCAATGGGCGTAAATACACGTCAATGGTATTTCCAGGGCTTCTCGGTCCTGGTATCAACATAGTCAATAAAAAGGAAGGTTGTTTCATACACATCCATGGAGGTAAATTGTAAATCGAAAGCACCACAGGCCATGTGCTATGGTCACTCCTCATTTGGCTGAAATGATTAAATCCATCACTTGCTAGACCTAACCGCACATTTCTAATTTTTGACGCAAACTCCAGGTACAGATTATCTAAATGCTTCCATGCTGGATAATTAGATGGATGCCTCATAAACCCATCCTTCAGACATTCAGTTCTGTGCCACCTCATGTGTTCAACAGTATGCTTTAACATATAAAGCATCTTCAATATCGATTTCAAGGGGAAGTACCACATAACCTATCCTGAGATTTTTCCTCCAGAAGCACCCCCGACGACGTTAACTTTATACCTTGATGTGCCACACACGGAGCTTGCAGTCAACTTTGAGGTATCTTTCCAATAGATCATGCAATTATTAGGACAAGCATCAATCCTCTCGTATGTGAGACCCAATTCCTTTATAAGTTTTCTTGCCTTATAACAAGTTTCAGGCAAACAATTCTCTTCAGACAACATGTTTCTAATCAACTCAAGTAGCATGGTGAATATGTTGTCTGTAATATTCCCTAAACACTTGATCTGATACAATCTTACAATAGCCTCTAATTTTTTGAACTTTTTACAACCAGATACAACTCTTCATCTGCCCTTTCAAGCAATTTGAAAAACGTTTTAGCCTTTTCCGAACGCCCTTCCACTATAGGAGGTTCTATAAACGACCCACCAGCTTCCTTTGTCAATGATGGAGCAAACACATCATTAGAAAATCATGCACACCAGTCATCTCTCCTCCTAATTCGTTTTCTATGTTTGTTACAGTTGATTCTCCAATATTAGCTCCCCATGATACCGCCACCAAGCCTTATGATATTTTGTATCCATATCATGCCATACGAGATGTTCCACAATAGTTTTTCTTTCTAAAAAATATCGATTAGAGCATTTATTACAAGGACATCTGAAGTTAGTTGGTCCAACACCATTTGCAACTGCTTGATCCAAAATAAATTAATCCTATCTGTGTAGGTTTCTAAGTTTTGAGGTATTTCCAACCAACTCCTATCCATGTTCTTGTTTTTAAGAGCTGCAAAAACTTTCAACTCTAAGTGAATTGTGAAACTGTGCTTCTAGCTAAACAAGTTAAACATTGATAAATAGTGTTTCTCACTTACACAACTACTAGGTAAATTTTAATCTTCTCACGCATAATTGAATAATGAATGGAACTTTGAAAATAAGTTAATTGGTAATATCTATACTTAGCAAAACCCTACCCATGTGAGAATGAAGAGATCAGAAGCCCACAACCAACTCTTTTGTGTGGTACACTCTTAATCACATCTTGTGTACCACAACAGATGTTTGTGTATCATATCAGTTTTTCATCAAAACTACTCAAATGTTGTATACTTATCAAAAACGAGAGAGAAGAAATTTTACCAATTTCAATTCAATAACATGATATGTGGTCCATTTTAGTATATTTCATGTTAATAACCAAAGTACACTGACAGATCATTGCATTAAGCACTTGAGCTAAATTCAACAAAACAATAAGACAATATAGGCGATAAGACAAGTATTAGAATACAACCCGAGATTTAATACAATTGATTACTTAGTTGCATTAGAATACAACGAAGTAATCAGCTGTATTAATCTTTTGAATTCTATTTTAATGCACATTGCAAATCATTGTCTACAATATTAAAGTTAAAATCTTGGGTTGTATTGCAGCTAAGTAATCTTTGGATATTTTAATGCAACTAAATAATCATTGGATATTTTTCTGCTGATGCAAATTACGTTAAAAACAAATCTAATAGGAATGAAAAACTTTTTTGGGTGAAATTCTAATAGGAATGAAAATCTAATAGGAATGCAAATTACGTTGAAAACAATTATAATAGGAATGAAAAACAATTTGAATGGGACCATACCCACTACCACTCCCACCAGTGAAAAACTTCCAATTTGGTTGAGAGCTCTGTCACTATCACCAAATACCCAGTGTATTAAGAAAATCAGTCATAAATCCATCATAAACTCATGCCTAACCTACAACAAAATCAGTCATGAATCTTCCCCAGAAGAATATCCATCATCTAGAATGCCGAACCTTTTGAAACTCATGCGTGTTAAGAAAATATAACAAAGCGCAGCCAGAACATCAATCCCAAATCAGTCCCTTCTTCTCAAAACCTCATAAAACCCCACTTATTCCATTCCTGCCAAATAATATATGGAATGAAAGAAGATTACAAGGGACTGATTACAGGGGAGAGTTACAGAAAAGATTCATTTCATGATGGTGAAAGTTAAAAAAAAAAAATGTTTGTTTCACTATGAGCTTGGAAACCATGTTAAATAGAAAACCAAATCATTTTGCATTCAACAACTTCATTATGTCAGTGAAACTTTTTGCAGAGTCTCTATTCATGATGTTTATAAATTATAAAACATTAGATAGATAGATTAAAATTGAACACAATACCAAAAGCCCATATATTATATCTAAAACCCATCAACAAAAACTACTAAAACATAAACCCCATGGATCAAAATTCAAAATTTTCAACAAACTCACAAGGATCCAACTAAACCTCCATGCAAACATGAACCCAACATACAAAAATTCAACATAAACAAAAACCCAAACAGTTCAAACACCAATAAAGCAACAGTTCAAACACCTCTACTTGCCACATTGTTTATTCGGAACATTTGACCCAAAGGATCATACTATCTATAATGTTCATGCTTTTCTAATAAATGACAAAAGATACCTGTGATAAGATAACATACCTGTGAGTCTGTGACAATGAGATCATGTGGGTCAAGTTCATGTTTTTCTAATAAATGAAAAAGAAACATTAGGGCATATCGGCTATGGAATTAAATCCAACAACAATATCTAACTACATAGTCACATATTAATTAAAAAAAATGTCTCTTTTTTTTCTTTTTTTTTTTTAATGAAAAGGACATGGGCTGTTTCAGATTTCTGGGGCCTGAAACTAGTCTGATGGATTGGAAACTTGAAGAGCTTATTTAGGGCACACCATGGACCCATCGACTTTAAAAGCCATATTTGTAAATCACAAAACAATAGCCGTGGAGGCGATCATTGTCGACCAATAAATGTTAAGACCAACACTACAACATCGCTGAAGCAATAATGTACCTTGCTACTGAAGTAATGTAAGTGACTAATTTCTGTGAAGTAATGTCTAAGACTAATTAAATTTTAAAATAACTGAAGTAATGTCTGTGAACCATGGGTCAAGTTCACAAAACAACTGAAGTAATGTCTGCGACTAATTAAATTTTAAAATGTACCTTGCTACTCAGTTGGGCGAGAGGCATTTAATTCTATTTCATGATTGCGATTGTGTTGTTTGTTTTAGGGGGTTACAAGTTCATTGGAAATTGTCTCATCAGGGGCTAGATTTTGGTTTTTTTTTTCACAGGTTTGTGGGCAAAGTACTAGTGCTTCAAAATTTTGTCCAATCCGAGTGGGTTAGCAATGCTAACAAGGTGCTAAATAAACGTCTTAAGTGAATTAAGCGGTTAGAGTCGAGACCTGGGCTACTTCCATCAACTCAGAGTCCCTTCATTGCCATCATGAAATAAGCTTTGACAATGAACTGGTATTATTCTAACTTCTGAGAGACGAAGTCACAGCAGCAGATTTTATCAAAAAAAAAAAAAGTCATAGCAGCAAATAAGTAGCCTCTTTAGATGATTGAAATCTTGGACCATATGTGTCTAGGCGTTTATCAGATGTTCAATGCACATTTTTGTTTAAAAAAATTATTTTTTCTTCTATTAAGCATTTAATCAAACAGTTGGTGTGCAAGTCTAGGCGTGTATGACAAGAAAGGAAATCCAGTTTCTGGACATCGGATGAAAAAACCAACATCCTATGCTTCGAATTAGAGTGCATAGAAGATTGTACATCCCAACTTGGAGTAAGAGCAATCTATCAGGTGTAACTTTTCCATGGTGAAAACATACCAACGTCGTTGGCAGGGAATGTTGTCGATAGGGAACGTCATCGGCAGGGAATGTCGTCCGCAATGAACGTCGGAAGGAGAATGGAAGAGATGAAAAGCTTTGCTATGACGAGGGGAAGGAAACGTAATGAAGAGAGGAGATGCTTTGTTTCTCTGTTCTACTAAATGGGGTTTAAGTTTAACAAAAAAAAATAAAAAAGACTAAAGGGGGCTTTAACAAAAAACTAAAAAAACTAAAGGGGGCGAATAGATTAGGTCCGTGGCCCATACAAATGTCGTAATGAACCCTACAACCGCGCAGGCACAATTTTTATTAATTTTTAATGAGCATTTGAGCGGGGAAATTTCCCTTCTTATCCCACTTTAGACGTTCATGGCGGATATAAACTCCAATTTAGTATTTATAACCGCCGGCACAATTTTATTGATTTTTAATGAACATTTGGGAGGGGAAATTTTCCTCTTTATATTTTCGTTGCGAATATAAACCTCAGTTTAGGATTTATAAATGCCGGCACAAATTTCATTGATTTTTAATGGGCATTTGGGAGGGGGAATTTCCATTTTTATATCTTGGTGGTGAATATAAATGCAAGAAACACTATCCTGGCAGATAAAGGTGTCAAGATTTTCATTTGTCCGGCTGATACCCTTAATCCGCCAAGAGTATGCCTTTAGTGTCATATATCATCTGTCAAAATAACCTTTTTTTGTAGTAGTGCCACCATCGCCACCAATCATCAGCAACCCCAACCTTTTTTGTCTGCTTTGAGGAATAATCTTTTTGTTTTTAAATATTTTCTCGAGATGAATTCGTATATCGAGGTCTTATTTTATTTTTATTCATAGGATTTTTCTGGAGATACATGAAAAATTCAACCCATTAGTTTTTTTTTCAAGATACATGTTTGTATCTCGAGATTCATTTGTGGGTTATTGTTTTTAAGGGCATTTTGATAGTCAACGTGAACCTTTTGACAGCCAACTCATGTTGACTGCTAGTCCTGGGGGAGACTACAGTAGTAATTAAGTTGGGGTTATCATCTAATTACCTATTTTTGATAGTGAAAAATCACAAATAACCCAATTTTTTGTAAATATATAATTTTACAATTGAAATTAATTTTCTATTAGGAATATCTTTATTTTACCCAAGTAAATATTTCCCAGAATATGAAGAATATGTAGATATGATTTGAAGATATGCATATATGAAGAATCAGTCTACATACAAGATGTGAAGTATCTTACTTGATATGAAGATACGAAGAATCAGTCCACATAACATTTGCTAGGATATTTTTCTATTATGTGTTTATTTTACTTGATATGATTCTAAATGTATTTCTAGTGTAGGCTATATAAACTCAGCTTAGGGTCTCTTGTAAAGCATTCATTCAATAAAGTTCTTCTCCATATTCTAAACTTATTATGGTATCAGAGCGAGGTTATTCTAAACTCAACGTTTATTGGCTTTGATCGAGTCTAGCCCCGAGGGCGATTCCATGTCTGGTAAGTAAAATTGTGATAATTATTGGCTCATTAATAGTGGGGCGTCTCATCACATGACGGGTGATTTATCTTTGTTGAATAATGTATATGATATTGCTCCATCTCCGGTTGGTCTACCTGACGGTGACCAAGCCTCCGTGGTCAAAGAAGGGATTTGTATTCTTCACCATGGCCTTATCTTGAAACATGTGTTATTTGTGCCAGACTTACAAGTGAACTTGATTTCAGTGAGCAAATTAATTTGTGACAATTGTCTCGTTATATTTACTGATCGTATGTGTATCTTACAGGACCGCACCATGAGGAGCCCGATTGGTCTGGGTGAGTCACGAGGAGGGGTGTACCGCTTCAAGCCTGTGATGATCGCAACTGCTTCAGCTACACGGGGGCCGGAATATTTTGATCTATGACATCGCCGGTTGGGTCATCCCTCATCTAAACCGATGTCTTTTTTGAACATTAATGGCAATAAGGTTGATTTTTCTGATAAAAACTCTATTTGTGATATTTGTTGTCGAGTCAAACAAACTCGCTCTAGCTTTCCTTTGAGTAATTATTGTGCTCCGGACATGTTTGAATTGATCCATTGTGATATTTGGGGTCCTTATCGTCAAGCTACTAATTCTGGTGTTAAGTATTTTCTTACGATTATTGATGATTTTAGCCGTGCGGTTTGGGTATATTTAATGCATAAAAAGAGTGAAGCAAACATGTTATTACAACAGTTTTGTTATATGGTCAAAACTCAGTTCACAAAATTCGTTAAAGTGATTCGGAGTGACAATGGTATGGAATTTATATCTAAACCCATGACATTATTTTATGCCCAACATGGTATTTTTCACCAAACTAGCATAGTTGATACCCCTCAACAAAATGGTCGGGTTGAAAGAAAACATCGTCATATTTTAGATGTAGCCCGTGCTCTCATTTTCCAAGTGTCACTCCCAATTGAGTTTTGGGGGGAGTGTGTTCTCGCTGCCGCTCGTCTTATTAATCGAACTCCTACCCCTCTTTTAAAAGGCCTCACCCCTCATGACAAATTATTTTCCAAATCACATTCTCTCACTCACCTTAGAGTCTTTGGGTGCTTATGTTATGCTCATTATAAAGACCAGTCTAAGGACAAATTTGCTCCCGGAAGTCGTCGTTGTGTTTCCTTGGGATACCCTCATGGGAAAAAAAGGGTGGAAGGTCATGGATCAAGAGACATAAACAATATTTGTGTCCCGGGATGTATTTTTGATGAACAAGTGTTTCCTTTTATTCAATCTCATGAGTCGTCCGCAAGTGTGTCAGTAAGCTCTTCCGGCGTCAATGATTGGTCATGGAACAAGTCTATTTTTGAAGATATTGGTAGCTCCTGCCACGAGTTAGGGGAGCAGCCCCCAACCGCTTGCATTTGACATATTCTAATGCCCAGTCATCACCTTCTGTTTCGGTGATAAGGGAGGACTCGGTTTCAGCTGTTGAGCATCCTACTGTGCCCTCCAACGCACATGCGCCACCTAATGCCGAGCCTCAACTCGGCCGTGGTCATCGGACTTGTCATTTGCCATCTCACCTTCGCGATTATGTATGTCACACGGCTACTCTGGTACACCCCAAATTGTCTCGCTCTTCCTCCGGGTCCTCAGGTACGCGGTTCCCTTTAGCAAATTTTGTTACATGTGATAATTTCTCCGCTTCACATTCTAAGTTTTTGGCTGCCATAACTGCTGGGGTGGACCCCATACTTTTTCTGAGGCTGTACAGGACCCAAATTTGCGTCAGACTATGCAAACTGAAATCGACGCATTAGAAAAGAATGGCACTTGGACCTTCTCCGACCTTCCTCCTGGCAAGAAACAAATCGGTTGCAAATGGGTCTTCAAATTAAAGTATAATGTCGATGGTTCTATTGAGCGTTATAAATCTCGGGTTGTTGTCCGTGGTGATACACAGGTTGGAGGTGTTGATTATGAAGAAACCTTCGCCCCGGTAACCAAACTGGTTAGTGTGAGACTTTGTCTTACGGTTGCTGTTATTAAGGGATGGGAAATACATCAATTGGATGTTAATAATGCTTTCCTCCATGGTGATCTTCATGAGGAGGTATATATGCGTCTCCCACCGGGGTATACTTCTTCTAATCCCAACAAGGTCTGTTGCCTTCGCAAATCATTATATGGGCTCCGCCAATCTCCACGTAACTGGTTTGCTAAGCTCATGGCTGCTCTTCGCCGCTATAGTTTTATCCAGTCTCATGCCGATCATACTTTGTTTACTTACCACAAAGATGGCATATTTTTATCTGTCCTCATCTATGTTGATGATCTTATTGTGGCAGGGAGTAACTCTCAAGCATGTACTTCCTTTAAACAATATTTGAACAAGTGTTTTCAGCTCAAAGATCTCGGGCTACTCAAATATTTCCTTGGCATCGAAGCTGCCCACAACTCTTCCGGTCTCTTCCTGTGTCAATAGATGTACACACTTGATATCTTGAAGGAAACTGGTCTTACAGGGGCCAAACCTACACCCACTCCTATGGAGCAAAACCATCGCCTAGCTCATTCTACTGGCCGTGTGTTACGAGATCCGGAGCGGTATCGATGCCTTGTGGGGCGCCTCGTATATTTGTCCATAACTCGCCCGAACATTTGTTATGCGGTACATATCTTGACCCAGTTTCTCCATGAGCCTCGGCAGGACCATATGGATGCAATCTTTCGTGTTTTGCGATACTTGAAAGGTTCCCCAGGTCAAGGCATTCTTCTTCGTTCAGATAGTTCTTTACAACTGTATGCCTTTTGTGATTCTGACTGGGCCGCTTGCCCCATCACTAGACGCTCTCTCACTGCGTATTTTGTCCAACTCGGCTCCTTTCCTATATCTTGGAAGACCATGAAGCAACCCACTGTAGCTCGATCATCCGCCGAGTACCGAGCAATGGCTGTCACAACGTGTGAATTGACGTGGGTTAAGTCATTTCTTTCTTCTCTTGGCGTGTTCCATACACGACCAATGCGGCTATTTTGTGACAACCAGGCGGCACTTCATATTGCTTCTAATCCGGTTTTCCATGAAAGAACCAAGCACATCGAAGTTGATTGTCATTATGTGCGAGAGAACAATTACTTGTGGGCAACATTTCTACGTCCTATATTCAATCATCACAACAACCGGCTGATATCTTCACTAAGGCACTTGGTCACCAGCAGTTTCACTTGTTACTTGGCAAGTTGGGTGTTCGGAATCCTCACTCTCCAACTTGAGGGGGAGTATTAGGAATATCTTTATTTTACCCAAGTAAATATTGCCCAGAATATGAAGAATATGCAGATATGATTTGAAGATATGCAGATATGAAGAATCAGTCCAAGAATTAGTCCACATACAAGATGTGAAGTATCTTACTTGATATGAAGATATGAAGAATCAGTCCACATAACATTTGTTAGGATACTTTTTTATTCTATGTTTATTTTACTTGATATGATTCTAAATGTATTTCTAGTGTAGGCTATATAAACTCAGCTTAGGGTCTTTTGTAAAGCATCCATTCAATAAAGTTCGTCTCCATATTCTAAACTTATTATTTTCGCCCCTTTACTTTATATAACAATTTGATTTGTCCCCTATATATTTATCTTTTATATGCTTCTACAAAGTAGCTTGTTGGATCCATTTTTCAACTCCATAGATTATATGGAGTATTGTTTAGCATATGGTGTTATATATATATATATATATATGTATTGCTCAAATTTTAATAAAAAAATATTTTAATGTAATTAGCTATTATATTATTGTTAATTAACTATGTTTATCACTCCGCCCCCTTCAACAAAAATTTTGGTCCTGCAGTGGTTGTCACAAAAAAATAAAAAATTACGTGTTGTAAAATATACCTGCTAGAATTGAAGTGCTTGCATGTATCAAAATCACAAAGACAATGATGCATGCACCAAAGTTTTGTATGTTGGTAGAAAAATTATAGGATAAAACTCTTGAGGTTAATTTAAAATTTTATTTTTCATTTATAATTTTTAATGTAAAATTTATTTAAGTTTTTTTTATACTCTTAAGTTAAAAAGTTTGAACTTAAAAAAAAAACAAAAAAAAAAAAACAATTTTTGCATTAAAAAATATAAATGAAAAATATAAATTTTTTTAAGTTAAGACGTTTGAACTTAAAAATATATATTGTAAAATTGTGAAAAAAAAAATAATCTAATTTTGTGAAAAAAAGTCTATCAAGTATAACTTAGTTGGTCGGCATCTGCTCTCTTTGTGAGACGTTATGGGTTCAAGACTAATTAGTTGGAATTTTGTGAGTTTTTGCCCTATTATTACAAACACATATATGTGTTCCATCATTAATAAGTCTTCGGGTATTGAATTTAGCTTAGATGGAGGCGACGATGACAATAATGATGTAGTTTCAGGCATGGTTTGGTTAACCCTATGGGCTAGATTGAACCTTGTATCCCCAAAAAATTGAAACCCAACAATAAATTCATATTAGAATCTTTTACTACGACCCTGTCTTATAAACCTTGGAAGCGCAATGTCACTAGTGTTTATCATCATTGTTCATATAGGAGGTTTCAGATTAGAATCTTTTACTACAACCCTGGCTGACAAAACTTGGAAGCGCAATGTCATTAGTGTTTACCATCATTGTTCATATAGGAGGTTTTCTGTGAATGAGTGATGTAGGGTGAAACGGAAGTGATGATAACCTTCGATCGAATCAATTGAACGTCCTCTTAACGTTGCTTAAAGTTCGATAAATTTTCTTTGAAACAATTGAATTTCTCTAAGAAATTACTTGAATTTCGAAAGGCGTCAAACTCGTTGAATTTACACAAGAGTCTTCAATATGGGTTACAAAGAAAAGCAGTTAGAGGCCTATTTTTATAGTCTTGTCAACACTTAGAAATCAAATAGAATACTTCTAAAACAAACATATTTCGATGCTCTATCTAGAAGTACTTTGTTTGAGACCCCAAAACTATTATTATTCCTTAAATTCCAAAATAATTTTTTTTCTTTCAATAAAAAAATTACACAGTTAAATAACTTCTAACATATAAAATGTCATAGGCCCATATGGAACAATATCTTAACTTTCCCCATCTTAAGCTTGTGTGAATATTCTTTCCTTGCTTGCATCAACGCCATTTTCCTATACAAGTTTTAACAAATTTCGGCTTATGATCTTTGGAGCTAGCATATTATATAATTGGGTTTATATCCATCACCATTCTCCGCAGTTTAATAATCGTCATAGAAGCGTCCTATAACTTCCCTTCATATTTTATTAATTTGATTCCTTTCAAACTTACCTCTCGCAAATTATAAAGTAATTTATGAAATAATTATTTATTTATTTCTTCTTGCAAGGTGCACTAAATATTTGATTTTCTAGTATATATCTATTTTTTGACGAATTCTTCACACAACCCTTGAAGTTGAGGAATTCTTCACACAACTCTTCACGTTTATTAGACTGAAGAGACCCCTATAATTAACCAATAGGCTGCTTGAAACAAGTACATGAAATTAGTATAGAGATCATGAAGTTTGTAAAGGGAGAGAGCTAGTTACATGTATCTCTAAACACATATTTAAATCATCGAATAATGACACCTAAAGCTTGATTGTAACACTCAAACTGTTCTTTTAATGAATAGAGAATCAGAGGTTGACTCACAAATGAGAAGTATATATAGTAAGATTTGTGTATGCTTTGTAGAGAGGTTGCCATTTTGGATTTTCTTCTGTCTGATAAAGTAGTTCGGGAAATTGTTAGTCTGGTCTGCATATATGCAACTATACAAAGGTGAGTTATTGAACTTTTTGATAAAGTTCAAGTTTTAATCCTTAACTTTATCCATGCATACACAGTTCTTGAGATTGCATGCATGTTAAAGCAACTTGCCAACGAGGGTACTAGCTCAGTTGGTATATTTGTGGTGGAAAAAATCACAAGTTCAGGGTTTGAACTCTGCTAAAGGCATTCAATTGTTTTAGAATCCACAAAAAATCGTGCTTACCTTTCAAAAAAAAAGTTTAATGGTTCTGATATGTAATAAAAATTCTGCACATCTTTCAAAAAAAAATGTCATAACAACTCATATACCTCCATGCAAGACTTGTTTTGAGATACAACAAAAATCCTGCTTATTTACCTTTCGGAAAAAAAGTTTAATGATTCTGATATCTAATAAAAATTCTGCACACCTTTCAAAATTATGAGCCTAAGAGAAATGCATCTGAGATCTAATAAAAATCCTACTCACCTTTCAATTTTTTTTTTATCACAGCTGCTTATATACCTCCATGTATTTCTTACAGGCTAATGCCCCGGTCTAACAAAATCCTGTCTCATCTCTGAGCTTCCTCAGGTATGGAATTCATATGATAAGCTGACACTGGGATTCTAGCTACTCAGTCCTCATGGAATGGCATCTCTACAACCAGCTGACAAACTCACAGATTTGTTCTGCACCACTTGTCTTTGTTGGCATGGAGGCTTTGGCTTCGGAAGGATCTTAAAAACTTGAGGTATCCATGTTATTTATTATTTATTTATGGGTGTAGACAGTAAGATTCTTTCTAATCCAATAGCCCACATCGCATAACGTTTTTAAGCTAAATATGTTTTCAGCCGATAGAAGTGGCTAAACTTCTTTCTCTTCCTTGTTATATTGGCTTCACAGTCTCTTTCTCCTGCCAACTCTCAAATCTAACCCTAAAACGATGAAGAAGGTTTCTTAGAGAACAAGAGCAACACCTCAGACTGAGAGCACCTAATTTTTCATTAATGTAAAAGTTAAGGGTCCTTAAAACCCTGCTTGAGAGCTTTCCAAAAAAAAAAAAAAAAAAAAGAGCAGTATCTGAGAGAGCTTGAAATGGAGGAATCAGAGATAAGAGAAGTACTCGATTTCGATCATCGATCACTCTTTATCTTCTGATGGAGAAATTGTAGATGATGAAGGGGTAGGGAAATCTGTTTATTTTACCTATTATACAAGTTTGGCTTCTGATAAAGAAAGTATAGATGAAGTCTGGTAGATGATTGGTTTGGTATGGATACTTGTGGGAAGTGTTGAATCTCATAAAACATCAATCTTTCCTGCTTGAATTGGTTTTACAAACCATTTGTTCCCAATTTCTTTTCAAATTCAAGTCCACTAGAAACATATACAGTCTCAATTGGTTTCCAAAACCATCATAATAAAAATACCAAATCGCTACTTTCTCCTTCATACCATTTCAACTCTCTACTATATATATACAGCTATACCTATTCAATTCAGGACACCACTGAAGCTATTCTCAACCGATCATTTTCTTGCTCCTAGAGGCACCTTGATGACTTCAGGCTGTGCTTCATTGAATTCTGTTTTCTTGGAAGTTATAACTTTCAACCCTTTTCCTTCTTGTCCTCTATTCAAATTCATCAATTCTCATTACATATACACCATATTGGTACCCATACCAAATAAACCTCACAAAAACTTGTAAAAAACTAAGTTTCAGACATTTAACAGAAAATGAAGATGAAGATTAACATAGAGAATTATGCTAGCTTTCCTCCAAAACTTTCGATGAGTTGTCGTTTGAAGTTCATTGATTTTGATTTTTTTTTTTTTTCATGTCTTTATGTTTGTGATGCGGTTTCATCATTTTTGCATGAAGTCAGATTTGGGATTTGAGTGAGAAAGAGAGTAACAGTGAAGCCAAGAAGCCGATCGGGTACCAGCTTAGTGATAAGCTTGTCGTGGATGGAATACAGGTCTAATAAAATAATATAAAAAAGAAAGAGTTGCGCACACCAAACCAGTCAGTATCAAATAAATTTTTCTAAAGCATTTACCATTTACTAGCCCAGGATCTCAGACCCTTTATTTATTTGTACTAGGGCTTGCTAGACCTCATTCCAAAAAAGAATATCGTTTGAATTCGTTGACAAGTATTCCTTTAGTAAGAGAGGAGATGGTGTAATCAAAACATCAAATCAACAGTTTGGACAATTAAAATATCAAGGAAATGAGGTGTAGGAATCAATCAAATTAAATGTAGATTATTAGTCTTAAAGTCAAATGTATTGAGGCTGAACTCATCAAAATGACAATGTAATTGACATGTACAAACGGGCAGCACCCAACACAAATAATTTCATAGAAACTACAATATTCTATTTCATTATAGAATGTCAAACATTCTTTGGCTGTCACATATGGACGTCAGTATAGATTAAAAAAAAAAAAAAGGATGTGACCCCTATATTGAGTATACTCTGATGTTGGTTCACAGGAATCATCTCAATCGTCCATATGTTCTGACAACTCATTCATCATAATCGGACGACCATGCATTTTATTCAAAACAACTTATTAATAATAATAATAATAATAATAATAATAATAAAGTTTTACTACTGACGCATATGAACCAAATCAAATTAAGACCATAATTAAAAACTGTTTTTCTGCATACATTAGGAAATCTAAATAATTTGTATGATTGCTATGCTTATGCTACGGGATTTAAGTCGCCATATACCTCCGTTGTAATTCATCCTTCTAGACAAGTAATAAAGGTCTGACATCTCACAATTGCCCCGCCTTCCCAAAGTTCTAATAATAATAATAATAATAATAATAATAATAATAATAATTGATGCGTTCAAAAATCATTCTCTTGTGAGTTTGATCTGCAAAATAGATGTTAGACTACTAATGACAACCTTTTTGGTGGCCAAAGGCACTCCAATCCTTAAGTCAACAACTCTGTTTGAAGAAGAAAATAAATCTGGACAAAACTCGGTTAAAGTTGCATACCTGGTTGAATGTTCTTTTTACCTTTTATAATGGTCATAGTTAATTCTCTGCATGACTTAAGCATGTGAGGCAAAACGGAAGAAGACGTTTCTCGTACCAGTCTCCTCCTTGATGGAGATATGTCCGTAGAGGCGTAACTCCCCCACGACTCTTTTTGGTGCAACGTTCCTCTTCTTTATGAGAGAACTTGTGTAGGGCCTGGATTTGAGCTTTAGTTCGTTTGGGCCTGGATTTGGGCTTCGGTTTGTCCATACTTGAATTCGAGCTTTGATTATATCTTATTATAGTGGGCCTTGTCTAGGACTATGTGGTTGGCTTTATTCTTCTTGGATTTTAAGAGCTGACCCAGCAGATGAGACGCCATATCCTCGTGATGGATGTTCTCTGCCACGTGTATGACCGTGATGATCGGTCTATTTTGATGTATCATCAGTTACTCCCCCCTTAGTTAGTGGGTATGTTCATGTATTCACTAACTGTGTGGTAGTTTTGTTTTTTATTTCAACATTACGACACATTTATTGCTCTTACTATCTATTGTTGCTGATGTCTCTCCGATGTTCTGTTCGCCTGCTCGTTTTAGCACAATTTCTGGGATTTCGTGCGGCTATCATATCTGGCATGTTCTCTCAAGAGCGGACCTTTCCTTACTCAATAAAAGGAGAAGTTGAGTGGGTTCAACTTTCTTTTGCACTTCTTCATTTCTAGTTGTTGATTCCTTGTGTTTACTCTGCAGTCATGTCTAACTTCAGGGTTTTGAGCGGCGATGTTCTTGATGCTTGTGAAGCTTTCTTTTTGCCTAAGCAACGCATGCGACTCTGGATAGCATTCGTCATGATTACTCGTTACCAGCCGATCTGAAAATCATTATCCTCGAAGAAGGTGACAGTCATTGTCGTCCAAAGAATGGATACCCCGCTTTGTACCCTAGTATGTTCCACTCCGACTTTAGGCTTCCGACTCCTGCAATTGTCTTGGAGTACTTAGACTTGGTTGGCATCGTTCCAACCCAACTGGTCCCTAATAGTTGGAAGGTGATGATTGCGACCTTAGCAAGGGCTGCCACAACTCGTATCCCTATGAATGTCAAAGTTTTGCATTCTTTGGAGGGGTTTAGCGTAAACGCCAATCGCACCTATTGCAAGTCTAGGCGTGTATGACAAGAAAGGAAATCCAGTTTCAGGACATCTGATGAAAAAACCATCATCCTATGCTTCGAATTAGAGTGCATAGGAGATTGTACATCCCAACTTGGAGTAAGAGCAAACTATCAGGTGTAATTTTTCCATGGTGAAAACATACAAAAAGATGGTGAAAACATACCAACGTCGTTGGCAGGGAATGTTGTCGGTAGGGAACGTCGTCGGCAGGGAATGTCGTCCGCAATGAACGTCGGAAGGAGAATGGAAGAGATGAAAAGCTTTGCTATGACGAGGGGAAGGAAACGTAATGAAGAGAGGAGAAGCTTTGTTTCTCTATTCTACTAAATGGGGTTTAAGTTTAACAAAAAAAAAAAACAAAAAAACCTAAAGGGGGCTTTAACAAAAAAAAATAAAAAAACTAAAGGGGGCGAATAGATTAGGTCCGTGGCCCATACAAATGTAGTAATGAACCCTACAACCGTAGGCACAATTTTTATTAATTTTTAATGAGCATTTGAGCGGGGAAATTTCCATTCTTATCCCACTTTAGATGTTCATGGCGGATATAAACTCCAGTTTAGTATTTATAACCGCCGGCACAGTTTTATTGATCTTTAATGAGAATTTAGGCGGGGAAATTTCCCTCTTTATATTTTCGTTGCGAATATAAACCCCAGTTTAGGATTTATAAATGTCGGCACAAATTTTATTGATTTTTAATGGGCATTTGGGCGGGGGAATTTCCTTTTTTATATCTTGGTGGTGAATATAAATGCGAGAAACACTATCCTGGCAGATAAAGGTGTCAAGATTTTCCTTTGTCCGGCAGATACCCATAATCCGCCGAGAGTATGCCTTTAGTTTCATATATCATCCTTCAAAATAACCTTTTTTTGTAGTAGTGCCACCATCGCCACCAATCATCAGCAACCCCAACCTTTTTTGTTTGCTTTGAGGAAGAATCTTTTTGTTTTTAAATATTTTCCCGAGATGAATTCGTATATCGAGGTCTTGTTTTATTTTTATTCATAGAATTTTTCTGGAGATACATGAAAAATTCGACCCATTAGTTTTTTTTTCAAGATACATGTTTGTATCTCGAGATTCATTTGTGGGTTATTGTTTTTAAGGGCATTTTGATAGTCAACGTGAACCTTTTGACAGCCAACTCATGTTGACTGCTAGTCCTGGGGGAGACTGCAGTAGTAATTAAGTTGGGGTTATCATCTAATTACCTATTTTTGATAGGGAAAATCATAAATAACCCAATTTTTTGTAAATATATAATTTTACAATTGAAATTAATTTTCTATTAGGAATATCTTTATTTTACCCAAGTAAATATTTCCAAGAATATGAAGAATATGCAGATATGATTTGAAGATATGCAGATATGATTTGAAGATATGCAAATATGAAAAATCAGTCTGAGAATCAGTCTACATACAAGATGTGAAGTATCTTACTTGATATGAAGATAAGAAGAATCAGTCCACATAACATTTGCTAGGATACTTTTCTATTCTGTCTTTATTTTACTTGATATGATTCTAAATTAATTTCTAGTGTAGGCTATATAAACTCAGCTTAGGGTCTCTTGTAAAGCATCCATTCAATAAAGTTCTTCTCCATATTCTAAACTTATTATGGTATCAGAGCGAGGTTATTTTAAACTCAGCATTCATTGGCTTTGATCGAGTCTAGCCCCGAGGGTGATTCCATGTCTGGTAAGCAAAATTGTGATAATTATTGGCTCATTGATAGTGGGGCGTCTCATCACATGACGGGTGATTTATCTTTATTGAATAATGTTCATGATATTGCTCCATCTCCGGTTGGTCTACCCGACGGTGACCAAGCCTCCGCGGTCAAAGAAGGGATTTGTACGTATTCTTCACCATGGCCTTATCTTGAAACATGTGTTATTTGTACCAGACTTACAAGTGAACTTGATTTCACTGAGCAAATTAATTTGTGACGCCAATTGTCTCCTGACATTTACTGATCGTATGTGTATCTTACAAGACCGCACCACGAGGAGCCTGATTGGTCTGGGTGAGTCACGAGGAGGGGTGTACCACTTCAAGCCTGTGATGATCGCAACTGCTTCAGCTACACGGGCGCCGAAATCTTTTGATCTATGGCATCGCCGGTTGGGTCATCCCTCGTCTAAACCGATGTTTTTTTTAAACATTAATGACAATAAGGTTGATTTTTCTGATAAAAACTCTATTTGTGATATTTGCTGTCGAGCCAAACAAACTCGCTCTAGCTTTCCTTTGAGTAATCATTGTGCTCCGGACATGTTTGAATTGATCCATTGTGATATTTGGGGTCCTTATCGTCAAGCTACTAATTCTGGTGCTAAGTATTTTCTTACGATTATTGATGATTTTAGCCGTGCTGTTTGGGTATATTTAATGCATAAAAAGAGTGAAGCAAGCATGTTATTACAACAGTTTTGTTATATGGCCAAAACTCAGTTCACAAAATTCGTTAAAGTGATTAGGAGTGACAATAGTATGGAATTTATATCTAAACCCATGACATTATTTTATGCCCAACATGGTATTTTTCACAAACTAGCATAGTTGATACCCCTCAACAAAATGGCCGGGTTGAGAGAAAACATCGCCATATTTTAGATGTAGCCCGTGCTCTCCTTTTCCAAGCGTCACTCCCAATTGAGTTTTGGGGAGAGTGTGTTCTCGCTGCCGCTCATCTTATTAATCGAACTCCTACCCCTATTTTAAAAGGCCTCACCCCTCATGACAAATTATTTTCCAAATCACATTCTCTCACTCACCTTAGAGTCTTTGGGTGCTTATGTTATGCTCATTATAACGACCGGTCTAAGGAAAAATTTGCTCCCCGAAGTCGTCGTTGTGTTTTCTTGGGATACCCTCATGGAAAAAAAGGGTGTAAGGTCATGGATTTAGGGACCCGGACAATATTTGTGTCCCGGGATGTTATTTTTGATGAACAAGTGTTTCCTTTTGCTCAATTTCATGAGTCGTCCGCAAGTGTGTCAGTAAGCTCTTATGGCGTCAATGATTGGTCATGGAACAAGTCTATTTTTGAAGATATTGGTAGCTCCTGCCACGAGTCAGGGGGAGCAGCCCCCAACTGCTTGCATTTGACTGATTCTAATGCATAGTCATCACCTTCTGTTTCGGTGATAAGGGAGGACTCCGTTTCAGCTGTTGAGCATCCTACTGTGCCCTCCAACGCACATGCGCCACCTAATGCCGAGCCTCAACTCGGTCGTGGTCAGTGGACTTGTCATTTGCCATCTCACCTTCGCGATTATGTATGTCACACGGCTACTCTGGTACACCCCAAATCGTCTCACTCTTCCTCCGGGTCTTCAGGTACGCGGTTCCCTTTAGCAAATTTGGTTACATGTGATAATTTTTCCGCTTCACATTCTAAGTTTTTAGCTGCCATAACTGCTGGGGTGGAACCCCGTACTTTTTCTGAGATTGTACATGACCCAAATTGGCGTCAGGCTATGCAAACTGAAATCGGCGCATTAGAAAAAAATGGCACTTGGACCATCTTCGACCTTCCTCCTGGCAAGAAACAAATCGGTTGCAAATGAGTCGTCAAATTAAAGTATAATGCCGATGGTTCTATTGAGTGTTATAAAGCTCGGGTTGTTGTCCGTGGTGATACACAAGTTGGAGGTGTTGATTATGAAGAAACCTTCGCCCCGGTAGCCAAACTGGTTAGTGTGAGACTTTTTCTTGCGGTTGTTGTTATTAAGGGATGGGAAATACATCAATTGGACGTTAATAATGCTTTCCTCCATGGTGATCTTCATGAGGAGGTATATATGCGTCTCCCACCGGGGTATACTTCTTCTAATCCCAACAAGGTCTGTCACCTTCGCAAATAATTATATGGGCTTTGCAAATCTCCACGTAACTGGTTTGCTAAGCTCACGACTGCTCTTCGCCGCTATGGTTTTAACTAGTCTCATGCCGATCATACTTTGTTTACTTACCACAAAGATGACATATTTTTATCTGTCCTCGTCTATGTTGATGATCTTATTGTGGCAGGGAATAACTCTCAAGCATGTACTTCCTTTAAACAATATTTGAATAAGTGTTTTCAGCTCAAAGATCTCGGGCCACTCAAATATTTCCTTGGCATCGAAGCTGCCCACAACTCTTCCGGTCTCTTCCTGTGTCAACGGAAGTACACACTTGATATCTTGAAGGAAACTGGTCTTACGTGGGCCAAACCTGCCCCCACTCCTGTGGAGCAAAACCATCGCCTAGCTCGTTCCACTGGCCGTGTGTTACAATATCCGGAGCGGTATCGACGCCTTGTGGGGCGCCTTGTATATTTGTCCATAACTCGCGTGGACATTTGTTATGCGGTACATATCTTGACCAAGTTTCTCCATGAGCCTTGGTAGGACTTTATGGATGTTGTCTTTCGTGTTTTGTGATACTTGAAAGGTTCCCCGGGTCAAGGCATTCTTCTTCGCTCAGATAGTTCTTTGCAACTGTATGCCTTTTGTGATTCTGACTGGGCCGCCTGCCCCATCACTATATGCTCTCTCACTGCGTATTTTGTCCAACTCGGTTCCTCTCCTATATCTTGGAAGACCAAGAAGCAGTCCACTGTAGCTCGATCATCCGTCGAAGCCGAGTACTGAGCAATGGCTGTCACAACATGTGAATTGACGTGGGTTAAGTCATTCCTTTCTTCTCTTGGCGTGTTTCATACACGATCAATGCGGCTATTTTGTGACAACCAGGCGACATTTCATATTGCTTCTAATCCGGTTTTCCATGAAAGAACCAAGCAAATCGAAGTTGACTGTGAGAACAATTACTTGTGGGCAACATTTCTACGTCCTGTATTCAATCATCACAACAACCGGCTGATATCTTCACAAAGGCACTTGGTCACCAGCAGTTTCACTTGTTACTTGGCAAGTTGGGTGTTCGGAATCCTCACTCTCCAACTTGAGAGGGAGTATTAGGAATACTTTTATTTTACCCAAGTAAATATTTCCCAGAATATGAAGAATATGCAGATATGATTTGAAGATATGATTTGATTTGTCCCCTATATATTTATCTTTTATATGCTTCTACAAAGTAGCTTGTTGGATCAATTTTTCAACTCCATAGATTATATGGAGTATTGTTTAGCATATAGTGTTATATATATATTGTTCAAATTTTAACAAAAAATATTTTAATGTAATTAATTATTATATTATTGTTAATTAACTATGTTTATAACTCCGCCCCCTTCAACAAAAATTTTGGTCCTGTAGTGCTTGTCACAAAAAAATAAAAAATTACGTGTTGTAAAATATACCTGCTAGAATTGAAGTGCTTGCATGTATCAAAATCACAAAGACAATGATGCATGCACCAAAGTTTTGTATGTTGGTAGAAAAATTATAGGATAAAACTCTTGAGGTTAATTTAAAATTTTTATTTTTCATTTATAATTTTTAATGTAAAAGTTATTTTAGTTTTTTTTTATACTCTTAAGTTAAAAAGTTTGAACTTAAAAATAAAAAAATAAAAAACTAAAACAATTTTTGCATTAAAAAATATAAATGAAAAATATATATTTTTTAAAGTTAAGACGTTTGAACTTAAACATATATATTGTAAAATTGTGAAAAAAAAAGTCTAATTTTGTGAAAAAAAGTCTATGAAGTATAACTCAGTTGGTCGGACATCTGTTCTCTTTGTGAGATGTTATGGGCTCAAGACTAATTAGTTGGAATTTTGTGAGTTTTTTGCCCTATTATTAAAAACACATATATGTGTTCCATCATTAATAAGTCTTCGGGTATTGAATTTAGCTTAGATGGAGGCGACAAAGACAATAATGATGTAGTTTCAGGCATGGTTTGGTTAACCCTATGGGCTAGATTGAACCTTGTATCCCCAAAAAATTGAAACCCAGCAATAAATTCATATTAGAATCTTTTACTACGACCCTGTCTGATAAACCTTGGAAACGCAATGTCACTAGTGTTTATCATCATTGTTCATATAGGAGGTTTCATATTAGAATCTTTTACTACAACCCTGGCTGACAAAACTTGGAAGCGCAATGTCATTAGTGTTTACCATCATTGTTCATATAGGAGGTTTTCTGTGAATGAGTGATGTAGGGCGAAACGGAAGTGATGATAACCTTCGATCGAATTAATGGAACGTCCTCTTAACGTTGCTTAAAGTTCAATAAATTTTCTTTGAAACAATTGAATTTCTCTAAAAAATTACTTGAATTTCGAAAGGCGTCGAACTCATTGAATTTACACAAGAGTCTTCAATATGGGTTACAAAGAAAAGCAGATAGAGGCCTATTTTTATAGTCTTGTCAACACTTAGAAATCAAATAGAATACTTCTAAAACAAACATATTTCGAAGCTCTATCTAGAAGTACTTTGTTTGAGACCCCAAAACTATTATTATTCCTTAAATTCCAAAATAATTTTTTTTTCTTTCAATTAAAAAATTACACAGTTAAATAATTTCTAACATATAAAATATGTCATAGGCCCATATGGAACAATATCTTAACTTTCACCATCTTAAGCTTGTGTGAATATTCTTTCCTTTCTTGCATCAACTCCACTGTCCTATACAAGTTTTAACAAATTTCGGCTTATGATCTTTGGAGCTAGCATATTATATAATTGGGTTTATATCCATCACCATTCTCCGCAGTTTAATAATCGTCATAGAAGCGCCCTATAACTTCCCTTCATATTTTATTAATTTGATTCCTTTCAAACTTACCTCTAGCAAATTATAAAGTAATTTATGAAATAATTATTTATTTATTTATTTCTTCTTGCAAGTTGCACTAAATATTTGATTTTCTAGTATATATCTATTTTTTGAAGAATTCGTCACACAACCCTTCAAGTTTACTAATTCTTCACACAACTCCACGTTTATTAGACTGAAGAGACCCCTATAATTAACCAATAGGCTGCTTGAAACAAGTACATGAAATTAGTATAGAGATCATGAAGTTTGTAAAGGGAGAGAGCTAGTTACATGTATCTCTAAACACATATTTAAATCATGGAATAATGACACCTAAAGCTTGATTGTAACTCTCAAACTGTTCTTTTAATGAATAGATTAAATCATGGAATAATGACACCTATAGCTTGATTGTAACTCTCAAACTGTTCTTTTAATGAATAGAGAATCAGAGGTTGACTCACAAATGAGAAGTATATATAGTAAGATTTGTGTATGCTTTGTAGAGCAACCGAGGTTGCCATTTTGGATTTTTCTTCTGTCTGATAAAGTAGTTCGGGAAATTGTTAGTCTGGTCTGCATATATGCAACTATACAAAGGTGAGTTATTGTACTTTTTGATAAAGTTCAAGTTTTAATCCTTAACTTTATCCATGCATACACAGTTCTTGAGATTGCATGCATGTTAAAGCAACTTGCCAACGAGGGTACTAGCTCAGTTGGTAGATTTGTGGTAGAAAAAATCACAAGTTCAGGGTTTGAACTCTGCTGAAGGTATTCAATTGTTTTAGAATCCACAAAAAATCCTGCTTTACCTTTCAAAAATAAAGTTTAATGGTTCTGATATGTAATAAAAATTTTGCACATCTTTCAAAAAAAATGTCATCACAACTTATATACCTCCGTGCAAAACTTGTTTTGAGATACAACACTACACCAAATTGACATTTTTGTAACAACTCTAAAAACAATATCACTTTTGAGATGTTACAATCCACCAAACAATTTCAAGTCAAAACTAAATTTAGTCAAAAAAATGAAAGACAATAACACACAAAAAATGATACAATAAGTTGGATCACCATGAATAGTATCACTTTTATAACCATACTCTTCATGGTGATACAATTATTGTATCATTTTTATTGTGAAAATGTGTAAAATTGTTAGGTGAATTATTACACTTTAAAAGTGATACTATTTTGGGGGTTGTTACAAAAATGCCAATTTGATTTAGTGCAACAAAAATCCTGCATAATTACCTTTTGAAAAAAAGTTTAATGATTCTGATATCTAATAAAAATTCTGCACACCTTTCAAAATTATGAGCCTAAGAGAAATGCATCTGAGATCTAATAAAAATCCGACTCATCTTTCAAATTTTTTTTTGTCACAGCTGCTTATATACCTCCATGCATTTCTTACAGGCTAATGCCCCGGTCTAACAAAATCCTATCTCATCTCTGAGCTTCCTCAGGTATGGAATTTATACGATGAGCTGACACTGGGATTCTAGCTACTCAGTCCTCAATGGAATGGCATCTCTACAACCAGCTGACAAACTCACAGATTTGTTCTGCTCCACTTGTCTTTGTTGGCATGGAGGCTTTGGCTTCCGAAGGATCTTAAAAACTTGAGGTATCCATGTAATTTATTATTTATTTATGGGTGTAGACAGTAAGATTCTTTCTAATCCAATAGCCCACATCGCATAACGTTTTTAAGCTAAATATGTTTTCAGCCATAGAAGTGGCTAAACTTCTTTCTCTTCCTTGTTATATTGGCTTCACAGTCTCTTTCTCCTGCCAACTCTCAAATCTAACCCTAAAACAATGAAGAAGGTTTCTTAGAGAACAAGAGCAACACCTCAGACTGAGAGCACCTAATATTTCATTAATGTAAAAGTTAAGGGTCCTTAAAACCATGCTTGAGAGTTTTCCAAAAAAAAGAGCAGTATCTGAGAGAGCTTGAAATGGAGGAATCAGAGATAAGAGAAGTACTCGATTTCGATCATCGATCACTCTTCATCTTCTGATGGAGAAATTGTAGATGATGAAGGGGTAGGGAAATCAATTTATTTTACCTATTATACAAGTTTGGCTTCTGATAAAGAAAGTATAGATGATTGGTTTGGTATGGATACTTGTGGGAAGTGTTGAATCTGATAAAACATCAATCTTTCCTGCTTGAATTGGTTTTACAAACCATTGTTCCCAATTTCTTTTCAAATTCAAGTCCACTAGAAACATATACAGTCTCAATTGGTTTCCAAAACCATCATAATAAAAATACCAAATCGCTACTTTCTCCTTCATACCATTTCAGCTCTCTACTATATATATACAGCTATACCTATTCAATTCAGGACACCACTGAAGCTATTCTCAACCGATCATTTTCTTGCTCCTAGAGGCACCTTGATGACTTCAGGCTGTGCTTCATTGAATTCTGTTTTCTTGGAAGTTATAACTTTCAACCCTTTTCCTTCTTGTCCTCTATTCAAATTCATCAATTCTCATTACATATACACCATATTGGTACCCATACCAAATAAACCTCACAAAAACTTGTAAAAAACTAAGTTTCAGACATTTAACAGAAAGTGAGTAAGATAAGATTAACATAGGGAATTATGCTAGCTTAGTGATAAGCTTGTCGTGGATGGAATACAGGTCTAATGTGTGACATTTGGAGTTGGAGGGGTTACGGATTAAAAATAATAATAAAAAAGAAAGAGTTGCGCATACCAAACCAGTCAGTATCAAATAAATTTTTCTAAAGCATTTACTAAGCCCAGGATCTCAGACCCTTTATTTATTTGTACTAGGGCTTGCTAGACCTCATTCCAAAAACAGAATATCGTTTTGAATTCGTTGACAAGTATTCCTTTAGTAAGAGAGGAGATGGTGTAATCAAAACATCAAATCAACAGTTTGGAAAATTAAAATATCAAGGAAATGAGGTGTAGGAATCAATCAAATTAAATGTAGATTATTAGTCTTAAAGTCAAAATGTATTGAGGCTGAACTCATCAAAATGACAATGTAATTGGCATGTACAAACGGGCAGCACCCAACACAAATAATTTCATAGAAACTACAATATTCTATTTCATTATAGAATGTCAAACATTCTTTGGCTGTCACATATGGACGTCAGTTTAGATTAAAAAAAAAAAAAAAGGATGTGACCCCTATATTGAGTATACTCTGATGTTGGTTCACAGGAATCATCTCAATCGTCCATATGTTCTGACAACTCATTCATCATAATCGGACGACCATGCATTTTATTCAAAACAACTTATTAATAATAATAATAATAATAATAATAATAATAATAAAGTTTTACTACTGACGCATATGAACCAAATCAAATTAAGACCATAATAAAAAAGTGTTTTTCTGCATACATTAGGAAATCTAAATAATTTGTATGATTGCTATGCTTATGCTACGGGATTTAAGTAGCCATGTACCTCCGTTGTAATTCATCCTTCTAGACAAGTAATAAAGGTCTGACATCTCACAATTGCCCCGCTTTCCCAAAGTTCTAATAATAATAATAATAATAATAATAATAATAATAATAATAATAATAATAATAATAATAATAATAATAATTGATGCGTTCAAAAATCGTTCTCCTGTGAGTTTGACCTGCAAAATAGATGTTAGACTACTAATGACAACTTTTTTTGTGGCTAAAGGCACTCCAATCCTTAAGTCAACAACTCTGTTTGAAGAAGAAAATAAATCTGGACAAAACTCGGTTAAAGTTGCATACCTTGTTCCTTTTACCTTTTATAATGGTCATAGTTAATTCTCTGCATGACTTAAGCATGTAGGCAAAACGGAAGAAGACGTTTCTCGTACCAGTCTCCTCCTTGATGGAGATATGTCCGTAGAGGCGTAACTCCCCCACGACTCTTTTTGGTGCAACGTTCCTCTTCTTTATGAGAGAACTTGTGTAGGGTCTGGATTTGAGCTTTAGTTTGTTTGGGCCTGGATTTGGGCTTCGGTTCGTCCAGACCTGAATTCGAGCTTTGATTATATCTTATTATAATGGGCCTTGTCTAGGACTATGTGGTTGGCTTTATTCTTCTTGGATTTTAAGAGCTGACCCAACAGATGAGACGTCATATCCTCGTGATGAATGTTCTCTGCCACGTGTATGATCATGATGATCGGTCTATTTTGATGTATCATTAGTTACTCCCCCCTTAGTTAGTGGGTATGTTCATGTATTCACTAACTGTGTGGTAGTTTTAATTTTTATTTCAACATTACGACACATTTATTGCTCTTACTATCTATTGTTGCTAATGTCTTTCCGATGTTCTGTTCGCCTGCTCGTTTTAGCACAATTTCTGGGATTTCGTGCGACTATCATATCTGGCATGTTCTCCCAAGAGCGGACCTTTACCTACTCAATAAAAGGAGAAGTTGAGTGTGTTCAACTTTCTTTTGCACTTCTTCATTTCTAGTTGTTGATTCCTTGATTCCTTGTGTTTACTCTGCAGTCATGTCTAACTTCAGGGTTTTGAGCGGCGATGTTCTTGATGCTTGTGAAGCTTTATTTTTGTCTAAGCAACGCATGCGACTCTGGATAACATTCGTCGTGATTACTCGTTACCAGCCGATCTGGAAATCATTATCCCCGAAGAAGGTGACAGTCATTGTCGTCTAAAAAATGGATACCCCGCTTTGTACCCTAGTATGTTCCACTCCGGCTTTAGGCTTTCGACTCTTGCAATTGTCTTGGAGTACTTAGACTTGGTTGGCATCGTTCCAACCCAACTGGTCCCTAATAGTTGGAAGGTGATGATTGCGACCTTGGCAAGGGCTGCCACAACTCGTATCCCTATTAATGTCAAAGTTTTGCATTCTTTGGAGGGGTTTAGCGTAAACGCCAATCGCACCTATTGCCTCCGCTCTCATTCTTTTTTCGCGGACCAACGAGAAAAGTATAGGGACAGGTCGAGGTCTTGGTTCTACGCGTTCTTTTTTTTCTAATTACTCCAGGTTTCATGTAAATCAGATTCTGCGGTCATTTCGGGAGCCTAAGATAATCGAGTTGTCGTTTGGAAGAACGTGAGTTCTGCAGTCGATTTGGCGATCTTTCCCAAGTCTCAGTGAAATATTTTCTTACTACGGATGCCATTATCCATATGGATTACATTCATCAGGTGAAATGGGTCGTGTGGAGCCTACTGTCGGTCGCCAAAAGGGTTCTGTTGATGAGCGTATAGGCCGAGTTACTTCTGTTGTTGCTCGAGGTTATGGAAGTACTGACTCAATTGTTAGGAAAATGAAAGTTCCTAGGCCTCCCAACCCTTCCAAGATGATGGTCGTCAGTTCTGGCCGTGTTTCTAAAGGGAAATAGCTCGCCTCCTCAGTTCTTGACGCTGTTAGGGCTCCCTTCATTTTGCCTCTCTCCGAAAAGGATGTCGTGGTTCAGATGATGACTTTTCTGCTCGAGAGAACGAGGAAGTAAACCGAGTTCTCGAAAGGAGTAAAAAGGAAGTTTCTCGTCTTCTAGACAACCACGAGAAAAATCGTGTTGCCTCTTATGATTTTGCCTGCTTCTGCCGACCTGACGATTGATGACTTGCGCATCATTCAAAACAAAATGCTTCAGCTTGATTTTTGTAGTCAAAGAATCCAAAGGGTACTAAGACCTTGGATGACTTCGAGTACGATCTGACAATGGATGATCGAGTTGCTACCCGAGCTCGAGACTTGAAGCTTATTGTTTCTTTTGTTGTGGCTGGGACTTTGGGACCGTCTGTTATTCCCTCCGTGTCCCGTCCTGCTTTGACTGTGCCCTTGGAGTTCTTCTGATTATCTAAGGTTGATGTGCAGGACAACGCTCGCAACCTCATTGGTGGTTGGCTAATAGGGTTATTATGCTGGTATGCCTGCCACCTCATCATATTGACAAGGGTCTCCAACACCTTATGGAGGGGATGACTCACCTTACTAATGCGGCCGTGATGAGGTCGGATTGTAAGGCTGCTCGTGACCAGGTGGCGCACATTGAGTGGAAGCTGACAGAACATATCATGGCCCTTTCTCATGTTTTCCGCTGATTTGATTAGTTGAAGGCGCAGTGCATAGAGTATAAAAGGGTTGGAGATTTTGTGCATACGTAGTTGAGGGAACTCGAGGCCATTCATGATACGTTTTCTTTTGATCTCGAAACATCTGACGTAGAATTGGGTAAGTTGCGGTCTTAGCTGGATGTTGCTGAGAAAAAATTGTCTGACCAAAAGGCTGAACGTGACGAGGTCATTCGTTTTATTGAGGAATGTTTTGCCAATCTTAAGGCTTCTATTATTCAAATCGCTCAGCTGAATTCCGAGTTTGTCGAGACCAAGTCCACGGTCTGCGCTAGACTTGCGGTCATTGCCAGAGAATTAGCATCGACCCGAGCTTAATTGTCATCTGTTACTGAAAGGCTAAAGGCGGCATGAGCCTCAAATTGTAGATGGTCGCCAGGTTTTCTTGGATTTCCTGAAAATGCAAGATTTAAACATGTCTCAATACCGTTGTTTCACTGAGAAATAATTCGATGATGTCGAAGAAGTCGTTCCAGATTCACTGGGTGATCCGATTGTCGGAGAACCTTTTAAGCCCATACTGCCTGAAGATGATGCTGATGTCGATGCTCTTTCTTAATTGTTTTTTTTAAAATCTCCTTTAATAGAAAATCAATGAAAACTTTATATTTCGCATTTGTTGTGTCCAGTATGTCTAGCTTATCAGCTTTTTATTTACGACATTCCTGGCAGATTTCTGACTCGTTCGTCCAAATTTTCACGAATGGCTTCGATGTTCGACATTCTTGTCGTGCATAAGCTCTTTTTACAGAATCTGATTCTATATTTGGATTACGATGTCGTACATTATAGTCAACCAAAAAAGGTCTGACTCTTACACCCTGGTACTTTATTACTTCGTGGTTGATTAGGCCGAAAGTTTTTGTTTTTCTATCGGACTCGTTCATCCGGTACGTATATTTGTTTTTGCTCGATACTCTAGCCGTGCTGCGTATTTTAACGAGTTGGGGTTTTAATCCAACTTCCTTGTCCAGATTGCATTCTTGTTGTTTTGAATTTGGGAGCGAAAGATTTCATTGATAATATATTTTCAAGTGTTCTACATTCCATAGCCGAGGTAGCATTTCACCCTATTTGTTTTGCAACCAGTATGTTCCTGGTCTCTTGATTTTTATTACTCGGTATAGTCCTTCCCAATTTTGGTTTAGCTTGCTCGCGCCAGGTTCCTTTGGTTGAGTTGGACTTTCCGTAGTACCCAGTCTCCAATTAAAAGTGTGGATTCACACCTTCTTATTGTAGTATCCGACCATACGTTGTTGGTAGGCTGTTGTTTTGATAGAGGCTGCTTCTCGCTTCTCTTCGAGGAGGCCCGGTCCGACTCTCAATGCTTCGATGTTGTCCTCAGCGCGGAACTCTTCGAGTCAAACAAACTCGCTCTAGCTTTCCTTTGAGTAATTATTGTGCTCCGGACATGTTTGAATTGATCCATTGTGATATTTGGGGTCCTTATCGTCAAGCTACTAATTCTGGTGTTAAGTATTTTCTTACGATTATTGATGATTTTAGCCGTGCGGTTTGGGTATATTTAATGCATAAAAAGAGTGAAGCAAACATGTTATTACAACAGTTTTGTTATATGGTCAAAACTCAGTTCACAAAATTCGTTAAAGTGATTCGGAGTGACAATGGTATGGAATTTATATCTAAACCCATGACATTATTTTATGCCCAACATGGTATTTTTCACCAAACTAGCATAGTTGATACCCCTCAACAAAATGGTCGGGTTGAAAGAAAACATCGTCATATTTTAGATGTAGCCCGTGCTCTCATTTTCCAAGTGTCACTCCCAATTGAGTTTTGGGGGGAGTGTGTTCTCGCTGCCGCTCGTCTTATTAATCGAACTCCTACCCCTCTTTTAAAAGGCCTCACCCCTCATGACAAATTATTTTCCAAATCACATTCTCTCACTCACCTTAGAGTCTTTGGGTGCTTATGTTATGCTCATTATAAAGACCAGTCTAAGGACAAATTTGCTCCCGGAAGTCGTCGTTGTGTTTCCTTGGGATACCCTCATGGGAAAAAAAGGGTGGAAGGTCATGGATCAAGAGACATAAACAATATTTGTGTCCCGGGATGTATTTTTGATGAACAAGTGTTTCCTTTTATTCAATCTCATGAGTCGTCCGCAAGTGTGTCAGTAAGCTCTTCCGGCGTCAATGATTGGTCATGGAACAAGTCTATTTTTGAAGATATTGGTAGCTCCTGCCACGAGTTAGGGGAGCAGCCCCCAACCGCTTGCATTTGACATATTCTAATGCCCAGTCATCACCTTCTGTTTCGGTGATAAGGGAGGACTCGGTTTCAGCTGTTGAGCATCCTACTGTGCCCTCCAACGCACATGCGCCACCTAATGCCGAGCCTCAACTCGGCCGTGGTCATCGGACTTGTCATTTGCCATCTCACCTTCGCGATTATGTATGTCACACGGCTACTCTGGTACACCCCAAATTGTCTCGCTCTTCCTCCGGGTCCTCAGGTACGCGGTTCCCTTTAGCAAATTTTGTTACATGTGATAATTTCTCCGCTTCACATTCTAAGTTTTTGGCTGCCATAACTGCTGGGGTGGACCCCATACTTTTTCTGAGGCTGTACAGGACCCAAATTTGCGTCAGACTATGCAAACTGAAATCGACGCATTAGAAAAGAATGGCACTTGGACCTTCTCCGACCTTCCTCCTGGCAAGAAACAAATCGGTTGCAAATGGGTCTTCAAATTAAAGTATAATGTCGATGGTTCTATTGAGCGTTATAAATCTCGGGTTGTTGTCCGTGGTGATACACAGGTTGGAGGTGTTGATTATGAAGAAACCTTCGCCCCGGTAACCAAACTGGTTAGTGTGAGACTTTGTCTTACGGTTGCTGTTATTAAGGGATGGGAAATACATCAATTGGATGTTAATAATGCTTTCCTCCATGGTGATCTTCATGAGGAGGTATATATGCGTCTCCCACCGGGGTATACTTCTTCTAATCCCAACAAGGTCTGTTGCCTTCGCAAATCATTATATGGGCTCCGCCAATCTCCACATAACTGGTTTGCTAAGCTCATGGCTGCTCTTCGCCGCTATAGTTTTATCCAGTCTCATGCCGATCATACTTTGTTTACTTACCACAAAGATGGCATATTTTTATCTGTCCTCATCTATGTTGATGATCTTATTGTGGCAGGGAGTAACTCTCAAGCATGTACTTCCTTTAAACAATATTTGAACAAGTGTTTTCAGCTCAAAGATCTCGGGCTACTCAAATATTTCCTTGGCATCGAAGCTGCCCACAACTCTTCCGGTCTCTTCCTGTGTCAATAGATGTACACACTTGATATCTTGAAGGAAACTGGTCTTACAGGGGCCAAACCTACACCCACTCCTATGGAGCAAAACCATCGCCTAGCTCATTCTACTGGCCGTGTGTTACGAGATCCGGAGCGGTATCGATGCCTTGTGGGGCGCCTCGTATATTTGTCCATAACTCGCCCGAACATTTGTTATGCGGTACATATCTTGACCCAGTTTCTCCATGAGCCTCGGCAGGACCATATGGATGCAATCTTTCGTGTTTTGCGATACTTGAAAGGTTCCCCAGGTCAAGGCATTCTTCTTCGTTCAGATAGTTCTTTACAACTGTATGCCTTTTGTGATTCTGACTGGGCCGCTTGCCCCATCACTAGACGCTCTCTCACTGCGTATTTTGTCCAACTCGGCTCCTTTCCTATATCTTGGAAGACCATGAAGCAACCCACTGTAGCTCGATCATCCGCCGAGTACCGAGCAATGGCTGTCACAACGTGTGAATTGACGTGGGTTAAGTCATTTCTTTCTTCTCTTGGCGTGTTCCATACACGACCAATGCGGCTATTTTGTGACAACCAGGCGGCACTTCATATTGCTTCTAATACGGTTTTCCATGAAAGAACCAAGCACATCGAAGTTGATTGTCATTATGTGCGAGAGAACAATTACTTGTGGGCAACATTTCTACGTCCTATATTCAATCATCACAACAACCGGCTGATATCTTCACTAAGGCACTTGGTCACCAGCAGTTTCACTTGTTACTTGGCAAGTTGGGTGTTCGGAATCCTCACTCTCCAACTTGAGGGGGAGTATTAGGAATATCTTTATTTTACCCAAGTAAATATTGCCCAGAATATGAAGAATATGCAGATATGATTTGAAGATATGCAGATATGAAGAATCAGTCCAAGAATTAGTCCACATACAAGATGTGAAGTATCTTACTTGATATGAAGATATGAAGAATCAGTCCACATAACATTTGTTAGGATACTTTTTTATTCTATGTTTATTTTACTTGATATGATTCTAAATGTATTTCTAGTGTAGGCTATATAAACTCAGCTTAGGGTCTTTTGTAAAGCATCCATTCAATAAAGTTCGTCTCCATATTCTAAACTTATTATTTTCGCCCCTTTACTTTATATAACAATTTGATTTGTCCCCTATATATTTATCTTTTATATGCTTCTACAAAGTAGCTTGTTGGATCCATTTTTCAACTCCATAGATTATATGGAGTATTGTTTAGCATATGGTGTTATATATATATATATATATATATATGTATTGCTCAAATTTTAATAAAAAAATATTTTAATGTAATTAGCTATTATATTATTGTTAATTAACTATGTTTATCACTCCGCCCCCTTCAACAAAAATTTTGGTCCTGCAGTGGTTGTCACAAAAAAATAAAAAATTACGTGTTGTAAAATATACCTGCTAGAATTGAAGTGCTTGCATGTATCAAAATCACAAAGACAATGATGCATGCACCAAAGTTTTGTATGTTGGTAGAAAAATTATAGGATAAAACTCTTGAGGTTAATTTAAAATTTTATTTTTCATTTATAATTTTTAATGTAAAATTTATTTAAGTTTTTTTTATACTCTTAAGTTAAAAAGTTTGAACTTAAAAAAAAAACAAAAAAAAAAAAACAATTTTTGCATTAAAAAATATAAATGAAAAATATAAATTTTTTTAAGTTAAGACGTTTGAACTTAAAAATATATATTGTAAAATTGTGAAAAAAAAAATAATCTAATTTTGTGAAAAAAAGTCTATCAAGTATAACTTAGTTGGTCGGCATCTGCTCTCTTTGTGAGACGTTATGGGTTCAAGACTAATTAGTTGGAATTTTGTGAGTTTTTGCCCTATTATTACAAACACATATATGTGTTCCATCATTAATAAGTCTTCGGGTATTGAATTTAGCTTAGATGGAGGCGACGATGACAATAATGATGTAGTTTCAGGCATGGTTTGGTTAACCCTATGGGCTAGATTGAACCTTGTATCCCCAAAAAATTGAAACCCAACAATAAATTCATATTAGAATCTTTTACTACGACCCTGTCTTATAAACCTTGGAAGCGCAATGTCACTAGTGTTTATCATCATTGTTCATATAGGAGGTTTCAGATTAGAATCTTTTACTACAACCCTGGCTGACAAAACTTGGAAGCGCAATGTCATTAGTGTTTACCATCATTGTTCATATAGGAGGTTTTCTGTGAATGAGTGATGTAGGGTGAAACGGAAGTGATGATAACCTTCGATCGAATCAATTGAACGTCCTCTTAACGTTGCTTAAAGTTCGATAAATTTTCTTTGAAACAATTGAATTTCTCTAAGAAATTACTTGAATTTCGAAAGGCGTCAAACTCGTTGAATTTACACAAGAGTCTTCAATATGGGTTACAAAGAAAAGCAGTTAGAGGCCTATTTTTATAGTCTTGTCAACACTTAGAAATCAAATAGAATACTTCTAAAACAAACATATTTCGATGCTCTATCTAGAAGTACTTTGTTTGAGACCCCAAAACTATTATTATTCCTTAAATTCCAAAATAATTTTTTTTCTTTCAATAAAAAAATTACACAGTTAAATAACTTCTAACATATAAAATGTCATAGGCCCATATGGAACAATATCTTAACTTTCCCCATCTTAAGCTTGTGTGAATATTCTTTCCTTGCTTGCATCAACGCCATTTTCCTATACAAGTTTTAACAAATTTCGGCTTATGATCTTTGGAGCTAGCATATTATATAATTGGGTTTATATCCATCACCATTCTCCGCAGTTTAATAATCGTCATAGAAGCGTCCTATAACTTCCCTTCATATTTTATTAATTTGATTCCTTTCAAACTTACCTCTCGCAAATTATAAAGTAATTTATGAAATAATTATTTATTTATTTCTTCTTGCAAGGTGCACTAAATATTTGATTTTCTAGTATATATCTATTTTTTGACGAATTCTTCACACAACCCTTGAAGTTGAGGAATTCTTCACACAACTCTTCACGTTTATTAGACTGAAGAGACCCCTATAATTAACCAATAGGCTGCTTGAAACAAGTACATGAAATTAGTATAGAGATCATGAAGTTTGTAAAGGGAGAGAGCTAGTTACATGTATCTCTAAACACATATTTAAATCATCGAATAATGACACCTAAAGCTTGATTGTAACACTCAAACTGTTCTTTTAATGAATAGAGAATCAGAGGTTGACTCACAAATGAGAAGTATATATAGTAAGATTTGTGTATGCTTTGTAGAGAGGTTGCCATTTTGGATTTTCTTCTGTCTGATAAAGTAGTTCGGGAAATTGTTAGTCTGGTCTGCATATATGCAACTATACAAAGGTGAGTTATTGAACTTTTTGATAAAGTTCAAGTTTTAATCCTTAACTTTATCCATGCATACACAGTTCTTGAGATTGCATGCATGTTAAAGCAACTTGCCAACGAGGGTACTAGCTCAGTTGGTATATTTGTGGTGGAAAAAATCACAAGTTCAGGGTTTGAACTCTGCTAAAGGCATTCAATTGTTTTAGAATCCACAAAAAATCGTGCTTACCTTTCAAAAAAAAAGTTTAATGGTTCTGATATGTAATAAAAATTCTGCACATCTTTCAAAAAAAAATGTCATAACAACTCATATACCTCCATGCAAGACTTGTTTTGAGATACAACAAAAATCCTGCTTATTTACCTTTCGGAAAAAAAGTTTAATGATTCTGATATCTAATAAAAATTCTGCACACCTTTCAAAATTATGAGCCTAAGAGAAATGCATCTGAGATCTAATAAAAATCCTACTCACCTTTCAATTTTTTTTTTATCACAGCTGCTTATATACCTCCATGTATTTCTTACAGGCTAATGCCCCGGTCTAACAAAATCCTGTCTCATCTCTGAGCTTCCTCAGGTATGGAATTCATATGATAAGCTGACACTGGGATTCTAGCTACTCAGTCCTCATGGAATGGCATCTCTACAACCAGCTGACAAACTCACAGATTTGTTCTGCACCACTTGTCTTTGTTGGCATGGAGGCTTTGGCTTCGGAAGGATCTTAAAAACTTGAGGTATCCATGTTATTTATTATTTATTTATGGGTGTAGACAGTAAGATTCTTTCTAATCCAATAGCCCACATCGCATAACGTTTTTAAGCTAAATATGTTTTCAGCCGATAGAAGTGGCTAAACTTCTTTCTCTTCCTTGTTATATTGGCTTCACAGTCTCTTTCTCCTGCCAACTCTCAAATCTAACCCTAAAACGATGAAGAAGGTTTCTTAGAGAACAAGAGCAACACCTCAGACTGAGAGCACCTAATTTTTCATTAATGTAAAAGTTAAGGGTCCTTAAAACCCTGCTTGAGAGCTTTCCAAAAAAAAAAAAAAAAAAAAGAGCAGTATCTGAGAGAGCTTGAAATGGAGGAATCAGAGATAAGAGAAGTACTCGATTTCGATCATCGATCACTCTTTATCTTCTGATGGAGAAATTGTAGATGATGAAGGGGTAGGGAAATCTGTTTATTTTACCTATTATACAAGTTTGGCTTCTGATAAAGAAAGTATAGATGAAGTCTGGTAGATGATTGGTTTGGTATGGATACTTGTGGGAAGTGTTGAATCTCATAAAACATCAATCTTTCCTGCTTGAATTGGTTTTACAAACCATTTGTTCCCAATTTCTTTTCAAATTCAAGTCCACTAGAAACATATACAGTCTCAATTGGTTTCCAAAACCATCATAATAAAAATACCAAATCGCTACTTTCTCCTTCATACCATTTCAACTCTCTACTATATATATACAGCTATACCTATTCAATTCAGGACACCACTGAAGCTATTCTCAACCGATCATTTTCTTGCTCCTAGAGGCACCTTGATGACTTCAGGCTGTGCTTCATTGAATTCTGTTTTCTTGGAAGTTATAACTTTCAACCCTTTTCCTTCTTGTCCTCTATTCAAATTCATCAATTCTCATTACATATACACCATATTGGTACCCATACCAAATAAACCTCACAAAAACTTGTAAAAAACTAAGTTTCAGACATTTAACAGAAAATGAAGATGAAGATTAACATAGAGAATTATGCTAGCTTTCCTCCAAAACTTTCGATGAGTTGTCGTTTGAAGTTCATTGATTTTGATTTTTTTTTTTTTTTCATGTCTTTATGTTTGTGATGCGGTTTCATCATTTTTGCATGAAGTCAGATTTGGGATTTGAGTGAGAAAGAGAGTAACAGTGAAGCCAAGAAGCCGATCGGGTACCAGCTTAGTGATAAGCTTGTCGTGGATGGAATACAGGTCTAATAAAATAATATAAAAAAGAAAGAGTTGCGCACACCAAACCAGTCAGTATCAAATAAATTTTTCTAAAGCATTTACCATTTACTAGCCCAGGATCTCAGACCCTTTATTTATTTGTACTAGGGCTTGCTAGACCTCATTCCAAAAAAGAATATCGTTTGAATTCGTTGACAAGTATTCCTTTAGTAAGAGAGGAGATGGTGTAATCAAAACATCAAATCAACAGTTTGGACAATTAAAATATCAAGGAAATGAGGTGTAGGAATCAATCAAATTAAATGTAGATTATTAGTCTTAAAGTCAAATGTATTGAGGCTGAACTCATCAAAATGACAATGTAATTGACATGTACAAACGGGCAGCACCCAACACAAATAATTTCATAGAAACTACAATATTCTATTTCATTATAGAATGTCAAACATTCTTTGGCTGTCACATATGGACGTCAGTATAGATTAAAAAAAAAAAAAAGGATGTGACCCCTATATTGAGTATACTCTGATGTTGGTTCACAGGAATCATCTCAATCGTCCATATGTTCTGACAACTCATTCATCATAATCGGACGACCATGCATTTTATTCAAAACAACTTATTAATAATAATAATAATAATAATAATAATAATAATAATAAAGTTTTACTACTGACGCATATGAACCAAATCAAATTAAGACCATAATTAAAAACTGTTTTTCTGCATACATTAGGAAATCTAAATAATTTGTATGATTGCTATGCTTATGCTACGGGATTTAAGTCGCCATATACCTCCGTTGTAATTCATCCTTCTAGACAAGTAATAAAGGTCTGACATCTCACAATTGCCCCGCCTTCCCAAAGTTCTAATAATAATAATAATAATAATAATAATAATAATAATAATTGATGCGTTCAAAAATCATTCTCTTGTGAGTTTGATCTGCAAAATAGATGTTAGACTACTAATGACAACCTTTTTGGTGGCCAAAGGCACTCCAATCCTTAAGTCAACAACTCTGTTTGAAGAAGAAAATAAATCTGGACAAAACTCGGTTAAAGTTGCATACCTGGTTGAATGTTCTTTTTACCTTTTATAATGGTCATAGTTAATTCTCTGCATGACTTAAGCATGTGAGGCAAAACGGAAGAAGACGTTTCTCGTACCAGTCTCCTCCTTGATGGAGATATGTCCGTAGAGGCGTAACTCCCCCACGACTCTTTTTGGTGCAACGTTCCTCTTCTTTATGAGAGAACTTGTGTAGGGCCTGGATTTGAGCTTTAGTTCGTTTGGGCCTGGATTTGGGCTTCGGTTTGTCCATACTTGAATTCGAGCTTTGATTATATCTTATTATAGTGGGCCTTGTCTAGGACTATGTGGTTGGCTTTATTCTTCTTGGATTTTAAGAGCTGACCCAGCAGATGAGACGCCATATCCTCGTGATGGATGTTCTCTGCCACGTGTATGACCGTGATGATCGGTCTATTTTGATGTATCATCAGTTACTCCCCCCTTAGTTAGTGGGTATGTTCATGTATTCACTAACTGTGTGGTAGTTTTGTTTTTTATTTCAACATTACGACACATTTATTGCTCTTACTATCTATTGTTGCTGATGTCTCTCCGATGTTCTGTTCGCCTGCTCGTTTTAGCACAATTTCTGGGATTTCGTGCGGCTATCATATCTGGCATGTTCTCTCAAGAGCGGACCTTTCCCTACTCAATAAAAGGAGAAGTTGAGTGGGTTCAACTTTCTTTTGCACTTCTTCATTTCTAGTTGTTGATTCCTTGTGTTTACTCTGCAGTCATGTCTAACTTCAGGGTTTTGAGCGGCGATGTTCTTGATGCTTGTGAAGCTTTCTTTTTGCCTAAGCAACGCATGCGACTCTGGATAGCATTCGTCATGATTACTCGTTACCAGCCGATCTGAAAATCATTATCCTCGAAGAAGGTGACAGTCATTGTCGTCCAAAGAATGGATACCCCGCTTTGTACCCTAGTATGTTCCACTCCGACTTTAGGCTTCCGACTCCTGCAATTGTCTTGGAGTACTTAGACTTGGTTGGCATCGTTCCAACCCAACTGGTCCCTAATAGTTGGAAGGTGATGATTGCGACCTTAGCAAGGGCTGCCACAACTCGTATCCCTATGAATGTCAAAGTTTTGCATTCTTTGGAGGGGTTTAGCGTAAACGCCAATCGCACCTATTGCAAGTCTAGGCGTGTATGACAAGAAAGGAAATCCAGTTTCAGGACATCTGATGAAAAAACCATCATCCTATGCTTCGAATTAGAGTGCATAGGAGATTGTACATCCCAACTTGGAGTAAGAGCAAACTATCAGGTGTAATTTTTCCATGGTGAAAACATACAAAAAGATGGTGAAAACATACCAACGTCGTTGGCAGGGAATGTTGTCGGTAGGGAACGTCGTCGGCAGGGAATGTCGTCCGCAATGAACGTCGGAAGGAGAATGGAAGAGATGAAAAGCTTTGCTATGACGAGGGGAAGGAAACGTAATGAAGAGAGGAGAAGCTTTGTTTCTCTATTCTACTAAATGGGGTTTAAGTTTAACAAAAAAAAAAAACAAAAAAACCTAAAGGGGGCTTTAACAAAAAAAAATAAAAAAACTAAAGGGGGCGAATAGATTAGGTCCGTGGCCCATACAAATGTAGTAATGAACCCTACAACCGTAGGCACAATTTTTATTAATTTTTAATGAGCATTTGAGCGGGGAAATTTCCATTCTTATCCCACTTTAGATGTTCATGGCGGATATAAACTCCAGTTTAGTATTTATAACCGCCGGCACAGTTTTATTGATCTTTAATGAGAATTTAGGCGGGGAAATTTCCCTCTTTATATTTTCGTTGCGAATATAAACCCCAGTTTAGGATTTATAAATGTCGGCACAAATTTTATTGATTTTTAATGGGCATTTGGGCGGGGGAATTTCCTTTTTTATATCTTGGTGGTGAATATAAATGCGAGAAACACTATCCTGGCAGATAAAGGTGTCAAGATTTTCCTTTGTCCGGCAGATACCCATAATCCGCCGAGAGTATGCCTTTAGTTTCATATATCATCCTTCAAAATAACCTTTTTTTGTAGTAGTGCCACCATCGCCACCAATCATCAGCAACCCCAACCTTTTTTGTTTGCTTTGAGGAAGAATCTTTTTGTTTTTAAATATTTTCCCGAGATGAATTCGTATATCGAGGTCTTGTTTTATTTTTATTCATAGAATTTTTCTGGAGATACATGAAAAATTCGACCCATTAGTTTTTTTTTCAAGATACATGTTTGTATCTCGAGATTCATTTGTGGGTTATTGTTTTTAAGGGCATTTTGATAGTCAACGTGAACCTTTTGACAGCCAACTCATGTTGACTGCTAGTCCTGGGGGAGACTGCAGTAGTAATTAAGTTGGGGTTATCATCTAATTACCTATTTTTGATAGGGAAAATCATAAATAACCCAATTTTTTGTAAATATATAATTTTACAATTGAAATTAATTTTCTATTAGGAATATCTTTATTTTACCCAAGTAAATATTTCCAAGAATATGAAGAATATGCAGATATGATTTGAAGATATGCAGATATGATTTGAAGATATGCAAATATGAAAAATCAGTCTGAGAATCAGTCTACATACAAGATGTGAAGTATCTTACTTGATATGAAGATAAGAAGAATCAGTCCACATAACATTTGCTAGGATACTTTTCTATTCTGTCTTTATTTTACTTGATATGATTCTAAATTAATTTCTAGTGTAGGCTATATAAACTCAGCTTAGGGTCTCTTGTAAAGCATCCATTCAATAAAGTTCTTCTCCATATTCTAAACTTATTATGGTATCAGAGCGAGGTTATTTTAAACTCAGCATTCATTGGCTTTGATCGAGTCTAGCCCCGAGGGTGATTCCATGTCTGGTAAGCAAAATTGTGATAATTATTGGCTCATTGATAGTGGGGCGTCTCATCACATGACGGGTGATTTATCTTTATTGAATAATGTTCATGATATTGCTCCATCTCCGGTTGGTCTACCCGACGGTGACCAAGCCTCCGCGGTCAAAGAAGGGATTTGTACGTATTCTTCACCATGGCCTTATCTTGAAACATGTGTTATTTGTACCAGACTTACAAGTGAACTTGATTTCACTGAGCAAATTAATTTGTGACGCCAATTGTCTCCTGACATTTACTGATCGTATGTGTATCTTACAAGACCGCACCACGAGGAGCCTGATTGGTCTGGGTGAGTCACGAGGAGGGGTGTACCACTTCAAGCCTGTGATGATCGCAACTGCTTCAGCTACACGGGCGCCGAAATCTTTTGATCTATGGCATCGCCGGTTGGGTCATCCCTCGTCTAAACCGATGTTTTTTTTTAACATTAATGACAATAAGGTTGATTTTTCTGATAAAAACTCTATTTGTGATATTTGCTGTCGAGCCAAACAAACTCGCTCTAGCTTTCCTTTGAGTAATCATTGTGCTCCGGACATGTTTGAATTGATCCATTGTGATATTTGGGGTCCTTATCGTCAAGCTACTAATTCTGGTGCTAAGTATTTTCTTACGATTATTGATGATTTTAGCCGTGCTGTTTGGGTATATTTAATGCATAAAAAGAGTGAAGCAAGCATGTTATTACAACAGTTTTGTTATATGGCCAAAACTCAGTTCACAAAATTCGTTAAAGTGATTAGGAGTGACAATAGTATGGAATTTATATCTAAACCCATGACATTATTTTATGCCCAACATGGTATTTTTCACAAACTAGCATAGTTGATACCCCTCAACAAAATGGCCGGGTTGAGAGAAAACATCGCCATATTTTAGATGTAGCCCGTGCTCTCCTTTTCCAAGCGTCACTCCCAATTGAGTTTTGGGGAGAGTGTGTTCTCGCTGCCGCTCATCTTATTAATCGAACTCCTACCCCTATTTTAAAAGGCCTCACCCCTCATGACAAATTATTTTCCAAATCACATTCTCTCACTCACCTTAGAGTCTTTGGGTGCTTATGTTATGCTCATTATAACGACCGGTCTAAGGAAAAATTTGCTCCCCGAAGTCGTCGTTGTGTTTTCTTGGGATACCCTCATGGAAAAAAAGGGTGTAAGGTCATGGATTTAGGGACCCGGACAATATTTGTGTCCCGGGATGTTATTTTTGATGAACAAGTGTTTCCTTTTGCTCAATTTCATGAGTCGTCCGCAAGTGTGTCAGTAAGCTCTTATGGCGTCAATGATTGGTCATGGAACAAGTCTATTTTTGAAGATATTGGTAGCTCCTGCCACGAGTCAGGGGGAGCAGCCCCCAACTGCTTGCATTTGACTGATTCTAATGCATAGTCATCACCTTCTGTTTCGGTGATAAGGGAGGACTCCGTTTCAGCTGTTGAGCATCCTACTGTGCCCTCCAACGCACATGCGCCACCTAATGCCGAGCCTCAACTCGGTCGTGGTCAGTGGACTTGTCATTTGCCATCTCACCTTCGCGATTATGTATGTCACACGGCTACTCTGGTACACCCCAAATCGTCTCACTCTTCCTCCGGGTCTTCAGGTACGCGGTTCCCTTTAGCAAATTTGGTTACATGTGATAATTTTTCCGCTTCACATTCTAAGTTTTTAGCTGCCATAACTGCTGGGGTGGAACCCCGTACTTTTTCTGAGATTGTACATGACCCAAATTGGCGTCAGGCTATGCAAACTGAAATCGGCGCATTAGAAAAAAATGGCACTTGGACCATCTTCGACCTTCCTCCTGGCAAGAAACAAATCGGTTGCAAATGAGTCGTCAAATTAAAGTATAATGCCGATGGTTCTATTGAGTGTTATAAAGCTCGGGTTGTTGTCCGTGGTGATACACAAGTTGGAGGTGTTGATTATGAAGAAACCTTCGCCCCGGTAGCCAAACTGGTTAGTGTGAGACTTTTTCTTGCGGTTGTTGTTATTAAGGGATGGGAAATACATCAATTGGACGTTAATAATGCTTTCCTCCATGGTGATCTTCATGAGGAGGTATATATGCGTCTCCCACCGGGGTATACTTCTTCTAATCCCAACAAGGTCTGTCACCTTCGCAAATAATTATATGGGCTTTGCAAATCTCCACGTAACTGGTTTGCTAAGCTCACGACTGCTCTTCGCCGCTATGGTTTTAACTAGTCTCATGCCGATCATACTTTGTTTACTTACCACAAAGATGACATATTTTTATCTGTCCTCGTCTATGTTGATGATCTTATTGTGGCAGGGAATAACTCTCAAGCATGTACTTCCTTTAAACAATATTTGAATAAGTGTTTTCAGCTCAAAGATCTCGGGCCACTCAAATATTTCCTTGGCATCGAAGCTGCCCACAACTCTTCCGGTCTCTTCCTGTGTCAACGGAAGTACACACTTGATATCTTGAAGGAAACTGGTCTTACGTGGGCCAAACCTGCCCCCACTCCTGTGGAGCAAAACCATCGCCTAGCTCGTTCCACTGGCCGTGTGTTACAATATCCGGAGCGGTATCGACGCCTTGTGGGGCGCCTTGTATATTTGTCCATAACTCGCGTGGACATTTGTTATGCGGTACATATCTTGACCAAGTTTCTCCATGAGCCTTGGTAGGACTTTATGGATGTTGTCTTTCGTGTTTTGTGATACTTGAAAGGTTCCCCGGGTCAAGGCATTCTTCTTCGCTCAGATAGTTCTTTGCAACTGTATGCCTTTTGTGATTCTGACTGGGCCGCCTGCCCCATCACTATATGCTCTCTCACTGCGTATTTTGTCCAACTCGGTTCCTCTCCTATATCTTGGAAGACCAAGAAGCAGTCCACTGTAGCTCAATCATCCGTCGAAGCCGAGTACTGAGCAATGGCTGTCACAACATGTGAATTGACGTGGGTTAAGTCATTCCTTTCTTCTCTTGGCGTGTTTCATACACGATCAATGCGGCTATTTTGTGACAACCAGGCGACATTTCATATTGCTTCTAATCCGGTTTTCCATGAAAGAACCAAGCAAATCGAAGTTGACTGTGAGAACAATTACTTGTGGGCAACATTTCTACGTCCTGTATTCAATCATCACAACAACCGGCTGATATCTTCACAAAGGCACTTGGTCACCAGCAGTTTCACTTGTTACTTGGCAAGTTGGGTGTTCGGAATCCTCACTCTCCAACTTGAGAGGGAGTATTAGGAATACTTTTATTTTACCCAAGTAAATATTTCCCAGAATATGAAGAATATGCAGATATGATTTGAAGATATGATTTGATTTGTCCCCTATATATTTATCTTTTATATGCTTCTACAAAGTAGCTTGTTGGATCAATTTTTCAACTCCATAGATTATATGGAGTATTGTTTAGCATATAGTGTTATATATATATTGTTCAAATTTTAACAAAAAATATTTTAATGTAATTAATTATTATATTATTGTTAATTAACTATGTTTATAACTCCGCCCCCTTCAACAAAAATTTTGGTCCTGTAGTGCTTGTCACAAAAAAATAAAAAATTACGTGTTGTAAAATATACCTGCTAGAATTGAAGTGCTTGCATGTATCAAAATCACAAAGACAATGATGCATGCACCAAAGTTTTGTATGTTGGTAGAAAAATTATAGGATAAAACTCTTGAGGTTAATTTAAAATTTTTATTTTTCATTTATAATTTTTAATGTAAAAGTTATTTTAGTTTTTTTTTATACTCTTAAGTTAAAAAGTTTGAACTTAAAAATAAAAAAATAAAAAACTAAAACAATTTTTGCATTAAAAAATATAAATGAAAAATATATATTTTTTAAAGTTAAGACGTTTGAACTTAAACATATATATTGTAAAATTGTGAAAAAAAAAGTCTAATTTTGTGAAAAAAAGTCTATGAAGTATAACTCAGTTGGTCGGACATCTGTTCTCTTTGTGAGATGTTATGGGCTCAAGACTAATTAGTTGGAATTTTGTGAGTTTTTTGCCCTATTATTAAAAACACATATATGTGTTCCATCATTAATAAGTCTTCGGGTATTGAATTTAGCTTAGATGGAGGCGACAAAGACAATAATGATGTAGTTTCAGGCATGGTTTGGTTAACCCTATGGGCTAGATTGAACCTTGTATCCCCAAAAAATTGAAACCCAGCAATAAATTCATATTAGAATCTTTTACTACGACCCTGTCTGATAAACCTTGGAAACGCAATGTCACTAGTGTTTATCATCATTGTTCATATAGGAGGTTTCATATTAGAATCTTTTACTACAACCCTGGCTGACAAAACTTGGAAGCGCAATGTCATTAGTGTTTACCATCATTGTTCATATAGGAGGTTTTCTGTGAATGAGTGATGTAGGGCGAAACGGAAGTGATGATAACCTTCGATCGAATTAATGGAACGTCCTCTTAACGTTGCTTAAAGTTCAATAAATTTTCTTTGAAACAATTGAATTTCGAAAGGCGTCGAACTCATTGAATTTACACAAGAGTCTTCAATATGGGTTACAAAGAAAAGCAGATAGAGGCCTATTTTTATAGTCTTGTCAACACTTAGAAATCAAATAGAATACTTCTAAAACAAACATATTTCGAAGCTCTATCTAGAAGTACTTTGTTTGAGACCCCAAAACTATTATTATTCCTTAAATTCCAAAATAATTTTTTTTTCTTTCAATTAAAAAATTACACAGTTAAATAATTTCTAACATATAAAATATGTCATAGGCCCATATGGAACAATATCTTAACTTTCACCATCTTAAGCTTGTGTGAATATTCTTTCCTTTCTTGCATCAACTCCACTGTCCTATACAAGTTTTAACAAATTTCGGCTTATGATCTTTGGAGCTAGCATATTATATAATTGGGTTTATATCCATCACCATTCTCCGCAGTTTAATAATCGTCATAGAAGCGCCCTATAACTTCCCTTCATATTTTATTAATTTGATTCCTTTCAAACTTACCTCTAGCAAATTATAAAGTAATTTATGAAATAATTATTTATTTATTTATTTCTTCTTGCAAGTTGCACTAAATATTTGATTTTCTAGTATATATCTATTTTTTGAAGAATTCGTCACACAACCCTTCAAGTTTACTAATTCTTCACACAACTCCACGTTTATTAGACTGAAGAGACCCCTATAATTAACCAATAGGCTGCTTGAAACAAGTACATGAAATTAGTATAGAGATCATGAAGTTTGTAAAGGGAGAGAGCTAGTTACATGTATCTCTAAACACATATTTAAATCATGGAATAATGACACCTAAAGCTTGATTGTAACTCTCAAACTGTTCTTTTAATGAATAGATTAAATCATGGAATAATGACACCTATAGCTTGATTGTAACTCTCAAACTGTTCTTTTAATGAATAGAGAATCAGAGGTTGACTCACAAATGAGAAGTATATATAGTAAGATTTGTGTATGCTTTGTAGAGCAACCGAGGTTGCCATTTTGGATTTTTCTTCTGTCTGATAAAGTAGTTCGGGAAATTGTTAGTCTGGTCTGCATATATGCAACTATACAAAGGTGAGTTATTGTACTTTTTGATAAAGTTCAAGTTTTAATCCTTAACTTTATCCATGCATACACAGTTCTTGAGATTGCATGCATGTTAAAGCAACTTGCCAACGAGGGTACTAGCTCAGTTGGTAGATTTGTGGTAGAAAAAATCACAAGTTCAGGGTTTGAACTCTGCTGAAGGTATTCAATTGTTTTAGAATCCACAAAAAATCCTGCTTTACCTTTCAAAAATAAAGTTTAATGGTTCTGATATGTAATAAAAATTTTGCACATCTTTCAAAAAAAATGTCATCACAACTTATATACCTCCGTGCAAAACTTGTTTTGAGATACAACACTACACCAAATTGACATTTTTGTAACAACTCTAAAAACAATATCACTTTTGAGATGTTACAATCCACCAAACAATTTCAAGTCAAAACTAAATTTAGTCAAAAAAATGAAAGACAATAACACACAAAAAATGATACAATAAGTTGGATCACCATGAATAGTATCACTTTTATAACCATACTCTTCATGGTGATACAATTATTGTATCATTTTTATTGTGAAAATGTGTAAAATTGTTAGGTGAATTATTACACTTTAAAAGTGATACTATTTTGGGGGTTGTTACAAAAATGCCAATTTGATTTAGTGCAACAAAAATCCTGCATAATTACCTTTTGAAAAAAAGTTTAATGATTCTGATATCTAATAAAAATTCTGCACACCTTTCAAAATTATGAGCCTAAGAGAAATGCATCTGAGATCTAATAAAAATCCGACTCATCTTTCAAATTTTTTTTTGTCACAGCTGCTTATATACCTCCATGCATTTCTTACAGGCTAATGCCCCGGTCTAACAAAATCCTATCTCATCTCTGAGCTTCCTCAGGTATGGAATTTATACGATGAGCTGACACTGGGATTCTAGCTACTCAGTCCTCAATGGAATGGCATCTCTACAACCAGCTGACAAACTCACAGATTTGTTCTGCTCCACTTGTCTTTGTTGGCATGGAGGCTTTGGCTTCCGAAGGATCTTAAAAACTTGAGGTATCCATGTAATTTATTATTTATTTATGGGTGTAGACAGTAAGATTCTTTCTAATCCAATAGCCCACATCGCATAACGTTTTTAAGCTAAATATGTTTTCAGCCATAGAAGTGGCTAAACTTCTTTCTCTTCCTTGTTATATTGGCTTCACAGTCTCTTTCTCCTGCCAACTCTCAAATCTAACCCTAAAACAATGAAGAAGGTTTCTTAGAGAACAAGAGCAACACCTCAGACTGAGAGCACCTAATATTTCATTAATGTAAAAGTTAAGGGTCCTTAAAACCATGCTTGAGAGTTTTCCAAAAAAAAGAGCAGTATCTGAGAGAGCTTGAAATGGAGGAATCAGAGATAAGAGAAGTACTCGATTTCGATCATCGATCACTCTTCATCTTCTGATGGAGAAATTGTAGATGATGAAGGGGTAGGGAAATCAATTTATTTTACCTATTATACAAGTTTGGCTTCTGATAAAGAAAGTATAGATGATTGGTTTGGTATGGATACTTGTGGGAAGTGTTGAATCTGATAAAACATCAATCTTTCCTGCTTGAATTGGTTTTACAAACCATTGTTCCCAATTTCTTTTCAAATTCAAGTCCACTAGAAACATATACAGTCTCAATTGGTTTCCAAAACCATCATAATAAAAATACCAAATCGCTACTTTCTCCTTCATACCATTTCAGCTCTCTACTATATATATACAGCTATACCTATTCAATTCAGGACACCACTGAAGCTATTCTCAACCGATCATTTTCTTGCTCCTAGAGGCACCTTGATGACTTCAGGCTGTGCTTCATTGAATTCTGTTTTCTTGGAAGTTATAACTTTCAACCCTTTTCCTTCTTGTCCTCTATTCAAATTCATCAATTCTCATTACATATACACCATATTGGTACCCATACCAAATAAACCTCACAAAAACTTGTAAAAAACTAAGTTTCAGACATTTAACAGAAAGTGAGTAAGATAAGATTAACATAGGGAATTATGCTAGCTTAGTGATAAGCTTGTCGTGGATGGAATACAGGTCTAATGTGTGACATTTGGAGTTGGAGGGGTTACGGATTAAAAATAATAATAAAAAAGAAAGAGTTGCGCATACCAAACCAGTCAGTATCAAATAAATTTTTCTAAAGCATTTACTAAGCCCAGGATCTCAGACCCTTTATTTATTTGTACTAGGGCTTGCTAGACCTCATTCCAAAAACAGAATATCGTTTTGAATTCGTTGACAAGTATTCCTTTAGTAAGAGAGGAGATGGTGTAATCAAAACATCAAATCAACAGTTTGGAAAATTAAAATATCAAGGAAATGAGGTGTAGGAATCAATCAAATTAAATGTAGATTATTAGTCTTAAAGTCAAAATGTATTGAGGCTGAACTCATCAAAATGACAATGTAATTGGCATGTACAAACGGGCAGCACCCAACACAAATAATTTCATAGAAACTACAATATTCTATTTCATTATAGAATGTCAAACATTCTTTGGCTGTCACATATGGACGTCAGTTTAGATTAAAAAAAAAAAAAAAGGATGTGACCCCTATATTGAGTATACTCTGATGTTGGTTCACAGGAATCATCTCAATCGTCCATATGTTCTGACAACTCATTCATCATAATCGGACGACCATGCATTTTATTCAAAACAACTTATTAATAATAATAATAATAATAATAATAATAATAATAAAGTTTTACTACTGACGCATATGAACCAAATCAAATTAAGACCATAATAAAAAAGTGTTTTTCTGCATACATTAGGAAATCTAAATAATTTGTATGATTGCTATGCTTATGCTACGGGATTTAAGTAGCCATGTACCTCCGTTGTAATTCATCCTTCTAGACAAGTAATAAAGGTCTGACATCTCACAATTGCCCCGCTTTCCCAAAGTTCTAATAATAATAATAATAATAATAATAATAATAATAATAATAATAATAATAATTGATGCGTTCAAAAATCGTTCTCCTGTGAGTTTGACCTGCAAAATAGATGTTAGACTACTAATGACAACTTTTTTTGTGGCTAAAGGCACTCCAATCCTTAAGTCAACAACTCTGTTTGAAGAAGAAAATAAATCTGGACAAAACTCGGTTAAAGTTGCATACCTTGTTCCTTTTACCTTTTATAATGGTCATAGTTAATTCTCTGCATGACTTAAGCATGTAGGCAAAACGGAAGAAGACGTTTCTCGTACCAGTCTCCTCCTTGATGGAGATATGTCCGTAGAGGCGTAACTCCCCCACGACTCTTTTTGGTGCAACGTTCCTCTTCTTTATGAGAGAACTTGTGTAGGGTCTGGATTTGAGCTTTAGTTTGTTTGGGCCTGGATTTGGGCTTCGGTTCGTCCAGACCTGAATTCGAGCTTTGATTATATCTTATTATAATGGGCCTTGTCTAGGACTATGTGGTTGGCTTTATTCTTCTTGGATTTTAAGAGCTGACCCAACAGATGAGACGTCATATCCTCGTGATGAATGTTCTCTGCCACGTGTATGATCATGATGATCGGTCTATTTTGATGTATCATTAGTTACTCCCCCCTTAGTTAGTGGGTATGTTCATGTATTCACTAACTGTGTGGTAGTTTTAATTTTTATTTCAACATTACGACACATTTATTGCTCTTACTATCTATTGTTGCTAATGTCTTTCCGATGTTCTGTTCGCCTGCTCGTTTTAGCACAATTTCTGGGATTTCGTGCGACTATCATATCTGGCATGTTCTCCCAAGAGCGGACCTTTACCTACTCAATAAAAGGAGAAGTTGAGTGTGTTCAACTTTCTTTTGCACTTCTTCATTTCTAGTTGTTGATTCCTTGATTCCTTGTGTTTACTCTGCAGTCATGTCTAACTTCAGGGTTTTGAGCGGCGATGTTCTTGATGCTTGTGAAGCTTTATTTTTGTCTAAGCAACGCATGCGACTCTGGATAACATTCGTCGTGATTACTCGTTACCAGCCGATCTGGAAATCATTATCCCCGAAGAAGGTGACAGTCATTGTCGTCTAAAAAATGGATACCCCGCTTTGTACCCTAGTATGTTCCACTCCGGCTTTAGGCTTTCGACTCTTGCAATTGTCTTGGAGTACTTAGACTTGGTTGGCATCGTTCCAACCCAACTGGTCCCTAATAGTTGGAAGGTGATGATTGCGACCTTGGCAAGGGCTGCCACAACTCGTATCCCTATTAATGTCAAAGTTTTGCATTCTTTGGAGGGGTTTAGCGTAAACGCCAATCGCACCTATTGCCTCCGCTCTCATTCTTTTTTCGCGGACCAACGAGAAAAGTATAGGGACAGGTCGAGGTCTTGGTTCTACGCGTTCTTTTTTTTCTAATTACTCCAGGTTTCATGTAAATCAGATTCTGCGGTCATTTCGGGAGCCTAAGATAATCGAGTTGTCGTTTGGAAGAACGTGAGTTCTGCAGTCGATTTGGCGATCTTTCCCAAGTCTCAGTGAAATATTTTCTTACTACGGATGCCATTATCCATATGGATTACATTCATCAGGTGAAATGGGTCGTGTGGAGCCTACTGTCGGTCGCCAAAAGGGTTCTGTTGATGAGCGTATAGGCCGAGTTACTTCTGTTGTTGCTCGAGGTTATGGAAGTACTGACTCAATTGTTAGGAAAATGAAAGTTCCTAGGCCTCCCAACCCTTCCAAGATGATGGTCGTCAGTTCTGGCCGTGTTTCTAAAGGGAAATAGCTCGCCTCCTCAGTTCTTGACGCTGTTAGGGCTCCCTTCATTTTGCCTCTCTCCGAAAAGGATGTCGTGGTTCAGATGATGACTTTTCTGCTCGAGAGAACGAGGAAGTAAACCGAGTTCTCGAAAGGAGTAAAAAGGAAGTTTCTCGTCTTCTAGACAACCACGAGAAAAATCGTGTTGCCTCTTATGATTTTGCCTGCTTCTGCCGACCTGACGATTGATGACTTGCGCATCATTCAAAACAAAATGCTTCAGCTTGATTTTTGTAGTCAAAGAATCCAAAGGGTACTAAGACCTTGGATGACTTCGAGTACGATCTGACAATGGATGATCGAGTTGCTACCCGAGCTCGAGACTTGAAGCTTATTGTTTCTTTTGTTGTGGCTGGGACTTTGGGACCGTCTGTTATTCCCTCCGTGTCCCGTCCTGCTTTGACCGTGCCCTTGGAGTTCTTCTGATTATCTAAGGTTGATGTGCAGGACAACGCTCGCAACCTCATTGGTGGTTGGCTAATAGGGTTATTATGCTGGTATGCCTGCCACCTCATCATATTGACAAGGGTCTCCAACACCTTATGGAGGGGATGACTCACCTTACTAATGCGGCCGTGATGAGGTCGGATTGTAAGGCTGCTCGTGACCAGGTGGCGCACATTGAGTGGAAGCTGACAGAACATATCATGGCCCTTTCTCATGTTTTCCGCTGATTTGATTAGTTGAAGGCGCAGTGCATAGAGTATAAAAGGGTTGGAGATTTTGTGCATACGTAGTTGAGGGAACTCGAGGCCATTCATGATACGTTTTCTTTTGATCTCGAAACATCTGACGTAGAATTGGGTAAGTTGCGGTCTTAGCTGGATGTTGCTGAGAAAAAATTGTCTGACCAAAAGGCTGAACGTGACGAGGTCATTCGTTTTATTGAGGAATGTTTTGCCAATCTTAAGGCTTCTATTATTCAAATCGCTCAGCTGAATTCCGAGTTTGTCGAGACCAAGTCCACGGTCTGCGCTAGACTTGCGGTCATTGCCAGAGAATTAGCATCGACCCGAGCTTAATTGTCATCTGTTACTGAAAGGCTAAAGGCGGCATGAGCCTCAAATTGTAGATGGTCGCCAGGTTTTCTTGGATTTCCTGAAAATGCAAGATTTAAACATGTCTCAATACCGTTGTTTCACTGAGAAATAATTCGATGATGTCGAAGAAGTCGTTCCAGATTCACTGGGTGATCCGATTGTCGGAGAACCTTTTAAGCCCATACTGCCTGAAGATGATGCTGATGTCGATGCTCTTTCTTAATTGTTTTTTTTAAAATCTCCTTTAATAGAAAATCAATGAAAACTTTATATTTCGCATTTGTTGTGTCCAGTATGTCTAGCTTATCAGCTTTTTATTTACGACATTCCTGGCAGATTTCTGACTCGTTCGTCCAAATTTTCACGAATGGCTTCGATGTTCGACATTCTTGTCGTGCATAAGCTCTTTTTACAGAATCTGATTCTATATTTGGATTACGATGTCGTACATTATAGTCAACCAAAAAAGGTCTGACTCTTACACCCTGGTACTTTATTACTTCGTGGTTGATTAGGCCGAAAGTTTTTGTTTTTCTATCGGACTCGTTCATCCGGTACGTATATTTGTTTTTGCTCGATACTCTAGCCGTGCTGCGTATTTTAACGAGTTGGGGTTTTAATCCAACTTCCTTGTCCAGATTGCATTCTTGTTGTTTTGAATTTGGGAGCGAAAGATTTCATTGATAATATATTTTCAAGTGTTCTACATTCCATAGCCGAGGTAGCATTTCACCCTATTTGTTTTGCAACCAGTATGTTCCTGGTCTCTTGATTTTTATTACTCGGTATAGTCCTTCCCAATTTTGGTTTAGCTTGCTCGCGCCAGGTTCCTTTGGTTGAGTTGGACTTTCCGTAGTACCCAGTCTCCAATTAAAAGTGTGGATTCACACCTTCTTATTGTAGTATCCGACCATACGTTGTTGGTAGGCTGTTGTTTTGATAGAGGCTGCTTCTCGCTTCTCTTCGAGGAGGCCCGGTCCGACTCTCAATGCTTCGATGTTGTCCTCAGCGCGGAACTCTTCGGTTCGGAATGTTGACATTCTGATCTCCATAGGTATCTCGCGAGGGAAAAAGGTGTTTCTCCTGTTGGAGTTCGTTTTGTTGTTCTGTATGCCGAAAGGACGCAGGGTAACTCGGATGTCCACATTCCTTTTGCTGCTAAGAGCCTTCTTTTGATTGCTTCCAAGATTGTCCTGTTGGTGACCTTGGCTTGTCTGTTTGCCTGTGGATGAGCGAGTGTAGATAAATGTTGTTGGATATTCAGGTTTTAACATAGCTCATTAACCTTCTTGCCTTCGAATTGCTTCCCGTTATCTGTGACAATTATCCTTGGGATCCCGAATCTGCATATAATGTCTCTCCAAAGAAACTTCTCTACTTGGGCTTCTCCTATCTTTGTGAGGTGCTCTACTTCTACCTACTTGGTAGTCTACCGTTACGAGGAAAAACTTCTTATTGTTGGACGCTGAGAGTGGTCCTACGATGTCCATATCCCACTGTGCGAATGGCCAGTGACTACTCATCGGGATCAGGTTCTATCCCGACATGTGAGTGTACGAAGCAAATCTTTGGCATTTGTCGCACTTGCGAACGAGCTTTTGAGCATCTGCTTGCATCGTTGGCAAGTAATAACCCATTGTGAGAGCTTTATGGGCCAACATTCTTCCCCTGGATGATTTTCGCATATGCCGTGGTGGATTTCTTGCAGAACGTATTCAACATCCTCTGGTGAAAGGCACCTTAGCAAAGGGCTCGCGGCATACCTTCTGTAGATTTTTTTCATTGATCATTGTGTATCTTGCTGCCCGATTTCGTAATTTTCTGGTTTTCATCTTATCTACTGGGAGTTATTCGTTTGATATATACGCCAAGATTAGAGTTGTCCAGTTGCTGTCTTGATTCGCGACGCAGGCTTTTTCTACTTGGTATTCAAGTATAGAGCTTCCTTGTGTCATGATGAATGGGTTATCATTGTCCTTAGTTTTCGATGCCTCATTTGCTAGTTCGTCAGTTCTTTTGTTCTATACCCTTGAACACTACTGAATGGTAGCATTCCAAAAGCCTTCTACCAGCTCTGTGGTTTTCTGGTGGTAGGCTTTCACTCGGGTATCTTTGACTTGAAATTCTTCGTTTATTTGATTGACCACCAGTTTGGAATCACTAAAAACACTAATGTCTTTTATTCCGAAGTGTTTTGCTAACTGTATCCCCACTATCACAGCTTCGTAATCGACTTCTTTGTTGGACGCTTTAAAGTTGAATTTTATGTGATGTTTTCCGAGTTGTACAGAACTAGTCCAACTCTATTTTCTGCCTCGTTGGATGCTCCATCCGTCGGTGATTGGTTTGGATTTTCTCCTCTGCTCTTGTTTTCCGTTTGTTGGTTGTTGTTTCCTGTGAACTTGGCAATGAAATCTGCTAGTGCCTAAGCTTTGATAGCGGTTGTAGGGGCATAGTTGATGTCGAATTGTCCAAGTTCTATTGCCCACTTCACCATTCTACCCGATAGATCTGGTTTGTGTAATACCGACCGAAGCGATTGTTCGATCATAATCGTGATTGGGTGTGCCTGGAAGTATGGTCGCAATTTTCTTGATGATATGATTAGAGAAAACACCAATTTCTCTAGGGCTGGATAATTGATTTATGCATCCGCGAGTGTTTTGCTGATGTAGTACACTGGTTTTTGCACGCATTTTTCTTCCCATATCAACGCCGGACTTACCGCGTGATCGGACATAGATAGATATAAATATAGTGTTTTCCATGTGTTTGGCTTCGTTAGTAGATTTGTGCTTCCCATGTACATTTTGAGGCTTTGAAAAGTTTCTTCGCATTCAACATTCCACTCGAATGTATTGTTCCCCTTCAAAATTTTGAAGAAAGGTAGACATTTGTCCGAAGATCTGGAAATGAACCCGTTCAGAGCTGTTATTCTTCGGTTACGACTTTGGACACCTTTTATGTTCGTTGGTGATTGCATGTTGAAAAGCGCTTGTATCTGTTTTGGATCGGCTTCAATTCGTTTTTGGTTGACCATGCACCCAAGGAACTTCCTTGATTCTACTCCAAAGGTGCACTTCTCCGGGCTCAGTTTCATCTTATACTTTTGAAGTTGGGAGAAGGCATGTTGAAGATTTGTGACGTGTTCTGCTCGACATGAGCTTTTGACAAGCATGTCGTCGATGTAAATTTTTATCATTTTGCATATTTGATCTTTGAACATTCTGTTCACCAGCCGTTGGTATGTCGCTCCTGCGTTATTTAATCCGAAGGGCATTACCCGATAACAATATGTACCCCTTTTCGTTATGAAAGATTTTTTTCTTTGTCGGGAGGGTACATGTTTTTTCTTGGTCGGGAGGACACATTTATATTTGATTACACCCGAAGTATGCATCCATGAAGCTCAACATTACGTGTTCGGCAGTTGCATCCACTATCTGATCTATTCGCGAAAGTGAGAAGTTGTCTTTGGGGCAGACCTTATTTAGATTGATATAGTACATGCATAACCTCCATTTGTCATTCTTGTTCTTTACTAGTACCGTGTTTGCCAACCAGTCCGGGTAGTGAGCTTCTTTTATCATCCCCGCGTTGAGTAGTCGGTGCACTTCCTCATTTATTGCCTGATTACGTTCCGGAGGCACCAACCCTTTTTTTTTGTCGAACGGGCTTCTTGTCTGGATTTACTTGCAGTTTGTGAGAAATGATGAAATAGTATATCCCAACCATGTCCTTCATTGTCCATGCAAAAACATCTTGGTTATCTTTCAGCAGTTGGATTAGTTCCTTGGCGAGTTCAGGATGAATTTTTGTGTCAATTCGAACTAATTTATTTGTTTCGTTGTCTAGGTAGACTACTATCGTTTCTTTTTTCGGTTGTCTAGTGTTAGGTTGATCTCATGGGCTTGTTGGAGCCGTATTATTGTTCGAAAAGTCCAAATTTTTCTGACCAAGTTGTTGTGAAGGCTCTTCCGGTCATTGCAATAATTGTTATTCATGGGGAGTCTTTGTCGCTGCAAAATGACACTCACGGACTGCTGGTTGATCTTCTTTGATTATTCTGATACCGTTGTTGGTATGGTAATTTAAGAATTTGTGCATAGTGGAGGAGACTGCGCCCATTTTGTGTATACAGGGTCTCCCGAGTAGCATGTTGTACGCAGCAGGAGCATCAACGACGAAAAAGTCTGTTAATAACACTCGTTGCTTTTCTGGTTCTACTGCTTCGACCCCAGTAGACAACATTGTTCCCCGCTGAAACCCACCATAGTTTGATCGCTAGGTGAAAACATCTCATTGGTGAACCGCATCATTCGAAAAATTGTCAGGTACAAGAAGTTGGCCAAGCTGACAGTGTCGACCAACACCCTTTTGATTTCTCATTTAGCTATCATGATCGAGATCACTAAAGCATCATTGTGTAGGAAACTAACCCAGTTTGCATCTTCGTTTGAGAAAGTCAGAGTCCACTGCATCATTTTTGCGCGTTGCGATGACAGCTCTTGGTATTTGATCTTTGTTTGCAGGCTTCTGACTATACGCTTTCGGGATCGATTGGATTGCTCATTTTCTCTAGCTGCACCATGCAAGACGTATATTGTCTCTTTTGGTTATTCCCCCGAGATGATTGTTTCATCCTCGGGTTTGACGAATTCTCTGAGTCGTCCTTATCTGATATGACGTTCAATCTCGTCCTTAAGACTATGACAATCTTTAGTATCATGGTCGTAGTCGTTGTGGAAGAGGCAGTTTTTGTTCGACCTTTTCAGATCTCCTCTGATTTTTTGTAGTCATTTGACATCTTCCCTTCCTGTTATAGCTTTAAGGATCTCGTTTCAACTCGCTATCAAGATTGCGAATGATTTCTCTGTTTGTTCGCGTTTAGACTTATTTGGTTATAGTTTTCAAAATTTTCCTTGATTGAATCTGAAACTGTTATTGACTCGATGCCTCTTAAGCTAGGCGATTTCTTCTCGAGGTTTGTTGCCTTCCAGGTCTCGGATGAGTTTATCAACCATCTCAATTACATGGTTCATATGAGCCATTGGTATCTCTACTCGGGGATCCGAGGGGATTCCCTAAGATGTCAGAGACGTATGAATTGTTACCTGTTGAAGCTCTCTGCTTTATGGCGCGATTGATTCGATGGTAGTCGTTGGGTTGATGTTAGGCGACATGTCATTTTGTCCACTGCCATATTGAGGATTTGTGGAGTGTTCCATTGACCTTGATAGTTGTTTAATTGTTAACCAAATCTCAGTGAGCTTTGTTACTGAATTTTCTTTTTGGAAAAAAAACTCGTCGTTCCTCACGGATGGCGCCAAGCTGATGCGTCCAAAAATCGTCCTCATGTGAATTTGATATGCAAAGTAGATGTTAGACTGCCAAAAACCACCTTTTTGGTGGTCGAAGGCACTTTGATGCTTAAGTCAGCAATTATGTTTGAAGAATGAAGTAAATCTGGACAAAACTCAGGTAAAGTTGCATACTTGTGTTGAATGTTCCTTTTACCTTTTATATTGGTCGCGGTTAATTCTCTACATGACTTAAGTATCCTCCTTGATGAAGATGCGTCCGTGGAGGCGTAACTCCCTCCATTATTCTTTTTGGTGTAACGTTCATATTCTTTATGAGAGAACTCGTATCGGATCTGGATTTGGGCTTTGGTTCGTTCAGGTCTGGATTCAGGCTTTGATTATATTTTCTTATATTGGGCATTGTCTGGGCCTCTGTGATAGGCTTTATTCTTCTTGAGTTTTACGAGCTGGTTCAGTAGATGGGACACCATATCTTCGTGATGGATGTTCTTTGCCACGTGTATGGCCGTGATGATCGGTCTATTTTGATGTATCATCAATAATAATAATAATAATAATAATAATAATAATAATAATAATAATAATAATAATAATAATAATAATAATAATAATAATAATTCACACGCAGTCGGACACATCGCAAGTCAGTGGGAAATATAAATTTTTAAAATTTAGAAGGACCCCAGCAAATCCATTATTAGTCATTCCGCAGAACTTACCTGATTTCCATGTTACAGTCGTGAGTGCTAGCTACGCGTGCATATAATTATTTGTTTAATATTATTTATTTTTAGGATTAAGTAAATGTGAAATTTATCTATCCTTTAACAATTTTGCATTAAATCAATATTAATCGAGCAAATTGTTGATTGACACAAAAAATTATATAGTGTTAATACTTAAATTTTGTATATCGTCTATTGGTTTAACAACAATATTTTGAGTTTAATTTTGTGTGCGCTACGCATGCTATTCACAAGCTCTTAAATGTTAAATCGTTTAAATGAATATATTAAGTTTCTTCAAAATGCAAAAAAATAAAAATAGGGAAATTAAATTCATGAACAATATAGGGGAGAAAAAATAACTTAGGGCTTAGATATAATTAATCAATGTTTGGAAGGGGTTGATTTTGATTGTACATATGAAATGTGGAGGGCAAAATTGTGAAAATTGTAATAGTATTTTTCACTTAAAAGACATAAACACCCTTTGTCATCTTTACCCATTTTCTTTTTTTGTATGTATTACAAAAGTTAGGAGGGTGAATGGAAGTAAAAATTAGTGTTGAAATTTTTCTATCCTTCAACGATTTTGCATTGAATCTATATGCATTGAGCAAATTGTTGATTGACAGAAAGAATGAAATAGTGCTAATAATTAAAAATTGCTTATTGTTCAAAAAAAAAATTGAATTTAATTTTGTTTGTGCTACTCATGTTCTTAACAACAGTATAAAAAAAAATACTAAAACTTTTGATTGGATGTAAATATGATAAATAAATGATTTAGATCAATATATTAAGTTTTAAGTTTGTTTCAAATCGCTATAAAAATAGGAAAGTAAATTTATGATTAATATAGAAAAAACATTTAATCCTAATTTTTTATTGGGCCTGAGATAAAAGCCATCTTATCCCATGCTATATTTTCTTTACATACACAAAAAACTTCAAAAACAAAACCTTGAAATTGCCACATGATCCAAAGTATTGTATCAAATGACCCCTTGTAGTAGTGGATATTATAGTAGTGTGGACTCAACCAATCAATAAGGCATGAAAGAATTAAATACACCCTTGTTCAATTTTGCCATCCAAAACCTCTTGCTTTTACTGCCTTAACCAACTCATTTTGATAGTAAATAGGATGAATGTTTTAGGACAAAATTGGGACTCTATGAATCAAGTTGAAGACAATCTTTACTGTTCATTTGGGAGAACAATCGTTATATATAGTTCAAATAATATTTATTTAGTTTATGACAATCTTGTTACTTGTTTTGCACATTTTATACATCGACAAGTCAAATGGTCTAGATTTAATTAAAAAATGGTTAAAAATTAATAATGTTATTAATGTATACAGTTAATCACAGTGAAGTTAAACATAAGTTACTGGTAGAGTTTTTTAATCCAACTGTTGGGACTTCAAGGCTTGACCTTCATCTCTCACCCTCAAGAGCGCACATCATAGACATTTAAAAATTATTTCTTCTTCAAAAAATACAATAAAACATTGATGATCGTGAACAAGAATATAATGGATCACGTTGGCCTTAAATCACAATGGTTATGTTATGACACGGTGATAAAGTTTGGAAAAATAAAGCAAAATATATATAAAAAAAAAACCTTAAATTCATTGTTAAATATTATCTTGTGCCAATGAGATGAGTATTTTTTTTTTATTATTTTTTTTTAATTTATCCCTTAACCCCTCTCACCACAAATGCTGTTGGCAACCATATCATCCGTCAAAAGTTTACTTGTTGAGCTAGCGCCCCATTTTTATTTATAAAAAAAAGTAAAAATTCCAACATGGGTATATCACTAGTAAACAAAAAGAATATAAATTAATACAAATATTTTATTCACAAATAAGGACTATAAGAGATTTTGCATTTTTTTGTAACAGAGATGTCGAGCATAGCATTATTCTTTTCTTCAATCACAATATACAGCATTTCCAGAGGCTTGGTTGCAAGGAAAGGTTAGCATGAGATACCTACAAGTTCCTTTTACTCCTTAATTAATTAATTGATTATTTTTAATTAGTATAAATTCTTCTTGATGTTTGTTTAAATCATCTAAATGTATATATATACTCCTATGCTTATAATTTTTGTTAATTTCTTAGAGAGTATGTATACGTGACTCCTCACTTAAAAAAAAAAACAAGGGTTTTTTACCCGTTTTATTTATTTTAATCTATGCTCAAAGACTATATCACCGTTCCTATAGGGTAACCAAATCATACTTGAAGGCTACACTATTGTTGCCATTTAGCATCCACATCGTCTCCATCTGGCGTGAGGACCTACTTTCACTCTGGTCCATGGCCTCCACATCGCATGATAAAGATTTGCTTTCATCCTATTCATTTAAGTAGCTACGTTCAATATTCAAAGGTTAATCAACGACAAAGCACATGTGCTCCTAAATAATCGGGAGAAAACTCACAAAATTCTAATTGGTGAGTCTCGAATCACAACCTCTTACAAGGAGTGACCAATTGAGATACAATTGGTGGACTCCTCACTCATCACGGAAGTGATGAAATATATATATATTGTCAAATTTTGTTTTCTTTTTGGTCGATATCTCATTCCATTGGATGCAAGGGAATGATGAGCAGACGAGAGGATGAAAAAATTAAAAGAAAAAAAGTGAGGTTGTAGATGAAACTCTAATTCTTATGTATGTATTCAGAATCATACCTTTTTTTTATTTTGGAAAATCTTTTTTACATTCGTCATTTGATTTTTATTGTGCAGAGGTTAGTTATAACTATTAAAGAAAGAAAGTCTACCTATGTTACAGAATAGGAAAATCAGTATAAAATATCAGTGTTCTAAAAATCGCTAGGCGCTGGGCGGGCGGCGAGCAGGTGCCTAGCGCCCAGGGGCCTAGGCGGGTGCCTAGGCGGGCGCCTAGGCGGCACCTAGGCGGTCTTAGGTTTTGTATTATTACTTTAATAATTTACAAAAGTTAAGCATAATACATTATCAATTACATCCAATTTAATGCCAGTATACATATGCAAAATTTAAAAACATGAAAAATTACCAATAGTGAACAAAATTTATTAAAACTCAAATGACTGAAGTTGGTCATGATGGGTACTTTATATAAATTTGAATGTGTACTCTTTTATTTTTCTTCAAATTGCATAAATAACCTCAGTTATATTTGATAAAATCTACATTAGTAAAATTGGTACCGACAGATCATTCGAGAATTCCATTAAGTAATCATCATTTGCTACATTTAGACATATACTGAATAAAAAATAATTAAATAGTTTATTATTAAAAAGTAGGAAATAAAATAAAATAAAAACACAATTAGCCATATTAAAAATTTTAAAAAAATTAAAAAAATTTAAAAAAAATTAAAAAAAATTAAAAAAAATAAAAATCTCCCAGACCGCCTAGAGTCCGCCTAGGCCGCCTAGAGTCCGCCTAGACCCCGCCTAGGCCGCCCAGACCCGCCCAGACCCGCCTAGACCCGCCCAGCCCGCCCAGCCGCCCAGACAGCCCGCCCAGCCATTAATCTGGGCGGTTTTCCACCTTCTAGCGCCTAGGCGCCGCCTAGGCGGCCGCCTAGACCGATTTTTAGAACACTGTAAAATATGCTAGGAAAGTCAGAATAGAATAAGAAGTTTTAGGTTTCCTATCTCCACGAGGTCAGGTTAGAGTTAGCTTTATAAGCTTGTATTCAGTCAATGAATAAACACAATAATATTTCAATACAATTCTTTACAAGATATCAGAGCAACTTTCTTTGGTGACCTAAGACTTTGGGGATTCAAGCTCTTCCCCGCCTCCAACAATTACACTAGATGCAAGAGGCGGGGAAGGGATGATTGCAGTAGGAACATCATAAACACCAAGTTCAGCCAAATTGAAGGGAAATCTCACTCTGCAACAGAGTCCACGCACAAGCACAAAGAAATTCGAGCAGTAACTTCACGAAGCTTGATCCTCCACTTTGACGCCAAGTAGCAAGTACAAGGAGAGACTAAAAAAAAAAAAACCACCGCCTACCACATTGCTCACGCCAACAGTAGCAAGTGAGGCGTTTTCTTTTCTCTGTTTTCCTCCACGTTAAGCTTACACAACCCAGATCATACAAACATCATGATTCAATACTCGCTACCACCTTGTAATTCAATCACAATCAACAACAACAAAAAAATCAATCATCACCACAAATCATTAACGTCACCACCAACCGTCGACCTTCTCGCCTCCATCTCGACAACAACAGATGATCTCATTGCCATCTAAATCACATGCCATCACTCAGTCTCGAGCACCATCTCGAACAGACTTTTCATCATCTCACCATCCAACAACAGACTCCCTTACAACAACGATTCTCTCGTCAGACCGAGCCAACACCTCTCACCCAAATCAAGTTCAAAGATTCAGCAATAGCCAATAGACACAACCCCACAACACCGCCTCTCTATCTCAACAGAACAAACAACCCCACAACAGAGATCGCGACAGACACAACACCTCGCCAACTTAGTGTTTCGCCTTCTCTCTTCCTAATCTCTTTGCTGACAGCCACATCACAGCCTCTCTCAACTACCGTGTGTTCCTCCACACGTCCTCAACCACCGACCAATCACCACCACAACAACAAAACACAACAGGGAGGAACCAGGGAGGAAGAAACGTGAAAGAAGAGGAAGAAAAATGGGATATTTGATTTTTTGCTATTTGCACCCCACCCCTTTACTCAGTACCACCATAGTAGATTATAAATAAAATATAAAAAATCTCAACTCAACAAAGAACAACCGAAAGCAGCAACATCTCTCTCTGGCGCACACGATAGCAGCACCCAAACCACACGATTTTTCTCTCGTCTTCCTTTCTCTCTCCCTATCACATGTTCGATCGCACAACAGGAAAGAAATGAAGAAGAAGAAACGAATGGAAAAAAATAAATTCGAATCTCTTTCATTCTGCTATTCACACCCACCGTCTATGGTCACTACCAAAATCTGTGTTGACTCTAATTGAGCAATACCAAGACCCAAATTGAGTCGTGATTTCTTCATACAGGAATCATCTAAAATCTGTGTTGACTCGAATTGAGAAATATCAAGACTCGAATTGAGTCATGACTTCTTTATACAAGAATCATCCAAAATTTTTCAGAATTCGACAACCATGATACCTCGAGTCGAACCATTAGCAGCTTCACTTGACAATCATGTTTTCTTCACCAAATTGGACTTCAAAGTTTCTTCCAAGCTACACATTTCGCCTGCATCTACATGTCCAGCTTGCAGGGGAGTGTTAGAATATATAGGGTTTGCTCTCAACATAGCCAAGCCAAAGTCCAAGATTGATTCACCTCTACAATAAGGAAAGTATAAGAAGAGGAAAGTTACAAGAATGAAAGTCAGAATATGTACAAAGATTATGAAAGTTAGAATAAGAAAGTCATCTATTTTGTATAGGAAGTTAGAATAAGAAAGTTTCCTCCAAGCTGCACATTTCGTCTGCGTCTACATGTCCAACTTGCTGGGGGAGTGTTAAAGAAAAAAAGTCTACCTATGTTACAGAATAGGAAAGTGTTATAGAATAGGAAAGTCATTATAAAATATGTTAGAAAAGTTATAATAGAATAAGAAGTCTTAGGTTTCCTATCACCACAAGGTTAGGTCAGAGTTAGCTTTATAAGCTTGTATTCAGTCAATGAATAAACACAATAATATTTCGATACATTTCTTTACAATAACAAAAGGGTAAATCGAATAAAAATACTAATAGCAAGTTTTCAATTTTAATCAAATATTTTAAACCAAGTTAATTGAGAGAGGCAGTTTGCTCATGATCCAAAATAAGAATACTAGGATATGACTTTCCTTTGTATGGTTTGTGAAAAGAAAAAAAAAAAAGGTTGCAATATTATTAGTAACTTCGCTCCCTGTTTGGACATCATTATCCATTTCAACCAGAATTAGCCTATGTTAATTTTGGTCTTGATTATAGGTAGGAGTGCAGATTCTAAAGTTTGGGGATGTGTGATTACTTCCCATGCGATTCATGAATCTTCTACTATTTTGAAGAACGAAAATTCTTCATCTTATTGATCAACTCACATTTTCATTTAATTGCAATCGATTTTACTAATAACCCATTAAACAAAGAAATTGATTAAAATAAACCTGATTTGTTTAAGCTTCATTGACTCAAGTTGAAAATGCTCTATATTGGAATGTCGAGGAAGAAGATGAAAAGAGGGACACAGGATGAGGTAACGGACTGATTAAAAAAACGAATGAGGTAACAGTTGTTGCAAGATACTGGCCTACAAATTAGGGACTGATTTGCTTGATGTGGTGTAAAAGACTTAAAATACCCTTCTATGTCCCTCATCATTTTAAAAAAGATAATAAACCAATTACAAGAGTTGGGCTTCAATCAATGGGTGTAGATACATTACATCAAATTGACATTTTTTTTTAACAATTCCTCAAAACAATAATATTTTTTTGCAGTAACAGTTCATCAAACAATTTTAAGTTAAAACTAAATTGCTCACTAATTGTAGCTCAGTTGGTCGAACATCCACTCTCCTTATGAGAGGTCGTGGGTTCGAGACTTACCAGTATTAAATGCAGCTGCTTAAATGAACTAGATCAGAGTGAAGCAAAAGCAAGTCTTCATGCAAGGTGGATGTGATTAGGGGTGGGCATCCCATCCCGCAATCCCGATCCCATCCTGATCTCGTCCCTATTTTTTCGGGTCTTAATGGGATTGAATAATTTCATCCAGGTCCCGTCTCGTCCCGTTCTAGAATGGGATGAGATGGGATGAAGATTTTCAATCTCGTCCCGTCCCGAGCTATTTTTTAATATTTATTATTAATATTTTTATTTATTTGTTTATTTATATTCATATAAACTTACAGATGACTGACAGAAACTCATAGTGTTTGCAGTGGTAACATAAATGTTACTTCAAGAAATAAATATTCATTAAACAAGAGAAAGATAGCAGACTGTTGCTTGGATTCCCAATAAAAGTGGCTTTAATTATTTAATACCCAGGTGAATATGAAAAAGACAATTAACTGAGTAATACATATTCAGAAGGGAACATTCAGGGGCGGAGCCAAGAATTTGAGATGCCCCGGACTGTAAAAATAAATTTTTTTAATTACAATATATATATTGATGGTAAACAATTATGAATATGTTAGAACATCACCAATAGTTCTATATTTCTTCCCTAACAAAAGATGAAATTTCATTTTGTTAAGGAACTATGAATTTTGTTTCCCACAGTAATGAAATTGTAAAATCAGTTGGGAGGCCATCACAGCGACACAATACTCTTAGTGAGTCCCATTTATCATGTCATTTTCTAAAAGTCAAGCCCACTCGACTTCATTTTTAGGGGATTTAGTGGCTACCCTTATATTTGCATGCCACATCTATATCTAATTATAAGAAAACTATTTTTCACGCTCTTATATGATGATAATCTTCGCGGCAGTCACAGGTAGCACGCTGATCCCGTCCCGTCCCGATCCCGTATGAACGGGATGGGATAGGGATGTGTATATCTCGTCCCATCCCGTCCCGTGCCAACCCCTAGATGCGATGATCGGAGCGAAGCAAAAGCAAGTCTTCATGTGAGATGGAGGCGACGAGAATATAAGTGGCAACAATAGTGTAGCCTTTGGACATGGATTAATAAATAAATAAAAAGGGCAATGACCCAATTTTTTTTTAAAAAGTCAAAACTAAATTTAGTCAAAAAATGAAAAACACTTTAAAAAAAAAGTGATACAATAAATTGGATCACCATGCCCGAAGGCTGCATTGTTGCCACCTAGCATCCACATCACCTCCACTTACTTTTGCTCCAGTCCTCATATTTTGGGGTCAGATTCGCGCGAAGATGTGAACATTCATGCATCAATTTTCTTAGAAAATCGGATTCCCACAAATTGAAAAAAAATGGTGGAGCAATAATTTGAAAAAGAGTGAGGCTAGGGAACCAGGTTCTGCAACCAGGATGATGTGGTATCATCAGAGGAGTTTTTTACAACCTCGATATACATGTATACACTTTGAGGATTTTATCATTCTTTCAAGATCATGCCACGTCATCTTGATTGCAAAAACCTGATTTCCACGTACATCTGATCATTTGTATCTTGGTAGTCCACCTGATAGACTAAATTCATAAAACAATCATCCCTATAATTTAATAGGAGCTTAAGGGCTCTCTCAATATTTAGCATAAAAAACAATTAATTATTTTTGGGCAAAAATTAGCTAGGTTATATGACTAGGATGGACTACACCAAAGGCAAGCTTTTTTTTCTTTGGGAAAACAATTTTTTTTTAATTTTTATTTATTAAAGAGAAGAAGAGTTGAGTGTCATTCGATACAACAGAAACAAACATCACTCGTACAACAAAGAATGCCAAGACATCATGAAGGTGTCGAAATTTAATTCCCTAAATTGATTACAATACCCACCCTCCCTAATATCCATCGTAATCGAGTGTTCCGATCTATTAAGCCCTTTTATTTCTCTCCTTCCACACGCACCACGTAAGGAAGTGAGGGATCCTTATCCAAAGCCAATCTGCACACCACGATAGTTTGGCACGAGACCACAAACTTAACCACTAATGAATGGAGCCGTGGAAACTCATATGCTTACCCCAAATTCTGTGAAGAAATTCCTTTAAATGAACTAGAGAATATGCAATGTAGGAGCAAGTGATCAAATATTTCTTCATTCTCATTGCAAAGAACACAAATACTTCCCATGTCGATTCCCCTTTGCCTTAAATTATCTTTAGTCATGATCCTCCCATGCAAAACCAACCAACAAAAGAAGTTGATATGAGGGTGAATTTTCTTTACCCAAACCAAAATTTGCATGAGCTAAAATAAAGGTGTTGAAATGAAGATCATTTAATGGAGCTGCCAACAAATCTGAAAATTCTTTGACAGAAAAACAAACGGACTCACCATTCCATACCAGCCCATTTGAGTCTTCGGCGAGAACTTGATTTTTCAGCAATTGAAAGAAATTTGTAGCCTCCTCTAGCTCCCCTTTGTTGAATGGTCTTGAAAAAAAAAAGTCTGAAGTCTCCCCGTTAAACCAAAAGTTGTTGACACACCTATTTCCCTGATTGCAAATATCAAACAAACTCGGAAATAAAACCTTTAAAGGTTGATTGCTACACCAACAATCATTCCAAAAAGAAATCAACTCCCCATTTGAACATTTAATTGAGGTGTGAGGATAAAAGTCATTTGCACAACGATATATAGACTTCCACATGGTGCACCTAAACATAACATACTTTGTTTTAGCTTCCCATTCTCATCTATTTCGGCTATATTTATCAGTGATTATCGATTTCCATAAATAGTCTTCTTTTTCCACAAACCTCCAAAGCCACTTTGATAACAAAGCAGTGTTAAAGATGCTCATTTGGTGAATTCCAAAACCACCACAAGAATGGAGCAACAAATTTTTTTCCCATCCCACAAAGATTGGTTTGTTGACCATTTTTATTTATTTATTTATTTATTAATCCATGCCCGAAGGCTACATGATAGACCTTATAGGGTTAACCAAACCAGGCCCGAAGGCTACAACACTATTGCAATTTAGCATCTTCGTTGCCTCAATCTTGTATGAAGACTTTCTTTTGCTTCGTTCGACCGCCTCCACCTCGCATGAAGACTTGTTTTCACTTCACTCCAGTCCTATTCATCTAAGTAGCTGCATTCAGTACCCTAAGGCTTATCAATGGTAGAACAATGTGCTCCTAATAATCTAGCAAAAATTCACAAAATCCTAACTGGTGAGTCTCGAACCTGCGACCTCTTACAAGGGGAGTAGATATTCGACTAACTGAGCTACAATTGGTATTTATTTGAAAGCTGCTCCATGGGGCTATTTCGATAGATGGTAACTTTGTTAGAATTTGGTTCAGTCTTGCCTCGAGGCGTAGCTGTTGTGCAACACTTTCTTTTGAGTCAACAAAAGACGTTTTTATTGAAAATGACTTGAATGTATGAGTTTGGCGACACTTAGATCTAATTTTTGGGATTCATTTCCATATCCCTAGTGAAGTATATACACCATGTTGCAACTTTTCAAGATATGCTGCAAAGAATACACAACTTGGTGTCTTGTACAATATTGATCCTCTTGTTGCCTTATTTGGCTACAGCAGAACAATAAGTTGTACGAAGGCAAAAATTGGAATGCTTGTTACGTTATCATAAGAGTGTGAAACTGGCTCAAATTGGTCTCTCAAGTGCTCATCCCTAAGGCAAGATCTGTTGATCCTAATGGATCATCTCTGCTCTGAGTCTTAGGACTAAACAAGTTAATTTGAAGCCCCCAAAGGTGATCTTCTGGAACTTCCCCCATTTAATTGGGCCACAACGAATGTGAACAGCTCTGCCACAGTAATGTTATAACTTGGGGCGTGGTTTTGCAAGATGGCGAAGGCAGGTGCTTGGTGGCAAAACAGATGTTTTTTGGAACTGGGTCTAACAATAGGGTAGAGTTTCTTGCATTTCTAGAAGGTTTGAAGTTATGTGTGGATGCAGGGGTGCATAAGGTCATTGCGCAAATGGGTTTTTTTTTACCCTTAACCCTCCCCACCCTATGCCACCGGGTGGGTTTGAACCTGCGACGTGTGATTCCATCCGCTACACTTCTACCAACTCAGCTAGTGCAACTTTAGTCATTGCGTAAATGGACTCGAACTTGGTTCGGGAATGGTTTTATGATGAATTTAAGATCTCGTCATTTACTTTCGATATGGTAGAAATTCAGAGAGTTGTGTCAGAGCGTCGAGTGTATTATTTGCACCCATGTGATTCGAGAAGCAAATTTGATAGCTTGTGAGCTAGCTAATATTGCTAAATTGGAAAAAATCAATTGAGTACATGATGCTCAAACGCTACCCAGGCGTCCCAAAGCTTTGTTGAGGTTGGATCAGACCCGTACCGCGTATATTTGCATTCCGAAGTAAGGTCCTTTCGTGTCTGGTTGATTCTTTTCTCAGGTAAAGTTTTAATGTCCCTTCGATGGAAGTCATTTTTGATCAGTAATAAAGGTCTGGCATCCCATAGCTACCCCTATCCCTTTGGAGAAAAAAAATAAGGAACACATGTGCTTCTAATAATCAGGCGAAAAATCACAAAATCCTAACTGGCAAATCTCCGACATGCAACCTCTCACCAACTGAGCTGCAATTGATGGAACATACAACATGAATTCTATGTAGCAGTAATGACTATCTTAGTTAGCCTTCATATGTGTTTAAATTTTTCTTTAGGATATTGATGTAGCTTTTGGGCATAGAATCAATTGTTGGACATGATCCTTAGAAAAATTTCAAAATTAAGAATTAAAACTAATAATAAAAGAACATTAGAAAAAACCTAGCGCGTATTATATGATAAAGGAAAAAGTGAGTTAATTATAAGTTCCATATCCTAACTGAGAAATAAATCACACAACGTAGCAAAATATGAAAAAGTGAGTCTCATCCTAGAACATACAAAATATAGCTACTGAAACAAATAAAATGCAGAGATTTTTTTTTTAACCCTTAAATCCTCCTCACCCCATGCTGCTTGTAAGTATCAAACTCAAGATATAGGGGTTAAACCACCCATGCCTTAGCCAACCAATCTGGCCACCTTTGAGATCATAAAACACATATCAAGCTCTTACCAGGAGAAAAACCACTGAGAAGATAAAACCCAATGCCAAAAGACAGATAGGAACCATACTGCTATATTTGAGATTCTTGATACTATTGGGGGATGTTGGATTCATCATGCATATTAGCAATCCAATTGGTGCAGCACTGACAACAGACCCGCTGAGGAAAACAACACTCATGTAGTAGAGAAACTTGACGATATGTGGGCTGCTTGTTTTCCCTATGCTCACTTGGAAAAATCCATATACACCAGCGCTGGCAATGAGCACAATAAGACTCATGATTTTTTTCATCATCCACAAGCTGGGATCTTCGCGTTCCTGCAGTCAGACCGCCAAAAGATATAATTAAAGTTCTAGTAAAAATCCAGGAAATAGATTTAACCTAGAGTAAACAAATGCTCCCCGACTTTGATTTTTCTATTAAAGCTTTTAAGTGTAAAAATAGGAAAAGATAATTATTGATCAATTGTGATAAGCTACCAAACAAAAATACACACAAGTTAATAAACCCGTCATTGATAATTGATACAAACACTTTTTCCTTTTGTTACGTGCAAAGATGCAAGAGTAAGTCTAGGGAGCCATCTTCAGGGGCCACTTTAGGGCCAATTTTTTTTTTTTTTTTTTTTTTTTTTTCCATTTTTTACCCATTCTCTTTAAAACACAACCACAAACACCATTCATAAAAGGAGTAGAAGTGTAAAAAAAATCAAAAAGTGGCATCCATACATGGCTCCCTAGACTTACTCAAGATACAATTAGGGAACGCACCTTTAAAAACATAATAATAATAATAATAATAATAATAATAATAATAATAATAATAATAATAATAATAATAATAATAATAATAATAATAATAATAATTGATGTAGTGGAATCCTATTATTCCTGACCTAGACCTACACAGGGAATGCATATGAGCCAATGACCCCCCGTGTGGCGGCCGATGATACTCCGATGCTTAAGTCAGATAAGGCTTGAGAAATGTGTAATGTTGTAAATTGGGTTCTGCAACTTACCTTTGTTCTATAGTGTACCTTTGAGAAATGTGAAATGTGCAAGTCATCGTGATCAGGCGTCAATAACACTTCCTAGACTCCCACTTTCTAAGCTATCGTCATCCACGCTCAGTGGACTAGGCGTTAGAGCGGACCAAAAGTTGTCGTCATCAGTCGGAGCTGACTAAGCTTTGGTCAGGTTGGGCCTTCGCTTGGCCTCGGGCGTGTAAGTCTGACTTAGGTGTCTTGACTTGCTTAATTCACCTGATAGTCCGATTCTGGAGTCGGATCGTCATAAATTGATTGGACTGAATTTTGACCAGATTTGAAGAACAACAACAAAATTTTAATAGAGCGGATACCTTGGATTTATTGATAATACCATCGTAGACGTGCTCTGTCTTCTATGAGCACTGAAGGCCTTTGCGTATTTGCATGTGCTGGGCGATTCTCCGTCTATTGGGCCGGATCTGGCGGTGCACTCACTTGGGCCCACTAGTTGGCTGGGATCTGATGGGAAAATCTTTGTAGATCGGCGTTCCATGTGTATGATGTAGATTGCGAGACGGTTTAGCATCGATTACTCCCCTAGTTAATGAGGCTGCGTGCAAGACCATTAATTCAATGAATGCGGACTCATGCAGTTGCAATTGGAACTGTCGTTTCCCTATTTCTCGTAAGGTATTTAATGTTGACGTAACTGTTAGTTGATTTCGATTCGTGAACTGTCATGCCTATAAATAGGTTGGTCTTCACCGTTTCAAGCATTGCAATGAACGTTGTAGACTATGCTTAGGACTCTCCAAAGGCTAAAGGAAGATCTTCGTTGTTGAAGACTTTGAATATTCCGACATTTGCAGTAATGAATCTTAACGAGAATTGCTATTATGAGATGCCACCTGCTTCGGGTGAGCACCCAATTGATTCCATGAGATCTTGTAATTTCTTCTTACATTTCGTAGAAGAAGTACAGACTCCCCATCAAGGGTCAAGTATGTCTTCCATCTTCCGTTGTTCTCGAGTTACCTCCTAACACTTCTTCTAGCAGATGATATTGGTAGCTAGTTTCGAGGTGGTTGTTCCTACCGTATGTACTGGACTTCACTCATGTCGCCACAGCCGAAAGGCAGATTGGCAGATCGGAGGTTAGTTGGTCATGGCCTACACTGTTAGGAAGATAACTCTGCATCACCCTAGGCATCCCTCATTTGAGAGGCATCCCCATCTGGCTTCTTCTGCTTTTATCACTTTCGAAAGGTTGATTTGGTGGAGCATAGAACGAAACGCGTAGCTGTGGCATACTTTAAGTACTAATGCTTTCACTTTCGAATCCTCTTCTAGAGGTAGATTGATGGAGCAAATTATCATCGCGCGTTCCAACAGACAAATACGTGCGCCAGACTTAGATACTTGTAATGTGTAAAATTTTGTACTAGTAAGTCGGGAAAGCTTTGTAACAACTTCCTTAGTAATCAATAAAATATGTTTTCTATAATTCGTATTTTATTCCTTGAATGAATTTGTATCATATAGGCTTGTGCGAACAAATCTTTTAAACTGAAAAACAAAGAAATCAAAACAATAAGATAGTTTGACTCTTAGCAGGGTCTAAGCTAATCTGGCCCTGAAGGAGACACGCATGGTCCTGGCTCAGATTGTGTAGCTCCTTTGGCGAAGTGTCACATTTTGCCAATGCTAATGAAGTTACTGAAAAGTGAACTCCGTGCAGGCGAGCCGTTCATCACCGGTTGACAGCTTTTGGAGTAGGCACCTATTTATTGAAGCGTTGTTACTTAGTTTTGTATTGGACTGGATTGTGTCTCCAGTGCTGAATTCTGGCTCTTCGCATAGTTGAGCCTTGATTGTCGGAGCCTTGTCCTTGTGCATTTGGGGTGATTCATTCCCCTTATTCGAGCCCGATGTCTGATGTGTTTGTCCTGCGAGCTCGAGCTGTAATTGCTGACAATCCATCTGTTTAAGCGCTGCGTAATGGCAGTCTCGCGTTGCAGGTTGATATCCTCGAATAGTTCCTTGGGCCTGGTTGGATGTGTATTTGATGCATTGGTGTAGAGTATATACTACTGTCTCCATATTATGGAGCCAAGGCCTTCTCAGGATGATGTTGTAGGTGGACGGAACGTCAACTACCATAAACTCCTCGATGAGGAACTTTCGTAACTGTGATTCTCCTGCCACTACCATAAGATTGATTTTCCCAATAGGAAAGCATTTCTCACCGCTGAACACGATCGTGGGGTGAGTGGTGGATGTTAAGTATTTCTCCTGGAGTTGCATATTGCGGAATGCGTTGAGAAACAGGACGTTGAGGGAGCTTCCTGTGTCCACCAAGGCCCTTTTCACTTCCCACTTCCCAATGAGAACCGAGATGACCAAAACATCATTGTGAGGAGAATGGATGCCTTAGAGGTCCTTGTCCGTGAATGACAATGGTCAGATCAGACTCTAAATGCATGCGTGGTGCCCTTGTCGGTCCTCGCATGGGGTTGTGTCCACATATTGAGGAACGTTCTTTTTTCTGGACCAGTTGGACTGTTCTCCTTTCGGACCGACCCCATGAAGGACATATATGACGCTAGAAGCTTCCTTCTCTTTCTCATTGACGACATCTTGCATTTCCATTGCCCGCTCTTGTTTTTCCTGATCCAGTACTCAATATCGCCTCTGAGACTTTTGTAATCCTCGATGTCGTGGCCGCCCTCCATGTGGAAGGAGCAGCATTTGTTGTTGTCGCGCTGGGCGAGATTTCCTTGTTGTTTGGCGAGCTCTTTAAATTCTTCCCAATTCTTGATGGAACTGAGGATGTTGGACGGACAGACATTGAGAGGAATGACAGATTTAGACCTGACGAAATTGGAGGCCTTATCTTGCTCGGTGCGGCCAATGTCAGGCTTACTTTCGTTGCGCTTCCTCTTGCTCATGTCATCTTCCTCCTGTTTCTTTCCCTTTTTCTTGTCATTTGGACTAGAGGGTTTCTTCTCAGATTTCGCCTCCTTCTTGGCGACCTATATTTTTTCGATAGTGATATATCTTTGAGCGCCCTTCAGTAAGTCCGCCATGTCAGTTGGTGGTTCAAGAGTGAGAAAGTCATAGACTTGCCTCTCCTAATTGGACCCAAGGTGAAGGTCGTGACTGAGGTGTCATTGTTGTAGCCATCAATGATGGTCAACTCATCATTGAAGCACGTGGCATATTCCCTCAATGTCTCGTTCGACTTCTATTTGAGTGTGAGCAGGTAATGCAGACCCTTCACGATTCGTTGACTTTCGACAAATCGGGTGAGAAACATTTTGGCCAGCGTTCGTAATGAATCAATGGACATCGGAGGGAGGCTGTGGAACCAGGTCAGCGTTGACTTCTTTAGGCTGGTGGCAAATGTCTGACACATTACTGCTTCAGAGTTTTATTTGAGCACCATCACATGCTGATAATGGTGCAAATGTTCGGACGGGTCCGAAGTCTTGTCGTAAAACTTCATCTTTGGTGGGTTGAGCTTATTCGGGAGTGGTTTGTTCATGATGTGGTCCATGAACGGTGGAACAGTGAGGCTGAACAACACATCAGGATTGGTGGCCCCAAGAAGCAGGGGGTTCCGTGAGGCGAGTTTGTCGGCCCTGGACGCTGGGTCATCATTGGTTGCTCCTCCGCCCCTGGTCTAGTGAGAACCAACAAGGGCATTGTGACTTTCCCCCACGCGCCCTCTGGTGCCTTTTGGAGATGGGGCTCTTTGCTGCTCCCAGTCTTCTTATACGGGTGAAGGATTCTACTGAATGAGCATTTCAACCACTCGTATGATTTGCTGCATCTAGGTTGATAGTAGATCCATCTTAGGGTTCGTCGTGGCTGCTACCGGCACGGGGGTTCGAAGTGGTTTCCTCCGTGGTGCTGGTGGCACTAGAGCATGCTGCACTACGCCGGTTCAAGGGTTCGAGGGCTCAACAATGTCTCCATTTTGTGAGATCTTGTGGTCGCCATCTTTCTGCACTGTAAGGAAGGGTGGTACTATTTTTTTTTTCTGAGGAATTTTGTCGTTCCCCACAGACGGTGCCAAACTAATGTAGTCGAATCCTGTTCTCATTGATCTTGGCCTAGACCTGCACAGGGAACCCACGTGAGCCATCGACCACCGCGTGGCAGCCGATGGCACTTTGATATGCTTAAGTCAAATAAGGCTTGAGAAAGGTGTAATTTTGTAAATTAGGTTTTGTAGCGTACCTTTGTTCATCAACCTTGTCTTCTATTTATAATGCGAGCGTCCTTGTTCGGCTAGGCTTTTGGTGGCGCAGTTTAGAGAAAGTGATCTTGGTGGAGATTCGTTCCTAGTTGGGAATCGTCCATGTAAGAGAGTTTTCCTACATGATTTGTGGTCCTAGATCTGCGGGAGATTATTCCCTCTGTGAGTGTTGTCCATGCAAGGGAGTTTCCATGCATGAATTATAATCTGTTATTTTTTTCCTAGTCGGAATCAATGTATTGTTGACCTGCCCGTCTTGGGTCGATCCCCCATATACTTGCCTTATCAAGGCTTACACTTGCCTTTATCAGGGTTTACATGTATTGGGTTTCACCGCGTGACGTATGGGCTTATTAGGGTGCTGCAGTTTGGTCATGTCCCCTGGACCCTGCCAAAATGGGCTTAGTTTCTCTGGGCTTTGCCAGGATTGGGTGGGCAATCAGGCCCGCTTAACTCTGCTGACGAGATTATCATAACACGTGTACACCGCAGATGAAAGGACGACATGGTGTATCATCAATAATAAAATTAATAATAATAATAATAATAATAATAATAATAATAATAATAATAATAATAATAATAATAATAATAATAATAATAATAATAATAATAATAATAATAATAATAATAATAATAATAATAATTGATGAGATAAATCAATTGACGCAGCCGTACACGTGGCATGGGCCAACCCTAACACGAGGAAGGCTTCAACGCGGATCCATTCTTAAATTATTGTTCAGCCCGTAAGTCAAGTTTCGAAGCCCAAGTCACGCCAGCCCAAAAAGCACGGGTCTTGAGGCTTGGCCCAGGACAATAAGGCCCGAACACAGATCTCTAAGTTGTCATAAGCCCGAGATCCACTCATACAAATCAGCTCTTAGCCCAATCAGACTATGGGTCCTAAACAAAGCTAAGTGCCGAAGAGACTCAATCGTGCCCAGGTAAGATTTTGGGAGGAGATCTCCTCCCTCCATCACGCCCTTGATAGCAGAGACAATTGTGGAGAGAACACTTACTACTTAAGGTGAGAAAGGGAAGAAAAAAGGTACACATACACATTCCAAGTTACATCTAGTATTCACTATTCCTTCCACCGTTACCTGAATTAAGCATCATCTTCGTCCACCACAGCAGTGGTCCCAGGCTTACCACTGCTTGTTTATCAAACTCGAGATCAACAAGGACGAATTTGGATGTATCAATAACTGATCCGTCTATATTCATTCATGTTGACTTTGACCTACAAAAATGAGCGGCAGTGAACCAGAGACCACCGTGTTGGCTGCCCTTGCATTCGACGGTAAGTCAGGTTCTTGAACAAGGATGGAGTCAGACTGATAAAATTAGGGTTGCATACATTTTTCGTTTGTTTTGTTCCCCCTTATATAATGAGAGCATTTTACTCCTTAATTGACTCTACCTATGAATGTGCAATGGAGGGAGGAGGTCGCACGTAGAATCTCCCCTTATCAAGTTATGTCCATTTAGGGTTCTTTACCCATCCACAACTAGTATTCTTGGGTACTTGGTTCTCTTTAGGACTCATTGCTTAATTGGGCCACGAGTGGTCTAAATGAGCCTTGATTTCAATTATCCCAAGGGTCTGTCTTCTGGCCTTATTGTCCTAGACCAAGCTCTAAGACTTTCGCCAAATTGAGCTAATGTAATCCGGGCTTGATCACATGACTCACAGGCTAAACTGGGCCTGACTTTGACCTGGCTTGGGCCTGGTCTGTCTTGGCCCTTTTCCATTAGAGTTGATATATGCCACATGTTCGGATGTGATTGGATGATTGTTTGATGTCTCATCAGTAACTCCCCCAAGTTAGTGGGGCTGCATGTAGGGCCATTAACTCACCAAGTAAGAACTTGTGCAGCGCATTGATTGCTTAATTCAACGTCTCTTCAAATTTTGTGCATCATTTATTGCCGATGTGATTGTTGGCTGATTGTTTTCCCAAACGCCAGGCTTAATAAACTCGACTTGGTTGGATTTGGTTGTATCCCTAGTGTTTACAGAGCTTCCGCTGTATTCTGTCCTCAATTTTAACTATAACCCATAGCAAAATTCAACTATTTCTCAATGGCGCACAGCGGTTCTGGAATGTTCTCTTGCTTCAGTCTCCTTAGGGAGTTGTTGATGAAGGAAGTGAATTTGTTTGAACCTTGTCGTCGGTACCAAATGTCTCTAGCCCAACCACTGTCTAATGGGTGGAGAATCCTGGTTGTAATTCTAATCAGTGCGGGGGAGGCGAAGCTCCACTTGTCGAAGAAGTCGCCGCACTCGTCGACCTGCATCGTGATGAATCCTAATGGGATTTTTGCTTTGAGGGATCCCGCTTGCTTGGATTTTTTCCCATACGCTTTTCAAGAGATGGCATAAATATTGTTTCTATCTAAAGAACAAGTCAAGGGTACCACCTTGATTCCGAGGATCTTTTATCATTTATCAGAAGCTGCATCTAGGGCATATTCTTTATAAGACATAAAAACAGGGTCAATTCCCAGTATGTATTCTGGTAGATATTTGTTCGCAAAGTTCTTTCCCCCAAGCTTCACTGGTTAATGCTTAATGTGTATAAGCTTTCGCTTTGATTAGTCGATTAAGCTTGTGTAAAGACCTTTGCTTAATCAATAAAGCTCGACTTTTCCTTGTTTCATATTTGCGTTCATGCTTTAGGAATAGGTCTGAGCGGACTAGAGTTGAATAATACAAGCCACTTTAATCCTAAATAGGACTATGCTGAATGGAAGTCATCTTGGTTCGAGCGGACTAGACTTGATAATGACATTTTAATCCTGAATAGACTATGTTACGGAAGCCATCTTGGTCCAAGCGATCTAGACTTGATAATACCAGCCATCTTAATCCTAAATAGGACTAGGCTAGATAGAAATAATCTTGGTCTGAACGAATTAGACTTAATAATATTATCAATCTTACTACTAAATAGGACTGGGTTAGATGGAAGTTGTCTTGGTCCGCATGGACTAGACTTAAGCGGATTAGGTAACTTGGTTGTGGCAAGTTTTCGTCATCATTAATAGGACTAGACTCGGCCGTTGTGCGCCATCGTGGTTCTTCATACGGACAAGGTCACTTAGATGTGGCAAGTTGTCATCATCCTGAATAGAACTAGACTCGGCCATTGTGCGTCGTCGTGGTCCTTTAGACGGACTAGATCACTTAGATGTGGCAAGTCGTCGTCATCATCCTAAATATGACTCGATTCAGTCGTAGTGCCCCATCGTGGCCCTAAACCAGACTAGGCTTGCCCCTACATGTAGAATTGGATATGAAATGAAACTTTTAATGAGAGCATCTTTATTGATAATACTTCTTTAAGTGTTCTACAATCCATGGTCTTTTAAGAGTTTCACCATTCGGGTTCTCTAATCAGTAGGTTCTGGGCCTATAGATTTTAGGCCCCTTACCAGTTTGGATTCAACTTGCCCGCTCCTAGCTTTTTTGTGTTTGGCTGGGTTTTTATGAATATCTAATTGCCAACTTCACCCTCTCAAGGCTTGCCCTTGTTATTGTAGTACTGAGCCATTTTTGCTGGTAGGACTCCATTTTGATGGAAACTCCATCTTTCATTTCTTCGAGTAGATCTAGTCAACTCTCAGAGCTTCATCATTGTCCTCCAACCTGAATTCCTCTGTTCTGAATATTGGCATCCCTAGTTCCACTGGGACCATCGCCTTGGATCCATAGGTGAGAGCAAATGGTGTCTCTCCGGTCAGAGTTCTCTTTATGGTCCAGTAAGCCTAGAGGATACGTGGTAGCTCAGGTATCCAAAATTCTTTAGCTAATTTGAGTTTATTTTTATGGCGTCCAGTATAGTCTAGTTGGTGACTTCTGCTTGTCTGTTGGCCTGGTGGTGTCCCGGTGCTGAGTAGTGGTGACTGATCTTCAGATTGTCACAAAGTTTATTCACCTTTTTGTCTTCTAACTAGGTATCGTTATCACTGATCAATGTTTTCGAGATACCGAACCTGCAGATGATGGACTTCCAACGAAAGTTTCTTAATTGGATTCTCTCATAGTTTAGATAGCGGTACCTCTACCCATTTGGTGAATTAATCGACGGCTACAAGGAGAAATCTCTTATTCTCGTCCATTCCCCATGTGCGAAGGGCCATGGGGTTGTCATTGCGACTAGGTTATGAACTGACATATGGGTGTACGGAGCTTACCTTTGACATTTATGACATTTTCAGATCAGGTCTTTAGCCTCTTGATGCATCTTGGTTCATTAATACCCTAGGGTGAGGGCTTTGTGGGCCAATGTCCTCCCTCTGGGATGGTTCCCACAGATTCCTTCATGAATATCTCTAAGGACATACTTTGCCTAGCCATCTGAGTAGTGGGCAAGTTGCCGATTTCCAGTATAGTTTGTTATTGACAAGTGTATACCATACCCAAGGATTGTTTTTTAAGTTAATTTCAGTTTCCTGATTTTAAGAAATATTTCGGTTTAAAGAAAAAACGTAAAAATTTTGAAGATACATGATATATATGTGAAACTGAAATTAACTTAAAATATATGAAAAAATAAGATGCAAGTAAATAAATCTATTAAGCACATCTAATGAAGCCTAAATACCATGAAACAAGCATGAAATCAACATATAATTAGAAAATCAAGGGGTGTTTCAAAATTTAATATATAAGTAGAAGAAGTAATACTTAGAAAATATGGGTTGGTTTAAAAAATCAAAAAATAGTTATAAAAAATGATAATTAGAAAAAAAAATCGAAAATTATTAAAAAAAGCCTCAAAATTGTTTCGAAAAATGTAATTTTGATAGTTGATTCTTTTTATTTTTACGAAAAAATCTCAAAAATTTTGAAAAAACCCTAAAAATTGTAATTTTTTCTTTCACCCTTTTTATTTTCATAATTTTAAAAAATGAAATTTTTGCCGAAATTTTGCTAGATTTTGCGAAATCACATTCCTTGACCGTACCTTACGAGCTTCAAATTTTTCTGCTGGGAGGACTCCATTTCTAATGTACCTTACCAAGGGACTCATCCAACTAGTTTCCTCATTGGTGGAGATCGGCCTCGTGGAGTTCTTCTTCCTGCAGAGTCGACTTTTCTTGGAGCCATCTATTGCGAATGCGACCATCTTGGCCAAAGCATCAGCTTCCTAGTTGTCCATTCTGGAACAACGTCGGAGTAGAATTTTCTTAAATCCCTTCATGGCGTCAATTGTTTTTCACAATAAACCAACATTCGAGGGTCCTTAGTGTGAATTCGCCATTCACCTGGTTGACTACTAGTTGGAAATCACTGAATACTGTGATGTCTTCTATTTTGATTCCTTTGGTCAATTTCAGCCAATTTATGAGGGCCTCATTTGTTGTTTCGTTGTTGGAGGTGCTGAAGTCGAATCTGATGGCTTTCCTTAGGGTTATTCCTTCTGGGTTATAGACAAATATCCCAGCCCCACTTCCTTTCTCGTTGGATGACCCGTCACGTCACATGATCCATCCTTGTGGATTGGTTCGTAGTTCTCACTTTCTTCTCGACTCTTTGGCTTTGGTTCTCCTACTCTAGTGAACTCAACAATGAAGTTCGCTAGCACTTGCACTTTGATGGTCATTCTCGGAGTATAGAAATATCAAACTGTCTCAGTTCTACTAACCATTTGACCTTCTTTCCTGATAACTCTGGTTTGTGCAATACTGACCGGAATGGATACACAGTAAGGACTGTTATAGAATGAGCTTGGAAGTAAGGATTCAACTTTTTGGAGGAGGTAACTAGTGCTAAGGCCAGTTTCTTCAGATTGGGGTAGTTAGCCTATGCCTCAACAAATATTTTACTGACGTAGTAAACTGACTTCTGTTTCCCCTTGTCTTCCCGGATAAGGGCTTAGCTGCCTTCGTGTTTTGAGACTGAGAGGTACAAGTAGAGTGTCTCTTCTGGAATAGACTCTTACAACAACTTTGTGCTCCCCATGTAAGCTTTTAGATCCTGGAATGCATGTTCACATTTTTCACCCCATTGAAATTCCTTATTCCCTTTTAGAATTTTGAATAAGGTAAGGCATCTGTCCAAAGACTTGGAGATGAACCTAGGTTGCCGCCATTCTAGTCAAGCTTTGAACACCATTGGCATTTGTAGGTGACCTCATGTCGAGAAGAGCCTGATACTGTTTCAGGCAAACTTCTATTTCCCTTTGGTTGACTATGTTGTCTAGGAATTTTTCGAATTCTACTCCAAATGTGCACTTTTGCAGGTTGAGCTTCATTCGGTACTTACGAAGCTGGGAGAAGGCCTCTTGGAGGTTTGCAATGTGGTCGGGATAGTGGAGGAATTTTACCAGCATGTCGTCGATGTAGACCTCCATTGTCTTCCCAATTTGTCCTTTGAACCTGCGATTGATCAAACTTTAATATGTGGCTCCCACGTTTTTCAATCCAAATGGCTTCACCTGGGAGAAGTATATGCCCCTGTCGGTTATGAAGAAGGTTTTCTCCTGGTTCGGTGGGTGCATATTGATCTGATTGTATTCAGAATATGCATCCATGAAGCTGAAGAGGCTATGTCTGAAATCGTCAATGATCTAGTCTATTTGGGGAATGGAAAACTGTCTGAAAGGTTATCCCGTTATTACAGGCAAGCCTTGTTGAGGTCTGTGTAGTCCACGCAAACTCTCCACTTTTTTTTTTTTACTACGACTATATTCGTCAGCCAGACTGGATACCGGGATTTTCTCATCATGTCGGTTTTCGATAACCTTTTTCAATTAGCAACTACTGGCAGTTTGATCTTTCCAACCAGTTAATATCTCTCTCCAATGAAGCAAATCATGGCTTGGTTGACGGGCGTCAACTTCTATTTTTTCCTGCATTCTGAGGAATGCGTCTAGAAACAAGATGTTGATCGAGTTGCTTGTGTCAAACAGTGATCTTCTACGTCCTACTTTGCTTCCCAACCGAGATAACCAAGGCGCCATTGTGCGGGAAACAAAATCCTCGCATTTCCCGCTTTGTGAATGCAAACTCGGAGCTGGGCCTTCTACACAGACATGGTGAACATGACGATCCTCGTAATGAAATCTGATCCACATATCTGATATTTACAATGATCGGTTAGAGTGTTCCCCCTATTCGTATGCACCATGCAGGACACATATAATGTCTGGAATCATTTCTTCGACCTCCCGCACATGCTCCTATTTCTCTTTTCCTCGGGAATATTGCCTTTCACCGAGGCTAACAAGTTCTTTTAATCTCCATTTTGACCCAATATTTATTTTTGGTGGTTTTATTTATTCACTGAACCCATCCTGGTGATCTTGACATGTCGAACCTAGTAAACATTTTATTTTATTTACATTAATTAACCTCCAATTCTAATCTATCTTTGTGGTTCGGTAGGTTGGATACTTGGAGTTAGTGCCTATCACTACAAAAAAAAGCTTCAATAGCTACAAATACTAGTGACGGTTTTTTGATACCGTCGCTAATTAAAAGATTTGCGACGGCAAAAGACCGTCGCTAATGCTTTTGATAGTTGACTCAACCCATAATCATAAAAACCGTCGCTAATTATTTTGCGACGGCACAAAACCGTCGCTAATTATTTTATTAGCTACTGTTTTTTAGCCGTCGCTAAGTTTTACAAAAAAAAGTTGGCAGCTACGGTTTTTGCCGTCCCTAAAAGGTTTTTTTTATTAGCGACGGCAAAAAACCGACCCTAATTGATTTTTTTGAAAAAAAATATTATACACAAAAACATTTAGCTACGGTAAACATCCGTCGCTAAGTATTACAAAGATTTTTTTATTAGCGACGGCAGAAAACCGTCGCTAATTGATTTTTTGAAAAAAAAAATTATACACAAAACATTTAGCTACGGCACAAAACCGTCGCTAAATTTTTTTTTGAAAAAAAATCCACGTCACCGATCCGCGTGAAACCTCATCTCAACCGTCAATAACACCCAAAAGCTTTAGCTCAATCCAATGCACTAAACCAAACCTTGTCACCGATATGCGTGAAACTAACACAACCAATCCCCTTCAATTACCTCTCTCTATATAAATTTAAATTTTCTCTACCAACCAAATTAAACAAAAAATTTCTCTCAACAAAAAATTTTCTCTCAACCCACAGAGAAGAAACCCATAGAGAAGAAGTATGCCGCCTCCCTAGCTGCAAGAGATCTCAGATCTGAGATCTGAAATCTCAAATCTCGGAGATCAGATAGATTTGATCTCAGATATTCTATAGATCGATTTTTTTATTTTTTTGTGGTTTTTTGTCATTTTTGTATGGATTCTTTGTAAAAACATTTTGTAATTTTTTGTATGATATTCTAGAGATTCTGTGACGGTATTGCGACGGTTATTGAGAAAGAATCCATACAAAAATTACAAAAAACCAAAAAAAAAAAAAATTATTCGCTCCATAGAATATCTTATCTGATCTCTTGAAATAAGGAAAGGCGGGGAAGGGAGGGGAGAGGGAGGCGGCCGGGAGATCTCTGCTGCTGGGGTCTCCTCTGTGGGCTGAGAGAAAATTTTTGGTTGAGTTGGTTGGTAGAGAAAATTTAAATTTATATAGAGAGAGGTAATTGAAGGGGATTGGTTGTGTTGGTTTCACGCGGATCAGTGACGTGGTTTGGTTTAGTGCGTTGAATTGAGATAAAGTTTTTGGGTGTTATTGACGGTTGAGATGAGGTTTTATTTTTGTGTATAATTTAAAAAAAAAAATCAATTAGCAACGATTTTGGGCCGTCGCTAATAAAAAAATCTTTGTAAGCCTAGCGACGGTTTTTTGCTGTAGCTAAATGTTTTTGTTTATAATTTAAAAAAAAATCAAATAGCGACGGTTTTAATAAAAAAATCTTTGTAAGCTTAGCGACGGTTTTTGCCGTAGCTAAATGTTTTTGTTTATAATTTAAAAAAAAAAAAATCAATTAGCGACTGTTTTGGGTCGTCGCTAATAAAAAAATCTTTGTAAACTTAGCGACGGTTTTTTGCCGTAGCTAAATGTTTTTGTTTATAATTTAAAAAAAATCAATTAGCGACGATTTTGGGTCGTCGCTAATAAAAAAATCTTTGTAAACTTTTCGACAGTTTGTTTGCCGTAGCTAAATGTTTTTTTGTATATATTTTATTTTTAAAACTTAGCGACGGCTCATTTACTGTGGCTAAATATTTTTTTTTCAAAAAATCCATTAGCTACGATATTCTACCGTAGCTAATAATTTTTATTTGTAAAGCTTAGCGACGGCTAAATGTTATATATATATATATTTTTTTAAAATCCATTAGCTATGGTAGAATACTGTAGCTAATGAAGTGTCGTCGCTAAATGTTTTATATATATATATATATATATATTTTAAATCCATTAGCTACGGTATTCTACCGTAGCTAATGTCTTTTATTTTTAAATCTTAGCGACGGCTAAGATACCGTCGCTAATACAAGAATTAGCGACAGTTTTAAGCCGTTGCAAAATATTTAGCGATGGATTTTTATAATTATGGGTTAAAACAGTATCAGCATTAGCGACGGTTTTTTGTAGTCACAAATCTTATAATTAGCGACGGTATCAAAAAACCGTCGCTAGTTTCTGTAGCTATTAATGTTTTTTTTTTGTAGTGTTGGTCGGTAGATCAAGTCGTATTGGCTCGACTCGCCTATTTCATGAATTTTTTATAAGCATCTGGGAGGAAGTTGTTCACCCAACTTTTCTCTAATGAGAGCTGAGCTAACTGCTACAATTGAAAATACCAACTAGAAGTACATGTTCTCTCCTGGATTTGTTTGTTGATCTACTTAAGGATTGATTCAAAGTTATTGTTCTACTAGTGAGACTTTGAATTTATGTTGGAGTTAATGGTGATATCGTGTCAAGTAGTTGTCTTATTTGCTTTTATGATCCCCAGACTTCATGTATGTTAATGTTGTTTTTCATTCAACTTTGCTCTTAGTCTGTTGACTTAGAAATATTTTCATTGATGGCGCAAAAGCTTGATTGGCCTCATTCATGAGTTTCCAATATGCTAAGTCGGAACTTAAGCATAACTTGACGATTTAGAAATTAATCATAAATTAAAATCTATATTTATCTGGAAATTGCATGGAAATATTGTGTGGTTTGTTGACTGCTTGACAAAACTTAAACGAATTTAAGTAGTTCTGAGTAAGATGTTTTTATGCTTGGTGATTGATTAATTGAATTACTCACTCATGGAGAGTGTCATCCTAAACTGAGAGGCGATCCTCTACTGAGGCATTTTGCTTGTGTGGTCTGCTGACCTCTTGACTAAAACAAATTTAATTAGTCCTGAGTAAGATGTTTCTATGCTCAATGCATGATTAAGTGAATTACCCACTCACGAAGAGTGTCATCCTCTACTGAGGTGTATATAAATGTTTACATTTCTGAATGTCTTTTGCTGAAGGACATGTAGAATAAATTTTCGTGTTTTACTATTTTAGCTGAAGATAGTGTGTTCTCTGCTGATAAGCAAAATAACATATCCTCTACTGAGGTATATGTAAATATTTGTTCGGATCTTTTAAGCAGGATCTCCCTTCATTAGTGGCAGCCTCTTCAACCGAGGTTGTTTTTTTAATCTCGTGGATAATTTGACTGATCGGAACGAAGAACTCTATGTATGGTCGACCGGATGAGGAGTCTCTTATTGGAGAGTGTGTTCTACGCTTGTTACCCATGTTCTTTTATCCTTATTTTAGTCTGCATTCGTTTGTGCTGGTTGACTATGTTTATCGGGTACATCCGGTGCTTTAGCACTATCTTTTTTGTCATCCTACAATGCATATCGTTCTACCATGGCGAAGATTTCAGAAAGAATTTCGTTTGGTTTCATGGTCAATTTGCCAAACTATTGTTGAATTGTAGGCATACCCTTCTTGAAAGCTAAGGATGCAAATTGGTCATCACACCCATTTATGCTCGCACTTTCTACCTTGAATCATTTGATGAAGTCTCACAGCGATTTATTTGACTTTTTCTTCAGGTTGATGAGGTGATCAACATGTTTTTTGATGGTTCGATAAGATGAATACTCCTTTGTGAAAACAATGGAGAGATCTACAAAGTTATTGGTCAACTGATGGGTCAAAGTGTGGAACCAATGGGGTACTCCTTGTAAAGTCATAGCGAATATTTTGCACATAACTGGGTCATCTTCTTTGTGTTGAGTCATGACACTTCGGAAATTCTTTAAGTGTCTCTCAGGATCAAAATCTCTTTTGAAAGGGGTGAAGGTTGGTGTGGTAAACCTTGCTAGTGGAGGATCCCTTTCAATGTCATCTGTAAAAGATGAAGTGTTTAACAAGGCCAAATTTTTTTGTAGAATCATCTGGAATTTCCATGATTCACGAGTTTCTCAACTACTCATTGACCATTTGTTCTACATCATCCACTCCTAATTAAGAGCCTGGGTGCATCTTGTTGATTGGCTGCATGGGAGAGCAACCTATACCGCTCTGCGACATGGTGGTTTCAGGACAGTATAATGATCTAGATCTGGTCATCTGCGATGTTCACATCCATCGGGATTTTGTTTTCTGCACCGGCTACTCATATTTGGCGTCATCTGTGACCCCAGCCATGGGTGCACAATTGTTTGGGAGCCAAACCTTGAAAAGTCTCATGTTTCAGGCCCGAGCCTAGGGTGCACATTTGCTCGTGGCCCTAATCTTGAATGAATGCTTCAAGATAGATTATTTTCCCTCAGTGGATGACTACTTTTGCTCCCATGCGCATGGTCTACTAGCAAATGACGATGTGTCTTCTTCCTTGGTTGTTCACTCACTAATCGCTCTACCACCTGAGTTTGGTCCTCCAATTTAGTCAAATTAGTGATCTGGGCTCAGTTGTTGGGCTAAAAATTGCAAACAATGGTCTGCCTTCAATGGCATATCTACTACCAGTGGTTGTTCGCCGGTGGCGGCGATGGTAGCCCAATATGGGCAATGGACTGTGCAACATTATTTTTGCTAGTTTGGTTTCGAGTTCCCACCACTGTGTTGAAAAAGAAATTGGATTTAAAAGTGTTTATGAAAGAAAATACAAAGTGAATGAACGGAGGAATTTTTTTTATCAAAGGAAGAGAACTTGCAATGAGTTTTGTGGAGCAATTTGCATAAAATGAATATTAATTCTTGAGAGCGGTGTGGTGTCTGCCACGGGTACTCCAATGTCAAAGTTAGAATAATGTCTATCAGAAAAATATGTATTTTTCTATGTTTTTAGAGAGAATTGGGAATAAAAAAAAGTTACCTCCAAATGGTTTTGTGTTTGGCTATTTATAGAGGCAGAACGAGTCAATTGCGGGCAGATGAGTGAGACACGTGGCAGATGAATGAGTCATCTACTTGCAGGCATTGTAATTTCTCTTAGGTAGTTTTAACTTCTGCCAACAGTTGTAACTTTTGTCAACGGTTGTAACTTCCCTTATTTAGTTGTAATTTTCGTCAATGATTGTAACTTTCCATTGATGGTTACAACTTTCCATTTGGAGAGACCTCTCCTGCAGGTTTGAGTGCTCAGCTGAGCATGGTGGTCAACGCCGAACACTATTCCTCTGCTAAAAAAAAATGTTCTGCCAAGTTGCATTGGGCCCATACTTGGGCTTTCTGTACTTGTATCTCTCATGGGTAATCTTCGGGCTTCTCGGGAACAGCCCAAATCTTCGAGCTTCCTTATCCTGTTGCGCAAAGGATTATTTTTGGCTCCCACAAGTTTGATTCAAGCTCTCACTGAGAGCACCAATTTGTGGATGCAAATTTTTATCGGATCACGTGCTGATTATGCGGAGTAATCTAATATATAAGATGAAGAAAGATTTTTGACACCGATTGTTGTCCGTCATGGGGACTCCGATGCAAAGTTAGAATAATATTCTAAAAAAAATGTTTGTTTCTCTATGTTCTTAGAGAGAATTGAGATTCAGGAAAGTGTTACCTGAAGATGACTTTGTTTTTCACTATTTATAGGGGCAGGAGGAGCCAACTGCTTGCAGATGAGTGGGACACGTGGCTGATCGGAAGCCAATTGCCCATAAATGATTGAGACACATGGCAGATCGAGAGCCAACTAATCGTAGCCGAGTGAAACATGTGGCAGGTCGGGAGCCAACTAATCGTAGCCGAGTGAGACACATGGAAGGCCGGGAGCCATTGATGGATGTAACTTCCCACTGATGGTTGTAACATTTTGTTGGTGGTTGCTACTTCCCGTAGATGGTTGTAACTTCTATCAAAGGTTGTAACTTTTCGTAAATGATTGTAACTTTCGTTGACAATTTTAACTTCTCGTTGATAGTTATAACTTCTCATTTGGAGATACCTCTCCAGTAGGTTTGTGTGCTCAGCTAAATATAAGGATGGCAGTGGGGAGGATTTTCAAGGATATCCGCCCCACCCAATCCGTATGGGGTGGATTTGGATATGGCTAAACGGGTTTTGGGGCGGATACAGATATCCAAATAACATCCGTAGAATATTCGGGGCGGATACGGATTTGGCCATATCCGCCCCATGGATATCCGTTTAAGTATGAAATTTACATCGATACCCCTGGCCCTTTAAAAGGGAAAAAAAAACCTACCCATAACCCATTCGCTCTCAGACTCAAGAAGAGAAAAAAAAACCACCCAGCTCTCAGACTCTCCCTTTTTTTTGGTGAATCTGAAGAAATAGAACAATTTTGAAACAAGGGGAAGATCCGGTGGAGTTCAAGAAGAAGAACCCGGTGGAGATCTGAGACATCTGCTTGGTCTCGAGTGACGGTGGTGCGGATCTCGGCCTCTCGGGGTAGGAAGAGATCTGAAGATGAAGAAAATTTATTGATGAAAAAAAAAGATCTTCATCTTCTTATTCTTGATGAAGATCCATGTATGTAAAAAAATTTAGAGATGAAAAAAAAAAACGAGGAAGATCTGAGATCTTCATCTTCATCTTCTTCTTTTTGTTTTTTTTTTTTTTTGTGTTTCAGATCTTCGATCTTCATCTTCTTCTTCTCAGATCTTCATTTTTTTTTTGGGGGTTTCAAATCTCAGATGGTTTGAAGGATGAGTTGTGAGAATCAACATCAGTTATGAGAAGAGAAAATTGTTGCTATCAGAGATAAATATATAGAGAAGGGAGATGCTCGGTTTCAGATCTTCATCTTCAGCTTTTTTTTTTCTTTTTTTTATGGGTTTCAAATCTCAGATCTTCATCTTTTTTTTTTTTTTTTTGTGGGTTAAATGGGGCGGGGATGGTTTTAAAAAAATGATAAACGGATATGCGGGGCGGTTTCGGGGACCCAAAATCCCCAGCGGGGCGGGGATGGGTTTGCTCAAATCCGCCTCGTTGCCATCCCTAGCTAAATATGGTGGTTGACACCGAACACTATTCCTCTTCTGATAAAAGAATGTTATGCGAATTGCATTGGGCATAGACTTGGGCTTTCTATACTTGTATCTGATTTGGGTTATATATCTTTCATGGATAATTTTTGGACTTCTTGGGAAATACCCAAATTTTTTAGCTTTCTTATCCTGCTAGGCTAAGGATTATTTGGATCCCACAAGGCTTTTTTTTATTCGTTGGCTTCTACTTATCTAGTGATGAAAACATTCGCCAAAGCCTGAAATGAATCAATGGACCTTGGCTGGAGGTTGTGGAACCATATCAAATAATCCTTTTTCAAGCTGGTAGGGAAGGTCCGGCACAATACGACTTCTAAACCTTCATTCGGAGCCAACACTTGGTGGTAATGGCGCCGGTGGTCAGATGAATCTGTGGTTCCATCATAGAATTTCAGCTATGAGGGGATGAACTTCTTTGATGAACTTCTTTGGCAGAAATGCGTTCATGATCTGCTCAGAAAATGGAAGGATTGTGAGATTGTATAGGACGTCTGGATCAATAGCCCCCGGTTGGAGTGCTTCTTGATAATTGTCCTGCTGGACTTCGGTGCATAGTGTCCTTGAACTTCTACATCACTAAGGTTCCTCTCATGGTTGGGGTTTTGGTCCTCGATGGGGACATTACTGCTCTCATGAACGCGCTCCCTATTGCCCTCTCGAGCCGAAGATCTGTCTGGGTTTCCATCATTCTCTGATAGTGGTTGTCGGTCCTAGGCAAGTCTCTCACAGTGAGGTGATTCATGTGGATCAAAATATGATCAATACGAGGGTCCGCCATGGCCGCTTAAGGAGCAGAGCCCTGTGGTTGTCCCGCTTTCGCGGTTGGCTCGTTTCGATCCTGCGGTTGGACTCCTTCAGTCGGAACGTTGGCAGGCTCGGCGTTTGGCGCCAAACTGATTCGTCTAATTCTGTCTATGTTGATTTTGACCTGCAAAAATGAGCAGGGGTGAACCAGAGATAACCGTTGTGGCGGCCAAAAGCACTCCGATGGTAAAGTTAGACACTTGAACAAGGACTGAACTAGATACCACCGTTCTCATCCGTTTTATTCGCCTTATATAATGAGAATGTTTTACTCCTTCATTGACTCTACCTTTGAATGCGTGATGGAGGGAGGAGATCTCGCTTAGGATCTTCACCCGTCCATGACTAGTGTTCTTTGGCATTTAGCTATTTTTAGGACAATGCTTAATTGGACCTAGAGTAGCCTAAATGGACCTTGGGGGCCTGCTATAATCCAGAGGTCTGTATTCGAGTCTTATTGTCCTGAGCCAAACTTCGAGATTCTTACCGCTCTGGACTCGCATAATTTGGGTTTGAGCGCCTGACTTATGGGATGAATGGAAATTAACTTGGGCCTAGTCAGCCCTTACCCTTTTCATTAGAGTTGATTTGTGCCAAGTGTTCGGCTGTGATCGTATGACTGGGGATGTTTCATCAGTTTCATTTTTAGATTTTTAAGTCTGTAAATTCTTGATAAATAATCTCCTGAAATTAATTGATGAAAATCTTGATTTCACATGTTCAATCTTGACTGGAAAACCTTACACATTTAAAGCATGAAAAAAAAGAAGAAGCTATATTTACAGTTTCTGATGCCATAACACTCATAGGTTGAGAAGAATCAGCGGTCTCGATATCTGAAATTCCCTAAAAAATAAAAAATAAAAATGTAAATTTCATGTTATTTAAAGTAAATATAGATATTCTATATATATTCGCTGTACCTGTGCATGTTCATGCCGATACCCTAATATGGCTTGCTCATTCAAGGAAGAATCATCAGCGATGTGATCGAGATGTATTTCCGCTGCAAAATAAGATGAAAAGAATAAGGGAATGCGCACACTGATGAGTTGAAAACTTGCTCAAATCTCCGAAATAGACGTTATTTATCAGAAAGCCCCAAATATTACCAGAATCTATGGAGATGGGCAGGGTTCCAGTGTTCAGAGAAGACATTGAAGATATAACCAACACACCTTTAGCCTGATAAACAAAATATATTAGCACTTTAAAAAAAAACATTGTGGGTAATTTGAGGTACAACCGATCACTAAAAGCATAAAAACTAGCAGATTCAACCAAGATGGTATAGCTAGGGTTTCTTTCGAGTTGCTAGATCAGTCTGGCAGTCTTAGTATGAGTGGAGGGTCTTGAAAACAACATATGTATCTTAAGAGAACAATTCCAAAAGGTTTGAGAGAGAACTTCATGGATAGATACTGGTTCTTAAAATAATTCTTCTTCGTCTTCGTTTCCTTCTTTATCAGCTGACCTGAGGCCATCCAAACAGCTCAAGTTGTTCCAAGTAACAGGGATGATGGTACTGGTTCTTAAATTCATCTGATTACAGCACAGGGGGTGACCTTTTGAATAAGAACCAATCTTGATTTCATCAGCTCAGCTGAGATACTCGTGAATCTATAATGAAACTAGCTACAAGGTGAAAATGGTAAACAACCCAAAATACGAATGGTTGATATTCAGACTTAACGAAACTACAAACTAAATGATTCGTAGCTAAAAATGAGAAAAGAACACAAACCAAGTAAATGAATGCAGACAATTATCGCTCTTGGATCTGCTCTTCCTTAACCTGAGAGAAAGATGAAAAAAATACTGAAACTAGAAATTAGAGTAGTGCGTTATAAAGGGCATTACAAATGGTTATATATTTAAATAATATATTGGAAAAATGGCGACATGCATGACATGGCTTCTTTGACTATTATAAAAGTCTCACAGTACACACGGCTATCTCCTGGAACTGAATTAGGGTTTGAAGGAGGAATTTTTTTTTTTTTTCTTTCTTTGTGGTGAATCTTTTTATTTATTTATTTATTTATTAATTCATGCACGAAGGTTATATGCTTGATCCTATTAGGTTAATCAAATTAGACCCGAAAGTTACAACATTGTTGCCACTTAGCATCATGTTTTCGCTCCATGCCATCGTCTCTACCTCTCGCATAAAGACTTACTTTCACTTTGCTTCGGTCCGGTCAGGTCTATCTAAGCAGCTACATTCAATTCTCAAAGGCTTATCAACTGTGGAGCACATGTACTCCTAATAGTCGAGTGAAAACTCAGAAAATCTGATTAGTCTCGAACCCACAACCTCTCACAAAGAGAAAATGTCCAACCAAATGAGCTACAATTGATGGACAATTTTTTTTTCTCCAAAACACCACATTTTTGTCAATTCAGTTAACTACCATTGATGTTTAATTTCTCATGTCCAACCAAATGAGCTACAACTGATGGACAATTTTTTTTTTCTCCAAAACACCACATTTTTGTCAATTCAGTTAACTACCATTGATGTTTAATTTCTCATGAAAACCCCATAATAACGTTTACTTAAGGCACATGCTATTAGCCACCAGCCTTTGGGGGCAAAGGGTAAAAGAAACCTCATGTGATTTTAGTTAGGGCACATGCTATTAGCCACCGCAAAATTTCCAAACAAAGTTATACATGCATGTGAGAAACTCATTTAGAAAGGGGCAATTTTGTCCTTTTAGTGCGATGAAAGATATACATTGCCAATTTAACCCCACAATTTGATTTTCAGTTCTATTGCAGTGGACAAGGATATCTATAATGCAATCTCGGGGGCAGATTAGAAATATATATATAGCATAGTTTATTAAACATAAGGTTCATAGTTATTTGCAACAATATTCAAATTGTTAAAGGGGACTCACAGATGCATTGCCAATTAACGACAGGAATGTTGCGTTTACAAAGCTAAATATGTTAGGACTTCAAAAATTCATTCAGCAAGCCATGTCAAATGGCCACAACATTAGAATAAGCTAACTTTGTTGGGACTAGAAGATATATACATTGGCAAACAATATCATTTTGAGCTAAATTTGTTGGGGAATGGGTCAGTTAAAAAAATGGAGGCCGTGGACATGGTGGTGATGCTCAAACAATAGGTTGAAGAAGAAGAGAAGTTTTTCTCGAGATATGTTGAAAGATGGTTGATTGGTCTCGTGGCATATGAAAGCATCATGGCCATAGATCTAGAATAACTTTTAGATGGAAAGTCACCGTAAATTTCATCACGAGGCACATGGACATGGGTATTCCTCAAGGTGCATTGTTATCCTGAGCAGTGTATATTGATGGAATTTTGGAGTAAACGTGTGATCCTCGTGTGAGTGTGATGAGTATTTTTTTTTTATAGGTTGAGCGGAAGCATACAAATCAAAGCTTGTATTGATAAGTTTTACAAATTTGATTATTCTCAAAATTCAACCTAAAATAGTAAAACTGATTACAAATTATTCTTCAATGCGGATTTAAACTCAATAAACCCTAAACCTAATCTTATTTGGACTCGTACTCTTAGTTGGGCCTTAACATGAACTGACCCAATTATTAATTAAATAATATAATATATAAAAATACCCATATTACATATTCTCCCCCACTTTTTTCATCCTCGAGCGTTGAGGATGAAATCTTCAAAAAATGTGTCCCTAAGAGTTGACCTCAAACTTTTCTTTGGTAATTATTCATGCTAGGAATAATTAAATCAATTTTTTAATGTCAAGAACAATATCCCACATGAATAGTCTTCTCACAAGATATCCATTGCAAAAAATTGTATACTTTTGCGCGTGAACCTCTTAGCCTCAAAACTGTGCTAATTTGGATAGTAAATCCGACTTTGCGGTGATACATGAATTGTCCAGTAGTGGCAATTGGTGATTTTCTCTTCTCTATGAACCCTAGAAATAGATACTTCGAACAAATCATAGAAATTATGGATGTTCTCCACAACCACCCATTTCTTGCGAACTTCTTCAATCTATAGATTGTCTTTCACGTGCAAACCTGCAAAAACTTTGTGATGTGTTCGGTCTCACAACACAACAACTTGCGAATAACAATATATACCCTTCGTACACATCAAACAAGGTGTTTTTTTTTTTTTCCAATCAACAGTGACTTTTCGCGACACCATTTTTTTAAGATTTTATCACTTTGATACCAAATTGATATGTTCAGCGGAAGCTTAAAAACCAAAACATGTTTCACAAGTTTCACTAGTTCAATTAATTATCAAAATTCAACTAAAACTGATTATAACTTATTCTTCATGCCTATTTAAACTCAATAAACCCTAAACCTAATCCTACTTGGACTTGTACTCCTAATTGGGCTATAATATGGACCGGTCAATTATGGCCATAGAATATAGGACCATAACAGTCAAATGACAAAAAGCTTAGTCTAGGTGAACTCGTCTAATTAGTCATCTTTTGAGGATTAAGTCGAACATTTTGCATATTTTTACGTTGTTATCAAAAACAAAAAAAAATAAAATCACTAGAGACCATCTCTGTATAATCATAATAACTAATTGCTAAAATATTTGATGAATTGTTTTTTTGAAGGGCAAACATGTTTTTAAGGACCACATACATTTATACAATTAACGAAGCTCATTCATTCAATTATATTTGATTAATATTTAACATATATAAACTATAAGAAAGCTTAGCTTATGGATAAAGCACACACAATTAAAAAAAAAAAAAAAAAAAAAAAAATATATATATATATATATATATATATATATATATATATATATATATATATATATATATATATATATATAATGCGATAATGAGTCATAATAGATAATGGAATCATCTAATAATAGCACAGAATTATTGAATAGGCAAATTACAGGTAAAGTAATAAACAATGTAAAGAAAAATCAAGGATGATGAAAAATAAAAGAATTGGAGCCACCAGTCCCAAAATGTTACCTTATTCCGGAAATTCTTTTGGTATAATTTATCAACCTATCGTATTCCAATTTTTTATTTTTTTTTCATTGCATCGTTGTTTGTGATTTTTTAATTCATAGCAGGTGGCGAGGATGTAGAACCTCAGATAAAATGGCCATAACATAAGCACTTATTAGTGTTATTTATACTAGTATTTATAACCGCCTGCGCAGTTATGCAAGCTTTTATTATTATCTTTCAAAACCATGACAATTCTTGCAGATTATAGTTCATTGTAATCTTGGTGGGGATGGTTTGTGTCGTGACAGTCTCATAGTTTGATCTAAATGGATATGATCTCATATCTTATGAGGATTTGACCTGGATGGGGATGGCTTCCTTGATTTGAGTTGAAAGTATTTATTTTCTTCAAGTATTTGACTTTACTCACACGGTCTCACACGTACATTGTCTTCTTTCTTTTTTTCTTTTTTTTCTTAATTAACCTCCATGAGGGAGGGGTAACTATGAAATGTCAGACCGCACCTTCTTTCGATCTACGAGAGGAGGGTCGCGAGGTCTGCTCTCTGCGTGAGGAGGGCTGCGAGGCTCTCTTCAGATCTGCGAGAGGAGGGTTGCAAGGCTATCTTCAGATCTGCTCTCTGCGAGAGTTGCGAGGTCTGCTCTCTGCGAGGGTAGTGAGGCTCTGCGAAGAGGCTACAGATCTGCTTCGAGAGGCTCTGCGAGAGTTTCAGATCTACCGGCCACTACCAGTCGCTATTCAGGCCTGGCTTGATCAGGACACAATGGGTTATGACGGCTCCTCTAGCCGTCAATCCTCCCCCTTCGGGGGGTAGGGAAGCTACTGAAGCAGCTCCTAAGCCTACTTTTGCACAGATATTTGGCAAAATTCTAGTTGATGAGATTAAGAAAATACAGGTGGAAGGAACTAGATTTCGGAAAGAAGGAGAGCCTGCCATTGGGATTACGGCGTCTGATGAGACACGAGGGGAAGCTTTCATGGAAAAACATGTGATAGTTCTAAAGTTCTCTAGCTACCGGCCTATGTTGGACGACATTTGAGATTCGATTCACAGAACTTGGGGTATCCTAGGAGATTTCTCGCTAGGATTACTTGATCAACGTCACGTTTTAGTACGTCTTCAATCGGAGGCTGAAGCAAAGAAAGTTCTATCGAGAGATTCCATTTTGATTCGTGGAGTCCGTTTTAAAGCCTTCCGCTGGCACGATGGTTTCAGTCTGAGAGCGGATCCGATCTCGGTTCCTTTATGGGTAGAGTTGCCTAACTTGCCTTTGCATTTTTTTCATCCACCCCTTTTAAAAGCTATTGTGAACTCTTTTGGTGGTTTTTTACGCATGGATGATCATACTCGTTGTTTGTCACGCCCGGGTTCTGCCCGTGTCTGAGTGGAGATGTCGTTGGCAGAAAAGTTACCGAATAGGATTTGGATTGACAGGTCTAACAATAGGGGCTTCTGGCAAAAAATTGAATACCCGGGGTTCAAATACTGTGACTATTGTTCTTTGCTAGGACACCATGAAGAATTTTGTAGAAAAAAACTTGGCCTAAAGGGCAATGCGAAAACATCTCCTTTGGTGATTGCAGCGAAGAACGAGAAACATGAGGTGGAAGACAAGGCTATGAAGCAACAGTATGTGTCAGTGGTCAATAAAAACAAAGTTGCAAAATGCGATGTGGGCACAAATGGTTCAAAAAATACGATGGGGAGGAAATTAATGAGGGAAAGAGTACGGCGAAACTAGTGTCCAAAGAACCGGCAAAATTAGTGTTGACAAACAATTTTGAGAATCTTACGGCGGATATTGTTGAAAAGGAGAGTAACCAAAAAATAAATATTTCGACTAGCAAAGAAAATGAGGAAGCCAATGATATTGTTGCGCCTGAAACGACGGAGGAAGGTCTACAAGTGGCGGGGTATACAAGTAGTGAGATTGCAAATGCTATGCATGTAGACCCAAGGGCAAGCGTTGATATCGGCAACCCGGGGGAGACAAATCCGGGGCTGGTAGATGAGTCAAAAGAGGTTGATTTCTGTCAAATTCATGGTCTAAAAGGAGAGGGATCTCGAGCATTTCAGATTGACGTAGCAGGAGTTCATGTTGTCCAAGGAGGGGGGACTGGTCTCGTTGATTGTGGGGCTTATCCACCCGAGTCAAGGAGCCAAATGGGGGAGCGTGTTTTGTTGGGTGCTGATCAGGAAGACGAGCAGCAGCTAATCAAGACCCCTAATTCAGTGACTCCAACAACGATACAGCAGCTGAAAGAGACTCCAAAAACAGAGTTTGCAAGCTCTGTTTCAGCAGTGAACAAAGCAGAGTGCAGCGTTTCAGCAATGAACAAAGCGGAGTTTGCACAATCGGTTTCAGCAGCAAACAAAGCAGAGTTTGCAAGCCCTGTTTCAGCAGTGAATAAAGACGGGTTTGACACCAACACTCAACAATTGGGAGGCGCGGAAAAAGGGAAAGACTGTGTAATGTCAGCGGTGAAATTCAGCCTTGTCGCAATGAGTAAAATTGAGCATGAATCTAGTAGTAGTTCTAGGTCGAATGAAGTACATCATATAGACCCCGGTGATGTTGGAACTCAGTCGGAACATTTGGTTTCAGCTACTAAACCAGGGGGTTGCTACTAGCACAGAGCTAGGGGATGCTATGCTGGGACAACAAGTGCAGGAACCTTCGAATGATGATTTTCAGTCTTTGATCAAGGTCAAGAAACAGTTAGAAAAATACAGTATCAAAACTTCTCTGGAGTATAAAATAGTAGGAGACAAATTGGACAAGACTATATCGTTGATCAAAGAAAATAGGCGGCTTCGACGGAAGAAATTGAATATCAATACACTCGAAAGTGCTAGTGATGATAGTGATGAAGTCAAATCCGAATCTGAGGTTGGTCCACAGGTAGCATGCAGTGATTTGGATTTAGGGGCTACGTTAGACAGAGAGAGGAATAAGAAGAGAAGTACAAATGTCAGGATGGCGGTCCCCCCGGGCATGCGTCTTTAGATGAGGCCGTGTTTAGCCATATTATGGTTGTGGTTGAAGCAAGTTAGATAGGCCACAACATGGACTATCTTTTGTCCAGCTTTTTGTTTGGTTCTAATACGAGTAACATTATAATGTATCCCCGTTTTGATTGTAAATCAATTTTTTGATAAGTAATAAAAGTTCTAAATTAAAAAAATAAAAAAAAAACTATGAAATGTCAGACATTTATTACTTTATTAAAAAAAATTTACATCTTTTTGAGAATACATTACGACTTTACCCGAAAAAAATAAAAAAAATAAAATAAACACCAAAGGCTTCGCCCCTTACAAAACAAACACTACTAAACACAAACACTCAACTCCACAAATAAAACACAGAACCTTCAGCCCTTAACTCCACAAACACTGAAACACTGTGCCCCAAACACTGAAACACAGAACCTTCATACGTACATTGTCATGATATTTCAAACACTGAAACACTCTGTCTCAAGACTCATCTGTTGGGAGAGATATCTATCTTGTTTAACACTTGGATGAACACCATGCATGGATATGGTTGAGTTTTCGGTTAAGCAATTACAAATCTCAGATGAGAAGAAGGCTTGGAAGCACTACTGATCTGGAAAAATGCTAAAGGTTTGGGTTCCGTGTGTAGTAAAGCATTGACAGAGTGTGAACGACTTGTTGTCTTGGTCATTAATGAAGTTTCAAGGAAGCTTTTTTTTTTTTTAAAAAAAAAAAAAATCCCTATTAAGTGATTCCACACTACGTGTAAATTTTTAAGTAATTTAAAGAAAAGTTCCAATAATTACTTTATACATGTGTGGTGCTTTATCCTCCGAAAATGAAATTTCATCTGTAACTGTTCAAATTAACATCGTAATCCTTTGGGTAAACCGGCAGATGATCTCAAGATTTGTGTGAATGCATGTGTTCATCCAACCGTGACTAGTCCGATCAAAGCAGTCATACCTAGGGGTGTTAATCGGTTCGATCGATTCAAAGTTTGACCAAAATCGAACCAATCTTGGTTCGGTCTGATTCGGTTTCTACATTCATCAAATAAATAACCAAAACCGAACCGAACTGATTGGTTTCAATATGGTTATTTTAGGTTTTTTCCCTTTTTATTCTTTTTATTTTTTTTGTATTTATTTTTTACTGCTACAAACAACTGAGTTGGCTCTAGTACAAAATGGATAAATCGAAAATACAAAAGATTGAAAATAAGGAAATGAAGCTTGGTTTGCAATGGAAAAAACTCAGAGACAAAGAGAATACAAATAAAATAAAAGAGAGAGAAATGAGAAGCAGTAAAGGGAAAACAAATACTAAATGAACACAGAGAGTTTCAAGGCTCCAACTATTCATTTATAGAGAATTTTTCAACTTTTTCTTGTCTATTTCTCTTGATAATTCCATAAGATTAAAAAAAAACTGTCATGTCTCTCATATACACAATACTATAACATCATACATAATACTATAGCCATAACTACACTGTTTGCATTTTAATCTATCTCCACCACACCCATGTGATGATCTGAATAAGACTGAAACCTTCGATGATGATTCAACCAATCTCGTAATTTCATTATGCAAGAGGTTTTTTTAATCAAATCAAAAGTGCCGAAGTTGTCGCCATCGCTATTTCTCATTTTTACTGCAAGCAAGTAAGTGAAAAGTTTGATTTTCTTCAACAAGATTGAGTCAAACTCTATCTCTCCTCCTCAACTTGCAAGTGGTTGGATGTAGAGAAAGAGAGAGACAAAGTTAAAAAAGAGAAAAGAGAACGTTAATAAAAAGATAGAAGTTGAGTATGTGGGTGTGGCTTAAATAAGAATGAGAAATAAGCTTTTTTCAACTCTCTCTCTGAATGAGACATTAAAAAAAAGGAGAAAGTGATAGTTTTTTAGTTTTTTTTTTTGAAAAACGAGCTGGGTTTTTAAGGATCCCACAACATATTAACAAGGTGCGACCTACAAGTCAACAACCATAAGAAAGAAACCATGCTGCAGGTGGGTCTCGAACCTAGGACGTGGGGGATAAACCCACACAGCCCTAACCACTAGACCATAACACCATTGACGAGAAAATGATAGTTAAAGAGAGAGGGTAATGACGTGGGGTGCATTGGAATGAGGTGAGAAGCTAAATAAGAGTGAGTTGGTGGGGGATTAAATAAGAGAGAGAAATGGTTAGAGGGCTAAAAACAAGAAAATGGGATGGGTTCGGTTCGGTCTGGTTGTTTCGGATGTATGAAAAACAAAACCAAAAATTGAACCAAACCAACTCAGTTCGGTTTTTTAATGTTCGGTTTCGATTTTTCTCGGTTCGGATTTTTTCGGTTATATTTCAATTTGATTCGGCCGATTCGATCGATTTTCAGGAACCAATTAACACCCCTAGCCATATCCCCATTCAAAATTGCAACTTGCTACTTAGATATAATTCAATGAATTAAAATCTATTTACTTTGCTGATTGAAAAAAAAAGGTCGAAATAGGAATGACTACAGTAGCATTCAGAGTAATAGTGCTAAGCCGAAGTTGTGGGTGGATGCACATGGTAGTTGCCAAAGTATTGGAGGTGGTACATAGCACGACCGCCGGGTGCACACAAACATTTATGTTCTTTCACGCTCTGCTTTTCGTCTTCTTTCACAGCATTTAGTCTCCATCGCTATTGATCTCTCTAGCTCTCAATCACTTCTCCATCATCTCTGCTTTTCTACCCATAAATCTCTTCAGAGGACCCAACGATCACAAGCTCGTGCGGACCTCATCAGGTTTTTCTTTTTCCAAGTGTCTGATTTCATATTTTTGTAGATTTTATTTTTCAATCAATTTATGCATTTGGGTTAATGGGTATTGTTTAAATAATGGTTTTAATCAATTGATTGAAGGGTTTCAGGAAATAAGTGTAAGGGGTTGGTTTGGTTCGGTGGATTTGAAAGAAATTTGGGCTGAAATTGATTTGGGGGTTGAGGTGGGGTGATAAATTTGAGTCAAGTTTGGATTTTGGATTGGAATTAGATGAGATTGCTTCAGTTTTTAATGATCTCTCCCTCTTTTTCATGGTGGTCTGGTTTTGTTTGATGTAATGTTTAATGTGTTTCTTAAATCCATTTGTTGCAATATGAACAGTTCTAAAGATTGAAGTTTTTGGACACTTGACTTGATAGTTAGTGAAATTAATTCGATGTATTTGACATGATATTTGGTGATATTTAGTCTAATTTTCTGTTGCCGATTCCCTATTAGTTGTTTCAACACTTGAGCACTCTTGTACAATTAATGTCACACTAAAATAGATAAGGCACGTTTGAGGAAAAATAATTCTATGTGCTTGTCTGCATGGGCATTCGTTGACTACTAGCTTCGACACTGAGAAAAAACTTTCATGAGTCAAAAAACCTCACCCGTTACCTATAGTTAAGAGGAACCATAGTAATTTATCCTGCTATCAGTTGTTGATAAGATCCTAGGTGCCACCCCATTTGAAAGGGCGTGTGCAATTAGGAATGAAAATTTCTTGAGATTGTCATGTTATAGTATTTGTTGATGCTGATTGAATTATTGACAAAGTTAAAAGAATATCAAGCTTGTTGGACGCTCTTCTTAGTTTGTCCTTTACAAATGTGCCACTGCTTATGCTAGATGCTCTAAGTATGATATTTTTCAACTTTTCATTGTTAATTCTTGTTGAGTCGCTCAACTATTCGTTCTCTTCCAAGTTGCTGATTTATATCAAAATTTTGTTCAGAAATCCAATAGATAAAACATTTACTAAGATTTGGAATCGGCGAGTCAATCTAAGGAAGAATGAGAAGAAGACCCGGAATCGGTGGCTTGCAGACTGCTGCAGCTGCGAGGGTTTGTTTATCGTCATCTACATCTTCTCTTAAACTCTCTTTTGATAAATGAATCAACTGATCTCTTACGCGATTAGCTTTTTGTGGCAGGATCAATACCGGTTACTTGGAGAAAATGTTGCTAAGATCAGAACTGATCTTATGAAGGAACAACTTGCTACATTTAAATCGCAATTGGAAGACTTTGCTCGCAAGCACAAGGTCATCTTCTTTTTTTTGTTTTTACTGTGGATATTTTATAATCTTTTGCTATTTATTAACTTTATAAATTGACTAATATGATTTCACAGTGAGTGTAGCTCCTGAAAGAGTTTATACTACAGGAGATCATGAGTTTAGAAACTTCTCAGAAATTTGTAGATTTATGTTGGTTTGGTAATTGGTAGTTATTGAAGACTTTTAACCTGGAGTACTTGTGAAATCTCAATTTTTTGGTTAATTTGGTTGAAGATTGCCACTTCACTCTTGATTGCAATGAGATTTGGGGTGATTTTGCAAGACCCTAACGTAAAGAAATTCAAAAAGTTACAAATCTATTTGAACATTTGTTGAAATGTTTTTTTCTCAATTTCTTTTGTGATAGAAAAGTGAATAAGGCTGCTGGAAAAGTTCAGGAGCTGTCCATGGGACAGTAATGAGGTTTTCTATCATTTTTTTATCAATACGTATCAATGATATCATTGCATGTAGAAAAAATTGGATGTTGAAGTGGTTATAGAACTGATTGCATGTGAAAAGTAGAGAGGCCAAGTTTCTTTATCAAAACCAGATTGTATATATTAATAGGTATATATGAGAAATTTGTATGGCCAACCAAAGCACCTTCTAAGGTTTCTGATTTTTCTATCAGCACGGACACGATTCTATAGAGTAATAATCCAACTAATATGAAACTTGGCTTTTGCAGAATGACATCCGCAAAAATCCTGCATTCAGATCTCAGTTCCATGAGATGTGTGCTAAGGTTGGAGTAGATCCCCTAGCATCAAACAAGGGATTTTGGGCAGAACTTTTAGGGATTGGTGACTTCTATTACGAACTTGGTTGGTGCTCTTGCTTTTGAAATGTGGCTTATCTGAATGTTTAAAAACTTATCATATACCATATAATCCTATGTTGTTGGTATGTAATTGGTTTACTAATACACTTTTCCTTATACCGGTGCATAGAATATGAATAGGTGTACAAAAGTTGGCATATTAGTTCTTTGTCTATCTTATCAATGTTTCTGATATTCACCTATACAGTGTTTTTTTTTTTGAGAGAGAGAGACAGAAAATAGGCTACATTTATCATCATCCATTGGCACAAAGAAAGAGAGCAAGTAAAATATAGTATCTAAATGAAGCCAGTGACTCCATGCTACATGCTCAATGAGACATTGATCATCAGTCTCCCCCATATACAATTATTTGCAGAGACGTGTAGCCTTCGCTATATGCAATTATTACACCTAGAATCTCTGCCCGCTTCTGCCCATATCAGCACCAAATACATTTGATTTTTTAGTCTTTTAGATAAGATAAACAAAAGGAGAAACATCCTTCCAAAACCCCGAGCTTTGTAGATTGTTGTTACCACTAGGAGTCTGAATTGCTTCGGCTCTGCTTCTAATTTCTCACTCACTTCACCTGGAGCTGGGTATGAAGGGATCCTTAGAATCAGGTCAGACAACTTGAATGTTCTGTGGCCCTGCTTCAGTTCTTCCAAGCAGAAGATGGTCTTGTGAATTAGAAGCTATTTATTTGTAGAAGAATGGACTTTTCGAATCAATCCGACTCCTCCCCAGCTATTAACAATTTGATGGGTCATCCTTCCCACCTACAAACTTCAGCTAGAACAACCTGATGCATGCCATTTCCACCTTTTCAGCCCTTTTCTTGTTTATTATCTCAAGGCCAGAGTGAGATTTATTTATTAGTCCCTCTTCTCACAAGGCATGTCATTATGTTGCGTGGCTTTATACTAGAATTTGGCTTTTGAAGATACAGAATTGTTTTGTGATTTTGTCCTGAAGATGCTATATTGTGCGTGGAATAACTGGCGTATGTAAAAACAAGTAGTTTGAACTGTCAATCCTGATAGGTATTTCAGGCAGAGCTATTACTTTGACATCTGTGTTAGTGAATACTAATCTAATTCTACACACTTGAATAGTTTCAAGTGCCTTCTGTACAATGTATAGCATTGACAGTTGCATCAATGTATATGTTACTGTGCATCCACAGTTGAGTTATCAAAACACATTAATTTGATGTGTGGAGGAACGTGAAGCCAATCCCGGATATTTAGGCACTAGGCCGTGATATATATGAAGACATGGACTCTAAGGTTCACAGACATATTTTATGGTGCGTCTCCTTCACCTGACTTTGATTGGAAATAAACTAGGACTGATTATTAGAAGGCGGTAGACATGGAAAGACTATAGGTTGATAATATGTACCTTTTTTTTTGTTTATTTTTTAATTTTTATTTTTTTCCAATACTCTGCTCTCAATCATCTATAAATTGGTGTTATTTATTTATTTTATTTTTCTGTTGTTATATTCATTTTTTTTTCTTCGTCATTTCTATTGTTTAGCTTATGCTTTTCGTTTAGTCATTTTACGGAATTTCCTATTGTTGAAGCAAAAATTTTACTTGGCTAGGCAGGGGTGCAAATTGTCGATATTTGCTTGGCCACGAGATCCCACAATGGAGGTTTAATTAATCTACAGGAACTTTGCAATCTACTTTGTCAAAGGCGAAAGGCTGCTCGTGATTCAGTATCTGAAGATGACTGCTTGCGTGCTATTAGTAAACTGAAGGTACTATTGTGAATTTTATCACTGTACACTGGGTGCATTAGATTCACTATTTTGTTTAAATTTTGATTTGAATTTTTTTTTCTTTAACATCTGGTGTTTGGTTTGGTTGGTTGTGTTCTAAGAGAATAAGATCAGTATTATTGATTAGTATGACAAGATGGCTTATGATGATGAATCTTTCAGGTCTTAGGTAGTGGTTTTGAGGTAATTTCTGTTGGCAAGAAAAAGCTTGTTAGATCCGTTCCAACGGAATTGAACAAAGACCATAATGAAATTTTGGAGCTTGCTCAGGTAACTCCGACAACAAAGTATTTTTTAAAAATTTTAGTTGTTTCTGGAAGTGCCTTTACCTGTACTGCAACATTATCATCGTATATTTTGATATACACACCCATCAGATGTTAACCATCATCGCACCTTATAAAAAGATGATAAAGATGATAAGTCGGTATCTCAATAGTCAATAGAAGGAAATGTAAAAAGTGAAATGCTTGGTTCTTTTGTGCAATATGGGTGTTGTCTTAGACTTAAGAGTTCTCAGCGTGATATTTCTAAAAGAACAGCCACATTAAGATCGGTAATTATAACATTCAAAGTTAGATGTATCGTTTCCATTGTAGTATGCTTAGTTAGGCTAGCTTGATGATAGATTAATGAGGTGTGTATTGCTTCCTTTTCTGCCTTGTGAGTTCTTCACAAGTGTTGTTCTTTAATGCATCATCTTTTTGTCATGCTTATCAGAAAAGCAAAAAAAGAAAGTAGTGACACATGGAAAAAAAATGTTAATTGCTGTCAAATTAAGACATTGACACTATAATTTTCACAAATGTTGCCTTTTAATTTTAAATTAAGTAAAGTACTATCAAGATTTTGAGTTGTTATTTCATTTCAAAGGAGTGAAGGCAAAGTACTACTCTCACTCATGATCCCAATCGCCACAAACTCAAGTATTTGTTTAACAGCGCATATGAAGTAGTCAATGATGGTTTAGTTGGATAGTTCTTTGAAACCTTCCATAGTTATCTGTGGAAGTGGATTGATGGATTGATTGAGATCACTTGATGGTATAGAAGAGCCATACCAAATATGCCAATCCAATGTCTGGAATAAGTGTAAGAAGGCACCACATGTTCCTTAAATCGTAGCGACTTCCTTAGATAATTTCTGTACCAAGAGTATGACTAAATTGTGTATTTTGCTTCTGTTGAACAATGTTAGGCTCAAGGTTATGTGACAGTGGACGAAATTGATAGGCGTCTTTCATGGTCATCTGGCCGTGCTTTAGATGCTCTTGAAGCTCTACTAAAAGTAAGTAATTCACTTTCATGCTCCTGTAGTTTTGAATTGTTTATTTTTTGCTGATTTCTGTTGCAAGTATATTTTCTCAAATGGCTCTATTGGAAATACAGGAAGGACTTGCAATGATAGATGATGGCCACAAAGATGGAAAACGGCGATATTGGTTCCCTTGTGTATCATTTTCTGCTATTGTTGGAGCAGAGGCGTCAAAAACGTGAACTCGAAGAGTCAGGTTTCATGTAACAGAATTATTTTGGCAGAGGTGTGTACTTTTTTTTTTCTTTCCGCAATTTTATGTTGCTTATTTTCTATAACACAAAGCTAAACACATTCACTTGTATCATTTAAGTGGACAGATGCTCTGTAAAATACACCCTGAAACTGGAAGTGGATCATGTAAAATACACATTCACTTGTATCATGTAGAAAATAAGATATATGGATCTGCGGAGTAGACCTGTTTCGAGTTTTTTATTATATCTTACTGGAAGAGCATTCCGGGAAGATGACTACAATATCTGTACTTTCACCAATATCTCTTTCCATTGATTTTGGCTTTACGGTCTGTTTCCAGTTACCTCTGTTATTGTTAGATTTATTCACAATATTTTTGAACATGCATCACCGTCGAACTTGAATTGGGTTCTTGGACTGATTACTCTGAATGTTGCTCACCTTAGAGATTGTACTACAGGTCAATATAAAGATTAACATAACTAAGGGTGGACGCGCTCTATGTACACGGATATTAGATGACTTCAAATAAATTATTATATTAGAGGCTTAAGTATAATTAATCAATGTTACAGATGAATTAGTTTTATTCTAAAAATATGAAATATGAATGACAAAATAAAAATAAAAAAGTTAGTTGTAAGGGCATTTTTATAATTTATGATAATTGAGGGGCTTTAATAAATTATGTTATGGACTTAGATATAATATCAATATTTAAGAGGAGTCAGTTTGGATTGTAAAATTATGAAATGTGAAAGTCAAAATGGGAAAATTAAGAAGTTAGATGTAAGGGTCTATGTATAATTTATAGATAATCGAAGGGTTTCACACTACAAAAAAAATTCATTTCAGCAACGGCTAAAAATCGTTGCTAATTGGGAAAAAACCGTAGCCAAAATGAATTAGCAACGGCTCAACAACCGTCGCAATATCGTTGTTAGTTTAATTGTCGCTATTTGAATCAGCAACGACATACTATCCCGTGGCTAATTCACAACGGCTAAACACCGTCGCTAACTCGAAAAATTCCGCCGCTAAAGCTATTTAAAATTTCGGCTAAGTATGTCGCAAATTGAAAAATAGCGACGGTTTTTGCTGTGGCTATTTAGCGATGGTTTTTGCCGTGGCTATTTAGCGATGACATGGAAGCCGTCGCTAAATTGCAAATCCAATTGACAAAACAGCCACAGTATTTGCCGTGGCTATTTAGGACAACTTTGTTGTAAATCATATTGACAAATGAAATTTACAAATTACAAATGATAATTAATTTTTTATAATGAAATTAGCTCTTAATGATTGTCCATTTTGAAAATTAATAGAAACTACCAGAACTAAACTTAATTGATCAAAAACATGACAGGAGACTTAATTGATCAAAATTATAACAATAATTACATAGAATCTCTAGAATATCATACAAAAATTACAAAAAAATTTACAAATAATCCATACAAAAATTACAAAAAAATTTATTCGATCTATAGAATATCTGATCTGATCTCGATCTCAGATATGCAATTTCAGATCTCTGAGATCTTGCAGTTAGGGAAAGGCGAAAAAGGGAGGGGAGAGGGAGGCGGCAGACTTCTCCTCTGTGGGTTTCTTCTCTGCGGGTTGAGAGAAAATTTTTGGTTGAGGTAAATTTTTTGTTTAAGTTGGTTGGTAGAGAAAATTTAAATTTATATATAGAGAGAGAGGTAATTGAAGGGGATTGGTTGAGTTAGTTTCACGCGGATCGGTGACGTGGTTTGGTTTAGTGCGTTGGATTGAGCTAAAGTTTTTGGGTGTTATTGACGGTTGAGATGAGGTTTTATTTTTGTATATAATTAAAAAAAAAATCAATTAGCGACGGTTTTTTGCCGTAGCTAAATGTTTTTGTATACCGTCGCTAATAAAAAAATCTTTGTAAAACTTAGCGACGGTTTGTGGCCGGAGTTAAATGTTTGTGTATAATTAAAAAAAAAATTCAATTATAAAAAAATCTTTGTAAAACTTAGCGACGGTTTTGTCGTAGCTAAATGTTTTTGTGTATAAATTAAAAAAAAACAATTAGCGACGGTTTTGTGCTGTCGCTAAAAAAAAATCTTTGTAAAACATAGCGACGGTTTTTTGCCGTAGCTAAATGTTTTTGTGTATAATTTTTTTTTTCAAAAAATCGATTAGCGACTGCCGTCGCTAAATGTTTTTGTGTATAATTTTTTTTTCAAAAAATCGATTAATGTCATCGCTAATAAAAAAATCTTTGTAAAACTTAGCGACGGTTTTTTGCCGTAGCTAAATGTTTTTGTGTATAAATTAAAAAAAAAAATCAATTAGCGACTTTTTTTGCCGTCGCCAATAAAAAAATCTTTCTAAAACTTAGCGACGGTTTGTTGCCGTAGCTAAATGTTTTTGTGTATAATTTTTTTTTTCAAAAAATCAATTATCGATAGTTTTGTGCCGTCGCTAATAAAAAAATCTTTGTAAAACTTAGTGACGGTTGTTTGCCGTAGCTAAATGTTTTTGTGTATAAATTAAAAAGAAAAACAATTAGCGACGGTTTTGTGCCGTCGCTAAAAACAAATCTTTGTAAAACATAGCGACGATTTTTTGCCGTCGCTAAATGTTTTTGTGTATAATTTTTTTTTCAAAAAATTGATTAATGCCATCGCTAATAAAAAAATCTTTGTAAAACTTAGCGACGGTTTTTTGCCGTAGCTAAATGTTTTTGTGTATAAATTTAAAAAAAATAAATTAGCGACGGGTTTTTTGCGGTCGCCAATAAAAAAATCTTTCTAAAACTTAGCGACGGTTTGTTGCCGTAGCTAAATGTTTTTGTGTGTAATTTTTTTTTCAAAAAATCAATTATCGACGGTTTTGTGCCGTCGCTAATAAAAAAATCTTTGTAAAACTTAGCGACGGTTGTTTGCCGTAGCTAAATGTTTTTTTGTATAATTATTTTTTTTCAAAAAATCATTTAGCGATCGCTAAAGAATTAGCGACGACACCGTCGCTATTATCTCTAGCTATTGAAGTTTTTTTTGTAGTGTCAAATAAACAGAAATTCTAGCCAGCTTGACTCGCTTTTTTACATTTTCACCCCTCCTCTTAATTGATGTTTATGGTTGTGTTTTAAAGAGTAGGGGTAAAAAGTGTAAAAAAGTCAAATTCTAGCCAGCCTGACTCGCTTTTTTACATTTTCACCCCTCCTCTTAAGTGATGTTTATGGTTGTGTTTTAAAGAGTAGGGGTAAAAAGTGTAAAAAAGTCAGCTAGGCTGACTATACTTTTTTTTTTGAAAGACAAGCAGTGTTTTTATAGGATTCCAGAACCCACTAAAGATGCCGTAAGCTGAGTTTGAACTCATGACCTAGTGGTACCATCCGCCAAGCTCTAACCGTTGAGCTGTCATGCCATTGGCAGACTGACTAGACTTACTCTCAAATAAATCATGTTAGGGGCTTAGTTATAATTAATGAATATTGAGAGGGGTTGGGTTTGATTATAAATAATCTAATTTGAAAGGGCAAAAGTGTAAAAATTGTAATAGTATTTTCATTTAAAGATACAAACACCCCTTGTCACTTTTACCATCTTTTGATTTTTTTCTTTGTAAATATTATAAAGTTGGGAAGACACTGTCAAAACTCGAAAATTAGGTTGAAGACAAATGTGTTATAGTGTTTTTCAATTAAAAGACACAATACCCCTAGACACTTCATTGGTTTGTGGGTTTTACATGTAATTATTAAGAATAGAAGAGGGCAAAACAGAAAAGAAAATTTAGAGTTGAAGACATTTTTTATTATTCATTTGGAAAATAATCATTGTATTCTATTTTCCTAGAAGAGAGTTTAAGACATTAAAAGAATCATTAAATTAGTTAAAAAAAAATTTACACGGTGCAGAATTTGCTAGTATAAAAAAAATATAATTTGATTTTACTAAAAAAAAATTTAGTGCATTATGGTGTATCTAAAGTCCTGAAAAAACTATTCAAAGTTCATCAATACCAACATTGAAACTCGATCCGGATCATATGAATTGCATGTTAACTTTAATGATTATGATTATTGGTCATCATTGTCAAATTTTATGGTCAATCCTCCTTAGTTCAAGAATGGTCTGGAATCTTCCAACAAAACTTTCAAGATCATACAATTGTGGGGAACTATTACCCCCTAAAAGAAGAATGAGAAGGAAATGTGAAGCCTATGGCAGTGAAACGATATAATCATCCACACCGATAATAATCATACACACCAACAATTTATTGTAATATAGTCTAACATTATAATCCAGTATTTTTATGACCAAATTTGCCATTCATCGATTCATCCACATCTTATAGAGCTAGGTCCTATCACTTATGACTATTACGATATGATATTCATACTTTGGTATAGCTAAAGAAAGGGATGGTAGTATTGTAATTATGAAAATAATGTAGGGACAATTTAGTCTTTGATGAACTTAGACTTTGTTATTGGCACTGTTCACTTTGGATTATTTCGTTATTGGGTTGATTAGCAATATTTTGATTTCCTATTTCGAACTCATATCCAATACACCACATGTCCCCAACTCAACCTTCTCCATCATCAACAACAAAACCACTCACAGTACCATATTTGTACCTCATCTTTCAAAATCCACAAGGGGTTTAAAACTCATGAGTGCAATAATGTGATTTTTATATTCCGTTGAAACAAAGACAAAACCCCTTTCTTTACTTTGGTTTACTTTCGCATAATTATTTCTTTGTTACTTTACTTTGGTTTGTGTTTTACATCCAAAACAGAGTGAAAAATGGGAATAAACAAAGACAGAGACAGAAGAGATAGAAACAGAAATAGTTTAAGAGATACCAGGGAGTCATTTGTGGCCTTCAAATCGTTGTGTCGTTGTTGGGTTTCTCTTCTGGAAAATTAATGGCGCGCGCTTGCAAAGATAACCTTCTGGTTTATCTATTTCTTGAAGCTTAGGAAATTGGGAGTGAAAGAGGGAGTAAGATGAGAGGCCTACGTCTTAAATTTTATACCCACCGCACACGAAGAGTAAGGAGAGATGGGCTAATATTCAAGGATTGAACCTCTTACAGATAGAGAGGGAGAGAGATCCGGGCGAAGTAAGAAGCAGCTGTGAGAATTGTGTGGCCGTGGGAATTGTTAAATTTAGGCCAGTTGGTCTCGACAATACAAAATTTGGCGATGACACACGCAGGCCACCATTGCAGGATTGAATTTTCTTTACAGTGTAGTAGATTATTTTGTTAGAGGCATGTATTTTTTCCGCGAGTGAGGCTAGAACTTAGATTGTGCAATTAGATTATGCAACCTTTTTTACAGTCTCAAAGACACATAAATATTTTGAGAATTTATCATTCCTTTGACATCACGTCACCTAATTACAAAATTTGGCTGCAAAAACCTTTTTTCCTAGCATTTTTTCATTTTTTTTTTCCGTTTTTTTTTTCCGCAGTTTTAAGTTGCTTACTTTGCATAACACAAAGCTAAACACATTCATTTGTATCATTTAAGTGAACAGATGCTCTGTAAAATACACCCGGAAACTGGAAGTAGAACCATATCTGAATTTTCACCAATCTCTTTACATTGACTTTGGCTTTACGTTCTGTTTCCAGAAGATCATCACACAAACACAAAGAAACATAACACATTTATTCAAACACTAGATTTTACCAAACCCTCTCAAGTTTCTCCAACTCGCAACACTAGTCGCAAGTAAACATCATTTTATTAATACTTCAACAAACTAGACAGATCCATCAGCAGCAGCAAGAGCTGAATCCTCCTCCTTTTCAGGATTCTCCTTAGCAATCTCCACATAAGCTTCACCCAAACTCTCATCCAATAAAATATCCCATCCACCATCCCACCTTATAAAGAACTCAGTATCCTCAAAATATTTAACCCTGTGAACATCACCAGCTGCCGTAAACAAGAAATCCCCAACACCCAGATCAAACTTTTCATTCTTCGTCAAATTCCACACCCTCTTACTCCCCTTCATAACCACAACATCATGCCCGAAACTATGATGATGCGCCGGCTCCACGCTCCCCGCCTTGAACTTCACCATGGCTGAAGTCGGGCTCTCCCTCACTATCTTCATCTCAGCCCCGGGCATGATTTTCACTTCCTCGAACTTTCTCCCCTTAGCTAGGTCACAGATCGAACAATTTGAACTGGAAATTTCCGAACCGGATCCGATTTTAGACATTTCCGAGACGGAATTTGACAAGAAGGATTCGATCTCGGGTGGCCAGGGTGAGTTGGCTGAAGCTGGGCAAGGGGATTTGAAAGGGGTTTTGAGCCATGTGTCGATTATCTTGACGCCGGTCTCGGAATCAGTGGACATGCCGGAGACGGCGATGACGTTGCAGTTGTTGATTGAGCGAGCGTTCAGGGCGTCGTCCACGGTGGTGCAGGTGGCAGCGAAGACTCCAGGGAACTTATTGGCAAACATGGCGACCCCGACGCCTGTACCACAGGCCACCAGGCCGCGGGTATTTTCAGGGGATGAACTGATGCGGCGGCCGATCTCTTCCCCGACGGAGTAGTATTTGTCGGTTCCGATATCTTCGACTTCGATGTTGAGGGATCGGAGGTGTATCACCAATTCGTCTTTTAGCCGGCAGCCGAAATCGTCGGCGCCTGCTATGATTTTCAGGGGGAGTTTGCTATCTTGCGCCATGGGAGTAGGAGGGAGAAAGGTCCAGAAAGATGAGGATGAGAAGGAATGGAATGGTGTGAGACTCTGAAAGCTGAAGGGATTTTGACTTGGCAGCAACTACTTAGCACCAGCATTTTCTCTTTCTCACACCATTATTGAGTTTTTTTTTTTTTTTTTACTTATTCACACCACCAATAAATAAATATGCATAACTTAACAGAGAAACTAAAACTCAAACTTAAAACGAAAAAAACGTAAAATAGGGTAACTTTCGACCAATTTAAATGCTCAATTGAGACGATTCTCAAGTTCATCAAAACACAAAAGTTGTAATATTATGAGTTATCTAATAAACACAACTTAAATCATTTGAAAATATTTTGAAATGAGCAAATGATGATCATTTTACTAAAGTTGCGCAAATATATCTTACAATGATAACGAGATAGTGTTTTGACTTTCGGCTAACTTATATGCTCGATCAAGATCGATTTTCAAACTCATCCAAACACAAAAATTGTAGTACTCTGAGTTATCTAATAACACAACTTGAATTACTTGAAAATGTTTTGAAATGAGCAAGTTATGGTCATTTTACTAAAGTCGCGCAAATCTGTCTCTCAACAAAAAAAATGATAGTATTCCTGACTTTCGGCCAATTTATGTAATCGATCGAGACTGACTTTCAAGTTGATCAAAACACAAAAGTTGTAGTACTCTAAGTTATCTAATAAACACAACTTGAATCACTTGAAAATGTTTTGAAATGAGCAAGTTATGGTCATTTTACTAGTCGCGCAAATATGTCCTAAAAAATTTGCTGAAATTTCCCATTCGCTCGGAACTCTGCGAAGTTTTGCAAAAGTTTCGCATTATACACAGCGAACAAGAAATTTTTTTTAAAATTTTTTTGTTCGCAGCAAGCACTGCGGGGGGCACTGTTCTCTGCGGAAAAAGAAAAAAAAAAAACTGTCATTTTTTTTTTCTTCAATTCAGTTTTTTGATTTTTTTTTTCTCTCAATCTTTGGTTTTTGACCTCAAAGTACTACAGATTTCGTGATTTGATGAGGTTGAGAGTTGGTCTTAATCGATGGTTTAAATTAGTTGAAAGTTCCCATATTTTTACGTTACTCTTTTTTTCAATAGGTGGTGAAGCAATCAAATGGGGGAGAGAATGGAGAAGCAAAAGATAGAATAAATGAATCACTTACAAAAGAGTTGGAGTCGATTTTGCGTTTTACGTTTGAGATGTTGCGATTTGGGGTTCGATTTTTAAGGGTTTCGATTTTGAGAAATTTTTTAGAGAGAGGGAAGAGATTTGCAAGAGATTTGAGTTTGGGGAGAGATTTGGAAGAAATTTGAATGTGTGAGAGGGAGGAACCATTTGTCGATTTGAATGGTGAGGAAAACAAATTGGGTTTTTGTTTATACAGGCGGTGTGAGAAAGAAAATAGGTGGTATGGGATAATATAATGAAGTGAGAAAGAGAAAATGGTGGTGTGGAGTAGTCGCTGCCTTTTGACTATTGAGTGATGACTGATGAGTGACTAACTAGAGGGCTGGCAGACGGACATGGCCACCTCATATCCACTCCGAGCGGATACATGATTATATGCCCAATTCTGGGCAGCCAGCGAACACAACTATTTTTTTGTCAGGTTTTGAGATTTTTACACTTCTACCCCTTCTATAAATGATGTTTGTGGTTGTGTTTTAAAGAGAATGGGTAAAAGTGCAAAACAACCCAAACCTGGCAAAAAATGACTGTGTTTCCTGGCTGCCTAGACTTACTCCGATTATATATACAACGCGTCTAGAGAGTCAGGCCCCTAACGCTAGGAAAGCGTCAGAGGAGGCTATCTTGCACCTTTTTACGAGAGAGAGAGGAGTGGTGGTGGAGCATATAGAAAACGAGGGTGCATTTGCACGTAAAAGCCTTTCATTTTTGCAAGTGTGCCTTTTTTTTCTCCAATTGACAAACACAAACACAAACACAAGTGGAGCCATGATTGGGTATAATCTGACCCAGAATGAATCAATGCTTGATGAAATTCAACTTTTGATTCAAATCCATAAGAGCTTATTGAGAGAGCTAGGCCCTTAGCGCCAGATCCGTGCTAGGGAAGACTCCCTTGCACATTTTTAGGGGAGAGAGAGGAGATCTTGAGGGGATCTTGAGTTCTTGAGGTGATCTTGAGGAGTTATTGAGAAGATCTTGAGATCTTGAGGAAATCTATCTTCTAAAAACATGCAAGGGAGCCTCCCTGACACGGATCTGGCGCTAGAAGCATGACTCTTAAGAATTTTTGAATCCATAATTATCAAAGAGAAGTTTCATATTTGATAAAGAAAAAGAAAGACAGCCACAACCATGGACTCCTTCCAAATCAACGAATAAGGTGGCACTCTTAGCGATTACCACTCAGCCTCATTGTTCTTTGCCGAAAAAAAGGAAGAGTCAGCCAACCTCTTTCTTTCACTCGAGCGTACCTCGATTTGATTCGCTCATCATGATAGATGGTTGAAGAAACAGAGAAACATAGAGAAATAGATAGCAGTGGAGTGTGGGTTTTGGTGACTCTCTCATAATTTTTTGTGGCTATCTCATAATCACGTGCTAGAAAGCTTCCCTGACGCTAGGGGCTTGGCTCTTTAGAATTTTTCCTCGAGCATACCTTGATTTTATTCGCTCATCATGATAGATGGATGAAGAAACAAATAAACAAAGAGAAATAAAGAGCAGTGGAGTGTGGGTTTTGGTGATTCTCTCATAATTTTTGGTGGCTCTCTCATAATCATGTGCTAGAGAGCCTCCCCTAGCGCTCTCCTGGCGTTAGAGGCCTAGCTTTCTAGAAAATTTCTTATATACATATATATAAGAGTAAGTCTAGGCAGTCAGGTTTGATAGCCATTTTTTGGTCAAGTTTTGGCTTTTTTTTACACTTTTTACCCCTTATCCTTAAAACACAACCACAAACAACATCTATAGAAGGGGTAGAAGTGTGAAAAAAAAAACCCAAATTTGGCCAAAAACTGGCTACCAAGCCTGGCTGGCTAGAATTGTTTTAGAATTAAGTCTATGCACTAGGTTTGGCTGCCATTTTTTGCCAGGTTTGGACTTTTTTTTTACACTTTTACCCATTCTCTTTAAAACACAACCACAAACATCATTTATAGAAGGGGTAAAAGTGTAAAAAGTCCAAAACCTGACAATTAAAATGGTTGCCTAGAATTGTTGTTGTTGTATATATATAAAATTGGCCAAGTTTTGGTTTTTTTTACATTTTTTATCCATTCTTTTTAAAATACAACCTCAAACACTATCTATATAAGTGTAAAAAAAAAAAAACTTTTGATGTTTCGATTCCAGCTTTTCGATAGTGGCTTTTGATGTTTATCTGAAAGCTCAATTCTGAAATCCACCTGAATCCAAACCGAAATAACTTAATTTGACAACTTTTTTATGTTAAAATAAATAAATAATACTTTATAGAGTTAAATTATTTATTTATTTATTTATCGAAAAATGACTTATAGGGCCTAATTTTTCACAAACTAGACTATTTAGATACCATAGTTGATGTAATAACTAATTTATGCCTAATTTTATAATTTTATGATCAATAAAGACATTTTTATTAACCAAGGTTAATCCATAAATGTATATGACATCTTTAACCTTCCTACACAAATTAAAAACCTAATTAACTAATGATTCATCTCTTCCAAAAAATATTTAACTATCAATAAGCAAATTCAATGCCCTGATTCTAGGGAGCGAGGGAGGCGCAAGGGAGGGCCCAACACTGCCCACCCTCCTCAAAATGTGCATCACCACCTATCTCGAGGAGGGTGGGCGGTGTTGGGCCCTTCCTCGCGCTTCCCTCGCTCCCTAGCAAGGCTCAATTCAATGTCCATCCACATAGACACCAATCTCTTATCTGTCACTATCAATAAGCAAATTCAAAGCGAAAATTCTAAAATGCACTGGAGATTCGCCTGGATGGTGCCAAGCACGTGCACCCCGCGAGGTGCCAGTCACGTGGGCATCAAAAGGGCAAAAAAAAAAACAAATCGACAAAGAAAGAAAAAAGATCCCTCATTTGCTACCCTCATTCAAAACCCTAGAATCCCTCATTCAAAACCCTCGAAACAGATCCCTCATTCAGATCCCTAGAATCCCTCATTCTCGAAACAGATCCCTCATTCAAAACCCTAGAATCCCCCACTCTCGAAACAGATCCCTCATTTGCTAGAATCCCTCATTCAAAACCCTAGATCCCTCATTTGCTAGAATCCCTTGCTCGCGGGTACGGTTCAAAACCAGTGTTTCAACAAATCTGCTAAACAAAAGGTAAGTCACTCTTTTTTTAAGCATGAATCAATGGGAGTCATGAACCCTAGATGATGTTTGTAGGAGACTCACTAAGCAAGAATCAATGGGAGTCATGAACTCGGTTTTAAACTCAAAGTAACTCTGTTTTTTAAACTCGGTTTTCTTCATAGTCATGTTTTGTTGATGCCTCTTTGTAATTCTGCCCATTTACTTCTCTGGGTATGTTTGATTTTGATGAATTTTTTTTTTTGGATTTTTCCACTCTGGGTATCCTTGATTTGGATTTTTCCACTTTGGGTATCCTTGATTTGGTGTTCGGTGATCAATTGATGAGTGCAGTCCACGACTCACCAACAACTTTGAGTATTCAAGCATTTGTGTTTTCTGTTTTGGGATTTTATCATCTTATCATTTGTAGCTGCTCTGAATGATATGAATTGATTGTGAACTGACCTGATAATTGCTCGTTCAAGTTTTGTGGATTTGTGATATTTGGATTGATGGTAGTATGTTACAAGTGGAATTCGCCATCTTATTGTATTCTCTCTGGACTACTTGCTCTTAGTCTGTTGCAAACTAGTTATAAACTTTACGTGCAGCTTAACCAAACATTGATTCCTCAATCCATGAATTAATCATGTGAAACATAAGTCAGTTATGGGCAGATTAAAAGACTGAAAGAAATCCATGAATTGATCAAGTCAGTTATGCACAAATTAGAAGTGGGGTTCGGTGTTTTTGTATTTGTATAGGTAGACTGAAAGAACTGCTTTTGATTCTTGCTAGGGAGTCTGCTTACAATTTGTGAACAAAACAGTCCAGGAATATGCTTACTAAATATGAATGTATGTCAGAGGTTTCTGTGCATGCTTACTAAATATGAATGCTTACTAAATATAACTGTATTTGACTCCATGTATGTCAGAGGTTTTTGTGCATTAGATTGGTTTAGAACCTACACTTGTGTTGCATCCATAAGCTTTTAACAATTATCATACGACTAACATCTGTTGCTTTGCCAACGCAGGAATGGCATACGAAGCTTATGTTGTTTATCGTGGGCATGTTCCTGGAATTTATGTTACTTGGTCAAGTTGTGCACTACAAGTAAATAGGTACAAGGATGCTGTCTACAAGGGTTTCAATTCAATTGAAGAAGCCTTTGAAGATTATGAAATGTGGAAGGAGCATGAGGCGAGAAGAGAAAGAGAACAAGAGTCGAGAAGAGAGCACCAGTCAAAAACAAGAACAAATGAGTCAAGAACAAGAACAAATGAGTCGAGAACAAACTACACTGAAGAGGTGGTGGACCAACCAAATAATGCTCCTGAGGGTCGTGGCGATCAAGCTCATGAAAACCAAGTCAACGTTCCTTGGGATTTTACTAAGGACCTAATCAACAGTATATTAGTGGTAGTTTTACTGATTCTTGTACTTTTGTTTTTTAAGATCTTGGATGGTATGTGAGATGTAAATGAATTTGTTCACAATTGTAAATGATTTTGGATTGTATGTAATCTGTTTTGCTTATAGTTATCTGTTATGAATTGAGTTTTGTATCACAATTGAGTTTTGGATTGTATGAATTGAGTTTTGTAATCTGTTTTTTAATGATTTTGGCGATCTGTTTTGTATCACAATTTGTGGCAGAGATAAAAATTCAACAAATTGTGGCAGGAATATTCAACAGAGATATTCAAAGAGCATATTCAACCAATTTCTTGTACTTTTGTTCACAATTTGTGGCAGGAATATTCAACAAATTCTCACTTCCAGTAAGCATATTCAACCAATTTGTAAGCATATTTCAGACAGAATTTGTAAGCATATTCAACCAATTTGTAAGCATATTTCTGACAGAATTTGTAAGCATATTCCTGAAAATTTGTAAGCATATTTCAGAATTTGTTCCTGAAAATTTCTTTCCTGAGAATTTGTAAGCATATTCCTGAAAATTTGTAAGCATATTTCAGAATTTCTGACAGAATTTGTAAGCATATTTCAGAATTTGTTCCTGAAAATTTCTTTCCTGAGAATTTGTAAGAATATTCCTGAAAATTTGTAAGCATATTTCAGAATTTATGACAGAATTTGTAAGCATATTTCAGAATTTGTTCCTGAAAATTTCTTCCAGTAAATTTCTGACAGAAAAATTCTAAAAGCTTACATTGGAAAAACTGAAAATTTCTTCGAGCAGTAGATCATCAAACCTGAAAATTTCTGACAGTAAATTCCTGAAAATTTTATCCAGCAGTAGAATTTCTTCCTGTAATTTTCGGACAGTCAATTTATGAAAATTGCTGAAAATGCTTTCTAAGAGTTTACACTGGAAAAACTGAAAAACACTGAAAATTACATACCAAATTCTAAGGGTTTACACCCTAAAAAACTGAAGAACTAAAATTATAAGAGTTCACACCCTGAAAACTCGAAATTACACCCTGAAACACTGGAAATTACATGAAACTCATGAATTGCAACCATGAAACTGCATGAACTGGATCCTCAACGCTTCCATTTCTCTGACACTATGTTTGAATGATCTCTTTCAGGGTTGGAGAATTCATATACAATCTCTGTACAACTCCATGTCGTTGCTAGAAGTTGGTCACTGCAAAAATAAATGATTAAAGCTTACAATCTTTATGTGGTCGTTAAAATGATCATAAGCAGGTAAATTATATACATGTGTTATAAGTGAGTAAACCTGACCAAGTCCATCAATTGTAGCACTAGGTTGTGAATAATATGACCCCATACTTTCATCCTTCAAAACGACAAACACGTTAATCATAGTGAACAATCATAGTGGGGCAAATCAAAAGTGAATAATCTTTGTACTAAAGACAAACCTGCGTGTTTGAAAGATGTGTCATAAATTGTGAACTTTCAAATCCAACTTGGGTAGAACCCTACAAATGACATGTCAAATTAAAAATATATTTTCTTGAATTGAAAAAATATATATATTCATTGAAGTAAAACAAATAAGTAAACCTACCAAATTATTCTCTTTTTGTGTTTATTTCTTCTTCTTCTTCTTTTTACAAACTTTTTCCATGGTAGATTGCATCCTCGAAGTAGAACGTCGTCCTTTGCAACGAACAACCAATGGACTATGAATTTCAGCACTACTTTTAGAGCCAACTTCCAACAACCCTTCTGGCTCAACATTAACATCACCATCACCTTTTGATATCTTTAGTTCACCAAGCTTCATTTGTATCCAATGTTTAACATTATTTGTCTCCTTTTGATCCTCAGAAGCTATGGCAGCCATTTCATAAAAGAGACTGCACATCTCATCAAACCGTTCATTTTCAGGCTTCATTGCCCAATCTGAATATACAATTTTAACCTTCTTATGACACCTCTTAACATCTTTCCTCCACCTTCGAAGAATAAATTTTTCTGGTAAAACATTAATCCTCTTTTGAGACAATACCGATAAAATATGTTTGCATAAGATCCCCCTAAACTCAAACAACTGACAATTGCACTTAATATTGAAGTCGTCATCATTAAAATAAACTTTAAAATTGATTGATCTGTATGCGCTTCCTATCAACCTGTCTTCGAAATATAATAAACCTGAAAGCCATCCAACTCGTTGACATGATTAACTGCACAACATAATCTTCCTGCAATCTCTGTTTGAAACTCCTTAAATTTATTTGTGGTGTAGGCAGGTTAAATTTTTTTCTCAAATTCGTAAGGAGTAATGCAAGGAAGCCAACGGTTAAAGGATCTAAAGTCTTCATCAACTTCTTTTTGAACCTTACTTCGTAGTGCATTCTCATATTATTCTACAAATTGCTTTAGAGTGGTCTTTGAATTTACATAACCATCGAAGAAAGCATTCATACTTTCACTCCTTTGTGTTGAAGACATCCCTGCCCAAAAAGTATTCCTCTGAAATGTTGGTACCCAACGAATTCTTTCATTGTATAATCCACTCAACCAATCATTATTTTGAAGGTTATATTTCTTAATGAACCCATACCAATATTCTTCAAACTCTTCATGAGACAGAGAATCATAAACTGCTCGTTGCATTGCAAACTTTATAGCCTCATATTGATTGCAACCCGACAGTTTTTCAGGCAACTTTTTCATAATATGCCATAGGCACCATCTATGGCGTGTGTTGGGAAACACAATTTCGATGGCTCTCTTCATTGCTCTGTCCTGATCAGTGATTATAGCATCTAGAGCACGATCATTCATACACACGAGCCAAGATTTGAAAAGCCAAACAAACTCTTCTACGCTCTCACTACAGATCAATCCACATCCAAGAAGTACTGACTGACCATGATGATTCACCCCAACAAAAGGAGCAAATGGCATTTTGTACTTATTAGTTAAGTACGTAGTGTCAAAAGTAATGGCATCACCAAACTCCTTGTAAGCTGCTCTACTCCATGCGTCAGCCCAAAAGACATTTCTTAACCTCCCTGTGTCATCCAAATCCATCAAATAGAAAAATTCTACATTGTTAGCTTGCATCTTTTGAAAGTAATTATGAAGTGCCGACGCATCCCCCTCACCAAGTCTCAACTGCCTTATTTTATGCAGATAGTTGTAACAATCTTTTTGGGAAAATGTCATATTATCATTCCCACCAGCTTCAACCACACACGAAGTAAAACTCTTATTTGGCCTAATGTCCGCCCTATCATTATATTCAAGCCTCTTCTTCACATATTGGCTCATAACTCGATTTTTGTGATAATATCTCGATTTTCTAGGGCTCAAATCATGATTGTGATCATCAGCTACTGTTGTCACTTTCACTGTTCCATCAGGGCGTATACGAGCTCTAATCTTAGCCTTACAACCACATCTACCAATGGGACGCAATTTTATAACACTTTTTGCTTTACCTTTTGAATTCCCAGTCCGACCACATGCAAGAATAACATATCTAGAATTTCCATCCTCATCTTTTTCAGTCGCCCTTACTCTCACTGGAAATCCCTTTTTATTACCATAATCATGATAATACGACTGAAACTCTTCAATATTGTTAAATTCCATCCCTATGCAAGGCTCTTTTATCTCATCTAAAAATTCTTCATTTTCCATACATTCATTATTTTCTAATGTATCCATCCCTGAAAATATGAAAAATTTAACACAAGCAAAACCCTATTAAATCTATGTCACGTATGCTGGACAATTATTTTTGAGAAACTATATGACCTAACACAACTCTAGAATTCAATCACAGATCATTCAGTAAGGAAATTATTCGAATCAATGCAACTCAAAGCGTGTCAAAATAATTACAAACTAGCAATATACAAATGACATACATTACTAAGGTTACTTCATACAACATCAAGAGGCAACAACTTCAGGAAACCACATGCTTGCTAATTGTATGAAAAAAGTGCACATATTATTTAGAATTTTCGCTGATCTAACATAACAAAAACAAAGCACAGTAAGAACACTACAGTCATTTGAGAAACAACAATTGGATAGCTAGAGTTTACAGCCTGAAATTACAGAGTTTACAGATAAAAAAAACCAACAAAAAATTTGGGAAGAATTGGGAAGACACCCAGGAAAGCCTAAAATAAAGCTAGGCTAACAATCATTCAATCAAAACAATGATCCCCAACACAATCAGATTATTTAATCATGGTTTGAAGTGATTATGGTCCAAAATAAAAATACATATACAAACAATGATCCACAGGGATACACACTCACAAAAAATTGGGTATTCTTAAAAAATCAAAAGTATTAACCTCGAAGGGAAGACATTCTAAGTGCTTGAAAGATATCCCATGGTGATTATTTCGTTAGGGTACAACCCATTGTAGAAAAATTTGCTTAGTAGTCGAGCATAAACTCTAATCTAAGAACACAAGTATGATCCAAATTTGCTTTCGATGGAGAGAAAGAAAGGGAGAAAAATACCTTTGTGTTGTGTTCTTCTTGGATTGGATTGGATTGACTACAGAAACAGATCTAGGGTTTCGTCGAAGAAGAGAGGAAAAATAAGCGACTCGTCTCTTTTTTCTTTCTCTGTCGATTTGTTTTTTTTTTGTTTTTGTTTTTTGCCCTTTTGATGCCCACGTGACTGGCACCTCGCGGGGTGCACGTGCTTGGCACCATCCAGGCTAATCTCCAGTGCTCCCTAGCATCTCTCAATTCAAAGTCCATCCACAAATTCAAAGTCTATCAATAAGCAAAACGAGTCAACTCAAGAAACAAATCTTCTTCCAATGTACAATGGAGTTGTCATGATAAATTACAAAGTTCTCGAAGTCCTTGTCCGGTAAATAAGAGTAATTCTAGCTGGCCCGGGTAACCAGCCTGGGGGGCGAAATTACATTTTTGCCCCCCCCCCCCCTCTTTTAACACCTTTTTGGAGAAAGTGTTTAAGGAGGGGGGAGGGAAAAAATGCAATTTCGCCCCCCAGGCAGTCAACCATGCCGCTTTTCCCAGGCCATTTAGAATTTCGGGGTAAATAAAGCAAGAAAAACCCCAAATCAAATGACTTTAACTTTCTCTTTTAGTTTTTGTGTTACTTTTTACACTATTTAAATAGTAGTTAGTAGACCAATGGAGAGACCAGTCTTATCTTCCCTTCCCTTAAACACCATGTGACAACACATAATCCTACCATCACCACCAATTTCTACTCATATTCTTCTAGTAACCATAACAATCTTATTTCAAAATTTCGACCAATAAAGTGTTGTCATTATTAAATTTCAATGCAAGCATAAAATTGAGTCAAATGTGACTATTGATTGTGATCCACCTAGAAAATGAAATAAATTCGCTAAACTAATCAGGGAGAAACTGACATTGGACTTCATTAACAACATACCTTGAATTTGAATAGTGTTTTGATTAACATTCCTTGTCGATGCGTTAAGGGAGATCTCCATGTCGTTTCTACTTGTTTGACAAGTCTTCTTCTTCAATTTCAGATCCTTGTTCGTCTCATAGATCTTGTTCATGAGTTGTGAGCATAAATAATTGCCGATGCTTATAGAAATGACTTCCGTACAAAATTTAAATCCGGGGAAAATTGGGTAAGTGAATTTTTTTCGAACAACTTTATATAACTAGTTTTCTAATTTCAGTTATTAATTTTTTTTTTCATACTAAAGTAGTTCAATTTATCGGGAATGGGCTTTGATGATGATGATACTAAAGTAGTTCAATTACGCTAGCCATGAATGCATCGCAAGTGATACCTGATTTCTCTACCAACTTTACTGATGTTGAAAATGCAAGTGAACCCATTGGTGTCTAGTAGATGGGGAAGTGTAATCAAAGAGGTTGGTCAGAGATTTCCAACAGTGGCTGATTTACGGGTTGCAATAGAAAAGTATGCACTAGCTCGCAAATTCAAATACTCATTTGAGAAGAATAATGATTCATATGTAAGGGCAAAGTGTGGGGTGGAAGGTTGCACATGGAAGTTGATGGCATCTAAACTAAAGAACACTTTAGAGTTCAATTTGATCCACAACATGTGCACGTTGGCGGCCAATGAATTTGTTTCTAAGTTTAGGGTTTCGAAAAAACAAATCTCCAATATTATGGAAGAAAGAATACGACAGATTCCAAGCTATGCACCCAAGCAAATCGTCAAAGACTTTAAAATTGATTTTGGTGTGAACTTGCAATACAAGCAAGCTTGGCGCGGGAATGAATTGGCTGTAGAATGCCTTCATGGTTCTACTATTGACTCTTATAGGCATTTCTTATGTCAGAAGATCTGAGATAATAATCCTGGCAGTGTGGCATTCGTGACAGTTAAGGAAGATCGATTTTATCAGTGTTTTATTGCATTTCGAGCTTCTCTTGAATGGTTTTTTAATGGATGTCGACCAATTTTATTTATTGATGGGACTTTCTTGAAGGCAAAGTTTAAGGGGACGCTTCTTGTTGCACAAGCATGCGATGCAGATAATGACATGTATCTAATTGTTTTTGCTATTGTAGCAAGGGAGACATTCAATGATTGGAGTTGGTTTCTCCAAAACCTCAAGGATGCATTAAATTCAAAATATGAGATTATTATTACTTCAGATAGACATCCAAATATCATATGTGCGGTGAAGGATGTATTTGGTAACTCGTTGCATGCTTATTGTTTCAGGCATTTGGAGCAAAATGTTTTAGATCATGTACATGGGACATCTTGAGTTCCGTCTCAAAAGATAGTTTAAAGACTGCATTGTGGAAGGTTGCATGTGCTCGATTGCACCCAGATTATGTGGAAGCAATGGAAACTATTAAAAACATCTCACCTGAAAACACACAAGTATCTTGAGGATAGTCATCCTGAGCATTGGGTCGTGACAAAATTTCCATGTAAACGTTGGGATCAAATGACATCAAATATGCCTGAGACGTTTAATAATTGGATCTTGGAAGCAAGGGAATTCCCAATATATGCACTGATTGACAACATCAGGATCATGTTGATGACTTTGATTAGCAAACGTCAAACAGAGCAATGGAAGTGCGCAGTTGGTCCTCGCATTGATCATGAGTTGAAGGTTAGACTTCAACGTTCAAGTAGTTTGACATTTTATCAAGCATCAGCTAGTGAGTATGAGGTTTGTGGTGGGAAAATTAGCCCTTGGGTTAATCTACCAGAAAGATCTTGTAGTTGCATGGATTGGTGACACAGTGGTTTGCCTTGCATCCATGCATGTGTTGTAATGAAAATGCTAGAAATGGATCCATATGAGTATGTGGATGATTGTTATAAAAAGAGAACACAAGGGCGGATTTATGGATATTCCATCTTACTAATAGAAACATGGGATAGGCGGTCAACTGTAGATAAAGCTCCAATAGATGAGGTATTAGTAATTCAACCTTCGGCAACTCGTGCAAGACATGGACTTCCAAAGAAGAAACGCATTGAATCACAACAAGTACCAAAGAGAGTCGTGCATTGCCGTAGATGTGGCCAAGAATGCCAGTATCGAAATACTTGTACTCGAGCTATTTGATTTTATTTAATGGTATGTTTTTGTGTTCTTTAATTGGGAGTTTGAGCAATTATTTTATGATATTTGTCAGCTTCAAATGGCTACATTAATATTTTCATGCACTTTCTCATTCTTTAATTGGCCATTTGAGCAATTATTAGTTGTGTTCATTTCAAATGGTAAAGGTCTGCATAAGTAATCTTGGGATGTTTTTTCTTCACTTGCTCTGACATAAAAAAGGAAAGGGAGAAAATGTTACCAGATGATCAATATTTTTGTGTCTTAGACTCATTAGAAACTAAATGATTAACATAAAGCTTTCCCATGACAAATATCGTTAATTATTAAATCTTGCACATATAGAAAGCAAAGCTAAGAGAGATCGTTCAACCATTTGTGACTATCAAAACGAGAATTACACTCACAAGCTACTGTCCTATTAGGAAGGCCGTTGCAATTCACATCACATCTCAATTCTTTTCCCCTTAAATTGACATGACTTGGCCTTGGGACTACAACAAGTGAAAGTGAACTTCAATTGACATGACTTGGTCTTGGGAGTACAACAAGTGAAAGTGCACATTCAACACTATTGAAATTGCAATAATAAACCATGGAGTTATGGGTTTGGAGGAAGAAGATGAAATAATCACAATTTATCTACGCGAAGATTCGTTGTAAAATATTAAATAGATTTGTAGTGTCAAATGTCTCGAGATTTACACTCTATTTTTAGGGATTAAAAAGGTTTAAATTGTCATATTTTTGTGGCTATAATAAATTGAGCCTTAATGGTCATAGGATTGAAACATTAGCCATTTCATTAACTATGATACATTTTTTGGTCTATTTTTTGAAAATTAGGCCTTCAAAATCATTTTCCTTTTATTTATAATACACTAAATAAAAATGAAGAATTGAAATGTCCATGATAGTGTCAAATCATGTTCTCCTTGACCTTGACTTGCACAAGGAACACATGTCAGCCAAAGACCACCGCTATGACAGCCGAGACACTCCGATACTTAAATCAGACAAGGTTTGAGAAATGTGTAATATTGTAAATCGAATTCGGTAGCGTACCTTTGTTCCTCAATCTTGTGCCCTATTTATTTATCATGCGAGAGTCCTTATTCAGCTATGCCTTTGGTGGCGTAGTTTAGGAAAATATATCTTGTTAGAGATCATTTCTTTGTTGAGAGTCGTCCATGAGAGTTTTCTTATACGACTTGTGCCCCGATATCTATTGGGGATTTTTTCATTGTGGAGTGTTGTACATGCATGAGAGTTTCATGCATGACTTATATTCTAGTATTTGCTTCCTAGTAGAAGTCAATGTATTGTTGGTATGTCTGTCTTAGGTAAAACTCCTAGATACTTGCCTTATTAGATCTTATGGATATTGGGCTTGATCATACAACATATGGGTTTAGTAGGGCACCGCTAATTGGGTCCAACCTCCTGGACCCTTCCTCAATGGGCTTGTGTTATTTGGGCTTTGCCAAATTAGGCGTTCAACTAGGCCCGCTTTATTCTATTGACGATAGGGTTGAACAAAAAAAATAGACCAAACCGATTAAACTGATCAAAACCTTTAAATTCGGTTCAGATCTGTTTCTATTTAAAAAAAAATTCAAAACCGAAGTGGTTGGTTCAGTTTTCGATTTCTATGTGATTTTAACCGACCAAACCGAGCCGAATATATATAATAAATAATATATATTTTATATAATATGTTTAAAATAGTCGGTCGATTCGTTTTTTTTTTTTTCGGTTTTGGTTCGAATTTAGTCAGTTCGGTTCGGTTACGGTTTGTATAAATTAGAATCGGTTAGGTTTCAGATCGGTTTTGTTAATGGTCGGTTCGATTTTGGTTTGAAATATTTAAAACCGACCAAAGTCTGTTCGGTTTTCAAACCTAATTGACGAGATCATCATGACATGTATACGATACAGATTCCTGGACGGTTTGGTTTTGGTGTATCATGAGTCCAAAAGCTCTTATTTTCTAAATAATATATACAATATTTATGAGATTATTATTTTTATAATCAATATTACAATCAGAGTGGTGTTTTACTATTCATTGTTGACTGGGACAAAGTCAAATCAAAATGATTAGAGATAAAGATGGTTAGGATTGAAAGTTGAAAAATGTATTGAATTTGAGGGTTGAGATTCATTTTCTATGATAGCATATTTGTAAATATAAAAATGTAGAATGACAAAAATAAAGAAAATTTTTGAAAAAAGTTGGTGGAATGTACATGTGGCGGAGAGAAAAAATAATGTGTCTTCCTTTTAGCAAAATGAAACTTATCATAACTATCTAAATCGTTGTCAGATTTTGGTAAACTTAATATCGTTGAAATACATTTTTGAAAATCTTTCCAACAAAATCAATGATCAATACAAGCGCTAAAATTTAAAAAACTATATATTTTATAATTAAAAAAACATATAATATATTTCACGTTTTTAATATTTTTCAAAGCAATGAAACCAACCGATTATAACCAAAAAAATGATTTGGGCATCTTAATGCACATTTAAACAAAAACCCTAAACTTTATGTTTTGGTGAAATCAAAGATTGGGGGAGGATTGATTCAAATTTGACTGAGTCCAACCCTAAAATTTATAATATATATTTTTACCTTAAAATAGGCTTACAGTTCAATACTAATTGAGAGCGAAAATAGGGAAAGTGACGGAGGTGTTTAGTACAAAATATTTAGCAAAAATAAAATTATGTGGAGTGCCAACGGCACGGGGCATACTCTAATACTTATACAATTCAGATTACTATTGAATTAGATTTATCCAAATTCAAATCCGATCCATTGAAAATATCGGTTAGAGCTTTGAAATCTGAATCCAAAAATGTGATTTTTTTTTATTATTATTGTTTTTTAAATTTGGATTACATGGATTTTCGGATAAACACTGAATGAAATGAGCAAACATCAACCCAAAAGATATATATATATATATATATATATATATATATATATATATATATATATATATATATATATATATATATATATATATCAACCCACAATATATATCTGTACCATATGTCAGTTACATGTCGACGTAACTGTTGAAATCGTAGTTCTATTTAAATGATTTATCTAACCATAAAAGTAAGGCAACGACTACTCGACACCACCAAAAGCGTTGTCTCACACCACCATGTATTTTTTTTTCTACTAACCCACACCACCCAAAAAACTGTTTTTGAAAAAAACAGTAACTTAAAAATAGGGTAATTTCGACTAATTTAAACCCTCAATTGAGATCGATTCTCAAGCTCATCAAACACGAGAATTTTAGTACTCTGAGTTATCTAATAAACACAACTTGAATCACTTGAAAATGTTTTGAAATGAGCAAGTTATGTCATTTTACTAAAGTCGCGCAAATCTGTCTCGCAATGAAAATGGGATAGTGTTCCTGACTTTCGGACAACTTATATGCTCGATTAAGACCGATTCTCAACCTTGTCAAAAAACGAAAATTGTATTACTTTGAGTTATCTAATAAACACAACTTGAATCACTTGAAAATGTTTTGAAATGAGCAATTCATGGTCATTTTACTAAAGTCGCGCAAATCTGTCTTATAATTAAAACGGGAGAGTGTCCCTGAGTTTCGACCAAATTATATACTCGATCAAGACTCATTCTCAAGCTCATCAAACACAAAAATTGTAGTACTCTGAGATATCTAATAAACAAAACTTGAATCACTTGAAAATATTTTGAATTGAGCAAGTTATGGTCATTTTACTAAAGTCGCGCAAATATTTCTTGCAATGAAAACGGGATAGTGTCTCTGACTTTCGGCCAACTTATATGCTCGATCGAGACCAATTCTCAAACTGATCAAAACATAAAAATTGTAGTACTATGAGTTATCTAATAAACACAATTTGAATTACTTTTTTTTTAAATATCCCTTAACCCCTCCCACCTCGATGCTGCTGGCTGGGTTCGACCCTATGACATAGTGATACCATCCGCCACTGCTCAACCACTGAGCCGTCACACCTTTGGCCAATTTGAATCACTTGAAAATGTTTTGAAATGAGAAAGTTATGGCCATTTTACTAAAGTCACGCAAATTTGTCCGAAAATATTTGCTGAAAATTTCCTATTCCCCAGAATAATACAAGTTTGTTCTGGGCGAAAGGGAAATTTTTAGCAAAAGTTTTTTACTGGTCGCCCAAATCAATGCGAGGTTTTGCAAAAACATGGCATTGTCTTAGGCGAACAATAATTTTTTTTTTTTTTTTGTGATTTCTGAAAATTTTTCTGAAGTTTACTTTGTTTTTGTTATTGAAAATATTTCTGAAGTTTCCATGAGATTACTTTGTTTTTTTGAAAATTAGTGAAGAATGAATTCGAGGGGTTACACAAGCAATGGAACCAAGATAAGGGAAGATGAGAGAAGGAAGATTTGCTTGCTTGTTTTGTGAGAGGGAAGATGCGAGAAGGGAATAAGCAATCGAACCAAGAAAAGGAGTCGACATCGATTTTGAATGTGGAGAGTGGGAAAATTTGAATGGGTGAGGGGAGGGGAGACTTGCATTTCGATATGAATGGGGAGAACAATGATTTTCCTTATTTATAAAGGTGGTGTGGGAAATAATGGCGGTGTGAGAAATAAAGCAGGTAGTGTAGGAGAGTTAAATGGTGTGAGAAATCACTTTTGGTGATGTGGAGTAGTCATTGCCTAAAAGTAATGGGTAATTAGATTATAGAACATTGAATGAAAAGTGTTAAAAAAAATCATTTGTGCAAAATGTACTAAGATTGTTTAAAATTAAAAGTTTAAAGGGTTATTTACCTTTTAGCCCCATTAATTAAGGTAAAACCCTATTTGGGTGTCACTGGTTATTTTAAGGGTTAATTGCAATTTTTCCTATAATATATAGCATATTCAACTTTGCCCCCAATTAACATTCATGTTGCACTTTCCCCCTAAGACTATCACTCAACGTGCTTTGACTGTCAAACACCTCACGTGCCAACATTCTGCCTATTTTGCATGACGAAAATGCCATTCACGTGCTTATCACGCCTGATGTGATAGCATGTCAATCCCAACCGTCCGTCACCTGAACTATCCACGTGGATGACTAGGGATTACTCTCTGTCAGCTCGTACCATTGAAGAGATGGACAGTGGAGGAAAAACTCCATCCGCTTTCATTCTCTCCGTTCCCTTTCTCCTCTCTCCTTGCATTTTCACTCTCTCTGATTTCTCACCAAAATGAAGAAGCATAATACTGAAATGAAGAAGGGGAAGAAGGTTGTTTTCGGTTTCAAAATCACTACTAGTAGTAGCAATGATGATGGGAGCACTGCTTCTAGCATAAACTGGGACGATTGCAGTTCATTTAGTGATTTTAGTGACTTCTTCAGTCAGATTCCAAGCTATGAGGCGCCAAATCTAAGGCGAGATTTCACTCCTTAAGACACTGAAGAGGACGTGAAACTTCTCCTGTTCATTGGAGTAATATATTGTAAGTCTTCTTTGCTATTTTAAGGTTAAGTCTTTTTTGCTATTTTTAGGGTTTTCATTTTGGTGCTTCTATATGTAATGCATTTTTGAATGGATGGTGTGAATGATATGATTTTATTAGTATTTTGTTCATTTGCACAAATTTGGATTTCTCCACTATTTATTTGGTGGTTGTTGTTTGCATCAGTGAAAATGTTGTTTCTATTTAGTGTTGCTAGTGGTTGGTGCTTCCATGAATCAGTCACAGTGTTCATTTTGGATTTTTGATGTTATGTGTTGTACTTGTTTTCTGTTTTCAGTTTACTATTCACGTTTGATTGCATGGTTTTGTTTGTTTCCTTTAGTATTCATCAAGAACTGGATTTTGTTTTGTTTGCATAAGTGAAAATGGTATGATTTTGTTTTGTTTGTCTGTTTTCAGTTTTCTATTTGCATCTTAATAATTGGTGTCATTACAACAATGGTAAATGGGGACAAGAACTAGAAGTCTGGAACTTAGTGATCCATTACAATGGAAAGTGGAGTAAGATTGCAAAGATCTCTGGTCTGTGGAAGGTTAGTGATTATAAAGATGGGTTATCTATAGAGTTTGTACAAGTGCGTGAGGATTACTTGAATTGGGATAATTTAAACAAGAGTATCCTTGAAGTTATCCCCAATCCACATAAGCATGCCTTAACCCTTGGAACAATACATACCTATGTAGAGAATGCCGATGGGGTGAGGATGGACATTACCAATGATAAAGACTTAATGTATTTTTGGACCCATGCAGACATTGATGACAAGGATGTTTTGCATGTGTTTGTTGAGGTTAAAGTGACAACACAAGTTCATGAAACCAACACTGCTGGGATTAGTATAATGGAGACAAAACCAATTTCAACCCCACCTATAGTTGATGTAGACCCTGACCCTGTAACACAACCCACCCCGGCCTCCTAATAAAATTCATTTGAGGACTAAATGCAAAGGCCTTTGACCAGGAAGAAGGTTTCAACCCCAAGGAAGAGCAAACCTAGTGATTGATATTCTCCAAGGAAAAATGATAGTTGTGCCAAGAAAGGAACAGGGGAGAGGGCCAGGGTAGGAAAGAAAGTAGTAAGAAAGGGATAAAGTCAAGTAAGACAAGAGTGAAGTTATATGATGAGTTGAGTAAAGAAGAGCTGGATGAAGACCTACCTGATGTAGTACCACAAGGAGCTGATGAGGAACCAACCCATGAACAAGTCCAAGGCCAGCCAGAAGGTCAATATGAAGCATGTCCATCTGAACCAGGTCTATCTAAAGAAGGTCCATCTGAGTTTGCTGAGCTGAATGATCTTCTAGTAAAAGAGATGTACCATTCAGGCCATATCACTAAAGATGAGGCACCTCCAGGTGTGCATGCTGATTTTTGTGGCTTAGACTGAGAATGTTTATGGGGATGAGAGTGATCATGAGGCTCACCAAAGGATGAGGAATGGGTTTTTGAAGTTGGGAAGGAATGGCCCATAGTAGATGATGTTAGGTTTTGGTTGAAAAAATATGCAGTAAGAAAAAAGTTTCTGATGAGATTTTGATCGGATAAGCTGACACTACTCAGCCATTGAATAATAAAACACCAATCTCTAATACAAATATTGACGTCAAGCAAAGGAAAACAAAACAACAAAAACATCATCTCTAATACAAGGATCAACATCAAACAAAGGAAGACAAAACAACAAAAACATCAATCTCTAATACGAAGACCAACATCGAGCAAATGAAGACAAAACAAATCGTACTTCGAACCGGCATAAATGTTTCAACAGTTAAAGCTGGTGAGAACATCCAAAAGGGAATATCAATAAGATTACGAATTTAGAACCCTCATTATTTGTGTGGACGACAGAACAAATATGTATCTAGTAACAAGAAATCACGACGAAAGTCAAATATTATAAACTTCTGGTCTGGTCAACCACGAAGTAAAAGTTGGACACCTGAGTCAACTTAACAAAAAACTTCGAGTCGACCGAGATGTCGAGTTAACGAAGTAAAGGTTGGATACCCGAGCCAACTTAACACAAAACCTTCAAGTCGACCGAGATGTTGAGTTAACGAAGTAAAAGTTGGACACTCAACACAAAAACTTTGAATCGATTGGAATGTCAAGTTAACGAAGTAAAGGTTGGACACCTGAATCAATTCAACACAAAAACTTCTAGTCGACTGGAATGTCGAGTTAACGAAGTAAAAGTTGGACACTCGAGTCAACTCAACACAAAAAACTTTGAACTGACTGAAATGTCGAGTTAACGAAGTAAAAGTTGGACATCCGTGTCAACTCACCACAAAAACTTCGAGTCGACGAAACGTCGAGTTAACGAAGTAAAAGTTGAACAAATGAATCAACTTAACACAAAAACTTCAAGTTGACCGAGATGTCGAGTTAATGAAGTAAAGGTTGGACACTCGCACAAAAACATTGAATCGACTGGAATATCAAGTTAACGAAGTAAATGTTGGACACCCAAGTCAACTCAACACAAAAAAACTTCGAATCGACTGGAATGTCGAGTTGACGAAATAAAAGTTGGACACCCGAGTCAACTCAACAGATTCGAGTTGACTGAAACGTCAAGTTAATGAAATAAAAGTTGAAAAAACAAATCAACTTAACACAAAAACTTCGAGTCGACTAAAACGTCGAGTTAACAAAGTAAAAGTTGAACAAACAAATCAACTTAACACAAAAAACTTCAAGTCGACCAAGGCGTTGAGTTAACAAAGTAGATGCTCAATGAACAAGTTGACTTAACACAAGAACTTTGAGTTGACAGACACATCGAATCAACAAAGTCAAAATTAGAGGAACAAATCAACATGATTCGAGGAACTACAAGCAAAAGCAAACTCTTTGCAGCAAAACAGGAAGGACACAATGGCCCACTATTAGACGAATGATGAGCCAAGGCACGAAAGCAACTACAAAAGAATTCAAAGGAAAATTTATGACAACTACAACTGAACTGAAAAGAAAAAGAAACAACAAAGTTCATTTTATTGATAATACTACTCTATTACATCTGGAGAAGAAGATAAAGAAATGGGGGAAGAAATGGAGGCAACTATAAAATTATCACTCAAGGAAACAAGGGAATGACTCTTCAGGAGAGGGAGAAAGCAATGACTTTGGGGCGTTTGAGGGTAGAGGAAGCAATGACTCCTCAACTACCGGAGCAGATTCATCAACATCGTCATCCTCAAAAGCTTTAGTAACCAAGTGACGGTACCTGGACAAATCCTCGCCAAGCCCCTCGATATAGTCAAGAAGCTTAACCCATCCGTCAACAACTCGCTTCCAATATTCCGCTTCGACAATACAAAGCCTATCCTTGGCAGCAGCGAGTTCATTTTTGGTCGCGACAAGAGGCCCTTCAGCGGTGGAAAGCATACCGAAAGTATAGTTTCCTTCTTAGCGGATAACTCTTTTTTCCACATCATGTAGACGGGTACGAATCCCATCAACTTGGCTTTCAAAGAATCAAGCTAAGCAACGAATTTATCCCGCATACTTTTCGCCTCAATCAACAACTTTCGAATAGCCTCTGCAGTTTTCTCCAAATTTCATGCGTTGCACTCTCAACACGTCAAATTGGGAAAGAACGTGAGAAAACACCATCAACAGTGTCACCAACCTTCTCTCCAAAGAAGCCACTTGATCACGACCAGATCGATATACCGAGCCCATCACCCCTGCATAGGCGAGATGATTCATCTCGTCCATTATCTTCTCAAGACCATGATCGATGTGATCAAATGGATCCAGTAAGGACATCGAAGGCCTTTCCACTAACCGCCTGTGCCACTCATTTACCAATCTGCGTGCACCGTCTTGCACGTCAAGCTGAGTGAACCAACAAACTTGCCATCCGACTTGATACAGATATCTTTTAAGCTAGGCTCAGTCCAACCAATCCGTGGATGAAGAACACTAAGATTCGGAAGCATTGAAGACCACCCCCGACTGCCGAAAAGACAGAAAGAATAGCAGTAACAACAGTAAAACCGTTTTTACACTCCCGTCGAGAAGCGTTTGTGGAAAGGGTAGGACTAGTGGTAATGGCGGGAGCAGGAGAACCCTAAGGGACAGGAGAAGAAACCAAGAACTCGACTGCTTTGCTAACATCAATAAAATGAAAGGGAGAGTAAACCTTGAAACTCTGACCACCACCAATGTCTTTGGACTGCTCCACCGCTAGCTGAAGCATTTTATCATTGATAACTCGGGGATCATCATTAGACAACTCAGCAGCGTCCGAGACACAATAAGGAGAAAAAAGCCTATTTTCATTATCGTCCAACGGACGAGTAGTCTCCTTTTCGCTCATCTTCAACGCAAGCTTTAGCTCCTCGTCCTCTTCAAAAGGTTCATGATCCCTTTTTGCAATATCGTCGTGGGAAGGAATTGGGTGAGAGGCAGCCTCTGTAACATCCTGAACAGGATTCGGACGGGATGCAATCCGAGCAGAACCACGAGTATAAAGTCATTTTTTCCTCGAAACCCGACCTGGATCTACCGGTAATCACCTTGACGGACTCGGGGAACTCACACGCTTTCTTTTTCTAGAAGCGAGAACTGTGACATTAACAGAAGCATCGAGATCCATAACACGCATGTTCGAACTCACTTCCCAATCAATGATAGCATCACTAATGCCAATATGAGCAGCGCAAGCAGCAAAGTCCTCGGCACAAGACTCAGTAAAAAAAGCTGGCTATGCTTCATTCATAGTGTACAAACCACTACGCTCTAGGACACCCTTGAAAAGAAATGTCTCTACAGGACAGTGAAGCTTCAGGAAGCGATCACTGATCCTCTTCTCCTCAGCAGTCAACTGAAGATTCTTCTGTTTATTGGGAGCGCATAACGATTGAAAAATCAAACGACCTCGCAGAGTTCACATAAGCATAAAACCAAGACCTTGACCAATCGCGGATGTCATCCTTAAGTTTCTCAAAGCAGACAGGAGAACGGAGGAAGCAGATATCCATGTTCACTAACAGACCAACCACTGAATGCAAAACCTTCATGGTCAAAGTAATGCCAGACAGAATAATCCTCACGTAAGAATAAACCATTACCTTCCAACCATTAGGACCCATCTGGGTAGAAGGAATGCCTAAGAAGTTCAAATACTCCTATAACAGCTCGGGAACTGAGAAACGAAAGTCGAAAAAAAAACATGCACGAATACAGTGCGATGTATCCAGCCATTGGATTACAAGGACTATCATCCTATCTAGGCAGGATAATCTCGAGGTCGGGCGTCATATTGTAATCAGAACAAAGACTGTCCAACATCGCATTAGAAGCTCTATTGGGAGAATAATGAGCCTCACACAAATCTAGCAATTTACCACTTAGTTTATCACCAACAGACATCGTTGAAAAACAGGAAAACAATGAAAATGAAGAAGGCGAGGGAATAAGTGAACCCTAATTTCAAATATAGCTTAAAGAGGGAAAATGAATTTGTCACGTCTCCTTTTATAGAGCCGAACAACCAAGGGACGACTCATGGGACAACGTACAAAATGTGATGGCTACGCGAAATCCAAAAAATGTGTGCAAAAACGAACGGACGAGCAAAAAATCGAGACACCAACCCGCGAAAAGTTACTAAAAACATTAAATACAAAGGCAACGATGAAATTGAAAGGTAAACCGTCACGAAGTTAGTGGCCACAACAGCATACCCACTAACTAAAGGGGGGAGTAGCTGATGATACATCAAAATAAACCGATCATCACAATCGTACATGTGGCATAGAGCATCCATCACAAAGATATAGCGCCAAGTCTATTGGGCCAGTTCATAAAACCCAAAAAGAATAAAGCCGATCACAAAGGCTCAGGCAAAGCCCACCAACGAAGAGACATATACAAAGCCCGAATCCAGGCCCAAACGAATCAAAGCCCGGATCCAGACCCGACACGAGTTCTCTCATAAATAAAAGGAACGTTGCACCAAAAAGAGTCGTGGATGGGGTTACGCCTCCACGGTCACATCTCCATAAGGAGGAGACTGTTACGAGAAACATCTTTTTCCGTTGCGCCTCACATGCTTAAATCACGCAGAGAATTAATCACGACCATTATAAAAGGTAAAGGGAACATTCGACACAGGTATGCAACATCAACTGAGTTTTGTCCAGATTTACTTCATTCTTCAAATAAAGTTGTTAACTTAAGCATATGAGTGCCTTCGGCCACCAAAAAGGTGGTATTTGGCAGTCTAACATCTGTTTTGCAGGTCAAACTCATTGGAGGCCAATTTTTGGACGCGTCAATTTTGATTAAATAGACTAGAGGCGGATGCGCTCTACGTGTGCAGATATTTAATATTTTTCATTTTATTACAAAATTTTAATAATACATAAAAATTATTAGCAAAAAATGGCTAGGTTAGTTGGTTGAGGCAATGTGAGTTTGACCCCTCTCGTCTTGTGTTCAATACCTACCAACGACATGGGGTGGGAGGGGTTAAGGGTAAATAAAAAAAGTAAAAACTCTTTTTTTAATTTCTAAATAAAATAATGGTCATTTGCATTTTGCCCCCTATTATTAATGGTTTTTTTAGCTTTACCCCCATAATAAATCGTATTGCATTTACCCTCCAAGACTAGCAGTCAACATGCCTTGACTGTATGTTTTCAAAGCAGATTAGCAAAATACCCCAGAGAAATCAAAGGCTGATATTGAATCTTTTGTATCTCGAACATCTCATTTCGAGGAAAATTCTAAGGCCAACTGAAATCATAATCGTATCTCGAGAAAAATCAGAAAGTTTATTTCAAAAAAATGCATCTTAAACAACTAATCTCATGGAAAATCCAATGTTCTAAAAAGCGCTAGGCGGTGGGCGGGTGGTGAGCAAGTGCCTAGCGCCCAGGGGCCTAGGCGGTCTTAGGTTTTGTATTATAACTTTAATAATTTACAAAAGTTAAGCATAATATTTTATCATACCTTATCAATTACATTCAATTTAATGCCAAAATACATATGCAAAATTTAAAAACATAAAAATTAACAATCATGAACAAAATTTATTAAAACTCAAATACTGAAGTTGGTAATGATGGGTATTTTATACAAAGTTGAATTTGTAGACAAATATCCAAACCTACTCTTTTATTTTTCTTCAAATTGCATGAATAACCTCAATCATGTTTGATAAAATCTACATTACTAAAATTGGTACCGGCAAATCCTTTGAGAATTTCATTAAGTAATCATCATTTGCTACATTTAGACATATACTGAATAAAAAACAATTAAATTGTTTATTTCCAAAAAAGAGGAAAGAAAAATAAAATAAGAACACAATCAGCCTTATTAAAAAAAAATCGCCCAGACTGCCTAGGCCTCTCAGACCCCGCCTAGGCCGCCCAGACTGCCCAGAACCCGCCCAGCCATTAATCTGGGCATTTTTCTGCTGCCTAGGCCGATTTTTAGAACACTGGGAAAATCCAATGGTCCAAATTTAATCGTACACATATCTCTAGGTAAATTTAATGGTCCAAATTTTATTTTGTGCGCATCTCGAGGTAAACTAACGATCCAACATGCATCTCGAGGAAATTTTGATGGTCTGAATTTAATTGTGCACCCATCTTGAGAAAATCTGGGGTGACCTTGTATTAGCTCTTTATTATAAGGGGCATACTACAAATTACACAAAAAAATTCCACCTCTTCTTCCTCATCTGTTTCACAGCCCCACCATCAATGACAAATGAGGAAGAAGATGAGAAAGGAGGAGGAGGGGCTGTGAAACAGAGTTGAAGAGAGGGGGAGGAAGGAGGAAGGGGAAGAATGAGGAAGATGAGCAAAGATGAAGGGGGAAGAGGTGGCAAGGCAGCGAGATAGAAGAGGAAGAAAGGGAGGAACATGAGGGAGGAGGAGGATGAAAAAGGATGAAGGGGAGGTGGTGGCAAGACAGAGGAGGAATAAGGGGAAGAGGTGGAGGGAGGATGTGGCGGCAGGGCTTCGAAACGGATGAGGAAGAAGTGGAAGAAGGGGAATGAGTAAAGTTTTTTTTGGGTAATTTGCAGTATGTCCCCTATAAAAAATAGTTAATACAAGGTCACCCTAGATTTTCTCGAGATGCGTAACCGAATAAATCTGAACAGACTTTCCTTGAGATGTGGACTGGATCGTTAGATTTACCTCGAGATGCATACACAATTAAATTTGTTTCGTTAAATTTACCTAGGGATGTGTGTATGATTAAATTTGGGCCGTTAGATTTTTCTCGAGATGAGTTGTTTAAGATGCAAAATTTTTAAAAACCAAGTGTTGGATTTTTCTCGAGATATGATTACGATTTCAGTTGAACCTTGGAATTTTCCTCGAGATGAGATGTTCAAGATACGAAAGATTCAATCTCAACATTTGATTTCTCAGGGGTATTTTGGTAATCTGCTTTGAAAACAAACGGTCAAGGTACGTTGACTGCTAGTCTTGGGGTAAATGCAATACGATTTATTATGGGGGTAAAGCTAAAAAAATTATTAATAATAAGGAGCAAAATGCAAATGACCCATAAAATAATTATTTATAATTATAAGTGCAAAATCGATTGAAAAGTGAAGGGCAAAAAGGAAAATTAAAAAATTAGATGTAAGGGCAATTTTTTAAAATATAGAAAATTGGGAGCTTCAAATAAATTATTATATGGCGTATGTATAATTTACAAATATTTATAAGGGGCTTGTTTGGATTGCAAAAAATATGAAATTTGAAGGGCAAAATGAAAAATCCAAAAATTTAGATATAATGACATATTTATAATTTATAGATAATTGAAAGATTTCAAATAAATTATGTTATGGACTTAGATACAATTAATGAATGTTTAGAGATGTTGATTTTGATTGTAAATAGTCTGAATTTAGCAAGATAATTTGGTAAAATTGTGTACTAGTATTTTACTATTCTTTATCGAAAAGACACAAACACCCTTGGTCAATGTTGACATATATATTGATTTTATTAGTCATTAATAATAAATTGAAAGGCAAAATGTGAATCCAAAATTAGGTTGAAGACAATGTGTAGTATTCCTATTCAATTTAAAAGAGGTAAATATCATTACATTGTTCAAGTAATTATTGAGAATTGGAGAGGAAAAATCAGGTTGCATAGAAAATCACTGTTCAATCAAGAGAATGATCGCTATAATAGTCCAGATATGTAGATGTGCGTAACAACCAAGGGCGGACCTACTAAGGATCGTTATAAAATAATTTTTAATTTTATTATATACTTAATCTATAAAAAAAATTAATTTTATAATGTATAATATAATATGTAAATTATTCATTCAACTATTTTTATATCCTTTTGTTAGTGTAGCGGTTGGAAGTTTGTAAATTTTTGTAAACAATCCGAGTTCGATACTCATCGAGCGCATTTTTTTATGGTTATTGGTAATTACTATTTTTATCATTGTTACTTGCCTAATTTTTTTTTATTTTCAATACAATTTTATAGTAATTGCAAACATTAAAAAATTTGTTTAGTTTAATAAAAATTTATTTTTGGTCCTCTCGGAGCTTATGATTTCTTTATGTCTATACAATTTTGTCATTGTGACATTTTTCTACTTTTTTGTGTTTCAACGCTGTTTTATATGTAATTGCAAACATTAAAGCAATGAATTGCTTATTAACAAATGGCGTAAAACCTCCAACCAAAAAAATATTTGAAATTAATATCTAAAATAATAACTAAAGAATTCAATGAAAATATATGTCACTAGCCAACTCGTACAAAATTTGAGCTTTATATAAATATTGTTTCGGTGAAATTGTATTAGGATCTTATTGTGTTCGTAAATTTCCGATTTTTTTTAGCTTCAATTATATATTTATCCTAATTATTTTGTGATTTTAGTTATATATTCTAGTTATTACGTCCGTTTTCCCATTACTAAGGTTATTGATAATGTGACCTTATTTTGGCTTAAAATTGGATTACACTTAATTCAATTTGGTATATGCAATGTATTTTTATAGTTGTATTTTTCTTATTTTACTAACTCGAGTAGAATTTTTTTTTTTTTTTTTTTGATTGCCATTTCGCCTTTCCTTGACTAAAATTCTGGGTCCGTCACTGGTAACAATTGTAGCTATGAACCCGTGTAAAGCACTCATTTGAAAGCTGGTTGTCCAACTAGTAGAGATGTTAAAAGGTTCACGAAGGAACCTTCCTTGCACTGTGAATTCAAATTCAAAGAACCTTCCTTGAAAGAGCTTTTGATATTTCAGTTACCAACTATTGAATGAAGGTTCCCTTCACAGTCTCCTCCTCCCACCCCCACCCCCACCCCCACCCCTCATGCTCCATATACTGCAACTTAGTGAAGGGAAAGTTCTCCTTCTTCTTCTCCAGGTTCATGAGCTGTTCTCGGAGTTCTTCATTACGAAGTTGCTCTTGTCAAGCAACAATTCTAGCTGGCCTGGGTCTCCCGTCTGGACCCTGCTGGGCACGTGCGCCTAGGAGGGTGTTGGGCACGTGCGCCAAGAATTTGAAGGATTTCAGGGTCAAAGCTAGCATTTTCATTTAGTGGGTTTAAAAAAAAATCAAAATTCTCCTTCAGCTCTCAATCTCCTTGATGCACCTCTCTCACTTTCTCCTCGATTCGAACCAGCTCTCGAACTCAAAGCTCGAACTCATCTCTACCTTAGACAATTCAAACAAGTAGCTAACATGCTTCAGGAATACATTCCAAGCTTCAAAATCTCTTCGGAAGAATCGAATCTCTCCTCGGAGATTAACAACTCGTCCAGAGAACGAGTGAAGCTTCTCTCTTAAAACTCATCTATATCTGATTCGACCGATGAAAATCCCTCCTTTTAAGTGTTTCTCTGTTTTTGATTTGAGGAAGAAGGTCATGGCTGGTCTTTGTAAACACAGTGAGAAGGAAGGGCAATGGAGGTAATTTTCAAGTTTCAATTTTTATGTAATCTCTATTGTTGAATTTTGTTTTATGAGTTTAGATGTGTAAATGGAAATGGGGTTTTCTTGTTTATGGATTTTAGATTGATTTTGAGGTCGTAATTGAAATGGGGTTCTTTGATTTGTATAGTTTCGGTTGATGAGATGAATGAAATAGTTTATTGATTACAGATGTAATGTGTGTTTCAGGTACTTAGTCTTGGGTGAAACTTGTTGCCATCTTGGGCTAATGGAGGATGCAATGGTGTTGTTACAGACCGGAAAGCGCCTCTGCTGCTTTTCGACGAGAGAGTGTTTGTTGGACTGATGACATTATATCATTCACCAACTTATCACTCCCCAACGAGAGTGATGTTGTGAGACCTGCGGTTTTCAAAAAAAAAAAAAAAAAAAAAAAAAAAAGTTTTTAAGGCGGGGTGTACTTAGCAAAGGTGGTGGGGGCACATAGCCACCCACCCCTTTAAAACAGCACGACCCCTCCCCTTCCCCCTTTCTTCTTCTCTTTCTTTCTTTCTTTTGTTTTTGGTTTCTGTTCGTTCCAGCAGCGAGCAAGTTGCGACTTCGTCGCCTCCTCTTTTTTTCGGCGGTTTTTGGGTGATTTCTTCCCCAATCTCACCTCCTCCTCCTCGGTTCGTCCTCTCCTCTTTCCCCTCTGTATTTCTTAGTTGTTTTTTTTTTTTTCAAAAAAAAAAAAAAAAAAAAATCAGTTTTCATTTGAGTTTGGGGTTTGATCGGGTTTTTAGCTCCGATCAGCCGTGTTAGGGCCTTGGTGGCGTCCTTGGGAGCCCTTAGAACCGACATGCAAGACTGTTTTGGGGTTGCCCAAAATTTTTTCAAAAAAAAATCAGGGTGCATGTTTGTTTGGAGGGTTCCTCGGCGTGAATCCGAGCTTTGGGTGCGTGGGTGAGCCTCATTTTCGTGGCTCTGAGTGTCCTTAGACTCTTTTACGGGCTGTTGTGCAGTTTGGTAGCGATCAGACCGGTGTAGGGAGGGTTTCGGCACGTTTTCGCCCCACTTTGGGTTTCGGCGGGGTGGTTGCCGAATTTTTAGTGCCTGTAAGTTTTCCTTTCAGTCACGCGCCGCTTGTATTTATTTATTTATTTCAGTTTTCGGCTAGTTTACTCATTTTCGAGTCCGCCTTGCAGTTTTAGAATTTTCGTGGTCTCGCATTCGTGGTATTGCGTGTTTGGAGCTTCGACCGGTAGGAATTGGGTTTTGAAAATCCATTCCGCCAGGTGAGTGGAACTATAATTTGTATTTTAAGAAATAAGTATTTGAAATCCTGAAATGAATTTTTACGTTTACCGTCAATTGTGTGGAATTGTACTCAAATCCGAAATTCGGAGTTTTCAGATATTTCGAGGATTGTGTTAGTTATGTGTGAATGAATTATGCATTGGATTTTCGGAAAACATGATATACTTGAATGAAATCGAATAGTAATTTTGGTGTGATTAGGCTTTGGTGTAATGACATGAGACTGGTATGCTTTGTTTTCTAGTTTGCATAGCCTATCATGTTACCGTGGATTTTCGAGTCTTGAGCATGTATGATAAGCGACTCGAGTAAATTTATTGTGGTGAATTGGGTCATGTTGGGACCCTGGCATAGTCGTGGTTTTATAAAAAAATTGCCGAATTGTTTATGATTGCACGTTTGTACATTTGGTTATGCACAGACTCGTCATTTGTGCATGTGGATAGTAGTATAAGTGTCTTTACCCCGCTATAATGCCTGTTTGCCGATGCTTAGGAGCTTGCTCGCATCGAGAGTTGGATGGTGCTTGAGATGACTCGCATCTGACATTGTGGACGCTACTGCATGTGGCAAGCTTGCTGAGGTGCGGTGAGCTCCCGCACGCACTTGCCACTATAGAGTGCAGTAGGACGGGTCCCGGAGGACGTGCTTTGGAGATTACTCGCTTTCCCTCCCAGCGCGCTTGATTTTGATTATGTTAGGTTGGCCGTGTTAGGCCAGTCGTTCGGGACGTTTGAGTTTGTATCCTGGCAGATGGCACCCCATTAGGATACAAACAAGCCCGAAGTGGTACTGGTGCACGTTGTGGGATGTGTCTGGGTGAGACACATTCGTAGGGTATGCGGATACCTACGATATGAGACACTTATACAGGATTTTACAGGATTTCTGATTTCAACTTGATTGCTATACCTAGGAGGCTAGGAAGAATTATGAGATTGTTTTATTTCCATTGCTTGATATTTACCCTGTTTGAATCGTGTGTAATGATGGACATATATCGTAAACTGGTAGTTATTGTTGAATCTGAAATGTTTGTGTTGTTGCTTGAACTTAGAAACATTATCCTTAGAGACACGGTGTGATTTAGACTTTAGAGCTTGTTGCTTATTCATTGTTGTGTGGCATGAATTTTTCTTGTTTATTATTTCGTTATTTGTATTTAGTTCGCTCGCACCAGCTAGCTTTGTGCTTTGCTGACCCCGCAAGGGGTGTGCTTCTATTGGAGTGCAGGCAGTGTTGGCGTTCCTGCTGATCGTGGCGCGTAGGCCTCGATTTCCGTTGTAGGCGTGTTTTGAGCTTTTTGGTTGTGTCCGCCCTGTACGGGTATGTTTTGCTTCCTCTGTGTTTCAGATGTACTATATTGTTAAACTAGATGTTTGTATACTGTTTGGTCGCTATGACTCTGGCGGGGCGAATAAAAAAAAAATATATATTTATTTTGTTCAAAAATTTAGCGTAGTTTTATTTTCGTTTGTTTATCGTATCAAGAATGTGTTATATTATGATGTTGTGGCCGGTTACGATCCGCCTGTGTAGGTGTTAGTTCACGCATCGGCACGCTGCGATTCCCGTGGCGGGTCGGGGCGTGACAGAGCTTGGTATCAGAGCAATTGTTACCGGTTCACATAGAACATCATCGTATACCACTTTCTTGAGTGGATTGGGTAGAGGAGTTAGGACTTTTGTTGTGTTGTTTGATGTATGGTATGTGTGTTTTATATTTCGTAGAGGTTGTTTGGTGATGGCGAGTGGTCAGAGAGTCCCTCTCCCAGCACCGCCTGTTCGCCTAGCAGCTATTCCCGGTCAGGGAAATGTTGAGGGTATGTTATTTTATTTATTTATCGTTTTGTGTGTGCCAGATGTAGTAAGATTGTGTTATGTGCATTATGCGTAGGAAAAATTGCATGTTAGTGTGTTGTTATGTGATTCAGGATACATGTGTTGTGTGCCAGGTTTTGTGCATTCGTCGTCTTCCCTGTTGAGGGCTTTTTTCGATACAGGAGCATCTAGGTCTTTTATTTCTAGACAGTTGGTTGTTAGAGACAACCTTGAGGTGGTGCCTTTGCCGGAGCCCTTGTGCGTTGTGTCTCCCTTGGGCAGTTCTGTTTGGTTGTGGGAATTGTGTCCCAGTTTCGAGTTTTCCTTGTTGGGGTACAGCTTTGTGTTTGACTTTATTGTCTTGGGTTTTGAGGGCTATCATTTGATTCTAGGGATGGATTGGTTGTCCAGTCATCCGGTGATCATTGATTGCTTGCATAGGTCGGTGATGTTAGCGCCACCTGATGCTTCGCCTCGTGTGTTGGCTTGTGAGCCCGATTCGGTTTCGTTGATGTCGAGTTTTCTTAGCTCTCTTGAGATTTCTTGTGCCGACACTAGTTCTGTAGAGGTTGTGTGTGAGTTTCCTGATGTGTTTCAAGAGATTCCTGGTATCCCTCCACGTCGTGAGGTAGAGTTTCGGATTGACCTGGTTCATGGTACTGCACCTATATCTAAATCAGCGTACAGGCTTGCACCTAAGCAATTGGAAGAGATGAAAGTACAGCTTGATGAGTTGCTTCGTAAGGGGTTTATTCGTCCGAGCAATTCACCTTGGGGAGCTCCAGCAATATTTGTATCCAAGAAGGATGGATCATTGAGGATGTGCATAGATTATCGAGATCTGAATAAAGTGACCATCAAGAATAAGTATCCATTGCCTCGGATTGATGATCTATTGGATCAGTTGAGGGGAGCCGTAGTGTTTTCACAGTTAGATTTGCAGTCTGGGTACCATCAGATGAGAGTTGAGGAACATTCCGTTCCAATTACCGCTTTTCGGACCCGTTATGGCTTGTATGAGTTTCCAGTCATGCCATTTGGATTGACAAATGCACCAGCTTTCTTCATGGATTTGATGAATAGATTGTTCAGTCCGTACTTGGACAAGTTTGTGGTAATCTTCATTGATGATATCTTAGTGTACTCGAGGAGTTTAGAGGAGCACAGAGAGCACCTTCGCATTGTTTTGCAGACACTTAGAGAAAATCAGTTGTATGCGAAGTTCAGTAAGTGTCACTTCTGGGAGCCGGAAGTTCGATTTCTTGGGCATGTCATTTCTAGTGGAGGTATTGCAGTGGATCCCGAGAAAGTCGAAGCAGTGAGGTCTTGGAGACGACCTAGTAGTGTGACAGAGATTCGTAGTTTTCTGGGTTTGGCTGGTTATTACCGACGGTTTATCGAGAAATTTTCTTTGATTGCGGCACCACTCACTCAGTTAACTAGGAAGAATGTTCCTTTTGTATGGTCAGAAAAGTGTGAAGAAGCTTTTGAAACTTTGAAGCTTCGGTTGACTTCAGCACCAGTGTTGACTATTCCGACACCTGGTAGCCGACTTGTGGTATTTACTGATGCTTGCGGTACAGGATTGGGTGGAATGTTGATGCAAGGCAAGAAGGTCGTAGCCTATGCGTCTCGACAGTTGAAACCCCACGAACGAAAATATCCAACACATGATTTAGAGTTGGCAGCCGTAGTCTTTGCTTTGAAGATCTGGAGACATTATCTGTATGGTGAGAGGTTTGAGTTGTTCACAGATCACAAGAGTTTGAAGTACTTATTCACTCAGAGGGAATTGAATATGAGGCAACAACGATGGGTTGATTTCCTTAGCAGCTATGACTTCGAGATACAGTATCAGCCTGGTAAGGCCAATGTGGTTGCAGATGCCTTGAGTAGGCGACATGCAGTGATGGCAACCATGATGATTCAGGAGTACCGAACACTTGAGACATTAGCTTCATTTGCAGTTCAGCCTACTTTCAGTACAGAGGGCAGCATGATAGCGGGTTTAGCAGTTTATCCGTCGTTGATCAGTAGAGTGGTGGAGAGACAGACCTCTGATCCAGTGATTACGAGGCAGATAGCAGATTTGGTAGTGGACACAGTGGATGAGTGTCCTACCGATTGGTCAGTGGGTTCAGATGGAGGGTTGCGATTTCGTGGGCGGCTTTGTGTTCCGTCTGATGAGGAGTTGCGAAGAGATATCTTACAGGAAGCTCATAGATCTCGTTTCACCATTCATCCCGGTGGAACGAAGATGTATCGAGATTTGAGACGTTCTTTCTGGTGGCATGGCATGAAGAAAGGCATTGGAGAGTTTGTGGCACGGTGTGCGACTTGTCAGCAGGTGAAGGCCGAGCATCAGAGACCGTCTGGGTTATTGCATCCATTGGATATCCCGACGTGGAAGTGGGAGTATATCACTATGGATTTCATCGATGGACTTCCACGGTCGAGGAAAGGTAATGAGTCGATATGGGTCATTGTTGATCGGTTGACGAAGTGTGCACATTTCATTCCTGTTAGTATGAATCGGACGGCAGACAGTCTAGCAGTGTTGTTCATTCGGGAGATAGTTCGCCTTCATGGGTCGCCTGTTTCGATTGTATCCGACAGAGATCCGCTTTTCACAGCCCACTTCTGGCAGAGCTTTCAGCAAGCTATGGGTACTAGATTGGACATGAGTACAGCTTATCATCCACAGACAGATGGCCAATCTGAGCGAGTGAATCAGGTAGTGGAAGACATGCTTAGAGCATGCATTTTAGACTTTGGGGGCAGTTGGGAAGATCACCTACCGTTATGCGAGTTTGCGTACAACAACAGCTACCACGTAAGTATTGGCATGGCACCGTTTGAGGCACTCTATGGACGACCGTGTAGGTCCCCTGTTTGTTGGGCAGAGATTGGAGAGTCAGTTGTGATGGGGCCGGATGTGATCAGAGAAACTACTGAGAAGATTGAACTGATAAGAGCGCGTTTGTTGACAGCCCAGAGTAGACAGAAGAGTTACGCTGATAGGAGGCGTAAGGAGTTGGAGTTTGATGTTGGTGACAGGGTTTTTCTGAAAGTTTCCCCGATGCGCGGAGTTGTTAGGTTTCGAAGTCGTGGGAAACTTGCACCGAGGTATGTAGGGCCATATGAGATTACTGAGAGGATTGGACCAGTGGCCTACAGATTGGCTTTGCCGCAGAGTATGTCAGGTATCCATGACGTATTTCACGTATCCATGTTGCGGAAGTGTTTGGCAGACCCGTCACAGATTATAGAGCCTGCTGAGGTGGAGATTTCGGATGAGTTGACATATCCAGTGAGGCCAATAGTCATTGTTGATGATGATGTGAAACAACTTCGTCGGAGGATAGTGAAGTTAGTGAAGGTTCAGTGGAGCCACCGAGCGGGTGACGTGACTTGGGAACTGGAGGATCAGATGCGACAGAAATATCCCGAGCTTTTTGCCTAGGTTTTCTTGTCGTGGCTTTTGTCCGATCTCGAGGACGAGATCTCTTTTAAGGTGTGTATGATGTGAGACCTGCGGTTTTCAAAAAAAAAAAAAAAAAAAAAAAAAAAAAAGTTTTTAAGGCGGGGTGTACTTAGCAAAGGTGGTGGGGGCACATAGCCACCCACCCCTTTAAAACAGCACGACCCCTCCCCTTCCCCCTTTCTTCTTCTCTTTCTTTCTTTCTTTTGTTTTTGGTTTCTGTTCGTTCCAGCAGCGAGCAAGTTGCGACTTCGTCGCCTCCTCTTTTTTTCGGCGGTTTTTGGGTGATTTCTTCCCCAATCTCACCTCCTCCTCCTCGGTTCGTCCTCTCCTCTTTCCCCTCTGTATTTCTTAGTTGTTTTTTTTTTTTTCAAAAAAAAAAAAAAAAAAAAAATCAGTTTTCATTTGAGTTTGGGGTTTGATCGGGTTTTTAGCTCCGATCAGCCGTGTTAGGGCCTTGGTGGCGTCCTTGGGAGCCCTTAGAACCGACATGCAAGACTGTTTTGGGGTTGCCCAAAATTTTTTCAAAAAAAAATCAGGGTGCATGTTTGTTTGGAGGGTTCCTCGGCGTGAATCCGAGCTTTGGGTGCGTGGGTGAGCCTCATTTTCGTGGCTCTGAGTGTCCTTAGACTCTTTTACGGGCTGTTGTGCAGTTTGGTAGCGATCAGACCGGTGTAGGGAGGGTTTCGGCACGTTTTCGCCCCACTTTGGGTTTCGGCGGGGTGGTTGCCGAATTTTTAGTGCCTGTAAGTTTTCCTTTCAGTCACGCCGCTTGTATTTATTTATTTATTTCAGTTTTCGGCTAGTTTACTCATTTTCGAGTCCGCCTTGCAGTTTTAGAATTTTCGTGGTCTCGCATTCGTGGTATTGCGTGTTTGGAGCTTCGACCGGTAGGAATTGGGTTTTGAAAATCCATTCCGCCAGGTGAGTGGAACTATAATTTGTATTTTAAGAAATAAGTATTTGAAATCCTGAAATGAATTTTTACGTTTACCGTCAATTGTGTGGAATTGTACTCAAATCCGAAATTCGGAGTTTTCAGATATTTCGAGGATTGTGTTAGTTATGTGTGAATGAATTATGCATTGGATTTTCGGAAAACATGATATACTTGAATGAAATCGAATAGTAATTTTGGTGTGATTAGGCTTTGGTGTAATGACATGAGACTGGTATGCTTTGTTTTCTAGTTTGCATAGCCTATCATGTTACCGTGGATTTTCGAGTCTTGAGCATGTATGATAAGCGACTCGAGTAAATTTATTGTGGTGAATTGGGTCATGTTGGGACCCTGGCATAGTCGTGGTTTTATAAAAAAATTGCCGAATTGTTTATGATTGCACGTTTGTACATTTGGTTATGCACAAACTCGTCATTTGTGCATGTGGATAGTATTATAAGTGTCTTTACCCCGCTATAATGCCTGTTTGCCGATGCTTAGGAGCTTGCTCGCATCGAGAGTTGGATGGTGCTTGAGATGACTCGCATCTGACATTGTGGACGCTACTGCATGTGGCAAGCTTGCTGAGGTGCGGTGAGCTCCCGCACGCACTTGCCACTATAGAGTGCAGTAGGACGGGTCCCGGAGGACGTGCTTTGGAGATTACTCGCTTTCCCTCCCAGCGCGCTTGATTTTGATTATGTTAGGTTGGCCGTGTTAGGCCAGTCGTTCGGGACGTTTGAGTTTGTATCCTGGCAGATGGCACCCCATTAGGATACAAACAAGCCCGAAGTGGTACTGGTGCACGTTGTGGGATGTGTCTGGGTGAGACACATTCGTAGGGTATGCGGATACCTACGATATGAGACACTTATACAGGATTTCTGATTTCAACTTGATTGCTATACCTAGGAGGCTAGGAAGAATTATGAGATTGTTTTATTTCCATTGCTTGATATTTACCCTGTTTGAATCGTGTGTAATGATGGACATATATCGTAAACTGGTAGTTATTGTTGAATCTGAAATGTTTGTGTTGTTGCTTGAACTTAGAAACATTATCCTTAGAGACACGGTGTGATTTAGACTTTAGAGCTTGTTGCTTATTCATTGTTGTGTGGCATGAATTTTTCTTGTTTATTATTTCGTTATTTGTATTTAGTTCGCTCGCACCAGCTAGCTTTGTGCTTTGCTGACCCCGCAAGGGGTGTGCTTCTATTGGAGTGCAGGCAGTGTTGGCGTTCCTGCTGATCGTGGCGCGTAGGCCTCGATTTCCGTTGTAGGCGTGTTTTGAGCTTTTTGGTTGTGTCCGCCCTGTACGGGTATGTTTTGCTTCCTCTGTGTTTCAGATGTACTATATTGTTAAACTAGATGTTTGTATACTGTTTGGTCGCTATGACTCTGGCGGGGCGAATAAAAAAAAAATATATATTTATTTTGTTCAAAAATTTAGCGTAGTTTTATTTTCGTTTGTTTATCGTATCAAGAATGTGTTATATTATGATGTTGTGGCCGGTTACGATCCGCCTGTGTAGGTGTTAGTTCACGCATCGGCACGCTGCGATTCCCGTGGCGGGTCGGGGCGTGACAGATGTTCTCGTTCTGAATTGGAACGCGCCCATTTACTACTTTGCCTACGCCATAGGCCCGATAAGGCCACAATTTTCATTGATCGATGTGAGTTTGTGGATGACCGTGATCTAGACACGGTTAAAAATCAAGCAAGAATGTCAGCATTGTTGCTATACAGACTCCTTCAAAAGGGTTATTCGAGTGTGATGTCCACAATCATGGATGAAAAAGCCACAGAGCAACAAAGGCAGAAAACCGCAGCTGCCTTACAAGCAGCGACAACAATTCAAGTCCCAAACCCGAAAATAAAAGTAGAGGAACCAACAACAAAACCACACAATAATAAACCCTTGATGAATTCCTCAAACTACAATGTGAACAACATCGAATTACAAGAAGAGTTGATATGTAGTATTTACTCTCTGATACAGTTACTGAAACACACACTATACACTCTTACATAAATTCACACACATTAAAACCAACCAAAGTAAAATCACTGAAACATACTCTTTACTCTCTTACATAAATTCACAAGCACATTAAAAACAAGCAAAGTAAAACTACTATATAATCTGATACAACACATTTACTTCAAACTATGCTCAGCCCATAGGCTCAATGTTATGGGGCCAGGGCCAGCCCCTAAGTGCCTAAGGGCATTTGGTCTTGTTGCCATGAGTCACCATATCAGTGTAGCAAGGTCCACATTGCTCTCTGTTCCTTGAGGTCCCCGGTGGTACACACTTGCACCTAGAGCAGCACGTCCCGTAAGCTCTCGTACACACGTTCTTCCTCGAGTGTGCACTGCACCTCTCACCGCAACGCCCATCACAGTCTATACATTTTCAAACAACATTCAAAATCACTACACTATTGTACACCTCTAATAAACTCGTTGTACATCAAAATACCATAACATATACGGGCAAGAAAAAGAAAAAAAAATGTTACCTATCTCGTTCATGAGCCTTCTATTTGCACCCCTCACAACACCATGAGCCATATCTTCCACTTGACCATCAACAGTCGAGACCTGCATGCATGTTCATTCAAGTGAAGAAATTCATGATTATTCCATCAGGAAGAAATTTTTGAGAGAAAAAGTTGGAGTGATGAGTGAGTATTAATATTACTTACATCTACAAAGCAAAGGAAGAAAAAGATAGCCAAGAGAAGAAGCACAACTTTCGCCATCTCTACTAGGTATTTAGTAAGCTTCTTGGTACTCAATGAGTTGTTGAACACACTAAAGGGAGCAATGGCTCTTTATATACTTCAATGGCATTCCGACTTGCGATAACAAGTTCCTGACTACTGCGATGTCCTTGCAGAACACTCGTATCACCGACGCTGCTGGTACTACATTCTTCTTGTCTTTTAATTTGATGTTGTTCACATTGAGATGGAGAAGTAGCCATGGCTATGTGTGCAACAAAACCATAAACCTTTCTTCTCTTCTCCTCTCAGTTTCTCATCAAAACCAGAGAAAGGGAGAGAGATGAAGAAAGGAAAATCAGATAGAGTGACTTTTAAACCAAGGTTTCTGAAAAATAGAGAGAGAGAATTTTGATTTTTTGAACACAGAAAACAAGGTTTTGAGAAAACAGAAAACGGGGTTTTGAGATCAGATAAGAGGTTCCCATTCCCTCCATCTGGGCAGAGATGCTTCAATGGATCTGTCATGGAAGAAAAATAGGAGCTTTAGAGAGAAAAAATGGATTTTTTTTTATTTTTTTATTTTTTGTGTCTTTGAGTTGCAGAGAGAGATAGAGTATAATGGTATTTGTGAAGGAGGAGTGAGTTTGTGAAGGAGGAGGAGGGTCTTTGTGATTTGCCAAACACGTGCCCAACACCCTCCTAGGAGCACGTGCCCAGGAGGGTCCAGGCAGTGGCCCAGGCGTGAAACCCAGGCCGGGTAGAACGACTGCTTGTCAAGACTAGGACATAAAAAGGACTGGATCGGATTAGATCTACGGTGTCTAGGCCATTTTATGTCCTGTTTTTGACAAGGGACTCTGCACCGTTGCTGCCTGGCGTATCTCTCTTTATAGCTCAGGCGAGTTTACTATTTACATTTTCAGTAAATTTTCTTATATGTTGTTTTCCTGCCAATTTTCATCTTCATCACCTTGGTTTTTAACTTAGATATATATATATAGTTTAATATTTGTAAGATAGACTGGTTATCACGTAGCTAATGTGTTTGATTTAGGGGTGGGCATCCATTCCGCGATTCCGATCCATTCCGATTTTTTCCGAGTCTTTTGGGATGGATTTTTATAATAATAATAATAATTTAAGGATTTCTTTTGTAATATTTTTTACTATTTTTTTTCATATTGATAAGTAATAAGAATGAGAGGTGTTAAGCTTTTTATCATCCTGGCGTTGACCTATTTTTCTGCAGGACTTCCCCCTATAGTATAGTCACCGCACTAAAATTTAACCACTAAGTTCGTAATGGATTGGTGTGATTTCTCTACGCCTAGGACACCAAAATATTGAACCATGAACGAAGAAAAGCATGAGAGAAGCATATTGGCTAGTGATTATGAGGCTCCAAATTCTTGACCGGAAGGAACACACCAAAGGCCTCTGCCCTTCCAATATTATTATTATTATTATTATTATTATTATTATTATTATTATTATTATTATTATTATTATTATTATCCCTTCAATAGTTAGCAAAAATGGTTGCTATTAGTGTAACTAGTAAGTATTCTTCTTCAAGCAATTTTGAGATTTGCAAAATAGATATAAAATTCTAGGGGTCGAGGGAAAGGGAGCGAGGGATGGGTGTAACCACCCATCCTTCTCGAGATGAGCGCCAACGCGCATCTCCAAGATGATGCACTCATCTCGAGGAGGATGGGTGGTTACACCCATCCCTCGCTCCTTTCCCTCGACCCCTAGCAAAGCTCTATAACTTGTGCGTTAGTGACTAGCGTAATGCTACAGTGTCGGGTCATTTGTGCCTGTTTTGTGCCTAGATGGTACCAAGCACATGCATTGCTGATGTGGCAGGGAGAGAAGCAATGCATGTGACCGGTACCATCCAGACACAAAACAGGCACAAATGATCAGGCAACTGTAGAATTATTCTAGTGACTATGATGGGGCCTTTTTAAAGTGATTGATTCATGGAGAGAGGTTGCAAATAAGGAATGGCGACTCCAAGAACAGATCTCATGATGCACAGTCAAATCTTTGGGCAATGGGTTTTGTTCTTATTAGATCTTCAAATTCAGGAGAAATGCTTATCCTTCTTCAGCCTCTTGGAAATATTAGCAATCATACCAGTACGCTAATGTCCTATTTATTTGACTTATTGATTTGTTTTTTTTTTATTATTGCTATAATTTCATCTTAATTTTGATTTTCATTATTTTATTTCTCGAGTCGTTTGAACAGTTGCATCTAGATGTAAACTCTGTGCAATTAGTTCCTTAAATTCATTTCAGCTGGCCTGTGTTCGATTTTCAAACTGTAATTACTCCTTTACATAGTACTGGAATATGTAAACTGGTTTGTAGTAGTATCATTATATTGCAAGAAAACATCATTAATCATTGGCTAATACTAGAAGCTGATATAGCTAATACTAGATATGACCATGGTTAATATATTGTTGGGAGAAAACACATGCTCTTTCACCACACACATTAAACACCCATGTCATAGAGCTTACAGTGGGTGTTTGCGCAAGGTTTTTTTGTCTGTAAAGGGCATCGTTGCTTGAGATACATCCCTCGACTCTACATGAATCTTACTCCATGTCCCATGTAGGAGGAGTCTTACTACCCCTGAAATGAGTAACCCATGTTCCAACATTCTCCAACTTCCAGCATTCTCACTCAGTTCTTGCACTTTAGTGTTGCTTTAACGTAAAAATAGAATGGTACCGCTACACCAAATTTGCATTTTTGTAACAACTCCAAAACAATAACACTTTTGAGCTATTACAATTCACAAAGCAATTTTACATATTTTCACATACAAAATGATATAATTATTGTATCACCATGGATAGTATGGTCTACAAGTGATACTATTCATGGTGATCTAATTTATCGTATCACTTTTTTTGTGTAACTGTTTTTCATTTTTTTAACTAAATTTAGTTTTGACTTGAAATTATTTGATGGATTGTAATAGCTCAAAAGTGTCACTATAAGTCAATTTGGTGTAGTGATTACGTGTTTCCATTTTTCGAAAAACATGTTATGACTAGAAGAAGTTTATGAATAATGGTGTTTTAGTGTTAGGGTTTATCTATGCATCACAAAAATCTTCTTTATGTGTAGTTGAATCTCCTTACCTGATCATATTCTTTTGGCTTCCATAAGAAACACATCAACAATTGACTACCACAATACTCTCTTAAAGACATCTACAACTACATATATGTGTTACACTTCCAATATGAACTGTAGAAATTTAGAATTGCAAGGACCGTTCTATTGTTAGCATCATAATCCACTTCACTTTCAAATATTGCTCAGTCTCCATCCATGTCATGGCCATGCTGCCAAACACGCTGCTTAGATTCCACCCTTGTGCAAAAAGCATAGAAGATTTCCATCCTCTGTAACAACATATTTTGCACAAAAGAATCAATGATTTTTATTCTTCAATTTCAGCGCCATATTGCTAGGGATCTCTGTAACACACCACATTTAACATAACAATCATCAAAATACCAAACGGAACAACATTGTGTGGATTAGTAACATTTATTTCTTCTTCATAACTTCAGTCAAAAAATGGCCATCGTCATCCCTTCAAACAACACTCTGTACACAACCTCTGCAGGTATATCCCTTGATTATTTATACTCGTCTCGCCACTCCTAGATAATACTTAAGCTTGTCAGAAGTCATAATAGGGCTTCTCTTGACAATAACCAGTTAACAGTTTGTCTATTTTAATGTTATTCTTCAGGAAATCCAGTAAATAGACCTGCCAATTCTTCCTATAGGAATCTGGCACAAATTAATCCACAACCAGAGGAACAGGTAACTAGATGTCTATTTACACTCTCATCTCTCTAACATCATAAAACAAAAATATCATTTTGATTTATGAAAGCAGATCAGATCTCAGAATGAGCGTTCTCCAAATTATGATCCAGAAAGCTATGTGGTTCCAGGAGAACAGATGGCATGACTGCACTTTACACAATTAGCCAATAATTTTTTTTTTTTTTGGGTGGGGGGGGGGGGGGGGGGGGGGGGGGGGGGGGTGAGATTTTATTCATTGTCATGCCTAGAATTTCATAGTAATCCAGTTGAACATGCTTGCTTCAAGTCTAAAACCTGTTGGAAAACAAAGCAATTACCGTAATATTTTTATACCAGATAAAATGAACCATCATGCAATTTTATTCAATAATATGATATATATAACTTAAATTGACAGTGTATTTTTATTTTCCTCTTTTTGTCTCCCCTTCAGTTCCAGGAGGAAGAAAGAAGACAATCAGGCAAAAGCATGCAGATTTTTGTTAATACAATGAATGGAAATTCAGTAACACTTGAAGTAGAGAGCTCCACTACGGTTGCAAATCTAAAGCATCAGATCATTGAATACAATGTAGGAAGCCCTCAGATAAAATGGAATCTGTTTTTCGAAGGCACTCCACTAGAAGAAGGGAAAACCTTGAGTGACTACAACATCCAGGAATGTTCCTTCCTTCACATGGCTTTTGAATTGAAAGAAGGTGCCCTGTTCTGCATGAGAACCCTAGACAGTGAGCCTGACATCAAGGTGGAAATTGGGAGATTCGACACACTCAATGATCTTAAAGCAAAGATTTGCGAAAGGAATGGATATCCAAAGAATTATCAGCGTTTCATCTTTGGTGAGGTGCAACTTAAAAATGGGGTGATTATTAATCAGATGGATATAATCCAAACTAAACTACTGATTCTTGGGGACTTTGAATCAATTTCCAGTGAAGACGGTTTTCAGCCACTTCTATACTTCATTCCAATAACGTGGGGAGGTGGGAATACTATTTATCATCAACCCAAATGGATAACCAGTAGTCCCTTGGCTAACATATCACCTAATGGCAGTGATGACCATGACAAAGAGTCCGGAATTGGTAAGGTTTTACAGTTTAATTTCCTGTTTCTTGTTTGGTAAAAGAATGGAAATTCTAAAGCTGACGTAAAATCTTGGAACACACACACATATACCCACCAACCATTTGATACACACCATATTGTGCACACTCGTGCTTGGGAGCAATCAAATTAAGTTACCAGAACATTACCCTATACAAAACTATGATATTAATTTCTTTGCAATTATTCATGAAAGCAGCCCTATAATTGTTGCCTAATCTATATGTACATTGGTTCAAAAGGAATAGAAGATGCTTTGAAGACTCAGAAGGCAGGCCCAAGCACTTCCCAATCTCGATCAAATGTTTTGAAGAAAATGCAGAAGAGATTTCGTGTGTGGAAGAAAATCCAAAAGAGATTTCGTGTGAGAAAGTTCTTTTCGAGTAAGAAGAAGACAGACAAATGAGACTGGATGACATTTTTTTTTCCCAATAGAAATTCCAGAGAATGTAACGACTCCATTCTTTTGAAATGCCTATATTTGTATTACTTTTGTGTTTGAACTTGGAGAAGATTTATACTTTCATGTTTGAATTTCAAGAAGATTTATATTTTTTATGGACTTATTCTTGTGACCAACCGAAATCTGTATTGGGAACTTGATTTAGGAACATTTGTCAAGAGCAATAACTCAGTGAAGTCGAAATGCTTGTTGAATTTTATTAAAGAAGGTGAACATGCATGCATAAAATAGTATGAAGTCTTTGATTTTGTTGTTTGGTTTTGAGGGATTTATCATCCTCAATGTCATGCATAATTCTTTAGATGGAAGAACTAAGGGCAAACTGGAGCACGCGGGGAAGAGGAAGGTTTTTTTTCCAAGTGAGTGTGAAAATTGTGTGCAGTGGCAGTATTTTATTTTCCCAGTAAGTCTTTGATTTTTGCTGTTTATTTTCCCATTAAGCACTTTATTATAGTTTCCAAATTACATGATGAAACCAAAAATTCAAAATCATCCAAGCTTCCTCAGCCATTTTGGGTTGACAACTAGAACCACAGAGACCCAATTCTTTACATCATCAAGGAAGCAAAAATAAGCATTCCTCCAAGAACAATTGAGTATTAAAGTACCACATACTCCCCAAAATCCTACTATGTGGCCCATTCCTATGCCAATATAGAACCACACGACATTGGTCTTGTCGTCAGCTTGTGCAGCCTGCTCTGGTGCCATTTGACCTGGTGTACATGACATGGGAAGTGGGGGATCACAAAGTTGAGGATTGCCCATGAAGGAAGATGGGTCGAAGCTTTGGAGCTGGGTACTCAATGGGATTGAGCCGTATAAGTTGTTGTACGACAAATCCATGTAGCTTGCAGTTAAATTAGATAAACCCTGTGGAATGACACCTGAAAGTTGATTGAATGAGAAATCAAGAAATTCTAGAAACTCCATCTGACCAATGTTGTAAGGAATGCTTCCAACGAAACGATTTCTTGACAAATTGAAACCGCGCAATCCTACAAGGTTCATTAGTTCAGCGGGGATTTCTCCAGATAAGTTGTTGCTTGAAATATCAATAGTTGTGATCAGTCCAAGACTGTTTTTGTATTCAGTCTCGCTCCCTTTCCATACAACCGTCATCTTCTCCCAATAAGCACCACCAGGAAAAGCAAAAACCAATCCTCCAGCAAGGCCTTTGGTCCGAGCCATTACTCTTAAACTTTGAAAACACCTTGGGATGGTTCCTGTTATGTTGTTTTCAGCAAGATCCAAGAGTTGAAGATATGTAAGTTGACAGAGTTGAGAAGGGATACTTCCATCAAAATGATTAGAGCGTAAACGAAGAAACCTCAAGTCAGGCAGGCTTTCTCCAAGCCATGGTGGAATGCTTCCAGATAAACTGTTTTTGCCAACATCAAGCGTGGCCAAAGCCCGGCAATTTTTCAATTTCATAGGCAGTTCTCCAGAAAAGTAGTTGTGTTGCAAGTGCAATGACCATAACTTCATGTACCCGATTGAGCTTGGAATGTTTCCTGAAAAGTTATTCTTTGCCAAATTCAAGATATTCAACTCTCGCCAGTACATGCAACAATCAGGGATGCTTCCTGATAAGTAATTTTCTGATAAGTCAAGATACCGCAAAGAATTAACGGAACCTGACATTCTGCAAAAGAAATTTGAAATGTTCCCAGAAAGTAAATTGTTGGAGAGGTTTAATGATGTAATGTTTGGAGAAATTTGAGGTATTGGACCCTCAAGATGATTGGAACTAAGATCGATGTTTGTGCTAAACACAGTGGATAGATTCGGGAGCTCCCCATTGATATAGTTGCCAGAAAGTTTCACCAACTTTGCGTAAGAAATGACATCCCAAAACCAGTTGGGTATTGTACCTACAATTTTGGCATTGGATATGTCAAGGTACGATAACTTTTTGAGCATTTGAAGCCATGGAGGGAACTGAAGACCTAGTGTACAAGATCTCATCCTTACTTCATTGAGCTGAGAAGGAGGATTCCAATTAGAGCTTACTGATAGTGGGTTGAAAGATATGTCTAGCTTCTCCAATTTAGACAGATTTGAAAGATGAAATTCAGACATGACTCCCTCCAAAATGTTTGAGGAAACATCAAGTACAACCAGATTTGAAAGTTGACTGATGCTTTCTGGCAAAGTCCCATTGAATTGATTTTGCTGAATCAATAAATTTTTCAATGATGAAAATTTCATATGAAAGTTTGGCAGATGACCAGTGTAATCATTATAAGATAGATCAAGGTGTGTCAGGGATGCCATTTTCCCGAAAACATCTGGAAATAGGCCATGGAAGTCATTTCTTGAGAGATCAAGATGCTCAAGGAACAACATTTTCTCAAAAAATTCAGGAATGGGACTTTGGAGATTATTTACTGAGAGGTCTAGATGCACGAGGGATGTCATGTTGTGAAAAACATCAGGAATTGGATCAGTGATTTGATTTTCAGACAGATCTAGATGAGCAAGAGAAATCATTTTTTTGAAAGCATGAGGACTCAAACATTGCAATTGATTACCTGACAGATCAAGGTCCAAAAGTGAAGTTATATTCCCAATGTAGTCTAGAATTGAACATGATAAGGAGTTCCGTGACAAATCAAGAATTTGAAGAGAGCTGAAATTAGCATGGACAATGGAGGAAGAACTATCAAGTCCACATTCTTTCATGTGCAATTCCACTAGACCAGGATGATTGATTTGTTGCAACCAATCACCAACATGATATAGGTTTGTTCCACTCATATCAAGATATCTCAAAGACGTAAGACGGGAAATCCAATTTAGATTATAGAAATCCAACATTGATGGGCCGGGATAAATTTTGAGATAGTAAGTACTGAGATCAAGATAACGCAAGTTGGTTAGATTTCCAATCTGATCTGGAACTCTGCCACCAAAAAAAGAATTAGAGAGGTTCAGGTATCGTAATTCAGGGAACGAACCCATGAATTCAGGGATCGAATTACCAGTAAAGTTGTTGAAACTCAAATCCAAGGATCTCAAATTTTGCAAATCAAGCAGTGAAGAACTTATCTGACCACTAAAGGATCTAGTGAAGTCAGCAATGATGTTGCCGTAATCATAGGTTTGATATGGATTACTAAGATTAAGCACGATAACATGACCCGTTTCGTTGTTGCATTTGATTCCTCCCCACTGACAACAATCTTCTTGCGCTGCCCACGAGTAGAGACGGTTTGAAGGATCTGAAAGACCTTGTTTTAGCATGAGAAGAGCTTGTCTTTCCTTCTCTATACACTGACTAAATGCAATGGTTTCCATGGACAAAGCAATTCCAAACAACACAAGAAGAAGTTGAAGGTAAGGACTAAACATGATTGCAAGAATAGATTGCATGCATGTTAAATTCTCAAGTGATAGTACCCATATATCAGACACAATTTGAATATTTTTTCAGGTATTCGAGTGAGTGAGAGTGAAAGCTCTCATTACAATTGGTCCTTGCATTAGTTTTAGTTTCGGTGGCCGGCTAAGAATTGGCTTGCCTGCAAGTGGGTCTGTTCTGCATTGACTGCCCAAATGATTTTGATTCATCTTCCTCACATTTGGCATCTGCATACCTGATGCAGACGATTAAAAGTCCTTCGAAAAAACAATGGATGGAGAAAGCAATATGTAGTTGTACTTGGTGAAATGGTTAACAGACTATATGTTAATGTTTGATGTGAGTTGTTTGTGAATTGCTTTTGGGATGATACCTCCATACCACACACATGGACTTGGTCCATGTTTTGGGTGGTGGACCAATTGATAGAATACTGAGTTGTGTTGGCAGTTAGCAAAAGGCATCCCACCTCACCTGCCATTGACCTGAAGAATTGAGGGGAGGAGACTTCACTTTGGTGTCAACTTAAGTAGAGGAGAAGACCCCTGCATTCATATTGTGTATTGATCTCCATCAACTTACAACTTCCAGTTGCCTCTGAAATGGAGCTTAGGAGAAGGTAAGGTTTCAAAGTATTTTCTCTTTTATCAAATCTTGAATCTCTCAATTTTTTATTTCCATGTTCTGTGTGGTTTTGGAATATGATTTAAGCATCTCTATGTTTAGAAAATTTTGCTTTGGATTGGTTTGAGATGTTCTGTTAGAAATGAAGTTGTACTTTGTGATAATTGTGTTTTTGACATAAAATCTGGATTTGCTTTGAGTGAGCACTTGATTCAAAATATCTTTGTTGAGATTCATTAAAGAAGTCAAATTTATCATATATCAAAGGTTCATAGCCAATGGACAACAGGAAAGGAATGTAGTCTTAATTAGGTGAATTGTGTGCAAAAGTGCCATATCCAAGAGTTCTCTTTCAATATACAGCTATTCCGGATTGCACCTGATTGGGGTTAATCAACATGTCCAAACCTATACATCTCAATATAAACCTTTCAACAGAGGATCTGCACCCAGTGAGGAACCTGTAAATTTCATATGATACTGACCGCTCCCTAAACTTAAAGCCCTTCTAAACGTCCGTTCTTTTCCAATTCACTTTAACCAGTATGATGGTGTGCGACAGTATGACCTAGCTGTTTTAAAGTGGCTCTGCAGATCTGAACCACTATGATAGACTTGATCGTAATCAGACATACAGATCGATCCATGTCATATGGAAATTCTCTCTCCCCATCTAGCAGAACGTTGCATCAGTACTGATGTGTTTATTTCATTTATCCATTTTGAACTTCACTCATGCCCACACTTTCTTTCACGCTGGTGGGGAAGGTAAGATTACATGAAAGCCATTAGAGAAGTTTCCCAATAATCGGTGAAGCAGACAGTCCTTTCCATTTCCCCTTTTCATGTGCAGGGCATAAACTAAGCAATTAGAGGTTATTAGTGTGAAATTTAGCTTTCGTCTATATTTAGGTGCCATGAACAGTATACAATTTACTCAAAGTTAAACAACCATTAAGTCGTTGAGTATAACTCGATCATTCAAACAGCGAAAAGAGAAAAACTAGATGTAAAGGGTATATACCAGTACTCAATGAGCAGCGAAAAGAGAAAAACTAGATGTAAAGGGTATATACCAGTACTCAATGAGTGAATTCTATCAAAGAACTAACGAGTCACCTATATAACCAACCTCTTACAGACATGCAAAAACTGTACATGGAAGCCAATCGCTAAACCATGATATAGGCAAATCATTCTATTGTAAATAATAAATGCAGTCATAAGCTCAATCTCAATACAAATATTTCTTATGGATCAAAATATATATTTATAGATCAAAGTACATCACAGACTGTTTTAAAAAACATCGTAATAGACAAAACAATAACAAATTCTAAGACAGAGAATGAATCAGCGCTGCTGGAGAATGAAAGCCACTGCCAACACATAACCCATTATGGCAAGTAAAATAGCAAGTCTAAGAGCATGTTTGAGCATCATGATAATGCTTGGGGACTTTGGAGTAAGGATGTAGATTACGAGTACAATAAGTCCAGCAATCAACGAAGACATGCCAAAGCAAAGGTTGCAGGCACAATAGATAAACTTCAGTAAGAAATTGTGCATGTTCCGTGTGCTTACTTGCAAGAAAGCAAATGTTCCAGTAGTGCCTACAGTCACAACTCCAATTCCGACGTTCCTCATTCTATCCAAAATTGTTGCATCCTCAGTTGCTTCAGCTCCAATTCTGACATTCTTCATTATGTCAAAGATCATTGGATCTTTGGTTTCTGGAGATTCAGCTGTAGTTGGAATCATAGGCTTTTCAGAGTCTTCTCCATGATGTCCCTGCATTCAGATCAATGATTCGTCGTACAGAGCTTTCATTTCCGGAAAGAATTTTCTTAAAAATTTACAATAGACCCTTTTTTTTTTTTTTTAAATGTTTGGTATTGTCAAATATTACAGGTAATCCTAAACTTTTTGGGTATCACGATAGATTATCCAGACTATGAATCCCTTTTAGATGAAATACATAAAACTTGGTTAGAGCGAGCATCTCCAATGGGAGGATTCTAAACCCCATAAATATGGATCTTAAGTGATTTTATGGGAACGGTCTCCAATGCCAGATGGTAAACCCCCAAAATTAGTCTCAAGTAATTTGTCCCCTAGGTGAGGCATATTAAATACTAAATCTTATGCAACCTTAATGAACCTTTTATTTTCCTATTTTGGCCTCTTTAAAACAGAATGACATGTTTAAGAAACAAGTACAATTGGTGAAATGGTCTTTTACCTCTAGTAAACATATCTAACCAAACTTCTACTTAACTATTCTTACAATCTTTAATCCTCAGGTTGAACGTTCCATCTAGTTAGAGGATACTTGCATCCTTACGCGCCTCTCAAAGCATTCACAACCATTAGGTAAGTTGCCAGGTAAAGGTGGGCTTACCATGAGCTAGCCCCATAGTCGTAAAGTAAAAACGTACGAAAAATAATAAACTGGTAGGAGTGTGGCAAATCAACCATATGCATAGCAAGTGAGAGAGATGAGTTAGGCACCCGATGAGAGGAGGGCATAGTCCACCAATTGTAGCTCAGTTGGTCGGATATCCACTCTCCTTGTGAGAGGTCGCGGGTTCGAGACTTATCAGTTAGGATTTGTGAGTTTTCGCCCGATTATTAGGAGCACATGTGCTCCACCGTTGATAAGCCTTCGGGTATTGAATGCAGCTGCTTAGATGGACTATATCGGAGCGAAGCGAAAGCGAGTCTCCATGCAAGGTAGAGGCGATGGACCGGAGCGAAAACAAATTTCTATGCGAGCTGGAGGCGACGAGGATATTAAGTGCAACAATATTGTAGCTTTCGGGTCTGGTTTGGTTAACCCTATAGGGTCAGTTTTGTAGCCTTCGAGCATTGATTAATTTATTAATAAATAAATAAATAAGGTCAATGACCCAATTTTTTTATTTTTTATTTTTTATTTTTTTTTTTAAAGAAAGAGGAGGGCAGAAGCTGGGCACCTGTCTTTTAGTATTCAGTATATCAATGTTTGATGATCTAGGAGATCACCATTTAACATCTTGTAATTAGCTTCTTTTTTTTGTTATTTTGTGGTTAGTTGACTGTTTGTTTATTAATCTCCTGACAGTTGTAGGAACGCAGATCTACCATATTGTAAATGTCATATAGATTTCCTTATTACAATTGGAGATGCTCTAATAAGCATACTTGGCTCTTCTTTAATTATTTCAAAAAGTTGCATAGGCATTTTCTGTAAACTAAGGATTCACAGGGAACACTACACCATGTAAGCTCTTTGGGGGGACGGTAAGGTGGGAGGTATGCTTGGACTGTTAAAGAAAGATATATATACATTTGTGTACCAAATCACGAATTTAGTGTTTAGCTGAAAAGAGGAGTGTAGCTGCATATTATTATTATTGCACCACATACTATGATCAACGATATTTGAAACAACACCTGAATGTTAATCAATCACGAAGCACTTAACACTCGCGCTTCTCAGAATTATTAGGAAAGTAAAACTTCCTAGGCGCGGATGGTGAGTTTTTTAACCAAGGACTCTCACAACCCAAGATCCGTCAGAGGAATGCATAACCACCCAACCAAAGGCTAATGAGCCCAAATGTTGCTTGATACGACTCCCTCAAGAAATATTAGGTGATTGAAACATGCCACTTTTGCCTGTATTATATACAATCAATGTATATAAAGTAGGAGAAACTGAAACAGGGATCGTGTCTTTGTTCGGCTGGTGTGCTTCTGACATGTTTGTGATATTTGTTCGGCTGTGCCATAAGGGTTATCTGTTTTGCACTAGAAGTTGATAGGCTGTTCACATTATGTCCCTCCTACCCTTTAGAGTGTCTTATTTGGTAATAGTTCGGTTGAGAGCACATTCAGGTTGTAGAGGATAAAACTTTTCATCCTATGAAATCCCATCTCACTTTAGTTGTTTCTGGAGATCGGAAGTGTGTAATTGTACAGCCAGTTAATCGTGTGTGTTTGTGTATATGCAAGCTTCAAATGGCAAGCAAACTGCAAGGTTCGGGATCCTCAAAACCCCAGCTTGCCTTTCAAAAAAAAAAAAAAAAAAAAAAATGCAAGGGATGTATTAATTTATGCCTAATCTAGAGTCCAATTGTGTTGATCCCATAGACTCCATGGATTAAAACTTACAAGGTCTCAAAGACGATTGGGTCCTTTTGATTTCATTTTGAACAACAAATCAAATAAAAGTCACAAACACCATCTCTCTTAACCTGGCAATGAAAATAAATAACAAACACACAAATCAATCAAATTCATTGATTTTATCATAAACATTTTATGGATTCCCTCTAGGCTAAATACCTTCAGTTGTATGATTTGTGTCAAATTCTCAACAAAATCACTCACAATACTAGCACCAATTCAAAGAACCAATAAATGAAGTTTCGCTATAAAAGCAAACCTCTCGGTGCTCCAAGTTAACTTGTATTACATGTTGCAACAATGAAGCCTGCTTCATGTCCTCTCCGTTTGAAGAATCATCAGTTCTATCGAGACCATCATCTGAAGTAACAAAACGAAATAACATAAATGGCAAAACCCCGAGAACTAGTAAATAGAGAAAGATTGGGGAGAGCTCGAGAAGAAATTTAGAAACTATCAAAATTGTATAATATATACCAGAATCCATGTCTAGATTGTTGCTCGAAAACATGGTGAAATCAGCAACTTTTGCCTGAAAATTAATACAAAGGAGTATAAGTACATTACATTCATATGAAGTACTAAATTCACAGATAACCAAGATAAATGTTCTGAGGGATTGAAACATGCACAAACAATACATCTAGACCTTAAATTAGCATGATGGAACTAAATAGGATTCATGCCATGGGTCCTCTCCTCTCACCTGAGCTTTATTGATTGTGAGAAAACAAGTTCACTGAAATATTTTCAGTTTTTGATCAACTAGAAGATGAGAGATTGAGAGAAAGAGAGAGAAAGCAGTGAAGTGAAGTAGTTTGGTGATGGAGGAAACAGGAGGGGGCCAGGAAACATCTGAGAAATAACCCAGAAAGTGTAGTGAAGTTATCATGAGGTGGTCCTAGTCGATGCAAAACTAAAGTGTGGGGTATGTTTCCTTACTGAAGTGGATCACTAAAATCTTAGTTGCAAGTAGAGAGAATAAAATATTAAATGGTGTGAAACCTTCAGTTCAAGCTACTTTCTTTGACATGGAAATTGGGGATCCAAATTCCTATGGAAACAAAAATGTAGGGTTTGCAACAAGGTACAAATGATGGTTGGGAAGGGTTTACAATTGGTTAAAGAAAAAGATGTGTGCTATATGCCATTTCCACCAGTTTCTCATTTTTGTTTTTATTAGATGATCTTTTTGGATCCATTTTAAAGGGTGACACATTTCTTAGAATAGAATATTAAGTGGTAGGAAACCTTCCGGGTGCTTTCAAGCTACTTTCTTTGACAAGGAAATTGGGGATCCAAATTCCTATGGAAACAAAAATGTTGAGGGTTTGCGTACAAATGACGGTTGGGAAGGATTGACAATTGGTAAAAGAAAAAGATGTGTGCTATATTCCATTTCCACCGATTTCTCATTTTTTTTATTTGATGATCTTTTTGGATCCATATTTCTTAAAATAAATAGTCTTCTCTATAATAAATAGTTAATTTAAGATTATTTGCACTGTCTTCTCTATAATAAATAGTTAATTTAAGATTATTTTTAAAATAAATTAGTATTACACTTTGCCCTCAAGACTAGCAATCAATGTAATCAATTTGCCGACTATTTTCAACATTTCCATATTTAAATAACCAAAATACCCTTAAAAAATATAAGGCTGAAATCTGATCAAAATACCCTTAAGAAATAACCAAAATACCCTTAAGAAATGTTTTCAACATTTTCATATTTAAATACCCAAAATACCCTTAAGAAATATAAGACTACGGTACATGATCTGGCATGCCTGGTACCAGGCACGTGCCTCTTCCCCTTTTTTAGGTTCAAATCAGATCTTTTTTTTTTCAAGCCACTCACGTGACTGGTACCATGCGATGTATGTGCATGGTACCATCCAGGCACGCATCAGGCATCGTAGAATTTTTGATAATTAAAATGGAGCACTACTACGGTGCCTAGTCCAGAGTGTCTGATGGTACCAGGTGTCACAGACTAGCAATCCGTGCGGCACTAGCTATCCAATTCACTAGTAAGTTTATGATTAGTTACTTTGACGGGCACAAATATTAACTTGAGAATGCACAATATCAATCTGTAGACAATATAACGATGCACAATAGTCAGCAAAAGCTTTCATTAACATTCAATAGATTACAATGGGGAGGAACGTTCGAAAGGACGTTGCTCAAGACTAGTTCGATGCTATCGATCGATGAAAATACAAGTTTGAATTTGAAAAGCAATGCAAAGAAAACAATAAAAATGCTAGCGGTACAGTCTGGCCCGACTATGCAATGGAGGCAACACGTCCTCACAGTCAAGAGCTCAAACTTTCCCCCTCTAATATAGATGTTAAGCATTTGGACACTTTTCAAAAGGGAACATTGAGTTTTGAGACCATTAGGAAAGTCTTGAAAGGCCTCTGACGTTGATTTTCCTGACCAACGGTACTAGTCCTGACACTCTCCCACACTCAATTCGCTGAGGCCCTCGCAACGAACTTTTCCAAGTACTCTTCCAACTTTGAGAGGTACGGCAGCAGATGCTCGACTGGCTCCCAACTGATCTCTGAAGGAGGCTCATCCTGCCACTTGACCAAATACTCTATATCCGGGCCTGTGTTGTTGATGAGGCGGTCAGCTAAGATTTTTTCCACTTCTCGATTTGGCTTAGTAGGATGCTTAGGCAATGCTCGGGTAGATACATTTCTTGTGGGATCAGTGGCATCTGCATGGTAGGACTTCAAGTTACTTGCATGGAAGACAGGATGGGTGAAACGGAGCCAATGTGGTAACTTGATGCGATAGGAGACTTTGCCTACTTTCTCAATAATCTGTACCGGTCCCTCATACTTGCGAAACAGATTATTGTGTGCTCTAGCTAGCTATCCGTTTATACTTGTTGAACATATCTAGCTTCACCAATACCAAGTCCCCGACTTCAAAAGGATCAATCCGTCGTTTCTTGTCGGCGGCCATTTCTTCATGTGGCGGGAGGCTTTCTCAAGATAGGCTCGAGCAACTTCAATGTTTTTCTGCTATGCTTTGAAAAATTCAAGAGCTCTTGGGCTGGGTCCTTGGTATCCGGTAAGCATTGTATGTGGTGTCAATGGTTGCTGACCAGTGACTAACTGAAAGGGGTTGGAGTGAGTAGCTGAGCTCTTTTGTAAGTTGAAACAGAATTGTGCAACATCAAGTAGTCCCACCCAATTTTTCTGATTTGCACTTACAAAATGACGAAGGTATTCTTTTAGCATAGAATTAAAGCACTCAGTCTGTCCGTCAGATTGGGGATGTTGGTTTGTCGACATATTAAGTTTGGATCCCAAGAGCTTGAACAACTCCTTCCAGAACTTTCCTGTGAAGCGAGCATCACGGTCGCTAACAATATTTTCGGGCAGTCCCCAATACTTCACTACATGCTTGAGGAACAATTGCGCCGTATCTTCGACTGTGCAAGTCAGTCCGGTCGGCACAAAGGTCACATACTTTGAGAATCGGTCAACAATTTCAAGGATACACCTGAAATCCTCCAATGGGTGTCATTAGGGGTGGGCACGGGACGGGATGGGACGAGATATGCCCATCCCTATCCCATCCCGTTCATACGGGATCGGGACGGGACGGGATGGGAAAAACCTCATCCCGACCTCGTCCCATCCCAAACGGGTTCGGGACGGAACAGGATGGGACGAGATCAGCGTGCTAATCTGGACATATCAAATAGAAGCCTGGACTGCTGGAAGGCCTGCTAGGCTGGAAGGTTGCTGGAAGGCCTGGGCCTGCTGCAGCTGGAAGCCTGAACATTTTATGCAAATGTTCATAAAATAAATAAATAAGTAAATAAAAATATTAATAATTAATATTAAAAAATTAGTTCGGGACGGGACGGGATTGGCGGGATTGAAAATCTTCATCCCATCCAATTCTAGATCGGGACGGACGAAATTATTCAATCCCATTAAGACCCGAAAAAATCGATACGGGACGGGATCGGGACGGGAACGGGATCACGGGATGGGATGCCCACCCCTAGGTGTCATGACATTCTCTCAAAAGTTCTTTCCCCAAACCAAAAGTTCTTGGAACATAGAGGCGATTACCAGTTGTAAGTATTGCTTCATCTTTTATCCAGAACCGTCGAGTTTTGCCCTGCTTTATCAACTCTGTAATCGCCTTCGCTTGTGGGTCTGTCTGTAGGCCTGCTTTTATCTTCTCCAAGATGGTGTGACTCGGACCGGTATGGGTTAGTACTGCAAGGTATGCCCTTCTACTGAGTGCATCAGCTACATTGTTAGTGCGCCCTGGCTTGTATTCCAATACTAAGTCAAATTCTGCTAATTTTTCCTGCCATCGAGATTGCTTGGAGGTTAGCATCTTCTGAGTAAGAAAATGGCTTGCTGCAGCATTATCCGTTTTAAGAAGGACTTGAGATCCCAAGAGGTAGTGTCTCCACACCCATAAACAGTGTACAATGGCTAGCAATTCCTTTTCCTGAGCTGAGTAACGGGACTCTGTATCATTCAACTTTCGACTCTCATATGCTACCAGGTGACCATCTTGAAGCAAAACTCCCCCTAAGGCATAACCAGATGCATCTGTTTGTACTTCAAAGGGTTTGGTGATGTCTGGCAAGGCCAATACTGGATCTTTCATCACGGCCAGTTTCAAGTCTTGGAATGAAGCTTCACACTGCCTATCCCATTCCCATGTTCGATCTTGTTTCAACAAATTTTTCAGTGCAACAGCTCTCTTAGAGTAGTCTCTTATGAAGCGACGATAATAGTTTGCGAGTCCAAGGAAAGAACGTAGTTGAGACACGTTCTTAGGAGTGTTCCAATCATGGATTGCCTTGACTTTCTCCATGTCCATCTGAATCTTGCCATTGCCAATAACATGACCCAATAAATTGATCTGGGTCTGGCCGAATGAGCACTTCTCCTTCTTGACAAAGAGATGATTATCCATAAGGATTTGGAACACTTCTCGCAAATGATGTAGGTGTTCTTCTATAGTCCCACTATAAACCACAATATCGTCAAGATAGACAGCCACAGACTTGTCCAGAAGGTGACAGAACAGGTCATTCATAAGGGTGCAAATAGGGATGGCAACGGGGCGGATTTGAGCAAATCCATCCCCGATCCGTCAGTAATAACCGATCCCCAATCCGCCCCGCCAATCCGTTTAAATTTTTTTATCTACATCCATAACCGACCCGTGCGGATGGGTGGATATCTGCCCCGCCCCGCCAATCCGCGCAAAATTATAACAAAAAATTAAAAAATTTTCTGAATTATAACAAAAGTATTACAAAATATCTGAATTCGTGAAAAAAAAATACAAAAAAATTCTGAATTAAAATTTACAAATAATTCATACAAAAACAAAATCAATCTCTGCCTCTGGATCTGATTTCAGATCAGATCAGATCGAGATCCAGATGAGATGAGATCCGATGAGATGTGAGATCGAGATCTGTTGAGATGTGAGATCGAGATCGAGATCTGTTGAAATCGATTATCTGTTGAGATCGATGATATGTTGAGATCGATGATCTGTTGAGATCGATCATCAGATCAGATCAGAGATCAGATCATCAGATCTGATGAGATCAGATTTGATGAGATCTGTTGAGATCGATGATCTGTTGAGATCGATCATCAGATCAGATCAGATCATCAGATCAGATCTGTTGAGATCTGATGAGATCTGAGATGGATCTAAGATCAGAGCAGGAGAAGGAGAAGGAGAAGGGGTGACGACGCCTTCCCTGTGAGCCTGTGAGAGAGATCAGAGAAGACGAGGCGTACAAGCTTCGCCTTGAGCCTTCGTTGTGGGAGTGGGAGAGAAGAAGAGGCGGACGACCTCCGCCTTCGCTGCTTCGCTGTGAGAGAGGAGAAGAGTCGGACGGCCTCCGCCTTCGCTGCTTCGCTGTGAGAGAGGAGAAGAGGTGGACGGCCTGTGCTTTGTGTGTGTGTGAGAGGCAGAGAGGGAGAGGCCTTCGGCGGCTTCGCAGCCTTCACTCTCGAATCGCTCGGGCCCTGTGCTGTGTGTGAGTGTGAGAGGCAGAGAGGGAGCTCTGCTCTGAAGCGGGCGTGTGTGAGGGAGGAAATGAGGGAAAGGGTTAAGGTGGGTTAATCATTTTATAAAGGGGAAGGGTATTATTGTAATTTTACATAATAAACGGATATCCGCGCCCGAATATTTAACGGATGTTTTTTGAATATCCGTATCCGCCCCAAAATCCGTTTAGGCATATCCAAAACCGCCCCAAACGGATTGGGTGGGGCGGATATCCGTGAAAATCCGCCCCACTGCCATCCCTAGGTGCAAAACGTAGCTTGAGCATTGGTCAAGCCGAAAGGCATTACTAGGAACTCATATGACCCATATCTAGTAGAACAAGCAGTTTTGGGTTCGTCACCAACAGCAATGCGGACCTAATGGTAACCTGATCTCAAGTCGAGTTTTGTGAAGTAGCTGGCGGATCCAAGTTGGTCAAATAAGTCTGCGATGAGCGATAGCGGGTATTTGTTCTTTCTAGTGACTTTGTTCAAGGCTCTATAATCAACACAAAGGTGAAGACTGCCATCATGTTTCCGCTGAAAAAGAACAGGTGCCCCATAAGGTGCTTTAGAGGGCCGAATGAATCCCGACTCCAACAAGCCATCTAGTTGTTTTCTCAATTTGGTCAACTCTGGAGGGCTCATGCGATATGGACTACGTGCGGGTTGATTGGCACCAGGCACTAACTCAATTTCGTGATCAATAAGCCTTCTGGGAGGTAGATTCTTTGGCAATTCATTCGGCATCACTTCGCTGAAGTCAGCAATAACTTGGGCAACTTTCTCAGGAATTTTGCTAGTATCATCTTCCATCTCTAGTTTTGCCACAGCTAAGTATGTATCTTCTCCTTTGGCCAAGCCTCTCTTGACTTGGAGCGCCGACAATATTCTATCATGAGTTGTGGGTCGAATTGAGGTTGGTACAATGCGTAGTCTGGGTCCGAAAAAGCCCAAGGAGTCCATGAAAGGTAGTGGTCCTGCTGTAGCTCCTTGAAAGAATTATTGGCCAAAAATCACCTTAAAATCATCAAGTGGGATGGCCAAGAAGTTTGATCTTCCTTCCCATGGACCAACCTGTAGTGGCACCGCTCTAGCCATACCATTAATAGAGATTGCCTTAGAGTTGACAACTTTCAACTTACCCACATCTCCTTCTAAGTTCAGACCCACACGTCTAGCTTCATCTGGGGCAATAAAATTGTTTGTCACTCCTGAATCCAACAATGCTTGGGAAGGGAACCCATTGATAGTGATGTCGATGTATTGCAAAGCCTTCTTGTGTGGGTGCTCATACATTTCTCCTTTGACAACATTGAGCTTGCATAGAGCTCCCATCTGGGAGGTCTCACTGTTGGTGGGGTTCGAGCTCAATGCGGTCGAATTAGAAGGTTCTGTTTGAAGCAAGGAAATCATTGAGTGTAGGGCTGGTTTGGATGGACATTTGCCTGTTGGGTGATCCCTGCTATTGCAAAGAATGCATGGGGCAGGTGCAGATGGTTTCCACTACCCAGAGTAGTTTTGCCCTCCTTTGTTGTTGTAATTTGAGTTGCTAGGGCTGGCATTCCAATTTCTGTTGGAACTCCAATTCTGGTTGGACGGCCGAGAATTATAGTTTCCTCGGTTCTGACTTGAGTTTCCCCAGTTTTGGTGAGGTGATCGTGCATTCGACCCTGAGCTTGAATTGGTACTGCCAGTTCTAGCTGTGGAGTGATTGAGCGAAGTGGATCCAGCCATGGGCATATAATCGCTAAACCTTTCTGCTGCTATAATAGCACTTGTAATATCTGTCACCTTCTGCCTTTGCAATTCTGCTTACAGATGCGGCTAAGCTTGTTCCATGAAACAGAAAACTTTGTCCTTCTCAGACATGTCTCGAATATCTAGCAAGCAAGTTGAGAACTGCCTAACATAGTCTCGAATATTGCCTGTCTGTTTGATGGTGTGGAGCTTCCTCCTTGCTAAGAAATCAGTGTTCTCAGGCAAGAATTGATTTCTGAGGTCCTTCTTGAGGTCTCCCCAAGTTCTAATAAGGATGCGACCTTCTTCCATATCTGCATATTTGGTTCTCCACCATAGTTTCGCATCACCTGCTAAGTACATGGTCGCCATAGTGACCTTGGCTTCTTTTGATTCGGGGTTCACCGCGCGAAAATACTGCTCCATATCAAACAAGAAGTTCTCTAGCTCTTTCCCATCTCGTACCCCAGCATATACCTTTGGCTCAGGCACTTTCATCCTAGGGTGATCAGTCGTCCCTGTGGCCTTGGTCAGTAAGCCAACCCTTGCAAATAAGTCCTCTAGTTGTAATTGGAAGTCACTCATCACCTGAGCTGTGGGGTGAGACAACTCTTCCATAGCAACTGTCCGTCCCTCTAAATTGTCGACATGCTCAGCCAGGGAATCCACTCTATCTGCCAAGTGAAAGATTCCATCAAGCCGACTGATCTGTTCTCCCAGACTACTCAACTAATCCATTCTGTTTTCTAGTCTCTGCATTTGACTAGCCTGTCGTTCCTCCATAGCGCTAAGGCGCTCACTTAGTTCCTGCATCCTGGTTTGCATTCAACAAGCTCTGGCTCTGATACCAACTGTCACGAACTAGCAATCCGTGCGGCACTAGCTATCCAATTCACTAGTAAGCCTATGATTAGTTATTTTGACGGGCACAAATATTAACTTGAGAATGCACAATATCAATCTGTGGACAATATAACGATGCACAATAGTCAGCAAAAGTTTTCATTAACATTCAATAGATTACAATGGGGAGGAACGTTCGAAAGGACGTTGCTCAAGACTAGTTCGATGCTATCGATCGATGGAAATACAAGTTTGAAGTTAAAAAGCAATGCAAATAAAACAATAAAAATGCTAGCGGTACAGTCTGGCCCGACTATGCAATGGAGGCAACACGTCCTCACAGTCAAGAGCTCAAACTTTCCCCCTATAATATAGATGTTAAGCATTTGGGCACTTTTCAAAAGGGAACATTGAGTTTTGAGACCATTAGGAAAGTCTTGAAAGGCCTCTGACGTTGATTTCCCTAACCAACAGTACTAGTCCTGACACCAGGCACCGTAGATATGCATCGAGACGGTGCATGGTTCCACCAGGCACCGTAGAATTAGGGATTAAAATGATATGCATATATTAAAAAAAATTAACAGTTAATCCCACCCACAGTTATTAAAACTCCCAGCCACCACCGCCCCCTCCTCTTCCTCCCCATCTCCGTCCACCCTCGACAACACTCCCACCCCCTTCCCCCCCAATCCTCACCTCCCTTTCCGCCTCATATCCATCTCTCTGTTTCCAAAGCACCACCACCACCCCCTCCCGTCTGCCTCCCTCTCCCATGACGCCGACGACCCCTGCCCCTCCTAAATTGGGTTTCCAATCACCAAACCTTCCTCAATCATTAAAAATCAATCTTAATAAACTCCTTCAAGACATTTAAGACCTGTTTCAACTTCACCAACATCAATCTCACTGGGTGGTGAGTGAATAGAGAAGAAGAAGATAATCAGTGAGTGAGGGGAATAGAAATGGAATTTCAAAAGATACGATAAACTATAAGAGCACCCCAGACATGAATCAATCGTAAAGTAAGAATGAAATAGAAGTAACTAACCATTGTTGTCGAGCATCAGATGGTTGAAAAATCCAGCAGAGAATCTGCTATGTCGAATCAGCTGGGGTGGTGGTCCATGTCCAGGTCCAGCACCAAGGCTTGCTTTGATTGATTGCGAAGGATGACGAAGATGAAGAGGAAGATCTCTGAAGAGACCCATTAGAGTTGTTAGCAGCAGCGACTTGTTCATTGAGATCTGGGTGGAGAGAGAAAAGAGTATGGTTGATGGAGGAGGAGAAGTAGATTCTCACAAACTCTCTTCTCTTAATTGACTGCGTTTTCCCGGGGAATTCTAATTGGCGAGGAAACGGGCGAGGGAGAGGGGTCCAACCCTCCATCCCCTCAAGACGTGTACCTTCACGCATTTCGAGGGGGATGGAGGGTTGCACCCCCTCCCTCGCCCGTTTCCTCGCCAATTAGAAAAGCCCGCGTTTTCCCTTATTCACTTTCGGTGGTGGTGGTGGGTTTTGAGTGAGTGAGTGATACTAGGAGAGGAGAAGAGAGGGGTTTTGGAAGAACAAGCCCCTTGCAGGCACGGATTCACGTGGGGGCAGCACTGCCCTAATTGAGTTTTGAGATTTTTTTATGTGTCCTTCGATTACTTTTTTTATTTGCCCCTCTATTCTCATTTTTCACTTCAATTAGGACTTCATCGTTCAAATCATGTACATATCAAATCCAAACTCTACTTTTATAGCTAAAGATAGAGGTTAAATCCCTCAAATCTCTCCAAAAAACCAAAATTCGTAGTTTCTTCTTCACACTCCATCAATTGGATAAAATGAAGGAAACCCCCATATTTCATCATCTTCAAATATCTATAACTATTGAGTTATTTGAGCTCATCTTCACAAGATTCAGCAGGGTCCAAACCACATTATTATTCTTCTTCTTCTAGGTACCAGGTGCCTTAATTAATCATTGTGTTGGTCATCTCCACAAAAAATCGTAAACAACCCAATCACCTCCTCATTTTCTTCATTTAGTAGTAATCAACGATTCAAACCCATCTCTTGTATTGTGTTTAAGTAGTAATAATCTTCAATGACTGTCTTTGTTGTACTCCCCCTTTTTGCTGTATTTTAAAAAAAATCATGTTAAAGTAACTAATTTTTATATTATATTTAATTAATTATGACATCACTCCGCCTCCCCTCAACAAAAATCCTTGTTCCGTCACTGGCCCCTTGTACCAAAGTGACATAGAGTTGAAGAGAGAGTTACACAAGTTGGTAAACACAATCATTGAGGAAGACGATTTGTAGCTCAACACTTTTGATCCAGCCCAAGACACTGTTTTAGCTCCAATGGCTTAACGTTCGAGAAAATACGCATATCATTTTTAATAACTGTGTTGTAGTGGGTAGATGGAGATGGAGAGTAAGGGGAGGGGCCGGTAGTGGCGGGGAGTTTTAATAACTGTGGGCGTTGGAAAAGAAGGTGCGTTTTGTTTTTGTTATTATTATTATTATTATTATTTTAAGTAAATGTTAGATTTTTTTCGAAATACGTGTATCATTTTAGTTGGACCATTTGATCTTTTTTGAGATGAACTCCTTGATACACAAAACATTCAATCTTAGCCTTAGATTTTTTTAAGGATATTTTGATCATCCAAATATGAACATGTTGAAAACAGACTGTCAACGCACGTTAACTGTTGGTCTTGAAGGCAAAGTGTAATACCAATTTATTCTGTGGTAACTCTGAATTGGCTACTTATTATAGGGGAAAGTGCAAATGACCATTTAAAAAAAACAAGGGTTGAAAGGACCCATTGTATCATCATCATCATCAAAGCACATTCTCGATACTCTCGAGGTCAGATACACGTAATTTGGTTCTCCAAGCAATGCGTTCTTTTCACATATCTTCGCATAATCCAAGTTTAAGGATGCCACGTCCCAATTTTTTAAGAAAACGAAAATCCTAAAATTCACGTAAGATTATCCGTTTCCCCCAAAATTCGGTACGTGAAAATTCAATAACAACAGAAACAAATAGCAGCAACAACTAAAACATGATTAAATTACTGAAACAAATAAAACTCTAACCCGGAGAGACTCTAACTTTGCTAGCTCCACTAACGGAACTCCAGTAACGCTGCTCAAAAGTCTCTAAACCTGAAAGGCTAATCGGCTACATTCCCAAAGGAATGTACCCAAGAAGCAAAAGCTCACTCGGGTCAGCAATAAAGCTGGTGTGAGAAATTTTCATCCCAAAATCAATAAATCTGCACATGACAACATCAAAATAAACAAAACAATAAACAACCACACCATCAGGTAGTTCCTCAATGAGGCAAATGTGTTATCATCCTAACTATAAACATTGACTATGGAAAGTCTGACCTGCAGAAATATGAGTAGACTTGCCATCCTGCATGAAAATGTTAAAAGCAACCGGATAATATTTCTAAGTTATCAATCCTCACAAATGTGATTTATTTTCAAACAATGATACAATTTATAGTCATATTAGACTATTATTGAAATATTAACAAAACACATTTTCTACATTCAGGAAGACATGTAGTTCTCATTCAATGGTCGAATGAGCATTTAGTTTCTTCCTTTAAGGTAATCATGCACATACACAAAAATCTCGTCTCTTTTCAACAATCGCACTATCCTCCATGTGCCGAACACACCTCACCCAAGTGTGCCTCCCTTGCCTTCGAAACCACTCGGAGCGTACATGTTCCAAGTGGGGTGTCACCTCGAGGAACATGTCATCTCACCCGAAGTTCGATCCATGGCAAGCATTTTCCTAAATCTATACGTACAACCAAACTCACATGAAACGGTGCACCGATATGCAAGCAAGTTTGCATACCCATAATTCTATCACACGTATACAAGCAAGTTTGTATACAAATCACATTTTTTTTTCGGAGTTGTGGAAAAGAGCATAAAAAAAAACTAAAACTCAAAACTCTTTTATGGTGACACTTTGTCAACCATAAATAAATCAACCACAGTATCAACCATTCTTTTGGGAAAACAAATAATATTTCCATAAATAAATTTTCTATAACCCAACAGGGATCAAACTCATTCAATATAAGATTCATCTTCCTATGCACATGAAGAATATCACACTTTCAATCATAGCTCCTTATTAAGCCCAATTCAATCGATTAAATAGCATCATTACTTAATAACATTGTTCTCTATATAAAGGCCAACACATGTATATATATGAAACCATACTCAAATTCTAATTATCATACATAACAACGTATAGCAAGGGAGTTCAAAATGTTCACAACCACCAGTACAAAACTATTTTTGTATGTCAAAAATAAACTTCCATTCAACCTATTTTGAGCCCACGTACCAAATCCCACTCACTACACCAATCCCTATAGAGTCAGTATTCACACTATAGTGGAGGCACATAGAAAGTTGCCTCCACTGACAAAAGTCATAGCTTTAGAAAATTGTATAAAACCCTAAAATTTATAATGGGCTATAATTAGGATCGTTACACCACATCAACATACCCAGAAATCAAGGAATTTACACCATACATCAAATAAACTTGATTATTATACTAATAAAGCAAATAATATTATTATTTAAACCATTGTTATGCACAAATATCTAATACTTCAAAAAAAATGAACTAATATTAAAATGTACACTGAGTAGTATGAATAGCCACATACTCATATGATGTCATGCAAACTATCCCTATAAGGACAATAACTTTCATTTTTTTTTAACAGTGACGTCAAATAGGAATAGGAACAGAAACAGTGATGTAAAATTGGAATAATGATGTAAAACCGGAACAGGAACAGTGAACATTGATGTCAAACAGGAACAGTGATGTAAAACCAGAACAGTGAACAATGATGTAAAATCGGAACAGGAACTGTGAACATTGATGTCAAACAGGAACATGAACATAAACAGTGATGTAAAACCGGAACAATGAACAGTGATGTAAAACCGGAACAGAAACAGTGAATATTGATGTCAAACATGATCAGTGCTGCAAAATCGGAACAGTGAACATTGATGTAAAACCGGAACAGGAACAGTGAACATTGATGTCAAACAGGAACAGAAACAGTGATGTAAAACTGGAACAAAAACATTGATGTCAATTCGTTTTTTTTTTTTTTTTTTTTCATTGAAGGTTTAAATCAAACCAAGATTTCAAATCGATTTTTCATTAAAGATAAATCAAACCAACAATGTCAAATCGATTTTTTTTTCTCCATTAAAGATGTAAATAAAATCAAAATGTCTAGGGATTGAGTTTTACTCACCTCTTTTTGCAAGAATCCCAAGATTTGAGTAAATTTCTTCCTTCAGCACCTCCCACATTTTTCAACGTAAGTTTTTCTTTTCTTCTGTGTGTATCCAGAGAGAAAAAGGAGACGAGGGCTTAAATGAGTTTTTAATTTGGGTTTATTTGGCTAAACACAACCATCACTCATCTCTTATTCTTTTAACATTTATTTCCCTCTAACCAATACCCTAACCATTACATTCATGAAAGCCCAAACTCAAGCCCAAAAAATTGAATGAAACCCATCAAGATTAGGGTTTAACTAAAGTATATGTACACCCTTTTTTTTAGAGTGTGACTAATTAGTTTACTTAAGGCAAATGTCTTATTTTTTTTGGGTTTTCAAATTTTGGCTAAACACGCACACACACCTTATTCTATTTAGCTATGACAAACAAAACAAATCTTTTTCCCAATAATTGAGATTACAACATATGTCACAATTAATAAATAAGAAATTTTTATATTTATTTAATTAGGCGGGTGTTACAAAGGATGTCTTCATTCACCGCCTTCATTCAGTTTTCAACGGTCATTCCCTTTGTCTACATCCTCCACTAAATTGCCAATCTAAACATTTTCTAGTAGGCATCATGTTTGGTCTCCTTTGCACGGGACCAAACCACGTTAAACGGTTTTCTCTAATTTGTTTTCTGTTGGTGTTATGCCTAAGTATCTTCCAATTCTTTTGTTCATAATATTTTCAAACGGGTTTTACCACATATCCATTTAATATATGCATTTCTACTACGATCGTCCTATGTGTATGTTATTCCGTAGTAGTCTATTGTAATTATTAAAAATTAAAATTTCTTTCTAATTATAGGTGGGTTTTTTTAGTTTATTTTGAAGACTATTTGAATTAACTCAACATGGAATTGGGATCCATAAACTCATCGAATTAATTTCATTCCTATTTTCACTCTCTTTAAAGCGTAAACATTTTTTTAGTTCTCACAGTTATATGGTGAAAATAAATAATGAAAAGGCCCTTAATGAAATACGTACCAAAAAATTATGCGATTCTCAAACTACTAAGAACACCACCATGTTAAACGTTCTATCAAAGAGTAAAAAACCTATGTTGTTAATCCTTTTGACAATGTACCCAGCCAGCTTTTGGTTAAGTGGAAGGAACATTTTTCTTTTTGAATTTATTATCAACTTTTATCTTCTATGAATCCGGAGCTGATTGTATATGTGTGCACGAACTCAAGGTTGAATTCTTTGCAACCGAGGGAGAATGATGGTATTTAGAATATATCAGTATAGTAGGCATGATTAGTAAATAAAAAGGTGTTGTTTAGCCCCGTAGTCAGAAGTATTTAAGAGAATAGTAGGATTTATTGTAAGTTAGTACTGATTGCAATCTCAAGAAATCTAGGATTCTTGGTATGAATAAACTAGGGTTTCATTTTCTTCCGCTTTGATCTTAATTAATGCGCCTGATCTATCAAAAATATAAAGGTTATGGAAAACCTAAGTTGAAAAAAGTTGACTGCAAGCAGAAAAAATATTACAGAAGTGATTAAACAAAGCTGCCACATACACACTTATTTTTCGCTACATTGTAAACACAAATGTGCTTTGCAGCGAAAACATCAAAAATAAAGAAGTTGGTTTTGTTACTAGATTGGATCTAATAATTTAGGTTATGGATCTAATTTTACTCTAAAGTGGTCGGGCATCCTTTATTGCGATCCAAAATTTCAGTCTTAATATGGAAGATTTTTTTTTTTTTTTTTTCAATAAATCCCTGAACCTGTGATTCCATCAGCCACCGCCACCGCTGTGCTGGTAGGGATATCCTAGTTGATAGAGAATTGGCAAGGTGCAGTTTTAGTTTGGCGGCACGATGTTGTTTTGAATCTCATAGTGAAACAACGAAGCATTTGTTCATTGAAGGCAACTTGACAGCTAAAATTTGGCGTCATTTTAAATTATTTTTTATATACATGTGCGCAGGCTGACGAAAGTGGTAACATTGCTCGAGGTGTAGTTTACGATAGCAAATTGAACTTCGCAAGAGGGTGTCATGTACAGTTTGACTCCCTTATTGGTCATGTGGTAGATATGGAAGCAACGAAATGCAAGCTTCTTCGAGTCGAAATGATGGGACACAACGTCTGGTCTCCTTTGCTCTGTCCCTGAAACAGGGGAGCAGAAACAGAGCTTTGTTGTTGCAGCGTTTAGGTCTGGCAATCGTACCAGTGCTGAGTAAACCTGCTTAGGTGGTTTACTGGATGCCTCCTCCGCCAGGTTGGTTTGTTATGAATGCCGATGAATCGTAGAAGGATGGCAAGGCTATGGGTGGAGTATTTGTGCGGAATGAGAACGATGATTATTTTGGAAGGTATTCGACTTTGTTGACTGGAACGGGTTCCGAAATGCATTAATCAGATAATTCAAAGCTTAGTTAGAGGCTGGTTTTATGTAGAATACAAAATTCCATAGGACTTAGAAAACACTTCTAAGGAGATTCGCGAGTTGATTAGGGATTTGGAAGTGACATGCTACCACGTTTTTAGAGAAGTCAATGGGTTGCGGATGCTTTGTGCAGATTGAAATGTAAACTCCGAGTTTTGATAGATTGTCTCTTTCCACAAGACCGAAAAAACTTCTTAGGCTAGACAAGGAACGTACTGCATACATATTTGTAGCCCCAATGTATTTTTACTCTACTTGAGAAGTTAATAAAGACCTGGGATCCATCCCACAGTTGCCCATTACTTATGGAGGTTTATTAAAAAAGTTAAATAAATAAAAATAAAAATAGGATGGTTACTCAAAATCTCTTGTACAGACAGTAATGCTGAAGCTGTAGGACACTACCAATTCATCAGCAGCTTTAAGCAGAAAGGGGAAGAGAAAGGGATAGCTAATGTATATGAAACTTGGTTTTGTTTATACTTGCATTTTTTTCAATTTTCACTATAATTTAAATAGGGGTGGGCAAAAATCGATTTAAATTCAGTTAATCGACCAAATCGGTTTTCAAATTCGGTTCGGTAACCAAACCGAAATATGAGTAGAAAGAAAATAATTTAAACCGAACCGAACCGATTATAAACGGTTTGAAACCGATTTACGGTTTTGAACCGACCGATTTATAACCGAACCGACCGATTAATTCGATATATATAAATAACTAAATAATAGGTAGGTGTCAATACCTGATTAGTGCAACAAATGCACTGCAGTACACCCTGTTGCACTGAATCACCATCTTCTCTCAAAGTTTTCAATTTTGGGCTAAAAATTGGGTCTGTAAAAAAATTGGGCCTGTAAAAAAATTGGACATATTTTAATGAAAGTCTTTCAAATGTTTGTGCCTGAAATTTTGGCTCAACCGAACCGATCCTAAATTCGGTTCAACCGAATTCATCGGTTTACAAATACAAAATTCGGTTTCGATTTGAGTTTTGGACAAACCGAATAAAATCGATTCGAAATCGATTTGGGGCTCAAAACCGAACCGAACCGACATTACCCACCCCTAAATTTAAAGATGAGAAGATCAAATACATTTTTGCTCATTTACACATCTTCTTTTGCTTCTGATGACAAATTTGAGCAATGATAATGAACTTGAGAGGTGAATACAATCATTTTGTTAGTAAAAGTAAACAAATACAAAGAAGGCTTTACGGAGTGCACTTTATATAAAATAAATCTTTAAATAAAAGAATAAAGCCAAATGATTTTTACATAAACTGTCAACCTGCTCATACATGATATCGAGAAATAATGAACTGCCCAGAAATTTCTAAATTTTCCACAATATATGACTTTGAAATAATTTTAATAAAGAAGATCAATTATCTGAAAATTTTGTATACAAACTTAAATCAAGAAATACAAATTATGTCGGGATTTCCCTTAAATATAGATGTGTCAAAGCTTTGGATTTGGGTACTTGTTGGGATTGCTCCTGATATAAGCCACGACATAGCAGCTTAATTTAGTTTTGGGATTGCTCCTGATATAAGCTACGACATAGCAGCTTAATTTAGTTAAATAGGCTAAATCTACTGGAATGACACCTGAAAGCCGATTTCTATAGAGATCTAGAACTTCTAAAACTTCCATCTGATAAATGTTGCTAGTGATGTTTCTAACTAAATGGTTTCCTGACAAGTTCAAGGAATTGCAATCCAACTAAATTCCTCAATTTACTAGGAATTTCTCTAGATAAGTTGTTACTTGAAAAGTCTATGCTTGTGACTAGACCAAGAGTATTTTGGCAATCAATCTAGAGAGCTACGCCTTATGTCATAACTATCTTTTTGCCTAGCCAAGTAAGGTTAGTAAGTGTAAATAATGTAGAGTATTTCACATTGTTCTAAAAAGTTCTCTAGTACCTTCCATAAAATTCTATTGAGTTTCATAGGATTCTAGTCCTTAGATATTTCTAAGGAAGTGTTTAGAAGATCATTATAGACTGTTAGATCAAATTGATCACCACCGTCCATTGAGGAAGTGGAGTTTTATAAATAGGCTAAGGCCTCATTTGTTGTAGTCACCTCAGAGAATTCAATTAATACAAGTTCTAGTTTTCTTAAGCTCTCTTGTGTGTTCTTAGCTTTCCATAGTCTAAGTAAGTCTTTAGTGGGCAAGGCTGACTAGCTTTCTTTGATAAGTCGGGGCAGAGTTTGTTAGTGCTGCATGTGAAGTACTTGAGAAAAGAAAAGCACGTGACAGTTAGTATCAGAGCCAAGTTTGGCAAGGTTGGTGAAATCATTTTACACAAGAGAATGTCGTCGGAGGTCAACAACCCATCAATTGGCAACAACGACAAATGTGGGAAAGTTCGCAAGGACAAGTCGAAGGACATGATCGTTGCGATGGATGAAATGTTGGCTAAGTTGTGTGCCACCATGTCCGACTTGAGGGAGAAAGTCGAAGACATGGACCAACGCATTGAGGGGCAAGCGTCCAATGGGGAGGACCAAGAGCTCCGGGAAGAGATGCAAGGAGCCTTAAATGCAGTAGTGGACATGGTATCCAAAAAAATCGAGTCCCTTGAAGCCCAAATTGTTGCCAAAAATGCGGAAATGCATGCTTACAGGGAAAGAGTTGATAAACTAGAAACTCAACTCAATGTGTGTATGGTTGCGGTAGCCAATGGTGGGACTACACCAGGGACAATCACCCATAGAGTCGAAGCTCCCAAACCTAAGGCCTATGGTGGGGCAAGGAGTGCATGGGAGATCGACAACTTCTTGTAGAACATGGATCGCTACTTTGATGCGATTGGCATAATAAATGAAGCATCAAAGGTACATAGTGTATCCTTATATTTAAATGATGTTGCTACAGTTTGGTGGCGCAGAAGGTCCGATGATGTCAAGAAGGGATTCTGCACCATCGACACTTGGGAAGAATTCACAAAGAAACTCAAGAGACAATTCTACCCGGAGGATGCCGAAAATGAAGCTAGGGCCAAGCTTCGCTGCCTTCAACACAAGGAAGGCCACATAAGGGAGTATGTGAAGGAGTTCTTGGAGTTGCTATTGGAGATTCTTGACATGGGAGAAAATGATGCTTTGTTTAGCTTCCTTGATGGCCTAACAGGTTGGGCCAAGTTGAAATTGAAGAGGCGAGGTGTGCAAGACCTTGCAACGACAATGGCTGCAGCTGAATCCTTGATTGAGTTCAAGAGAAATGACTCATCCAATAGGCAAGGGAAAAAGCCGAGTAATGATGGCAAAGGTCTGGGATACAAAGAGAAGTCCTCCAAGGAACACAAGTACTCCAAAGACAAAGGGAAGGATAAAAGATATGGATCACCCAAGAAGATATTTTGCTTCTTATGTAGTGGACCCATCGGGCATTCGAGTGTCCCAACTGGGGGAAACTTGTCGCGCTTGTCATGGAGAAATAAGCAAAGGAAGAAAGGAGGATCGCCTCAATGAATCTCCTAAGTGTCATTCAAGCTAAGTCAAGGAACAACCACGTGGAAGGATGTATGTGGAGACCGAGATCGGGAACAAGACTTTGAAAGCCATGGTGGATACCGGAGCCAACACAGTCTACATGGCCAAAGACCTTGCTGAAGAAATTAGCCTATCATATATTAAGGAGAACTGATATATCAAGGGAGTCAATGCTAAAATTCTTCCAATTGAAGAAGTAGCTTGTGGCACCGATATTCGACTTGGACAATGGCGAGGTAAAGTCGACATAACTATTGCTTCAATTGATGATCACAAGTTCTATTTGGGTATAGATTTCTTGGACATGGTGAAGGCTTTTCTGATCCCATATGCCAACATCATGTGCATCATGGAGAAGGGACAACCTTGTGTTGTGCCCGTGGTACGGGAGATAAGTAAGGAGAAAATGGTGTCTGCTCTCCAACTTTCTAAAGGAATAAAGAGGAATGAGTCTACTTACTTAGCTACCGTCAAGGAAGACGAAAGTCTCATGGATGGAGGGGTGAATGCACTTAAGGTTGTCCAAGTTGTTCTCAAGGAGTACAAGGATGTTATGCCTGCTGAGTTGCCTAAGAAGCTTCCGCCAAGTAGAGAGGTGGATCATGCTATTGAGTTAGAAGTGGGAGCAAAGCCACCCGCATTTGCTCCTTATCATATGGCACCCGCTGAGCTCGAGGAGTTAAGAAGACAATTGAAGAATTTACTTGATGCTAGTTATACCGACCCTCCAAAACTCCATATGGTGCACCGGTCTTATTTCAAAAGAAATATGATGGATCCCTACGGCTTTGTATTGACTATCGAGCACTCAACAAGGTCACTATCAAGAACAAGTACCCGATTCCACTTATTGCGGATCTCTTTGATCAACTTGGTGATGCAAGGTACTTTACCAAGCTTGACTTGCACTCGGGATATTATCAAGTTCGCATAGCCGAAGGAGATAAACCAAAGACGGCATGTGTTACAAGGTACAGGTATAACGAGTTCTTAGTCATGCCATTTGGTTTAACTAATGCGCCGACCACATTTTGCACTCTAATGAATAAGGTACTAGCTCCTTACCTTGATCGATTTGTAGTTGTGTACCTTGATGACATTGTGATCTACAGTAAGACATTGGAAGAATATGTGGATCACTTGAGGCAAGTGTTCCAAACTTTGAAGAAGAACGAGCTCTATGTCAAAAGGGAGAAGTGTTCATTTGCCCAAGAGGAGGTGACATTCTTGGATCATATCATTGGCAAGGGCAAGCTTCGTAGGACAAGTCCAAGGTATAAGCCATCCAAGAGTGGGAACCGGCCACCGACCAAAATCACCTATTGGTGAACTATTATAGAAGGTTCATCAAATGCTACTCTTCCATAACCGCTCCATTGACGGACTTGCTCAAGAAGGGATGAAGTTGGGATTGAAGTTCAAAATGCCAACAAGCTTTCGAATGATTGAAGAAGGCAATTGTGGAGGAACTGGTGTTGGCACTTCCTAACCATTCTATGTCTTTTGAGGTACATACGGATGCTTCGACTTTGCTATTGGTGGAGTATTGATGCAAGAAGAATATCCTATTGTCTTTGAAAGTAGGAAGCTCAATGATACTTAGAGGCGCTACACAGTGCAAGAGAAGGAGGTATATTGTGTAATAAAATACACTATTCGAAAAATAAAATAAAATACACTATTCGAAACACTAACAAACATAAGTTAGGAGGTATATTGTGTAATAATTATGTGAATATCAAATGCCCCCAAACCTACATTTTGCTAGTCCTCGAGCAAAACAAAATTAAGAATAAAATCCTAACTCACTTTCGTAGGAATCACGATTGCACTTACCTTAACGTGCAACAAGGCTTTAAACCTCTAGATTACCTCTAGAGGACGAATTATAGTCTCGTGAGGATTTCCAGAAATGCCACCCCCAAACATTACTGACTCTATAAAACAAAATCTATTTTCTAAAAACATAATGCAAAAACGTGAGCATTCTTCTTTATTTTCCTTAGAGTAATTTTCTAATTGCTTAGCATTCGAGAAAAACAACAAACTAAAACTGTCACAAAAGTATATCAATAGAGTACAATAATTTAATAGTATCTAAAGGTTAAATAAATTTCATAATCATTCTCAACTCGAAGTGTGTGTGTGAGGAGTCTTATCAACATAACTCTTCATCTCATAGTAAAGATGTGACAAGATAACCTTTAGGAAAGACGTTTCGACTACAATTCTCTCATGTCGCTCAGAAATGAAACGCTCAGAGATTGGACACTCAGTTTATATGTGAGGAAAAGAATATACTATGGAAAATGCAAACGTCTCATATATAATTATCATGAAAAACGGAATTTTCAAAGAGTAAAATGAATATGATCTCATGGACCGGAATATTGATTACTTTTGAAAATGTTGAACCAAACACCATAGTTCTTGCCTATTCAATCTCCACATCTATTAAGCTAACTTTCACTTAAGATCAATCAGGTCTTTACTAGGTTGTATTGGGGCTTGGATTATGGCAAACAATAATGGACAAAAAAGATACAAAGATTTCCTGAGAATGGATACACCCTTGAATAAACACATAGGGCATTGAAGAACAAATCAATGTTGTACACCATTAACTTTTTCTTCATTATTTTCTTCTTCAATCGCAATTTTTTTTTAACATGCTTTTCCCCATTGATACAATCCAACACTTTTACTTCGAGGGTGCATGAAATATTTTTTTTTTTTTTTTGCCCATTCCATAAATATATCTCACCGTATACATTCTCAGAAAATTGGGTAAGGATAAAATAATAAAGGTATTACTCTTTGATTGGAGTAGGTATTGGGAATGGGGATAACAATGAAAAAGCTATTTAAAGGCTCAAAGGGCTGCAAATGGATATTTATTATTGGGTAGGCTAAAAGGCTAAAAAGGGTTTAAAGAAATAAATGTCTATATCACTTCATAAGTTCTAGTTAGTACTAGGACATCTCAACTAAATAAAGCAAGAAGTTCTAGTGTAAATATTCAATTTTTATGTCATTCTTAAAGCAATCAATAAGAAAATCAAGAATAATGAGATCATCAACGAAATAATGCAGACTCAAGAAAAATTGGAGTGTAATTAATAACCCTCAAGAAATAAAGAATGGCTCAAAACTCACAAGGGTTAAGTCTCCACTATTATTCTAAGGTTTTCTAGTTCAATACCTCACTAATAAACTTCAAATCATGTTGACTTGGCTTATAGTGCATGAATAGTCGAGTTGAAAAGTCTCACGAAATACATCTAACATAAGGATAATATCAAATATCATGTTTTCCACTAATATAACTATGTGACACGTGCTAGTATGTGTTTTCTCAAAATTAAAGGCAACAAAAAATATTCTTTAAAAAAAAACTCAAAACCCTTTTTTTTCACTTTTTTTATTTATTCACCAAGAGTTTGGATTTCAAATGCATTTTCAAGAAGATTTTACACAATTACCATAATCATCTAAGTATTCAATGGAGATTGAGTAGAACACAAAAATGACTCGGTTTAATTGTAAAATACGTTTTAAACTCAAAAAGTTTTGAAAATTGCATTAAAAAAAAATCTAATAAACCATACCCCCAAACCTAAACCAAACATTGTCCTCAATGTATAAAATAAAAATCATGACAAATGAAGGAAAAGGAAAAGAGGATGGTTAGAGTGATATTACCATGGTGAAGCTGTACCAATTTCAAATAGACAATGTCCTCACAGTCACCAATATATAAGAAATTCATTACGACGGGAGAAAGGAACATATGGGATGAAGAGCTCCAAGTGACTCCAGTAGCAACACCTAAAATAACCTGAAACACTAAAAGAAAAACATAAAAGCAACAACCTAACCTAAACTAAAATAATAATAATAATAATAATAATAATAATAATAATAATAATAATAATAATAATAATAATAATAATAATAAAAATAAAAATAAAAATAAAAATAAAAATAAAAATAAAAATAAAAATAAAAATAAAAATAAAAACCTAAACTAAAGATAGGGTAGAAAACATTAAATCAAGTAGACAGGGGCAACCAGAGAGATCTCTTCTGGCACCTCTACTCGCTCCACATAGTGCTTCAAACGTTGCCCATTGACTCTAAATACTCTCCCATCTGTTGGATCTTCAATTTCTATGGATCCATTGGGAAAAACTTGTTTTACCATGAATGGGCCCGTCCATCTCGATTTTAGTTTGACAGGATGAAGATGAAGGCGTGAGTCATAGAGATAGACTCGTTGGTTGGACTCGAAATGTTTCCTCAGAATTTGCTTATCATGAGCTGTTTTCATCTTCGCCTTGTATATTCGGGAATTGTCATCGGCATCATTTCGCAACCCCTCAATTTCAGCCAACTGAAGTTTCCGCTGAATACCTGCATCATTGAGATCAAAGTTAGTGCTTTTTACGGCCCAATAAGCGCGATGTTCTAACTCAACCGGTAAATGACATGTTTTTCCATATATAAGTCGATATGGAGACATCCCAAGAATTGTCTTATAAGCGGTACGGTAGGCCCAAAGTGCATCAGGAAGGCGCACAGACCAATCCTTCCTATTAGGATTCACCATCTTCTCCAAGATTTGTTTTACTTCTCGATTGGCCAACTCAACTTGGCCATTTGTCTGCGGATGATAGGCATTGGCAACCTTGTGATGAACTCCATACCTGCGCATCAAAGCTTCAAAAGAGCGATTACAGAAATGAGTCCCCTGATCACTAATAATGGCTCGTGGTGTACCGAAACGGGATAGAATGTGTTCTTTGATAAACTTGACAACAGTATTGTTGTCATTGATTGTGTCAGCACGCCACAGCCTCAACCCATTTGGACACATAGTCCACTGCAAGCAAAATATACAAATATCCAAAGGAAGGTGGAAAAGGCCCCATAAAATCAATCCCCCAACAATCAAATATCTCAATGACTAGGATGGGGTTAAGGGGCATCATGTGTCTTCGGGACAATGCACCCAACTTCTGGCATCTATCACAAGAACGACAATAATTGTTAGTGTCCTTAAACAAAGTAGGCCAATATAATCCAAATTGTAAAATTTTTGTAGCGGTCTTTTTCATAGAAAAATGGCCTCCACAAGCTGCACTATGACAAAAATGTAAGACACTTTCAATCTCACCTTCAGGGATACAACGCCTCATGATTTGGTCGGGGCAATACTTATATAGATAAGGATCATCCCAATAAAAATTTCTTACCTCGACCAAAAATTTGCGCTTATCTTGAGCACTCCATGATGATGGAACTTCGCCGGAAACCAAGTAATTAACAATGTGTGCATACCATGGTATTTGAGTGACGGTGAATAGGTGTTCATCAGGGAAGTCATCACGGATGGGTGGGCCATTGGCAGAGTCACTGAACTCCAAACGAGACAAGTGATCCGCCACAACATTCTCGACCCCCTTCTTATCCTTTATAGTTAGATCAAATTCCTGCAGAAGTAAAATCCACCTAATCAATCTTGCCTTAGCATCCTTTTTAGAAAGAAGGAACTTAAGAGCTGCATGGTCAGTAAAAACAGTGATAGGTGTACCAATCAAATAAACACAAAATTTATCTAAAGCAAAAACTACAACTAGCAACTCTTTTTCAGTAGTCGAATAATTCTTTTGAGCATCATTAAGTATTCGACTAGCATAGTAAACAACAAATGGCTTCCCTTCCCTTCGTTGTCCCAAGACTGCCCCCACAGCACAATTGCTTGCATCACACATTATCTCAAATGGTAAAGTCCAATCTGGTGGCTGCATGATGGGGGCAGAGGTGAGCCTATCAATGAGTGTTCGGAAGGCGTCCTCACACTCTTGTGTCCATTGGAACACGACATATTTGACCAGGAGGTTGCTTAATGGTCTAGAGATGGCAGAAAAATTATGTATGAACCTCCTATAAAAACCCGCGTGCCCTAGAAAGGATCTCACATCTAGGTGTAGGTAGTTTAGAAATCAATTCAATTTTAGCTTTATCTACCTCGATTCCTTTATTAGAAACTATGTGTCCCAGAACTATTCCATAGGAAACCATGAAATGACATTTTTCTCAATTAAGCACCAGACCCTTCTCTTCACATCTACTTAAAACAGCCTTCAAGTGAAGTAAACATGAATCAAAGGAATCACCAAAAACAGTCAAATCATCCATGAAAACTTCCATACATTTTTCAACCATGTCACTAAAAATACTCATCATGCATCACTGAAAAGTAGCCGGTGCATTACACAAACCAAATGGCATACGCCGAAAAGCATAAGTACCAAAAGGACATGTGAAAGTAGTCTTATCCTGATCCTCTAATGCAATCTCAATCTGATAATATCCTGAATACCCATCTAGAAAGCAATAGAAAGAATGACCAGCTACTCGCTCTAAGATTTGGTCTATGAATGGAAGTGGGAAGTGATCCTTGCGGGTGGCAGAATTAAGTTTCCTATAATCAATGCACATGCGCCACCCTGTAACTACCTTAGTAGGAACAATCACCCCCTCATCATTAGTCACCACAATTATGCCCGATTTCTTGGGAACTACTTGAGTTGGACTAACCCACTTGCTATCAGAGATGGGATAAATGATGCCGACATCTAACAATTTTAAAACTTCATTTTTCACCACCTCTTTCATAGTAGGGTTAAGTCGCCTTTGAGGATCTCTACGGGGGTTAGCTCCTTCTTCTAAGTGGATCCTATGGGAACATATTAAGGGGCTAATACCTTTAATGTCAGCTATAGTCGAACCTAATGCAGATTTGTGCTCACGTAACATATTAATCAATTCTTCTTCTTGTGAGCTATCAAACACGAAAGAAATAATAACAGGAAAGATATCACCTGGTCTGAGGAATGCATGTTTAAGTCCCTCGGGCAGTGGAGCTAGGTCAACTTTCGGAGTTTCCACTGTGGATGGTTGTGGTTTCTGTCTTTCCTTTGGCAACTCCTCAAAGCATGGTTTCCATTTTCGCCCTCCTTTATCCTTTAACCCTAAAACAACAACAATATCAAAAGCATTGTCAGGATAAAGTGAATTCTCAGAATCAGAAATAGAAAGGAGGTACTCTAAGGTTTCAGAATCTGCGCTCAGGAGCGCGTCCTCTGATATCAGCGTGTCTATCATGTAGGTATGATGACACTCATCATCATCACGTGGTTGCTTGCTAATATTGAATATGTTAACCTCCAGAGTCATGTTCCCAAAAGACAGCTTCATTAGACCGCTCCTGCAATTGATAAGAGCGTTAGCTGTGGCAAGAAAATGTCAACCTAAAATAATCGGAACTGTAGACTCCATATTAACCACAGAATGAGTATCTAAAATAAGAAAGTCGACGAGATATTAAAACTTATCAATCTGAAGCAAGACATCCTCGACTATTCCTCTTGGCTTCTTAACCGATCTATCAGCCAGTTGTAGTACCACGGATGTGGGTTTAATCTCTCCTAGACCCAGTTGCAAGTAAATAGAATATGGCATCAGATTTACACTTGCCCCTAAATCCAACAAGGCTTGGCCAAACTCATGAGTCCCAATCTGGCAGGTGACTGTAGGACACCCTGGATCTTTGTACTTGGGTGGTGTCCTCTGCTCAATCACCGCACTTACCTGTTCTGTCAAGAAGGCAGTCTGCTTGACGTGATGCTTTCTCTTGATAGTGCATAGATCCTTGATGATCCTCGCATAAGTTGGTACCTGTTTAATCACATGCAGCAAAGGTAAATTAATTTTAACCTGTTTCAAGTGTTCTAGAATCTCACCATGCATTTTCGATTTCTTTCCAGTAGGTCATAGTGCTTGAGGAAAAGGAACTGATACTGGAATGTTCTTGTTGGGCTCATCCTCAGGGATGCTCTCCTTTGCACTTGGGGAGGTGCTTATAGTTGTGGACGAGCTTGACCCATCTAAAATCTTACCACTCTGAGTAGCGATGGCATTAACCTCTTTGACATTCTGAGAGTCTGAAGTGGAGGTTTGTGCCATAAGTTGGCCCTTCGGATTTGCTTGAGGCTGTGACGAAAATTGGCCCCGAGCTTGTACTGTTAATGAACTTGTCAGCTTGGTTATTTGGCTTTTGATCTCCTTGTTCTCCTCTGCCAACTGTGTCAATGCAACCTCAAATTTTTGATTAGTTTTACCTTGTGCCTCTATAAATGCATGTAATGTGTCTGATAAGGAACTTCTGTTAGATTGTGCATTGTATGGAGGTGCAAGGTATGACCTAGGTGATTGTGTCTGTGAGTGTGCAGGTTGGTCTGACTCAGACCTCCAGCCGAAGTTAGGGTGATCTCTCCAGCAAGAATTGTAAGTGTTAGAGAATGGTGAGTAAGGCTTCTTGTGCATCCCTAAGGCGTTACATTGTTCCTCATAAACCCCTCTCATCTCAGTGAAGGTTGGGCAATCCTGTGCGAAGTGTTCAACTCCCCCGCATATAAAACAAGCGACCTGTAGCTCAACTCTGACAACAGTATGTGTGGGCCTACCATCCTTGGTCTTCAGTGCCTTTAACTCTCTAGTTACTCTATCAAGTTGGGCTTTAAGGCTATCCTCTTCCCTAAGTTGGTAAACTCCAGCTGGGCGTGTTCTATCCGTGCTCTCAGTAGCATTTGGACCAGTCCAAGTGTGGGCCTTTTCAGCTAAGTCATTCAGGTACTCAATGGCCTCGTCAGGGTCTTTTTGCAAAAACTTTCCATTACACATCATCTCAACGAACTGAAGTTCTCTACTGGTGAGCCCCTCATAAAAATAACTGACTAAGCGCCAACTCTCATACCCATGGTGTGGGCATGTATTCAAGAGATCCTTGAACCTCTCCCATACTTGATATAATGTCTCGCTATTCTTTTGGGTGAATGTACAAATCTGTCTCTTTAGATCGTTGGTTTTGTGGTGAGGAAAATATTTATTAAAAAATGCTTGGGTCATCTCCTCCCACGAACCTATAGACCTTGGTCGCAAAGAATATAGCCAACTCTTCGCTTTTTCCTTAAGGGAAAAAGGAAAGAACCTTAGTCTAACCGAGTCTACAGCCTCAACTTTGTTGTGAAAAGTGGCCACAACTTCCTCAAATTCCCTAATGTAAACATAAAGATTTTCACTCTCTAGGCCATGAAAAGTAGGTAATAATTGTATCATACCCGGCTTAAAATCTAGTTTTGGTGTACTTGGTGCAAACATGATACATGATGGAGTAGCAGTGCGCGTGGGGTGGAGATAGTCCTTTAGCGACCGAACATGATCATCTTCGTGATTACTCATGGTGTTAGAAGTAGGACTTAATTCGGTCTCAATGTGAATTTGTGGGTGTTCTAAATTTGGGACCCTGATTAGTCTCCCTAAGTGGTCTCTAATCCAACTCACTCCCCCAATGTTTTTTTTTAAAATTATTATTTTTTAATTTTTTTAGAAATACAATAAAATAAAAATAAAAATTTAACTGGACCTAAAACTTAAAAATAGAATAAAATAAAATAAAATGAAAAATGAGCGAGAAAGATAATACCCGAAACCTTCCTTGTGGAATGACGCTTGTTCCCCGGCAACGGCGCCAAAATTTAATTACGCCCAAACAGTACACGCGGTCAATTGTAGTAAAGAATGGGGTGTCGATCCCATGAGGAAAAACGATCTACAAAACAAGGTTAAGGAAGACAAACTATGCGAAAATAAAGTTAAGAAATTCTAACAAATTTAAAATACGAAATTGAATTTAATTTAATGAAAATTAAGTTTGGAAAGATCACAAGGTTCCAAGAATCCCTCCTAGACTTCACGCGCCAACTAGTATTGATTCGCTATGATGACTCAACTACGCGTTTCACATCCCAAACGACGTAATCGGAAAAATAATCTTTTATGCATTAATATACCCTAATGTAAATGAATTTTAGATTTCACTTCTTTTAAAAAAGCACAAAGGTTTGTCATATGTGATATCCTAAACTTACGATATATCCAGAGACAATATCATAATAAATGACGATCACATATAACTAACCTACCGGAATCAATTAATTCTTAAACATTCCACACATAAGAAAAGCGTGACTAAGCTTATATGGAGAAGAAAAGATAATCACGGGAATAATAAAAATCTACGAAGAAATCTATGATATCCTTGTCATTAAAATAACATAAATTTTTATATTAAATAAAAGTGAGAATCATTAAACATCATTATTCGTAGTGAAAACTTAAAGCGAATCAATTACTAATTTAGTGTGTTACATCTAGGAGTTCACCTCTTCACCTTGCGTGGGGTTTAGTGACTCATGGCGAAGGTGAGAACAGCATCAACGGCTTGGAGCTTCATCGGCATGGCGGCGCGTGGCGAATCAGTGATGCGCACCCTGCTGCTGCTGCCTTTCTACTCTGCTGCTGCGCTGCTGTGTTTGCATGCGTTCACGCTGTCCTGGACAGCGTATGCGCTGCTGTCCTGCGCCTTCGCTACGGCTGCGTCTTCGCTACTGCTGCTGCGTTATGGCAACTTCTTGCGCTTTCTTTTCTGGAACAAAACCCTCTCTTTCGACTGCTGCTGCTGCTGCCCTCTTTATTCTTGTCCAGCCGTCCTCTTTTTGCCAAGAAAACAAATAAAATCCAAAACTTCTTTTTTTATTTCTGTGTTGTCCTCTTTTTGGTTAAAAAGCCTCCTTGCCCTATTGGGCCCAATTTAGCAACCAAAATACCCATTCTATGTTGGTGGATCCCCAAGCCAAATCCAATTGAAAACAAAAGGGTCTCACCCCTAGGGATGGCAACGGGGCGGATTGGGGCGGATTTAAGCAAATCCATCCCCGCCCCGCTGAGAATTGCGGGGATTAAAATCCGCCCCGCATATCCGTTTGGTATTATTTTTCAAAACCGCCCCCGCCCCAGACGGATTTGCGGATATCCGCCCCGCCCCGGATATCCGTTTGGTCCATACCCACATTCACATTACAGTTAAACGATCATTTATAAAAAAAAAAAAAAACATACAACAAATTTAAAAAATAAAATCAGATATTTGAATCTCTAATATAAACAAATTACAACAAATTCCAAAAGAAAAAAAAAACGATCTAAAAATTACAACAAATTCGATCAAAAATTACAACAAAATCGATCAAAAATTACAACAAATTACCAAAAAAAATCAGATCTAATCTGAACTCTAAGATCGAGATCGAGATCAGATCAGATCAGATCTGATCAGATCGAAATCGAGATCAGATCGAAATCGAGATCAGATCAGATCGAAATCGAGATCAGATCAGATCAGATCGAAATCGAGATCAGATCAGATCAGATCAGATCAGATCAGATCAGATCGAAATCGAAATCGAGATCAGATCGAAATCGAGATCAGATCTGATGAGAGCTGATCTGATGAGATCGAAATCGAGATCAGATCATATATGATGAGATCTGAGATCGAGATCAGATCGAGGTCTGATCTGATGAGATCGAGGTCTGATCTGATGAGATCGGATAGATCATATCAGATTTGATCTCTGATCACATCTGTGATCTGATCTCAGATCAGAACTCAGATCTGATCTAAGATCAAATCTGATCAGATCATAGATCATAGATCTGGGAAGGAGAAGAAGGAGAAGTAGAAGAAGAAGGAGAAGGGGCGACGACCGCCTTCGCTGTGATCTTGATCTTCAAATAGAGATCTCTCTGAGATGAAGGGACGAAGAGGAGCAGGGGAAGGGAGGGGATCACCGCGAGGAGGAAGACGCAGCAGCGGCATGAAGAGGGAGGATGATGGATCTTCCTTGCGAAATCTCAGCAGAAGGGAGGAGTAATCCCTTCGTCTTCGAGTGTCTGAGATTCTGAGAAGGAGATGAAGGGACGAAGACGACCCTTCGAGCTTCAGCCTTCGACCTCCGCCTCCGCCTTCGACCTCGCCTTTGCTAATCGCTGTGAGTCTGTGACAGAGAATGTGAGAATGAGAGGGGGAGGAGAATGGGGGAGGGGGGAGCCGGGAGAATGCGAGTGAGAGGGGTAACTTTGGCTTTTATATAGTAGTGTAATTTCACTAATTTAACCGAGGGTATTCTAGTAATTTTACTACTTAAATGGATATCCGCGGGGCGGATATGGCCAAATCCGTATCCGCCCCGAATAGTGAACGGATATTTTTTGGATACCCAAAACCATCCGAAAACCCATTCAACCATATCCAAAACCGCCCCAAACGGATTGGGTGGGGCGGATATCCGTGAAAATCCGCCCCACTGCCATCCCTACTCACCCCTTTTGTTTGGATTATGTTTTAATAAAAGGAAAAATGGGTTTTGCTATGTTCATCTATATCACTTCTTTGTACCACCAAAATTCAAAACTAATTTCCTTCATTTTTTTCTTTGGTTATCTTAATCTTTGGCTTGAGTGTCTCCCGCTCCACTTCGTTAATTTGTCCATGAATTTCAAAATTCGCCACGCTAATGCACTTTTGACTTTTAAACTCCAAATCCTAAAAAAAATACAAAAATAGAATAATTAAACTAAAATACACTATTCGAAACACTAACAAACATAAGTTAGGAGGTATATTATGTGAATATCACTGTTGTATAAGATTCCTATTATTAGCCACATATGAGGGATGATATCGAAGCATATGCAAAGACTTGTTTTGTATGCCAACAAGACAAAGTGGAACAAAAGTCACCTGCCGACTTACTTGAACCTTTTCCCATTCCAGAGAGACCTTAGGAGAGTGTTTCCTTGGATTTTATAGTTGGTTTGCCCGCATCAGAAGGTTGCAATTGGTTACGCCCTATGTCACAACTATCTTTTTGCCTAGCTAAGTGAGGTTAGCAAGTGTAAATAATGTAGAGTATTCCACATTGTTCTAAAGAGTTCTCTAGAACCTTCCATAAAATTCCATTGAGTTTCATAGGATTCTAGTCCTTAGATATTTCTAAGGAAGTGTGTAGAAGATCATTATAGACCGTTAGATCAAATTGATCACCACCGTTTATTGAGGAGGTGGAGTTGTATAAATAGGCTAAGGCCTCATTTGTTGTAGTCATCTCAGATAATTCAAGCAATACAAGTTCTAGTTCTCTTAAGCTCTCTTGTGTGTTCTTAGCTTGCTTAGTTTTCCATAGTCTAAGTAAGTCTTTCGTGGGAAAGGCTGACTAGTTTTTTTGATAAATCAGGGCAGAATTTGCTAGTGTCGCACGGGAAGTACCTAAGAAAAGAAAAGCCCGTGACACCTAGCACGTGTTTAGGAAAGAGTGTGATTAAAAAAAAAGAAGTCAAAACAAACTCTGGGTTTTCCCTTCCCCAAAAAAAATGCTTGAAGTTTGAGAGAGAAGCTGAAGAAACTCAACTCAACAATCAAGAAATGGGAGTCTTAAAAGAGGAGTAAGTTTGATTCCTTTTTCAGTAGTAGGGTTGAAAATCGAACCGTCGGTTCGATTTTTCACCTAAATCGTTAACCGAATTGACTTAGGTCGGTTTTAAAATTTTTAAACTGAAATCAAACCGACCATTAACAAAACCAATCCAAAATCGAACCGATTCTAATTTATGCAAACTGTAGCCGAACCGATTAAAATCGAACCAAGACCAAAATAAAACCGAACCGACCGACTATTTTAAACATATTATATTATTTATATATAAAATATATATTATTTATTATATATATTCAGTCGGTTCGGTTTGGTCGGTTAAAATCCCATAGAAACTGAAAATTGAACCAACCACTTCGGTTTTGAATTTTTTAAAACCGAAACCGATTCGAACCGAATTTAAACCAAACCAATTGATTCGGTTCGATCGGTTTGGTCGATTTTTTGTTCAGCCATATTCAGTAGTTATAAAGACATTTAGGGTGTGTTTAGTTGCATGAAATCTTATTCCATTGGAATTCATGAGGGGACCCCTACAGTTTAGGTTAAATTAATGTATCACTCCACATCCATCATTTGATTTTGTAATCAATGGTGGGAATGAAAGTCCTATAAACATGGGAATCACTCTCCTTGATCCCCCAAGGCATGTGATTATCATGTTCATGAGACTTTCATTCCCACCATTGATCACAAAATCAAGTCTGATTTTAGAGAGCGAGGGCAGACCCAACACCACTCATCCTCTTCGAGATGGGTGTTGATGCGCATCTCGAGAAGGATGAGTGGTGTTGGTCCTCCCTCGCTCCCTAGCAAGGCTAAAAAATCAAATAGTACATTACAGAGTGAGTGATACATCAAATTAGCCTAAAATATAGAAATCCCCTCATAAATTCTCATGACTTAGATTTCATGCAACCAAACACATCCTTAGTCAATTGACTTAAAGAAGAAGAGGGTCTAACTGAAAATTTATAAGTGTTTGGAGAATGAATGAGATTATTGGAAATGTTGTTTTTACCTTTGATCTAAAGTTCTTCATAGTGTTGATGTTCTAAGAGAATTTCCAATATTGATTACTGCAACAAGAACATACATATAAATCGTATGAAATGTTAACATGAACAGATCTGTTCACGGATGTGAAGACACAAAGCATGAAAATTTTGGCGGTAAACATCACTTTCTTAGGGTTCCATAACTAATTCAATGGACAATGCTACAGTTTGTCTTTACTGAAGTTTTAACACATGAAAATTACAAATTACAGAGCAGATATAAATAATCGGGGACTTGTAGTTCATGAAGCAAGCACAAGTTGGTGTCGCATTTATCGTCTCTGGGTCAAGCAGGCCTGTCTAGAATCTCAACCGAGCTGCATTCGCTGTGACCAGTCCACCCAATTGGTTCAGCAGGGTCGATGCATGTACATTTGACGCCTACATCATCTGCCATCACGCTTATTCTTTCGCCATTCCCAAGGCTTCTGAGGATTCAATGAAGCCCACAAATCAACTCGTGCAGCTCGAGCCTTTTTCTCCCACTATTATTATAAGATTTTAAGATATTAGCTGTACGAAAACCGAGCTTGACAACAAGGGGAAATATGCAATATGAATAAGATTTGTTATCAATCAATGAAGGGAAGAGTTTGTTTTGACTTTTAATTTTTAAAGTGAGGGGGGGAATCAGGTTTTGTAATCATGTTTTGCAACCAGAATGATGTGGCATCGTTAGAGGAGTTTTTTACAACATCGAGATATACATAAAATCTTTGAGAATTTCATTATTCTTTCGAGATTATGCCACGTCACCCTGGTTGCAAAAACATGATTTCCTAGCATTTTTTTAATTTTTAATCTCTTTCTCTCCTAAACACGTGTTAGAGAGCACGGCTTGGCGCTCTCCTGACACTAGGGCTGACTCTCTAGACTCATTGGTATTTTGGTATTCATATTCTCTTCCTTCCTATGCAACAGTTGTTTTCTCTTCAAAACCAACACCACCAGGAAAACCACTACTGAATCCAGAACTGAGATCTTCAACTTTAGTCATAGCTATAAAGTTTTTGAAACAGCGGGGGCTGTTCCAAAATTTGAAGAGAAATAAGTTGACATAGTTGAGGAGGGATATTTCCATCAAATTGATTCGAGTGTGAGCAAAGAAACCTTAACCTTGATATGATTTCTCCACCAATCCATGCAGGTATGTGTCCAGATAATTTGTTTGCATCAACATCAATTGTAAGCAATATACTAGAATATTGCAATGTCACAGTTCTCCAGATAACCTATTGTTTTGCAAATGCAATGACCATAAGTTCATGTACCCGATCGACATTGGAATTTTCCCTGAAAACATATTATTCCCCAAGTTTAAAACCTTGTGCATGCAACAATTGGAAATCCTCCCATGACAATAAATTTTCTGACAAATCGAGATATTGCAGAGAATTATCAGAACCTTGCAAAAAATTTTGAAGAGGTTCAATGTTGTGATATTAGGAGAAATTGGAGGTATTGATCTCTCGAGTAATTGGAACTTAGATTGATGTTTATTAGTAAATACATCCTATTGTTAGGAAAATATCTTCCAGTATTAGGAAATACATCCTATTGTTAGGAAAATATATTTTAGCATATTGTGTTGCAAGTTTTATGGGGTTAGGAAACTTTCCGATGGCTAGTGATTTGTTTCCTTGATTTTGGAGGTTTCCTAGTGTATGGTGGTTTCCTATTGTATTTTGACTACAGTATTTATATTGCTGATGAATGAATGAAAGAACACAATTTGGCCTTAAACTTATCATGGTATCAGAGCCAGGTTCAGAAAGAGAGTTTGATATTGATAAGTGTAAACACAAAATTTTGAAGGGACCCAAGAATAGGGCAATGCATGACTCAGATGACTCTCGTTCGGATACTGAACATATTGAAAAAAGAGTTGCTAAGACAGAAAGGAATTTGGATGAGAGAAAGCACAAAGGTCAACCAGGGAGGCCGCACTCAAAGACAAGCAGCAGGCATGATTCCAAGGATAGACATGGAAAAACAAAAGTTAAAGTTGAAAAACAGGAGAAACTTGAACAAAAACAAGATGATTCTGATGCGGAACCTCGTAGAAGGGAATCGGGATATGACAAGAAAGAATTTGGGAAAATTAGCAGAAAGTATGACTCTGATGCTTATAGGGCGAGAAAAAATACCAAGGAGGAGAGAAGGCAAGATACTGATGAGGATGATTCCGATGACGATAGTGACCTACCAGATACCAGACGCAAGGCGAGCAACCACAAGAGCACAAGACGACAAGCTGATTCTTCAACAGATGACAGTGAGAATGGTGGAAGCAATAAGCTAGGAGCTATCATGGAATTCCATCAAACGCCCATGTTACCAACAATAGGTACCAACAATGGCAGGCTCTCAATCTTCACATCGGATCAGGTACTAATCGGTTGAATGGTAAGTGGATTATTGACACTGGGTGCTCCAATCATGTTACGGGAGATTTGTCGTATTTGTTGGATCTAAGAATTGTGACTCCCTGTTCTGTTGGCCTCCCAGATGGTCAAAACGTTGTTGCCTTGAAGGAAGGAATTGTCAAGCTTACTGACAAAATTATTCTTAACCATGTTCTTTATGTTCCAAAATTAAATTGTAATTTAATTTCGGCTTCACAATTGAGTGATGATATAAATTGTGAATTCATAACTAACTCCGATTTGTGTGCTATCCAGGACCGACACACGAGGGAGGTGATTGGAACGGGTGACAGAAGGGATGGACTATACTACTTACGGGAGGAGACAAAGGTGAAAGCAGTTTCAGTTGCTCCTTCAACTTCTTTGGAGCTATGGCATCGCAGATTGGGGCATCCTTCTGAGAAAGTGGTGAAGTTGCTTCCTTTTTTTAGCAATTATAGTGGTAACTTGAATAAAGCATGTGAAGTTTGTCATCGTGCTAAACATTCTAGGGATAGTTTTCCGTTAAGTGACAATCACTCTACTCGCATTTTCGAGTTAGTCCATTGTGATTTATGGGGGCCATATGATACACCATCGTCTTGTGGGGCTCGCTATTTTTTGACACTAGTGGATGACTTCTCCCGCGCTGTGTGGATCTATCTGTTAGTTGATAAAACGGAAGTTTTTAAAATGTTTCTGTCCTTCATAGCTATGATTGATAGACAATTTTCTCAGAAATTGAAGATTGTTCGTAGTGATAATGGTACTGAATTTAATTGCCTAAAGGATTATTTTTTGGTCAATGGCATTCTGTTTCAAACTTCTTGTGTGGGGACTCCTCAACAAAATGGCCGGGCAGAAAGGAAACATAAACACATTTTGAATGTTGCTCGTGCCCTACGATTTCAGGGTGGTCTACCGCTTTATTTTTGGGGGGAATGTGCCCTTGCCGCTGCTCATATAATCAATCGGACACCTTCTAGTATTCTTGGCAATAAAACTCCATATGAAGTCTTGTTTGGTAGTCCGCCTTCCTTTGGTGAATTGCGTGTTTTCGGTTCTCTGTGCTTCGCTCATAATCAGAAGGCCAAGGGTGATAAGTTTTCCAGTAGGAGTCGTAAATGTGTCTTTGTGGGATATCCGTTTGGCAAGAAGGGTTGGTATTTGTTTGATTTGGACAAGCAAGATTTTTTTTTGTCAAGGGATGTCAAGTTTTATGAGAATGTGTTCCCATATCTTGATGTTGAGGCTCCTAATTTTGCTGCTCGCAATGACATTCATGGTGATCTGCATGAAGGGGTGGCTGTGGATTTTCCGAATTTTTTAGACAATGCTGAGGAGGTGCAGCAAGTACGCCCTCCCACGCCCAGGGGTGCTCCAGACCAGCAGCCACAGGCCACCACACAGCTGCAGCCGCCGCCACAGGCCGCCACACCGTCCACACCCAAGCCTGCTCCAGCCCAGCAGCCGCGAGCCATACCACAACCCACCGCCACACCACAACCTACCGGCACGCAGTTGCAGCCCGTGCTCCCTGCACCGCAGCCACAGGTGTTGCCTACGCCTTCTCCTACGGATGATTCAGGGGGGGGCAGTGTCAGGAGATGCTCCGCCAAGTGAGCATTTAGGTCGTGGCTTTCGTGAAAAGTATTCTTCGGTTAAGCTACGTGACTTTGTTACACACACTACGGTGAAGAAAAATAGTCCATCCTCCACTTCACCTGCTTCTACATCTTCACCTCCCTCAGGTACACCTTATCCTATAGCACATTATGTTAGTTGTGACAGTTTTTCTGTGAAACACCGAAATTTTATTGCAGCTATTACAGCTGGAAGAGAGCCACAGTCTTTTAAGGAGGCTATAAAAGATGCAGGGTGGCGCGCCGCTATGCGAGCGGAGATGCGGGCCTTGGAAGACAATGGGACGTGGACTATGGAAAAGTTGCCTTCAGGGAAGAAGGCTCCTGGTAGTCAATGGTTGTATAAGATAAAGTACAAATCTGATGCTAGTATTGAGAGATTGAAGGCTCGTTTGGTTGTTTTCGGTAATCATCAGACCGAAGGGATATATTATGACGAGACATTCGCTCCTGTGGCAAAGATGACGACTGTTCGCGCATTCCTTGCAATTGCGGCTTCTAAAAATTGGGAGTTGCATCAGATGGATGTACACAATGCTTTTCTGCACGGGGATCTAGCTGAGGAGGTCTATATGAAACTCCCTCCTGGCTTTACCTCTGATGAACCTGGTTTGGTGTGTCGGTTGCGTAAATCTCTATATGGATTGAAACAGGCTCCTCGATGTTGGTTTGCTAAGCTCGTGTCAGCTTTAAAAGGGTATGGTTTTTTACAGTCCTATTCTGATTATTCCCTTTTTACTTATAAGAAGGGGCCGGTTCAAATTAATGTGCTCGTGTATGTTGATGATTTAATACTCTCTGGGAATGATTCTGCTGCTTTGGCTCTGTTTAAAAGCTACCTTGGCTCCTGTTTTCATATGAAGGACCTCGGGGTCCTTAAATACTTCCTTGGTATTGAGGTTGCCCGCAGCTCTGCAGGGTTGTTTCTTTGTCAACGTAAATATGCACTTGATATTCTTTCGGAGGTGGGTCTCTTGGGTTCGAAGCCTGCTATGTCTCCGATCGAACAAAACCATCAACTGGCGCGTGCCACGGGTTCTCTTCTCTCGGATCCTGAGTCTTATAGGCGTCTGGTGGGGCGTTTGGTCTATTTGGTGGTCACACGTCCTGATTTGACGTACTCGGTTCATGTGCTATCTCAGTTTATGCAGCAACCGTGACAGGAGCATTGGGATGCTGCATTGCGCGTTGTCTGCTATTTGAAAGGTACTCCAGGTTACGGTATTCTCCTGCGCTCGGATAGTGACTTGACTTTGCAAGGTTGGTGTGATTCTGATTGGGCCGCTTGCCCTATTACTCGGAGGTCCCTGACGGGGTGGTTGGTGTTTCTGGGCCATTCTCCGATTGCTTGGAAAACTAAGAAGCAACATACGGTTTCTCGTTCTTCGGCTGAGGCGGAATATCGCTCTATGGCCGCCATAACGTGTGAGTTGAAATGGTTGAAAGGTTTATTATTGAGTTTAGGAGTACTTCATCCCAAGGCCGTTCCCCTCTTTTGTGATAGTCAGTCTGCCATATACATTGCGCAGAACCCCGTCTTCCATGAACGTACGAAGCATATTGAAGTTGATTGTCACTTCGTTCGTGATGCTATTCAGGATGGTCTTATTGCTCCTTCGTATGTGTCGACGACTGATCAGTTGGCAGACATTTTCACAAAGGCCTTAGGCAAATCGCAGTTCGATTATCTCCTTGGCAAGTTGGGCATTCTTAACCCTCATGCTCCAACTTGAGGGGGGGTATTAGGAAATACATCCTATTGTTAGGAAAATATCTTCCAGTATTAGGAAATACATCCTATTGTTAGGAAAATATATTTTAGCATATTGTGTTGCAAGTTTTATGGGGTTAGAAGTTTTATGGGGTTAGGAAACTTTCCGATGGCTAGTGATTTGTTTCCTTGGTTTGGGAGGTTTCCTAGTGTATGGTGGTTTCCTATTGTATTTTGACTACAGTATTTATATTGCTGATGAATGAATGAAAGAACACAATTTGGCCTTAAACTTATCAATGTTTGTGCTAAATATTGTGGACAAATTGGGTAGCCTTCCACGGATATCATTGTTGGAGAGATTCCAGAAATTGTTGTAAGAAGAGATGCCCCAGAACCATTTAGGTGTTTTATTTACAGTACTAGCATTGGATATGTCAAGGTAGGATAATTTCCTCCGCATTCGGAGCCATGTAGGAAATTCCAGACCTAAAGGGCAAGACTGCATCCTTACATTATTGAGCTCAAAAGGAGGAATCCAGTCAAAGCTCAAATTTAGACTCAACTATGCATCTACAAGGGATTCTTGAATCCAAAAGAAGGCATGCAACTGAGGAAAGCTCACACACACAGAAGCAAAAGAAGAAGAAGAAGAAGAAGAAGAAGAAGAAGAAGAAGAAGAAGAAGAAAAACTGTTGTGAATTGCTGATCACAGAAAGGGAGTTGCCGTCATATTAAAATTTTCAAACTTTGGGAGTTCGGAATGAGTGTCCTTCATATAGAGAGACTGCATTCATGTATTACCAAACAATGGACATATATTATGTTCGAGAAGCTAGTTTGAAGTTCCATTGAAAACAATAATAAGGCATTTCCAAACACACATTAAAAGGACAGAAACCATTCTCAGTTTGGGTCAGAAGCAACACCAAAGGGTGGGGCACTCAGAAGTCACCATATTATTAAACATTATATATCCAAGACTGCAAAAAATCCTTCCTTGTACATTAGCATGGATCTACATGCTCGACATGTTGAAAAAATCCAACATGCGTGGGCACACATGTGTTTAATGTGTATTGCTATCTTAAAGTATAACTCAAATAAATTATGATATAATATGGTTAATTAGGCTAAAGTATTAAAAATGTCATGGGCTTAATATGTAGATACATTTAAGCAATTTCTAATTTGATGAGGGATCAAATTAGAAATTGGTGAGTTGGAATAACTGATAACCCATCAGTTATAACTTCTGTTATGGTTTTCAGTTAAGCGGGTGTTTTGTTTTTTTTTTTTGAAATTCCCTTCTACAGAGAGATATATAGAAAAACATACGTTATCAACTGGAAGATCAAGACTCATCCCTTCCTTGAAGTGCTATCATGGATCAAGGTACGCTTCCGTTTTGTTCTTGTTGCTCACTTCTCATTGATTCAATATGGAGCATACAACTGTATCTGTAGAATATTAATCTTATACGACAAACACCTAAAAAAGAAATCTTCACAAAAGTATTCTCAACTGTTTGATTCCCCAACACATAAGTGTACCAAAATTTATTTGAAAACTTACAAATATAACAGTGCTTTGAAAATTAAATTGGAATTTTTAGTCAACTATCTTAATAGGAAACAAATTCACTATAAACATGCTATCATTGTTACATCTAATTTAGCCTCAAAATAGCAAAGGAACACATTAAATACCATACATATTAATCACACACTTGAGAAAGCATAATTATTTAGTACCTTACAATGTCGCGGAACCTAACTAAACTTGTGTATGTTGGAAAGTAAGTTTGATCTCAAGCTAGCAAGATCCAGAAGAAGAAGACTGACATGTTTTGCCAGCTGGATGTGTGTTGCAACTTCCACTGCCAGAAATTGCTGGAATATGGTCTTCTCCACCGCCTTATTCATCTATATACATAGATTTAAGCTTGTATTATGTGACATGAGTGGAAGAAAGTTGTTGAGAGATTAAGAGAACCATAGTTCTCTATTTTTTGTGTTTGTGTTAGAGAATTCAATAAAATTAGAGTGTTTTATTTCAATTGTTGCTTTGAATCACTGTGTGTGATTGTCCTTCCACCCATCATGTTGGTATCATAGCACAGGAGGTGCCATTGAAAGCTCTAATCAAAGATTTCTCAAATTACAGCCCAGATCAAAGTCGGTAAAACTGATTATTGAGGGTACAATTAGAATAGTCTCTTCAAGATGAATCCAACGCCACCAACCACGCCTTCATCCGACACTGGAACAGCCCACACGAGTTGACGGAAAAATCTGTTTTTTTTCTCAAGCAAGAAGTTGAAGACGAGGGAATATTCCCTAAGAATATTCTGTTTTAAGTTTCTGACAATTCAATTTAGTACTTGCAGTTTCTGAAAATTCAATTTAGCCCTTGAATTTTCTGAAACTCCACTCTAGTCCATTAATTTTGCTAAAACTTGCAACTAAGTCCATCCTAAGGTTTGGGCTATTATGAATTCAACCGTGGGCTCAGATTTAGCTAAATCTCTTTCAAAAGTATTGTATCATTAATACAAGCATCCAAGACTACCAATGGCAATGTCAAATAATTTCTTTCAACCCCAACTTCCGCGATTGGGCAAGGAAAACTATGAAAATTGGAGCATCTAGATGAAAGTGCTCCTTGGTTCACAGGACTTATGGGATATTGTCAATCCAGGCTATCCAGAACCAGCCTCACAAAAGGTTGAAGATGCGTTGACAAAAATCTAGAAGGCAACGCTTAAAGAATCAGGGAAGAAGGATATGAAAGCCTCGTATCTAATTTATCAAGGCATTGATGAAACCAATTTCGAGAAAATCTCTGCTGCCACATTCTCCAAAAAAGCCTAGAAAATTCTTCGAAATTCATATCGAAGAATTGAGAAGACAATGAGAGTTCGACTTCAAATGCTCAGGGGTGAATTTGAATTACAAATGAATGATAATAAGTCAATTTCTGATTACTTCAACAGAACATTAACCATTGTCAATCAATCCAGACGATACAGAGAAAAGATTGAAAACGTCCGGATAATGGTTAAGATACTACGATCGCTCAATTCAAAATTTGAACATATAGTTGTTGCAATTGAGGAATCCAAAGACCTCAATGAAATGACCATTAATGATTAGTTAATGGCCATCCTGGAAATACACGAACAAATGATCAACAAGAAGGCCACGTCAAGTTCACTAGAACATGCACTTCAATCAAAACAGACTTTTAAAGAAAATAAAGAAGAGCCAGTAAGAAGAACACAAAAAGGAAGAGGAGGAGGACATGCATGGATCTCAAGGAAGGGGATCAGGCAGAGGTAGAAGTGAAAAAAGTACATACATAGGAGGAAAATGCCAACAATCATTTGCCCTGAGAGGGAAAGGAAATACTAGACGAGAGAATTACAACAACCATCATAGAGGAGGATACAACCAACAACAACCATATGACAAGTATAACATAGAATGTTATAATTGTCATAAACGTGGTCACTATAGCTATGAGTGTAAGTCAAGGCCAAATGTGAACAACGTTGAACAAGCAAACTTTGCATATAACTCTGCAAATGAATCAAGATCCATGGTGCTAATAGCCAACAATGAAACTCCAGAAGATAAAAATGTTTGGTTTCTAGACACAGGAGATGGCAACCACATTTGTGGAAGAAAGGATATGTTCATCACGTTAGACGAGTCTGTTCAAAGCCAAATTACGTTTGGAGATCTCTCCAAGATTCCAGCCAAAGGCAGATGGAATATTTTGATCAAGCAAAAGAATGGAGATCATGGATACATATCCGATGTCTACTATGTTCTAGATATGAAAAATAATATTTTGAGTTTAGGCCAAATCCTATAGAAAGGATACGACATCAGCATGAAAGACTCTCATTTCACAATTAGAGACACGAGTAATAATCTAATTGCCCATGTAAAGATGTCCAAGAATAGAATATTTGCTCTCAACATTAAACATGATACGCCAAAGTGTTTAAACGTCGGGGTAAACGACAAATACTGGTTATGGCACCGAAGATTCAAGCATCTTAACTTCGAAGGTCTGAGGCTGCTAGCAAACAAAAATATGGTGAAAGGCTTACCTTACATTCAACATCCAAATGAAGTATGTGAAAGTTGTATTCTTGGGAAACAACATATATAGAACCAAGTTTGCAAAGATGGTGAATTGGAGAGCAAAGAAACCACTAGAGCTCGTACACACATATTTGTGTGGTTCGTTGAAACCAATATCAAATGGACAAAACAAATACTTCATCACCTTTATTGATGACTACAGTAGGAAGACATGGGTTTACTTTCTAAAAAGGAAGTCTGAAGTGTTTGCAACTTTCAAAATATTCAAAGCTCATGTTGAAAAACAAAGTGGCTATGTTATCAAGACGTTACGATCAGACCAAGGAGGTGAATACAAGTCAAATGATTTTGAGTCATACTGCAAGGAGCACGGGATCAAGCATCAGATGACACCATCATACACGCCGCAGCTGAATGGTGTCGCGGAAAGGAAGAACTGCACAATCCTAGACATGGCCAGAAGCATGTTGAAAAACAAGAAATTGCCCAAGGAATTTTGGGCTGAAACAGTGTCATGTGTCATCTACCTGTTGAATCGATGTCCCACTAGGAGTCTTCGATTCATAACACCAAAAGAGGTTTGAAGCTCACATAAGTCGAGTGTGAAACACCTTAAAGTGTTTGGGTGCATTGCTTACACAAAGATCCTAGAAGCCAAAAGGACCAAGCTAGATGATAAATGCCATAAATGTATCTTTGTTGGATATGGAGAAAGAACCATGGGATACAAACTACACAATCCTAGGCAATTATGAGCAGGGATGTAATCTTTGAGGAAGATTAAGCTTGGGAGTGGGATCAAGTTGAAACTATCAATGATGTTGAACTTCTCCTTGAAGATGAAAAGACAGAACAGCCTAAAGAAGCTGCAAAAGATCCACAAACTCCTCAACATGGATCCCCCTCACCACAAAGGAATGATTCCTCATCCTCGTCATCAACAGACAGTTTAAGTGACTTACCTATGAGAGTAAAGACCATAGATGACCTATATGAAGCTATAGAAAGGTTAGATGATAAACACGACCTATTTTGTTTACAGATGGACACTGATCCAGTTAGCTTTCAAGAAGCTAACCAAGATGATAAATGGAGAAAGGCCATGGATGAAGAAATCAATGCCATCGAGAAAAGCAAGACGTGGGAGTTAGCTAATCTACCCCAAGGTCACAAGCCCGTTGGAGTAAAATGGGTTCATAAAACCAAAATAAATTCAGAAGGTAAAGTCCAAAGATACAAAGCCAAGCTTGTAGCCAAAGGTTACAAACAAAGAAATGGTATCAACTAAGGAGAAGTTGTTGCTCCTATTGCCAGGCTAGAGACCATTAGACTAATGATCTCATTAGCAGCTCAAAGACAATGGAAGATATATCAATTGGATGTTAAGTCAACCTTCCTAAATGGATATCTTGAGGAAGAGAGTTATGTTGAACAACCGTTGGGATACAAAAAAGAAGGTCGAGAAGATAAGGTGTACAGGTTGAGAAAGGCCTTGTGCGGGCTCAAGCAAGTCCCTCGTGCATGGAATACCATAATTGACAAATACTTTCAAGATAACAAATTTGAAAAATGTCCATATGAACATGCACTATATTTTAAGAAGGAAGCTGATGGAAGCATATTATATGTGTGCTTGTATGTGGATGATCTAATCTTCACCAACAACAATCCAGTCCTGTTTGAAGAATTCAGGAAAAACATGGAACACGAGTTTGAAATGACAGACATCAGGCTACTGTCACATTTCCTTGGAATAGAAGTAGTGCAAAAGGAAGATGAAATATTTATTTTCCAAGCAAGATATGCGAAAGAAATATTGAAGAAATTCAACATGGAAAACTGTAATCCAGTAACAACCCTAATTGATAACGGATTGGAACTCAAGAGGAGTGAAATTGGAAATGTTGATCCAACTTACTTCAAAAGCTTAGTTGGAAGTCTGCGATACCTGACATGTACCGGACTAGATATACTTTATGGAGTAGGACTGATCAGTCGATACATGGAGACTCCTGATCAATCACATCTTTTGGCAGCCAAAAGAATTCTTCGTTATATAAAATGTACTTATAACAAAGGACTTTTATATAGATCAGGTGGTAACCTAGATCTTATTAGATATTCAGATAGTGATTGGGGAAGAGACCTTGATGAAAGGAAAAGTACGACGAGATAGATTTGTCATCTTTGATGAAGATATTGCTTTCACCTGGTCATCAAAGAAATAATCAATTGTGACATTGTCATCATGTGAAGTTGAGTACATTGTAGCAAACTCAGTTGTTTGTCATGACATATGGTTAAGAAAGGTGCTGAAGCATTGGGATTTCCACAAGAAATGCTTACAAAAATCTACATCGACAATCGCTCAGCAATTGCATTAGCTAAGAATCAAGTGTTTCATAAAAGGAGCAAGCATATCGACACGCGATATCATTTCATTAGAGAACATGTTAAAGCTAAAGAAGTCGAGCTAACTTCTTGCAAGACATATGATCAAGCTGCAGACATATTTACAAAGCCCCTCTGTAACGACCCAATCCATATAGTACTATATTGTCCGCTTTGGGCCTAAGGCCCGCACGACTTTAAAACGCATAGTACTTTGTATATCCAAACTCGTACATATATAGTACATTCCCTTTCCTCACCTAGGCGATGTGGGATTATAATCTCCCCTTGGTAGCTCGCCCAACCCCTATTGGGATCCACGGGCCTGTTGGGCTTTACCATCACGGGCCTTTCCCTCACCCTCTCCCTCAGGTCCGACCACACAAGGGTATCACAGTCTACCTCCCTAAGGGAGCCCAACGTCCCCATTGGCACACTTCTGGTTAGGTCTGGCTCTGATACCATTTTGTAACGACCCGATCCACAGAGTATATTGTCCGCTTTGGGCCCAAGGTCCGCACGGCTTTAAAATGCGTAGTACTTTGTAGATCCAAACTCATAAATATATAGCACATTCCCTTCCCTCACCTAGGCGATGTGGGACTATAATTTCCCCTTAGTAGCTCGCCCAACCCCTATTGGGATCCTCGAGCCTGTTGGGATTCGCCATCACGGGCCTTTCCCTCACCCTCCCCCTCAGGTCCGCCCACATAAGGGTATCAGACCCTCAAATAATATGCGTTCATCAGAATGAAAGTCATGCTTGGAATGACAAAACCCAACAATCAAGCTTAAGGGGGGATGTTGGAAAGTAAGCTTGATCTCAAGCTAGCAAGATGCAGAAGATTCAAGCAAAATCCAACAACTTCATCAAGTTATCTAGAAGCTTTGACCACCGGAGAAAACCTGAAGCTTCATGAAGAAGAAGACCAACACGTTTTGCCAGCTAGATGTGAGCTGCAACTTCCACCGCCAAAAATTTATGAAATATGGTCTTCTCCACCGCCTTATTCATCTATATATATATATAGATTGAAGCTTGTATTATGTGATATGAGTGGAAGAAAGTTGTTGAGAGATTAAGAGAACCATAGTTCTCTGTTTTTTGTGTTTGTGTTAGAGAATTCAATAAAATCAGAGTGTTTTTGTTTCAATTCACTGTGTATGATTGTCCTTCCACCCATCGTGTAGAGTTGTAGTTGTTCCTGAGGAAGTAACAAGCAAACAATATATCAACTCAACCACAAAACCAAACCATTACACCCTGAAGCAGTAATTTAGCACTAACAGAAAAAAACCAAATAATCTAAATTTCTATGCAATGGCTACTTTAGCAATAAGAAAGTACACACCAAATAATCTAATTTTTATGCTAAAGATCAGTTGTCTGAAAATTTTACATGGATTTTTCATATAGCAGGAGGATAGTTGTTCATCAGTAAATATGAATGTACAGTATCTAGTAAATGAGTTCAAACAGAGCTTATGACCTCCCAAACTTTCTCTGCAATTTGGCCGTGTCAAAAACCATAACCACCCCGACCCAATCATTTACTTCATCAAGGAGTTCAAAATAACCATTTCTCCAAGAACTGTTGAGGCATAAAGCACTACATAATCCCAACAATGCAACCATGTATCCCGCTCCAATGCCCATAGAGAACCATGTAATATCTATCTCATCCTCAGCTACTATAACCAGGTCTGGTTTCACTTCATTAGACGTTTTATCTCTTGTGCATGCCACAGGAAGCGGAAGATCACAGAAACCAGGATTCATCAAAGCTCTGAAGTTGGGTGCTTGTCGGGATTTTTACTGATAAGTTCTTATATATACGACACCATAAAGTAACTTAATGTAAAACTAGCTAACTCCACTGGAATGACACCTGAAAGCTGGTTAATGGAAAAATCAAGAGATTCTAAAATTTCCATGTGACCGATGCTTTCAGGTGTTTTTCCAATTAGACGATTTCTTGACAAGTTCAAGGATCGCAATCCGACCAGATTCATCAGTTTGCTGGGAATTTCTCCAGATAAGTTATTACCAGAGAGGTCCATACTTGTGACAAGCCTAAGATTATTTTGATATTCATGTTCTCTTCCTGTCCATACTAGCGTTGTCTTCTCTTAAAAACCAGCACGGCCAGGAAAAGTAAAATCGAATTCACTACTAGAGTCTTCAATTCTAGTCATTGCCCTGAAGTTTTGGAAACAGTGAGGAATATCTCCTGTAATATAATTTTGAGCAAGATCCAGGACTTGAAGAGATGTGAGTTGACATAGTTGGGATGGGATATCGCCTTCAAATTGGTTTGAGTGCAAACGAACAAACTTCAAATCTGACATGTTTTCTCCCCAATCCATGATGGTACATTTCCAGATAACCTGTTTGCAGCAACATCAATTGTAAGCAAACCATTACAGCTTTTCATGTCACAGCAGGCAGTTCTCCAGAGAAGTTGTTGTTTTGCAAATGCAAGGACCACAAATTAGTTTGCCCAATTGACTTTGGAATTCCCCTGAAAATTTATTGTTCCCCAAGTTTAGAACTTGCAAGTTTTGCCGGTACATGAAACAATCAAGAATTCTTCCTGATAAGTGATTTCCAGATAGATCGGGATAGCGCAAAGAATTATAAGAACCCGCCTGATTGCATAAGAAATTTGAAATGCTTCAGAAAATGAATTATCAGAAAGTTTCAATGATGTAACAAGAGAAGAAACTGGTGGTATTGGACCATCAAGATTATTGAAACTCAGATTAATGACTGTGCTCAACATTGAGGATATATTTGGGAGCTTGTCACTGATATGGTTGCTTGAGAGATTCAAAAAATTTATGGAGGAAGAGATGTCCCAGAACCAATTAGGTATTTCATCTACAATACTAGCACTTGATAACTCAACGTAGGATAAGTTCCTCTGCATGCGGAGCCATGTAGGGAACTTCAGACCCAAAGGACAATATTGCATCCTCATCTCATTGAGCTGGAAAGAAGGAATGCAATCAAAACTCAAATTTAGACTCAATGAGTTGAAAGATATATCTAGTTTCTGCAATTTTGAGAGATTTGCAAAATGGGATTCAGAGATGACTCCTTCCAAAAAATTTGAAGAAACATCAAGAACAACTAGCTCTGAAAGTTGATTTATACTTTCTGACAAAGTCCCATTCAAACGATTTTAGTGAAATAATAAATACTTCAATGATGGATATTTTCCAAGAAAGTTTCGAAGAAAACCAGTAATTTGGTTTGAGGAGAGATCAAGATGTTCAAGGGAAGTCATTCTCCCGAGAACATCTGGGATTGGGCCTTGGAATTTATTTCCTGAGAGATCTAGATGCACAAGGGACAAGATCTTTGCAAAAAGGTGAAGAACTGGATTTTGGAATTCATTTTTTTTTTGAGAGAGCAAGAACCTTAAGTGTCGTCATTTTCTCAAAAAAGTCAGGAATTGGATTTTGAAATTTATTTCCTGAGAGATCTAGATGCACAAGGGATGTTAGATTGCGAAGAACATCAGGAATCCGACCTTTAAGTAGAGTTCCAGAGAGATAGATATCAAGAGAATGGAGGTGCACAATGGTTTACACCCTTTCCACATTTTTCATCGTAACAATAGGTATCAGCTTTGAGTTGGTGGGGAAGAACCTCTACTAAACAACATATACATTATTTGCATTACCAACATTTCTTCAAATGTTCGAAGATCAGACTTGGAGTGTTACAGAAAAACAGAAGTTGAAAAATCCAAAACATGACACTCATTTAAATCACTTGTCACAGAAATTATAAGCTTCCTAAATCACTTGTAGCACAGACTTGCAGTTGTTCCTGAGGAAGTAACAAAACCATGAACCATCAATTCCAAATATCCTTGGCAGCTTTGTTATATTTACAACTATAACAATGTAGACCCAATCTTTTACTACTTCATTTGTGAATCCAGAATACGCATTCCTCCACAAAGGATTGGTCAGAAAACTAACAAATACTTCCACAAACCCTGTGATGTGTTCCATTCCTATGCCAATATAGAACCATTATTTATCTATATCCCATCCACATCTCGTGTAACCTGTTCTGATACAACTTGATGGTATGTTTCATTTGTTGTGCATCTAAGAAGAAGTGGAGGACTGCAGAGCAGAGGATTTCCTGTAAAGGAGGATTCATCAAAGCCTTGGAGTTGGGCACTTCTTGGGATTGCACCGGATAAAAAGTAACTCAATTTAGTTAAAGCTGCTAAATAGAAGGAATAACATTTGAAAGCTGGTTAATTATTAGAGAAGTCGAGAGATTCTAAAACTTCCATGTGACCAATGCTGTTAGGTATTTTTCCAACCAGAAGATTTCTAGACAAGTTCAAGGACAGCATGCCGACGACATACATCATTTCACCGAGATTTTCTCCAGATAAATATTACTTGAAAGATCAACACTTGTGACTAGACCAAGAGTATTTTGGTATCCAGATTCTCTCCATTTCCATATGATGGTTGTTTTCTCTTCAAAAGCAACACCACCAGGAGAAATATAAAAGAATGCATCAGCAAGGTCTTCAATTCTACTCATTGCTCTTAAGTTTTGAAAACACGAGGGATGTTTCCTGTTATATAATTCTGAGCAAGATCCAAGATGTGAAGACATGTAGTTGACATAGTTTTTTGATTATCCAATCCACGTCGTACAATATTGTTCACTTTAGGCCCAAGGCCCGCATAACTTTAAAACGCTGCTGTTGGACACACTTTCGTCTGGGTTCGACTATGATATTATTTCTGTGACGATCTGATTCATATGGTACAATATTGTCCGTTTTGGACTTAATGTCTGCACGTCTTTAAAACGTGTTCTACCGAGGGAATCTGACCTCGCATATAAGTAACACATCTCATTTCCTCACCCAGACTATGTGAGGCTATAACACCTCTTTTGGCAGCTTGTCAGCCAAAGCCTAGCCCCCTCCCGCGACTGCCCTCCCACACAAGAGTGTTACATAGTTGGGATTGGATATCACCTTGAAAACGATTTGAGTGTAAGAGAATTTAGGTTTGTAGTCTATAAGCATGGTGTTGGATATGGACCTAATCTGGGTTTCAGCAGTGTAGTGATGCGTGGACTTGAGAGAATGGCTACGGCGATGGAAACGGTGGTGGTAACAGTGGTGGTGGCAATACAACTTTGATTTTGATTTTCAACTTTTCAGTTCTTCATTTCTCGACTTCTTTTCAACATTCTTCTTCTTCGAACAATCAATCAAACCAATCACTAAAACTAATTTGACTCTGATACCATTTAATGAACTCTAAATTATAACTAAACTAGAACTAAGCTAAATCTATGATAAACCTAATCCAAAGATCAATAAAAAAAATACAAATATTATTTCATTCAATCAACCAAAGAATATTTCCCTAACTTCTTTGACAAGCTAATTAATCTAACCCTAACTAATATGGACTTTACTATGCTAGGCTTAGTTACAAAAAAATACTACCTAAATAACCCTAGTTAACCTGCTTACATTACATCTTCTCAAGTTTATTTTTAGACGTATCATAGACATCAGTTTGAAATGACTTATTATACCCAATCAATTACTTGAAGAGCTGTCTCCTTTACTTGGTACAGGACAGAGTCATCAAAGACTACAGTACTCCGTTTTCTTTATTCTTTAGTCATATAGTTCAGAGTTAATTCCATAGCCCCAACATGTTTCATTTCGAGGTCCAGAGAAGTCAAATTAAGGACGCATTAAGAGTGATCAATTTTAGGAACAATGTCATGTTATGATCAGCTAAATCAGGACACAGGGAAAATTGAATCTATAAAATCGATTGAATCTGATGATCAATCTTGAACTGTAAACTAATGGTGTGGGTCAACTCTGCATTCTCATTCAAGGATTGATCTTTCTTATCACACTGTGTGAGCAGAAGCTTTGCTAAACCTTGTTTCCATCATCAATTGTAACCAAAACATGTTTTGGCTTGTAGAGAAATATGACTAACACGAGCAAGCTGAAGACTGGAGTTTGGCCTGTTTCGTGGGATGACGATAACAAACATGTAGGGCTACTGGATTACCTTCTCAATGACATCTAAGGATTGAGGTTTTTCATTGATGAATAAGGCTAGGGCTGGGGATTTGACACATGAAAGGATCAATGAAGCCCATTTCCTTTCAAGGACCCTTTGAGTGAAACAATATATCAATAAAATCCCAGCTTATAAGAGTTCTATAGATCTTGACGACCTACAGATCATAAAAAAGAAAAGTGCCCAATCAATCCTTTTGGATTAAAATCCAATTTATTAAACATAAATAGATGGTACCTACACTGCAATAACGTAGAATTTCCACCTACTCAGTTTATACGCAATTATCTGATCCAAAATTTTCATATCATGCCTTGTACTCAAGAAAGAATTCTTCCTTCATAGAATAACGTGAATTTAGAGCAGCCTAGGAATTGTTTTTACCACAGGCATTCTTTATAGGATGACAATGACGATGACAACAATATCATGAAGTGGCAGTCACATTTGAAGCAATGATGTCTGAATGGGGATTGTTTGCCCTCTCAATGTGTTGAATCTCTACTCCATCCCTTTCTTCATCCGACAAAGCACTTGACAAGGCTACAATAGTTTGTTGTTGATCTCCGACTCTTGCAGGTTGGTTAACTGCTTCCTGATTGCGCAGTGGTAGGTCTTTCTTTTTAAACGTGAAGAACCCACCAATAATTGAGATCCTCTTCTGTAATCTTGCCCATCTCAAAGTTGTTGCCAAGGAGCCATCCTTCACACTTTTGTATAGCAAGGAAACAAAAAAGAAGAAAAGAGTCATGGCAGAAGCAACTGCCATGATAATGTAGATGCTACGGAAGCTATAGAGACGAAGGTCATTTGAAGTTACATTGGCTGCAAGAGGGTCAGGGCAAGTTTCGGATCCAAACCATTTTTTCTCAATGTCATGAATGTGAGTTCCCTGGCTGAAGTCCAGGACTGCCTGAGAAACATCTGATAGCAGATGAGAATCTTTCGGAAACACCTGAAGACAATAAATACTGATAATTACAATTTGTATCCATTCCAATTTCATACTGAAAAGAATGTTTCCAATTATATATAAAGATGTGTATGAGATGGTTACATAGACTTCAACCAACAAATGAATAAAAAGGTAGCTAGTCAGGCAGAATAAGATCGAGAATTATGCAGTGACAAACTATCTCAGGTCACAGTGATATTTTCGTTATAAGTTAATATAATTATGTGTTTACAAGAACGTTAGGAAATAGTGGAAATAAACTTTCATAATATTTCTAAATGACCACAACGACAAAGCAAGACAGTACGAAATATCTAACCCTCTCGCTGTACGCACGACTTAGTAATATCTTCGATTGGCTTTGAGTTTTTTTTTTTTTTTTTGCCCATTGTGGATATGTAATATTAAACTATTAATTAGTAAGTTACAAAAATGTATTTTCATTCTGCTTCATTATGCAAATTTTTTATTTATTTATGTGTTAGCTTCACAGACATGACTTTCAAATTTGGACAAGGTTCGAGTAAGTAGTTTGACACAGTATCTCCAAATTATATGTTGTCATAAAGGAGAGAGATTCAGGAACTAAACTCTGAAGGGTAGTAAAAGAAAACAAAATTTCACAGTTCAAGAGTGAGAGTAATACAAAGCCAAAACCTCCAGTTGCATAAGTTGGGCCTGCTACTGTGTACCGATGACAGTACTTGGAGAGGAAGACTTTGATATATGGGATCTCATGAAGAACTGCAGAAACTCCACCATTAGCACTTCCTCTAGATAAAGCATCATCATATTCTTCTTCTGTAGAAAGAGGCTTTAGAAATTTTGGATTGAATCCCAAATCCTTTAAAAGCTCAAAAACAAAAGATAATCTTGGGTACCCAACAAATTTCTCATTTATCCGCAGGTAATCTAAATCTGTAACAGTTGGTTTAAGATTCTCAACAGCCAACATGGAGGTTAAATTTGCGGAATAGCTTGTCACAAGAATAAACACAGCAAAGGTCCACAGGTTTCCTATGAATTTAGAGTAGTGGCTCTCAAGTTTCTCTTCTGCAACACATAAACAAGCGTGTAAATATCCTCTTATTATATCTGGGAAAAGAACCCTCAAACACAGGTTTGAAAGAGATTTCAGGATATAATGGTATGTTTAACTGATAAAAGAATAATGCAGAATACACAATTGCAAACTTGTGAACTAAACCAAATATTAACTAAGCATCTAGTATCAAAAATCCAAAATAACTTAGAAATACAACTGTATTTCGGGTAAATGTTATAGAAAAGCAAAAAACCTCGTCAACTCATTTATTCTTCAAGGTAGAAGTTGTTAAAACCTCACAAGTAAAAATGGTTTTGGCTCATAGGCCTCAGGGCATAGAAAGTTGCAATACTTAACTGTTCGTGAAAACCATAGTGGAGAATGACAACGAGAGAATCATTCCAAATTGTTGTGAAACTGTGCCTTGAAATTCAGGGTTTGTCCCATGCTCAAATATCCAGATCATAATCCCCTTCAAGAGAAAGAATGCAATGGTGATGAACCATAGTTCCTTTGTTAGTGGTTTTATAAACCACCACGAACTCTCGGTAAGATCATTATTCTCTATTGGCACAATCATGCGAACTCCAGAGACTATATACGGCTGAGTGAAGTCTACATATTTTGATCTATTTGCAAGTATTGTCACGTCACCCACCACAGCATCAAACTTCTGCTTGAGCTCCCTCGCAATTCAAGTGATGATAAGGAAATCAGTAAAACAACAGATAATGTGGATGCCTCAGGAGAAAGTTCAAAGGTAAAATGAACAACTATAGTTTCATCATGCTAGCCACAGAGTATAACATCTTCCAAGTGAAGATGTCAACTCTCCCCACTGATGCATCTGCAACTTAGAACCTCTCCGAAACATATACAAGGACACTAAAGTATTTTAAGATTTTGATCTCAAGCAACTTGAGATACTCAGCGTGTCAGACATGTGTCCATACTTTGTGATGTTTCCAATCCAATTTGCATAAAAGAACCTATCTTAAAATTTTGTAACCATGACAGAACATCAAACAACAATGTAATTGTTACATAATCTAGAAGTTTGTGGATTGGTTTAGCAATATCAGATTACGTACTACCTACATTAAGTTGCAGCTACATACAGTATGGTTCAATCCATCAAACACATTACTGACCTTATAAAATACTTGCTGACAAAGTTCATTGTAACTGCCAATGAATGGGACATAATTATAGTCAATATATGGCAATCGCTGCATCACGGCATCAAACACCTCCTTCGAGAAACCATTCACATTATATGAGTTATTGACGAGATCATGAGTCACATTCATGAACTCAAGAAAACCAGATTTCACAGGGACCCCAATCACCATTTTTGCTGTACGCGGAATAGTCATTAATCCTCCAGGCCATCTGATAACATCAAGGTTTTCCTTATTTGCTGAATAGCCTTTTTCTACGCCTTTCAAACTCAGGCTTCGAGAAATACCACTTCTTGGTGTCCAATACCCAACTATCCGACTTCTTCTTTTCACTATATTAACTATCTCAAAAGTGGAAGACTGCAACATTCCATTCACCAACTGAATATCACTGGTTAAACCTTTGAACCAAGATTCCAGGACACGCTGTAATAGTAAGGAACCCACTGGTGAGACACCTATGTTGAATAAGTTAGTAAAGTTTCTTGTTGTTGCATTATCAAGCAGTAAATGTGAATTCTCATCCAAATGAGAATTAGCACCATTAGCAGCCATTGCCATAATGATCGTTGCATCATATGCCCACAATGCATGCACATTAAGCTCTGATATTCTAGGTTTGTGGTTTTCCTTTCTAGATTGCTTTCTCCACCGATGTTTAAACCTCCTAAGAGCTTTAGAGGGTGGTACATGAGTTCTAACACCTATAACTCCTTCCATGGAATGAAGAATAGAATCATCCATGTATCCAAATAAGTCAGTGAGACCACATGTGACAATCCACACATACCCGGCTCGCATCATTCCCTGCTCACTGACTCTTGCAAAGAAGCGAGTACCAATAGAGAAGGATAAATGAACAATAAAGATTCTTATCTCTGTGAGACTTAACCTGTGTAAGGTGTCCTTAATTAAAGTTTCATTTGCATAACGGGGTAGGACACTTCTTGAACGCACTACCACGCCTATCTCCTGAAAAGCATCAAGAAGGTCTGGGATGGATGCAGTTCCACTCTGGCTGTCATCATGGATGAGCAATACTTCCTTCAATTGATAAGCTTGAACAATGGCAGCAGTGGCTTTAACTTGAGATGAATCACTTTCAGCTATTCGAACAAAATAAGGGAATTGTGTGACAGGGAGGGAACTGCTTATTGCTGCAAAAGATATTATTGGAATGTGATATTTGCTCCCCATATAAGCCAAGAACTCTGATTCTTCTGATGCCTCTGGGCCTATGATTGCTTGCACTCCAACATTTTTTATCAAATCCAGAGCTGCCAAAAACAGAATTAATTAGTTCTTTCTCAGGGTTTGATATAAAAAAATCTGATTTTATCAATCTCGATAGAGTGACATAAAACCTTGGGAATAAGATCCAGCTATATAAATAATCTGGTAATGGGAACCTAAAAACAGTATCATATGTATGACCATACATACACCTGCTAGAATGCAAGTACTGGAGATCACTGTGAATACAAGTTTTCCCAAGGTTCCATTCCCAAGAGACGCTATCTTGAAGAGGGAAAAAAATCATGAGGCCAAAATTCAAAATTAGGATGGATCTGATGTCACATAATTGGTAAGAGAGTATACTTACAGGGAAAAAAGTTTTATATCTAAACCACTTTCTTATGAAATAGACTTATTTGATGTAAATATATCGAACAAAGTGCCAAAATAGGCACAGTGACAAGTTGGTAAGTAGCAGTTTTGTGCACGATGACCAGATTGTGTATCCTCATATTGTTTACTTAACGTAGACAAACCCCCCCTATTTTTATAACTAGGCAACCACATCAAGGTTTCTGAAAATAGATAAAATTATAACAAGAACCCGTCTAATTATCGAGGGAACCAATGAGGGACCCCACCAGGGGAGGATGGAGGGTGGGAACCGTTCATTTTTCCCCGGGATGCGCGTTTGACTTTTCAACGCATGCATTCTGAAAGTTCAAACACGCAATTAGAATTTTTCTTATAACAAAGACTAATCCATTAAAAGATTCAAAATGAAAATAAAATAATTAAAGAAAATGACGCTACCTACAATGTAGATTTTTTTCAATGTATGAACTATGTAATTATGCATCTTTTATAAACCCCAAAAAGTTGGAACAGTAGAAAATAATGCTAATTAAATCTATTTCGTTTTATGATTAGGTAATGTTTGGAATGAAAAACATAATAGCACCTTTAACTCCAGTTACCTACAATTCTCAATAGCCAATAACATTACAAATCACTGGATTCCAAACACAATAAAAACTAGAAAAGTTTTAAAATAATAACATAATACCATTTCAGTAGAGCATGTTTTTGGTATTATCAAGAGTATAATGAACATCCAAACATTAGGATGACATACCTTCTGCTGCTGCATCGACCACATCTCCTTTGGAATTCCTTATGTGAAGCACAAGCCTAGTATTGTAGTCACCATGGATGGTGTAGAAGTCAGAGACAGCCATCGAAATGCAGCTTTTCACCACCTTCCCTGGCTTCGAGTTCAAATTAAGAATCACTCCTACATGGAAAAAAGTTGTGGTGGCCTCTTCACCGGCCTTGTGAATGCTAACATTACTATGACCTTTGGTTGTGTAGTAGAAACTGAGAGAAAACAAAAATTGAATGATCAGAGACAAAGTTTTCTTCTCCATTACTGAAACAGAACATTGACTAACATCCTATTAACCTATATCATGGTTTAAATACAGTTAGTTATTCGTATCTACAAAAATATTCAACAATTAAGACATTACTTAAGTTAATTTTTTAAGTGTAAAGATTCCATGAGGATAATCTTATCAAAGGGTATAGGTTTTTTGCAGTCCAATATTTCTGAGATCTGTGTGATGAGCTAATTGGACAGGATTAACTGCATCCACACCCGAAGTCAATACTGTACTTTCTTTGAATATGTTTGAATGGTGTGGTTTCCTTGTAGTTTCTCTCTGTAGAGTATTTAAAGACTAATATTTGTTTAATCGCAAACTAATATACATGACAAGTTGCTACCGTATAAATCAAATGAAGTGAGCATTTAGGAAACCGAAATAATTGACAATGATGTAGCTCTATTGCATAATGTCAACAAGTTTTGTATATACGTGGGTCAAATCTTCAGTGAGTCGTGTGGGGCAGATCATCATCACCGTGCAGGCAAGTTGACATGCATCCATTGCTTTGTTTCCCACATACATGGTTGTGATGCGCCCAACAAGCCCTCGTGATACTTTCCATATACTTCAAAATTCACTGGAAGCCTCAAATGTGGTTTAGAATATGTCAACTACGTTAGACATTCTCCAAGGAAAGTGAAGTAATCCACGTTACTAACCAGGACCCTTGCCTTCTGAACAAAGGCAACTATGTCATAAGAATAATTTTAGGGAGCCCGCCTTGATAGCTTGGGAGGCAGTTTGGACCCTCTTGAGCACGTGCCTAGGAGGGTGGCTGGCACGTGAACCCAAGCTCCTCTCACAACCTCAGCACTTCCGTGACTATGGGTTCGATCCCCAAATCGACTACTTCCAGGTCTCATTCAAATACCCTTTCATTGATTCTGCTCTGTTCTTCTACTCTGTTTCTGTGATGTTACTGACCCATTGTGTGTTTTCTGTTGAATGAGGTTTTAGAAGAAGCGCGGAAGCACAAGAGGGAAACAACATCAAAATCCATAGATGCTTTACACTTCAAGCTACAAAAACCCATTTCAAAAGAAGATTCAAAGAAGAAGAACAAGAAGAAATGGTGGAGAAATGCTGTGCACTTTTGGAGAAAGAAGTGGGTGCAGAATGAGGGATCTGATATCGATACAATTGGCGCCATCCGTGGGGATAATGATGAAGCCTACATTAGAAGAAGGAGCAGCAACAGAGCTTACATGGATGCTTTATCAGGACCACTGTACATTACAGAGAGCAGAAGTGGTTCTACGACGCCGTGTCGAACGAGATCAGGACCACTTGCAGCAGGTACACTGATGACCCTAATGCCATATGTTAGTCTGAGAGAGCTCAATATGTTGCAGCAGCAACAAGAGCAGGCACATAGGATCTCTACTTCCTCTACCATGCCCATTTACTTGGTTACTTAGATGATGCTTGGTGATTTGTTTAATAGTAGTGCTGATTTAAGTCTGATTAGTGAGTGATTTGGGTTTTCAATATTAGATTGAAAATGGGGTTTTTTGTTTATGTGGTATGTTTTGATGAGAAGTTTTGAGTTTCTGCTTGTTGTCATATTGACCATGCTAAGTTTCAAAGTGTTCAATTGAAATGTGTCCTATTTAGTTAGCAAGATTTAGTTGGTTAACATAAATGCAAATAAGCTCGATAAGATCTACAGAAAGCTTTTAATTCTCCAAAAGTGCAGAGCATTTCTCCACCATTTCGCATCTATGGATTTTGATGTTGTTTCCCTCAGAGACCTTTCAAGACTTTTCTAATGGTCTCAAAACTCAATGTTCCCTTTTGAAAAGTGCCCAAATGCTTAGCATCTATATTATAGGGGGAATGTTTGAGCTCTTGACTGTGAGGACGTGTTGCCTCCATTGCATAGTCGGGTCAGACTGTACCGCTAGCATTTTTATTGTTTTCTTTGCATTGCTTTTCAACTTCAAACTTGTATTTCCATCGATCGATAGCATCGAACTAGTCTTGAGCAACGTCCTTCCGAACGTTCCTCTCAGTTGTAATCTATTGAATGTTAATGAGAGCTTTTGCTGACTATTGTGCATTGTTATATTGTCTACAGATTGATATTGTGCATTCTCAAGTTAATATTTATGCCCGTCAAAGTAACTACTCATAAGCTTACTAGTGAATTGGTATCAGAGCCAGAGCTTATTGAATGCAAACCAGGATGCAGGAACTAAATGAGCGCCTTAGAGCTATGGAGGAACGACAGACTAGTCGAATGCATAGACTAGAAAGCAGAATGGACCAGTTGAACACTTTGGGAGAACATATTACTCAGTTGGATGGACTCTTTTCACTGGCAGACAGAGTGGATTCGCTAGCTGAGCACGTTGATAACTTAGAGAGACGGACAATCGCTATGGAAGAGTCGCCTCACCCCACAGCTCAGGTGATGAGTGACTTCCAATTACAGTTGGAGGACTTATTTGCAAGGGTTGGCTTGCTGACTAAGGCCACAGGGACGACAGATCACCCTAGGATGAAAGTGCCTGAGCCAAAGTCATATGCTGGGGTACGAGATGGGAAGGAGTTAGAGAACTTCTTGTTTGATCTGGAGCAGTATTTTCGCGCGGTGAACCCCGAATCAGAAGAAGCCAAGGTCACCATGGCGACCATGTATTTAGCAGGTGATGCGAAACTATGGTGGAGAACCAAATATGCAGATATGGAAGAAGGTCGCATCCTTATTAGAACTTGGGCAGACCTCAAGAAGGAACTCAGAAATCAATTCTTGCCTGAGAACACTGATTTCTTAGCAAGGAAGAAGCTCCACACCATCAAACAGACAGGCAATATTCGAGACTATGTCTGACAATTCTCAACTTGCTTGCTAGATATTTGAGACATGTCTGAGAAGGATAAAGTCTTCTGTTTCATGGAACAAGCTCAGCCGCTTTTACAAGCAGAATCGCAAAGGCAGAAGGTGATAGATATTACAAGTGCTATTGCGGCAGCAGAAAGGTTTAGCGATTATATGCCCATGGCTGGATCCACTTCACTCAATCACTCCACAGCTAGAACTGGCAGTATCAATTCAAGCTTTGGGTCGAATGCTCGATCACCTCACCAAAACTGGGGAAACTTAAGTCAGACCCGAGGAAACTACAATTCCCGGCCGTCCAACCAGAATTGGAGTTCCAACAAAAATTGGAATGCCAGCTCTAGCAACTCAAATTACAACAACAAAGGAGGGCAAAACTACTCTGGGCAGTGGAGACCATCTGCACCTGCCCCATGCATTCTTTGCAATAGCAGGGATCACCCAACAGGCAAATGTCCATCCAAACCATCTCTACACTCATTAATGTCATTGCTTCAAGCAGAACCTTCTAACTCGACCGCATCGAGCTTGAACCCCACCAATAGTGAGACCTCCCAGATGGGAGCTCTAGCAAGCTCAATGCTGTCAAAGGAGAAATGTATGAGCACCCACACAAGAAGGCTTTGCAATACATCGACATCACTATCAATGGGTTCCCTTCCCAAGCATTGTTGGATTCCGGAGCGACAAACAATTTTATTGCCCCAGATGAAGCTAGACGTGTGGGTCTGAACTTAGAAGGAGATGTGGGTAAGTTGAAAGCTGTCAACTCTGAGACAATCTCTATTAATGGTATGGCTAAAGCTGTGTCACTACAGGTTGGTCCATGGGAAGGAAGATCAAACTTCTTGGCCGTTCCACTTGATGATTTTAAGGTGATTCTTGGCCAAGAATTCTTCCGAGGAGCTGCAGCAGGACCATTACCTTTCATGGACTCCTTGGGGTTTTTCAGACCCAGACTACGCATTGTACCAACCTCAATTCGACCAACAACTCATGATAGAATATTGTCGGCGCTCCAAGTCAAGAGAGGCTTGGCAAAAGGAGAAGATACATACTTAGCTGTGGCAAAGCTAGAGATGGAAGATGATACTAGCAAAATCCCTGAGGAAGTTGCCCAAGTTATTGCTGACTTCAGCGAAGTGATGCCGAATGAATTGCCCAAGAATCTACCTCCCAGAAGACTCATTGATCACGAAATTGAGTTAATCCATGGTGCCAAGCCACCCGCACGTACTCCATATCGCATGAGCCCTCCAAAGCTGACCGAATTGAGAACACAACTAGATGGCTTGTTGGAGTCAGGATTCATTCGACCCTCTAAAGCACCTTATGGGGCACCTGTTCTTTTTCAGCGGAAACATGATGACAGTCTTTGCCTTTGTGTTGATTATAGAGCCTTGAACAAAGTCACTATAAAGAACAAATACTCGCTGCCGCTCATTGCTGACTTATTCGACCAACTCGGATCCGCCAGATACTTCACAAAACTCGACTTGAGATCGGGTTACCATCAGGTCCGCATTGCTGCTAGTGACAACCCAAAACTGCTTGTTCTACTAGATATGGGTCATATGAGTTCCTAGTAATGCCCTTCGGCTTGACCAATGCTCCAGCTACATTTTGCACCCTTATGAATGGCTTGTCCCGTCACCTTTTGGACAAGTCTGTGGTTGTCTATCTTGACGACATTGTGGTTTATAGTAGGACTATAGAAGAACACCTACATCATTTGCGAGAAGTGTACCAAAGCCTTAGGGATAATCATTTCTTTGTCAAGAAGGAAAAGTGCTCATTCGGCCAGACCCAGATCAATTTCTTGGGTCATGTTATTGGCAATGGCAAGATTCAGATGGACATGGAGAAAGTCAAGGCAATCCATGATTGGAACTCTCCTAAGAACGTGTCTCAACTACGTTCTTTCCTTGGACTCGCAAACTATTATCGTCGCTTCATAAGGGACTACTCTAAGAGAGCTGTTGCACTGACAAATTTGTTGAAACAAGACCGAACATGGGAATGGGATAGGCAGTGTGAAGCTTCATTCCAAGACTTGAAATTGGCCTTGATGAAAGATCCAGTATTGGCCTTGCCAGACATCACCAAGCCCTTTGAAGTACAAACAGATGCATTTGATTATGCCTTAGGGGGAGTTTTACTTCAAGATGGTCACCCGGTAGCATATGAGAGTCGAAAGTTGAATGATACAGAGTCTCGTTACTCAGCTCAGGAAAAGGAATTGCTAGCCATTGTACATTGTTTACGGGTGTGGAGACACTACCTCTTGGGATCTCAAGTCCTTGTTAAAACGGATAATGCTGCAGCAATCCATTTCCTTACTCAGAAGATGCTAACCTCCAAGCAATCTCGATGGCAGGAAAAATTAGCAGAATTTGACTTAGTATTGGAATACAAGCCAGGGCACACTAACAATGTAGCTGATGCACTCAGTAGAAGGGCAGACCTTGCAGTGCTAACCCATACTGGTCCGAGTCACACCATCTTGGAGAAGATCAAAGTAGGCCTACAGACAGATCCACAAGCGAAGGCGATTACAGAGTTGATCAAGCAGGGCAAAACTCGACTGTTCTGGATAAAAGATGGAGCAATACTCACAACTGGTAATCGCCTCTATGTTCCAAGAACTTCTGGTTTGAGGAAAGAACTTTTGAGAGAATGCCATGACACCCAGTGGGCGGGACATCCAGGTTGGAGACGAACACTTGCATTGCTAGAGAGGGGGTACTATTGGCCGCAGATACAGGAGGATGTAATGGCCTATGTTCAAACATGTCTTATTTGCCAGCAAGATAAGGTTGAAAGAGATCGACCAGTAGGCTTACTAGAGCCCCTGCCTGTTCCAACTCGTCCTTGGGAAAGTGTTTCCATGGACTTCATTACTGGGTTACTGAAAGTGGAGGATTTCAGGAGTATCCTTGTAGTTGTTGACCGATTCTCAAAGTATGTGACCTTTGTGCCGACCGGACTGACTTGCACAGCCGAAGATACGACACAATTGTTCCTCAAGCATGTAGTAAAGTATTGGGGACTGCCCGAAAACATTGTTAGCGATCGTGATGCTCGCTTCACAGGAAAGTTCTGGAAGGAGTTGTTCAAGCTCTTGGGATCCAAACTTAATATGTCGACAAGCCAACATCCCCAATCTGATGGACATACTGAGCGCTTTAACTCTATGCTTGAAGAATACCTTCGTCATTTTGTAAGTGCAAACCAGAAAAATTGGGTGGGACTACTTGATGTTGCACAATTCTGTTTCAACTTACAAAAGAGCTCAGCTACTCACTCCAGCCCCTTTTAGTTGGTTACTGGTCAGCAACCGTTGACACCACATACAGTACTTACCGGATACCAAGGACCCAGCCCAAGAGCTCTTGAATTTGTCAAAGCCTGGCAGAAAAACATTGAAGTTGCTCGAGCCTATCTTGAGAAAGCCTCCCGTCACATGAAGAAATGGGCCGACAAGAAACGACGAATTGATCCTTTTGAAGTCGGGGACTGGGTATTGGTGAAGCTAGATATGTTCAACAAGTATAAAAGGACAGCTAGAGCACACAACAATCTGTTTCGCAAGTATGAGGGACCGGTACAGATTATTGAGAAAGTCGGCAAAGTCTCCTATCGCGTCAAGTTACCACATTGGCTCCGTTTCACCCATCCTGTCTTCCATGAAAGTAACTTGAAGTCCTACCATGCCGATGCCACTGATCCCACCAGAAATGTATCTACACGAGCATTGCCTAAGCATCCTACTAAGCCAGATCGAGAAGTAGAAGAAATCTTAGCTGACCGCCTCATCAACAACACAAACCCGGATAGAGAGTATTTGGTCAAGTGGCAGGATGAACCTCCTTCAGAGATCAGTTGGGAGCAAGTCGAGCATCTGCTGCCATACCTCTCAAAGCTGGAAGAGTACTTGGAAAAGTTCGCTGCGAGGGCGTCAGCGAATTGAGTGTGGGAGAGTGTCAGGACTAGTATCATTGGTCAGGGAAACCAAGGTCAGAGACCTTTCAAGACTTTCCTAATGGTCTCAAAACTCAATGTTCCCTTTTGAAAAGTGCCCAAATGCTTAGCATCTATATTATAGGGGGAAGGTTTTAGCTTTTGACTGTGAGGACACTACAACACAAATGCCTATTAATAGCATTTGACCATAGCGTTTTTTACACTCATGCTATAAAAGCCCAAATTTTAATATCATTCTAACACTCAAACGCTATGAAAGTGGTAGGCGGGGAAAACTAAAAATTAACCTGCTTCCCTCTCAGTCTCGCTCTCTTTCCCTCCCATTTTCCAAAATTTTAGAAAACCATTTACTTCCCTCTCAGTCTCGCTCTCTTTCCCCCCTCATTCACAACAGATCGAACTAGGGTTCTCCCCTGACCTCGCCCCTCTCTTTCTCTCTTCTTCCTTGGCGCCTTCTCTCCCTCGTCACAAATCTCTCTCAAAAGCTCCTCTCTTCTTCATCTTAAATGGCACCCCAAGCCTGATTTCTTCGAGCAGTAATGAATAGTCTATTGTTCTCATCTTTTCTTCTCCCCATTTGCAAAGTTGAAAAGTTAGGGTTTCCTCTCCCCATCTCTTCCTTTCACCATCTACAAATGGAACATATAAGAGAATTGTAACTCTCACAGCAGAAATCTCTTCAGGTTAGTTTAAAACTCTCATACAGGTTAATCTCTTCATGTAATCGATTTTATTTCTTCATGTAATCTCTTACAGAAAATTGAATTTGATCTCTTCATGTAATAGATTTTATCTTTTTATGTAATCTCTTCATGTAATCGATTTTATCTCTCACAGATCTCTCCATGTTAATCTCTCACAGATCTCCCTTCTCAACAAGTTAGTATTATCTCTCCATGGAGATCATTGCCATTAGGAAGTTCAAACCAGGTACTTTCTAAAGCATAAAGCTGTTCTTCTTGAGGTTTTTCATAATGATCTTGTTTGACTTTTTAATTTTTCTTTTGAAGCTTAATTTGGTATTGTACTGTATTAATCCCAGTTCCCTCAATATTCTTTGTGCAGAACGCAATATGGAGAACTTGAATCTATAGGTCTGTACTTCTAGGTTGCTTTGAAACTTTCTGTATGGGGCATCACTTTCAGAACCTTCCAATTATATGATAACTCATATAGAGATGACCACCTGTATTGTGAAATTGCAAAACTGTGCAAGTAAGTTTTGAGAAGCTATATAGACACTTCATATTTATTTACTTCTTGTGTTGTGTCACATTGTATGCCACATATCTGAGTTTTTGGGTTATTTCTTTCTGTTGCATTCCATGGTCTTGAGTTGTGTTCTGTCCACTTATTTCATTTTCTGTATTCGTTTCATGTGCCTCTTCATGCCTGTGAATCACAAACCACGAGCTTCAGCTGAGCCAAGTTTTCTTCCAGCTTGGTTAGGCTCGCAAACTATAAGCTGAAGCTTGGCTTGGGTTGGGTTCATGAGTAAGATGAGTTGTAAGAAGAGCTTTGCTTGAGTGCTGTAGGGACCAGGGGATGGGGGACGAATAGAAAAGGACTTGTGTGTGAAAGGAAGCAGGTGAAGTTGCTAAGTTTGGCACCTTAGAGTCTCCACGAATGATAGAGAGTTTCGCCTCAGAGGGAATAGGAGCACATTTGAGGAACAATGGCACTACAGTTCTTGTTCTTGGATTATATTTCTTTAGTTTCAATCGGGCACAAGTAAATTAAACTGGTGGATCACCTTAAGCTAGTTTTATCTAAATGAAAACCTTTTGGCTTGGGATGGCTCCTAATTTCTCCTTATGAAATGTGTTGTTACTTCTCTATTAAAACCTGGATGGTAAAAACTAAAAAAACTATTCATGTAGTTGTGATTTCGTTGAATAATCTTGGAATTTTCAGAGGTTGAATTGTTACCCCGCCAAAAAGTCTCGACCTCTAGTTTCTTCTTTTTTTGGCTACTGCTTGATATGTAGAAGAATAGAAATATATTACTAACGAAGAAGATACATATCTTACTAGGAGCTCAAGTAATAGATAAAAAAAAATGAACAATGTAAAATAGGAAAGAAATCTTAGACTTGTGAAATACAAGTGCTATGAACTGGTAGATGGGGCATTAGCTTTCAGTTACTAGGCAAATTTCCTAGTGTGAGGTTCTATAACCTATATGGACCGACACAACATTCTGCACACACATTTCTGTTTTTTTATCATGCACCAAGTGTACATAATTTTATTCAGTACATTATTCTTTGTAAATGGTAACACATATTCTTAGAATTTAGTGATCTTAGTAACGAGTCAAGTTCATGAAAGTGAGATGCACACTGAGTGACCAACAAATTCTGAAAAATTGGTTGCATTACCTCTAATTTTTCCCTGTTGACGTCGTATGCTTTTTACATTCATAGGTTTGTTTCTCAGCAGTATGAAAGACACAAAGAAATGGCTTCTGCTGCATTAGTGTACAAATGCATGGAGATGGCTTACATGAGGATTATATATTCCACAAAGAAATGGCCCTGCTTCCTCTAGGTAAGCTCATGGTTTGGAATGATGTCATACAGGTAAGATCAATGTTTTATTTCCATTCAGTGTCTTCCAAACCTACAATCTTTAAGGCTATTAAAACTGAATTTGAGCTGTTGTTATGGACCTCTCTTTTGACTTGAGGTGTTTATTTCTAATTTTGTATTGCTTGGCAGCTGAATCTGCTGGTGGCAACGAAAGTTGGAGAAGGTCTTGATATTCAGACATGCTGCTTAGTAATCAGATATGATTTACCACAGTCGGTTGCAAGTTTTGTGCAGTCTAGAGGTCGTGCACGTATGTCGCAATCAAAATACGCTTTCCTGATTAACAGGTGCTTTGTTTATTCATTTTCTGTATGTGGTTTCAAAATCTACTATGAACTGCCATGTTTTTTACCTTCTCAACATTACAGTGAAAACCAAAGTGAAATATTGGACTTGATCGAGAAATTCAAGTCTGAAGAAGATCATATAGATCAAGTTGAATTTTGTTAATGTTTTACTGAAAACTACTCGCAGATTTAATTCATGTTCTGTATGTTTTAATTTTTTTATTTATTTCTGGGATATGAGTAATGATACTGGTAGTATTTTGATGCAGTTGTTTTGTCCAAAATTTGGACTGAAGTAATTTGTTCTGATTCCTTCTGATTGTTTATTCTGTTTGACTATCTGATTCCTTCTGGTTGTTTATTCTGTATGACTATCTTCATTATCTTCCTTTCCTAGAAATCCATGTTACTTAATATTTTGTCTCAATGGTTAGTCAGCTAATAGTGTCCCTCATTTGAGTGTAGGCAGTTTCTATCGGATATGTAGGCATTATTTTTTGGGGCATGCAAGCTTGGAGAGATTCTTTTGTTACCTGAAGAAAGTATTGCTGATGAACTGCATAATTTTTTTTCAAACACATGGGATAGGCATAGTGCTTGATATATGCTAGATCTACGGTTTCTTGCTTCTGGTGGATCAATGGTAGATTCATTAAGGGATGGGTTCAATGGAACGAAAGGCGGACTCAGTTTAAGAACAAAGGATGAACCATAAAGGCATGATGCTGGAAATGCTAGATACCTTTCTAGATCCAAGATTCGGGAATCACAAAGGTAAACATCTCTAAATATTAAAATGGGTATTTCCCTTAGAAGCCATAGAACTCAAATGTTCTTCTCAGATCTCAGTGGAGACTACAGACACCATATGATCAGTCTTTTATCAGAATTATTATTTTATTTTGTTTTGGGAGTTTTACATAACAACTATCAGTTTGGGCTACCCTCACTTGGGTGAGGAGGGAATGCAATGCCAGTGAGTTATATGATCAGTTGATGAAACAGAACAACAATGAACCTTTTCCGCTAGATTACACTACTTTACATGGGCCTCTTTCGAAAATATCACGCATGGTGCATAAGTCAACCCTAGGATCCAGTGTGAATCAGAATCAATATGGAAATTTAATGATGAATGGCTAGTTATATAATTCTGAAACGTACTATCATGTTGTTTTATCATTCTAATTTGGTTTTGCAGGATTTAAGTGCAATCATATCATCTAGACGATGAAAACGAGTTCCCATTTTTGGTTGTTCCTTGTAACTCATCGTGTTCCTGTGATTCATGTGACTCTATATCAAGAATGTGAGCAACAATGCAAAGATCGGTAAAATTCATAAAAAGGTATGGGATTTTATTTAATTTATTGTTGTTATTATTTTTAAGGTATGGCAATCCTAATATTGAAGTATGATTTTCAGGTTAAAAAACTGTCTTCAATGTTGTAAAACCTTGAAGATTGAGATGAATTCCCTACTTTGCGGGCCATTTTCATTGACATCTGATTTCTGAATTTGAATTGTTTTGCAAATTGAATGACTTAACATTCTTTTTAGTTTATAGCCCATTATAGTGTGTGTTTCAAAGGAACATGTTGTGTTGCAGACAGATCAGTGGTGACCAATGTGAGCCTATATGGACTAGCCGCTGGTATTGCAAGGGGAGGCGCACCTAGTGCTAGGCTTGCTATCTACAAGGCATGTTGTTTTTTCTTGTGTAGCGATGCTGACCTTCTTGCAGCCATTGATGATGCCATTAATGATGGCGTAGACATAATTTCAGCTGGAAATTATTTCTTCCCAGGCACTGCAACTAATGTTGCTCCCTGGATACTCACCGTAGCTGCTAGTTCTATTGATCGTCAATTTGAGTCCATATTGCATCTTGGGAATTCAAATTTTTTTAAGGTAATTGACGAACCATGGTACTATTAAATGCAAATTCATGAATTCCTACCCAAGGAACATTTGTAGTATATGTAATGCCCACTATTTATTTACTCTAAAAACCTTTAAATTTGCAGGGGCGATCAATAAACCCTCTTAAGATGGACATGTATTATGAGATTATTAATGCAAGTGCAGCAGCTACTCCTGGTGTGTTTCAGCTCAGAATGCAAGGTATATCCACTGAGGCTACAGTTACAACATCTAAAGAAAGCAATTTCCATTTGCAAAGACATCAAGGAGTGAAAAGGATGTTCTGTCACATTCCTGTATTCATGATCAACTACTTGAGCAGAGGCGGCGGCCTGGTCATAAGGAGTACTCCATTACACCGCAATTTTATGCAGAATCTCAGTCGAAATGCTGTAGGTCATTCACCTGATAGGGATTGCCGGAGCGTTGGTGATGTCGTGAAGGTGGGCACCTTTATTCATTCAGTGACATTGTTTTTGGTATATGTTTCTGGCTCATATCTGTTTATCCACTTTTATTTACTATATTTTCCAGCTTGGGGAACCTCCTGTGACTTCTCAACCCAAAACACCATTTTGCAATCCTCGTGGTGGCCCTCCTATTTTTGGTGACTGCTGGTAAAATTGCACTTTGGCTGATATATCTGGGGAAGACAAGAGGCGTCGACTTCGAAAGGTTTGATTTCTTCATGCAGTTGTTGTTGTTATTATTATTAATTTTGTATCCGTTTCTATTGTAAGTTTGAGTATACAAGTATAGTTATTTTGCTTCTCATGAATTATGAAAAGGACTAACTGAGGGAATTCAAAAGAGAAACTCTGATTTTGACAGATGCTTGAATGTGCTTTCTATTCAATTCTCAAGATCATTGACACTCAATGCCAATGCCTCCAATCCTTTTGGTGCATTTTTAACAAGTACACCTTTCAAGTCCTTTGCATTTACTTGCTCTGCTTCACTTGTTGCTTTGTTCTCCTTTCGCATGCTACACGCTTGGTGTCACTCAGTTTGAAACCAAAGACCAATTTGAACGCGTTTTTGGTGCTAGAAACAAATGCCAAGAGAGACATGAAACACAGAGACAGTGAGTTCCTCCACTTCTCCAACCACTCTAAACATAGCTACTACATCACAGACTCGTTTTTTTTTTTTGTTTTTTTTTTATTTTTTTTATTATATGGTTCATATGAGCAAGAAGCATATTTTGGGTATTTCAAAGAAATCTTAGGGAGGTATGTCTTAATTCATTAGCCAGCCTTGAACAGTCAGGCAACCAAGGTTCATCGATGTTTATACTCTTTCCTTCCCTTATCTACCACTTTTCTTGTAGGTATACCATGGTACATGCTGCTTTATATCTTGGATTTGTTGCTTCAGTAATCTGGGTTGGTCAGGTAAGACAACATGGTTAGAGTTTGACTAACAAAATGGTCAGACTTCTCTCAAAAACTTGATGTAATTGAAGAACCAAATTCTTGTAAACCTGTCTCCTTCCACAGGGAACATATATCACTTCTACTGCACGAAGCCATGCAAAAGATCTCCAGTTGCATGAAGGAACTGTCATTGGTAGTTTCAATGGAGAATTTTGGGGAACCTTTGCCAGTCATCAGGTGCATGTTTTAACCTAGTTCAAAGATTCACTTTTTTTTTTCCACAGATTCTTACAGGTTTTCATTTTTTGCAGGTCATTGGGAATTTAATCTCGCTCGTCCTTTTAAAAGATGGAAAGGTTTGATAAAGTTCTATGTTCTCATTTCTTTTTCAAGCTTTTTTATTTCAATTTATCCACTCTCTAGTTACTTCTATCTTCCTTGTAGATAAATTGGTTATCTAAACGCTTGGATATTTTGCTGATTGCATGGAGACAGAACATATAATTATTAAAAATAGACTGAGAACTGTTTTATATTTCAGGAGTATGTAGCCATTACACTTAGGATTGAGCATTATGTGTGCAATGCTAATAATATCCAAACTGAATGCTATTGAACTTTCATGCCTTAGTTTTGAAATTCCTGCTGATGTTCAATATTCTTGGACCTCACTGCAGGGAGGGACTACCAGTGGCACAACCTTATTATTTGTGGTTTTCCTTGGAGCATGACTTTAGGTACCATTCTAGTGTGCTTCTTAAGTAAAAGGGATGGTAAAGAAGAAGAACAAGAAAAACCTTCTGGCAATTTCTATTCTTCTTTAGTGTATCTTTCAAAGTTGGTTATTGCTTCTCTGTTCGACAAACGGTTGCTGTTGATCATTCCTCTTATCATCTATTCAGGCTTGCAACAGGCATTTGTGTGGTAAATACCTCAAACAGTACTGCATGATTGATGTCATTCTTGATACTATCAATCACTTAATCATTTCACCGTGATTTCCCATTCTTTTTTCTTTTGTTCTTCTTAACTTAATGTTGCATCTGTCTACATCAGGGCTGAATTCACCAAGTATATTGTACAACCAGCACTTGGCGTATCAGGTGTTGGTGGTTCAATGGCAGTATATGGAGCTTTTGATGCATTGGTAAGTATAGCAATAGAGAAGATATGTATTACTAAATTTACGTGCGATCAGTTTAGATGAGTTGCCCATGAGACCTGGATTGGCTTTGGGTTTTGTTGTTTGAATCTGTATTCACTAAAAATTCTTTCTGTTCAAGATAGTAATTTCTTCCATACAAGTATTTTGTATATGGAGTGATATTGTAGCAGGAACAACATGATAAAATGATAATGGCCTAATCTCTCTTTAGAAGTTCCTTTCTGTTTGGCTCTCAAGGTTCTCTCGGCATCACGAAGGATTCTTTTGGTATTTTGAGAATCTATTCTATGCATATCGTCTTTGGCTTATGTTTTTAGACCCCTTCTCATGTTGGTTTTGCAGTCAACTTGATAACAACCATTTCGATGGGACAATTCCAGCTTCCTATGGCAACATGTCGCATCTGTTGAAACTGTAAGTTTCTTACTGTTAGAAACTAAGACAGACTATGTTATGAGAAGTTCTGTATATTTCACTGTGTATGAATTGTACAATGTACATTGTTTATATAGACATTCTAATGTGTGATTAGCTAGCAAAGCAAGCTAACAAACTAACAGATAGCTTAACAAACTAACTAACTAATTTACACTTCTTTATTCTTCTGTCATTGTTTAACATGCCCCCTCAAACTAAGTGTAGATTCATCTATTACACTTAGTTTGTCACGCAACAAAAAGAACCTGGAACGACCAACTGCTTTAGTGAAAACATCAGCAACTTGATCAGTAGCTTGAATATGATGAACATGAACCTCCTTGCGAGCAACCTTTTCCCGAACAAAATAGATGTCAATCTCAATATGTTTAGTTCTAGAATGAAGCACTGGATTAGCACTGAGCATGACAGTGCTCTTGTTATCGCACCATATATTTGGAGTTGAGCAACCAATCCTTAACTCATGAAACAGAGTTTGCATCCATGTTAACTCAGCTGTAACAGATGCTAAACTTCTGTATTCTGCTTCGGTACTGCTTCGAGATACAGTGCTTTGCTTCTTGGACGACCAGGAGATGAGGTTATCACCTAGATACACACAATAACCTGATGTAGACCTCCTATCATTAGGATCTGATGCCCAATCAGCATCACAGTATCCACTTAGCTGAAATGAAGGAGTCGGAACTATGCGAAGTCCAAAGTTGGGTGTAGCCTTGAGATACCTTAATATGCGCTTCACCACTCTCCAGTGGGACTCAAGAGGAGCCTGCATGAATTGGCAAACCCGATTGACTGAATATGCAATTTCAGGCCTAGTAATCGTAACATATTGTAATGCACCCACAATACTACGATATAGCTGAACATCTCTGACTGGATCACTACCCGTAGCAAACAGTTTCTCCCCACCACTCATAGGAGTAGGTAGTCCATTAGCAAACTGCATCTTGGCTCTACACAAGAGATCTCCAATGTATTTGGACTGAGACAAAAACAAACCATTTATAGTATGTTGTACTTGAATACCAAGGAAGAAATGCATAAGGCCTAAATCCTTCAAAGAGAATTGAGCATTCAGCTGTTTGGTGATTTGGGACACAGCATGAGGGTCAGCACCAGTGATAAGTATATCATCAACATAGACTAAGAGAAAGATAGGAGAAGGAGTATGTCTGATGAACAAGGATGAATCAGACTTTGTAGACTCAAAACCCAGCATGATAAGTGCATGTCGAAGCTTGTCAAACCATGCCCGAGGAGCCTGCTTGAGGCCATACAAAGCCTTATGAAGCTTGCAAACAGCTTTAGGCCGTGAAGGATCTAAGAACCCAGGGGGTTGCATCATGTAAACCTGCTCATGGAGATCCCCATTCAAAAACGCATTGTTGACATCCAACTGGAATATAGACCATCCATAAGTAACTGCCACTGTGAGCATAACACGTATAGTAGTCGGCTTCACAACCGGACTAAATGTTTCTGAATAATCAAAGCCAGCCACCTGCTGAAAACCTCTAGCCACTAACCTGGCTTTATACCTGTGCACAGTGCCATCAGAATTATGTTTAACTTTGAGAAGCCATCGACACCCAACTACATCTCTATCCTTGGGAAGATCTACTAGAGACCATGTGTTGTTTCGAAGTAATGCCATATACTCATCTTGCATAGCAGACATCCAGTGTGGAGTGTCCAGAGCTTCCTGAAGACTAGATGGGGCAGTGGTAGAAGCCATGTAAACTTTGGGTTTATAGATGCCAGCTTTAGACCTTGTGAGCATAGGATGAATAGGAGCAGCAGTAGGAACAGTAGTAGGAGCAGTAGGTAACAAGATAGGACTAGACAAAGGCTGTGATGTGCCAGTGGTAGGAGAAGTAGTACTAGGATGAAGAACTGGACTGGAATAAGGACTAGGAGAAGTAGTACTAGGAAGACATGAAGTAACCAGTGGATTAGAAGAAAGATTACGATCAGAAATAGGAATGACAGCAGGAGTAGAAAAAGAATCAGTGAGAGAGGAGGTAGATTGACTGTGCCATTTGACATATGGAAACGAGTGTTCATTGAATAGAACATCTCGAGAAATGTATACCCTGCCAGTAGAAGATAGGCATTTGAACCCTTTATGTTGTAGACTATAACCAATGAACATACATTCGACTGATCTAAATTGTAGTTTTGTAGAGTTGTAGGGCCTGATATTAGGATAACAGGAACACCCAAACACTCTGAGACTATGATACTCAGGAACTTTGTGATACAGAGTTTCATATGGTGAGAGACCTTTAAGAACAGCAGAAGGTACTCTATTGAGAAGAAAAACAGACGTTTTAACTGCTTCATCCCAGAATGTCATGGGAAGTGAGGCATGAGCAAGAAGAGTGAGGGCTGACTCTATGATGTGTCTGTGTTTCCTCTCAGCCACACCATTCTGTTGATGTGTAGTTGGGCAGGCAAGTCTATGATGAATCCCATGTTGAGCAAGTAACCTTGAAATAGACCGATACTCTCCTCCCCAATCAGACTGAACACTCTTGATGGGAAGGCCAAACTCTAACTCAACTTGGGCTTTAAATTGAAGGAAAGTAGAGAACGCATCAGACTTATTTTGTAACAGAAAAACCCAAGTGAAACGACTGAAAGCATCAATAAAATGAATGTAATACTTGAACCCAGATGAAGAGGTGGAAGAAGCAGGACCCCATAGGTCAGAATGAATTAATTCCAATGGTTTTGTATACACAGTGGATGACTTAGAAAAAGGAAGTTTATGTATTTTGCCTAAGCAACAAGATGAACAGAGACTCATATTGGCATATGTAGGAACTGGAATCTTACAAGTAGTAAGTATGTTCTTGACAAGTGGAAAAGACGGATGGCCTAACCTAGCATGCCACAAACTCAAAACATCAGAGGACTTAGCAGCATGAAAACTAGAATGACAGACATCCCTATTGACATGTGGCTGAACTGCTGAGAAATACTGGGACTGACCACTGAACTGCTGAGAAGTATACTGAGATGGTCTGCTGAGATGCTGAGAAGTATGTTGAGCATCATGTTGAGAAGTGTGCTGAGACGGGTTACAGAAATGCTGAGAATTATGCTGAGTGGGACTACTGATATGCTGAGCATAATGCTGAGCATCATGCTGAGGCTTATGCTGAGACGGGTTACTGAGACACTGAGAATTAGGCTGAGTGGGATTGCTGAGATGCTGAGTAGAATACTGAGCACCATGCTGAGACTTATGCTGAGACGGGTTACTGAGACGCTGAGAATTAGGCTGAGTGGAACTACTGGGATGCTGAAAAGAATGCTGAGACGGGTTACTGAAATGCTGAGAAAAGTGCTGAGTGGGACTGCTGAGATGCTGAGCAGAATGCTGAGCATCATGCTGAGACTTGTGCTGAGACGGGTTACTGGAATGCTGAGAATGAGGCTGAACAGGACTACTGGAATGCTGAAAATAATGCTGAGACGGGTTACTGAAATGCTGAGAAATGTGCTGAGTGGAACTACTGAGATGCTGAGCAGAATGCTGAGCACCATGCTGAGAGTAATGCTGAGACAGGTGACTGAGATGCTGAGAAGTAGGCTGAGTGGGACTACTGGAATGCGGAAAACTGTGCTGAGCACGACAAACTGGAACACTCATATGCTGACCCGTACTACTGAAAAGCTGAGAAGAATGCTGAACAGGAAGCTGAGCAAGACAACTAGAATGCGTAGACTGCTGAGGTGAGGACTGACCCGTACTAAAGCTAGAATACTGAGCGGAAGGACAGATTGTAAGAACAGATTGCTGACCCCTGCTACTGCAAGACTGACTTGGATTAGTATGATTAAAGTTGAGAACTTTGGACTGGAAGCTAGCAGTGGAGGATGCAGAGGAAGTACCAACAGTAGAGTCAGCCTTCTCATTAGAGAGGGTCATTGATGGAAACACATAAAGACCTCCCTTAAGTGTCCCTTCCAGAAGGATCTGGTGTGTGACCTGATCCTTGACAAAACAGAGATCAGGATGAAACTCAAAGAAGACGTTATTATCCCTAGCAAACCTAGACACACTCAATAAATTCTTGGTTAATTGAGGGACTTGAAGAATATTTCTGAGGTGTAAAACTCTTGAAGAGTGCTGAGCAAGAAAAGAGGACTGACCTATGTTCTCAATTGGTAAGGCAGTGCCATCTCCCACAAAAAGCTGCTCATTGCCATGATAAGGCATGGCATTCATCAAGGTTTGAGGTGAGCAATGATCAGTGGCTCCTGAATCAGGATACCACCTATTATCAGTATGAGGCTGCATCTGAGGTGCCACTGCATTTGCGTGTATCTGAGATGAAGAAGCAGCTCTCCAAGAAGGATGATGAAGCTGATTTGTAGATGCAGAGAAGGCCTGCCTCGGATTTGATGATTGAGATGAAAAACCAGAACTCCATGGACTTGAAATAGAATCATCAAAACGATTGTAGCATTTGAATGCAATGTGACCAAGTTTGCCACAGATTTGGCATTGAGGACGGTTTGATTGAGAGCTAGCTCCAGAAGGCCGAAAATTTCTTCCAGATCTGGCACCTCTGTGATTAGAAGATCCTCTAGACTGAGGTCTCCAACTGTGTGAGCTGGACACAAACGACCTAGGTGAAGGTCTGTATGAAGACTGAGCCAAATTGACAGATATGTCAAGATCTTTTGTATGTCTCTCAATTCTAGCTTCTTGAGCAAGTAGGAGAGACTCTATTTCAGCTACACTATACTCGTCAGATCTTGAACTTACTGAAACCACAAAAGTGTCATAAATCTGTGGTAAACCATCAAAGATGGCATTGACATAATCTCTAGAAGACAACGGATGTCCTACTGATGCTAGTTGATCAGTAATGGCTTTGAGTTTCAACAAATAAGCATTGATAGTCATGTCGCCTTTCTTGAGATGTTGAAGTTGATTCCTAAACTGAGAAATCTTGGCGACTGTCTGTGAGTTGAAGAAGACCTCAAGAACTTGCCAAACATGTGCTGAGGTTAGACATCCTACTAACCTGGTAAGTAGAGACTCTGTCATAGAAGAAAGAAGCCAAGATAGCAGTAATTGATCTTGCTGTTCCCAAGTAACAAATTCAGGATTAACACGATTTCTGGCTTGATCTTCATTAGATAGAAACTGTGCTGGTTTTGAGTCTTTTTCAAGAAACCTTTGAAGCTTGTGTCCTCTAATGGTTGCCAAAACTTGTTGTTTCCACAGTAAGTGGTTTTGTTCACTCAGCTTGACAGACAAAGCATGTGTGAACATGACAGGTTTAGAATCTGCTAAAGCAGAGGTAGAGAATGGTGTAGCACTAGATGATGTTGCATCTGCCATTAGACTAACTATGATAAACTGAGAAGAAGAAGATGAAGAGACGATAGCTCTGATACCATGTTAGAAACTAAGACAGACTATGTTATGAGAAGTTCTGTATATTTCACTGTGTATGAATTGTACAATGTACATTGTTTATATAGACATTCTAATGTGTGATTAGCTAGCAAAGCAAGCTAACAAACTAACAGATAGCTTAACAAACTAACTAACTAATTTACACTTCTTTATTCTTCTGTCATTGTTTAACACTTACGCAGTCAAGTCTTTATTCTGTCAGCTGAAAAATATAAGAAGGCCTTTGTTATGTATGCATTAAGGCAGCTGGTAAACAATAAAAAATTTCACATAGGTGTATCTTTCCTATTCCTCCCGCTCCTTGTACTTACCTAGTGTTTGACACTCTTCTTTCTTGTAAATTTGATCTCTCCTTAATAAAATCTCATATGCTGTCTTCGTTGCCTTGCTAATCAAAAGAATGGGAAAAAAAGAAAAGAAAAAGCTCCTATGAGTACTTCTTTTATATACAATGTTAAACTCTTCGTTCGAAGGGACCATGGTTGGCAATTCTGGTTCTATTTAAGCATTAAAGCCATCAATCATCCACTAAGCCTATTTTTTGTTCTTGTCGTATTTGGTATTCTTACTCATTTTATTGCTTGCAATTTGTTGGTGTTATATTATTTTTTTTCAGTGTTAGATCAAATCATTAGTTTCTTAGCATTCACTTTTTCTTTACTAATAGTTTGAAAAAACACCAATTACTAATATTTTTTTCATTACTAATACTGTTCATTGTGTTTTGGAAGAAACACCAATTACTTTAATGCTCACCTTCGTTTTCCTTTTTGCAGGCACATGCTGCTTCAGCTGTCCTCAACTTCACTGGAGAGTAGGAATATTTGACAATACCACCTTTGAGTAATGACATGGTATGTTTTTCTCTCCATTGGAACAATAGGAGAGTTATGCTCATTATTTGTTCAGGTACTAATATATAAACACCGATGCCAACTAGGTAAACTCTTGTTTTATCTTATTCTTGTTCTAATTTAACTATCTAATCTGCCACAACTTTGTTTCTTGTAGCCGACACTTCTACAACATCACTCACAGCTTAAAATTAAAAGATGTACTGGCAGCCTTGTCCCAGATCATTGATCCTGATTTCGGAACAGACATTGTTTCATGCGGGTTTGTGAAAGATATGAATATTGATGATGCCTTGGGCGAGGTAAGTAATGACAACCATGAAATTTTTTTCCCTCAGTTATGTTGAAAAGATTACATACTTTGCCTCAGGTCTCATTCTGGGTCCATCTGTTTTGTTAGGAAATATTTGCCTCATGAACAGGGTTTCCTTGTCTCAATCGGTTGAAGGAATGGAATCTAATGAACTGCTGTGGACAAGCAGCTTGAGGTTGCTAGCTTGAACCAGAGCGCAGATCAATAAAAGTTATATGCTGGAGCTGGTGGCTATGATGGTTCATCCTTTTCCATTTAGATCATGTAAGTGGTAAATTTCATTTGTTGGTTTTATACTGTTAGATTCTAGATGAATGAAAAATTCCAGCCATCTGATACATGTCATAGTTTTATATTAGAGTGATTCTACACAACGAGGAAATGGGCGAGGAAACGAGCGAGGGGAGTGAGGTGGCGGGGTGGGAGCCATTCACCCCTCTCGGGATGCGTACGTTGACTTTTCGCACGCGCATCCCGAGCGGAATGAACGGCTCCCACCTCGCCACCTCACTCCCCTCGCTGTTTTCCTCGCCCACTTCCTCGACATTTAGAATTTCTGTTATATTATATAGAATAGTCAGGCCTGTGCAGGTACAATGTTGTTTTGGATTGTTGTACACTAGCAAAGATTCCACACAACACAACCCCTCTGATGCATGCTTTTACTCTTTATGTACCTCTATAAATACAATTTCCTTTGTAAGTGTCAATACACAAAAAGCCCAACCATTTCAACAAGGATGAAAACATCAAAGGTCCTCTGTCTTATCTTCCTTCATTATCTCTTCATCTCTCTGCTATCAACACAAGCAGCTCCCACAAATTCAAATGTTAGAACTTTCAGATGTTAGAGCTTTTTAAGTTGAAAGACACCTTAGACAATTCAAAGTATGTTGTTTTGACACTTTGATTGAGCCATCAGATTAATTGAAAGTGCTTTTGCCTTGTTAACTTGTCAAGTTGTTTTTTTCCTTTTTTGTGAAGAAAAAGCATATGCGTTTTGATGGTTAGCATCTATATTTCTAAATTTTGCGGTAGGGCACACCTACATTGCTCTGGCATTTATTCATTCATGATCATATAGTGAAGATGGATTTTCACAACTTGGTTCGTAAAATGGTGTCCAATTGCTCTGGCATTTATTCATTTATGTAACTTGTGTGTTTTGCAGATCAGACAGCCGATCCTATTCCTTTCAGGGTTGCAAGATGAGATGGTCCCACCATCCCACATGCAAATGCTCTATGATAGAGCAGCCACTGATAACAAGCGATGCTTATTTGTTGATTTTCCAACTGGCATGCAAATGGACACTTGGCTGGCTGGTGGAGACCACTGTTGGAGAACAATTCAGCTTTTCTTATAACAGAATGTCTGAGAAAAAGAAAGACGAATCAAATGGCAATGTCGATAATACTAAATCTCCTACTTGTAATTCTATTTCTTTATGCTTGAATGTAAATGATAGCTCGTCTTACAGTGCTTGAAAGTGAAAAACAAACTGATTTGTTGAGCTTCAAATTATATTAGAATAGCCATTCCACTTTTACCGTTGATGTCTCTATTTGATGGAATTTACCATCTTCAGGGAAATCTGATAAATATATCATTCACCTCTCTGTTCAGTTTTCTTCCAAACGTAGTTTGAAATTGTTTAGCTTCTATGGTTAAAGAAATCAATGTTATAATAGCGTTTATGAAATTTCAAATTGATAGCAAATGAAATAAAAAAATAAATAAATAAATAAAAAAATTATGTATACCTACCATAAACGCTATGGTAGAGTCCGCAATAGCGTTTCAGAAACGCTATGGTAGACTCTACCATAGCGTTTTAAAAACGCTATAAAAGAATCTATCATAGCGTTTTTAAAACGCTATAAAAGCCAAACTTTCTATAGCGGTTTTAAACCGCTATAATAGACCCAGGGTCTATTATAGCGCTGGCAGACATAGCGGTTACTAAAAGGCTATGGTATCCTACCATAGCGTTTTTGAACCGCTATTAAAGGGCTTTTTTTTGTAGTGGGACGTGTTGCCTCCATTGCATAGTCGGGCCAGACTGTACCGCTAGCATTTTTATTGCTTTCTTTGCATTGCTTTTCAACTTCAAACTTGTATTTCCATCGATCGATAGCATTGAACTAGTCTTGAGCAACGTCCTTCCGAACGTTCCTCCCCATTGTAATCTATTGAATGTTAATGAGAGCTTTTGCTGACTATTGTGCATTGTTATATTGTCTACAGATTGATATTGTGCATTCTCAAATTAATATTTGTGCCCGTCAAAGTAACTACTCATAGGCTTACTAGTGAATTGGATAGCTAGTGCCGCACGGATTGCTAGTCCGTGACAGCGGGCTCCCTAGAATTACTCATGTCACAATGAACAGAAATTCTTAATGGCCTGGGTTGACTACCTGGGGGGGCCAAAATGCATATTTGCCCCCCTCTTTAAACACTTTTCTCCAAAAAGGTGTTTAAAGAGGAGGGGCAAAAATGTATTTTCGCCTCCCCCCTAGGCAATCAACCCAAGCCAGCTAGAATTACTCATCTTGATCAAGTCTACTTGACTTGATTATTAGAAAAAATGGTATTTACTTGTTCAAATCAAGGCTAATGATGACAGGGAAACTAACCTATGATGCAGAAACAAACTTTTTTTTCTATTTTTTTTTTTTAAAGATACAATTTTTTGAAAGTGAAAGGAAATTATAAAACAGCAAATGAGACCACCAATCATCATTCTCAACACTCCCACACTACAAAAAAAAGCATTAATAGCTACAAAAACTAATTATAACATTTGAGACGGCAAAAAATCGTGCTAATGCTTTTGATACTGTTTCAACCCATAATTATAAAAATCCGTCGGTAAATATTTTGCGACGGCTTAAAACTGTCGCTAATTCTTGTATTAGCGACGGTATCTTAGCCGTCGCTAAGATTTACAAATAAAAATCATTAGCTAATGGATTTAAATATATATATATATATATATATATAAAACATTTAGCGACGGTAAATGAGCCGTCGCTAAGTTTTACAAATGAAATTCATTAGCTACGGTATTCTACCGTTGCTAATGGATTTTTTTTTAAAACAATATATACAAAAAAATATTTAGCCACGGTAAATGAGTCTTCACTAAGTTTTACAAATAAAATATATACAAAAAAACATTTAGCTACGGCAAACAAACCGTCGCTAGGTTTACAAATATTTTTTTATTAGCGACGGCCAAAAACCGTCTCTAATTGATTTTTTTTTAATTTATAAACAAAAACATTTAGCTACGGCAAAAAACCGTCGCTAAGTTTACAAAGATTTTTTTATTAGCGACTGCCCAAAATCGTCGCTAATTGATTTTATTTTTTTAATTATAAACAAAAGCATTTAGCTACGGCAAAAAACCGTCGCCAGGCTTACAAAGATTTTTTTATTAGCGACGGCCCAAAACCGTTGCTAATTGATTTTTTTTAATTATACACAAAAATAAAACCTCATCTCAACCGTCAATAACAGCCAAAAACTTTATCTCAATCTAACGCACTAAACCAAACCACGTCACTAATCCGCGCGAAACCAACACAACCAATCCCCTTCAATTACCTCTTTCTATATAAATTTAAATTTTCTCTACCAACCAACTCAACCAAAAAATTTCTCTCAACCAAAATTTTTCTCTCAATCCATAGAGAAGAAACCCACAGAGGAGACCCCAGCAGCAGAGATCTCCCGACCGCCTCCCTCTCCCCTCCCTTCCCCCGCCTTTCCCTATTGCAAGAGATCTCAGATCTCGGAGATCAGATATTCTATAGAACGAATAATAATTTAAATTTTTTTTGGGTTTTTTGTATGGATTCTTTGTAATTTTTGTATGATAATTCTAGAGATTCAGTGTAATTTTTGTTATAATTTTTATCAATTAAGTCTCTTGTCATGTTTTTGATCAATTAAGTTTAGTTCTGGTAGTTTCTATTAATTTTCAGAATGGACAATCATTAAGAGGTAATTTCATTATAATAAATGAATTTTCATTTGTAATTTGTAATTTTCATTTGTCAATATGATTTGCAACAAAGATGTCCCTAAATAGCCACGGCAAATACCGTGGCTGTTTTGTCAATTGGATTTGCAATTTACCGACGACAAAAACTGTCGCTAAATAGCCACGGCAAATACCGTGACTGTTTTGTTAATTGGATTTGCAATTTAGCGACGGCAAAAACCGTCGCTATTTTTCAATTTGCGACAGTCTTAGCCGAAACTGTAAACAACTTTAGCGACGGAATTTTCGAGTTAGCGATGGTTTTTAGCCGTTGCGAATTAGCTACGGGATAGTTTTCCGTTGCTAATTCAAATAGCGACGATTAAAATAGCTACGGTATTGCGACGGTTGTTGAGCTGTTGCTAATAAATACTAGCGACGGTTTTTTGACAATTAGCAACGGTTTTTAATCAGCAATTGGATTAAGTGATTTCACATACTCTACCTCAATGTGCATGTTTTCAATGCATTGTCGAATAAAATGATATTTTGTCTCAATATGCTTACTTCGATCATGAAACACCAGGTTCTTTGCTAATGCAATGTCTAATTTGTTGTCCATCATGATCTTGGTATCTTCACTTTGCTCAAAATAAAGTTCTTTCAACAATATCTTCAACCAAATTGCATAACAAGCACAAGTAGTAGTAGCAACATACTCAGCTTCAATCAAATTTGTATTGAGAAAGTTATGGCTAATTTACTAGTGAATTATCCATAATTTAGAGTACACCTTTTTTTACTAAACATGCAGAGCTTTCCTTTGATATATTATAAGCTAAATTCGGATAATTGTAGCCCCTTCAAATTTCTTAATAATATCAAGTTCAATTTTCAACACTCCCTCTTAAACTTGACATCTTTCCAACACCAATCATCATTCTCACCTTCTGAAAAGTATTATATTGGAGAGGCTTTGTGAAAATATCAGCAACTTGATTAAGTGATTTAACACACTCTACCTCTACGTGCATGTTTTCAATGCATTGTCGAATAAAATGATATGTTGTCTCAATATGCTTACTTCATATGTTGAAAGAGTGACTATGGGTTGTTTTTTAGCACACCAAGAAATTGCAAGCATAATCACTATTGCAATATCTCATCAATTTAAACTCATTTGAAGCTGAATAAAAAATTCCATAGTCAACAGTACCTTTAAGATAACAAAGAATTCTCTTGACTGCTTTCATGTGTATCTCTGTCGAATTTTCAATAAAGCGACTTACAAGTCCAACTGAAAATAAAATGTCAGGTCTGGTACAAGTTAAATACCTTAAGCTTCCCACAAGGCTTCTGAATAATGTTGGATCAACCTTTTTTAGTCTTTCCTCCTTTCTCAAAAGTTTAATTCCACATTCCATGGGCGTGTTGACAGGATTGCAATCCAACATGTTAAACTTCTTTAACACTTGTTTTGCATAAGTTTTTTGCGAGATAAAAATCCCATCCTCCATTTGCTTAACTTCAATTTCCAAATAATAGGACATTAGTCCCATATCACTCATCTCAAACTATTGAGACATAACCTTCTTAAAATCTTCAAACATTATTTGAATGTTTCCTGTGAAGATAAGATCATCCACATAGACACAAACAAATAACAAATCTTCATTTTCCTTTTTCATATAGAGTGCATATTCGCGAACACATCTAGTGAAACCATTATCTTGAAAATACTTATCAAGATGGTTATTTCAGGCTCTTGGGGCTTGCTTTAATCCATATAAAGTTTTTTTTTAACCTCAACATTTTATCCTCAAAACCTTCAATAACAAAACCTGAAGGTTGTTCAATATAAACCTCTTTTTCAAGGCGATCATTCAAGAAGGCGGACTTGACATCCATTTGATGGATCTTTTATTGGTTCTGTGCTGCAAGTGATAGTAACAACCGGATTGTCTCCAAACGGGCAACAGGAGCAATGACCTCATCATAGTGAATGCCTTGTTTTTGCTTGTAGCCCTTTGCAATGAGTCTCGCCTTATATCTTTCTACTTCACCCTTGGAGTTCTTCTTTATTTTTTACACCTATTTTACTCCAATAGCTTGTTGACCACTTGGAAGTGATGCAAGCTCCCAAGTGTTGTTCTTCTTAATGGCTTGAATTTTCTCCTTCATGGCTTGTATCCATTTCTCATATTTCACAACTTCTTCAAAACTCAAAATCTCATCATTAGAGAACAAGCAAAATAAATTCGCATCTTCTAGCCTTTCAGTTTCTTCATAAAGATCCATGATGCTTCAATGTCTTCGAGGGCCTTCACTTGAGCTAGATGAAGGAAATGATGATGATGTTGTTGTAGAAGATGAGGTTGGTGTTGTTGGAGGTATCATTTCACCTTGGGGTTCTTGTATTAGAGTTTCTTCTTCATCAAAGTAAGGGAGAAAATCATAAGCCACTTCATCTTGTATACTCCAATCCCATGTTGCATCTTCTTCAAATTCAACATCTCTGCTAATCATGAATTTGTTGTTGCTTGGATTGAAGACCTTGTATCCTTTTGAGTTCTCATCGTAGCCAATAAACACAACTTTTTATTCCTATCATCAAGCTTTGATCTTTCTTGCTCCGGAGCTTGAACATAGACAATAGACCCAAAGACTTTCAAGTGTGACACATTTAGTTTCCATCCACTCCATGCTTCTTGGGGTGACACATCCTTCAAACTTTTGGTAGGTGAACGGGTAGAGAGATAAATTGCACATCCAATTGCTTTGGCAAAGAACTCTTTTGGCATCGACTTACATTTCAACACGGTTCTTGCCATATTGAGGATTGTTCAATTCTTCCTTTCGACGACTCCATTTTGTTGTGGCGATCTAGGAATGGTCATGGGACGACGAATTCCATGTGTCTCACAAAAGGCTTTGAATTCGTTGGAAGTGAACTCTCCACTTCTATCGGTTCTTAGAGATATAATTTCGTAGCCACTTTCTTTTTCAATAAGAGCTTTGAACTTTTTGAATGCCTCAAAAGCCTCACTCTTTTGCTTCAAGAAGCAAACCCATGTTTTTCTTGAATAATCATCAATAAAAAGCAAGAAGTAAGAACTTTTACTAAGAGTTGAAGGCTTTATTGGACCACAAATATCCGCATGAATAAGTTGAAGTGGCTCAGTGGTTCTTGACTTGGATTGCTTGGGAAAACTCTTTTTTGAATGTTTTCCAAGTAAACAAGTTTCACATAATTGATCAGGGTGATCAATTGTTGGAATACCTTTCACCGTCTTCTTTGCTCCCGAGTCTTTAAGCCCTCCAAAATTTAGATGCCCATATCTCATGTGCCAAATCCATGACGAATCTTTAACACACATCTTCAAACACATGGCTCCTATGGTCTTTATATCCAATACGAACATGTGATTTCTTGTCATAGAAACCTTAGCAATAAGATTCCCTTATTTATCTCTAAGCTAAAGAAAGCGATCTTTCATGTTTATTTTGCAATCACTTTCCATAAGTTGCCCAATACTCAAAATATTATAATTTTCCATTTTAAGAATCTAATAAACATTAGGTAGAATTTTATGACTCTCATTCTTTGTCCCGAACAAAATTGTTCCTTTGCCTTTAATCTCCACCTTCGACTCATCACCAAAGCATACATTGCTTGTCACTTTGGTGTCAAGTTTCACAAATTTGCTGCGATCACCTATCATGTGGTTGCTAGCTCCATTGTCTAGGTAGCACAAACTTTTATCGCTACGGGCTTTTTCATTACGTGAAAGTAATAATACAATCTCCTCCACATCTTCCTTGTGCATCATGAGCTTTGTCTTCCCTTCTACGTTTTTGGTTTGACATTCCCAAGAATAGTGTCCATGTCTTCCACAAGAATAACATTCAATTTGACTTGTGTCATTCTTTACCTCATTGTATCTTTCATAGTTGCCTCTTCTTCTTCCTCTTCCACGACCTCTTGAAGAATTTTGATATTTTTCTCGTAAGAAGAATTGTGATCATCTCGTCCCTTTTCCATGAGCACATTTTCGTACACGGCTTCGACCTTTTCCACGTCCTCGGCCTCTTCCACCATTTTCATAAGTTTCTCCTTTGGCTTTAAAAAAAACTTTGCTTGCAATGCTTGCTCCACTTGTTCTTGGTTGCCTTGGTTCATTATTTCTTCATGAGCTTGTAAGGTTCCATTTAATTCGTCGATGGACATGGCATCCAAATCTTTGGACTCTTCAATGGCTACCACCACATGATTGAATTTGAAGTTGAGAGAACAACGAATCTTCTCAACAACACGAGTATCTTCTAATTTTTCTCCAAGCCTCTTCATTTGATTCACCACCCCAAGACTCTTGTAAAGTAATCCAAAATGGATTCATTTTCTTTCATCAAAAGAGATTCAAACTTAGCCCTTAGAGTTTGAAGACACATTTTCTTTACTTTTTCAACACCCATGACGAAATTCCAACGAGTATCCCATGCTTGCTTGGAGTTTGTTTCATTGGCAACCTTCTCGAACATGTCATCATCTAATCTTTGATGGATAACGGTAAGCGCACATTGATTTTTCTTCATTTCTTTCTCCAAGGCTTCCTTTTGACTTTGATTCAAAGTCTCCTCATTTTGAGGTTCTACATAACCTTTCTCAACAATGTCCCATAGACCTTGGGAACCAAGAAAAACCTTCATCCGAATTGCCCAATTCTCATAATTGAGTTTGGTGAGATGTGGGTATTGGAAAGAAAGATTGGCTCATTTAGAAGTCATTATCTAGCACCAAGCTCTGATACCACTTTGTTAAAACAAGATTGAAACAAAAACACAAGTAAGAAAGGAATAAAAGAGGACTTCACAACTCAATTGGATTGTTTTATTATATTCTGAAACATAACTTAGAGTACATGGCTATATTTACTACTCAAAAGAACACTCTAGAGACACCTTTTTTTTTTACAAATAAAAAAGACATAACTTTCACTAGTAAATTCACTACTCAAAATTATCCATAACTTTCTCAAAATTCAACAAGAGGTCATGGAATAGGAAGAAGAGGCAACTATGAAAAATACAATGAGGTAAAGAGTGACACAAGTCTCTTCCACTAGTAATGGATCAAATCATGGAAGATAAATCTGTCAAGGACAAAAAAAAATTATTTTCACATTCTAATAAGAAATTGTGTGACAGAAGGGGAAAAGGCTGATGAATGAGAAACTCACCACTTGGAAAGCTTAAATAACACAAGCAAAAATATGAAACAAAGCAACTACCTTAGGAGAAATTCAGCCCAATCGAACATAAAAGACGAAGTGCAAAGTTGAACCTAAAGAAGTTCAAATCTAATTGCAGAGATGTAAAAAGTTTGTAGAATAAGAAGTAATTGGAATAAAGAAATTGGGGAAAACACGTCAGAGAGCTTCAACAACACGTACCTTGGTGGATCTATTGAAGTCGCAGATAAGAGTGTTGGAAGCTTGTGAGTAAGAGCTCCATGCTATGAACCCAATCATGAAGGTGACAGATCCACAGAGCACCAAAGCCATTGAAATTCCTAAAAGCAGTAATGCAAACCCAGCTGGAGAGAATTTAGTCAACATAGGTCTAGGTCTTCTTGATGAAGAAGAGGAAGAGGTGTAACATAGCATACGAGGAGAAGACGTGGGGGTAATTGGGGTGATTTAAGGATGGCTAGAACAACATAGCAGAGCTCATAGAAGAGCTTTAGGGGGTGGTATTCAATTACAAATTTTAATGGATTGTGTTGGTTTTTAAAATCCATTAAAATCCAAGGGTATTCAATTAAGGATTTAAAATGATACATGTAAATCTAGGGGTATTCAAATACCGATTTTAAATGATTGTTTTAAAATCCATCAAAATCAGAGGGTATTCAATTAATGCTTTTCAAAAATCCACAAAAATCAGGGGGTATTCAAAAAGTAGTGGATTTTAATGAATTTGTTAAAATTGTAGATTTTGAAAGATTTGTGAGTGAAAAGTATATATAACAAGAGTTATTCCAAATCCAACATTCCCCCCCCCCCCCCCTCATATTTCAACGGATTTGTATTGGCTATTGTTAAATAACACCACCATTTCCGCTAAAGGACGCCACCATCCCTTTTTTTGTGATCTGCTCAAAGACACCACCACCTTCCCTTCTCTTATCTCTTCACAAGAGCAGCACCACCTCGCCCCACAACTTTCGTCCACACTACCATGCCCTACCACCGCTAGCTGCACCACCATCCGACACTTCTCTTCTCTTTTGTTCTTGTTCTTATTTTTTGTTATTATTATTCTTCTTTTTCTCATTCTCTTCCTCTTATTTTTTGTTTTTCTTGTCCTCTCTTCATCTTTTTTTTTCCTTCTGAATTCTTCTTCTTCTACTTTTCTCTTTGTTTTTCTTATTTTCCTTTTTTTTTCTCCTTTCTTCTCCTTTTCCCATTTTTTTTCTTTTTCGCTCCTGCAAAAGTTCCTGCGAGTGGAGGTTCCCCACTTGCCAAAACCTTTGCGAGGGCAAAAAAAGAAGAAGAGAAAAAAATAGGAGAAAAAGAAAAAAAAAACAAAGAGAGAAAAAAGTGGAGGAGGAAGAGAAGAAGAAAAGAACAGAAAAGAATAAAAGGTGAGAGGGAGGAGGTTGAGAATGAGAAGATGAAAATGGGTGGAGGTGGGATGAGAGGTGGAGGTGGTGATTGATGGAGAAGAAGAAGGAAAAGGGGATGAGGAGGATGAGAGGTGGCGATGGTGATTGAAAAAGAAGAAGAAGGGACGAGAAGTGGTGGTGGCGGGAATAACAATTTGAAATAAAATAGTTATTTGTATTACTTTTGGACCATCTTCAATGTATTTGATTATTTTTTTAATTTGAAATAAAATTCTGGTAACATACAAAGAATTGTTTAATTGATGTTTTGAAATATGTTTTATGATTTGTATTGGCATGAATAACAATGTAGATGATTTTTTTTATTGTTTCCTATGACTAATAACACATTTATAAAAATCCATTAAATTTATAAGAATCCATAGAAATACATAACAAACTTTTATAAAATCTACAAAATCCAATCATTTAAAACTCATCAAAATCTAGTAGATTTTGTAAAATCATTTGAAACCTTTTAAAATTCACGAGATTTAAAATTCTTCAGAGTCCATTCAAATCCCGGAATACCCCCACCTTAATTGTTGATATGGAGTGTTCATTATCTATATAACAAACCCCTTGAAGAATTACAAAGATGAAGAAGAAGAAAAAGAAGGGGTTTGGCTTTTAACCAATTATAAGGGGAGAAGTGAAGAACAAAAGGAGGTTTTTTGGTGTTTGGTGGTTTTCTTAAAAAAGAAGAGTTGGATTTGTTGAGGAGAAGAAAAATAACTCAGTGCAGAGAGAGAGAGAGAGATAGAGATTTGTGTTACTTCAAAATCGGGTTCCTCTTCTCCATCAAAATAAAAACTCGCACTAAAACGAGTAGGAGTATTATCCAAAAGAGAGGATCGTGAAGAGAAGAATTGGAATCTTTAGGTTTGTTGGATAAATAAAGTCTTTTTTTAAAGATATGAGGAAGACATGGACGACCAATTTTTATTGGCAGCAACTACTCCACACTACCATTTCCTCTTTCTCACACCACCATTGAGTTTTTTTTTTTTTTTTTTGCTTTCTCACACCACCAATAAATACACATAACTTAACATAATAGAGAAACCCAAACTCAAAACAAAAACAAAAAAAAAAAAAAAACAAAATGGGGTAACTTTCGACAAATTTAAACCCTCAATTGAGAATGATTCTCAAACTCATCAAAGCAATAAAATTGTAGTATTATAAGTTATCTAATAAACACAACTTGAATCACTTGAAAATGTTTTGAAATGAGCAAGTTATGGTTATTTTACTAAAGTCGCGCAAATCTGTCTCGCAATAAAAACGGGATAGTGTTCCTGGACAATGCGAGAATCTTGAGATAACCCATATTGTGCACTGCAGACAGAACTAAAAGCTGCAATTTTTTCTGAAACTGGAAAAATTTTCAATTTGTGAAATTTTTTTTTAAACTTAGTTTTCTGATGTATTTGCGCATTATCACGTCAAACCTAAACTTGAACCATACAAGTCTTCCGAACTAATCCTTTATGTGACAACTCCAAACAACCATTTTGCGCGACTATAGTAAATTGACTATAAGTTGTTCATTTCAAAACATTTTCAAGTGATTCAAATTGTGTGTATTAGGTAACTCAAAGTACTACAATTTTCATGTTTTGATGAGGTTGAGAATCTATCTCGATCGATCATATAAGTTGGCCGAAAGTCAGGGACACTATCAATTTTTCATTGCAAGACAGATTTGCATGACTTAAGTAAAATGACCATAACTTGCCCATTTCAAAGCATTTTCAAGTGATTCAAGTTGTGTTTATTAGATAACTCAAAGTACTACAATTTTAGTTTGTTGAAATTGATAATCGGTCGCAATCGAGGGTTTAAATTAGATGAAAGGTACCTATGTTTTATATTACTATTTTTATCAACAGGTGGTGAAACAATCGAATGAGTGAGAGTGGAGAAGCAAGAGATATAATGGATGGCTCATTTATAGAAGAGTTGGAGTCGATAATGAGGTGGGGAGATTTGGCTAGTGATTTGAGGGGATTTTGGAGAGTTTGAGGGTTTCGATAAATAACGGTTTCGATTTTGAAGAGAATTTGAGAGATTTTCAAGAGAAATGGAGGAGATTTACAAGAGATTTGAGTGTGGGTAGAGATTTGGTAGAGACTTGAATGTGGGAGAGGGAGGAATTTCGAATGCGGGAGGGTGGAATCTCTTGTCGATTTGAATGGGGAGAGAAAAAATTGGATTTTGGTTTATATAGGTGGTGTGAGAAAGAATGGTGGTGTGAGAAAGAAAGTAGGTTGTGTGGGAGAGTAGAATGGTGTGAAAAAGAGGAAATGATAGTGTGGAGTAGTTGTTGCCTTTGTTTCCTCACATTTGGAATTTTTATTTCCTCACTCTTGGGCTAAGTTCTGATGAAATGTGCCGAGGTGTTAATTTTCCTCACTAAATATATTTTATTTAGGTGTCAATTTTCCCTATCTCTGTTGTGTGATGATTGTGAAATGTTTATGTGAGAAATTATAAACCAAAATATCACTTGAACAAATATGTGACGACTAGTCAAAATTCTTCACCTAAACACTAAAACGGTAACAACTTTCGAAGCATCACATACAAGTTTGCCACCTAATGCCAGATTTCTTGTAGTGCTTCACGGGCAAAAATGATACAAATTCTATGATCTCACCCACAAAAAGGTCTTTGTTTCTCGTGACGTCATCTTTCATGAGGAAAGCCTTTTAATCAACAAAGTCTCACCCATAAGTTTTTCGTGCATCAATATCAATCTAATCAGTTTACTTAAGGAAAATGTATTTTTCCTTATTTTTATGACAAAATGCACAATCACCTCGCTGACCGATCTAACACACTTCCTTGACCGGTCACCCATGCTCCGTTTTTTTTTATCCTCCAATGGTGTTTTTCTCCGACTAGTAGGACCACTACCACCAACTAGTAGCCCAATCCGACTCCTCCGTCACCGGTCGTTTGGAAATCCCAGAACCCCAACCCCGAGCGGTCATCCCTGCCCCTGTTCCACCGCTAGACCCCCCTCTCTCGCACCTCCACTCGTGCCACCCGTGAACCATCTTATCTTCAACAATATCATTTTGATGTTCGATTGCCTTCCCGATCATTCCACTCATCTGCTTCGAACATTGAGCCTTCTATAGGTATTGTTTACCCCCTTTTGATTTTCTTTCTGTGACCATTTATATACCTCTCAAAAGGCTTACACCACTTCTCTTTCTTTAGTAAAAAAAAAACCCACCAGTTTTATGCAAGATCCAAAGTGGTGTCAGTACAGCCTCTTCCTCCTGGCAAGCATCTGGTTGTTTGTAAATGGGTCTATAAGATCAAACTTAATTCAGATGGTAGTGTTGAGCGCTACAAAGTTTGTCTTGTGGCTAAAGGATACAGTCAAGTTGAAGGTATTGATTACAAAGAGACATTTGCTCGTGTTGCTAAATTGGCTATTATTCATTTTCTCTTTGCTCTTGCAACCACACAGGATTGGCATTTATGTCAACAATGTTTTTCTTTATGGTGATTTTTTTAGGATGTGTACATGAGTCTTCCTCCTGAATTCGACCGAAAGGGAGAGACTCGAGTATGCAAGTTGAACAAGTCTTTATATGGTCTCAAGCAACCCTTGAGACAATGGTTCATTAAGTTATCCTTTGCTCTCATATGAGCGGGCTACAATCAGTCTAAGGCTGATTACTCATTATTCGTCTAATCCAAGGGTAACAAATTTACTGCAATTCTCGTATATGTTGATGATGTAATATTGGCAGGTAATGATCCCCGATACATTGAAGAAACAAAGAAATTTATGGCTACAAAGTTCAAGCTCAAAGATTTAGAAAAATTGAAATATTTCCTTGGCATTGAAGTCGCGAGGTCATTCAAAGGAATTGCTTTATCTCAACGAAAATATGCACTTGAAATATTGGAGGACACAAAGTATCTTGGAGCAAAGCCTTCATGTTATCCTATGGATCAAAACTTGGTGCTCACACAAGATGATGAAGATTTACTACCAAATCCCGCAACGTACCACAAGCTCATTGGAAGGTTGATATACTTAACAATCACGATACCAGATTTGGTTTATTTTGTACATGTCCTAAGTCAGTTTATGAAAAAGCCCAGGATGCCACATTTGGATGTTGCACTCAAGGTCTTGAGGTATATCAAGGCATCACCAGGACATGGCATTTTTTTCTCTTCCACCAGCTCATTACAATTGAAAGCTTATTGTGATGCAGATTGGGCTAAATGTAGAGATACTAGGAGATCCATTACAGTTTACTGTGTCATGTTTGACGATTCACCAATTTCTTGGAAAACTAAGAAACAAACTACAATGGCAAGATCTACAGCTAAAGCAGAATATAGGGCCATGGCTTCCACATGTTGTGAGTTAACCTAGTTGAGGTACATTCTTAATGATTTGCACATTAATCATCCTCAAGCAGCCCTCTTGTTTTATGAAAACAAGGTTGCACTCTATATTGCATCTAATCCGATTTTTCATGAGCGAACGAAACATATCAATATTGATTGTCATTTGATTAGAAAGAAGATACAGGAGAGTACTATTCAGACTGAGCATGTTGGAACACTACATCAACTGACAGATTTGTTCACTAAAGCTTTGAGCACTTATCAATTTGATAATCTTCTTAGCAAGTTGAGTGTTACAAACATACACTCCAACTTGATGGGAGTGTTAAAGAAACAAAGTCTACATATGTTACAGAATAGGAAAATCAATATAGAATATGTTAAGAAAGTCAAAATAGAACAAAAAGTCTTAGGTTTCTTTTTTCCATAAGGTTAAGTCATAATTAGTTCATATAAGCTTGTATTCTGTTAAGGAATTATAACAACAATTTAATACAATTATAAAAATATTTTATTTACAACATTGCAACGTACAAACCCCTTAGACTGATAAAAAGCACAAAGACATGGATTATCGATAAGGTAAGATGGATAAGAGAGTTCAACTTCATCAAGCTACCAGGTATTGGATCGTTGACCTCAATTAAAGAAGAGAGTCAACCAACTGGCTCTAATCTTCCTGTTAGATTATTTCAATATATATCTGCCCCTCTGAAGCAATGACCGACTTTCCCAATTCTAAAGGAATATGACCTATTAATCCTTTACCACTTGGATTCAAATGATAGACCAGACTCTGAAGTGTACCAATTGGCAGAGGAATGACACCTCCAAGGGAATTACCACCAAGCTGTAATTCAAAAAATCTCCCAAACTTTGCCAAGACATTAGGATCCTCCTAGTAAACTGTTTTTCCATCAATATCAATGTAGAAAACTGCCTTAGGCTCCCTATAGTTGAAGGAGTTGAAGCATTTAAAGAATTGAAACCCCAATCAGGTTACAAATTTCTGCAGTACAAAATTTGCGAAGGCAATGAACCATGCAAATTCAAAAGGTGCAACTCAGCGAGATCTCCAAGTTCTTCGGATATGGACCCGCTTCATAGACATGTTAAACTGATGTAAGATTTGTACACTTGCCTATTACTTAGAAGGAATTGTTCCATTTACACCATTTCTACTAATGTCAATGAAGTTCAAGTTTGGGTTTTTTGTGAACTCTTGTTCTTTAAAATCAGCCTTGTCAAACTCGAACACCTTCCTATATTAGTTTGCACCGACATCAAGACTAGGAATTTTTTTCCCAAAGCACGGCTTTGGTGGGATTTTTTTCTTGAAGCACGACTTTGGTGGGATTTTTTTTCTGAAAATTTGTTGTTTGTTAGGTCTAATTGTTCCAAACTATTGTTGGTTCCTAAAGTTGAGGTATGACTAAAAAAAATGGTGATCAAAATAAAGAAATGTTTAACAAATGCTGAAGGGACAATTGAGTGGTGTTATTTTGATGCTCCTTTTTTTTTTCTTTTAAAAGAAGGTTCGGGAATTCTCAAAATCCCAGCTCTCTTTCCAATTTTTTTTTTATTGTTATAACAAGAAAATTCCCAAATGGAATCTCTCCGGTCAAAAATTTGTCAAACTGAAGTATCTCCAAATTACTCAACATCTCCAAATCATTAGGAACTTCTCATATAAGTTGGTTATCATCAAGCAATAATTGTGTCAAGTACCTACATTTCCCAATCTTAGGTGGAAGAACGTTTCCACGCAACCTGGAGTGAGAGCACCGATTAGTGCCTAGGGAGGGTGTCCAGCATATGAGCGCCAACTCTAGCCCTCTTTATTAGTACTAACCAGGCACAAGAACACCAGACTGAGTAGATTTTTTCCAGGTGAAATTATACCAAACAAATGGTTTCATTCAGATAAAGAAGCATATATTGGTTAATAACCCAAATGATGATAGAATCTGACCTGATAACTCATTTTGCACCGCTTCGAAGAATATGAGACAGGACAACTCCTTCAAATCAAGTGTCTCAAAAAATATTGGCAGCGACTACTCCACACCACTATATATATTGTCTCACACCACCACGTACTTCTTTTTCCTACTAACCCACACCACCCAAAAAAATTGTTTTTGAAAAAAATAGTAACATAAAAATATGGTAACTTTTTACCAATTTAAACCCTCAATTGAGACCGATTCTCGAGCTAATCAAAACATGAACATTGTATTACTCTGAGTTATCTAATAAACACAATTTGAATCACTTGAAAATGTTTTGAAATGAGCAAGTTATGGTCATTTTACTAAGGTCACGCAAATCTGTCTCACAATGAAAACGGGGTAGTGTCCCTGACTTTCGGCCAACTAATATGTTCGATTGAGACTGATATTCAAGCTCATCAAAAGATGAAATTGTAGCACTATGATTTATCTAATAAACACAATTTGAATCACTAGACCGTGTTTTGAAATGAGCAAGTTATGTTTTTTTTTTTTTTTTTTTTTTTTTTTGTTTTTTTGTTCATTTTACTAAAGTCGTGCAAATTTTTCTCGCAATGAAAATGGGGTAGTGTCTCTGATTTTCGGCCAACTTAAATGCTCGATCAATACAGATTCTCAAGCTTAACAAAACATGAAAATTTTAGTACTCTGATTTATCTAATAAACACAATTTGAATCACTTGAAAATGTTTTAAAATGAGAAAGTTATGATCATTTTAATAAAGTCATGCAAATTTGTCCCCAAAAAAAAGTCTGTTTTCACCCATTCGCATTGGGCAATGCGAGGACTAGTCTCAACTTCGCCATACATTTGCGAATTGTCTCAAATTCGCAAATGTCTGGCGAAGTTGAGACTAATCCTTGCATTGCCCAGTGCGAATAGGTTAAAACATACTTTTTTTTCAGAAAGATTTGCGTGACTTTAGTAAAATGACCATAACTTTCTCATTTCAAAATATTTTCAAGTGATTCAAATTTTGTTGTTAGATAACTCAGAGTACTACAATTTTCAAGTTTTGATGAGCTTGAGAATCGGTCTCGATCGAGCATATAAGTTGGCCGAAAGTCACGGACACTACCACATTTTCATTGCGAGACAGGTTTGCGCAACTTTAGTAAAATGACCATAACTTGCTCATTTCATAACATTTTCAAGTGATTTAAATTGTGTTTATTAGATAACTCATAGTACTATAATTTTTGTGTTTTGATGAGCTTAAGAATCGGTCTCAATCGAGCATATAAGTTGAACAAAAAATATGATGATGTGAGTCGATACTTTAGGTGGTATGAAACAATCGCTGCCAAAAATATCAAACTTCGTGTGGCTTCTAATCCTAATTTACCAGAACTTCAAAAAAAAGTTAATTACAGTTCGGAGGTGGGACAAAAAGAAATTGTGGGGGCACATAGACGCTGTAAATCTGTGACAGACAGTGAGTTACTATAGAGTAGATTGGATGGATTTAGATGCCCTTCTAGGTAGCGTGGGAAAGCAAATGAAGGATGCCCTTATACATGGGGCTGTTAATTGGTTTCTGAAAATCGATCAAATCGGTCGAATCGAATTGAATTGAATCGATAAATAATCAAACCAAAAAATAACTGTAACCGAATAGTAAAAATCGAATCGAATCGAATGAAGTTCGGTTCGATTTTGGTTTTTTGAATTTTGAAAACCGAAATAATCAAACCTAACCATATAAAGAAAAAAAAATTTCCCAATTACCCTTGCAACCCAAGCAGATGCAATTTTGCTTTTACGTATGTTGAAATTACAAGACTATTCTTTAAGGGCTGCAATAATCCATGTTTAGAGCTGAACAAAAAATCGATCAAACCGATTAAACCGACCGAACCGATCTAAACCAAATAAATTCGGTTCGGATCGGTTTTAAAAAATTTCAAAACCGAAGTGGACGGTTCGGTTTTCGGTTTCTATGTGATTTTAACCGACCAAACCGAACCGACCAAATATATATAATAAATAATATATATTTTATATATAAATAATACAATATGTTTAAAATAGTCGGTCGGTTCGATTTTATTTTGGTTTTGGTTCGATTTTAGTCGATTCGATTACGATTTGCATAAATTAGAATCAGTTCGGTTTCGGATCGGTTTTGTTAATAGTTGGTTCGATTTCGGTTTGAAAATTTTAAACTATCCATGTTTAAGTCGCAGGCTCTGAATTTATAGTAATGAATTTTGAAATTATAGGACTGTATTTATAGGACTATATGTTAAAATTATAGGACTGAATTTCGTAAGCCCTGTTGAAATTATAGGACTGAAATTATGTTGAAATTACAGTGTGAAACATTTTATGATGAAATATCGAAAAAAAAAACCGAATTGAATCGAATTGCACAGTTTGATTCGATTTTGGTTTTTTTAATTTAAAATTAGATAACCGAATCGAACCGAAAACCGAACTTGAGCTTGGTTCAATTTCGATTTGGGTACAAAATCAAACCATTTGAACCGATTAACAGCCCTACCCATTCCTCGCCCCCTAGAATTCCTGAAAAAAAAAAAAAAAAAAAAAAAACAGCCCTTCTTGTCGGTGAGGAAAGGGGCCAGGGGGGTGCAAGCCTCCATCCCTTCGAGATACGCGAAGGCACGCATCTCGAGGGGACAGAGGGTTACAAAAACCCTTCCCTCTCCCTCGCCATTTAGAATTAGCGAACAAAAAATAGTAGCTTGAGCTTTCTGTGAAGATGGGGTCTTTGTCTATCAACGCTAATGGAAACTCTCTTTCAAAGTCTCCTTCTGCGACCTGCTTCAAGTAAGTGAACATCTCTGCAAATCTTCTTATCTGGGTTCTGTTTTTTCAAGCTGTTTCTATACTCTATGAAGAAAAATTCAACCTTTTTTTATGTGTATTTTGAAGTTCATTAGTTGCTTATACTCTCTGCAATTGAAACAATCTTTTCTGGGGATTGTGATTTATGATATGACATGGAGGAATATCTAGAAAAGGATGAATCTTGGTGTGCAAAAACATCAAAATTTGAATGAATATGTTTTGGGGTGTTTATGTGAGAATGTAAAATGTGATTTTTTTTTTATTTTTTTATTTTTCTTCTGTTTTTGGGCCAAATTTTTGAGAATTCAGAAGCAACCCATGTGTCTAGGAATTAGGACTCGTCACCAGAGAGGATGAGAGAATGTGAAATTGCAGTGGGTCTTTGTGGAAAGCCAATTCTAACTAACCCCTTGAATTCTCTTTGTCCAGTTTGGGCACTCAGAGGAACCAAGATGTGAACCTTACAAACCTGGTTACTCGTAGGCGCAGTGGAACAGTATTTCGAGCATTGGTAAACTCCAAATCAATTGAATAAATGCTCCTACTTGTTGAATGCAAATATTGTTTGTTTTGAATATGCCAAATATAGTTCGGAGAAACATAGGCCGGTTACTGAATCTATAGTCAGCTCATCGATTTCTATTTTATGGTTGATGTGTTTGGAAAAAGAAAAGTGTTGGGTTCATTATTAGTCATGCTATTGATGCACATGGGTTTTAAAGCAAGAGCACTCAAATATTGTTATTAGTTCATAAGTTTTTTGGATTTTTTTTCTCAAAAGTCTAATGTGATTGATGTGAAGAGTGTCATTTATGCTCTAACATCACACCATCCTCATAGTCTTTTGTAGTTGTGCAACTTAAGAGCATCTTCAACTGTAATCATTTGTTATAATGATATGGGAAGAATAGTTCTTTGTGTTTACACAATGTTGATCTTAATTTTTTTTTTTATTTTTTATCTTTCATCTAACATTCTTAACGTGCTTCAGCTCCTAGTATTATGCCGTGAGTTAACTTGAACATGTTTCAGTACTTAAAAAAGAAAGTGTCCTTGATTGAGATACAGGTAGAACCAAAATTGAGTTACCTTGCAGATGTTTCAGTACTTAAAACAGAAAGTTCCCTTGATTGAGATACAATGTAACCAATTTTCGCTTATCCTTATGTCTTACGTGACTCCAGAGTTTCTTGGCTTGGCGTGTTCATCTCAATAACACCGGCAAAGTAATTGGTAGTGTCCATGGCCCTTGACAAAGGTCAGAAATCCTAAGATGCTAAAGTATAAGTACGTTAAATCCAAGATACCTAACCTATGACCCTTGGCTGTTCTTTGAGCTAGGTTCATGTGTGTTTTGCTTGGTTTCTATCTTAGTTAGTTCTGTATGTATTCGTTCTTTAACTAAGAATTGGGTTGTGGTGAGGTCCATATGCTACTGAACCTGTAATTTTCAGGATAAGTATAGCCACTGTTGTGATATAGTTTTTTATCATACATTCTAATCGGAAAGCACTGGGTATCTTTGAGCTCTAATCTCCTAAGCCATGGAGATAATAGTTCCCTGAGCATGATGACTCTTTGGTAATAAGTAATGACACATTGAATTTCTGGAATGCTTTCTAGGACAGCAGAATGACAGATGCACACAGCTATTGCTAGTAAATTTACGGCCTTCGGTGAAAACATGGAAGCATTTAACTTTTTTTTTTTTTTTGGGGGGGGGGTTTGCGGGGGGCGATGTGGAATGGGAGAAAATTCTGTCATTTATCTAATTATTTGAGTAGCTGTAATTTGGAAAAGAGATTTGCTTATGTATGTCAATAACCTTCTAAAGTACAAAGAAGAGGCTTGGTGAAGGGTAGGTAAAATAGAGCAATGCTCATCTCGATTGCTTATGGTAGGAAACATATTTAGTTATGTCTGCTGCAGAGCACTTGAGCAACATCATCCTCGTTGGAACTTGGTGATTCCGTTTTATACACCCCATGGTAGTCTTTCTTATAATTTTGACATGTAGGTGTTCTTCAATTGACAGAATCAACATATGTTCTCTCTTGTTCTCTTATAGGCATCTACAAGCAAACGAAATTCAAAAGAAAATATTATCATGGTTGATCCTTTGGAGGCCAAGCGGTTAGCTGCCCAACAAATGAAAGAAATCCAAACTCAGGAGAAACTCAAAGTAAGTCTACTTTCATTATCCTGTTAAAGTTTTCGCTGTTTTAGGTATTACTCGAAAGTGTCTCTATGTCATTCTACTGGTGTCCCAGAAGAGCATATCCTTTTGTTTTGGTTGTTCACAAAAATAACTGACAAAATTATGTAATAACAGAGACAACGACAGATAGAAGCAATCAATGGAGCATGGGCAGTGATCGGTCTAACAGCAGGGTTGGTGATTGAAGGTTACACTGGAAATGACATTGTAGCTCAGGTCAGTCTGTCTTATTATTCAGGGTATAGTTGTGTAGAGTATATCAAATCATTCCTACTAACGCAAAACTTGTTTTTGTACACAGCTGACTGGATATTGGAGTGCCATCACCAGTTTATTTCATTTTTTGTGTCAGTGAATCAAGGTTGAGTATCCAGAATCACATGTGGACTCCAAATCATTCCTTGGAACGAAATTGTAAAATATTTGCCCACATGTTACATCTGCCCGCATATGTATAAAAGTTTGGTTGCTGCCAAGAGTTTCAATTTGTTCAGGATATATAACTACTGAAGTCCAAGTCACAGACAAAACATCCGGATGAAACATTCATTATTACTTGTATATTACCGGCTTGTAGAACAGAGGTTTTTGAAGTTTTTCAATTTAATAAAAATGTTATGTAGCTTATCCTTTTTTTAGATTTCCAAAATTATACGATACCATTGAGTGCTACGATTATTCTGCAACATGCATAGACATAATTCTTTTATGTAGGTCTGTCCTCGAACACTCTTTGGAAGTGTCTTCATCATTCTTATAAACAATTTGATCAACAAGTATCAATGCAAAATAATCATCTCCCTCCAACCTCTCTCTAAGAGAATCAACCCTTGGGAAATGGTGGTATAAAAGAATTCAGTAGAGCAAAATAAAAATCGACAGATTTAATCATAATGTTCGTCTGCCAGGCGTATATAAATAAATACGTAGTAACTTGATCAAACACCTGAATACAAGTCCATATTTATTAATATATCTGACAAGTTTTCTTTTACTCTTTTACTCTTTGTTTTTTTTTATTGTTAATTTATATTGGATATTTGGAACAAAAAAAAATGTGGAAGTTGTTTAAGTTGGCTGGATGATTAGTTCACATTCAAGCAGAGGGGGCATTAACTAAGAAATTTTTTCTTAGAGACTGGATCAACTTTTTAACTTTCTATAAAAAAAAAAAGGAGAGAAACTTTTTAACAAAATAATTCTTTCTTTTAAGAAATTATTGGAAGAATTGTGGTTGCTACGGAAGATTTTTCTATTCATTGTATTCTACCTTCTTTTGCGCCACAATGCCCACCTCCTTGTTTCGACAATGTTCACGTCTTCATTGGGAATTTTTTTTTTTTTTTTTTTTTTGAGATGGGGTTTGTAAGATTCAACTTCGCCTCTTGGAGTGTCATCACTACAAGGATTATGTGTCCTTGTGATTTGAGGTATTAGGTAAGAAGGCACGGGTTGTCTCTTGTGCCTAGCTAGGTGTGGTGAAGAAACACATTGTGGTGCATCTTATTCATTTTAGGGTTTTTTTTTTTAGTTTGACACTTATTAATTTATACCTATTAGAGTTTAGTCATCGTTTTGAAAACTATTTGAGTCTAATCCTCGCTTTCTGACTGAACCATTAAATCTATGTTATTGACCAGTCAAAATTAATTTTCGAATCCTTTAACTCTTATATCAAGTTAAACCATGGTTAAGCCCAAAAGAATTATTGGGAAATATGAGTACTAAATACTAATTATTTCAAAAACTGTAGGGGTCAAATAATACTTAATTTGAGATATTATTATTATTATTTTGTGATATATAATACACAATACAAAGGAGTTATAATCCAAGAATAAGCATAATACCAACACTAAACATATACCAATATAAGCGTTCATTTCATTAACCAAAAAACATATTACCATTATTTGGTAAAAAAAAAAAATGTTCATTATTTGGTCGATGACTGTAAATTTACTTTCGAGATTGTAACTTTTTTCAATCATCTGAAATTGGGTACATAAAATGCATTTACTATGTTGGATAAGAAGTGCAAACACATCACTGTGGACCCTATAGAAAGAAGGGGAAATTCATTTGATTATGGAGCAGGCTTTGTGAAACCCCCCAAGAATACTTAATCCTGGTGTTGTCTATAAAATCGCAACCCTTAGATTACAAAGCTTTTATCAGTTCAATTGGCTACAGTGAGAACTCACTTCACCTGGCCACCAAGACAATAACACATGATTGAAACTTGCATACAACTTCTTGACTTGAACTATCCATGGATTGAGAGGGGCTCTTGCGCACAGTGGGCAGGATGAGCTCCTGCGTAGGCGTTTCAGCCGTTGGATTATAATCCAACGGCTCAGATCATATGAGAGGATATAGTTTTTTGGAGGGAAATTTTTTTAAATAAAATCTGAATTTCAAACCCATATGATCTGAGCCGTTGGATTCTAATCCAACGACTGAAACGCCTGCACAGGAGCTCATCCTGCCCACTGTGCAAAAGAGCCCCCTCAATCCACTATCCATCCATCACAATGCCTAATCTTGGAGACAGTTACAAATGTGGGGCTTGAAAAGAGTACTTACAAATCATGTGAGTCTTCTCCTACTAGAGTTGACCGTTTCTACCAGGATTCTAAAGTTCAACAATTACGCAGAAGATCAATTCCACAGTGAGTTTTAAGGTCATTGCTCCATCCAAGGACTGTGCATTTGGTTCCCTAACATGGAAAAGTGTAAGATTAAGAGTAATTACTCCTTAACTGTCCAAGCTGTTTCTCCTAATTCCAGATTGTTGAATCAACTATAATGATAATATGTTTTTTTTTGTTAATGAAATGAACTTTTGGTGTTTGTTTATATTGGTATATGCTTAGATTATAACTCTGACTGGATCACACAAAAAAAAAAATAAAAACAATAAATAATAAAAGAAAACTTCAAATTAATTATTATTTGACCCGTATAATTTTTGAACTAATTAGTATTTAGTATACATCTTCCTCAACAATTCTTTTAGGCTTATCTATGGTTTAACCTAAGGTAATGGTAAAAGAATTCAAAAATTAATCTTGACCGATCAATAACGTGGACTTAATGGTTTCGTCAGAAAATGAGGGTTAAGACTCAAATAATTTTCAAAATAAAGACCAAACTCTAATAGGTATAAACTAATGATTATCAAATTCAAAAAAATAAAAATAAAAAACCTTCCTTTTATTAGGCATTCTTATTTAAACTAATTCGTTAATAGGATCTTAAGGAATCATGTCAATTTTATGGAAACAAAACAGTGAATGCTAAATAAAAGCCTTGGAGGCAATGTACCAATTGTCCCTGCCAAAGCCAGGGGGGGTAATCTACCAAGTGGCCTATTTTAGTTCTCAATTCTTAATATTTTCTCAGTTCTTTTCTTTTACTATTACTTAATATTTTCTCCCAATATCTTTGATATTTTAGGGAAAAGAATGAACTCTATTCTAATATGAAAATGATTTTTTTTTAATAAAAAACGAACATTGACCACAAATTTTAGGATATACATGTATCTTATTTGGCACGGGCATGGGTACTTTACTTTGTACACCCAACTTGTATGATTGCAAATGGACTATGCATGTAATATGATTATTATCGAGAAGAAAAAAATATATGGGTATTCTAATATTATAACATTTTTTTATGGGCCCGAGATTGAGGGAGAGGATGGGGATATGACCGGAATTCTCTAATATAGGTTAGGGTGTCGGTACCATATTTTGTACACCTAACTTGTATGACTCCACATGGACTACGTATGTAATACGATTATAATCGAGAAGAAAAAAAGTATCTATATATATGAGTATTCTAATGTTATAATATTGTTTTATGGGCTCGAGATGAGAACCAAAGACTAACAAAAGATCGACACATGCCAATGGTAGCCTGAACGTCATTAGTTACATCATGTCAAATATTTACAAGACTTAGCAGCTAAGTCTTGAGAGCTATAAATTTTTTTTTATAATTGATAGAAATGGAAATGGAAAGAAAATAAACTAGGTTGTGTTAATATCGTTATAAAGAAATACATTTTTATGGATTAAGATTTCTTTTCTTGACAGCTTCCATGAAAGTCTCTTTTGTGAAAATATGAAATTTCAATGTTTGAATGTCACTTGTTAATTTGATGAGAAATGAAATTATAAATGGTTTGTGTACACACAATTTTAGAAGTAGTTTATATATATTGATGATACATTAAAATACATTGATTATCTGTACATGTGGCATGAAGATTCATCACGAGAATAGAATGTCTGATCTATTGGGCTAATTCATAAAGCCTATGAAGAATGAAATCAATTATAGAGGCTCAGACTAGTCCCACCACTAAGGAGACTTAAATAGGACCCGAATTCAAGTTCAGACAAATCAGAGACCAAGTCCAGACCCAATACGCGTTCTCTCAAAAAAGAAGAACATTGCATCAAGAAAGAATCGTGGGGAACTTATGTCTCCACGAATGCATCTCCATTTCTTCTAACTGATTTACTGACTTAAGTATCAGAGTCACTTTGACCACCAAAAATGTGGTACTTGACAGTTTAACAGTTGTTTTGCAAGTCAAACTCACAAGAGGACGATTTTTGACGCAATATATATTATAGTTTATAAATTATAACTACACATTTAACTAATTATTACATTTTTATTTTTTTAGCCTAATGACATTATGATTGTTATCTTATGCTACAACAAACTCATGAAGAACTAGATGCAATCACTCAACATTCTTCGTTACTAAGTACATAGACGAAAAAAAACCTAACAAGTCGTTCATCTTTTATTTTTAATATATAAATGTTTGTTGTTCTTGAAACCCTACTTATCAGCTTTCACGAAGTATTGATTGTATCTTGTAACATAATTAGAAGGACAGTGAATTCTATCGATGAGCTCATGGAGTACCTTCATCATGGAGAGAACTATGTAAAAGTTTTTGTATTATCTCTTTCTTTATTTTGTTTCGATTTTCTTAAATTTGCATTAGTGTGCATCACAAAATGACCCTTGCATACGTGGTATTCATTACAATATTCATTGAGGACCAAAAAAAAAAAAAGTGGTCAAGCACGCGTCACCATCAGTTTAAAATTCCCATCAAGAATTCGCTCTTCGTCTACTCCTATCCACGTCAGGTTGTCTTCGGCTTCGCCTACCTCCTCGATCGTATCAACAGCTTGCTTGTGCGCTGCCCGCTTGCTTGGTCGCAATTTTTTTTTTTAATTATCATATCGTGGTTAATTTAGTTTATATTGTATTCATGCATAATATATTTAAAATAAATGAAAAAATTAAAATACTGAAATGTTTGTAAATATTGTTTATGAGGGAAAATGATCTTTGGAAATTTAACTTGAAATCAATATAAAATTTGGAGTTGGTCAATCTCAAGAAGCCTGAACCTTTGTATAAACTACTAATTTATAAAGTCTGTTTTCTTTGTAGATTATTATAGATTAATTGGGATTTGTGAGATAATATTTTTTTTTTAATTTGTTCGTGTATCTCCCCCTCCTTGTGTCGGCAATGTTTCATTGTCTTGTTTTGAAGGCATGTAATAAAAGATTCAACATGTCTTTTGAACGTAGGGGTGGGCACGGGACGGGATGGGACGAGATAGACCCATTCCTATCCCATTCCGTTCATATGGGATTGGGACGGGATCAGCGTGCTCTACTTATAATCAGCTGGAATATAATCTGAATATAATCAGATTATATAATCTGAGCATACTAACCTGATTCAGATATACTAACGTAACTAACATGATTCCTTCAATAAATCAGAGCATACCAATCAATACTAACCTGATTCCTTCAATCAATACTAACCTGATAACTTCAATATAATCAGAGCAAACTAATCAAAACTGATCAATGTACATAATCAGTTGATTCCTTCAATATAATATGAACATAACCCATTCCTTCAATGTAATCAGATTATAGCATAATCAACTAGAATAAATTCTGAACATAATCTGAGCAGTATCATAATCTGCTAGAACATATTACAACATATTTATAATTTATTGCAATTCAATACAACAATCTATTGCTAACATAGGTTGGACAAATGTATCAAATGATCAATGTCCATACATAATCCTAAGCAGAATTTATGCACATCAAGACCCATTGATAAAGATACTGGTTGAAAGAACAAAATTGAATATGAAAGTTAATTTCAGGTTGGTAAAAAATTCTGTAGCAACATCCATAACAAATAGAACATGACTTACTGCTGAAGCCAAGTTCTTTTATCTCCGAGTCATGCAAGCTGTGACAATATCAGCATATTGAATACCTACTCAAAACAGATTGTAAGGTACTCACATTGAACCAGTTGACATTGTTTCTGATCAACTAATATGATCTCAGTTAGGGAGAAAAGAGCGATGAATGAAGTTGTCATCTAAAGTCTAAGCCACGTAATGCCCACTAATCTTTTGTTTGTCATCAACTAGTGATAGTCTAAATTTATCAATCCTAAAATAAATAAATAAATAATATTGAAAAATTAGCTCGGGATTGGCGGGATTGAAAATCTTCATCCCATCTCATCCCATCACATTCTAGATCGGGACGGGACGAGATCGGAATGAAATTATTCAACCTCATTAAGACCCGAAAAATTCGGGACGGGACGGGACGGGATCGGGATCGCGGGATGGGATGCCCACCCCTATTTGGTCATGTGAATGTCATAAAAAAATCATCAAAATTGTGGTGTTAAGCAAAGAAGAGTGTAGCAATTCACACTATTACATACTAGTGTACTAGCTTTGCAGTTGGCACGTCCATATACTTTTCACATAGCATGTATCCGTGCAAAGTGTTATGTCTTTAATATGACACTATGATGTTTGAGTTATTCCTTCAGCATTCTCCAAATAGGTCACAAAGTTATCAAATATGAAAATAATTATTGCTTACCAAAACATTGATTAATTTTTTTTTTCATTTTCATCGATTTACTATTATAATTAATTTATATGCATCATTATAATATATAACTTTCACCTTCTCTTTGCTAAGGCTTTGCTCATTGTCAATTTGACTATCTTAATTATCTATAATTGTATTACTATGTAATATGTAAATATTAGAACTTGGAGGGCTTTTTTAGGATTTTATAAGAACTTGGATGTTTTTTTGGAAATTTCAGTGGAAACCACGCATATACAGATTGACTTTTGAATTAGAGGGTCTTTGCGGGATTTCCTAAGCGTTTGGAGGGCGTTTTGGAAATTTCAGTGGTAAGCGGGCACATACAAATTGGCTTTTAAATTGGAGGGCCTTTTCGAAATTTCACAAAAAATTAAAAGGCTTTTTGGACTTTTTGTGTTACACTACATAGTAGCAACCTTTCACTATTTGAGGGTGTTTTTGACAATTCGAGAGCAAACACACCACATAGTAGCTGCCTTTTCACTATTTGATGGTGTTTTCGACAATTTGAGAGCAAACACATACAACCTGGTAGCTCTCGAATTGCCATTAGAGATAAGATATATTTTATTTATATATAAAATACCACCTTGATTCAAATGTACGTACGTAGATCTATTGTAAACAATAATCTCCTCAATGAAGAAATCATGCTCACTTAAAAAAAACAAAAAAATTTGAACTTTTTAAACGTTATCAAATTAATTTAACAAAAAAATTATGAGGAATTGAAATTGCATTTAAGATGATGGAAGACATTATAAATTACAGGCTTTGTAAAAAAAGGAAAAATCCAAAAAAAAAAAATATACTGGAAGTTGCAAAAATTATCGATTTGATACCCAATTGCAAACCCTTCTCGATTTTATTTTGAGACCCTTGAAATTGACCAAGCTACCATTTTCTCCATGTGATAGTGAGGTACAAATTGAATTGACCGTTGACTTGTGTCGGCGTGCACTTTCCATCGGGAGAAAAAACTTCTTCTGTTTTTGTTTCTACCTTCTAGGTTTTCTCTCTCTCTACTATAAGTTTTTCTCTCTTTACACTCGACTCTCACTGGTTCTTACGAGTCTCCTCTTCCCCCAAGTTAGCAACAGTTTTCTTCTTCCTTTATCTGCTTACTAAAACTTTTCTCATTCTTTCAACGTGATTCTCACTTAAACTTCTGTACGAAACTCCAATCTCACTCGATACTCACTGAGTTTGAATATGTGAGAGTATACTTTTTGTTTATTTAATTTGTTCTTGTATCTCCACCTCATCCGCAATTAATGGACTCATGTTTCATTGTCTTGTTCTTAAGGTATGTGATAAAAGATTCAATACGAGTTTTGGACGTGTGAATGTTACGAAAAATCATCAAGATTGTGTTGTTAAGTAAAGAAGACAATAACAGTTCACATTATTACATATATATTTTCTTTTATATAAAATACCAGCTTGTTTCAAATGTATGTACGTAGATCTATTGAAACAATAATCTCCTCATTGAAGAGATCATACTCAATAAATTTTTTTTCATTTTTTAACTTTTTAAATTTATCAAATTAATTTAACAAAAAAAAAAAATGCTATGAGGCATGAGATGAATTGAATTTAAGATAATGGAAGATATTATAAATTTCGAGCTTTGTAAGAAAAGGAAAAAAAAATCTAGAAACAAATAGTGGAAGTTGCAAAAATTATCGATTTGCTACCAATTGCATACCCTTCTCGATTTGATATTGAGAACCTTAGAAATGACCAGACTACCCTTTTCTCTATTTGATATTGAGGTACAAATTGAAATGATCGTTGAATTGTATCAGCGCGCACTTTCCAATGGGAGAAGAAAGTCTTCTTCTTCTTTGTTTCTCCCTTCCAGGTTTCCTCTCTCTACTATAAAAAAAAGTTTATCTTTACGCTCAACTCTCACTGGTTATTACGAATCTCACTCGAGTCTCTTTTTCCCCCAAGCTAGCAAGAGTCTTCGTCTTCCTTTCTCCACATCTCTTTTAACTGAAACTTCTCTCATTCTTTCTGATGCATCCAAAAATTGTCTTCATGTGAATTTGACCTACAAAATCATTGTTAGACTACCAAAGACCACATTTTTGGTAGTCGAAGGGACTCTGATGCTTAAGTCAGTAACTCTATTAGAAGAAGGAAGTAATTCTGGACAAAACTCAGTTAAAGTTGCATACCTTTGTCAAAAGTTCCATTTACCTTTTATAATGATCGTAGTTAACTCTCTGCGTGACTTAAGCATGCGAGGCGCAACGGAATGAGATGTGTTTGTAACAGTCTCCTCCTTAATGGAGATGCGGTAGTAGATGCATAGGTCTATCCACGACTCTTTCTTGGTGCAACGTTCTTCCTCTTAATGAGAAAACGTGTGATGGGCTTTGATTCGTTTGGGCCTGAACTCGGGTCCTGCCTAGGCTTCCTTAGAGGTGAGCCTATCCCGAGCCTCTATAATTGTTCGCAATCCTTTTGGGCTTTATGAGCTGACCCAATGGATTGGGCGATGTATCCTTGTGATGGGGCTTTTGTGCCACGTGTACGGTCGTGATAATCGGTCCATTTTGATGTATCATCACTTTCAATACGATTCTTACTTAAACTTCTGTACGAAACTCTAATCTCACTCGAATTTGGACGCGTTGTTGTTCTTCTTCATTTTCACTTATCTCTTATCTGAATTTTTTTTCTATTCACACTTGATATTCACTGCAAAAGTGATTGTGCATTTTATCTAACCTCGGGTGTGGTTTGAAGAGTATCAATTGATCGATTAGTTTAAGCAATCGTTAAAGGGATCAATTGGTTAAACCTGTTGTCGTGTTTGAATCATGTGTGTTTCATCCCCCAATTTTGATTGATCGCATAATGAGTCACCAAATAAGGTAATCTCTCAACCCATTTTTAGGGTTCATCTGCATTTGTTAAGTTCCCTAAATTTTATTTCATTTTGTATTGGCTATATGCCGCTTATGCATTATTCGATGAAATGTGTGAATGAAAATATCCCCTTTCAACCTTTTGTCTTCTTTCCTTTATTTCATACCATTTTATAGGCATATATGATAGTTGTGTGTTTTTACTTATTTAACTTAAAATTTGTATGTTTATGTTTATACTGGTGTTCAAATTATTAGCGCCAGTTGTTGGAGCAACTAAATGTTTTGGTTCATAAATTTATCATGGAACGACTTAGATGAATTGCAAGTGTGAAACACATTGTTGTTCCTTAAAGCCGACCACCTCCTGGTTATTGGAATACTCCTAGGGAGATCCAACACACTTCTCAAGAGCTGACAAAGGAAACAACACATGGAGTGACTTAGACGCATTACAAGTGTGAAGGCTGTCAAAAGGTGTCAAGTCAAATAAGGAAGGCCATAGCAAATGACACCTTACAGGTGAAGGTTGAGTTTGTATCCCCACCCTTTAATCACTGAGTTGATGAAAGTATGTGACTTTTTTCATCTATGCATATAATATTTACTTGTTTGCATGTAAGGCACTTGTCGGTTTTTAATGTAAATATATAAAATTCATGCTCGAAATGAAAGGTAGGTCTCTAGAGTTCGATGTTAGCTAATATAAAATGGTCACTCATGTTTTTTTTCCCTATTATACACGTATATGGTGTTCAATTTATGAGGACGTTTATGGGAAGTTTGAAGCCTCGAGAACTTTTCGATGCTATGGTGTTTTTGTGTCTCTTATGTATATGCCTTTGTGTGATGATCTTTTTGGATGTTGAATGGGTGCATTTGTAGCTCATATTTTGGTTATACATATATAAATGTTGTTTTTTGTCAATGGAATCAATGAAAACTTTTGAACATGCTAAATTGCTTTGTATTAATTAGTTTGTAGTAGAGACTGGTGACGGTTACATTACTATTTCATCGCTGGTATACAGTAGAACATGACCATTTCATCAATTAACCGGTTAATCAATACTTGACACTGGTCAAGAGTACAATAATTTTTCCCTTACCAGTTGTAGTCTAACCAAACCCTTTCATGACATCATAAATTTTAATATTATGTTATTTTTTTTTTATCAGTTTAGTACAAAAACACCAATCTTGAGATGATACATACTTCAATTTTTTTGACAAATAAGCATCAATCTATCTTACAATTACTAATGTAATTTGAGAGTTGTCTCATTCCATTATTTTAGCTTTGAACCGAAGAGCATGATACTTTTTTTTTTGTGGGACACAAACAAACCTAAACGTCAGGTTTCAAAGATTAACTTTGATGTTTCTAATCCAATTCAATTTACAACTCGAATTTCGATCAAGCGAACCTAAACTTTGATGTCTCAGTCCAATCCAATTTAATTCACAACTCGAATTTAGATTAAGAGTTTAGTGACAAAACTATTTTAATTGAACGACAATTGTAATATATTGATGCCAAATGTCTTTTTTGTACCTTTCACTCTAATATATTTAGTTCGAACCGAAATTCATGACAGTTCTTTGAGGCCAGTGAGTGAAACTAAACTTCGATGTCTCTAATCCAATACAATTCACAACTCGAATTTAGATCAAGAGTTTAATGATGGAACCATTTTATTTGAACGACGACTTCAATATATTGACAAATGGCTTGTTGTTCGTGTCAGTTTGGCATATTTAGTTTAGAACCAAAGTTCATGACACTTCTTTTGGCTCACGAGCGAGTCTAAACTTCGATATCTCCAATCTAATCCAATTCACAACTCAAATTTAGTTACATCAACAGTTGTGCGACAAACCTTTTTTATTTGAATGACAACTGCAATATATTGATGATAGATTTGTTGCCCCTGTCGCTCTTGCACATTTAGTATCAAACTAAAAAACATGACACTTCTTTGGGGCTCACGAGTGAACGTAAATGTCAACTTTCAGATATCAACTTTGATGTCTCCAATCGAATCTAATTCACAACTCGAATTTAGTTAAATCAATAGTTGAGCAATGAAAGATTTATATTTGAAAGACAACTGCAATATATTGATGACAAATGGCTTGTAAGACGTGTCACTCTTGCACATTTTAGTTTCGAACCATGACACTTCTTTGGAGCCCTCGAGCGGACCTGAACTTTGGATTTCAGTGATCAACTTTGATGTCTCTAATTTAATCCAATTCACATCTCGAATTTAGTGATCGTTAAGAGTTGAACGATGAGACCGTTTTATTTCAACGACGACTAAAATACACTAATGACAGATGGCTTGATCGTATTACTCTTGCATATTTAGTTTCAAACCCAAGAACATGTACTTATTCTTATTTATGAGTTTGATTTTGTGGGCCACGAGCGAACCTAAACGTCGGATTTCAAATATTAATTTTGTTGTTTCCAACCCAATTCACAACTCAAATTTAGTTATATCAAGAATAGAGCTACCAAACCATTTTTTTATGTAACTAGTTACCGTTATCAACTCCTTGAGCTCTCTGTAAATAGTAACCGTTATCGAAACCATTTTCTCTCTTTAACCTAAACTTCGATGTTTCTAATCAAATTCAACTCACAATTCAAATTTAGTTACCATGATGGTTTTAGTGAAGTTTGGAGCTATTGGTCGTTTTCAATGCTATGGTATTTTTGTTCTCTCAAGTATATGTCTCTATGTAGTGGTCTTTGGATGTCGAATGGGTGCATTTCTTGCTCATATCTTGGTTAATGTAATATATAAATGTTGGTTATGTTAATGGAATCGATACAAGCTTTTGAATATACTAAATTGCTTTGTATTGGTTAGTCTTAGTAGACTGACAACAGTTACATTACTTTTTCATCACCGATAGCGTTTCATCAATTAACTAGTTTATCAATACTTGACACCGATGAAAATTACAATAGTCTTTTTACTTAACCGTTGATAGTCCAACTAAAACCTTTTATGACCATTACAAATTTTACTATATGTTAATTTGCATATTTTTATCAATTTAGTACAATAATACCGATTTTGAGATGACACAGACTTCAATTTTGTCGACAAATAAAAGATAAATTCATCTTACAATTACTAATGTAATTTGAAAGTTGTCTAATTCCATTATTTTAGTTTTGAACCGAAGAGCTTGAACTTCTTCTTTTAGAAGCCACGAGCGAACCTAAACTTCATTGTCTCCTGAGATTAACTTCGATTTCTCCAACCTAATCCAATTCACACTTCTCCGCATATAAATAATTGAGAGGAATTTCATTATTATTCATCTTCGATAACTCTCCAATGTTTTTCATAAATTCTTCATGTGTAAAATTTTCTTGAAAATCCTTGTATTTTCATAGTACTGCATTTGTACGCCAGTTTTCCATTATCATGGGGACATATCACCCCACCATACAAATACAAAAAGTTCATTTCTGCATACAAAAGCTTCACAATTATTACACTACTCAGTTGACAAACTTAAATACATTAAAACATTAAGAATTATACATACCAACCTGAATTAAAGTAAAATAGCTCGAATTAGGTTGAATGATGAATCACAGATAACCACTAAGTTAACTCTTTCATATTCTTCCTAACATAATAAGACCACACAAACAAAACAATCATACAATAACTGTTCAAAATTATAAATAATGGTAGGTCTCTTTCGTAGGCTTATCTGTACTAATTCGCATGCACGACAAACCAGTTCAAGGACACACTGGATGAAAGTCACTTTCTTAGGATTACCTAAACCTTTATACCCAAACACAACACCAGTTCTTAGGCTTATTAGCACCATTACACAAGGGCACCACACTAGTTCCAGGTCCTAAATGTATGTCGCTTTCGTAGCTTATTTGTAACAGTGCACAAGGATATGACGCCAGTTATAAGTCATACTGTCATAGTATAGTTGCATGGTAACAAGTACAACAGATATGCTAAATAGTGCATGTTTAATGTTATGTACAACCTATATCAAAGCCGACACTCCCATGCATCCGACATTATGTTACTTAAACACTTTCTATAAACCACATATGGGTGTTCTTTCATTCATACGTATAGTAACACGGCTGTATGCTTAACAAACAACACCAAAAATATATATGTTCTATTAATTCACACAACAATTTAACATTTGCTATGATAAATTATTCAAAGCGAGACTAAAGTGCATATTACCTAGCAAGGATTGAAGAAAAAACATAAGCTTGAAGGTGATCCACGTGAAACTCAACTTGTTAGTTGTTAGGTTGATACTTCGATGGTCGTGTAATGATGAGAAGAGAAATGGACCGAGATGACAAGAGATATAAAGAGAGATGATGAATAGAAATGGAGAGAGATAATGAAGACAATCAACACAAATGGTGAGGATCACAAATAATAATGATAGATTGAAATTCGATCATTAATTCTAGCAACCAACGACCGAGACCATGATGGTTTCCATTTTAATTGAGTTTTTACATAAACTAGACAAGGAGCAAGAATGCAAATGGTTTCCATTTTAATCGAGTTTTGAAATGCCAAAAGTTTTGAAAATTTGGCAAAGAAAAAGAAGAAACAAGAAGAGAAAATAGAGGAGTGAAGTCAAATGGTGGACCTTCCAAGTACAAAAAGGGACAAATGTATAAATGTACATCAGTCAATTTTTTCTTTATAACAATTGGGGAAAGAGGTACAATTTTCTCTCGGTATCAAATTGAGAAGGGTTTACTAATGGGTATCACATCAATAATTTTTGTAGCTTTCATTATTTTTTCTGAAATTTTCCCTTATAAAAAAAGTGATGTTTTACAAAAAAAAAAAAAACTTTCGAATCCAGCCCATGCCAATAAATTTATAGAAAAAAAACCTATTATTTTTAAGTTACTCTAATAAACAACCAACAAATTTCTCTTTCTAAAAGCCAACAACCAATTGTCACTACACCAAATTGACATTTTTGTAACAACCCCCAAAACAGTATCACTTTTGAAGTGTAACAATTCACCTAATAATTTTACACATTTTCACAAACAAAATGATACAATAATTGTATCACCATGAAGAGTATGGTTATAAAAGTGATACTATTCATGGTGATCCAACTTATTGTATCATTTTTTTTGTGTTATTGTTTTTCATTTTTTTGACTAAATTTAGTTTTGACTTGAAATTATTTGGTGAATTGCAATATCTCAAAAGTGATACTGTTTTGAGAGTTGTTACAAAAGTGCCAATTTGGTATAGTGTGTCATCTACTGTATTTGTGAAGCAAAGAGATGAGGAGGCGATGGTGGGTCATGGTGGTACTCGAGATCCAGCGAGGATCACCGGACCATTCTTACTACGATGGTCTGTTTTGGTTTTCTATTTTTCTCCGATGGTCTGTTTTTGTTGGTGGATGGTGGAGGAGGGTGGTCGTGGTGGTGGAGGAGGGTGATCTAATTGGAGGTTGAGGAGGGGTGGAGGTGGTGGTCTGATCGAAGGTAAAGAAGTGGTGGAGAAGGTGGCCGGTGGTGGTTGCAATTTCAAAATTTCAATGGATGGATATGGGTAGTAGTTGTATTTTCAACATTGCAGTGGATGGAGATGAGTGGTGGTTGCAATTTCAAAAGGGCATTGGGGGGACATGGGTGGTGGTTTGCAATGGGGCAGAGGTAGTGATGCTTCTATCGATATGGAGGCGGTGGTCCACTAACTCGGACCCAACTTCATAAAGAAACTAGGGTGGTTTTCCCTGGTGGTGGACGAGGTGGTTGAACGATGGTAGTGGTGGAGAAAATCGTAAATCAAAATTTCCAAATTTGAATAAGGGCAAAAATTGAGTTATTAAAAGTTTTGAAAGATGAAGTCAAAGTCAACACAGGGGTGAAATTTTTTAAAAAAATTAATAAAAGTTTTTGGGTATGATTTTTTTTATTTTTTTCCAAAATTGGGATGTTGACCCATTTTATTCATATAAAAATCCACGCCCGAAGGCTACATGACTGACCCAATAGGTTAACTAAAAAGCCGAAACAAAACCTCACAAAAGATAGGATGCACCAATACAAGCCTAGACAAAATCAGTCTTTGTACCTTTTGTTTTCTGTCCTAGTTCTATTGGATTTTCGGGGACAAATGCTGATATCTTTGGTGTGGCGCCTCTTATTCATCTTTCCGTCTGACATAGCCCCTAAAGCCAAATCACTGTTCGCTACATGTGGATCAAGCTCAGATTCTGAGTTGACGTCATCACTATCCTCACTAGAACTTTCGAGTGTACTGAGGTCCAATTGCGGCGGTCGAAGTAGCCTATTTTCTCTGAACAAAGATATAGCCTGATTCAAGTTGTCTCCGACTCTTTTATAATCCGGGGAAGTTTTGATAGCATATTTGTCAAAATGTCTCTTTAACCTGAGCAGAGACTGCAAATCATCATCCGAGAATTCCTGCACTTGCTGACCCTGTATAGCATCCCCTGGCTCTGTGTTAGTAGCACCGAAAAATGTGTTGCAGGGCGCTGGCTGAGGCGAAGCCACGACCCATGTCTTGGTGCAGGGCGCAGGCTGGGGTGAGGCCACTTTCGCTGCCTTGGTGCAGGGCGCAGGCTGAGGCGAGACTCTGTTATCTGGTGTGGTGTATGGCGCGACATTGGCACAGGCCACGTCCACTGCCTTGGTGTAGGGCGCTGAATTGGGCGAGGCTATGGCCTCTGGCTTGAGGCAGATCGCTGGCTGGGGAGAAGTCACGGCCCCTCTTAAAGGCTAGAGCACTGGCTGCTGCGAGACCGGTTCTGGCTGAATATCAGACCGACTCAACGCCCCCGCTGTGAAGGTTGCATCGCTCGGCCTCCCTGAATCAGCATGCATCACTGTATCGCTGGTCGCGTCTCGTGGCATTGCCACAAGGATATTCTTAGAAAGGCTATTGCTGGTGTCCCCTGAGTCGACAGCATCCTCCTGTAGCAACGACTGTGCGTGTGGACCAATAACATTCTCAATCTCCGAAACTGTATACCCTGGTACAACCGCGGCACTGTCATGAGCCATTGTCTTGCCCACTAGCTGCTGATCCTCTTGAGCACCCTCATCTTCATCGATATTCTCTATAAGTGATTCAAATTTGTTGGACAACACCACCGTTGTCGGAGCAATGGCCACTGGCCTCTTATCCCCAATTTCCTCGGTAATCTCCGCACCCTTGTCATTTTTTACACCACTTGTACCCACTTCGCGGATGGGAGAGAGACCTCGCCTGATATCTTCCTGATCGAAAGTCGTCCTCCCTAATCACAGAAGAGTAGAAGAAGAAATGGGGTTGTAGAGATTGAGTTCTGAAGTGTTTAAACTGTGAAGCTGTCACCGCCACTCATGGGGGTGTCTCTGAGTCCTCTCTTCCTTCTTCTGGTTGTCTTCAAAAAACACATGTTCCGGGTATGATTGTTTTAAATCAAGTTAAAATAAAATAAAAAACTAAATTGGAACGACTTTTTTCCAAAAAAAAAAAAAAAAATTATGAATTGCCTTGGCTCAATTCTCTTCTATCTAAAGCATCACTCTCAAGTCTCATCAACAACTAGTCCTGATCTGAACTTGTTTTATATACAATGGGAAATCATGGTAAGTTAGTAACCATCCTCATGAATCAGGAAATGAGAAATATCAGAAAATTAACTTCAGATTAGTCCAAATTAGATCTAACTAATTTCTTTATGTTGAATTTTATGACTCTTCCTCCCAGTGAACAAATATAAAGCAATTGAATTACGAATGAGGAAAGCAATCAAATTCCTCCTAACTAGAAAACGAAAATATCCTAAAACAGAATATCCTAAAACCGCGGAATATCCTCGTAATAATGTTGACATGACGTTAACATGATTCAACAATACACACGTATAGAATGGTACGGGGAAGACCATTTCATTAATTAATTATCATTAAGACTCACCCATTCCATTGATTATCATTATCACTAAGACTAAGACAATAATAAGATGTCAATCGCACGGTAGAAGTTTTCTCTCTTTTTTGCATAGGAATTCGTTCGAGTTCAGACCAACCCGGAAAATAAACTTAATAATTTGAAAGGAAAGTAGAAGCCACGTTCTTGCCATTATAGGATGAAACGGGAAAGTTTTGAAACTGGGTTATATGAAGTCGGTCAAAGTTTTTATTTTATTTTATTTATTTATTTGTTTTTTTTTTTCTCTGAGAACATAGCCTACAGATCAACAAAATGGGACTTAGAAATCGAATGTTAGAGCGGAAGTTGCTAAGAAGGAGAGGCCGCTAGCTAGACGACACAAGATAACTAGAATAATTGTAAATTAATTAGGCTAAAGGCAACCCTGGGCCCTCTTTATATAGCTATAGCCATTGATTAATTAGCAAACGTATAGTAATCAAGATCAAAGCATTGGATGGCCTGTCACGTCTTGCTAATCCTTGTTTTGTTTCTAAATTTCTGTTCAGCAAAAGAAACTCAGAATGCTACCACTAGTATTAAAACTAGTAAAACAAAGTTTGATGTGGGAGTGATTCTAAATTTGAATACAGTGAGTGGGAGGGTGGTCCGAAGCTGCATCGAAATGGCCATATCCGACTTTTATACTGTCCATGCTCATACTATCGAGCTCATCCTTCATGTAAGGAATTCAGATGGAGAAGCTGTTAGCACACTTTTGGCAGCTTTGGATTTGATACAAAATTTTGGAGTGCAAGCAATTATAGGCCCGGAGACATCAGAAGCAGCAGAGATCTTGGCTTACATGGGTACCAAAGCTCATGTTCCTGTAATATCTTTCTCATCAGAAACCAGTACTTCCCTTTCATTCACACAGTTCCCTTACTTCTTTCGAATGGCACAAAGTGATTCATCTCAAGTCAAAGCTGTGGCTGCGCTTATCCAAGCTTTCCAATGGAAGGAAGTATTGCTCATCCATGATGACAGCCAACGCGGAATCGCTGCCATCACATACCTTTCAGATGCTCTTGAAGAGATTGATGTTGTATTGAATTCAAGAAATGTCATACCTCATACTGCCAATGAAACAATGATAAAAGATGCTTTACGCAAGTTGTTTAGGACTAGCGTCAGGGTCTATATTGTTCATTTATCATTCCCTCTCAGTACTCACTTCTTCATACATGTCAATGAGCTACAAATGATGCAAGCAGGTTATGTTTGGATCATCACTTGTAGTCTTACTGATTTGTTGGGCTATATGGATTACCATATGCTTCATTCCATGGAAGGAGTTATTGGGGTGAGGACCCATTTTCCACGTTCAAATGCTCTCCGGAAGTTCAGTCATAGGTGGAGAAAGCAATCTAGGAAGATAAACCACAAAACAAAGCCATCAAAGCCTAATGCGTACGCGTTGTGGGCGTATGATGCAACATTTCTCATTGCAATGGCAGCTAACAAAGCTATTTCTCATTTTGATTTATCATCAGGTCCCATTCACGAAAAAGTCACAAGGAAAGGTGCATGTTTATTTGATGTGGATGTCTCTCCAATGGGTTCAATATTGCTGCAATCCGTCGTAGAAACCCATTTCAATGGCTTAACAGGCGACATTCAGTTGGTGAACGGGCAGTGGCAGTCTTCAACTTTTGAGATTGTGAATATTATGAAAAGAAAAGTTCAGATAGTTGGGTACTGGACATCTAAAGCTGGCCTTTCCCCTAGTTTGCATCCAGAAGACTTGGAAAAGAACTACTCAACAAACAAGAAGGATCTTGGTATTGCTGTTAGATGGCCTGGAAGATCTATGGATGTTCCTAGTACTGCAACATTGAGGATTGCGGTTCCAATGAAAGCTGGTTTTATGGAGTTTGTGAATGTGACTCATGATCTCACAACTAATTCATTCACTGTGAGTGGTTTCTCAAAGGAGGTGTTTGATGCTGTGATGCAGCACTTACCGTATCACTATGAGTATATCCCATTCAATGGAAGTTACGATAATCTCACTCAGCAAGTATCTTTAAAGGTTGGTGATGCTCGTTCTTTATGCCAATGCATGAAAGGTTCAATTTCATTGTTGTCGTACACACTGACTTGTTTATTTTTCATTTTTCAATTGATGATGATGGTGCTGGAGCAGAAGTTTGATGCTGCTGTAGGAGATTTGACAATAATAGCAAATAGATCAAAATATGTAGATTTCAGTTCGCCTTATTCAACATCTGGAGTTCGTATGATTGTGCAAGTACAGAATGATGATTTCACCCAGAATTTATGGTGGTATCTAAAGCCACTAACCAAGCAACTATGGTTCACCACCATTGCTTTGTTCTTCAGTCTGGGGCTTATGGTATGGACATTTGAGCATAAAATAAACCATGAATTTCAAGGAACAATTTCACAACAAATCGGAAGCGCTCTCTTCTTTTCCTTTTCTACATTGGTTTTCTCTCACAGTTAAGTATAGTAATTTATTCATATTTTAGAACTTTGGCAAACTTCCAATACTTGTTTCTCTTCAAACTTCCAATACTTGTTTCTCTTCAAATAGCTACTCATATACTTGTTGTGATTGTAATATACAGGAGAAAAGCTTGAAGGCAACTACTCTAGATTCCTAGTAAGCATGTGGACTTTCGCTGTGGTTGTACTCATGGCATGTTATACAGCACACTTAACTTCGATGTTAACATTTGAGAATCTGAAGCCATCAGTAACAAATTTAAACTACTTGCGTGTACATGAGAAATTTGTAGGGTACCAAAAAGGATCATTTGTCTTGGACCTCTTAAAGGATCTGGGTTTCAAGACAAAAATGCTAAAACAGTTGTCTACACCAGAAGAGTACGCTGATGCTCTATCAAGAGGAAGCGAAAATGGTGGAGTTTCTGCAATTGTTGATGAGATCCCACACATCAATGTCTTCCTCTCCAAGTATTGTCATGGATACACGATTGCTGGACCAACTTATCAAACCGGAGGGTTTGGTTTTGTAAGTCTATCTCTCTCGTTTTTTGATTCACATAGTTTATTTACTTGCTCTAACTCTACAGCAATTTTAGGGGGATTTAGTGATTTGGAGGCATAAGCACTCCTAACCACGACCCCTAACCGCAAAACTTTTCTTTTTTAGCAAATTAACTAGAAGTTAAAATTTTGAAAACAATAGGGGAGAATAGAGGAATGTTCGAGATGCTCTCATCGATAACCTAATAGATTCCATAAAAGATAACCATACAGAGTTGATAAATTGAGTATTTCTCATTTGCAGATGCTTCCAAAACATTCTTCTCTATTATCGGATGTTTCTCAGGCAATCCTAGAACTCACGGAGGGAACTCGCATGCATGACCTTGAGAAAAAATGGTTTGGATCCCAAACATGCCGTGAGACTCTTGCACCCAATGTAACAGCTCCAAATGACCTTCGACTCTATAGCTTTCGAAGCATCCCCATCGTCATGATTGCCACTTTTGCCATGTCTCTTTTCTTCTTTTTTGCTCTCTTCATATACAAGAGTGTCAGAGACGGCACTTTAGCAGAAAAATGCAAAGCAATGTGTCAGAGCATTTTTGCAATGGGACAAGCAGTTCATACAGAAGAGGTAGAACAAAACAATGAAGCCATATCAGATTCTCGTTCTGATGAAGATACAAATCAAGTAGATACTTATTCTGAGTTGCATTCTAACAATACCACTGGACAGCTGCCAGAACAAAATGATGAAGTCGCAACATCCACAGATTCAGAAACTGAGGAGACAGAAGTTACTGAAACATCCACAGATTCAGAAATTGTGGGGACAGAATTTACTGCTGCCACTTCTTGATACGTGAGTAAATATTGCCTGTCGATTACCTGCCTTATGCTCATTGTACATATGATGGCCAGATTACTGAGAAATCATCAGCATTACTTTGTGCCAGAAGAACAGCTACTATTATTCCTCAATGGACATAGTCCATCTCCTTAGCTAGTTTTTTAAGTATTATATAAAAAGTTTCTTGATGTGAAACTTTCATCTAAATGCATGCTGATGCCTCATCTATTTTGGGGACTGAATGTTGAAAATGAACTCTACTTCCTTCCAAGAATTCTATCAATGAAAACGAAGAGAACTTGATTTATTCACACTGATGATATCCGTACCATTTATCCAATAACACTTTCAATTAAGATGCCAAAACCTAACATTACATCATCCTCCACTACACTAAAAATAGCCTATAATAACACTTTTGCAATGGCTAATACATGTGAATGCTATCCACTAAAAATGCTCTTCGCAATAATCTGCGCAGAGTAAGATCTCAAATCTCCTGTAACTTTTTAAATGATGAATTTCAATAAACGATTTCATGTCCAGAGAATGCTGAATTATGGCTTTATTTTGTAAGGGAAGTCTGTGATTCAGATTACAACTGGAAGCAGTGCCTTTGATGAACTTTTAGGCTGTAGTTTTGCAAATCCTTTTTACATTCTGTGGATGTCTTGTATTTTCAGTCGTTTGATTTTGTGATTGTCCTTTAACTGTTTGAATTCGTGAAGGTGAGATTGAAACTCTGTCTATCACTGAAGCTTTTGGGGAATTTTGGTAAGCAACTAATTTTGGCTAGATCTGGCATCTTGTGAGCAAAAGGATTGAAATGAAGCAAAATTTTCTTCTCACTATGTTCATCAGGAAGCATTGTCAGGGGTTCAAACTGCCGCAGAGTTCTTATTTCCAACCAATTCATCTGCAGTCAACTTAGCAAAGATTTTGCATTCGCCACTATATGCCACAGACCCGATGCTCCCCTTGATCAAAACATTGGTAATCGAGCATTACTTTTTCTCTTCTTTTGCACTCTCAATGGAGACAATTGACGTTAATGAATTGGTTTGGCTTGTGTTATAGGTGTCTCCCTCTCTGTTCCTAACATTGAAGGCACTGCAACTAACACATATTACTTTTTTTGGAAACAACGGCCTACTGTACTCAGTACTTCATTGAGAGGGAACAAAACTTTTGTTGTTTACAGTAATGCCTCAGTGATGAATTCGTCTCAAGTGCCCATACTGCTTTAGTTTACAATTGTTATACTGAAATAGTAGATGAAGACATTGCGAGTAGATTAGGGAAAGAGAATGGTTTCAATACAGATATCTCAGTTGACTCGAGTTGGTTTGAAGAGGCCTCACGGATACTGAATACGTACTCTTCACTAGGCACAAGGTGGGGCAAATCGCACGAATTGTTGTTTCTTAGTACTGCAAGCATGGTTGTAGTTGGATTAATCTCCCTTGGGCTTCCTGTAAGAGCCTTCAGTGAGGCCATTTCAAGGCAGACCTTCATGGTGGGGAGCTGTATATATACAATAACTAAAAATGGGACTCTGCTTACAAAGACTATGAACCTGAACGTAATGATCAAGAACAACAATGTTTCAATCATCAATGACGACTTTAAGGGTGTTGAAGCAGGAGAACTAGTTAATTTTCCATGTGAACCGAGTGATGATCCCCTACAGCTGAAAAATATTGTGAACATTGGAGGAGCAAAACAGAAAATTTATTGTTCGGAGTTTGAGGTAGCAAGAGTTTTATGGATACGACATGTTTGCCTTTCTAACTATCTTGCCTTATTCTTATATATATATATATATATATATATATATATATATATATTTTAAAGCGAGCAGGGGTTTTGAGGATCCCAAAACCTTATATTAATAAGAAGGGACTAACTAGTGAATGAGGTTCGCAAAGACAACAACCTCACTCTGGCCCTTCTTGGTGTGCTGCTTGGGTCGGTACTTCTTTCAATCACTTTCGTCATCATCCTAATCGTCAAGACTGTCCGAAGAGAAGTGGTTCTTTCTGCTGAACTAATAAACCAAATGGAAGCAACCCATCAAGCAGAAAGAAAGAGTACGAACAAGAGCATGGCCTTTGCAAGTGCAAGCCATGATGTCCAGTCATCTCTTGCTGTTGCGGTTGGTATGATAGACTTCTGTAGGGGAGAAGTATCCTCTAATTTCTGGTTATTTATGAATTTGCAGCAAATGGAAAAATTTGATGCTGACCTTGTGGGTAAGGTGTTTATTTTTTAAGGTAATTTCAATTGAATGCTTATAACATATTGTTAATGTGTACATCATTTCAACATTTCCCTGACTTTCCCATTTCGGTGCAATTTTGTTTCAGTATTACAACTTCTTCACAAACATCCATTGAATTTGTGGTTGATGTGGAGGATACAGGAAAGGTACGTAATACCGAAGGATAAGTGGAAGTCTGTTTTCGATGACTTTGTTTAAGTAAGAGAAACCGCTCTCAGATATGAAGGTACTGGCCTAGGACTTGGCATCGTACAATCATTGGTACGTTACAATTTTGTTGAAATCCTGCTCTGTTGGCATTGTTGAACATAACATTTTTGTTTTTTTAAAAGGTAAGCAGGGTTTTTATAGGATTCCAGAACCCATAAAGATGCCACAAGCTAGGTTTGAACCCATAACCTAGTGGTACCATCCGCCAAGCTCTAACCGTTGAGCTGTCATGCCATTGGCCTCTCATATAGTTTGTTTAAATTGCTTTCAGTGATTGACTTTCAATCTTCAACTAGGTATGTCTAATGGGTGGAGACATCAGAATAGTGAATATGAAGCCCGGAGAGAAAGGAAGTTGTTTCAGATTCAACGACGTCTTTTTCATGCATGTGAGACCACCTCTACTGTAGTCCCTGAAAGAGAAGATCTAATGCCAAGTTACTCGTTGACTGCATAACAACCAACTCAAATCAGCCACCAGAGATAGGTATAAGAAGCCCTGTCCCAGAAGGTTCATATGTTGTACTATTCATTTAAGGAAATGAAAGAAGAAAGGTGTTACAAAAGTTCTTTCAAAGCATAGGAAATTAGAGTTTTAGCTTTAGACAGGTTTTAACATCTTCTCCTTGCTCTCAAGAAGATGAAATATGGATGGAATTCTAACTTCTGTTCGTCTAGAAAATCTGAACTGGGCAGAACCAATGACTGCTTGAGCAATTCACCTTGTCATGGATCAAAAGACGGGTCTATAAGTTGCATAGATGGAGGGGAGAATATATTGCCTCTACACAGGACAAGTTCAAAAATCAATTCAAGGTTCTTACTTATTGTTATTGTTTTCAGCGGTACTAATTTCAACAACGATCAGTTCACGAAATTGCCTTCAGTCTTCGAAAGTTGTATAAAAGATGTTGGCGCTTCTCGATACAAAGTTGTGTAGTTGTATACTCCTAGTCCTGATTCCGAAAGAAGACAGAATTGAAGAGAGCATGTTGGCTCACTGTGAACTAATTGTAAGCAGACCACTGCATGAGTCTCTCTTATATCAAGTTCTGAAATTACTACCAGAGTTTTGGGGGTGCAGCAACAATTCAATGTTATAGAGCTAATCCAGTCACTACAAAAAAAAGTCAATTCAGCAATGGCTAAAAACCATTGCTAATTGTCAAAAAACCGTAGATAAAATGAATTAGCAACGGCTCAACAACCGTCGCAATACCGTAGCTATTTTAATCGTCGCTATTTGAATCAGCAACGGTAAACAATCCCATAGCTTTTTTTGATAGATGGAATGTTGATGTGAGCTACTTCAAAAAACAAAACACTTGGCATGCATGGTCCAAGCCTGACCCAGGTTGGGTTGTGCTCAATTCAGATGGATCTCTCACCGAAACTCGAGACCCAGATGGTACAGTTACTGGACTACATGGTGGGTACGGCGCTATCATTCGTGATCACAGGGGAGATGTAATCACGGCAGGGGCAGGCTCGGCAGTGGGTCGATCCGTTCTCCTGCATGAGCTACAAGGAGCTGAAATGGGCCTTACGCTAGCAAAGCAACACAATTTGAGGAATGTGATTATGTGCATGGATTCTATGAATGCATATAAATGCCTAACTACCAGCATAGCTCCCCATGGGAAGCTCGAGTCACTGTGAGACGCATGAAGGCAACACTACGCTTCTTTGATCAGTTTAAAATTATGCATGTGTTTCGTGAGGTTAATCAAGCTGCGGACAAACTAGCTAGTCTCCGACCCAGTGCGGAATTCTTAGAAATACTGCCAAGCTCTTTTGCTGAAGATCTCAAAAAGATAGTATTTGATGATAAACGAGGACGGAAATATATGAGATTGTAATTGAAAATTCCTCTATTTTTTTCAGTGGTCTGGGGAGCCCATATACACCCCGCGCTTGCCTTTCAAAAAAAAAACAATCCCATAGCTAATTCGCAATGGCTAAAAACCGTCGCTAATTGATTTTTTTTTTAAATATATACACAAAAACATTTAGCTACGGCAAAGAACCGTCGCTAATTGTTTTTTGGAAAAAAAAATATACACAAAAACATTTAGCTACGGCAAAAAACCGTCGCTAATTGTTTTTTTGAAAAAAAATATATACACAAAAATATTTAGCTACGACAAAAAATCGTCGCTAATTAATTTTTTTGAAAAAAAAATAAATACACAAAAACATTTATGCAAATTGCATCTCTGAAGATGTCCAAAATGTCCAATTTGCATAATGTCTTGTCTAATTTATTCATTTTTGAGAAAAGTGGTAAAATTTGCATAATGTCTTGTCTAATATGAATAATGTCCAATTTGAGAAAAGTGGTAAAATTACATTTTTTATTCATGTCTTGTCTAAAATGTCCAATTTGCATAATTGCATTTCTGTAAATCAATGTTATTGGAGGCAAAATGGATACGTATATAATCTATACATACGTAAAGAATCCATACAAAAATTACAAAAAAACTTATAAAAAAATAAAATTATTCGATCTATAGAATATCTGTCAGATCTCCGAGATCAGTGATCTGAAATCTCTAAGATCAGATCTTGGAGATCAGATAGATCTGATTCAGACCTCAAAGATTTGAAATCTCAGAGATCTCTTGCATCTAGGGAAAAGCGGAGGGGAGAGGGAGGCTGCCGCGGCTAGGGTCTTCTCTGCCACGACGGACTTCTTCTCTGCTTTGGGTGCCATTGGTAGTGATGAGAAACAGAGAAATTTTTTGAGAATTGAAGGTTGATGAAAAAGGTTTGGTTGAGAGAAAATTTATATAGAGAGAGGTACTTGAAGGGGATTGGTTGAGTTGGTTTCACGCGGATCGGTGACATGGTTTGGTTTAGTACGTTGGATTGAGTTAAAGTTTTTGGGTGTTATTAACGGTTGAGATGAGGTTTTATTTTTGTGTATAATTTAAAAAAAAATCAATTAGTGACCGTTTTTTGTCGTAGCTAAATGTTTTTGTGTATATATATTTTTTTTCAAAAAAATCAATTAGCGACGGTTTTTGCCGTAGCTAAATGTTTTTGTGTATATTTTTTTCAAAAAACAATTAGCGACGATTTTTTGCCGAAGCTAAATGTTTTTGTGTATATATATATTTTTAAAAACAATTAGCGACGGTTTTTTGCCGTAGCTAAATGTTTTTGTGTATATTTTTTTTTTCAAAAAACAATTAGCGACGGTTTTTTTGCCGTAGCTAAATGTTTTTGTGTATATTTTTTTTTTCAAAAAAACAATTAGCTTCGGTTTTTTTGCCGTAGCTAAATGTTTTTTATATATTTGTTTTTCAAAAAATCCATTAGCTACGGTATAATACCGTAACTAATGATTTTTATTTGTAAAACTTAGCGACGGCTTATGTGCCGTAGCTAAGTTTTTTTAAAAAAAATCTATTAGGGACGGCAAAAACCGTAGCTACCAACTTTTCTTTGTAAAACTTAGTGACGACGGCACAAAACCGTCGCTAATTCTTTTATTAGCTACGGTTTCTTAGTCGTCGCAAAATAATTAGCGACAGTTTTTTATGATTATGGGTTGCATCAGCTATCAAAAGCATGAGCGATGGTTTTTTGCCACCGTCGCTAGTAACTGTAGCTATTGAAGCTTTTTTTTTATAGTGAGTAGCACAAATTGGAGGACCTTATGGAAATTCAAGTCCTCCGACTCCTAAGAATTTGATACCTCAACAACACCGTGAAATTCAGGTAGATCCAAGTAGGGATAAACTTTTACTGGGGAAGAAAGTGTTGCTTGTGGATGATGATCTAACCTACGTTTGTTGGGTGAGAAAGTCCTTGACAAACTAGGTGCAGCTACTATAGCTTTAATGGATAGGACAGAAGCTGTGGGAGAGGGTTCTTCTGTTATGCGCAGAAATATTACAAATATCGAAATGCGAAGTTAACAAACAAATACCGGAGACAAGCAAATTTACGTGGTTTGGCAATTCGCATACGTCCACGGGCAAAGAGAACAACTTTACTAGTGAGATCAGAAAAATACAATTGGAGAGAGCTACACAACATCAATGACATTACACATACACATGTCTAAACAACATCACACAAATACGCAGATGCGTATATCACAACAAACAAAACAAAGTGACTCACTTTCTCTCTCCTGTTACCTCCCTTTCTTCTTTCCCTCTCACATATTCATACCCACAAAGGGAAAACAATCCCTATCAACTCTCACAACTCAATTGGTGGATGGATGAAGAAGGGAAAAAACCCCATCCTTCTTTTTATAGCATGAAGAGGTAGTGGTGGAAACCCTTCCACCGCCTTCTACTTTCTTCTACTTCCAACTGTTTTTTGACTCAGAAATTCAATCATGTCGGCTGAAGGTTCTTGTAGCTTCAATTGAGGAGGTGAAGAGGCTTCTACAAGCTTCCATTGGACCACCAAGATCTAGAAAATTCCAGCAGGTTTCCTCCTTAATTTTCTGTTTTTTTAGATGTATTTTTCAACAATTCTCCACCTCGGTGAAGATTTCACAAATCTGAGCCAACCACAACAAACACGAACAAATAAATGTAAGCTCTCCAAAACACGGTCACATGCTTCAACTCTTCAAACACGTATGCGCCATACGCCCGAAGGTGCCATACACCAAAACATGCTCAAACTAACAAACCAACTCCACCTTGATTAGGATGGAGTCTCAAACCAGACTTTCCAGAAATACAATGTTCACAACATCCATGTCGTACATTTTCAATCAAACGTTTCTTCAACAACTCATGTAGAACCTTCTCACCTTTACTACTTGCACGCAAATGCCAAACTCTTGAGGTTTCCTTACAAACATCCTTGGAGCTATCAGTAACTCCACCAGAAACAACATCTACAGGGCCTTCAACAACACAAGTTGCTTCACCAAATTCAACTTTACAATTACTTGTAATTGTACTCCCTTGCAAGAAGTACAAGTTACCTTCCGAACTGCTTTCAAAACCACCATTGCACCAGAAACGACCTTTAGAGCTCCACCATTTACCATATTGTAACATTTGGACTCTAAAGCACTTCTATGCAACTTCAACTTGATTTTACCTATTCATGCAATTTTACATTCATCATTGTTGCCCATATGGATAACACCACCATCCATCTATCTAAAGTTAGAGAACCAGTCCCTACGGGGACACATGAGATTGGTAGAACCCGAATCAAGTAGCCACTCATCATAATGACTCACTAATTCTGAAGTTGCAATCAACGAATACGCATCTTCCTCATCCTCATCTTCATCCAAATTGTGCACCACATTCGCATTTGACCTTTTTCTTTTCCTTTTCAATTGCAGCTTTCAGTTTCTCACGGTTAATCTTCCAATGGCTCTACTCATGACAGTAGGCACATTCATCATTCGACAAAAACCTTATGTCTACGTATCTTCTCTTGACTGTGATCTTCCTCTATTACCATTATTTCTCTTTTCAGATCTTCCCCTCGCTACCAATACTTCAGACGTTGCATCCATATGGACTTTGAGATCCTTCCTCCTGAACTCGTAATTGAACAACGCTATAGCCACCTCATCATAACTCAATTCTTCTTTTCCCGTTAACAAAGTCGTAATGAGGTGTTCATTAACAAAGTCGCAACGAGGTGTTCATACTCTTCTAAAAGGGAATTCAAAAGGCACAAGGCCTTATAATTCTCTGGAACATCTTCTTCCAAATTCAATAGGTCGATAATAAGCCTATTGAACTCATCCAAATGTTCTGACAACGTGATCTCGGGTCTCATGTTCATCTGAAAAAGTTGCTTCGTGAGGAAGAGCTTATTTTGGATGCTCTTCGTCATGTATTTGTCTTCCAACTTTTTTCAAAGTACTTTAGCAGAGTTTTCCTTCATAACGAAGTATTTTTTTCTTTTTCGCTATACACAATCTTATTGACTCGCATGCTTGCCGATTCAACTTGTTCTATTCTTTTTCCCTCATGTTCTCCGGCTTGTCTCCTAAAGCATACTCCAAGTTCTCTTTTGCCAACACATCCAAAACTTCTCATTGCCACATTCCAAAGTTATTCTTTCCATTGAATTTCTCAACATCAAATTTACCGACTGTAGCGGTAACCATCTTTGATCTAGAGCTTGATGGATCTGACATACTTTTTACCAACCACCGATGCACGCAACTTCAAATGAACCCAAAGAACTAACCCTCGGCTCTAGTACCAATTTGTTGCGCGAGGAAGCGTTACAAATACTGAAATGCGAAGTTAACAAACGAATACATCAAATACCAGAGACAAATAAATTTATGTGGTTCGACAATTTGCTTACGTCCACGGGCAAAGAGAACAACTTTACTAGTGAAATCGAAAAAATACAACTAGAGAGAGCTACACAACGTCAATGATATTACACATACACGTGTCTAAACGAAACCACACAGATACGCAGGGTGCATATATCACAACAAACAAAACAAAATAACTCTCTTTCTCTCTCCTCTCACCTCCCCGCCTTCCTTCTCTCTCACAGATTCATACCCACAAAGGGGAAAACAAACCCTAGCAACTCACACAACTCAATTGGAGGATGGATGAAGAAATGGAAACACATCCTTCTTTTATAGCGTGAATAGGTGCTGGTGGAGGGCGGTGGAAACCCTTCCACCTCATTATCTTATCTTCTACTTCCAATTGTTCTTTGACTCAGAAGTTCAAAAATTTATGTTGCTTCATCAACAAGATTTTTCAATCATGTCGGCTGAAGGTTCTTGTAGCTTCAATTGAGGAGGTAAAAAGGCTTATTCAAACTTCCATTGCACCACCAAGATCCAGCAAATTCCAAAAGGTTTCCTCTTTAACTCTTTTTTTTTAGATCTGTTTTTCAACATCTTCAACTTTGGCTGAAATGAAAGGCAGGCCTTCAGAGGTTTTTCCTTACGCTTATGTTCTCTTGGATTGTGAGGTAACACATCATCTTCAGTAATGTCATTCAAATGTTGGTTTTTTTTTTTTTTTTTTTTTTTATATATGATGATACATCAAAATAGACCGTCTTCATAGCCATACACGTGGCAGAAAATATCCATCACGAGTATCTGACATCCCATTTACTAGGCCAGTTCGTAAAACCCAAAATGGTTAAAACCAATCATAAAGGCCCAAACATGACCCATTAAAGGAAGACGTAATGGAAGCCCAAATCCAAGCTTGCATGAATCAAAGCCGAAATTCAAGCCCAATACGAGTTCTCTTATAAACGTTGCACAAAAAGAATCATGGAGGGAGTTACGCCTCCACGGACGCATCTCCATAAAGGAGGAGACTGTTACAAGAAACATCTATTTCCGTTGCGCCTCACATGCTTAAGTCACACTGAGAATTAACCGCGACCATTATAAAAGGTAAAATGAACATTCGACAAAGGTATGCAACTTTAACTGAGTGTTGTCCAAATTTATTTCCTTCTTCAAACATAGTATCTGACGTAAGCATCGGAGTGCTTCTTGCAGTCTAACATCTGTTTTGCTGGTCAAACTCTCAAAAGGACGAGATATGGACGCATCAAATATCAATATAGAAAATTGTTTTAGGTTCCCCATAGTTGAAGGAACTGAAGTATTGAAAGAATTGAAACCCCAATTGGTCACAAATTTCTATTGTACAATACAAAATTTGTGGAAACAATGAACCTTACAAATTCAAAAGGTGCAACTCAGCGAAATCTCCAAGTTCTTCTGATATCACTACACCACAAATCCTCATTTATAGCATGCCAAAACCACTATAACTGGATAAGATAGTGTTGTCAGACACGTTGTGTCAGCCCACACTATTATAAGTCTGACTCTATGATAACATTTTTGGAATGCTATTAAAAGTGTTCTTTTAACAGCATTTTTAAACGTTATTGTAACACTTTTATAGCACTTAGAAGATGTTGTTGTATAGTGTTGAACGTTGTTATAACATTTTCCATAGCGTTTAAAAAATGTTATTACATATTTTTATATAGCTTTTTTAGAGTGCTATAAAATTAGTTAGCATAACACTTAAAAAATACTATTAAAAGTGTATGCCAATTTCTTTACCCATTATTTTAGCTATGTTGGTATCATTTGCAATGTTTTAACTGCTATTAAAAGTGCATCAGTAAATAGAATCCGACCATGTAAGAAAATTCTCATTTATAAAATAATCATACTAGTTTAATATAAGGTAGAAACATAAGTACAATGACAAACTAAATAAATCTCATTAGTTATTACATAACATGAAAATGTCATTTCTTCAAAGTACATAGAATCTTTTTTCCATTCACTCTTCTTCTTCATCTTTTTCATCTTCTTCTTCATCTTTCCAAATAAACATAAGGTTCATTGTTGTTCTATTTCATAAATTGATCATAACTCACTGGCATTGCATTCCCTCCCCACCCAAGTGAGGGTACTCCAAATTGATAGTTGTTCTGCAAAACTCCCAAAACAAAATAAAATAGTAATTCAGATAAAAAACTAATCTTATGGTGTCTGTAATCTCCACTGAGACTCGAGACCGACCTTTGAGTTCTATGGCTTCTAAGGGAAATACCCATTTTAATATTTAGAGATGTTTACCTTTGTGATTCTCGAATCTTGGATCTTGAAAGGTATCTGGCATTTCCAGCATCACGCCTATGTGGTTCATCCTTTATTCTTAGACTGGGTTCGCCTTTCGTTCCATTGATACTGTAGATCTAGCATATATCCACCACTATGCCTATCCCATGTGTTTGAACAAAAATTGTACAGTTCATCAACAATACTTTCTTTAGGTAGCAAAAGAATTTCTCAAAGCTTGCACTCTCCAAAAGATAATGCACTACGTATCGGATAGAAAATGCGTGCACTCAAATGATGGACACTATTAGCTGACTAACCATTGAGACAAAATATTAAGTAACATGGATTTCTAGGAAAGGAAGATAATGAAGATAATCAAACAGAATATGTAAGTAATGCACTGAGAAAACAATCAAGTCAGCACAAGCACAATCATAAATCTCTGAAAGTTGTCTCAACCTAAGCCTCTAGGTCATATAGATTAGAGCATCCATGATGTCAAGATGAGAAATGGTTGAAAATGCATATTTATTCGTTTTGGATGGCTAAAAGAGAAGCCCGCTAGTAGCAGCCAAGGTTGCTATAATTCACTACACCACAAATGTTTATTCATAGCGTTTCAAAAATGCTATTGTAGGATATCATAGCGTTTTAGTAAACGTTGTGTCTGCCATAGCTATAATATGTATTGGGTTATTTATAACGTTTAAGAAATGCTATTGTAAGTAGACCATTTATAGCGTTTTTCAAGTGCTATTAATTAGCTTGTAATAGCGTTTTAAAAACGCTATGGTTAAACCTGTAATAGCGTGTAAAAGGTGTTATTGTTTAGCTTGTGACAGCGCTTAAGAAATGTTATTTTCTAGTTACCAATAGCGTTTCTGAAACGCTATTGTCTTCCCTTGCGTAGCATTTAACAAATGCTATTGTATTAGTTTCTATAACGTTTCTCAAGTCCCTTTTTTTCTATATCACTCATCAAGTGCTACCAAATGACTTTTTATAACACTGATTTTTTCAACCATAGAAGATAATATTGCATATATTATATGTAAAACATCCAAATTATCCAAAAATAGATATTAATCATCTCATAAACATACGAACTACCATCACGATTTGAATACAATACAATAAAAATATTATCTCAATGACAACATTTGTCTCAAATGTACTACACTATATCTCAATGAAAATTAATCTCTTCACTCCCACCATAACATGAATTTGACATAAAGTTGCTGGGCAGTCTCATACTCGCACCGTGGTGATTGTAGAAACAATAATTCCTTATTGATGTCAATAAAAGTACTTATAAAACACATTTCAGGCACCTACAAAACCAAATTTAGAAGAGTTTAAAACTTGAAGGATAATCATTTTGCACCATCATTAGATTATCAATTTGAGCCTACAAAAAATAAATAAATACCACCCAATGCACAACAAGCCATACCCAATCCACAAACCATAACCGGCCCTTCAAAACCCCTGCACGCCCCTTCCCAAATGTTGTTCCAATACCACCCAATCTCCTGCCATCATAGCAAGTAACCAGGCAAGCACCTTCCAGCTGAACAGACCCCAAATCATGCCCATATTGCTTCCTAATTTTTTCAAGAAAAAACACAACAAAATAACCACCAAATGCCCCAAGTAAGACACCCAAAATGCATCAATACAACACCCAAAACAGAGTATACTTTCTCTGTTATGTACCCTGTATAAGCTGTAGGAAAAACAAAACCAATATACTCTAAAACGGTAGTCAAGAAAAGCCCCTTAATTGATTTCCTTACTCGTGTACACACTACAGTTTCAAATAACATAATCATGCATGTGAATGAATGAATTTTGTAATGTAATTAATTTCCTATCTATGATCAAGGAAAAAGCTTTTATTATATGCATGCTTCATTTGGAAAGAACATCAGATAGTATGAAAGAATTAATGTGATAAGAAAAACCAAATCCGACAAATATGCCCTGAGAAGAATTACTCTATAACTTAAAGAAAAATTTTCATCTTCAGTGACAGCAAAACAATTCATATCCCCTCAATGACAACAAAACTTTATATTATATGGATGCTTTATATAGGCAAAAGAATTCCTATCATCCACTTTCAGTTAGAATATGCATATTTAGTCATCGATTAGACTTTATATATCCCATCCCCTAAATGATAACAAAACAATTCATGTCCAGCAAAACAAGACATAGCTATCTGCAAACTCCTTAAATTTTCCAGTGATTTCAGCCATGTTGTGATAGGAAAGTGAGGAAGGACTTCTTTAGCAAATGCAAAGCAAAATCTTATCAATTGAAAAGATCATCCAAAATGCTTGCTGAGTGCAATCCACCTAATGAAATAGATTTGCAACTTAACAAGAATTGATGACATGCAGTAGGTAAACAATTGAAGACTTTGGCTGCAATCTTCTCCAAAATAGCTCAAGTATATTAAAATAACTAGAACCACTAAAGTGATTGAGATGCAATCTTCTCCAAAATAGCTCAAGTCCCTAGACAAAATTTACGACTCCACCAATAAAACATGTAAAACGTCCTACCATATGCAACCCCTAACCTTGATGAAATCCTTGCTTTATTGAAATATATCTAATCCAATTAAATAAAAATTTAATATATATGAAAGAATAATGACATCCAAGTGACGAGGAAATATTAAAAAAAACAAAAAAAATGATTGCTGAAAAAAGAACGACTTTCAGTTTTAACAACTTCATGAAAAGAAAAACTTCAAATTTGACCAATTATAAAGTAGATAATCTAGGATACCTCATGGATAGTCGTGTCTTTTGCAGCTACAACATTAGAATCCAGATATAGAGGTTGCCCATAAGTATAGAAATCCATGATTGCTGCAAATATTTCAGGCTTGAGAAAAACCCAAGAAGCTTCGTCTGACTTTGTCACAGATACAGAATCTGATCTGAAGAACACCCGAGTAACGTCAGTTCTATTGTAAGTTTGATTAAGCGATAATCCTTGCCCATGCTACATTCCCTTTCACATGCTAGTTCGGTTCCATGAAGGCACCATAGCATACAGAGTGAGGGAGTTGGATAAAATGGTCAGAAATGGATCCACATGGAAGCAAAACTATTAATGCAACACCTTCCATCACCACAGACATTTACCCACACTCTGAATTTTCTTAAGGAGCGATTTTTTATACAATGCAAGAGTATATGAGGTTTGTTTCTGTTGCAATCAAATGCATAGAACTGTCATCAATATGGTTGCCTTCATCAATCAAATAAATCGTTAACCAACCCCAAACTAAATTAAAATAATCACTCAACTAAATTACTTAATTTCATACTCCATCTCATATATACTAATTCTCAAGTAAGCTAAATTATTTAATTTCACCCTCCATCTCGGGATCATGCAGATGACCATCTATTTTGTCACTGACTTCTGAACTAATTTAAGCATCAAATGGATAAAAAAACAAAAATCTCAAATAATAGTGGATTCAAACTCTGCAAACTGAACAAATAAAAACCCAACAATGAAAGAAAATGAATAAAGCCGAAATCACAAATATAGATACTTACTTTGTTTGAGAAAATAGCTTGTTTATGTCTTCCTTTTCCTTATATCTCCCTGGAAAATCAAACCATAATCAACCAAATAACACAAAACCCATTAAAAAACAATAATGAAAGATGTGGATGATCAAAATATGATCTCTGAATCAATTAATCAATAAAACTGAAATAAAGGGTACTCAACACAGCGGATAGGATTCAATTGGGAGGTTTCCTCTTAAACTCCTTGAAAATAACACAAACCAATCATTAAGGGGAGGGGGGGGGGGGGGGGGGGGAGGGGGGGAATAGAGACAGAGCACTAACCCAGTGGAGAAGTAGTTGAGAAGATGAGAAGATGAACCAAACCTTTGAACCTGAATCAACTGGAGGTTTGGAGTCTTAGAACCTTTGAACCTGAATCTCGAGAGAGAATAAATAACAAGATGTGCATGAACAATCCACTTTCAGTCCATTAATATAAGTCTAAGTCTAACCTTGAACTTGCATGGCATCAGGAGCACCTTTCTTCGAAGCCAAATCCAAGGACTTCTGACATGAAACATAGTATCTATGGCATTTGCAGAGATCACTAACCTTTCTTGCCTTTATTTCATTATTTAGCCACGCAAGAAGCTCATTTATGTTCTTCCCCGTAACACTAGTCATGTCCTAAAAGGTATACAAATAATAAGAAATCAATGGTATGTTAATTTTCCGGTCATGGTTTGTTTTCATACTTATAAAAAATAAAAATATCATACCGGAAGATGGAACTGTCGATATTCTAGGTAGGTGCTTCTGTAGTTCAGACTGAGCACAGCTCTCTGTGCCCACGTGCTCTGCCTATTCCAATTCCTTTTCTACTATAGCAATGAAGCGCCTCACAGATCAAGTGATTGCTCATACTTGGATTTTTCCAGTGCCCGCAAAACATTGATACAAGGAAAAACACCCTCCATCCCGAGATCATGCAGATGACCATCTATTTTGTCACTGACTTCTGAACTAATAAACCCATCCTCCAATTAAGCATCAAATGGATAAAGAACAAAAACCTCAAATAATAGTGGATTCAAACCTTGCAAACTAAGCAAATAAAACCCAACAATGAAAGAAAATGAACAAAACCTAAAACACAAATATAGATACTTACTTTGTTTGAGAAAATAGCTTGTTTATGTCTTCCCTTTTCCTTATATCTCCCTGCAAAATCAAACCATAATCAACCAAATAACACAAAACCCATTAAAAAAACAACAAACGAAAGATGTGGATGATTAATCAATTAAACTGAAATAAAAGGGTACTCAACACAGCGGATAGGATTCAATTGAGAGGTTTCCTCTTAAACTCCTTGAAAATAACACAAACCAATCATTAAAGGGGGAAAAAATAGAGACAGAGCACTAACCCAGTGGAGAAGTAGTTGAGAAGATGAGAAGATGAACCAAACCTTTGAACCTGAATCAACTGGAGGTTTGGAGTCTCATAACCTTTGAACCTGAATCTCGAGAGAGAAGAAATAACAAGATGTGCATGAACAGTCGACTTTCAATCAATTAATCTAAGTCTGAGTCTAACCTTGAACTTGCAAGGCATCAGGAGCACCTTTCTTCAAAGCCAAATCCAAGGACTTCTGACATGAAACATAGTATCTATGGCATTTGCAACGATCACTAACCTTTTTTGCCCTTATTTCGTTCTTTAGACATCGCAAGAAGCTCATTTATGTTCTTCCCCGTAACACTAGTCATGTCCTAAAAGGTATACAAATAATAAAAAATCAATGGTATGTTAATTTTCAGGTCATGGTTTGTTTTCATACTTATAAAAAATAAAAATATCATACCGGAAGATGGAACTGTGTATATTTTAGGTAGGTGCTTCTGTAGTTAAGACTCAGCACAACTCTCTGTGCCCACATGCTCTGCCAATTCCAATTCCTTTTCTACTATAGCAATGAAGCGCCTCACAGATCAAGTGATTGCTCATACTTGGATTTTTCGAGTGCCTGCAAAACATTGATACAAGGGAAAATAAGACAAAGAACATAAGGTATGCTAGTAGTGTTAGTTAGAATAGATGCAAATAACCATAAGACCCAAACTAATAAACCATACCATGTGACCATGAAAGAGACCAGTGGTGAAAAAAATTTAAATAAAAGCATAAAAACTAGCAAACAAAAGATAACAAGTATATTCTTATTTTTAGTTTTTCAGAAGTGGGCATGTACGAGATTTCCTACTCTTATAATGTAATTGAGCAACATGAACGAAAACAAATATAGGTGGCCAACATAAGCTGATTTTATCCTTGGGTTTATTAGATTGCAACATTTCCCTGGAACAAAATTCCTTGACACATATCAAAAGCCTGTTGTCCTGAAAAAAAAAAATTTCCCTAAGCCACCTCCTCCCAGAAACCCACAATTCAGTAAAAGCATCTCCAATGGTAGGTACTGCAAAAGCAGAGTTTTTGTGCCAGAAACCCAAAAACCATCTCCAATAGGTAGCCTAACAACACACTTGCATAAGTTGTCAATCAGCTGGTCCATATCATCAATGCGAGGGAAATACTCACAGCTCATGAATTTTGTCGGTGATAGGCAAAATTCTAGTTAAATCTTATAGTTTTTATCTGCTTTTGTTCTTATATTTGTTTGAAACCTCCCTTTAAACCATCTCCATTCTCCATTCTCCAGTCTACAACTGCAAAATGCATTGTTCTCATACTATAAAATTGGTTGTCAACATCTCGTGCATGGAAGTGAATTTAGAGAAATATCAGAAATCAAATCTATGAGTCGAATAAAGAATACATAGTAAGAAAAAGAAATTGAAAGACATAACCTTTTCTTCGACAACGTATCTGCAGATCACATTACTTTTGGTTTAATATAATTCTTTTCATCCATCATTTTTACAATTCACATTGTGTAACGACCCGATCCACAGAGTACTATATTGTCCGCTTTGGGCCCAAGGCCCGCACAGCTTTAAAACGCATAGTACTTTGTAGATCCAAACTCGTACATATATAGCACATCCCCTTCCCTCACCTAGGTGATGTGGGACTATAATCTCCCCTTGGTAGCTCGCCCAACCCCTATTGGGATCCACGGGCCTGTTGGGCTTCACCATCACGGGCCTTTCCCTCACCCTCACCCTCCCCCTCCCCCTCAGGTCCGCCCACACAAGGGTATCACAGTCCACTCCCCTAAGGGAGCCCAACGTCCCCGTTGGCACACTTTCGGCTAGGTCCGGCTCTGATACCATTCTGTAACGACCCGATCCACAGAGTACTATATTGTCCGCTTTGGGCCCAAGGCCCGCACGGCTTTAAAACGCATAGTACTTTGTAGATCCAAACTCATACATATATAACACATCTCTTTTCCTCACCTAGGCGATGTGGGACTATAATCTCCCCTTGGTAGCTAGCCCAACCCCTATTGGGATCCATGAGCCTGTTGGGCTTCGCCATCACGGGCCTTTCCCTTACCCTCCCCCTCAGGTCCGCCCGCACAAGGGTATCACACATTGTAAATCTACAAATTAACATGCGTTTAAGATCACAAGTTAACCCAACTTATGCCCTACAGTATCCATAGGATATCAAATAAAAAACTTGGAACACTAGCGCAGAACACTAAATCTTTTTGAAATGAAGAGCCCATACAAACAATGCCTGATTTTGGGATGTTTACTTATGGCCGCCTAGAGGAGGCATGAGCCCAAAGTCCCTATCACACTCCCATTTTTAATCATTGTCTCTTTAATTCAAATGCTTTCAGTAAGTTCCATAGTAGAAATTCCAAGACATCTTGATCTAATTATTCACTGTAATACATGACAGTTAGCATGGTTAATACAAAAGACTATGCTATTGTACAAAAGTACAACAATAATGAAAATATACCATATTTATACTTAGTACTTTGCAAAAAATGATTCACATGAAAAGGGGTTGCTTTGTTGAGCTAGAATGATTCCATCAACAAAACAAACCTTACAAATTCCTCATCAACTTCCATACTCTTCTCTAATACATCTCCAGTAGCAAGAAGAATCCAACCCAAACCCCCACAACAATAACAATAACAATAACAATAACAATAACAATAACAGTAATCATAATGAGAAAAGGGGGTGGGGAAGGGGTTGATTCTTAGTAGGTTCTCTCAACTTACTCTACTGTCTTTTTGTGCCTTCTCCAATGTTTTGCCTAATCAATCAAGAAAAAGATGATAGGATGAACTTTTACATAAAAAGAAGAATCTCACCTGAATTGAAGTCAAACAGTGAGCAGCTCTGATTGCCCATGATGCAAGCATGCACCTGACCTAAGTTGTACACCAACAAAGCATCAACTTGTTATGCACCTTATGATGATAAAAATACAAATTCAATAAACAATGCAGAAATGTTATATATCATTCAAAAAGTTAAAAGAAAGAAACATACGTCGACTCCTCGAAGGAATATATGCAAAACTCGTACATAACTTGGTGAGCTGAAATTGGGTGTTGTGTTGGGAATGTTGCAGCTCCAAGGACATCATTGTGCAACTATGGCTACAAACCACAATCAACTTCCATATGAGGAAGCATACATGCAAAGCAAGCTGCTAAAAATCTCCCACAAGGTGAGAAATGGGAACCCATCTCACTGCAATTATAAGATGAACATGTCAGAGTTCAAATAGATGAGCACTTAGATCTTGAATAAACAAGAACTCAATAACAAAAATTAATTACTACAGTATCTGAGTTCCATTGCAAACTATACGCACAACTAATAAAAAAACAGAAATATCAGTTAGCATCATTAAAATTACACAAGTCTTTTGTACAATCTAGTATACAACTGGAACATTTCATCAAACACCTAGTGATCAACAAGAGATGATCTAGAAAGAGATCAACCTATTTTGAAGATGCTCAAGTCATGATAAGATTCATAGATGATCTAAATAGTTAAGAATGCATAGTCCAATGCAACCACTGAATTGAGTAACTAAGTGACAGGGGACATATGGAGGAACATTCATTTTACCAGAAAAAATAACTTCATAGATACATAGAACTTGTCCTACTACAAACAACAGAGATATAGATAGCCAAATTCTCAACTCATAAAATGAAGCTCCTCAACAACACGACCTGATCAATTAACAGATCTATTGAGAACACCGCCTGACCGATAGATTAGAAAATCTGATCGTTCTCTCGAAACGAGGGGGATCAGAACATAAAGAAGATTTGGAGAAGATGTAAAGAAGAAGAAGAAGAAGAACTGAAGGAGAAGAAGAAGAAAAATTGAAGAAGTGAAGAAGATGTGAAGATGTGAAGAAGAAGAAGAAGAACTGAAGATGTGAAGAAGAAGAAGAAGTGGAGAAGAGGCGAGCAGCTCAGGGGAGAGCTAGCACAGGGAGAGGGTGTATCGAACTCTCCAATTTTAGGTTTAGACTGAAATTTGGGGGAGAAGGGAGATAAGGTCGAGCTAAAAATTATTTTTGAGGGCGCAAAGAAAGCCCGCCAAATTAGATAGCATTTTTTTATTTTTAAAGATTAAAATTTTACTTTTATAGCAAAATTGTAAAAAATGCAGGATATGTGGTGTAGTGATTGCAATCTGTGTGCAACCCTGACGAATGTGTAATTTGAATAGCAGGGTGTTTGTTCAAGCAAAATTGCACTTGATTTCCATCATAGTTTGCTACGAAGTCCCTTAACACAAATGTTTATGATATACATTTCTTTATGGATGACATGGTACTTGCATACATTATTCAAGGAGGTGAGATCAAACAATATCTACACGAGAGAAATATTTTTTGTAGAAAAGATGAAGTGTATACAAAAGCATCAATGAGTTTTTCAAAAAGGTTGTTTGACACAAAATACCTTTATTCACAAAAAGGTTGAGTGGATCGATGATGTTCAAATGCTTGGTAAAAATAGCGTTAGTCACAGGCATTTCCCCTGGAACCGAGAACAAGTTCAAAATTTTCCTTAGACGCTCTTCACTAAGCAAAAGCTCACCCCAAGTGTTTTGTGGTTTCTTTACTGCATTAACACACATAAATACATTTAAAAGAAAATTGGGATGTAGAGTACGAAAAACAGGGAAAAAAAAAGTATTCTTATATCAAATAATCAAAACACCAACTGGTTTGAGAAACACAAGCGTTAAGAAGAAAATAAATAATTAAATTTATAAATAACCGTGTGTGTATATATATAATGTATAGCTAGGGGTGCAACTTGGTGGTCCAATGCAAACCTTGGGTCGGGGTACTAGCAACCTGAGTAACCTGGACACCATATAAAATTGATACTTTGTAAATAGTTAATGGAATTTTGATTGAAAATTCCTAGCATTTTGTGTAAAGGAGCGACTTAGATGGGCCGACCGTTTAACCCATGGGTTGATTTGAACAGGCTCAGTTTTCGGTTGGGAATGGGCAGATCCCCTAACCAAGCCGAGTTGCACTCCCATATAAAATGATACCATAAAATTAGCCTTGCACGAGAAGAGTCGCTTACCTACTATTTCAGGCAGAGAAGATATGCAGACTGGACCACCCAAACTTATGCAGTATTGATTCCAATTAAAATTGTTGTAATAGTCCAAGAATCGGTATTGAGCCTTTTGAACAAAACATATTATTTGAATAAACCTTGTTACATGTTCGTGATTATGCTTTTTGTAAAAAACGTTAGGTGTAGGACTTACCGCCAATGGTCCACTTAAAGATGAGTAGAAGAACTGGAAGATGTACATGGCCAAGATCTCTAGCGCATATGTGGAGATGAGACCATGATAAGCACCAAGAATGCGGCTTTCATAATAGCACCATGATTTGATCAAGATGACGCTCCGCTGGAATAGATGGTCTTTGCTAATAAGAAAGTCCATCTGCAAACATAATCTTAAATAAGAAAGTCCATCTGCAAACATAATCTTAATCATCATATGCATGTTAGAACTCAAAGAAAGCCATGGTTGGTTTCAGTTTGAAGATTCCATACATTCAGTGAAATGTAGGACCTTTATCTTACATGTTCAATAAAACCTAATTTACAAAGTCTGCCTAATTGATCGATGAGATGTCCACAAAAATGTTTCGCACAATGCACTTGATCAGTTTGACCTATCCACGAAAATCCTGAATGGTGCAGTGAGCAAAGAGTCTAGGTGGGAAAGCATTTGCTAGAAAAAAAGGACTAGTTGGCAAAAAACATAGGAAAATAAATAAAAAATTTAAAAAAACAAATGGCGAGATAGGAATTCCTATTATTAAATATTTATTTTTCCCAGAGTTAGAGAAGTACTAAGTACTTGTTAGTTGGTTTAGGTTGTAAAGTTAGATAGCTCTCTTATCAGTTTGGCCTATAAATAGGGATGAGGTAAGCATTAGGAACCCAATTTTAATGAATGGTAATAAGTTCATTTAAGTTTCACTTTGTTCTAGCACATTTAAATCTGATCTAGGTGATGATCATTTTAGATCTAATCTTGCTAGTTTGAATGGTAAAGTTTGGGTCTCCACATACGAATTGCAACAAAATTAGATCCAATTTGCGACTTTTGGTGGAGCCTTTGGTTGGTAACATGAATCAGTTCTCCATCTCATAGAAATTTGGAGTCTCTAAGCCCAACTTGATGAGTATTGACAGTCAAGGTGCCTGATGTAATCTACGACCCAAACAAGATAAATAGATAGGCATTTTCCAAAAAAAAAAAAGTATGAAATAAACTTTTTGAAAAATTGATGCTTATATTGCCTTAAAATATTTTATATTATAAACAATCAGAAGAAATCATAACAAATTACTTCAGTCCAAATTCTGGACAAAACAACAACATCAAAATACTACCAGTATCACTACTAAACTATATCCCAAAGATTAAAAAAAAAAAAAAAATCTCAGATAAAAGTAAAAGAATGGAGTTTAACCTTCGCATTGATGTATTGGATGTCGATCCACTCGAAACTCTGTAGGATTATTCTGCTTTTCTCATTCAAGGACAACAAGAATATTGTTGGCTAAAGCATGTTCCTTGTTTTGACTACAAATTATAGTTAAATCAATATCTCCATCAGGAAGATATGTATTGGTGTGGGGGGTGCCCAAATAAGAATACATGTAGAAAGAATATTTAGAACAAATTACTTCAGTCCAAATTCTGGACAAAACAACAACAAGCACATTTTGCTATTTATAAATTTTATAAGATAAAATTATTAACAGTGTGACTAAATATTTGAAAATACATAGATTCAAACTTGAACCACAAGACACCATTAATTGATGAGAAATATAGCATGCGTTTAACATGCTTTATGCTAACACATGATGATCCAACATGCCCTACTAGGTCTCCTAACTGGTGTGTTATTATTTCCACAATACCTTTAGAGCTACATGATATGTGCAGACCATCACCCCTGAAGGAAACCTGGATAAGTTATCTTTTGCTCAAACTAATAGAACATATCTTTGTACATATTCCACTCAGTCTAGAACACCCGCTCAGCTATATCTTAAAATCTCACAGGGTTGTGTAACATTCTTATAGATCAATCCCACGTCAAAAACATAAGAGAAGTGTCTCATTGAGAAATCAAAACCTTGGGAGAGCCCCCCTACCCCCCCAAAAAAAAAATTCTCAAATTTTGTTTTTTGATGGTTATAAGCTAATAATCAACTACTGAATGTGTTACCAAGCATAACTGAAAATCAAAAACTACAAAAGGACATTCGCATAATTAAAACAGATCATACTATCTTGAGTCTCCATGAAGAGAATAAAGCACCTGCATCAATCAAATTCAAAATACTAAACAGCCAAAAAAATTCACCTCGTTGTGGAGATAACCTTTAATTTAGCTTCTTCAACATGTATGTATTTAACCAATATGAGAAAGAACTCTTCACCTAGTTGCTCCTTAAGCGGGGTCAGACCTACCAATATTCCATATCCCCCTAACTCGAACATGTAAAAAGGGAGGTGGAAGGAGCACCATCGAGCAGGGCAGAGACATGTTCATCCTTGCCTGTCGCATGGATGATTTCTTCCATGACTTCATTCCATTCATCAATAGACGCAACATCTGTAGTCGGATCAGGGTGCATAGCGAGTCCCCTCTTGCTCTGCGAACTCTCTCCACAAGGGCATACGGAGGGATTTTTTTTTTTTAAAATCACAACAAATTTCATTTTAAAAAAATACGGGAATCAAAACAAAAGCAAGATCGAACCATGAATAGACGAGAATCAAGCCAAACCGACTTGTTGAAGCACTTGATTGCAATGAACCGATCGTTATCAAGCTTTCCTTTGTAAACCAAATTCGGAGCCTTCTCTCCTTGCATGGAGACGATGTTAGTGGCAGAGAAGCCAGAAGTGGCGGCCTTGAGCTGCTCAAATGTGTACTCAGTGAATCCAGGCATAGAGTCCTTCTCATATTTACCTCCATTTTTAGAGCTGTAGAATACATGTAGAAAGAATATTTTTCTATTTATAAAGAATACATTTCAAGAAACTTACCAATATCAGAGTCAAGGTCGGTAGGTTTATATGAGATTGCCACCAACAGATAGCGTATTTGGAAGAATTGTCTCCCATTGCATCTGTCACAAACGTGACTTCTAGATTCAAATGAACAAGTAAAGAGGAAAGAACTTGTTTGAACTTGAAAAAAGGGAAAAAACACTTTCTGCTTTGGGTTAACGCAAACAAGTCTCCTACTACAATTTTCTTCTCTACTTTTCATTTCATCTTCTCCTTCTCTATTTAAACACACAGGTAGCAACAAAATTTCAAATGGGACCAATCAACTTATAACATGTGTTGGTCCACAATTTTACCCTTCTATTTTAATCTTTTGCAATTTGAATATGCCCTATTTTTTGCTCCACTTTTACTGTTGATCTTCGTTCCCACCTTTTGATTTGGGGATGTGACATTACCTTCCCCTACGAAAGCATCCTTGTCCTCAAGGATGAAAGTCGGAGAACATTGCGCGAATATTTGTCTAGTCCTCCCATGTCGCATCTTGAGGAGACGAATTGGACCAATGGATGAGGACCTGAGTGATGGCATGATTGTGGCAGAGAATCAGTCTGTGAGCTAACACAGTCGTTGGTTCAGCTCGGAATTTACCAAACTTTTCAACCAGTGGTAGCAATGGAGATTGAATCACAGTGTCGCCCAATTTCTTCTTCAGCTGGGACGTGTGAAAAACAGGGTGCACTTTCAAATTTGTGGGAAGCTATAACCTGTATGCAACCGGTCCTATTCATTCGATAATCATGAAAGGACCACATAATCGAGCCGAAACTTTGATTCCGACGAAGCTGAACTGATGTTTGCCGATATGGTTGGAGCTTTAAATAGACCCAGTCACCGATGGAGAATTTTCTCTCTGTGCGATGTTTGTCGGCGTACATTTTCATACTTTCCTGGGCCCATTGTAGCTTCTCCTTAACAATGGACAGCATGTGTTCTTTTTCCATTAAAATTTGATGAACCTCAGGTAGGGGTGGGCACGGGACGGGATGGGACGAGATAGACCCATCCCTATCCTATCCCGTTCATACGGGATCGGGACGGGACGGGATGAGATCCATCCCGACCTCGTCCCATCCCAAACGGGTTCGGGACGGGATCAGCGTGTTTCAAATTGACCATGCAATTTTAATAACTAAAATAGATCTTCAGCAAATTGCATGTTCACACATAACCATGCTGAAAATGAAATAATAAACCAAAATGCAATCAACTAAACATAATGTAACCTATGCCATAATAAGCACAGCTGTCATTGGAATCTCTCACAGAGTTTAATTTTCATGCATATCTATCCTTGCAAATGAGATGATACTAGGAACCCATTAAATTGTATTATAGGTTGAGTATCCAAAGTTTTCAATGAAATCGAATGTACCCTAGTTAAATACAATTAAACAAATTGGTCTTCAAATATGAGTTGATAGCCTAACGACATTGAGAATTTTAGATGCTAAAATGTTATATGCATCAGGGAATTTGTATGGGCATCCAAATATTGCAATCCTAAAATAAATAAATAAATAAATAATAAATATTAATAATAAATATTGAAAAATTAGTTTGGGACAGGACGGGATTGGCGGGATTGAAAATCTTCATCCCATCCCATCCCATTCTAGATCGGGACGGGACGGGATCGGGATGGAATTATTCAATCCCATTAAGACCCGAAAAAATCAGGACGGGATCGGGAACGGGATTGTGGGATGGGATGCCCACCCCTAACCTCAGGAGTTGAATTGGTTGGAGTGGGAGGGAGAGAAAACAGGGGTGGTTGATATCCATACAGAGCTTGAAAAGGGTCAATTGCAAGCTGGTATGGTATGAGGTATTGAACCAATATTCGGCCAAATATAACCATTTGGACCAATGAGTGGTGCATCGCCAGTCATACAGTGAATATACGTTTCCAAGCAGGCATTAGTCCCTTCCGTTTGCCCGTTTGTTTGCGAATGGTACGCTGAACTGGGCTGAGAGTGGTACCCAATGTTGTGAATAAGTCCTGCCAAAATGCACTCAAGAATATTTTATCCCTGTCTAAAACAATGGAGCTTGGTAGGCCGTGTAATTTGTATATGTTGTGTAGAAATAAGTCAGCCATTGTTGTTGAAGTGAATGGATGAGTTAAAGGCAAGAAATGGTTATACTTTGTAAGGCGATCGACAACGACCATAATGACTGTGTAATGGTTGGACGGAGGTAATCCTTCAATAAAGTCCATGGACAAGTGTTCCCAAGTTTCGTTTGGGATGGGTAAAGTTTGTAGAAGACCCTCGTATGATGCTTGGTCATTCTTGTTGCGCAAGCATGTATCACAGTCAGTCACATAGGTGAGCACATCTTGTTTCATTTTGGGCCAGAAGAAGTATTGATGGAGGCGTTTGTAGGTGGTGTTGATTCCAGAATGGCCTCCTAGTGCTGAGTTATGTAACTCCTTCATAAGCTGTTGTGCCAATATACAGTACGTTGTGATGTTTAAGGATGCCATTGAACAAAGAGAAAAGAGTTGCAGGGTCAGACTTGATAAGTACCCTTTGGATCAGTTGTTGAGCAAATTTATCCATTGCATAAGATGTTGTGACCTCCTGTATCAATAGTGGGGAAACAAATGTAAGAGCATTGCATTAAGCTTCATCTTCAGTACGTCGAGACAGTGAATCGGCCACTGTGTTATCCACACCCTTTTATAAATATTTCATAATCAAAGTATTTGATACTTGGTGGTCTGTAAAAATAAGGAACTTATAACCAAAGAGGTAGGATCTCCATCTATGTATTGCCATGACTATGGCGAGAAGTTCTTTTTCATAAGTCGAGAGAGCTAGATTTCTTGGGCTAAGTGCTTTACTAAAAAATGCAATGGGCCTCCCATTTTGAGCAAACACTGCTCCTACTCCCTTTGAACAAGCATTAGTTTTTATTAGGACTGGGCAAGTACGGGTAACCGGCCCAAAAACTAATAACCGAAAACCGGCCCGAAAAATTCGGGCCCGTGTTTATGAGAACCGAAACCGGACCGAGTTGACCGGATAATCGAGGTCCCGGTTAACCGAATTACGGGCCGGTTTCGGTTCTGAAAGCAAAAAAAAATATCTACAGTAAAAAAATATATATATATACTGATCATCGTACAATAAATTACAAAAAATTACAGATCATCGTACAATAAAAAAAAATACAGTACAAAAATTACAAAAAAAAAAAAAAATAGAACAAATTAAAAAAAATTACAAAAAAAACATACATTCATCGTAATCAGATCTGATATGATCAAAGATCAGATCTGATCAAGATCTGAGATCAGAGATCAGATCTGATAAAGATCAGATCAAGATCTGAGACCAGATCTGATCAAGATCTGAGATCAGATCAAGATCTGAGACCAGATCTGATCAAGATCTGAGATCAGATCAAGATCTAATCAGATCTGATATGATCAAAGATCAGATCAGAAATCAGATATGATAAAGATCAGATCAGAGATCAGATCTGATAAAGATCAGATCTGAGATCAGATCAAGATCTGATATCAGATCAGATCTGAGATCAAGATCTGAGATCAGATCAGATCTGAGAGGGAGAGGAGCGGTCGATCTTCGCTGTAAGAGGGAGAGGAGCGGTCGATCTTCGCTGTGAGAGGGATGCTTCGCTGGATGCTTCGCTGTGAGAGGGAGAGGAGCGGTCGATGCTTCCCTGTGAGCTGAGAGGGAGAGGAGAGGGAGGCGGTCGAGTCGTTGATTCGCTGTGAGAGGGAGAGGAGAGGGAGGCGGCGGTCGATGCTTCGCGGAGGGACTTCGCTGTGAGAGGGAGAGGAAGCTGTGAGAAGGAGAGGAGAGGGAGAGGTGAGGGAGGGAGGGAGGGACTTCGCTGTGTGAGAGGGAGAGGGAGGAGGCGGTCGATGGGTTTCCATTTTAAGCTATTTAAAATGGGCCGGGCCGGTTAACCGACGGGTTTCAGAAATGGAAACCGAGGCCCGGACCAGAAACTTCGGGCCGGGCCGGGCTTTTACAACCGAAATTTTTTTAATTAATTATTACCGATCCGAACCGACCCGATCGGTCCGGTTGTCGGTTCGGTCCGGGTTTTCGGTCCTAAATGCCCACCCCTAGTTTTTATTGTGAAAGGCATGCTGAAATCTGGAAGAGCTAGAATCGAGGCTGAACACATAGCTTCTTTTAGTTGTAAGACTGTCTTAGTAGTTGAATCCGACAAATAGAAGGAATTTTTCTTGAGTAGATCAGCCAAACGCTGAGCTATTTGGCCGTATTGTTTGATGAATTTCCTGTAGTAGCCCGTTGTAATACCCGCCTAATTAAATAAATATAAAAATTTCTTTTGTAAACCCTAATGTTGATGGATTGTACTCAATTGTATTTGGGCTTGGTTTGGGTTTTCATTAAAATATCGATTAGGGTTCTATTTTGTGAAGTTAGAGGGCGGGTGTTCTCAGAATTTTAGTGGGGGTGAATAACCACCCATAGTATAAAACCATACCCTTCTGTCTTTCTTTTCTTTTGCAAACCCTCTTCTCTTCTTTCTCCCTCTCTTCTTCACAATTTCTTCTTCTCTGGCGGCGCAAGAAATGGTGGCGATATGGTTGTTGATAGGTGGAGGCGATGTGAGGTTGTTGCAGTGGTTTTGAGGCTGTTCCAGGGGTTGTTTCAAGGGAAGGGCTCCGTTTCGATTTCGCGGTTGAGTTTGAGGAGGAGGAAGAGAGTGATCTTGATCAGGGTGCCATGTTAGATTCGTTGATCAACCGTCAAAGCAGAGTATTCAAACTGCCAAGCAGAGAGAAGTTCCTTCACGTCCAACTGTCGCTGCCTCATGTCGTCTGCTTCAGTTCGCTGTCCGAGATGCAGTAGGGACATTAAAGTCATCAAGTTCAAGAAGAGACCTTACTTTAAAGCGTCTTCGGTCTGTGGTTTCTACATCTACTGAAAATTCATATATGGTTGATCAATCTCGATCAGTTGCTAGACTACCAAGTGCAGTGGCAACTGCATTCAAAGCTACAGCTGATGCTGCTGAAGATGTGACTAAGGTTAGATCTTCAGTCAATGTGTTTGATCGATTAGGTCATGGTATGGATGAATCAGGGATAACAAATCAGTTGTCAGACTTTAAAGGAACTGTTGTTGAAGATGCAGAGTATGGAGATTTTGATCAAACACTGGTAGATACTGACTCTAACTATGTTGTTAGAAATGAATACAGCCCAGAATTCGCTGGAAACAGATTGATGTTGGAGAGGGACAGGGTTACTGCCCATGATTCTGCGTCTGATAACGATGCATATGATGATGTAAATAAAGATGCGTATTGTGATGACATTAATAATGATGCATACGATAATGTTAATCCTGTGAAGCACAGGGTTATGGATGCTTCTGAGACTGGCACATCCAGTGGAAACAAGGATGATGATTCTTTGATGGTGCGCTATAATGTGGCTAATGACATGCAGTACAGTGTAGCTAACAACATGAATGATGTTGTGAGGAGAACACGGATAAAAGATCAGAATCCATCTGCTCCTGTAGCAAACACTTCTCGTAAGATTGTGAATATATCTGTGAATGTGAATACATGGAAACCACCCCATTACCAGGCACCAAAAGAGGTCCGAGAAGTGGAGAATCTGGAAGCTGTTCTGGAGAATGATGCAGCTGCAAGCAAGCCTAGTGTACTCAAGACTGCAGTTGTTCTGTTAGGAAATGAAGAGCTTCATTTGGTGGCATTGCCGAGCAGGCAAGAGAAGTTTCTGTGTTTTTGGTGTTGTTCGGTTTCGATAGATCTTTATGGATCTTGTTCGATGTTACTGAATCGGAGATGTCTCGCCATTATATTTGATCTTGATGAGACACTCATTGTGGCAAACACAATGAAGTCATTTGAAGACAGAATTGAAGTTCTTCAAAAGAGGATTTCGATTGAAAGAATGGTTTGACCAGCAGCGTAACCACTGAGGGAGATTTGTTGTTGGATAGCCAGGAGATCTCCACTAATCAAAGGGTTCTGTTTGATTGTGGCTGCGAAATCTTTTACGGTTTGCGATTTCAAGGTGAGTTTTTCTTCATTTTCCTTTTGAGATTTTTGTATGAATTGAGAATGTGGAGTGATGATGACCTCGTGTATCTGTTTTTGTTTATTTATGATGCTTGTTTGAGGTTTCTTTTCCTTCATGTTTTGTTTTTATCCCATACATGTTTGATGAAATGCGCCACCGAAATGAATGGACTCACAAATTTTGATAACATGTGTTTCAAAACTACCAAAGTGATTTGTTCTTACAAATTTGCCAATATAATGTGTGTTGTTTGTTTGACTGCAAATGTTAGTTGGCAAGTTTTACTGCTAGTGTACTTATTGTTGCATTAGCAACAAAGTTGAGAAGTTTCATTTCTTTTGGGAGCTCACAGTAAATATATTTCGGATTGTTTACATGTGTACCGATGCTGTATGCCATATGGAGATATGACTTTCTTGGCAAAGTTGTTGAGTAGGATTAAATCATGAGCTAGTCATTTTTGGGTTTAGATACATCTGTTAAGGTATACATGATGAACCCCCTCATCATTTAGATTGGATCAGGGGATTGAGCTTAAGTTTATTGGTTTAAACCACTAGTTGGGTTGAAATCCAACTCAAGACAAGTTTAGAAGAACCATTTTTTTTAAAGTAAGCTTTTGTGGACTGGTGATTATATATGTTGAATTTTTGCTGCTCATTACATGGTTCTGTGTTATACTATAAACTAGTATATTATATATGCATGAATAACTAGTGAACATAATTTGATATAAGTAGATCCTTTCACTACATGATTCTATGGGTTGCACTCGCATTCCAGCCAATTTATATTTTATTAAATAAATATTAGATATTGGTTGGAATTTAACTGAGCACTTGTTTTAGCTTTAGTATTTGTATTGTTATGCGAATTGGTGTGCATACTGTTTTTTTTATATTATGCAAAGAGATGAGATATGTGAATTGGCAATGTGTCAAATATTACTTTTCCCCAAAAGAATGGTGGATACTGTGATTGATTTATTTATGGTTGACAAAGCGTCACCATAAAAGAGTTTTGAGGATTTATTTATTTTTATGCTCTTTTCCACAACTCCGAAAAAAAAAAATGTGAAAAGAAAAGAAATTTTTGTATACAGACTTGCTTGTATACATGTGATATTATTGGGTATGCAGACTTGCTTGCATATCAGTGTACTTGCCAGTGATCGACCTTCGGGTGAGATGACATGTTCCTCGAGGTGGCACCCCACTTGGAACATGTACGCTCCGAATGGTTTCGATGGCAAGGGCGGCACACTTGGGTGAGGTGTGTTCGGTGCACCGTTCCATGTGTGTTCGGTTGTACGTGTAGATTTAGGAAGAATGCTTGCCATGGATCGAACTTCGGGTGAGATGACATGTTCCTCGAGGTGGCACCCCACTTGGAACATGTACGCTCCGAGTGGTTTCGAAGGCAAGGGAGACACACTTGGGTGAGGTGTGTTCGGCACAGGAGGAGAGTGCGATTGTGGAAAAGTAGCGAGATTTCTTTTTGTGTATGTGCGTGAGTACCTTAAAGGAAGAAACTAAATGCTCATTCGACCATTGAATGAGAACTATCTATCTTCCTAAAGGTAGAAAAATGTGTTTGTTTAATATTTCAATAATAGTCTAATATACTTATGAATTGTATTGTTGTTGCATTTATGAGGATTGATAAGTCATAAATTTTATTTATTAGTAATAAATAATGCATATTTATTTATTAGGATGATAACACCTTTGCCTCATGGAGGAACTACCAGGTGTGGTTGTTTATTGTTTTGTTTATTTTGATGTTGTCATGCGCGGATTTATTGATCTTGGGATGAAGATTTCTCACACCGGCTTTATTGCTGACCCGAGTGAGCTTTTGCTTCTTGGGTACATTCCTTTTGGAATGTAGCCGAGTAGTCTTTCAAGTTTAGAGATTTTGAGTTGCATTACTGGAGTTCCGCTAGTGAGCTAGCCATGCCAGTCTTCTCCGGGTTAGATTTTTATTTGTTTCAGATGTTTAGTTCATGCTGCTATTTGTTTCTGTTATTATTGAATTCTCACGTCCCGAGTTTTGGGGGAAACGGATAATCCTACGTGGCTTTTTGGGATTTTCGTTTCCTTCGAAAATCGGGGCGTGACAGTTAAGACCCAAGAATCCACATAGTTGCTTGATGGTAGTAGGCATAGGCCAGGTAGACATGGCTTCTAATTTTTGTGGATCAGCCTCAACACCTTGGGCACTAATGACATGGCCAAGGTATTCAAGTTTTGGTTGAGCAAATGAACACTTAGAGGACTTGAAAAATAGCTAATGGTGTTGCAATATGCAGAAGACAGCTTGTAAATGTTCTAAGTGAAGGTTTAGGGAAGAGCTATAGATCAAGATATCATCAAAGAACCTGGTACATACTTCCTTAAGAGTGGCTGAAAAATCTAATTCATTAGTGCTTGAAAAGAGGTTGGGCATTTGTTAGGACGAATGGCATCACCTTGAACTTGAAGTGTCCATAGTAGGTCTTAAAAGTTGTCTTGTGAACATCAGGGGGGTGCACTAAAATTTTGTGATAGCCAGACCTTAAGTCAAGTTTAGAAAAAATAATTGCACCATGGAGTTCATCCAATAACTCGTCAGTGAGGGGCATCGGGAATTTGTCCTTGATGGTTATCTCATTTAATTTCTTATAGTCCACACAAAATCTCCAACTCCCATCTTTTTTTTTTACAAGGAGGATAGGAGCAGCAAGTGGGCTTTGGGAAAGTTGGATGAGGCCAGACTGAAGCATTTCTTGGATAAGTTGTTCAATCACAACCTTTTGCATATACGGGACCTTATAAGGGTTTTGAGATGGAGGGTGATGACCAATTTTCAAAGGAATGTGATGGTTAAGGTCTCTATTGGGAGGGAGGGTAGTGGGAGTTCTAAATAAGTCATGGAACTTGGTGAGTAAGTGTTGTATCTCTAATGGTGGTGATGGACAAGCCGCAGACACAGATAATAAGTGGCAAAAAAAAGAATTTGCATGTTTTCTCAATAACTTTGAAATACCTTTGGCGTCCATCATATGCAAGTCCTCAGTGGTGGTGGTTTCTCTTTGTAGAGTCATTTTCTTTCCATCAATGTTCAAGGTTAACTGAAGTTATTGAAGATTCATTGTGATGTCTCCAAATAATCTCAGCCAATCACCTCCTAAGACCAATCGTAGCCTCCTAGTGATAGAACCCTTACTCTCCCCTCAAATTGGATCCCTTGCATTGTCCATTAAAGCTGCTGGCAGACTGCTTTACTGATGAGTTGTTCCCCATTTGCAACTTTAACAACCATCTGAGGGGTAAGACAAATAAGCCAATTAGTGACCTTAATTATATGTGGATGTATGAATGAATGGGTGCTCCCCGTATCTATCAAAATAGTTATTTGTTGCTTCTTGATCAGCCCTTTGAGCAGCAGGGTATTAGTTGACATACTTCCATGGAGTGCATGTAAGGATATCTCCATATCTGAAGGGACTTGTTGGAGAAGATCCTCAGTGATAATGGTCGGTTGTTCTTCCTCTCTTTCATTGGTATCTTCATCTACTAACAGCATGTATAGGTACTGTGATTTGCAAATGTGGCCAGGCTTATACTGGTCATCACAGTAGTAGCATAACCCCCTTTTCTCTTTTCATTTTCATTTGTGTAGTTGAGTCTTCTTATAGGAGTATTGTTGGTTATTGGTTTGTTTATATTGGATGTAGGTGGTGTGTATGGGTGTTTCTGATGCTAAAAATTATTGTACAAGTTGGGTGGTGTTGTCACAGTATTTGTGGTATTACTTTTGTGAGGTACAAATGAGGTGGTAGAGTAGGTTGTTTGCTTGGTAAAAAACAGATGGAGTGGTTGAGTGGGTAGACCTAGGGTTGTATCTTGTTTGACAAGAGGCTACATGCATACGGGGTAGTGATTGAGCTTGGGTCACTGTAGTGGGTTTTAAAAGTTGAACTAATGTTTTAATTTCAATCCTCAAGCCACTCAAAAAGCTTAGGACAAAGTAGGTTTCGTCCAAATGGAAATTATGGCTAAGCATGAGGGACTTCAACTCTTCAAACCTGTCAAAGTACTCATTCATAGACCCTTATTGGTGTAATTTATTGAAGGAGTCGACATAATTGTCCAATACTGCCTCCTCAAATCGCTCACACAAGTCATGCACAAACAATTTCCATTGAAACATTTCCTTGCCTACCTGGTAGTCAAGAAACCAAAGGTTGGCTTTCCCTGTTAGGCGGATCGATGCCATACTGACCTTACTGTCCTCACCAACTTGGAAGAAATTGAAGTAGCTCTCACATTTTTTTACCCATGATCTTAGGTTGGATCCATCAAACAAAGGGAAATCCAATCGAGGAAGACGAGTGAACGTACATTGGCCCTCCCAATGATTTTGAGAGTTGGATATGTGATCCATCGTTCCTGAAACAAGAGTAGAAGAAGAACTAGGTGCCATGACTCTGGATGGTCCAGGTTGGTTCTGAATTAATTGAATCAGATGTTCGAATCGAGTGTCCAATCGTTTGTCCTGAGCCCCGTTAGCTTGATTTAGTTTTTGAACTCGTTCTTCAAGAACTCTATCTGATCCGCCATCTGGTTTTGGTTCTTCCTCGTTTCCCCCATGAACTGTTCGGCTTCGTTAGCTCTAGTTTCCATGGTGTTTGAGAAGGTTGATTGCTCCACATATCTGAAGGAATGAATCGGCTCTGATACCAAATGTCACAAACCTGACTTCTGGATTCAAGAGATGAGCAAGTAAATAGGAAAGAACTTGATTGAACTTGAAAAAGGGGGGGAAACACTCTGTTTTGGGTTAACACAAACAAGTCTCCTACTACAATTTTCTTATCTACTTTTCATTTCATCTTCTCCTTCTCTATTTAAACACACGGGCAGTAACAGAATTTCAAATGGGACCAATCAACTTATATTATGTGTTGGTCCCATGTGCTAATAACAACCCAAAATTACATTATTACAATTTTACCCTTCTGTTTGAATCTTTTACAATTTGAATACGCGCCTATTTTTCACGCCACTTTTACTATTGATCTTTGTTCCCACCTTTCGATTTGGGGATGTGACAGTGTCCTCCTCCTCCGCCAAAGAAGATCAAACAAGTTAAGCAGATCTAGAGAAGAAGAAGAAGAAATTGATTTGGAGATTCAACTTCAAGAAACAGAGAGAGTAGTTGATGATTTGAGGGATTTGTTTTTTTTTGTTTTGGTTGATTTATCATCCTTGCTCGAGCAGATCTGCAAACCTCAATAGATTCAGAGTTCCAATACTCAAACGAACCCTAACCCTAGAATTGCCTCAACTTCGAAATTGATCACAAAAAGACAAGAGAGGGCAACAGAGAGAGGGAGAGAGATAGAGAAAATGAGAGAGAGAGAGTTGCGACAGCAAGACCCAGAGGAAATCGAGTGAGAGAGAGAGAGATTTTTTTTTTTTTTAGTGAGAGCGAGTGCAAGCGGGTTTCTAAGATTTTAGAGAGAAATCGAGCCTTTTTAACTTTTCAATGTCCCGCTTCTTTTCTATAGCGTTTTAATACTGTAATGTCATTAGAATTTGGGTTTTTGATAGCATGAACGTAAAAAACTCTATCATCAACTGCTATTAATGGGCAACTATGATGTAGTTTATGGATCAGCTTCGTAGATAGGTTAACTGATGTAAGATTTGTACACTTGCCTATTACTAGAAGGAATTGTTTCATTTACACCATTTCCACTAATGTCAAAGAAGTTCAAGTTTGGGTTTTTTGTGAACTCTTGTTCTTTAGAATTAGCCTTGTCAGACTCGTACACCTTCCTATATCTAAAAGAAGACTACCCAGAAATTAGTTTGCACGGATTTGGTGGGATTTTTTTTCGAAAATTTGTTGTTTGTGAGATCCAATTGTTCCAAACTATTGTTGGTTCTTAAGGTTTGGGGTATGACTCCAAAAAGATGGTGATCAAAATAAAGAAATGTTTCACAAATACTGAAGGGACAATTGAGTGGTGTTATTTTGATGCCGCTTCTTTTTTCTTTAAAATGATAAGGTTCGGGAATCCTCAAAATCCCAGCTCTCTTTCCAAAAAAAAACTAACTTAAAATATATATTGTTATAAACAAGAAAAACTCATATTGGATGGAATCTTCAAATTCCCATTGGAATCTCTCCAGTCAAAATTTTGTTAAACAACTGAATAGTGTCTCCAAATTACTCAACATCTCCAAATCATTAGGAACTTCTCATATAAGTTGGTTATCATCAAGCAATAATTGTGTCAAGCACTTATGTTTCCCAATCTCATATCTCTACATATATAACGCCAGTTCAAACAGTGGGGAACAGTAAACATGTATTCAACCTGATATTTCTTTCCAAGTTTGCCCTCTCGGCTCTATGGATTTTACAAGAAAATTTAAAAGTGGGTAAAAAGTGAAAGGGGGTATTTATGTCATTCAAATGAAAACACTATTAAATATTTTTACCATTTTATCCTCCATATTTAAACTATTTATATTCAAAACCAGCCCATGTAAACATTCATTAATTATATATAAGCCCCTAAGATAATTTATTTGAAGCCCTCAAATTATCTATAAATTACAAAAAGGCTCTTAGATATAACTTTTGGATATCCCATTTTCCCTCCACATTTACATTTTTACAATCAAAACGAGTCATTCTCAAACACTGATTACCCCCTAACATAAATTATTTGAAGATTCTTATTTATTTATAAACTATACATAGCCCTTAAAATTATATATAAGTATTTTTGTTTAGAAATTCAATAATAAGTTTTGCTTATTATTGAATTGATGTAATAAAAAAAAGTATTGAATATCTGCGCACGTAGAGCGCGTCGACACCCTAATAATATATAACGATTCTTCCTCAGAATGAACAGGGACAATGTAGTTGTCCTGATTTCTCATTCCCATTTTGCCCTTTCATGTTCAAACTTTTTACAAACAAAAATCAAAGGTAGTTAAAAAGTCAAAAAGGTTTTAATGTCTTTTAAAATAAGTATAAAAAAAACAAAACAAAAAACAAAAGGACCAATCAACAATAGGCTTGAAGGTGGTTGGGCTAAAAAATGTATCAAAAGTCCCAATGCAGAATTGACCCTCCATATTTATGTTTTGTGATAAAAAGCCTTACCTTTATTTTAATTTCTAAGTTTTCTTAGATTAAAAAAAATTCTAAAATTTTAATTTGCATTTGTTAATTTTATTAAAGATAAAATAAAATACTGAATATTTGCGCACTTAGTGCGCTTCCACCCCTAGTTGGTTAATAACTCAAATGATGATAGAATTTGACCCAATAGCTCATTGTGATCCGCTGCGAAGATTATGAGACAAAACAACTCCTTCAAATCAAGTGTCTCAAAAAATATCAAACTTGTTGCAACTCCTAATCATAATTTACCAAAGGCTGCTGCTAAATAATACCACTACTTCTACTGATGAACACCACCACCCGCCATTTTTTTAGATCTATTGAAGGACACCACTACTATATAAACAAACAAAAAAAAACCTTAGCCCTAACCCTCATCTTCTCCTCTCTCCCTTTATTCTCCACAATAGCCACATCTTCCTCCTCCTCCCCTTCACCCTGCCACCTCCTCCCTTCACCACCACCACCTCGCCACCTCTACTCCTCTTTCTCCCCTTACCAACCACAACCTCGCCACCTCTCCTCCTCTTCCTCCCCTTAACCACCACCACCTCGCAACCGCCACTTCTCATCCCACCTCCTCCCATTTTATTATTCTCTAATGTTTTTCTCCTTTTTTTTTGCCCTATTTTTTTCTCCTTCCCCCTTGTAGAGGTGGTTTGATGTTTGTTTCACTCGGCCGAACACGTCTGAGTTGATGAGTTCCAATGGTTTCGTGGCCCTGAATTCTAACACCTGGTAGGGTAATTGTTGAGCTTTTCCATACTGACACCCAACACAAATTGTTTCTCCTCGTATATCCAGGTGGGGTAGACCCTTTAGCATTGACTTGCTCATCATCGCCTTCAACCTCTGATAGCTAACATGCCCTAGCCTTGTGTGCCACAAATCAGGAGTTTTACTGCGTTGAGTCTTATCTACATATGCTGATTCCGCAGACATCGCGTAGATAGACTCTAACTTTCGTCCCTTCATGATGGGTGTACCTGATGGCTTTAGGCTCCAGTACACCTTGACATCTTCTGGCCCGAACACCACATAATTGCTAGATACTGTCATTTGTGATACTGACAGTAGGTTTTCTTCATACCTGGAACATGGTAGATGTTCTGCAGTTGAATTTGATTGGGGTTGAAGTTGGGAATGAATGCAGCCTCCCCAGTGTGAGCAATCAACAATCTCGTGTTGTCAGCAGTTATCACGACCCAATTTCCTTTGTACTCATAGAGGCTTGAAAACTTCTCCTTGTCTCCAGTCATATGATTGAAGCAGCCTGAGTCAACAATCCAATCTTTGTTGTCGTTGACTGCTAGTACTTGATCTTCACAGGCCATGGCTACTTCATTCCTGGAGAAGTTTACTTCTTTCGGAAAATTTTCACGAACATGCTGAGTGGTTGCAAAGATGCTTGGAAGTCCCATTCTTCTTCACTACTGTCTTGGTGATTGTGAGATGTCACCAAGTTGCCTACAGCTGTCTTCTTCTTTGACTGACAATCTATTGCGTAGTGACCTCTTTTCCTGCAGTTGTAGCAACCGTCATTTCGACGACCAATGTTGTTTCTGCCTTGATTAGCTCCCCCTTTCTTGTAGCTCCTCTATTGGGACTTCTAGGGCCAGTGATCTTATTTTTTACAAATCTCTTCTTTTTATATCCACCATTCGTTTTATTGAAGAGTATTTCTTCTTCCTTATTTTTCAGAGAGACACCTACCATTTGCTTAGTGAAACTTTCTTGATTGGCCAACAAAATTTCGAGCTCCACAATGGAGGGTTGAGTTGGCCAACAACAAATCGTTGTGACAATCCTAGTATACCCAGGCTTTAGTTTGTGGATAATTATTCTTTTTCATCATGTCTTCATAAAATTTTTAGGCAGAGTCTAATTCTGAAATTTCACGACATAAATTCTTGATTTTTAGAAAATACTCTCTAATGGACATACCTCATTGTCTAGAGCTCATCAATTCATTATCCAAGAACTGTAGGTGGGCATCATTCGTTCTCGAGAATGGGGACGCAAATGTATCCCAAGCTCCTTTGGGTGTATTTGTAATTTCAATGTATTGAAGCATCTCATCCTCGATTGTCATCTTAAGCACGCAAAGTGTCTTCCCAGCTTTGATTTCCCATTTTCTGAAATCAACAGCGTTCTCCCTTGGCGGTGGTGTAGTCTCACTACCGCCAACAACTTGCCACAAGTCTTGTCCTTGTAAATAGGATTTTATATTTGTCTGCCAACTCTTATAATTGTGATGGTTGGGCTTTATAAGCCCACCGGTTGTAGCAACGAGCCCATCGTGACAAAGTGCAACCTTCTTTGTGTTACCAAGTAAGCTTGGTCTCAAACCAATCTGATTCACAGTCCCGAATTGTGCACGAACCGACAAGCAGCGTCTTACCAACAGTCCCTAACCATGTGCTCTGATACCAAATTGTTATAAATTGAGGGAGAACTTTAATGTATGAAACATTGAATTTTATTGATCTCTAAAAAATGCGACAAACTCACACCCACTTTTGATTGAACTCAAAACTCACACAACTCACAATGGAACTTGTTTGCTTCCATGCCTTCACAAGTCGATCTTCACCCCTATTTATACTTAGTTCTAAGTTGGTGGAGGAAGTGTAGAACCTTAGATATTTTCAAAGAGATTTCTAGAGAGTTAGACATTTTTTTACAATTGCTAAGATAATTCTAGAGTTTCTAGATTCACTGTGTTCTAGAGAGATCATGAATGCAATGGTAGAAACTTGAATTCTCTAGAGGGTACTAGAGTCAGTGATGACTCTCAACATGGAACAGAGGTTTTGGAAGTTTTTAGTTCAATAAAATGTTATGAAGCATATCCTTTTGGTAGTTACTGCAGAGAATTTGTAATATTTCTAAAACTATACTATACATGTTTTAAACAATCCCTTGAGCGCTATGCTTATTCTACAACTAGGGGTGGACGCGCTCTACGTACGCAGATATTTTTAAACAATCCTTCGAGTGCTATGATTATTCTGTAACTAGGGGTGGACGCGCTCCATGTGCGCGGATATTCAGTACTTTATATGCATAGTTTATAAAATAATTAGAGGGCTTCAAATAAATTATTAAGAGGCTTAAGTATAATTAATTAATGTTTCTGAGGAATTGGTTTTGACAAACAAAATATGAAATATGAATGGCAAAATAGAAAATAAAAAGTTAGTTATAAGGGTCTTTATATAATTTATAGATAATTGGGGGGCTTGAAATAACTTATATTAGGAGCTTATAATATATCAATATTTAAGAGGGGTTAGTTTTGATTGTAAAAATTACGAAATGTGGAAGGTAAAATTGGAAAATCAAATAGTTAGATGTAACAGCTTATTTATAATTTATAGATTACTAGAGGGCTTCAAATAAATCATGTTAGTGGCTTAGGTATAATTAATGAATATTGAGAGGGGTTGGGTTTTATTACAAATAATCTAAAATTTGGAGGGCAAAAGTGTAAAAAAGTAATAGTGTCTTTCATTTAAAGACACAAAAACCCTTTGTCACTTTTACCACCTTTTGATTTTTCTTTATAAATATTAAAAAAGTTTGGAGGACATTGTTGAAATCCGAAAATTAGGTTAAAAACAAATGTGTAATAGCGTTTTTCAATTAAAAGTGACAAATACATTTTGATACTCTTCATTAATTTGTTGGTTTCATATGTTATTATTAAGAACTAGTGTATCAGCCATGTCTACGACACGACCACACCCTTTACACGTAATATGTACCTTCATGTCATGCTTTCCACACTCCCCACCATTGTTTCCGACCTCACCAAAGACAACTAAGTGCAAGTACCAATCCTTATGTTATGTTTGTCACAAAGCACCGACTGCAGCACTGGATAACAACGAAAAGTATATCCAAATCCCACCCACTACATATTTCGTATTTTTTAGAAAAATGACACTTTTGTCCCTACTAATACTTTTTAACACATTGTAGGGGTTGTTTGGGAAACTTATAATTTGGACACGACGAATTGAAGCACATGCTTCACTGTAACAGTGGGTATAGTCCAACTTTGATTTTCAAGACTCCTTTCATTTGAAATATGTATATTTTATGACATACCGACCCAACCAGATTCCATGGCCACCTAGTTGCATCATAATGAGCAAAGAAGCATAAAAGTGGGTGGGAATAACTCCTCATTTAATTATCTGCTATCTTTTTTTCTATTAAACAAGACATTTATTCAATATCAAAAGTGATTTACAGTTTGTTCAGGGGTACATTACGACTTTACCCGAATCAAAATTTTTGAAAAATGAAAGAATTACTAATAGGAAAACTAACATAACACAAAGGGTACCAATTGAAGCCTGCACTACCAAAACCACACTGAAATTTTTCGCTGCCCTTCAAGACCTTAAGGTCTGCCCAAACACGCAAAAATCTGCCATAAAAACCAGAGTGGAATATAGGACATATACATATTCTCTTCCAGCAAAAATTCTGCAACCAATCGAGGTTAGCATTTTGATTTGAAAAAATTTCGTCAATTGTGAATATATGTTGTATGATTTTTATCCAAATAGACTTGCCCCTCAATTCCCATGAATCAATTTATATACTTATTGTTTTGTTTCTTAGTTCTAGAGGATATGCTAGGACTAGGCCTAAAGTCTTTGGTGCAGGCATTATAAAACTCTTAGCAGCCGATTCTCTTGCAATATCTTCACTTGACAGACCTAGCTCATGTTCCTCTTCAGAGACCTCATAGTGTTCTTTTTTTTTAAAAGCAATTGTGCCGCCGGTGGGTATAGAACCCAAGACGTGGGGGTTAAACCACCACAACCTTAACCATCCAACCAGACTACCATTGGCACCTCATAGTGTTCTTGACCCAATGTTTCATGTTCTCAATTTTTTTCGTTTTGAATATGTAATTTAAAAGTATGTACTTCATTTAAACCTGACTGTGTTCTTGACCTGATAGTGTTCTCTCTCTCTTTGTTTACATCCGAATAAGATAAATGCCCTACTTCAACTGAAATCGAACAACACTAGGCGTCGATGCCTATTGTTTAGTCGCCACCTCCCTATGAACCATTAGGGGTGCAACTTCCGTTTCTTTTCCTCTCCCAGCAACAAGAGGCGTACCAACCTGTCCCGTTTGTTCAAAAATAGCCGCCACCTCCTCATGGATCTCCGTCCCAGCAATATGACGTTTTGACTCTACCGACACGGTCACCACGTTATTTCCTGTATCTTTTCTCACAGTCACCGTAGCATGGTCCAAATTCTTTTGGTTATCCTGAGTGGCTTTCTAAAATTGAGCCTGGATGCTAGTTGCTGAATCCTGCTTGTCATGTGCCACTAATATGATAGTTCCACTCGAATACCCTGCCTCCTCCAAATCCATTTTCCATCCCGACCCCGAAGATGCCACTACCACCACGGAGTCCACCGGTAGCAGTTGCTTAGCCAATTCCACCCCATCCAGGACCATATTCAGTTGTCCACCTTCGTCATGCTTGACCGAAGCATCCTGATTTCCATCGTTTCGTTCCCTATGTCGTTAGCATCCAAGGGTCCACTTCCTTTTCAACCAATGCAGCAAATGGGTTCGCCAACTCCAAACCTTCATTTTTATTTTCAATCTGACTTGCCAAAGGATTTTTGTTCGCTAGTAAACATTATTGTCTCGACAATTCCTCTCCCAAGAGATTTTTCGAACCACTAGCTTTCATTTTATTCATTGTCTCTGCTGAAATTTTATTCTCCTTGGTGGAATCACCTTCCTTCTCCATGTTCCTTTTTGCCACTAGCATGTATATTTGCTTTTGAACCTGAACACACTCTTTGTTCTTTTGATCATTCAAGTCTACTTTCCCTTGAGGTTCTACAACCTCTTTGCCTGCTTATTTCTTGTGATTCTAGAGTGTCCCAAGCTTCCTATGACAAACTGACACATCATGGCCTATTAATGAATGCACCTCGCAGTATTTAAAACCTGTAAACATATTCTCTGCCCTATCAATCTAAATTCTTGTGGGGAGATGCTCAGTTAAATTCATCTCCACACACATACGGGCAACTGTAGGCCTAGTCAAGCATCTAGTGCTATCATCCATCCACAAATACACACCAAAGGAATTTTCTATAGCTTTTAAAAGCGGATGGTGAAAGAGTTGAAGCGGAAGACTGAGAAGTTCAACCCATAATGGGACTATCACGTGGTCTTTCCTTAAGCTAAAATTAGCGTGCCATTTGAATGCTTTGAAACGAACACCGCGAATTAAAAAAAGTCACGGGATAATACCTTTTTTGCCTCCTCTTCTGATTGCAATCTGATAGAAACATGCTTGGGATCTAAAAGACCCATTGAAAAATCGCCTACAATTCCCCCATGTTCGATGAATCGTATCCCTAATCGCTTCCAGGGTAGACTAAAGCTCAAAAACTTCAAAACTATAACATGTTTCTCCATGAAATCTGCGCCATTCCCTTCGTCTGTGTCCGTAAAAGCAATGGCAGGAGATTCATCCTTCCGAAAACTAGTGCCTTCAATGGAACCCTCAATAGTTTCTTCCTTATGAAAGTTCCCAAGTACTTGGGCAAAGGAACGGATTGGCTGAGATGCCAAACCGATCCCTCCCTCCCTCCCCCCAACCCGTATGCCCCCCACCATCAGCGGTTGGAGGAGCCGCCATGGTCGATAAGTTGTCACGACCTAGGGAGAAGCCCTCACAGACGTCTGATCAATCCACGTCCCAAAATATTTTGCCCACCTCGGACTGAATTGCCCTCAATCGCCCAAAGTCAGAGTGTTTCCAACCATAGGAGCGATAAATTATCTGCTATCACTAATGCACATGGACTACATTCTGGGTTGGATACACAACAAAATAAAACCAAGTCAGTGAATCACAATAGTAATCGTTCATATTCATCATACATGAATAGATGAAGTCCATCTTCAGTAGCTTCAGTTTCTGACAATTATGTAAAGTTCGAATGTTCAATGTGGACACAGAGACTTTGTTTAAGTGTTTCAATTCACTTCACACTGATTTTGGCTCAAATGTGAATCATGATTTTTTTTTGTACTTTTAATGGCTTAGGTACAGTGGATGAGGGTGGTAGGGGTGGGATGAGCTTCTGACACAAGGAGGGGGTGGACATGGACATGTTGGGGTTATTGCGCCTTGTATCCGTTAAACTGTGGAGAAAAAAAGTAACACAACGAGAATTGTCGAAATTGGGTGAGGGCTTCAGAAGTGAATTTTCGTTATTAAAGATATAGGAAAGCGCGAAAAAAAAAATTAGAATCGAACGCGTACTTTTTACGATCCATTTGGAAAAGAACCATTATATTGACCAGATATGCATTTAGGATATGCATTTAGGAAAAGAATCATTCTTTTTACGATCCATTGCCTCTCGAAGTGCCAATGCCTCATTACTATAAGGCTAACAATTTGACCCAAATGAATCATCTCCCTCCAAACTAATTTGAATGTGATAGGATGTTGACACATGGAATTCCACAACCATGACGTATGACATGACATTCTTTGCTTTTTGTTTAGCTTAGCTTTCCATCCCAAAAGTATAAATGATTTCTCTTCTAAACAAAGCAGGTACTCTGATTGTGTCGTGATGATGAGGTGCAGTGCATGGACTTTCAAAACTTCCTCGAGCCGTCATAACCGACTGAAGCTTTTCCTCTAAGAAATCAAAATTGCGACACGTGGCGGATGGAGAGCAATTTGGGAAAAGTGTTGTCCGCTCTTAGCAGAGACACGTGAACAGCATAAGAGAAAGTAAAGTAAGATTATGGGCTCGAGATGGAGCAACTACAGACCCACAAAGAACAACACATGCACTTGTGAAGATGAATATCAACGTTGCAATTAACATGGAATAAGTTCATGTATTGGCGAGTCAATGTCATGGAGCTCATTAAGAGGAACTGGAAAACTTAATGGCCAAGTCCTGAGGGCTATAAAAATTTCTATGATTGATAGAGATAGAAAAAAGAAAGGAAAGAAGCTAGGTTGTGTTAATATTGTGAAAGTCCCTTTTGTGAATATATGAAATTTTACTGTTTGCTTACTTGTTAATTTGCAGAGAAACGATATTATAATGATTTGTTTACACATAATTTTAGGATGAATTGTCACCTAATAATTAACTAATGGTAAATTTGAGTTAAATAAAATTTTAAATTCCAACTTATAAGGAGAATATTAGCTTTGTCAAACCCTACCACCTTCTTTTTCCCTCTATTTTCTTAAATTTGTTTTCTAATTATCATTTTTTTAATTATTTACTAATTTTTGAAAGCATGCACAAAATTTTCTAATTATCATTTCTTTTACTTATATATTTATTTTTGAAACCATTCTCGAATTTTCTAATTATATATTAATTTCATGCTCTAGAAATTTTACGATTTTTCCTTTACACCGAAATATTTCTTACAATCAGGACAAAGAAATTAACTCGAAAAATGAAGTCAAAATCCTTGCTTCTAATTATCTATTGATTTTTTAAACCACCCCATAATTTTCTAAGTATTTGAAACTACCCTCTCATTTTCTAATTATAGGTATTTAAGCTTCATTTAATGTATTTAATACATTTATTTACTTGCATCTTATTTTTTCGCATATTTAATATACCATCGAAACTCATTATATATTTCATGTATCCTCAAAAGTTTTACGTGTTTTCTTTACACACCAAAATATTTCTTAAAATCAGGATACCGGAATTAACTCGAAAAACAAAATCTCAATCCTTAACCAGTATCAATCTGTAGTTGAATAGACTTGCTATGATTTGGTCAGGAAATTGAAAATCATAGTTTGAGTATGCCTTTTCTTGTTCAAACCATTTGCCGTTGTTTTATTTCATTCGTATTTTATCGATTTACTGGTAGAAACATATGTGTAGGGTGGTAACTAAAGAAAATTATGCAATCTTGGAGGCCAACCAAGGCGTCACAATGGGTGAGAGATATATATACTACCTGATTGTTTCCGTTATTTATATTGAAAATCTATATTACAATTCAAAGTGGTGTTTTACTATTCATTGCTGACTGAAACAAAGTCAAATCGAAAGAATTAGAGATAAAAGATGGTTACGATTAAAAGTTGGCTAATGGGTACCACATCGATCATTTTTGCAACTTCAAGTATTTTTTCTAGAAGTTTCCTTGATAAAAAAAAGAAAGAAGAAGTGATGTTTTACAAAAAACAAATCGAATCTAGCCCATACCAATAAATATTTAGAAATAAACCCCAATATCTTTAAGTTCCTCTAATTAACAACAAAAAAATCTCTCTTTTTAAAAGCCAACAACCAATAGTCCCTTTATTGTGTTTGTCAAGCAAAGAGATGAGCTGGCGGCGGTGGGTCATGGTGGTGCTCGAGATCAGGTAAGGTTCACGGGGCCACTCTCTTTTTGCGATGGTTTTTTTTATTCTCTATTTTTCTCCGATGGTAGGTTTTTTATGGTGGAGGGTGGAGGAGGTGGTGGTAGTGGTTGATGGTGGAGAAGGGTGGCCGGTGGTAGTCTATTTTTGTGGATCGAGGGTGGATTAGGAGGTTGTGGGTGGGAGTTGTTAGATATGTTATCTGATCTTATGGAAATTGAGGAGGGTGGAGGTGGTGGTCTAATCGGGGGTAGAGAAATGGCGGAGGAGGTGATCAGTGGTGGTTGCAATTTCAAAATTGCAGTGGATGGAGATGGGTGGTGGTTGTAATTTCAAAATTGCATTGGGTGGGGATGAGTGGTGGTCTGCAATTTTGAGTTTGCAGTGAGTGAAGGCAGAGGTGGCGGTGCTCTGATCTATACAAAGGTGGTGGCTCACTAACTCGGACCCAACTTCATAAAGAAGCTAGGGTGGTGGTGAAAAAAATCCTAAATCAAAATTTTTCAAAATTGAATTATTTCAGAAGACTAGGGGTGGGCATACCATCCTGCGATCCCGACCCAGTCCTGATTTTTGGGGTTTTATTGGGATTGATCAATCTCATCCCAATCCCATCCCGTCCTGATCTAGAGTGAGATGTGATCGGGATGAAAATTTTCAATCTCGCTCATCCCGTCTCGTCCCGAATTGATTTTTTAAATATTTATTATTAATAATTTTAATATATTTTTAGGAGTGTAATTCTTTCTTTTGATCAAATATTGATCATATTATGAGACACATATTCACTCAATGATGATATAAGCACAAGTTACTCTATGATGATACAAGTATTCTAAGATACATATTGATAATTTGATTGTATCATTAACATATCTCTCATTCATACTTATTCATCCAATTTTTCTAATATTTATTTCCCAATGTTTTACATGTTGTTCGGCTTGTCTGGTTGTAACTATAAACTTCATCTTGGAGTATTTCTTTCGTTGGCATATTATTAGAAAGCCCAATGCTTGGCTCTTATTTCCATTGGTCTTTGCAAGTTAAGTACACAAAAATTTCTGCAAAATTTCAACAAATTTGTCTCCGCAACTTGTACAGATGAACATATACTCGGTACATTTACAACAAATTTTTTATTGTCTGCTGATCCCGTCACGTCTCGAATACGTTTGGGATGGGATGAGGTCGAGATGAGTCTATCTCATCCCGATCCCGAATGAACGGGATGGAATAGGAATGAGGTTCAACCCGTCCCGTGCCCACCCCTACAGAAGACAGTGGTCAGTGGTCAGCTAGATGCAACATGCCGTGTGGAAGGCGAAACCGAGTTGCAAGGCAGGAGAGGGCACTAAACGACGACATGGATAATTTAGTAAAATAACTGTAAATTAATTAGGGTAAATGCGTTACCCTGGTCCCCCTCTATATAATAGCTATAGACAATTAGCAAACGTAAAGTAATCAAAATCAAGCACACTGGATGGGCTCTCACATCTTGCTAATCCTTGTTTTGTTTCTAAATTTCTGTTCAGCAAAAGAAACTCAGAATGCTACCACTAGTATTAAAACTAGTAAAACAAAGTTTGATGTGGGAGTGATTCTAAATTTGAATACAGTGAATGGGAGGGTGGTTCAAAGCTGCATCGAAATGGCCATATCCGACTTTTACACTATCCATGCTCATACTATTGAGCTCATCCTTCATGTAAGGAATTCAGATGGAGAAGCTGTTAGCACACTTTTGGCAGCTTTGGATTTGATACAAAATTTTGGAGTGCAAGCAATTATAGGCCCGGAGACATCAGAAGCAGCAGAGATCTTGGCTTACATGGGTACCAAAGCTCATGTTCCTGTAATATCTTTCTCATCGGAAACCAGTACTTCCCTTCCATTCACACAGTTCCCTTACTTCTTTCGAATAGCACAAAGTGATTCATCTCAAGTCAAAGCTGTGGCTGCGGTTATCCAAGCTTTCCAATGGAAGGAAGTATTGCTCATCCATGATGACAGCCAACGCGGAATCGCTGCCATCACATACCTTTCTGATGCTCTTGAAGAGATTGATGTTGTATTGAATTCAAGAAATGTCATACCCTATGCTGCCAATGAAACAATGATAAAAGATGCTTTATGCAAGTTGTTTAGGACAAGCGTCAGGATCTATATTGTTCATTTATCGTTCCCTCTCAGTACTCACTTCTTCATACATGTCAATGAGCTACAAATGATGCAAGCAGGGTATGTTTGGATCATCACTTGTAGTCTTACTGATTTGTTGGGCTATATGGATTACCATATACTTCATTCCATGGAAGGCGTTATTGGGGTGAGGACCCATTTTCCACGTTCAAATGCTCTCCGGAAGTTCAGTCATAGGTGGAGAAAGCAATCTAGGAAGATAAACCACAAAACAAAGCCATCAGAGCCTAATGGGCAGGCGTTGTGGGCATACGATGCAACATTTCTCATCGCAATGGCAGCGAACAAAGCTATTTCTCGTTTTGATCTATCATCAGGTCCCATTAATGGAAAAGTTACAAGGAAAGGTGCATCCTTATTTGATGTGGATGTCTCTCCAATGGGTTCAATATTGCTGCAATCCGTCCTAGAAACCCACTTCAATGGCTTAACAGGGGACATTCAGTTGGTGAACGGGCAGTGGCAATCTTCGACTTTCGAGATTGTGAATATTATGAAAAGAAAAGCTCAGATAGTTGGGTATTGGACATCTAAAGCTGGCCTTTCCCCTAGTTTGCATCCAGAAGACTTGGAAAAGAACTATTCAACAAACAAGAAGGATCTTGGTATTGCTATTAGATGGCCTGGAGGATCTATGGATGTTCCTAGTACTGCACTATTGAGGATTGCGGTTCCAATGAAAGCCGGTTTTATGGAGTTTGTGAATGTGAGTCATGATCTCACTACTAATTCATTCATTGTGAGTGGTTTCTCAAGGGAGGTGTTTGATGCCGTGATGCAGCACTTACCATATCACTATGAGTATATCCCATTCAATGGAAGTTACGATAATCTCACTCAGCAAGTATCTTTAAAGGTTGGTGATGCTCGTTCTTTATGCCAATGCATGAAAGGTTCAATTTCATTCTTTTCGTACACACTGACTTGTTTATTTTTCATTTTTCAATTGATGATGATGGTGCTGAAGCAGAAGTTTGATGCTGCAGTAGGAGATTTGACTATAATAGCAAATAGATCAAAATACGTAGATTTCAGTTGGCCTTATTCAACATCTGGAGTTCGAATGATTGTACGAGTACAGAATGATGATTTCACCCAGAATTTATGGTGGTATCTAAAGCCACTAACCAAGCAACTATGGTTCACCACCATTGCTTTGTTCTTCAGCATGGGGCTTATGGTATGGACATTTGAGCATAAAATAAACCGTGAATTTCAAGGAACAATTTCACAACAAATCGGAAGCGCTCTCTTCTTTTCCTTTTCTATATTGACTTTCTCTCACAGTTAAGTATTGTAATTTATCCCTATTGTAGAACTTTGGAAAACTTTGAATACTTGTTTCTCTTCGAATAGCTACTCATATACTTCTTGTGATTGTAATATACAGGAGAAAAGCTTGAAAGCAACTGCTCTAGATTCCTAGTAAGCATGTGGACTTTCGCTGTGGTTGTACTCATGGCATGTTATACAGCACATTTAACTTCCATGTTATCATTCAAGAATCTGAAGTCATCAGGCACAAATTTAAACCACTTGCGTGTCCATGAGAAATTTGTGGGGTACCAAAAAGGATCATTTGTCTTGGACCTCTTAAAGGATCTGGGTTTTAGGACAAAAATGCTAAAACAGTTATCTACACCGGAAGAGTACGCTGATGCTCTATCAAGAGGAAGCGAAAATGGTGGAGTTTCTGCAATTGTTGATGAGATCCCACACATCAATGTCTTCCTTTCCAAGTATTGTCATGGATACACCATTGCAGGACCAACTTATCAAACCGGAGGGTTTGGTTTTGTAAGTCTCTATCTCCCTCTCTTTTTAATCCACATAGTTTATTTACTTAGAGCAACTCTATGCCAATTTTGGTTTAGCATGCTACAGAGATAGTTGAGTGTGTCTCACACAACAATCATTGAATCAACTAGAACTTAAAATTATGAAAACAATAAGGGAGAAGAGAGGAATGTTCGAGATGTCCTCATCGATAACCTAATAGATTCCTGAAATGATAACTATACACAGTTGATAAATTGTATGTAGTAAATACCTGAAACAATCAACCCAAAGTCAACTGCTGCAAGTAAACTAAACACAAGGCCAAGACTTAATTAGTCGGAGAAAGTGAATGACAGAGAACAATGCAATGAAACAGGGAAGCAATAAACAATAGCAGAAAATAAAGATCACACCAAGAATTTAACGTGGTTCGGCTTTGTCTACTCCCCGGACGACGACTCGTAACATTCTTATTGATATGAGAAACACTTACACCGGAGATTACAAGAAGATAAGAGAACTAACTCATTGTTTCTTCACTTGAAATACAACCCTGCTACACCCTGTTTCTCATTGTTTTCCCACCAGAAAACAATCCAAGAACGGCCCTATAACCTGTTCTTACACCCTATTTTTCTCCCTGTATAAAACAACCAAAGAGATGGGTTTACAACTTGCAGGAGCAGCTGAAATCAGCCATGTGTTTCACGTTGCACACGCTGCCTAATCTGTTGTGTATGCTGCCTTTTTCTAGCCTTTGCACACACATAAATTCAGCCAAAACCACTACCTGTTGCATGATGTACACGACAAGATTTTCACATTGTATGTGCTACTCTTTTCACGTGATTGCTACCTATTTTCCACGTTGTATATATTTGTTATTTAAAAAGAGAGAAGAGGAGTTTGAGTCCTTGTGTGTAGAGGACTTTGAGATATTTTCCGATTCTTCCCATATAATTGGGAGCCACAAAGAAATGATGTCTTTGAACTCTTGTTTAACTCATCAATTGAATCATTGTCTCACAATCTCCACCTTGGCGAACAATTTCAGGCCACCACACAAGCATCACAAACAACCACATAAGCATCTCCATGTTGGCATGAAAAATAGCCAAGACCCATTTCTCGGTCACGAGAATCATCGTCATGCTTCTAAGGCCCCTACCTCCATGGGGTATCAACACTGAGAAAGTCTGATCAAGTCAAGACAATGCTCAAGCTTGATCCTTGGAACAACTTTCGTCAACATATAAGCTAGATTGTCTTGAGTACTCACCTTCTCCAATAGAACCTCGCCATCTTCGATGACATCCCTCAAAAAATGATACCGCACATTAATGTGTTTCGTCAGGGCATGATGAACCTGATTCTTCGCCAAATGGATAACACTCTGACTGTCACATAACATTGTCACCTCATCCTAAGTAATACCTAAATAACTAACCAAGCCTCAAAGTCAAATGGCTTTTTTCACCGCCTCTAATAGAGCCATGTACTCTGCTTCAATAGTAGACAAAACAGCTGTAGATTGTAACTGAGACTTTCAGCTCATCAGACCCATCGCCAATGTAAAACAATAACCTGTAGTCGATCGACGCCTATCAAGATCACCAACATAATCCGAATCAACATAACCTCGGATCATATTTGACACATATCTCCTCTCTCATATACCAAACCAACATCTAGCGTACCCTGAAGTTATCTTAATATCCACTTCAATGTCTGCCAATGTTATTTTCCTGGGTTTGACATAAACCTATTAATCAGACTGACTGCATGAGTGATATCCAGACATGTGCAATCATGGCATACATAAGACTACCAACTGCACTAGCATAGGGAACCTGTGACATGTATTCCCTTTCATCCTCTGTGCTAGGAGACAACTTACCCAAGAGCTTAAAGTGAGCAGCCAGATGAGTACTTACCGGCTTAGATGTATCCATGTCAAAACAATGAATAACCTTCTCTAAGTATTGTCTCTGTGACAATGTCAGTCTGCCCTTCTTCCTATCTCTCACTATCTCCATCCCAAGTATCTTCTTCACTAAATCAATATCTTTTATCTCAAACTCCATGCTAAGTTTCAACTTCAATTAATCAATTTCTTGCATGCTCTTTGCAGCAGAGCATGTCGTCAACATAAAGTAAGAGAAACACGAAAGACTCATCCTTGAACTTCTGTGTGAATACAAAAGGATCATACTGACTCATTGCATATCTCTGCTCAATCATAAAAGTATCAAACCTTATGTACCACTGCCTTAAAGATTGCTTCAACCCATACAATGACTCATTCTGTTTGCATACATTTCTTCATTACCAACAACAGCATATCCGTCGGGCTGATACATGTATATGTCCTCCAAATCTCCATGCAAGAAAGCAATCTTGACATCAAGTTTCTCGAGCTCAAAGTCAAATTGTGCTGCTAAAGCCAAAAGGACTCGAATAGAAATGTGTTTTACCATCGGAGAGAATACTTTATTGTAGTCCACACCTTCTTGTTGTGCATATCCTTTAGCCACCAATCTTTCCTTGTATCGTATACCTGTACAAGTACCCCTGGAATCTGGAATCCGTCTTTCACTATGAAAACCCACTTACACCCAATGGGCATCTTCCCTTTAGGGTGTTTTACAAGCTCTCATGTATGATTCTTCTGAAGAGATAACATCTCCTCATCCAAAGCCTCCTTCCACTCCTCTTTGTGAACATTTCGCAAAGCCTGCGTATATGTGGTAGGAACATCATCATACTCGTCAAGAACTGAGAATGCGCAAGTTGCGCCCTTCATATAGCCAAATCTAAGTAGTGGCACGTCTGACTCTAGGTTTCTAGTTGGTGCTAAAGACGGTGTTTGTAACTGTTGAACTTGTTGTTGTGTATGATCTATGTCCCCATCAATAAGAACCTCATCTTCTGCCATTGTTTCAACATGCATCATATATGTATCCCCTCTTCCCTCAGTAAAAGGAACATCATGCTCTGTATGAGATCTAGGAGCTCCAAGCTCCACCTGCAGAGAATTTCTAGCATCCTCATCTTCATCATAGCTATCACCCCTCCAAATAGGGGAACCATCTTTGCATTTCTCACATTTGCCTGTAACAAAATCTCTCGGCTGATCACAAACTTCTGCAAGTCAGGGCACCATAATCTATACCCTTTCACATTATCTTGATAATCGAGAAAAAATAGTTTTCCTGGTCTTACTCTAATTTTGTCCTCCATAAAATGAAAATTTGTTGGACAACCAAATACTTTTAAGTTAGAATATTTTGAAGAAATATCAGACTAAAGCTTCAAGGAGTCTAAGACTCATAGCTAATGAAGGAGAGCGGTTAATGAGATAGCATGTCGTGTTTACTGCTTATAGCATGTCGTATTTACTGATTCAGCCCAAACATGCATTGGACAACATGCATCGTGCTCTCTCCAACATGGTACTGTTCATCCGCTCTGCTACCCCATTCTGCTATGGTATTGACTTCACTGTGAAGCGTCTTCTAATGCTATATTCTAAACAAAACTGCTTCAAGGGATCCTCGGTATATTCACCGCCATTGTCAGATCTCACTACTTTGATCACCCTTCCAGTTTGTTTCTCAATCATAGCTTTCCACTTCTTGAAGATATCATTGACTTCATTTTTATGTTTCATGGTATACACGCATACTCTCCGACTGAAGTCATCGATAAAAGACAAAAAATACCTGAAACCACATTGGATGCGATTCTAGATGGTCCCCAAACATCAATGTGGATATAATCCACAATCCCCGTGGTGCTATGAGCAACATCACCAAAACTGACTCTTCACTGCTTCTCTTAGATGCAATGCTCACAAAAATCCAGCTTTGCCATTTTATCACCGCCAAGCAAGCCACGCTTGCTTAAAGTCTTTAGTCCACTCTCACCAACATGCCATGATCGCATGTGCCATAACTGTGTGCGGGTCAAACTATTTTCATCAACAACTGTAGAAACCATAGCTCTACCTTTAACTACACTGCCTTGAAGGAAATATAGATTTGCATGCATAACCACTGTCATAAGAAACTTGTCACCAAAATAAACATTGCAGTACCCATTCTCACCAATATACTTGTAGCCCTGAGCTTCAAGCACCCCATAAGAAATCAGCTCATTTGAAAGAGCCGGAGCATGACGTACCTTGGTAAGCTGTCTACATGACCCAACTGCCAACTGAAATTTGACTGTACCAACACCCAATGTCTTGCAAGGTCAAGAGTCACCTATTTTAACTGAACTGCCCTTAACCTCGCGATAAGTGTTGAACCATTCCCTTACGGGTCACATATGATACGAAGCTTCCCGTATCCAACATCCAACCATCATACAAATGGTCATAAGACTTTGCCATCAATACATGTGCTAAGTCACCCCCGATTAGAATATCTTCTACCATATCCGGTGTCTCAATAACATTCACTACGCTCGTACTCTCATTCTCTTGTTTGTTGTGATTATCATTTGTGACATTCAACCTTAGACATATCTCTACCTTTTGATTTATAGTGGTTCTTCCTATAGTTGTTTCTCTTGTTGTAATTTTTTTCCCTTGTCACTGAAAGACCATGTGTTTGAACCTCCTCATTCGAATCACTCTTTCTAGAAGCCTTTACAAATACAACTTGAACAATATCACTACACACAAATTTTATTTCTTCAATGTTGTCATCTGATAAACAAACGTTTCTCATTCCAGTAACAAAGAAATTAACAAGAATAATGCTTCTGACTATCTTCAAATTTAGCTTCCAAGCTAACAAAATCTAAGTGTAAACATTAAAACTCATTTATGTAACTAGCCATGAGTTTACCTGAAAGTGAAGAGTTTTTTCTGTAGGTACATCATACTCATCTGATCATTCTGAAGATACATAGCCTGAAGCTTATCCCAGATACCCTGAGCCATCATTTCATCAGCAAAGTTGTAAGCCACATTGCGAGAAAGACACAAATGAATCATACTACATGTCTTCTGATCCATTTTACTCCACTTCTCGATAACCTCAACCGTCGCCTTATCTGATGATGGTTTCTTCTTTTTATCCAGTGCATCAATCTGATCCAAACTAACTAGAATATCTTTACAATCCATCTGCCAAACTTTAAAATTGTTCCTACCATTAAACTGAACAGTGTCAACCCCATGGACTTTCACATAGCCATCATCTCGCGATGAAGAAACCCTTTCAGCCATTTTATTTGTCACCTTGAAAACACAAACACCAACCAATTGGCGCTCTAATACCACTTGTAGTAAATACCTTAAACAATCAACCCAAAGCCAACTGTTGCAAGTAAACTAAACACAAGGACAAGACCTAGTTGGTGAAAGTGATGACTGAAAATTATACTATGAAACAAGAAAGCAATAAACAATAGCAGAAAATAAATATCACACCAAGAATTTAATGTGGTTCGGCTTTGCCTACTCCACGGTCATCGACTCTTTAACATTCTTATTGATATAGGAAACACTTACATCGGAGATTACAACAAGAGAATAGAACTAACTCATTGTTTCTTCACCCGAAACACAGCTAAAAGTACAACCCTTGCTATACCATGTTTCTCATTGTTTTTCCACCAGAAAACAGCCCAAGAACGGCCCTATAACCTGTTCTTACACCTTCTTTTTCTCCCTGTATAAACAACCAAAGAGGTGGGTTTACAACTTGCAGAAGCATCTGAAATCAACCATGTATTTCACGTTGCACTTGTTGCACAATCTGCTGTATACGTTGCCTTTATCCAGCCCTTGCACACACACAAATTCAGCCAAACCCACTACCTGTTGCATGTTGTACACGACCTGTTTTTCACGCTGTATGTGCTGTTATTTTCACATTGTGATTGCTGCCTATTTTCGACTTTGTGTATGCTTGCTATTTTTTTTTAATGACACATATTAAAGACTAAGGCAAAGAAATATGACACAGATTATGTATTGCAGACTTCGCTAAATCATAGGCCTCCATATTGAGTTCCCTATTAATATATTTACAGGTCCATCCAGGTAGCAATGAAAGTAAATGTCGAATATTAGTAATGATAGGACGCCAGACCCAATCCATAGCAAAAGATGGGTCCTCTTTCTGGATAACTAACAAAATATTTGCAGAGTCTCCTAGTAAGATTCATGTCTACCATTGATGTGAAATAATCATCAAAAGAACTGTTTCTGCCGCGTAGGCTTCCGTCACGGTACTATCCAAAACTGAACCTGAAATAGGGCAAGCCAAAGTGGCACACACTGATCCACCAATATTCACTACAATGACTCCCATCGTACCCTGCCTATGAGCATCAAAAAAACTCTCATCAAAACTGACAAAAACTAAATGAGCCTAGATAGTAGGCGACGATCCGTTTGAGTGCAAGGAATTGGTGTTGAGATGGTGATTGTTAACACAAAATAATTGGGCGTGAAGTGTGTCCAATCGGATAGAGTTCCTTTCTGGCAGTGGACCAAATTCAGAAACAGAAGGAACCGGGAAAACAATGGAATTGGACGGTTTGTGTTGCCTTCTCAAGAATACCATGTACCGAGCCAAACTTACCAACGTCATTTGAGCCAGAACAAGAAAACCATTGCTTGTACCAAGAATACCAGGTCTTATTAAGCATGGCCAAGAACTTGTTCAAATTTATAGGTTCGACTTCGAAGATGACAAGGTTGCGAAAACGGCAAATGGTAAGCATAACAACCGTGAATTGTGAGAGAAGCTTATCCGAGTGAGGACCCTGACCTTTGGCCACTTTCCACACCAACTTGAAGTAGGCCATGACAGAATCGGGACAAGGATCCGCATATTGCTAGTCAAAAGGGAGAACTAAAACTCGCCAAAACCTGATAATGACAGGGCAGCGAAAGAAAAGGTGGGCCACATCCTCTGGGGAATGATGACAAAAGGCGCACATGTTATCGATAGGAGTGTGTACCCTAACCAGGTTGGATAAGGTTGGGAGCAAATCTTGAACAATTTTCCAGAGAAACAAAATAGCATTAGGGGGTCCCTTAATCCTTCCCATTTCTCTGAATATATTTTCCCTACCGGGTTCCACATAGGAGTTGGAAGTATCCATTCGGTCTGATGTAAAAGCAAGGGTAGCAGTTTTAACCGAGAAGAACCCCTTTTAGCTAGGAGTCCAAATGAGTTTATCAGGAGTGGAAGTATTTTTTATGGCTATGGATTAGATGTCACAAAATACTTGTCCAGGCAAGAAGGATCGGAGTAAAGTTGAATTCCAAGACACCGTGTAGTTGGGATGAAAAGTCCAAAGATCCGAGATATGATTAGTCAGACTTGGGTCCAAAGGATCGATCACACAGTCACCCAACCTAAGATTTGGTTTAATCCAGAAGTCTTTCCAAAGATCAATCTGTGCACCTGAAAGAATTTGCCACATAAATTTTTTTTCATGTGAATTAGGGAAGAGAGGTGTCCTCGCCAAGCAAAAGAGGCCACCGAAGGTGGTCTGACCAACTGAAAGTCTAGCATTCATCTTATCCAAAAGGAACTGAAAATCATTGGCCTTTTTCTTGGAAAAGAGGAGGGGGGCCAAGGTACTTATCCTTGGGATTATAGAGACGGGAACCAAGGATATGAGTAATCATACAGCCATGGCGGGGATGAACATTGGAGCTGAAGAAGACAGAGGACTTGTAAAAATTAACTGCTTGCCCAGAAGTAGAACAATATTGAGCTAAAAGAGCTTTGATGTTGTGCGCCTCCGCCAGAGAGGCTCTACAGAATATCACAAGGTCATCTGTATAGAGGAAGTGGACGAAAGAAGGAGAATGACGCTTTTATTTGAGCCCTTTGATGCCCTCAGTGGATTCTGCCCTAGCCAACAGGCGGGAAAGAGCCTCTGCCACCAAGATAAAAAGGTAAGGTGAGAGGGGATTTCCCTGACGAAACTCTTGAGAAGGTTTAAAAGTGGGTAAGGGGTGCCATTAAGCAAGACATGAAGAGAGGTGGAAGATATACATTGTTCTATCATCGCAATCCAGCCCTCACTAAAGCCTAACTGCCTAAGGATTTGAAAGAAGAATGACCATTCAACACGGTCATAAGCTTTGGCCATATCAATTTTGATGGTCATCCAACCTTGCTTTTTCTTCTTAAAGTGATTAAGTTGGAAAAAGGCTTCGTGAGCCATACTGATGTTATTTGTAATACTGCATCCTTTAAAAAAGACACCCTGATTTGGGGAGATGTTGAGTCCAACAAAGGCTTGAGTTTGTTAGTAAGAATCTTCGAGATGACCTTATAAATAACATTGCATAAACTTATAGGTCTGAATTTATCCGAAGAAGTCGGGTTACACACCTTAGGGATAAGAGCAATGAAAGTTTCATTGAGTCTCGGGTTCATCACTTTGGTTTCAAAGAAAAGTTGAACCACCTCAATGACATCAGATCCTACAATATCCCATTAGTGATAAAAAAAAAAAGGGTAATTTGCACTTTGCCCCCTATTACACATAGCTAATTAATAAGTAGACCCATCATTAATCACTATTACAATTACACCCTTGACTAGCGGTCAACGTTCATTGACCGTCAATTTTCAAAGCAGATTACCAAAATGCCCTCAGAAATCAGAGGCTGAGATTGAATCTTTCGTATCTCGAACATCTCATCTCGAGGAAAATCCCAAGACCCAACTGAAATCGTGATCGTATCTCGAGGAAATTTCAACAGTTTGATTTTTTTAAATCATCTTAACAACTCATCTCAAGGAAAATCTAATGGTCCAAATTTACTTATGCACGCATCTCAAAAATATATGATTGTCCAGCATGCGTCTCGAGGAAAATCTAGCAGTTCGTCGCGCATTTCGAGAAAAACAGATGGTTCAACACGCATCTCGAAGAAATCTAATAGCTCAAATTTATTTGTACCCGCAGCTCGAGGAGAATTTGTCGACTCAGATTTATCCATGCACACATCTCAAGGAAAAAAATTAAATGTTCCAACACGCATCTGGAGGAAAATTTTATGTCCAGCACACATGTCGAGAAAAATTTGACGGCTCATATTTATTTGTACATGCATCTCGAGGAAAATCTGACATTTGAATAAATTTTAATTTACTTTTGTTCCCTTAAATAAATTTGAATTTAATTTCGCCCCATGAAACAGAACAGGAGGAAGGAGAATGAAGGTGGAAGAAGGAGGGAGGAGAAGGAAAGAGGAATGATGAATGAGGAATGAAGCCCTAACTTTATTATAGGGATTGTGAGACTGAGGCGTAAGGAAGGAGGATGAAGGATGAAGTAGAGGAATGAGGAAGATGAGGGATGATGAAGGGGGAGGTGGTGGCGAGATAGAGGAGGAGGAAGAAGAGGAAGATAATCAAAATTTTCTTGATCATCTCTCAGATCTATTTTGTTTTAGGGGGCAAAACTAAATTCAAATTTATTTTATGGGGTTAAGTTATTGTCAGTAATTTATTTTATGGGGTTAAGGACAAAATTATATTAAAATTTATTCAGATGTCATATTTTCTCGAGATGTTGCACGAATAAATATGAGTCGTGAGATTTTTCTCGAGATGCGTGTTGAATCGTCTGATTTTCTTGATATGCGTGTTGGAGCATCAAATTTCTCGAGATGTGTGCACAAATAAATCTGAGCTGTCAGATTTTCTTATGATGCGTGCATGAATAAATCTTAGCCATCATATTTTCCTCAAGATGCACGATACGTGTTGGACAGCATATTTTCCTTGAGATACGTGTTGGACATAATATTTTTCTCAATATGCATGCATAATTAAATTTGGACCGTTGATTTACCTAGAGATGTGTACTATTAAATTTGGACCGTTGGACACCAGGATTCTGTCCTGTTTAGCTTTTATAGCATGGTGATCTTTTCGTTTGTTGCTCCAAGTGAATTGAGATCCATTGAGGGGTAAGTCAACAAGAAAATAAGTCCCAACAAAGTCCTGGAGAAGTCTGAGGTGGGAGTGATTTGGAATGATACCTCCCATTTTCTCTCCCGGATTAAGCAACGTATTAAGGTCTCCCATGATAATCTCTAGAAGAGTCTGAGTTGAGTACAATTGTGTCATGTGATGCCAGAAAGTATCCCTGTGAGCAGGGTTAGGTTCACCATATACAAACACCATAAATCAGGAAGAAGTAGTAAAGTAATTGTCTATAACACAATTAAAGTAATATTTGCATGAAGATAAAATAGCAAGGGTGATACCTTCCTTTCAGAACAAAGTTAGACCGCTCGAGAGCCCCTAAGATGGAATGGCGCATCCATGCCTAAATCCAATTCGTCGGCACAAAAGGTTCATTTTGGAATAAGAAGCTGCAGAGAGAATATCACAATTGAACTATAGGGAGTTGGTCTTTAAATTCCAGAATGCCTTGGAAGACTTCATCGCGCGAGCATTTCATGAGACAATCATGGAAATTGAGGCAACCTCTCACCAGAGGTCGCCCGCTGCCTCAGAAACTGGCCCTGCCCCAGAAGACGGAGAAGTGGGGATCAAAGAGCTGCTGGTCTGAATCTAAAGTGAAGCATACTCACTGGAATTTACCACATTGGGACAATTAGCTAAAATCTCAACTCGGAGTCGTTTTTGCTAGGTAAGTACGAAATTATTGACTGAATTGAATTATTCGGCCATGAAGCTTACGCTTGCTAACCCTTGGTGTTTTCTCCTTCTTATTCGTAGCCTTGGTACACCCCTTTTTCCCCCGCTTTTGAACATTTGGGGTGGCAACAAAAATCACAGGAGGAGGAACAGAGCCTATCAGGGGAGCACTAACTTACCGGGGAGTACTTACTTGCCAGGGTGAAACCGAGGTCTTTGGAGACTCACTGCCTGGCCAAGTAGAACTCAAGTTGGCCGAGAGAGCTGAACTTACTGGCTGATTGGAGGTGCCTAATTGGGTTATGTTTGGATTCGCAGAATTAAGTTGAATTGCTTCTCTGCCTGAGCTAATCACTAACTGCTCATTTGCATTAAGTGCTTGAGAATGTTGAAGCTTTAGATTAGGATTGAAGCCAGAATGAGAGTATGATGGGAGATTTTCGGAAGCTGGTTGGATTGGCATCTCATTCCACTGAAACATCGCCTGATTTGAATGAGATTCAGGCTATGCGTTGAAGCGGAAAGCTTGGGGTGACCATTGTGGCCCCAAGAGGTCCTGAACTCCCTCAGCTGTGGCTGATTGTTGCAATGCTACAAGCTGCTGTTGTTGAAGAGTGGGAACAACCAACCTGCCCTGGAGAGAAGCCTCTAAACAGGCAACCAATAGACCATAGAAATGCGCATTACATGGCAGCAATCATGATTCAACCCTTGAGAAGAGAAGAGCTGGGGAACTGTGATTGCAAGTGAATGAGAAGGAGAACTGAGTTGTGAAGAAGATGAGAAGCCCTGTTGAGGTCCATTAGTTACCAAAGTAAAATCTTAAGTTTCCACTGACACTTGGGCTGAAGGAATAATTGAGAATGAATCGTCCGGCCCAATCTCCTGCACCTCCACCAACTGAGTCCGAACTTAGGCTGAAGAAGAGCAAGCCCAAGGTTCAGAGCTCGTCTCCAAGGGAAGCCATAAAGTTTTCATTGACTTGGGAAAGAGTCGGTGGCGTTAATGGGAGCGGTTGTGGAGCTGATGCGTCATTAATGCAAAGGATGCAAAGGTAGGTATCTAAAGTAAAGGCTTGAACAATATCTAAGGCACACTGTTCATCGTCCGCAGTCACTGTAGCAGATATGGAGTGTGAGACAGGGTTGGGATCAGAGCTCCTTTTTAACTCTTTGAGCATCATCCAACTTGAGTAGGGAGGGCGTGGCGGATTTTTACAGATGTTCGCTCCATCTAATTTGTATAAGATGAATTTGGATATGGCTAAATAGGTTTCGGAGTGGATACGGATATTCAAACAGCATCCGTCGAATATTCGGGGCGGATACGAATTTGGCAATAACCGCCCCACAGATATCCGTTTAAGTATGAAAATTTACATAAATACCCCTAGCTCTTAAAAGGAAAAAAAAAAAAAAAAAAAACCTAACCATTTGATGAATTACATCTCTTAGACTCTCACTTTCGAAGAAAAAAAAAAAAAAAAAAACCTAGGATATGACTCTCACTCTTAGACTGAAGAATGAGGAAGGTTGGCGGAGAGCCATAGAGTTGGTCGAAAGGCGGATCAGAAGAGGCGGGTGGCGGTGGTGGCACCGTCGGCGGATCATAAGCTCAGTTTCGATTGGGGATTGAGATTGGGTTTGTGAAATTACTCGAGAAGTGGAGGGAAAGGATGGGATGGGGTCAAGGTTGATGGAGGCCAAAGGGGTAGTGACATTGTATGTGTAGAGGAATGTGGGATTGGCAGATCAGGTTTAGCAGTGGATGAAGGGAACCCTAGCGGACCGTTGAGTGTGAGAACAGGAAGTAGAGTAGAAAAGGAGCAATGATGAAGAAAGAGAGATTCGAGAAAAAAAAAAAAAAAAAAAAAAAAAGGAAAGAACAAGGTTGAGCTGAGTTCGGTTATGAAACTCAAAAACTCCATTCTTCTTCTTCTCAGATCTGTTTTTTTTGGTTAAATGGGGCGGATATCCGCCATGGGCGGGGATGATTTTAAAAAAAAATGATAAATGAATATGCGGGGCGGGATAGGTCCCTAAACTTGAGTTATAAGTAAGAATGATTTTTTGGGTAAAGCGGGAAGGAAGAAGAATAAACGAATCAAATCATAGTCTAATTTATTTGATTTGAGGATTTTAGAGATCTATTTGGCTGATCAAGTTGAAGATGATCGGTGACCTGGGTTTGGGGCTGCAAATCAGAGGTAGTTGGGGGCGTCATTGTTAGAGTCGATTTAGGGATGGGAGTGAGGTTAGGGGTGATACTAAATCTTTCAGGAGGATTTCGATGAAGGTTATTCAAAAAGGTGGCTTCTTCTGAAGTTTTGATCCTGGATTTGATGCCAAATGGGAGTTTGAAAAGTCGATGAGGTTTGCCTTTATGAAGCAACTTCATGGCAGCTGGATGTTTGGGGTAGTGAGGCCAGGCTAACCCAAACAAGTGATCAATCATGCCACACCCAAAGCAGAAATTGGGTGGATCTTCAAAACAGAAGTTGATGAAGGGGATTCCATAGTCTGTATCCATCGCACATGGCATCGGCTTCGAAGCATCCAACCACACTTTAAATCGGATGAAGGGGATGTCCGAATCAATAACTGAATCGTTGTCAACATTAAAAATACCCTAGTTCGAGAGGGTTCGAAAGCGTGACGGCGGCCTAGCCCCCAACGCCCAAGCGTGACGGCAACCTAGCCCCCAACGTGCCCGAGCGTGACGGCGGCCTAGCTTGAGTCTTCTGCGTCTGAGGAGCGTCTCTGCGTCTGAGATCTGCGGGGTGAGCGTCTCAGACCAAGGCGTTTTCTCTCCTCCTCCGCGAGAGGTGCTCTCCTCCTCCGCGAGAGGTGCTCTCCTCCTGATCCACTGAGCGGCGCGAGGTTCTCTCTTCTTGATCCGCTGCGAGAGGTTCTCTCCTCCTGAACGGCGCGAAAGGTTCTCTCAGATCTAACTTTCTCTGACTTGAATCGGCGAGGGTTCTCTCCTCCTCCGGGAGTATCTGTCGTCGCAGGGCTCGTCGCACAGGGAGGAGCTGCTCTAGAGATCCGATTCAAGGGAGGAAGGAAGAGGGAGGTCAGATCTGTCTTCTAGATCTGATACCCCATCTCCGGTCTATTGAATGACAGGAACAAATGGTGGAGACGCAGTCAGTGTGAACGTGTTTGCACAGGAGGTGTTCATGGCTTTTGAGGAGAAGTACAACATTCATGACGATGGATTGCTACAGTTACTCACAAATGAATATCAAGTGGCTATAAAAAATGGAGATAAACTAGGTGCAGAAGGACTGGAAATGATGATAAATCCCAAAAACTGGGCAATGCTAACTGCAAGGGTGTCAGCCAATCAAGAGCAGGCTGCAGCGCAAAGGAGTGAAGAGGTTCAGCATAAAGAAGATGAATGTACAATGCCAACCAGTGTTACATCCTCTGGCCCTAGCAAAATTCAAGAAGCAATGGCAACAAACCCTGTCGTTGCACCAGCGAGGATGAGTTGGGCATCAAAGCTTAAGCAAAGCAAGCATACGGGCTCTAAAAAACTTAGGTATGAACCTCCAGCTACTGTTGAAGGAAGGAAAATAGTACAAGTGTAAACTGCTGACTTTGCGAATAGGATAGAAGAATGTGAAAGGTTGGTTATTGGCAGCTTTGTGGGCAAGCGCTTGGCATATGGTTATGTCAAAGAGTGGTTGATAAGGATGTGGGGAATTCGAGATTTTGAGATGAGCATACACGGAGATAAGAATTTTGTATTCAAATTCAAGAAGGAAGAAGACAGAAGTAAGGTATTGGAAATGGAACCTTTGCATATTGCAAGCAGGTTGTTCATCCTCAGGGCTTGGTCACTTTCTATGGACGAGGATGTCGAGGTGCTTACCTCGATACCTATTTGGGTTACACTTAAGAAAATTCATCTATTCCTATGGAATCCAGAGGGTATTCAAAGGATTGCTAGTTTTATTGGAGTGCCTATCATGCTTGACAAAGCTACTGAAGAAAGGACAAGATTAGCGTATGTGAGGGTGTGTGTGGAGGTGGATGTAAACAACCAATTACCCAAAGACATCCCTGTGGTTATCAATGGAGATAAGAAAAAAATAGTTGAAGTTGAGTATGCATGGATTCCTGTTAAATGCAGTTCTTGTGCAGTTTTTGGCTATACAAAATAGCAGTGTTCAAAGAGCAAAGAAATTCATACTCCAGGCCATATGGTATGGCAAGCTACGGGTAGGACCCAACCACTAGAAAGACAAAACTCTGATGGTTGGACGATCGCCAAGGGTAGACATACATTCAAGTCGAAGACTCCACCCAGTTTAGAGGGGAGTCCAGGGCCTATCACAGGAAAAGCAGGGAATGTGACCAGTATAGAGGCTGCCAATGTGGCAGAGCATAACATAAATGAAGACCAAAGTGATGCCATAACGCAGAGTCCACAACCATTGATTCTTATCAACTCAATGCTTGAGCGTACTGCTACTGTGGAGGCAAGTGATCACATGCCGACTCAGGATAAAGAGAACACCACAACAGATGAGCAGAGTAGTAACGAGTAACATGAGCAAGATCCTTCTAGTGAAGAGGTTGCAAGCGATTTGTTTTCAAAATCTTGCACTAAAGATTTTAGTCTCTGCCCTCGAAGATCCTCTAGGGCTAAGAAAGCAAACAAAAAGTACAAAGGTTGAATCATTTCCTCGTTAACAAAGGAGACGGATAAAAAACAAGAGGTTTCTTCTTTGGCCGATGCTAGTTGAAGATTTCTATAGGCCTAGTAACCATGTTCACTCTCACTAGAATTTTCTTTCTTGTGAGAGTTTGTTTCTTTTTTTATTTTTGTTTCATTTGTATAAAGGTTTTGGGGTCCTTAAAACCCAGCTCGCTTTCCAAAAAAAAAAAAAAAACTGAATTGTTGTCTATCTCTATCACCTCTGCAATGCTACCAGCCAAGGTGAGAATGGTAGTATGTTTTAATTTTCTTGAAGGAAATTCGTGAATACAAACCCAGCAAGCAAACTTAGAGAAATCAATAGAGGTGTAGTCAAGCTTCCAACGCTTAATTGAGACTAACCAACCGAACACTATCCACGGTCCCGAATTGATCGCAACAAGAAGATCCTCTTCCTTAGAGAAGTTCAGGAGATAATAATTATTGCTCATATCTTGCTTGCGAGGTAGGTAATCTACCCGAAACTTATGAAACTGTGGCCAAAGCAAAGCTAACCATTTAGCAAAGAGTTCAGGGCTCAGCTTCTTATAATGGTAGTACTTAGCTACTGCTTGAAAATGCTTTTCAGAATCTGGTTCTTCGACGCCATCAGTGAAAACAGGATGGGGAAGCTTTAGTTTAAACTTGGAAGCAAGTTGAGTATCCAGGGTCTCGATTAATACATCTATGGATGCTTGAGATGACAGAGGTGGGTTAAGGGGGGCAAGCTGTGAGGATGAAGCCTGCAGAGTGGTGGGAGAGGAGAGGTGATCCCGCGGATTAGTGGATATTGTTTGAAGTGAAGACATGGGTTGTTGAAAACATGAAGTATTAGTGACGGAATGTGAATCAAGATAGGTAGAGGAAGATGGGTCCATTAAGATTGAGTGAAAGTAGTAGTAAGATTGGTGTGTATGAACAACTGACTCAGGAATATGAGAGTTAAAGTATGGATGGTTTGGGCTAGTAATTGATCTGCAAGCATATCTTGGAGTTACGATTACTTTCTTAATTGAGAATCTGAGATGGTTAGAAAAGCGGTGGGGAGGTCTCATGATGAAGCTTGAGGTGATTTGATGTTTGAAGTAATGGTAATTAAGATCAGATATAGGGATGGAGAAATAAAATGGGGAAGGAGAAAGGAGAGTATCTTGTTCACAAAATGGAGCTGGGCAACACCTAAGACTTGCAAAAGAAAACAAATATGAAAAAACCACAACCCAGCCGAGGGAACTCAAGGAGAAGCTTATAGTTAAGAATGAAGAAAGGGGAATGGAGAAGAGGAGGTGAAAGATGTGTAGAAGAAGGGTGAGTAGAGCTCGGTGATAGTGGAGCTCTGAAACTCTTTCAGTCTTTTAATTGGGGGGTGTATTGTATTTGGATTTTGTGGGCAATTTAATAAATTCCATAGATTCTGAAAATCCAAGTGAATTCAATTTGAATTTTAAGAAGTCCACAAAAGTCTAGGGGTATTCAATCAGGATTTTAAAAAGTCTTTCTGAAATCCACAAAGTCTAGGGGTATTCAATATGGATTTCAGAAAGTCCACAAAAGTTTTAGGGTATTCAAAATATCATTCATATTTATGGATTTGGAAAATCATGGATTCTCATGGAGTTTGTAGTGTTAGGTATAAATAACAAAGTTCAATAGTTTGCCAGCCTCCATATCAAAGATTTCAACGTGAAAAAAAGTCTCCCAAAGTCTAAATACTGTGTGTTCATCAACACACAGCCTTATGCATATAAAAAAAGTATCAAATAATGCATGCACAGCTCCGACGTAGAGAACCCATCGTATGCAATCATCAGAAGTATCGAAGCTTGCTTTGCCAAGCGCAATTTCTCATCCGAAAGCTTTTTCGATTGTGCCTCCTCCACAGCTAAAAGAGCCTGATTTTCCCATTCTTTTCTCACATCAACCATTGTACTGTAAGCACCCTTTGGAGGAGCAATAAAATACATCAAAACCGATCGAAAATCAGACAATGGAATCTCCGAAAAATGCTTCACACACAAACAAAGCAAATCAGATCTCTTCTTCTCAATCAAACTCTCAATCAAACCCGTCGCGGACGAATGCCAAACAAGCTTCTTTTCAATCACAGTTTCCAATACCTCCCAAAGCTCCAACCCTACACACGCTTCCTCAATCAACCCCCCAACATCTCTACCCATTAAAAATCCCACATTTTCAAGCATCGCACGAGTGTACCCCGGATCAGACGCCTCCAACCCAACATCCATACCAAGCTTCTCTCTGATCTTCTCCAAAAATGAGTTCAAAAGCCCCAAAAACTCATCCTTCCCCAATGTTTTGATCTTTTTTAGCTTCCGCTTCAAATTTCAACGTGAAAAATAGTCTCCCAAAGTCTAATAGTTTGATACTTTTTTATATGCATAAGGCTAAATACTGTGTGTTGATTTCATTTTGCAAGTGATGATTTTTAATTTGGTTGTGTTGAATGATTTGATTTTGTTGAATGATTTCATTTTGGACGTTTACTTCTTATTTTAAAGATGCTAATTAACGACCTTTTCTTTTTCTAGTTTTTTTAGCACATGTATCTCTCACTTTTGTTAATTATATGCGGACGTTTTTTTGTTTCATCACTATTTACCAACTTTTTTATCTTGCAAATAATTAAAAATCTGTAAAAGTCGTTCATACAAAGTCCGTGGATTTTCATAAATCTCTAGAAAGTCTGTAGCAAAAGTCTATGGATTTAAGAAATCAGCAGAAGTCCGTGGACAATTTAAAGAGTCCGTAAACTTTTCAAATTATTTATCAATTTCATAAGAATCCATATACAATACACCCCCCATAGGGAAATTCTAATTGGCGAGGAAACGAGCGAGGAAACGGGCGAGGGAGGGGGGTGCAACCCTCCATCCCCTCGAGATGTGTATGCATGCTATTTAAAAATAGAGAAAAGAGGAGTTTTGAGTCCTTATGTGTAGAGAGGACTTTGAGTCCTTCTCATTCTTCCCATATAATTGGGAGCCACAAAGAAAGGAGAACTTTTAGTCCTTGTTTGACTCTTCAATTGAGTCCTTGTCTCACATTGTATATTTTTCATTTGCAGATGTTTCCAAAACATTCTTCTCTACTATCGGATGTTTCTCAGACAATCCTAGAACTCACGGAGGGAACTCGCATGCATGACCTTGAGAAGAAATGGTTTGGATCCCAAACATGCCGTGAGACTCTTGCACCCAATGTAACAGCTCCAAATGACCTTCGACTCTATAGCTTTCGAAGCATCCCCATCTTCATGATTGCCACTTTTGTCACGTCTCTTTTCTTCTTCTTTGCTCCCTTCATATACAAGAGTGTGATAGATGGAAACTTAGCAGAAAAATGCAAAGCAATGTGGCAAAGCATTTCTGCAATGGGACAAGCAGTTCCTACGGAAGAGCTAGAACAAAACAATGAAGCCATATCAGATTCTCATTCTGATGAAGATACGAATCAAGTAGGTACTCAGCAAATTGATTCTGAGTTGCATTCCAACAATACCACTGGACAGCTGCTAGAACAAAATGATGAAATCGCAACATCCACAGATTCAGAAACTGTGGAGACAGAAGTTACTGAAACATCCACAGATTCAGAAATTGTGGAGACAGAATTTACTGCTGCCACTTCTTGATACATCAGTAAATATTGTCTTTCGATTGCCTGCCTTATGCTCATTGTACATATAATGGCCAGATTACTGAGAAATCATCAGCATTACTTAGTGCCAGAAGAACAGCTACCATTATTCCTCATTGTACATTGTCTATCTCCTCAGCTAGTTTTTAAGTATTATATAATATGTAAGTGCAAAGTTTCTTGATGTGAAACTTTCATCGAAATGCATGGTGATGCCTCCGTCTGTTTTGGGGACTGTAATTACATCATGTCATCATCCTCGGTCATTTTGTAGTTGTACGACTTAAAACCATCTTCAACTGTAATCATTTTGTTATAATGATATGGGAAGAACAGTTCTTTGCCTTTACACTTTTTTTGGGTCAGTGAATCAAGGTCGGGTATAAAGAACTACATGCATGTGCAGACTTCAAATCATTTTTTTTAAAGCGAGTAGGGTTTTGAAGGATCGGCAAACCTTTATATTAATAAAAAGTGATGAATCAAATACAATCGCTCCTCGTCTTAGCTGGCCACATGTAAAAAATGACTCCAAATCATTCTTTGGAACAAAAGTGTAAAATATTCGCCTTCATCTTATCTGGCCACATGTGTATAAAATTTGGTTGCAACCGTAACCTCATTGCTACCAAGAGTTCAATTTGTTTCATTTATTCAGGATACGTAACTGCTGAAATCCTTTTTGTGATTACTGCAGACAAGTTTTGAAGATTTCCAAAACTATACTACGCATGTTTAAACAAGCTCCTTGAGTGCTATGATTATTCTGCAGGATGCAAATTAAAAGTTGGTGCATTTGGGACAAGTCATCATTCTTTTATGTAGGTGCGTCCTTGAACACTCTATAAACAATTTCGACAAGTATCGAGGCATAAGGGTGATGAATAAAGTCAAGATGAATCCCCCTCCAACTTTACAATGGCTTGAGATCACTCCCAACCTCTCTGAAAGAGAATCCACAACTCAATTAGCTGTTGAATCCAACACTCTCCTGGAAAAATGATGATAGAAAAAGGCTTCCATAGAGCAAAATAAAAATGCAAACCCGAGGCTTTGTTTTGGTTTGAAGGAGCAACAACTGAGAGGAGTCTGTGTATGGCACAACTTTTCAAAGCAATTAGTTATCATTGTTGATGATCAAAACCAACAATACATGTTTGCAAATTGTGGTTGGGTCTGTTATCTGATACGAATCTGGGGTCGTGGAAGGCATTGCATACATTTAAAGCTGTATGTCCAACATATTCATGGCCTTCGTACATGTCTGTGATTGCCCGGTCATGGGGTCATCTAGGATTATTGGATCCTCCCACTTGAGAATGCACCAAATGGGCAGAGTATCAGTGTTGCCATAAATGCATGAATGACATTTTTTATGCGGATTGGAGTTCAATTTGTTTGGCATATTTATAGGCTCTATGTCGTTGATAATAACACTTATCAACGCATTTTTCTTGCCCGAGGAGAGTAAGGACATTCCCATTCAACAAATAGTTGCAAGAACCAAAGCATGAAACAATACAACATAATTATTTCAAAATCGGAAAAACCCAATGGAACTCCCTGTTGCGACTGCACCTAGAAGATCTCCATTCCTAGTAGAACAAAGCATCAAGTGCCTAGTATTAGAACAAACCTCGGCACCAAACGTAAATTAAAGTAGCTCGTATCATACCAGAGTAGGTAAAACATTCGACAAACTTATATTGCATTATAAGTCTAATAACACTCGCCTTTTGCTCATCAAACAGCAAAAAATGATGTCCAATTTCGTAGCAATAAGACCTTTAATGATATAAATGGTACTGGAGAAAATAAAACCAGATGAACTAAATCATTGCTTGATTCGCATCCACCTCATATCAACCTCACGTAACAGTGTACAAAAGACCGCCAACAAAACTGTTGCTCTAATGTTAAGCATCTGCTTTTACCTGATTTGCTTCATAACCTTAACCTTTTCAAAGTCTGGAGCAGAGTAGCTTTTCTCAACTTCCCAAGCAAGTTGAGACATACAGTTGAACGATGATTTCACACCTCTCTCATCTGTAACTTCTCTAGGAAATGGAATTCGGACCTCAAAAATTTCCCTTTGAGATGAACCGAGATACACGTCAAAGCCCAACCGATCAACCCATATCAATTTTGCGTCTGTCACCTGGTTTGCCACAAAAATATCATTAGATGGAAGTGTATCTGTGAAAGTAAAATGAGTACAAATGAAGTTGGCTGGAACATCACCTATGAGCAGAAAAAAATAGAATATCCGAGAAAATTAAATATACTCGACCCCACTATAAGTATTAACTTGAACAGAAATTCTAAATGTCGAGGAAGTGGGCGAGGAAACGGGCGAGGGGAGGGAGGTGGCGGGGTGGGGACCGTTCACCTCCCTTGGGATGTGTGCCATCGATTTTTGCGCGTGCATCTCGAGGGAGGTGAACGGTCCCCACCCCACCACCTCCCTCCCCTCGCTCATTTCCTCGCTCGTTTCCTCGCCATGTAGAACTGCTTTAACTTGAAACATAGATCATCAACTTTATGTCCAGTCTAGGATATTTTGACATCGGTTCTTGCTTTGAGCATGAGGCGGATGTATAAGCATCTTTCATCCAACTGCAGCGTGTCTTTTAACTCAGAAAGAAACAGTTCTGTCATAGGCTTGTGTCAATTTCCAGCCTGAATCCTATTTCTACCTCGACACAATCCATTAATTCATTTTCAACTCCCAGAAAAGTAGGGTGCATTTATTTCGATGCCGGATAAAATGAATGTATGCAGATAGTCCAGCCTGAATCCTATTTCTACATAGACACAATCCACTAGTTCATTTTCTAACTCCCAGGAAAGTAGGGTGTATTTATTTCTATGCCCGGCAAAATGAATGTAGGCAGATAGTTTAAGGTTTTCTTTTAATGTAATGAAGGATTTAGTCTATTCGTTAATTTTGTTAAGTTGTGGGCTCGGGCCTAAGTAAGCTCATAATAGAATAAGTGGAGATTCGGGCTCCCATAGCATTTAGGGTTAGATTGCTTGATTTACCAGTTAGGTCATTGATTGTAATTGATTTTTGATGAACGAAGAATGAAGAAACTATAATGGAGATTATTTAAGTTTATTTAGTTTTATTTATCTTTTGTGTAGATTTATTCAATTTGTAGTTTAGAATACAATATCTTCATATCAGTATACCGCATAAAAGATCTCACTGGAGGAACCTGCTCAGTATATTGTCAAACTCATTGTTTATACAAATGCACAGAGTGTAGCACCCCGTAATTTTTGTACTTACTGAATTTTTTTTATATTTTTGTGTGATTGTCTTCATTAAGTTATGGGCATACGTATGAGCTATTTGTTTGTCCATGTGATGTGTAGTTTGTTTATTTAAGAATTAATTTCCTACTTACCTTCCTCTACCGAATCTCGGGACGAGATTCTTTTGAGTTGTATATATTGTAATACCCACCTAATTAAATAAATATGAAAATTTCTTATTTATTAATTATGGCATATATTGTAATCTCAATTATTTGGAAAAAGATTTTTGTTTGCCATGGCTAAATAGGATAAAGTGTGTGTGTGTATTTAGCCAAATAATTTGAAAACCCTAATGTTGATGGGTTGCTACTAAATTGTATTTGGGCTTGGTTTTGGGCTTTTATTAAACTAATGATTAGGGTTTTATTTTGTGAAAGAGGGTGAGTGCATTCGAAAGTTCGGTGGGGGCGAATAGCCACCCACCTTATAAAGAGAATAATCATATTTCTTCCTTTTTTTTTCTTTACTCCTTCCTTCTCTTTTCTTCTTCGATGGCTGCTGACAGTGAGAGGTGATGAAGATGGGAAGAAGATGGAGGCGAGTCAAGATGGTGAGATGGCGAGAAGGGAGAAGCTCCACAATAGTTAAGCAATATATGTATGCTCTAATCCGTCGCAGCAGAGCTTTGTTTCTCCATTCAAAATGTGTATTTCTCTCCCGCAACCTCATCAATCACTCATGCTTCACTCCAGTATCACTCGACAATGGCAAAACCGGCCTCTATGGCTTCCAAATCTAGAAGAAGCCCCAAGATTTCCGACGCTTTGTCGATGAAGCAATCAAAAGATCGTCGGAACTGATTGCTTACATCACCAAGCTGCCTCCTTCAATGGAGATTATCAAAGCTATGGGCCGAGATGGCGGAGACAGGGCCTTTACTGTAGGCAGAGGAGGTGGTGGAGATCGTGGAGATAGAAGAATTAGTGACGGTGCTTTTGGTGGTGGAAGGGGTCGTGATTTTGATGGTGATGGCCTGACGAGCAAGAGGAATGGAGTGATGGCATTGACTATGAAGGGTTATTGCGTGGATCCGTTGCGCAATCCTTTACAGTTTGCGATCTCTCCAGTGAGTTCTCTTTTACCCCTTTCATTTTATTTTATGTGATGGTTTTGATAGTTATGTATTGTGTGGTTAATCTACTTTGATTAAACCTCCATTTTCTTTCTTCCTGATTTTGCCCTTAATTTGGTAGATTACATTGATGGGGTTTGATTACTTTGATTAATTGATTTGAATGAATGAATGGATACTCATTGTAGTTCACATTGATTTTAAGCAATTGTCAAGGCATTTGGGGTTTTCCAGGTCATCATCATCATTAGAAAAGCATTGTATTGAACATTGTTAGGTATCTATATAGGTAGTGGTTTGGTTCGAGCCAGAGGTTGATCGACCAAACCCTATGAAGACGAATTACGTTGGATGTTTTCTATTGTAATACCAAGGTGTCATTGAAAATGAAACCCACACCCTTTATGCTTCCTGATAGATGGTAAAGTTTGGGATTACAAGTTCAGCTTTTGGTGTCAATGAACTTGTTGTTTATAACTTTATTGGTGAATGAACTTGTTGTTAGTAACTTTATTGGTGCATCAGCTTGTTGTTAATTACTTTATTGGTGAATGCACTATTCACTTATTTGGGTTTATGCGGTGCTCCATCCCGACTCTTCTTCATCTACTAACATTAGTGTTTTGTTGTTTACCATTGCATTGCAACCCACCACATGTTAGCCTACTACTACTGATGGTTCAATCAATCAAACAAACTGCTCTATGTAATGTTTCTAATTCAAAAGCCCTGACACTTGAGTGAATATCAAACATCACCCCAGTGCTAGAGTGAAATTACGATTTAAATTTCATGGTCTTTATATACTAGTTCACACTGACTAGGAGATTCAGTTTCCCAATTAGCTATTGAATGCTACATGGGCAAACCCTCTTCTTATCTAGACTAATATATCGCTTCTTTTATGCTCAGCTCTCTGTATACTCTTGATTATCTTCCTTTGACATCACTATCTACATTCGTAAAGCCTTATATACAAGCAATACTTTTGTCCGCACACAGTTCATTCAGTTGGCCATCTTTGCTCTCTTTTCATTGCCGAGTAATCTAAGACAGCTCATGTATTAATCAATTATCTATATTGCCTGAACCATAGGTGGAAGTACATCTCTGTGTACATCCACATGCAAGTTTATTCTGAGTGTGTTAGATTTCATCACGATAAATAAACTTGGGTATTAATAGTGTTATGTAAGTTAGTATTAGTAATTTTACATTATGACTTGAAATACGTGATTAGTATCTGATTAGATAATAAACTTGCATTTGATTGATATGCAAATTGTCTTGCTAAGGAGTATCATTATATTGAATAGGTCTATTCCATTTTTTTGTTATGGAAAAAAAAATATATTATTTATGAAAATGTTATTTGTTATCCCAAAAAGAATGGTGAATACTGTGATTGATTTATTTATGGATGACAAAATGTCACCATAAAAGAGTTTTGAAGTTTTTATTTTTTTTGCTCTTTTCCACAACTCCAAAAAAAAAAGGTGAAAAGAAAAGAAATTTTTGTATACAGACTTGTTTGTATACGTGTGATATTATTTTGGGTATGCAGACTTGCTTGCACATGGTGCACCGTTCCATGTGAGTTCGGTTGTACGTGTAGATTTAGGAAGAATACTCGCCAGTTATCGAACTTCGAGTGAGATGACATGTTCCTCGATGTGGCACCCCACTTGAAACATGTACGCTCCGAGTGGTTTCGAAGGCAAGGGAGACACACTTGGGTGAGGTGTATTCGACACATGGAGGATGGTGCGATTGTGAAAAAGAAGCGAGAGATTTCTTTTTTGTGTATGTGCATGATTACCTTAAAGGAAGAAACTAAATGCTCATTCAACTATTGAATGAGAACTACATGTCTTCCTAAAGGTAGAAAATGTGTTTTGTTAATATTTCAATAATAGTCTAATATGACTATGAATTTTATCATTGCTTGGAAATAAATCACATTTGTGATGACTGATAACTTAGAAATATTATCCGGTTGCTTCTAACATTTTCATGCAGAATGGCAAGTCTACTCATATTTCTGCAGGTCAGACTTGTCATAGTTAATTTCTATAGTTAGGATGATAACACCTTTGCCTCATTGAGAAACTACCTGATGGTGTGGTTGTTTATTGTTTTGTTTATTTTGATGTTGTAATGTGCGGATTTATTGATTTTGGGATGAAGATCTCTCACACCAGCTTTATTGTTGACCCAAGTGAGTTTTTGCTTCTTGGGTACATTTCTTTTGGAATGTAGCCGATTAGCATTTCAGGTTTAGAGATTTTGAGCTGCGTTATTGGAGTTTCGCTAGTGAACTAGCAACGTCAGAGTCTTTCCGGGTTAGTGAACTAACAACGTCATGTTGATTTCATTTGATACATTACAAATTCTCCTTTTTTCACTTTTTTAGCTTTTTTTAACATGCAAACACCTCGTGTAAGGTTACCGCTCAATGCCCGTTACGCATTTCTAAACCATGGCCAAACTGAGTATGTATCTATATATCCCGAGTATTTTGTTGTTTGTTTGTGGCTCTTGCTCCATGTGTAGCAGTCCTTCAATTAACCACCTAAATGCCTCTTTTGTCATGGTTGGAATTCTGTCAAGAGAGAATTTCCCTTGAGTGATAAAAATGGTATGGACTCAAACCTGGAATTCTAAGTCCGCATAAATGTTGCATACGCGCTCAAAGTCTTGCATGTGGTTGGTATTTATATCATCCACAATTTTTTCTGCAAAATCTCGAAGGGGATCCGGATTCGCACTCTTATACTCGGACGAAGTCACCCATACTCCTTCCTGAAACAGGACATCAAACTTTCAAACATTATGAAAGCCTCATCAGCAATGAGTGTCAGTTTACAGAATTTTTGTGAATATACCAAAACATCATATGATATTAATAATAAGAACATGAAAGATACCTCCTTAAGAGTCTTCCATCTGAAGCACTCTTTCCACAGCAATGACGTATATAAGGTCATCTTCCACTTCTTCTCCAAATCTTTTCTTCCATACTGAATGGAGCTTCTGTAAGAAGAATACAGTTTCTCAACATGCAGATGCAAACACGATCTCAGCTTTAACACAATGATTCATGTGTACAGCGACAACCTAACTACATAGTAACAAACCCACTAAAACATCACAAAACTTATTTATCACGCAAATAAATATAGAAAACAAACAGGTGACTGTACTTGGACCGATAGGGATCTTATTTCCTGCATGGCATTGATTAGCCAAAACCATCTCTCTTGATAGTTCAAGTTTCAGAAAGAAATCCCCACCACATACTGCATTTTTTATTTCCTGGCTCTTCTAGATCCTTCACCTATTAACCCCTTAACCATTTCCTTCTTCAATTACTTCTAGTTTATCCAATTATGTTCCAGTGAACTGGTCCAAGTCTTGTCAACCATAGAGATGGGGAATAGGGGAAGAGATACAAATTTGTCCAAAGCAGCAGCAAAGGTGTTTCTATCTCCATCAATGTGCCTTGAGCATTTATTCAGTTCATGTAAGATTGGGTTGATTGCATATGGTGCACTTCTGTATCCCCTTGAGGTTCCCCACTTTTGGTGGAGTTTGGTTTTAGTGAATGATCCATGCAGTTCAATTTTAATCAGGCCCTGATCAATCCAAGAGAAATGAGAATAATTGGGAACAATAGCGATTAATCAAAATTAATCACTTGATTCTAAAAAAAAATTCTGCCATATACTGCACAAAAATTATGAAGATTAATGGTTTTATTACAGTAAAGCATCAAAGGTCAACATATGAATGACATGCTAAAATTATAACAAAATTAACAGAAACGATCCGACACAGTGTATTCGGTTGGTACTAATTGGGGGTATAATTCTTTTATTTCATATATTTTCTTTTAGGGAGTTCATATTGAGCAATTTATCGGCGAGTTAACACTGACTTAGTATTGACTAGGCTCATATCAGCGACTAATCCAATCTCGTTAAGCCCAACCGATTAATTGTTAAAACGTATAGGTCCAATCACGTTAAGAGATTAATCAGAGGCAAGGATTGTGATTTCGTTTTTCGAGTTACTTTCAGTCTCTTGATTTTAAGACATATTTCGAGCAATATTTCGGTGTAAAGAAAAAACATAAAAATTTCAGGGATACATGAAATATATATAATGAATTTCTATATGAAATATGTGGAAAAAAAATGCAAGTAAATAAATCTATTAAACACATTAAATGAAGCCTAAATACTAAGAAATGAAATAAACATAAAATCTATATATAATTAGAAAATCAGATGATGGTTTCAAAAATTAGTATACAAGTAGAAGAAATGATAATTTGAAAATCAGCCAATCAGGGGTGGTTTTCAAATCAATAAATAATTAGAAGAAATGATAATTAGAATAAACCTTGAAATTTACAAAAAAAAATCCGAAAATTTTCGAAAAAACTCCGAAATTTTTTGAAAAACCTTGAAAAAAATGTAATTTTTTTTGTAGTTGGTTTTTGTATTTTTACAAAAAACGAAATTTATGAAAAACCCCCAAAATTAATGAAAAATCCTGAAATTTTTTAAAAAAACCCTCGAAAAAAATGTAAAATTACATTCCACCATTTTTCTTTTCAAAATTCAAAAACGAAATTATCAGCGAGATTTCGCAAAATCTCATTCCTTGATCAGGGGTTTAATAGGTGATCGATCCCCGATTTTGAAACACAACAAATGAAAGCTTGAAATTTTTATGAGTTTATTGTTCACTAGAAAATCATGATTTTTTTTATGTAACTCTTATCTATGAGTGACTTGTGGTCTGAAAAGAGTTCATGATCATCATCATTAAAGACCATTCCCGATACTCTCGGGGGCTACACGTACTTTGGTTCTCCAAGCAATGCGGTCATCCGGCATTAATCTTTTTGAACCACAATCCATGCAAAGGGATGTGACAGATTTTTACAGTTGGTTGTCACGGGCCTAACACTTGTCCTCTGGACAAAGTTAAACTAATAAATTTTTAATGTAACTCTAATCCCAAGATTCCATCACGTGTTTACAATTCAAGGCGCCCTTGCAAAGGAAAATTTTGTGGTTTGACGGAAAAGTTCTCTATAATGAGTATAGATTTCCAGACTCTTTTTTATCATCGTGCAGAATTCATTAAAAAAACAAAGGCTAGAGCGAGAGTGAATTTCGCTCTCCAAAGTCTGTCATTTTAAGGACAAGATTGTCAACCTTAGGACATTGACATTTAATTTGGATGTGTGCACACTGATCAACTAACGGGGTAAACACAGCCTAATTTGTTTCCTTTAAGTTGTTTCTTTGTTAAATTATTTGCTTAGCCCAAACCTGTTTCCCTTCTAGATTAGATTTGTTGATTTCCAAGCAATAGCCAACCCATGTGAATAAGACCTAAGGTCATTGTTAGTTTTTGTTTTGGGTATTGAATATGTGAAGAGTTCCATAATATTTTGTTATTTGCTTCCTTTGAGATATGCATTAATTACCATTTCCAACACTAAAATTATGAACAATGAAAATTCATGCCACTGAACTAGTACTTCTCAAACCTATAATGTAAAATTTTCAATTCAACTAAAATGGGGAAAGAATTAAAAGGGTAGATAACAAACTTTGTAGAAAATAAATGATAGTTTACCTCCAAGACTGCTCTGTCCTCTGGCTTTTGGAGACTGCCTTGCAGAGTAGACTGTCTGGTTCGTGACCTATACTGCTCTAACTGTCATCCAAAAACAAAAGGCAGAACATATAACCATGAATTATAGTTCACTGAAAAACAGAAAAATCGGAAAAGGATAAATTAAAGTGCCACAAGAAGAAATGAATGTCAGTAAAACTTATCATTGTCAATCCCCTGAGCACAAAACTGAATCTCTAGGATCGGGAATAGGAACAATAGTACCTGTCTATATCCATGTTTCATTATTGAATTTTCATGTTCACTTCTTTGGGCTTATATGAAGTTGAAGAGCAGTTTTCTAGTTTATGTGTAACTGTGTATCTTATCATTCTAGGTTTTCTAGTTTATGTGTAATTGTGTATCTTATCATTCTAAACAACAGTACAAAATAACTACAAATATTAACCTTATGTAAAGGAAAGAGAGAGTAGCTGAAAGTCCATGATTACAAGATAAGTGCTATAAATTTGGCTTCTTGAGCAGAGCTGTAGGAAAGGCAGAGACCTCAAGACCTTCAATGCATGCATCCTAGACTGAGATCCAATGAGACCATAGTACCATACCCTCCCCATAAACAAAAGCAAACTCTCAAACCACACCCAGCCGAACTTCCTCAATCACATCATCCAGCTAGCATTTAGGACCACCTCATCATCAAAGATCCACCAATTGTAGCTCAATTGGTCAGACATCCACTCTTGAAGAGGTTGCAAGTTCAAGTTCACCAGTTAGAAGCATATGTGCTCCATGCCTCCATCATTGATTAGCCTTCGATGGACCATGGAGAAAGCAAATCATTGAGCAACATGGATGCTAGGTGGCACGACCTCATATTAGTCTTTCAACATGGTTTGATTACCCTATGGGGACATAATGTCGCTTCGAGCACTATTCGATTACCCTTCAAGTGACTAAATGTAGCCTTCGGAAAAAACTTTAGTTAAAGTTGTAATTTACCAAACGCAACTCACTCAATCCTCTTGCTGGCCCTAGCTTTACACAACCTATCATGTTCGGTAAAAAAAATTAAAAGGTTGACAGAGTCTACAACAATAACTACACCCCACCCACCCCAGAAGGCAAAAAAAAAAAAAAAAAAAAAAAAAAAAAAAAAAAAAAAAAAAGGGAGATGCTTGTGCAATCATCAAAGCAAAAACGCCTTAATTACAAGAAAACCCTACACCACCTAAAGAATAAAATTTCACTCTCAAATACCACCTTAAATAACTCTCCAAGAAAACAAAATCTCTCTAACTTTACTTGGCATCACCCAGCTAACTCCAAATGCATAAAAAGGAAGATCAAATATTAGTAAGTGAAAGACCGAACCCAGGTGCATAGAAAGGAAGACAAAACATTAGTAATAGAAAGGCCAGTAGGAATACATGACAACGGACTCCCCCTAGAAAACATAAGAACAGACTCCCACTGAGATAGGCATAAGGGACGTGCCGTAACAATGATTGTCTCTCTTCCTCAAATGCTTTTAGAAACAAATTGAAAAAAAAAAAAAATTTAAGGGATTTATGAGATCAGGCTATCTTTGTAATAAGATATATCCACGAGTTTACCCCATTCCCTACCTATCTAGATGTAAGATTCAAAAGTTGCAAGAGCAGTAATAGATTAAGGTAGATTTCCAAATCCCAATATGGGAAAGATGGGAATATCAAACTCCCAATCATTTAATTCTTTCTGAAAAGAACTGAGTATCCTAAAGCCAACTGAGAAATGACATACACATTACTGTAATCGAAAATACAATACAATCCAGAGAAGAGGTCAAGAGAAGAGCCACACCAAAGATCATTTGTAACACCTTAGCATAATTTTAAACCTCGTTAGTCATTATCATCCTCAACTAATCTACCTCGTTCATGATACCATTCCACACCCAAGCCAATATAGACTTCTCTTTCCGCTCTCCCACTTTACACCCATGTCTAGCCAAAATCATCCTTCTCCATAACCTGTCACATTAATCTCAGAACATCCACAACCGTCAACCGACTACCCCTTGCTCTCAGTGGCATGATTTTTTTGCATAAATCAACTAGTCTAGCCACTATGCTTTTCTTCTCTTTTGGATCAACCTAATGTTTTTCACAGAAATTATAAATAAAAAAATTGAAAACAGGTTCGTCATAGGGTGAAGCGCCTTGCTACCCTTATTTTTTTACAGTCACAACTTTCATTGAAGAAGATAATACTTACAAGATCCAAAGATCCCCTGTAACACAGGCAAACTATCGCAACTGTTCCTTTCTACCAATTGTATTGGTACTATGATGTTTATTGAACTTGTTCCAAGCATTCCATTGTATTTCAGATTTGACCTTTGTTAGTTGCTTTAATGTCCCATTCAGCTAAATAGATTTTTTTTGTCAACACTATTATCTATCCTTATATACCCTAAGGTCAAGAACACAAACAAGATACCAAATTTTGAGACAACCATTACCTGTACATGTAAACTAGACCTTCTATCCATTGAAAACTGACGATTACCCGCATTCAAGCACAAAATAGGGGTTCCCTCGGCATCAACTGCAAACGAAACATCAGACCCAAGAGGCCTACCATCTGGGGTCAATTTAGAGAGAGTACCCAATGAAGATAACTCCATAATTGTCCTTGCAACTTCACTTGGAGATGGTTTTTTATGCAAGAAAGTCTGGGTTGGCTCTGAAACAGTAGAAAGCGAGCATCTTGGAGACTTAAACGAGGATTTGAGGAATGGGTTCTCTTAGAAGGACCAAAATTTGGTCTTTTGATGGGTTTGATTGAAGAGAGAGCAGTTGAGAAGGAGATTGGTTTGGAAAAGTGGGAAGAGGGGAGGAGGGATGGGAGGTGGTGGGCAGAGAAGGGTTGAGTTTGGGGTAGAATTTGATCTGACAGTCAAGATTTGATATTTATAGACCCTAATTCTACGGTGCCTGGTCCGTGGTGCATGTTTGGTGCTCGTAAGTATATCATATCTCGATGCATATCTATGGTGTATGGTACTATCAATTATCAAACAAGCACCATGAACCAGGCACCGTAGTAGTGCTCTTTTATAGATTTGAAAAGTTGAAGAAGAACAAGTATTGCGCTTTTTCTTAATGTTGAGGAAACGAGCGAGGGATGAGGGTGTACGCTAATAAGAAGGGTTGTATTATCTATATTACAATTCATAGTGGTGTTTTACTATTTATTGTTGAATGAGACAAAGTCAAATCGAAATGATTAAAGATAAAAGATGATCTGGATTGAAAGTTGGGAAAAATATTGAATTTGAGGGTTGAGATTCATTTTCTATGATGTCATATTTGTAAATATAAAATATGTAGAAAGGCAAAAATAATGAAAAAACTTTTTAAAAAGTTGGTCAAATGTACATGTGGCAAAGAGAGAAAATATTGTTTTTTCATTTTAGCAAATGAAAATTATCATAATTATCTACATCGTTGTCGGATTTTGATAAACTTAGTATCGTTGAAATGCATTTTTGAAGATATCTTGAACAAAATCAATTATCAATATAAGGGCCAAAATATTTGAAATATATATTTCATAATTAAAAAAAAAAGTATAATGTGTTACACTTCTTTAATATTTTTAAAAGCAATGAGACGCATCGATCATACAAAAAAAATGAGTCGAGCATTTTAATGCACATTTAAACAAAAATCCTAGATGTTATGTTTTGGCGAATTCAAAGATTGGGAGAGAACTAATTCTCGGGGTTTAAAATTCTCCCCCAACTGATTCAAATTTGACTAAACAGACTTACACTTATAATCGGCTTACACTTCAATACTGATTGAAAGCGAAAATGAGGATAGTGACGGAAATGTTCAGTACAAAATAATTAGCAAAAATAAAATTATGTGAAGTGCCAACGGTACGGGAAACACTCTAGTTGATTACAGTTTAGGAAGATATATATAGCTTAAAGAAATGTTTGATCTACTATGGTAGGGTGGTAGGGTGTTAAGTAGCTTGTATGTTGGTCAGCGTTGGATTTCGCTTCAATTGGATTATAGAATCATCTCCAATAAAAAAATTTGGGTAAACTATGATCTTCTAGAAGAAGAAAAAAATCTAAGAAAATATTTTATTGACCTTTATATCAAATTTGTAAAATCAGCGGTAATCACAAGTAACCAGAAAATTGAACTTCAAGTATTCGGTGAAAAAATAGTTCATAGTCATACTGCCACATCATAATGTCAGGATGTAGTCCTGAATGTCAAATTAGGTTTATATGAAGGCAACGACTACCTCGCCCCATCATATCCACTTCTTACACCACCATTGAGATTTTTTTTTTTACTTTCTCACACCACCTATATAAATAAAAATCATCTATTTTTTCCTTCATCATTCAAATCGACAATGGTTCATCCCTTCCCCATTCGAAATCTCATATTCCAAATCTCTCCTCACACTCAAATCGCTTGCAAATTTCCTCCCTTTCCCTCGAAAACTCTCAAAATCCCTTCAAAATCGAAACCCTTAAACCCAAACTCAATAAATATGTATAACTTAACATAACAGAGAAACTCAAACTCAAAAAAAATAAAATTGCAAAACAAGGTAACTTTCGACTAATTTAAACGCTCAATTGAGACCGATTCTCAAGTTCATCAAACACGAAAATTGTAGTACTATGAGTTATCTAATAAACACAACTTGAATCACTTGAAAATGTTTTGAGTGAGCAAGTTATGATTATTTTACTAAAGTCGCGCAAATCTGTCAAAAAAATGAAAATGGGATAGTGTTCCTAACTTTCGGCCAACTTATGTGCTCGATAGACCGATTCTCAAATTGATCAAACACAAAAGTTATAGTACTCTCAGTTATCTAATAAACACAACTTGAATCACTTGAAAATGTTTTGAAATGAGCAAGTTATAGTCATTTTACTAAAGTCGCGTAGAACAGGAAAAAAAATTTATGTTCGCAGAGCGCACTGTGAGGTATCTCAGATACCTACAAAAAAAATTCCTATTCTGCGCGACTTTAGTAAAATGATTATAACTTGCTCATTTCAAAACATTTTCAAGTGGATTCCATAATTAATTGTCATTCCCATTGCCATTGCAATTTTCAAGTGGATTCCATAATTAATTGCCATTGTTATTGCCAGTTGGTGGTGGTGGAAACCAACCTCGTTAACACTGACTCTACTTTTCTATGCCTTGATTTCGTCAATTTCATTACATATGGGCTACCTTTATTGATAACTAGATAAGCTACATTTGTCAAAAATATATAATCCAGTCATTATGGTGGGAGGGTTGGTGATTACTTTGGCGTGATAGATAAGCCACATTAGATCGAATCTCCTCTCCCATCTAAGAATAGAGTAATTATAGCAGTCTTTTTTTTGTGGCTTTGTTTTGGTGTTTTTACTCTTTTTGTTCATCTTCTTTAAAACACAACCACAAACACTATCTATATAAGGGGTAGAAGTATAAAAATAAAAAATAAAAAAAATAAAAAAAAACTCAAACAAGGCCAAGAAAATGCCAGCAAACAAGGCTGGCTAGAATTTTTGCTAAGAATACGACTCAAACAAAATGAACCCTTTTGATTTTTAACTGGTTTGTTGGCTTTCTCTGCTTCACAAGTGGGAGTTGAAATTTTTTCAATATTATAACCTCAAATATACTTGACGACAACATTTTTTCAATTGTAACAATATATTATTAGATTTACCATAATTATTTTCACTATTTACTTCTTTTACTTGAATTGTATTTTAATTTCTAAAAAAAAAAATCTTAAATCACAATCATAAATTAGTTAATTTAAATCTTATTGAAACTTTTAGATAATTCAATTACGAAACTTTGTTGGTTGCATTTGTATATCACATGATTTTATTTGTTTTCATAAGGTATTAATATGTCGTATTAATTAATTATTTTTAATTAGTATAATTTTAACATTTTAATAAGCTGGCAATAAACCTGATTAGATTCGGACCTGATCTGAATGGTTTCGAGATAGAATTATGTATTCTGAAACTGGATCTGATTCATTAAATATGGATCTGATAGAATCAGAATCTATACATATCGGATTTGATATGGTATCATTGCCAGCCCTAGTACCCATAGTAGCATCTATTTGCTTGGTAAAAATTTCACTCTCTAATAGTTTGAATGTTTAGAGACATCAATGATTTCTCATTTTATCAATTAGAGATGTATACACAATATAGAATGCACTGAAATGTCATGTGTAAGCATATTCTGACTTGTACTCTTAAATTTAAGCACTTCAATGGCGGGGGGGTTTTTTCTCCCAAACTACAATTCAACATGTTGGAAATGACCCAATCTCTAGGATGATGGATGGTATTGGGCTGGCCTGATGCGGGAGAGGTTCATGATGGCAAAGCCCAATAGGCCTGTGGATCCCAATAATGATTGGGCAAGCTACCAATGAGATATTATAGTCCCACATCACCTAAGTGAGAGAAGGGAATGTGCTATATATGTATATGAGTTGGATCTACAATGTGAATCGCGTCCCAACCTTTTAAAAAGTCAGCAATCTGCAATCTCTACCCAGTTACATTTGGACATTTGGCTTACACGCCACAAGCTCCCAAGCTTTGGTGCAATGCAATCTGCAATCGCCATCGCCTCCACAATCTCCCAAGCTTTGGTGCAATGCAACAAGCTCCCAAGCTTTGAGTTGAGTAAGAATGCCACATACCATGGACTTACCAAGCATATTGATACACGTTACCACTAGATACGTGATGTGCTTGAGAAAAATTGTTTCCAGGTTGCAAAGATTCATACTAGTGAAAATCCTTCCGACATGATGACAAAAGTAGTTCCAAAAGGAAAACATGAGTTCTGTAGATAACTCATTGGAATGGCCTAATATGATTAGGCGGTGATTCTTCCCTAATGGTCTGGAGGGGAGATTTGTTGTGGTCCAGCCCATTAGAGTGGATCAAACTTTGGTAAGTAATCAAACATAATTTCAAGTTTGGTTGAATAAGGAAAAAATGTTTTCAATAAGAAACAAAAACAAAGTTTTGTTTTGAATTGGCAGCTGGTTAATTAAATAGGTGTTGGGCGGCTGCAAATAAGTATAAATAGGTGCATAAAACAGAGTTTTATTTATAGTATTTTCAGAGAAGCTGTTGCGTGAATAAGCAACAGAGAACGTAGTATTCTTTTTGGTGTTTGGCGCGGCTGTGTGGGCGTGGACGGTGACTTTGTGTCTAATTCTTTCGGCACGATTTTGAGCGACAAAGTGTGACGCGTGGCTGCGATATCGACTTAGTTTTGTTGATTGATTTGGTAGAAGAAGTTGAATGAGCTTTTGGGTTAATTTGCTGTGAGGTAACCCGTGTTATTTACTCCTTGTATTACTCAAGCTTTGGGCAAAAAGCTTGAGAAATTATTGTACTTCTTCTTATTTGATTAGTGGATTCTCTCGGATTTGCCTCGTGATTTTTCCCTTCACATTGAAGGGTTTTCCACGTAAATCTTAGTGTCTCGTTTATTATTGTTTTAGATTATTTTCTTGGTATTGTTTTATTGGTATTTGTCCCAACAATTTTTTTTTCTTTTGATGGGTTTGATTGAAGAGAGAGCAGTTGAGAAGGAAATTGGTTTGGAAAAGTGGGAAGAGGGATGGGAGGTGGTGGGCGGAGAAGGGTTGAGTTTGGGGTAGCATTTGATCGGACAGTCAAGATTTGATTTTTATGGATTTGAAGAGTTGAAGAAGAACAAATCTTTTAGAAGTAAAAAAATTAAAGAAAATATTTCTATTGACCTTTATATCAAATTTGTAAAATCATTAGTAATCACAAGTAACCAGAAAATTGAACTTCAAGTGTTCGGTGAAAAAATAGTTCATTTTCATACTGCCACATCATAATTTCAGGATGTAATGTAAAGTTAGGTTTATACGAAGGCAACGGGTACCTCGCATCACCATATCCTCTTTCTCATATCACTATTGAGAAAAAAATTTATATTTTTTTATTTTTTTATTTTTAACTTTCTCATACCACTTATATAAAAAAAAAACTATCCATTTTTTCCCTCACCATTCAAATCGACAATGGTTCATCCCTCCCCCATTCGAAATCTCCTCTTCCAAATCTCTTCAAAATCTCAAATCGCTTGCAAATCTCCTTTCTCTCTCTCGAAAACTCCCAAAATTCATTCAAAGTCAGAACCCTTAAACTCAAACTCAATAAATATGCATAACTTAACATAACAGAGAAACTCAAACTCAAAAAAAAAAAAAAAAAAAAAAGGTAACTTTTGACTAATTTAAACCCTCAATTGAGACCAATTCTCAATCTCATCAAACATAAAAATTGAAGTACTATTAGTTATCTAATAAACACAACTTGAATCACTTGAAAATGTTTTGAAATGAGCAAGTTATGATCATTTTATTAAAGTCGTGCAAATCTGTCCGAAAAATGAAAACGGGATAATATTCCTGAATTTCGGCCAACTTATATGCTCGATCGAGACCGATTCTCAAGTTGATCAAAACACAAAAGTTGTAGTACTCAGTTATCTAATAAACACAACTTGAATCACTTGAAAACGTTTTGAAATGAGCAAATTATGGTCATTTTACTAAAGTCGCGCAAGACAGGAAAACAATTTCTGTTCGCAAAGTGCACTGCTAGGTATCCCAGATACCTCGCATTGCACAATGCGGATAGGAATTTTTTTTCCTATTCGCATTGTGCAATGCGAGGTATCGCAACATAACTTTTTTTATCCTGTTCTGCGCAATTTTAATAAAATAATCATAACTTGCTCATTTCAAAACATTTTTAAGTGGATTCCAAAATTAATTGCCATTGCCAGTTGGTGGTGGTGGAAACCAACCGCGTTAACACTGACTCTACTTTTCAACCAATCTATGCCTTGATTTTGCCAGTTTCATTACATATGGGCTACCTTTATTGATAACTAGATAAGCAACATTTGTCAAAAATATATAATCCGTCATTATGGTGGGCGGGTTGGAGATTACTTTGGCGTGATAGATAAGCCACATCAGATCGAATCTCCTCTCCCATCTAAGAAGACGACTCAAACAAAATGAACCCTTTTGATTTTGAACTGGTTTGTTGGCTTTCTCTGCTTCACTATTTACTTCTTTATTTGAATTGTATTTTAATTTCTGAAAAAAAAAATCTTAAATCACAATCATAAATTAGTTAATTTAGTTATTAGAATTTAAATCTTATTGAAACTTTTAGATAAATCAATTACGAAACTTTGTTGGTTACATTTGTATATCACATGATTTTATTAGTTTTCATGAGGTATTAATATGTGATATTAATTAATTATTTTTAATTAGTATGATTTTAACATTTTAATAAACTAGCCATAGACCTGATTAGATTCGAACCTGATCTGAACGGTTCCGAGATAGAGTTATGTATTCTGGAACTGGATCCGGTCTTATTAAATTTGGATCTGATAGTTAACAGTTCGATTCAGGATCTATACATATCGGATTTGATATGGTATCATTGTCAGCCCTAATACCCATAGTAGCATCTATTTGCTTGGTAGAAATTTCACACTCTCTAACAGTTTTAACGTTTAGAGACATCAATGATTTCTCATTTTATCAAAATTAGAGATGTATACACAATATAGAATACACTGAAATGTCATGTGTAAGCATATTCTGACTTGTACTCTTAAATGTAAGCACTTTAATGGCCGATTTTTTTGTTTCTCAAATTACATGTTGTAAATGGCTCAATCTCTAAGATGATGGATGGTATTGGGCTGGCCTGGTGCGAGAGAGGCTCGTGATGGCGAAACCCAATAGACCTGTGGATCCCAAGAGTGATTGAGCGAGCTATTAATGGAAGATTATAGTCCCATATCGCCTAAGTAATGGAAGAAAATATGTTTTATATATATATATATATATAAAGTTGAATGACAATATAATACTTCGTGAATTGCGTCATCCAAAAATCTATAAAAATGCCAAAAATGTATATCCATTACGTCACTTAATAAAATAGTCTTAGAGAGCTTAAATGCTAGTCTTACAGACTTTCACAAAAGCTTAAATTAAATGCGTCTCACAAAATGTATACATCAATCACATCCCCCGATTCATCTCTTCTTCCTCACATCCCCGTCGGCCTATTTAAACGAACTCAGCACTAATCAGGTGAGAATCACAAATCATTTTAGTTATGCTTAAATATCCTATTTGTTCGTTGCCCATTTAATTTTCTGTTCTAATTATTGGTGGTAGTCTGTTTACAATTATTTGTGATAGTGTGTTTACAATTATGAGCTTTGTAAAACCCAATAAAGTACTCCATATAGTCCTAAAATTGATACAAAACATATTGATCAACTATAATTTCAGTACAAGTAATGAACAAAAATACGTTAGAATTATCAGAAATGAACAAACCGGCAACCGCACAAAAGTGTGTGCAATGCCTCCATGCAACAACAACTTTTCTAGAGTGCCAGGCAAGTCAGGCCTGGCCCAATACCGTTCATCACTTTAAAATTTTCAAACAAAACCCTCCCCTCCTTAATGGAATATTCTAAATGACGAGGAAAGGAGCGAGGAAATGGGCTAGGGAAGGGAGTGAAGCCGTACATTTTCTCAAAATGCATAAAAATGTGTATCTCAAGGCGCTTTGCGCATCTTGAGGGGGTGAACGGCTGCACCCCCTCGCTCGCCCCTTTCCTCGCTGTGTAGACAAGTACCTCCTTAATCCAGTCAAACTCGTCATTATGAAACCCGCCACATGTTCCTCTCATCATCTGACATCTGGATTGATAAAACAATAAAATATATATATGTTCTCCTTTTCTATATACAATACAAATACTCTCACTCAACCCCAAATCTTTGTTGAAATTGCTTACAAAATTCATGAGAAGAGATATCAATATGGAGGTGTTGAAGACAAGCGCACCTCCTTTCATTCATTTCCTTTCCTTTTGGGTTACTCGAAAGAGCTTACATCTCACAAACCTACCGTTGATACATCCAACTCGCATCTCTAGGCATCAAACGTGGCGACGTGATCTCTGTTGTGGCCTCCAGCATCCTATGAGCTTCACTTGGGTGTTCGTCGAGGAGGAGGAGGAGAGCGAGAGAGCGACAAAGGTCCTTGTCACGCCCCAATTTTCGAGAAAACGAAATCCTAAAATTCACGTAGGATTATCCGTTTCCCCAAAACTCGGGACGTGAAATTTAATAACAACAGAAACATTTAGCAGCAAAGACAAATAAAGTGTAGAAAATATGAACCAACTAAAGTTTATAACAAGACTCTAACCAGGAAATTCCGACGTCCCTAGCCCCACTAGCGGAACTCCCGTAACGCTGCTCAAAAGTCTCTAAACCTGAAAAGCTAATCGGCTACATTCCCAAAGGAATGTACCCAAGAAGCAAAAGCTCACTTGGGTCAGCAATAAAGCTGGTGTGAGAAATCTTCATCCCAAAAATCAATAAATCGCACGTGGTAAACATCAAGCGAAACACAACCAACAAACCATCACACCAATAGGTAGTTCCTCAACGAGGCAAAGGTGTGATGCAAGAAAACACAGTCCAAAGAAGTTAGTTCCTCAACAAGGCAATCATATCATCATCCTAACATGTAAATATGCATTTACCTGTACTTACCCTATAGGAGTTGACTATGGCAAGTCGGACCTGCAGAAATATTAGTGGACTTGCCATCCTGCATAAAAAGAATTAGAAACAATGCAACGTCATTTATTCTTTTTATTTGAATTAGATTTATCTTTTTAACGGATTGATCACTTAGACGATACCACATTCGCACCACCTCCGTGCCGAACATACATGCCCGTATGCCTCTCTCATATAAAGGAGGACTACTCCGTCATCCATGCCTAAGTGGGGACATCACATACAGGCATGCATCGCGGATACCCCTAACTATATGAGTACCAAAAGCCACCCTTGGGCTATCAATGCGCATAAACTCACGTCACATTTTTTACGGATAAATATCAAAGCCTATTTTAGGCATACAATCCACCACATTTTCGCAAGACTAACCCGAAGGTTATTTTAGTTTCTCTAGTAAGAAATGGGTGCCCCAACTCCGCAAGACGACCCGCAGGTCATTTAGTTTCTCTAGTAAGAGAGGGGAAATCATAAACAAAAGAGATGTGGTAGTTCTAAGTGATACAAGCCCAAGTGGTTTATATTTTCAGAAATTAAGGCTTACCATTATCATTTATTTTCATAATTCAGAATTCTTCCACAATGACATTTTGTCATACATAAATTGATTCAAAATCTATTCACCCACATTTTTGGGGAAAAACATAGCATATACATCAATCATGCTTTATAACAATATGACAATCAAGCCACTCCTTGATTCAAATATCCAATATTTTCACAATACATAAACACTTCAATATGCATACAAATCTCCAAATTTATCACAATGCATTAATATTCATCAACCATTCAAACACCAACCAATCAAGGTCACACCCAATCAATAAAATGGTAAACATGGGTGACCCCAAACATGAACCCAGCAAACTAGGAAAATCTCACACATCAAACAGATCACAAATATTGGAAAGCAAGCGTTTGTAACACAAAACACCACAAATAAGACAACTTCATTCTCAACATGTCTGAAATCTCACAATTGGATTTCTTGAAATGAAACTCGTCATTTCCATACAAGCAATATACATACAGTATACATATACACCAAATAACACAAAACTTTCAATCGCACATTCAGAGCTATTTAATAGACATAGCAGCAAATATAGAATTCATCAGTAAAGAAACAAGGGTTTTGCAAGAATCAGGAAATAAGAAAAATTTAAAGAGAAAGAATGAAGAAAACTCACCTTGAAATCGAACCAGTAAACAGCCTGCACTCAGCCAGCCCAGCTAATGTAATTCCTCCATCAACAACTCTGGAACCATACAGAATTGAATGATTAAAAGGGGAAAAGAGAACAAGTAATGGTCCCACTCAATCAAGGAGCCCCTGGACTATCAACCCCTAAGAGAACTTGCACAGTTATGTAACCAGTTCGGACTCCCTACATTGTCCACACCGATGCCATGAATCCCCACTACCCAGTAGCTCCCCAATGAGGCTGAACAGTAATGACACCCCATGTAGTTCCCCAATGCCATACAAGGGTTTTGATGAACTTAATAATGGAGGAGTATCCATTTTAGCATCCCTCCTGATTCATCCATACCATGACCTAATCGATCAAACACATTGACTGAAGATCTAACCTTAGTCACATCTTCAGCAGCATCAGCTGCAGCTTTGAATGCAGTTGCCACTGCACTTGGTAGTCTAGCAACTGATCGAGGTTGATCAACCATATATGAGTTTTCAGTAGATGTAGAAACCACAGACCGAAGACGCTTTAAAGTAAGATCTCTTCTTGAACTTGATGACTTTAATGTCCCTACTGCATCTCGGACAGCGAACTGAAGCAGACGACATGAGGCAGCGACAATTGGACGTGAAGGAACCTCTCTCTGCTTGGCAGTTTGAATACTCTGCTTTGACGGTTGATCAACGAATCTAACATGGCATCCTGATCAAGATTACTCTCTTCCTCCTCCTCAAACTCAACCGCGAAATCGAAACGGAGCCCTTCCCGTGAAACAACCCCTGGAACAGCCTCAAAACCACTGCAACAACCTCACATCGCCTCCACCTATCAACAACCATATCGCCACCATTTCCAGCGCCGCCAGAGAAGAAATTGTGAAGAAGAGAGGGAGAAAGAAGAGGAGGGTTTGCAAAAAAAAGAAGAAAGAAAGAAGGGTATGGTTTTATACTATGGGTGGTTATTCACTCCCATGAAAATTTTAAAAGCACCCACCTTTTAAACTCACCAAATAAAACACTAATTTCGAAATTCACATTCAATTAAATGTAGCCCTATTTTATTTAATTAAAAATAAAATAAATTATCTTTATGAAAATTAGGGATGTTACAGTTCTTAATGGCGGAAGAATCAGAACCTCACACATTACACACCACCAATTCCTCTTGTCTGAGTTCCTTAACGATCGCCTCTCCAACAACCTCTCATGTGAAGAAGAAGAAGAAGAACTGTCGACGATTTGCTCTGATCCGCTTCGTTCCGCTCCACTCGACTTCGATCCGCTCGCCTGTGAAGAATAAGAGCTGAAGAACTGAAGAAGAAATACTTACTGCTTCAATCTTCCTTTTGGGTCGATTTGGGTTAGTGTATTGGGCCTACTGGCTGCAAAGTTTGTTTTGGCCTTTGATTTAGTTAATAAAATAAACCTAATTGATACTTATTTAATTTATTTTACTTGATTCTTATTTAATTTAGTTAAATTAGACTTGGTAAGATCTGATTTTAGATTAAACATCTAATTTTTCCCAGATAATTTTTGTAACTTCAGGATCCAAATCCATCCCATTGACATCCCTACTTCTCAATATGGTGGTAAAATGTTATTTCTTCATTGACATCCCTACTTTTTTTTTCTTTTTTTTTTTTAAACTTTAACAGTGGTTATTAGATTTCCCCAAATCAGTTTCACTATTTACTTCTTTTATTTATTTATTGTTTCAATTAATATACCTTAAAACACACTCCTTTTTTTTTTTTTTTATTTAACGCAGGACATAAAATGGATGGCATTGCTAACTCGCAATTGCAGGTACGTAACCATAAATGGTGTTGGCTTGAATAGGTGCATGACGCCCCAACAAATGGCTTTATTGATTGCACATATTTATGCATGTCGTAGTAATCTAAAATTTTCAAAAGAAGATTGTCGTTGTGGTTAATGCTGATCTAATTCCTCCAATTATTCATCGACAAACCTCTGTGAATGAATCTCCACCTTGGACAGTATGTATGCACTTCCTATGTTTCCCAAATATTATACCATTTTTTTAATGAGTGAAATCTATATTTTCTAAAGTGTTGAATACATTGCAACTTTTATGGTCATTCAGTTTTCTTGATATGTCAGTGCTTCTTTGATCACTATATGTGAAATATTAATGTGAATCTAATTCCAAATTTTACCAGGAGGCGACTCTCGGTCTAGAGAGTGGCAACCCAAGTCCAAGAGTACCCGCGGTATGATCCATACTTCCAACACTCACCAAATGTATACCATGTGTATTAAACGTGTTATTCTACTTCAATCAATAAAATGACGAGTTAGTTATTAGGCTTGTGGAACTCATGTGTGAGAGATAAATGATGTTAAACGTAAATGTAATTTAAGTAGCTAGTCAGCTCTTTTTACTTGATGGTTTGAATAACAAAGGATTTCAATTGTTACTAAACCTGAGTCTGGCTGCAGGACCTTGAAGATTCCGGCACCAGAGCAAATATCAAGAAAACCATGCATGCAATCATGACTTTTGGTAGTGGCGGAGCCTTGGTTTTTCGCAAGTGGATACTAGGAATTCAAGCCAGAAAATTTTCTACTATGCAAGTGTTGTTTTCTTAGGCATGTCTGCTTTATCCGCTGCAGTAACTAGACTGATTATACATCATCTAGAGCGTCACAGTATGAAATACCTCAGTTTTTGTTTTATGTTTCCGACCTGCCTCGTGGTATTGGGTTTCTTATTTGTCTTGGTTTTTGTCCTCATCAGAGGGTGATGGTTGATGTTTCAAAGGTTGAGGAGATAAACTCTTTACGATGTAGTTTTATTAGTGTCTTAAGCCCCATTGAAGATTGTTTAATGTATTATTGTCGTTGTGTTGTAAAGTTACGATATTGAGTACAATATGCTTATTGCTTGGTATCCTTGATGGTATCAATCTTTTCCTGCATTAGGTTATCCGATCTCGTTTTAATAACTCTGGAACTGCTTTGTGGAAAAATAAATACCCAAACAAATAAAATAAAAGCACCAAATTGTGTGCATGTGGCACATGTTTGAAGTGGAACTTTATTCCAACCATGACACTGTTTTGAGTTCTAGGCATTCCTTTGATCAACAATAAGCTTGTTCAAGGAATTCCAGGGCACTTTGATCAACCTTCCAGAACCACACTCTACCATAGTAAGTGACATACCACAAGAAGAGAAATTTCATTTCTGTAGAATCATAATCCTGAAAATTTGCTTGGAGAATGAAGCCGAGAAGATTTACCCTTTGTCAATAAAGGAGGAGTAATAAGAAAAATATCGTAGTTTGGCATTGAATCAAGCCACTGAGCTCTGGATACTTTCAATGGCAGGACAATATCATTTTAAAACTGATACTGAGCCAGCAATTCAGGATCCCCAAGCAAGTCATATATCGTGTGTATAAGGATGAAAACCTTGGCCCTGAATATGAACTCTCTGTCCTTCATGCAAGTGCAAGGACAAGAAAGGAATCCTAGTTCCCATAAGAGGTGCTGCAAGTTTTGAAGAAGAGGGGGGTTGAAAAAATGGCGCGAAATTTGAATTTGAAATTTATGTCAAACTTGTAATTTTTCGTTTGTGTTAGTTGAAAGGAGGAGTGACCATGTGTCAACCCCCCAATGGACATTTTCAAAATTCTGTTACATTTGACTGTTAAATAGAGAGGAGGAGAAGAAAGGTATCGAATTGCAGAAAGAAATCTAGGTCTCTTGTTCAATGAGCTTGAGAAGTTTTGTAATCTCTCGTTAGAGAGTTAGATTGAATTCAATTCACAAGTTTTTTTTCCTTAATTGATCATCTCTTAGTCACGTTTGTGACAAATCATTCTCACGTTGGAGAATTCTTTTGGATTCTCATCCCTCAATTTTCGTTTTCAAAGCCCGCCATTGCAAAGGGCGTAAGTGTTTTAGAAGTTTCCAAAGCCTGCTGGAGATGCTTTAAGCAATCACATTGCTGTGATTTTTTCACCAGTCGGGGTGTCTTTCATCTATCTATATCTTGTGCTTCTATTATCTCTATGCCTATGTAATGATTGAATTTGTTTTCTTACTTTTCTTCTTGGTTTTCTACATTGCTATTCCATGCCTAGAGTGGATTCTTGAGTGCGATTTTGCATTACGAACCCACGCAAAATACTAACATATACACATTCATACACAATTGCAACTTAAGCTTGATATTGAAACAGGACATCCAACAATTATTAGACATATACCTGTCATTTCCAGAAGTGGAAACCCTAAGAAGCTCAGTAACGCCACTCACTGCTACCTTCAACAACCATGGTGTTTCCGTCTTATCCTTAGCACTTGATGAGCAACGGAAGCCGTGAACTCTCCTCTGCAAGTACAAAGATCAAATTTAATGAGAGACCGAATTTTAAAACTGAACCCTAATAGCGAATTATGAGATTTCAAGAAAGCAATTTGGGAATTAATGGAAAGTGGCTTCTGATTGACGGGGTTGTTCCTACATTGAGGTTTGATTTCCTTCATTTATTGGAATTCCAAATACACCGCATTGAGATAGAGGCATATAGCAACGTTTTGAAGGCTTTCATTGCTCAATCTGACGTTCTCTCCTGGGTATGTTATGCGCTTTATTTATTTAGTTATTTCCATATTTTCGTAAAGTATCATCAGGTGATGGTGTATCTCAAGTGATGTCTTCTCTGTGTTTCTCTAAGAATATCTGTTGTTACATTACCAACTTATGAATTTGTACGGTATCTCAGTGTCCAGAGAAGTATCTGACTGCTAGCATCTTTGACAGGGTAAATGACTTATTTCTGCTGACCTGCACAAGGAACTTTAAGAGTATCTGATGTTGAACACAGAAAATTCCTGGCAAAAGTGAACTCTGATGACTTGGTCAGGATGATCAGCTAATTCAAATCTTCAAAACTGGGTTGTGTTTGTAAATTGGAAGATTTGAAAGTCGTACCTTTATTGGAGTCGTTCCTACATTAAGGTTTTCAGCTCGTCTCTCCATGTAGTTTAGCTCCATGGAGTATTAAGCTTTTTATGAAATTGAATCGAATCCCAATTGTGTGTGTAATCTTTTTTATTTTTATTTTTATTATTTTATTTATAAAAGTGTGTGTAATCTAATTGAATGGGTTCAACTAAAATTCAAGTTTGTAAATTGAAAGATTTGATGGTTGAACCTTTCTTATTGTTGTTCATATCTGTGTATGTATATGGAGAATTAAGGTTTTAACCGTTGGTGGTTCCATACCATTTTTTTTCAATTATGAAATGTATTGCATTCTAACTTTTGTTTCTAACAAATTGATTCTCCAAAACACAATAGGCATTTGTTTTTTTCACTGAGTCTAAATGAAGATGGTCATTGAGGTATATTATCTGAATAAGTTGACATTGAAAATATCATTTTTAAGGGATACAGAAAAATAATGGGTTGTGTGGTCTATTCAGGAAAGCTTGCTAGCTAACAAAAGAAGATGAAGGAAAGGTTGTTCAAATGCGATATTCAGATATGGAGATGATTGATTGCTAATAATAGTGTAAAGGCTATTGTAATTTTTTCAATTTCATTCTCATCATCACAGAAACATAACTATGTTGATTGTAACCACAAATAGTGTCTCAGTTTTCTACACATTTTCAACACAACAACACATTAACATTTACTTTTGTCATGCTTCAAGACCACTTCTTGATCATTTACTGTGGTCATAGAGATTTTGTTTTCATATATACCCTTCATAGTGGATATCAATTCTTCAATAATGATTGGTTGTAATGGGGTTTTCCCAAATGATACTATTGTTTATAATGCAACAATTAAATGATTATTCATTAGTTTTGCTAGCTTTCAATTGTCCACTTATATGTCAATACGGTTTTCTACGCTTGGTGAAACATTTGGATCTTTTTGCATCAATGTTATGGTAACCGAAGTAATAGTTTGTTTACTGATTCTTTACACTGCAAATATATTGCACCTCTCTATATCTATCAGCTACTCCTTTCTATGTGAGAGATGCAGGGGAAGAAAATCTGTGGCTCAGAGAAATGGTTTATAGGAAACAGTAGCCATCCTACCAAACATAGAAAGCTAAATTTTGTGATAACTAATTGTAGAAACCAGTAAATTAGTCCTTTAGATCAGTGAGGTTAGAAACAAATATGATGGAGAGTGTCGAAGGTGCGACCCAAGGACTAGAGTGGCATGTCGACACGAGTACAGACTATGTGAAAAGTGTATGGCCATATATATATACATATTTTTGAAACTCAAAAATTGGAATTTTCTCTCAACCATCCAATTTTAAAAACAAAATTTGCCTTTTTTCAAGTTTGTTATAGACTTGCAAACTTTCAAAAAAATTTAAATAAAAAAATATGAAAGTGTTCTCAACTACCTTAAATTTGAAAGATTTTTTTTTTTGCGAGTGTACTTCAATACACTTAAAAACCTTTGCATGAGTAATGCGTCCAAATCTCGTTTTATTGTGAGTTTGACCTGCAAAACAATTGTTAGACTGCGAATGATCACCTTTTTTGGTGGTCGAAGGCACTCCGATGCTTAAGTCAGTAACTCTGTTGGAAGAAGAAAGTAAATTTGGATAAAATTCAGTTAAAGTTGCATAGTGTAGATACGATAGTTGAATCGAACTCCCCTCGAATCGAGTTGAGATTCGAGTTGATAGTCAATTGAGTCCCCCGTTCATACATTTTTCTTTACCTTATATAATGGGTGAATTGATCGCTGTATTTAGTTGTGTGCATGACTTAAGCTCGGTTGGTGCAATTAAGGGAGACGTTTATTGTAACGGTTTCCTCTTTCATTGATATGGGAGTGATTCTCTCCATCTCCTTCGTAACGGTCCATCAATATTTATGATGACTTAAGCCTTCGTAACGGCTCTCCAACATTTATGGTGACTTGAGCCACGTGTATGGCCATGATCGGGTGACAATTTCATGTATCATCAGCTACTCCCCCCTTAGTTAGTGGGTTTGCTTGCATGACCACTAACTTGTTAATGAGGGTTTTCTTTATTCATTCTATGAAGTCAGTGTGGCAAGTCATCGGGGTCGAACTACGTGAGTTCGGACCGGATGAAATCATCGGATTCCGGCTGCATGAATTCTGACTAGATGAAGATTTTTGGTGACAAGTTATTGTACTCGGACTTCGTGAGTTCTAACCAGATGTTGTATCATAGTCGTCTACACGAGTCCGTTACTAGGTGAAGTCTGTGAGTTTGGACCAGATGTGTTACAGATCTCGATGCTCCTATTAACATTATGATTACGGCTTTCAGAAAATGAAGGCTTACGAGATCCACTAGTCCATCGAGGCGACTGTTGATAGATCCTGGTCAAGTACCAAAGAAGGAAAAATTTTCTACTTGTGGTTCTGATCGGATTGTATCCCGTTCGGATCCCGTTTAGGATGTTACGGAGGCTACTTCTCATCCAAGTTCTTCCTGCAAAGATGATGTAAAAAGGGATCGCAAATCTCTCGAGGAGGTTGAGGAACTGAGGCTGGCGTTAGAGGAACGAAAAGGAGACTACTCGTTCGTTGAACAATAATGAAGATAGGTTTTTTTTTTGCCTATGGTGTTTCTAACGTAGCCGAGTTGTTTAATTATGATCCTCGGGCTATCATCGATAAAATGCTTCCGTTAGCGGTGGAGCAGTCTAAAGATGTTGGTGGTGGTCAGGGTTTCGAGTTTCACTATCCACCTTCTTCTATTGACGTCAGTGAAGCAGCCATGTTCTTAGTTTCTTCTCATGTCTGTCTGGATTCTCCTACCCCCGCCGTCGCTACTAGTCCTATTCCTGCTATAGTTGCTTCTCGGCGGGAGGGTAAAAGCGATTTTCCGTTATTATTGCTATCCCTTTCGTCCTTCCGACTGTCGATGGTGGATCCTCGTGTTCTTCATCCAAGGGTTGGTTGGACTGAGCCTGACCCAGAAAATACACGTATCAAGTCGGATGGCAAGTTTTGCTGGTCCACTCAGCTTGATGTGCAAGATGGTGCATACATGTTGATAAATGAGTGGCACAGGCGATTAGTGGAAAAGCCTTTGATGCCCGTACTGGATCCATTCGATCATCTCGATCATGGTCTCAAGCAGATAATGGACGAGATGAATCATTCTGCCTATGCAGGGGTGATGAGTTCAACCTATCTAGCAGGTCGTGATCGAGTGCATCTTTGGAGAGGAGGTTGGCGACACTGTTGCTGGTGTTTTCTCACATTCTTTTCCAATTCAACGCGTTGAGAGCGCGATGCTCAAATTCAGAAAAAACTGCAAAAGTTGCTCGAAAGTCGTTGATTGAGGCGGAAAGTATGCGGGATAAATTGGATGGGATTCGTTCTCGTCTACGTGATGTGGAAAAATAGTTATTTGTTGATAAGGCAGTTTTTGATGAAGTTTCTTGTGCTGAAGTCGAGCAATCTGCCATTTGTGATATTGCTGAAAAGTGGTTGGAATAGTTGATTGATGCGCTTGATGATGTTAAGGCAGATACTTCCATTAGCTTACCACCTCTGAGGGACAGCTTGTCGCGGCCAAAAATGAACTCGCTACTGCTAAGATAGGCTTCGCATTGTTGAAGCTGGAGATTGGAAGCATGTTGTTGATGGGCAGGTTGAGCTTCTTGACTATATCGAAATGCTCGACTTGGATTTATCTAGGTATCGTCACTTGGTTGATCAAGCTTTTGAAGACGATGATGGTGAAGAGGCTACTCCAATGGTTGAGGAGTCGTTGCTTCTTTCATCCTCTAATGCCCCGGAGTTGTTGCTTTCTTTCCCATTTGAAGAGAGGCCTTCGCCTGCCCCTATGAATGATGATATTGTAGTTGCCTTTGTTTCTTCTCCTTCTTCGAATGTAATAGAATTTAAATCTTATTGAAACTTTTAGATAATTCAATTACGAAACTTTGTTGGTTACATTTGTATATCACATGATTTTATTTGTTTTCATGAGGTATTAATATGTCGTATTAATTAATTATTTTTAATTAGTATGATTTTAACATTTTAATAAGCTAGCAATAGACCTGATTTGAACGGTTCCAAGATAGAGTTATGTATTCTAGACTTGGATCTGGTTCATTAAATTTGGATCTGATAGTTAACGGTTCGATTCAGGATCTATACATATCCGATCTGATATGGTATCATTATCAGCCCTAATACCCATAGTAGCATCTATTTGATTGGTAGAAATTTCACATTCTCTAACTCTTTGAAATTTTAGAGACATCAATGATTTCTCATTTTATCAATTAGAGATGTATACAGAATATAGAATACACTGAAATGTCATGTGTAAGCATATTCTGACTTGTACTCTTAAATTTCATTGTTTATATGCGCTTTCAATTTTTCAAAAGTCAAAACCCATACTTTTCGGTAGGGTTGTCAATCGATTAGTTTTGGGTAAAAAAATGATTAAGAGTAGGGCTAGGGGTGAGGGCAACCCACCATTGCCCATCGTTCTCGAGATGCGGCCCACCCATGCATCTCAAGGATGATGGGCGGTGGTGGGCCGCCCTCGCCCCCTAGAATTAGCGGCTTAAATTAGACTTGATAGGATTGGATTTTGGATTAAAATGCAACTTTTCCCAAGTAATTTTTGTAACTTCAGGATCTAAATCCATTCCCTTGACAACCCTACTTCTCAATATGGAGGTCAAATATTATTTCTTCTTCGTTCCACAATAGCACTCTAACAAAAAAATTTGTAGGTATAGTGTTTAACATTCCAACATAAAAATATGCTTGGCAACAACATTTTTTTTAACTGTAACAGTAGATTTACCAAAATCAGTTTCACTATTTACTTCTTTTGTTTTTTATTATGTTTCAATTAATATACCATAAAACACAATCATTTTTTATGGGCAGGGCATAAAATGGACGGCACTGCTAACTCGCAATTGTAGATACGTAACTATAAATTGCTTTCTTGATTGTACATATTTATGCATGTCGTAGTAGTCTAAATTTTCAAAAGAAGATTGTCGTTGTGGTTAATGCTGCTCTAATTCCTCCAATTATCACCAACACACCCCTGTGAATGAATCTCCTCCTTCGGCAGTATGAGCATTTTATCCTACCCAAATATTATACTCTTTTTTAATGAGGTAATTGGTGGTGTCAAACAGTCCACCAAACAATTTCAAGTCAAAACTAAATTCGGTTAAAAAAAAATAGTTTCACAAAAAAAAATGATGTAATAAATTGGATTATCATGAATAGTATCACTTGTAGCACCATACTTTTCATGGGTGATACAATTATTATATCACTTTGTTTGTGAAAATGTGTAAAACTGATTGATGGATTGTTATAACTCAAAAGTGATATTATTTTAGAAATTGTTACAAAAATACCAATTTAGTGTATTGATATTTGGCAGCAAAGAATCCCCTGAGGTATTAACATTCTGACCATTGCCTGAAATCCAGTGAAATCCAAGATTGAACATTTGAAACTTCAGCACAAGACTCTGTTATTTGTTTATCTTGACTTATTAAATGTTTTTTTTGACTTAGCTCTTGTTATTTGGTTGGCTGGTTGGTCTGTGGGCCGAATTTGAGGTCTTGACTTTATTTTTATCAGATTTCTCCAAATCTTGAGTTTTGAAGCTTCGCTATGCTTCCTTGGTTGGTTATAAGTGCTTGATTCCCCGTTACATGTTTGTTAAGTTTCAAATTGAAATATATTTGTTTTCCACATTTTCAAAATCTAATTTGACTTATTGTTAATCAATGCCGTTGCATCTCCTCGAGATTGTAAGAACTGTTTCAATGGCGGGTTTTTTTGTCTCCCAACCAACAATTCAACATGTTGAAAATGGCCCAATCTCTAGGATGATGGATAGTATTGGGCTGGTCTGGTGCGAGAAAGGCTCGTGATGGCGAAACCCAACAGGCTTGTGGATCACAAGAGTGATTGGACGAGTTATCAAAGGGAGATTATAGTCCCATATCACTTAGGTGAGAAAAAAATATATACTATATATGTATGAGGTTAAATCTACAAAGTACTACAAGTCGTGCGATCCTTGACCCAAACATTTGTGAATTGATCATGCACATCGATTTCATCTACACTGTATATCTACAGTGTATACACATCCGTTATTACTTCCGTGTTAAATTAGTATGACCCAAACATTTGTGCTTACTTTATATCTACAGAGAATTATTTATTACTTTATATCTACAGTGTATACACATTACTTTATATGTGTTTATTTCATCACTCTGGCTCTTCATCAAATCATATAAGTTTCTCTGTAGCCAGGTGAGAAACACATTAAATTTTAGTTATGCTTAAATATCTTAATTGTTTGTTGCCTACTTAATTCTGTTCTAATTATGGTTTTTAAGTTCAAGTTTGCCGACTGATGCATTAGTAGCTTAAAAGACTGCAAATTCCCTTGTCAGTTATGATGTAGTGTAGTGAGCTTCAACCCCAATAGATTTTGTTTTGTTAGGAACACTATAGGTTCATGAAAAGAAGGCACTCAAGTTTTTCACAGAAACCAGCTGGGTCATTTGTGGTAGTCTATTTGTTTACTATGATGAGCTGAATCAAACTGTAATGAAAAGAAAGTACCCATTGGCGAAACCCAATAAAGTACTCCATATAGTCCTAAAATCTAAATTCTAATTCACTTATATATATATCCTTTTTTCTGTATACAATATAGTCCTTTTTTCAGCTGGGTAAGTGTATTGGGCTGGGCCTTGATTTAGTTAATAAAACAAACCTAATTGATACTTATTTAATTTATTTTACTTGATTGTTATTTAATTTAGTTAAATTAGACTTGGTAGTATCTGAATTTAGATTTAGACTTGGTAGGATCGGATTTTAGATTAAACATTCAACTTTTCCCAAATAACTTCAGGATCCTAATCCACCCCATTGACATCCCTACTTTTTTTTTTTTTTTTTTTTTTAACTTTAACAGTGGTTATTAGATTTCCCCAAATCAGTTTCACTATTTATTTATTGTTTCAATTAATATACCTTAAAACACACTCTTTTTATTTATTTATTTTTATTTAACGCAGGACCTAAAATGGATGGCATTGCTAACTCGCAATTGCAGGTACGTAACCATAAATGGCTTTCTTGATTGTACATATTTATGCATGTCGTAGTAATCTAAAATTTTCAAAAGAAGATTGTCGTTGTGGTTAATGCTGATCTAATTCCTCCAATTATTCATCGACAAACCCCTGTGAATGAATCTCCACCTTGGATAGTATGTATGCACTTCCTATGCTTCCCAAATATTATACCATTTTTTTAATGAGTGAAATCTATACTTTCTAAAGTGTTGAATACATTGCAACTTTTACGGTCATTCAATTTTCTTGATATATCAGTGCTTCTTTGATCACTATATATGAAATATAAATGTGAATCTAATTCCAATTTTTACCAGGAGAAGACTCTCGGTCTAGAGAGTGGAAACCCAAGTCCAAGAGTACCCGCGGTATGATCCATACTTCCAATACTCACCAAATGTATACCATGTGTATTAGACGTGTTATTCTACTTCAATCAATAAAATGACGAGTTAGTTATAAGGCTTGTGGAACTCATGTGGGAGAGATAAATGATGTTGAACTTAAATGTAATTTAAGTAGCTAGTCAGCTCTTTTTACTTGATAGTTTGAATAACAAAGGATTTCAATTGTTACTGAACCTGAGTCTGGCTGCAGGACCCTGAAGATTCCGGCACAAGAGCAAATATCAAGAAAACCATGCATGCAATCATGACTTTTGGTAGTGGCGGAGTCTTGGCTTTTTCGCAAGTGGATACTAGGAATTCAAGCCAGAAAATTTTCTACTATGCAAGTGTTACTTTCTTAGGCATGTCTGCTTTATCCGCTGCAGTAACTAGACTGATGATACATAATCCAGCGCGTCACAGTATGAAATACCTCAGTTTTAGTTTCATGTTTCCGACCTGCCTCGTGGTATTGGGTTTCTTATTTGTCTTGGTTTTTGTCCTCATCAGAGGGTGACGGTTGATGGTTTCTTATTTGTCTTGGTTTTTGTCTTCATCAAAGGGTGATGGTCGATGTTTCAAAGGTTGAGGAGGAGATAAACTCTTTACGATGTAGTTTTATTAGTGCCTTACGCCCCATTGAAGATTGTTTAATGTATTATGGTCGATTGTTTTATTAGTGTCTTTTCCTGCTTTAGGTTATCCAATCTCGTTTTAATAACTCTGGAACTGCTTTGTGGAAAAATGAATACCCAAACAAATAAAATAAAAGCACCAAATTGTGTGCACGTGTACGCACATCTTAGAAGTGGAACTTGGATCCAACCATGACACTGTTTTGAGTTCCAGGCATTCCGAACAATAACAATTTTAATTAACAATAACAATTTTAATTAAAAGATGAACAAACTTTGTTCAGAGGGGATGAAGATGTCTCAAGTGAGTTGGTTTTCATGTCACCGGCAACCTGTTTTTTGTCCTATGCAGGTTCATTGCAGAACATGTAACACAAACAAGCAGCCAAACTCATGCCCAAAATAATCCACAGTCCTGCTGTCCCAAGCACCGGTGCAAACTTCAGGGCAGTAGTTAAACAAAGCGACAATGATATCACCAATATCGCAACCTTAACGATCTCCCTAACTGATTCCTCATGTCGAGGTATTCTTTGTAGAGTTTTCAAGCACCCAAACAATAACATGACGCTAAAATAAACAAAAAGAATGTAATAAATTGAGTCATAGTCCTTATGGTGAATGGCTCGAATGAGGGCGAAGATAGTGTTGCAAGTTAAGAAAATGGAACAAGTGATTGTCACCACATCTCGGGGTGCCTGTTTCTCTTCGCGAATAGGTTGCTTCTGTGGGATTGCATGCTTACCATCCATGAAAGCTTATGAAATGAATCTCAATTCACTGGTTTGAATTAGTAGTAATTTTTGAGTTGTGATGCATTTTTACTTCCATGATTCATTCTTTATATAGTTGGTATACGTAATCTTTAGGAAATTTCATGGAATTCTCTCTTCAGATTCGAGTCAATGAAAAGTCTATATGGTGATAATGACAAAAATAAGTTTCCTGGAAAACTTAAAAGGACCAAGCTGGAAAGTAACAATGGGGAAAGTAAAGGGAGGCTTGCAGGAAATCACCCTCATCTTTTTTATAATTCTTTTCGTGAGCTACGAGCTACCTATGTTCGTCGTCTCTCTTTTTCTTCTTTTTCTTGTAAAGTTGGATGGATTCAACCTCATCCGGCTGATGTAGGCTAGCTTGCATCATGTTGCAACCTTGGAAGGCTCCTCAAACCTTACACCTTATAGGTCATGCCCAACTAATTTTCAATTTTAACTCAATTTTAAGGACCAACTTGGTACATAAATTAGAATGGTTTTCACTAACCCATTTGAGTATTTTTTTGAGATTTTGCAATTATAAACAAGAGGAAAAAAAAATGTTACAGTTTGCCTTGATTCAACAAAGAGATACACGTCAAAACATCATTTTAAGGACCAATGTGTACATTAACTATGCTTTCACTAGTCCCTCTGAGCTCAAATTTTCAAGAATTATGCAGAATAGCATAAGGTAGCATGTTAGGGATTTAGCTCGATTCAGCAAGTGCTACTAGAGATATGTGTCAAAACTTCATTTCAAAGATCAACTTGTATGCACATGAACTGTGTTTTGTGGCACCGTTTGAGCTAGTTTTCAGGTCTTTTTAAGTTTTAACCTTCTTGCACAATGACAGGTAAGTAAGTTTCTCTGAACTTCTCAGCAATTTTTCTCCGAGGCCGCATAATCTTTTACCATTATAATTTCACCAGAGAGTTTTTTAGGGACTTGTCCAAGACTTTCCCTTCCTGCCATCCTTGCCCCACTAACACGCCTGGTCCCACATTACGTATATACACAACCACGTGATCATCGAAAGGCCAGGGATGCTTCACTGCAAATGAAAATGTGGTACATCACAGTTCTTTACAGAATCTTAAATGCAATTTCTGAGAAAAATATCTAGGCCTTTATTATACCAATCTTCCTAGTTGCAAAACAAAGGCCCAATGCCCCAATATCAATACAAAATAAAACTTCCAAAAGACGGTATACAGTGTCATCGCTACATCCTAGCATATTATTTATAGGTAATAACTTCATTTGTAAGTAGGCGATGGACCGGAGCGAAAGCAAGTCTCTATGCGAGATGGAGGCGACGAAGATATTAAGTAGCAACAATATTGTAGCCTTTGGGCCTGATTTGGTTAACCCTAAAAGGTCAGTCATGTAGCCTTCGGGCATGGATTAATAAATAAAAGGGTGAATGACCCAATTTAAAAAAAAAAAAAAAAAAAAAAAAAAACTTCATTTGTAAGTGACGAGCATGTCAACAAAATTCATCCTAACATATTATCTAGGTAATAACTTCATTTGTAAGTGACGACCAAGTCAACAAAATTTTGATGAGTTAAAAACAAAATGGAGAGATCCGGTCATAACATATTATCTAGGTAATAACTTCATTTGTAAGTGACGACCAAGTCAACAAAATTTTGATGAGTTAAAAACAAAATGGAGAGATCCGGTCATTTTTGTTATGCCTAAAAGAGGAGAAATTCTGGGATCCGAGCCCAACGAAAACAAACAGAGGGATTCGAGCCCAGGTCTCCATGGCCACAACGTGGAATTCTTACCACTAAACTACAGCCACAAGATATCGGCTGTATGCAATTTTATATATTTAAAGAACTTATATAAACTCCTAAGGCTAGTGGATGAAGCACCCCTAATTTGTATACAAAGTTGCTGACTTCAAGAAGTGCATAGCTACATACCATATTTATCACATACTTTGTTTTTTTTGACTTAGCTCTTGTTATTTGGTTGGCTGGTTGGTCTGTGGGCCGAATTTGAGGTCTTGACTTTATTTTTATCAGATTTCTCCAAATCTTGAGTTTTGAAGCTTCGCTATGCTTCCTTGGTTAGTTATAAGTGCTTGATTCCCCGTTACATGTTTGTTAAGTTTCAAATTGAAATATATTTGTTTTCCACATTTTCAAAATCTAATTTGACTTATTGTTAATCAATGCCGTTGCATCTCCTCGAGATTGTAAGAACTGTTGCGGGTTTTTTTGTCTCCCAACCAACAATTCAACATGTTGAAAATGGCCCAATCTCTAGGATGATGGATAGTATTGGGCTGGTCTGGTGCGAGAAAGGCTCGTGATGGCGAAACCCAACAGGCTTGTGGATCACAAGAGTGATTGGACGAGTTATCAAAGGGAGATTATAGTCCCACATCACTTAGATGAGAAAAAAATATATACTATATATGTATGAGGTTAAATCTACAAAGTACTACAAGTCGTGCGATCCTTGACCCAAACATTTGTGAATTGATCATGCTTTATATCTACAGTGTATACACATCCGTTATTACTTCCGTGTTAAATTAGTATGACCCAAACATTTGTGCTTACTTTATAAACGAATTTATGTACCCATCCCTACAGTGGACACGTGGACACATATAATATCTACGGGGAGAAAGGAAAGTTAACAATATCTACGGGGAGAAAGGAAAGTTAACTTTAACTATATAAGTCATCTCATCAGTTTCTCTGTAGCCAGGTGAGAAACACATTAAATTTTAGTTATGCTTAAATATCTTAATTGTTTGTTGCCTACTTAATTCTGTTCTAATTATGGTTTTTAAGTTCAAGTTTGCCGACTGATGCATTAGTAGCTTAAAAGACTGCAAATTCCCTTGTCAGTTATGATGTAGTGTAGTGAGCTTCAACCCCAATAGATTTTGTTTTGTTAGGAACACTATAGGTTCATGAAAAGAAGGCACTCAAGTTTTTCACAGAAACCAGCTGGGTAATTTGTGGTAGTCTATTTGTTTACTATGAAAAGAAAGTACCCATTGGCGAAACCCAATAAAGTACTCCATATAGTCCTAAAATCTAAATTCTAATTCACTTAAATATATATATATATATATCCTTTTTTCTGTATACAATATAGTCCTTTTTTCAGCTGGGTAAGTGTATTGGGCTGGGCCTACAGCTGCAAAGTTTGTTTAGGCCTTCGATTTAGTTAATAAAACAAACCTAATTGATACTTATTTAATTTATTTTACTTGATTGTTATTTAATTTAGTTAAATTAGACTTGGTAGTATCTAGGGGTGGGCATTTAGGACCGAAAACCCGGACCGAACCGACAACCGTACCGATCGGGTCGGTTCGGATCGGTTTTAATTAATTAAAATATTTTCGGTTGTAAAAGCCCGGCCCGGCCTGAAATTTCTTATCCGGGCCTCGGTTTCCATTTCTGAAGCCCGTCAGATAACCGGCCCGGCCCGACTCCATCACGTAACATAATTCTCTCTCCCCTCAACTTCTCTCATTCTCACATCTCCTCTCATTTCTGAAGATCACTCCCTCTCCCCTCACAGGAGAGATCCGAAGATCGAAGATCTCTCCCTCTCACACACGTAGATCACTCCCTCATTTCTGAAGATCACTCCCTCTCCCTCTCACACACGTAGAGATTCGAAGATCTCTCACACACAGAGATGCTCCGCCTTCTTCTTCCAGATCTCTCACACACAGAGATCCAGATCTCTCACACACAGAGATGCTCCGCCACAGAGATGCTTCTTCTTCCAGATCTCTCACACACAGAGATGCTCCGCCTTCTTCTTCCAGATCTCTCCCTGATCAGATCTCCTTCTTCTTCCTGATCTCAGATCAGAGATGCTCGATGGTGATGCTGATGCTGATGATCAGAGTTGTTTTGGACGAGATCGACCGCCTCCCTCTCTCAGCGAAGGCGGAGGCCTACTCCCAGCCCTACTCTTAGCGAAGGCGGAGGCCGAACCGCCTCCCTCTCCCCTCCCTTCCCTAGATCTGATCTGATCAGAGATCTTCCTCCCCTTCTCTCTCACAGCAATTAGCGGAGGCGGAGGCGGAGGCGGAGGCAGAGGCAGAGGCAGAGGCCGTCCTCCTTCCTCCTCCCTGCTGCGACGACGATCTTCCTCCTCCCTTCTTCTGCTGCGACGATCTTCCTCTTCCCTCCTCCCTTCTTCAACAGACACTCGAAGACGAAGGGAATGGGATCATTCCTCCTCCCTTCTTCTGCTGAGATTTCGCAAGGAAGATCCATCCTCCTCCCTCTTCATGCTGCTGCTGCGACGACGATCTTCCTCCTCGCGGTGATCCCCTCCCTTCCCCTGGTCCTCTTCGTCCCTTCATCTCAGATCTGATCTCTGATCTGATGAGATCTGATCTGATGAGATCTGATCTGATGAGATCTGATCTGATGAGATGATCTCTGATCTGATCTGGTCAGCGATGATCTCTGATCTGATCTGATCCTTGATGATCTCTGATCTGCGATGAGATGATCCGTGATCAACCCCAAATCTTTGTTGAAATTGCTTACAAAATTCATAAGAAGAGATATCAATATGGAGGTGTTGAAGACAAGCGCACCTCCTTTCAGAGCGAGCGAGCAAAAGAGAGGGACAAAGGTCCCTAATGGCGGAAGAATCAGAACCCCACACATTACACACCACCAATTCCTCTTGTCTAAGTTCCTTAACGACCGCCTCTCCAACAACCTCTCATGTGAAGAAGAAGAAGAACTGTCGACGATTGCTCCGATTTGCTCTGATCCGCTCCCCTGTGAAGAATAAGAGCTGAAGAACTAAAGAAGAAATACTTGTGCTACAGTCTTCCTTTTGGGTCGATTTGGGTAAGTGTATTGGGCTGGGCCTACTGGCTGCAAAGTTTGTTTTGGCCTTTGATTTAGTTAATAAAACAAACCTAATTGATACTTATTTAATTTATTTTACTTGATTGTTATTTAATTTAGTTAAATTAGACTTGGTAGTATCTGAATTTAGATTTAGACTTGGTAGGATCGGATTTTAGATTAAACATCCAACTTTTCCCAGATAAACTTCAGGATCCAAATCCATCCCATTAACATCCCTACTTTTTTTTTTTTTTTTTTTTTTTTTTTATATAACTTTAACAGTGGTTATTAGATTTCCCCAAATCAGTTTCACTATTTAGTTATTTTATTTATTTATTGTTTCAATTAATATACCTTAAAACACACTCCTTTTTTTTTATTTTTTTATTTAACGCAGGACATAAAATGGATGGCATTGCTAACTCGCAATTGCAGGTACGTAACCATCAATGGCTTTCTTGATTGTATATATTTATGCATGTCGCAGTAATCTAAAATTTTCAAATGAAGATTGTCGTTGTGGTTAATGCTGATCTAATTCCTCCAATTATTCATCGACAAACCCCTGTGAAATATAAATGTGAATTTAATTCCAAATTTTACCAGGAGGCCACTCTCGGTCTAGAGAGTGGCAACCCAAGTCCAAGAGTACCAGCGGTATGATCCATACTTCCAATACTCACCAAATATATACCATGCGTGCAGGGGCGGACCCAGGATTTTAGTCGAGGGGGGGCAAAATGGAAAATACTTATTAGTTGATAATAGTAGTTATCAATGGTAAAGCCAATTTTTTTTTTACCGAAGCTAGTAACTAATAAAAAAAAATTCAACTATAAAAAATACAATTTTAAGCCAAAATAAGGTCACTATTGATAACCTTAGCAAAGAGCAAACAAGCATAATAACTAGAATATATAACTAATTAATATCACAAAAAAGTTTGTCTAGGCAGCCAGACTTTAAAGCCATTTTTTGGCCAGGCTAGAGCATTTTTACACCTTTACCCATTCTCTTTAAAATACAATCACAAACGTTATCTATAAAAGGGATAGAAATGTAAAAAACTTAAAACCTGACCAAAAAGTGGCTATAAAGCCTGGTTGTCTAGAATTGAGAATCACAAAATAATTAGGATAAGTTCTAGGTGAAGCTAAAAAAAATTTGAAATTTGCGAATCTAATATGATCATAATACAATTTCAAAGAAAAAATAGTTTATATGAGGTTCAAATTTTATACGAGTTGGCTAATGGTATATATTTTCATTGAATTCTATCGTTATTATTTTAGATATTAATTTTAAATATTTTTTTGTTAGGGGTTTAATATTACTTGTGAAAAAAAATTCATTTATTTTATATTAATAAATTTTTATTAAACTAAACATTTTTTAATGTTTGCAATTACTAATAAAATTGCTAGGGGTGGGCAATGTCGGTTCGGTTCGGTTTTGAGCCCCAAACCGATTTCATTCAGTTTGCCCAAAACCCAAACCGAAACCGAATTTTGTATTTGTAAATCGATGAATTCGGTTGAACCGAATTTTGGGCTCAAGCACTTGAAAGACTTTCATTAAAACATGCCCAATTTTTTTACAGGCCTAATTTTTTACAGACCCAATTTTTAGCCCAAAATTGAAAACTTTGATAAAAGGAGGGCGATTCAGTGCAACAAGGTGTATTGCAGTGCATTTGTTGCACTAATCAGGTATTGACACACACCTATTATTTAGTTATTTATATATATATCTAATTAATCGGTCGGTTCGGTTATAAATCGGTTGGTTCAAAATCGTAAATCGATTTCGAACCGTTTATAATCGGTTCGGTTCGGTTTAAATTATTTTCTTTCTACTCATATTTCGATTCGGTAATATTTGAAAATCGGTTCGGTCGGTTAACTAAATTTAAATCGGTTTTTGCCCACCCCTAAAAATTGCATTGAAAATAAAATAAAAAATGCACTCGAAGAGTATCGAACTCAGGTCTTTTACTAAAAATGATAAACCTCAAACCACTACACCAACAAAGACATGTTTGAATATTTTCATAAACAATTAACATATTGTATTCTACATTATATAATCGATTTTTTAAGACTAAAATATATATACTAAAAATATTTTAAAAATTGAGGGGGGGCAGCTGCCCCCCCTCGCCCCTTAGTAGGTCCGCCCATGCATGCGTGTTACACGTCTTATTCTACTTCAATCTATAAAATGACGAGTTAGTTATTAGGCTTGTGGAACTCATGTGTGAGATAAATGATGTTGAACTTAAATGTAATTTAAGTAGCTAGTCAGCTCTGTTTACTTGATAGTTTGAATAACAAAGGATTTCAATTGTTACTGAACCTGAGTCTGGCTGCAGGACCTTGAAGATTCCGGCACCAGAGCAAATATCAAGAAAATCATGCATGCAATCATGACTTTTGGTAGTGGCGGAGCCTTGGCTTTTTCGCAAGTGGATACTAGGAATTCAAGCCAGAAAATTTTCTACTATGCAAGTGTTACTTTCTTAGGCATGTCTGCTTTATCCGCTGCAGTAACTAGACTGATGATACATAATCCAGCGCGTCACAGTATGAAATACCTCAGTTTTAGTTTCATGTTTCCGACCTGCCTCGTGGTATTGGGTTTCTTATTTGTTTTGGTTTTTCTCCTCATCAGAGGGTGATGGTTGATGTTTCAAAGGTCGAGGAGGAGATAAACTCTTTACGAAGTTTTATTAGTGTCTTAAGCATATTGAGTACAATATGCTTATTGCATGGTATCCTTGTTGTTATCAATCTTTTTCTGCTTTAGGTTATCTGATCTCATTTTAATAACTCTGGAATTGCTTTGTGGAAATATGAATACCCAACCAAATAAAATAAAAGCACCAAATTGTGTGCATGTGTACGCACATCTTTGAAGTGGAACTTGGATCCAACCATGACACTGTTTTGAGTTCCAGGCATTCCTTTGATCAACAATAAGCTTGTTCAAGGAATTCCAGGGCGCCTTGATCAACCTTCCAGAACCACACTCTACCATAGTAAGTGACATACCACAAGAAGAGAAATTTCATTTATGTAGAATCATAATCCTGAAAATTTGCTTGGAAATGAAGCCAAGAAGATTTACCCTTTGTCAATAAAAGAGGAGTAATAAGAAAAATACCGTAGTTTGGCATTGAATCAAGCCACTGAGCTCTGGATACTTTCGATGGCAGGACAATTTCATTTTAAAACTGAAACTGAGCCAGCAATTTAGGATCCCCAAGCAAGTCATATGATGAAAACCTTGGCCCTGAATATGAACTCTCTGTCCTTCATGCAAGTGCGAGGACAAGAAAGGAATCCTAGTTCCCATAAGAGGTGCTGCAAGTTTTGGCCTCCCAAACATAAATGTATAGTATCTCATCAAAATTGTGAAAATTCAAAATTAAGCATAAGATACAGACTCCATAATTCTCAGAGGTATAACAACATTCACTTCAACCTTGGAAAGAGGAGAATTCTACAATAATGAGAGGTCGGGAATGCATTCCTTCGAACAATGTAACAGCAACAAAAACACTTGCTCAAGTCCTTAAAATCTATCAAGGATATCTGGAGAAGACCTTCTTGCACAATGACAGGTAAGTAAGTTTCTCTGAATTTCTCAGCAATTTTTCTCCGAGGCTGCATAATCTTTTACCATTATAATTTCACCACAGAGTTTCTTAGGGACTTGCTCCAGGACTTTCCCTTCCTGCCATCCTTGCCCCACTAGCACACCTGGTCCCACATTACGTATATACACAACCACGTGATCATCGAAAGGCCAAGGATGCTCACTGCAAATGAAAATGTGGTACATCACAGTTTTTTACATAATCTTAAATGCAATTTCTGAGAAAAGTATCTAGGCCTTTATTATGCCAATCTTCCTAGTTGCAAAACAAAGGCCCAATGCCCCAATATCAATACAAAATAAAACTTCCAAAAGACGGTATATAGTGTCATCGCTACATCCTAGCATATTATCTAGGTAATAACTTCATTTGTAAGTGACGACCATGTCAACAAAATTCACCCTAACATATTATCTAGGTAATAACTTCATTTATAAGTGACGGCCACGTCAACAAAATTTTGATGAGTTAAAAACAAAATGGAGAGATCCGGTCATTGTTGTTATGCCAGAGGACGAGAAATTCTGGGATTCGAGCCCAACGAAAACAAACAGACAAGATAAACAAGCAAAAAAAGTTAAATGTGGCTGCTGGGATTCGAGCCCAGGTCTCCACTGCCACAACGTGGAATTCTTACCACTAAATTACAGCCACAACAAATCAGCTATATGCAATTTTATATATTTAAAGAACCTATATAGACTCCTAAGGCTAGTGGATGAAGCACCCCTAATTTGTATACAAAGTTGCTGACTTCAAGAAGTGCATAGCTACATACCATATTTATAACATAAATAAAATAAAAATAATAACCAATAGACCCATGTTGGGCACACCATCAGCATAACAAGAACTGCATCTAACAAAATGAATAGAATAACCCAATAACCATTGGGGTTTTACCTTTAAAACAAATTAATAGTAACCAGGGGAGTATGTAAAAAAATAAAAAATAATGAGGTTCATGCAACACTAATCACATCACTTGCCTAACAAATAAGGTAAAAAACATATGATGCAAATCAACATATGAATTTGCAAACCGTGAAGTTTAGACCTTAAGTGGGATTTAACTACTAGACAAGAGAAACAAACTCACCTGGTCTTGGGAAGTCTCCTGGGAAATCTTTTAGATCCAATATCCCATCACCAAATTCATATGCTGTGTCGCAAGGTTGTTCAGTTGCCATTACTTCCTCATGTTTTCTCACGGTGAAGTACAATGGACTATAGGAATTTGCAATTCCAGAAAGAACTGGACCACCTGAATATGCTAGCCAATGGTTAAACTGAGTTCTAGCCATCATTAATATGCATTTCTACAAAAGGCTTCAACTCTCAACCCAATAATAATAATCTGCATATTATGCAAGAAGCTACCTGAACGAGATATATTATATGATGACAAGTGAGAATAATTTCTGGAATAAGACCCAATTAAAATTGAACAGTTATGTTACCCAAATAACACGGAATACACTGATCCATGTAATTAGTCATCTCAGGGTCCTATTCATATCCTTCCTCGCATGAACCTAGACACACAACTAGTACGGTACTAAGATATCCTCAAGAACCCCAATGGAAACCCATCATCAGAAGCCGAGGCCTTAAGGAGATGACCTCAAATTCTCACTTCACCACAATCCCTTTTCACCCACTCCTTTTTCTCCTTTGTCCTTCCAATACAATCAAAGTGAATGCATAACAAACACAATCCCCATTCCTTTTTCACCCACTCCTTTTTCTCCTTTGTCCTTTTTTTTTTTTTTTTTTTTTTGAAAGGCAAGCCGGTTTTATAGCTAGGGTCCGTAGCCTAGTCCCGAGATGTGACCTACGGGTCAAACACCACTCCGAAATAAAGATGCCTCCAGTGGGTCTCGAAGCAAGGACCTGTGGAACAAGTCCACAACTCCTTAACCACTCGACCACTCCCCCTTTGGCCCTTTGTCCTTTTTCTTACCCCAAAATCATGCTTCTTGAAGTAAGACACCACATTCTCCTCACAAGATTGGATATGCAGTCAACATAGATATGTATTTCTAGATTCGATGTGAAAAACTGAGATACAACATATAACAGTTGAATTTCATAAACAGACAATTCCAGTAACACTTTTTCTCATGAGTCTAGGAGAAATAAAAATAGATATTTCGAAATCACACGTACCAAGAATTATCCTTCCACAAGTCCGCCCATCTTTACAGCGAAATATGGCCTGAAATGCATGAAGGATCAAATGAAAATATGTAATATAAAGAAAACAACAAATTATGAGAATAACAAAATATTTTAACTTTAAGGGCTCACTACAAACTAGAGAGTAGAGTGTACCTTCTTAAATAAATTTATCCAAGAAATAGGCCATGGTCCTGAACAGCATCCACACCAGATGGTCAGAAATTCAAGAAAAATATTGAATTGGAACAAGAAAAGAGGTATTAAAAACTAAGAATCTAGAAAAACTTAACGTGTAATAATTACCGCTTCTACAATCACACATCCAAATAAAATACTCTTAAACTATGCAACAACGACACTCTATTCTAATAAAAAAAAGTTTGTCAACACATATAGTGTCACATACTGGTGTCGATGCACGGATACTCCGATCGGACACATCATGCTTATTTTTCATATATTTTTGAAAATTTTCAATTATATACTAATGTTACAAGCATATTATGGCAATTTATTAGTACATGAATAGCAATATTGACCTACAAGTTAATGAATATTACTAATAGTTCAAATTTTATTGCTAAAAAGTAATTAATAGTAAAATGCACAAGTGTGTCCTCTAGCGTATCTCATATAGTGTTTTTCCTGGTCAACGTGTCCGACACTTCGTATCCGTCTCAAATGAAGATACCCGTACCCGTGTCGTTGTTACATAGCTCTTAAACTATACTATTCTAGTATGACCTGTAAAGTGGCATTTCACAAATACACTAACTGGGTAAGAATAAATATGTTACAATCCAATGCATATCCATGCAGAACAATCTGCTGAAGTTTGCAGGTGCTGGAAGTGGACAAATCACTAATGATTTACGCCCATCACCCCGAACCCCTACATGAACATGGAACACAAACAATCCTAACTTTTCTGTTGGCTATCTTCTCCCCACTGTTAACAGCACACATGAGAGAAAATGCCCGCACAATAATTCTGAACTGCTACTAAAATGTGCCAAGGAAAAAAGAAATAAAAATCACAAGATCTTGTATTCCGAATTACGAAAACTACAGCAGATGTCTCATCCTTAGATAGTTTGCAAAATCCAAAGCTGTATGTTATTTTTATGAGTGCATAAAGCAGCCCAACACAGTGGATACTGCCATAATGAAAATGAAATAGAATCAGTACCTCCACTAGTTCGGCAATTCCAAAACTCAAGAGATGTTGTGCTATCTCCATCAGACAGCAAGCTTGAAGAAATTTTCTTTATTTGTTTAGAATCCTTGCGGCGTGTGCCAGCAATTTTCCAAATCCTTGATATAGGTTTGTGATGGCGAAGTCCAACAGGCTTGTGGATCACAAGAGTGATTGGACAAATTACCAAAGGGGGATTATAATCCCACATCACCTAAGTGAAAAAAAAAATGTGCTATATATATATGAGATTCGATCTACAAAGTACTACAAGTCGTGCGAGCTTTAACCCAAACATACAATATAGTACTATGGGAGTTGCATCATCAAAAATTCTATACTTCATTACGACATGTTAGTCAATGACACTACTTCCTGCAGTAGTAGATCACAGTGTGCAAGTTTGTAGAGCATGTTAGTCAATGACACTACTTCCTGCAGTAGTAGATCACGGTCTCAAGTTGAAGTGAAACGTAGCTTCTTTCGCGAATAGACACTACTTCCTGCAGTAGTAGATCACGGTCTCAAGTTGAAGTGACACGTAGCTTGCTCATATAGCTCATCTCTCATCAGATTCTCTCACGGTGTGCAAGTTTGTAGAGCATGTTAGTCAATGACACTACTTCCTGCAGTAGTAGATCACGGTAGATCACGGTCTCAAGTTGAAGTGACACCCATTAGTAGATCAAAAAACTCATCAGATTTTCTCTAAAAAAGCAAACAAGCAAGTTCAATGAGGAATTCTAAATGTCGAGGAAATGGGCGAGGGACGGGACGTGGCGGGGTGGGGATCGTCCACCCTGCTCAGGATGCGTGCACCAAAAATGACAGCACGCATCCCAAGCGAGGTGGACGGTCCCCACTCCGCCACGTCCCGTCCCTCGCCCATTTCCTCGCTCATATAGCTCATCTCTCATCTAGTAGATCAAAAAACTCATATAGCTCATCTCTCACTCTCATCAGATTCTCTCTCTCAGGTGTGTACTAAATTTTAGTTATCCTTAAATATCTTAATTGTTTGTTGCCCACCTAATTTTTTGTTCTAAGCTTAAAAGACTGGAAATTCCCTTGTCATCTAGTGTAGTGAGCTTCAACCCCAATAGATTTTGTTTTGTTAGGAATTAGTGTAATACCCGTGTCGTTGGTACTATTGCAGATTTCATCCTACATTCACGGATGTTTCGAAAGAGACATGCACACAATATCATTATTACCAAAAAAATGTCATTTTTTGAATAAAGTATTTATTTGAACATGTCATAAGAAAATTCTCATAAGAAAATTCACATAAGTGACTATAATGACAATCAATGTCATGAACAATTAAAAAATCAAAATTTCGATAGAGTTTCCTCTGTATTTTTCAATATTGAAACTTGTCTGAACCTGTCATAAAAAATTACAATGGCAATCAATGCCATGAACACTATTGCAGATTTCATCCTACATTCACGGATGTTTCGAAAGAGACATGCACACAACATCATTATATCCAAAAAAATGTCATTTTTTGAATAAAGTAATTTATCTGAACATGTCATAAGAAAATTCACATAAGTGACTATAATGACAATCAATGTCATGAACAATTAAAAAATCAAAATTTCGACAGAGTTTCCTCTGTATTTTTCAATATTGAAACTTGTCTGAACCTGTCATAAAAAATTACAATGGCAATCAATGCCATGAACACCACATAATATATCCACACACCAAAATGATCATTTAATTATAAAAATATTCCAATATAAAACATTTAAGTACATCAAAGTTTTTTTTTCTTAAGGAGAACCTTGTCCAATTATGGTGGAAAAACTAAGCATTTTTCTTACAGTTCCTTGTACGGCTGAAATGAGAATCTGATTGTATTTCCAAGCAAGCAAATTAAGCTATCACCAAGTAAGCAAGCAAGCTGCCTGCAAGCAACACCTCCCGTTCACATCCATTTCTAAAACACTCATTTCTAAAACCAAATATTAGGAAGTCATGATTAATGACAATAACATGAAATTAAAGCAAATTAAGCTAGCAAACAAACTGCCAGCAACCAACACACTCCCATTCACAGCCATTTCTAAAACCAAATATTATAAAGTCGTGATTAATGACAATAACATGAAATTAAAGCAAATTAAGCTAGCAAACAAGTTTTGTGAACAATAAAACTACTCTTTGAATTATAACAGACAACCATGCTATGGTCCATGGACCAAAATATTTGGTTGTTCGAGCTCTTGATAATTTTAGACAAACTATTGATCCCTCAAATATTCACTAAATCTATTTAACCCATTATCAAAGGCTCCAACTTTCATCAAGTTAGAGGTGTAAGAAGAACTAATTAAATCGATCTCAATTGGAAAAACAAAAATTTCTCAAACACAACATGATGAATGAATAGTTACAACTCAAACTCTAGAACAATCTCAAAAGCAATATAAATAACCAAATCTAACAAACCCCATAACTTAAAAAAACTCAAATAAAAGCAAAACAAAAAAGAAGGGATACCTGGACATGGCAATTGGATTGAAGGCTGAGAGAAGTGGTTCGCGCTAAAAAATGGTGGGGTGTGGATTGCGCTCTCCGGCATTATCACCATTTTTCATCCGTTGGCACTACATAAATCAGATTATTTTTCTTTTAGTTAAATTCATGTAATGAACCCATCCGGCATAGCTACCGTGTAATGCCGTAGCATCTACTAAACTTTCAAAATGGTAGTATAGCTAGCTAGGATGAACCAAATAAGAGTTGAGATAACATTCCAAAAATAAAACAAAAAAATAAAAAAGGATACCACAGATTAGATAACAGAACCAACATACGACATTAGGAAATGGACCTTTTGATACCAGGTTCTGCATTTTCCTTCTTTTTTTTGTATATAAAAATTAAATTGTTCATGCAAGAATCCGCCTTTACCTTTGTGGTAAGCTTTTGGACGCCAAGCCCTCCAGTCTTGGTTTTTTTTTTTTTTTTTTTTTTTATTATCCAAGGGGCTTTTTAATAGTAGCTGCAGCATGAGGAGCTGAAGGTGATGCAACGAAGCGGCTTGATTGATATACAGCTTGGAACATACCCATATGGTCGTATCAAATAAGTCATCACTGAATAATCAAAAAATGGTTCAATTAACAATAAAGTACTTGATCAATCACCGAGACAGATATATTTCATATCATTAAATCCTCTCACACATATCAAAATTAGCAACCTTCTTCCAGTTATACCCAAAAAGAAAATTATCCCAAATTGGTTTATAAAGGAACAGACCTTTGTCAACAGGATAGCCATCAATGCCAGCTGCTACTTCAGAGGTGAGTTCATGCATGACACTGATTAAGTCAAGGGTTTTGAACACTACGCCTTGGAGTTGAGGTCTCCAAGTTTCTTTTTCCCTAGCAATATTCGCAAAATGGTTCATAATGTAAGCTATCGCTGCATCTTCTAACTCCACCCTGTTTTCAAATCTGAGGCTCCAATATTGTTGTTGATCCTTATGGTTGATAATGATGAGGCAGAGTTTGGTGCACATGTCACCCTGTTTCCCCTATTGTAATCCAGACTTTCTCTTCTAGCAAATAAAGTTCATTTTCAGTAACTTAGTAAGCTCAATTATGCTCTTAGTTCTAATCTCCATTCATTTTGAGTTAATTATCTAGCCTCTTCAATAAGATCTAACCAACAATGCTCATTTGTTTGTTCTCAATAAGGTTGTTGAGCTGACCAAAGCGTTGCCTATTCCATTCTTTGCAGCAGTTTTTGAGGAGCTTGAGCTTGTTTCCAAAGAAACAAAGCAAGGTGCCCATCATATTGAAGCTCTTTCCAATTGATCTCAAACATTTTGTAGAAATCTTTATCTTCAAACCATATTGTTCCAGTCAGAAAGGTCTAGGGTCTAAGGCAGGGGTTGTTGATTGGATGCTCCAAAAGGATTGCATGATGAACAGATCCAACAGCATGAAGGAGGAAATCTTGGAAGGAACCAAATATTCAATCCAGTCTATAGAGAGTGGGGGAGAGTTTGTGATTGGACCAAGTAAATCTACCACCCCCGAGGACAAAATCAGCTAAAAAAAGATACTGGAAATCTTTGATGTGAGCAGTTATACTTCCAGCAATGCTTTTCTCATCTACAGAGTACATTGTACTTTAGAATAGAGAGAAAAGAAGTTGGCACTGCTACAGAGTACATTGTACTTTAAAGGAATTGTCGAATAATCGCAATTGGGTTTTTCTTTCATTTAAAAAAAACACTTACAATGAATGAGTACAAAGAGTAAATTTCAACAGAGTAAAGAGATTTCAACACCACCACAATGTTTGAGATAAGTTCAACAAAGTAAAGATTTTTCAACAGATATATGACAAAGAATTCAGTCAAAAAAATAGTGGTTTGAACACAATGCTCAACACAACAAAAATGTCATCAAGCTCATGCTTCAAACGGTTAAAACAAACACATTCAAACGATAAACCCAAACGGTTAAAACAAAATCTCATGCTCCACATAGGAAAAATCTCACATAAGCAAGTATCACATCAACCAAAATTGGAAATACCCAAAAATTATAAAAAGAGGGATTAGAATCATACCTTGAGTTTCTTCTCTTTGGTTGCTCTTCGAGTGTTCATGAATGAGTACCACCACCACCACAAAGTTTGAGAATTGCTAGGAGTTGCATGTAGAATGGGTTGCAAGCCTTGAAAGCCCTCAGCTCTTGCAGCTCCTTCTACAACCTCCTGTTCTCCTCTATCAGTGTTTCACAACATCTCTTCAAGTACTCACAGTCCACCTCTGTTTGCTTCAAATTTGTTCTGAAAATTTCACAGATTTTCATTGAATCAGAACTAAAATACAAAATTTGAAACACCCATTAAAAGAGATTAACGAAGGTTTGAAAAAACAAATAAAAAATGTACCTTGCTCATCTGTTCCGAAACCAAACTTCTACTTCTCTGGGTTTGAGATTCAGCTGTTTTGCTAATTCAAGCTTTTGTTTATGAGATTTCAAACAAATGGCAAATGGGATTAGAGAAATTCACACCAAATCAAATAAACATCATAACTTTTTAGAAAATCAAATAAACATCATAACTTACTGGGTTGAAAGTATTGTGTTCTTTGAAGATTTCTTCAAAAAAATCTGATTGATCTTTGGAGAGTCTGATCTTTGGAGACTCAAACTTCAAAGCTCTAGATACAAATGAAATAGCTCTATTTCATTAAAGCAATCTTAAGAGATTGAGGAGAAGAGTGTGAGGGTCATTGCAATCTTCAACCAATCAATCACTCACCAGCTATATTTGCGAAGGCGTCTTCATTTTCCTCTTCGGCTTCACCTCTCCTCCTCCTCCACCGAATAGAAGAATGAAAGGAGAGAGTAAGGAGAAGAGATCTGAAAAAAATAAAAATTAAGAAGAAGAATGATCTTAAGAGCGAAGAGATATGAAAAAAAAATAAAAAAAAACAAGTACTCGGATCTGAAAAGTAATACCCGTGCCATTGGCACTATCGCAGATTACGCAATGTCGAATACTCACAGTTGGGGTTTTATTTATATTTAATAAAAAAGGTTCAAAGTATTTTATATCTACCAATCAAATATGACAAACCATCAAAATATAAATCCAGCCCACAAAATTTTCAATATCTCTGCTTTGCTTGTTGTGTTGATCAACCCCAAGTGTGTGTGTTGTTTCTTGTGTTAATCAACCCCAACCCCACACTTCAGTACACACAATCATTTAAAAAAAGTAACAGAAGCAATAGTTGGTAATTCAGATTGTCAATTGTAAATTAAAGCACAAATTGAGTAACCTCTATCAATTGAATGAACCCAAAGAGTAACTGCAGGCAGATAGACTCTTGGGAATTCAGATTCAGTCATGGAAATCAAAGAAAGCCCCAATTCTCTCTTGAACAGCAAAAAGTCCAAGATTTAAGCACTCCAAATCTCAAAACATAGAAAGAAGCAACAGAATTAACATGGGTAGAAGAAGTAAATAAAAAAAAACAATTCAATGGCCTTTTGGGGTACCTGTTGTAATCAAACAAAAGCTTTTTGGGGTACCTGTTGTAATCAAACAAAAGCTTGTGTTGGATGAAGCAAAGCCTCCGCCAACTCCTTATCTGGATGCGCATGAAACAACAAAGATTTCCCTTCTCAAATATTGGTATGAAAACTCCAGATCCAAATATTGGTATGAAAACAGTGAAAGTCCAAACCTCTTCTTAAATGAATCGACCATATAGGGGAATTTAGGTTGGATGCATGTAGCTTTCCATAGCCACCTATTTCCTAAGAGTACTTTGTCCACAGAATTTAGGAGCTCTATCTCCGCAGCCTTGGATATGATACTCTAAGGGTATCTCAGGAATACCTATCTCATCAAGCACATCTTGAACCTGTCAAAAATATAAATAAATAAATAATCCAAAAACATCAAAGCATGGGACTTGTGTTCTAGCCTCTTAATCTAATTAGAGGTCTGAATCTTGGATTTAACCTAATCTGGAAAACAGTAGTAGTGGTACTACTTATTAGTACCTCTGGAGGTTCCCAGGGATTGTCCGCATTTTCTTCAAACACATCAGCTATTTCTGCTGCTAGGCTGTCATCGCCGACATCCCTTCGACGTTGCACATGTCGACTCAGAATCAGTGAATGGACATGGAGATCCACAGATTCTTCTAGAATGATGTATAGTATATTTTTGTCAAAGAAGTATGGAGTATACCTGAAAGAAGTGAGAAACAAAAAGAATGAACTATGTTTCTCGAATAGTATGGTTCACAACAAAATAGAGCAGTTTTTAAGCACATTTTTAAGCACATCATAGAAGTTGGAAAAGGTGAATCATGAAAAATGGATAACAATGGAACAACTTATGAAAATGAAAACCAAAATAAAAAACAACAAAATTGAAGCAAGAATGAGCTTGTATAGATGCTAAGACCCACCAAGTAAAGTCATTAGATTTTAAAACTAAACCTAGCTCCCATTCAAAGCAAAAAACTCATAAACTAATCAACAAATACAAAAGTAAATATGAATAAAAAAAATCATACAGCAGAACATTGATAAGTAAACACTTTTGAACTTGCATACCACTTAATTCCGTCATTAGTAGCTATTGCAATATCCAAGTTATCAGCTTTAACAAAAGAGAGCAGTTTTTAAGCACATTATAGAAGTTGGAAAAGGTGAATCATGAAAAATGGATAACAATGGAACAACTTATGAACATGAAAACCAAAATAAAGAACAACAAAATTGAAGCAAGAATGAGCTTGTATAGATGCTAAGAATGAGCAAAAATTGAAGCAAGAATGAGCAAAAATTGAAGCAAGTACTCAGATCTGAAGAAGAATAAGGATCTTACTTTTCCTCTTCGGCTTCACCTCTCCTCCTCCTCCACCGAATTGAAGAATGAAAGGAGAGAGTGAGGAGAAGAGATCTGAACTGCTACTACCTATCTGAAATCCCAATAGTACTCCAATCACCACCCCAATTGAAATCCCCATTATCAGCTTTGCTACCTTAACGATTACAGTTACTCAACGATTATCAAATTATATGAAACCCCATCCAAGTACGTGCAAAAAATCGACAGAGAATGAAAAAGTAATAGCTTTTTCTGCAATTATCAGCTTTGCTACCTTAATTTTTTTCCCATCCAAGTACGTGCAAAAAACCATTAACCAATTCGTTAGTTCTCAAAAACCTTCTAAATCAAAAACCCATTTCACCTCTATCATCCAAAAAACAAAGGAGTTAACCCATTTCACCTCTTCTAAACCAAGGAAAAACGCCTAGAAACTCAACCCATCACATCTTTTCAACGTAAATTGCACCACAGAGTTAACAATCTTCGAATGAAATTTAAAAAAAAAAAAAAAAAAACAGAACCCCAAGCAGATCTACAATGAAAATCAACAGAGAATGAAAAAGCTAAGACAACATACACAATAAACCCTACTTGCACACCAAATATGTGAAGAAATTACAGAATGAAACATAATAGCAATGAACCTGTATTGAAGAGGAGATCGAAAATTCGAAACCCTACTTGACCAAATCGAAGAATGGGTATTGAAGAGGAGATCGAAAACTCGAAACCCTAATACCAAAGAAGAGAATGGAAGAAGAAGAAGAAGAAAAACACACCTCTGATGATAAACGGAACTGGTGGACTTCAAGATCTTTTTGAGCTTCTTCATTTCCTTCAAGAGCTTCTTCAGATCTTACCTTCCTTCAAGAGCTTCTTCATTTCCTGGAAAAAAAAAAAAAAAAAAAAAAAAAAAAAACCAAACTGGTGGACTTCAGATCTGAGGAAGAAGAAGAAGAAGAAGAAGAAGAAGAGGAGGAGATGTAAAGATGAAGAAGGATGTTACCTTCTCATACTTGTTCTTCTTTCGTCCTTCTTCTTCTCTTCTTCTCTGCTTGGTGGGAGGGGTTTGGGTAAAGGAAGAGAGGGGAAAGGAGGGGGAGAGGAAAGCATCGGGATTTTTTTTTTTCACTTAACTTCTGCCAATGACATAAAAATGCCACGTAGGACAAACTCTCACAAAATACTGTTCATGAACAGTAAAAAGCCTATTTGAAATGTAAGATAGATTGAAGCGCACTATAGGTTCATGAAAAGAAGGCACTCAAGTTTTTCACAGAAACCAGCTGGGTAATTTGTCGTAGTCTATTTGTTTACTATGATGAGCTGAATCAAACTGTAATAAAAAGAAAGTACCCATTGGCGAAACCCAATAAAGTACTCCATATAGTCCTAAAATCTAAATTCTAATTCACTTAAATATATGAGAAATTCTACCCGTCGAGGAAACGAGCGAGGAGAGGGAGGTGGCGGGGTGGTAACCGTTTGCCTCTCTCGGGATGTGTGCCGTCTTTTTTGGTGCGTGCATCCCGAGGGAGGTGAACGGTCACCACCCCGCCACCCCCCTCCCCTCGCTCGTTTCCTCGACGGGTAGAATTACTCTATATCTTTTTTTTTGTATACAATATAGTCCCTTTTTCAGCTGGGTAAGTGTATTGGGCTGGGCCTACTGGCTGCAAAGTTTGTTTAGGCCTTTGATTTAGTTAATAAAACAAACCTAATTGATACTTATTTAATTTATTTTACTTGATTGTTATTTAATTTAGTTAAATTAGACTTGGTAGTATCTGAATTTAGATTTAGACTTGGTAGGATCGGACCTTAGATTAAACATCCAACTTTTCCCAGATAACTTCAGGATCCAACTCCATCCCATTGACATCCCTACTTTTTTTTTTTTTTTTTTTTTTCAACTTTAACAGTGGTTATTAGATTTCCCCAAATCAGTTTCACTATTTACTTCTTTTATTTATTAATTGTTTCAATTAATATACCTTAAAACACACTCCTTTTTTTTTTTTTTTTATTTAACGCAGGACATAAAATGGATGGCATTGCTAACTCGCAATTGCAGGTACGTAACCATCAATGGCTTTCTTGATTGTACATATTTATGCATGTCGTAGTAATCTAAAATTTTCAAAAGAAGATTGTCCTTGTGGTTAATGCTGATCTAATTCCTCCAATTATTCATCGACAAACTCCTGTGAATGAATCTCCACCTTTGATAGTAAGTAATGGGGTGGGCATTTAGGACCGAAAATCCGAACCGAACCGACAACCGGACCGATCGGGTCGGTTCGGATCGGTTTTAATTAATTATAAAAGTTTTGGTTGTAAAAGCCCGGCTCGGCCCGAAGTTTCTGGTCCGGGCCTCGATTTGCATTTCTGAAGCCCGTCGGGTAACCGGCCCGGCCCAATTTAAATAGTAAACTTAAAATAGGTTAAATAATTTCTCCTCTCCTACTCACAGCGAAGCATCCTCCTCTCCCTCTCACAGCGAAGCATCGACCTCCATCGACCGCCGCCTCCCTCTCCTCTCCCTCTCACAGCGAAGCACCCTCTCCTCTCCCTCTCACAGCGAAGCATCGACCTCCATCGACCGCCGCCTCCCTCTCATCTCCCTCTCACAGCGAAGCATCGACCCCCATCGACTACCGCCTCCCTCTCCTCTCCCTCTCACAGCGAAGCATCGACCTCCATCGACCGCCGCCTCCCTCTCCTCTCCATCGACCGCCATCGAAGTGAACGGGAGGCTGTTTTCGATGGATGCCGGTGTCTGGGAACTAGTGGTTGAACGAGATCTTCTCTCTCCGTGATCAGATCTTCTCTCTCAGTGGTTGAACGAGATCTTCTCTCTCAGTGATCAGATCTTCTCTCTCAGATCTTCTCTCTCAGTGGTTGAACCAGTGATCAGATCTTCTCTCTCAGATCTTGATGATCAGATCTTAGATCTTGATGATCAGATCTCAGATCTTGATCAGATCAGGTCAGATCTTGATCAGATCAGAACAAATCTCCGATCTTGATCAAATCTTTTCAGACCGATTTTTTTTTTTTTTTTTTTGTAATTTGTTGTTTGGTTTTTTTTTATATAATTTTTGTACTTACGATGAATGAAATTTTTTTTTTTTTTGCTTTTAGGACCGAGACCGGCCCGTAATTCGGTTAACCGGGACCTCGGTTACCTGGTCAACTCGGTGCGGTTTCGAGTCTCATAAACACGGGCCCGAATTTCTTGGGTCGATTTTCGGTTTTCCGGTTACCCGTACTTGCCCAGCCCTATTGTATGCATTTCCTATGCTTCCCAAATATTATACCATTTTTTAATGAGTGAAATCTATACTTTCTAAAGTGTTGAATACGTATATTGCAACTTTTATGGTCATTCAATTTTCTTGATATATCAGTGCTTCTTTGATCACTATATGTGAAATATAAATGTGAATCTAATTTCAATTTTTATCAGGAGGCGACTCTCGGTATAGAGAGTGGCAACACAAGTCCAAGAGTACCCGCGGTATGATCCATACTTCCAATATTCACCAAATATATACCATGCGTGTTACACGTGTTATTCTACTTCAATCTATAAAATGACGAGTTAGTTATTAGGCTTGTGGAACTCATGTGTGAGAGATAAATGATGTGTGAGAGATAAATGATGTTGAACGTAAATGTAATTTAAGTAGCTAGTCAGCTTTTCTTACTTGATAATTTGAATAACAAAGGATTTCAATTGTTACTGAACCCGAGTCTGGGTGCAGGACCCTGAAGATTCCAGCACCAGAGCAAATATCAAGAAAATCATGCATGCAATCATGACTTTTGGTAGTGGCGGAGCCTTGGCTTTTTCGCAAGTGGATACTAGGAATTCAAGCCAGAAAATTTTCTACTATGCAAGTGTTACTTTCTTAGGCATGTCTGCTTTATCCGCTGCGGTAACTAGACTGATGATACATAATCCAGCGTGTCACAGTATGAAATACCTCAGTTTTAGTTTCATGTTTCCGACATGCCTCGTGGTATTGGGTTTCTTATTTGTCTTGGTTTTTGTCCTCATCAGAGGGTGATGGTTGATGTTTCAAAGGTTGAGGAGGAGATAAACTCTTTACGATGTAGTTGTATTAGTGTCTTAAGCATAATCTTTTTCTGCTTTAGGTTATCCGATCTGGTTTTAATAACTCTGGAACTGCTTTGTGGAAAAATGAATACCCAAACAAATAAAATAAAAACACCAAATTGTGTGCATGTGTACGCACATCTTTGAAGTGGAACTTGGATCCAACCATGACACTGTTTTGAGTTTCAGGCATTCCTTTGATCAACAATAAGCTTGTTCAAGGAATTCCAGGGCACCTTGATCAACCTTCCAGAACCACACTCTACCATAGTAAGTGACATACCACAAGAAGAGAAATTTCATTTTTGTAGAATCATAATCCTGAAAATTTGCTTGGAGAATGATGTCGAGAAGATTTACCCTTTGTCAATAAAAGAGGAGTAATAAGAAAAATACCGTAGTTTGGCATTGAATCAAGCCACTGAGCTCTGGATACTTTCAATGGCAAGACAATATCATTTTAAAACTGATATTGAGCCAAGCAATTCAGGATCCCCAGCAAGTCATATATCACGTGTACAAGGATGAAAACCTTGGCCCTGAATATGAACTCTCTGTCCTTCATGCAAGTGCGAGGACAAGAAAGGAATCCTAGTTCCCATAAGAGGTGCTGCAAGTTTTGGCCTCCCAAACATAAATTTATAGTATCTCATCAAAATTGTGAAAATTCAAAATTAAGCATAAGATACATACTCCATAATTCTCAGAGGTATAACAACATTCACTTCAACCTTAGAAAGAGGAGAATTCTACAATAATGAGAGGTCGGGAATGCATTCCTTCGAACAATGTAACAACAACAAAAGCACTTGCTCAAGTCCTTAAAATCTATCAAGGATATCTGGAGAAGACCTTCTTGCACAATGACAGGTAAGTAAGTTTCTCTCAACTTCTCAGCAATTTTTCTCCGAGGCTGCATAATCTTTTACCATTATAATTTCACCACGGAGTTTCTTAGGGACTTGCTCCAGGACTTTCCCTTCCTGCCATCCTTGCCCCACTAACACACCTGGTCCCACATTACGTATATACACAACCACGTTATCATCGAAAGGCCAGGGATGCTTCACTGCAAATGAAAATGTGGTACATCACAGTTCTTTACAGAATCTTAAATGCAATTTATGAGAAAAGTATCTAGGCCTTTATTATACCAATCTTCCTAGTTGCAAAACAAAGGCCCAATGCCCCAATATCAATACAAAATAAAACTTCCAAAAGACGGTATACAGTGTCATCGCTACATCCTAGCATATTATCTAGGTAATAACTTCATTTGTAAGTGACGACCATGTCAACAAAATTTTGATGAGTAAAAAACAAAATTGAGAGATCCGGTCATTTTTGTTATGCCAGAGGAGGAGAAATTCTAGGATTCGAGCCCAACGAAAATTAACAGACAAGATAAACAAGCAAAAAAAATTAAATGTGGCTGCTGGGATTCGAGCCCAGGTTTCCACGGCCACAACGTGGAATTCTAACCACTAAACTACAGCCACAACATATCAGCTGTATGCAATTTTATATATTTAAAGAACTTATATAAACTCCTAAGGCTAGTGGATGAAGCACCCCTAATTTGTATACAGAGTTGCTGACTTCAAGAAGTGCATAGCTACATACCATATTTATCACATACTTTGTTGCCTTAAAATAAAAATAAAAATAAAACATAAAAATAAAAAATGAAATGATATAAAATAAAAATAATAACCAATAGACCCATGTTGGGCACACCATCAGCATAACAAGAGCTGCATCTAACAAAATGAACAGAATAACCCAATAACCATTGGGGTTTTACCTTTAAAACAAATTAATAGTAACCAGAGGAGTTTGTTAAAAAAAAAATGATGAGGTCCATGCAACACTAATCACATCACTTGCCTAACAAATAAGGTAAAGAACATATGATGCAAATCAGCATATGAATTTGCAAACCGTGGAGTTTAGACCTTAAGTGGGATTTAACTACTAGACAAGAGAAACAAACTCACCTGGTCTTGGGAAGCCTCCTGGGAAATATTTTAGATCCAATAGCCCATCACCAAATTCATATGCCGTGTCGCAAGGTTGTTCTGTTGCCATTACTTCTTCATGTTTTCTCACGGTGAAGTACAATGGACTATAGGAATTTGCAATTCCAGAAAGAACTGGACCACCTGAATATGCTAGCCAATGGTTAAACTGAGTTCTAGCCATCATTAATATGCATTACTACAAAAGGCTTCAACTCTCAACCCAATAATAATAATCTGCATATTATGCAAGAAGCTACCTGAACGAGATAGATTATATGATGACAAGTGAGAATAATTTCCGGAACAAGACCCAATTAAAATTGAACAGTTATGTTACCCAAATAACACGTAATACACTGATCCATGTAGTTTTTTTTTTTTTTGAAAGGCAAGCAGGGTTTTTATAGGATCCCAGAATCCACTAAAGATGCGCAAGCTGGGTTTGAACCCATGACCTAGTGGTACTATCCGCCAAGCTCTAACCGTTGAGCTGTCATGCCATTGGCTGATCCACGTAATTAGTCATCTCAGGGTCCTATTCATATCCTTCCTGGCATGAACCTAGACACACAACTAGTACGGTACTAAGATATCCTCAAGAACCCCAATGGAAACCCATCATCAGAAGCCGAGGCCTTAAGGAGATGACCTCAAATTCTCTTTCACCAAAATCCCTTTTCACCCACTCCTTTTTCTCCTTTGTCCTTCCAATACAATCAAAGTGAATGCATAACAAACACAATCCCCATTTCTCCACCGCAAAATCATGCTTCTTGAAGTAAGACACCACATTCTCCTCACAAGATTGGATATGCAGATTCAGTAAAATTATTGTACATAATATGGAAGCAAAATATTAAGGCAGTCAACATAGATCTGTATTTCTAGATTCGATGTGAAAAACTGAGATACAACATATAACAGCTGAATTTCAGAAACAGACAATTTCAGTAACACTTTTTCTCATGAGTCTAGGAGAAATAAAAATAGATATTTCGAAATCACACGTACCAAGAATTATCCTTCCACAAGTCCGCTCATCTTTACAGCGAAATATGGCCTGAAATGCATGAAGGATCAAATGAAAATATGTAATATAAAGAAAACAACAAATTATGAGAATAACAAAATATTTTAACTTTAAGGGCTCACTACAAACTAGAGAGTAGAGTGTACCTTCTTAAAGAAATTTATCCAAGAAATAGGCCATGGTCCTGAACACCATCCACACCAGATGGTCAAAAATTCAAGAAAAGTATTGAATTGGGACAAGAAAAGAGGTATTAAAAACTAAGAATCTAGAAAAACTTAACGTGTAATAATTACCACTTCTACAATCACACATCCAAATAAAATACTCTTAAACTATGCAACAAGGACACTCTATTCTAATAAAAAAAAAGTGTGTCAACACATATAGTGTCACATACTGGTGTCGATGCACGGATACTCCGATCGGACACTTCATGCTTATTTTTCATATATCTTTGAAAATTTTCAATTATATATTAATGTTACAAGCATATTATGGCAATTTACTAGTACATGAATAGCAATATTGACCTACAAGTGAATAAATTTTACTAATAGTTCAAACTTTATTGCTAAAAAGTAATTAATAGTAAAATGCACAAGTGTGTCCTCTAGCGTATCTCATATAGTGTTTTTCCTGGTCAACGTGTCTGACACTTCTTATCCGTCTCGAATGAAGATACCCGTACCCGTGTCGTTACATAGCTCTTAAACTATACTATTCTAGTATGACCTGTAAAGAGGCATTTCACAAATACACTAACTGGGTAAGAATAAATATGTTACAATCAAATGCATATCCAAGCAGAACAATCTGGTGAAGTTTGCAGGTACTGGAAGTGGACAAATCACTAATGATTTACACCCATCACCCCGAACCCCGACATGAACATGGAACACAAACAATCCTAACTTTTCTGTTGGCTATCTTCTCCCCACTGTTAACAGCACACATGAGAGAAAATGCCCGCACAATAATTCTGAACTGCTACTAAAATGTGCTAAGGAAAAAAGAAATAAAAATCACAAGATCTTGTATTCCGAATTACGAAAACTACAGCAGATGTCTCATCCTAGATAGTTTGCAAAATCCAAAGCTGCATGTTATTTTTATGAGTGCATAAAGCAGCCCAACACAGTGGATACTGCCATAATGAAAATGAAATAGAATCAGTACCTCCACTAGTTCGGCAATTCCAAAACTCAAGAGATGTTGCGCTATCTCCATCAGACAGCAAGCTTGAAGAAATTTTCTTTATTTGTTTAGAATCCTTGCGGCGTGTGCCAGCAATTTCCCAAATCCTTGATATAAGCCTGATTCAGTTATTTGGGAATATGAATTAGACCATCAACCCATTACTTCTCAGTTCTCACTAAAGCTCTTTTAATAGTTGGTGGGCCTAAATTATTCATACAACTGGCTGAACCACATATAAATGCAGCTACCATAATAATTTGGTCAAAGGGAAGTTGATTGTATCACATTGGAAATACATCATACATTTATGTTTTACAACACAAAGATTTGCAAGAAACAACCTAGGTTTCAGCAAAGAAAGCAACCGGTATCGTCTTTCCTCTGGAATGTCTCCAATGTTCTTCCTGGAGGTCATAGAACAAAACTTTAATTAGCCAAAGAAGATGAGATAATTTTGTTCACAGAGTAACAAGCTCAAACTAACTGAAAAACAAACAAGTGATCCTGAGAGAAGGTAAAAATTCATTGATCACGAAAAACAAAACTTAATACAAGTATACAAGAAAACTCCCAAAGCTCAATAGCTAGTCATTTGCCATTACAAAAATTTCCAAAGTAATACAATAATACAATTCATTCCGTCAAATACTTGCAAAATGCTTCAACCTGCATACTGAAGGTGCAAACACACTTACATGCCCACTAGTAATCAGGGGCGGAAGAGGCGAGGGGAACTTTCAAAATCTTTTTAATAAATACTTAGCTTTTCAAAAAATTAATTATATAATATATAATACAATATCAAAATTGTTTATCTAACCATTACAACATGTCTTTGTTTGTGTAGTGGTTGAAAATTTAACATTTTTAGTAAATGATTTGAGTTCGATACTCTTGGAGCTCGCCTAAATTGTTTAATATATTTTCAGTGCAATTTTATTAGTAATTGCAAACATTATAAAATTGTTTAAGTTAATAAAAACTTATTTTCGATCCTCTTGGAGCATATATTTTTTTATGGCTATCGACAATTATTATTTCTGTCATTGTGACATGCCCCTACTTTTTTGTTTTCAATGCAGTTTATATGAAATTGCAAAAAAAAAAAAAAAAAATTGTTTATTCATAAGCGGTATAAAACCTCCAAAAAAAATATTTGAAATTAATATCTAAAATAATAATTATATAATTCAATGAAAATATTTACCATTAGCCAACTCATACAAAATTTGAGGCTCATATAAACCTTTAATAAAATTGTATCATAGTCTTATTATGTTCACAAATTTCAGATTTTTAAAGCTTCAACTAGATACTTATCATAATTATTTTGTGATTTAAATTATATATATTCTTGTTATTACGCTCATTTGCCCTTGCTAAGGTTATCGGTATTGTAACCTTATTTTGGCTTAAAATTGGATTAGACTGGATTCAATTTGGTATATGCAATATGCTTTTTGAAGCCCCATTATTAAACTATTCAAACCCATCATTAATTTTGCTCAAAAAGCATTAAAAAAATAATCAAGCCTTTGAAAGCTCACCAAAGATACGAGGCCGGATTATAAGAAGAAGGGTCCAATGGAATCAAATCCTTCGGGGGATCGATGAAAGACAACACATCTTGTTCATCAAAGTAAAATTTCTTTCCATCTGGCAATACTTCATATGGCTTCTCATCCCAAGCTGACAAAGACTCGCCTTTTCCTCCACCAACAGCTCTGGTTTCTCCAAATGAGGTGAAATTTCTTCGCAAACGAGTGAGTTGCTTCTCATCTGCAAGAACAAATGTTAAATTTTCAATGGTGTATAAATCAAAGAAGATAGGAGTTGGTTTGGTGCTGAAATTGAGCTTACCAGAAAGCCCTAATCCTAAATTAACCAACTTGATTCGAATTGGGGAAATAGGAAATTTGTAGAAGATGGAGTTGGAGGAGGGAGGAGTGAGCGTCTGCATTTATGTGATGAAGGGGTTTTAGATAGGAGATAAGGTAAGTGATGGGGCTATTGACCCCGGGGAAACATTGAGAGGCGCCATCATGGAGCGGGAGCGGGGCTGCCTTATATCCCAAATCGTTTCCCAAATTGCCCTCGCCCAATTTCTATAATGTCCGTTATGTCCTTTTCTTCTCTGACGAAACCATGAAGAGACCATTTTGCTTCAACATTCACGAAGAAGAAGATCAAGAGATACAAATTAATCCCCATCAAAACCACAGCAAGAGCGTGTAATTGAAATCTCTCTCTGGTTCTACCTTCTTCTTCTTCCCGTCCTCTTTTCTCCTTAGTCTTATCACCGCCACTATAACGTAGAAGAAATAGAAATCAAACAAACACAACGCCAGATCTGGAAGGTCGACTTGCAGAGCTCGATCTCGATCTCCATCGTTTTGAAGCTCTTTTCGGACTCTCTCGATTCCACGATTCCATCCAGATCAAGGTAACCATCTCCCACTACTCGATCTCTCTTCACTGAGTCATCAATTTTCATTCAGATTCTATACTACATTTTGTGTTGGCGAGTGAAAGAAGTTTGGGTGAAATTGATTTGGTTGATTTTAGAGGGAAAAGGAACGGGGATTAGGGTAGTTGATTTGTGATTTGGAGACACGTTTGTTGAAAGTTTGGGGAAAGAGGGGAGATGGAAGAAGAATTACAACTTTGCTTTGCCTTGCTTTATTGCAGCAGATGGAAGAAGAAGAAGAAGATATCACAGAGAGGGAAGGGGACTTGCAGTCACTCTGCAGGGTACTCTCTGCTTTGGCTGTTGATGTGGGCGACTTTGATGGGGCTTTTGATCCAGTTGTTGTCTGCGACGCTTGGGGTTGCGACAGGGAGGCACTTGCCGGAGCATTGTAGCTAGGGATGATTATCCCAATTGGACAAACTTGCTTTTGTGGTTCATGGCGGAGGTGGTTCTTGATTCTAATTTTGGCTGATATTCAAAACTGTGAAAGGTTCTTCTGTAAGGTGAAAGTTGATTGCTTTCAGTGAAAACTAAAATGTGCTTATGAGTTCCATGTTCAGTTTGTGAGGTGAAAATTGGGTTCTGATTGACGGGGTTGTTCCTACATTGAGGTTTGATTTCTTTCCTTTATTGGAATTCCAAATACACTGCATTGAGATAGAGGCATATAACAACGTTTTGAGGGTTTTCATTGCTCAATCTGACGTCCTCTCCTGGGTATGTTATGCGCTTTATTTATTTAGTTATTTCCGTAAAGTATCATCAGGTGATGGTGTATAACAAGTGTTGTCTTCTCTGTATTTCTCTTAAGAATATCTGCTGTTACATTACCAACTTATGAATTTGTGCGGTATCTCAGTGTCCAGAGAAGTATCTAACTGCTAGCATCTTTGACAGGGTAAAAGACTTATTTCTGCTGACCTGCGCAAGGAACTTTAAGAGCTATCTGATGTTGAACACAGAAAACTCCTGGAAAAATTGAACTCTGATGACTCGGTCAGGATGATCAGCTAATTCAAATCTTCAAAACTAGGTTTTGTTTGTAAATTGGAAGATTTGAAGGTCGAACCGTTATTGGAGTCGTTCCTACATTGAGGTTTTCAGCTTATCTCTCTGTGTAGTTTAGCTCCATGGAGTATTAAGCTTTTTATGATACTGAATCTAATCCCAATTGTGTGTGTAATCTTATATATATATATATACTGAATCTAATCCCAATAAGTGTGTGTAATCTAATTGAATGGGTTCAACTAAAATTCAAGTTTGTAAATTGAAAGATTTGAAGGTTGAACCTTTCTTATTGTTGTTCATCTATGTGTATGTATATGGAGAATTAAGGTTTTAACCGTTGGTGGTTCCATACCATTTTTTTTTTTTTTTCAATTATGAAATGTATTGCGTTCTAACTTTTGTTTCTAACTAACTGATTCTCCAAAACACAATAGGCATTTGTTCTTTTCACCGAGTCTAAATGAAGATGGTCATTGAGGTATACTATCTGAATAAGTTGACATTGAAAAGATCATTTTTAAGGGATACAGAAAAAATAATGGGTTGTGTGTTCTATTCAAGAAAGCTTGCTAGCTAACAAAAGAAGGGGAAGGAAAGGTTCTTCAAATGCGATGTTAAGAGATGGAGATGATTGATTGCTAATAATAGTGTAAAGGCTATTGTAATTTTTTCAATTTCATTCTCATTATCACAGAAACATAACTATGTTGATTGTAACCACAAATAGTGTCTCAGTTTTCTACACATTTTCAACACAACAACCCATTAACATTTACTTTTGTCATGCTTCAAGACCACTTCTTGATCACTTACTGTGGTCATAGAGATTTTGTTTTCATATATCCCCTTCATAGTGGATATCAATTCTTCAATAATGAGTGGTTGTAATGGGGTTTTCCCATATGATACTATTGTTTATAATGCAACGATTATTCATTAATTTTGCTAGCTTTCAATTGTCCACTTATATGTCAATACGGTTTTCTATGCTTGGTGAAACATTGGGATCTTTTTGCATCAATGTTATGGTAACCGAAGTAATAGTTTGTTTACTGATTATTTACATTGCAAACATACTGCACCTCTCTGTATCTATCAGCTACTCCTTTTTATGTAAGAGATGCAGGGGAAGAAATCCGGTGGCTTAGAGAAATGGTTTATAAGAAGCAGTAGCCATCCTACCAAACATAGAAAGCTAAATTTTTGTGATGACTATGTGTAGAAACCAGTAAATTAGTGAGGTTGGAAACAAATATGATGGAGAGTGTCGAAGGTGCGACCCAAGGACTAGGGTGGCATGCCACTGTAGCCGTGTCGTTGGCACGAATACACACTATGTGAATTGGAATTTGCTCTCAACCATCCTATTTTATTATTATTAATTTTTTTTTTGAAACTCAAAAATCAGAATTTGCTCTCAACCATCCAATTTTAAAAAACAAAATTTGCCATTTTTCAAGTTTGTTATAGAGACTTGCAAACTTTCAAAAAAATTTAAATCAAAAAAAATATGAAATTGGTCTCAACTACCTTAAATTTGAAAGTTTTTTTTTTGCAAGTGTACTTCAATACACTTAAAAACTTTGCATGAGTAATGCGACAAAAAATCATCTTCCTGTGAGTTTGACCTGCAAAACAATTGTTAGACTGCCAATGACCACATTTTTTGTGGTCGAAGACACTCTGATGCTTAAGTCAGTAACTCTGTTGAAAGAATGAAGTAAATTTGGACAAAACTCAGTTAAAGTTGCAGTGTAGATAGGATAGTCGAATCGACTTCCCCTCGAATTGAGTTGAGAGCCAAGTTGAGAGCCAATTGAGTCCCTCGTTCATACCTTTTTCTTTACCTTATATAATAGGTGAATTGATGACTGTATTCAGTTGTGTGCGTGACTTAAGCTCGATTGACGCAATGAAGGGGGACGTTTATTGTAACGGTTTCCTCCTTTCATTGAGATGGGAGTGATTCCCTCCATCTCCTTCGTTACGGTCCATCAATATTTATGATGACTTAAGCCTTCGTAACGACTCTCCATCATTTATGATGACTTGAGCCACGTATGGCCATGATCGGATGACGATTTCATGTATCATCAATGAGTATGTTGAAGGAGCATCTAAATTTTTTTTAGAGGAACTCAAAAACCGAATTTGCTCTCAGCCTTCACCAATCTACAGAGGAAATGACTCGATATCTTGCTTCTTTTGCCTTTTTTAACAAACTTTTCCTTCTCCACAACCGATATCTTGCTCCTTTTGCCTTTTTTACACAATTTTCCCTTACCAACAATAGGAGCAACTGACTCGCTCAACGTAGTTGTGCCAGGAAGAGTTATCTCCTTCAAGTTTTTCTTCATCATAACTTTTTTTTATCTTCATTGAAATCTTCCAATTTTTCCCATTCAAAACAATTTTTGGGTGGAAATCGAGATCATCAACACTGCCACATTTGTTCGGGATGTCAGAAAACTGCTTAGAATGTGCCTCAGTGGCTACCGCTAAAACCTTTTTGTTTGACATCTTGTATGTCATCAGCTCATGAGCACACGGTAACCCATGAGTTTCCCTCAAAGCACATCCACACTCAACCTGATCAATATCAACCCTCATTTACCATTTTTCAGCTCTCTTATCATCTCCTCGAAAGCCACATGTAAAACAACCCTCATAGCTAGTGGTGGGAATGAGACAGGATGGACCTTATCTCGATCCCAACTCATTGTTTTATCTTCGGGAAGGGATATCCCGACCTCATCCCCTTCCAAACGGGTTCGGGACGAGACAATATTATATATTACTAAAAAATTTCCATGCAGCAGTCAATCTAAAATTAGCACCAAATATGATCCAACAATATAATACTACATGATTCAAGTCTTACACATCAACTACATCAATAATTAAGTCAGAAATAGTTAATACTACAAGTACATGATCATCAACAACATAAAGAATCAATAATCAAGTCAAATGTAATTAAAATATTAAAATTAATAATAATAAATATTGAATAAATAGGTTTGGAACGGGACGGGATGGAAGGTATTGAAAATCTCCATCCCTATCCCACCCTACTATAGATCGAAACGGGACAGGACAGGATCGGGATGAGTCTGTTCAATTCCAAAAGGACCTAAAAAAATCGATTCGAGACAATATCAGTATCACGGGATGTAACGCCCACCCCTACTCGCAACCTTTGCAAAATTGGATCACTTTATGCATGTCTCGTTTTGAATGTGTTATCCTCAAAAGACTGATTGATTTTTACTAGTTGAAGTTTTATCATTAAATTAACACTTTCCAAGACGTGAAGAAGTGAACCATGAGAATTTATGTGGTTATTCTTCCACTTCGCATGTGCACTTTCAGCTCAGTTAGTCGTCCTAGTGCCATAGTACATCAGCTTGTCGGTCCATGCATGACAAAAGTGTCCGCTTTGCAAGTACCAAACCTTCATAAAATAAGTTACACAAAAAGGGTGTGACTCTCATCTCAACTCAAAACCGACAAGGCTTGCTTTATAGCATTATTCAGTAATTTCACCAATCACATCCTCAAGTGAACTCACAAAATTTTGTCACTCCTAAAAATAAATTGTCAATGACATTAATCAACGCGATCTCCCTATCGGTAAAAAAATTCTTGGAAGGTTCTCCTCATCAAACGAAGACCGGAATTGTTGTAATGCCCATATATATCTCGCTTCAGTCTCATAACTCATAAAGCAGAAACCAACATTGAATGTCATACCGATAAAGGTGATGCCAACACATTCGAACAACGACAATCAAAACTGATTTGTTTTGTAGGTGCAATCAATGAAAAGTGGAGACTAAAAACACTTCACTAATGGAACTGACTTGCAATGAGGCAAAATATATTGGTTACTTCATCAAAGTCGGGGTCGCTCGTGTGGCACTCAAGGTAGTCTCTTTCAGCATAATTCAACAAGGTTTGTTGTAGAACGTTTCTACCTTGTCGTCAGATAGACTTCAATTTGGTTTGGGCATTGTACATAGTTTTTATCACTGACTTGTTATTTACGAATGTTTCCTTCAAACTGTTCAAAACATGTCTCAACATACATCGAACCTAGACATATCATCCAATATTTTTAACTCAACTTTTGACGACCTCCCAACATACGAATGCCCAGCTAGAATCTGTGCACGACTGTAGTTGTGACTTTTGCAAAAGACATGTAACATCCACTGATCATCCTTTCCGAGTGGCAATCCTTTCAAGGATAATGGACATTCGAATTTCCACATAGTCGTACCACGAATTTCGGTCGGTTTAGAATCAAGCTTGCACTTTGGGTTGCACCTATATTTTCCATGTCTCTCACAACCCAACAATAATCTTCCATGACGGGCAACAGACGATTTTACCAACTTAATAACCACAACCACAACTTTCATGTCTTGCCCAACTTGTTGGCACCAATCAATGAATTCTTTGTGATACATAAATACCTGCAACTTGAAATAAGGCACGATGAATGAAAAAATAATCAACTTAAGTCATAAAAATTAATTATTAACTAATTATAACCTTTGTCAATATAATACCTTGCCAGCTGTAAAAGCCTCTGAAGTATCATCTACTTGGACAATTTCACCTTCATTTGCAACTTCGGCCTTGCTCTAGGTATGGACATCATTATCGCCTGCAACATCATCATTCTAAAAAAACAAAGTTTTACTTAAGTCAACTTACCGATGATAACTTGTAAATACATTAGTATGTTAAACAAAATGCTTACCTCACATAGATTAGTCTTTTGAATATAATCTTTTAGGTAAACTGGATCATCAAATTCATCCGGAGAAAGTTCAAACTCTATCATGTCCAATAAAGCAGCCTATATATAATGAATCATATAAAACATCAATAAATAAACAATGAAAGCTCACCAACATTTGTAAAATAAGCAATTGCACGAAAACGAAATCCTAATATCAAATCAATGAATACACCTATAAGTAGTGGGTATAGTAAACTAGTTCATTACTTTCTCAAACCTTAGCTTGAAATCAAATAGATAATGTGCATGGTAGCATTATACAATTCAATAGAACAACACATGATTTTCTCAAAAAAAAAAATTTAACAAATAAATAATAAAATTTGACAAATCATACTTTAGAATCAAAGAAATATTGAACACCACTAATGCGTATCACTTTTTTTTTTGTTAAAAGCTTAATGCATATTAATAATTACTAGCTATTACAGTGCTGAAGTCCAACTGAAGTAGCAAGCGTGAGCTTCATAGTTGAGAGCTCTATTAATAAATTTACAATACCAAAAAGGGTTCATAGTAATTAGTCTTCAGATACTACTGATAAGAGGTCGCCATATCCATTGCATATCCGTCCTCGGATTAAGCTGACCTCCTGCAAAATCGAGATGAGGGTCCCTGAATCCCCTAACAAAAATCTCATCCTCCACTGGTTTGCCTGGATGAGAAGAATAGCGGTCTCAGCTGCATAGCATTTGAACATGATGTTGTCAAGTACTTTTCCGGCTATAGGGTTCGCAACCTGGGCAAACAACTCTCTGTGAATATTCATTGCTAGAGCACCAATGGCTCCCTATTTGGTTTCATCAGAGAATCTTGAATCATAAGTAACAATAATCGGATCAGGTTCTAAAGAATGGGAAAAATATTTATAAGAGGTGTTTGAAAGATTAATCTTGTGGAAATGGGCTTATTGAGCTTCCGTTAAAGGGCCAAAAGGAGCTAGGTTAGACCTAATGGAAGAATTAAGAGGCTGATGATCAGTAACAACATTCTCCATAGCCTGAAGAATCGTAGAGCGTCTATTCGTGCAAAGCTCACTATTGCCCTCAGTGGTACCTGAGCTGGTGAAGATCATGGAAGTAGTAGAGAACCAATGGTGATGCCAAAGCTTCCAGGTAATATGGAAATCAGAAATTAGTTTACGGGGGCAAAAATTGGTTTTCTTGAAAATACAATTGTTGCGAGTTTTCCAGATAGTTAAGACGAAAACAGTGAATTGAAAGAACATTTCTTCCTTGACCATAGGGTGAGCTTTGGCAGAAAGCCAAATGAAATTGAAAAAACTTGGGATAAAAGGGACATCAAAGCTAATATCAGATCAATTGATCGGAGTCAATGAGAGCTGCCATAGATGGTGGATGATTAGGCGGAGGAAGAAGAAATGAATTGGTTTTTCAGAATGGTTATCAGACCAATGTGTATCACTTAATTGTTCACAAGATGTTAACATGCTATCGTACAACACTTGAACGATTTCATTATCAACCAACATTAAACTATACAACAAAAAACCTAAAAGTTTAAAAAACAAAAACAAAAACAAAAATCACACCACAAAGGAATTTGTTCCACAATCGTAAGAGAATTGAGTTGGATTTGAGCAACTAACATCCTCCTCAAAGTTGTTTGAATACTTGGAAGAAGCCACAAAATCTTGAAACTCTAATTTCTCTATCTTTCAACCTTTTTCTTTTGAAATTGAAACAAACAAACACAAAATCGAGCAATGTGAGTTAAACACAGTCGAATGACAGAACTTAGGGTTGATTGGAGCCGGGAAATGGATGGAGATATGCCAGACATAGGTTCTTTCACATCTGCTTTGGAAAGTCTTGCATTTTTTTGGAGAAAGGGTTTTAATCGCGAGATGACACAAAGTAAATTTTTACCGGGTTTGGGAGGGAAAAACATGGTGGGACGCAAAGGAAAACGTCTGTGTACACAGAAACTGCCCAAGTAGCCTTAATCTCACTGGGTAAACTACCCAAGTTAGTGCGAAATTAAGCCTTAATCTTTATAGCAAACTCAATTTCGATGGTTTATAATTGGGAGTTGTTACGTGTACCCGACTATTTGGCTCGATTGCACAAACTCTTTGTTGCACCGTATTTTGGGATGATTTGACTTTGTTGCACTAATCTAAAATATGTAACATCGACTTACTATTTTTTAGCAATAGTCGTGAATTGTTCTCGTTTATGAGCGTTAAGTAGCTCTCGACAAATAATGAAAGTAACCACCTTATAAAACTAAAACTTTAGTCACGCATTCATTAATTATGAGTATGAATTTATATGGTGGTGAATTTTCTTATTTAGGAACATTACTTTTGAATACTATAAATAACCATACAAAAATTTTCCTTTGTGCATCTAATTTAATGCTACAATGTATTCAACCATAAAGAGGCAGAAAAACCCAATAAACACTAAAATTAAATAAATGTAAATGAATACATCAATTTTAAAACTAGTTGCAACTATCATATATGTGTTCAAAAAAATTGCATTGTGAAACACACAAACTCCTGCCCAAAAACTTAAAATAAGAAACATTTATACAGAGTTTTCGATCAACGACGTGAGTAATCGTCTTCTCTCGATAATTTACTAGTCTAACGAAACATAATTAAGCAATTTTTAAGAACTAATATTTAAATAGCAAAATTTAGTGCATCTAGCCAAACCAAAATTATCTTTATTAAATTTTTTGTGGCGGTGCTAGTTAGAAAGTGGAAGTCATGTTCAGTGTCAATTGTCAAAACCCAAACCCAACATGACTCTGACCTGACACATCCCAAGAACAGAAACATCTGGAACCAAAGGGAAGCCGAAATACCGAAAACACTCCCATATCTCTTCCTAAATTAGGCAAGGGTGTCTGTCCTGCTTTTCTCTTCTCTTCTCATCTCATCATCTCCACCTCTCTGCTGCGAACGATTCGCTTCTCATCGAACATCATCAGGTACTTTCTCTCCCCTATTTTTCCGTGTTATCGAATTCTCGATTTCTCAGTTGATTGCGTTATTTACCGATTGTTGATGAATTTTTTGCCTTCTGGGTGTTTGAACAAATTAACTTATCATGCATAAAAATCCGATCTTGAATCGGTTGACTTATTGGCTCCGATTTCTCAAGTCTGGGGCGAGGGGTTGTAATGCATGGTGAAAAGGGGAGGGTTTGATCTAAGAGGGGTTTACGGGGAGGGATCGAACGAATCGATTTAGCCCCTTTTAGAGGATCTTCAAAAACCCTCTCTGTGTAATGTATCGTATTGCATGAATCTAGGGTAAAGGAGCCACCTTTGAGTTTCCATGCAGAAATACCCTAAAGGATGCTTTTGATCTAGGGTTTGGGCGAGGCCGCCTTCGTCCCCAACTTCAACTCCTTGAGTTTCTTCCCCCGTAACTGCAAGAAATTTTGTTAAATTTTTTTTTTTTGAAGATACTAAAAATTTCCTCGAGACCAAAATTTCCCCATATGCAAATTTCATGTTTTATACCTTTCATGCGTGAGTTGTTAGCTGCTAAACCCCCCAATCCCGTCCTATTTTTTCGAGTTTTTTTTTATTTTTTTTTATTGATCAAACTCATCTCCATCTCATCACATCCTATCCTGATCTAGGGTGGGATGGGATCGTGACGAAGATTTTCAATCCATGTCTTGTTTCGAACTTATTTATTTAATAGTTATTATTATTAATTTTAATCAAACTTCTCTTCTAAAGGAAACTTTAGGATATGTTGAATTAAATTAAAAAATCTAATGTTTGAAAATTAAAAGCTAAATTTGATACTCTTTGTTTAGATAGAAACTCTAGTTTGGATATTTTATTTTAAATAGAATTCATGAAAATTTATGTTTTTTTCACATTTTAGATTGATTATAGGTCAATTATTCTTGTTGAAAATATATGCAAATGATGGTTTAGGTTAGTTTTGCATTATGAGTTATGTATTTGGATATTTGGTCAATGAACAATATTTTTCATTTTTTAACTTATATTATAGTTTTGCATACAGAGGATGTTTGACATAAAAAACCGTAAATTCTTTAGACCATAAATTTTACATGACATTTAATATTGTTATCATGAAAGTTATATGTTCATAAATTTGACATTAGTGGTGTTTGAGCAATATGAGATGAAATTCTTTTGTTGTTCTTCATTGGAGGCTAATTAGTACATGCTCATCCCATCCCGTCTCGTTCCGTTCCGAACCCGTTTGGGATGGAAGTAGGTCGGGATGAGGTCTATTTCGTCTCGATTCCGAACGAACGAGATGGGATAGGGATGAGATCCATCCCGTCCCATCCCACCTCTAGTTAAACATCTCTCAGCTGATGTGTATGTTATCTAAAGGTTGTTCGTTGTGTAATGTTCATTATTTGTTTTTTTGGTTTTGTTTTAGTGTCAGTAGAATCTAGAAAAGGATAAAAGGATTGATAACTTTGTCCAGCTCATGTTCTCTAGGCACTTTTCGTACTAATGGCACGTGTGTACATTGGGAACTTGGACCTAAAAGTTTCTGAGCGAGATCTTGAAGAAGAATTTCGTGTGTATGGAGTGTTACGCAGGTAATGTGATTTTCATGGAAGTAAGTTTTACTCTCTTAAACATGAATAAGAAGTAGAACATGCCATTGTACTGCAATTATGGATGTGTCAGGAATAAGAAGGAAGAACTTCTAATGATTTAAACGACTAACCATGGATAATATGGCAATGAATGCTTTTAATGTTCCACTTTGCTTGTGTATTATTTGAATTTGACCTGTATGCTTATTTGGGCAGCATATGGGTTGCACGAAGGCCACCGGGTTATGCTTTTATTGACTTTGACGATCGTAGGGATGCACTTGATGCAATTCGTGAATTGGATGGTATTCACTTTTCATCTTTTTATATTGAAATTAAGTAAAAATTTCCGGTGAATAATCTTGTATGCATGTTCTTGATGACTATTTGCATTATTAAGATTAAGGACAAAATTTTCTCCGACATGGGGAGAGTGATATCATATATTTACGTCGGATTTGTGTATGCTCATGATGGATTTATTTGTTTAAGACATTGTGTTGTATGTATGTACATTAATAATTTACTTTTGGACTTTAAGTTTATACTTGTTAGAATGGACTTTGCCTTAAAAAGCTATGCTTCAACAAAGCAATTGGTTTTTGAGAATTTAGATTATGCATATATTTTACACTTTTCGGAGAAAAAGTTAATGCTCTTTCTATTATCACTGTGAGCCTTTTCATCAAGGATTTTGAAGGTTGTGTTTGTCTGCAGCAGGATTCACCTCATACTATGTGAAGTATTCAGCTCTATGTTTTATTTTGACAGTTCTGTTTTACCTTTAATTAACTTTATCTTGATCGAATCAGAATAACAATGATTTGAATAAGGATAATGGGCGATCTTTGTTTTGGCTAATGCTTCTCCCTTGCAATAGGAAAAAATGGATGGAGAGTTGAGCTTTCTCACAATTCTGCTCCTGGGGGTGGACGTGGTGGTGGTGGTGGTCGTGGCCGTTTTGGAGGATCTGATCTGAAGTGTTATGAGTGTGGTGAGCCAGGACATTTTGCTCGAGAATGTCGCTTGCGTGTTGGTCCTGGAAGACGTCGGAGCTACAGTCCTAGATTTCGTAGAAGTCCAAGCTATGGACGAAGGTATTATACAGATTATAAGTTCAGCATTTCATCAGCCTCATTTTATTTCTCCTTTTTCTTAATTCTGAACTCTAGGAACCCCTAACCAGATGGAGGCCATAATGTTTTTTCTTAGTCAGCAGCAAATTGCCTGGAGTCAATCTACTGTTGGTCTTGATCTTTCCTTAAGTCATGATCCTGTCTTCTACTACTGTAGGAGTGAGATGATTCTTTATTAGGATATTATGTACATTTCATCTCTTAACTAGTTCCACAATGTTGGTTTACCCGTTATTTCTTCTATGACAGGAGCTACAGTCCTCGTAGACGTTCTCCAAGACGCCACAGTATCTCACCTCCCCCTCGTAGATATACCAGAAGCAGATCACCAGTCTATCGCAGCCGTGCAGACTCTCCATATGCAAATGGGTAAAGCTCCGTTCTTCCAAAGAAATACTTTCATTTTGATAGAATATGTTGGAAAATGCATCTTCTCGTCATCTAGATTTGTAAATATCTACAACAGCACAGCTTGCCTAGGTGAAACTGAATTGTTCATTTATGATTTTTGGCACCCAGAAACTGAGTTTTCATATGGCTTGAAAAGAGTTTGTTATTCCTGAAAAATATTTGGGTTCTTCCTAAAGTTATATATTTCTGGATCTATGTTAAATATTTGGATAGTTTTCTGTTAAATAGATATTTCTGGATCTATGTTATATATTTAATCTCCTACATCCGATCACAAGGATGTGTCTAAATGTCAGTGCATTTCCTTGCAGAGATTATATGAGAGGCCGACGCTGAATCAACAACCTGATCATTGGCAAGAGAGGAAAATGAAAGTGCAGGAGCATACTAGTGTTAGGAGTTTGAGATGATAGTACTAGAATATATCTCGACTGTGTTTCATTTGGGCGACGTCCTTCGACTTCTCGAAACTGGATAAGTTTCTTTTATACTTTCGGTTATTTTATTTTCCTACCAAACTGCTTTGTTATAGCTTTTATGTGTGTTTAAAACAATATCAAGTTAATATGACAGGTAAAAATGGTAGAATGTTACTGAGACCCATACTTTTTTTTTCCTTTTTGTTATCGAGGAGGCGTGGTCCCCACTCATGTCACGTGCTAGTGAATTCTGCTGACTCATCCACAAAGGTTTGTGCATCCCACCCAACGAGCTCGTCCTCAGCTCGCCCCCATCTTTGTGATATTGGATGTGATTGGTTTCGGGTACTGGTCACCTAACTCCCTAGATGTGTCTCCGCGTGTTTGAGTTCTGAGTATCTGTCTTTGAGGTTCAAATATGTTTTTCCACGAAGCTTCTGCTCCGGTATTTCTTCTGATATGACTTGACGTCAAGCTGCTTCTTTTGATATAAACATATTGCCAAGCTGCTTCCTCTGATATAAACATATCACCATGCTGCTTTCTCTTGTATAACTTATCGCCAAGCTGCTTCCTCTTCGTCAAGCTGCTTTCTCTGCTGCTTCCCCTGATATAGTATATCATCAAGCTGCTTCAGACAGTTGAGATTGGTCTCCAATGTGATTCTCGCCTGAAACGTGCTAAGAACTTCTTGTAGGATTAGGTACCCCACTGTTAGAAATTAAAAGAGTATTACGTCTCCTTTCTTCAGTTGACAACTACTGGTCATGTCAAAAGGGTTTTTGAAAGAGAAATGAAGCATACCAAGAGAAGTGGCATTGGGGAAGAACCTTGTAAAGATTTATAGGACCCCTGTAATGGTTTTTGGAGAAATGTGAATTCCTAGATAATACATGTCTGTTTTTATCTCTATTTTTTAAATCAGGGGGGGGGGGGGGGGGGAGAGGGGGTAAACAATCTTTGGAGTGATATCAGAAAATGTGCTTTTCTTCTCTGAAGGCTACCTACCTAGTGACAGTGAACACATCCTGAATGTATTGCAAGATACTGAGGTCCTTGTGAGACCTTACTTCTGTCCTTGACTCTAGCTGAATCTTCTGCCAATAGCCTTTGTCAACTCCTCATCAATTGTTGCTAAATCTAGAGCAGTACTGTTGTTTGAAGCGGACGAACTGAGTTGCAGTTAATGATGATTGCCCTCTGCGGTTGCTTCTTGTCTGATCTTGGCATTTTGTTTTTCAATTGTTGCCTCTTTGGCTGCCATGGACTTTTCATGAGTAATCCTGCATTATCCTTCATAGAAAGCCCATCTTGGTCATCTTAGATTGTTTGTTTGTCATTGCTTCTACAATCTACATGCATAAGTGCACAGTTCTTTACGGACTTGAGTTGCCTTCTATGTTTTTTAAGGTATCTATATCTGAAAATAAAATTTTTACTTTTTAATATATTAAAGAGCAAATCAGTAGGCTTTCTTGTATTGAAAATACCAGAGCATATAGCAGCCCTGAATTGCAGGTGAGAGTCACTAGTCTTGATGTTTGGGGAGTTGTAAGTGCAGATGTACATAGTTTGCCCGTTATCGCGGAATAACAAGTGGAATGTTGTGGAGTGTTGCTCATTAGGACACCAAAAATAAAAGATCATAAGCATGTGAAAATTTCCTCAAAAGTATGCAAAGAATGTTTTAGTTCCTATATTAGAATGGATTCAAGTTTATAATAAGAAGCTCATCATCTTGGGCACCAATAGGGATCAATTAGGCCTCGTTTGGTTACTCGATGGAATGGGAATGGGAATGGGAATGGGAATGAGAATGACTGCAGTAATGGAAATGTAATGGGAATGGTAATGGTAATAGGAATGTGTATGTTTGGTATACTTATAAATGACAATGGTAATAGTGTATGACATTGTTTGGTATGTGAATTTATGGTAGGAATGGAATGGAAATGACTTGTGCATTTTCCGAAATATTCTTAATTATTATAACTAGGGGTTATTACAGGGAGGGTGAGGAGGGCAAACAAGTCATTACGTTTATCTTGACCATTACAGTGGGAATCGTAATCGCCATTCATAGGGTGGGAGGTATGAATGGTCATTACAACGAAATCCGTAATGGGAATGACCATTACAATGGTTTTATGTGATACCAAACGCAGGAATGCCTTTGACCCATCACATTACAATAGTCAATCATTACATTACGACGGTCAATGGGGTAAATGGTCTCCCTCTCAGCCCAAATACTCGACATTCCTCCTACTACCCCGTGAAGATCATTTCTTGGTTTACTATTCTTTGTGGGCTTCCAACAACACGCCTGATTCCCTAACTGTTCATGGTGCTGTACGCTATTGGCAAGTAAACTGATCGTCCCAAGTTCAAGAGAAACGACTTGGTCTTTGATGGTATCATCTCCCTGAAAATGATCATTTTCATATAGAAGTCACGCTACCTTTTGACTTGATCAATCTCTCCTGATTTCTCACATTTTCACCCGCTCAAATTGGGGGGTGTTTGTATTCAACATCTATCATGAAAAGAAACACATGAAAAGAAACACAGCACACAAACTGATAAGCCTCACTTCATTGGGTGAATTTATGGGTCAATGTGTATAAGTTTCTGGGGGAGTTGGGGCTCATGTCATTACCTTGAAAATGATGGTGGGTGGGTGAGTGTCACGACTAGATTCATAAATTTGCTTTGGACATAAGGCTCGCACGGTTTTAAAATATGTAGTATTTTGTAGATTCAAACTCGTATATATAACACATTCGTTTTCTTCTACATCGTGAGGCGATGTGAAACTATAATCTCTTGGTAGCTCGTCCAATCCCTCTTGGGGTCTACATGTCTATTGGGTTTTGCTATCATGAGCCTCTCTTGCACCCTCCTCCTCAGTTTCACCCACACAAGGTATCACAGAGTGACTGGAGAGTCCCTTAGTTTTCTGATTTGATTTACTAGTACCTTGTTGTCCCGTGCTACATATGCACACATTTCGTTATGTTCGTTGAAATTATAGCATTGCTCAAAAATAATTTTTAATTGTTCACAATAGGTGACTTATAATTTTTTTTTAAAGTTTGAGAGGGTTACAAATATGGCCTTCGAGGAAAGGGTAGAAAGGTTTAAGGGCAGTTTTGGATTTCGATAAATGGGTGTGAAGCACGGACACCACGAAAAATGTTTACTGTTCATTGAGCCCATGATCATTATAGGATTAAGATTATGTCGTGTTTTGTAGTGAGGAAGCATTAGTGAAGGGAGAAGATTTATTCTTCTTCCTATGGATCTTTTAAGAGAAATTCTGGATCTTTTGTCCATAAATGGTATCCTTAGATTGCTGTGATTGAGAAACACAACAGTTTGATAAATTTGCTCAATTTTTCAATCTCAATCAATGTAGTTTTTGGTGTTTTAACACATTTGTGATGGATGTATTCCAATGACCTTGTTTAAAAGTGTTGCTAAAAAAAGTTAACTTACGGTCAAGTGCAAATTTCCCAGCAGGATAGACACCTCTAAAGTCATGTCGACGGCCATGACTTGAAATTCAATTATTGGGTTATGCTTAGGGTCACTTTTATAGTGTAATCCTTCCTATTCCCCGAGAATTCTAGTTCGATAGATAAGCAATGAAACCTTCCAATCATATACATAACAAAAGCAAATCACATATTCTTGTATTGTAAAATAAACAGAGGGTATGCTCAACCCTGGATATGGCTTGTGTAGCCGAGCTGTATCATATCCTATATTTACGAGCACTCACAAGACATGATAAGATGGTTTTATCAGTTGGATGGTAACCTAACAGTTCCTGGTTCTCAACCACCATTGCTGTAAGTAATTAAGTCTCACCAAAATGCATATTTTTCTTCTTATTCTCCTCCATTCTTCCATTTACCGAGCTAAATCTTCAGGTACACGTATTAGCTCCCACTTATCATCATTAAAAGTTGAATCATCTTGCAGCCATATGGATTGTTGGCCTATTGTTAGAAAACTCCTATGAGCATCTAAGAAAGATTCAATGGTGCAGAACTCATTAACTAACTAATCCTGCAATCAAATCATGTGCAAGCACCATGCATGCGTTCATTTGTTGCAAGAAGTTGGCAAACATGGATTGATCAATGGAACTGATTGGAATCATCGAAAAAACCATAGGCTAAAGTAATGGCCATTTATTCCACAACCATCATTACGAGCCCACAATTCATGCCACGATCAGGACTTCAAATCTTCAATTAGTACCCTAGTTCTGTGGAGGTAAGAATTTTGGAAATTACAAGCTTGTAAAAGAAAGATATCACACCATAGTTTCTGCAGAAAGCTCATTCAAAATCTATATTCCATGTGGCAACTGCATCACATGCTCTCATTTGCTCACATCAGAATGTCAAAATGAATACCGATTTTGAATGTCACGATAGATGCACTCGGTTCTTCATCATCCAACAAAATCTACGTAACATGTAAAACATAAATTTAAAAAATAAAAATCATCCATTAAAAAATCAAGACCCTAAAACACAACACATGCTTGCAAATTTATTTCAATACAATCATGCTCCATGGCCCGTGAAGGAGCCCAACTTGCCAATGGAATATCCTAGCTCAGTGATATGTTTGTGGTGGATAGAATCACAGGTATTAAGGTTCAAACTTTGTCAGTTGTCATTTGAGTTTGACACTCATTAGTTTGTATTTATTAGAGTTTAGTTCTCATTTTGAAAATTAATTGAGTGTAGTACTCGTTTTCTGACGAAACCGTTAAGTCCACGTCATTGACCGGTCAAGATTAATTTTTGGACTACTTTACCCTAAAATCCAAAATTGCACATGTTAGTCAATATCCTCTTTCTTTCTTTCCATGCCCCTCTGAATTTTCACCATGATCTTCTCCCCCATGTCAATCTCTCAAGGCCACGTAGAAATAGTTAACAAAATATTAACATGATTTATGGCTACGTAGAAGAATAACCAATCATGAAATCTTACACAAGAAAGTGCTTTGTTGACATATTTTTGAAAAAATTGACCATGGACATTATTCTGCAATCTGCATCTTGATTTACAATAATGCAATTTTTAGAAAAGATGAAACAACACAGGTTTTCTTTTTCCTGAAATTTTCAGGGTCTATTTTGGGAAGAAGACTATGATGCAGTTGGTTTAGGGTTTAATAATGAAGAAATAGGCCTAGTTCAGGCGAGGTGGTCATTAGTAAACAAGGATGGAGTTGGGGTAATTTTGGATTTTAGAGTAAAATGTTCAAAAATTAGTGTTGATCAGTCAATAAGTGTATTTAATGGTTACATCAGAGAATAAGGGGAAATTCCTAAGTGCACTGGTGGTGTGCCTTGTGGTTACCAGGCACCGTTCATTTGTCTCGAGATATGCATTATTTCATATTTCGAGACAAATGGACAGTACCTGATAGCCACCGAGGCACTGTAGTAGTGCTCGAAAATAAGTGGCTTAGTTTTCAAAATAAGGCCGAACTTTAATAGAAATAAATTAATTAGTGCCAAATTAAAAAAAAAAAACCTTAAAAAAATAAAAAAAGATCTCAACCGTCACAAATCTGTTTTTGTGACACACAGCGCCCAATCCGCAGCGAAGAAATTCTTTTGGAACAAAACGTCCACTTCGGTAAGTGAAACAACAACTCACTGTCACAGCTGTAACTGTCAAAACTACTTCTTTTTTTTCGCTTTTGGCCAATACACACTGGAAAATTCTAGGGGTCGAGGGAGGGAGCGAGGGATGGGGGTAACCATCCCTCCTCCTCGCGATGAGCGCCCGCACGCATCTCCAACGCAATGCACTCATCCCGAGGAGGATGGGTGGTTACGCTCCTTTCCCTCGCTCCCTAGCCTAATTCTACGTGACGAGGAAATGAGCGCGCGCATCCCGAGGGGGGTGAACGGTCCCCCCTCCTCCACCTCCCTCCCCTCGCTGTTTTCCTCGCTGCATCCCTCGACAATTAGATTTTTACTTGAAGAAATGCCTCACAGAGAGAAGAGTTGAATATCAGCTAAAAAAAAAAAAAAATAAACTCCCCATAGACGTAGCCGAAGGCTTTGTATATCTTTTACTCGCGAAATCTCTGGTTCTATGTGATCGTTGCCTTCACGTCGTCTCTCTTCCTTCTCTCTCTTTGGGGAATTTCTTCAAACATTTCAGATTTCAGTAATTAGTCGTTTAGTCTCTAGTCTTTTTCTTCTTCTATTAGTGCCCCTTTCAAGGCTTCTGTATTGGTGAGTTCAAACGCTCTCTCTATTGGGTTCTTTGGTTGGAATACTGAATCGATCTGGTGGTTGAAGAGTGAATTTGAATTGATATTCAGTGTTAAACAATGTGTTGGATTGCTTAGCTGTAGCTGGAAGTGTAAGTTTTGGTGTTTGGATGTTTAGTGATTGGTTTCGATGTATGAATTGCCTGATGGTGGGATGGACTTCAAGAAGGAGAAGCTAGTGAGGTAAGGGGTTCAATTTTTAGTTGAATTTTATTTATTTATTTGTATTGGGAATTCGATGATTTGTTGATGTTCGATTGTAATTTGGTGATATTGAATGTTAATTAGGTTTTACTCTGAAGGAAAACAACCAGAATTTGATTGGGATAAATATGAATCCCCACAAGAAACCCCATCACCTGCATACAAGTCTTCAGCTCCTTTGCTGAAACCCAATTTGCTAAAATCCAATGTTGTAGGTGGAGGTGGGGGAATAAATAGGATAATTGGGGGTCTCAAGCTAGGAGGGAGCTCTAAAGTTTTTCCGGAAGACCACGCGCCACTTAGGAAGAGGATATTGGATCCTGGAAGTGAGATAGTTTTGCAATGGAATAGGGTGTTCCTGTTTTCTTGCTTGGTGGCACTTTTCATTGACCCATTGTATTTTTACCTGCCTTCCATGGGAGGCTCAGCCGATACTCCATGTCTTAAGACGGATACAAATCTGAGGATTGTTCTGACTTGTTTCCGCACTCTTGCGGATATTTTCTACTTGTTGCATGTGTTTATAAAGTTTCGTACTGCATATGTAGCGCCAAGTTCGCGAGTTTTCGGTAGAGGTGAGCTTGTCATGGATCCTAAGATGATTGCAAGGAGATATCTGAGAACAGATTTCTTCATTGACCTTGCTGCCACTCTGCCGCTCCCTCAGGTACTCTAGTTTTCTATTCCAATTTTTTTGTCTTCAAAGGAACTATGTGCTGATGTTTATGCCTTTAAGATGACTTGATTAATTTTTATGTACAAATTAGACGTATAATACGTTCTTTGGGTACCATTATGTAACTAACTTATAAGGTAGTCTTTGGCAACTGAAAAGCTCAAGCTTCTCTATGAGAAGAAATTTCCGCCACGCATTAACAGGAGTTTAATGTGCTATGAAGACTTCCGCAATTAACCAAGAAGCAATCAAAAGATAATCTTTTGAATTCCACTCTTGCAAACTGCCATTGCCACAATAAATCCGTAAACTCCATACAAAGTGTGTTAACCTCAAGACTTACCTTATCATAGATCCTTCTAATCCATAAAGACCTGACAAATTGCAATAGGAATCCCAAATCGACAAAGGAAGTGATTCCAAAACAAAAAAGCAAGGCTGTACCAGGAGATCAAGATTGTCAGATCGTGCTTTGCACCACTTAAATTAGCTTTGAGATGAAATAAAAATAACAAAAAGCCCACTTCTATTATGAAGTTGGGCTGCTTTCATAAGACCTGAATCAATTTGTCGTTATGAATCGTATTATGAATCACCAAAGTCCAAAAATGATAGAGGCTTATGATTCATATGGGGTAGCTAGAAAACCATAACATGTCATACGATATGAATCACATATCACTGAAAATATTGCTTGAGAATAATGAGAGAAGGATTCCTGATCTCTTTGGCCCCCCACGCATAAGCAATTCACTTCTGTTCCTCTTCTCATGATAATATTTTTGGTAAATAGACGGGTTGTGCCATGTGAAGGTATATCTTGGTGGATATATAATCTGCGATCCAAATCTCTTTTGTTGGAAAAGCATGTTGAACATTTATCCATGTTTGCTTTCCATCAACCTGAAGAAGAAAGTTCCATTGGTAACCATATTTTTTTACTCTAGTAGTAGCAGAGTATTACGTAGTTTGCCACACTATTGTGTAGGAAAATTTTAAAACTTTATTTCTTCACCTTATCGGAACATGGAAATACGCATTGATGAGTAAATTTTGTTTTCTGTTGAAAGGATATTGAAGCCATTGACGTAGAGAGGCCTTGGTGAATTGGTTTAGGAGGATAAAATATTGATAGAATGGATCCTTTTTGCCTCTAGAGGATGTTATAGGCGCACATGAATATCCCACTAGCTGTTTAGAACTGTGTTTGGGAATTCATAAGATGGTGAGGATCTGAGTAACATCATGCAGATCAGTGCTTTGTCAAGTCATTTCAGGCGCATAAATAATTCCATAAGAGTTGCTTAGTTATTTCACATTGAATGAGAAATTGGAAACTTTTTTTTTGGGTATTTCTATGGTTGAACACATGGTTTAAGATTTACCCTATTCTAGATCTTTTAGAGTCCCTTTAATGCAATTTTATATTTTCGTAGAAAACGACAAACCTCAACAATTTATGTTTCTTATATAAGTTTGGTTGGTTCAATTGTTCTTGTGTAATCAGAAGGAAAAAAAAGAAAAAAAAAGACTTAATTGACGCGAGATGGAATTTTTTTTAAGATGCTGATATAGAAGAATATTTTGGAGACAAGGTTGGTATAGTCGTCTCAGTTGGCAGTTCGAACCCCGTTGGAAGCATTTAATGGTTTTGGGATCCAATAGAAACCTTGCTCGCTCTAAAAAAAAGATTTCTATAATCAAATGACTTACATGGTCAAATTGTCATAGGTATTTGGATATGAATTTCATTGTTGTTTTAACTTATACTTACGAGGGTGTCAAATAAGCCTTCACTTTTTTTGTTGTTGTCGTTGTAGTCCAATGTTATGGTGGTATATTAATGAACTATTCTTGCCAAAAACTTGTTTTGCTAATCAGGAAAAAAATTGAGCATTCCATTTTTGGTTGAAATGAAAGCAATTGATCTGCAACATGAATTCCTTATTTATTTATTTATACACTCTTGCTGATTTTGTTTCTTGCAAGTGTGGTTCTCTTATCTCACTGATCAAAAGTAAGCAAAATCACAATCAAAGTCCTTGGACTCTTGAAAAATCAAGTTGTCATAGAGTCTATGTAGTAAATGCGGATAACAGACCCTTCACAGTCTAGGACTGATTTAAGATTAATCGGATTTAATCGGTGTACTTTTTCAAAGTATAAATTTTAATACCGTCACTAATGTAAATTATAATAAATAACATATTTTGACAATAAAGATTAATATGACAAGTATTATAGAGCAACAAAAGTCATATTATAGAGCAAATTATGTAATCATGTCCAAAACATCACACATTATAGAGCAACAACCACCACCACCTAACAGGACGATAACCACCACCCAATAGAACGATAATCACCACCCAACATAACAATATTGATTTATCACCAATTTTTTGATGACTCACCAATTTCTAACTGATTAATCGGTGACTGGTAAACCCAACCACTAAATACCTAGTTCGAATCGGTCTACCCTGATTTACACTAAATCGCCGATTAATCTCAGCATAAATAACCTTAAATCCAATTACATATTGGCATGAGCCCAAATTAATATTTGAATAAAATAAAACAAACATACAAATTGTGGAACTGAACAAATGTTGAAACTGAGCCTAGGATTATCCAGGTTGCAATATTATTCTAGTATCCTGTGTGTATTTGAAACCTTCATGTCACTTCCTGAGCTACCAAACGTTTCATTAATGCCCCCCTATGCATGCAAAACACTTTAATCGGGATCTGATCGACGTACATATTGCCGACACTACACTATTCTCTTTTCTACTTGTTTTCTTTTGATACATAAATTTGTGGGAAATACAGCTGCAAAATGGCAGTTCAATTTTTCCATTCTTTCTATTTAATATTTCTTTGATCTCAAATAATGTCATTTGTGGCAATTGAACATTATCTAATAGTTGGATTCAATGTTTTACGTTGTGCAGATCGTCATCTGGTTTATTATACCAGCAATTAGAAACTCCCATGCTGAACATAACAACAATGCCCTTGCTCTGATTGTTCTGATTCAGTATGTTCCCAGATTATATCTGATTTTCCCGTTAAGTTCTCAAATTATCAAAGCAACTGGACTTGTCACAAAAACTGCTTGGGCTGGTGCAGCATACAACCTCTTACTTTACATGTTAGCTAGTCATGTATGTGATTTCTATTTAATTTTTTTTGTTTTTTTGTTTTTATATTCATCTTCTCTCAGCAGTTGCGTGGACATACTAGCCAACATTTTTTAATGATATTTTAATGATCTCTAATATTAGGGTGTGTGTAGTTAGTAATTCATTTATCTTTTTGTAGGTCTTGGGGGCTTGCTGGTACTTATTGTCCATTGAGCGGTACACAACATGTTGGAAATCTGAATGCAGGAAGGAATCTGGCCTTCCTAAATGTATTTTTAATTACTTAGACTGTGGTCATTCCAACCTTGATGATCGCAGGGTTTGGGCGATGAACACCACTGTGTCCAACAAATGTGGTCCTAGCAATAATTTTTTTAACTATGGCTTATTTAGTGCTGCTGTGGCTAATAATGTTTTCTCTGCAAAGTTCCTTGAGAAATACTTCTATTGTCTGTGGTGGGGTCTGCAGAACTTAAGGTATGGATTTTCATTGTGAACAGCAATCTATTTTCATTGTAGCATTGATTATGTTCAATGGGAAGAAATTCTGTGGGTTTTAACTGAACTATTATTTGTTGTTTCTTGGCAACTTTTCTTGCTCATGTCTTCATTAGTATTACTTACATTCCCTTCCATAAAAAGCTGGACTTGTTTAATCATAAACATCCTTTCCATTGTATTTACCATTTGGCATTTCCAACGCATAACTACGTTGTCATTTGTGCAAGTGGGGCGCCACACTCTTACTTTATGTTGTGGGTCAAAGATATGTTTCCAACTACTGTTTTCTAGAGTATGCATGTTTCTTTGAGACGCGTTTAACTATTTAGTTTTCAAATTGCTTCTCACATTGCTCTAATGTCTCTGTACAAACAAGTGTTAAGTTAGGGTTCAAAGTTTTAATCCAATGTATATTTCTCTAATTATTTGGCTTTTCAGGAAATAATTTAGGTAAGATAACAGTTATGTCTCTTTTGACTTTTGTTTTCCATGGAAAACATAAAAATAGTGGAGAGATCATGAAGAGGAGAGAAGGGAGGGGAGTGAGCATGAAAATTTTGACCTCCCACTACCTATCTTCTCTCAAAATCGTGGAATTTTTTTTTCTTTTGTGTGTGTATGTGTGTGTGGTGGTGGAGGGAGGGTGTTGTGTTTGAGAACTTTTATCACTTACTCTCTCATCTCCAATATTCTCATTGTTTTCCATGGGGAAAAAACAAAACACACACACACCCTTAAACGTGTTTTTCACAAGTGAACTGTGACTAGGATTTCCATCTCAAGCCTTGTTTTGTAACTGCAGCGTGAAACTTGATACTGACATTTTCTTGCTGTGCCTTCTCTTGAGTGATTAACTAATAATATACTTGCTCCAGTGTTTTCTTTGTTGCAGTATTCTAATAGATCTCCTTTATTATTTCTCTCAGTTCATACGGACAGAATTTGAGCACAAGCACTTTTATGGGGGAAACTTCATTTGCTATACTCATTGCTATTTTTGGTTTAGTTCTATTTGCTCATCTAATCGGAAACATGCAGGTACATTAAGTAGCTTCTTTTTTGTTTCTTTGCCTTCAAAGTTTTAACTTTAGAAAAAACAACATATGTGCATGACTACTTCACATTAACTATTTAATAATTTACAATTAAATTGCATATACGTTCTCTCACTTGGACTATTGTTCTAGTGGGGTTTTAGTGATTCACTCAATAGCTAATTTTGCCAACATCAGATATAACTATCCAGATCCAGAGCATGTTACCTCAAGTTGTTTACAATGTCACTAAACCTCATAAAAGGACTATCGTGAGCTGAAAAACCTATAAAATGGTAACATTATCAAATATTGCGAACAAACTGCTTAGCTTGGTTGGTGTCACATCCCTTTTGATTGAGATACACCATTATAACAATGTTTTTGGAATCTCTCTACTACCTCAGAACATTTATACTTCACGTTCCTAGAATGTCCTACGTATCTCGGTAAACTCTATCAGATTATTTGTCATGCCTAATATATCCTATAAATGTTCAAATGTTGTTTGCCTAAGACATAATTTAAGCCATCAAAAAGGAATTTTGGCTTTGCTAGTCAATTAGTTAGGCTCACAAGAAAACGCTAGCTGAATGTAGACTTGTTTCAGCTTTGAGTTTGCATATCTCATTTACTCATGCTAAGCATTGACATAGTTCTTGTACAAAAGATAATGGGAGTTTAGATACACATGTTTACCTTATACGTGTTTGTATAATGAACTTGAATGCTTAACTTCACTTTTGTTCAAGTCATTTGTTGCATTCACAAACAGTTTTCCTTTTTTCCCCCTCAAATTTTAGTTATCTTCAGCTTTCAATTATTCAACTACATTTTTGTGTTTCATATCCAAGTAAAAGCACAATAGAATTTAGAACATTTCAAGAGCAGAAACTTAAGAATTGTTTCTTTGCTGTAGACCTATTTGCAATCCATCACAGTGAGGCTTGAAGAGTGGAGACTTAAGCGAAGAGATACGGAAGAGTGGATGAGACACCGACAGCTCCCTCAAGATTTGCGAGAACGTGTTCGGCGATTTGTTCAATATAAGTGGCTTGCAACACGAGGAGTAGATGAAGAGTCAATCTTGAGTGCCTTGCCTACTGATCTCCGTCGAGATATCCAAAGACACCTATGCTTGGATCTAGTTCGCCGAGTATGAACTTTCTCATTGAGTTAGCTATTTCTTTTGAAAACTTGGGATCTGCTATCTGGTTCTTTATGGTATTTCTTGCTATAAAAATTGTGTCTTTGTGTGAGTCGATAGGGGTTTAAGAGGAAACCTTCATCACCAATTTTGTGTATGGTTGTACACTTTTGGTGCACTTGTCAGTTGTCATCCATACATCATACATTGAATGTCTTCCACTCCTGATTGGATGACTTGATCAGTTGGAAATTGACAGGAGAGTAGGATATTTACTTCGAATCTCCTAGGTAATATCAGCAGTGTTGTGATTTAAAATCCTTGATCTTTTTTCATGTATCACATAGGTGAGTGGGGAAATACTTATCCTGCCCCGATTTGATTAGAGCCTTGTTGTCCTACATTTTTCATGCCCTGGACAACAACTTGCGGTATTATTTTACCCTGCCAAACTGGCAAGTTTATATTCTATCATCCTGCCGGTTATGGATCAATTCTGCATAGTCAGAATCTTACCAGATCATTGACAAAAATAGTAGAATAGATTTAGTAAAATCACTCAGAATTAGGGTATTTGTTCTAGGGTATGTTCCGAGTACTCTAGTCTTTGCATACCATATCATCTATGGCACTAATAGCAATGATGTCTTATTTCATTCCCAATTCCTGGGAAGCTAATCTAATAATCTACCTCTAAACAGTTATTTTTTTCTTTTGCTTGTAATCTGCTTCTTTTATTTTTTTTGGCTTGGGTGATGTAAATTAGTAAATCTCTTTTTTAGATCCCTGAAGTTAGGGAGTCTCCTTCATGGGCTCTATCGGGATCTTATATTATTCTTCCTTTTCCAAATTCACTTATCCATCGTTAGTTTCAAGCATCATTCACTTGTTTTTTGCTGCATGCAGGTTCCGTTTTTCTCTCAGATGGATGACCAGCTTCTTGATGCCATATGTGAGCGCCTAGTGTCTTCCTTGAGCACTGAAGGGACCTATATTGTTCGTGAAGGTGATCCTGTAACAGAGATGCTCTTTATTATCAGAGGGAGACTAGAGAGTTCTACCACCAATGGAGGCAGAACTGGTTTCTTCAATTCAATTACTTTGCGACCTGGCGATTTTTGTGGGGAAGAGCTCCTTGCCTGGGCGTTGCTTCCAAAATCCACTGTCAATTTGCCTTCTTCAACAAGGATGGTCAAAGCTCTAGTTGAAGTGGAGGCTTTTGCCCTGCAAGTTGAAGATCTCAAATTTGTAGCCAACCAGTTTAGACGCCTCCACAGTAAGAAGTTACAGCATACCTTCCGCTTTTATTCGCACCATTGGAGAACTTGGGCAACCTGCTTCATACAGGCTGCTTGGCGTCGGTATAAGAGGAGGAAGATGGCAAAGAACCTGAGCATGCAAGAATCCTTCTCTGATCCTTTTGATGAACAAATGGCCAATCAGATAAGGCCTGGAGATGAAGAAGATAGTGGCAGTCCCTTGTCTAAGTCATCTCAGGTAAAACAGAACCTTGGGGTGACAATACTAGCATCAAGGTTTGCTGCAAACACTAGGAGAGGAGCTCAAAAGACCAAAAGTGTTGAGATGACCAAGTTACAAAAGCCTGATGAACCCGACTTCTCTGTGGAGCTTGACGATGATTAGTCATTCAGAATCAGGTATTAGTTCACAGTTCACACTGCCAGAAACTAGGGTGGAAGCATGAATTTCAGATATTCTTCAAGAAGGGCATCTATATGCCTGTTGAAGTCAAAGATAGTTTCTGCTGATTTGGTTTGCAGTTTGTTCGAGTTGAGTTTCACACATTGTTACATAGGTAAGCAGGAGTATATAACCTGCAGCCTATAATGGTGTTTGGTTAGGCTCTTGTTTTAATCTTTTGCAAAGTGTATCCGAGTTTTGTTGTACCTATATAGGTTTCCTCTGGCAAAGATGATAATGTAGATTTACAATTCCATTATGATGGAAATGGAAAATTCCCGTTTCAAGGGTTGAGAAATCCCTCTTAAGAATATGCAGTGACTTTCTCCATCCAGTATGTAAGGCACATAAACTACATGGATTTGCCTCTGATAATAGTTTATGAACATTTAGAGAGTTCCTACAATGTCATTGTGATAATAGTTTATGATCATGTGCGATTGTGGAAAAATAAGCGAGATTTTTGTGTACATGCATGACTGCCTTAATGGAAGAAACTAAATTCTCATTCGACTATTGAATGAGAATTATATGTCTTTCTAAAGGTAGAAAATGCGTTTTGTTGATATTTTAATAATACTCTATTATGACTACGATTTGTATTGTTGTTTCAAAATAAATTGCATTTATGAGAATTAATAATTCATAAAATTTATCCGTTTGTTTTTTGCCGTTTCGTGCAGGATGGTAAGTCTACTAACAATTTTTGCAGGTTGGACTTACCATATTCAACTTTCACTTTGTAAGTGTTGGTAAAATAAATGTATATTTTAAGTATGATAAACTTATCAGTATGCAATGTTTGCCTTGTTGAGGAATTACAAGACTTTGAATATTATTTTCTTGTTTATGAAATTTTCATGTTAAAACATGTAAATTATTTTATTTTATAAGGATGGAGATTACTCATACCAGCTACCTCGCTGACCCAAGTGAGTTTTTGCTTATTGGGTACGTTATTATTGGAACGTAGTCATTTGGCATTTCTCAGGTTATATAGTTTTGGGGCGGCATCTTTGGCAGTTTATTTTTTATGGAGCAGTCTTCCTCGAAGAGTTACCCGGTTATAATTTTTGTCTATGTTAATTTTATTTAATGTTTCTGTTGTTAAATTTTCACGTCTCAAGTTTTGGGGAAGCAGATGATCCTAATCCTACATGGATAAAATGATTTCGTTTTCTCAAAAATCAGGGCGTGACAGGGTGGGGGGGGACGTGGGGTGCATTGGAATGGGGTGAGAATTTAAATAAGAGTGGGTTGGTGGCATAGGTGGGGGGTTAAATAAGAGAGAGAAAGGGTTAGGGGGATTAAAAACGAGAGAAGGGAAAGGGTTCGGTTCGGTTCGGTTCGGTCCGGTTATTTTGGATGTGTGAAAAACAAAAACCAAAACCGAACCGAACCAACTCGGTGCGGTTTTGTATTCTAATGTTCGGTTTCCATTTTTTCGGTTATATTTTGGTTCAGTTCAATCGGTTTTCAGGAACCAATTAATACCCCTAATCACAAGGTTGACTCACAATTTCGTGTCCGAGGGTTTTTTTCACAGTTGTTGTGAATAATGTTTTAGTCATCACAAGGTTGTGACTATCACAATCTCGTGTCCAAGAGTTTTTCATAGTTGTTGTGAATAATATTTTAATCGTCACAAGGTTGTGCCTATCACAATTTTGTGATCGAGGATTTTTTTCTTTTTTTTTTGAGAAACCCCAAGACATTCGTGAATAAATTGATACGGACGATTTAACCATTTCAATATTAAAAATTTTAAACATTCAATGTCAAATTTTCAAAATTGAGTTGTTTCTTGACATGCATAGCCAAAATAGCATCTCAACTCTTTGTTCAACACTTTCATGTAAGGCATAAAATGGGTTGTATGCATACACATGTATCTGTACCCATATCCGAATTATTTGATACATGTTCGGATTCGACTAGATCATAAAACGTCATACCATTTCAGAGAAAAAGGTAAATGGTTAACTGTATCTGACCCTGATCATCCGGATTACTCTATTTGAATCAGGAGCTTTGCTACAGAGCGAGGGAGGGAGCGAGGGAAAGGGGCGAGGGATGGGTGGTAACCACCCATCCGCCTCGAGATAAGCGCATCAGATTGGAGATGCGTGATGGCACTTATCTCGGGGCGGATGGGTGGCTACTACCCATCCCTCGCTCCCTCCCTCGTTCCCTCCCTCGACCCCTAGAATTTTCCTTGAATCAGATATGATTTTTCAGGATGTATTAATTTTGGGTTGGCTTAATAAATCTCCTACACCCTAATCTCTTGAGAATACTTATATTAAAACATTTTTCAATTATAAAAGAAAAATAGGCTACTTAATTTATGTAAAAAATCATTGAAAATAAAATTGTAAGCATAACAGTTTTTTTTTTTAAAAATATTTATTTTATTTTTTATACTATAAAAAACATTGGAGTCCATGAAATTAGCGTAGAATTAAAACTCAAATGAGAATTTGACCACATCTACCAATGTGCGAATGTGTCAGATAACAACAACATAAAACTCTAATGCATTTGTCATACAAGTACAATTTTAACACCTTAAAAACATGGGTTAACTTGTATTTGGGTCCTATAGTTTATACTAGTTTTGAGTCTAGGTCTCAAGTTTGTCCAATTTTGGATCTAAGTCCCAAGACCACATTGACCATTAGCTTTCCGTTACAAATAAAAGACCTAAACGCAAAGTTGGTATAAATTGTGGGATCCATAGTCTAAATTTATCTATACCAAATGTTATTTTTTTTATATAAAAAATTCATTCAATTACTGGACAAAATTTTTACAGTTAGCGTGCTCTTAGAACCCAGACTCAAAGTTAGACAAACTAGGAACCCAAACTCAAAACTGGTAAAGTATAAGTCCCAAATGCAAATTATCAAAAAAAATGTAGGATTTTTGTGTGTGTTTATAATTACCATTATGTCATTATTTTGCAAAATTCACAACAATTGCTAAAAGCTACATATTTGAAATTTTTTTTGGATATATCCGAATCTAGACAAATTTTTACTATAAGATGTGATTCGAGTAGGATCAATTTCACATATCTGTAGCTGATCCATTTTCCTATTCGGATAATTATAGAAACCATATCCGCCTAACCAGATTCAAATTCAATTGGATCTCGAATTTTATCCATACCATTTTATGTTCTACTTTCATGCCATGTGAATCTTCATTTTGACTCGAAAATGGGTTGGTTATCTACGACACCAACATCTATTGAAATTTCAAGGGTTGAAAGATGGAAATCGTGAAAATTTCCTAAGATTATTTTCTTCCCTCATTTCAATAAGAGTTTTATCATTTACGGTCTGTTTGGTTGCACGAAAAGTAGACATGAAAATTGAAACCGTTTCCATAAAATCGTTTTCGAGTCCTCCCCCTCGGATTTCAATTCCCATGAGTAGTGGAAAAATAGTCTTACGAGGAATCGATTTCTTGTCAGTAAATAAACAACCAAACAACGAAAATTTGCATAACAAGATAAATGGATTCCATTTTCCAAGAAAAATGGCTAACCAAACAGACCCTTAGAGGAGAGGACCTTCCACTACTTACAGTGAGTGACCCTTCACACTTAGTTCATCAATGGATTTTTTGTTTTTTGTTTTTTGTTTTTTGTTTTTTGTTTTTGTTTTTGTTTTTGTTTTTGTTTTTGTTTTTGTTTTTGTTTTTTTTTTGGGGTTTAAATAACAAAATATCAATTGCCCCAATGGGAAATTGAATTATTTTTGTTGGGTTTAAAATCAAAACCTTGGGATCTATATAGAAATGAATTAGACTCAGGGATTAGGAAATACTTTGTGAGAAATTAATTATTTGTGATAGATATTATCCCTTCTTTGACAAATTTAGTCAGGCTTCACACACCCATTGAGGATAGTTGCCTTTTTTGCCGGGAGTATTTGGAGGACACTAGACACTTGTTCTTCCTCTGCCCTATGGTTAATCACTTATGGAAACTCTTCTCCATCCCCATAGATTGGCGGAACTAGCAGTTTAATGCTCCCTTCATCACAATCTTAAGTTTATGTGAAAAACTGCTAAATTGCACCTAGCATTACGAGAGGATATGCTTTCCCAGTTTACGACAGTGCTCTAAACCATCTAAATAATTCATAACAACTGTGTTTTTTGGAAAGCTAAATTCACTCATCAAGTGTTCATCACCACCTTCAATCAAATTTGTCCTCCTCGCACAATCAGTGTTTCAACACCCCGAACCCCCTTCTATCTCCGGAAGGGATAACCAAAGAGACAAAAGTGCGGGGGTGACATTTTTACACCAGGTTCTGATTAACGCCAAAACAACCACCTCTCTTAATCCTGCCTCGGTACAGGTTGGACCCACTACCACGGCTAGCTCCATCGTGGCTAACCAGGCACGAGTGGACATTATACAAGCTCAACTCATTTCATCTCGGAACCACAGACTCAACTCTACTTCTTCTAGAATGTAAGCTCTCCCTAATCAATTAGACCCTGATTCTGTGATTGTCACTTACGATGCAAGTTTTGATGCTTCTTCTCAATAAGATGCAGTAGGTGTGTATGCAGTGGATTTGAATGGTACGGTGTTGGCTCATGTAGCAAGTCCTATTTTGGGGAGGTTCTTAACAATACCATAACGGAGTGTTAGGCAGCAGAGACAACACTTCTTCTGATTCAGGTTCACCACTAGAGCACAGGTCTTATCTTGGGGGTCTTTGGGATACTGCACTCTATTTTGTAGGAGGATCATTGTCAGGCAACCACGGCCATATGTTGGGTGTGGCGCCCCTTTATTTTGAATATTCGAAGACTTTTAGAGCAACACAAATAATGGTTTTGTAAATTTATTTTCTGGGACTTCAAATTGTGGCCCACGCTTTAGCTCCACTGTTGGATATCAGTTATGTAATTGTATTATTTAATATTATTGGTCAGAGGCCTTTATTAAAAATAAAAATTATTTATGATAGATCTTAAGAGTTGGAAGGATTTTGTTTAATTTTTTTTAGGAAATGTGTTATTCAATGCAAATGCACATAATATATGCATTCAATGTGTGGGTTCAAATCTTTATTTTCAAACAATATTAGTATATGATAATTATATCATATATTTTATGGCTAGAACCTTCGCTGATTAAGCTGGTTTTCACGACATTTGTGTAACATTCCTGGCTTCTAAATTTACACGCATAAGTTTATTTTATGAAATACCTTAATTAATTGAGTTAAACGCAACAACGTGAAAACACTTGATACAGAAGCACGACAATGCAGATAAGAACGAAAATTGATAAGATCAACTATAGATAAGATCAATTGTAGATAAGATCGAAGAAGCACGATGCAGATAAGATCAACTATTGATGAAATCAAAAGTGGATAAGATCAATTGTAGATATGATCGATTGTGGATAAGAACGAATATGGATAAGATCAATTGTGGGTGAAAATTCTTTAGTTGTATTGAATTACTAATAATATTAAGGCTTGGCTATTTAAATGTTTCAAAACTTTGAAACCGTAAACAACATCAACATTTGAGAGTGTCACTTTGTAAGAATGAGAAGGTTGATAGGGATCGCTAATAGTACTTTTACAATAGTGATCCTACTACTTTGTTGTGTTTCATCGAGTCCCTCTGAGCATGAGAAACTTTTGTATCTGATTAATGATTTATCACCGGGTACACCATTGAATATTCATTGTTGGACACCGCATGGCAATTTACCCTCCTCTATAGTTCATTGGAATCATGCTGTGTACTGGGACTTCACTGACGATTTGCACAACACGACTCGTTTCATATGTGACATGAATTATGTTGACGGAAATCAGAGAAGGATTACGGGAAATTTTGTTGTATATGACCATGAAATAGAAGCTATCGGGGACTGTTTTTCTTGTATATGGTCTATTCGATATGATGGTCTATATTTTCTCAAAGACTTTGAATTCGGAAAAGGATATCAACTTGTATATACTTGGCCAATATAAACTACAACTAAATGTAGGGGACGACTGTGCCATTGACGGGAGGACTTGAAGAATGTGATGATTGATAATGTTAATAATATGTATGTTGCTTTCTTCCAAGTATAGCTGATCAGTAATAACAGTTCCGAATATCTGTAATTATAATCTGATTCCGAATGCTAAACAAAAACGATGAATCCAATCCCAACATGTAGGAAACATTTAACTTTCCTAGTTACAAGAATTCAAACTGAAAGAATGAAAATTTTACAATATGTACACCAAAATGTGGAAATTACAAATGCTGTAAACCGAGAAATACAAAATATCCGTCTACAGCTCTGAATACAAAGATAGCAAGTAAACTGTAACTAGACACCTTTATAACACAGTAACTTTACATGTTTCGTCAGTTTGTGCGCTGCCAGGATCCATGATTAGTTTTGTTTTCATTGGTTGTACTTGTCTATCTCGTAAAATTCTATGTTCTTGTACTTCTGTGAAATTATCTCCGCTTGAACTTTTCTTGCAGTGTCAGTTGCACATCCCACAAGAATAAGAACCGAAGTGCCAGCAAATCCACGGAAAGCAGTCAAGTGTGTAGTTTGTTCGATCAGAGCAGGACCAGCGGCCAGCACTGCTAAAAAGGCAGAACCCAAAACTGATATGCGACTGAGAACCTGCATCCAACAATGTACCAGAGATTAACCAATATACTCGTATGCATGTGGTAATCATACTACCAGTGTGCTGTGGCATGAGACCAAGACTACGTCTCAGGTTCACTGCACCTCAGTGCTCAGCATTATTCATTAAAAAGACAGAAAGTTACCGTTCTAATAAATGCAGCTGTGTTTTTTCCAGGTCGAACAAGTGGAATTGATGCACCTTGACGCTTCAACTGTTCACTCACGTCATCAGGGTCCAACTGAAGAAATGTATAGTAGTAATTGAAGAAGGCTATGAGCAGTATGTTTGTTGGGAGATACAGAGCACCTACAAGAATTTATACAGTCAGCATTTCAGGGTATTTTGAGATGGTCTATGCACATTCCAATAATCCGTGTCACCTAAATGCAGCAGTTTGAAAACGTCCTAAACATTATTGATTTTTTCTCAATTTTAAGTCAAAGCCTTCAAAGAGTTCATGGATATTAATTCTCCCTACAATTTCAGTAGAATATAACATTGCTAAAATGCACCGAATCATCTGGGTTGTCAGATTAATTTTCTGCCTGCTTCTGGCTTCAACCTAAACCTAATGCAACATCATCGGCAGGTTATTGACCCCAGAACTAACGGGGAAAATATAGAAAGGTTGGCCACGACAAGGTTTAAGGTTATTGTCCAATTTGATAGTGTAACAAAGACGTGTATTATTCAAATTTGGAGAAGAGTTACGAAAGCAATTGGCTCTACCTCCAGGATTCAAAGCAACTGCAGCGTTTTTCAAAGAAGCTACTCCAGTGAAGCGTGCCAAAGTACCAGGTAGAGCAAGTGATGAAGTAGAAAATATGATTGGCATAACTCCCGAACTATTCACCTGCCAGAAGGTCCAGAACCACTCGATAGTAAGGAAAATACCACATGAACACATAACATATAAGGATTTCATAAATTAACTCACATAAAAAATTGAAAAATAAAATAAAATGAAGGGATTGACAACCCTTCCATTAAGGTGAAGATTATCGACAAATAGATCAACCATGGGAAATGTAGGAAGTCAAAGACATGCATCCCTTACGCCTCATACTATAAAGGAACTATCTCCAAAATTGTATAAAAATAAGCCCATTTTTCATCCAGGCAGTTCAAAATTATTTGCATGATATATTTCTTCATATAAAACTGATAGAACCATATGAAAGAAGATAAACGTTCACTTGACAAACCTTGAAGGGGAGGTAAGCTGATTTTTGAGGCCCGACTGATCTACTATTGTATCTTGAAGCATAGTTCAGCGGGATTTTCCTCTCAGCTTCCTGAAACACTTAATGAAGTCAATCTAAAACACATCCCTAATGTCAACCAAACCAAAATTGAAAATGACAGGCTAGAACTTACCTGGACATAGACGATACTAAGAACTAATAGAAAGAAGGAAACCAGAGTTCCGACAAGCCCAATGTAGTTCCCTTCTTGAAAAGCCTCAGAAACTGTTCTACCAAATGATGCAGGCAAGTATGAGATGATGCTTGTGAAGATCAAGAGAGATGTACCATTCCCAAGTTTAAGGTCAGAGATTCTTTCTCCAATATAAGTGGTAAGTACTGCCCCAAGAGTCAATAGTGTTACAGATGAGAACGCCCATTCTGTACTGAAGTCATTAACATAAGGTCGAAGGTAAAGTACTTGACCAATTGCCTGCAATCAAAACTAGAAGTGGTTTTTCAAAGCTAAAAGGCTTTAAAAAGTGCAAGCTGATGCAAATTCACCGAAGGAAAATGAGTATAAGACAAGGAAAGCTTATATCAAGACAACATGTCAGTGTGCAACTGTGCCTGATCACTGCCAAGACCTAGTTGGCTACTTGATAACCTATACACTCATGAGATTTCTTCTTCCAAGAACGCAATCGGACCCTCTTGCATGGAAACTTTCATTTCGTAATGTATGCACAAAAATCTGGGGGTTATCAACTCTTTCCTTCCTTTAAGAGATGGGTTTCTATAAGCTTCAAAGTTGAGTGAAAATAATACTCATTTTATCACAAATAGTATGAAGTTTCATTTCTTTCAAAGTTTGGTCTATCAGTAAAAAGAATTTTCAACTAGTGAACTCTATGCATTCCTCAGCTTTTATGTCGACTAACTTTATAAGAGAGAAGAAACACAAATTAGTTTTATCTATACAAAAATTAACATTTTGATATATATATACATAATATCAAGGTTCTAAAAATTGTTGGGCAATAGGCGAGCGACGAGCAGGGGACTAGCGCTCGGAGGCCTAGTTGGTGGTCTAGGCAAGGTTTTTTTTTTTGTATTATAATCAGTGTTCTAAAAATCGGCCTAAGCGCTAGAAGGTAGAAAAACGCCCAGATTAATGGCTGGGCGGGTTCTGGGCGGCCTAGGGGGTTTGGGTTTTTTTTTTTAATATGGCTGATTGTTTTCTTATTTTATTTTTCTTTCCTCTTTTTTAGAAATAAACAATTTAATTATTTTTTATTCAGTGTATGTCTAAATGTAGCAAAGAATGATTACTTAATGGAATTCTCAAAGGATCTGCCGGTACCAATTTTAGTAATTTAGATTTTATCAAACATGACTGAGGTTATTCATGCAATTTGAAGAAAAATAAAAGAGTAGGTTTGGATATTTGTCCACAACTTCAACTTTGTATAAAGTACCCATCATGACCAACTTCAGTATTTGAGTTTTAATAAATTTTGTTCATGATCGTTAATTTTTCATGTTTTTAAATTTTGCATAAGTATCTTGGCATTAAATTGGATGTAATTGTTAAGGTATTATGCTTAACTTTTGAAAATTATTAAAGTTATAATACAAAACTTAAGACCGCCTAGGTGCCGCCTAGGCCCCTGGGCGCTAGGCACCTGCTCGCCGCCCGCCCACCGCCTAGCACTTTTTAGAACACTGATTATAATTTACAAAAGTTAAGCATAATAGTATATAAATTACTTCCAATTCAATGCTAAGATAAATATGCAAAATGTATAAACATGAAAAAATTAAGCATAATAGCATATAAATTAATAACACAAACTCAAGGCCCAGTGATTGAGAGTTGAGAAAGAGAGAGAGAATATCACAAATTTGAGAGGAGGCTGAGAGCGCAAGGTTGAGGAAGAGAGAGTATGTGTTGCACGAGTTTGTCGGTCTACCTAGAATTAAATTTTTATTTTTTTCAAACTAAAAATAAAAAAATTCAAAAACCAACCTAAGCCTAGTCGCTGCGCAGGCTGCCCAGACCCTCCCAATCACCGCCTAGGCCCGTGGCCGATTATTTTCTCCGACTACCCATTAGTTAGGGCACTAGCCGATTAGCGCCTAGGCCGATTTTCAGAATACAATATATATACTAGCTTTCGAACGCGTGCTTTGCACGTGCCAGTGTGTTTTAATTCCTTGGAGAAATATGTTATAAAAATCACTTAAACATAATTAATAATTTTAGTTCAGCGTTTTACAATTGGGTCGACAAACATTGGCATGCGCATTTCAACAAACTACTTATTTTAAATTACATATAGTACTCCTACAAAAAAAAAGTTTATTATAACTTATTGGAAGAGAAAAACAAAAGTTAATATTAGGATATTGGTATTGCTTAGACGAATGCAGCCATGACACTCTTTTCTTGCAATAATATCAGGCTTAACAAATCAGAAACTTCACATCCTGTACTAATAGTTTAGGCCTCTTAGATGAGAAAGAAATCATATTTCTTTCCTAGGAGTTTGTATACATTCTTTTACTAGTAACTATTCTCCTGCTAGAAGAAACTAAATGGGTTAATTCTCATGCAACACCCCACCAAACGATACAGCGAAATCGTATAGCTCAGTTGGTTACTGGTTTTGTTCCGCACTACATTTGAAATATATTTTGAAGAATGATTTACTTTCCCTTAGTCACTCCTGCATACAATACATTCATCAACCTTAATTTCTTACATTAATATGCAACATAGATAGTGGTAAAAACTGTTGAAAAACTAATTACAGACTTTGGGCCGTGGTAGAGGATTTGGAAGAGGTGGTAATCCTCTTTTTCGCCCTCCTTGGGAGAACACAACTGCAGTGGAGATAATTTTGTTGATAACGATCAGTTGGCTCGGTTGATAGCAGTGATGGAATTAAGGGATGATACAGGATTGAAGTTAGAAGTGCCTTCTTATGATGGAGTGGAGCTTGGCGATGTTTTTATGGATTGGTCCATGAAGATTGACTGTATTCTTGATATTAAAAACATGCATGGAATGAAAGCAATACAGTTGGTGGCTAACAAGTCAAAGGGCATTGCCAATCTTTGGTGGCAGGAAGAATGTGCACGTTGAATAGTTACGCGTTTACCTCCTGTAAAAATTGGGATGACATACGCGAGTTGATGCATGCTGCTTGTGTTCCTTTGAATTATGAAGATCTCTTTGGGCACTTGATGGGAGTTACACAGAATGGGTACACAATTACTGACTATGCTACAAAACTCTGAACTTTGTATAAGCGGACCAAGCCCCAAGAATGAAGAACCACAACAACAAACCCCTTTCTGTTTCTACCATGGTTTGGATGTGAGGCTCAGGTCTGTCTTAGCATTGGAGGAATTTGATACATTTTTTTACGACTAAGAACATGACTAAATGGCCTGAAACAAAACTGCAATTATAGGACCTTTCCGAGAATAAATCTTTGGCGACTCTACCATGCACGTCCACTACTTACCAACTGAGGCCTACTACTGATGGTCCTCTTAAGTACTTTGGATGTGGTCAACCTGGCCATGTTCGGAGCAATTGTCCAAACATAAAGTTCGTGTTGTTGACTGATGAGATTGTTAAACAAGAATGTACGGTATATGTAGCTCCAGTTGATGGTAACGGCGAACTTATCTACTTGGTGGCAGAAGGCACGGAGTGCACCCTTGAAGCTTGTGGATAAACTTCTTCAACTCGGGCAGGTTGATGTAAGTGGATTGTATTGTGTTAGTTTAGTAATTGTAATTGGGCTTATTGAGTAAAGCCCATAACAGTTAGGGCATTATTAGCCAGTTAGGGTTGGCTTAGTTAGCTTGACAAAGAAGTTAAGGAGATTATAAATGAGGCAAAGCATTGATTATTGTATATATATATATCTTTGATTTAGATCAATTTAACAGGCAACATGAGAAAATATGAGAAAATAGTAGATTTCTTACTTGTACTATTGCAAATCCAACTGAAGCATAGCGAGTATATTGGAGAATTTTCTTTCTTCCAGCTTCACCTTCTCTTTTCTGAAGTTCTTGCAACTTAGGATATATCTGTGTAAGAAGCTGAAACACGATTGATGCATTGATAAAGGGAACAATACCAAGGGAGCATATCCCAAGTCGACCAATGCCTCCACCAGAAAATGTATCCAAAGTGCTTAGGATGCTGTTCTGATCCAAATTACCGGTAAAAGCCTCTCGATTAACCCCACCTAAAGGAATATATACTCCAAGTCGAGATAGCGCAAGATAACCTAAAAGCATAAGAAACTTTCCAGGTAATGGGCCTTTGAAGAAATCACCAAAATCGATAGAGCTATCTTCAATTGCAGCTGTCAATATCAACGCAACTTAGTTCCAACAAAGGTCCAAACACCACTTACTAGCAACAAGAAGATCATCAGACTGCGATTGAATACATACCTGCCAATCCCCGAGTCGAAGAGACTTTATCTTTTCTAGTACTTGATGTGCTCTCCAATTTTTGGGAAAACAAGTCTACCAAACTTTCCCAAGCATTGCTAATGGTTGAAGTTGTATCTGAAGTGATACCTAAGGGATCATAAGCCGTGCCATCACATCTGACATGGTACTCCAATTAGCAAAACAATCAAGTAAAACTTTTCAAAAGTTTGGGGAGTTGTTCAAGGATTTGGAAGTGTTATACACACTTATATGAAAAACAATAAGAGTGAAAGTTACCATGCTTGCTAGGTGATTGCCTGACTTTCATAATGATCAAACAAGTATAATGTAACAACCTTGATTGAATAGTAGACTATGTCAATTTCCAAAGGAAAGAAGATAAATAACATGAAGTTTAGCTCGTTAGTTCGTTATACGAATATCTGATCTCTTTGAATAAGGAACCCGTATCTACTGCTACCCTCTATAGCATGAATATTACACAGATTCCAAAGGACAACGACACTCCTCGGACACTTGGTCAATGTGTTCAGAATGTTGACCGGGTTGGACATTGTTTATTTGAAAGCTTTTGTTTAGATTTCAATAGTAGGTGTACATAAACAAAATACACCCACGTGTTATGATAGGAATTAGAGTACATACTCTTTTATTAACTCTTTGAAGAGAAACAAGATGACACCACAAAGTGGTGAAGACTTAGTATATGAGCATTTAAATATTCGCATTCTATCAAGGAAAATCCATTAATACCTTTAAGGTGAGATTATGATGTGTGATATTGAAGGTTCTGCATTTAAAAATTTAGAAAAGGTGCAGGAATACTTGAAGTTGTGAATCTTTCTTTTGGTGAATTGTATATGAAAATTTGTCATTCACTGATGGTGATGACGACATAATACATAAAGATGAATTATTTGAAATTTGAATACGAGCATTATTGCGGTAATTATTTGATATTGTTTATGATCTGTGATTCTCACATGCAGTTAACAAAAGAAATGTTAATGTCGAAATGTTAAGATTTCAACTTGTGACATGAGTTATAAATTTGAGTTACGTTAATTATTTGAATGTTATGTACTTAAACCTTTATTTTAATATGGTTTAGAATAATTGTTCATTTTGCTTAAGGTCTCACATGTATCAAATAATTTTATAATATATAAGAAATTATATATTATTATATTAATCCCGTGTCCCTGTCCTACTTTTTTTAGATTCATTGTGTTGCAGTTCCCTCTCCGTGTCTGTGTCCGCCTTCGTGCTTCCTAGCTACTACTTGATTTAGGTTTGGCGACAATAATAAAAATGGTTGTCACAACAAAATTTATCTCAAATGTCTTGTCTAGCTGAGCTAAACAAAATCATGTTCTTCCATTCAATTTATCAAATGCTAACTTAAGATGACTCGAACGATCGAAATTGCAGTCCTGTCTAGTTTAGTTTTTTTTTTACCTAAGCTCGTGAAATAGATGCTCAAGATTAGTGTTAGTGAATCGTATAGTAAATCGGAAGGTATAAGATTTCGATTTAATCGTAAATCGTAAGATTCACAATAAATATATATTTAAATTAATAAATATCCATACTTATTTCGAGGGTTTTAGTTGTTATTTTATTTTTTTATACAAACTTGAAGGTTGAAGGCTTTTTACATTTTTTAAATTAATAAATATGAAATTGAGTATCAATAAATGAAATTCCATGAGTACTTCCTTCCATCGGGCCAGCAATCACAAAATGCTTATTTTGGCCCAAAATCTTTTAACACATCCAAGTCCAAAGTCTTTATACATTCAAATGGACACAAAACAAGAGATATTGCATGCTTTAATTTTGCACAGATAAAGAGGTGGATGGATAGCTCAGAGAGAAAACCAAGAAAGTAAGTCAATGGGATTTGTTTTCTCAAGAATGTTGTTTGTTTTCTCAAAGCATCAAGACTCATAAACAACAATCTCCTCTTCTTCTTCTTCGACACTGAAACGAGTGCACGGATCAACTGTCGACTGCACAGATCGACACAACTTCTTCTTTTTCTTTTTGTTAAGGTTCTTCTTCTTCATCAACAAGTTGCAACACAGACAGAAACAAAAACAAATTAGGTTTTGGGTTTTTTGGGTTTTGTTTTTTATTCTCAACCATAAGTCGCACCCACCTTTCCTTCAATCGCATGCGATTTTTAACGATTTGGGTAAGATGCGATTTAAAAATAGGTTTAAATCGTTTGTTGTCCGATTCGATTCAAATCGCGATTTTTCAACGATTTGAACAACATTGCTCGAGACCACTATCCACATCCTTTTTAGTCTTCCTTATATTGTTCTACAACATCAGCCTCTAAATACTTCCCTCCTAGCTCACCTCAAGGATTTTGGCTCGTGCAATTCACCAAAAATTTTGATATCGTCGAGCCTAGCTATTTCGTAAATGGCGAACTGTCATGGGTGAGTAAGGTGTTCTTAACTTATTATAGGACCTGGTTTTTAACATACTAGAATATGGTCCCAATGATGATTTTGAGCTTAAAAGTAAATTAGGTTTGAAACTTCTCATTTCTCTGGAAATTTCAAATTTTGATAAGAACCCACAACACAATTATCACTAACCAGTTCAACACCTCTTGTTCATAGTACAATATGCAATCCAGGTAGATCAGAGGTTCATATAGATTCTTATAAACCATATTATGCAAAAAAATTCAAATACCCAGACAAGGAAAATGATAAATAACAATACCCATTTAGAAGAAATTTACAAATACCCATTATGGAGATTGAATGGAAAACGCAATTGGAGAGAGAATCAAGTGTAAAAATGGTACCTTTCGTTGAAAGGGAGACCAAGCTTCAAAGTGGGATTATTGGGGTTCCTTGAGACATTTAAAGTAGCTCTGCAAATAGATAACCTTCGTGGGTTCTGTGCTGATGTGCGAGGGAGAGTGAAGAATATGGGTGAAGGAGAAGCTCCTTTGATTGTTAATAACATCATCCACTGCTTCCCTTCTCTCTGCTTCTCTTCTTCTGAAACTCTTGTGTTTATTCAAGAGATAAGAGTTGCAATTGGTGATTTCCGGGTTTGGGCCACACCCACTAGACCCAATTAACACGATCTAGCCTTAATAAGGCCCATTAAGGGGTGACAGGGTCATGACCGCCGTCCTCCAAAAACCTTGTTTTTATGTTCTTGTTGCAAGTACGCAAGGAATGTGATTTCTCGAAAAATGTCGAAATATTTCTTTTGAGTTATCAAAATTTGAAATATTCAATTTTTTCATTAGACCAATCTCAATTTCCCTACATTTTTATTCGTTTTAACTTTAGTTTAGTATTAAAAAAAATTATATAAGTGGTTCTGATGCAATATATTGTTTGTATGACATTATGCGTGTTGTAGTACTCTTTATGCAGTATATAAGAGTTTAAAATGTTTAAATTATATTAATAACTTCAAAACTAGAACCGAAATTTTTACGTTTTTTCTATACAAAACGAAATATTTCTTAAAATTAACTTACCGAATTACCTCGAAAAATGAAATCACTGTTCTTGATTATAAGTGCTTGTTTGAGTTAGGCGTCTAACCACTTATTAACAGAAAACGCCTAACAACTGTTAAATGTTTTAAAGAAGTTCAAACATTGGTCTCAAAATTAATAACGCACTTTTAACTTTAGTCCCAGTTGATATTTTAACTAATTACCAAATTTGATCATGGAATGAGACCATCGAGAACAAAATTGCTTGGTTAAAAGGAAAAAAAAATGAAAATGCTAGAAAATCAAGTTTTTGCAACCAGGGTGATGTGGTGTGGTCTTGAAAGATTTTAAGGGTGTTTTTAAAGGGTAAGCAGGATTTTATTATATCTCAAAATCAGATACAATCCCATAAAGAATAAAATATGATAATTGATAAACACCAAAGACCAAACCAAAGGCTTATTTCTTGTTTACAATTAGAGGAATAAACATTGTAGTTCCATGGAAGAACATAAAGAGTCGCTTAGAACATGAATCACAGTTTACATGCAAGGGTGGAAAGGCGCACGTCCCTAAAAGTTGAGGAAGGTTACAATTGATACCATAGCAACACTTCACCTTAGTACACTTGTTATGATCTCCGGTTGCAGGGCAACAATCACATTCACCACATAGCCTGAATGGTGCATATTTTGATTCTTGAAGCAGGTGCGGGACCATTCCTGAGGCTTAGGTGGAGATGGTATCTCTAAAACTAGATAAAAGGTCAAAGGTGTACCAGCTGAATTAATAGATGTGTGGCAGATAAAATCATACGTCAAGGATTCAAACCCAACCGGTGGCATGGGGAGGGGAGGGTTGAGGTTAAAAAAAAAATTGGCTTGTCAATTAGAATTGATTTCTCTGGAATTGATTCTTCTGTAATTGGCTTAAGTGGAGATGGTACCCATGGAACTGGATAGAAGGAAAATGGTTTTCCTGGAATTGTTCTCCTTGGTGTCCGTGGAATTGGTTCAATTGGTTCCCTTGGCTTGTCAATTGGAATTAATTTCTCTGAAATTGGTTCCGTGGGGATCAGTGGAGGCATTCACTTGCTTAAATTTGATTATGCAAGTAATACCAATGAAATCTCATAAGAACATGGACCTAAAAAAATTAACGCTTTGGAAACGGTTATGATTAAGGTTGCCCTCAACTCTATCCCAGTTTACACAATGCACACTTACCTTCTTCCTTCGGGCGTTTCACATCAAATTGATGCCCTTTCCCGCAACTTTTGGTGGAATGGTCAGGAAGATGGCAAAGCAAAACATTTGTGCACTTGGGACAAAATCTCCAGACCCCCGTCACCTTGGCGATCTTAATATTTTTACCTCAAGAAACAAAATATGGCCCTCCTCGTGAAGAATGTTTGGAATGCTCTATCCTCCCAATTTCATAAGGGCTTTACTGCTTAAAAGCATTTATCATCATTCCAAAACAATCTTCCAACTTTCAAAGGCCCCAACTCAGGCCTCCACTTGCTCAAATTTGATTCTGCAAGTAATACTAACGTAATCTCATAAGAACATGGACCTCAAAAAATTAACGCTTTTGAAACGGTTATGATTAAGGTTGCCCTCAACTCTATCCCTGTTTACACAATGCACACTTACCTTCTTCCTTCGGGCGTTTCACATCAAATTGATGCCCTTTCCCGCAACTTTTGGTGGAATGGTCAGGAAGATGGCAAAGCAAAACATTTGTGCACTTGGGACAAAATCTCCAGACCCCCGTCACCTTGGCGGTCTTAATATTTCTACCTCAAGAAACAAAATCTGGCCCTCCTCGCGAAGAATGTTTGGAATGCTCTATCCTCCCAATTTCATAAGGGCTTTACTGCTTAAAAGCATTTATCATCATTCCAAAACAATCTTCCAACTTTCAAAGGCCCCAACTCAGGCCTCCACTTGCTCAAATTTGATTCTGCAAGTAATACCAACGTAATCTCATAAGAACATGGACCTAAAAAAATTAACACTTTCGAAACGATTATGATTAAGGTTGTGCTCAACTCTATCCTAGTTTACACAATGCACACTTACCTTTTTCCTTCAAGCCTTTCACATCAAATTGATGCCATTTCCCGCAACTTTTGGTGAAATGGTCGGGAGGATGGCAAAGCAAAACATTTGTGCACTTGGGACAAAATCTCCAGACCCCCGTCACCTTGGCGGTCTTAATATTTCTACCTCAAGAAACAAAATCTAGCCCTCCTCCCGAATAATGTTTGGAATGCTCTATCCTCCCAATTTCATAAGGGCTTTACTTCTTAAAAGCATTTATCATCATTCCAAAACAATCTTCCAACTTTCAAAGGCCCCAACTCAGGCCTCCACTTGCTCAAATTTGATTCTGCAAGTAATACCAACGTAATCTCATAAGAACATGGACCTCAAAAAATTAACACTTTCGAAACGATTATGATTAAGGTTGTGCTCAACTCTATGCTAGTTTACACAATGCACACTTACCTTTTTCCTTCAAGCCTTTCACATCAAATTGATGCCTTTTCCCGCAACTTTTGGTGGAATGGTCGGGAGTATGGCAAAGCAAAACATTTGTGCACTTGGGACAAGATCTCCCGACCCCGTCACTTTGGCGGTCTTAATATTTCTACCTCAAGATACAAAATCTGGCCCTCCTCGCAAAAAAATGTTTGGAATGTTCTATCCTCTCCCAATTCCATAAAGGTTTTACTGCTTGTAAGCATTTATCATCATTCCAAAACAATCTTCCAACTTTCAAAGGCCCCAGCACAGGCCTCATTTGCCTGGGGAGGCACTCTCAAGGCCCTCTGGCTCATGAAACCATTCCTTCACTGGCAAGTGCTCTCGAGGGATCAGATCGAACTTTGGCATGATGCTTGGATTAAACCTGAGCTTCTTTTCACAGACTGTGTTTTGAATCCTCTTGCATCGGACCCGCCAACGAGTATTTCGACCCTTTGGATTAGCTCATCCCCATCACAACTATCCTGGAATACTCCTCTCCTCAACACCTTTCTACAATCTTCTCTCCAGTTGGACACAGATTCAATAATCGTTAAATTTGATGCATGCTTCTTTGCACATTCCCAGCAAGGTGTTATTGGAGTGATTGCTATGGATTTGTCAAGTAAAGTTCTTGCTACGGTGGCCAGTCCGATTCGGAGGAAAATCATGGACAGTACTATGGCTGAGTTATTTGCAGGAGAAGCAGCCATGTCACTGGTTCAAGCTCAAAGGTGGAAAACATGTCTTATCTTTGTTTTAGATTGGGCTTGGAAACCTTTATTTTGTAATATTTTTCACCTCATTTCTTTGAATACTAACTGGCATTGTATGTTCATTAGTAGGAGCCTCAATACCGAGGCCCATGCTTTGGCGATGATAGCAGGTACCAAACCATGTAATTCTAGTTCTAGTTAATATAATGCATAATGCTTTATCAAATTTTTTTTTTTTAAGTTTTTAACCCTTAACCCTCCCCACCCCATGCCGTCGGCCGGGTTCAAACCCGTGACGTGTGATACCATCCGCCACACCTCTAGTACAAACTTGAAGAAGAAAACTTGGCATGGGTAATGAAGAGTAACAGTAGCAGCAGTGTGAAGGATTGTTGGATGAAATTTTCTTCCATAGTGTTTCAAGTTTTCACTACAACACAAGTGCTTATTAATAGCACAAGCCCATAGCGTTTTTTAGACTTGTGCTATCAAAAACACTTTTAATTTCGTTGAATGTTAGACATAGCGTTTTTAATTCGTTACCCCTTTAAAATTCTAAGGAAAACAGTGAGCGGGAGTGTGAAATTTATTTCGCGCGTTTTTGACCCATGCTTTCGTCTCCTCTCAAACGCAACTCTCCCTCACACAACGCAGTTCGATCTCCCTCACAAACGCAACTCTCCCACCTCGCCTCTCCTCTCACCGTCACCTCGCCTCGCCTGATCTCTCTCACTCTTCTCTCGCCATCACCTCTCCTCTTACCGTCACCTGATCTCTCTCACTCTCTGTCGCTTCGCCTCCACTTCACTCTGCCTCTGCTACTCACTATTTCATCTTCTTCATCTTGCACAAATTAGGGTTTCTGATTAAAGAATCTATGTATACTTCCATCCCAGATTGAAGCTCTCTATAAGTTGGATTCATTCATTGCATTTCATTTTTGAGTTTGTTGAATAATTTATTTATATGTTGATTTTTGGGTCTCTTTAAATACTGAGAAAGTGTTTGTATATTCAGAGACAGAGAGAGAGCAAATAGAGTTTAGCGTCTCTCCATCAGCGAAGAAATACCAAGTTTCTCTCCAGCGGTTTTCGAGTCATATAGAGGCAATTTTGAGGTATGAATGTTGATTTAGTCTTCTGTTCTAATGGATTTTAGTATCAAATTGGTGGTTGTTTGTGTTTGATGTCATTTGTGAGATTGGTGGTTGTTTGGTTCCCATCTAGTTTGCTTTGTTCTGATCTGTGATTGTTTTAGTCCCTTCTCTGTTTTTTTTTGTTTAGATAAACATCATTTTTTGTGTTTTAAGTTTTTCTGATTTTGCTTTTAGGGATTTTTGCTTTTGATGATGAGTTTATGCCTTTTATTGGTGTTGATGGAGGAGTAGTCAGGATGAGTTTTTTTAAACTAAATTTACGTGGCTTAATATCTCAGAATAAAATTATTTATTTTTCAAATGTTTGCTTTCTTTTTTCCAGAAAATTCATATAGATATGAAGCTTGTATAATACGAAATGATAGCCCTGGAGGCGATGCTCTTGCTTCTGATTTATAAGTGATGTTGTATTATAGCTGAATTATTTACTTGGTGTTGAAATTACATTTTCTTAAGCTTTTCCTGATTAATTAGATGAATAACTAGTGACCAATTTTTATTTTTTATTGGTAAGCGGGCAGGGGTTTGAAGGAACCCCAAACCTTCATATTAATAAAAAATGATGAATCAAATACAATCACTCATTCGTTCGTTCAATACATCACAATAGAAATGGAAATTTCTTCAAATCCAACTAGTGGCCAATCTATCCCATCCCTTTTCCTCATTGAAGAAAAGAAACAAGGCTATTACCCAAAATGGCTTATGGGATCTTTAGATGTTTCCACACGTGCATGAATACCTACTATACGTGGATTTGAAGATAAGTATAATGGAAGCATAGATAGAGGAGTTCATTATAGGTATTAAAATCATATTGTGGGTATGGGAGTGCATTTGGGGTCCTAAGAGACTTTTCGTACTTTTGTGCTCAATTCAATTGGGATGACATAGTAAAACACTGTGACTAGTGAAGGGGGGGCATTACAAAGGGTGATGCACCTGCTGAACACTACAGGAGGTGCCATTGCAAAGCTTGTCATCTGACTGGCAAAGGTTCTATGTTGACAGAGCTTGCTAATAAAAGCTTGTCATAACTTCTGTTGGCAGAGTTATGTAGAAACCTATTTGAGACCACTAGGGTACCTTCTAATACTTCGCATAACATTAGAAAGCCTGAGAAACCCTCCCTTATGTCGCTTGAGCTATCAAGAAGATGATGAAAGGGAACAAACTTTTTGTGATTCACAACAATTATTTTTTTCCTTCGGCTCTGAGATTCAATCTCGCCTGTCGCTCTTGTCCTCTATGCCAGGCCATAATGCCAAGCACTCTATTTTTTTTTCCTTCGACTTGTACTGAATTTTGTGTTTTTTTTTTGCTTCAGATTGTAAGTTCATCTTTTCTCTGAATAATCTCAAATAACCAATTGGTTGACATGTTCAATTTATTGTTACTATTTGTTTTCCCGACCTTAATCACTTGATGATGGTTGACATTCTCTTTTGCATATTTTCCCTTTAGCGCAATTCTGAAGAGATAATTTCTTTGTATGTCTTTGTAACATATTGTCATTGAAAATACAGAAGTTGTGGGTTTTGAAGGATAAAGCTTTGGACTTAGTTTTGCAGTAGAGAGGAAGAAAATTAGTTCTGCAAACACTTCTTAAGGTTTGGATCAACTTCAACCTCATTTCCCTTTTGAATGTAATGTTTGAAACTAAATTTTTGAATTTGAACTTATGGTGTATGACCTGAAAATTTGCTAAATCACTGAAGTGTACCAGTATTCACTGTTGAGTCCTACTTGTTTCATCCCCTTTATTTGAAGGCAACATCACCAAAATAATTTAAGGAATACCTGGTCCTGACTTGGACATATTGTCTGTATGGTATTTCGTCGGTGCTTTGTATCCATTCAATATAATCACCACGACAACTGCTTAAGCTCATTGATTACAAATCTTAAGAAAAGGTTAAATGTTACACACCATCAATCATACCTATTATGGGTACGTCGGGTAGGACCACCAACTGTTGGAACATAGGTAGGCCAAGTCGGGACGTGGACTTTACATGGGTGGGTGAGACAACCCATGGGGGACCCAATTATATGTCTTCGTGATGACATAATCAAGTTTTTATGTTTGAGTGCTATGCACTCATTTAGACGTTTTCAGCTGCAGCTTGCTTGAATTAGTCGTGTTAGTTACTCACTTATTGTTATTTAATAAGTAATTATCTTTTCATCTTGAATGTCTTTCTTGAATTTCTCTTATTCGACCCAAGAATGAATGCAACACTCTAATATGGTTTTCTCTTTATGCTTAAACTTTATTGGAAGGTAATTCCATTGTTCATATCTTTATTTTTATATTTCAATGTGGAGATAATCTTCTGATATTGTTTTCTTTTTTCTTCTCATTGTTCGCAAGAACTCCTATATCATCTGATTTAGGCAGTCATTCAGTGTGGTCCATGTAAGAAATGTCATATGTACTCTCTGGCTTAACCCACATCATGTGTGAAATGAAGTTATTTGGAAATTTTATATTGTTTCGTTTGTCTAATGCTAGGGTTGTCAAAGACGAATATACTATTGACATTATTTGGACAGAAAAATAAGTAATAACCTAGAAAATAAAGAAGGAATGGTTCTTCTTTCGTGAAAAGTAAAATATAGAAACAATGACGTTTTCTTACATTTTTATATTGAGCAAATGGGTGCTTGCTAAGGAGTTAGTATGATGACAAATTAGCAAAATACCTAAAATTTTCATTTGTAATAGTCTTATCCTCAAGTGTGGTGGTATTTGAAACATATGAACTAACATATTGATGTCCGACCAAGAGACTGAGGCGCTTCAACAAGAACAAATTTACGATCCTCCAAGTAACAATATGGAACTTTTGAATAGTCTAAAACTGCTTGTAGTTCCTTGCCTTGGATGTTTTAGTACACATCCAAGCCAAGATATATTAAGGGTTGGCACTCTAATAATTGTTCATTTTACAATGTGTCTTTGATCTACTTTATTTTCCCACCAATAGATTTTTGCAAATTAGAAAGATAGACTCTTACCCCCTTTGAATGTATTACTCCCAGACAAAAAGAGATAGTATGATTAACAAATTAGGTGGAGTTTGAGTTTTACCATGTTCAGACTCATTCCCAAGAGCATTGGAGCCAGTTTTGAGGATGGTTTATCACTGAAATGGCTTAATCTACTTTCCAGACGATTATACACTATACACTAGGTTAATGCTCTTGGCAATGGGATTTTTTAATTTATTTTCTTTGATTGTTATGCTGTTGTAATCCATTTTGAATTGCCATTTGTGTTTTCCATTGTGTTTTATGAGTGTGGTCTATTCAACTATTGAAAGCAATAGGCCTTCAACATAACCTACAAGGGAGCGTCACCCTGGACACCAATGCTTAAATTAATATAGAAAAAATAGAGATATTTCTTTATCATTCTTTTTAATCTAGATGCTCATTAGTTTCAACCTAACCTTAGTTTCAACTATCCCTACTATATGTAATTTCTGCTTAGTAACAAACTCCTTGACTTCCTGCTGCTTGAGGGAGTCGTTAAGACCTCTAATGTTCCAACAACCGAACTTAATCATTGACCACATTTGGGTTAGAGAGCTGCTTGACTCTCATGGCACTTACTTCTGTGTTCATGGATGCTTGGTCAGCTACGTTCTTATTCTCACAATTTAACACATTAGTATTACCTAACTGATGTTTGGTCCGCAAATCTTCTTGTTCATTCCTTTTTTTCTTTGGAGTGTGGTATATCCATGTACTTCTTGTTCGCTTTCCGACATCTCCTTGTATATATAGGCAATTCCCAAGGATTACTAGATTCGGATGACAAACAAAACAATTCAATATTTCCCAAGGGAGATATTGAATTTGCTCAAGCAGTTATTGCAGCTCTCAACATTTTCAAAAGAGCAATAGGTCTCACGGTTAAATATTAACAAGAGCAATCTCTTTGCTTCAGGAATGTGCTTTAGAGAAAAAAAAAATGATATATGATTGCCTTCAGTAGCTTTAGAGAAAAAAAAATGTCCTTGGTTTTCCTTTGGGAACTTTGCCAGTGAGATATTTGAGCCTTCCACTCATCTCTACTTCTTCCACTCATCTCTACCTGATTGAGATATATGATTGCCTTCAGTAGCATTGGAAAAAAAAGCGTAAACTCATGGAAAGGGTGTTTCTTATCCTACATGATAAAATTCAGTATATTTGCAAAAGACTTTTATGGAGCAATACAGGTGACAATAAGAAACAAGCGATGGTGGGTTGGAATCAAATTTGCAAACCATTCAAGGAAGGAGGGCTTGCAAACAGAAATCTTAGAATTTGCAGTAAAGTTGCTAACCTGAGACATATTTGGAACCTATTTCACCATCCAGATAACTTATGGTCGACATGGGTTACTAAAAACCCTAGGAAAAAAGAATGTTGTTTTATGGAGCCACCCCAAAATTGCTTTTGGTGTTGGAGGAACATTTTTAAGAGATAGGACTGACACTAGCATGGCAAAAAATGTTAATTAGTAATGGAGCTGAGAGAACCAATTATTGGCACGATTTCTTTTTAATTAAACCTCCAGTGTTGAGGGGCAACTTTGGATACTAGACCTTTATTACTTCCCCCAAAAAAGAATGTATATAACGGAGGTACATTACGACTTTGGCATCCACTTGGTGTATTAAAAGACAGATTTTTGCAACACCTTACTTATAATTCCACCCTTGATAAAGAAGCCAAGGTCTCAACCATTATTGATAATGGACAGTGTCCCTCCGACAATTCAGCCTTATATATAGTGAAGATATAGTTGCTCGGTTGGAAGAGGTGGAAAATGAGGTGGGTTAACACCATGCGTTGGACAGTTGAATGCACCTGTAAATATACATTAAAAGCAAATTACAATGCTTTATATATGCCCTCAACTTCCATGCCTTGGTATAGTCTTATATGGTTAATCATAATTTTTTTTAACCTCCAGGATGGAGGCGCAACTATGGGATGTCAGACCTTTATTAATTGATCAAATGATTTTACACAAGTCGGGGGTACATTACGACTTTACCCGAAAGAAAGACAAAAACCTAGTATCTAGGCCTAAATCACCAAAAAACTAACAAAGAAATTCAAAGAAATCCTTCAAGAACCTTAGGAAAAAAAAACCAAGACCTTAGGCCTAATTCACCAAAGACATTAGGCCTAATTCACCAAAGGCCTTAGGCATCAAGAAACTACTCAAATAGACTACATGCTACTCAGCAGGAACCTACTTCACCAAAGCTAGACCTTATTCACCAAGTGAATACATTCCCAAAACATACTCTGCCCAAGTCTTGCAAAACTCTTCCAAGCATCAAACATTGTCAAAAATAACATATAACAAGACTGAAATAGAACCTGCAACCTGCCTGAGTTACCTGTGCCACAACCAGCAGAAATAGAACCTGCTCCAAATCCCCTCCAGCTCCCAACACGAGACAGCAGCAAGGTGCACGAACTGCAGTTGAGCATGCAACGTCCCCGTCCCCTGCAGTTGAATTCTACTCTGTCAGATGAAACAGAGCTGGAACAACCTGTATACCATCCCCTGCATATTGCAGAACCAAAACTATCTGCATACATAGCCCTGCAACCACCACTACAACACAAATGCTTATTAATAGCACATGCACATAGTGTTTTTTAGACTTGTGCTATCAAAAACCTAGTTTAATTTCGTTACCCTTTTAAAACGCTAAGGAAAACAGTGAGCGGGATGAGCTGGAGAGCGATATTTATTTATTTAGGCTCTGGAGCCTATTTTTGTACCTCATTAATTTATTTATGCAAACATACATACCATATTAACACTCTGAATCAAAACAAACAACAAAACATGAAAATGGCCATATTAACACTCTACAAGTGATCCTTTAAGAAAAAAAATGCACACGCACACACAGTCAGCAAGTGATCAGTAGGAGATAGGTGTAAATTTTTTTAGGTCAATTATATATGCATGGAAATGATATTGCAAAGGGAATACTATTCAAAAGCTATGTAAATTGTGTTATTTGAGTAATACAATTATTTTATTCTTTGAAAGATGGTGTTTTGATTCATTTTCTTGGTTGATCTAGTTATAGTTTTTAGGTCACTGTCATGTATGCAAGGAAATGATGCCATAGCGGGTATCATTCAAAAGTTTCTAACATATATTATGATTGCATTATAATTACGATTTCTTTGAAAAGATGGCATTCACTACTACACAACAATTTCTCATTAATAGCATATGACAATAACATTTTTTCACTTAGTGCTATGAAAAAGCCAAAATTTGTCCAATTTGTACCCCTTCATTACATTTATGCTGTAGCATTGTCTGAATTTATTTTTTGTCTTTACGTTTAACATTTATGCTACCAGTTTGTAATGCTTTCAGAATGGATATGAATATCTATTTAGTATGAAATTGGACTTGCCTTCAAGTACTGCTTATATATATATATATATATATATGAAACTTTCAATTACCCCATGAAGATTTAAGTAGTTATTTGTTTGAATTTTAGAATTTGTTGGGCTGAGTACTACAAGAATATATGATGCTGGATAAAGTTTGGGTGGGTCTTCACAGGTATAAAATTAGTTGTGCGTAGTTAGATATTTATTATAGAATTAGAAATGTCAGAGGTCTTAGAGCAATAGATTTTTCTTGTCTTTCTTGTCATAGAGTTGATACTGAGTACGAGAAATGAGCATGGAATTTTGTGAAAATGGTTACAAACAACTTGGGAAATCCTAAAATGATCTTATGCCCTTGCATAGATTGTCGCAATGTAGAGCATCAGTGTGGCAGTACTGTTGTTGAACATTTGGTTACAAGGGGAATGGATGCGAAGTACAAACAAAGTAAAGATTGGTATGAGCATGGGGAGCAGATAATTATTGATGACAACTTTCCTGAAAAAATGTGGAACGACGAGACATATAACTTATATAGAGTTGCCCACTTTTTGATGAAGAATATATGAAGCCTACTCAGTTGGTTAACGAAGACTACATTGAGCCTACTAAATACATACATGCTGATGATTTTATAGCAAAACTAAAAGATGCAGAAACCCCTTTGTACCCGAACTGTTCAAATTATAACAAGCTATCAGCCATTGTAGCTTTATATCGACTTAAAACTCAAAGTGGATGGTCTGATAAAAGTTTTAGTGAGCTTCTTGAGACATTGGCAGGCATGCTTCCACAGGACAATGTACTTTTGAAGTCGTTTTACTCGGTTAAAAAGTTTCTCAAGTCATTTGAGATTGGTTATGAAAAGATTGATGCTTGTGAGAATGATTGCAGTCTATTTAGAAAAGAGTACAAGGACTTGGACAATTGTCCTAAATGTGGTGCTTCAAGATGGAAGAAAAATAAGAGGACCAAAGAGATTAGAAAATGTATTCCAGTTAAAGTTTTGATGTACTTTCCTATAATTTCAAGATTCAAAAGGATGTTTAGGTCTGAAAAAATGGCTGCAGATTTAAGGTGCCATTTCAATAATAAAAGCAAAGATGGAAAAATGTGGCACCCTGTTGATTCCGTAACATGAGAATTGGTTAATGATAAATGGGAATCATTTGCAGTTGATCCACGCAATCTCAGACTTGGTCTTTCTACTGATGGTTTTAATCCTTTTTACATGCTAAGCTCTAAATACAGTTGTTGGCCAGTGATGCTAGTTAACTACAATTTGCCTCCTGCGTTGTGCATGAAGAAAGAGAATATCATGTTAACGCTACTGATTCCGGGTCCAAAGCAACCTGGAAATGACATAGACATCTACTTGCAGCCACTTATAGAAGACTTGCAACATTTGTGGCACAATGGAGTGGAGGCCTATGATGCGTTTGGTGGAAATATTTTTAATCTCAGAGCACTTATGCTATGGACCATAAGTGATTTTCCAGCATATGGAAACTACACTGGATGTTGTACAAAAGGTAAAAAGGAATGTCCTCTTTGTGGCAAAAATACGCACTATAGATGGTTAACGCACAGTAAGAAATTTGCATACATGGGTCATAGAAAATTTCTGTCACTTACACATGAATATCGAGGAAAGAAGGTTTGGTTTGATAACAATGTGGAACATGGAAGGAAGCCTAGAATTTTGTCTGGTCGGAACATTTCTATTGCTCTTAAGAATTTTCCAAATGATTTTGGAAAATTTCATAACAAAAAAAGAAAAAGAAATGATAATGCTAAAGATGTTGATGCTGATGATAATGGTGATGACGATGTTGATGGCAATGCCGATGATGATGATCATGATGAGCTATCAAGGTGGAAGAAAAGGTCAATCTTTTTCGATTTACCATATTGGGAGGTTAGTTTTTATGTCTTTAATCGCTTAGTTTTTTTTATATTCAGTAATGGTCTAAAAAAATAAGTATTAATGGTTACGTTCATGTTTTTGTAGGAACTTCCATTACGTCATAATTTAGACGTAATGCATGTCGAAAAAATGTTTGGGAAAGCATTATAGGCACAATGTTGCACTGTGGAAAGTCAAAAGATGGGGTTAATGCTCGTAAGGACTTACATGATATGCAAATACGGAAGGACCTACATCACAACCTCATGGAAGCAAAACATACCTTCCACCTGTTCCATGGACATTTTCAAGGTTTGAAAAGAAGAAATTTTGCAAGAGATTATATGACTTCAAGGGAGCTGATGGCTATTGTTCAAACATTGGGAGGTGTGTATCTTGTGAGGAATGCAAGGTCATTGGCCTGAAGTCCCATGATTATCATGTTCCAATGCAACAGTTGTTGTTGGTTGCTTTACGAGGATTACTTCCAAAAGGGCCTAGAAATGCAGTACTTCGGTTATGTGCATTCTTCAATAGGTTGTGTCAGCGTGTTATAGATAGAGAAAAAATAGAAATATTGGAGGAAGACGACATTGAAACTGTGTGCATGCTTGAAAGGTTTTTTCCACCTTCTTTTTTTGATATTATGGTACGCTTAACGGTTCATCTAGGAAGAGAAGCTAGATTATGTTGACCTGTTCATTTTTGTTGGATGTATCCCTTTGAGAGGTAAGGAATCATTCATTTTTTTTTAGTCTGAATAGTTCTGTTTGAAGCATAATATGTTGAATAACTTATAAGTTATTTATGTACAGATATATGAAAACACTAAAAGATTACGTTAGGAACCCTGCACGACCAGAGGGGTGTATCGCTGAATCATATCTTGCAGAAGAGTGCATAAGTTTTTGTAGCGAATTTTTGAAAAAAAACAACACAAGTGGAGGAAAAAGAAGTTCGCAATAATGATTTTGCAAATGAAGTTATTCTAGAAAGCCGTCCAATTTGTAGAGCCACATCGATCACACTAAGCGATAGAGAAAAAAAACTTGCACATCAAGTTGTGTTGATGAATACAGCGGTGGTGGATCCATATTTAGAGTAAGTAAAATGAAATTCACAGATGTTAGATCTCTATCGTTACACCATAACCATTTTACTTATTCAGTTTTCTCTCCTACTAGCATGCACTTGGAGGTTTTACAAGAATCAAACAAACGTCTTACACGCGATGCAACCTTACTTTGGAATAAACATACTGAAAAATTTGCAGAATGGATAAAAAATAAGGTTCGATTAAATCTTTCAGGCTTTTATTACCTCAGTTTGTGTTTAATTTTATAACTACTTACTTTGTATCTCTTCATTTAATTTCTGCACTTTAACAGATTCTTATTGATTCAAAAGCTTACTCGGACACATTGAAATGGATTGCATATGGTCCACGGAATAGTGCATTGTCTTTTTCTGGGTATATTATCAATGGGCAGCGTTTTCACACAAAAGATGTCGACCGGGAAACCCAAAACGGTGGGATTATTTATGAGGCAACCAGCATGTGTAGGGAAAGCGCAAAAGATACTGCACAAGTGCTTGATTGGGTTACTTACTATGGAGTATTGACGGATATAATATTACTAGACTATCTTGTATTCCACATTCCGATTTTTAGGTGTCATTTGGCAAACAAAGGTAATGGTATTAAAGTTGAAGATGGATTAACCCTCGTGAACCTCCATCAAAGTCAAGTATCATTTGCAAGAGATCCATATATTTTAACATCTCAAGCAAAACAAGTATTTTATTCAAGAGAATATGATTCTTCTAATTGGTATGTTGTAATGAAGGCACCACCAAGAGGTTTCCATGAGTTAGAGGCCGACGACGAAAGTGCAGAAGCTTCAATACCACTAGAAGTTGACATGGACATTGAGCAGTCTAGTGGTGAAGTTAGATATGTGACGGAGAATTGTGAGGGCATATTTGTGTAATATATGTTCTTAACCTTCATCTTTATTTAGCTTGTGTTTTGGCTGCTTTATCAAAAGTGTCTTTGTTTTTATATATTAGTTACACATATTTCATATGTTGTCTCTTTTTTTGTTTTCATTATATGATTAAGCTTATTAATGCATTACATATACTGAAATGATCAACTTTTTTTTTCTTAAACAGGTGAACAACAATGGTTGCTGAAGCCAAGAAGAACGGCATATCTCACAAAAGAAAACGTGCTTTGATACCCACAAAAACATCCAAGGTCTCTAAAGGAATGGATAAGAATGTATCAGAATGTCCAGAAGCATGTCAACAGACTTTGATCCAACAACATGAGAGTCATGAACCTAATCTCCAACATATACAACCATCAGCGACCAAAGAAGTGGTCGAAAAAGATGCACCAGAAGCACAAGAGTCAGTTGCAGGCTCGATAGGAGTTAAGAAAGCTAGGGGTCCAACCAAAATGATAGATATTGCTGTAAAGGCTGCAAGTCGAGTTCATGTTGAATTTACTGATAAAGGTGAACCATGTGGAGAGGGGTCAATTAGTTTGTCTTCTTTTTTAGGCCCAATTGTACGAGAGCACGTACCTGTAACATTATGCGATTGGAGGAAGCTTGGTAATGACATAAAAGTAATCTTGTGGAGGTCAATTCAGGTATTATGAACTCTTACAATTCAATGACATGTACATTTCAGTTTACACAAGTTGTGATAGAACTCTTACAGTAAAATTACCAGTATTGAGTTACTTAGTGATAATTTTATATAAACTCCAGGCAAGATTCGACTTGGATACAAAATGGCAAAAGGCTATCGTATTTAAATCGATGGGATGTATATGGAGGGCCTCAAAATCAAGGTTAGTCAGCCAAATACAAGAAGCAACTAATGAGGAAGAAAGACTTGAGCTTCAGCCTAAAAACATTCAAAGTAGAGCAGAGTGGATAAAGTTCATCAAGACAAAAACTAGTCCAGCATTTAAGGTATGTTTTAAAAATAGTTGTAATATTATAATATATGGTGAAACATTATAATTCAGTTAAAATCATGCTAACATAATACAATTTTAGGTTGTAAGTGATAAGTATAAAGCAATCAGGCGTAAGCAAATCCCACACACATGCAGTCGAAAAGGATTGGCTCGATTAGCAGAAGATATGGTGATACATATTTCATATTCATATACATTCTTATGTTGTTGTCAAAATAATTATTTAGGTCCAATTACTAATTTTTCAGAACCTGATATCAATTTCTTTTTCTTATAGAAAAAGAATAGTACCAAGCCATCTTCTGTTTCTAGGGTTAAAATATGGATTAAGTCGCGCACCAGAAAAGACAGTAAATCAGTAAATACAGGAGTTTCCGAAACCATTGTGAGTGAAATTTTATTTGTAATGTAGAATTATGTGTAATTTTGTATAGTTTCTGAAACCATACACTATACTATTATATGTGTTGAATTATATAGGAGAAACTAATCGAAGCTGAAAGTGATTCACCATCTAACTCGACAACAAATGTGACCGAAGATGCTCTTTCCAAAGTCTTAGGAAATGAAAAACCTGGAAGACTAAGAGGAATGGGAAGAGGAATGACCATCAGCAAATTGACATTCCTTCAAACTAAGGACAAACATGTGGCCAAGATGCAAGAACAACAAATTCTCATTCACGACAAGATCCAACATTTGGAGAAATTGGTGAACACATTATTGAAAAACAAGGCAAGTTTGATACATGTTGTGATCAGTGAATAAGTAAAATTCCAGCTTAGTCATTGAATTTTTTTTATTAACTATTTGTTGTGTTGTTAGATGGAGCAAAGTGGAGAAGAAGCCAAACCATCTGCAGTGGTACGACAATTAGTTTCAAAATTGTGGCATTAATCTTCAATCTAAACTTGCTTCAATTGTAATGTTTGTATTGATTAAAATTAATTGCAGAGTGTCAACACCAAGTCACTAGAAAAATACCAGTTGTTAGATTGGAGTGGAACAAAAGAAATCGTTGCTGAAGGACATTTGATATCAAGGGATCCTAATGCTCTTGTCAATAAAATTCCTATGGGTCCTAATGCAATTAAAGTCTGTGTTGATATCCCAACTAAACCAGATGTTTTCCTATGGATACCTACATCTAGTATGATTTGTATAGAACAAGCTCAAGGTAAATCGATAGCATGGTCTGCCGAGAGAGTTATTTTGCAACTTGATCTAGATTTTGTTCAACAAGATAATATTGACACACCTTTGGTAAGATAATTATTGATTGCTTTGGTATTTATATCATGTATTTGGTATTTATATCATCTGTTTTTTATGCATTCTTTCTTGATAGAGCAAGTACAACAATTGAACGAACAAGTGCCCATTGTTTGATTGGAATGGAAAAGATGAAATAGTGGCTGAAGGACGTTGGCACTCGAGTGATCCAAAAACGCTGATCAATGATATTCCTCTTGGACCTAATGCCATGATTGTTTGGGTAGATATTTCAAAAAATCATGAAGCATTTTTATGGAGGCCTACATCTAATATTACATGCATTAAAGATGTCGTTGGTTCTACTATAGCTTGGCCAACAGACAAAGTTGTTTTGGAAAAAGTACCTGAAAATCAGGAAGTCGAAAATGCATCATATCATTTGGTAAGTTAAATGTGATTGGCATACACTAATGCATAATTGAAGTAACTATATATATCTTCAGGAATCTATTAGTAAAGTGATTCCTCAGTTTAATGTATTTGTCTTGTTTTACTTGTTGTTAGAGTGTGAACATCGGCTCAAAGAAAAACTGCAAGTTGTTGGATGTTAGTGGTTCCGGACAAGTAGTTGCTGAAGGACGTTGGTTTTCAAGTGATCCAAATCAGGTTGTTCATCACATTCCCTTGGGTCCTAATGCTATTAAAGTTTGGGTAGATAGTCCAAAAGTTCATACTGCATCTCTTTGGAGGCCTACATCTGAGCTGGAATTTATTGAAGATGCCATTGGTACTACAGTAGCATGGCCAGCAGATAAAGTTGTTATGATTTAGAGTTTCAGTTAACATTGATCGAGACTTGTAATATATATTTGAATGCCTGAATGAATATCTCTCTTGGTCTTGAATTCCTGAATATATGCTTGAACTACTACCAATTTTGTAGATCCACTTGTATTCATGCATATGTACGTATGTTATAGGAATGTTAATGTTGTAATGTTGTTACCGTTGTTGTTAATGCTGCACATGTAATGTTGTTGTTACTGCTGTAATGCTATTGCGTAATGTTGTAATGTTGTTGTTGCGTAATGCTGTAATGTTGTAGAATACTGTTAAATGTTAGTTTATGTATTGCATAATAAGATGTTTCACTGCTTCAGATGTCAATTGATTTTGCATTTTAGGGAGTTGTATTCATCTAAATAGGTTTTTAGGGAGTTTTGAGAGAAAGATATGAGGAGATTGGTTGGAATAATATGAGGAGATTTCTCCAAAATGTTTAGAGTGTTTTATTAAGCGCTTAACTTCAAAGGATGATGAGAGAGACAAATTGCAAAAGAAAATCAGGACACCATCTGAAGATTGGAGACTGAAAAATCAGCAGTTGGAATCACAGGTCCACTTTTCCTATTGAGATTTTTTACCTTTTAAATGCATTTGGTCATTTTGCCACTGATTAGTCCCTGCTGTTCAAGTACTTACAATTGGGTATGCTTGCATGGGTATGTAGTAGCTGAATATGCTTGCATGGGTATGTTGAAGCTTTTCTACTTCAGCTTCAATTTGAGTATGAAATTCGGGACTAAATCAACTAATGATCGGAGGCAGGTATTGAGGTATGCTTCAATTTTAGTATAAATGCAGCTCCGGAGTCAGGTATTGAGGTATGGTTTATGTCAGAATATCATGATTAGCCTGTTTTTACTTGGGGTACACCTGAATGGTAGGCATAGTGAACTCCATTTTATTTCACTTCTGAGTTTCTTTTTTTCTTCACCATTCAATTTTGAATAGAAAGCTTTCGTTTCTGTAGGAAGCTATGGAGGTAATGGTTGTTTGCGCTGCCATGGCAATGTTAAAAAAAATGTGATAAGATAAAGAACACAGAGGATGATCCCAAATCTTCGGAAACCTCATGGGATAGTTGGAAACGTGGACGCTGCATTGGTGCCGCTGCATTAACTGGGGCGGTATGACATATCTAACAGTGTTTCTAGGATTTAGCAAATTGGTAATTTCAACTTGATAATAAATTTTTAATGGTACTATGGTTTATTATCATTCTGTACATCTTTCTTTCACAGGTCTGGCTGCTCCAGCAATAGCTGCAGGATTCAGTGCTTTAGCACCTACATTAGGAACTCTAATCCTCGTGATTGGAGCAATTAGGTTTGCAGCTGCAGCAAGTGCTGCAGGATCAGTGGCTGGCTCTATTGTTATCAATGCATCGTTTGGAGGTGAATGATTAGTCTACTTTGCTTTGGCTAAGTTTTGTATAATGTACTGTGTACCCAAAGTTTTAAAAGTTTTTTAAGTTTTAGATGGAAATCTATTTTGAGTTTCAGTGATCATTCATCCCAACTGTTTACCCATATTCATTCCATATGAAAGCAGTTGTTGTAATGAGATAAGCTAGTAATCTTAATCAGTAGTGAATTTATGATCTTGTAAATATTGTATGGAAGAAGATCTTGTAAATATTGTATGGAATTTATGGTCAGAGCACAAGCAAACAAATAACAATTCCAAATGGAAAGGTAACAGTTCTGCCTTTTTCATTCTTAGCATTCATTTGGTTCTCTCTGCTCATGGTTTGGAATGATGTCATACAGGTTGGCGTTATTATTGGTAAAGGGGGTGAGACCATCAAGAATATGCAAAGCAGGTCTAGAACTCGTATTCAGGTTGGTAGCGATTTTTTAATAGAAATTGATATGCACTGTGATATTTTTGCATGCTTTATGATGAATATGCACTGTGATACTTTTTTCTTGTTCAATTCTCTTTGATCTAGTAGTTTTGCTTCATGGATTAGTTTTCCCCATCAGGATTTGTTTTCATATTCCTTAACAGGTTTGTTCCTTTGATTTTGTGTTTTTTCTGTACTAGTACAAGATGGTTCAATCAAATCCAATGACAGACTACTATTTAGACGTTAAGGCGTGATGTGAGGCATTTAAGCTCTTTATGCCTTGAGGTGTAAGCCTTTAATGTAAAGTTAGAGAACATATGAACATAATATATCAAATCTACATCTCATTAGGGATGGCAACGGGGCGGATTTGAGGAAATCCATCCCCGATCCGTCGGGAACAACGGATCCCCAAATCCGCCCCGCCAATCCGTTTATAAGTTTATTAAAAAACCGCCTCCACCCTGCACGGATAGACGGATATCTGCCCCGCCCAAAATATCCGTTAATTTTTTTTCTTCATTCATACAACACAGTAAAATATAGGTAAACGATCATTTATACATACAAAAAACCATACAACAAATTACAATAAAAAAAATCGATCTAAAAGATCAGATCTCTGATATAAAAAAATTACAACAAATTACAAAAAAAATAATTGATCTAATGTTTAGATCTCGGATATGAGATCTAATAAAATTACAACAAATTACAAAAAAAAAATCAATCTAAAGTTTAGATCTCTGGTCTAAAAAAATTACAACAAATTACATAAAAACTCAATCTAAAAAATTCGATCTCAGAGATCAAATGAGATTTGATCATAGAGATTTGAGATCTCAGATCTGATGACAGAGATCTGATCACAGAGATCGAGATCTGATCACAGAGATTGAGATCTGATCACAGATATCGAGATCTGATCACAGATATCGAGATCTGATCATAGATATCGAGATCTAATGACAGAGATCAGATCAGATCGAGATCACAGAGATCACAGAAATCAGATCTGATGACAGAGATCTGATCGAGATCACAGAGATCTGATTGAGATCACAAAGATCTGATCGAGATCTGATGACAGAGATCTGATCGAGATCACAGATATCAGATCTGATCCAGATCACAGATATCAGATCTGATCGAGATATGATGACATAGATCTGATCGAGATTTCATATCTGATCTCTGAGATCGAGATCTCTGATGGGGAGAGGAAGGTGGGAATCTTCAATTTCGACTGAGAATCTGATCTTGGTCGTGACTCGTGAGAGGCGAAACTGACTTGTGACAGGCTTCGACCCTCATTCTCTCTGTGAGAGGCTAAACCCCTGGTGTGAGGGAGGGAGATCTCTCATTATCTCTGTGAGAAGGGAGGGCAGAGGGAGAGGTGGTGTGAGGGAGGGAGATCTGTGACTCTTTGATAGAGAGGCGGTGTGAAGGAGGAAGGCGGTGTGAGGGAGGGAGATCTGTGAGATGGTGATATCTCTGTGAGGGTGATATTTCTCATCTCTGTGATTGTGAAGGAGGGAGGCGGTGTGCAGGTGATATCTTTGTGAGAGGGGAGAGGAAGAGAGCGACTGTGTGTGTGAGTGAAACTGTGAAAGGGTTAATCCCTTTATATAGTTGAAGGACAATTTTGTAAATTTACCGGTTAAGCGGATATCCGTGAGGCGGATATGGCCAAATCCGTATCCGCCCCGATTAATAAACGGATACAGATCGGAAATCCGTATCCCCCCAAAATCCAGAGACCCTTTACCAAATCCGCCCCAAACGAGGCGAGTGGGGCGGATATCCGTGAAAATTCACCCCACTGCCATCCCTACATCTCATAAGCCTTTTGATTGGATAAAATGAGACTGCTTTAGCTAAGGTGTGCTCCTTGTTCCTGAAGTGTAAATATGCCATAGAGGCGCAAATCTGTGATGTATATAAGTCATGGTGTGAGCATTTAGGGTGTTGCAAGTAATCCTTGCCTGGAGGCGTAAGCCTCCCACGCTCTTCAAGCCATTGATACCTACATAACTGATTCCTCATTTTGTAAAATTGTGCATTATTTTGATTGCTAATATTTAAAACGTTAATATAGTGTAAGAGATGAAATTTGTTTTTGCATTTCTACTAATAGAAAGTACTTACAGTTTGATTTCCATGGAAAGGGTTCAGATGGAAGAAACCACTTCCTGTTTGTTACAAATTTGACTCCTTGTTCTGGAGTTAGACTTCATCTATGGCCCGAGAAAGGAAATATAACATCAGAAGTACTTATAGATAAAAGAGTTCTAGATGTTACACCCAAGATGGTACGCCTTCCAGCACCAAGGCAGGTATTATGTTTACTTGATAAAGATGTATGTGAAATACTTCAGTCATATTTGTTGCATCTCACCAAAAGTAGAGTAGCCAAATTCTGAGTTTACATTGAGTGATGATTCATTTTAGTCTGTTGGGTTTGGTATAAAAACTATTATAGTTGGTTGGTATGAAATGTTGATCTACCAGACTGAACCAGGCAACCTGACTCAACAAGCACCTCCGTCCTCTGTACTTTGGTTGGGTCCTAATGACATCCATGGCTTCAAGTTCCTGACTATCTCAATTGCGACAACTCTGGTACTAAGCTCCATATGATGATCTTTTGTCATGGTGGCATTCTTTTGAATGCTTGTTAGTAGTGCATTTTATTACAGTGAACTGTTTTCATATCGTTGATCCTCTTTTTTCCTGTTCTTTGAGTGGATACATCCATGGAAGAGGTTTAACTTGAGTATTGAATCTGATATATACTTGCATTTTCTTTTGCAAGATGGATTAAATTAATAAGCCTCCATCTACAATAGCGATGGCAGTTGGCCAGTTCTTTAATCCAGATAAGGCGAGGAGAGAGTTTTCTCAAATGTCCTTGCTACTTTCCAGCTTCGCTCAACAGGTCAATTTTTTGGTGTCATCTGTTGAGATTCTGAAATTTCAAAATCATGTGTTTCTGGTTATCAGATACTTCATTTGGTTGTGCTTGTTGGTTGCTCATTAGTTGATTTTTTTTCATGATACGAGCATTGAAGAGTTGAAGTTTTGGATCTGAAACCATAGTTCATTGAATAAAATTGCCAAGTTTTGGGACTTTCTGTTTTGACTGTCATTTGTGTTCATTCAAATGGATGGCATGTGATCCATTAGCTTGGGGTTGAAAAGCTGGAGAGTAGGAATATTTCATGAAGGTGATTCGGGTCAGCTAGAACAGATGTAGGTGGTCTCACTAATGGAACAGAAGTTGATAGTTTTACATGGTTGTTTTATAGACCCTGACATGCTTGACTGTTGAATTGGTTGGTTGGTTGTGGTACATGCTGCACTATTGATTGGTTGTGGTATTAGATCAATGGACAATATGACTATTGAATTGCTTAGCAACAAGAAGATTATTGATGTTAATCAAGGTAAAGCTATTATAATTTGATATTAGGGAGTCCTATCTCTCCATTTAGTATAGTCCTGAGAAAGGTCAAATGAGGATAACCATCAAAGTATTGAAGATGCACCATTATCTGGTTTACCCTACAATATGTCACATGATGCCTAGTCATATAGAGTGAAACATACATTCCCTGCCTTTAGCAACTAGTGTTGAAATGTCTCATATCTGAATACTTGTTACAAAGTGTCTGATGTTTTTTGTTTTCCAGATTTTGTTGGGGTTCCCTTTGACTTTCATATCCACTGCAAATGTATCAAGAGCCTTCAATCTTGGACGTATATTTGTTTGATGAAACTCTTGTAAGGGAGAAATGTTGAACAATAGGGAGATTAGATTAAAAAAAAATTTGGGAGTTGTCGCGTGTACCCAACTAACCACCACCAAAGAGAGACTAACTACCATCCGAAGAACTTATTAGTCAAAATCTCATTGACTCCATAGCTTAACTATTGAATGTTACATATCATACTTACGAAATATAGACTAGCTAGTTAAACCAAACCAAGTTGTGGTTACCTCTAAAGACTTTCAATGGCTTCCCAAATTGCAGGAACATGCTTTGTTTTTCAATAATTAAGTGCAAACACCTAAACATGACTATGCAAATAGAATACATAGAGTGGCATCTAATAAAAATGTAGAACATTGTTCGTCAACTATAGATGGACCGACCAAACCCACACATATTAAGACAAATTAAAAAAATTAAATAAATCTAAATACATCAATTTCAGAAAAATCTTGCAACATGCTCCAAAAAATATCTCAATAAGTTCTCTTAAAACCCCAAAAAATCGAACATAGAAAATTTTGTAAGAATTAAGTTAACAAAATGTGGATATGCACATAAAGCAAATTTTAAAAGTTAAATCTCAAAAATAAAGTTCGAGATCGAGCCAAACAGCCAGGTACATGTAACAACTCCCTTTATATAAATTCTTTAGAACTTTCTTCCGATCTCTTTTTAGAAAATTAAATTTGGTAACCTTTATGTATTTTGAATATGATTTGCATATATTTACTCGCCAGTTTTAGATAAAGTTGATGTTCATGCATGACAACATAAAAGGAAAAGTAACTTAAAGCAATTAAAAAGGGATATTGTAGGTTTTGTTTTCAATTATTAGATTTTTGGGTCGCAATGGGATTTTGGTTAACACACTATGTTTCTATTTGGCTCGGTGATACTGTAAACAAAAATAATTGAAGAATTGTATTATTATTTTGTTACTTGACTGAACACAAATTTATATAGAGTTAACTTTGACATAACCTAATAGAAATAGGAAACTTAAAACTTCCTATACAAGATATTCTAATTGTGTCCTATTTTGATTTTCCTATTCTGACTTTCTTATTCTTCTACTTTTCTTCTTGTAGAAGTGGATTAATCTTGGACTTGGGCTTGGCTATGTTGAGTGCAGACTCTACATATTCTAACACTCCCCCGCAAGCTGAACATGTAGACGGAGACGAAATGTGCAGCTTGGAGGAAACTTAGAAGTCCAATATGGTGAAGAAATCATGATTGTCGAATGAAGCTGATAATGGTTCGACTCGAGGGATCATGATTGTCGAATTTTGAAAAATTCTGGATGATTCCTATATGAAAAAATCATGACTCAATTCGATTCGAGTCTTGGTATTGGTCAATTTGAGTCAACACAAATTTTGGATGATTCATGTATGAAGAAATCATGACTCAATTCAAGTCTTGGTATTGCTCAATTCGAGTCAATACATGTTTTGGTAGTGACCAAATATGGTGGGTGTGAATAGCGGAGTGAAATATATTCAAATTTCTTTCTTTTCCCTCTATTTCTTCTTCTTCTTCTTCGTTTCTTTCCTGCTATGCGATCGAACTTGTGACAGTGAGTGAAAGAGGATGAGTGAAAGATCGCGTGATCTACATCTGTCTGGGTGTTGCTGCCGTGTTCGTCAGAGAGACATTGTTGTTATTATTTGTTGAGGTGAGAAACTTTTTTACTTGTGGTGGTACTAAGTAAAAGAGTGGGTGCAAATAGCAAAAAAATCAATATCAGCTTCTCCCTCATTTCTTCCTCATCATTCACGTTTGTTGGTGCGGTGGTGATGGGCCGATGGTTGAGGACGTGTGGAAGAACACATGGTGATTGAGGAGGTTGTAATGTGGTTGTCGGCGAAGAGATGAAAGAGAGATGAAGTTTTGTTTGGTGTTTGAATAATAGATATGGGTTGTTGTGGGTTGTGATCTAACAGAGGAAGACACATGGAGGTTATGATGTTGATTTTGTTTCATTGGTGCGAGAAAGGGTGGACGGAGATCGATTGGTCGATTGATGACGAGATCAATTGGTTGATTGATGACGAGATTGATTGGTCTTCACTGTTGTTTCTATCCGAGTTCACGGCGGAGCTTCAGAAATCTGGCTGAGATTGATCGACGAGATCGATCGATTGATCAACTATTTTTATGATGGTTGAGTTGGCTGTGACCGATTTGTGATGGTGGTTTGAGTTCTCCGGTTGAGATCAACCTAACAGAGTTCAAACGAAGTAAGATGCTTCTCGTCTAATTCGGTTCCCGCCTCTTGCATCTAGCGTAATCTTAAGTTGAGTCTCGGAGTTTTAGGTTGAGTCCCTGAAATTTTAGGTCACCAAATAAAGTTGTTCTGATACCATGTAAAGAAAATGATTGAAAAATTGTATTATTGTTGTTTTATTTGACTGATACAATCTTATATAGGACTAACTTTGACATAATCTATAAAAACCCCGTCAATGGCATGACAGCTCGACGGTTAGAGCTTGGCGGATGGTACCACTAGGTCATGGATTCAAACCCAGCTTACGACATCTTATGGGTTCTGGGATCCTATAAAAACTCTACTTGCCTTTCCAAAAAAAAAAAAACTTTGATATAACCTAATAGAAACATGAAACTTGAAAATGCAAGATATTTTAATTGTGTTTATGACTTTCATATTCTTCTACTTTTCTTCTTGTACAGGTGGAACAATTTTGGAGTCCTACATATTCTAACAGATACCAACTTTCAAATTTAATCTTTTTGCTTACCTTTCTTCTTCGGTTGAAAACATACCTAGATGTTGAATAGATTTTAGAGTCCAATTTCATAACCCTGTTGTAAATCAGGGTCACGTGGTTTAGCAATTTTGATAATCAAGTCATCTAACTAAAGTTGGAGGTAATTACTAACGTATTTAATCTATCGTAATAAGAAAAATAAATCTACAAAATTAGACTCTAGATTTTAGGTCACAATTTTTCCCTCCTTGTCCATCACTATAGTTGTAACGAGCCATAAACTAAGCCGGACTGGACCTAAAATCGGGCCTCCAGGAGCAAGCCTCTATGTAATTGTCAGGTCTGGTATTATAAAAGCTCAGGCCTTTGAAGGGTTTAATATTCATATAAATGAAAATAAAAGAAATATTTGTCAAAAAGAAAGTAAAAGTTCTAAGAAAATTATAAGTACAGATATATATATATTTTTTTCAAATAGCTATAACTTTGAATGTGGGTTGAAAGTATAAGTTAAACGCATCGACATAATTCAGGCTTTCGGACCCAGGCTGGACCTTCGCACATTTGTTAGCCACATCGAACGAATATTTAGTACACTGTAAATAGAGAATTCAATCATCAAAGTGACCTTAATTGACACTTGATCCCAAATATTCATGTAAAGTTTAGTTTTACAAGTTGGTCATCATCGTCAACAAAGACAAAATGGGGAATATGAAGGTACTAAGCTGCACTACCCCACACACGTGCGAACTTGATTGCAATTATATAGCCCAAATAAATTATATGACCTCAAAGAAAATGTGACTAATAACTTCAGCCAAAGCCAAATTGGCAAATACTTGGATCATTAGAAAACATTCAAACACAATTGCAATCCAAACCAACTAATGAGCTTGTGATCAAAGTGAAAACACATGCAAACTACATATAATTGACTTTGTGATCACACTTATATAGACAGTGAGAGCTCATACAAAACAAAACTAGTACACGCTACAGAACATGCAATATAACCTTATACGTAAGGGCCTACTTCAAGTAATGAAAATTGATACATGCATAAGAGACCTCCATGAGAGGTTGTAGGACCTTTGTACAGCTTAGTAGTAATGGTGAAAACATAATACACTTGTGGGGAAGCTTCTTCTATCCTCGAGTGTTGGAACTTTTGGCTTTTTAAAAACATAAAAAATGTGAGTGGACAGTGAACGGCTCCAGGATTCCTGCTCCATGTTTCCTGGGTTGTCATTTGTTCTCTTTCAATTAATATAACCCATCTCTTATCAGAGCCTAAAAGAATAGAAAGAACAGCCGAAAAACAGAGAACATTAAGGAGAGCTTCTCAAGTTCTTGAATCAACAGATTTTCGTTTTCTGCTTGAGAGATGAAGGAAACAGTTCATCTAAGCTTGAGAGAATGAAACAAAAAAACAGAGTGTTTTTTATCTTCTTCTGAAAACGAAAAACAGTCTTGTTATCTTCTTCTTCTTCCAGTTTTGAACCTGCAAAACAGAGCAGAGAGGATGATTGTGAGCTAATCCGAAACAGAGCTTAAGTTCTCTTCCAATTCTTGAATGAACAAAACAGAGTCTTGCTTGCTTTTTCGAATTCTGTATTTGCAAAACAGAGTTTTTCTAAAGCAGTAGCATAGCTTCCAGTTTTTTGCAATCAGTTCTTGCACCCAGTTTATTTGTGAGCTTCTGAAACAGTTCTTCGGAATCTGATTTAGCATCCAGTCTTCATCGAAATCAGAGAGTATTCTTGTGTTTGCAAAACAGTTTGCTTCTTCCAGTTCTTGCAACAAAACAGAAACTGTTCAAACAGTTCTTCGAATTCTGAAACAGTGTGATTGCGAAATCAGAAATACAGTCTTGCTTCTACGAAATCATGTTCTTCGAAATTTGTTTTGAATCTGAAACTGTCTTGCAAAAACAGTCTTGCGAAAAAACAGTCCTTGTTTTATATCAGCTTACTGCTGATTTGTTTCAACGAGATTTTTGATTCCGAGCAAATAATAAGAATGAGGGTGAATAGTATACCGTTCATTTGTTGTGCACATTTGAACGAGACAGAGAAGATTCTGGGCTGTTTTATCCTGGGGACGGCGGGGCTATAACACTGCTAGCACAATCTTGGGCAGAGCCGCGAAACGTCTTAAAGAGAGCGACCTAGTCCGCGACTCAACCCAAGAAATACTGGAGCCTAACTATTTCTGGATTTATTTACAGCAATTGAATCTTATACGGAAGTTACGACAAACAGGTATGAATTTATTTCATAGATTGAATTTGTATTTCAAAGAATGTTTGCCTACATTAGAATGTTTATATGCATGTGCTATTGTTCGTATGCTCAATAATTCCATGGAATTTATGCTTTATATTTGCATATAGGAATTTGCTTGAGTAGAACATCATATACAATAAACTAGCAAACATAGTCAGTATATAAGAAATGTCTTGCTATGACATTATAAGTGTTGATCCATGTAATGTGCTCCAACAATTTTAAGACGAATTCTTTCTGCCATGATTACAAATACTGAATTTGCTAAACAAAGTTTGCATGTATTTGTAATTGGAGAATGCACACATGTGATCACACTGAAGTGAAGTTGAGTTATGATACTGACTTTAGCTATGGACTATTCCTTGATTCAAAGGGATCCAAGGATAGGTTGGCAAACATTACTTTGATGAGAAAAATGTATGTTATTGCCATGTTGCTTGAATGTGTCTGTTATGGATCCCATTCACCTAAACAAAATTTGTTCCAAGGATTGGAATTTAGTTTTGTTTACACTATGATGATTTTATGTATCCTTGGGTAGTAGTGTTTTGTTGTGAAATTGGGATGGAAGCATGTTTCTCCATTTATTTATTTTATAAATTGGTTATGGTAGAATCTATGCAATGACACAATCCATGGTAATACTTGAAAAGTTTAGAAAGAGGATTATAGTTAAAGATCCACATGATTTAGAGTTTTACAGCTACGTTTACAATATCTTTATCTATAATGGTGGTTTACCATGTTGTGTATTTTTAAGGATATTTTTATGGTGACTTTACTACCATATTGAAATCATATTCATTATGATTAACGTAGTTAGAGATTGACATACATATACACATGATGACATGTAAAATGTAGTCTAAACTCTAAAACCTTGGAGGAATAGAACACCATGATTTAGGCTTCCTGAGTTGGAATATCATGAAATCTGAATCAATAAATTCCATTTGAACATTTCGTGAGAAGTGAATAATATCATCTATGCATGTTACTCTTTAGATAATGAGTATGCAGTTATATGATAATTATGCTATGCATTTTGGGTGATTCAGTCTATTTTGGTGAGAACAATAATTGATCTATTGTGCAAATTAGAATGCCTCTAATTATCAATACTATTGATGGAAAGAAAAACCATGTGTTTAATGTAATAGTTGATATTTGATGTTAACCTGACATAAGGAGGCTATAAGGAATCATTTATATACAGATTGACCTGTGAATTTTTGTTCTTGAGGTCAATACATAAATGATTTTGCTCAGACCATAAGTTGGTCGGACTTCCACATGAGGACATAAATTCTTATAGAAAGGATATGTTCTCATGATGATGATGTAGATGACAAAATAGATCAATTGAAGCTATTGCTTGATTTTGTTGCGAAACTTTGTTATCAAAGTCTGCAACTAAATTCTCAGAGGCTGAACACAGAAAGCTTGATGTTTATATCAAAGTTTGAAAAATTCAGAAGCTGAATTTAAGATACGTGTTCTAATGATATTCTTAGTTGATCCTTGAACTTAAAAGAAAAAATGAGAATAGCGAGATGAATAGAATGGGTATTTTATTCGATATTCTCATTTTATGGGTCCTTAAGAATTGAATGCATGGTCCGCTTCAGATAGCAAAGAAGACCGTCATTTAATATGCATTCAAAAAGGTAGCTAAACCTGTTTTTGAAAAAAGTGAGAAGGACCAAAGTTCAAAAGTCCCTTAATGGGAAGCTTACGTATATTTTTATACATGCTAAAAATAATTTTGTGGATTCTGATTCTTTGTGAAAAGATTTTTTGTGTTTCTCAAAGAATTTTTCATGAAAAGATAAATTGCATTTATTTTCAAGGCATAGTGGGGGTTATTTCGAGGAATAGTGGGGGTATATCCTCAAATACCGTGCCTATGATAAGTCATAGAATCTGAGCCTAGGAGAAGTAAACGGCAATGAACTTCTTGGCCCCGATTACTATGTATTTTCAGTAAAGAAGGTTTTCCTTAGATTTCAAGGAGCCTAATAGATGCAATTGAAAAGGTCATGAGGTACCTTAAGAGGACTACGATCCTCGACTTACAGAAGTTTACCGCTGTCCTTAAAGGATTTAGCGATGCTGATTGGAACACCCTTTCAGATGAGACTCCAAAGCCACCAGTGGCTATATTTTCAATATAGCTGGTGGAGCTGTTTCTTGGAAGTCAAAGAAACAGACCATTTTGGCACAGTCCACGATGGAGTCAGAGATTAGAACATTAGCTACGGCTAGTGAAGAAGCAGGTTGGTTGAGAACCCTGCTAGCTGAGATCCCTGTATGGGAAAGACTGATTCCAGTTGTCTTGATCCAGTGCGATAGTTCCGCGGCTATTGCAAGAAAAATACAGAACCGTTATGATAACGGCAAGAAACGACAAATACGTCGTAAGCACAGTACGGATAGAGAATTCTATGTACTGGTGCTGTGAGATCGGATCAAGTATGAACTGATGTGAACTCGGCTATTTCTTTGACGAAAGGAGTAGCTAGAGAGAAGGTTTTTGAAACCTCGAAAGGAATGGGACTAAAGCCCTTAGATTGATGAGTTATTCATGACGGTAACCCAACCTATAGACTGGAGATCCCAAGAAATAGGTTCAAAGGGTAATAACAAGTTGTGAATGATATGATGTGAATCATGCTGACAAAATAATAATCTCATTCCTAGAATACAGCATGAATTCCTGAAGCGATAGTAGGATGAGTTGAAAAACTCTTAATGAGGACTATACTCTATGTGGAGTGGAGTACCTAGCTACAGGAGTACTCTTGATAGACTCACCTAAGTGATTGTGGAAGTTTGGCCGCTTCCTATGGAATTTGTGGGCAAAATTCCTAGAGCCTTCACTTACTGGGATATACGTGCATGGCCGTAAAAGCACGGGCTTTTTAGACTTCACCCAGGAAAAGGTTGTGCGTGTAATGTCTGTTAGAGATAGAGTTCAAAACTACGAGTTACTCTAGTATAATCTAAAGCATGAACACTACGCAAGAATTCAAGTCAAAAGACACTTTTGTTTATGCACAATCTTATAGTTGAAAGATTGCTCGATAAAAATTGTTTTTTCAATCCAGTGGAGGATTGTAAAATTGTTTTTAAAAATCCAAGTGGGGGATTGTTGGAACTTTTGGCTTTTTAAAAACATAAAAAATGTGAGTGGACAGTGAACGGCTCCAGGATTCCTGCTCCATGTTTCCTGGGTTGTCATTTGTTCTCTTTCAATTAATATAACCCATCTCTTATCAGAGCCTAAAAGAATAGAAAGAACAGCCGAAAAACAGAGAACATTAAGGAGAGCTTCTCAAGTTCTTGAATCAACAGATTTTCGTTTTCTGCTTGAGAGATGAAGGAAACAGTTCATCTAAGCTTGAGAGAATGAAACAAAAAAACAGAGTGTTTTTTATCTTCTTCTGAAAACGAAAAACAGTCTTGTTATCTTCTTCTTCTTCCAGTTTTGAACCTGCAAAACAGAGCAGAGAGGATGATTGTGAGCTAATCCGAAACAGAGCTTAAGTTCTCTTCCAATTCTTGAATGAACAAAACAGAGTCTTGCTTGCTTTTTCGAATTCTGTATTTGCAAAACAGAGTTTTTCTAAAGCAGTAGCATAGCTTCCAGTTTTTTGCAATCAGTTCTTGCACCCAGTTTATTTGTGAGCTTCTGAAACAGTTCTTCGGAATCTGATTTAGCATCCAGTCTTCATCGAAATCAGAGAGTATTCTTGTGTTTGCAAAACAGTTTGCTTCTTCCAGTTCTTGCAACAAAACAGAAACTGTTCAAACAGTTCTTCGAATTCTGAAACAGTGTGATTGCGAAATCAGAAATACAGTCTTGCTTCTACGAAATCATGTTCTTCGAAATTTGTTTTGAATCTGAAACTGTCTTGCAAAAACAGTCTTGCGAAAAAACAGTCCTTGTTTTATATCAGCTTACTGCTGATTTGTTTCAACGAGATTTTTGATTCCGAGCAAATAATAAGAATGAGGGTGAATAGTATACCGTTCATTTGTTGTGCACATTTGAACGAGACAGAGAAGATTCTGGGCTGTTTTATCCTGGGGACGGCGGGGCTATAACACTGCTAGCACAATCTTGGGCAGAGCCGCGAAACGTCTTAAAGAGAGCGACCTAGTCCGCGACTCAACCCAAGAAATACTGGAGCCTAACTATTTCTGGATTTATTTACAGCAATTGAATCTTATACGGAAGTTACGACAAACAGGTATGAATTTATTTCATAGATTGAATTTGTATTTCAAAGAATGTTTGCCTACATTAGAATGTTTATATGCATGTGCTATTGTTCGTATGCTCAATAATTCCATGGAATTTATGCTTTATATTTGCATATAGGAATTTGCTTGAGTAGAACATCATATACAATAAACTAGCAAACATAGTCAGTATATAAGAAATGTCTTGCTATGACATTATAAGTGTTGATCCATGTAATGTGCTCCAACATCGAGTACAAAATTCTAATTCTTGAGAACGATAAGAGCTAGCGGTAGTTTCAAACTTAGGTTTCGTTATGAGTTTTTACAATGAGAGAACGAACAACTTAAAATAGAAAGAAATCGATGTATATATGGTCCTACTATATGATGATTGATGACACAGAGTTATGGTTTAAGATCATCATCCCTGATTTCTGGCCAAGATCCACCAAAATACCTAACAAGGTGGCAATTCTTCTGCCTAACAAGATAAACTACAAGTACATCTCTTGTAATAAAACCCTTAAAACATTTGGAGAAACAATGCCAATAACCTAAAAGCGATGTAAGTGCACAAGGAATGAAAGCGATATAAGAGCACAAGGCATGAAAGTGATACACACATAGGCTATGAACTAATAGCGATGTAATAAGTGCACACACATAGGCTATGAACTAAATGTTTGATTGTTACATAATTGCCGTTCGTCATACAGACTACAAAATTTACCCTAGGAAGTTTACTTCAGCATTTTAGCTTAATGAACAAAGGGGCAAGAAGAACAAAAAAGAAACGCACGGGCAAGAAAGAAAATAAGCATGACAACGGGCTCCATTGTATGCTAATATAGCTCCCTTGTATGCTAATATAGATGAATATATACTAAATAACCACTACACCAAATTTGTATTTTTGTAACAACCCCAAAAACAGTATCACTTTTGAAGTGTAACAATCCACCTAACAATTTTACACATTTTCACAAACAAAATGATACAATATAATTGTATCACCATGAAGAGTATGGTTATAAAAGTGATACTATTCATGGTGATCCAATTTATTGTATCATATTTTTTGTGTTACTGTTTTTCATTTTTTTGACTAAATTTAGTTTTGACTTGAAATTGTTTGGTGGATTGTAACATCTCAAAAGTGATACTGTTTTGAGAGTTGTTACAAAAGTGTCAATTTGGTGTAGTGAACCTCTGGCTCAAAGGCTTCAGTATTGAGTTTTGATTCACAAACTACTTCTATTTATGCCAATTTTTTTTTCTTTCTTTGTTCTTTTTAATGAAAAAGTTCAAAATGATTCAACTTGTACTCCAAGAACAAAGTGCAGAACCCTTGCATGCCCAGTGCCCACTGATAAAGCATAACAAGTAGTCTTAATTTTATAACTAAAAGTTAACATTAAGAAGAAACAATTATTCTCCAAACCATCTATGCTTCATAAAGAATTAGAATGAATGATAAGGGTCCCAATATAAATGAAAGTTACACCATAAACAAGAGCTTTACATGTTCTCCATTAAAGAGGGGTCCCTTACTATTTTAACTTGCTAGTACCCTCTCTTAATGGACTCTTCACTGCTTCTGCCGACACTTTATTTACATTATCAGTCACACAAGAGGCACCAAAAGGAACAAAAAGGTGAAGGGAACAAGAGGGGGACAAACCAAAAGAGTACCATGAGATTGATTTATATCTTGTAAATAAACTGAATTAATGCAAAAATATACAAATAAACTGTTATACATCTCTCCAGTATAATTTGGTCTTGAAGAAACAAGAAATAACAATCAAACTAAAACAAGGGAAGAAAAAGAAGACTATTGCTTCTAAAACTATAACATCATCATGAATTCAAGAAGTGAAAGAAAAAGAAGAATCTCTTGTGTGACAGACTGAAAAAATGGATAGAGAGATATAATGGAGAAAGAAACATGAAGAAGGTCTTATCTTGGTATTTCGAAGAGGATTAAAGACAAACATATTATTATAATTGAGGGTTCTGTGCATTGTGTTTGCTCGCTGTTCAATCCTTCCTCGATTGAATGTTTCCAACTCTGCTGGAAATGATCGTAATCTATATACCTTTGTTGTATCTGGCTTTTTCGCTTGCATTTAACTCATTTGTTCTCCAATCAGATCAAGACCCACGAGAAGAAACGACACCCCTTGGAAGAGGAGGAAGTAGAAATGAACTCCTTGAGCGGATAACAAGCTTCTGACCGAGGCGGTGAGAAGAAGGAAAGCTAAAGCAAGTTCTTTCCTGTACAGTTTATTGCCTTTCTTCACTGGGGGTGAAGGAGCTGCTTCTTGTTGTTCCTTCAGTTTATTTAGTTCTAAGAGTTCGCTCTCGGAGGATCCTCTGTGAAGCTGTGGATTCATGGCCTTTGTTTCCCTTTCGGCGGCAGCAAGTAGGTCGGACTCAGATGACCTACCAGCCTTTTTGGTGACAACCCATTCATATGAGCTACCCAATTGGAACAAACCAGATACCATGGCATTGAACTTAGTAACCGACATGGTGTTCTCGAACAAGAGATAGGGAACAATGAAGGGGAATGATCTAGGGGCGGGAAGAATGTTGAGAAATGACATGAAAACAGGAATATAGCAAATGACCCAGATGGGTAACTCAGCTTCGGGCACAAACATGGTTAGAGGAAGAATTATGCAAAACAATGTGAAAGAATAGAATGGGAGGATCAATTTTCTCAATAAAAAGAATAGCAGTATTAAGTTTGCCTTCTTCATTGCTGAAATCTGCATAAATAAAACATTATGGAGTTCTCAGAAAATTTAATCACAAATTAGCTCGGAGAACAAAAAAAGATACGGCCTACAATAAATAAGAAATTAACCTACCTTAGCACTGATGATGGCCGGAAGACACACCCGAAAGAGTTGCATTGGACCAGAATGCCACCGGTGTTGCTGTTTTCTATATGCTTCGTAAGACTCGGGGACTTCACAAAGGACCTAAAATCAAAGAGGAGCCACTAAGAGGCCATCGATAAAAGTAAAATCGCAAAAACAACTAGTAATAACCCTTATATAATTCCATAGAAATGAGAACAGCAGCAGGAAGTAATCAGTATGCGCAGCGACACTAACGTTGAGAATGTTGACTTCGATAGAGATCAATATGTTGAGGAAAGAGTGAGCAACACTAACGTGCTTACATGGAAGATACAAATGAACAGGAATACCACTTTGTAGATGAAGATGGAGACCACTAACTTTATCTTTATCATCATCATCATCATCATCATCATCATCAAAGCTCATTCCTGAGATTTATTAACTTTATCTTTATCCAAGGTTAAAAATACATTGAAGATATAGAGGAACATGACAATGGGAATGAAGTCCACAATGACGTGAAGGAAGCAATAGAGAAACTTAGCGGAGATGTATTGAAGGGAGGTTATATAAAGACAAAAGTTATATTGGAAAGGGTCAAAACACTGGAAGAGCAATTGAAGATGAATGCGAGGTAACTACAATTCAGTCGCCTAAGGGAGATGCTCCTCGAAGACCTTCTCGAAGCAAGAAGGAAAACTCCAAGTTTGCAGATAATTCAGGGTATAAACCAACAAAGAGAAGTAGATAAAGATCAACAACAGCTGCTGAAATCTTTCAAGACTAGTATTCACCTAGTATTTAATTGCCTTACTTTACGAGTCCATATGTCTCAAGGACATCATTTCGATGTTTTCTATTTGTTAGGGAATGGGGTAAACCATATCCTCAAGATGATTAAGCAATTGATTGATACCTACCAAAAACACAAGTTTAAGCTTGTGCATCAAGAAACCATCTTGACAATAATTCATTCAGTAACCTCGTTGATTCATTTTTAGCTTGTTTGAGGAGGTTAAGGAAATATTTTTTTCCTTGTGATGATGTAGTGAATGATGAAGGGACAGTAAATTTGATGCACCTTCTTTCTTCTAAATGATGAGGTTCGGGAATCTTCAAAATCCCAGCTCTCTTTCGAAAAAAAAAAAATGCAGCGAATCAGATTAAATGGTGAAAACTATTAGTACCTTAACATCATTGAGATAAATGAATTTCCAGCCATTGAGATGGGCGCGAACAGCAATATCCATATCCTCAACAGTTGTTCTTTCTAGCCAGCCTCCAGACTCCTCCAGAGCTTTGATTCTCCAAACACCCGCAGTGCCATTGAAACCAAAGAAGTTCAAGTAAACCCCATTAACTTGTTGTTCCACTTCAAAGTGGAAGCAGAGGTTAATGTTTTGTAGACGAGTTAATAAATTCTCGTCTTTGTTTACGAAAGACCACCTGGCCTGAACTAACCCCAATTCAGGATTGTCCTGCAACAACAAGCAAAATAATGCATTAAGCATATGACCAAAAAGTGTGAAAGTCAATAATTGAGATTGGGAAAATTATATCCAACCTTAAAATGAGGGACTGTCTGCTTAAGGAAATCCGGGTTTGGTTGGAAATCTGCGTCAAATATAGCAACAAATTCGTACCCTTTGACATAATCACAATTCATGGCTGATTTGAGATTCCCAGCTTTATAACCAGTTCTAACCAATCGATGACGGTAGATAATGTTAATTCCCCGTTGGCTCCACTTTGAGACTTCACCCTTGATTAACCACTGAATGCTCTCGTTATCAGAATCGTCTAAAACTTGAATAAGAAAGCGGTCTTTTGGCCAATCCATTTGACAGACTGCAGAAATTGATTGCTCGTAAACCTGAAAATAAACAATAACAACATATGAAACATTCGGACAGACAATTTGTGGGGACTTATATGCCTCTGTCTAGAACTTGACACTAATTTTTACTCCATTATGTACTAGAGTTTGGGAAGCAAACACAATAATCAGATCTAATGAAGTCGAAATTATTCAATAAAATGAAAAACCATGAATAGATGGATTGCATACCTCTCTCTCATTGCACATTGGAATTTGGATGAGAACCATGGGGTACTCGTACCCGCATCCTTCCAAATCCTCTGACTTGAATGGTTCTGCTTCAAGTCTGGGCTTAATCTTTTTGAGCTTGATCCAGAAGCAACCAATACATAGGACCATTCGATCGATGGACTGAATTATGAAGAGAGCCACGCAGAAATTCGACAAAGCTTGAATTGGGGGAGCAATATAGTTGGCTCGAATTGACAACCAAGTCACATAAATTATGTGAAGCCATCCTTGGATCTCCGAAGTTTGTGGAATGTGCAAATTTGGATTTTGAAAGTAATGCCACCCCTTCAAGTGAGCCACCACTTCTACAACCAGAACACCTAAAGAAAGCACTAGGAATCCTCTAAGGAATTTGAACAACAGTCTCCCCTTAGTTGACTTCTCATTCTCCATGGTAACTCCTTGCCCAAGAATCAATCTTTTCTTGATAGCTACCAGCAATGTCCATAAGAGTGTTGCAAGCCATGTAACACAACCAACAGCTCGATGAGCTTTAAGGAGCAAAACCCATGTGAATTGCTTCGCGTTCTTGCCTCGGTCCTTATCGACAGGCCTAAATGCAGCCTCTGGGCCATCAATCTCAAGCAAAGAGTAGTTGGGGTTCTCCATTGTTACAACAACAGGAGTTCCCTTCCTATTTTCCTTCGCCCACCAATCCGAAAAATCCAAGCTTGGAGCCATTTGTCCCTACTGGATTTGTTCTAAACTCAAAGTAACAAAATTTATCAAACACTCTATAAACCCACAAAAATCTTCACAACCCCAGATCTTTCAACAAGTAACTTCAACTCCCCATTTAAGGATACACAACAAATGATTAAAAAAAAAAAAAACAGATCCCCACTCAAAAACTCAATTTCTCCACCACTTGATTTGATTCAAACAAAGGGGCATAACAACCCACAAAAATAAAAAACTATGAACTGCACAAGAAAACTTCACAAACCCAAACCCAGATCTCAAAACAAGAAACCTTCACACACCCAATCTGAAGCAAAACCAAACCAAACAGATACCCAACTCAAGATCTCAAAACCCCATTTCTTCACCTTACACACACCCCTCGCCCAATGCAGGAAGGATAACCCAAGATAAAGAGGATGATGTTTGGGGGGGAGGGGAGATCTCTAAACAGTTGCTCTACTCTCAAAGACACTCTCTCTCTGCACACTGCTACCCAACATGGGTAACCACCATTATAGAGAAAGGTATCTGCAGTTGTAAAGCTCTAAACCATGTGGGTATTATTCAATAAATTCAAACAAATATTAACCCTCTTTTCAAACTTTCCAGATATTACCATGGGGTTGTTTCCTTGCAAAGATTCTACCCGAACCTGTTTATAGAATGAATGATAAATAAATTCAGGATATCACTCTAATCCCATTTCACAAACAAGAACTACCACACAAGGTAAGTAAGAAACAGAAAGCAAACAAGACTATAAACTCCAATCCTTGGAACAATTCTTGTTTAGGGTTTTGGGTTCCAAAAGAATTAAAGTGACAGACACATCAACCACTAGCTAAAAAAAAAAAGTTTATCCAACCAAACCCAACAGTATTAAAATAATCACACAAAAATACACACATAATAAAATGACATGAAATGGTTCAAGACATAGTTACAAACTTTGAGAAGATCCCAACTCCAACTCTGGCTCCAAAACCTTCACCACAGTACTTGACCTGAAATGGAAAAGCCTCTAATACACCATCTTTGGCTAGAGTATCTCTACATATAGCTTCGATTTTATTAATTTTTTTCTCTTCAATTCCAGCTCGTCCCACTAACTCACTCAGCACATTGACTGCAAACAAGGATATATTAATTACAGTTTGTAAAATAATATGGAACCTCAAAACAAAAAGCAGATTTCTTTCCCTTTCCACATTTTCATTAAATTCACATCGAGTAAATTTATATTATTCTGGTCTGAATTTCATTTTATATATGTCAAGAGACAATCAATGCAATCCTAGCAATGGGTGTTACAGCAAAGCTTTTTGTCTAAAATGGTCCCTATAATAGGTCCCAAAATTGCATTGAATGTCCTTGGCGAGGATGATTATCTACTTGGTGGAATCACAATTTTTTATATTTTGCATTTATGATTAATGGTCATGTATAAGATACTTATGCTAAACACATGCACGTGGAATATTCTTGAGGACATCAGACATCGTCCACACACTTCATAAATAAAGGGTTATGAATTGTCTAGAGATATATTAATAATGGTCTGAAAATTAAGGAGGGAAAATTCTATTCACACCCAGCATTGTCATAGGGCACAACAAAATCACTCGGTCTCATGCAAGATTACTGGTTGGCACCATGCCCTTAAAATACGAAATAACTCAAGGTTAACCAAAGAAAAAATGTTTCTTCTTTTTTCTAGATTTTTTGGGTTTCAAAAAAATCTACTCAACTAACTTTTTGCGTCTGATTAGTGCCTGAGGAGGGTGTCTAGCACGTGAATATAAACTCTACCCCTCTCTCAATCTTCTCCCTAAACTGTGTAGAAAGGGTCCTTTGGAAAAAATTTCTTTTGTACAACACACAACATTTTCTCACAGTCAAGGATTGTGATTTTGCAAAATTATATGAAATTTCGCCGAATTTTTTTTTTTTGAAATTACGAAAAGAAAATGGGCCAAAGAAAAAATTGCATTTTTTTAGAGTTTTTTTCGGAAATTTTCTAAGGTTTTTAGTAAAAATACAAAATCAACTACTAAAATTTACATTTTTTCCAAAATTTTCAGAATTTTTTCCAAAATTTTCAGAATTTTTTCATAAATTTCTATTATTTTCTAATTATCATTCATTCTAATTATTTATTGATTTTTGAAACCACCCCCTAATTATTACGTCTTCTTCTTATAGTCTTATATATTAATTTTTTAAACTATTTCTTGATTTTCTAATTATAGGCATTTTAGTTTCATTTAATGTGTTTAATACATTTATTTACTTACATAATATTTTTTCGCATATTTAATATACCTTTAAAATTCATTATATATTTCATTTATCATCGAAATTTTTACATTTTTTCTTTACACACTGAAATATTAGTTAAAATCGGGAAACCGAAATTAACTTGAAAAACGAAATCCCAATCCTTGCTCACACTTACATCTTTCATTGTCAATTTATTCAAGATAGGTTTTTTCCTAACAATATCAAACAAAAAAAAACATCTAATAAATATAGTTGTAATTTGATAATGTTGCATTCAATTCAGCGTATACCAAATTTGTGATGTTAATGGATTACAAAATTTCACAAGAAATGATGAAAACACGTATGCTACAATTTGATTCAGTTCCGATCCCTTGATAGCGCTAGCTTTGAGATAAACAGCACATCATAATCAATGGGATATTGTCAATGGAACAAATTAAATGTTCTGAACTATCAAACAACTTAGCAATCTTAGCAAAATACACAAAAATAATGTAAAACTTGAAACAGTGAAAGGGATGAAATTTTAAACTTCCCATGGTGGATATTTTATCAAATCTGTTAAAATATTGCACTTTCAAATATATGTTCTTTTTTTTGGTAAATCTAGTCAGTCATGTATGTTAGTTATTTTTTATCATTTTTTGGTATTTTTTATATTTTTTACTTATTTTTTTTAAAACACAATCACAAACACTACCTATAAAGAAGTAAAAGTATTAAAAAAAAAAAACCATCAAACATGACTGACTAAAATTGTTGATTCTTTTTACTTTGTTTGACAAGATATTTGTATTTTTTTTCTTTACTTTCTTTCACAAACTGGTTAAAAGGAGTTGATAAGCCAATTGCCCATGGATAGAGAAAAGAATAAACTTTTTTTACTTAAAAAAACAAAAGCAATGATTTTATTTTGGGGAAAGAATTTTTTTTTTTAATCTTTCTTTTCCCTTAACCCGTCTTATCCATCAAATCATGAATTTGTGATACCATTTGTCACACGCTCATCAATTCTAAACTAGTATCCAATTGGTAAAAGAATGATTTCAATAGTCAAAATTCAATAGACATAGTGAAAATAAATAGAAAGTGTACAAACCCTAACTTTTTTTTTTTTTTTTTTCACTTTTACATTATAATGGGGAAAATGAGAAAACGAAGATACATGGTATAAATACTTGACAAACTAAGATACCAGCATGGCATGACTATAACCATATAAATTTAGATGGAATGCATCAGTGAAAAGAAAAATAATATAACATACAAATGAAAAAAAAAAGTCTTTCTAGCTCTAAAACAAATCAAGCCAGCAGAATAAAAAATAAAAACATTTTGAGAAATGTACAAATATATCGTCTCATGTAAAAATATATACGTTAATCGTTTTCTATATTAGTAACTCGTGAAATCTAGAGGAAGGTCAAATGGTGTAGCTAGGGTTCAAAAATGGCCTTGGATCCTTGAAGTTGACAGTACTTTGAATTAATTATGTGATTAATTAATTTCTAAGACCAACAATTAATTTTTAACGAGTACATGATTAGTAAATGGGGTGGTCCTAATGTTATAATTTACTAAATAATGATTATATAGTGATGATTAAAGTGTATGTACCTTTGATCATTATTATAGTGAATTTTAAAGAGAACCAACTAGATTTCTTTGTGTAATTCATAATTTTAATACTCTTCCAAAAGACTGTAATAATAAGAGAATATGCCTTTGATAAAACCAGGTGTACACTTGTGTTAAATATACATTATAAATACAAAGAAAAAAAAAATACAAATTACAAGACGCGTAAAAATAGAAGTATAGCTCTCCTAATACAAAAAAGCAAAGTTCATATAGAGCGATGATAGGTATTATTACATATGCATCCAACTTAATTATTCTTTCTCAAGTCCAACCAACTTAGCGAGGGTTTGATATTATTACATATGCATCCCAAAATGTTAATAGCACTATTTTCATGTTTAATCCGTCAAGTTTTTGTCGTCCAACTAATTCATCATTCATTGCACATGTTTTAAAGCATTCAACGACAAAAACTTACGCCTTAGGTAAGGGTATTCTCATCAAACCTTTATATAAAAAAAACGCCTTTTAGAGTCAAACAATACTCTAAAAGGTATTCATCTTCGACACTACTTACCCTCCATCAACCATCTCCTCTATGCTGATGATCTTATGCTTTTTTGTCGAGCTATACTCGCAGAGGCACACTCAGTCAAAGATCTTCTTGCAACTTACTGTGCAGCATCGGGACAGACAGTGAATTATAATAAGACTTCAGTTTACTATTGCTCTAATATGCACTCCAAACATACCAAAATGATTAATATAATTTTGGGCTCGAAGCTGTATAATCTTAAGGACAAATACGTAGGGTCCCCTATGTTGCTTTCTAAGAAAAAGGCCTTGAAATTTCAATTCTTGGTCAACAAAATCAATAACAAATTGGCTTCGTGGAAAACCAAAGTACTATCTCAGGTTGGAAGAATAGTGATGATCAAAGCAGTTTTTTACTCTATCCCAGTCTACACCATACAAACCTTCATTCTTCCTTGCTTGATTACTACCCAAATAGATACTCTGGCTCGCAATTTTTGGTGGAATGATATAAAAGAAGGAAAGTCTAAACACCTTTGTACCTGATATAGAATTACCATCTCACGGCATCTAGGCAGTATCAATATCCCGCCTGCCAGACATTAAAATCTGGCCCTCAAAGCCAAATCCATTTGACATACAATTGCTAACCCTCAGAATCCTTGTAATGCACAACTGAAAGCTATTTACTTCCGAGAGAAAAAGTATCTTTTACTTATCCAAGTCTCCCTCCATGGCATCCTTCGCCCAGAGAGGGAACTCGTTTGTACTCAACGAGATGAAAAATCATCTTGATTATTAAAAAAAGAAAACACCTAAATCCTTTTCAGTTTTGATTATTAAAAATCAAGCATTTTAGGTATTTTCAATTTTAAAAGAATAAATTATTAACTCCTAGACAAAAATGTTAACAATATTTAAAATATGTATAAAAGTCCTTATCGCCAATAATGTCAAAAAAAAAAACCCAAGTTTTGTCATTGCCTGTCTTACAAAGATTTAAAAAAAAAAAGTCCCGGAGAAGATTGAACGGCCAAGATCAATAACCAAAGCAAAACGGAAGATCTCGAGGAGGATAGTATATGTGGGTGCTCTAAGGAAATGTGGCCACCGACAAACCAGCTCTAACCTGACACCTGAAATGTGACGATCCACATGCCATGTGTACCCATCACCATCATCATGCATGACGTGGCAATCGTGGTTTAGTAAATCATGGAAATCTAAAGTGGGTCCATCACACGTGTAGCCGCCTAAGCCCATAAGCAAGCAAAAGCACGTTATTATGGCCCACATCCATATTATAAGATAAAACAAGTCCCTTTCTTATAAGATCAATAAAAAAAAAATGAGAACAGCCACTAAATATAAAGTGTTTTATGTGGGCCAAATTTTGAATTAGATCACTAAAAAACACTTTAATCTTTACCAAGTGTCTTAAAAAAAAGTTAGTAGTAGTCAATCTATGATAGAAAATATGGATTTTGGTACAATTTTTGATTTATTTGAGGATCATATTTAATTGCACACATGTCATAATCAATCTCGTCGGTTAACAAGAAATCAATTTTTTAAATTATTAGTATTATTAAAATTTAAGAATAATCCACAACTTGATTGTAATTTTCAAGTTCGAATAGAGTTCAGACAGTTTGCACCATGAAGCGTCCAGCAAAAAAAACTATTTCTTCAGGCGCAAGCTTCTAAAAAAAATTGTATATATTAGGTGTTTAACTGTTCATTGTTATCGGAAGTAAAATAAGTATTGGAGATAAAAAATGTTACTATGATAATATGTTTATAAATATAAAATATGTATAAGGGTAAAGAAAATATAAAATTTTGTGAAAAAAGTTAGTGGAATGTACGTGTATCGCAGAGAAAAAATATTGTGTGTTTTTTTTTAATTCTCAAAATAAAAATTATCATAATTATCTACGTAGTTGTTGAATTTTGATAAACTTTGTATAGTTGAAATGCGCTTTTGAAGATTTTTTTAACAAAAACTTAAACTTTTAAAATATGTATTTTATTATTAAAAACATGCAAGTGTTTTTAATATTTTCATGCCTTTAAGTATTTTAAATATTTTAAATAAACTGACAAATATTTTAATGAACATTCAAACAGAAACCCCGAACATTCAATCGATTCTAATTTTAATCTAGTTTTGACTCAAAAAAATTAGTATTTTTGCCGTAAAACACATATGCACCTAAAAAAAATAGTTTACATTCTAAAATATGTTATTATAAAATTGATTGATGGTGGTGAGGGTATCCAGTGTATGGTAATTAACAACAAAAAAATTCTATGTAGAATATCATCGGCATGGGTGATATACTAGTATTTATTACAATTTATAGTGGTGTTTTAATATTCATTGTTGACTGAGACAAGCTAATGATTGGAGATAACAAATGAATAAAATTGAAAGATGAAAAATGTGTTAAGGGTTGAAATTCATTTCCTACGAAGTCGTGCTTGTAAATATAAAACATGTAAAAAACAATATATATATATATAATTTGGGTATATAAGATTCATTTCCTATGAAGTATAATATATTGAAAAATACTTAACCCATCCCTAATAGAATTTGCGTACTAGAGATGAAAATCGTATTTTAAAAACATCTTAAGATATTATATTTGTAAAGAATGAATGTCTATTATGAGTTGTAAACTGAAGAATATATTTAAATTCATGTAAAAATAGTATAAGAATTACTCAAAAAAAATTGTTCATTCATTCGTCTCCCAAACATATTCACCATTGTGTTGATTTTAACGAATACACAATCAACAATGTTAGGCAGTTGTTTTTTACACGTAAAGTATCACTTTCCATATTATGAATACAAATACTCCGAACCAAAAACATACCAAACTATAATCTCCTCAACTGATCCATCCATGTCACAAAAAGTGTTACAAATACCTGAGAATCAATCAATGTACTCTGATTGATTTCGTAATGCTTGGTGATATCAAAGTATGTTTGGCAATATGCAAATATACATACTTTGTTTAGCAAATAAATGTAACATGCTTTTTCTCCCCACCGACACCACAAACTCACGGTATGCATGAAACCATCAATACCCACTATGTATATTTGATTTGGTCCTGTGAAAGTGATGCTCTCAATTACTAAAAAATTGATGACCTATTAAGTATTGTATAATTGATGCTCATTTTCAATCCATAGTTTTAACATAATTACTTGATTCGGGTATGGCGTCTAATCTTGACGAACTCTATGTGAGGGCCTCAAATTACTCAAATGTAGCGATCCAACATCGTAGAATAGGGTTTTTTCATGTGAATGACTAATCATTGGATATTTCTCTATTAAATTTGTTTTTTTTTATTTTTTATATATATATATTTGCTCGAGTTTGCGGGTTTTATGCTAATCACACTTCAATTAATGTAACTGAACCTACTTGCAAATTAAATATTTTGTTGACACTTGACAACCACAGTGGAATTTTATAATTTATATTTTTTGGTTAGAAATATATCTAAATAGATTCAATAGTCAAAAGACTCACTAGTGTACAGTGAAGTGAGTTTATGCTGAGTCACTCTCATGGAGTGGACTAACTAATAATGCATATAAGGATCTAAATCTCCAGATTGCAACACTGATTTTTCGCATTCTTATGAACTGTCAAATATATATATATATATATATATAAAGGATATAATAGAAAGAGAGTCAAGGGTAGTAACATGCATGGTCATCATCAGGAGTGTTGGATGTTACTCGAGTTTGACATTTGACGTCGATCGATGACCATCCGATGGTTTCAATAACACAGGGTGATGATGGGGCAAAGGTTTGTTTGATTCATAGTCATGTATTGAGATTGGGATGTTTGCAAATACAAGGACATGTAAACAACTAGATCATGTAAAGCGGTGTTCTTGTGCTACTATATCAAGTGTTAAATAATGCTAACAATAAATGTAGACCAACTCAGTGGTATATCCATGTCGCAGATGGAATCACATAGTACAAACTTAGTGGCACGCTTGTGGCGGACGGAATCACATGTCCAGAGACACCCACAATGTATACATACACAAACAAACATGAGAACCCCCTATCATTTTCCTATTGAACAGACAATAACCCAAGAAGCAAAGAATTACTCTGTAGATATATGGTTATGGTCGTGTTCGAGTGAATTCTACGTATAACATATTCGATTTCAATCTGAAGTGAATTCCGGAGTAGGTGCTTGCATCCTACACTACACCGTGATGCAACCGATCTCAATTCTTTATAAATCAAAACATTAGATGACTCATTCTCAAGATCCATACTATAAAATGGATGCTAATAATTTGTCCCTTCACAAATTTTGTTGTGAAGAGTCCTAAAAAAGGCAAACCTAATCAAAATGGTTCTTGGGGCACATATTTCACATGTACAACTTGTGTTCTACTACTAATTAGAGTAATCTAATAATCATCTCTGTTCATGGAGTCAAAAGATTGATTGATGTTCTGATGATGTAATTTTAAATTTCTATTCTTCTTCTGTCCACATGCATGTTTAAAGATGAGCAGTTAGAAGGAGCACTCACAAAGTGGAAAGCAATTAGTAGGCAAGAGCAGGACCATCCATTTGCTATTGTGTGCTCACTGATCACTCTAAGCTTACACTTTCTTTTGTTAGACAACTTGACTTTCACATAGTTTGATTCAAGGCTTTAATCACGGAATACTATTTTTCACTCTTTTCTTTTTTGGGTCAAATTTTGTGTAGAATTAGTAACATTCTCCGCACTTTTTCATATAGAACTGCCCATAATTTTCCACTGTCATTTTCATTTTCAGATTAGGGAGAACTGGATGGCAACAAGTACTGCGCGCCCCGCCTGTTTTTATTCACACTTAATCTGGTAGCTGTCTATTCAAAGTTTACAAAATGATTAATCCTTATCCATCATGTTGATATTCCTAATTAGGTGGTTGGCAAAATTTTGGAATAGGGTTAAAGTTAGATGCAAATAAACTTTTTCTCTTTGATTTATTGTGAAATTCAACAGTGATGATTGCTTCATGCAAACACTTAATGTGTGAAAACCATTTGGCAACAATAAACTTATACATTGAATATTTTGTTGAATGAAGGTCCTCGATCCAATGAAGTTATATCCTAAGAAAAAGGAGCTAATTACATAAATCAATTCAACAAGTTTGCACTATACACCACAGTTCAAGTGGGAATTAAAAACCTATTGTAGCCAACTTTTCAAGCAATTTATCTTTATTTTTCTTTTCTTTTTGTTAAAGCAAGTCATTATCAATTGCTTTTCATCCATAAGTAGGGTTTTTCTGACAATTGTAGTCTTATGTAAACAAAGTATGAAATCACCAGCGCATAATCAAACCCTACATAAAACTCATTCCCTTAATAGTGGGATAATATATCTTGCTACTTCATAGCTAAAAATGGTGATAACAAATTGTTAAGTATTGTTTATTGAGCAAATTGCCTGATTGATATCAAAAGAAAACGAGTATAAAGTTTGATTTTATTAATTTGTGCCTATTGATCATAGCAAATACATATACAAAAGATTATCTTGCTAAAACACCATTAAGGACATCCAAACTCTAATGAAATGGGAATAGTTGCTTTGACATCTTGTCTGAATAGGACCATTAGGGGTTAATTAAACAAAAGAAAAGATTTAATGGAGATTGTGCTTCAAGAGTGTCTACTCCTTGTCTTTTGGGGTTGATGTGAACATGTTGGGACCAAATTTTCAATGGTTGAGTGTGCTATTTTTCTTCAAGTTTAAGACCGCATGTTAAGCCACTTTTAAAGGCAAACAATAGGGTCTATTCAACCATCAATTTCAGGCAATTTATAGTTTCAACTTTCAAGACAATAAACATGACAATGGACAAAAAAACCAGCAAAAATTCAACACGAAATCCGTAATGGGCACTTGCTAAGAACATGGCAAAAAACAAGATCGGTTTGAAAACAAATTTATGCAAATTCTTTTTTAAGGCCCCGGTGTGTGTTTTGATCGATGGGAAAAAGAATTTTATCTTTCTTGGTACAATATCGTTTTCCAAGCGTTAGGTTCGATTGAAGCTAACCAAAATTAAAAAAAAAAAAACATACAATTGAAGATGAAGAAACATTTGATACGTGGAGATCAGAACTATAACACCCACCCAAAGAAATGACGAGGTGACTATAGACTGCACCAACAATCTTACAAATGGTTTTCCCAGCACAATTGATGAATGAGGTAGGAAAATATTAACTAACCAATGATATCAGATGGTGATATGACGAGGTAATTACTCAATAACACAAGTGAAAACATAATAACCTGAGTGAACAAACAAAAGCATAGCGCTGGCATGTAAAATGAGTAAACCATAAACCAAATTAAAACGGATAACGAAATAAATGTGACTTGAGTATACCAGCAGGCAAACTGATCATTGTTTAAGGTCGTGGAGCAACACCTCGCTAACTTTAGTAATTTTAGCAGTAGGAGAACCGAAGCTCTGTCTCAATGCTCTGAAAATGGAAATCTCAAAATGCATATTTGGAAAATTTTATGAAATCTCTAACATGGAACAAGAGAAAAAAAAATGTCTAGTACTCTACCAGAAAAATTATTAATTAGATCTTTGTAAGAAATGAAAGACAATGAAACGAGCAGAAACTGCACAATAAGAGATAAGTTGACTGTAGCAGCTAAAATGCCAGACTTACACCAAAGACTCGTGGATACAAAAGTTCGATATCAGTTCTACTCCATTTGCTACGCAAGAAAATTTCCACACTGCTCTGGTATGTGAGACTATAGATACTGCGACATAATTGCTTACACATAAAACTAAATTGCACTTCCTGACTACATTATGAGATTTGGATGGCGATCAATATCCATTTGAACCGAGTCATAACATGCTAACGGCCAACCCAACCACAAAGGTTTAAAAGATCCAAGCTTAGAACTACGAACAGTACACCTTTACAACAAACTTCCTTCTTCATATATTAGCTGATATTAATACATTTTGTTGCATATCCTAAGTATATGATTGAACAGTTCCAACTGCCAATAAGTTATTAGGATAATATTGGAATTTTTATGAGAGCCCAATTGTCGAATCAAGTTGTATACATGAAATAGAGATAATATTGAACTGAAGTATTGGTAATACGGTTCTGAAAGATCTATTGCTAACAAAATTTTTGCCTGCCCTATACAATTGTAAATTGTAAGAGTTCCACTAACACAAAGACCAGTATTAACTATTTGTTGTGAGCCTCCACATCAGATGTTGAGATTACCTTATATGGCTTGCTCCTTTTCTGCTGATATTTGACGTATGAATACCACACACCACCAGCAGTGTTGATAACCAAACCAGTCACATTCAAAGCGTGCACTTGCACACCACCGAGTAAGACAAAACCAAGGGTCTGCATGATTAAAAAATATGTTATGCGTTCACAAACAAACCCTGATTCTGTTGTAGGGGAGTTCATTTTATTGAGTAAGAAACACCATACCGTGGATACGACACCCTTAAGGACTCCAACAATGGTTGTAGTGAGAGCTGAGTTGACTATAGTACACAAGAACATGGTGAAATTGAGAACAATGCCCATCACCAGTGAAAGAATAAGAATCACTAAAAATGTTATAGAATTTGCCTGACCATCAAAAAATACCTTCATGTTAGAAGCTGATGGTAATATTGAATTCATGCCATAGAAAATCAAGTAAAAGAAATCCCATGAAATAAAAGAAAAAATTTGAGTGGATTCACCAATCACTAATTTAGTGCAACGCCAGTTCAATCATAGAGAGCAAATGACAAATGTAGAATGCCTCGAGCCTTTCTCAAACTTGCAGAAACATTCATTAATCTCTCAACAAATCAGTGGCACTCTAACTAAAGAATCTTCATGGCAAACAAACCCAACAATCAAATAACTAGTCTATAAAGGCTTTCAAAGAATCTCAACTAATCCAATAACTTAACAGTACTCGAAAATCTTAAGCAATTAATTCAAGGAAGACGAGTTTAGGGAAGGAGATGGAGTTCTTACAATCAGTGTAAGACTTGATGAAATCTTGAGATTTATGTTATTTTATCTTCGTTTTTTAAATGAACAAAACATTTGCATTAAAGAGAAAACAAATAAAATGGGAAGAAAGGATACAAATGAGCAAGCAGCTTAAAAGAAAGAGAAAGGAAACAGATAAGAAATAAAGGGAGAGACAACATGATAACAAAATAAAGGGAGATCTTAAGAATTCTTTTTTAGTCTGGGAAAGGAGATAAGAACAACACTAGCTCCGCTCCAGATCATTGCAATTGAAGATAGTAATTAGAGGGTCTTTTGGACATACCCTCAAATTCCAATTGCTAATTTAAAAAGTGACATCCCTCCCAAAATCAACACGAAATAGAGTATAGACTCCCCCTCAAATTAGCACTTTCCATCCATAGGGCTTTATGACTCTTTTTTCATGGCCATAATTTCACATCACGTGCTTTGCACGTTTCTTGTATCATGATATTATTCCGCCAATGAAGTACCAACTCAGTGGTATGCCTATGGCGGATGGAATCACAGGTCCGGAATTCAAACTCTGCCAACGGCATTTGGAATGGGAGGGATTAAAAAACATTTCTAAAGAAAAAACGTATCATGATATTATTCCACGCATGATACATCAGTCGTCACAATGTAAACCTCCAAACTGCCTTGAAAATATGACATGTATTATGACAAAAGTTAAAAATATCCATCCCTTCCATTCTCTCTCCATAAGTCTTGTTTCACCTCTATTACTGCTTCCCTTTTGAAGCACCAATCACTATCCCCATCATTCCGGCCTCATCAAATGACCTCCACACCATCTGTCTCGATCATATCCATTTGAACGCATCAAACAAGAACAACTCCATGAGCAGTAGCAGTTGCAAGCGTCTGAGAAAGAGAAATATGGGTTAAGTGACCCTCCAACATTAGTAGCAGGGAAGTAGAAAGGTCAATTGACCTCTAGAGCACCACCAATTTCTTCTCTTTTGCAGAGAAATCATGGGTTATTTCGTCAGGTTTTGTTTTTGGTGCATATTCCAATGATGGATTTGGAGTGTTACAACTCTATTTTGGTTTCTCAATGAAATATGGGTTCAATTAGTTTGTTTTGGGGGGATAGGAGACAGAAATTGTCAGTCCCCAATTGGTGGTATGCATGGTTTTCTTGATAGATTAGTACTGAATGAAATCCAAAATTGATTGCCAAAGGTGTACAGAGTTGGTAGAGGTATGGCGAATGGAATCACACGTCACGGGTTTGAACCCGGCCGGCGGTATGGGGTGGGGAGGGTTAAGGGGAAAAAAAAATCCAAAATTGATCCAATCAGAAGTTTTGTAGAGATGTAATAAGTGGGTTTCTGAAAAGGGGAGGGGTCTCATTCGTTTTCTTTGCACACCGCTTCGTTTTTTGAGCTTGGTGGTTTGATGATGAGAGAAAGTCGGTGAGTAGTGAGGGTATTTGTTGATGAAGGTGGTTTGAGGATGGTGGTGGTGACGGTGATTGTTGGGGACTCTAGTGGTTCAAGGGCAGGTGGTGGTGGTTGCTTGGTAGTGGTAGTGTAGGTGAAGGGAATAGAGGAAGAAAATGGAGGAGATGCTCATAATGGGGAAGAAGATGATTTTGTCTTTTTAAATCCGAGCCTGAATTTTTTCCGAGATGCCAGTTACATGAGCTGATTATGAGATTGTATCTTTCCTGATACGCAGGATAATGAAATAGACAGGGGCAACGAGGTTACGCCTAAGTGAAAGATATGAGACGGGGCAGAATAAGTCCTATGGACAAATTCGGCTTATATGGATATATTTTCTCCCTCAAAATGCTTTATGCATTCTTTCGTTGAAAGTATTCCCTCCAAAGTAGTAAGAAAAATGAACTGCTCTTTTAGGGATGGCAATGGGTCAGGCTACGGCCGGGTATGCCAGACCTAAACCTGACTAGGTCTATACTTAATATACCATACTCTACTGATGACTCGGATGTATTCCAAGACGGCAAGACCAACCAACATATGGGGGGAACCTGAATAATGATGAAAAAACATGCAATCACATGGATTTGAACCCTTAACCTTCTACAGATAAGGTATAAAACACTCCCAAACCACTCAACCAAACCAAAAATATGACCCTTCCAAAAGACAATTTGTTTACATATCAGGTCGGGTATCAGTTTTGGGACACAAACCCAAGTCCCTAGTCCATACCTGGCCATTAGGGCCAAGTTGGGCCAAATGTCATCCCTATGCTTTGGCAGGGAATGAATCATATTAGTGCGATTCAGCTAGCTGAATGGTATTGCAATTCAGCTAGCTGAATGGTATTGCGCTTCAGGGTCATATAATTCATTGCTGCAAATTAGGAGACCACACCTAAGTTCCATACCTATAGGTAAATTCCGCTCAACAGACCCCCAGCCCCCTTCCTCAAGGTCCTTCTCGTAAGTGCACAAGTACACTGCTTCTTAGGGGAGGGAATTCAAAATATACCCTCCAGTTTGATATAGCAATAACCTTTAGGTGTGCTAGGTTGTTTGGAAAAGAAATTTTTTTCTCGGACAAACTATTTTCTAGGTATTTAGTTGCAAAACCTGGCCTAAATTTTTTTGTAAATTCATGCCTTTTTTCCCATGCCTTGAGGAGCTTCCCACTAAGCAAAATTTTGAGGGTGTGTTTGGTTTTATAGCTGACAAAATTGTCGAGAAAATTTTCTTAAGGTCAGCTAAGCAAAGTTTTCTTACGAACAGTAGAGAAAAAGGCATGACTTGACAAACATTTTCAGATTGAGTTTTGCAACAAAACACATGAAAAACTATTCCCAAGAAAACATATTTTTTCCAGTCAACCAAACATACCCTGGTTAATAGTCCGCACACTATCGGTTCAGTTGACATCATACATCATGTAGTTCGGTCTGGTAGTCAGTTTTCACTCAAAGCTGGTCCGAACCAAGCAGACATAAAAGTTGAAAAGACTAACAAAGAAATTATAAAGAAATGACTCCCTAAAGATTCTGACCTTCACAAATAACAATGACAAAGATTCTGGAAATTCTCCTGTGACAATGATAAGTACCAGCAAGATTGGAAGTGACAAAATTCCATTATAAAACATCTGTTCAATTGAAGAAAGGCTGTCCTCTACACCAGACTTCTCCACCAACACCAGGTACATTGTCTACACATGCAAGCAACATTTAGTATCAGTAGCATGCAGAAGTCCTGCTGATGCAAAAAAGGGTAAATTTGATCATAGAACAATTCTCAAAGATTTATATGTTTTTAATGAATTCGATATATTTTAAATACATTCAACAAAGACATCAAAATACAAACCTAACCTGAAAAAACACAGAGGTAAGTGCCATGCTGTATCCAAAGAGATCAAAAGAAAAATCACCTATTGCTGCTATGATAACCCCCACAGCAGTCAAAATAACAGAAAGAGACACCTGGAAAAAAGAGACATGCAAGCAAGGAATTAGAAGGACTTCTCAATCTTAAGACTTGAAGCTCATGAAGATGTCCTTCCAAGGACAAACTGATGTTCATTGCATAGTTATCGAAAGATCAAACAAACAGTTTTTGAGAATTCTAGATTACATCATTTTGTGCCTTCTTTTAACTGAAAATTAAAAAAATAAAATCAAAAGGTTCTAAAGCATATGTGATGTCTATACTGAACTGAACTTAGGGTATGTTTGGTTGCATGGAATCCTATGCAATGGGAATTCATGAGGGGACCCCTATATTTTAGGCTAATTTGATGTATTACTCCACATCCATCATTTAATTTTGTGATCAATGGTGGGAATGGAAGTCCATGAACATGAGAATCATATGCCTTGAGGGACCAAGGAGTGTGATTCCCATGTTCATGGGACTTCCATTCCCACCATTGATCACAAAACAAATGGTGGACATGGAGTGGTATATCAATTTAGTCTAAAATGTAGGGAAAATGTAGGGGTCCCCTCATGGATTCCCATGACATAGGATTCCATGCAACCAAACACACCCTTAGTATTCCACACAGTTTAAAGTATGAGAGCTCCTACACTGGCTAACCATATACCTGTTTTGGTGGCCTCCCCTTTCCTGAGAAAAATTCAGCTACTAAGACAGCAAGTGGTGTAAGCCTTTTCAAGGCAATGTACATGGGAATATTAACCCCTTTTAAGCTTGCTAAGGCAAATGCTACGTTTGCATTATAAAAGAGGGGCACAGGCAATAGTTTTTTTGCTGTAGCCATGCTAAATTCTTTAGCTTTTATGTATCCCATCATACGCCCAAAGTGTATGAGCAAGGCTGTTGCCAATTGCTGAAAGAATTTGCAAATAAAAACCATTTCTATCAGTGCATTGGACATCACAAGTTGCACTAGAACAATCAAACTCTTACTTGAGACTAATACCTGTAGAGTGAGAAGCGTCATTGAGTGTGCATACTGCATAAGAACAGCCTTGTTGATGAAAACCATGGCCATAGAAGCAAACCCATATGATAAGGCAGCAAGGAGGCTACAGTCCACAGTCCAGCCATGTACAGACTAGTTAGAGCAGGCCAATAAAAAGTGCTTCTGACAAATTCAAATATACTTATTTTCATCTCATCCCAAAATAATAAAACTTTGGAAAGACAAACAATGGCAGCATGCATAACAACTCATTAAGAGAAACATGTAACAAATGCCACGACATTAAAAAAAAAAACAATAAATAAATGAAAAAACAAGTAAAGCCCTGGCATTATTTTATTTCTAAATGCGAGATTTTGCTGTACACAAGAAGGCTACGATGCTTCACCATGATGGCCCAATAACTAGCAGGGAGGAAGAGAAATTGGCTCACCAAGATGCATATTAATTAGACTCGAGGATTATGATTGAATAGTTCAAGGTGTTGGAAGGAAGCACGGATTCTCGGTAAAACCCTCCGAATCCTACTAATACGCGAGTCGGATACGCGTGCGATTCGCGTTCGATACGTATCCGACACGCGGTCAACGTATCGGTCAACATGACTTGGTCAGGATACGGCCTGACCCGGTCCGAATACGGTCTGGACACGGTCAGGATTCGGTTGCCAATAATTTTTTTTTCTTTCAGATCTTGATAAAATCGGACGGCTGAAATCTACCCAGAGATCGAGCACAGAGATCCATCGATCATAGAGATCGATCGAGCAGATCAGAGAGATCGTTTGAGCAGGGAGAGATCGATCAGAGAGATCGATTGAGCAGGGAGAGATCGATCGAGCAGGGAGAGATCGATCGAGCAGGGAGAGATCGATCAGAGAGATCGATCGAGCAGGGAGAGATCGATCGAGCAGGGAGAGATCGATCGAGCAGGGAGAGAGATCGATCGATCGAGCAGGGAGAGAGATCGACTGAGAGTCTGGGAGCTTTCATTGCTATCTATATGGATTCCATTGATGAGATATCGCTGCTTTCTTCAACCTCCTGCGCCTCCCATCTTCAACCTCCTGCGCCTCCCATCTTCAACCTCCCAGAGAGATCGACTGGGAGTCAGGGAGAGATCGCTGCTTTCTTCAACCTCTTGCGCCTCCCATCTTCTATGTTATCATTTATGAGATATGGATTGACTTCCATTGCTATCTATATGGATTCCATTGATGTGTTGGGTAGGGTCCAAGTTAGGCCCGGCCCATATTAGAATCAATTACCCTAATTTTCACTTATGTACCCAAACTTTTCATTCATTCAAATAATTTCATTAATTAAGCTCATTACATTTAGATATTTTATATATTTAGATTATTAATTATTGTTTATGAGTTATGACATTATGTTAATAAATTTTTAATAAAATATAAAAATAAAAATAAGGTTTGACGTGTCGCCGAGTCCCCGAGTCCTAGTTTTTTGAAAATTGCCGAGTCGCCGTATCGTATCCGTGTCCGATACGATACGCGTATCCGAGTCCGTGCATCCCAGGGCCTTGGAAGAGAAACTGAGGATACAAAGATACAAATGAACAATATGATCTTGTGTCACTAAATACTTTGCCAATTTTTGAGTGAGCGCCAGGAAGCATAAATTATAACAATATAATATATGCAGCATTTAAATAACCTAGACGCGTAAATGAGATGTACGACCACATTAGAGATCAAGGGGAACTACCGGTCTAATATGATATTAGAAAATTTTGAGTGCACATGTAGAAATATAAATTTATACACACACAACTTGAATAAGACTCCAAAAATACTGTGGGAGATATAAGGCCAAATGAAAGCTCCAAGATAACACACTTGAGAAACTTTACTCCAAATGAAATAGTTTTTTATAATATTTGATATGACTTTCGTGATATATAAAAAGCTTACAAGCAAAGTGTATCTATAGGCATGTTATAACATTCCAGCTCTCTTCAGATTCATTTCTTCACTTCCGCATATTGAACATTGCTATCTGCAAGCACTCGACTCCCATTTAACTATTTGCAATTTTAAAAAAGACACAAACAAGACTCTCGCACTCCACTACTTAGTACCTTTAGATTCTTGATATGTTGACTTGAAATTTGTAATTTTACCTAAAATTTGCACAATCATCATCCATTTATTGCCTCTGGCATTCATTTGATTCATCTTTTTCTCAATATTTTCTCGATTTGGATTTTTTGCCCTCCATGCTTTGCCTATTCCATAATACTCTCACTTGCTTGATTTGAATATATACTCTTCCATCACGAAATTTTGGTTTCTCCATTTTGCCTTCATGAAACTTGATGTTTTGTTTCCCCTAGGCCCTTGGCTATTTGGTAGATTATATATGGATGGGTCAGGATCCAGGGGCCACTAACCTTTAGATTCTTGATATGTTGACTTGAAATTTGGAATTTTACCTAAAATTTGCACAATCATCATCCATTTATTGCCTCTGGCATTCATTTGATTCATCTTTTTCTCAATATTTTCTTGATTTGGATTTTTTGCCCTCCATGCTTTGCCTATTCCATAATACTCTCACTTGCTTGATTTGAATATATACTCTTCCATCACAAAATTTTGGTTTCTCCATTTTGCCTTCATGAAACTTGATGTTTTGTTTCCCGTAGGCCCTTGGCTATTTGGTAGATTATATATGGATGGGTCAGGATCCAGGGGCCACTAATTAATTCACCAAGTGTAGACCCTTGATTTGTTATATATCCATTCATCAGGAATCTAGTGAGTTGTCGATAACAGTTTGTGCAATAGGACTGTTTCTTTTGTTTTTTCCAATACGTTTCCTTCTTGTTCGCCCACCCCTTTACTATCGTAATCATTGTTTCTTTGCTAATAATTTTCAAAGAGATTCATCCATTTTTCCTAAAAGGAAAAGAATACTTATGATTTTATACCAATTGGGGAGTTATAACACTCCAAATTTATAACTCCATTTGTACATATTGTCTTGATGAAGCACTTATTTTGTTGTCTTAATAAAAAAATAAAAAGGTTCAAAGAATTTCACTATGTTCTCTTGATCCTCTCTCTATTTCCAAAAGTATGGTCTGCCACTTCCATGAAAGATGCTAGGCTGATTCAATGTGGTAATGGATTAAAATGATCCAACTTCGATTTCAAAAACTTTGAAAACAAAACCTGTTTTATAAAGAAGATTTGAAATTGCAAGAAAGAAAACTTAAAATTTTTGTTGGTTTCCTAGCAGTTGAAAATAATTAAACATTCTTAGCTTTCCTGTTTTGTAGCAGAAAATAATAAAAAAAATTCCTAGCAACAACTCACATTATCAAATTGACCTTTGGATATAAAGCTAATCTAGGGCTTATAATTAGTGAAATAATTAATGGCAAAAACACTAAGGCCCCGGATCCTGACCCTATATACATACATATATAATGTGTCGCCAAAGTCGTTGATACGACCACACGTGTTTCCCTTGTAGCATGTATCCGTGCCTTCGGCATTGCTACTGTGTTACTCAAGTTGTGCCTTCGGCACTCAAAAAAAAATCGTTGCATTGCTACAACAAGGTTATCTTTATAAAAAAAAAAAATAACTTTAACTGGTTTATATTGATTTTTCAATATAACCTATCATAGCTTGTCAAAATCTAAATCACACACACTTTCAGGTCAAAGAAAATTATTCCAACAAGTCATAGAGAGTCGAGATAAGAAAAAAAAAAATTTAATATGCACTGTACAAAATGAAAAAAATCGAATTACACTACATTTTAACTGTTAATAATAAAATTCTCAAAAATATATAATATTACTAATTTCTTTTTTAAGACAAATGGTACAATAAAAAATAAAAGGCAATGTTTTTTTTTTTTCAATTTTTTAATAATATCATTAAATAATTATGCACAATGACCTATTCAGAATTTATGAATGCTTGGAAGGGCTTATATGGCATCTGCATAATTGTTGAATTTTGAGTGACACCAGTAATAAAACAAAGTAGCTAATTACTAAAAACAAAGTTTAAAATTGAAGGTACATTGTACTTGAGCTAGCTTTTAATTTAATTTAGAAATCATATAATTATTAGACTTTAGCAGGGGTTTAGAGAACTTTGCCAAAATTCAACCTTTTCCTTTTAACTAATGAGATTTTCTTTCACTCAAGATTACATGTTCTGCCACAAAATAATATCTATCAATAGAATATCACTTGAGAAGCAATTAGGGATCATCAATAAGATTAATTTTTTTGAACTTGTTTTTTGAGGATAAGTTGTTTGTTTTTGGATAGTTTGCTTTCATCCTCACAACCGTTGGATTGGATCAACTTAAATATGGCATTATCACATCTTTGTCCTAATCCCCTTATGTACAGTGAAACACCACGTATGTTATATGTATTTGTATAACCATACATTAAAAAAAATTTACTACGCAACAAAACATAGTTCAGATCCTCACGAGTTTAGCTAATGCTCCAAAACAACCAACTCATCCAAAAAAACAAATTATGTTCCCTCAAGTCATATGTAATTTATAGACACTATATTTGTGGTTGAACATGTATTTTAAGTGAAAACAAAGTACATTAGTTAAAAATTGAAAACTTGAATTTTAGTAATGTTCCCTAAACACCCCTGCTGAAGTCTAATAATCCTAAATCAGAAGTCATAACATTAGCATCCTAGTTCTACCATGACTAAAGATGAATAATGGGCATTTGACTAACAAACTATGTAGTTAAATCATTCGTCGGACTTAATCCATTTATGAGCGATAGGTAAATTATTAATCAGACTCTAATCCGTTCATGAGCGATATGAGATTAATCTGATTAATCATAATTAATTGATATATATATTTTAGACACATTATTTTCTTTGTTCTTCTATATAATATGCTTACTACAAGATTTGTTTTTTTCAAATTAATGTATATTGAAGTAGTAAACATCACATGCCACAATTTAAGGTAAATTATAACAAAAAAAAAAAAAATCAATTTTAGATAAAGGTGCTTTTCATATTCTTTAGCTTAGCTTGTTATTTTCATTTGATCGCTTTTCTCTCTTCTTAAATAATATATATAGATTTTTCCTTGTTTTAACCCTTTTCATACACTTGTTATTGCCCTATGGCTAGAGTATGGATGAGGTTAAGGCAAAACTAAAAGAATTAAAATTAAATTTCTCTCGTTTATTTATAACATATTATAGTAGACCGATTAATCGGGCTAGAGATTATTGAAAATCATGATGTTCTACTAGCGAGAAGTGATTAATCAGACGATTAATCACCAATTTAATAACATAGCTAACAAATCTTTTTAAATGATGTAAACAAACTACAACATTTTTTGTGTCACTTCCATGGAAATTTACGCAATCCGATATAAAAACAATTTTTAAGCAGTACCCAAACCAAGCAATTGCAAAATTTGTCAAATATACTAAAAATGTTTCTTGATTAAAAGTTTCCTGTTTATGGACAATGCACTTAAAAATTCCAACTAGAAGCAAACAAATTCAGAGATACAAACCTCACCAACGAACTCGCTTCTGCAACAGAAACAACCACACTGCCTGCCTCCATTGCAAGAACTAAAGCAATTCAGCAATCAATCCACTTTAAAAGCCCCAATTCACATCCAATTCCACAATAAACCCTGCCACCAAATCTCACTCAAATTTCACACATTCAAGACTTAATTTAATCAATTAACAATGGATCACCGGTTACCTTGCAGGTAAGAGAAGAGAGAGATTGAGGAACTGTTACATAGCTTGATGAATCGGTTACAAAGAAGAAACAAATTGGGGATTCAATGGATCTCCGTCATCAAGAAGTCGTTTTTCTTGAAAGTTTGAAACCCTAGAACTGTCAGGGGTCTTGTCGAGATTCGGTTTTGAAATAAAAAATGGAAAATATAAATAAATAAATAAATTTGAGTTCTTGAGTGAGAGATGACATGGTGTTACTGAGGAAAAATACATCAAAATCATCTTTGCCATTTGTTGCCAAAGATCCCAAAAAGGACGCCTCTTTGAGAGAGAGAAAGGGAGAAGTGGGTTGTGCGAAGATGAATGAGGCCAAAAAGGGTAGAGCACGGGTTGGATATACAATTATGTTTTGGGTTAATTGGTAACCCTTTACAATAAATAGCTAATTGAGATGTATACCCATTATTAATCACTATTGCACTTATTCATAAGACTAACAGTACATTTTACTGTGTCTTTTCAAATTAAATGACCAAAATGCTCTTGATAAATCAATAAATTGAGATTTAATATTTCGTAGCTCAAACATTTCATCTCGAAAAAAATCGTATGGCCCATTTGTAATTGTAACTGTATCTCGAGAAAAATCCAACAGTTGATAAAAATTTGTATCTCAAACATCTTATCTCGAACAAAATCGTTGGGTCATGTTGAAATCATAAATACATCACAAAGAAAATTGCACAAGCGAAATTAAATCATATACACATCTCGAGAAATATCTAATGGTTGCAAAAAAATCCCATTCTTCATCTTCCTCATCATCCTCCCACTTCTTCCTCATCTATTTCACAATCCCGCTATCACCCTCCCCCTTCCTCCTCCTTCATATTTTCTCCTCCTTCCTCATCCCCCTTCTTCCTCTTTTGTTTTACAACCCCATCGCCACCTCCCCCTTCCTCGTTCTCAGCCCTTTCATCGTCTTTCTGTACTCACTCTCCCAACTCAATGTTTCATCTTGCCTTAAAAATGACAGATTGACAATTTTTTTAAATGGACTTAGCATTGAACCAATGGAGTTAGCTTTGAATCTTTGCCCTATTTGTGATTTGATTCACATGCATGTTATAGGAATCACAACATTGCAAGTACTTTTTGTTGTTGTGTGGCCAAATAAAACAGAAGTTGTTAGGGGGGAAATGATGTCTTCAAAGATATAATTTATGCTCCTCTCGGTAGAATTTAATAAATGGATCAATTTACAAAAGGAAATGGGGTAAAAGCTTGCAAAACTGATTGTCTTCGCGTCCCCTTTTTATGATATTCCCATCCATATTCAGATTGCAATCCCATCCATGAAACAGATGAGGAGGAACGGGGTGGCGACTGGGCTGCAAAACAGAGGAGCGAGAGGGAGAAGGAGAAAGAGGAAGGGGGAGGGTGGCGGCGAGACTGCGAAATAGAGGAGGAAGAAGTGGGAGAAGGAAAGAGGAGGATGAATGGGGAGGACAAGAAGAAGGAAGAAGGCGGAGGAAAAATGGATTTTTTTTATAACTGTTAGATTTTTCTCGAGATGCGTATATGATTTAAATTGGGCCTTACGATTTTCTTCGAGATGTATTTATGATTTCAACATGACCCTACGATTTTCTTCGAGATACAAAATTTTAATCAATTGTTAGATTTTTCTCAAGATACAATTGCAATTTCAAATGGGCCATATGATTTTCTTCGAGATGAGATGTTCGAGATACATAACATTCAATCTCAGTCTTTGATTTATCAAGGGCATTTGGATAATTTAATTTGAAACTACACAGTTAATGCATGTTGACTGCTAGTCTTGGGGGTAAGTGAAATAGTGATTAATGATGGGTGCACATCTCAATTAACTATTTATTGTAGGGGCATTTAGCAATTAACCCTTATGTTTTCGATCGTTAGGATTTTTGAAGGTATTTGGGCTTGTCGAAATGCGCTAAACTTTAACATGTTGTCGATGTCAAACTTTTGGCTCAAATAGAGTAGTGGAAGACTATAAAATAAAAAATATGTTTTGCACAATACATATGTTGCCTCTTTAGAAATTTGTATGGTAGAAAATTAGAAATTAGTAGGTTGTTCTGTAGAGTGCATATCAATGCAATTGAAGGACTTATTCCCTCATTTCTACACTCTTTTTTGTTATTTAACTTTGGGCTTAAAAATCACACACACATATATAATAATTACTTTCATATCAAACTATCAATAGATATAGTTGTCGAATATCCCACTATTACTTGAAACACCATTTCAACAAAACTATTAATTATTATTATAATGCATCAAAAAATCATTCTACTGTGAGTTTGACCTACAAAACAACTGTTGGACTGCCAAGGACCACCTTTTTGGTGGCCGAAGACACTCCGATGCTTAAGTCAGTATACCTTTGTCGAATGTTCCATTTACCTTTTATAATGGTCACAGTTAACTCTTTGCGTGACTTAAACATGTGAGGTGCAACGGAATGAGATGTTTTTTGTAACAGTCTCCTCATTAATGGAGATGCATTCGTGGAGGCGTAAGTCCCTCCATGGTTCTTTCTTGGTGCGGCGTTCTCCTTCTTTATGAGAGAGCGCAGATCGGGCTTGGACTCGGGTTCTGATTTGTCTGGGCCTGGATTCGGGTCCTGTTTACGTCTCCTCAATGGTGGGCCTAGTCTGGGCCTCTATAATTGACATCATTCTTACTGGGCTTTATGAGCTGGCCTAATAAATCAGACACTGTATTCTCGTGATGGGTTTTTATGCCACGTGTACGGCCGTGATGATCGGTATATTTTGATGTATCACCAGCTACCCCCTATTAGTTAGTGGGTATGTTCAAGTATCCACTAACTGTGTGGCGGTTTTGCTTTTTTATTGCAACATTACGGCTTAGTTAGTGCTCTTGCTATCTGTCGTTGTTGTTTTCTCTCCGTTGTTTCATCTGCCTGTTTGTTTTGGCGTGATTTTTGGGATTTCGTGCGGTTGTCACACCTTGCACGTTCTCCAAGAGTGGTATTTTCGTTGCCCATTCTTATAAAAAATAGAACTTTTGTATATGCTCTTATTCCTTCTGCATTTTCTCGTTTTCTGATTTTTAACCTTTTGATTCTTAGGATTCGTTTTATAATCATGTCTAACCCCAGAGTTTTGGATGGCGATGCCCTTGATGTTTGCGAAACTTTCTTCATGCCCAAGAGGGCGACATGCACGACTTTGGACAACATTTGTCACGACTAGTCGTTGCCAAACGATCTGGAGATGGTTCTCCCCGAAGATGGCAACAACCCTTGTCGTCATAGACATGGATACATTGCTTTGTATCCAGTTATATTTCATTCTGATTTTAGGCTTTCGGCTCCTCCTATCATCTAGGAAAACTTGGATTTGGTTGGAATTGCTCCGGCTCAACTTGTCCCTAACGGTTGGAAGGTATTGATTTCAACCTTAACGCGGGTTGCCTCTGCTCGCATTCCTATGACTGTTAGAGTTTTGCACTCCCTGGTAGGGTTCAACGTGGACCCTAGTTACGCTTGTCGTTTGCGTTCTCTTTCCTGCTTTGAGGACCTGCGATAGGAGTATGTAGGCTGGTCGAGGTCCTGGTTTCACGCCTATTTTTCTTCCAACCATTTTAGGTTCCGCAGAAATCAGATTTTGTGATCATTCCAAGAGCCTAAGAAGGTTGAGTTGTCACTGTCTTTAGAAGAGCAGAAGTTCCGTCGTTGGTTTTGTATATTCCCCGAGTATCAGTAGAAGATTTCTTTACTACGAACGTTGTTGTCCGTGGTGGTCTGCTTTCACTGGGTAGGGCATGCCTCGCTTATAAAGTTACTGTTGCGAACGCTAGTAATGTATGAGTCCCTGCTTCTGTTTCTACTCAAGGTCCTAGGAACACTGGTCTAATTGTTAAGAAAAAGAAAGTTCCTAGGCTTCCTAGCCCCACCAAGATATCAGACGTCAATTATGGCCATGTCTCGAAGAGGAAAAAGCTTACTTCTTCCGTCATTGAATCCGTCGGGACCCCTTCTCATCTTGCCTCTCTTCAGAAAAAAGTTCGTGGTTGAGGGGGGGGGGTGATTCTTCTGCATGTGAGGACGATGAAGTAAACTGAGTCCTCGAGATAAGTAAGAATGAGGTTTCTCATCCTCTGGATGACCATGAGAAAAAACTTGTTGCTTCTTATAGTTTGCCACATTCAGTCGGCCTCTCTATTGACGAGTCGCGCGTTATTGAGAATAAAATACTTCAGCTAGGTGTTTGGCTGCCGAATAATCCGAAGGGTACTAAGACCTTGGATGACTTCGAGTATGATCCGTAAGTAGAGGATCAAGTTGTTGTTCGTTCTCAAGACCACAAGCTTATTGTTTCTTCTGTTGTGGCTGGGACTTCGGAATCTCGTGCTACTCTTTCTGCGTCTCCCCTGCTTCTTCTGTCCTTGGCAAGACCTTCTGGCCTTCCGAGACTGCGTTTCCCCAGCTTCCAAAACTACTATGCATGTGCATCAACCACGTCGTCATATTGACAATGGTCTCTAGCATCTTATGGAAAGGATGACACATCTTACTTATGCAGCCGTCATGGAGTCAGACTTTAAGGTGTCTCGTGACCAGGCTGACCATGTCGAGCGGAAGCTTTCAGGACGCATTTTGGTAATTTCCCATGTTTTCCATCGACTGGATTTGTTGAAGGCGCAGTGCACGAAACATGAGAGGGCTGTGGACTCTGCGAGGGAGTTGTTGAGGGAACTCGAGGCTACGCGTGATGCATTTGCTTTCGACCTCGAGAGATCCGAGGTGGAATTGGGCAGGTTGTGTTCCCGTCTGGATGTTGCCGAGAAAGAGTTGTCCGGCCGAAAGGCAGAACGTGATGAGGCTGTTCGTTCCGCCAAAAAGTATTTTGCCAAGCTTAAGGCTGCTACTATTTGCATCATTGAGATGAACTTCGAGTTTGTAAAGACCAAATCAGCGGTCGCTGCTAAACTTGCCGATGTCGACAAAAAGTTAGCATCAACCCAAACCAAGTTGTGATTGTTAAAGATAAGCTGAAGGCGGCGGAGGCCGCGGATTTTGAGAAAGTGGTCGAGGGTCGCCATGATTTTCTGGACTTCCTGGAAACGCAAGGTTTGAACATGTTCCCATACCCCAACTTTGATAAGCAGGAGTTCGATGATGTTGAGGAAGTTGTCGATGGGTGATTCGGATGTCGATGAGCCTGCAAACCCTATAATTCTTGAAGATGTTGTTCACGACACTGATTCTCCTTAGATGTTGTTTTCTTCTTTTTGTAATCTCATTTTTTAGAAGATAAATGGAAAATTTATTGTTTCACATGTTTGTGTCTCGTATGTCTAGCTAGTTTAGCTTTTACTTATGACATTTTTGGAAGATTTCCGACTTTGGTTGTTCAAATTTTCGTGGGTGGCTTCGATACTTGACATTCTACTCGTACGGAAGTTGTGGTTTACGAAATCATGTTTCTCATTCGAATTACTATGTCGTACAATACAATCAACGTAAAAGTCAGGCTCTTATGTCGTGGTACTTTATTATTTTGTGGTTGATCAGGCTAGAAGTTTATATGTCCGACTCGTTCGTCCAGCATATGTATTTGTTTGGTCGGTACTCTAGCCATGCTGGGTGCTTTCTCGAGTGTGTTTTAATCTGACTTTTTGTCCTGATTAGATTTTGGTTGTTTCAAAATTGAAAGCAAAAGACTTTATTGATAATATTTTTTCAAGTGTTCTACATTCCATGGTCGATGTATCATTTTACCCTCTTTGTCTTCCAGCCAATATGTTCCTGGTTTGTTGATTTTTATTACCTGGTATGGTATTTTCCAGTTTGGATTAAGCTTGCCCGCGTCGAGCTCTTTCGTGTTTAGTTGGACTTTTCGTAACTTCAGTCTCCGACGTTAAAGGTTCAGATTCGCACCTTCTTGTTGTAGTACTCTGCCATGCGTTGTTGGTAGGCTGTTGTTTTAATCGAAGTTGTTTCTCATTTTTCTTTGAGGAGATCCAGCCATCTCTTAACGCTTCGATGTTGTCCTCGGTGCGGATTCAGTTCGGAATGTTGGCATTCTGATTTCTACGGGAATCATCGCTTTTGACCCGTAAGCGAGCGTGAAAGGTGTTTCTCCTGTCGGAGTTCGTTTTGTTGTTCTGTATGGCTAAGGGACACCAGATAATTGGGACGTCCATAGTCTTTTCGCTGTCTCGAGTCTTTTTTTGACCGCCTCCAAAATTAGTCATGTTAGTGACTTCGGCTTGCCCGTTTGCTTTTGAATGAACCGGGGCGGAGAAGTATTGTTGGATATACATGCTCTTACATAACTCCTTGACCTTTTTGCCTTCAAATTGCCTCTTATTGTCCGTGACGATTATTCTTGGGATCCCAAATCTGCGTATGATGTCTCTCAAGAGAAATTTCTCGACTTGTGCTTCCCATATCTTTGTGAGGAATTCTACTTCTACCCATTTGGTGAAGTAGTCTACTGCTACGAGGAGAAACTTCTTCTTATCGGACGCTGGGAGTGGTCGTACAATGTTCATTCCCCATTGTGTGAACGGTCATGAGCTGCTCATTGGGATCAGATTTTGTTCCGGCATGCTCATTGGAATCTTTGGCACTTGTCGCACTTATGAACTAGCTTATGAGCGTCCACTTGTATCGTTGGCCAATAATAACCTAATGTGAGAGCTTTGTGGGCCAATGTTCTTTCCCCTCGGGTGATTTTCGCATGTGCCGTGGTGTATTTCTTGTAAGACGTATTCGACATCTCCTAGTGCAAGGCATCTTAGTAATGGGTTCGTGACAGACCTCCTGTACAATTTGTCATTAACCATTGCATATCTTGCTGTTCGATTCCGTAGTTTCCTGGCTTCCATCTTATCAGTTGGGAGTTACCCATTTAAAATGTATGCCAGGATTGGAGTCGTCCAATTGGCTCATTGGTTTACGTCGCATGCTTCTTCTGATTGATTTTCGAGTATGGAGCTTCCCTATGTCATGCCGAGTGGGTTGTCATTATCCTTCGTTGTTGAGGCTTCTTTAGCTAGCTCGTCAGCTCTTTTGTTTTCTGTTCGTGCACATAATTGAATGGTAGCATTTTGGAAGTCTTCTATCAACGCTATGGTTTTCTAGTGGTAGGTTTTCATTCAAGCGTCTTTCACTTGGAACTCGTTGCTAAGTTGATTGACCACCAACCTGGAGTCCATAATGACATTAATGTCCATTATTCCCAGATGTTTTGCTAACTGTAGTCCTGCTATCACAGCTTCATACTTGGCTTCATTATTGGAGGCTTCAAAACTGAAATTTATCGCATTTTCTAATGCAATGCCTTCCGAGTTGTATAAGACTATTCCGGCTCCACTTCCTGCCTAGTTGGACGCCCCATCACAACGGGGGATCCATCCTTCAAGGATCGGTTCGGGCTGTTATGTTCTTCTTTCATTATCCTCGGGTTGGTTGTTGCTTCCTGTGAACTCGGTGATGAAATCCGCTAATACCTGAGCTTTGATAGCAGTTCAAGATTTTGAAGAAGGGCAGACACTTGTCTGATGATCTGGAGATAAATCTGTTCAGAGTTGTTATTCTCCCATTAAGACTTTGAACACCTTTTATATTTGTCGGTGATTGCATGTTGAGCAGTACTCGTATCTGCTTTAGATCGGCTTCAGTCCCTCTCTGGTTGACCATGTACCTGAGGAACTTCCCTGACTCCACTCCAAAGGTGCATTTATCTGAGTTTAGCTTCATCTTGTATTTCCGAAGCTGAGAGAAAACATGTCCGAGGTCCGTAACATGGTTTGTTCTGCGTGAGCTTTTGATGAGCATATCGTCGATGTAAACTTCCATCATTTTGCCGATATGATCTCTAAACATCTTGTTCACTAGCCGTTGATACGTTGCTCCCACATTCTTCAATCCGAACGACATTACTCGATAACAATACGTCCCCCTCTTCGTTATGAAAAATATTTTGTTGTCGGGGGTACATTTGTATTTGATTATACCTGAAGTACGCGTCCATGAAGTTCAACATCTTGTGCTCCGCAGTTGCGTCCACTATTTGATCTATTCGTGGAAGCGAGAAGCTGTCTTTGGGACATGCTTTATTTAAGTCGGTATAATTCACGCACACCCTCCATTTCTCATTCTTCTTTTTTACTAGTACCGGGTTCCCCAACCAATCCGGATAATGAGCTTCTCGTATCATTCCTGCGATGAGCAGTCGGTGCACTTCTTCGTTTATCGCCTGATTGCGGTTCCGGGGCCATCAATCTTCTTTTTTGTAGAACCGATTTCCTATCTGGATTCACTTGCAATTTGTGGGCGATGATGGATGGATATATTCCCATTCATTGTCCACGTGAAAATATATCTGAACTATTACCCGCTGGAGTTTTCTTCCAGAAGGCATGGTTGTTTCGATTAGGGGTGGGCATCCCATCCCGTTCCCGTCCCGTTCCCGTCCCGTCCCATCCCGATTTTTCCGGGTCTTAATGGGATTGAATAATTTCATCCCGATCCCGTCCCGTCCCGATTTAGAATGGGATGGGATGGGATGAAGATTTTCAATCCCGTCAATTCCGTCCCATCCCGAACTAATTTATTAATATTAATTATTAATATTTTTATTTAATTATTTATTTTAGAATTGTGATGCCCATACACTTAAGTATGAATGCAACAGGTTGAATGCATCTTTACACACTAATGAAGCTGTAAAGAACTAAAGATGAGACTATGACCTAGCATCCACCAACTTTTCCACTACAAACTAATCAGAATGGAACAAATATTTCTCTGTTAGACAAACCCTTATCCCTCCTGGGATGATGTAATCTATCATTTTGGTTAGTTACAAAAGTTCTAGACTTACATGTCAAAATTATTTCCTCATCCACATTGTGTTTCTTTGATTAGGTTAGGAGATCCCAGTAAGTGACGTGGGTAAGATGTGAGTTTCATAAATCCGTAAGAAGCAGAGATTTAGATAGCTCAAGTCAGCAGCTCACTTGGTCAAGAAACTACAACAAATAATGCAACTATATCATCATCATTGTCATCTAATCTTACCAAGTTATACTTGCAGATTGCCGTATTCTCTGCATAGGATGAGATCATCCAGAAACTCGATCGCTTCTGGAATTGCATGCTAATATGCTATACCCAAGCTCAAAGAGTACACAGGATTTAGGTGACACAAATATATAAGTTACTACCATGATGCATGTGTCATCTAGGAATAATCACAGATAATGAGCATAAACAAAAAGAGCATCAGCCACTTCAAAGTTTTCTGCCTTCATTGTTCAGAGGGCATGAAATTGTCATTTATATAACTTGATAAGATTTCTATACAATGAAAGTCTATTCAACCCCCTTTAATGCAAAATTTATCAACAGGGTATATGTTCAGTTTTAACTATGAAAACAAAATTAATCCGAATGGCTGTATAGAAATTAATCTGCAGACGGGTTTCGACTAACTTAACCATGTTCACAAAATATTGATACTCAGAAAGAAGTATAGAAATAAGAATTAAGGTGATATTGATACCTTGATGATTTCAGATTTTGAGCTGGGTCGCATATATTTTGAGTTTTTTTTTGTATGACTAGTGATTGAATAGCTGATCCCGTCCCGAACCCGTTTGGGATGGGACGAGGTCGGGATGGGGTTTTTCCCATCCCGTCCCGTCCCGATCCCGTATGAACGGGATGGGATAGGGATGGGTATATCTCGTCCCATCCCGTCCCGTGCCCACCCCTAGTTTCGATGGTTGTCTTCAAATCAGTACTGGGTAGCATGTCATATTCATTTTCGTCAGATTGAAGATTTGTGGAGTATTCCATTGATCTTTTACCAGGTTGCGTGAGCTTTGTCACTGTGAATCTTATTCTTAGAAACGAAAACTCGCCGTTCCCCATGGACGACGCCAAACTAATGCGTCCAAAAATCGTTCTTATATAAGTTTGACCTGCAAAACAACTGTTAGACTGCCAAGGGCCACCTTTTTAGTGGCTGAAGGCACTCCGATGTTTAAGTCAGTAACTCTGTTGGAAGAAAGAAGTAAATCTGGACAAAACCCAGTTAAAGTTGCATACCTTTGTCGAATGTTCCCTTTACCTTTTATAATGGTCGTGGTTAACTCTTTGTGTGACTTAAGCATGTGAGGCGCAATGGAAGGAGATTTTCTTGTAACAGTCACTTCCTTAATGGAGATGCGTTTGTGGATACGTAAATCTTTCCACGACTTTTTCTTGGTGCAACGTTCTCATTCTTTATGAGAGAACGTATATCGGGCCTAGACTCGAGTTCTGATTTGTCTGGGCCTGGATTCAGGCCATATTTACGTCTCCTCAGTGGTGGGCTGAGTTTGGGCCTCTATAATTGGCCTCATTCTTCTTGGGTTTTGTTAGCTGACCCAATAGATCGGACGTTGTATTTTTGTGATGAGTCTTTATGCCACGTATATGACCGTGAAGATCGATTTATTTTGATGTATCATTAATTATTATTATTATTATTATTATTATTATTATTATTATTATTATTATTATTATTATTATTATTATTATTTGGCATTAAAACACACCACCAACACCATTGTGGTAATAGTAAAGTCAATAATAATAGTATTATTTTTCTTACTTAATAAGTGTTTTCAAAATTGAACAAATCTAGTTAGTTGTTTGAGTGATTCTACTTTGGTTTTGGCAACCAAGGTGAGGTGTCGTGGCAAGTTAGACGTCAAAGTTCATATGAACATATCTTGAGAGATAGATCAAACTTTCGCAAATCAACCCAACTCACCCTAGTCCCTAACTTGGTTGTCTAGGATTTTTTGTAGTTTACATAGTTTCCAAAAGTTTGGATATCTTGATTTGTATATTGCCTTAATTAATAAGTCCCGTAATATTGATTGCATGATAGGAAGGCCTTGTCAATAAGTAAATATCTCTGAGAATAATATCATTTCTAACAAAACATGAAATTTATCTCCCATCACAAAGATGCACAAATTATTCGCCATGATTACTTTATCAATCAACAACAAACTCCAATCAGTAAGTCTAGGCAGCCTGGCCATTGGGCCAATTTTTTGCTAGACTTAGGCTTTTTGACAATTTTATCCATTCTCTTTAAAACACAACCACAAACAACATTTATGATAGGGGTAAAATTGTAAATTGGCCTAAATCTAGCAAAAAAGTGGCTCACTGGCCTGGCTGTCTAGAATTGGAGAACTCCAATTAATCAAAGTTACTATTCATGTCTATAAAAGGAGATCTTAATACAAGGAACATAACAAAGATAACTTGAATTCGTTTATACTTTCTAGGAACATAACAAAGTTTCCATGTAAGGAGATCTTAATATTTTGATGAGGAACGCTACCAACTTTCTCTTACTACAGCTCGTTATCACCTTATCCCTCCTCACATCAACTAAATTTTTTTAATCCAAAATTTCAACTTTGTCCTTTCTTAATATTTTTCACGACTTTTCTCATTCTTTTGACTTCATTTCTTTGATGTTTATTCAATATATATACAAAGTTTTACCGCCCCCCCCCCCCCCCCCCCCCCCCCCAAAAAAAAAAAATAAATAAATAAAAAAAATAGTACGCATATTACGAAACTCTAAACCGTTATGTATATGTACTTAACTATCATTTTTACTTTTTAATCCAATCGGAGACAATCTCATCTTGAGATTCAACTAACCATCCTTTTTTTCAAACATATTTATGTGAAGATATTTATAATTTCTCATAAAAGATGAAGTTTATCATCATCAACACATATCACAATCTCTTCGATTGCAATCACTTTGTTAGTGTACAACAAAAGCTAATTAATCAAACTCAAATATACACGTTGATAATGGATAAAATAAATAAAGATGTCTTAGTACATAATACATGTCGTATTGAGTCTTTTTACTAGATATTAACTCCATCTCACTCATAGATAGCACGGTCTTAAATGCACAAAAACCCAACTTTAACACACTATGAAGTTTTACGATATACCCTTAGTTGTCAAATTTTTTATTTTTTATTTTTATAGATATATACTTATCTATTATTATTATTATTATTATTATTATTATTATTATTATTTTAAAGTTAGAAACAATCACTTACGATTCAACTAATCGCTAAAGGTGTACTAGCTGAGTTGGTAGAGGTGTGACGGACGATATCACACGTCACAGATTTGAACCTGCCCGACATGGGGTGGAGAGGGTTAAGGGTAAAAAAATAAATTCAACCAATCATCCTTTTTCTTTAATTTTAATGTGAAAAATTATGACAATATTTTATCTTTATACACTTCAATTATGTAAGATAATGATGTGATTGGTTTTATGTTCTTGAGAAAAAGCAACAATCAAGAGTCCAACCCTTAAATCCTTTTTTATTAGCAAAAAATCATTCATATGCAAACTAATGCAATTGCATTAACTAGCAAATTAAAATGCATCATTTTAACACTTCTCGTACATAAACTATAATATCCCAAATGCAATATTTATTGTGACCGAGACACATTGTCATAAAGAAATAATAAAAAATAACAATAAAACAAATATTTCAAGATTCATACATAAATTATTATAAATTGTCTGCACGACACATATGAGTCACCATAAATAATAAATAATTAAGTAAAATAAATAAACAAATAATTTTTTGCAAGCAGAAAAACTTGAATTTCTACGATATCACACTTAGTCATCGATTGTATAGTACTTGAGATTCAACTAAATATCCTTTTTCTTTGATTTTAATGTGAAAAATTATATAGTAAAAAAAAATGCATACTTCAATTATGTGACGATAATGAAGTGGTTGATTTTTATGCTTTCGATAGGGACACTGCTAAATAAAGAGATAAAGTTGGCACGAGGCGACAGTAAAAAGCCCAACACTTTATCTTCTTTTACTAGTCATCGAACGCATGCATGCACCCACATATGAAGGATAATAAATTTTATGTGGTTTTTAAATACAATAATGAAACAATAAACTACAATCTAAAATTAATTACAAATACGAATACAATTTAAATGAAATATCTAGAAAATAAAGTTTTATTTATTTTGGAATTTTATTTCTTTAAATAGGCTAGAAAAAATGTATACAGTAGTTTAGGGTACAAAATAGGCTAGAAAATAATAATATCAGTAAAATGACAAATTTGTAAATTAGTTGAGCCATTAAATTTTCATTGAGACATTTACAACTTCACTATTCACGAGTCCTAGCAGCATCTTTAGAGCATCTCGAAAAAGTGTCGCTTCACATAATCGTTAAAATATTAAATTAATAAATTTATTTGGAAGGAGTTGAAGTTTGCGCCAACATACTCAGTTCTTTTCCACACTAAATATATTTTTTAATGTTACATTCTTTGATTCTAGGCTTACTTCCTTCCGATAGATAAGTTATATTTTAATATGACTTTGGACCCACAACTTGTCTTGATAAAGGATTTAAAGATACTAACCAAGCCATTCCTCTTCTCACTAAATTTGATTATAGAAAGTGACTCGTTGAGAAGCTCAATGTTACCAGAAATTCTAGATGGTTTGGAAAACTGGCCTGGTTTATTATTTGGGAGGGGCGGAAATATATTTTTGCCCCTCCTTCTTAAACACACAGCTCTAAAAAGTGTTTAAGGAGATTTTTACCCCTCCAGGCAGCAAATCAGGCCGGTTTTTCCAGGTCAGCTAGAATTTCTCCAGTGTTACCAGCTCCATATTTTTATGCCACGTCCGACTTAGCGAGCCCCTGACCATGGGTGGATCTACCCTTAGGATAAGGGGGTCAGTTGCCCCCTTATTTTTATGAAAAATTCCACTAAATTACTCAATTTTTTTTTTATATTGCCCCTCTTTTAAAAGTTTAGGTTGCCCCCTTTTGTATACAATCTTGGTTCCGAACTCCACTAAAAATTATATTATGAGTTATTTTTAAAGTTTAGGTCCCCCTATTTCTATATAAATCTCTGCTACCGATATGTTTGCGTTTCAGGGTTCGATATAGTCAGCTGCTACGAAGTTGAGCGAATTGGGAGTGAGATGAGAGGCGGAGTTGAGAGATTACAGAGTGAGAGGGGGTTTGTGAGGGAGAGAAAATATAAGAGAAGGAAAAGGATAAGATGAGAGACTGAGAGGGTTGGTGAGGATGGGTTTGCTAGGAGTTAAAAAAGAAAAAAAATCTTCGTTCGATTCGGAAAATCACGCTCAGGAGTAAATTAGTCTTTTCAAACTTTTTTTGCCCCCTTTTGTCAGCAATCCTAGCTCCGCCCCTGTCCCTGACGCGACTGTTGGAGATGCTCTTACATAATAGATATTATCAAAAAAAACAAACCATTCATATGCAAACTATTTCAATTACATTAGCAACATTTTAAGACCTCTCGTACATATATTATAATAAATATCCCGTGACACATTTACTAAAGAACAAAAATAAATAAATAAGTATTTTGAGACTCTTAAATAAATTAGTATAATTAATTCTCGACATGATGCTAATATGAGTCATCATAAAAAAAAAAAAAAAAATACAAATAATTTTGAACAACAAGAAAACCCGAACTTCAAAGACGATTGGAGAAGAATGCGAAGAGCCACATGATTCTGACGTGGTGGGGATCAAAACCAATACAACAGGTGGCAAATATTCTGACCAAATATTGTACCATTCGATCCGCTTTCCATGTCACTCATGTCTGTCAAACTCATCGTTTTATCGCTAAAACTCTCTCCTTGGTTTCGTTATTTGTTAGTTTTTTTTTTTTTTTTTTTTTCTTTTAGTGATCATGGCGGAGAAGGATTCGTCGTCAGAGTTCTTTATGGAGAATGAGGATGAAGCTGAAATCAGTAGCAGTAGTAGCGAAGATGATGATGATGATGCAGGTGTTGAATGTGAGATTGATGGAAGTTCTTCCACGTCTTCGGAGCATGCTCCATCGTCCCCATTCTCTTCGCGGCAATGGCCGCAGAGTTATCAGTGAGTATTCTGTCTTGATGGTTTGTTGCATTGCACTTGAAGTGTGTGTCTTAAAACTCATGTAGTTCATGTTATATGGCTGATTTTGGTCTAGAGATTCCAAAATACTTTATAATAAGGTTGATAAAATGATCTTATTGTGCATAATGAAGAGGAATTTGCATTAGAATTGATTGAGTTTAAAGGGATATTGAAGAGTTTAGATGTTTGTAGTTCATCTACTTGATTTCCGGCTCAAAGGGGTGTCAGTGTTTGTTTTTTGTACACCAGAGATTGTTATTTTGTTGATCATCATCACTTGAAATAGTTTGAAACAGGGCGGAACGAGGAATAGAAGAGACGCTTTTAACTAGGAATAAAACTGTTGGTTTGGTTTATGGTGTAGCTTACATGTTTTTTGATGTAATGAATTTGAAAAGTTGACGATTGCATAATTCCTCTTAACCTAAAGTGGATCGAAAAGTTGTGATTAAAACATAGAGTGGAAAGGTATACGGCTTTAGTGTTTATAAATAGTGATTAAAGTACCCTCTTTTTGTTATGTAATTTTGCAGTTGTGGACAGGTTGCCCCATTAATTATTAATGTTTGATTAAATTTTTTTCTACTTCCATACAAGGGTTTTGCTAATTCTAAGAGGTAGTTCCTAATACATATGAGAATCTGTCTGATTTGATTTCGAGTGAGGGTCTTGACCATGACGAAGATGATTTGTGCTTCTTCCACCTAAATAGTCATCGAATTTGCTGTTGTTATCGACTCAACATAATTAAGAGATGCACAATTTTTCCTGTTAGGAAATGTAGTCTATTGGCTATTTTCTTCATTTAAGCATTAATATGTTATTTCACACGTCTACATACATTCCTTTTTTCTGCCAGGGAAACAATTGGTTCTCTCACAATCACTGCATCGCCAAACTTAGCAAACATTCTTCGTGTACCTAGTCTTCGACATTTAAGTGTTCTAAGTCAGAATCAGGATGTAGAGGCGAGTCAAGCATTGCTGTCTGAGCATGGGAGTGTACTTTCAAAACAAGATTCAAGACCAGTTTTCAGCAGACTAACATCATGGGCACTAGGAGAAGATAAACCTCCCTTGCACGAAGAAGTAGTAGGGGAAGGATACATTACTTATGGGTGTAGTTTTACTCAGACTGTTTTCAATGGTAAGCTACACTAAATATAGTATTGTTAATCTGGTTCTTTATGTCATACAAATGAGAGTTTATGAAACTTCAGTTTAACCAGTCATAATACTCAATTTTTGGAGATTTACAATGAATATGCTTCTTACTATGCCTTTTCCATTTGTAATTTTATATCATGTTGGATTACTATCGTGTCTCTTCATACCATTCAATTGTTATTTACAGGGGTAAATGTATTAGCTGGAGTTGGGCTTCTCTCAACACCTTATACAGTGAAAGAGGCTGGTTGGGTTAGTTTGGCACTCTTAGGCCTTTTTGCAGTTGTTTGTTGTTACACCGGTGTCCTCCTGAAATACTGTTTTGAAAGCAAAGAAGGCATCGTGAGCTACCCTGATATTGGAGAAGCTGCATATGGAAGATTTGGACGTGTTTTAATATCTGTGAGTTGACATTTTACACAAATTGGCTTTAAGAAATAGTGCAATATATAGATAGATTCAGCAACAAAACTTTCAAATATAGGAAACAAATGGTCTCTTCTAGCTGAGCATAAATACCATCCAGCATCAAGGTTGAACATGTAGACCAATATCTTATGGTGTTAATCGTGGTCAACCTGCAAGACTATATTTTAACTTTAACTGGTTCAGTTTTTGCTCACGAATTGTTAGAACCTGTTTACTATGGTGGCTACAAATCTACAGCTTTACTAATTCTACTTGGTCACTGCATTTGTTTTCCAAGCTCTTCTGATGCTGAGGCACTTCTCTGTCTCTATGCAGATCATTCTGTACACAGAATTATATGTAAGTGGAGCATATTAATGGGTTTTTCATACCTTGGACCATCTGCTTTTATGAACCCTCAAGTGGATTTATCAGATATTTATTTCACAACTGCAGTCTTATTGCGTGGAATTTATCACTTTGGAAGGAGATAATCTCACAAGCTTGTTTCCTGGAGCTTCTTTGGACTGGACTGGGTTTCAAGTTGATGCTCCACATTTATTCGGGCTTGTTTTTGCTTTGATTGTTTTACCAACTGTTTGGCTGAAGGATCTTCGTCTTATTTCTTATCTTTCAGGTGTAGCATCCATACCATGCCTCAACCTCCCCTATTATTTATCAATTTATAATTGACTTTAAAATTCAAGTTCTTGTTCATTATAACCAACTCGTATGCAGCTTGTGGAGTGCTTGCCACATTTGTAATATTCTTTGCAGTGCTTTTTGTTGGTACTGTGGATGGGATTGGTTTCCATGAGAGTGGTCCTGTGGTGAACTGGAGTGGTGTACCATTTGCCATTGGAGTCTTTGGATTTTGCTATTCTGGGCACTCTGTGTTCCCAAATATCTACCAGTCTATGTCTGATCCTAAACATTTCAGCAAGGCATTGATCGTATGGTATGTACAATAATCTTATGTTTTGTACAATAATCTTATGTTTTGTGGTCATTAACATTCTCAACTTGGTAAAGGTTATGCCTTCTTGTCCTGCAGCTTTGTGATATGTACCATGCTATATGGAGGTGTTGCAATCATGGGATATCTCATGTTTGGCCAAGCCACGCTGTCTCAGATAACTTTAAATCTGCCAAAGAATGCTCTTGCATCCAAAGTTGCGATATGGACAACAGTGAGTATCTTGCCCTAAAATAACCTTCTCATTCTTAATCTATTAATGTTTTGCTACTGGACTTCTATCATAGTTCTGAAACTCGTGGCTCCTGTTTTCTTTGCAGGTTATCAATCCCTTCACCAAATATCCTTTTGTTTGTGAAAATTCTTAAGCACTACTTAGTTGAGACTATTGCTTGAACAATATCTTGCACTTTATTCCCAATGACATCCTTAACTTCCAGCACATATGCATTGTTGATGAATCCATTGGCTAGGGGTTTGGAGGAGCTGCTACCCCCAGGAATCTCTACTAGTCCTTGGTGCTTTTATCTCTTACGAACAGGACTTGTCTTTTCAACCGTATGTGTTGCTTTTGTCCTGCCGTTTTTTGGTAAGTATTCAGGAACTCATAGAAATCTACTTTCCAGTCTAAAATGCATTTAGTTATTCTGGAAATCTTGTTTAGGGCCCAGTACCATATATCTGTTGGTTTAGCCATCATCATTATACTTTGCTAGGGTCCTAAATAATGCAAATTATTGTGATGTATTATGGGCAAAGATCATTCTGCATGGCTGATGGTAGCTTGTATCACTTAAAAACAACAGCGAAGCTTAAAGGTTCAATGGTTATGTTGGGGGAGGACTCTGGCTTGACAAGGGTGATCAATCTGGAACACATGAACATGGGTCTAGCTAAAGATGTGCTGAACACAGAGTTGTTGTACCTTAAAAGAAAAGATTCAGTGGTTTTTGGAACATGACGAATAAAAAATGCATTTAATATATTTTACTATCTTAGGCAAATTGGTACTTCTCACTCTCAAAGTGCAATAGGTTTCATCAAACAAAGTGCCATAGCTGTGAATATTTCCCTCGTTTTTGTATGTATATTTACCAGATGCAATTTTCTGGAGTTGCAACTATGCATTGAAAAAAATTCAGTTTTGACATGCTAAGTGATATTCTGAAATTAAAGAACATCACCATGTTGCTTTCTAGATTTTATGCTTGAAGTGATTGCCTGGCTTATTAGCAGTTGTAGTCAATTCCCGTCTTTAGCTTGTTATTTTACTGCTTATCACAGAGGTAACTGCGCTATCTGATTTATTTATTGTAATTTCAGGTCTTGTGATGGCTTTAATTGGTTCTCTCCTCAGTATACTTGTGGTAAGCTTGCACCTCTACTACATTTTACAGTTCGGGCATACATTCCTTAAATATTATTCATTGATTCCAAGTAGTATCTTCTGAGTTACAAGGTATGCCTCATGAATAGGGTGGAAGAGAGGAAGATGAGCATTGGCAAACATGTAGCGCTTAAGTATTATAATAGTAACAAAAGGCAATAATACCTCGTTCTTTTGGCTAACCACAGGTCATTATACGATACTGCAAACAAAATGATAAGACGTATACAACATATCCAGTAATCCATTGGTTTTTATCAGAGGGCATAAGAAAAGGCATTTCTTTGGGATGTAAAGGTTTTTCAAGTTTCATCTTCTCTGAGGGAAAGGGGATTTCCATAAACCTTGAGATGGTTTTCATGAACTTTACCTTCAGATGACTTTTAGGGTGCAAACCACTAACAAGACGCTTGCATTCCAACATATAGATTACTTTGTATGCTTAAGTGTACTGTACATTTTAGCATGTTCTGTCTTATACCGGAACATTTTGTTTTTGTTTTTGTTGTTGTGGGTCAATCGGTCAAATGGAAAGATGGATTAACTGATAACACAATTTGTCCAATTACAATGGTCAAATTCACATATTATCCGTTCCTGGATCAATTTCCTTTTCTTTATGAATACTTCATATTGCAAATGTTGCTACATAACAAATTATCTTATTTTTGTCTGCCAGGCAGTCATAATGCCCTCACTTTTCTTCTTGAAGATAGCGAAAAAGAAAGCGACGTCGTTTCAGGTAAAACATTTGTAATGACTATATAAACTATAGGCCCTACATCTTTAATAATGCAATCTACTCTGTTAATTTTTTGCTTGAGCAAAGGCCCTTTCATATCAGCAGAATATAAACACTAAATGGCTGGGTATGTAATGAAATCGCAGGGAAAATATTTGATGAAACAGACTTTCTCTGACACTGCAAAGTCAGAGGGCTTTGTGATCCAACGCTAGTTTCTTCACTGTGCATCTATGCGAAACAATTTAAAGTTAGAAGCATAAATCTAACTGTCACACTGCTTGGCTTAGCTTAAATGTTCACTGCTGCTTATATATAGAGTTTATGTCAGATGTCATAAGCTGCTTTCACTAATAATTTCATCAGCACTGTTATTAACATATGTCTAAGCGAGATAAATCAGATTAGAGTGCTATAAGATCTTACAAAACTAGCTTAAGTTTTTTGCTTTCTTTTCCACTCATCGGTTTCCAATTGTTCTCAATTCAGGTTACTTTGAGTATAGCAATTATCGTATTGGGCGTTGTAAGTGCTGTCCTGGGGACCTACACATCTTTGTCTGAGATTGTAGAGCAATACTGAGTTGCTGGTAGTTTTCCAGTGTCCCTAATCTCGAAGAGCAAAATTCTTACTAGATTCAAAGGTGATATATTGATGTATTATTACTAAGTGTCTATTTGTTCTCACACCTACGAAAACATGTGTTTTTGCTAGTTAGACTTCATTAGCTCACTTATATGATGCAGTTTTCCAACTTCTTTGTTTCCATTAGTTGTATTTTATTTAGATTAATTTGGGTGTAATTTTGCAAGATCTCATCTATTTTAATCAATGTTTTTAAGTCTCTGTTCCAGTGGGATAATTATTCATTATTCTGATACAAGTGTCAGATGAGCCGAGTGCCCGAGTTTTCTTTTCAAAAGATGAGCTTTGAGTGTATACGTTGGAACATAAATAGATAAAAGATATGGGTAGAGAAAATTCTGAACTATTGTTTTTTGAATTTAACAAATCCATAATTTAGAATGTAGTTTAACAACTCCATCATTTACTTCAACAAATGAATAAATTTAGTGTTACATAATCCATAAAAGATAATCTAATACTCCATTAGCATTAGGGTTTGGAGCTCTACACATTTCTTCCATCTCAAGGTGCAACTTCCAAGTGTCAATGACTGGTTCAGCCCACGGAATCCGTAACAATAAATCTATCTACCAAGGCGGAAGCATAGCCCACACGCCATATGACCAAAACATATTCTCTATAGTATGATCATGAAAAGGTTAAAAACTCTCATTACTTAAATTGTACATCCCGCATACCTTTCCATGAAAGTCAGTAAAATATATGCAATTCCCTGTAATCCTGGATAATCCGAAGAGGTCACACAAGCAGAAGAAATGCAACTAGAACAACTGCAAACAATGTAGGATTCCCCAAGTTTTGCATCTCGGACCACACCTCTGTCATTCGAGAACTCTCTACATGAACACTACTATGGAGAAAGACCAAGGTTGACCTCTGTTGAATAAGGTATCTTGGGTGAATTGATATTTATCGTCATTCTTGGAGAAAGACCAAGGTAAAAATCTACAATGGTGCCGGTGCTATCTACAGCGTAGAACTGGCCATTGAAATATAGGACCTAAACATAAAAACACACAGTTTTATCTTGAAGTTCAACAGTGCTCCAACTAGTATCTCCTAGTCTGCAGAATATTAAATGAGGATGCTCATAACATATAGCCATGATTACACAAGTTTCAGGAGAACCTAGAATTGGATGCCTGGATAATGCAAACTTACTAACAAATTTCTGATTTACGTTGCAATCACAAAAGATATGGATTGTAAAAATAGATGGAAGATATAGTTGAAAACCTGTGAGTGGATTCGCTAAGAAAATCTCATCATAGACATAATCTTTCATGACTAGCAAACCTCGACTTAATCCCAAACAACTGAGGTCGCGACCTTGGAGCTTTTGTTAGCACTGGCAACAATTTTGTTACAAGAGATATTGAATAACCAGTGTGTTTGTGGGTCGACGAATATGTTAGCATGGACTAAAAGGCATGGAACTTATCGAAGTAGAAATCCTTTATAAGGTTTTTCCAAAGCTGATTTTCGCCATGTTGTACAAACTGAACGAAAGCGAATGTGATCAAAGATATCAAACTTTGTCAGCCATGATAGAATAACTTGTAGAAGTTTTCCGGGCATTTTTGTCCAATCAACCTGACTATTCTCAATTTTTCTGGCACTACAGAAATCAACCATTTACTATTGAATAAGTGGAAAATAAGAACATACTTGGATAAAAACAATGGGTCCAAAGATTCAACCAAATACTCTAGTAAATTTTCTTTTCCAAGCAACCAAACATTGGGCAAATGAATTTTCTAGAGAACAAAAAAAAAAAAAATTAAATAAATAAAAATAATAATAATAATAATAATAACAATAATAATAATAATAATAATAATAATAATAATAATAATAATAATAATAATAATAATAATAATAATAAAATCTATGCAATCAAAGACACCCTTAATATCAAATTGCACCTTGGACATTCCCATAACACTCTTTCATAATACCCCCAACAACTCACGTCTAATAAACAACTCTCACACGTGAGATCTCTTATCAATAATAACTTATGAGATTGGGCAATTTTAAGAAAGATAGAGATGCAATGCGGAAATGCCTAGAAAATCTGATTTTTCTTGATGTATAATGCAGTGAAATTTAAGATAAACAGAAATAATAATAATTGATGCGTCAAAAAATTGTTCTCATGTGAATTTGACCTGCAAAACAGATGTTAGGCTGCCAAGGACCATCTTCTTGGTGGCTGAAAGCACTCCGATGCTTAAGTCAGCAACTCTGTTTGAAGAAATAAGTAAATCTGGATAAAACTCAGTTAAAATTGCATACCTATGTCGAATGTTTCCTTTACCTTTTATAATGATTGTGGTTAATTCTCTGCGTGACTTAAGCATTTGAGGCGCAACGGAATGAGATGTTTTTCGTAACAATCTCCTCCTTGATGGAGATGCGTCCGTGGAGGCGTAACTCCCTCAACGACTCTTTTTTGGTGCAACGTTCCTCTTCTTTATGAGAGAATTTGTGTTGGGCCTGGATATGGGCTTTGATTCGTTCAGACCTAGATTAGGGTTTTGATTATGTTTTCTTATAGTGGGCCTTGTCTGAGCCTCTATGGTTGGCTTTATTCTTCTTAGGTTTTACGAGTTGGCCCAGTAGATGGGACGCCATATCCTCACAATAGATGTTCTCTGCCATGTGTATGGCCGTGATAATCAGTCTATTTTGATGTATTATCAGCTACTCCCCCTTAGTTAGTGGATTTGTTCATGTATCCAATAACTGTGTGGCTGCTTTGTTTTCGATTTCAACATTACGACACATTTAGTGCTCTTACTATCTGTTGTTGTTGTTGTCTCTCTGATGTTCCGTCTGCCTGCTTGTTTTAGTGTGATTTATGGGATTTCATGCGATTGTCATATCTTGCACGTTTTCCCAAGAATGGAAATTTCACTACTCGTCCTTATAAAACGAGAAGTTGAGCGCGGTTTATTTTCTTTTGCACCTATTCAATTTTCAGTTGTTGATTCCTTGATTTCTCGCATTTGCTTTGCAATAATGTCTAGCTTCAAGGTTTTGAGTGGCGATGTTCTTGATGTTTGTGAAGCTTTATTTTTGCCTAAGCGGGCGATGCATGCGACTCTGGACAACATCTGTCATGATTATTCGTTGTCGGCCGATCTGGAAATCGTTCTCCTCAAAGAGGCGACAGTCATTGTCATCCAAAACATGGGTATATTGCTTTGTACCCTGGTATGTTCCACTCCGGCTTTAGGCTTCCGACTTTTGCAATCGTCTAGGAGTACTTAGACTTGGTTGGCATCGCTTCGGCCCAAATGGTTTCTAACGGTAGGAAGGTGATGATTGCGACCTTAGCAAGGGTTCCCGCAACTTATCCCTATGAATGTCAGGGTTTTACATCTTTGGTGGGGTTTAGCGTAAAGGCCAATTGCACCTGTTGCTTTCACTCTCCTTTTTGTTTCAAGGACCTACGAGAGGAGTATGGGGGTTGGTCGAGGTCCTGGTTTTATGCATCCCTTTCATCCAATTACTTTAGATTTCGTTGAAATCAGATTATTCGATCGTTCTAAGAGCCTAAAGGAGTCGAATTGTCTCTTTCATTGGAAGAACGGGAGTTCTGTAGTCGATTTGGCAATCTTCCCCGAGTCCTAATGGAAAATTTCCTTACTACGGATGCCATTATCCGTAATGGCTTATATTCGTCGGGTAAGGTGGGTCACACGGAGCCTATTGGCGGTCGCGCCTTGGAGGTGATTGTTGTGCACGTTGGTGATGTGGATGTCGGTTGCAAATAGGGTTCTATTGATGAGCATGTAGACTGAATTGCTTCTGTCACTGCCCACGGTTATGAGAATACCGACTCGATTGTTAGGAAAAGGAAAGTTCCTAGGCCTCCCAGCCCTTCCAAGATGTTGGCCGTCAGTTTTGGCCGTGTTTCAAAGAAGAAGAAGAAGAAGCTCGCCTCCTCAGTTCTTGACGCTGCTAGGGCTCTTTCTTATCTTGCTTCTCTTCGAAAAGGAGGTCGTGGTTCGAAAAATGACTCTTCTGCTCGAGAGGAAGAGGAAGTAAATTAAGTTCTTGAAAGGAGTAAGAAGAAGGTTTCCCGTTCTCTAGATGACCGCGAGAAAAGTCTTGTTGCTTCTTATGGTTTGCTTGTTTCTGCTGGCCTGATGATTGATGACTCTCGCATTATTGAAAACAAAATGCTTCAGCTTAGTCTTTGGCAGTCTGAGAATCTAGAGGGTACTAAGACCTTGGATTACTTCGAGTATGATCCGACAATGGAGGATCGAGTTGCTACTCGAGCTCGGGACTTCAAACTCCCTGTTTCTTCTGTTGTTGTTGGGACCTCGACATCGCCTGCTACTTCCTCCACTTCACGTCTTGTTTTGACTGCGTCCGAGGAGTTCTTCTGGCCTTCCGAGATTGATGTGCAGGTGGCGCTTACTGAGCAGAAGCTGGCAGGACATATCCTGGTCCTTTTTCATGTTCTCCGTCAATTTGATTCATTGAAAGCGCAGTGCATAAAGTATGCAAGGGCTGCAGATTCTGCACAGACGTCGTTGAGGGGACTCGAGGCCATTCGTGACACATTTGCTTCTGATCTTGAAACGTCTGAAATTGAATTGAGTAAGTTGAGGTCCCGTCTGAATGCTGCTGATCAAGGAATGTTCTGTCAGTCTTAAGGCTTATGTGACTCGAATCGCTCAGCTAAATTATGAGTTTGGCGCGACCAAGTCTGCAGTTTCCGCTAGACTCATGGTCGTTGATAAGGAATTAGCCGAGCTATCTTCAGTTACCGAAAGGTTGAAGGCAGCAGAGGCTGCGGATTGGAAAAGAGTGGTCGATGGTCGCCATGATGTCTTGGATTTCCTGGAGACACAAGGTTTAATTAGACACGTCTGAATACCGTTGCTTTGCTGAACAAGAATTCAATGATGTCGAAGATGTCGTTCTGAATTCAATAAGTGATCCGGTTGTCGAAAAACCTTCTCAGCACTTGTCTGAGCCCATACCACCTAGAGGTGCTGCTAATGTCGATGGCCTTTCTTAATTGTTTCTTTTAATTATCTTGTAATCTCCTTTTTTAAAAGATCAATGGAAATTTTATGTTTCACATTTGTTGTGTCCAGTATGTCTACCTTATTAGCTTTTTACTTACGTCATTCCTGTAGGTTTCTGACTCGTTCGTCCAGATTTTTATGGATGGCTTCGATGTTCGACATTCTAGTCGTGCAGAAGCTCTTTTTACGAAAACCGATTCTATATCTGGGTTACGAAGTCGTATATTATGGTCGACGAGAAAAAGTTAGACTCTTACATCCTGGTACTTTATTACTTTATGGTTGATCAGGCTAGAAATTTTATTTTTATGTTCGATTTGTTCATCCGGTACAAATATTTGTTTTTGCTCGATACTCTAGCCGTACCGAGTATTTTCACGAGTTGAGTTTTTAATCAGACTTCCTTGTCCTGACTGAATTCTTGTTGTTTTGAATTCGAGATGGAAAATTGAGCGAAGATTTCTATTGATAATATATTTTCAAGTGCTCTACATTCCATGCCCGAGGTAGCTTTTCGCTCTCCTTGATTTTCCAACCAGTATGTTCCTGGTCTGTTGATCTTTATTACTCTGTATGGTCTTTCCCAATTTGGGTTTAGCTTACTCGCGCTAGGTTCCTTTGTGTTGAGTTGGACTTTTCATAGTACCCAGTCGCCAATGTTAAAATTGCAGATTTGCACCATCTTGTTGTAATATCTGGCCAGACGCTGTTGGTAGATCGTTGTTTTGATAGAGGTTGTTTCTCGTTTTTCCTCGAGGAGGTCCAACCCGATTCTCAGTGCTACGATGTTGTCTTCAGCGCGAAATTCTTTGGTTCTGAATGTTGGTATACCGATCTCCATGGGTATCATTGCTTCGGATCCGTATGCGAGGGCGAAAGGTGTTTCTCCCGTCGGAGTTCGTTTTGTTGTTTTGTATGCCCAATGGACGTTAGGTAACTCAGATATCACAATCCTTTTGTTGCCTCGAGCCTTCTTTTAATTGCTTCCAAGATTGTTCTGTTGGTGACCTCCGCTTTTCGTTTGCTTATGGATGGGCGGGCGCATATAAGTGTTGCTGGATATTCAGGTTTTCACATAGTTCCTTGACCTTCTTGCCTTTGAATTATTTTCCATTGTTTGTGCCAGTTACCCTTGGGAGCCCGAATCTGCATATTATGTCTTTCCAAATAAACTTTTTGACTTGGGTTTCTCCTATCTTCGCGAGGGGCTCTACTTCTACCCACTTAGTGAAGTAGTCTATTGCTACGAGAAGAAACTTCTTTTTATCAGACGCGAGGAGTGGTCCTACGATGTACATTCCCCATTGCGCGAATGGCTAGGGGCTACTCATCGGGATCAGGTTCTGTCCTGACATGTGAGTGTAAGAGGCAAATCTTTGGCATTTGTCACATGTGCGAATGAGATTTTGAGCATTTGTTTGCATCGTTGGCCAGTAGTAACCTAGCATGAGTGTTTTATGGGCTAGTGTTATTCCCCCTGGGTGATTTTCGCATGTATCGTGGTGGATCTCTTGCAAAACATATACAACATCTTCTGGTGAAAGGCACCTTAGCAATGGGCTCATGGCATACATTCTGTAGAGCCTGTCATTGATCATTGTGTATCGTGCCTCCAGATTTCGTAATTTTTGGGCTTCCATCTTATCCATTGGAAGTTCTCCGTTGATATATATGCCAGGATTGGAGTTGTCCAGTTGTTTTCTTGATACCTGGCGCATGCTTTTTCCACCTGGTTTTTAAGTATGGAGCTTTCTTGCAGCATGACTAGCAGATTACCATTTTTCTTAGTTGTCGATGCCTCATTTGCTAGTTCGTCGCCTTTTTTGTTTTCCGTTATTGTGCACCGTTGAATGATCGAATTCTGGAAGCCTTCTACTAGTTCTCTGTTTTTTTGGTGGTAGGCCATAATTTGGATATCTTTGACTTGAAACTCGTCGTTTAGTTGATTGACCACCAGTTTGGAATCAGTAAAGACACTGAAGTCTTTTATTCCCAGGTATTTTGCTAACTGTAGACGACTATCACTGCTTCATATTCGGCTTCGTTGTTTGAGGCTTTAAAGTTGAATTTTATCGCTTTCTCTAATGCGATGCCTTCCGAGTTGTACATGACTAATCTAAATCCGTTTCCCGTTTTGTTGGATGTTCCATGACAACGAAGGATCCATCTGTTGGTGAATGGTTTGGAGAGTTATTCTTCGCTCTTGTTTTCCGTTTATTGGTCGTTGCTTCTTGTGAATTCGGCGATGAAATTTGCTAATGCATGAGCTTTGATAGCGGTTCTGGGGGCATAGCTGATATCGAATTGCCTAAGTTCTATTGCTCATTTAACCATTCTTTTCGATAGATCTGGTTTGTGCAATACCAACCGAAGTGGTTGTTCGGTCATAACTGTGATTGGGTGTGTTTGGAAGTACGGTCGTAGTTTTCTTAACAACACGATCAAGGCGAGCGCCAATTTCTCTAGGGCTGGACAATTGATTTTTGCATTCACAAGTGTTTTGTTGATGTAGTATACCAATTTTTGCACGCCTTTTTTTTCCCGTACTAGCGTTGAGCTTACCACGTGGTCAGACACAGATAGATATAGATACAGTGCTTCTCAAAATTTTGAAGAAAGACAGACATTTATCCGATGATCTGGAGACGAACTTGTTCAGGGTTGTTATTCTTCCATTAAGACTTTATACACCTTTTATGTTCGTTGGTGACTACATGTTGAGAAACGCCTGTATCTGCTTTGGATCGGCGTCAATTTTTCTTTAATTGACAATGTACCCGAGGAATTTATCCTGATTCTACTCCAAATGTGCACTTCTCCGGATTCAGTTTCATCTTATACTTTTGCAGTTGGGAGAAGGCCTATTTGATATCCATGACGTGGTCTGCTTGGCGTGAGCTTTTGACAAGCATGTCGTCGATATAAACCTGCATCATTTTGCCGATTTGATATTTGAACATTCTGATCACCAGCCATAGGTACGTTGTTCCTGCGTTATTTAATCCGAAGAGCATTACTCGATAAAAGTATGTACTCATTTTTGTTATAAAAGATGTTTTTTCTTGGTCTTATTATACCCAGAATATGCATCCATGAAGCTCAGCAGCTCGTGCCCAGCGGTTGCATCAACTATCTCATCTATTCGTGGAAGTGAGAAACTGTATTTAGGGCAGGCTTTATTCAGATCGATGTAGTCCATGCATACTATCCATTTGTCATTCTTCTTCTTTACTAGCATCGTGTTTGCCAACCAGTCCGGGTAGTGAGCTTCTCTTATCATCCCTGCATTAAGTAGGCGGTGCACTTCCTCGTTTATTGCTTGATTATGTTCTGGAGCCACCGGCCTTTTTTTGTCTAACTGGCTTTTTGTCTGGGTTCACTTGTAATATGTGAGAGATGACAGATGGAACTATTTCTACCATATCCTTCATTGTCCATGCAAAAACATCTTGGTTATCCTTAAGCAGTTGGATCAATTCCTCTGCGAGTTCGAGATGAATATTTGTGCCAATCCGGACTGCTTTTTCCGCTTCGTTGTCTAGGTAGACTATGACCATTTCTTCTTTTGGTTGTTCGGTGTTAGGTCGATCTCGTGGGTGGGTTGCTGTGAAAGTTCCTCCGATTGTTCAGTAATTGCTTATTGTGAGGAGTCTTTATTGTTGCGAAATGACACTCACGGGTTGCGGGTTGATCTCTTTTTATTCTCCTGATACCATTGTCGGTATGGTAATTTTAAGCATTGGTGCATAGTTGTGGAAACTGCGCCCATTTTGTGTATCCAGGGTCTCCCAAGTAGCATGTTGTATGCAGAATAAGCATCAACGACAAAAAATTATGTCAATAATACTCGTTGCTTTCCTGGTTCTTCTGATTCGACTGATAGTTGAATCATCCCCAGTGGACGACATTGTTCTCCGCTGAAACCCACCATTGGTTGATCGTGAGTTGAAAGCATCTCATTAGTGAACCACATCTTTCAAAAAGTTGTCAGGTATAAGAGGTTGGCTGAGCTGCCCATGTCGACCAACACCCTCTTGATTTCCCACCTAGCTATCATAACCGATATTACTAAGGCGTCATTGTGCGGGAAATTAACCCCGTCTGCAACTTCGTTTGAGAAGGTCAGAATCCTCTGCATCATTTTCGTGCGCTGTGCTGATGGTTCTTGGTATATGATTTTTACTCGCAGGTCCCTGACTACTTGCTTTTGGGATCGGTTGGATTGCTCATTTTCTACAGCTGCACCATGCAATACGTATATTGTCTCCATTGGTCGTTCCCCCGAGGTGATTATTTCGTCTTCGGGTTTGATGAATTCTCCGAATCGTCTTTCTCTGACATGGCGTTCGATCTCGTCCCTTAGGCTATGATAGTCTTCGGTATCGTGGCCGTAGTCGTTGTGGAAAAGGCAGTGTTTATTTTTGTTCCATTTTTTCAGATCTCTTCTCATTTTTGGTGGCCATTTGACATCTTCCCTTCCTGTTATAGCTTTAAGGACCTTGCTTCAACTCGCTATCAAGATCGCGAACGATTTCTTTGCTTGTTCGCGTTTGGGCTTCTTTGGTTGCAATTTTCCAAACTTTCTTTGTTAAACTCGGAATTGTTATTGATCTAATATCTCTTAAGTGGGGTGATTTCTTCTCGAGGTTTGTTGCCATCCAGGTCTCGAGTGAGTCTATCCACCATTTCAACTACGTGGTTCATCTGAGCCATGAACATCTCTACTCGAGGGTCCAAGGGGATTCCCCAAGATGTCGGATAAGTCTGAATTGTTACCTGTTGAATCTTTCTTCTTTTCGAAGCAATTGGTTCGACGGTTGTCACAGGATTGATATTAGGTGACATGTCGTATTGTCCATCGCCAGATTGAGGATTTGTAGAGCGCTCCATTAACTTTGATAATTTTTTATATCGTTAATCGGATTTCAGTGAATTTTGTCATTGTGAAATTTTTTTTAGAAAGGAAACTCGTCATTCCCCATGAATGGCGCCAAACTGATGCGTCCAAAAATCGTCCTCCTGTGAGGTTGACCTGCAAAACAGATGTTAGATCGCCAATGACCACATTTTTGGTGGCTGAAGGCACTCCGATGCTTAAGTCAACAACTCAGTTTGAAGAAGGAAGTAAATCTGGACAAAATTCAGTTAAAATTGCATACCTGTGTCGAATGTCCCCTTTACTTTTTATAACGATTGTGGTTAATTCACTGCGTGACTTAAGCATGTGAGGCACAACGGAATGAGATGTTTCTCGTAACAGTCTCTTCCTTGATGGAGATGCATCCATGGAGGCGTAACTCCCTCCGCGACTCTTTTTTGGTGCAACGTTCCTCTTCTTTATGAGAGAATTCGTGTCGAGCCTGGATTTGGGTTTTGATTCGTTCGAGCCTAGATTCGGGCTTTGATTATGTCTTTTTATAGTAGGCCTATATGGTTGGCTTTATTTTTCTTGGGTTTTACGAGATGGACCAGTAGATGGGACGCCATATCCTCGCGAGGGATGTTCTCTGCCACGTGTATGGCCTCGATGATCGATTTATTTTGATGTATCAATAATAATAATAATAATTGATGCAGTCATTTTTCGCTCTCTGCTTTTACCTTGACCTGCAAACCTGCATAAGGAACGCACGTGAGCCACGGACCATTGTTGTGGTGGACGATGACACTCCCTTGCTAAAATTAGACGAGGAAGGTGTAATGCTGTAAAAGGAGAATTTGTAGTGTCCCTTAGCTTACCAACCTCATGTCTTATTTATAGTGCTGGAGTCCTGGTTCGATCAGGCCATCGATGGCGAAGTTTAGGGAAGATAATCTACGTAGAGATCGTTATCTAATTAGGAGTCGTGTTGTGGAAAAAAGTTTCTCTGTTAGCCATGTGCTCCTAGATACGCGAGAGATAGTTCATGTTCCGAGAGTATTCTATAGGAAGAAGTCTCTATATGTGATACGTACTCTGGAATACACTTCCTAGTTGAAAGCAAAGAGTCATTGTAATATCCCATCCGAAGCTGATCCTCGAGATACTTGCCTTAACAGAGCTTACGGGTATTGAGGATAGTTGTGAGATACGTTGGCCTAGCAGGCTGTAAGAATTCGGGTCCATTTCGCGGGCTGCCTTGGGCGAGCTTAGAACCGCATGGGCCGGATCGGTGTTGAGATGACGCTAGGGCCTATTTTTCTCTAGATCATCATGACATGTGTATGGCACGGAGTTGGGACCGTTTTGGTGTATCATCAGCTACTCCCCCTCCCCCCCCCAGTTAGTGGGCCATCACATTGGTTCGATAAGCCATTTCTTGAAAAGATACGCCACTCGTGATGATTGAGTCTGAATCGTTGCTTGATCCGCGCACTTCATTATTTGAATATGCGTCGGTTCAGTGGAGAAGAGGCGAGAACCCAATCCCTATTCAGGTCGTCCTTTGTGCGGAGACTAACTCTTCTATTTTCCTGCTTTTAGAGATCTTACTCTAATAATCTTCTGATTGAAAAGATTGTTCATCTTCTTCATGGCTCAACAAAACCTTCTTGATGACACAACTTTTGCCAAGGCCTTGAGTTTTTTCGAATACTGGTTGCTTTCGGAATTGGGCCTTGCAAAAATTCGCACGAACTCCAGGGTCCCTGAGGACCTGCCATTATATGCTCTGAAGGATGATCAAACGCCAATGTTTCTGTCAGCGGGGTTCATCTGCTTGCATCGTGGGATGCTCCAAACTAGAGTCCATTTTCCTGTTCTAAAAGTGATTTGGGACTTATTGGACTTCCTCCGGCCCAGTTGGTGCCTAATGGGTTTATGATCGTTATTCTCATTTTTATTAGAGCGAAGGAAGCTAGCGTCCATGTGATTCCGTGGGTGATCCAGTTGTTGACTTCTCCTCAGTTGAACGATCACGTTGTTTGTAAAATGACATCGTCGGGTTGCTTTGAGAATTTGCCTGATGACTTCAAGTCATGGCAAAATTATTTTCTTTGCTCCTGCGGATTCAAAGTACTTCTAATTCAAGGGTCGTCCGCTCGAACGAGAGTTCAAGCCACTTTGTAAGTATAGTTTTTTCTTCCGATTTCGTTGCGTTTGGTTGTATGCTAATCGTTGCGGATTCAAAGTACTTCCAATTCAAGGGTCATCCGCTCGAACGAGAGTTCAAGCCACTTTGTAAGTATAGTTTTTTCTTCTGATTCCATTGCACTTGGTTAGATGCTAATCATTGCTCGTGTTTCCTAGCAGGTCGGTTTCCCATTGCTCCTCTTACCCTAGATGAACGAAACACTATGGAGACATTCTGCGACTTGCCAACGAAGAATGTGGTGGAGGTCATATGTGTTCCCAACTTTATTCGTAGTGGGCTGTGCTGGCATGAGGCCCCCACGCTTTAGCAAACAGTTGATGCTAGCTGCAATGACGACTTCTACTGGTGTCGATCCACCCAGAATTGTTTCGATAAAAGGTTCCTGTGAGGATTCACCTGAGGTTCTGAAATTCGATCGTCCCACTGGTGGGTTGTCCGATAGTGGCCATGGTGACACGGGCCAAGTTTCTCATAGTCCGCATTGTTCACCGTCTCGCTCCAGGTCGTATCTCAAGGTGTTGGAGGGTCCGTTGGACAACTCGCTTCCTTCTCTTCCTCTGGATCCTGCCAAGCCATCTCATACTAAGGGGTTGACTGCTGGCGACAAAGGAAAAACTGCGGAGGAGGGCCTGGGAGCAATGGTGACTATAAATGGTGGTGCTGGCGTAATTCCTCATCCGGGAGAGCTTCATCCGGATGCGCGGATTAGTCTGTTTGCCTCGAATTTAGTAAAGACGAGCACTAAGGTCTGGCCCTAGGAGGTTGAGGTGGACTATGCTTCGAAGCATATAAGCAGGCGTCATAGCTGGCTGATGGATCACGCTCAAAACCCGAGGAAGATACGCTAGAAGGGCATATGGATAAGGGTTTAAAGTACCTTATGCTGAGGATGTCTCACTTGAGCCAGGTGGTTGTTGTTGGGACGAAAGGTGAGGCGGCTCGTGAGAGGGTGTACACCATGGAACATGTCTTCTCGCACATGCAGATGTTGTATTCTGACACGTTTTATCGTGAGAGGGTGTACACCATGGAGCGTGTCTTCTTGCACATGCAGATGTTGTATTCTGACGTGTTTTTATGAGATTGAGCTGCTGAGGAAGCAGGCTGAGGAGAGGAGGCTGGAATGGTCAGTCGTTGTATTGAGGCTCAGAGGGTTTGTCTGGACGCCCTTGAGTCTGATTTAGCAGAGGCGATGTCCGCAAGAGACAGATTACAACAGGAGTTGGATTTGTCCCGCCGTGATTTGGAGGTTGCGCAGGAAGCTGCGGCCGAGGCGCGTTCTAAACTGCAGTCCCTTGCTGAGGAGAATGCCTTGAAGGAGGCTGATTGGGCTGTTCAGAAACAACAATTGGAGTCCGATGTGGAATTCAATGCTCGGGAGGCGAGGAAGGCCGAGGACCAACTTGAATAGGAGAAACATGAGCTTAGTGCTGTAAAGAGCAGTTTGACCACGAAGCAATCTCAGGTTGATGCGCTGACATGCAAGTTGGAGCTGTTGGAGTGTGAACTTGTCGACGTGAAGGCGCACGAGGAAGTGCTTCTCCAGGAACAAAGCAAGTGTGAACTTCGCTGGGTTGTACATGGTAGATTGGAGCTGTGGGCGTTGATGAAAGAGGAACATCCGGAATGGGACCATGATCGCTATAAGAATATGTCGTATGTAGACTTATCTGTGGTTTTTGCATCATCAGACGAAGGGGGCAATCCTGATCATGATGCTCAGACTGCAGCGCGTACGGACACAACTTTCGCTTCCTCATCTGTTAAGCTTAGCTCTTCTATTTCTGTACCCTCTCCTGATAAGGAGTAGACTTTATACACTTGTATCTCTTTTACTTTGATTGTTAATGAAATTTTTTTTTATCTTGAGTGTGTTTTGTATCCGTTTTATGTTTGTTTTCCCTACTGCGCGCTTCTTGTTTTGCATAGGCTGGTTGGGTCAGTAGAAAATCGAGTGGTCTATCTGCTGTTGAGATTTTGACCATTTTGCGTAGCAAGTGATTCAGAGTCACTGTTGCTTATTCACGTTCGGTAATGGGCATTTTGCGGATGGTTGAGAAGCGGGTTATGCTGCCCAGCTGTGGCCCATTCTTAAGGTAAGCTGCTAGGGGCTCATTTTGTCTATCTGACCGTCGGTCGCGATTATTGGCATGAGTGAACTGTGATAGTCGAGCACATGTTTTGTAATTAAAGTGTATGTTCCAAGTCAGGTTTCACAAGTTCGGGCTGGCATTCCATATAGCACTCGTTCGCGCATTGGCGGGACGATTTATGGGTCAGCATGAACGTACTTTGCTGGTAATAGAATGTCAACCTATGTGTGTGTGAAGACGCTGCTTGAGCTGTGATTTATCTTTGGGCCACTGTTTCAAAAGAAAGTGACGGTCGCGTGGTGAGCCGTCTAGGGCTACCACTTTCCTTACCATCTATGTTCGAGCATGGTTGTAATACCCGCCTAATTAAATAAATATAAAAAAAATTTCTTTTGTAAACCCTAATGTTGATGGGTTGCTACTAAATTGTATTTGGGCTTGGTTTTGGGCTTTTATTAAACTAATAAGTAGGGTTTTATTTTGTGAAGGAGGGTGGGTGCATTCGAAAGTTCGATGGGAGCGAATAGCCACCCACCTTATAAAGAGAATAACCCTATTTCTTTCTTTTTCTTCCCTCCTTCTTTTCTCCTTCCTTTTCCCTTTTCCCTTCTTCACGATTTTTCTCGATGGCGGCAGACAGTGTTGGAGGTTTATGAAAAGAGAATGATCACGGTGTAAGATGGTTCCTGAAACCCCATCTCTCCTTATGGCACTAGCACTCGGAGAAGTATTTACAATCTCTTGAACGCTTTCCTGCAAGGTGTCGAAGTGGAGTTTTGTCATGATGTGCAGATTGGTGAGGAAAGCCCCAAATTTGGATGCCACACTTATGTTCTGCGAACAACTAGTTGTAGAAGTTAAGTATGCATTATGTAATGTTTAGCTCAATCTGTAAAACAGTGATCCATTTTTCTGGATGGCATTGATTGAGTTCAAGATCCTGTGGTGATCATGATTAGCAAGGTTATGGAAATACAGTGCGGAAATCCCAATTTTATTCCCATCTTTCCTTTGGATCTATTCCCTTGTAATGGCCTTATCCAGGATCTGACTCCAATCTTGATCTCTCCATTTGGTATTTAGAGGAAGACTTGACGGTGGTGTGGTGGTTATTAGGTTGGAATAGAGGAAGAAGAAGGTGGCAGTGAGTTGTCTAGGCACTGTGAGATGAAGGTCTGTGTGCTGCAAGATTCAGAGGAAGAAGTGAAGGGTTGTTTGTGAGAGGTCTCTCTGGTCGTGATGGAGAGAAAGATGGGAGGTCAAATGGATGGATCGATTTGTGGCGATGAGGAGCAGATGAAGACGAAGTTGGATGCGAACTATGATCGTGGCTAGCGATTCTACAAGGTGGAACCTGCAGTAGGGGCAGCTTTGCTGGCCTGGAATTTCTTCATGAGAGATATGGAAAACAGTCTTGATAGCTGACTAGAGTCATCATCAGCATTATTCCTGTTGTACAGCATCATGGATAAGAAAAAAAAAAAGAGGTGGATAATCACAATGAAAAAAAAGAAGAAGGACGAGTTGAAGAAGAAGAGGGGAAGAAAAGGGAGGGTTCTGTTTGGTTGTGGCTGCGAAATCCTTTACGATTTGCGATCTCTTCGGTGAGTTCTCTTTTACCCCTTTCAGTATTTTTTTATGTAGTCTCTCTCAATTTGATCTTTGTGAAGAAATGTTCACAAACAATTGTTTGTTTATTTGGTAATTGGTTATGTGTTTTTGGTATTTGTTTATGATGTTTAAGCAATGTATTATTTCTGTCTTTAGCACTTATTGCTTGGATGTGTAACAACTCTAGGACAGAATTTGCATTTGTGCTTGTAGCTTTACTTACTTTTTCAGTATTTGAGATATAAGCATTGAGTCTGTGGGATGTCACATTAGGATGGTGTGGTTGTGAGTGTTGATGAAATAATTTGGGGTTTTGAGAGTTATGAAATTGGTTGTGAATATCTAAGTTTGACTGTTTATTTAGTAGCCTATATGTACAATCAAAAGGGACAAACAGATAGTCATTTTTGGGTTTAGTTACATCTGTTAAGTTATACATGATGATCCCCCTCATCATTTAGATTGGATCAGGGGATTGAGCTTAAGTTTATTGGTTTAAACCACTAGTTGGTTTGCAATTCAACTCAAGACAAGTTTAGAAGAACCATTTTTTTAAAGTAAGCTTTTGTGGATTGGTGATCATATATGTTGAATTTTGCTGCTCATTACATGGTTCTGTGTTATACTATAATCTAGCATATTATATATGCTTGAATAACTAATGAACATAATTTGATATAAGTAGATCCTTTCACTACATGATTCTATGGGTTGCACTCGCATTCCAGCCAATTTATATTTTATTAAATAAATATTAGATATTGGTTGGAATTTAACTGAGCACTTGTTTTAGCTTGAGTATTTGTATTGTTATGCGAATTGGTGTGCATATTGTTTTTCATATGATGCAAAGAGATGAGATATGTGAACTGACAATGTGTCAAATATTACTTATTCCCCGAAAGAACGGTGGATACTGTGATTGATTTATTTATGGTTGACAAAGCATCACCATAAAAGAGTTTTGAGGATTTATTTATTTTTATGCTCTTTTCCACAACTCCGAAGAAAAAAAAAAAAAAGAATGTGAAAAGAATAGAAATTTTTGTATACAGACTTGCTTGTATACGTGTGATGTTATGGGTATGCAGACTTGCTTGCATATCGGTGCACCGTTCCATGTGTGTTCGGTTGTACGTGTAGATTTAGGAAGAATGCTTGCCATGGATCGAACTTCGGGTGTGATGACATGTTCCTCGAGGTGGCACCCCACTTGGAACATGTACGCTCCGAGTGGTTTCGAAGGCAAGGGAGGCACACTTGGGTGAGGTGTGTTCGGCACAGGAGGTGAGTGCGATTGTGGAAAAGTAGCGAGATTTCTTTTTGTGTATGTGCATGATTACCTTAAAGGAAGAAACTAAATGCTCATTCAACCATTGAATGAGAACTACACGTCTTCCTAAAGGTAGAAAAAAAAATGTGTTTGTTTAATATTTCAATAATAGTCTAATATGATTATGAATTGTATTGTTGTTGCATTTATGAAGATTGATAACTCATAAATTTTATTTATTAATAATAAATAATGCATATTTATTTATTAGGATGATAACACCATTGCCTCATTGAGGAACTACCTGATGGTGTGGTTATTTATTGTTTGGTTTATTTTATTGTTGTCATGTGCGGATTTATTGATTTTGGGATGAAGATTTCTCACACCAGCTTTATTGCTGACCCGAGTGAGCTTTTGCTTCTTGGGTACATTCCTTCGGGAATGTAGCCGACTAGCTTATTTTCAGGATACAGTAATCTCGGGCGGGCTTAGAGCATTTCGTACCATACGTGACGAGCATTGCTGGGAGTTGCGCGTGTTCGAAAGATTAGATCTTTCTATTTGTAGGTGTTAATTTAATTCTTGTAATTTGAACTCGGAGTTATTCATTATTTTTTTGGAGGGATACATTCGTAAAGTGTTGAACTTGTTAGCGTTGGCTCTGTGAGTTTTAAAAATTTTCTTCCTTTGCTGGACTTTTAGATCAGTTGTGTTTTTCCCTCTATTTGGTAAATCGTGCAAAATTTATTATTTCTCGTGGATGCCAACTGTTATTTTTCGTGAATGAAAATTCATGTCCCGACTTTTGGGAAAACGGATAATCCTACGTGGATTTTTGGGATTTTCGTTTTTCTCGAAAATCGGGGCGTGACAATGGTGGACTACAGGTTCGGGGAACGAGGATTCGACGATCATGGTCTGTTGAAGAGTGATGATCTCGTGGCGAGGCGTCGACAACAGTTCGAGACTGACTACTCACCCACCTTTCAAACCATCTACACCCGCACGTGGCGAGCTTCAAGTTTGAGACGAGGGGGTTCGACGACCAGGCTGAAGAGCAGTGGTCCTGTGGCAAGCAGTCGAAATCAATTCGGGACTGACTAGGCTCTCACCTTCCAAATCATCTACACCCGTGCGCATCGAGCTACAAATTTGGGAATATTCGGCGACCATGGTATGTAAAAGAGCAGTGGTCCCGTGGAGAGCCGTCGGAATATTCGGCGACCATGGTCTGTAAAAGGCTGACTAACAGTGCTCTAACAGTGTATTCACAGATATACACATTAATAACTTAAGAACAATTTGAATAAAGAGAATCAAACCACTACAAGAAAAATTGTGATCAATAGCGTTTAAAAACCGCTATGGTAGGATACCATAGCGGTTTAGTAACCGCTATGACAGCCGGCGCTATAATAGACCCAGGGGATATTATAGCGGTTTTAAAACGCTATGGTAAGTTTGGCTTTTATAGCGTTTCAAAACCGCTATGGTAGCCTCTTCCATAGCGTTTTAAAAACGCTATAGTAGACTCTAAAACCGCTATGGTAGCCTCTTCCATAGCGTTTTAAAAACGCTATAATAGACTCTAAAACCGCTATGGTAAGTATACATAGCAATTTTTTTTTTTTTTTTTTTTAACTATCAAATGACTTTTTATTACATCTTATCATGTATGCATTAGCCTGAGCACTCGAAATTCATTGTGACAAAGACAAGAAACACCATGTTGGTGATCAAGCAAAAGAAAATAAAATGTATTATTTTCACTTCCTTTTGCTAAAAGAAATGTTGAATGATCTAAACATTTTTGTGATGATGAATGTACATAATGTTTCAAGGGAAAAAAGGGAACGAAAGCAACGACATAATTTTTGTGATGATGAATGTACATAATGTACAAACTCTTATTAATCTACACCTGCAACAACAACAACGACAGCAGAAACAGCAACATCAACAGCAACAGCAACAGCAACAGCAACAGCAACAGGGGCTATCGACAGCAACAACAGCAACGATAGCAACGACAGCAACAGCAACAGCAACAGCAACAGCAGCAGCAGCAGCCATACTAGAGTTTCTCCTAGTACACACCCCTTCCTTTTCTTCTTCATGTTATGAAATTGAAATCCCCTACCAAAAAGCCAAGGGGAGTCTACCCCAACCTGCTGAATCAATCAACTCATATCAGAATTACTCTATTTAGTGTCACCCCTAAAGTTGAGTTTCCTAAGGGAAGTACATTACAACATAAAAGCCATCATCCAGATGGACTTCTTGACAAATGCAAGTCTTGTTGTTTTGGGATTCTAGCTAATTGAAAACCGTTTACTTTGAGGAAACTGTAGCAACATTTTCTCAACCAGAGAAGTTATATAATTTGTGTGTTTTATCAGCAGAACATAAAAGAATTTTATTGGTTTTGAAAAGAACAATGTATTGCCTTATTAAATCCAATTGTAGTGACCCAACAGTGTAATTATACTACTTGCAAACAAGGTTTTCTCTTAGCCTAAGGAGAGTAGGAGACAAACTCATATACTTCATTTCTCCAAAATTATGAATGTCCATGTGGAATATAAACAAATGGGAAAGGAATAATCATCACCTGTTGATGAACAGCTGCCAATATTCCAGCATCCACGCGGTGTATCTAAGAGGCTCCACACCAGATAATGATACTTCTGGATATTCCAACATGTGACAGAATTTCAATTCAGTGAGCAATCAAACACAACATCCATCTGTGATACATCAAAACAAAGAGTGAGAAACAAATACGAGTTCAAACTGAAATTAAATTTTCAGAGAAAAGGAAGGAGACATGTGGGGAACATCTGGTTGATGTATTCTAAGGTAGTAGCCTTTTCGATGGCTCCCCAATCAGAGACTGAAAACCAATTTTGAGTTCTCTGTTATACTAGTATATTGCTACCTGGTGAAGACCAAACGAAATTGCACCAGCTGTAAAGCAACAATACGCAACCAAGCAGTAGTGTATTTAACATCGAAGAGTAAAAACAGAATGTAGAATTGAACTTTGAATTAGTAAACAAGGACAAATATATTACCTATTCTTATTTTCAAAAACGAGACAAGTCAAATACTTTAATCGTCTAATTGGGTGTGTAAATTGAGTCTATGCTTGGAGACCTATGTAGGTTGAAACATAAAATTGATCTTGAAGTGGGGAAGATTGCTTATGATACCTATTCTTAGGGTAGTGTTTGCCGTTAGTCATCTACTAATACTAAAATGAGAAATGTAACATTTGATTCTTTCTAATCGGTACTGTTTGATTAGGAAACGGGATTGTGTGCAACATTAAACTCGGTTTTAGTTTACATTTTTTTCAGCACATAAAAGAATTGTCCATTTTCTTTCCTACTTGATGGAAATTATTTAAACATTCAAACTCGGTTGTAAAAGTCAAGTTCACTGAAACACGAAGAAAAAGGAAAAAAAAAAAAAAAAAACGAAAGAAAGAAAGGGATGACAATGGGAGGGAAATGTTGGAAAACCATCTTTAAGTTCCTTTAATTGTCTTGAAACACTAACAAAATCACCCACTTTACACATAACAACTCAACCACTAACACCAATTACATAATATGTTGTTAAGTTCTCACCAGAAGATAATTCCTATTCATTTTATTCCATGTAGATGATATTTTCAAATTGACAATCAACCACAAAAAGTAGCATGTTTGAATTGAGAGATAATAACCTCAATCCATTGATACACACATGATTCTCAAATCAAGCATAAGGTAGCATATTTGACTGAAGGAGTTACAAGCTAAATAAATTATTCAACTCAACCCATAGCTACACAAAAAAAAACCTTGATTTCTAAAGTATTAATAGATAAATATTTTTTCACTCATGAATTGTGAGATTGTGATTTCAGAGAATTAGACTTATACTTGAAGAGGGATAATTTTTCCAAATAAAGCAAGATTTGGTTTCCTCCAATCTTATAATACAAATCTCAATAAGACACAATGAAAGTAAATCAAAACTATAATGATTTTTTAGATTTCAAGTTCTCGACATGGAACTTAATGAAGAACTGAGATTATCTCCTCAAAACAATAAAAAATAAACAGGTCGATGAAGAACACCTTTTAAAACCAGAATAAAATAATTTGAAAATCCAAAAACTATGGATAGGGGATCCAGCAAATTGAAATCAATACCAATTCAAAAGAACAAATAAACCGATACGCAATACTCATTTACTCAACAAAATCCCAAAGAGGTGTTAGAACTATGATCACTGAATTTGATATCCACCTAGTTCATTAAATGGATAATGGGTAATGAAAAAAGGCCATGAAATACTTTTAAGCATTCTCACCTTTTGAGGCCGTCCTCAACACCTTCAGCAGTGACATCAGTGTAAAAAGCATCCCATGTACACCAGACAAACCAATCAAAAAATGAAGGCAACTGTAGTCATAAAAAAGTTATAAGATTACAGATAGTTAAGTATGAAGTTTGCTCTCCTACTGTCGTTGAATGCAATGAAAAAATAAGATATTTTACAAACCTTTTTCTTCTCGCGGTGGAGGAAAGTTTGCATGTGTTTCTCAACAGCCCTGTTACACAAGAAAGAATCACATGTCAATTCGAAGGTGACAATCACTTCTAGGTTTTATTTCACAAATATGTAGCAATGTGAAAATAGTCGGATATGAATATAGGCCTAGGGAATCTTACTTGACAGCCTGATTAATGACTTCAAAGGGATTTCAACAACAATAGTAAGTCTCTTGCGTTGCTCAGTTGAGAGGCCTTTCACTCCTGACAACCCAACTAGTGACCCTCGCAATGATTTGAGCTCTACGAGTTCCATGACCTCCTCAATGAACATCTGCAATTTGTAAAGATGCCATGAGCCTCTAGAATCTCATTTCCCAGGGGTTTGGTAGAATTCGATAGTACCTGTCATAGTGTAACAACAGAACTCTTGTTAATGATCTGTTGCAAATAAGTTTACATATAAGTTTTTATTTTTATATACCAAGAAAGAAACAGGAGAGTCTTCCTTCAATTATGAACTGCTTGACATTGAAAACATGTGGAAGTTTGTGATTCATGGTTATCACAGCATTGGACTTCCACAAGAGCCCAACTCAAAAGGAATCTGATCACTTTTTTATGGTGGATTGCGAAGGGCTTATCTTCATTCACCAATCCCTCGTTAGTTTGTTCTACTTCTCAGAAATGTCATCTTTTAACAACATAAAGATGAATTATGTCATATTGATGTACAATGGGATAATGGATGGCCTCAGTACATTACAAAAACAAAGAATCCATTTCTTAATAATTACTGATACTACAAGCTTCACTTATCAAGTTTTTTTAATATCCCAGAACACTTAACCAAACTAGGAAAGAAAAAAGGTAGCTTTGCATTAAACATCTCCCATGTTCTTTCTTTTCTTTCCAGTTTTGGTTTTCCATTTCGCCCCTAAAATTTTCTGATTCAAAAGACAAATGAAACTACCTGCATCAAGAACTTGACCTTGTTTTCATGTGATAATAGATTGCATCTCCATTGGTACCTCCAACAAGTTCTCAACTGTAAGAACAAGACAAGATAGTGGCATCAAACGAATTGCTCCAATAAAAGAATTGTATTTACCGTAGGTCGGAAAAAAAAGCCAAAAATGTCTTAGTCATATCTTAGGCACTTGAAACGCCCTTGTTTCTGTAAACACCATTTTGATGTAATAGATTAGCCAATAATGATACAGATTTAAAAAGCAACTACAAACCATGCACTAGGAGTCTGCGGTAGGGAGCAAGGGTAGCAGAATGAAAGCAGTGCAATTTCAATCCTGCAATAGGAGTTCCTGCAGTAGGGATCAAGAGCATACTTTTCACCCAAATACTGCATGCTGTGTCCGTCATACAAGCAGTTCTAACTTATGTTTAGAAGTAAAATCTCTTAACAAAATTGAAAAAATAACCAAAGCAATAATTCAGTAACTATAAGCACAATAAGTACCAAGTAGGCAGTTAGGTGCGCTACAATCATGTGCAATCTCTAGATATAACTCAATTTTCTTCCTAACCTGTAACTTCAGCCACCTCAGGTAATCTTGCATGATCATGTAACTTGTGTTTTTTTCACCTCAGGCCAAGTTCTACATTGATGGGGTAGTTTTCTGCCCCTTTGTCGATGACTTTTGATCTCTTTGTACAAAAACTGCATACCCTCCTCCGTATAAAATTGATAACAAGCTTCCAATGAACACCAGCTGGAGAACTATACTCAACTTTTCCCAGAAACACGGTGAGCTCAGCTGTGATCTTGTTTTCCAGTTCTGAAGAACTTCAAATGCTGCAGTTAATTGAAAAGATAATGATGTTATATGACTAGCATAATATCTATGTTCGAGAAGAGAAGCTAAACTACAACTGATAGATATCTGTATGATTTAGTATATAGCTCAAATGGACCTTCATTAATAAAAGCAATTTGTTCTTGGCTTCAAATAAAAAAATAAAAACACCCTGAAATCCATTCGACTATAGTTAGGAAGGATGGAAATACTTCCTCTCACATGAACAACGATCTTGTTCTACTTACTTGTGGCTACTATTTTCATCAATCTTTGGCAACTCTTCACCAAGAACAAAGGGCGGAATAAGCAACTCTTAATCTATAGTCTCTAAAATAATTTTTATTCAGCTTCAGTTCTCAAATCCAGAATTACAAATTGGGCTATTTTTATAGTTGGGAAGAATGGAAGTACTTGCTCTAAACACAAGCTTGTTCTAGTTACTTGTATTGGCAGATAGGCTTTTTTTCTTCTTGTTTTTAATTAAAATTTTTTTTTATTATCTTCATGGAAGATAGGCTCCATGACTGCTAAGTAAGGATATCGAAGCATCTCACGCAACAGCTCTTAAATACAAATTTTCATTGTAATTTAGAATAAGCGAGCACCAGTGCTCCTAAAATCATTGGATTGTGAAATAAGCTTATTATTATGTATGTTAGACCTTGTCTTTTTGTACCCTCTGTCACTTTGGAGATTTCCTGCAGAAGACTTATTTGTTAATTAATTTTTTATTATTCTTTTAAAACCCATCTTTTAGTCAGTCAATGCGATGAAGTTCGCCCTATTCTTAAGGCAGAAAGTTTTAAGCCCCTCTATCAGATCATTTCACCCATTTGATCGCTGAAAGTAGTAAATAAACCCTATAGACACTACGAAAATGTAAACCTATTTGAGACAAGTAACTATTATAGGTAAAAAAAAACACCATTTAACCTACTGGAACACATGAAGTTGGAACCACTAAAGAAATATGAAATACAAGAATCTGCTTAAGATTGATCTTGAACATGCATGTTTAGCTCAGAGCCAGTCTCGCAATAAACGTAAAGAACCGTCTATAACACTATATAAACAAATCACTTATGGTCACGACTAGGATGTGAAATGCAAAATCCTATTACAGTTCGCGACATAGCTCAAATACGATGAAGGACATGGTGATCTCCAAAGCCCCTAATTTCTAGACGATGGAGTCTCTCTATGCTACGTAATGGGTATTCTTTTAACATATAGAACACAAAAATAACCTACAATAGTAGTAGCAAAGGAAGGTAGAATGAAAATTGAAATAATCTTTAGTAGTTACCTGGAAGGTTGGGTGAAAATTGAGATTGCATAAGTATCCTGCAACTAGAGTAGGGTCGATGTCAGCGACAAAACAGTGGAAAGTAAATTAAACACAATGTCAGAATAAAAATAGGAATTTATGGAACTATGTAAATTGAAGAGCTAGAATACACAAAATACCTCACATCTTTACAAGTCATCTTTGGTAACTACCCGCCGCTATATCTGCCAGCTACTGTGAGGCGCAACATGTTCATGAGCTGGAGAGTATTGCTGTAAAATTTTGACAGATCAGAGTCACTTTTAGGTGCTTAAATATGAAATAGTAGATTTTTTACCTCTATCTTTTCTAGCAATTCTCTCGCAGTTGGGGCGGAGATAACAATTTGCCTCGCAGCTGGAAGGATAAAACCATCCCGAACGCCATTGTCGAACAATACAAGCAAAGGATTATAGTAGCCTTCAACATTTAGAAGACCAATCTGAGCAGACACCCATTACAACATAGCTCAATTATCATGAAATTCCATTTCAATTTTCGTAGCATGGAGACTGATGGATTACCGGTTTGTTGTGAATTCCAAGCTGTGACCATGTTATTATCTCCAAAAGCTCTTCCATGGTCCCATATCCCCCTAAAAAGCTATAAAAGTACATGATGCACATATATTTTCATCCTTTTTTATCTACAAAAAATGTGAAGACACCAAAGCATTGTAATTGAAGATATAGTGAAGGCATACCGCATACCTCAATAGGCACAAGAGCTGTTGGAATGACCCTGAGTAGCAAAAACCAAGATAAGAACTCCATGAGACCAACAAGTAAATAGCTTAACAATAATGAATGATTTATGTCAATAAAGATTGAACAACTAAAAGAATAAACAACACCGCCCCCCCCCCCCCCCCCCCCCCCCCCCCCCATCTTTCTTAATTACCCAAGAACATGGCAACCACCATCATATACCTTTTGAGATATCAAACCCATCAATCCAACACTTCCACCACCTTATAGTAAATCTATTCTTCTTCTTACCTGCAAAAATCAATAAAAACTAAGACACCAATCTATAAAAATCAGTACAACACAAGTAATCACTAAACCAATCTCTAATCCAGAAACCCAAAATGAATGAATAGAAGAAGAAAGAACTCAATATGATAACAAAAAACAATAAAAACCCATTACGAACCCTTAAAGATTGAGTTCAGAAGAACACAAACCAGTTCATTTCCCAAATCAAGAGCAGCATCACTGAAGGCTTTCTTGTTGCCAGATTTGCTCCCACAGAACCCTAGCTAATCACTGCCATTGCTAATCTACAGCGAAAAAATCAGTAAAAGAGATACCTGAGCTACTGAGCAAGAGTTACTAAAGCTCAGATTGCGAACCGATTCAAGCAAAAAATTGCAAAAACGAACGAAAACAAGCGTACACTCACCTGCGTCTTTTAATGAAACAGAGATCAAATCTGTGAAGTCGCGAATCAGTGATATTCGATGTTGTTCTCAATGAAATTGAAGTTGCTCCGGGAGTTGACGAAGCTAAAGAAGATCAGATCTCGGAGAAGGAGTGTGTTGAGAATGAGAGACCAGAAACGGAGAAGGAGATCACGGCGAGAAGTAGAGCACGTTGGAGAGGGAGAACACGGCGAAACAGGTTGGGCGTTGACAGCACAGGGTGATCAATAGGAGAGGGAGAGCGATCGAAGAGGGAGAGCAGAACGGTGAGGGAGACGAGAGCAGTCGGAGAGGGAGAGGGAGATACGGCTTCGGCTTCTGCTTCCTTCCTTCCTTCTTTCTCTTTTTTTTTTTTTTTTTGGTTTGGATCGAGCGGGCACTTTGGCGCCCTAAATCCCATTCATCAATTGACCAAAAACACTTTGGCGCCCCCAGCGAAAATCTCTTTCATAGCATTTTTAAAAAAAACGCTATTACCATGTGCTATCTATAACCATTTGTGTTGTAGTGGGACACAACTTTCGCTTCCTCATCTGTTAAGCTTAGCTCTTCTATTTCTGTACCCTCTCCTGATAAGGAGTAGACTTTATACACTTGTATCTCTTTTACTTTGATTGTTAATGAAATTTTTTTTATCTTGAGTGTGTTTTGTATCCGTTTTATGTTTGTTTTCCCTACTGCGCGCTTCTTGTTTTGCATAGGCTGGTTGGGTCAGTAGAAAATCGAGTGGTCTATCTGCTGTTGAGATTTTGACCATTTTGCGTAGCAAGTGATTCAGAGTCACTGTTGCTTATTCACGTTCGGTAATGGGCATTTCGCGGATGGTTGAGAAGCGGGTTATGCTGCCCAGCTGTGGCCCATTCTTAAGGTAAGCTGCTAGGGGCTCATTTTGTCTATCTGACCGTCGGTCGCGATTATTGGCATGAGTGAACTGTGATAGTCGAGCACATGTTTTGTAATTAGAGTGTATGTTCCAAGTCAGGTTTCACAAGTTCGGGCTGGCATTCCATATAGCACTCGTTCGCGCATTGGCGGGACGATTTATGGGTCAGCATGAACGTGCTTTGCTGGTAATAGAATGTCAACCTATGTGTGTGTGAAGACGCTGCTTGAGCTGTTATTTATCTTTGGGCCACTGTTTCAAAAGAAAGTGACGGTCGCGTGGTGAGCCGTCTAGGGCTACCACTTTCCTTACCATCTATGTTCGAGCATGGTTGTAATACCCGCCTAATTAAATAAATATAAAAAAAATTTCTTTTGTAAACCCTAATGTTGATGGGTTGCTACTAAATTGTATTTGGGCTTAGTTTTGGGCTTTTATTAAACTAATAAGTAGGGTTTTATTTTGTGAAGGAGGGTGGGTGCATTCGAAAGTTCGGTGGGAGCGAATAGCCACCCACCTTATAAAGAGAATAACCCTATTTCTTTCTTTTTCTTCCCTCCTTCTTTTCTCCTTCCTTTTCCCTTTTCCCTTCTTCACGATTTTTCTCGATGGCGGCAGACAGTGTTGGAGGTTTATGAAAAGAGAATGATCACGGTGTAAGATGGTTCCTGAAACCCCATCTCTCCTTATGGCACTAGCACTCGGAGAAGTATTTACAATCTCTTGAACGCTTTCCTGCAAGGTGTCGAAGTGGAGTTTTGTCATGATGTGCAGATTGGTGAGGAAAGCCCCAAATTTGGATGCCACACTTATGTTCTGCGAACAACTAGTTGTAGAAGTTAAGTATGCATTATGTAATGTTTAGCTCAATCTGTAAAACAGTGATCCATTTTTCTGGATGGCATTGATTGAGTTCAAGATCCTGTGGTGATCATGATTAGCAAGGTTATGGAAATACAGTGCGGAAATCCCGATTTTATTCCCATCTTTCCTTTGGATCTATTCCCTTGTAATGGCCTTATCCAGGATCTGACTCCAATCTTGATCTCTCCATTTGGTATTTAGAGGAAGACTTGACGGTGGTGTGGTGGTTATTAGGTTGGAATAGAGGAAGAAGAAGGTGGCAGTGAGTTGTCTAGGCACTGTGAGACGAAGGTCTGTGTGCTGCAAGATTCAGAGGAAGAAGTGAAGGGTTGTTTGTGAGAGGTCTCTCTGGTCGTGATGGAGAGAAAGATGGGAGGTCAAATGGATGGATCGATTTGTGGCGATGAGGAGCAGATGAAGACGAAGTTGGATGCGAACTATGATCGTGGCTAGTGATTCTACAAGGTGGAACCTGCAGTAGGGGCAGCTTTGCTGGCCTGGAATTTCTTCATGAGAGATATGGAAAACAGTCTTGATAGCTGACGAGAGTCATCATCAACATTATTCCTGTTGTACAGCATCATGGATAAGAAAAAAAAAAGAGGTGGATAATCACAATGAAAAAAAAGAAGAAGGACGAGTTGAAGAAGAAGAGGGGAAGAAAAGGGAGGGTTCTGTTTGGTTGTGGCTGCGAAATCCTTTACGATTTGCGATCTCTTCAGTGAGTTCTCTTTTACCCCTTTCAGTATTTTTTTATGTAGTCTCTCTCAATTTGATCTTTGTGAAGAAATGTTCACAAACAATTGTTTGTTTATTTGGTAATTGGTTATGTGTTTTTGGTATTTGTGTATGATGTTTAAGCAATGTATTATTTCTGTCTTTAGCACTTATTGCTTGGATGTGTAACAACTCTAGGACAGAATTTGCATTTGTGCTTGTAGCTTTACTTACTTTTTCAGTATTTGAGATATAAGCATTGAGTCTGTGGGATGTCACATTAGGATGGTGTGGTTGTGAGTGTTGATGAAATAATTTGGGGTTTTGAGAGTTATGAAATTGGTTGTGAATATCTAAGTTTGACTGTTTATTTAGTAGCCTATATGTACAATCAAAAGGGACAAACAGATAGTCATTTTTGGGTTTAGTTACATCTGTTAAGTTATACATGATGATCCCCCTCATCATTTAGATTGGATCAGGGGATTGAGCTTAAGTTTATTGGTTTAAACCACTAGTTGGTTTGCAATTCAACTCAAGACAAGTTTAGAAGAACCATTTTTTTAAAGTAAGCTTTTGTGGATTGGTGATCATATATGTTGAATTTTGCTGCTCATTACATGGTTCTGTGTTTTACTATAATCTAGCATATTATATATGCTTGAATAACTAATGAACATAATTTGATATAAGTAGATCCTTTCACTACATGATTCTATGGGTTGCACTCGCATTCCAGCAAATTTATATTTTATTAAATAAATATTAGATATTGGTTGGAATTTAACTGAGCACTTGTTTTAGCTTGAGTATTTGTATTGTTATGCGAATTGGTGTGCATATTGTTTTTCATATGATGCAAAGAGATGAGATATGTGAACTGACAATGTGTCAAATATTACTTATTCCCCGAAAGAACGGTGGATACTGTGATTGATTTATTTATGGTTGACAAAGCGTCACCATAAAAGAGTTTTGAGGATTTATTTATTTTTATGCTCTTTTCCACAACTCCGAAGAAAAAAAAAAAAAAATGTGAAAAGAATAGAAATTTTTGTATATAGACTTGCTTGTATACGTGTGATGTTATGGGTATGCAGACTTGCTTGCATATCGGTGCACCGTTCCATGTGTGTTCGGTTGTACGTGTAAATTTAGGAAGAATGCTTGCCATGGATCGAACTTCGGGTGTGATGACATGTTCCTCGAGGTGGCACCCCACTTGGAACATGTACGCTCCGAGTGGTTTCGAAGGCAAGGGAGGCACACTTGGGTGAGGTGTGTTCGGCACAGGAGGTGAGTGCGATTGTGGAAAAGTAGCGAGATTTCTTTTTGTGTATGTGCATGATTACCTTAAAGGAAGAAACTAAATGCTCATTCAACCATTGAATGAGAACTACACGTCTTCCTAAAGGTAGAAAAAAAAATGTGTTTGTTTAATATTTCAATAATAGTCTAATATGATTATGAATTGTATTGTTGTTGCATTTATGAAGATTGATAACTCATAAATTTTATTTATTAATAATAAATAATGCATATTTATTTATTAGGATGATAACACCATTGCCTCATTGAGGAACTACCTGATGGTGTGGTTATTTATTGTTTGGTTTATTTTATTGTTGTCATGTGCGGATTTATTGATTTTGGGATGAAGATTTCTCACACCAGCTGTATTGCTGACCCGAGTGAGCTTTTGCTTCTTGGGTACATTCCTTCGGGAATGTAGCCGACTAGCTTATTTTCAGGATACAGTAATCTCGGCCGGGCTTAGAGCATTTCGTACCATACGTGACGAGCATTGCTGGGAGTTGCGTGTGTTCGAAAGATTAGATCTTTCTTTTTGTAGGTGTTAATTTAATTCTTGTAATTTGAACTCGGAGTTATTCATTATTTTTTTGGAGGGATACATTCGTAAAGTGTTGAACTTGTTAGCGTTGGCTCTGCGAGTTTTAAAAATTTTCTTCCTTTGCTGGACTTTTAGATCAGTTGTGTTTTTCCCTCTATTTGGTAAATTGTGCAAAATTTATTATTTCTCGTGGATGCCAACTGTTATTTTTCGTGAATGAAAATTCATGTCCCGACTTTTGGGAAAACGGATAATCCTACGTGGATTTTTGGGATTTTCGTTTTTCTCGAAAATCGGGGCGTGACAATGGTGGACTACAGGTTCGGGGAACGAGGATTCGACGATCATGGTCTGTTGAAGAGTGATGATCTCGTGGCGAGGCGTCGACAACAGTTCGAGACTGACTACTCTCCCACCTTTCAAACCATCTACACCCGCACGTGGCGAGCTTCAAATTTGAGACGAGGGGGTTCGACGACCAGGCTGAAGAGCAGTGGTCCTGTGGCAAGCAGTCGAAATCAATTCGGGACTGACTAGGCTCTCACCTTCCAAATCATCTACACCCGTGCGCATCGAGCTACAAATTTGGGAATATTCGGCGACCATGGTCTGTAAAAGAGCAGTGGTCCCGTGGAGAGCCGTCGGAATCAATTTGAGACTGATTAGGCTCCCACCTTCCAGACCATCTACACCCGCGCAGTGGGGGCTACAAGTCCAGGGTTGGTAATTCGACGACCATAGTCTGTAAAAGAATAATGGTCTCGTGGCGAGTCGTCGGAATCAATTCGGGATTGACTAGGCTCCCACCTTCCAGACCATCTACACCCGCGCAATGAGGGCTATAAGTCCGAGGTTGGTAATTCGGCGACCATAGTCTGTAAAAGAGCATTGGTCTCCTCGTGAGCTGTCGAAATTAGTTCGGGACTGACTAGGCTCCCACCTTCCAAACCATCTACACCCGCGCAGTGGGGGCTACAAGTTCGGGGTTGGTAATTCGGCGACCATAGTCTGTAAAAGAGCAGTGGTCCCGTGGCGAGCCATCAAAATCAATTTAGGACTGACTAGGCTCCCACCTTCTAGATCATCTACACCAGCGCAGTGGGGGCTACAAGTCTGGGTTTTGATAAGAAGTTTTCGTTGTCAGTCGTTGTCATCAGGCATGATAGCGCTGATTAGACTCACACTTCCTAAAACATTGACATCCACACTGGGTGGACTAGGTGTCGGGGTGAACCAAAAGCCGTCGTCGTCAGCTTCTAAGCTTGCCTGGCCAGGTAGGGGCTCCACCAACTACGAGCGTGCGAGCCTATGTCCGCGAGCGGAGTGCGTTGTGCGGAGGAGTTATGAAGAGACATGAGTGCCTTGAATCGCCTAGCGGTATGCAGGTGTGATTCGTGTGTCAAGAACGACTAGGGTTTCTAATGTTCGTGTCAGTCACATGGTAGAATATTGTTTGAATAGTGGGCCGAGCCCATGGGCCCGTAGAATGAGAGTTAGGGTTCTCTGTACGCAATATACTTCGTGTATGGCGTAGATCGCATGGTAGCACATGTACGGCGTGGATTGTGAGACGATTGAGTATCGATTACTCGCCCTCAATTAATGGGGTTGGATGCAGCCCCGCTGATTGGACGAACATGGACCTGCGCAGTATCCTTGGGAATCGTCTTCTCCTCATTTCCCATGCGATATTCAATGCCAACAGTAAATGTTGAAGCGCCCGTTTGGTTTAACCATTATGTTTATATAATGGTGTTTCTCCATCGTTGTATGCACTATCTTTTGCAGAGCGTATCTCCTGTAATGTTCTTACTTGAAGAAAATGCTTTGGATTTTTCAAAGGCTGAAGGGAGATCTCCATGGTCGAAGTCTTCGAATGTTTTGACATTTGCACCGATGAGTCACAATGAGAATCGTTGTTACGTGTGGTCACCTGCTCTTGGTGAGCACCTTGTTGTTTCGTTGAGATCTCGTAATTTCTTCTAGTATTACGAAGAAGAAGTACAGACTCCTTCTCAAGGGATGAGTCTGTCGTTTATGTGCTGGTGCCCCGTTGCTGTTCTGGAGCACTTAATCTCAGAGATAATACACGCAACCAACTCTGGAGTGGTCACCTCCATCACTTCTCGATTAACCCCATTGACTCGCCTTGCGCTAGAATTCAGGATCTCAAGATGGGGTGGAGTTGGACATGGTCCGCTGGATTGGGCCATTGACTTCTGGACGCCCTTCTCATCACTTATGCGAGAGGGTGCACTCGACCTGTATCAATCTGATACTTTTGTTTCAAGTTCATTTTGTCGACCGGATCGAGCGTGTGAGTTAGCTGTATCTTTTCACGGGGCACCTGGTTGCCAATTTTGTACCACCTCAGACCATATTTGAGGGTTGCGTACGTAGGGGCCTTGGATTGGACGTGTTATTTCATCTTGCTCTTGCACATGCCAGTCCTTCATCCCACGGCTGCTTGTAGATAACGTTCATCGAAAAGTTCACGGAGCCTACTTTGAGTACCTAAGCTCTCTTATGAAGTCGGACTGTTTAATCGAGTCTTTATGTCGCATCAGATTCAGATGCTCGTAGTATGTAGTCTTTTGTATCCGTTTCAGGGTTCCCGTTGTTACATCTTTCCAGTAATCAATAGAGTGTGTTTGCGTAATTCTTTCTTTATTTTTTAAATGATTGCAAATCATATCAGTTTCTAAGAACTAAAACTCTACATTGACTATAGAAAGGAAAATAAACAACAGAAATAGACTACCTGTTAGCGGAGAGAAGTCGACCCGGCCCTGAAGTGAATTCGCATGGCCCTTGTTGGATCGTTAATACTTCCAGTGGACTGTTGAGCTTCGCTGATGTCACTGAGGCTACTGAAGAGTAAACTTTGTGTCGGAGTTAATTTTCGCGCCGACAGAGTGTCGGGGGTTGTAGGTAGACGACGCGTCTACTACCATGAAGTCAAGAAACATGACCTTTCTGAGTTGTGGCTCTCCTGCCACTACTGCTAACCTTATCTTCGTGACCGGAAACCATTTTTCTCCGCTGAATCCGATAAGCGGGTAGTCTGAGGACATCAGGTTCTCCTCCTTGAGGTCCATATTACAGAACGCATTGTAAAGTCCTCCCCTCGAGTAATAAACGTTGAAGTTCTCCCCTCGAGTAGTAAACGTGTCTGTCCTCATATGCAGGCTGAGTCCGCATCTCCAGTAGAGTCCGCTTGCGGGATCTGTTTGACTGGTTTTTGTCCGGTCCGACTCCAGGAAGAACATAGATTATGCTCGGAGTCTCATTATCTATTTCCTTGACTGACTCCCCCCTGGTCCCTGGGTATTTCAGATCACTTCTCGGAGCTAAGAAATTCCTTTAGCTTGCCCCTGTGGATCCAGTATTTGATATCGTACCTTAGACTCTTGCAGTCGTTGGTGTCATGACCATCCTCCGTGTGGTATAAGCAGTACATGCTGTTGTCACGTTTAGAGGCGTCTTCGCGCTGTTTCGGAGGCCACTTCAAAATTTTCCAATTTTTCATGGAATTCAGGACGTTCGATAGGCTAGAATTGAGGGGGTTACGACCATGGACCTAACGTAGTTGGATGCTTTCTCTAGCCTGACCCGGCCAGGGTCTGACCTGTTTTCATTGAGCTTTCGCTTGCTTCTTTTTTCATCGTCACGCCTCCCTCCCTCTTTCCTGTCCTTAGGAGTGGAGGGTTTCTTATCACCTTTTGTTTTCCTCTTCACAGTTCTCAACTTTTCTAAGGTGATGTACCTCTAGGCGCTCTTGAGGAGTTCCGCCATATCCAACGGGGGTTCCAAGGTGAGGCACTCATAGAGCTTTCCCTCCTTCAAGCTCGCGGTAAAAGCCGTTAGGGCTGTGTCGTCGCCGTAGCCATCAATGAGCATCAGCTCGTCGTTGAAGTGTGAGACATACTCCTTGAGTGTCTCATTGGGTCTCTGTTTGAGAGAGAGTATGTAGTGTGGGCTTTTCTGGAGGAGCTGAATTCCTACAAAATGCGTCAGGAACTCTTTCACCAGTGCCTTGACTGAGTCGATCAACTTCGGCGAGAGATTGTGGAACCATGTTAGTGCTTATTTTTTCAAGCTGGTGGGGAAGTTTCTGCACATGACCTACTCGGATCTTTCTTTGAGTGTCATTACTTTATGGTAATGGCGTAGGTGGTCGAACGGGTCAGTGGTCCTGTCGTAGAAGTCGAGCTTTGGAGGCGTAAACTTCTTTGGAATAGCCTCGTTCATGATATAGTCCACGAACGACAGAACAAAGAGATGGTACAACACGTCTGGGTCGTGCGCCCCTCTGCGGAGGGGGTTCTGAGGGTCGAGCCTCTCTACCCGGAGAGCCGGTTCCGCGTTAGCTGCGCCACTTCCTCTGATCCATTGGGATCTAGCAGAGGCTTTGACTTTCATGTGTTTGCTCTCTGTTGTCTTCCGGAGATGGAGACATGTGTTGCTTCTGATTTTCATTAGTGGGGGGAGGGTTCTACTGTATGAAAGCCTTCACTGCTTTGGCGATTTTCTGTATCTGAGACGATATCAAATCCATCCCGGGGTCCGTCATTGTCGTGGCTGGCGCGGGGGAGTGATTTTGTTGCTCGTGTGCCACCGGCATCGCTGAGAGTGGTGGTATAGTGTCAGTCTTGGTGTTTGATGTGTCCCCTTGTTCTCCATTGTTGCGTGATCGGGTGGTCACCATATCTTAGTATTGAGAGGAGAAATGATGCTAGTGAAAGGCTAGGAACTTTGTCATCCCCACGGACGACGCCAAACTGATGCAGTCATTTTTTGCTCCCTACTTTGACCTTGACCTGCAAACTTGCTAACCTTCACAATGAACGCACGTGAGCCACGGACCACCATTGTGGTTGCCGATGGAACTCCGATGCTAAAGTCAGACAGAGATATGAGAAAGGTGTAATGCTGTAAACATGGAAGTTGTAGTGTCCCTTAGCTTACCAACCTCACGTATTATTTATAGTGTTTGAGTCCTGGTTCGACCAGGCCATCGATGGCGTAGTTAGGGAAGATGATCTGCATAGATATCATTTTCTTATTAGGAGTCGTGTTGTGCATGGAAGTTTCCCTGTTAGCCATGTGCTCCTAGATACACGGGAGATAGTTTTTGTTCCGAGAGTATTCTATAGGTAGAAGTCTCCATATGTGATACGTACTATACAATATGCTTCCTAGTTTGAAGCAAATAGCCGCTATAATTGCCCGTCTGAAGCTGATCCTCGAGATACTTGCCTTAACAGGGCTTACGGGTATTGAAGATAGCTGTGAGACACGTAGGCCTAGTAGGCTGTAAGAATTCGAGCTCATTTGGCGGACTGCATTGGGCGGGCTTAGAACCGCATGGGCCGGATTAGTGTTGAGCTGACGCTAGGGCCATTATTTTATCGAGATCATCATGACACGTGTACAGCGCAGAGTTGGGACCGTTTTGGTGTATCATCAATAATAACAATAATCTAAACTCATAACGAAAATTCACTCTTGTAACAGTGACTGGTGTGGGTCATGCACAGTTTAAAATTTTTCCAAATTGCCCTTTCTAAATTAACTTTATTACATCTTTCACCTAGTTAAAAGACGAAAGCTCTCGGGATAGCTATGTAAAGTTATTATTAAGCTTTCAACTAGCCACATTTCACTTTAGAAGATGCCACGTAGAAGATTCCTACTGCTGGGACCCACCAACAAGTTCACCTTATTTCTGTATTTCGACTTTTTCATCATGAAACGAGATTTTATAAATAAATTATTTATACATACAGAACATCGACTATTTATTTACATTAAGTAATATTCAATTTGAAATAAAAATATATATAACTTAATTTATTAGTTTACATGGACTGGTTTCCTAAATTAACCTTACCCAAACACTTTCTTCCCTTTTTTTTTATCCTGCTCTATTTCTCATCTCACATTTCCCCCCTTTTTTCAACAAAGTAATTGACCCGCATATGGTAAAACTTATAAATTTTTTTCCTGTAAAAATCACTAGCTAAACTCTCTAAAATTTTAATTTTCACTTTTAGGCATCTTACAAAAAATAATAATATTAAATATGCGCACACGTAATATAACCTTTAGTCCGTCATGCGTTCAACATTTTCGAAAATGCCCCTCAAGGACCTTCATGATGATGTGTATAAATTATAATAGTAGGTCGATGAGAAAGAAAATAAAATTATAATTAATCAATGTTTTGATAACCCATAATTTGTTTTCATATTTGGTAATTTAGTGACCTATTTGGGGGGGTTGACCATCTCTTTCAGGCCTACTCAGCTTGGTCTAAACCCTAATTATTCCCTAGTGCCCAATCTCATAAAACACGCCGCTTAGACGTGTTTTTTTTTTTTTTTGTTACGAAGTATTATTAATGATAAGTGGGACACTTTAAAATGAGTTTTTTTTTATTCAAAGTTCTGATTGGAGTAAACACCATGAGGGTGCTGATCATTTAGCATGAGTGTTTAATAAAAATTTATTCCAATAATAGGCTTACAATATATTTGTAATTATTGTTGGGACCCTCTCCTCTACCAACCTTTTCCCATTTTCTCGACCTCTTCTTTATTATGTGAGCAGTGTCTCCACTATCGCCACTACCCTCCCTGGATTCCTTTCATCCTCTTTTTTTTATTCTTCTTCCTCTTCTTCTTATTCCTATTTCACTTTTTCTTCCTCTCTATTGAAGATTATACGAGGAATTGAGAGGGGTATTGGGTGATTTTTAGTAACGATGGAAAGGGATCTCAATGTATTTAGAAGAAAGAAAATAGGTAGAGAAGGGGGCTAATGTTGGTGGTTTGTGGTGGGCGGTGAGAGCTATTGTGGTAAAAAAAAAAAATCAACACCTAAAAACAAATACTTGTTAATTTTACAATTTCTAATCAGCAGTCATTCATAAGCAAAACAAACAATTCATTCAGAAGCTCGTTAAAAACTTCTAACTCCAGAAGTTAGCTTCTAAGCACTTAAAAAACAAGCACCGCCTAACTATTGAAGTATCAAAATGATACCTAAGATAAGCAATTTTTTCACACAGTAAGGTTATACCAGGGGAGTGTCTGACAAACCAACATAGGCTGTTAGTTCTCGATTTTTGTCTTAAGAGTAGGGGTCGTATTACTATAGAACATGTTAGATCGAGAACTAAGTGGTGGACCTTACTTGGAGATGTGTGCCAAAAATTTAGAAAGAATATTTTGGGTGGCCAGTCAATTTCAGAGGGTTGGGAGAATCTCGAACCAAAGGATAGGACTAGTAGCGCGGATCTTTTTGAACATTTGGCAACCGAATAAGAAGATGCGCGAAGGAGGAGTGAGGAGATGCCAAAAGAGGAGGTTTATATGGTAAGGAGACATGGTGGTGGAACGCTGATGTGCAATAAACCATTGGAAAAAAGAAAAGATGCTTTAAGGAGTGGCAAAAAGATAGATGCCTAGAGTCTTATGAGCTTTATAAGAAAGCTGAGAAGTTGAGTAGTAAAGCAGTAGGGGAAGCTAAGAAGAGAGCATATGATTATATTTATAATAGGCTGGGTACAAAGGAAGGGGAGAAAAATATTTTCAAGATAGCTAAAGCTAGAGAACGAAAAACTAGGGACTTGAGTCATGTTAAGTGTGTTAAGCATGAGGATGGAAGAATTTTAATGCAGGATAAAACTATTATAGATAGATGGAATGATTACTTTTGGAACCTACTCAATGGAACACATGTAGGGGAGTTAAACTTGGAGGGGTATGCTTCACAGGAAGGGAGAGATCGCGTGTTCCATCGCAGAGTTAGTGCCACAGAAGTGAGAGAAGCTTTAAAAAGAATGAAGATAGGGAAGGTTGTTGGACCGGATGATATGCCAATTGAAGCATGGAAATGTCTGGGAGAAGTTGGGATTCAATGGCTAACTAAGCTCTTTAATAGGATTTTGAAAACTAGAAAAAAATGCTAGATTCATCGAGGCATAGCATTGTGGTACCGATTTATAAGAACAAAGGGGATATCCAGAATTGCTTGAACTATAGAGGGATAAAGCTTATGAGTCATACGATGAAACTTTGGGAGAGGGTTATAGAACGAAGACTTAGGAGTTTAACCACGGTTTCGGAGAATTAATTTGGATTTATGCCGGGTAGGTCTACTACGGAGGCCATCTTCCTGCTTAGGCAAACTATAGAAAAATATCGAGAGACATGTAAGAGTTTGCATATGATTTTTATTGATCTGGAGAAAGCATATGATAGGGTCCCCAGGGAGTTAATTTGGTGGGTGCTTGAAAGGAAGAAAATGTCTCAATGTTATGTCGATATCATTAAGGATATGTATGAAGGGGCTGTAACAAGTGTTCGCGCAGTAGGTGGGATGTCCAGTGAATTTTCAGTGTCAGTAGGACTACATCAAGGGTCTGCGTTAAGTCCATATCTCTTTGCTTTGGTCATGGATGAGTTGACGAGACATCTGCAAGAATATGTACCTTGGTGCATGTTATTTGCAAATGATATTGTCTTAATTGATGAGACTAGTGCAGGTTTAGGTCAAAAATTAGATAGGTGGCGGACGGCTTTAGAGAGTAAAGGTTTTAGAATTAGTCGTTCGAAGACGGAGTATCTAATGTGCAACTTTGGTTGTGAACCACGAGGGAGAAGTAATGCAATTGAGATCAAAGGTGTAGATGTCCTAGAGTGTGAGGCTTTTCGATATCTAGGATCTATAATTCAAAAGAATGGGACTATTGGAGAAGATGTAGACCATAGGATTAAAGCTGGTTGGTTGAAATTGAAAATGACGTCAGGAGTATTATGCGATAGAAGGATGCTTGCAAGGCTAAAAGGGAAATGCTATAAGACAATTGTTCGACCAGCCATGTTATATGATTCAGAATGTTTGGCTACTACGGGACAACATACGCATATGATGGCAGTAGCAGAAATGCGTATGTTAAGGGGGATGTGTGGAAAAACTCGTAAGGATAAAATTAGAAATGAAAGAATTAGGAGATACTTAGGTGTAGCGCCCATAGAGGACAAAATTAGAGAAAGACGTTTAACTTGGTTTGGTCATGTGCGAAGGAGATCAAGCACGGAGCCAATTAGAAAATGTCTAGATTGGCAAGTTAATGGAGGGTGTAGACGGAGGGGACGACCGTTGAAAACTTGGATGAAGGCGGTGAATGAAAATATCATTGAGCTTTGATTAGGCGAGGATATGTGAGAAGACCGCATTGCTTGGATATGTGAGATTGGGTAACTTTAAGAAAGATAGGGGTGCAACGTGGAATAATAATAATAATAATGCCCTTGATGTTGTGATCATGGACTTTAAATTAGGCCCAAAGTGCTTATCCCAAAAACACACAACATGGGTGGTCTTGAGTTTAAGCCCGACCCAAACTCTAACCCTTTCATTTGAGTTTGAGCAGCTTGTTAGGGAAAATCTGTTAATTCAATTATAATTTACTTGCATTTACTTAACATAAAGAATCCATATTTTCTTATTTTCAAAATACGGATAGCATGGCAAGATGATGGATACTTCCTACATATAAGATCTTATAGACATAATGACCGGGTTTCAAATGAGTATCATTCAATCCAAGCCCATAGTCCACGCCGGAGAAATCTCACCCCAAGTCCAACTTAAGTCTGAATGTGCTTAACCCAAACCCTTCTGAAAGTTGGTAGGGCTTATTCGACTTCAAGAGCAGCCCAAGAAAAATGAAAAACCATCCATTTCAATGAAGTCTTTTTCACAACATGACTTTGTAATGCATGAAAACTTGTAACATATATTATCTTAATTAATTAATACACTACTTGATTGATAATAAACAAACCATTGTTGCTAAGATAGACCCCCTCCACATGCTTGGGCAAACATGATGTGCTAAAAGCTTGCAAATCTTCAAAAAGATTGTCAAATTAAAGCATGTTTTGCTTTGTCATCTATCTGTTCCATTGGCTTTTTGTGTAAACATTATTTTAATCCCACAATTTGTGACTTTGTTTAATATGTTATCCTATTATATCTCTTGATTATTATCTCCTAGAGAGAAGAACAACTCAAACAAAAGGCAGGAAGAATAGAATAGAGAAAAGGAGGAACTATGCATCTCTACACAAGCAACCATTTTTTTAAAATTTCTCTTGGATCTAAATCTCAGCTTTTTGAAGATAGGGAAAAGCTGATTATATTGCTTCCAAAACAAACAAGCTTTTTGGAGGTTTATCTACTGGTTTAGTTCAAAAGCAACCTAATGTGGGGTCTACTATAATCATTTTTTATTTTTACATTTTTTATTTGAAAATGAGACTTCTTCCAAAAAAATATATATATATATATATCTAGTGATGCATTCAACCATGGTTTAAAAGGTGTGTTGAAAGGTAGAAGCACTTGAATAGTTAGAATTACATCATTGGAATATCAGTCTACCTGTTATACATTCAATTGCTAAACACAAATATTTTTATTGAAGATAAAAAGAGAAATAAGATACAAGGAAATCATTCATATATCAAGGAATATCAATACATCATGAAATTGTCAAAAAACAAGTTTTTAAAAAGATTATAAGCCGAACCTATCATCCACAATAATTCTCTAATTTCGATAAAAATAGATTGTTCCGATATGTTGAGCCCATTTAAAAACTATCTTATTCTTTCTTTCCACACACACCTATTGAGTTAACATTGCGAACTCAAAAGTCAGAACTATACATTTTCTTGTTGTTTACTAGTTTTAGGGTTTTGCTTCTATTTAAAACTACAAATATATATACACAATGGACCAACTTTTGATTGAGAGTTTTTATTGTTAATTTGTTTGATGGAAAATAAATGCCCCAAAATTTTTGCAAGTTGCCGACACATTACTAACTTCTATAGAGCATTTCAATGGTAGGCAAATTTGGTTATCTTTTTTCTGGCTCCACAAAAAACAATGTCATGGTCATTGATTAGATAGATGTTGTAAATGAAAGTTTTTGGTAAGATTATAATGGATGTAATCCTATCAACCACTACTTGTTATTTGTAAAGATGATTATCCCTAATCAATTACTATAAACCCACTTTCTCCTCAACAAACAAAGCCCCAAAAGGATGATAATTAATGGAAAGAAAGTGAAGCGAGAAAGAGAGAGTAAGAAGAAAGCACTGACTCATCTTATCATAAAATGACAGATGCTGTGAATACATCCAAAAGGTAACCTTTACATGCAAATGACAACAACACCAAACTAAATAAAAATTTTAAAAAGAGAATAAGATAAGCTTTTCCAAGGACCCTCACATGTTGATGTTCTTCTTCTTCTTTTCTTTGAATTGCTTTGAAGAAAAGATAGTAAAAAAGGGAATAGGGAAGAAATTAATGGGAGGGTTACCCTTTGAAAAGGTAGGGGGTGAGGAGGAGTGGTTGGGTTTTTGTTTCCATTCCAAAAAGGTTGATTTGACAGAAGAAGAAGCTGAAGCTCTCTCTGATCTGTTTGTTCCATTGAAAGGTTACATACAAAGATGGACATGGACACTCAATTTTCCTAAAGAATATGAGAAGGGAAGGTGCCCCATTGTTTAATTAAGGGACACTAGTAGGTGATCAGTACCTGATGAATTAAAGATGTAAAGTTGGGGGGAGGTTGGGGTGGTGGGGTTGGAAGAAAAAGATGTCTAAGTAAGTCACCAGCTTTTCTTTCTGTGTTCAAACAAGACAAGTGGGGCTTTTTCAGGAGGAGGATCAGATCATGAGGAGTTTATGTCACTTTTTTTTCTTAAAAATGGATAATAAATAATTAAAGAGAATTTCTCAGATTATCTGCTAGAGTGCTAGGGTTGTCTTAATTTACCCACTTCTATCATGACTTTATTGGTTAAATTCAGAGCATCTCTGACCTTCTGCCAAAACCTGAACAAAATAATTAGATTCCCTTCCTTTTCTAATTTAATATTTTACTGATTTTATCATGAAGAAATTAGTTTTTACCTAAAAAAAAATAAAAATGAACAACAATTTGACTTAAAATTCTTAAACAATTTAGTTGTATACAACTATGAACAGATCTCATGCTAGCAAACAATAGGAGTTGACGTGATTTATCAATAAAGTTAGGGTTTCCCTTTTATTCTATTCAACCATTCTGTTAATTTTTGTCATGAAAATGAACTGTGAATCAATAAATAAAAGGACTTATATATAGTCCATGATCTTTTTTTTTTTTTTTTTTTTTGTTAAAAACATATATATAACAGATGGATTAATAATTATGGTTACAAAGTTGAGATCTATTAATAAAATTATAGGGATAGGCAAAATCGATTTAAATTCGGTTAATCGACTGAACCGATTTTTAAATTTGATTCGGTAATCGAACCGAAATGAGTAGAAAGAAAATACTTTAAACCGAACCAAACCGAACCAAACTGATTATATACGGTTCGAAATCGGTTTACAATTTTGAACCGACCAATTAATTAGATATATATATAACTAAATAACATGTAGATGTCAATACCTGATTAGTGCAACAAATGCACTGCAGTACACCCTGCTGCACTGAATCGCCCCCCTTCTCTCAAAGTTTTCAATTTTGGGCTAAAAAAATTGGGCATGTTTTAATGAAAGTCTTTCAAGTGCTTGAGCCCGAAATTTCGGCCCAACCGAACAGAACCGATCCGAAATTCGATTCAACCGAATTCATCGGTTTACAAATACAAAATTCGGTTTCGATTTGGGTTTTGGGCAAATTGGTTCGAAATCAATTTGGGGCTCAAAATCGAACCGAACCGACATTGCCCACCCCTATAAAATTACATATCCAAGATCTATGAATAGAGAGAAGTCGCCAAGTACTGCCAATAAGGGGACGCCACATCCAAGACATGGTCGTCTCCGACTTTTGTTGTTATGCTTGGAACATGATTTGAAGTGTTCCGGAGTCGCCGAAAAGAAGCCTAGTCCTCCATTGCCTAACCTAGATCAGCAAAAGGCCACCTCCGCAGTGTTGCATTCTGCCATGATCTATTAAAACAACCAATTGTAGTTTGAAAAATAAAGTTCAAGATGGGAAATAACATTATCAAAATCATTTTCAAGCATTAAAACACTAATAATACATGAAATGTAACAGGAGTACTTCATCAATCATCATGAAACTTCTCATAGATATTAGATAGATGTACCACCAACCACATTCAATCTCAGCATCTCCTTTTTTTCATAATAAATACCACTCAATATCTCCATTTCATGCTCATTAGTAGCTTTCAATTATTAATTGGTCTCATATCAATGAAAGGTGCTCGAGACAAATGTAGATATGTATGCATTAAAAAAGATGCTCTTGAAGACAAAAAACCAAACCTATTTTCCAAATTGTGACAAATCTCTCTCAATACATTCAAATTTGTGGGCTAAGAACTTTGGATGTATTGGTTATAAATGCAAACTGGTAATGAATGAGATCACATGCAAGGTGGGTGTGAATGGGGTCCAAGTACATTTGCTACACAAACTAGAGAATTTTGTTTTGCTGGTGGCTTTTGCTTGTCCATATTCTCGATAAAATTTTAAGCTAATATACTTCATTAATTCTTTGTTTGGTGTATGATGGTTTACAACAAAGAAGAAAATTATGTAATAATTCTTTACATATCCTAATAATGGAAAGACTATTGTCTCACCATTTTGAACATCATTTAAATTCGTGTACGTAATTGTGCTGGTGTCACGAGGTGTGCTGTCAACCCTATTTCTAGATGAACGTTTAGGGAGTCCATGGTCGACAGATGATGGCATTCCTACGTTTCCCTCTTCATAGATCATGCTCATTCTCTTCGTGTTGAAGAGAAAATTGTGGACTTCTAGAATATATGACAAAATTGTGGACTTCCACATCCTAGAATACATGATATGAGTCTAAATGAATAACTAATGTTCCTTATCTTTTGACGAAATAGTTCATTCACTTGGTAAAATGATTCATTAATAAAATTGTACGTATAAATGCATATGACTATAACAAGGTGCGAGAAACATCAGGCAAAAAACTCAATGCATCAACAAATATTGTAATATTATCGATGTGGGATTTTTATTTTAATTTTGAAATCTAAACCAAGTTGTTAACTAAACATGTTACATGATACCTCATAAATTCACCACTCATAGACAAACATGCTTTTTTAGTGGATCAAAAGAGAATCCAACTTGTCAAATGAGCTCCAACTTGTAGTGTTAGACTCTCCACATATATTATAATCTACGATTTTGTTCCTTCCATTATCCTTTCTATTTGGAGTTTATGCATTAGGAACAAAGAAGAATGGGGTTTATAGAAAAATACTAACATGGATTGATTGAGCAACCACTCCAACACCCAACTTTTCTTTTGAATGCATGAAATCTTTCATTAGTTTATGTTTTTAAGGGTTTGAATAATAGAGTTTTTAAGTTAAAGGGGCTTTGTCTGCTAAAGGGTCTCTGGGCATGCTTTGGCCTTTGAGTAATATTAATCATGCATGTAAGTGGGGTTACTTTAATTAAACTACTTGTTTAATAAGCAACTTTTTGAGCTTTCTCTCTTCTCTCAAAAAAACATCTTTTTGTTCTTGAAAGATGTGATCATTCTTCTTCTTGTGTGTGTCCACCTCGAGACAAGGGCCACGTGTGTAGCCTTTTCCAGCCTTTGTGTTTGATTGATGGATTGGATGAACTCAATTGAAAGATGTGTGTTTATTAGTATACTTTTGATGTGGATCTTGTGAATTGTTCGAGTTTAAATAGAAGCTAAAACCACAATGTATAATGCAAAGTAATGTTTTAGCTTAATGTGGTGTTGTTAATTGCCGAAATTCAACTGGGTAGTTTATTTGATAAGATTTGTGATCGATCATGTTATCATATTTACGAATTATTTGCAGTTCTGACGTGTTGGGACTTGTAAAAATATAATTGCCAAGGAAGCGAATATATCGACCAAAACCTCATTGTTGCATTTACCACATTAGGGATTCAAGCTGTTTATGTCTTGTTAAATGTCAAATTCATTCATGTTTCACGCGTTAAAAGAAAATTAATGAATTTTAGTTTCAGGGTGCTTATATCTCTATGAAAATTGACTAATACCTAAATCCCAATTCACCCAAAAACATCTTCATGAACTATTTTGAAAGTTGCGGTCTACCAATATCAATCAGCTTCAAATTAAATTGAATATGGGACCCTGGTTATATACATGGTGCATAGCATACCCATTCGAGATAATAAAATTGTGTATTGTCAATGTTGATCCATTGTTGTCTTTAATTTCTATAACAATGACATTGCATCATGCTCTTAGAAGTTTTTTTTTTTTTTATCCATAAAGCTCATAGCAGCTTGTTGATAGACAAACTCCTCGAATCAAAAAAATTCATAAGATACTAAGAATGTAAATAAATCGTAAACAACGTAAGACTAAAATCTACAACCTTGGCAACGAATAACCATTTGCTAAACACTAATGATCTGTGTTTAGGTTTTGATCTTATATAACATATTAGATTAGATATCACAACCTTAACTAGCTTCTAAAAACACTAATGAAAGGTTGAAGTCCAATTCAACAACTACTCATCACTGTTATTCAAACTTAGCTCAACTCCGTGATATTTCATTGGACACACTATGGGACATTGACAGTCAGATTCCCCCTCCCATGATAATATATATAGAATAAACCAAATAAATAATTGAATAAAGGGTCCAATACTTGAAAGTTGCAAATAAACCAAATAAATAATTGAATAAAGGGTCCGATACTTGAAAGTTGCATGGACAAATAACAAAGAAACCTCTTCCCTTTATTACACAAACTTGGACAGAGAAGAAAACTTGCCTAGTGTAGATGCAGTGTCATTCCACTTGGAAGGAAGGAACAATCTCCTTGTAGCTTCATGCCAACTTGAAATTGAATGACTAGCAAAAGTATTGCGCTATCATAATTAGGGTTCTTCTCTTGATAAGCAGTGCAATGAAACCATATACAATTGGTATTCTAGAGCACAACGTACAAAAGAAAGTCGTAAAAACTGAAAATTTTCTATATATTTCACATTCGACAGCATTTCAAAAGGGAGATGCCAGATCTTATTAAGCCTGATTGATTTAATATAAATATTCACTGTAACAATGAAAAAACAGAAGGAGAGATACATCTGGTTAAGTATTCTGTTTCATCCCCTCCCTCCTCCTTTAACTGTCTTGACTAACTGTATCTCTTCTTCTTTACCAGCTCCTCGGTACATATTTACAGTTTTAACCTGCCCCAATTGACGAACACCAACTGTATCATCTCACCAGTCACAAACCACCTGCCGTCAACACTGTGATTTTACTAGGGAGCCATTCTACGCTGCTCCGTCTCTCAGTTTCAATTACTGAAACAAGCTTAACATTCTTGTTGCTGTTTTCTGCAGATTTTAAACCATTCTTTAGCCTGTGAAAGCTAGGGACCAAAACCTTCTCTACCCAATCCTCCAATTCAACCCCACCAAACCAAACCCCACCAACAATCCGCTCGAGCGCTTCATTGTCTACTTCTATTAGTCTTCCATCATCGACGATATCAGAGAACTTTGAGACAATGGTGCTTGCAACTTTGCTCTGAATGGGACCAAAGTCAACAGGCTTGAACACAATTGCTTCATCAACACTACTTATAAGCTCACCCGGTATTGGTGTTGCAATAGACAGGCTGTTTGTTTGGCCATGTTCATGATCATGTTCAAAAGTAAGATCACTTGAATTACGCGATCCTTCTCCTGCATCATCTTCTACTGCAGCCGCCTCGTTCAAATCGAATGAGAAACCAGAACTCACTTCTGTTCTAGACTTAGTAACTCTATTTTCTTCTTGAATAAGCCAGTCTGGACGCCGTTTAACACTTTTCCCACAAACTGATAGTTGCAACTGCCACCCTTTACTTACTGAACTTGTGAGCTTTTCTTCTTGAACTGAAACCAAATTAGGCTCGTCCTTGAGATTCTCTGGTAACCCATTTGCTGTCAGGATGAAAATAGCGTTTTTAAGACTGACTTCTCGACCATGGGAATCAGGAAGCCGACCCCTTTCAATAGCTCGTTTAATGCTCCCATTAACAAGCATATCCGCTTGATCAATATCTTCAAGGACAATTACAGAAGATGGGTTCCTCTGAACTGCTTCTGCAATTCTATCCAGTGTGGTTTTTCCTCGGAAACTCACGTCTAAATCATCATTGCTTCTTGATCCTAGACGAATTGTAATTGGATTACTTCTGCAAATCAGCTCTGAAAGTGCCATTGCCATTTTCTTCTTTCCCACCCGATCAGGACCAGCGAATAACAACCATGTGTCACCCTTCAAACCCAAACCCTGCCGCCTGTTGTTGCCCGATCTGCATTGAATCACACTTGCAGCAACCGCAGACGCTGCCTCCTTCTGCCACCAAACCTTATCAGCTAACCCCTTTAACAGACTTTTGAATGAATCTGGATCCAATATACTAGCCAATTTCTCCCTATTTGATTCAGAGAATCTATCTTGTGGCTCAGCAGTAATGTAGTCCCTTATGGGTTGCTCTTTTTGGGTGGTCTCGGTGACCTTTTGATGGCCAAGAGCAAGGTCTGTCCTCACAGGGCTACCTGGCGGGGTAAGTACACGTTGCAAAGGTAGTTGTGACACTGGGTTCGGGGTCAATTGTATCGGTTCACTGAGGTTTTTTGTTAACTGCAACTTTGGCTGAAAAGCTTGACGACCAAGTGGGTTTGAATTGAATGGGCTAATCATGGAGTGAGCAGCTGGTGCAATTCTCTCAGAGCTCAAATTCTGATGGAAACGAGGGTGAAGGAGAGAACACGTCTCATTCCATTTCTTTTGTAGTTCTTCAGTTTTCTGCTTAATCGTCACTTCTTGATCCTTGGTCTGTTACACATAAAAGTAGAGGATTATTAGCACAATCAACTCAAACTTTTCTCTTTTGCAGAGACAAAAGTCAATTTTCAATTCAACTTCACACACATGTGATTCATTTGTTGCTTTAGCGTTGCCATTGCTAGGCTTTGCCATCTGCAACCACTGAGGCAAGGGCTGGCGAGCAGGTTCTTGTTTGGCTTCAGGGGACTTCTCAGACTCCTTAGACACCAATTTTGCTAGCTCATGCTCATAACCTTGTGTACATAGTGGGCAGCATTTCGCCCTCTGAGCAGGATCAATATTTTCAGATGGGCGTCTTGATAAAGTAGGGTGTGTAGTCGAGAAGCCCTTTAATGGGATGAAAGATTCAACTGAGCCACTCAGCATCCCATTGCCTCCAATTCTGAAATTTCCAAAAGAAACATAATTGAGTTTAATCTTAAAATAGTTTCATCGCGATTTGGGGATTCTAGTGAAGTATGTGCATGTCAATTACTTGAAAGATTCAACAGAATACAATTTTAAAAAGTTAGGTCTTCATCGTATCACTCAGAAACCCACAGATACAAACCATATACAGCAAAATTGAGTTCCTCGTAAAAAAACATGAAAGACTCCCTCGATGAATCAACTAAAGCAATTCAAGATCGAACAAATTCCACATAAATCTTTGTGTTATCATGGTAAATATATCAAGAATTCAAAGTCATGCAATTTTAGGATGACAAAAAGCCTGAAATGATAAACATTCATATAACAAATCAAACAGCACAAAAGCTTCGATGAATCAAATCAAATTGACTATAGCAATTCAAGCTTGTGCTCAAAGAAACAACTAATGAAAGCAAATCATACCTAGGAAACATCCCTGGTAACGGACCTTTCGCTGTGATAGGAACTGCCTGCAGATCCCAATCATTCTCCATTGTAGGGTGATAAACCTGGCACCTCAAATAAGTCTCGCAACTCGCAGTTCCGATCAACCATAACTTCCCATTGCCTTCTCCAAATCTCGCCAATAACTTGCTCATTTCAACCACAACTGCCTTCCCCGTCTCCGTAAACATTTGCGGAGATGAACCCAGTGGACTAATTCCTTGTGGTTGCTCTACTAACCATTTCAAGTCACCCAAATTAAGAATCACACCACCACTACTGATTCTACTATCTATCACTCCTCCTAACTCATTGATCTTCGCCGGGATCTGACTTCTATCCGAACCGAACTCCTTCTCTAAATGGATTATCTGAACATTCCTAAGTGGGGTTTCAATTATTTCCCTCTTATCAATCCTCTGTAACAAATCCTTCATCATCAATTCGGGTTCTCTATCTCCAACCAAAACCGGGTTTTTCTTCTTACTTTTCAACAATATATCTATAACCTTGCTTACTTCTTCTCTCCTGCTCTGCCCAAACTGATCCGAGTTCAAATTCCCCTGTTGGAACCTGGGGTTCAAATACAAATTTCTATTCGAACTCGGCGAATTACGAAACCCCAATCCAATTCCAGGTGAAGGACTCACTGAATTCACCGAATTCGTAGACGAATTCAGTGACTGTTCTATAGTTGCCTTCACTGCCGGGCTAGAAAAGCTTGCCTCACGCATCACTCTACTCACACTAGGGTCATCAAGAATCGAAACAATAAGCTGTTCTAGCTCCACCTTGACGGCCAAAAGCGGTTGTTGTTGCTGCTCCGGACACCCTCTCCTCTGATGAGCCTGTGCCCGCTTTAAGGCGGCCATTAGAGCATTGGAAATGGGCGGCTCAAGTGAAGTGGAAGAAGACATGTTTTGTGCCGAAGGAAGCCGGTCTAGAGCCACCGAAAAACAGAGCTCCAGAGCTCTGCATTGAAGTGGGTGTGACGAATTCGGGTGAGATCGAATACATGCTTGGCGAAGATAACCAGATGAGGAGGCAAGAAGAGTGGCAGCGACGTGGAGTGGGGTGGTTTGGCCGTGGTTGCGCCGCCCTGCCTCGGCAATTGATTGGGTTAGAACACTTGCAGCCTCCGGTGTTAGTGTTTGTTGGATCGTACTCAACCCTGCTCTCATGATTCGTAAAATCTCTCCAAAATCAAATCAACCCACTATCAATTCAACCTTTCTGAACAAAACCCAGATTCCAAAATCAAATCAACCCACTATCAATTCAAACCAGAAATTGGGGACGCAATTCAAGCTTTCATGTAACCCTACTAAGTGTGGGATTCTAAAAAATAGACAATTTTGTTGAGAAATTGAAGTCAATTTGGGGAAGAAGAAAGTGTAAACGTGAACAAAAAGCAGGAAATCGAATTTTCATGGGCAAAATTCAATCTTTAATTGAATTCGACAAACAGAGAGAGAAAGTTGGAAGGAAAGAAAGAAAGAAAGAAAGGTGAAATTTTTGTGATTCATTCGTTCATTCACTCTCACATACAGAAAGAAAAATGAGAGAGCTTTTGGAGATAAAGACTCCTCCACCGTCCTTTGAATCTACAAGAAAACAAAAAAGATGAAAACTTTTTCTTCTTCTTCACCTCTCTGTTTCCTCTGTTTTGTTTTCATCTTTTACAGAGAGACTATTTTTTTTTTTTTTGGAATGAAAATTGATTTCACAGAGATGGGTTTTGTGAGAGAAGAACAGAGAAGAAAGAGTTTGAGTGGTAAAGAAGACAGAAGATGAAAGGATGAAATTTAGTTGGATTTGAATTTATGATAGAAGAATTGAGAAAAAGAGAGAGAGAAAACAGAGGAATTATTTTATTTATTATGAGGTTGGTTGTTGTAGTTTAACTCTGGTGGACCAAATGTGGTGTGCCTTCATTAAAGAGAATGGTTTCTTGGAGCTTCTTAATACCCAAATCTGGAAAAGGTCAAGTGTTACTTTTATTGATACTAAATGCAATTTGTCCATGTACTAATTCATTTTTAATTATTTTAAGAGAGTTAATTATTTGTCTAAGAGAAATAAGTGAAATTTGATTATTATTATTATTATTATTATTATTATTATTATTATTACTATCATTTTTCATTTGAAATGAATTATACTGGGTAAATATAACACGATATGGTAATTCTTTGTGCTTTGTAACGCTTTGGTGAAAAGTAAGGAATGTGTGTTGAATTTTGACTAGTTTTCAAAGTAATGTGGTATGCATAGATCACGAGTTGTAGGAGCTTGTCTAATTGTCGAGGAAACCAGCGAGGGAGGGGGGTGTGACCACTCATCTCCCTTGAGATTCGCACTTCTGCGCATCTTTAAAATGCAGTTGCGCATCTCGAGGGAAATTAGCGGTCATACCCCCCTCCCTCGCTAGTTTCCTCGCCATTTAGAATTTCTGCGAGTTGTAGAGAAGTTCAATGGTACTTATTACCTTTATTGACAATTATGATGTGAACACGCTTTACATGCGCATATATTTAGTATTAAAATTTATTAAATGTAATTTAAATTTGATTTGACTAAAAATTTTTAAGTAAAATAATCAAATGACATTATCTATAATTCTATATTTCTTAATTTAAAATGTTCAAGAATATTATAGTTACATATGTGATAGTATTCGCGTTACAACCACAAATTTCTAAGTAAAATAATCATAAGACATTATTTATAATTTTATATTTCTTTATTTATTTTGTGTTAATGTATTTTTAGATCATAATGTATAAATGATAGGGTGTGCTTTCAAAAAATCAAAGGCCCATTTAAAAGCTTGACCTAAATTGAACAGAAAATGCCTAAAAACCTTTATGGTATCATATTGGACTCACTATACATCCTTCTTCTACACCCAGTGTACTACTTAAATGAAGATTAGTTCTCCTCCTATCATACCAGCATGAAAGCAATGTAAATTGAGTATGCGCTAAAAAAAAACATTCAGAAATTTCAATAAGGTGATCTAGACATTATTGGAATCATGAGTTTCCTCTTGCATTTTTTGATGAGAGATGGGAAAGTACCCTTTTTCTGAAGGGTTATGCATTTATGTGAAAGGATACAATGGGGGTGAAATTAAGAAGTGATGTACAGAAATCTGCACCTACTTAGATCCGGAGATGGGTATTAGATTTAATGAGAATTGGAGATGTGTCGACTTGGATTTATAGAGTTAGCCGAAGACATGAAAATCGAATTATGTTGCTGTTTTCAAATATAAGGTAGTAAAGGTTGTAACAAAGTTTTACGGAGAGAAGTATGACTTATTATTATTTGTTTTTTTTTTTTTGAAACACAAGCAGGGTTTTTGTAGGATTTCAGAACCCATAAATATGTCGCAAACTGGGTTTGAATCCATGATCTAGTGGTACCATCCGCCAAGCTCTAACCGTTGAGCTGTCATGCCATTGACTTATTATTATTTGTTAATATTTATTTGTAGAATATTAAAAATAATCGTTAAGATTACTTACTTATAGAAGTGAGTGTAGTATTTGTAACATGATATGACAATTCTTTGTGTTTGTAACGCAGTTTTGATAATGTTAAAAACCCACTCACATAATGCATTGATGATTTTTTTTTTTTTTTTTTTTTTTTAATTTCAAGGTAATGTGGTAAGCAAAATCGGATGTTGTAACAAACTTTTAATTGAAGAAGTTTGTCAAGACTTAGTCGTGGTGTTGCTTTACATCAATAGTCAATTTTTTTTTTCAAGTAACCACAATCTTACATCAGATACTTAATGTATATTTCATCACATATCTCTTATGTATTTATTGGAAATGAGGAGAGTTTATATCCTCATTATCATACCCTATATTGAATTTAATTATGAGCCAAAACTGAGAGATGATGGCTTTGACTCGCGGCAAATCAGCTGTTAAAGTGTTCTCTAGTATTTTTTAAGGTTGCAAAAATAGATTATGACCATTGGTTTCTATGCTAATAACTTAGGTGGTGTTTTTTTTTTTTAATTGTTTAAAAGCTAACTTCTAATTAGTGTTGGAAGTTTTGAATGAGCTGCCAAGTAAATGTTGTAAAATTAAAGGTGTTTATTTTAGGTGTTAATTGAAATTTTTGACACTTTTGTCTACCATCACAAATCATTAACATTAACTCTATTTCCTCACTTGCTTTCTCTCATCCAAACACCATGGAGATCCCCATTCCACTACCACAAAACAACCCTATATCCCTCTTCATTCCTCGTACAATCCCAAGAGAAGGAGGAGGAGGATGGGAGGGTAGGGTGGTGATAGTGGTGGCAGCGGCGACGCTGCTCGCGTGATAAAGATGAGGTAGAGAAGAGAGAATGGTTAGTGGAGAAGAGGGGTAACACAATAGTCATTACAAATTTATTGTAAAATTATTATTGAAATTAATTTTCATTAAGCACTTAGTGCTAAGTGAACAATACTCCATCTTGCTTACTCCAATCAGAAGTTTAACTTTTGATCAGAACTAAAAAAAACACCTTAAACTGAAGTGTCCATTTCTTTTTAAGAATTCTGACGTTATTTAGAAGCCATAACGAACACTTCTTAAACTATTAAAAAGTTGAGCATGCAAAATGCTCTTGCGTTGGACTAATTTCATTTAAATATCTACTTTAAATAGCAAATCCACTTTCATTTAAATATCGTCTTGATTACAGAACCTAATTCCCTAGTCTCAAGCTATTACAATCACAACAATTTTATGCACATTTTCCTGGCGACATCCACACTTGAGACTAACATGAGAATGCCATACTAAGCTCATTCTTTTGTTAAAATTTGCCAAAGTTTTTACCACTTGTAGTCAGTGTATACTCATAAATTAAGCATGTTATAGTTTGTAATTTCAATATCCCCGTTTTATATAGAGACCATGTATGGTTTCATTTTTTTATTAGTATACTTGATTAGGTTAATTAGGTCAACAACCACAATTAAATGGTATCGTGCAACTTATCAAAGATTGTGGTTCTTTTAGGCTTTCACATCGTGCACTAGAGTTGTTATAAGAAAATGCATATAACATATTGTTATGTTGATTGAAATATTAATACCATAATAGAAAATAACAACCGTATTGTGGTACAATTTTCATTTTAATCTATTTGCACGAGCAAATACTTGAGGGTTGGTGTAATCTCTTAACTCGAGCCTTTTCTTTTCTAATCATTTGTGGTGCATTAGTCATGAAAGGCCAAGAGTTGATAATAATGTATGAACAATTTGCTAAATAACAACATTTTCAAAATTGTTAGGCAGGCGGCGAACGTTTTTTTTGTATTATAATTAATATTTTATAAAAATTAAGCATAATATCATATAAATTACTTCTAATTCATTGTCAAGATACATATGCAAAATGTATTAAAAAAAATTAGAGTATTAATTTATTATTATTTTTGAATTGGAAATAAAATGAATAATAATAAAATTTCAAAAACTCGCACAAGGAAATGCCTAAGCCGATTTTTGAAACACTGCTAAATAACCCTGATATCAAGTATATGCATGCACTTACACAATTCAAATAATCCAAACATTTCAATTGGATAAAATCTTTAATTATAAGTACGTACGTCAGTCTCACACATAGAAATTGCATATTCATTATACCAACCCTCACCGTCATCTTTTTAAATTGTACGTGCATTCATCAAAATTATCATTTTTGGTTCTTGAAACTTGTTATTTTGAAATGGATCGATCCTTTTTCTTCTTCAACTTTCCAATGCATCTAGAGATAAGATCAAACTCTTGTGTTTACATGAACATGTATAACCCCTAAAACAAGGCAAAAAGACCAAGAAAATCCACAAGGCTGACTGACTTACCTCAAAGAGGTCAAATAATGCATGGAATAGTCCTCCCTCTAAAAAACTTTCTTGTGAAGTCCAAAAGTAGAGACGATTGTTTGAACCAAATCTTTGCTTTTTCACACGGATTTCACTTTCAACTTTTATGTCAAAAAAGCACTTTTTGAATCTTCTTTCTACATCGTTTTTTTTTTTTTATTTTTTTTTTTACATGGACATTTTTTTAAGTCAGGCAAAATAAAATCATCATTTATCACTCCACTAGCATGCCACCACCATCACCAACGATATTATTGGTTGTTGCGATAATGCACGCTTCTACTTACGCTTACCTTTTAAGCCTCCTCCAAGAACAAAGATAAAAACTCCCACTTTTTTTATGCTGCCTTTTGAGAGGAAGTCGGAGTTCATCATGAGTGATGACCCTCCATTTTTAGATGGGTCAATTAGCATTTGTTATCTTTTTTATGATTCAGATAGTGTTCACTTGGCCAAGAATGCCATTTTGACATCGATGATTTGACGATCACAATGCTGACATGGGTAGCCAATGATGCATTTCAAAATCTTGTCTTACCATTGAAGATGTTCTTAGCTCGTTTTTCTTAAAAAACTTTTCTACGCAGCCTGGAAAGAGAGCACTGATTATTGTCTAAGAAGGATGTCCAACCCGTGAATGCCAAAGACACTAACCAAGCACAAATACTAGCTAGGCTAAGTAGATTTTCTTCTACCTTAAATAAGCGTCCCATTTGATTAATTAGTTAGATGTGTGGGCATCAACCTTTTTATTCCTTCGCTACAATACTCTTGGAATCTTGGATGGAACGCATTTGATTTGCCTAATGTCAACCTACACAAATTTCATAAGTTACCAAATGTTAATGCTCAATTAATAAATACTGAAAATGATATAAGACATACTGAGTGCATGCCAACTTTTCAATAAAAGATGATAGCAAAACCTGAAATATGATACCATTATACACTTTAGACACATCTGTCATATGTTCTCACACTAAACATGCATGTTCTACCTATTTTGATCCAAGTTCACAAACATCAAATGTCGACAACACTAAAATCTCAAAATGATTTATCTACTTCGAGAGTCCACTAAAATTGCCAAAACGCGTCATGCGTACACCTCCAATGTCGACAACGCTTATGTCAAACAATGCTCACGTCGACACCAAAAACAATAACATTGTCAAACTTTATTTGCATCACAAATTCGAATGAGCTTTTTTTTTTTTTTTTTTTTTTTTTTGCGATCAAATTTATTCCAACCAAACTGATTCATTTCATCAAAATTGTGTTTTGGAATCCAAATACAGTGTTCACACACTTAATGGACGTTCCAAAAAAGGTATCGCCAACTCATCCGTCCCAAAATCGCTAAACGTTGGGATTTCCCAAAAACCGAGAGAGGTTGGAATCACGACTTGCAATACGACACTACTTTCTGCATTAATTAAAGTCTGTCCCTCCGTATTTCTGCAAGGTTATCTCGCTTTTAATGACGGTAATGCCCCGTCACAATACTAAGTAATTGCCACAGTTGTCTTTCGTCGTTTTTCAACGATTCAGACGTGTCGCTGAAACGAATTGAAAGGGCGCCAAGTGTGCTATTGAGTACTGTCGTAGGGTGTAGGTGATCAACAGGAACATCACGTATTGTCTTCTCGCTGAGTCCCCCCCTTCTCCTCGATCTTCAAAGAAAAATTGTAGGACGGGTGCCAATAGTTCATCACGGTTCGTGCTACGCCAATTCACAAAGAAGTGCACGAGTTTTGTTTGATGAAGAACAGAATTATGATTTAGTTAATTTTCCAAGAACAATGTCTTAATGATGATATAAATTTGGGCTGATCAATTTTTTTTTAATTTTTTAATTTTTATTATTTTTGTCTAGATAAGGTCTGGAATTTGTTTGTTTCGCGTGGATTGTGAGAGTAAAAGGGGAAAATATATATAAAGATGATTATAGAAGGAAAAAAAAAAAAAAGGAAATTTAGAGATTGGTCTCACAATAATAAGACATGCATTTCTGACTTTGGTTTCAAGAGATGATCCCAAGAGAGTTGATCGTTTTTGACAATTTAATGCCTTCGGTAGGGTTTGAGCATTGGATTTGTGATACCATTTGTCACAAATTTACCAACTGAACTAACTAGTACCCTCGTTTGTATTAAAGTTGACCGTGATCTCAAGGACGAGGTGAGTTTTGAAGAAGCATTTGAATGTCTTTGGCCGTGATTTTTTCAAATGTGAAATGAAGAAGTAAGGTTGTTTGCTGCTTTAGAGGAATGGAAACTGCCCTATTTATTTTTGGTTTGTTTTGTTCAATCATGTTGCAAACCTTTTTTTTTTTTTTGCTACAAGTGGGGTTTCATGTAGAATGGTTTATCTTTATTATCGACAAGATGTTAATTATCTGTAATTTTGCGATACCTTGATATTGCAAATCTCAAATGAAACATTCTCACTGAAAACTAATTAATAATATAAATTTTGAAGTACCACTAGTCTAAGGTTTAAACCTTGCCAAAGGTATTTAACAGCTCTGAAGTCGAAACACAAGGTGACCATGTAATGAATTCAATTTAAATCCAACTTCAGTTGGATATTATAAGCTGATAACCTGAACAAAGAACATAAATATGGATTCTACACTTCTCGAAGTTAAGTATCAATGGAGGTTGGCAGCCAACATAGACACTTGAAAGAACAATGAAAAACACAAATATTAAGGAGATAAACTCATTCATACAGAGTTCAGGTTAATTTGCATTGGAGGGGCAACGTATAAGCCATTTGACATGTGCAGACTGTTGTAATTTACGATACCTAACAAATTAATGGTGGAGGCCATCAAACATGAACGTACGTAATCGTTGTTATGTCACGAGTGCATACGAAACGTCATCAGGCTTGGAAGCCAGGAGTTGTAATAGTTTGTGAACCAGATATTAATCCTGTGGTTCCCGCAGTTCATTTGGTTTTTGTACGTGCTTAATCAATCAAACAAAGAGGATGAGCATTTCCTGATGAAGAACAGAGATGGTGAGTTAATTCTCCAAGGAAAATGTCTTGATGATGCATAAATAATAGCCTTGAGTAGTGTCTCAAGCTAAGGCGTGTTTGTTTGTTTGGTGTGAAATCTGAGTTTTATGGAATGTGGGAGAATGAAATGGCGGAGTTAAAAAGAAAAAAAATATATTTATAATCTAAATATCTGATCACACTCGTTGTTCAAATACTTAAATTAAATTAAAATCAATCTCACGTGAAGCAGACTTAAAAAACTTCAACATACTTGGTTGGCAGATAATTAAACTCGTAGAGGTCAGATTTAATCTGAACTTAGTTTTGATTTTTGTTTACCTAAACTTTCCAAATGATTGTGAGATTTCATTTGGTATTTTTGATCATGGAACCTTACACTGTCACATCTCCTAGCGACTTTACAAAAAGGAGAGTAGAGAAAAGGAGACCTCCCTACTTTTGGACTTTTTGATCGTATTTGGTAAAGGGCTTTGCTTGAAGAAACCTCCTTCCTCTTGTCTCTACCCCATGCCCACTTATCTTAAGCCTCACACTATAATTACTCTTTTCCACACTAAAAAGTTAAAGAGTGATCTCATTACATTCTCAACAAAACTTTTTGAAAGGTCCTTATCTTCTTCTCATCACTCCTTTCTCTTAACCTAAGAATATTTATATGTGTGTGGAATACCTTCCCATTAACTTTTTAAATTGATTTCAGATTGTTGTCATTATCCCAAACTATTATTGACTTAATATGATCCTAGAATCTCAATGCTTTAGTGTTAGATGATCTTTTATGTCTCCATTCATCAAAGTGTAGTTTATCTTAGAGACCGGAGAAATGGTGTCGTTTTCATTGCTGACTAGCTTAATTGATCAGACTTGTAATAAATTGTCACATTAAAACATATTATTGTCAGAGATTCATAATGAAAATCTTGTTTACTTTTTATTAAAAAAATGACATGGTTAAATATTGTGAAATACTTTTTCAATTGAGTGAAACAAAGGGACAACTCTAATCTACAAGCAAGGATTTTATATGTATGAATATGACTATTAGGTGTCACCCTTTATGACTTCTTAAGATGGAAAAGTGCCCACTACAAAAAGTTTATGGCTTTTCACAACCCATACCTTCAAAAGTTACATTCTGATCTTGTAATGAGAAACCATGCCATCATTCAAGAAACCCTTAAATTTTCAGGCAAGTAATGCTTCCATCTTTTAAGGCTCCTTTTGCCCTCCTTTTAATATGTGGCTTGATGACATTGCTGGAGAGTCAAGAAAGGGGAGCTTGCTGTGGACAAAATAAAAGCTTTTCACCTCTCAATGGCTTTAAATGATGGGAAATAATGAAACATGAGGGACCTTGAAACTTTTTCACTGGTGTAAGCCACCCCCTCCACTTGCTAGTATTTATTGATGAATACACTCATATCTAAAGAGGGTCAAACTTTAAGCAACAATCTCATTCATAACTAGGATCATTGAGAGCACCTTCCCTTAAAATTTTTGTAGGTTCTTGCACTCAAAGGAAGTAGACTTGCACTACCCTACCCTAATTCCCTCATCTATAATGAATAAAGTTTTTTCTACTTTTTATAGAAGATGAGTTAGACATGCATGAGAAGCACTTATCATGAAAAGATCAAAATTTGGTTCATTTTTATAGCACTGGAAGAAAAAATGAAACAAAACCTAACCAGATTTGCATGACCCTCTTTTCATGTAAATTTCAGATTTTAAGGTCGAGAATTTGTTTTCAATCCCTAAACCATTTAAATGTCTCTAAAGTTGAGGACTCGTGATACAAATGGTCACGAGTCTTACCATATGAATCAGCACCTGTTGACAGAAATTGAGGATAAACTTATTTTTAATTGTAAGGTGAAATACCTATTAATGCAAATAATTCTAACACAAGTCCTAGACCTAGTTGGTGTTTGTGAATGGCTAAAATCGATATGCAAGTAATAGCAAACAACAAATAATAAGCAGAAAATAAAGATGACACCGAGATTTAAGTGGTTCGGCTTTGCCTACTCCACGGACGACGACTCTGTAACTATTTTATAGATATGAAAATACTTACTTGAAGATTACAACATTGTCAAACAACGATCCTTGAGATTACCCAATTTCAAGCAAACAATACCACCAAAAGTTTGACAAAACTCGCAAACGAAGAACACCCCAAATCAACCGATTACAATCCTTTTACTTGGCTACTGTTTCACGCTGCACACACACCGATTCACGCAAAACACACAGCCCGTTTCACATCGTGCTCGCTGTTCTTTTTCACGCCATGCTGCTGCGTTTGTATGTGCTGCTGCTACGTTGTATTTCTTATTTTCATCACGTTGTATGTCCTGTTTCTTTTAAAGAGAGAAAAATGGAGGACTTTGAGTCATACTTAAATTGTGAGCCAACAAAAGGAAACCTTGTCCAACTCTTCCCAATAAATCGGGAACCAATCATACAAGGACTTGGATTCTTTGTTTGTAAATGGGTATTTGTCCTTGTCTCACAATCTCCACATTGAGGAACAATTTCAGGCCACCATTCAAGCATCACAAACAACTACATAAGCATCTCCACTTTGGCATGAAAAACCGCCAAGACCCATTTCTTGGTCACTAGAATCGTCGTAATGCCCCAAAGGGCCCTACCCTGGGGCATCAAAACTGAGAGAGCCTAATCAAGTTGAGACAATGCTCAAACTTGATCCCTGGGACCACTTTTGTAAACATATCAGCTGGATTGTCTTAACTAATCACCTTCTCCATGAAAACCTCGCCATCCTCGATAACATCCCTCAGAAAATGATACCGCACATCAATGTGCTTCGTCCAGGCATGATGAACCTGATTCTTTGCCAAATGGATAACACTCTGACTGTCACATAACATTGTCACATCATCCTGAGTAACACCCAAATCACTAACCAAGCCCTGAAGCCAAATGGCTTCCTTCACCGCCTCTGATAGAGCCATGTACTTTGCTTCAGTAGTAGACAAAGCAACTGTAGACTGTAATTGAGACTTCCAGCTCACAGGACCCATTGCCAATGTAAATCAATAACCTATAGTCGATCGACGCCTATCAAGATCACCGGCATAATCTGAATCAACTTAACCCCGGATCATATTTGACACATCTCCTATCTCATATACTAAACCAACATCCAGTGTACCCCAAAGATACCTCAATATCTACTTCACTGCCTGCCAATGTTGTTTTCCTAGGTTTGACATAAACCTACTAACTAGAGTGAGTGCATGAGCGATATCCGGGCGTGTGCAGATCATGGTATACATAAGACTACCAACTGCACTAGCATAGGGAACCTATGACATGTATTCCCTCTCATCATCTGTGCTAGGAGACAACTTTTTCGAGAGCTTAAAGTGAACACCCAAAGGAGTACTTACCGGCTTAATCGTATCTATGTCTAAACGGTGAATAACCTTATCTAAGTATTGTCTCTGTGACAATGTCAGTCTGACATTCTTCATATCTCTCACTATCTCCATCCCAAGTATCTTATTCGTTGAATCAAGATCTTTTATCTCAACATCCATGCTAAGTTTAAACTTCAATTTATCAATTTCTTTCATGTTCTTCGCATCAATGAACATGTAATCAACATAAAGTAAGAAAAACACGAAAGATCCATCCTTGAGCTTTTGTGTGAATACACAAGGATCATACTGACTCCTCGCATATCCCTGCTCAATCATAAAAATATCAAACCTCTTGTACCACTGCCTCGAAGATTGCTTCAACCAATACAATGACTTTTTCAGCTTGCATACATTTTCTTCCTTACCAACGACAACATATCCGTCGGGCTGAGGACATATATGTTCTCCTCCAAATCTCCATGCAAGAAAACAGTCGTGACATCAAGTTGCTAGATCTCTAAGTCAAACTGCGCTGCTAAAACAAAAAAGACTCGGATAGAAGTGTGTTTTAACACCGAAGAGAATACTTCATTGTAGTCCACACCTTCTTGTTGTGCATATCCTTTAGCCACCAATCTTTCCTTGTATTGTATACATGTACAAGTACTCCTAAAATCTGGAATCCCATCTTTTACTGTAAAAACCATTTACACCCAATCGACCTATTTCCTTTAGGGAGTGTCACAAGCTCCCATGTATGATTCTTCTTAAGAGATAAAATTTCCTCATCCAAAGCTTCATTCCACTCCTCTTTGTGAACACTTTGCAAAGCCTGCATATATGTGGTAGAAACATCATCATATCCATCAATAACTGAGAATGCGAAAGTTGCGCCATCCTCATAGCCAAATCTAAGTGGTGCATGTCTGACTCTAGGTTATCTGCATGTTGCTAAAGACGGTGTTTGTAACTGTTGAACCTGTTGTTGTGTAGGATCCATGTCCCCATCAATAGGAACCTCATCTTCTGCCACTGTCTCATTAGACATCATATATGTATTACATCTTCCCTCAGTAGAAGGAACATCACGACTCTGTATGATATCTAGGAGCTTCAAGCTATACCTGCAGAGAATCTTCAACATCCTCATCTTCATCATAGCTATCACCCCTCCAAATAGGGGAACCATCTTTATTTCTCTTACACTTTGCCTGTAACAAAGCCTCCTCATGGAACTTCACATCTCGACTGATTACAAACTTCTGCAAATTAGGGCACCATAATCTATACTCTTTCACATTATCTGGATAACCGAGAAAAATAACTTTCCTGACCCTTACTTCAATTTTATCCTCCCTAACATGAAAATATGTTGGACAACCAAATACTTTCAAGTAATACCATACCATACCTCTATGGGAATCTGAGACTCAATAGCTGATGAAAGAGAGCGGTTAATGAGATAGCACGTCGTATTTACTACTTCAGCCCACCATATTCTACCCAAACATGCATTTGACAACATGCACCGTGCTATCTCCAATAGGGTACGGTTCATCCGCTCTACTACCCCATTCTGCTATGGTGTTGACTTCACTATGAAGTTCATTCTAATGCCATGTTCCAAACAAAACTGCTTCAAGGGATCCTCGGTATGCTCACCGCCATTGTCAGATCTCACTACTTTGATCACCCTTCCAGTTTGTTTCTCAATCATCGCCTTCCACTTCTTGAAGATATCAGTGGCTTCATTTTTATTTTTCATGGTATACACTAGGGCTGGGCAAGTACGGGTAACCGGCCCAAAAGCTAAAAACCGAAAATTGGCCCGAAAAATTCGGGCCCGTGTTTATGAGAACCGAAACCGGACCAGGTTGACCAGGTAACCGAAGTCCCGGTTAACCAATTTACGGGCCGATCTCGGTCCTAAGAGTAAAAAAATGCTTCTACAGTATAAATAAATAAATAAAATACTGGAACGGTGGAACCATACAACAAAATTAAAAAATTACAAAAAAAATTATAGCATACAACAAAAATTATATCAAAAAATTACAAAAAAAAAAATACAACAAATTACAAGATCAGATTCAAGATCTGATCTGATCTGAACATATCTGATCAAGATCTGAGATCAGATCTGATCTAGGAAAAGGCGGGGAAGGGAGGGGAGAGGGAGGCGGCTCAGCCTCCGCCTTCGCTGAGAGAGGGAGTCGATCGATCTCCGCCTTCGCTAAGAGAGGGAGGTGGTCGATATTCGCCTCCGCCTCCGCTATGAGAAGAGAAGAGGCGTTCGCGGCTTCGCCTCCGCTGTGAGAAGGGAGGGGAGAGGGAGAGGGAAGCGGCCTCAGATCTCCGCGGCTTCGCTGTGAGAAGAGAGGAGCGTCCTCGCTGGTTTCCTTGTTAGAATTTTTCGAAGTTGAGGGAGTTTGAGGGGAGAGAGAATTACTTAAGTGAAGGAGTCGGGCCGGACCGGTTACTCGACGGGCTTCAGAAATGGAAACCAAGTCCCGGACCAGAAACTTCGGGCCGGGCTTTTACAACCGATATTTTTTTAATTAATTAAAACTGAACCGACCCGATCGGTCCGGGTTTTCGGTCCTAAATGCCCACCCCTAGTATACACCCATACTCTCCGGCTGAAGTCATTGATAAAAGACACAAAATACCTGGAACCCACTTTAGATGCGACTCTAGAGGGTCCCCAAACATCAGTGTGGATGTAATCCACAATCCCGCCGGTGCTATGAATAACATCACTAAAACTGACTCAGCATTGCTTCCAATAGATGCAATGTTCACAGAAATTCAGTTTTGCCATTTTATCACCGCCAAGCAAGCCCCACTTGCTTAAAGTTCTTAGTCCATTCTCACCTACATGCCCTAATCGCACGTGCCATAATTGTGTGCGTGTCAAGCTTTTCTCATCAATAACTGTAGAAACTATAACTCCACCTTCAACTATACTTCCTTGAAGAAAATACAAATTGGCATGTCTAACAGCTGTCATAAGCAATCTATCACCAAAATAAACACTGCAATACCCATTCTCACCAATATACTTGTTGCCCTGAGCTTCAAGCACCCCAAGAAAAATCAACCCATTTGAAAGAGCTGGAACATGACGTACCTCGGTAAGTTGTCTACATGACTCGTCTGCCAACTGGAATTTGATTGTACCAACACCCATTGTCTTGCAAGGCCGAGAGTCACCCATTTTAACTGAACTGCCCTTAACCTCACGATAAGTGTTTAACCATTCCCTTATGGGACACATATGATACGAAGTACCCGTATCCAACATCCAACCGTCATACAAATGGCCATAAGATTTTGCTATAAATGCATGTGCTAAGTCACCCCCCGATTAGAATATCCTCTACCACATCCTGTGTCTCAACAACATTCACTATGCCTTTACTCTCATTATCTTGCTTATTGTGATTATCCTTCCAGTCTGGACATTCCCTTATGTAATGGCCTTTGCGCTTACATTTGTGACATTCAACCTTAAACACATCTCTGTCTTTTAATTTAGACCGGTTCCTTCTGTAGTTGTTCCTTTTGTAATTTTTTCCCCATGTCACCGAAAGACCATATGCTTGAACCTCCTCATTCAAAGTACTCTTTCTGAAAGCCTTTGCAAATATAGCTTGAACAATATCACTATACACAATTTTTTTTTCTTCAATGTTGTCATCTGATCAACAAACGGTTCACATTCTGATAACAAAGAAATTAACAAGAATAATGTTTTCTTACTATCTTCAAATTTAGCTCCCAAGCTAACACAATCTGAATATAAACATTTAAATTCATTTCTGTGATCAGTCATGAGTTTACCTGGCTGCAACCTAAAAGTGAAGAGCTTCTTCTGTAGGTACATCACACTCATCTGATCATTCTGAAGATACATAGCCTGAAGCTTATTCCAAATACCCTGAGCCATCATCTCATCAGTGAAGTTGTAAGCCACATTACGAGAAAGACACAAACGAATCGTACTACATGCTTTCTGATCCATTTTACTCCATTTCTCAATAACCTCAGCCGTCGCCTCATCTGATGATGGTTTCTTTTTCTCATCTAGTGCACCAATCTGATCCAAACCAACCAGAATATCTTTACAATCCATCTACCAAACTTTAAAATTGTTCCACCATTGAATCAAACAATGACAAACCCACTGACTTTCACATAGTCATCATCCTGTGATGAATAAACCCTTTCAGCCATTTTATTTGACACCTTCAAAGCACAAGCACCAACCAACTGGCGCCCTGATACCACTTGTAAGGTGAAATACCTATTAATGCAAATAATTCCAATACAAGTACTAGACCTAGTTGGTGTTTGTGAGTGGCAAAAATCGTTATGCAAGTAACAACAAATAACAAGCAATATGCAGAAAATAATGATGACACTGAGATTTACATGGTTCGGCTTTGCCTACTCCACGGACGACGACTCTGTAACTATTTTATAGATATGGAAACACTTACTTGAAGATTACAACGTTGTCAAGCAACGATCCTTGAGATTACATAATCTCAAGCAAACAATACCACCAAAGTTTGACAAAACTCGCATATGAAGAACACCTGAAATCACTGGATTCCAATCCTTCTACTTGGCTACTGTTTCACGGTGCACACACACCGATTCATGCTGAACACACAGCTCGTTTCACGTCGTGCTCGCTGCTCTTTTTCACGTCGTGCTGCTGGGTTTGTATGTGTTGCTGCTACATTGTATTTCTTCTTTTCATCACGTTGTATGTCCTATTGCTTTTAAAGAGAGAAAGGTGGAGGACTTTGAGTCCCACTTAAATTATGAGCCAACAAAAGAAAATCTTGTCCAACTCTTCCCAATAAATTGGGAACCAATCATACAAGGACTTGGATTCCTTTTTTGTAAAGGAGTCCTTGTCCTTGTCTCACATTAATAAGGTCAGTAATTTGTTACTCTGGACTTGTAATACCATGTAGTCGATTTTTAATAATGATAAACCACACCAACAATTAAAAAAATAATAAAGAAAGAAAAGAGAGAAAGAATTTCATAATGAAAGTAATTAGAAGAGAAAAAGTTGAAATGTGATGTCTATATTTAGCTCATCAAGAAGGAGGACAATTAGATGCCATTTCAGAAGCTTGGTTTGAATGAGCTAGGCATGTTTTCTCTTTTAGCTTTTTAGACTTTGAGAATCCTTAAACATACTATCAATAGAATACTCAGAATGTGCAACCACAACCTACTTGCCACTAAGTCTATAGCACCGCCCTTTTTATTTTGTAAGCATTCATACTAGCATTATTGTTGACATATTAATCTATTTGAAAAACTTTACACACAAGCATTCAACTTTTATTGGAGAAAAATAGACCTATAAAAAAAATGTTTTCAAGAATAACAAGACTTCTTTGGCACACTACAAAAAAAAGACGATTCAGCAACGACTAAAAACCGTTGCTAATTGTCAAAAAACCGTCGCTACAATGATTTAGCCATGGCACAACAACCGTCGCAATACTGTGGCTAGTTTAATCGTCGCTATTTGAATTAGCAACGGTAAAATATCCCATCGCTAATTAGCCACGGCAAAAAAATCGTGGCTAACTCAAAAAATTCCGTCGCTAAAGTTGTTGATAATTTCGACGAAGACTGTCGCTAATTGTAAAATAGTGACCGATTTTTAGCCGTGGCTATTTAGCAACGGTTTTAGCCTTCGCTATTTAGTGACCTTTTTTTGCCGTCGCTATTTAGCGACGTTTTTTTTACCTTGGCTATTTAGCACGGTTTTTTGCCGTCCCTAACTTGCAAATCTAATTGACAAAACAGCCACGGTATTTGCCGTGGCTATTTAGGGACAACTTTGTTGCAAATCATATTGACAAATGAAATTTACAAATTATAATTAATTTTTTATAATGAAATTAGCTATTAATGATTGTCCATTCTGAAAATTAATATCAACTACCAGAACTAAACTTAATTGATTAAAATTATAACAAAAATTACACAGTCTCTAGAATATCATACAAAAATTACAAAGAATCCATACAAAAATGACAAAAAAACCACAAAAAAAAAAAATTCGATCTATAGAATATCGGAGATCATAGATCTCCGAGATCTGAGATTTCAGATCTCAGAGATCTCAAATCTCCGAGAGAGAGGCGGCGGAGGAAGGGAGGGGAGAGAGAGGCAGCCGGGATCGGTGTCGAGGGAGGCGGCCGTGATCGGTGTCGAGGAAGCGGCAAACTTCTCCTCTGTGGGTTTCTTCTCTGGAGGTTGAGAGAAATTTTTTTGTTTAAGTTGGTTTGTAGAAAAAATTGAAGTTTATATAGAGAAAGATAATTGAAGGGGATTGGTTGTGTTAGTTTCACGTGGATCGGTGACGTGGTTTGGTTTAGTGCGTTGGATTGAGCTAAATTTTTGGGTGTTATTGACGGTTGAGATGAAGTTTCACGCGGATCGGTGATTTTTTTTAAACAATTAGCGGCGATAAATTGCCGTAGCTAAATTCTTTAGTGTTTAATTTTTTTTTAAAAACAACTAGGGACGGCAAAAACCGTCGCTAATATAAAAAAATGTTATTTTTTTAAAAAAACAACTAGCGACGAGCTTTTGCCGTCGCTAATATAAAAATAATGTTATTTTTTTAAAAAACAACTAGCGACGGTTTTTTGTCGTCGCTAATATAAAAAAAATGTTAATATAAAAATAATGTTATTTTTTAAAAAAAACAACTAGCAACGGGTTTTTGTCGTCGCTAATATAAAAATAATGTTATTTTTTTAAAAAACAACTAGCGACGAGTTTTTACCGTCGCTAATATAAAAATATTGCTAATTTAAAAAAAAATTAATTAGCGAGTAGCAAATAATTCATATAAATTTTTTATTTAAAAAATAATTAATGACATACTTATCGGGTACCCAACTTTTCTTCGAACGTCTTTTTTTTCCAGAACTTTTATGGTTTGAATCCGAGTAGCAAAGTTACGATCCCATAGAGCACATGTTACTATAAATCTTCGACTTCGACCATTCGTCAGTGTGCGAGATAGAGAGATTGTGATCTTCGACTTCGACACGTCGTCTGTAAGGTGGATCAAGATATGATCAGATCTCTTCTTCTTCGATCTGATCTGATCTCAGATCTGATCAAGATCATATCTTCTTCTTCGATCTTGATCATATCTTATCTTCTTCTTCGATCTTGATCATATCTTCTTCTTCGATCTTGATCTTGATCAAGATATGATCAAGATCTGATCATATCTTCTTCTTCGATCTGATCTGATCTCAAAAAACCAATTAGCCACGGTTTTTTTGCCGTCGCTAATAATTTTTTTTTTAAACTTAGCCACGGTTTTTTGCCGTAGCTAAATTCTTTAGTGTTTAATTTTTTTTCAAAAAAACCAATTAGCCACGGTTTTTTGCCGTCGCTAAATTTTTTTTTAAAAAACAATTAGCTAAGGCAAAAAACCGTGGCTAATGAGTTTTATTTGTAAAACTTAACGACGACATTGTTGCCGTCGCTAAATGTTTTTATATAATTTTTTTTAAAAACAATTAGCTACGGTAGGAAACCATGGCTAATGAGTTTTAGTTGTAAAACTTAGCGACGACACTTTTGCCGTCGCTAAATGTTTTTATATAATTTAAAAAAAAAAAAAAACTAATGAGTTTTTTATTTGTAAAACTTAGCGACGACACTGTTGCCGTCGCTAAATGTTTTTATATAATTTTTATTTTAAAAAACAATTAATTACGGTAGGAAACTGTGGCTAATGAGTTTTATTTGTAAAACTTAGCGACGACACTTTTGCCGTCGCTAAATGTTTATATATATATTTAAAAACCCATTAGCGACGGTATTAGACCGTAGCTAATGAGTTTTATTTGTAAAACTTAGCGACGGCTAAAGTACCGTCGCTATTACAAGCTTTAGCGACGTTTTTATGCCGTCGCAAATTATTTAGCGACGGTTTTTTATACGTATGTGGTGAAACAGTATCAGAGACAGTAGCGACGGTTGGATGCCGTCGCTAATATTTTAATTTGCCGTCGCAAATCTTAGTTTCCGTAGCTATTAAAGCTTTTTTTTTGTAGTGGCAAAGTAGAAACATTTGAGATTATACTAATGGTTTGTACTTAAGATTAGTGACAAAATTAAATCATAAAGTTGGGGTTTCAAATTATGTTTTGAAAAGTTAAGACAAAATCCATAAGATCTATTCTCATAAATAGATCCCCCCATTATAATAATAAGATTAGATTAGAATAAGTAAAGCGTAAACACGTCACTAATGTTTTGCTAGGGCGTTCAAACATCAGAATGAAGCAGTTGAAAAGTATCTTGTCGCGTTATTAGTGATTTGAATACAACAAAATCGTGAGGGATTACTTAAATCTTAGAGAATAAATTGAAGGATAATTACAAGTTAATGTCAAGACAAATAAGAAACTTTCCAGAATTTTGCCAATGGCTACTATTTCACCAAACCATTGCTGAATAGTAAATTTTGCCAATTTTAGTAAGTTTAATCTAAGCAACATAATACATGGACTAACGGTCTTATAACTTCGTTATAATATCCCAATTATATTAAATCAATGGATTTAATCCCCGTAAGAACAAAATACATATGTATGTTAAATAAGAAGGGAGAGTTACAGCCTTCCAAGATGCCATTAGTTCCCAATGCCCTCCAACCGGATGCTTAGCCTTAGAAATGGCATCGGAGTCTCAATCCATAGACGGCTCATTGTATGGTTTGTGTGTCCTAATTCATTTTAGCATCCATGCCTTATTGTATGGAAGACGACTTTTAATTAAGAGGGCGTTACAAGACATATTAATGCCCCTTATAATCGAATGTGGATGCTCTTAACGGTATTGTACGCGGTTACAATGACTGTTAAAACCTGAATTTTATGTCAATGGGGGACCAAAAGGAACCTGTTGTCTCCACTGACTTTGCCAACCAAACAAGAAGATAATATTGTGAGGATTTATATGAATATTTCTGGCTTGATGAAGAACAAGGACCAGGCATTGAAATTTTGCATTCATATCAAAAACCCACTTTCAGCCAAGATTCATCAATGCAACTATGACATCACTCACCATTCAGTGTCTTCAAATTGAATTAATCAAAACTTTTATCAAACACTTGGGTTGGGTTGCATGTGATGGATAGAGATGAACATGAAATGCTGTTCTGCAACTTTCAAGAACAAAGTTATCACAAAGCTAATTGAACACAAATTGCCACTTGGGAAGCTTATTTTATTATTGAACCAATTGTCATCATTCATAAATCAATATTTTCAACTATACGACTCAAACCTTTTAAAACTCAATTATATCTAAAAGTGTAAATAATGTTACAAGAATATCAAGAGTTCATAGAAAAATCAGACAAAAACATGCCATCGTGGTTTACTAGAAAGTGATAGAGGTCAGTAAGGAACGAACAATGGGGTCTCTTGTTTCTAAATTATAAATTGCACAATCCTTGTATTAAAACCATTAATTTATGCATAACAAGGTGAGGAAATAGAGATTACAAAATTAGGTTTTTGATTAAAATAAGCTAAACATGATTTTCATATTGTTTATATAACATGTGAAAGAAGTCTCTCTCACTAAAAATGGGAGAAGGGATTATCTCTTCTTTGAAGGATTCCAAACTTAAAGAATTTATGAAAAAGAAGGTCCGAAAGGTTATGGTTTGTTTGCGTTGTCAAAAAGGAATAGTGTAAAAGAAAAATTGCTTTCGAGTACAATATCATGAATATCTTAAGAGTCCAATAACTGTAGCTCAGTTGGTCGAACATCACTCTCCATGTGAGAGGTTAATTTTATAAGGTCGCTTATAAAGCCTTCGAAGATGAATTAATAAATAAAGTCAACGATCCAATTTCACACACACACATGAATATCTAAAGCGGAATGGTAAAAAAGGGAATCAAAATTCTATCATAGGAATCTTACGAAGAAGATCAATTAACATCACACACACACATGGATATCTAAAGAGGAATGGTCCAAAAGGGAATCAAAATTATATCATAGGAATAGATCAATTAACATGTGATTGTCTGGCAGCTGCTGCTGACCGCAAAATGTGTAATCAAACCTAGTTTCTAATATATTTATGCGTAAAGCTTTACCAAAAAAAACATGTGATTGTCTGATCTTAGAGCCAGAAATTACATTTTAATGATTTAATGCTTTAATTGGGAGTCAATAGTAAATGCTTTACACTCCTTGTGGAAGTAGCATTGGTACAAAAGTTGCCAAAGGAGTTATGGTCGAGTGGTTAAGGCCTTGTGGGATTTATCTCCAGGTCCTTGCTTCGAGACCCTCCGGCGGCATAATTTCTTTCGGGGTGATGTTGGCCTATAGGCGGCACCTCGGGGGATAGGTTACGGATCCTATCAAACACCGGCTTGCCTTCCCAAAAAAAAAAAAAAAAAGCATTGGTACAAAAGTTAGTTTAAAGAAATGAACTAGTAAGGTTACTTTTTTAGCTAGTTCTCCTGAAGTTTAAATATTCAGGGTTTCAGTTTTTGGCATTCTGCATCACAAATGCACTGCAACCATGACTTCAAACTCTATTCTACTCTTTCAGCTGATTCATCGAAGATAATAGATGTGTGCCAAGGAGAATTTGTTTTCTTTGAAACTTCAAGGGTTGCAAATGAAGAGCACTCCTACGAACACGACTCCTTTTGTGTGTGCAGAAAGGTGTTCCACGCACTTTTTAGCGCGAGTAGCTCTGAGCAAATAACAAACAAACATACCATTTACTACTCATGGTATTAAGAAAAATCTCAAAATGACGCTGGGATGGACAAGAAAAATGGCTCCCTCAAGGCTCACATTGGACACTGCCCTAACAAATGTTGCTTCATAGGAAAGATGCATATTAACACCCTTCTGAACTTTGGTGCATGATAGACTATAGCACTGTATCAACATTTTGATCACTTCACTTACCAATCTTGGTCAGCTATTATACTGAAATGCATGCTTTGATGATTCAAAATGCAAGCAAGACAAGGATGACAAATATTGTCTGCCTGGTTGATAGGGAGCAGCTTTTAACAGGGAAGTACTTATTAGACAAAACAGGAGGCACGCTTACAACTCACCTTTTTGGTGTAACCAGTGTCCATAATTCCATATAGTCTCTATTTTTCTCTGTGTCTTCTGCAAGTGAAGAAAGAGGAGGAGCAACCAAGTGACTGATTGAAACTTGAAAGGTGTTTGAAGAAATAAAACAATATAAAAGCCAATTTAAACCCCAACAAGAGTGACTTTTTCATCTATCCATCATGCGTGGAGGTAGTGGTGTTTGTTGTTTTGGTTTGGTAAAAAGAAAAGAAAGAAAAGGCTGCAATGAGCAGATGAGTGCAATTAAGTACCAACTTTTTTTTTTTTTTTTTTGGTGATATCAGAGTAGTTGGTTTCAAGCATGTGAATGAATGCTCTCAAAAGTGAAAAAAGCATCTCTTTCCTCCCTCTTTACTCCATTTCCAGACCTTTTCATTCCACAACCTTCTCTCCTTTTCATTTCTTCTCTCACAAGGATCAGGTGATTGTGAACCCATTTGTGTTTTTTTTTACTGTGCCAGAGCATTCTCCATAATTGGAGACCCCAAATCCCTTTTTTAAAGGGGAGCAATCACTCCAACTCAAGACCCCAAGCTTTAAACAAATTTCAGTCTCCATCGCAGCGCAAAATAACCTGAAAAACACGTTGGCCAGGTAAATGTAGAACTCGACTCTACATCAATATTGTTATGCAAGTTGATAGGGCACAAGATGGATGGAGATCCCATTGGAGATGCACTAGGTGTAGTTGATCTAAATATGTAGAACCTCCTTGATTACAGACTGCGAACCAGATAGGTTATGTAGATTCTGAAATTAATTTTCGACCAAGATATGTTTTGCATCACAGGGTCCTCAGGGATCATCAACAATGTTCCAATCATGTTAACAAATAAAAATAAAACGAAACGCTTGATAGGGATAGAGGGTTAGCGTATAATTCAATAAGGTGATCCACATGAGACAAAAGAGAATTCAGAGATAAAAGTCAATCCTTTCCTATTAAGCAACTTTAACAATGGGCTTGACTGAAATTTAATTTGTGCCAAAACTAAGAAACCGTGGTTTTGACTCGTGGAAAATCTAGTATTTTTTAGGTCGCAAGTGATAATCGATGTGCAATTTGTCCCATATCACTTGTAAATGGAGATGATTTATTATCATTGTTACATCGTAAAATGAATTTATTATAACCATTGATTTCTATGCTAAAAGTTAGACTATTAAAAAGTCGAGTATGCAAAATGATCTTGCATTGGACCAGTTTCATTTCAAACCGGGGAATTTATTATTATTATTATTATTATTATTATTATTATTATTATTATCAAACCATTTAAATAGTCTACTATAAATAGCAAAACACTTTCATAATCACAACAATTTTATGCACATTTCCATGGCCATAACACATTTGAGACTAACATGATAATGTCATACTAAGTTCATTCATCATCATCATCATCATCATCATCATCATTATTGATGCGTCAAAAAATTGTCATTCTATGAGTTTGACCTGCAAAACAGATGTTAGACTGCCAGTGACCACCTTTTTGGTGGTCGAAGGCACTCCGATGCTTAAGTCAGCAACTCTGTTTAAAGAAGAAAATAAATCTGGACAAAACTCAGTTAAAGTTGCATACCTGTGTCGAATGTTCCCTTTACTTTTTATAATGGTCGCGGTTAATTCTCTGCATGACTTAAGCATGTGAGACGCAACGGAAGGAGATGTTTCTTATTACAGTTTTCTCCTTAATGGAGATGCGCCCGTAGAGGATAACTCCCTCCACGACTCTTTTTGGTGCAACGTTCCTTTTCTTTATGAGAGAACTCGTGTCGAGCCTGGATTCAGGCTTTGATTCGTTCGGGCCTGAATTTGGGCTTTATTATATCTTCTTACTAGTGGGCCTTGTATGGGCCTCTTGTGATCGACTTTATTCTTTTCGGGTTTTATGAAATAGCCCAGTAGATTGGTCGTCATATTCTCATGATGGACGTTTTCTGCCACGTGTACAATCGTGATTATCGGTCTATTTTGCTGTATCATCAACTACTCCCCCTTTAGTTAGTGGGTATGCTGATGTGGCCACTAACTTTGTGACGGTTTACCTTTCAATTCCATCATTGCCTCGTATTTAATGCTGACAGTAATTTTCCGCAGGTTGGTGTCTCGATCATTTGCTTGCCCGATCGTTTTTGCACACTTTTTGGAATTTTGCGTAGCCATCATATCTTGCACACTGTCCTATGAGCCGTCCCTTCATTGCTCGGCTGGGATGTGACGAATTCATTTTCCCCATTTTACGCCATCTTTGAAATTAGGGTTCGCTTAATCCTTCGCCTTCTTCACTTTCATTGCTTCTTAATGATGTCCGTTGGCGATAAACTGAGCGGTAAGTCACTCGCTCTGTGTGAGGCTCATTTTTCTCCCAATAGTGATTCTCAGGCAGCGTTGGACAATCTTTGTTATGATTATAATCTGCCGATCTAAAGATTATCGTGCGTGCACAGGATGATAGTATTTGTAATCCAAGGGCTATATACATCGCATTGTATTCGTGCATGATTTCGGTTCTCAATTCCAGAGCTGTTATGGGAGTATTTGAACTTCTTGAGCATTCCTCATGCTCAAATGGGTCCTAATGGTTGGAAGGTAATGGTTTCTTCTTATGTGAGAGCTATTCTGTTTCACATTCATTTGACTGTGAAAGTTTTGCATTCGGTAGTTGGTCTATTGGTGAACATGGATATTTGCTTCCTCCGCTTGAGAAGCTTAATAATGATATCCACGATTGGTCAAGGTCTTGGTTTTATGCTTCTGTGGACTCTGACTACTTCCAACTGTGGGGTTGTTTGATTTTTCGATCATTCTAATATCCCAATAAACGAAAGAATCTTCATTTGACTGCTGAAGAAAGATAATCAGTGACCACTTCTTGAAGCTTCATCGGTTTCCCGTGGTGGCATTTCTTTCCGAGGGCATCCTGGAGCGTAGTGGTTTGTAAACTATGAATGAAACGTAACAAGTCTTATTCACTGAGTCTCGTGCTGAGGTTTTTGCTGCTCGTGCTGGCATCAGTGATGCTAGCATTGATTGGAAAGTGAGTTCGGACAAGTGTGTTACAGTACCGATCTCGATGCGCTTGTTAATGTCATCGTTCCTACTTCCAAAAAAAAAAGCTTTTGAGGTTCACGAGTCCGTCGAGGCGATTGCTGGTAGATCCTGGTTGAGTTTCAAGAAAGAGACGACTTTCTACTCGTGGTTCTGTTCGGAGTGTGTCCTGTCTAAATCCCGTTCAGGATGTTACGGAGGCTATCTCTCACCCAACTCCTTCCCATAACGATGTTGCGAGAGGGGACCGTGGATCTTTCGAAGAAGCTGAGGAGCTGAGGTTGGCGTTGGAGAGGAGTAAGAAGGAGACTACAAGATCGTTGGATGGTAATGAAAAAAGGCTATTTTCTGCTTATGGTATCTCGGACGTTGCTGAGTTGTCTAATGGTGATCCCTTGGGTTATTAATGACAAAATGCTTCAGTTAGCGGTGGAACAGTCTAAAGATGTTGGTGGTAGTCAGAGTTTCGAGGTCTACTCTCCTTCTCCTTCTATTGATGTTAGCCAAGCGGCCGGTTCTTAGTTTCTTTTCCTGTTCGTCAAGGTTCTCCAACTCCCGCTGTCACTGTTAGTCTTGCTCCAGCCGTGGTTGCTCCTTTATGGGAGGGTAAAAGCGGGTTTTTCGTTGTTACTGTTATTCCCAATGCCCTTTCGGCTGTCGGGGTGGTTCGTCAGTGCTTCCAGATAGGGGTATTAATCGGTTTGGTCGGTTCAAAGTTGGACCAAAACCAAACCGAACCAAACCAAACCAAGAATTCGGTTCTTGGTTCGGTTTGGTTTCCACATTTATCAAATAAATAACCAAACCCGAACCAGACCGATCGGTTCGATTATTTTCGGTTTTTCCCTTTTTTATTATTTTCTTTTATTTATTTTCTGCTTCTACATACAACAAAGTTGGCTCTAGCACAAAAGGAATAAGTCAAAGCTCCAAAGAATGGAAAGAAGGAAATGAAGCTTGGTTTGCAAATGAGGAAAACGAGACAGAGAGAGTACAAATAAAATAAATGAGAGAGAGAAGGGGAAGCAGTAAAAGGAAAGCAAAAGCCAGATGAACACAAAGAGTTTCAAGGCTCCGACTATTCATTTATAGAAAATTCTTTCAATTTTTTTTTTTTTGCATATTTCTCTTGATAATTCCATAAGATTAAAATTTTTTGCCTTGTCTCTCATATACACAATATTATAACATCATACAAAAAACTATAACCATAACTACATTGTTTGCATCTTAATCTATCTCCACTATACCAATCTTATGATCTGAACAAGACCGAAGCCTTCTATGACGATTCCACAAGTCTCGTAATTTCATCCTGCCAGAAGGTTTTTTTTTATCAAATCAGAAGTGTCGAAGTTGTCGCCATCGTCATTTCTCATCTTTGTTGCAAGCAAGCAAGTGAAGAGATTGGTTGTCTTCAACAAGATTGAGTCAAACTTTGTCTCTCCTCTTCAACTTGCAAGTGGTTGGTAGAGAGAGAGAGAGAGAGTTAAAAAATACAAAAAATGAAATTAATAAATAAAGAGAAGTTGGGTAGGTGGGGAGAGGTGGGTGGGGCTTAAATAAGAAAGAGAATGTAGACTTTTACAACTCTTTCTCTGAATGGGGCATTGAGAAAAAGAGAAAGTTGGAGTTAAGAGAGAGGGTGGGGGCGTGGGGTGCATTGGAATGGGGTGAGAATTTAAATAAGAGTGGGTAGATGGGGGATTAAATAAGAGAGAATGGGTTAGGGGATTAAAAACAAGATAAGGGGAAGGGTTCGGTTCGGTTGTTTCAGATGTGTGAAAAAGACAAATCGTTACCGAACCAAACCAATTCGGTTCGGTTTGGTTTTCTAATGTTCGATTTCGGTTTTTCTCGGTTCAGGCTTTTTCGATTATATTTCGGTTTGGTTCGGTCCATTTTTAGTAACCAATTAATACCCCTACTTCCGGATCCTAGTGTTCTTCATCAATGGGTTGGTTGGACCGAGCCTTACCAAAAGATATTTGTATCAAGTCGGATGGTAAGTTTTGTTGGTTCACTCAGCTTGACGTGCAAGATGGTGCACATAGGTTGATAACAATGCCCACATTGAATCCATTTGATCACCTCGATCACGACCTTTAGCAGATAATGGACGGGATGAATCATCTTGCCTATGCAGAGGTGATGGATTCGGTCTATCGAGCTGGCCATGATCAAGTGACTTTTTTAGAGAGAAAGTTGGCGGCACTATTGCTTGCATTTTCTCACATTCTTCCCAATTCGACATGTTGAGAGTGCAATGCACAGAGTCGAAGAAGATTGCAAAGGTTGCCCAAAAGTCATAGATTGAGGCAAAAAGTATGTGGGATAAATCAACTACTGATCTTGATTATTTGAAGGCCAAGTTGGATGATGTTCGTACCTATCTATGTGATGTGGAAAAATAGTTATCCATTGAGAAGGCAGCTTTTGATGAAGCTTCTTGTGCCGAAGTTGAGCAATCCGTTATTTGTGATATCGCTGCGAGGCGGGTGGGACAAATAACTGTTGCGCTTGATGATGTTAAGGCAAATACTTCCGTTATGCTTACCACCGCTAAGGGGCAACTTGGTTCGACCAAAGATGAACTCGCTACTGCCAAGGATGGGCTTTGTAGTGTTGAAGCCGAAGATTGGAAGCGAGTTGTTGATGGACGGGTTGAGCTTTTTTATTATATCGAGGGGCTTGGCGAGGATTTATCAAGGTATCGTCACTTGGTTGGTAAAGCTTTTGAAAACGACGATGTCGAAGAACCTGCTCCGGTAGTTGAGGAGCCATTGTTTCCTCTACCATCGAACGCCCCAGAGCCATTGCTTTATCTCTTTCTTGAAGAGGGGCCTTCCTTTGTTCCTGTAGTTTCCTCCGTTTCTTCACCTACTTCTTCATCTTATTCTTTGGATGTAATAGAATAGTATTATCAATGAAATGAACTTTGTTATTTCTTTTCAGTTCAGTTGTAGTTGTCTTGGATTTTTCTTCGAATTCCTTTGTAGTTGCTTATGTGCTTAGGCTCATCATTCGTCGAAGTGTAAGTCGGTGTTATTCTTCTTGATGTGTTGCAAAGAGTTTGCTTTTGTTTGTAGTTCCTCGAATCATGTTGATTTGTTCCTTTACTTCTGACTTCGTTGATTCGACGTGTTCGTTGACTCAGAGTTCTTGTGTTAAGTCAACTCGTTTGTTGAGGTTTTACTTCGTTAACTTGACCTATTGGTCGACTCGAAGTTTTTGTGTTATGTTGACAAATTTGTGCAACTCGTATTTCATTAACTCGACATTCCAGTCGATTTGAAATCTTTGTGTTAAGTTGACTTGAGTGTCCAACTTTTACTTCGTTAACTCGACGTTCTAGTCGATTTGAAGTTTTTGTGTTTAGTTGACTCTGGTGTCCAACTTTTACTTCGTTAACTCGACATTCAAGTTGATTCGAAGTCTTTGTGTTAAGTTGACTTGGGTGTCCAACTTTTACTTTGTTAGTTCGACTTTCGAGTCGATTCAAAGTTTTATGTTAAGTTGACTCTGGTGTCCAACTTTTACTTTGTTAACTAGACGTTCTAGTCGATTCAAAGTCTGTGTTAAGTTGACTCGGGCGTCCAACTTTTATTTCGTTAGCTCGATGTTCCAGTTGATTCGAAGTTTTTGTGTTAAGTTGACTCAGGTGTCCAACTTTTACTTTGTTAACTCGACGTTCCAGTTGATTCGAAGTCTTTTTGTTTAGTTGACTCTAGTCCAGCTTTTAGTTCTTTAACTTGACATTCCAGTCAGTTCGAAGTCTTTGTGTTAAATTGACTCGGATGTCCGACTTTTATTTCATTAGCTCGACGTTCCTGTTGATTCGAAGTTTTTTTGTGTTAAATTGACTCAGGTGTCAAACTTTTACTTCGTTAACTCAACGTTCCAGTCGATTTGTGTTTAGTTGACTCTAGTGTCCAACTTTTACTTTGTTAGCTCGACGTTCTAGTTGATTCGAAGTTTTTGCATTTAGTTGACTCTATTGTCCAACTTTTACTTCGTTAACTCAATATTCCAGTCGATTCAAAGTCTTTGTGTTAAGTTGACTCTGGTGTCCGATTTTTACTTTGTTAGCTCGATGTTCCAATCAATTTGAAGTCTTTGTGTTAAGTTGACACATGTATCCAACTTTTACTACATTAACTCGACATTTCAGTAGATTCGAAGTTTTTGTGTTTAGTTGATTATGGTGTCCAACTTTTACTTCGCGGTTGATCAGACCAGAAGTTTATACATATCCAACTTTTGTCATGATTTTCTGTTGCCAGGTACGTCGATTGCTTTGTATGGCTAATTTTTCGACTTATTTATTTTGTCGTCCATGCAAAAAATGAGGGTTATGAATTTGTAGTCTTATTGATATTCCCTTTTGGGTGTTCTCACCAACCTAAGCTGTTAAAGCATTTATGCTGGTTCGAAATACGATTCGCTTTGTCTCCCTTTGCTTGATATTGGTCCTCGAATTAGAGATTGGTGTTTTTGTTGTTTTGTCTTTCTTCACTTGATGTTGGTCCTCGTATTAGAGATTGATGTTTTTGTTGCTTTGTCTTCCTACGTTTGATGTTGGTCATCATATTAGAGATTTGTGCTATTTATATTTAATGGTTGAGTAGCGTTGACTTGTCCAATCATGTTCACTTCATCACCAAACAGTTCAATCATGCTCATGTCAAGACCAAAATGTCCAATCATCCTCACATCGGCACAGAATTGTCTAATCATGCTCACATCAGTAACAAATTGTCCAATCATGCTGATGTTAGCTTTGTGTTTAGTGTCAACCACCGAGATTCGGTTGAGTCCGTTGCTGTCAATTTTGTCGTTATTGACTCGGGTCTAGCTTGCATTCATCGATAGGATCTTCAAATCATATTAGTTGGTTGATGCAGACTTCTTCATGTTTTGTGCATTCGTGGAATGACTTGGCTGGTTTCATTAGTACTTTTGTTCTGATATAAATCAGTTTGAGTGAGAAGCTTTCCTGGCTGCTTATTCTGTTAGGTTGTGTACTTCGCTTCTTCCGGCTATGCAGTGTAGGGCGTATATTAGTTTTCTGGGTTGTTCCTTTGATCCCGTAGTGCTATCTGCTTTCTTTTTCCATGTGAATGTTTATCCAACATTTCGATATACTCGTCGAATCGTCCTTTCTTAATCCAATGTTCTATTTCGTCTTTTAGATTGTAGCAATCTTCGGTATCGTGCCCATGATCCTTATGGAAGGAACAATATTTGTGTTTGTCTTTTTTTTCCGGGTCTCCTTGCATCTTAAGCGGCCAACTAATGTTATCCCATTTTGCTATGTGCTTCAGTATATTGACTCGACTTGTTTTCAGGGTTGTGTATGGTTTGTCTGTATTCTTTATTACATTCGTTACTCGCTTGTGTCGAGGCCGTGTTGATTGTAGTTTCTCGGATTCTCGTTGTTTTGTATCAATTCTTCCACCATTTCAATATTTCTTTGGCTGGATGTTATCCTCCTGTTGTTCGTCATTTGATCTCATTTCCATTCTTTCTCGTTTCCTTGATCATTTTTCCACCTAGCCGCTTTCATATCCTTGAGTGAAATGTGTTTTTGAGCCATTTTTAATTAGACTGTCATGCCTTTTGGAGGCTCCAGGTTAAGAATGTCAAAGAAGGGGCATCTATTCAGTCCGGCGATGAAGGTTGCAGCGAGTAACGTATTCCCGTATTGTCTCATCGGGCTTTTGATTCATGTGAAGGAGATAATATGGTCATTTCCTCATTCTCTAGCTCCTGATGAATCTGGTGATAAAAACGGTGGCTAACGCTTGGAAAGAGTTTATCGATCTCGGTGGTAGGCCGTTGAACCAATTCATTGCTGTGGAGGTGAGGCTGGTCAGAAATGTCCTGCACAAGATTGATTCTGTGGTTTCCTTTAGGGCCATCATGTGATGGAAGTGTCTTAGGTGATCAGTTGGGTCGGTAGTACCATCGTACACTTCGAACTTTGGTGGAGTGAACTTCTTTGACAATGTCGTTTTCATGAGGGCGCTAGAGAATGGCAGCTTAGCTAACTCATATAATACGTTGGGATCCGTGACCCCTATTCTGAACAAGATTTCGGCAAGCGTTCCATCACACTGTGGAGACTTGCCTTGGGTGAGCTATTTGCTTTCGAAGTTTCCCTGTTGAGGTTTTGCTGGGACATCGTGACTTCCTTGAGTTCGGTTGGCGGAGTTTTGTTGAGGCTGCCTGAACAGGGTCAGCAATCTGGGTGATTTTGTCCAACATCTTTGTCATGTAGTTCATCTGGGCCATGAGCAGATCTACCTTAGGATCTGTGGCAGCGTCGCTAGATGTTTGGGTTGTCTGGTCGTGTTGTGGATCCGTATTCTTGAGTTCTATTGGTCCGATGATCTGAGTTGCTTATTGTTCGTGAGCTGTTAGTGATACATCATTGCCAATAGGCGAGTTGTTGCGATCACCACTGGGTTGAAGATCTGTAGAGTGTGTCATTTTCTCCGACGACTTGTTGATCTTCTATCAGACTGTGTGAGCTTCACCACTGTGGATCTTGTTTTTAGAAAGGAAACTCATCGTTCCCCATGGACGATGCCAAACTGATACGTCCAAAAATCATCCTCCTGTGAGTTTGACCTACAAAACAGATGTTAGACTGTCAATGACCACCTTTTTGGTGGTCGAAGGCACTCCGATGCTTTAGTCGACAACTTTGTTTGAAGAAGGAAGTAAATCTGGAGAAAACTCAGTTAAAGTTGCATACCCGTGTCGAATGTTCCCTTTACCTTTTGATGCAGTCATTTTTTGCTCTCTACTTTGACCGAGTCCTGCTGACCTTCACAAGGAACGCAGTGGGCCACAAACCACCATCGTGGTGGCCGATGACACTCTGATGCTAAAGTCAGACAGGGATCTGAAGAAGGTGTAATGCTGTAAATAGAGAATTTGTAGTGTACCTTAGCTTACCAATCTCATATCTTATTTATAATGTTTGATTCTTTGTTGGACCAGGCCATCGATGGCGTAGTTTAGGAAGGAGATCTTCGTGGAGATCATTATCTAATTAGGAGTCGTGTTGTAGAAGGGTATTCCTCTGTTAGCCGTGTGCTCTTAGATACGCGGGAGATAGTTCCCAATTTCAGGGTAATCCGTAAGAGAATGTTTCCCTGTGTGATATGTACTCTGGTATATCCTTTCTAGTTGGAAGCGGAGAGCTGTTGTAATTGCCTGTCCGAAGCTGATCCTCGAGATACTTGCCTTAACAGGGCTTACGGGTATTGAGGATAGCTGTGAGACGTATGGGCTAAGAAATATGTGAGAGTTCGAGTCAATTTAGTGCACTGTATTGGGCGAATTTAGAACCGCTTGGGCCGGATTAGTGTTGGGCTGATGTTGGGGCCCGTAATTCCTCGAGATCATCATGACACGTGTATGGCTCAGGATTGTGACCATTTTGGTGTATCATCAGCTACTCCCTCGAGTGAGTGAGGCGCTTAGTCGGTCCACTGACTCTTTTGAAAATCAACTGTACCATCATGATGATTGAACTCGAAGTGCTTGTCTCGAGCGGCACATAATATTAATGGGTACGTGACTGCTCAAGGAGGTAAGATGCGATTTGTCTTCCCTATAATATTTGTTGCTTCGAGGAGGATTTTCTCATTCTTATCTGCGTTGTTCCTTCAAGCGATATTGTTGTTGTAAATTTCGATTTGTTTTTTCTATAAATGGTTGATAATGTGGAACTTTCTTCCAAGGATTTGTTGTCCTTCACTTGCCTCAAGCTCTTCGAGGGTAGCCTGAATGATGAAACTAAGTTAATCGGGCTTCAGAGTTTATACCGTATTCCAAGAGATTTGGAAATCGTTCCCGCGTTTGGAGATTTGGCTGCGACTACACCCCCTCAGGGGTACATAAGTTTGCACCGGGGTATGTTTGAGTCAGGGCTCTGATTGCCAGTGCTAGATGATGTCTGGTGTTTCTTTTCTTCATCATACATCCCACTCAAATGGTTCTGAGCAGATTCAAGATTCTGCTTGCGATTCTTCTCAGGGCACATGACGCTGGCCTTTGTTTGACCGAGGCGATGATTCATCACATGACCACTGCTCGGTTGGACCCCAGGGGTCTCTACATATTAAACTGCCCTACTTGTCTGCGCTTGGAGGCAGATGGTACTGAGCCTTGGGAGAAGCATTGGTTTTTGGCTTCGATGGATTCTTTGCACTTCAAGCTTGGAGTCGTAGAGTTTCCTGATACTTCCAATTTGATATCTGTGAGTTTCTTTTTCGCTGGCTTATTATTATTGTTATATTTTTTTTATATCCTTGATGCGACGCTGATTTTTATGTCACTCCTTTGTTTTAGGGAAGTTTGTTGCTTCGTCCCTCACTGAGGAGGAGAGGCAGATAGAGAGGAAATTCTTCAAGCTTCCTTTGATGTCCGTTGAGGAGGTCGTAATGCCAGGTAACGTTGTGCGTAGCGGGTTGCGTTGGTGTTCTCACGGTGCCAATGTTGTGTCGGGTTCACCGGCTGAAGGGTTGTCAGTCGTCGTTCGAGGAAGCGGAGCTTGGCCATGCCCAGCTCGACTAAGCTTGCAGAATTGGAGGTCAACGTGCCTCCCGTTATTGTTTCGAGGAGGAGACAACCCTCTGACCGTGCGGCTTCTCCCTTGAGGCTATCGCGGTCTGCACAGGCCCGAGGTCGCCGCTAGCTTTTTGATGCTACAACTCCCTCTGTTGACTTAAAGGGGGAGGACATTGGACCACGCACTGACGTTTCGTGTCACTATGGTTCCGAGATAATCATTTGTGCCCTTGAGACGTACAATCCTGTCGCGCTGCATCCCGAAGCCTGCAGGCGAATTATTGCATTGGAGAAATCCTTCACAGACCTGCGGATGTCATATTCAGATGCTCTCTGCCGGGTGGACTCCTTGACCAGTCAGCTGCAGAGTTCTGTTACTGTCGCGAACTTGGGGGTTGTGAGGATCGTAGTTTCTGCTACTAAAGCGGAGTTTGTGGGCGAATATCTCAACTGAGGGCGGCCAAGTTAGATTTGGCATCGACCACGCTGAACTGAGGCGGACTAGGGCCAAGGAATGTGATTTCTCAAAAAATGTCATAATTTCACCGAATATTTCTCTTTTTTTAGTTACCAAATTTTCTTTCGAAGTTGAAATTTTTATTTTTTTCATCAGGTCAATTTCAATGTCGGTACATTTTAACTGTTATAATTTTAGTTTAATATTAAAATTTGGTTATATAAGTGATTCTTATGCAATATGTAGTTTGTATGACATTACGAGTCTCATGGCACTCTTTATGTAGTTTGTAAGAGTTTAAAATGCTTAACTTATATTGATATATACAAAATTATAATCGACATTTTTACGTTTTTTCTATACACAACGAAATATTTCTTAAAATCAACTTACCGAAATGACCTCGAAAAATGAAATCACAATCCTTGACTAGGGCTGAATTGGAGTGCCTAGATGTGGTCGTGGACAGATGGTTATCCGATCTTGAGGCCCAAGAAACTGAAATAAGGCGGGCGGAGACAAAATAGGTCGTTGAGCGATGGTAGCTGGAGTCTGCAGTTGACGAGGGGTTTTGCCGCGTTCATGAGGCGGAATGCTTGTTGTCGAATGAGCATTTACACTACGTTGCCTTGGTAGGTGCGGTGGATTTCGACATGTCGGGACGGAGGTCGTAGATCTCGTCAGAGGTTATTTAGGGCAGATTGGAGCTTTTAGAGCTAATCAAAGAGGAGCATCCTGGTGTCGACCTTGATTTTGCCCATTATAGGAGGGCTGCTTTTGGATCAATTTCTCAAGGGGAAGGTTCTGGCTCCGCAGGGCTAGCTGAGGAGGAGGTTGTCTCTCCTTGAAATAGTTGTAACGTCCTTCCCAGGGCAGAAATATATATATATATTTAGTGAAAGTATTGTTTTTCTTGTACTGTTAAATATTCTTTAGATGCTTTGTAGATTGTAGAATTTGTCAGTCAAATTTTATTGACCTCCTTTGACTGCTTTCGTTTGTTGATGAACTGTTGTTATCTGCGCGTCGCAAACTGTGTTGAGACGTTTCAAAGACTGTTATTTTTGGGGAGTGTCAAACAATTGGCGAGTTGCTATCATTAGTGGGCAAGTGCTGACTAGTCTCCCATTCCTTTAGTCGTCGTTGATCGCGCGCATCAAAGTAGGCATCGGACACCAGAAGTCATCGTCATCAGTCATGAACTGACTAAGCTTACCGATAAGTTCGGTGATCATTGTCTGTTAGAGATTAATGATCCCTTGGTGAGTCGTCGTCATCAGCGGACAAGCGTTGACTAGACTCCCACTTCCTCAGCCGTCGTTGTCCACTCACAGCGGACTAGGCGTCTGGCACCAAAAGCCATCATCATCAGTCGTGAACAAACTAAGCTTACCTAGTAAGTCCTACAATCATTGTCTGTTGGAGAGTAATGATCCCTTGGCGAGTGGTCATCATCAGCGGACAAGCGTTGACTAGACTCCCACTTCTTTAGCCGTCGTGGTCCGCGTGCAGGGGATTAGGCGTCAGGCACCAAAAGCCATCGTCATCAGTCGCGAATTGACTAAGCTTACCTGGTAAGTTCGGCGATCATTGTCTGTTAAAAAGCAATGATCCCTTAGCGAGTCATCGTCATCAGTAGACAAACGCTGACTAGACTCCCACTTCCTTAGCCATCATTGTCCACTCGCACCGGACTAGGCATCGGGCACCAGAAGCCATCGTCATCAGTCATGAACTGACTAAGCTTACCTGGTAAGTTCTGTGATCATTGTCTATTGGAGAGCACTGATCCCTTGGCGAGTCATCGTCATCAGCGGATAAACGCTTACTAGACTCCCACTTTCTCAGCCATCGTGGTCCGTGTATAGCAGACTAGGCATCAGGATGATATTCAAGTCTGGTCGTAGCCGGGATTGTCGAGGGTCGTAATGGACAAGTGACAACAGTGGAAGTTTTATCAAAAGTAAATATTTTATTGATAATATTTTTTGAGATGCTCTACATTCCATGGCCGTTTGAGTCTGTTGCCATCTACGTCTTCAAGCCAGTATGTTCCCAGTATGTTGACCTTGCCAACTCTGTATGGTCCTTCCCAATTTGGATTTAGCTTTTTCGCGCCAGCTTCTTTAGTGTTTTGCTAGGTCTTCCTGAGTACCCAATCTCCCACCTTGAGTTCGTGTGGCTTGACCTTCTTGTTGTAGTATTGCGCCATTCGTTGTTGGTACAGCTATCTTGTTGGAGGCTAAATCTCGCTTTTCATCGAGGAGGTCTAGCCCAATGCGCAAGGCTTCGTCATTAATGTCTAGTCTAAACGCTACTTTTCGGAAGGTTAGCACCTCGAGTTCTATCGAAAACATGGCTTCTGACCCGTATGCCAGGGCGAAGGGTGTTTCTCCGGTAGGCACTTTTGGTTGTTCGATATGCCTAGAGTATTCCTAGTAGCTTTGGAACCCATATTCCTTTAGCCGCGTCAAGCTTTCTTTTAATAGCCTCCAGGATTGTTCGGTCGGTAGCCTTCGCTTGACTGTTGGCTTGGAGGTGTCCCGACGAAGAGAAATATTGGTGATCAATATTCAAACTTTTGAACAGTTTTTTAACCTTGATACCTTCGAGCTGAGTTTCGTTGTCGCTGACCAATACTCTGGGGATGCGAAATCTACAGACGATGGTGGCCCATATGAATTTTTCTATCTGGACCTGCCCTATTTTGGATAAGGGCTCGGCTTTGACCCACTTGGTAAAGTAGTCAACAGCCACAAGAAGGAAATTTTACCGGTTGATGCTGGGAGTTATCTAGGGATGACAGTGGGGCGGATTTTCAAGGATATCCGCCCCGCCCGCCTCGATTGGGACAATTTTGGATGTGCCTAAATAGATTGCGGGCGGATACGGATATCCAAAGAGCATCCATCAAATATTCGGGGTGGATACGAATTTGGCCATATTCGCCCCACAGATATCCGTTTAAGTACAAAAATACCCCTTGACCCTTAAAAAGCAAAATAAAATAAAAATAAAACTAAACCTATGGCCCCTCAATCTCTCACTCTGCCTCTCTGTCTTTCATTATCTCACGCTCTTCTCATTTTCAACCCTACCAACACCAAGAAACGGTGGTGCAACAAATGAATCCACCCCATTTTGACTCGTAACTTGTTATTCACTGGATCTCATGAACACACTACTACTAACAGGAGCCTGCAAAAACTCAGTAGTCGTCATCAATGACGGTGGACTCTAGTAGTCATCATCGATCTGTGGTGGCTCGATCTACTACTAATGCCGACAACTCCATTCCCAGATTGATTCCTCTATTAAAATCTCATGCCTTCAGTAGTCGTCATTGATCTGGTGGTTCGATCTGATGGCTCGATCTAGTGGTTCGATTTGGTGAATGGCGGTTGCTCGATCTAGTTTTGGTTGTTGTTGTTATTCAATCTGGTGTTGCGTGATTTGTTGTTGGCTGAGATTTGTTGTTTGATATTTGAGAATACATGAAGTGGTCTGAAAGATAAAGAAATGATCTTTACTATTTTTTTCCGGGTATTTGGGGCGGGGCGGATATTCGCCAATCCGTCCGATTCGGAGATAGTTTTTACAAAGTATGGTAATCGGATATTCGGGGCGAATTTGGATATCCGTGATCTCCAGCGGGGCGGTAATGGATTTGTCCAAATTCGCCCCAATCTGCCCCGTTGCCATCCCTAGAGTTGTCCAACGATATCCATTCCCAATTGCGCGAATGGCCACGAACTAGTCATCGGTATCAATGGTTGAACATGCATATGCGTGTATGGCGCGAACCTCTGACATTTGTCACATTTGCGGACAATTTCCTTGGCATCTCGCTGCATGGTGGGCCAATAGTATCTTAGAGTTAAAGCTTTGTGAGTGGGGGTTCTCCCCCTTGGATGGTTTCGGCATATACCACTATGGATTCCTCCTAAAACCTGGTCCTCTAAAGGTGACAGACATTGGAACAAGGCCCCATTACATATCTGCTGTATAACTTATTTTTAGGAGAGTGTACCTCACTGCTCCGTTTTTTAGTCTTCTGACCTAGAACTTCGCATTTGGTAGGGCTCTGGTTGCGATGTATTCGAGTATCGGTGTCATCCAATTTGGTTGCGTGTCAGTGGCACAGATATCTCTAGTATCTTCTCCCTCGAGGATTGATTGCTCTTTGTGTTCAATGAAGCCGCTTAAGCCTTCATTGAAGCTTGAGGCTTCTATGGATAGCATGTCGGCCCTTTTGTTTTCATACCGAGGGCACTGTATGAGTTTGCACCCCTTGAACCTGCCCATTACGTCTAGTACCTTATCACGGTAGGCTTTCATGCGGGAATTCTTGCTATTGAAATTCCCTTTGACCTGGTTGACCACCAGTCTTGAGTCGTGGTATGCCGTTAGGTGATCTATCCCAATCCCCAATACTACCTTTAGGCCGGACAGAAAGGCTTCGTATTCGACCTCATTGTTTGAGGCGGGGAAGCCGAACCTGATTGTTTTTTTAAGGTGAAACCATTGGGGGAGCGGAATGTGATCTTAGCTCCGCTTTCCTTCTTGGTTGACGACCCCTCACAGCGCAATATCCACGCTTGGATGTTCGAGTCCAAGGATTGGCGGTCTACCAATAAACTCAGCAATGACGTATGCCAGCGCCTGGGCTTTGATGGTTGTTCTCGGAGCATAGCTTATGCCAAATTGTTCGAGTTCCAATGACCATTTTACCATCCTACCGGATAACACGAGTTTATGCAATACCGAGTGGAGCGGATGCTTGGTTAGTACCATTATAGAGTGAGTTTGAAAATAAGGCATCAACTTCCTAAAGGATACGACCAGCGCCAGAGCTAACTTTTCCAAGCTTGGGTAGCGTGCTTCTGCTTCCACAAAAATTTTAATGGTGTAATACATTGGTCTTTGGGTCCCTCAGTCATCTTGTACAAACGCCGAGCTGACAGAGTGTTTGGAAACAGACAGGTATAGGTAGATTGTTTCCCCTGTCGCAGGTTTTGAAAGTAGTACTTTTAGACTCCCCATGTATGATTTCAAGTTTTGAAAGGCTTGTTCACACTCCTCGTTCCAAGAGAATCATTTGCTTCCTCTTAGTATTTTAAAGAAAGGAAGACACTTGTCGGACGACTTAGATATAAACCTGTTGAGTGTTGTTACCCTCCCGGTCAGGCTCTGAACGTCTCTGATGTTGGCGGGAGCTTTCATGTCGAGAAGGGTCTAAATCTGTTTTGGATCAGCTTCGATTTGCCTCTTGTTCACTATATAGCCTAGGAATTTTTCATATTCGACTCCAAACGTACATTTCTGTGGGTTGAGCTTCATATGGTATTTTCTGAGCTGGTTGAATGCTTTGGTGAGGTCTTGTATGTAGTCGGGGTTGCGAATGCTCTTTACCAGCATGTCGTCTATGTAGACTTCCATGTTTCTGCCGATCTGTTGTCTGAACATTCGGTTGACCAGTCGTTGGTATGTAGCGCCAACGTTCTTTAAGCCGAATGGCATCACCCTATAGCAATATATCTCTCTCTCAGTTATGAAGAAGGTTTTCTCCTGATTTTGGGGGTGCAACAACATCTGATTGTAGCCCAAATAGGCATCCATGAAGCTTAGTAAGATGTGTCCGGATGTGGCGTCCATGATTTGATCAATGCGGGAGAGTGGAAAGTTGTCATTTGAGCATACTTTGTTCAGGTCGGTGTATTCCACACACACTCTCCATTTTTCGTTTTTCTTTTTTTACAAGAACGGTGTTCGCCAGCCAATCTGGGTATCGTGTTTCCTTAATCATGTTCTCATTGAGTAGACGTTGTACTTCCTCGTTTATGACCGCGTTTCTCTCAGGCGCCACATGCCTTTTCTTCTGCAGTACGATTTTCCTTGTGGGTCTACCTCTAGGCGATGTGTGATTATTGACGGGTCAATTCCCACCATATCTCGCATGGTCCAGGCGAAGATATCCTGGTTCTATTGCAGCAGCTTCGTGAGTTGTTCCGCCAATTCTTTGTTCAAGCGAGAACTAATTTGGACAACTCTGATGTTGAGAAGGCTGTCGAGATAGACCGTTATGGTTTCTTCTTCCGACTGGCCAGCATTGGGCTTGCCTCGAGGCCTTACTGGAGCCTCGTTGTCCGCAATGGGTTGTTCTTCTCCTGCTTCCCGGAATGAATAGTCATCTTAGTCGTGGGGCTAGTCACCAATTGGGAATCATTGGGCGACAGTGCCGTCATGTATTGGCATTCCCTGGCAGCTGCCTGGTCACCCCTTAATGTACCTACCGCTCAATTCGTTAGATACTTGACGCACTGGTGTAGAGTGGAGACCGCCGCTCCCATTCGGTGTATCCAAGGTCTCTCCGAGATCGCATTATATGCCAAAAGCGCATTGATTACCATGAACTCTTGAAACAGGGTTTTTTTGAGCTGGCTTATCTCCCACTATTACCATCAGTTGTATTTTTCCTATAGGGAATCATTTTTCGCCGCCGAAATCGATCATCGGACGGTTATCCGGGATTAACTCTTTCTCCTTTAGTTGCATGCCATGGACCATACAGAGAAACATGACGTTCAGCAAGCTCCCGGTGTTCACCAAGGACTTCCTTACCTCTCAGTTTGTTGGGGAAATTGTCACCACAAGGGCATCGTTGTGCGGTAGTTGTATGCCATGGAGGTTTTTTTTCGTAAATGCCAGCGGCAAGGAGTGGTCATGTTTCTGAGCATGCAGTCCCAGCTGCTCGCCGTATATCGTTTGGATCCTCATACCTCGGAGAGCCTTTTTCCTAGTCTTGTTTGATAGTTTGGACTCTGAATGGGCTTCGTGGAGCACGCATATCCTGTTGGTTGATTTCTCAATGATTTCAATTTTGCTCCTGGTTGCTCCTTCTTAATCTAGGGCGATGAAGCTCTCCGCTTCCCAAGTCTGCCATGCTTGCTGGTAGGTCCAGAGTCGAGAAGTTATGGAACTTTCCTTTCGCAGATCGTCTATGAAGGCTGAGATGGCAGTTGTGTCGATGCACACGTTGACGGCGGTTAACTCACTGTTGAAACGGGTTAAATACGCCTTCAGTGTCTCGTTAGGCTTTTGTTTCATCGATCTGAGCATTTTTATTGTCAAAGTCCGACGTATGAAAATTAATTATTGATCTGATTCGGGGTCCGTTGGTGTTGTCGTTGTCCCGGAAGCGCTAGCTTAATGCATGTGCACTATCTGTACTGTCGAGGGTGGTGAAGCGGTGATAGGTTGAACGCTTGGCATTTCCCCCTGTTCTCCATCATTGTGTGATTTGGTGGTCACCATATCTCTGTATTTCGAAGGAAGATGATGCTAGTGAAAGGTTAGGAACTTTGTCGTCCCCATGGACGACGCCAAACTGATGCAGTCATTTTTTGCTCCTTGCTTTGACCTAGTCCTGCTGGCCTGCAAAATGAACGCACGTGAGCCACAGACTACCGTTGTGGTGGTCGATGGCACTCTGATGCTAAAGTTAAACAGGGATATGAGGAAAGTGTAATGTTGTAAACAAAGAATTTGTAGCGTACCTTAGCTTACCAACCTCATGTCTTATTTATAGTAAAGGAGTTCTGGTTCGACCAGGCCATTGATGGCGTAGTTTAGGAAGAAGATATTCGTGGAGATCCTTCTCTAATTAGGAGTCATGCTATAGAAGGGAATTTCCCTATTAGCCGTGTGCTCCTAGATACGCGGGAGATAGTTCTCAATCTCAAGGTAATCCGTAAGATGATGTTTTCTCGTGTGATATGTACTCTGATATTTGCTTCCTACTTGGAAGCGGAGAGCTGCTGTAATTTCTTGTCCGAAGCTGATCCTCGAGATACATGCCTTAATAGGGCTTACGAGTATTGAGCATAGCTGTGAGACTTTTGAGATCAGCAAGCTATGAGAGTTCCGGTCTATTTATAGAACTGTATTGGGCGGGCTAAGAACCGCTTGGGTCAGATCAGTGTTAGGTTGACGTTGGGGTCCGTAATTTCTCGAGATCATCAAGACACGTGTATGGCTCAGGGTTATGACCGTTTTGGTGTATCATCACCTTTTATAATGGTCAAATTCTCTGCATGATTTAAGCATGTGAGGCGCAACGAAAATAAATGTTTCTTGTAACAGTCTCCTCCTTAATGGAGATGCGTCCGTGGATGCGTAACTCCCTCCACGACTCTTTTTGGTGCAACATTTCTCTTTTTTATGAGAGAACTCGTGTTGGGCCTGATTCAGGATTTGATTCGTTCGGACCTGAATTTGAGCTTTGTTTATATCTTCTCACTACTGGCGGCCTTGTTTGGTCTTCTTGTGATCGACTTCATTCTTTTTGGGTTTTATGAGTTGCCAGTAGATTGGTCGTCATATCTTCGTGATAGACGTTATCTGCCACATGCACTACCGTGATGTTCGGTCTATTTTGATGTATCATCAATTGTCATCATCATCATCAAATCACATTCTCGATACTCTCGAGGTTGGCTACACGTATTTTGGTTCTCCAAACAATGCGGTCTTCCAACATTTTCTCACATGATTGAAGCTCAAAGATGTCTTCCTTCATCGCCTTCATCCAAATTTTCAATGGCCTTCCTCTCTGTCTGCACCCTCCATTCACTTGTCAAATCCCATACCAAGCTCATTCTTTTGTTAAATTTTGTCAAATATACAACTTGTAGTCATTTTATACTCAAAGTGAGCATGTTAGTTTGTAATTTCAATATCCCCATTTTATATAGAGATCATATAAGGCTTCTTGATTAGGTTGATTAGGTCAATAACAACAATTAAAGGTTGGACTTATCAAAGATTGTGGTTATTTTAGGCTTTCATAGCGCGCACTAGAGTTGTTATAAGAAAATGAAAATTGTTTAGTTGATTGAAACATTTATACCAAAACGGAAATAACTACTGTATTGTGGTACATTTTCACTTTCATGTATTAGCACGAGCAATGCTAAAGGGTTGATAATAATATATGATGAACAATTTACTAAATAACCACGGTATCAGTATATTCACGCACTTACATGGTTCAAACAATCCAAACATTTCAATTTGATAAAAAAAAAAACCTTAGTTTAATACCAACGTAATGAAAAGTACGAACGTTAGTCTCACACATATAAATTGCAAATTCATTACACCAACCCTCACCGTCATCTTTATAAATTGTACGTGCACTCATCAAAATTATCATTTTTGGTTCTTGAAACTTGTTATTTTGAAATGGATCGATCCTTTTTCTTCTTCAATTTTCCAATGCATCTAGAGATAAGATCAAACTCTTGCGTTTACATGAACATGTATAACCCATAAAACAAGGCAAAAAGACCAAGAAAATCCACGAGGCTGACTGACCTCAAAGAGGCCAAATAATGCATGGAATAGTCCTCCCTCTAAAAAACTTTCTTGTGAAGTCCAAAAGTAGAGACGATTGTTTGAACCAAATCTTTGCTTTTTCACACGGATTTCACTTTCAACTTTTATGTCAAAAAACACTTTTTGAATCTTTTTTTTTTTTTTTTTTTTAACATGTTTGATTTTTCAACATTTTTTTAAGTCGGCAAAATAAAATCATCATTTATCACTCCACTAGCATGCCACCACCATCACCAACGATATTATTGGTTGTTGCGATAATGCACGCTTCTACTTACGCTTACCTTTTAAGTCTCCTCCAAGAACAAAGATAAAAATTCCCACTTTTTATGCTGCCTTTTGAGAGGAAGTCCGTAAAAATGTTTTGGAGGTTATCATGAGTGATGACCCTCCATTTTTAGGTGGGTTGATTAGCATTTGCTATCTTTTAATGATTAAGATAGTGTACACTTGGCCAAGAAATGAAGATGTCATTTGAACATCGATGATTTGACAATCACAATGCTAACATTGGTAGCCAGTGATGCATTTCGAAATCTCGTCTTACCATTGAAGATGTTCTTAACTTGTCTTTCTTCAAAACTTTTCTACGCAATCTAGGAAGAGAGCACTGATTAGTTTTTAGGAAGGTCCTTATCTTCTTCTCATCACTTCTTTCTCTTTTTTTTTTTTTTTTTAGGTTCAAACAAGAAGATTTTTATTAATGCAAGAAAGAGGAACAAATTACAACGAGAAACATTCCTAAATCAAGGAATGCCAAGACACTATGAAACTGTCAAAACCCAAATCCCTAAATAGATTACAAGCCGTCCCCATTCTCCACAACAATTCTCTAATCTCGATAAAGATAGAGTGCTCTGATCTGTTTAGCCCTTCAAATACTCTTTTATTTCTTTCTTTCCACACGCACCACATGAGTACGTGAGGTACCCTACGCCATAACCACTCCCCCCGACGGGAAGGATTAGTTTGAGACCACCAGCTTAGCCAATCCAAAATGGAGCCTTGAAACATCAAACTCAAACCGAAAGGAATCATAAGAATATTTATGATTGACGCCATAATCACTTCTTTCTCTTAATCTAAGAATATTTATTTTTGTGTGGAAAGGAATCATAATACCTTCCCATTAACTTTTTTAATTGATTTCAAATTGTTGTCATCATCCCCAACTATTATTGACTTCCTCAAACTTTCACACTTACAATTTTATTTATCTATTTTATATGATCATAAAATGTCAATGCTTAGTGTTAAATGATCTTTTAAGTCTCCATCCATCAAAGTGTACTTTATCTTGGAGATCGGAAAAATGGTGTCGTTTTCATATTGCTGACTAGCTTAATTGATCAAACTTGTAACAAATTGCCATGTAAAACGTATTATTGTTAGAGATTCATAATGAAAATTTTGTTTACTTCAAGAAAAATGACATGGTTAAATATTGTGAAAACACTTTTTCAATTGATTGAAACAAAGGGACAACTCTAATCTACAAGCAAGGATTTTATATGTATGAAAATATGACTATTAGGTGTCACCCTTTATGACTCCTTAAGATGGAAAGTGCCCACTACAAAAAGTTTATGGCTTTTCATAACCCATACCTTCAAAAGTTACATTCTGATATTGTAATGAGAAACCATGCCATCAATCAAGAAACCCTTAAATTTTCAGGCAAGTAATGCTTCCATCTTTTAAGGCTCCTTTTAATATGTGGCTTGATGACATTGCTGAAGAGTCGAGAAAGGGGAGCTTGCTGTGGACTAAATAAAGCTTTTCACCTCTCAGTGGCTTTTTTTTTTTTTTTTTTTTTGGGTGAAGCATAATTCATAATAAAGACTAAAGATCATACAAAGTTCTACCCGCTCTGAAAGCGAGATAATGGGCCTCATAGTTGAGTTTCCTGCTAATATACATACATTTCCAACCATCAAGAAGTGCAAGAAGACGCTTAACATTGGATGTCGGGCCCAATCGTGATCAGACACAAAAGATGTACCAGCATTCGATGAGTCTCCAAAAAGGAAGCCAGATTTCCACCGTTGGGCTTGGATTAGCATAAGAGACGTCTCTCCTGCGAAGAGCTCGGCCATTGTACTATCCAAGACCCGTCCTTGAATCGTACTAGCCACGATAGCAAGCACATGTCCTCCAAGATCCATATTGTTATGACACCTACAGCTCCCTGCTTACAATGGTTAAAGAAGCAAACATCAAAGTTAACAATCACTGTATCAGGGTCAAAAGAGTCTGAGGAATGGAACACCGAAGAGAAACAGCTATACAGTCCATGGGAGTTGGCGAACTCGAATTGTTTCCAAATAAGATCAAGCCGACCAGCTACAAGAGCTGTAGGGGGACCAAAATTAACAAGTGGTGGGACAGGGACATGATGAGGAATTGGATCGAAGTGGGCAGAACTTACTATTTGAGGAATTGTGGAGATAGCAAGTTCATGGCTATCATTTGGAGGTTTGAACCAATGAGAAGACCAATACAACCACGTGGCCTGAAGAGTCGAAGTGAAATCGTTGACCCTGAATTTGGACTTGTTGAAAATAATATTATTCCTTATCTTCCAAATAGTCAGGACAACTAAAAATTGAGATAGGATTTCCTCTGAGGAAGCGAGGTGTTCTCTGGTTGTTTTCCAAGCGAAATTAAAAAAGGCCAAGATCGTGGGGTGGTGGAAGGATTGGCAAAGCCAGTCAATAGGTAGAAAGGACAACTACCAGAGTCTGCTTGTGGTGGGGAAACTAAAGAAGAGATGGATAACATCCTCTTCATGGCTGTGACAAAAGACACGGTTATTCTCAAGTGGGACATGGACCCTGCTCAAGTTGGACATAGTACTCAGAAGGTTCTGACTTAGTTTCCAAATAAAGAGAATAACACTAGGTGGTGTTTTCAAGTGCCATATATGTCGAAGAATTTTTGGGGCAATAGCAGAGTAACTAGTACACGAGGAAGAGCTAGCCTCGAATCCCGAGGATAGGATACGCGTGGCCCTTTTGATAGAAAAATTATTTTCTTATAGCATCCCAGATGAAGCAATTAGGGCTGTAGGATGGGCGTATGCAAATATTGGTAATATCCCTAACCACAGGACCATGCAGAAAAGAGAGAAGAAGTTCCTCATTCCAGGAAATGGAGGAGGAAGGTGAGACAGTCCAAAGGTCCGATGGACAAGATGGGAGATTGTGCGCAGCCAATTCCAGGACGCAGTCTACTAAGAACAAACCAGGCTTTATCCAGGCCTCATACCATAGATTGATTGTTTCCCCAAAGAGGATTTGCCAATGAAAGAATGGCTTAAAGACCAGAAGAGCAGTGAAGACGACTCTCCAAGCGAAGGAAGCCTGAGATGGAGGTTTGACCAGTTAGGACAGAGATTTAGAGTTGTAATAAATGGTCTTGAGGAGGCGAGATCTGAGAGTGAGAAAAGGGATGAAAAGGCACTTCATACAGATTTTGACAGGAGCGTCAGATTCTTGTTCCTAAAAGTAGGAATATTAAGACTTCCCAAGTGTTTGGGAAAGGATATTCTATTCCATTTGCAAATGTGCTTAGCACAGCTGTGCTCTTGACCACTCCACCAAAAATTACAAGCAAGGGAATCTATCTTATGAAGAAGACTCGCAGGAAGGAGGAAGGTCTGCATAGTGTAAACAAGGATAAAATTGAAGACCGCCTTTATCATGACTGTCCGACCAGCCTGGGAGAGAACTTTGGATTTCCAAGTGGCTAGACGGTTGGAGATTTTATCCAAGAGGAATTGAAAATTTGTGGCCTTTTGCTTGGAAAACAGGAGAGGCGACCCCAGATATTTGTCATTCGAATGGAAGGACTTTGATCCCAGGATTTGAGTAATCATTTTGGCATGTCTGGGATGTACATTAGCACTGAAGAAAATGGAGGATTTGTCAAAATTGACACCTTGACCAGATGTCGTGCAGTATTGATGAAGAATATCTTTGACTGCATGTGCCTCAGCTAGGGAAGCTCTACTGAAGAGGAGAAGATTATGCACCCAAAACCTACTTGCCAAGTCTATAGCACCACCCTTTTTATTTTGTAAGCATTCATACTAGCATTATTGTTGACATATTAATCTATTTGAAAAAACTTTACACACAAGCATTCAACTTTTATTGGAGAAAAATAGACCTATAAAAAAGGTTTTCAAGAATAACAAGACTTCTTTGGCAAAGTATAAACATTTGAGATTATACTAATGGTTTGTACTTCAGATATTAGGGACTAAATTAAATCATAAAGTTGGGGTTTCAAATTATGTTTTGAAAAGTTAAGACAAAATCCATAAGATCTATTCTCATACATAGATCCCCCCTATTATAATAATAAGATTAGATTAGAATAAGTAAAGCGTAAATACATCACTAATGTTTTGCTAGGGCGTTCAAACATCATAATGAAGCAGTTGGAAAGTATCTTGTCGTGTTATTAGTGATTTTAGTACAACAAAATCGTGAGGGGTTACTTAAATCTTAGAGAATAGATTGAAGGAAAATTACAAGTTAATGTCAAGACAAACAAGAAACTTTCAAGAATTTAATACTCAACATAATGCCCAAAGATCTATAAGGGCTGCTATTTCACCTAACCATTGCTGAATAGTAATTTTTGCCAATTTTAATAAGTTTAATCTAAGCAACATAATACATGTACTAACTGTCTTATAACTTCGTTATATTAAATCAATGGATTTAATCGCGGTAAGAACAAAATACCGTATGTATGTTAAGAAGGGAGAGTTACATCCTTCCAACATGCCATTAGTTCCCGATGCCCTCCAACCAAATGTTTAACCTTAGAATGGCATTGGAGTCTCAATCCATAGACAGCTCATTGTATGGTTTGTGTGTCCTAATTCATTTTAGCATCCATGCCTAATTGTATGGAAGACGACTTTTAATTAAGAGGGCGTTCAGAGACATATTAATGCCCCTTATAGTCGAATGTGGATGCTCTTAACGGTATTTTACGCGGTTACAATGACTGTTCAAACCTGAATTTTATGTCAATGGGGGACCAAAAGGAACCTGTTGTCTCTACTGAATTTGCCAACCAAACAAGAAGATAATATTGTGAGGATTTATATGAATATTTCTGGCTTGATGAAGAACAAGGACCAGGCATTGAAATTTTGCATTCATATCAAAAACCCACTTTCAGCCAAGATTCATCAATGCAACTATGACATCACTCACCATTCAGTGTCTTCAAATTGAATTAATCAAAACTTTTATCAAACACTTGGGTTGGGTTGCATGTGATGGATAGAGATGAACATGAAATGCTGTTTGCAACTTTCAAGAACAAAGTTATCACAAAGCTAATTGAACACAAATTGCCACTTGGGAAGCTTATTTTATTATTGAACCAATTGTCATCATTCATAAATCTATATTTTCAACTATAAGACTCAAACCTTTTAAAACTCAATTATATCTAAAAGTGTAAATAATGTTACAAGAATATCAAGAGTTCATAGAAAAATCAGACAAAAACATGCCATCGTGGTTTACTAGAAAGTGATAGAGGTCAGTAAGGAACGAACAATGGGGTCTCTTGTTTCTAAATTATATATTGCACAATCCTTGTATTAAAACCATTAATTTATGCATAAGCAAGGTGAGGAAATAGAGATTACAAAATTAGGTTTTTGATTAAAATAAGCTAAACATGATTTTCATATTGTTTATATAACATGTGAAAGAAGTCTCTCTGACTAAAAATGGGAGAAGGGATTATCTCTTCTTTGAAGGATTCCAAACTTAAAGAATTTATGAAAGAAAAAGGTCAGAAAGGTTATGGTTTATTTGTGTTGTCAAAAGGAATAGTCGAATGCAATATCTTAAGAGTTCAATAATTGTAGCTCAGCTGATTGAACATCAATCTCCTTGTGAGAGGTTAATTATATAAGGTCAATTATGTAGCCTTTGGGCATTAACTAATAAAAATAAAAAGAGTCAACGATCCAATATATATAGAGAAAGGAATGGTCCAAAAGAAAATCAAAATTATATCATAGGAATCTTACGAAGAAGATCAATTAACATGTGATTGTCTGGCAGCTGCTGCTGGCCGCAAAATGTGTAATCAAACCTAGTTTCTAATATATTTATGCGTAAAGCTTTACCAAAAAAAACATGTGATTGTCTGACCTTAGAGCCAGAAATTACATTTCAATGATTTAATGCTTTAATTGGGAGTCAATAGTAAATGCTTTTTACACTCCTTGTGGAAGTAGCATTGGTACAAAAGTTAGTTTAAAGAAATGAACTAGTAAGGTTGCTTTTTTAGCTAGTTTTCCCTCCCTCGCTGTTTTCCTCGCTGGTTTCCTCGCCAGTTAGCCAAGCTCGAAGTTTAAATATTCAGGATTTCAGTTTTTGGCATTCTCCATCACAAATACACTGCAACCATGACTTCAAACTCTACCTATTGTACTCTTTCAGCAAATTCATTGAAGATAATAGATGTGTGCCAAGGAGAATTTGTTTTCTTTGAAACTTCAAGGGACGTTGCACATGAAGGGCACTCCTACGAAACTCTTTTGTGTTTGCAGAAAGGTGTTCCACGCACTTTTTTAGCACATGTAGCTCTGAGCAAATAACAAACAAACATACCATTTACTACTCATGGTATTAAGAAAAATCTCAAAATGACGCTGGGGTGGACGAGAAAAATGGCTCCCTCAAAGCTCACATTGGACACTGCCCTAACAAATGTTGTTGCTTCATAGGAAAAATGCATATTAACACCCTTCTGAACTTTGGTGCATAGTAGGCTATAGCACTGTATCAACATTTTGATCACTTACCAGCTTGGTCAGTATTGGTAACAATAGTTGTCGCAATTGAAACTTCGACCACTCCTAATTCAGATATTATACTGAAATGCATGCTTTTATGATTCAAAATTCAAGACAAGGATGACAAATATTGTCTGCCTGGTTGATAGGGAGCAGCTTTTAACAGGGAAGTACTTATTAGACAAAACAGGAGGCACGCTTACAACTCACCTTTTTGGTGTAACCAGTGCCCATAATTCCATAAAGTCTCTATTTTTCTCTCTCTCTTCTGCAAGTGAAGAAAGAGGAGGAGCAACCAAGTGATTGATTGAAACTTGAAAGGTGTTTGAAGAAATAAAACAATATAAAAGCCAAACCCCAACAAGAACAAGAGTGACTTTTTCATCTATCCATCATGCGCGTAGGTAGTGGTGTTTGTTGTTTTGGTTTGGTAAAAAGAAAGCAAGATTTTGGTTTAGGTAAAAAGAAAAAGCATATATTTCAATCAGCAGAATGAGTGCAATTAAGTACCAACTTTTTTTTTTGTGATATCAGAGTAGTTGGTTTTAAGCATGTGAATGAATGCTCTCAAAAGTGAAAAAGCATCTCTTTCCTCCCTCTTTACTCCATTTCCAGACCTTTTCATTCCACAACCTTCTCTCCTTTTCATTTCTTTTCTCTCACAAGGATCAGGTGATTGTGAACCCATTTGTGTGTGTTTTTTACTGTGCCAGAGCATCCTCCATAATTGGAGACCCCAAATCCTTATTTTTGAAAGGGAGCAATCACTCCAACTCAAGACCCCAAGCTTTAAACAAATTTCAGTCTCCATGGCAGCCCAAAATAACCTGAAAAACATGTTGGCCCCGTAAATGTAGAACTCGACTATTTAGATCAACCAATATGTTGGGCATATTTAGATCAACCACACCTAGGGCACAAGATGGAGATCCCATTGGAGATGCACTAGGTGTGGTTGATCTAAATATGTAGTACCTCCTTGATTACAGACTGCGAACCAGATAGGTTATGTAGATTCTGAAATTAATTTTCCACCAAGATATGTTTTGCATCACAGGGTCCTCAGGGATCATCAACAATGTTCCAATCATGTTAACAAATAAAAATAAAACGAAACGCTTGATAGGGATAGAGGGTTAGCATATACTTCAATAAGGTGATCCATGTATAGATACGATACACTATTGGAAAGCATGAGTTTCCTTTTGCATTTTTTTATAGAGTTGTGCAAGTACCCTCGTACTAGAGGGTTATTCGTTTAGAACAAGTCTAGGGAGCCAGACTAATCACGCTAGGCCAGACTCTCTACCCTTCATCGTTCTAAAGATGGGTGATTATGAGCATCTCTGAGACGATGGAGGGTAGAGAGTCTGGCCTGGCGCTCATAGCCTAGCTCTCTAGAATTTGGGATTCATTTATGAGAAAGGATACAATGATAATAACATTAAGAAGTGTTGTAAAGAAATTTGCACCTACTTAGATTAGGAATGGGTCTTAGATTTGCTGAGAAATAGAGATGTGTCGACTTGGATTTGTAGAGTTATATGAAGGGATGGGAATTCCATTGAATGGTGTTGTCGAAGTGGTGTCCATGGAGAAGGGGTGCTTGGAAAATGTGGACAAAGATAGCTACATGGAATAGGTCAAAGAGGTCGACTCGTGCCGGGAAACACAACTCGTTTCCTGACAGGCCAGTTTCGTATTTTAGTTTTTTTTACCTAATAATCAAATGAATTGTGTTCGTGTCCTATATACATGACCTGCCAACCCAACTAACACAACACTAACCTGATGCGACCTGACCCATTGCCAGGTCTAGCTTTGACTTGGGGGAATCTCTTCATACAACAAATATTAATAATTGAATTTCCAATCATATAAATTTTGTAAGAATAAAAACAAACTTCCGAAAGATGGAAATTGTAGCTTTGAGATTATAAGGAATATATATTCTATTAGTTTTAATTATGTGCGAGATAATGTTCAAAAGTGTTATTATTTTTTATTTTTATAATCTAATAAATAATTTTTTAGGTCATTAATTAAACAATTAATTTTGGATAGAATGAATAAATCATCTCCATTTTAGTATGCTCCACATGAGATAAAAGAGAATTCAGAGATAAAAGTCACAACTAAAAAATGAGTTCAAGCTGTAAACATCGAATGATCTCTGCGTGTTTTTGTTATACTTGACAAAAAAGCTCATGCAATCCTTTCCTATTACGCCACTCTAACATGGGCTTGACTGAAATTTCATAAGTTGGCTTGGAGCAGTATTGGGGAAAACAAATTGATCACTGTTCATGTAGCCAATTTTTGATAAAAATGTTAGATTATACGGAGAATAATAATTCATGTATTTGTAACGTCGACAAGTAACTCTTTGAATTAGTGAATCCATTGTGAAATGCACGAAATGCTCATGTATTGCATTAATTTTTAGTTTTCAAATATCACCTTTTATTCTTTCTCCTAATGATTGGGTTTTTTTTTTTTACCCTTAACCCTCCCCACCCCATGCTACCGGTTGGGTTCAAACACGGACGTGTGATACTATCTGCCACACCTCAACTAGTACACCTTTGCAAAGATTGAATATTTAAGCATTATCAGTTAGTTGGTCATACTTATTATTATTTTTATGTTTATTTGTAGAGTATTAAAAATAATCGTTAAGATTACTTACTTATATAAGTGAGTGTAGTATTTGTAACGTGAATGACAAATCTTTGTGCTTGTTACACCATTCTGATAATGTAAGAAAACCACTCACATAATACATTGAAGAATTTTTTTTTTTTTTTTTTAATTTTCAAGGTAATGTGGTAAGCAAAATAGGATGTTGTAAAAAATGTTTAATTGATAATCGAAAAAACTTTTTTAGTTCAAGTAATGACAATCTTTCATCAGATACTCAATGTGTATTTCGTCACATATCTCTTCTGTATTTATTGGAAATGGGAGAGTTTATTATCACATTTTTTTAATCTTTCATCATGATCATCATCATTATTGATGCATTCAAAAATTGTGCTTTTGTGAGTTTGACTTGTAAAACAGATGTTAGACTGTTAGGGACCACCTTTTTGGTGGTCGAAGGCACTTTAATGCTTAAGTCAGCAACTCTGTTTGAAGAAGAAAATAAATCTGGATAAAACTCAATTAAAGTTGCATACATGTGTCGAATGTTCTCTTTACCTTTTATAATGGTCGCGGTTAATTTTCTACATGACTTAAGCATGTGAGACGCAACGGAATGAGATGTTTCTTGTAACAGTCTCTTCCTTAATAAAGATGCGTCCACGACTCTTTTTGGTGCAACTTTCCTCTTCTTTATGAGAGAACCCGTGTCAAGCCTGGATTCAGGCTTTGATTCGTTCGGGCATGGATTTGGGTTTTATTATATCTTCTCACTAGTGGGCCTTGTATGGGCCTCTTGTGATTGATTATATTCTTCTCGGGTTTTATGAACTGGCCCAGTAGATTGGTTGTCATATCCTCGTGATGAACGTTCTTTGCCACGTGTACAATCGTGATTATCGGTCTATTTTGATGTATCATCAACTACTCCCCTTTAGTTAGTGGGTATACTGATGTGGCCACTAATTTCGTGACAGTTTACCTTTCAATTCCATCATTGCCTTGTATTTAATGCTGTCAGTAATTTTCCACAGGTTGGTGTCTTGATCATTTGCTTGCCCGTTCGTTTTTGCGCACATTTTTGGGATTTTGCGTAGCCATCATATCTCGTACGTTGTCCTATGAGCCGTTCCTTCATTGCTCGGCTCTATAAAAAGGGATGTGACGAATTCGTTTTCCCTCTTTTACGCTATCTTTGAAATTAGGGTTCATTTATTCATTCACCTTATCACTTTCATTGCTCTTTAACGATGTTCGTTGGCGATAAATTGAGCGGTAAGTCACTCACTCTATGTGAGGCTCATTTTTATCTCAATAGAGCTTCTCAAGCGGCGTTGGACAGTCTTTGTTCTGATTATAATTTGCCGCCAACCTCAAGATTATCCTGCATGGATAGGATGATAGTCCTTGTAATCTAAAAGCTAAATACATCACACTGTATTCGTGCATGTTTTCGATTCCTAATTCCAAAGTTGATCTGTGAGTATTTGAACTTCTTGAGCATTCCTTATGCTCAAATGGGTCCTAATGGTTGGAAGGTAATGGTGTATTCTTATGTGAGGGCTATTATGTCCGACATTCCTTTGACTGTGAAGGTTTTGCATTCGGTGGTTGGTCTATTGGTGAACAGGGATATCTGCTTCCTCCGCTTTCCTACCTGCTTTGAGAAGCTTAATAATGTTATCTGTGATTGGTCAAGGTCTTGGTTTTATGCTTCTATGAACTCTGACTACTTCCAACTGCGGGGTTGTTTGATTTTTTGGTCATTCTGATTTCCCAATAAATGGAAGAATCTTCATTTGACTGCTGAATAGGAGAGGATCAGTGACCGCTTCTTGAAGCTTCAACGGTTTCCTGTGGAGGCATTTCTTTCCGAGGGCATCCTAGAGCGTAGTGGTTTGTACACTATGAATGAAGCGGCGCAAGTCTTATTCACTGAGTCTCGTGCTGAGGCCTTTGTTGCTCGTGTTGGTGTCAGAGATGCTAGCATTGATTGGAAAGTGAGTTTGGACAAGCGTGTTACGGATCTCGATGCTCGTGTTAATGTCACTGTACCTACTTCCAAAAAAAAAAGATTTTAAGGTTCACGAGTCCGTCGAGGCGATTGCTGGTAGATCCTGGTCGAGTTCCAAGGAAGATACGACTTTCTACTCGTGGTTCTGCTCAGAATACGTCCGTTCGAATCTTGTTCAGGATGTTACGGAGGCTACCTTTCACCCAAGTCCTTCCCACGATGATGTTGCGAGAGGGGATCGTGGATCTTTTGAAGAGGCTGAGGAGCTGAGGTTGGCATTAGAGAGGAATGAGAAGGAGACTACTTGATCGTTGGATGGTAATGAAAAGAGGCTACTTTATGCTTATGGTGTCTCGGACGTTGCTGAGTTCTCTAATGATGATCCCTAGGGTTATTAATGGCAAAATGCTTAAGCTAGCGGTGGAGGAGTCTAAAGATGTTGGTGGTAGTCAGAGTTTCGAGATCCACTTTCATTCTCCTTTTATTGATGTTAGTGAAGCGGTCGGTTCTTAGTTTTTTCTTCTGTCCATTAGGGTTCTTCTGCCCCCGCTATCACTACGAGTCTTGCTCCTGCCGTGGTTTCTCCTTGATGGGAGGGTAAAAGCGGCTTTTTGGTTGTTACTGCTATTCTACTGCCCTTTCGGCTGTCGAGGGTGTGTTCGTCAGTGCTTTTCGGATCCTGGTGTTCTTCATCAACGGGTTGATTGGACCGAGCCTGGCCCAAAAGATATTTGTATCAAGTCGGATGGTAATTTTTGTTGGTTCACTCAGCTTGACGTGCAAGACGATGCGTGTAGGTTGATAAACAAGTGGCACAGGCGATTAGGGAAAGGCCTTTGATGCCCGCGTTGGATCCATTTGATCACCTCGATCACGGCCTTGAGCAGATAATGGACGAGATGAATCATCTCGCCTATGCAAAGGTGATGGATTCAGTCTATTGAGCTGGTTATGATCAAGTGGCTTCTTTAGAGAGAGAGTTGGCAGAACTATTGTTGGTGTTTTCTCATGTTCTTCCCAATTCGACATGTTGAGAGCGCAATGCGCAGGGTCGGAGAAGACTGCAAAGGCTGCTCAAAAGTCATTGATTGAGGCAAAAAGTATGAGGGATAAATCAACTGCTGATCTTGATTCTTTGAAGGCCAAGTTGGATGAAGTTCTTACATGTCTATGTGATGTGGAAAAATAATTATCCACTGAGAAAGCAGCTTTTGATGAAGCTTCTTGTGCTAAAGTTGAGCAATATGTTATTTGTGATATCGCTGCGAGGCGGGTGGAACAGATAATTGTTGCACTTGATAACGTCAAGGCAGATACTTTTGTTATGCTTACCACCACTAAGGGGCAGCTTACCGCGGCCAAAGATGAACTCGTTCTGCCAAGGATAGGCTTCCTAGCGTTGAAGTCGAAGATTGGAAGCGAGTTGTTGATGGACAGGTTGAGTTTCTTGATTATGTCGAGGGGTTTGGCAAGGATTTATCCAGGTATTGTCACTTGGTTGGTGAAGCTTTTGAGGATGACGTCGTCGAAGAACCTGTTCCAGTAGTTGAGGAGTTATTGTTTCCTCTACCCTTGAATGCCCCGGAGCCATTGTTTTATCTCTCTCCTGAAGAGAGGCCTTCCTTTGTTCCTGTGGTACCTCCGTTTCTTCATCTCCTTAACTGAATGTAATAAAATAATATTATCAATGAAATGAACTTTGTTATTTCTTTTCTTTTCAATTCAGTCGTAGTTGTCTTGGATTTTGCTTTGAATTCCTTTGTAGCTGCATATGTGCTTAGGCTCATCATTCGTCGAAGTGTTAGTCGACGTTATCCTTCCTGATGTGTTGCAAAGAGTTTGCTTTCGTTTGTAGTTCCTCGAATCATGTTGATTTGTTCCTCTATTTCTGACTTCGTTGATTCGACGTGTTCGTCGGAATTATTGTGTTAAGTCAACTCGTTCGTTGAGGTTTACTTCGTTAACTCGGAGTCTTGGTCGAGTCAAAGTTTTTGTGTTATGTTGACTCATTTGTGCAACTCGTACTTCGTTAACTCAACATTTCAGTCGATTTGAAGTCTTTGTGTTAAGTTGACTCGGGTGTCCAACTTTTACTTCGTTAACTCAACGTTCCAGTCGATTTGAAGTCTTTGTGTTAAGTTGACTCGAGTGTCCAACTTTTACTTCGTTAACTCAACGTTCCAGTCGATTCGAAGTTTTTGTGTTTAATTGACTTTGGTGTCCAACTTTTACTTCATTAACTCAACATTCCAGTCGATTCGAAGTCTTTATGTTAAGTTGATTCAGGTGTCCAACTTTTACCTTGTTAGTTCGACGTTCCAGTCGATTCAAAGATTTGGTGTTAAGTTGACTCGAGTGTCCAACTTTTACTTCGTTAACTCGACGTTCCAGCCGATTCAAAGTCTTTGTGTTAAGTTGACTCGGGTGTCCAACTTTTACTTCGTTAACTCGACGTTCCAGTCGATTCAAAGTTTTTGTGTTAAGTTGACTCGAATGTCCAACTTTTACTTCATTAACTCGACGTTCCAGTCGATTCGAAGTCTTTCTGTTTAGTTTACTCTGGTGTCCAACTTTTAGTTCTTTAACTCGACATTCCAGTCGGTTCAAAGTCTTTGTGTTAAGTTGACTAGGATGTCCAACTTTTACTTTGTTAGCTCGACGTTCTAGTTTATTCGAAGTTTTTTTGGTTAAGTTGACTCGGGTGTCCAACTTTTACTTTGTTAACTCAACGTTCCAGTTGAGTTGAAGTTTTTGTGTTTAGTTGACTCTAGTGTCCAACTTTTACTTTGTTAAATTGACATTCTAGTCGATTCGAAGTTTTTGTGTTTAGTTGACTCTAGTGTCCAACTTTTACTTCGTTAACTCAATATTCTAGTTGATTCGAAGTCTTTGTGTTAAGTTGACTCGGGTGTCCAACTTTTACTTTGGTAGCTCGATGTTCCAGTCGATTTGAAGTCTTTGTGTTAAGTTGACGCGGGTATCCAACTTTTACTTCATTAACTCGACATTCCAGTCGATTCGAAGTTTTTGCCTTTTACGCTTGATGTTGGTCCTCGTATTAGAGATTGGTGTTTTTTATTTAATGGCTAAGTAGCATTGACTTGTCCAATCACGTTCACTTCATCACCAAACTGTCTGATCATGCTCATGTCAAGATCAAACTGTCCAATCATGCTCACATCGGCACCGAATTGTCCAATCATGCTCACATCAGCACCAAATTGTCCAATCATGCTGATGTTGGCTCCGTGTTTGGTGTCAACCACTGAGATTCAGTCGAGTCCGTTGCTGTCAGTTTTGTTGTTATTGACTTGGGTCTAGCTTGCATCCGTCGATAGGATCTTCGAATCGTATTAGTTGGTTGATGCAAACGTCTCCATGTTTTGTGCATTTATGGAATGACTTGTCTGGTTTCATTAGTACTCTTGTTCTGATATAAATCAATTCGAGCGAGAAGCTTTCTTGGCTGTTTTTTTTGTTAGGTTGAGTACTTCGCTTCCTCCGGCTATGCAGTTTAGGGCGTATATTAGTTATTTGGGTTGTTCCTTTGTTCCCGTAGTGTTATCTGTTTTCTCCTTCCATGTGAGTGTTTATCCGACGTTCCGATATACTCGTCGAGTCGTCCTTTCTTAATCCAATGCTCTATTTCGTCTTTTAGATTGTAGCGATCTTCGGTATCGTGTCCATGATCCTTATGGAAGGAACAATATTTGTGTTTGTCTCTTCCTTCCGGGTCTCCTTGCCTCTTAAGTGGCCAACTGATGTTATCCCATTTTGCTATGTGCTTCAGTATATTTGTTTGACTTGTTTTCAGGGTTGTGTATGGTTTGTATGTATTCTTCATTACATTCGTTACTCACTCGTGTCGAGGCCGTGCTGATTGTAGTTTCTCGGATTCTCGTTGTTTTGAATCAATTCTTCCACCATTTCTATGTTTTTTTGGCTGGATGTTATCCTCCCGTTGTTCGTCATTTTGTCTCATTTCCTAATTTCTTTCTCATTTCCTTGAAAGATTCTCTATTTCTTGATCATTTTTCCACCGAGCCGCTTTCATCTCCTCAAGCAAAATGTGTTTTTGAGTCGTTTTCAATAAGACTGTTGATTACACCCAAACAATACATGCGGTCAATTGCAGTAAAGATTAGGGTGTCGATCCCACGAGGAAAAGCGATCTACAAAATAAGGTCAAGGAAGAACAAAAAACTACGCGAAACTAAATGTAAGAAATTCTAGCAATTTTAAAATGTGAAATTAAATTTAATTTAATAGAAATCAAGTTTGGAAAAATCACAAGGTTTCGAGAATCCCTCCTAGACTTCACGCGCCAACTAGTATTGATTCGCTATGATGACTCGATTACGTGTTTCACGTCCCAAACAATATAATCGGAAAAATAGTCTTTAATGCATTAATATATCCTAATTTAAATAGATTTTAGATTTCACTTTTTCTAGAAAACACAAAGGTTGGCCATATGTGATATCCTAAACTTACGATATATCCGGAGACAATAACGTAATAAAAGACGATCACATATAACTAACCTATCGGAATCAATTGATCCTTAAAAATTCCACATATAAGAAAAGCGCGACTAAACTTATATGGAGAAGAAAAAGACAACCACCGGAATAATAATCTACGAAGAAATTTATGAAATCTTTGTCACTAAAATAACATAAACTCCTATATTAAATAAAAGTGAGAATCATAAACACCATTATTCATCGTGAAAGCATAAAACGAATCAAATATTAATTAAGTGCGTTACATCTAGGAGTTCGTCTCTTCACCTTGTGTGAAGTTTAGTGACACGTGGTGAAGGTGAGGATAACGGTAGCGGTGTGCACCCTGCTGGACAACATCTTCTCTGCTGGACAGCGTCGAACAACAGTCAGCGTTTCGACGTCGAGCAACAGTCATGCGTTTTGGCCCTGCTGCTGTGTTGCGTCCTGCGTCCTGCGTCGAGCAGCAATCCCTGGTTTCTGCTGCTGTGTTCCTGCGTTCCTGGACAGACCTGTTGTTGCGTCTCCTCCACGCTGTTTTGCGCCTTCTGCTGGACAGCAGCTCCTGTTGCTGCTCCTCTGTTGTTCTCCCCTGCTGCTGCGTTTTTGTTCCAGCCAAAAAACCCTCTTTGATGCTACGTCTTTTCCAGAGAAAAAAAAACTCCCTTTAATTGGCTGTTGACTTTTTGTTTTAAAAAGAAAACCAAACTTCTCCTTATTGACTGCTGTCCTTGTGTTTCAGTCTAAAAAATCTCATGTTGCTGTCATATTTCCTTGTGTTAAAAAGGCAACAAATCTCTTCCTATTGGCCACCCCAATTGGAAATCAAATCTCCATTGGTCCCAATTTGGAAACCAATCCAATTTGGAAACCCAAAGAAACGTGTTTCTTCTTGTTGCTAATTAGACTAAGACTCCTTTTTGTTTGGGCTTCTCATGGATTCTAATAGTAATTGTTGATTCAAGCTTCATTTCTAAGCCCAATTAAATCTAGCTATGATGTGAAAAGTCGGTTTTGCTCTCCATTCTTCCTTCGTGCCCAAATTTGTCCAGATTTCGCAGTCTTCAAATATATCCAAAATCGAGCATGATAACTCCAGAATATGGAAATGTTATGAACATATGCATTTTAGCTTTTCGAGTATTCTTTCCAACGCTTTAAGAATCATCCAATTCCTAGGTTCAGCTCAAGTTATCATAAAATTACTGAAGCATGTTCAAGAACTTGCAAATTGCACTCAAATCTTCTTGCTTTTATTCAAAACTTTTTTTCTTTGGTTCTCTTAATCTTTGGCTTGAGTGTCTCCCGCTCCACTTCGTTAATTTGTCTATGAATTTTCAAATTCACCACGCTAACGCACTTTTGTTATTTAAACTCCAAATCCTACAAAAATGCAAAAATAGAATAATTAAACTAAAATACACTATTTGAAACACTAACAAATATATATTAGGAGGTATATTATGTTATAATTATGTGAACAGATGTTAGACTTGCAAAACAGATGTTAGACTACCAATGACCCCCTTTTTAGTGGTTGAAGGCACTTTGATGCTTTAATCAGCAACTCAATTTGAAGAATGAAGTAAATATGGACAAAACTCAGTTAAAGCTGCATATTTGTGTCGAATGTTCCCTTTACCTTTCGATGCTGTCATTTTTCGCTCCCTTTAACCTAGTAATGCTGACCTGCACAAGAAACGTACATGAGCCACGGACCACCATTGTGATGGCCGATGGCACTCCGATGCTAAAGTCAGACAGGGATCCGAGGAAGGTGTAATGTTGTAAGCAAAGAATTTGTTGTGTACCTTAGCTTACCAACCTCATGTCTTATTTATAGTGTCTGAGTCTTGGTTGGACCAGGCCATCGATGGCATAGTGTAGGAAGGAGATCTTCGTGAAGATCCTTCTCTAATTAGGAGTCGTGTTGTAGAAGTGAATTCCCATGTTAGCCATGTGCTTCTAGATACGCGGGAGATAGTTCTCAATCTCAGGGTAATCTGTAAGAGGATGTTTTCCTATGTGATACGTACTCTGGTATTTGCTTCCTAGTTGGAAGTGGAGAGATGATGTAATTGCTTGTCCGAAGTTGATTCTCGAGATACTATCCTTAACAGGGCTTATGGGTATTGAGGATAACTGTGAAACGTATGGGCGAAGCAAGCTGTGAGAGTTTGGGTCCATTTAGTGGACTGTATTGGGCGGGTTTAGAACCCACTTGGGCTGGATTAGTGTTGGGCTGACGCTGAGGCATGTAATTCCTCGAGATCATCATGACTCGTGTATGGCTCAGGATTGTGACCGTTTTTGTGTATCATCAGCTACTCTCCTTGAGTAAGTGGGGCGCTTAGTCGGTCCACTGACTCTTTTGAAAAAGCAATTGTACCATCGTGATGATTGAACTTGAAGCACTTGTCTCGAGCGGTGCATAATATTAATGGGTACGCGACTGCTCAAGGAGGAAAGGTGCGATTTGTCTTCCCTATAAATATTTGCTGCTTTAAGGAGGATTTTCTCATTCTTATCTGCGTTGTTTTGTTCAAACGATAGTGCTGCTGTAAAGTTCAATTTGTTTTTTCAATCAATGGTAGATAATGTGAAACTTTCTTCCAAGGATTTGTTGTCCTTCACTTGCCTCAAGCTCTTCGAGGGTAGCCTGGTTGATGAAATTGAATTAATCAAGCTTCGGAGTTTATACCTTATTCCAGGAGATTTGGAAATCGTTACCACGTTCGGAGATTTGGCTCCGACTACACCCCCTCAGGGGTACATAAGTTTGTATCGGGGTATGTTTGAGTCAGGGCTCCGATTCCAGTGCCAGATGACGTCTGGCCTTTCTTTCTTTCTTTCTTTTTGCATGCCTCCCGGTCAAAAGGTTCCGAGCGGGTTCAAGATTCTGTTTACGATTCTTCACAGGGCACATGACGTTGGCCTTCGTTTGACCATGGCGGTGATTCATCATATTACCACTGCTCGGTTGGACCCTAGGGGCCTCTGCATATTGAACTGCCTTGCTTGTTTACGCTTGGAGGCAGATGCACTGAGCCTTAGGAGAAGCATTGGTTTTTGGCTTCGGTGGATTCTTCGTACTTCAAGCTTGGGAGTCATAGAGTTTCTTGATACTTCCAGCTTGATATCCGTGAGTTTATTTGCCGCTGGTTTTGATGTCACTCCTCTATTTCAGGAAAGTTTGTTGTTTTGTCCCTTACTAAAGAGGAGGGGTAGATAGAGAATGAATTCCTCAAGCTTCCTTTGACATCCATTGAGGAGGTCGTAATGTCAGGTAACGTAGTGCGTAGCAGGTTGCTGCGGTGTTCTCACGATGCCCATGCCATGCCGGGTTCACCAGCTGAAGAGGTTGTCAGCCGTCGTTCGAAGGAGTGGAGCCTAGCCCTGCCCAGCTCGACTAGGCTTGCAGAATTGGAGGTGAATGTGCCTCCCGTTGTTGCTCTGAAGAGGAGACAACCCTCTGACCGTGCGACTTCTCCCCTTGGGTTGTCGCGGTCTGCACAGGCGGTGACCTCGGGGGGTCATCGCTTGCTTCTTGATGTTGCCAATCCCCTGTTGACTTAGAGGGGAGGACATTGGACCACGCATTGACGCTTCATGTCACTATGGTCCCAAGATAATCATTCGTGCCATTGAGCCGTACAATCCTGTCGCGCTGCATCCCGAAGCCCGCAAGCAATTTTTGCTTTGGAGAAAACCTTCGCGGACCTGCGGATGTCAGATTCAGATGCTCTCTACCGGGTGGACTCCTTGACCGGTCAGCTGCTGAGTTCTGGTACTGCCGCGAACTTGGGGGCTGTGAGGGTCGCATTTTCTACTACTGAAGCGGAGTTTGCAAGCAAATATCTCAACTGAGGACGGCCAAGGCAGATTTGGCGTCGACCCACGCTAAACTGAGGCGGACTAGGGCCAAGGAATGTGATTTCTCAAAAAATGTCAAAATTTCACCGAATATTTCTCTTTTTTAGTTACCGAATTTATTTTTTTTTCATTAGGTCAATCTCAATGTCGGTACATTTTAACCTGTTATAATTGTAGTATAATATTAAAATTTGGTTATATAAGTGATTCTTATGCAATATGTAGCTTGTATGACATTACGAGTCTCGTGGTACTCTTAATGTAATTTGTAAGAGTTTAAAATGCTTAACTTATAATGATAAATTCAAAATTATAATCGACATTTTTACATTTTTTCTATACACAATGAAATATTTCTTAAAATCAACTTACCGAAATGACCCCAAAAAATGAAATCACAATCCTTGACTAGGGTTGAACTGGAGCGCCCAGATGCGATCGTGGACAGAAGGTCATCCGATCTTGAGGCCCAAGAAACTGAAATAAGGCGGGCGGGGACGAAATGGGCCATTGAGCAACGGTAGCTAGATTTTGCAGTTGACGAGGGGCTTCGCCGCGTTCATGAGGCGGAACGCTTATTGTCAGATGAGCATTCACACTACGTTGCCTTGGTAGGTGGGGTGGACTTCGACATGTCGGGACCGAGGCCGTTGATCTCATTATAGGTAATTCAGGTCAAATTGGAGTTTTAAGAACTAATCAGAGAGGAGCATCCTGGTGTCGACATTGATTTTGCCCATTATAGGAGGGTTGTTTTTTGATCAATTTCTCGAGGGGAAGGTTCTGGCTCCGCAGGGCTAGCTGTCACTCCTTGAAATAGTTGTAATGTCCTTCCATGGGCAGATTCTTTTTTTTTAGTGAAAGTATTTTTTTTTCCTTGTACTATTGAATTTTCTTTAAATATTTTGTAGATTGTAGAATTTGTACTATCGGGCAAAACGTTTGTTTTTGTCAGTCAAATTGTATTGACCTCTTTTGGCTGCTTTCGTTTGTTGATGGGCCACTGTTGTCTGCGCATCGCAGACTGTGTTGAGGCGTTTCAAAGATTGTTATATTTCGGGGAGTGTCGAACATTTGGCAGGTTGTTGTCATTAGCGGGCAAGTGCTGACTAGTCTCCCATTCCTTTAGTCATCGTAGTTTGCGCGCATCGGAGTAGGCATTGGACACCAGAAGCCATCGTCATCGGTCACGAACTGACTAAGCTTACCGATAAGTTCGGCGATCATTTTTATTTTTTATTTTTTTTTATTTTTATTTTTTTTTTTGAAAGGCAAGTTGGGTTTTTAAGGATCCCATAACCTATCAACTGGGCGACCTATAGGTCAACACCCATTAGAAACAAACCATACCGCCGGCGGGATTCGAAGCTAGGACGTGGGGGTCAAACCCACACAGCCCTAACCACTAGGCCAACACACCATTGGTAAGTTCGGCGATCATTGTCTGTTGGAGAGTAATGATCCCTTGGCGAGTCATTGTCATCAGCGGACAAGCGCTGACTAGATTCCCACTTCCTCAGCCGTCGTGGTTCGCTCACAGCGGACTAGGAGTCGGGCACCAGAAGCCATCGTTACCAGTCGTGAACTTACTAAGCTTACCTAGTAAGTTTGGCGATCATTGTATGTTGGAGAGTAATGATCCCTTTGGCGAGTCGCCATCATCAGCGGACAAGCGCTGACTAGACTCCCTTCCTCAGCCGTCGTGGTCCGTGTGCAGCGGACTGGGCATCGGGCACCAGAAGCCATCGTCATCAGTCGCAAACTGACTAAGCTTACCTGGTAAGTTTGGCGATCATTGTCTGTTGGAGATCAATGATCCCTTGGAGAGTCGTTGTCATCAGCAGACAAGCACTGACTAGACTCTCACTTCCTTAGCAGTCGTGGTCCGCTCACGGCGGACTAGGCGTCGGGCACCAGAAGCCATCGTCATCAGCCGCGAACTGACTAAGCTTACCTAGTAAGTTCGGTGATCATTGTTTGTTGGAAAGCAATGATCCCTTGGCGAGTCGTCGTCATCAACGGACAAGCGCTTACTAGACTCCCACTTCCTCAACAGTCGTGGTTCGTGTATAGGGGACTAGGCGTCAGGATGATACTCGAGTCTGGTCGTAGCCGGGATTGTCGAGGGTCATAACGGACAACAGTGAAAGTTTTATTGATAATATTTTTTGAGATGCTTTACATTCCATGGTCGTTTGAGTCCGTCATCGTCTTCAAGCCAATATGTTCCCGGTCTGTTGACCTTGGCAACTTTGTATGGTCCTTTCCAATTTGGATTTAGCTTTTCCACGCCAGCTTCTTTGGTGTTTTGTTGGGTCTTCTTGAGTACCCAATCTCCCACCTTGAGTTCGCGTGGCTTGACCTTCTTGTTTTAGTATTGCGCCATTCGTTAGGCAGCTATCTTGGCGGAGGCTAAATCCCGCTTTTCATCAAGGATGTCTAGCCCAACGCGCAAGACTTTGTCATTACCGTCTAGTCTAAATTTTGCTATTCGAAAGGTTGGCACCTCGAGTTCTATCCAAACCATGGCTTCTAACTCGTATTCCAGGGCAAAGTGTGTCTCTCCGGTAGAGACTGTTTTGGTCGTTCAATATGCCCATAGTATTCCTGATAGCTCTAGAACCCATCTTCCTTTGGCTTCGTCAAGCTTTCTTTTAATAACCTCCAGGATCGTTCGGTTGGTAACCTCTGCTTGGCTGTTGGCTTGGAGGTGTCCTGGCGAAGAGAATTGGTGATCAATATTCAAACTTTTGCACAGTTTTTTAACATTGATACCTTCGAACTAAGTTTTGTTGTTGCTGACCAATACTCTGGGGATGCCAATTCTACAAACGATGGTGACCCATATGAATTTTTAAATCTGGACCTGCCCTATTTTGGATAGGGGCTCGACTTCGACCCACTTGTTGAAGTGGTCGACGGCCACAAGAAGGAATTTTTTACCGGCGAATGGCCACAGACTAATCATCGGCGTTAGTGGTTGAGCAGGCATATGTGTGTATGTCGTGAACCTCTAGCATTCGTCGCATTTGCGGACAGTTTCCTTGGCATCTCGCTGCATGGTGGGCCAATAGTATCCTAGAGTTAAAGCTTTGTGAGCGAGAGTTCTTCCCCCTAGATGATTTCCACATATACTGTTGTGGATTCCTCCTAAAACCCGATTTGCCTCTGAAGGTAACAGACATTGGAACAAGGGCCCCGTTACAAATCTACTGTATAACTTGTTGTTTAGGAAAGTGTACCTCGCTGCTCTATTTTTTAGTCTTCTGGCCTCGAACTTTGCATTCGGTAGGGCTCTGGTTGCGATGTATTCGAGTATCGGAGTCATCCAATTTGGTTGTGTGTCAGCGACACAGCTATCTCTAGTTTCTTCTTCGTCGAGGCTTGATTGTTCTTAGTGTTCAATGATGCTGCTTGAGCTTTCGTTGGAGGCTGAGGCTTCTCTGGATAGCGCGTCAGCCCTTTTGTTGTCATCCCAAGGGCACTGAATGAGTTCGCACCTCTTGAACCTGCCCATTACGCCTAGTACCTTATCATGGTAGGCTTTCATGTGGGGGTTCTTGCTGTTGAAATCCCCTTAGACCTGGTTAACCACAAGTTTTGAGTCATTGTATGTCGTTAGGTGATCTATCTCGATCCCCAATGCTAGCTTTAGGCCGGACATGAGGGCTTCATATTCAGCCTCGTTGTTTGAAGCGGGGAAGTCGAACCTGACTGTTTTTCGAAGGTGAAGCCGTTGGGGGAGAGGAATGTGATCTCAGCTCCGTTTGCCTTCCCGGTTGATGACCCGTCACAGCGCAGTATCCACGCTTGAATGCTTGAGTCCAAGGATTGGCGGTCTGCCAGTGAATTCAGCAATGAAGTCTGCCAACACCTAGGCTTTGATGGTTGTTCTCGGAGCATAGCTTATGTCAAACTGTCCGAGTTTCACTGGCCATTTTACCATCCTGCTGGATAGCTCGAGTTTATGCAATACCGAGCAGAGCGGATGCTTGGTTAGTACCGTTATAGAGTAGGCCTGAAAATAAGGCATCAACTTCCTAGAGGATACGACCAATGCTAGAGATAACTTTTCCAAGCCTGGGTAGTATGCCTCTGCTTCCACAAAAGTTTTACTGGTGTAATACACTGGTCTTTGGGTCCCTCAGTCATCTCGTATGAGGGTCGAGCTGACAGCTTGTTTGGAAATAAACAAGTATAAGTAGATTGTTTCCCCTGTCGCCGGATCAGTGTTGGGCTTGCGTTGGGGCCCGTAATTCCTCGAGATCATCATGACATGTGTAAGGCTCAGGATTATGACTGTTTTGGTGTATCATCGCCTTTTATAATGGTCACGGTTAATTCTCTGCATGACTTAAGCATGTGAGGCGCAACGGAAAGAGATGTTTCTTGTGACAGTCTCCTCCTTAATGGAGATGCGTCCATGGAGGCATAACTCCCTCCATGACTCTTTTTGGTGCAATGCGTCCTGGATTCAGGCTTTGATTTGTTCAGGCCTGGATTTGAGTTTTGTTTATATCTTCTCACTAATGGCCTTGTCTGGGCCTCTTGTGATTGACTTTATTCTTTTTGGGTTTTATGAGCTGATCCAGTAGATTGATTGTCATATCCTTGTGATGGACGTTCTCTGCCACGTGTACGACCATGATAATCGGTCTATTTTGATGTATCATCAATTATCATCATCATCAAATCACATCTCGATACTCTCAGGGTTGGCTACACATATTTTGGTTCTCCAAGCAATGCGGTCTTCCCACATTTTCTCACCTGATTCAAGCTAAAAAATGTCTTTCTTCACCGTCTTCATCCAAGTTTTCAATGGTCCTCCTCTCTGTCTACACCCTCCATTCACTTATCAAATCTCATACCAAACTCATTCTTTTGTTAAATTTTGTCAAAGTTACAACTTGTACACATTTATAGTATAAAGAAAGCATGTTAGTTTGTAATTTCAATATCCCCATTTTATATAGAGATCATATATGGCTTCATTTCTTATTAGCATACTTGATTAGGTCAATAACCACAATTAAGGGTTATCGTGGGATTTATCAAATATTATGGTTCTTTTAGGCTTTCACAGCACTCACCAGAGTTGTTATAAGAAAATGCAAATTGTTTAGTTGATCGAAATATTTATACCAAAACGGAAATAACAACCGTATTGTGGTACATTTTCACTTTCATGTATTAGCACGATTTACTAAATAACCATGGTATAAAGTATATTCACGCGCTTACATAGTTCAAACAATCCAAACATTTCAATTTGATAAAAAAAAAAACCTTAGTTTAATACCAACGTAATGAAAATACGTATGTCAGTCTCACACAGAAATTGCATATTCATTACACCAACCCCCACCGTCATCTTTATAAATTGTGCGTGCACTCATCAAAATTATCATTTTTGTTCTCGAAACTTGTTATTTTGAAATGGATCGATCTTTTCTTCTTCAACTTCTTCTTCTTTCAATTTTCCAATGCATCTAGAGATAATAATACCAAACTCTTGTATTTACATGAACATGTATAACCCCTAAAACAAGGTAAAAAGACCAAGAAAATCCGCATGGCTGGCTGACCTCAAAGAGGTCAAATAATGCATGGAATAGTCCTCCCTCTCAAAAAACTCTCATGAGGTCCAAAAGTAGAGACAATTGTTTGAACCAAATCCTTGCTTTTTCACACGGATTTCACTTTCAACTTGATTGCCAAAAAAGCACTTTTTCAATTTGCATTTTTAATTTTTACATGTTTGATTTTTGGACATTTTTTTAAGTCGGCAAAATAAAATCATCATTTATCACTCCACTAGCATGCCACCACCATCACCAACGATATTATTGGTTGTTGCGATAATGCACGCTTCTACTTACGCTTACCTTTTAAGCCTCCTCCAAGAACAAAGATAAAAATTCCCACTTTTTATGCTGCCTTTTGAGAGGAAGTCGGTAAAAATGTTTTGGAGGTTATCATGAGTGATGACGCTCCATTTTTAGGTGGGTTGATTAGCATTTGTTATCTTTTAATGATTAAGATAAGTGTACACTTGGCCAAGAAATGAAGATGCCATTTGGAAATCAATGATTTGACGATCACAATGCCAATATGGGTTGGGTAGCCAATGATGCATTTCCAAATCTCGTCTTACCATTGAAGATGTTCTTAGCTTGTCTCCTTCAATAAGTGCCCAATAGATTAGGAGTTGTGATCAGATCGGGACTACTTGGAATAATACATTGCTTTAGTGTTAAGTAGTTTCACGTTACTTTCTTTGGGTGTCTCTTTTGTGTTTTTTTAAATTTTTATCCTTTCTATTTAAAATACAACTACAAAAGGAGTAGAAGTGTCAAAAATAAAAATAAAAACACCTAAATAAGGCGGCGTAGAATTTTTCTTTAGTATTACAACAAATACCTCTCTGACTTATTAGATGCGCCAGCAAACTTTCTTATTCTTTCGCTAGAATAAACTCTTTGAGCCTTGGATGGACTGCATTGTATTCGCTTAATGTAAATCTACATCAATTTCACAAATTACCAAATTTTAATGCTCAATTAATAAAGAATGAAAATGATATAAGACACATGTTACCATACTAACCAACTTTTTAGTAAAAGATGATAGCAAAACCTGAAATATGATCCCATCACGCACTCTTTTATACACTTTAGACACATCTGTCATATGTTTTCACACTTAATATTGCATGTTCTCTACCTCTTTTGATCCAAGTTCACAAACATCAAATGTCAACAACACTAAAATTTTCAAAATGGTTTATCTACTTCGAGGGTCCACTAAAATTGCCAAAACGTGTCATGCCTACACCTCCAATGTCGACAACACTTATGTCGAACAATGCTCACATCAACACCAAAAAAGCATTGTCAAACTTTATTTGCGTAACAAATTCCAATGAACATTTTTTCGATCAAATTTATATGGAGAAAAAATCTACTCAGCTTGATCCTTGTACCTGATAATTGTATGGTTGGATGTTCAGCACAAGAGTACCAACTCTACATATGAAAAGAGGGATAGAGTTGGCACTCACATGCTAGATACCCTCCGTAGACACTAATCAGTCCCCTCTCCCCACGCTGCATGGAAAAGTTCTTTATTAGAAGAGCTTAAACCTAGCCAAGTACTCACATTTCCAAAACCATCGAGCTCCTCGTGATTTCTCCTACAAACCAGCTATAATTTCGATTGGTAATTTCCAACCAAAGTGACTCATTTAATCAAAATTGTGTTCTGGAGTCCAAATATAGTGTTCACGCCACTGCAAATAAACGGCACTTTATCGCCATTCCAAAAAGTGTCGCCAACTCATCTGTTCCAAAATCGCTAAGCGTTGGGATTTCCCAAAGACCGAGAGGTTGGAATCACGACACTACTTTCTGCATTAATTAAAATTTGTCCCTCCGTATTTCGGCAAGGTATCTCACTTTTAATGACGGTAATGCCTGTCACAACAATATGTAATTACCACGGTTGTCTTTCGTAGTTGAAATTCAGATTTGTCGCTGCCAAGAATTCAAGGAACGCCAAGTGTGCTATTGACTGTCGTAAGCCATAGGTGATCAACAGGAGCGTCACGTTTTGCTGTTGTGAATGAGGACACATCATCGTGAAGCAATTAGTCATCCCCTTTTCGCTGAGTCCCTTTTTCCCTCCGATTCACAGAGAAAAATGTAGAATTGATGCCAATAGTTTAATATCACACTACAAAAAAAAAACGTTTCAGCAACGGATAAAAACCGTCGCTACAATGATTTAGCCACGGCACAAAAACCGTCGCAATACCGTCGCTATTTGAATCAGCAACCGTAAACTATCCCGTCGCTAATTAGCCACGGCAAAAAAACCGTGGCTAACTCAAAAAATTTCGTTGCTAAAGCTGCTGAAAATTTCAACGAAGACTGTCGCTAATTGTAAGATAGCGACGGTTTTTGCTAAATAATAGCGACCGTTTTTTTGCCGTAGCTATTTAGTGACGGTTTTTGCTAAATAGCGATGGTTTTTTGCCGTCGCTATTTAGCGACCATTTTTTTACCGTGGCTATTTAGTGACGGTTTTTGCTAAATAGCGACGATTTTTTGCCGTCTCTATTTGGCGACCGTTTATTTGCCGTCGCTACTTAGCGAGGGTTTTTTGCGGTCGCTAAGGCAATATAGCGACGGTTTTTTGCCTTGGCTATTTAGCGACGGTTTTTTACCGTCGCTAAATTGCAAATCTAATTGACAACACAGCCACGATGTTTGTCGTAGCTATTTAGGGACAACTTTGTTGCAAATCATATTGACAAATGAAATTTACAAATTATAATTCATTTTTTATAATGAAATTAGCTATTAATGATTGTCCATTTTGAAAATTAATATCAACTACCAGAACTAAACCTAATTGATCAAAATTATAACAAAAATTACACAGTCTCTAGAATATCATACAAAAATTATTAAAAAAATTACAAAGAATCCATACAAAAATGGAAAAAAAAACCAAAAAAAAAAATTGATCTATAGAATATCGGAGATCTCAGATCTCCAAGAGAGAGGCGGCGGAGGAAGGGAGGGGAGAGAGAGGCAGCCGGGATCGATGTCGAGGGAGGCGGCCAGGATCGATGTCGAAGAAGCGGCAGACTTCTCCTCTGTGGGTTTCTTCTCTGGAGGTTGAGAGAAAATTTTTTGTTGAGAGAAATTTTTTGTTTAAGTTGGTTTGTAGAAAAAATTGAAATTTATATAGAAAAAGGTAATTGAAGGGGATTGGTTGTGTTAGTTTCACGCGGATCGATGACGTGGTTTGGTTTAGTGCGTTGGATTGAGCTAAATTTTTTGGTGTTATTGACGATTGAGATGAGGTTTCACACGGATCGGTGATATTTTTTTTAAAACTATTAGCGACGGTTTTTTGCCGTCGCTAATATAAAAAATCAAAAATCAATTAGCCACGGTTTTTTGCCGTCGGTAATAAAAAAAATCAAAAACCAATTAGCCACGGTAAATTGTCGTAGCTAATCTCTTTAGTGTTTAATTTTATTTTATTTTTAAAACCAATTAGCCACAGTTTTCTGCCGTCGCTAATATAAAAAATCAAAAACCAATTAGCCACGGTAAATTGCCGTAGCTAATCTCTTTAGTGTTTAATTTTTTTTTTTTAAAAACAATTAGCCACCACGGTTGTTTGCCGTCGCTAATATAAAAAATAAAAACCAATTAGCCACGGTAAATTGCCGTAGCTAATCTCTTTAGTGTTTAATTTTTTTTTTTTAAAAACAGTTAGCCACGGTTTTTTGCCGTCGCTAATATAAAAAAATCAAAAACCAATTAGCCACGGTAAATTGTCGTAGCTAATCTCTTTAGTGTTTAATTTTTTTTTAAAAACCAATTAGCCACGATTTTTTGCCGTCGCTAATATAAAAAATCAAAACCCAATTACCCACGGTAAATTGCCGTAGCTAATCTCTTTAGTGTTTAATTTTTTTTTTAAACCAATTAGCCACGGTTTTTTGCCGTAGCTAATCTGATTTTCTTTTAACTTCTTTGATCTTCTTTGAACTTCTTTAATCTTCTTTGATCTGATCTTTTTTGATCTTCTTTGATCTTCTTTGATCTTCTTTGAACTTCTTTGATCTGATTTGATCTTCTTTGATCATCTTTGATCTCATCTTCTTTGATCTGATCTTATTTGGTCTTCTTTGATTTTCTTTGAACTTCTTTGATCTTCTCTGATATTCTTTGAACTTTTTTGATCTGATCTGATCTGATCTTCTTTGATCTGATCTTCTTTTATCTTCTTTGATCTTCTTTGATCTCATATTCTTTGATATCATCTTCTTTAATCTGATCTTCTTTTATCTTCTTTGATCTTCTTTGAACTTCTTTGATCTTCTTTGATCTGATCTGATCTTCTTTGATCTTCTTTGAACTTCTTTAATCTGATATTCTTTGATCTTCTTTGATCTGATCTTCTTTGAACTTCTTTGATCTTCTTTGATCTGATCTTCTTTGATTTTCTTTGAACTTCTTTGATCTTCTTTGATCTGATCTGATATTCTTTTATCTTCTTTGATATTCTTTGAACTTCTTTGATCTTCTTTGATCTGATCTTCTTTGAACTTTTTCGATCTTTTTTTATCTTATTTGATCTGATCTTCTTTGATCTCATCTTCTTTGATCTTCTTTGAACTTCTTTGATCTGATCTGATCTTCTTTTATCTTCTTTGATCATCTTTGATCTCATCTTATTCGATCCGATCTTCTTTGATCTAATCTTCTTTGATCTGAACTTCTTTGATCTTCTTTGAACTTCTTTGATCTTCTTTTAACTGATCTTCTTTTATCTTATTTGATCTGATCTTCTTTAATCTGATTTTCTTTTATCTTGTTTGATATCATCTTCTTAGATCTGATCTTCTTTGATCTGATCTTCTGTTATCTTCTTTGATCTGATCTTATCTTCTTTGATCTGATCTTCTCTGATCTTCTTTGATCTTCTTTGAAATTCTTTGATCTTCTTTGATTTGATTTTCTTTGATCTTCTTTGATATTCTTTGATCTTCTTTGATCTGATCTTCTTTGATCTTTTTCGATCTGATCTTCTTTGATCTGATCTTCTTTTATCTTCTTTGAACTTCTTTGATCTTCTTTGATCTGATCTTCTCTGAACTTCTTTGATCTTCTTTGATCTTATCTGATCTTCTTTAATCTTCTTTGATCTGATCTGATCTTCCTTGATCTCATCTTCTTTGATCTGATATTCTTTGATCTAATCTTCTTTGATCTTCTTTGTTCTGATATGATCTTCTTTGATCTTCTTTAATCTGATCTTCTTTGATCTTATTTGATCTGATCTGATATTCTTTGATCTTCTTTGATCTGATCTTCTATGATCAATTTGATTTTCTTTGATCTTCTTTGATCTGATCTTCTTTGATCTCATAAAAAAAAATATAAAAACCAATTAGCCACGGTACATTGCCGTAGCTAAACTCTTTAGTGTTTAGTTTTTTTTTTAAAAAAAACCAATTAGCCACGGTTTTTTGCCGTCGCTAATAAAAAAAATCAAAAACCAATTAGCCACGGTAAATTGCCGTAGCTAATCTCTTTAGTGTTTAATTTTTTTAAAAAAACCAATTAGCCACGGTTTTTTGCCGTCGCTAATAAAAAAATCAAAAACCAATTAGCCACGGTAAATTGTCGTAGCTAATCTCTTTAGTGTTTAGTTTTTTTTTTTTAAAAACCAAATTAGCCACGGTTTTTTGCTGTCGCTAATAAAAAAAAATTAAAAACCAATTATTTTTATTTGTAAATCTTAGCGACGGCTAAATTACTGTCACTAATACAAGAATTAGCGACGGTTTTAAGCCGTCGCTAAATATTTTGCGTCGGATTTTTATAATTATGGGTTGAAATAGTATTGAAAGCAATTAGTGACGGTTTTTGTCGTCGCTAATCGTATAATTAGCAATGGTATCAAAAAACCGTCGCTAGTTGCCGTAGCTATTAAAGTTTTTTTTTGTAGTGTCACGGTTCAGGCTGGGCCGGTTCACAAAGAAGTGCACGAGTTTTGTTTGATGAAGAGCAAAATTATGAGTTAGTTAATTTTCCTAGAACAATGTCTTGATGATGCCATAAACTTTGGCTGATCACTTATTCACAAAGAAGTGCACGACTTTTCTAAATTTGGACGCTAAGCTATAAATCAGGAGGATGAATATTTGATTTTTTTTTATCAGTCATCCAAAATCAAATTCTTATAAAAATAGGTCAGTAATCATATTTGCTAAACAAGAATGGACGTATTGCATGAAGAAGACTTCAGGTCTCCCCAACTATTATTAACCAAACGGATCCACCTAAAGCAACATTTGGATAAAGGCTGCACTTAACTGAGGTAAAAGCAAGATACTATCAGTTCTATGTGCCAGCAAACAATAAATAGGTTCTAAACATAAGCAGTGATTAATGAACTAAATAAACTATAACAATAGTTATTAGTAGTCAAGAAAGTATTTCAGCTTTTGTTGCATGATAAATATGACATCTACTATAGATAGTTAGGCAAGTCAAAATAATGTCCTCTAGATAGAGATTTAAACCAGTAGCTGAGTAATTACATAGTTGCAATCAACTCAATTTTCAGTCCAGGAGAATGACCATATATGTTCTAAAAGAAGATTAAAATTCTTTGTTTTTGCTAATAGTTATAACAAATAAGTTTTTTTTTTGGTCAAACACGAAGATGTTTATTAAGGAAAGAAAAGGAAACCAATTACAAAGAGAAACATTCCTATATCAAGGAATGCCAAGACACCATGAAAGTGTCAAAACCCAAATCCCTAAACAAAGTACAAGCCGAACCCATCCTCCACAGCAATTCTCTAATCTTGATAAAGATAGAGTGCTCTGATCTGTTGAGTCATTCAAATACCCTTTTATTTCTTTCTTTCCACACACACCACATGAGAACGTGAGGGACCCTACGCCATAACCACTCCCCCCGACGGGAAGGATTAGCTTGAGACCACCAACTTAACCAATCTAAAATGGAGCCTTGAAACATCAGACTCAAACCAAATTCTGACAAGAAACTGCTCCAAATGGATTTGGAGAAACTGCAGTGAAGCATCAAATGGTCCGCGTCTCGTCAATTTCATTGCAAAGCACACAAAGACTCCCTGTGTGGATTCCTCTTTTCCGTAACCTATCTTTAGTCAAGATCTTCTCATGCAACACTGACCAACTAAAGAAATTAATCCGAGGAAAAAGGTTTTTCACCCATACCAAATTTTTGTGAGAGGAAATGAAGGGGTTAGAGTGGGTCTCATAATGAGATGCAGCCAACATATCCGAAAATTCTTTCACCGAAAAGCTTACACCTTTACCCTTCCACACCAAACTGTCAGATCCCTCTGAGAGCATCTGTCGATCCAACAGATGCATTAGATTAGCAAACTCTTATAGTTCCCTACTATTTAGGGGTCTTCGAAAGGAAAGATCCCAAGAATTGTCGTTAGACCAAAAATTACTCACACTCCCATATTGATTGTTGTTAATGATAAACAACATTGGAAACAGATCCTTCAAAGATTGGTTACTACACCAAAAATCATGCCAAAAAGAGATGAGATCACCATTTCCACATTTGAGAGAGGTATGAGGGTAGAAGCCACTTGCGCACCGGGAGATGGACTTCCACAAAAAGCATCCGTAGGAAGTGTACTTAGTTCTCTTTTCCCAAACCCATTTATTGCGCCCATATTTGTCCATAATGAGAGATCTCCATAAATTGTCATTTTCTTCTGTAAATCGCCAAAGCCACTTAGAAGTAATGCAATATTGAATGTAAGCACCTGACGAATGCCTAAACCACCTCGAGATTTAGGACAACAAATTTTCTCTCAGCCCACTAAATGCATCTTTCTAGAGTTTTGAGTAGAACCCCAAAGGAAATCGTGCATGATCTGTTCCATCTTGGCTGCTATTGAACAGGGAACCTTGACAAGAGACATAATGAACACCGGGATAGAAGCTAATGTGGATTGTACAAGAGCTAATCTGCCTGCTTTAGAGAGAAATTTTCGTTTCCAAGACGCTAGTTTCGATTCCATCCTTTCGATCGTCTCATCCCACACAGCTTTACTTTTAAAACTAGCACCCAGAGGCATGCCCAAGTACTTAACTGGAAAATGACCCGCTGAACAACCCAATAAACCCGCCAACTGGTGCAGATGAGGGACTTCTCCAATAGGCAACACCCTTGATTTGTGAAAGTTGATTTTCAGACCTGAAATAACTTCAAACCAAAGCATAATTCTTTTGAGAGCAAGAACCTGAGAAGCGGAAGCATCACAAAAGAGGATAGTATCATCCGCATACTGGAGAATAGAAACAGGAGGACTACCCTTCGCGACAGAAAACCCTCTCACTAGGCCAGCATCAACCGCTTTAAGAATCATTTGTGTTAGACCTTCTGCTGCTATAGTAAATAGAGGAGGAGACAAAGAATCGCCTTGGCGCAAGCCTTTCGAGCTATTGAAAAACCCGTGCAGCTGACCATTAATCTTCATAGAGAAATTAGCTGTAGATCTGCAAGTGTGAAGCCAATGAATCCATTTGGAGTCAAACCCCATGCGAGCCATTACCAAATCCAAGTATCTCCAAGAGACGTTGTCAAAGGCTTTGGAGAAATCTAATTTGATAACGAGCCCTGGAACACCTTGTTTTTTCCTAGAATGAATAATTTCATTGACAATCAAAGGGCTATCAACCACCTGTCTTCCACTGACTGCTGCACTTTGAAAAGGAGAAATGACTGAATGAAGAACTTTTTTCAATCTGTTAGCCAACACCTTGGCAATGATCTTATATGCCCCATTCAAAATACTGATAGGTCTAAAATCTTTGACTGTCCGCATTCCCGCACATTTAGGAATAAGCGAGATGATAGTGGTATTCAACCGCCAATCAAGAAAATTTCTCGAGTTAAAATCTTCAACAACTTTCAGAAAATCAGTTTTGATTACCTCCCACATTTTCAAATAGAACACCATTGAGAAACCATCAAGACCTGGAGAAACTTCAGATTTTAGTTCTTCCATTGCCGTTCTAATTTCCATCTCCGAAAAATTATCTACCAAGGTGGTAGCCGTAGACTAGGAGATAGACTTGAAGGTAATCCCTGAGAAGAAAGGTCGCCACTCCTCATTTTCATAGAACAACTCCTTGAAGTGAGATATCAAGAGTTCTCTAATACTGACTTCATCCACTATCAACTCCTGACCCATGCTAAGAGCTTCAATGGAGTTAAACAATCTACGTCTGTTAGCCAAGTTATGAAAGAATTTGGACCCCTGATCCATATGACAAACCCAGTTGACTCCTGCCTCCAAAACTCCTCATCTCTTTTGGTTAATGTTGCCCACTCCTGATGTAGTTGCACTCTACAAGACCTCTCCTCAGCAGTCAAGTCTCTCTGATCTCTTCATCAGCATCAATGTTAGCAATTAAGGCAGAAATATTTTGAATACATAAATTTGTCTTACCCCAAACTTTAGTTCTCCAACTTTTAAGGTTGCATCTGAGTGCCTTAAGCTTCCACCATAAACAGTAGCCAGGGTGGCCAGAGACTACTGAGTTGTTCCACCAAGCTTTCATATCCTCTGCCAGGGTAGGGTGATCAAACCAACCATTATCAAATGAAAAAGGCGAGTACAGCCACCAATAGACGAGTTCGCAAGCAAAATCGCGTGATCGTGATGGTCAGAACCTGCTGCACCCTTGAGTCATTCAACTTTATCACCAAATTTGTCAATCCAATCCATCGAAGCCAAAAATCGATCAAGTCGACAAAGGATAGGACGATCTCTTCGATTTGACCATGTGAATTTTCCCCCTTTTAGACTGAAATCAGCGAGTTCCACCTCATGAATGAACTGATTGAATTTCTGCATGCTCATGGACCTCCTCCTTCATCCTTTTTTGTCATTCATATGACGGACAACATTGAAATCTCCCGCTAACACCCATGGCGATTGCACCCAACCAGCAATGTCATATAGTTCTTCCCAGAAGTGTTCTCTTAGCGAAGGATCACATGGACCATAAATGTTAGTCCCTGACCAAATTGAGTTATCCGATATCATTTGAAATTGAATAGAAAGTGAAAAAGCTCCTTTCAACACTTCCCTCATCTGCAAAAGATCAGCATCCCAAATAGCTAAAAGGCCTCCCGAGCTGCCACTGGATTCCACCATAGTCCAATCAAAAGAGCTATCACCCCACAATTTTCTGATAAATTCTCTAGAGCATCTCTCCAATTTCGTTTCTTGAAAGAAAACAAGGTCTGGACGATTCTCTGAAATTAATCTACGACAACCCCTTTGCCTCTCAGTATTCCCGAGCCCCCTACAGTTCCACGAAAGAATTTTGAGGTTCATAAAAGACCTTGAACCCCGGGGTTGTTGCACTTGTCCATTGCTTTGTCAGATATTGTACCCTGCGCTGCAGCTTGTACCATATCTAAAGCCCTTTTTTCATCCTGACTAAGGTCCACTCCCACTGTCAAGCCAATTTCTTTGAAAGCCGAACGATCTGATGCTTCTTCCTGAGTCGAAAGACAGTCAAAGATAGAAGGCGCCACGCTGTCATTGACCCTAGAAACAAACCCTGGAGAGTTGCCAGAAGTCTGTTCGCTAGGGAGTAGAAACCCAAGATTTTTCGTCTGTGGGACCTCGAAGCCTGAAGGAGCACCTACGTGGTCTGGTGTAGATGAGGAACACTCCAAATGAGAAACACATAGTTTTGTAGACAAATCATGGACTTCAACATATTGTTCTGCTAGTGGCTCGAAACCCGGCGGGTAAGGGAGAGATACCGAACAATCCTGGGTCTGGTTGGAAGACTCTCCCCTTGTCAGCCCAGCAGGGGCACTACAACCTTTAAGTTTTACCTGCCCTGCTTTGTTGGTTGAGCTGAATTTGGTGGATCTCTTTTTAAGCATGAACCTAGATCTGGTGGGAAAAACTGAAAAATTGGTCCATTCGGCGGCTCTGTCACGCTGTGCTTTTCTAGCCAGCTTTCGATCCCTGTGGGCCTGCATAGACATCTTGGTCAAAAGGGGTCCAAGTTGAAGACATCTTCTTCCACCGCTTCTAAAACCCTCCAATAATTGCCAGATGTCTGTTGATCATTATACTTGGCCAAATTATGTTCCGAAAAAGACTTGGGCCCCTTGCCAGGTGAAGGCCCAACAATACCTTTGCCTTTATCCTGCTAAGATGGACGAGCTGACTCAGACATCGATTTACCAACTTTACCCGCTGAAACGGCACGAGAAGCAGGGAAATGGGAAAGCGTTGGGTATTGCTCAGGAAACTGATCACTCAGTGTCGGCAACCTAGGAGGTTGCTCGTATGCCTCGCATGAGATCACGTGTGGAGAGTTAGCGAAGACCAAAAAAGCTGAGTGTCCAAACGGAAGAGAAACAGGTGTCCACTGAATCACTGAATCAGACAACTCTATCAACGACCTTGCAAGATTCTGTCTTGCAACGGGATCTGGAGGAAGATGATTGCCCCATACTTGGGACAGGAAATCAATGGGAGAATCCCGAAGAATAGAGGTTGTTGCAATGGGGCCCTTACTGGCAATAGAGGTAGGACTCACACTTGAGGGATTGGTGGCTACTACCTCAACAAAGGTTTTGTTGCGCAAGGGTGGGACAACACTAATACCTGGCAGAGTTGAAACTCCATCTCTTCTAAATTGCCGCTTAGGATAAGGTTGAGGCCCTTATTTAAAACCACCTCCTTCATAGCTTGGGCGAGTTGTTTCCAGCCCGTCCCTTCCACGTCAGCTGGCACCTTGAGAGTTTTGGACCCTGAACCCCAACCCACCATAATAGAAAGAAAGATTCCTCTTTTATTGGCCTCTTTCACCATCATGACCCATCTATTGTTGATTTTCCAACTGGCTGAGAAGGCATTAGAGCCTGATTCCACAGCTTTCTTAAGCTGAAACTCAATCCATTCTCCCATCTGCAATTCAACAAAAACTTTGATTCTAACCCTCGAGCTCGATTCAAATAACAACAAACCTCCTCTTGACTTTTGAATCCCAAATTTTTTTCCCATCAATTTTCAACAGACGAAGATTTCCTTCTTTGAACTCCATCTCTCCCAAGATTTAGCACAAAGTTACAAACATACAAGCATCATAGCAATACGAAGATTAAAAATAACTGAAAGATATTACTTATTGCTGAAAAAATGCCAAATTTGTTCCAAAGTCTGAGAAAGAGCTCACCACCTTCGCAAGCCCACGCTCACAACCATCAAGCCCTGGCGATGGAAAATCAAGAAGAAGGAAGCCCTCACTGTTGAGATCCTCTGCAACCCCTCTCTTTGAAAAACCACTCTGCGGTGCCTTCTGCAACCCCTCTCTTCGAAAACCACTCTGCAGTGCCCTCTGCAACCCCTCTCTTTGAAAAACCCCTTTGCAGTGCCTCACTATCGAGATCTTCTGCAACCCCTCTCTTCGAAAAACCCTCTGCAGTGCCTTCGAAAACCACTCTTCGAAAACCTTTCTGCAACCCCTTCGAAAACCTGGGAAGGATCAAGTGCCTTCGAAAACCTAGCTTCGAAAACCACTCTTCGAAAAACCTCTCTGCAACCCCTTCGAAAACCACTCTGCAACCACTTCGAAAACCTCTTTGCAACCCCTTCGAAAACCGCTCTGCAACCCCTTCGAAGTTGCAGTCTAGACCACCTTCGAAAACCGCTTTGCAACCCCTTCGAAAACCACTAACTCCCTGTTTCGAAAACCGCTCTGCAACCCCTCTCAGTTTCAAGTTCATAATAAAAAGTTTCCAAAAGACTATATACCCAAACTATAAAAGACTATATACCCAAACTATCATGCATTAAAAATATAAATGACTATATACCCAAACTATAAGTCTCTGGCTATCATGCATTAAAAATATAAAAGACTATATACCCAAACTACCTATTCATCAAAACTGGAAACCCAGACAACAAATAATTTTCACAGGCAAATCATCAAGCAAATAACCTACAAACTAAAACAGATCTAAATCATAAAACTGAGAAATTGGGTGTTTGCAACTAAATCAATAATCAAGAAAACACGTACATGAATCAAGATTTAGAGATTCGAAAACACAAACAAAAATTTAGATTGAGAAAGGCGAAAACTCACCGGACGAAATAGCAAAGGATTGCGCAACCGATCCACGCAATAACCCTCACCACACCGACCGCTGCTCCCTAATCTCTTTATCATAAAACCGATCGTACCTTCCTCCATTGAAGATAAAAATCACGCACAACTCATGTTTTTGGTGCTAAAATCAAACGGGGTGGGAAGGTAAAATAGAGGAAATAGAAAAGAAGAAAAGAAGGGAGTTTGGGGTGTGAAACCCGCGGCACCGTTCCGATGCCAGCTGCCGTCACCGAAGAAGAAGATGAGGAGGATAAGAGGAAGAACAGCTCTTCCTGTTGCACAAGAGAAGAAGGAAATGAGGGTTTTTTAATATTGTGGGTGGCTATTCACCCCCACTAGAATTTTGAGAGCACCCACCCTTTAACTTCAAAAAATAAAACCCTAGAATTTTGAAATTTAAATTCAATTAAATGTAACTCTATTTTATTTAATTAAAAATAAAATAAATTAGTTTTATGAAATTTAGAGGCGTTACATTATACACACGTTAAATGAAATCTCGTCCCGAGATTCGGAAGGTAAGAGAGTTAACTGAATTTCGAAAAATACGACTTGTCAAACGAAAGAAGATTTTAAAATACAAATTTCAATTGAATTTTATGAACATAAATATTTATTGTCATTGGAAAATAGGGGTGTTACAATATATGTCAAAGAAATTTTGGGGCAATAGCAGAGTAACTAATACCCGAAGAAGAGCTAGCCTTGTATCCTGAGGATAGGATACGCGTGGCGCTTTTGACAGAAAAAATTCTTTTTTTATCGTCGTCCCAGATGAAGTGGTTAGGGCTGTAGGATGGGCGTATGCAAATATTGGTAATATCCCTAACCACGGGACCAAGCAGAAATGAGAGAAGAAGTTCCTCATTCCAGGAAATGGAAGAGGAAGGTGAGACAGTCCAAAGGTCCGATAGACAAGATGAAAGATTGTGCGCAGCTAGATTCGAGACGTAGTCTGCTAAGAGCAAACCAGGCTTTATCCAAGCATCATACCATAGATTGATTGTTTCCTCAGAAATGATTTGTCAATGAAAGAACCACTTAAAGGCTAGAAGAGCGGTAAAGACGCCTCTCCAAGCGAAGGAAGCCTGAGATGGAGGTTTGACTAGTTGGGACAGAGATTTAGAGTTATAATAAATGGTCTTGAGGAGGCGAGATCTAGGAGAGAGAAGGGATGAAAAGGCACTCCATACAGATTTTGACAGGAGCGCCAGATTCTTGTTCCTAGAAATAGAAATATTAAGACCTCCCAAGTGTCTGGGAGAGGATATTCTATTCCATTTGCAAAGGTGCTTAGCACGACCATGCTCTTGACCGTTCCACCAAAAATTACAAGCAAGGGAATCTATCTTATGAAGAAGACTCGCGAGAAGGAGGAAGGTATGCATAGTGTAAACAGGGATAGAATTGAGGACCGCCTTTATCATGACCGTCCGACCAGCCTGGGAAAGAACTTTGGATTTCCAAGTGGCGAGACGGTTGGAGATTTTATCCAAGAGGAATTGAAAATCTGTGGCCTTTTGCTTGGAAAACAGGATAGGCGACCCCAGATATTTGTCATTCGAATGGAAGGATTTTGATCCTAGAATTCGAGTAATCATTTTGGCATGTCTGGGATGTACATTGGCACTGAAGAAAATGGAGGATTTGTCAAAATTGACACCTTGTCCAGATGTCGTGCAGTATTGATGAAGAATATCTTTGACTGCATGTGCCTTAGCTAGGGAAGCTCTACTGAAGAGAAGAAGATCATCAGCATACAGAAGATGGTTGATGGAAGGGGATCGCCGTCTGATTTTGATACCTTTGATAATGCCATTGTCCTCAGCTTGAGTCAAGAGGTTGGAGAAAGCCTCAACCACCATGATGAAGAGATAAGGAGAAAGGGGGTCTCTTTATTTAATCCCACGGGAACGGACAATTGGCTCCAGTAGAAAGCCATTAAGCAAAACTCTAAAGTTTTTCTACTTTTCATAGGAGATGAGTAAGGCATGCATGAGAAGCACTTATCATGAAATGATCAAAATTTGGTTCATTTTTATAACACTGGAAGGAAAAATGAAACAAACCCAACCAGATTTGCATGACCCTCTTTTAATGTAATTTCAATTTTTAAGGTTGAGAATTTTTTATTCAATATCAAAACCATTTAAATGTTTTAAAACCTGAGGATTCGTGATACAAATGGCCACGAGTCTTATTATATGAGTTAGCATTTGTTGACAGAAATTGAGGATAAGCTTATTTTTAATAAGATCGGTAATTTGTTACCCTAGACTTGTTATACCATCTAGTCAATTTTAATAATGAGGACAATTATAAAATAATAAAAAAAGAAAAAGGAGGAAGATTTTCATAATGAAAGTGATTAGAAGATAAAATTTGAAATATGATGTCTATATATAGCAAGAAGGAGGACAATTAGATGCCCTCTTCAAAAGCTTGGTTTGAATAAGCTATGCATTTTTTCTCCTTTATCATTTTAGACTTTGAGAATCCTTAAACATACCATCAATTGAATACTCACAACATGCACCCAAAACCTACTTGCCACTAAGTCCATAGCACCACCCTTAGGTCTCAATTTCTAAAAACCACGTATTATCCTTCCAATACCTTTTTCCAACTAACTAAATCTCCAGCTTTTGCTTCCCTTCCCTGAAAAGGCACCTTCAAAGCTTTCCAGGCAATGAAGTTGTACATGCACTGGCAAGTGCTCTCAGGAAATAGATTTAATCCTTGGACATATCCCTGGGTTAAACCGGGTTTGCTCCTCGTTGATTGTGTGTCAACCCCCAGGCAATTAATCTCAGATTTTCTGATTTTTGGACGATCTCCCCTTCATCATTTATCTCTTGGAATGAGACTACTTTCCATTCCTTGCTCCCGGCTCCTGTGGTTCAGGATGTCACAAATGTCTGTATCCTAGCCACAACCTTGCCTGACCGCCTTATATGGACCAATAACAAAAAATGCATCTTCTCTGTGAAGAATGCTACCCGAGCCTTATCTTTGGCACCGGGTGCAAGCTCTTGTTCTGCTCCGCCCCACTTGAACATAGAACCAAAGATTTTTCGCCATCTTTGGAATCTAAAAGCTCCCCCTAATGTCATTTTTTTTCTTTGGAAAGTTAGCCAGAACCTATTGCCAACTATGTCTAATTTAACAAGGGTCCACGTTCCTATTGAGAATCGATGTGTTTTCTGCCACTGTCACGAAAAAAGACACTTTACATCTCTTCTTCTTGTGTCCTGTCACTAGCCGTTTCTGGCTCTTCTCGGCCCTTCCTTTTTATTGGAACTCTCCTTTTCCTTCACCCGCCATATATTCCAAAAAATTTCAAATTCATGTGGCAATCTGCTAAGGCGCATCATTTGTCCACCGATGAGATGCTCTCTCAATTTGTGGCCACTCTCCTCGCTATGTGGCAAACTCGGAAGAACGTCATTTTCAATAAAGCCAAATTCAACGTTAATGCTTTTGTTGCAACCTTGTCTAACATTTGGTCTTATTGGGTTGTTCAATGGTTTTGTCCTTCCTCTCCAGCCTCCCCTTTGGCACTGACATATGTACATAAGATTATTAGCTTGCTCTAAACTCAATTTCAGTTCGCCAGGTCTCACAGAGTTAATGGTCCAACCAATCTCCAGAGTTTTGAGTGGCTTGATCCAGATACTGTGATTGTTAAATTTGACGCTTCCTTTCATGATCAATTGAACCAGGGTCCTTTAGGCATTATAGCCATGGATCTTGGAGGACATGTTCTGGCTATAGTGGCATCTATGATTCCTAGTAGGGTGGTGGATAGCACGATGGCAGAATTCTTCGCAGGCGAGGCGCCCTCATGTTGATCCAGACCTAACAGTGGAAATGTTTTCTTCTTTTTGGTGACTGTGTCAATCTACGAAAGGCGCTTTCTTTGGAGGATAGTACCTCATCTTTTTCTTTTATACTGGGCTTGGCGCCCATTTTTTTTGTAATATTAAGCATCTTTTGTTTTTGCTTAAAGATTGGCACTATATGTATATCAGAAGAAACCTCAATTATGAGGCTCATGAACTCGCTTCCTCAGCTGGGAAGTCTATGTATGTTCTTTAGTGTTTTAATGCATCATGCTTTCAACAAATATATATATATATATATATATATATATATTGTTGACATATTAATCTATTTGAAAAAACTTTACACACAAGCATTCAACTTTTATTGGAGAAAAATAGACCTATAAAAAAGGTTTTCAAGAATAACAGGACTTCTTTGGCAAAGTAGAAACATTTGAGATTATACTGATGGTTTGTACTTCAGATATTAGGGACTAAATTAAATCATAAAGTTGGGGTTTCAAATTATGTTTTGAAAAGTTAAGACAAAATCCATAAGATATATTCTCATAAATAGATCCCCCTATTATAATAATAAGATTAGATTAGAATAAGTAAAGCGTAAACACGTCACTAATGTTTTGCTAGGGCGTTCAAATATCATAATGAAGCAGTTGGAAAGTATCATGTCACGTTATTAGTGATTTGAGTACAACAAAATCGTGAGGGATTACTTAAATCTTAGAGAATAAATTGAAGGATAATTACAAGTTAATGTCAAGACAAATAAGAAACTTTCCAGAATTTAATACTCAACATAATGCTCAAAGATCTATCAGGGCTGCTATTTCACCTAATTATTGTTGAATAGTAAATTTTGCCAATTTTAGTAAGTTTACTCTAAACAACATAACACATGTACTAACAGTCTTATAACTTCGTTATAATATCCCTGTTATATTAAATCAATGGATTTAATCGCCATAAGAACAAAATATGTATGTATGTTAAATAAGAAGGGAGAGTTACAGCCTTCCAACATGTCATTAGTTCTCGGTGCCCTCTAACCGGATGTTTAGCCTTTGAAATGGCACTCGAGTCTCAATCCATAGACGGCTTGTTGTATGGTTTGTGTGTCCTAATTCATTTTAGCAACCATGCCTAATCATATGGGATCAGACGACATTTAAGATAGCGTTGAGAGACATATTAATACCCCTTATAGTCGAATGTGGATGCGCTTATCGTTCTTATAATTAACGCGGTTACAATGACTATTCAAACCTGAATTTTATGTCAATGGGGGACCAAAAGGAACATGTTGCCTCTAGTGACTTTGCCAACCAAACAAGAAAATAATATTGTGAGAATTTATATGAATATTTTTGGCTTCATGAATAACAAGGACCAGTCATTGAAATTTTAAAAGATGGGAGAAAGGATTATCTCTTCTTAGGATTCCAAACTTAAAAGAATTTATGAAAGAAAATGTTAGGAAGGTTATGGTTTGTTTGTGTTGTTAAAAAAGAATAGTGTAAAGAAAAATTTTCTTTCGAGTACACAATATCATGAATATCTTAAGAATCTAGCAATTGTAGTTCAGTTGATCAAACATCACTATCCGTGTGAGAGGTTATAGGGTCAATTATGTAACCTTCGGACAGGGTTAAAAAATAAATAAAAAGGGTAAACGACCCAATTAAAATGTGTGTGTGTGTTAAAAAAAATTGAATATCTAAAGAGGAATGGTCTCAAAGGGAATCAAAATTATATCATAGGAATCTTATGGAGAGGATCAATTAACATGTGATTGTCTGACCTTAGAGCCAGAGATTACATTTTACTGAATTTAATGCTTTAATTGCGAATCAATAGTAAATGGTTTATACTCCTTTTTTTGGTAAGGGTAATTTATGGCAAGCGATACTAATTACATGTTACATAATTGATGTCCAGTAGTGGAAGCCAAAACATGTGCTTCAATGTTTAGTTCTTGGGGAATATAATTACATGACCACTCAGAAATGTTAGAAAAAAGTGAATGAATACTATAAATTATAGGTCGCCACATCCATTGAAACTCCATGTTGGTCGCCCAAGTCTACAAGCAAAATCGAGTGAAGAGCACTCAAGTCACCCAGGATCAATCTAGTAGGCCAGTGCTTAGCCTGAACTAACCAAAGAACAGCTTCCACGGCAAAACATTCGGCCATAGTACTGTCAAATATTTGGCCAAGGATCGTATCTGCTAGTCTGGCACGTACCCTGCTATAGGCATCCACTGCAAAGACTCCAAAAGTTCAAAATCATCTCAAATGAATAAATTAGGGTTCCTAGACACTGAGTTGAGTCTATGTGTTCTAGCAGCCAAAAGTTGTTAGTGTGAGTAGTTTGGATTCTAGAAGTTTGCAAGTTAGACCCAAAATTTGAAGGAGGGCCAGGGTCCTGAACATGGCGGAACGAGTGATGACGGTTATCTAAAGAGGCTATTTTTAGATGGTCATGTAGGGAAGAGGGATGTGGCGTATCACAGTTGGGAACAAGGGGAGGGGGTGGTCAAGAGGCATTGTTTTTCCATGAGGACCAGATGTGGCTTACAAGCTGGATGAATTGGTGTAATGAGAATTTGTTCTTATGGAAAATCAATTTATTATGGGTTTGCCAAATGACATGAATCACTGTTGTGATTTGAGAAAGCATCTCCTCTCGGAGAAGCGAGTGAGCTGCCACCCTTTCCCAAAGAAAATTAAGGAAGCCATGGATTGTTTGGTGAGGTATATTTACATTGTTCCAGTCAATAGGGAAAGGGGAGAGCAACCAAAGTTTGTGTACCATAGGGCGGAGAAAGAAAAGATGAAGCACATCATCTTTATGGTTAAGACAGAAAATGCAACAATCTTCAATGGGCATATGAATACGTGTCAGGTTCGACATAGTGGGCAAGATATTTTGGGAGACTTTCCAAAGAAGAATGACAGTAGCTGCAAGCGCTTTGATCCTCCAGAGTTCTCTTAAAAAGTTTGGTTTAAGTTGTCTGAAAGTGTGCGAGGAGGAGGAAGATTCCAAATCATTAGTGACAAAAGCTTTTGTAACACTTTTGGCCGAGAATATTTCTCTTTTGTCAAATTTCCAAATTAGAGAGAGTCCTGAAAATCAGAGGAGCGAATGCAAATATCAAGGATGTCTCTGGCTACCGGTTGCGAAAATAAGGAAGAGATAAGTTTCTCATTCCAGTAAGGACAGTGTTCGTTGAAGTGCCAAAGATCTCAGACCATTTGGAAGGAGGCAGGAAGTCGCAATTTGCCAGAAAAAATTTGGTTTCACCCATCAATCATTCCATATATGTGTCTGGGAGGCAAGGAAGTGACTGGAAGAGGTTTTAAGCTTTGGAAGACACTTTTGTTACGAAGTTAGATAGCTTTAAGTTGTGCGTTGGTGGGATTGAGGGGATTAATGATGACATGCCACATGTGTTTAGCCTTTAAGGCTAGATTTTTTATCTTGGCCGAGGGAATATTTAGACCACCAAACTGACGTGGAATAGTAATTTTATCTCAGGAGCATACATGTTTTGTTTTTCCTTCATCTGTTCCACTCCACCAAAAGTTTCTGGCAATAGCATCGATTTGGGTGACAGTGGCACGGGGGAGAATAAATGTTTGCATAGTGTACACTGAGATGGAGTGTACCATTGACTTAATCATCATTGTTCGCCCCGTTTGGGAAAGAACTTTGGCTTTCCAAAAAGATAATTTTGAGTTGATTTTGTCCACTAGGAATTAGAAGTCAAAGGCTTTCTTTTTTTACAATATACAGTGGCAAACCAAGATATTTATATTTAGGGTTATAAAACTTAGATCTCATAATTCTATTGATTATTTTGGAATGTTTTTTATGAATATTTGAGCTATAATAAACTGAGGTTTTATCAAAGTTTACGGCTTACCGTTTGGATAAGCTATAAAAACCCTGCTTGCCTTTCAAAAAAAAAAAAGTTTACGGCTTACCCTGAAACCGCACAGTAGTTCGAAACAAGGTCTTTAACAGAGTGAGCTTCTGCCAAAGACGTTCTGCAGATGATCCTGATGATCTTCTGCATAAATAAGGTGACTAATCGAGGGGGACTGGCGCCGAATCCGAATGCCTTTTAAAGTAAGAATGGATTATGTTTGCGCAAGCATCCGGGAAGGAGCTTCAACCACTAGGATAAACATGTATGGGGATAATTGGTCCCCTTGTCTAAGGCCTCTGGTTGGTTTGATGCTATGAAAAGATGACCCGTTTAGAATGACCCTAAGGGTAGAGGTCGAAATACATTGTTCAATCAAACAAGTCCACTCTTCCGCAAAGCCGAGTTGCTTAAGAATTTGAAGAAGAAAATGTCATTAAACTCTATCATAGACTTTGGCCATGTCAAGTTTTATAGTCATCCACCCTTGTTTCTTCTGGCAACAGTGTTTCATTTGGAAAAAAGTTTCATGCGCCAGGTTGACGTTATCTGAGATAGACCGGCCTTTAAGAAAAGCTCATTGGTTAGGAGAGATGATGTTGTCCAGCAGGGTTTCAGCCTATTAGCCAACATGTTTTATATTACTTTATAGATAACATTGCAAAGACCGATTGGTCGGAATTTATCTGGGGTGATACGGTTGGAAATTTTAGGGATCAAGGCTAGGAAGGTTTCATTGAGCTTAGGTTCAAGGGTTTTAGTGATGAAGAAATTTGTAACCACATCAATGACATCTTTTCCAACAATATCCCAATAATGTTGAAAAAGAAAGCGTGGAAGCCATCCAACCCAGGGGCTTTGTGAGCACCAATACTGAAGATGGTAGATTTGATCTCCTCCTCGTCAAGGATTCGCAGAAGTTGATAATTATCCAAGTCAGACACTGCTGGAGTAAACAATGAGAGAATATCCTGACTTGAATCTTGAGAAAGATCGGGATTCGACGATTGGAAAATGTTTATAAAATAATCATTGAGGATTTGACCAATCGAATAGTAAGCGTTCTGTCAATTATTGTCCGAATCACGAAGGCGCGGGATGTGATTACATTTCCTACATAACAAGGTAGATAGATGGAAGAATCTGGTGTTCTTGTTACCATCACACATCCAAGACTCACCCGATTTACTTTTCTAGAAGAGCTTCTCTCGATAGTAGAACTCAACCAGCCTATCTTCCAAGATCAAGATAGCGCTAAAGATATGTGAGTTTTGAAGGTTGTCCAAATCTCTTAGGGTTTCGAAAGACCTCCTTATTCCATCAAGAGAGTTTGTAACTAAGTTTCTTCATTTTCAATGAAAAGTGGTGTAAGGGAACTTGAAGACCAGGAATCATTGACCAGACGTCTACATCAGGGGTCTCTGGTCCACATGTGAAAAAATCGAAAAGGTTTTGGGCCAGAGTTTTAACCGGTCAACATTTGGAGGGAAATAGTTTTATGGTCAGAAGAGGAAGTGTGAATTGTATGAGCTACGACTGAGGAAAAATTAACATCCGGTCAATAGAAACAAGAATTCTGTCAAGTTTTGATTTAATACCATGACTATCCTTTCTTTTGTTGTTCCAAGTGAACTTAGAACCATTAAGAGAGAAATCAATAAGATTATAAGTATTAACAAAGTTTCTAAGGAATTTAGTGTTCGAGGCTGAAACTTTCCTACCACCTATTGTCCTCTTGAGATGCTATGGCATTAAGATCGCCGATAATCATAATAGGGGAGTGAGATAATGAAGTCATGTTCAAAAGCATATCCCAGAAGGAGACTCTAAGCGAAGGGTTAGGTTTTCCATAAGCAAAAATAATAGAGCATGAATCATGACAGTAGAAATTATCAATAGTACAAAAGAAGTAATATTTACAAGAAGAAATAATATTTAAATGTGTACCTTCTCTTCAGAACAAAGCAAGTCCACCTAACAGACCGTTAGCTGGCACCGAAACTCCATATTTATAGCCCAACCTCCTGCGTATGCGATCCATTTTTTATGTAGATGTTTTTGTCTAAGAGAGGAAGATGACATCGGGATTGGACTTTTGGGAGAGAGTCTGCAAGGTTCTGAATGCGCAAGGTGACCCTATGAGGTTGGAGGCGGTCGCCTCTTCCTCAATGATTTTCTCCAAATTAATAGAGGATTGGCTGAAAGAGCCCGACTGAGCAAAATGGGATGTCTCTGTAGTGGTACGCAATAGAATTTTCGCGCCTAAAAGAGTTGGAAGACCCGGTAGTGCAGGTTGAGTAAGCTCAACTTCATATTGTGGATTGTAATACCCGCCTAATTAAATAAATATAAAAATTTCTTATTTATTAATTATGGCATATATTGTAATCTCAATTATTTGGAAAAAGATTTTTGTTTGTCATGGCTAAATAGGATAAAGTGTGTGTGTGTATTTAGCCAAAAATTTGTAAACCTTAATGTTGATGGATTGTTACTCAATTGTATTTGGGCTTGGTTTTGGGCTTTTATTTAACTAATGATTAGGGTTTTATTTTGTGAAAGATGGTGGGTGCATTCGAAAGTTCGGTGGGGGCGAATAGCCACCCACTATATATATATATATATATATATATAAAACAGAACCTTTTTTTCTTCCTCCTTTTCTTTTCTCCTTTTCCTTCTTTTGTGCAACAGGAAGAGCAAGATTGTTCTTCCTCTTACCCTTTTCGGCGGCGACGAAGGCGAGAGAAGTCGTGAGGGAGAGACTTCAAGCGAGGAAAGGGACGAGGGTGCGAGTTGATGGCTAGTTCGATCTGTGGTGTGCTATCTGTTGAGGATATGTAGAGAAGAGAAGAAGAGAAGGTTGAACAACATCAATGACAACTATTCGAAGGTTTTGCTGCAATGACCTCCTCCGCTTCGCCTCTGTGAATCTTGACCATCTCACTGAGACATTCAACTTGTCGTTCTACATGACGTACTTGGCAAGATGACCTGATTACTTCCATGTCGCTGAAGCTTCTGGAAATCGAGTCATGGGTTATATAATGGGAAAAATTGAAGGGCAGGGTGAATCTTGGCACGGTCATGTGACTGTTGTGACTGTTGCTCCAGAGTACAAGAGGCAGCAGCTAGCCAAGAAACTCATGAACATGCTTGAGGATATTAGTGACAAGATTGATAAGGGTTATTGCGTGGATCCGTTGCGCAATCCTTTACGGTTTGCGATCTCTCCGGTGAGTTCTCTTTTACCCCTTTCAGTTTGTTTTATGTGATGGTTTTGATAGTTATGTGTTGTGTGGTTAATCTACTTTGATTAAACCCCCATTTTCTTTCTTCCTGATTTTGCCCTTAATTTGGTAGATTACATTAATGGGGTTTGATTACTTTGATTAATTGATTTAAATGAATGAATGGATACCCATTGTAGTGCACATTGATTTTAGGCAATTGTCAAGGCATTTGGGGTTTTCCAGGTCATCATCATCATTAGAAAAGCATGTGATTGAGTAGGGTTTGTGTAAGACTAAGGAACACCTGAGTGTTATCATGAAGAAAATTTGGGCAAATTGTATCTCATAGGTTAGATCAGATGTTACCACATTTAGGTAGTAGGTGTATGTGCGTTTTGGATTGTCAAATTCCATCGGTTGAAATTGAAATTCATCATATGTGTCCATATGGTTTATTAAAGTTGGTTGTCAAAGTGTTGTGCCACTATCAGAAATATTTTCTCGTTAATTGTCAAAGGTTATAGATACATTGCTCCTTTGTTTGATGAAATTCTTTAATGAAATAGAAGATGGATTTGGGGAAGTTTTACAAGAATGAAATGAGTCAATTTTGCTTAGTTCCTAATGTATCTCAGTGTTATATGTTCTTTTGATCATGACCTGGAAGATATTATCTTTGGAGTATTTCTTTGGACCTATTTACATAGGAAAGTATAGGTGAGTTTATATTCAGGTGGTTTGTGACTAGTACTTGCTTGAATGTATCCATTACTAAAGGGCAATAGTTTATGACTGCAAGTTCATTTGTGATTGGGGGTTGAGATAGGCTATCACTTTGCATGTGGTGGATGCATACATTTTTCCCTTGTTTAGAATTCATAGTTGTATTGAGAATTCTTAGTTGAGAACTTGTTCAAGAAAGGTGTTTGAAGTTGTAGGCTATGACAAATCTGACTAGTGTGCCTTTATTGTTTACTTTTGGGTGTAACTTGGTTGTATCTAGTGGTGTAGTTTTGAAGTCGCGTCAGATTTGAACCGTTTGATAAAGGAATTGTTAAACTCCTCGGTGCATATGAAGCATGCTAGTGTGTCTAATAGTTGTCGAATGATTGTTGAGATACTTTTTACCAAACTAGGATACATGTGTTTATCCCTAAAATCACATTCATATGGAGAGTACTATGTGTAGTAGTGTTTGATTTTGCACTATGGTTTGTTTCGTTTTGATGTCTCGTTGATTCTATTGATGTAGGACCATTTAAGATTAATGGTGTTCCTCTGTATGTATGCATCTTGAAATGGTTATGTTCTTCCAAAGGAATGGGTGAATTTCATTATGAATGACAAAATGTCACTTGATCACCGTGTTATTATAAAACATGATTTATGAATATGCTATGCTTCCCCGAAAGAACGGTGGATACTGTGGTTGATTTACTTATGGTTGACAAAGTGTCACCATAAAAAAGTTTTGAGTTTTAGTTGATTTTTTTTTGATGCTCTTTTCCACAACTCCGAAGAAGAAAAAAAATGTTAAAAGAAAAGAAATTTTTGTATACAGACTTGCTTGTATACGTGTGATATTATTATTGGTATGCAGACTTGCTTGCATATCTGTGCACCGTTCCATGTGAGTTCGGTTGTACGTGTAGATTTAGGAAGAATATTTGCCAGTGATCGAACTTCGGGTGAGATGACATGACACTCGAGGTGGCACCCCACTTGGGTCATGTACGCTCCGAGTGGCTTCGATGGCAAGGGAGGCACACTTGGGTGAAGTGTGTTCTGCACATGGAGGATAGTGCGATTGTGGAAAAGAAGCGAGATTTCTTTTTGTGTATGTGCATAATTACCTTAAATGAAGAAACTAAATGCTCATTCAACCATTGAATGAGAACTATATGTCTTCCTAAAGGTAGAAAATGTGTTTTGTTAATATTTAAATAATAGTCTAATATGATTATGATTTGTATTGTTGTTGCATTTATGAAGATTGATAACTCATAAATTTTATTTGTTTGTTTCTAACCGTTTTGTGCAGGATGGTAAGTCTACTAACAATTTCTGCAGGTCAGACTTGCCATAGTCAACTTCTATAGCGTAAGTATTAGTAAATGCATATTATTTATTAGGATGACACTTTTGCCTCATTGAGGAACTACCTACTGGTGTGATGTTGTTGTTTGTGTTTAGCTTGATGTTTATCACGCGCGATTTTTATTGATTTTGGGATGAAGATTTCTCACACCAGCTTTATGGCTGACCCAAGTGAGCTTTTGCTTCTTGGGTACATTCATTTTGGAATGTAGCCGATTAGCCTTTCAGGTTTAGAAATTTTGAGCTGCGTTACTGAAGTTTCGCTAGTGAGCTAGCCACGCCAGTCCTTTTCGGGTTAGATTTTTATTTGTTTCAGTAATTAAATCATGTTTAGTTGTTGCTGCTATTTGTTTATGTTGTTATTGAATTTTCACGTCCCGAATTTTGAGGAAAACGAATAATCCTACGTGAATTTTAAAATTTTCGTTTTCTTCAAAAATCGGGCGTGACATGGATCCTGATCAAGAGAGTGGGAGAGAGATCCTGAAAACATTGGGGCGTTGTGAATCAAAGCATCCACTTGTCTAAAAGAGAATCCAATTGTTGGTCTCTTGCCTCCTGAAAGGAAACCCCCTTCCTGTATTGATACCTGCATTAGGGATGGCAACGGGGCGGATTTAAGCAAATCCATCCCCGCCCCGCTCAGTATTGCGGGGCTAAATATCCGCCCCGCATATCCGTTTATTAGTAATTTTCAAAACCGCCCCCGCCCCAGACGGATTTACGGATATTCGCCCCGCCCCGGATATCCGCATAAAATAGATTTAAAGGTGGGTTTCGAATCCCCGCCCCAACTGATCCGCCCCAACCCATACAATTTTTACATAACAGCAAATAACATATTTTACACTGCAATATTTTATACATACAGAAAAAATATTTCTACACTACAGATCATTTATACATACAACAAATTAAAAAAAATACAAATTACAAAAAAAAAAAAAAAAAATTCTAAAAATCAAACTCTAATCTAAAAAAAATTACAACAAATTCAAAAAAAAAATTACAACATATTACAAAAAATTCGATGTCTGAGATCAGATCAGATCTTGATCAGATTAGATTTGATCAGATCAGATCTTGAAATCTTGAAATCTATCTTGAAATCAGATTTCAAGATCTGATCTTCATCACATCGGATCGGATCTTCATCAGATCAGATCATATCTTCATCAGATCGGATCAGATCTTCATCAAATCACATCAGATCTTCATCAGATCATATTCGGATCAGATCTTCATCAAATCACATCAGATCATATTCGGATCAGATCAAATCAGATCTCGGATCTTGATCTCAGTCTCAGATCTGATTTGATCTTGATATTGATCTTGATCTTGATCTCTTGATCTCGATCTCTGATGGGGGAGAGGAAGAAACCTCTTATCGAATTTGAAGCTTGGAGATCGAAACCCTTCGCGGCGTGAGGGAGATCTCGACTGTGAGAGGAAGATCTTGGCTGTGAGAGGTCGCGGCGTGAGGAGAGCAGGGAGGATCTCGCTGTGAGGGATCAGGGAAGCAGATCGCGGCGTGAGGGGAGCAAGGAGGATCTCGCGGTGTGAGGGAGAGAAATCGCGGCGTGGCAGCGTGGCGAGGTGGTGTGCGGTGTGAGGGAGGGCGAGGTGGTGTGCGGTGTGAGGGAGGGCGAGGAGATCGCTCTGTGACTGTGAGAGGGAGAGCTTGGTGAATGGTGAGTGAGCGATTGTAATTTGACAATTTGTATTTGTGAAAAACAAAAACAGATTACCCTTTATATAGATGAAGGGTACTTTTGTAAATTTGTTTGTTAAATGGATATCCGCAGGCCTGCGGGGCAGATATGGCTAAAACCTTATCCGCCCCGAATAGTAAACGGATATTTTTTGGATACCTGAAATCACCCGAAAATTCATTCAACCATATCCAAATTCGCCCCATACGAATTGAATGGGACGGATATCCGTAAAAATCCGCCCCACTGCCAACCCTGACCTGCATTGCTTCCAACTTACGTTTCCCTTCACCTTTATTAACTTTCTTTGAAGCTGCTCGGCTGCTAGAAGAGTAGGATGCTTAGTTGGCTGATCTCGCCTTTGAGATTGCCGGTGATGTCTCATAACACCTCTGTTAAGACATCGAGCCCTCATGTTAAGGATGGAGCGTTTTTAATTTGCTCTAAATTGCGCGGCAAAGTCAACTTGTTGAAGAGCATCATCCTTGGAGTTATCCTGAAGTGGTTGTGCATTTCTCAACTGAGTTTGCATCCCATATGAAGTTGGATTTTGGTTCTGTGGAAAGGAAGCGCGAATTTGGACTTCATCTGTTTGTGTACTGTGAACTATGACTTGCTCCAATGAAGGTGGCTCGGATCTGAAGGAATGCAAAATTGTGTTGATTGTTGGTGACGGAGGACCAAAGATTTGTTTGGTTACCGTCTTGGTTGAGCTAAGGTGAAATTGGGCAATAGTGTGACTGCCAGAAACTGGGTTCTTGTACCTGCAATCTGCTTTCTCTGATGGGATCAAAGGAGAGGAGTTCACCTGATTTTCAGACTGATGAAGAAGAAGAAGATGGCTAGCTTGGGCCACCGTGCAACCTCTCACTGAAGGTCGTGGGCTATGAGGCCCATTGGTCAGCAAAAGGTCCGTCCTTGAATACAGATGAGGCTCTAAAGTAGAACTCAGCAAGCCCATGGGTTGAGCTTCATTTAAATATGGGTTGCATCTAGAATCAGCTATGGTTTTGGTAGGGGTGAGCAAAAACCGATTTAAATTCGGTTAATCGACCGAATTCGGTTCGGTGACCGAACCGAAATATGAGTAGAAAGAAAATAATTTAAACCGAACCGAACCGATTATAAACGGTTCAAAATCGTAAACCGATTTTGAACCGACCGATTTATAACCGAACCGACCGATTAATTAAATATATATAAATAACTAAATAAAAAGTAGGTGTCAATATTTGATTAGTGCAACAAATGCATTGCAATACACCCTGTTGCACTAAATCACCCCATTCTCTCAAAGTTTTCAATTTTGGGCTAAAAATTGAGTCTATAAAAAAATTGGACCTGTAAAAAAATTGGACATGTTTTAATGAAAGTCTTTCAAATGCTTGAGCCTGAAATTTCGGTCCAACCGAACCGAACCGATCCAAAATTCGGTTCAACCGAATTCATCGGTTTACAAATACAAAATTCGATTTCGATTTGGGTTTTGGGCAAACCGAATTAAATCGATTCGAAATCGATTTGGGCTCAAAACTGAATCGAACCGACATTGCCCACCCCTAAGTTTTGGTACACAAAAAGTCCCACATGAGATGTTGTACCCAAAGGAGCTCGACCAATGCTCTCTGTCCTATCATTCCTTTCAGAGCCATTATATTGATTTAGTGGAGAAATAAAAAGGTGACAAGGTTGATTGATGTAAGCTGACTTAGGGGCCTGTGGATCATGTGTAGTATGAAGAGAATTACAGTGGGGCGAGGATTTGGAGTAATGGAAATCGGAAGGCCTTAGTTACATTGGGGTTTGGTTGTGGTAATTGAGGACAAGTGGTAGTGTATAAATATAAATGAGAGGTGGAGTGGGGCCTATTGATGTGAGAGATGGTAATGGGATTGACCGAGTTTGACTCTCCAAGTACCGAGTCAGCTCGGTCACCCTCCTCCATAGCATTGAGTAGGGGTGGGCATGGGATGGGATGGGACGAGATATACGCATTCCTATTTCATCGAGACGGAATCGGATGGAAAAAATCTCATCCCGACCTCGTCCCATCTCATACGGATTCGGGACGGGATCAGCGTGCTGCCTGTGACTGTCGCGAAGATTATCATCATATAAGAGTGTGAAAAATATCTTTCTTATAATTAGATATAGATGTGGCATGCAAATATAAGGGTAGCCACTAAATTCCCTAACAATGAGGTCGAGTGGGCTTGACTTTTAGAAAATGAATAAATGAGACCCACTAAGAATATTGTGTCGCTGTGATGGCCTTCCAATTGATTTTACAATTTCATTACTGTGGAAAACAAAATTCATGGTTCCTTGACAAAATGACATTTCATCTTTTGTTAGGGAAGAAATATAGACCTATTGGTGATGCTCTAACATATTCATAATGATTTACCATGAGTTTCTGTCAGTCATCTGTAAGTTTATATGAATAAAAATAAATAAATAAATAAAAATATTAATAATAAATATTAAAAAAATTGCTCGAGATTGGCGGGATTGAAAATCTTCATCCCATTCCATCCATTCTAGAACGGGATCGGGATGAAATTATTCAATCCCATTAAGACCCAAAAAAATCGGAACGGGGTCGAAATCGTGGGTTGAGATGCCCACCCCTAACATTGAGTTCAAAATGATGACTTGTTTGTTGGTAATGTTGGGAAACAGGGTGGGTTTCAAGCTCCCTTGTGTTTGTTTCCATCTGACCAAAGGCTAAGTTGGCGGCTGAATCCTGATTTGAGTTTTCTTCAACAAGATTGGGAGAGACCGGGGTAAAAGAAAATCTATTTGATTGTTGTGTGCCTATAGAAATAGCCATGCTAGACCAAAGTGCTTGCATGTGGCGAATTTTAGAATGTGGATTCAACGATAGCAGTTTGTTTTGCACCTCTTGGTTGAGTTTGTCTCCATGCATGGAATTTAGAGCTTAAGCATAAATAGGGAAATGCTTCCCTACTTTGTGTCCCACCATACCGCTGCAGAAGTAGAAATTAAGCATGTTTTCATAGCAGAATTTGACAATGATCACTCTACCTACACTACAAAAAAAAACTCGTCGCTAATTACTTTCAACACTATTTCAACCCATAATTATAAAAATCCGTCGCAAAATATTTAGCGACGGCTTAAAACTGTCACTAATTCTTGTATTAGCGACGGTAATTTAGCAGTCGCTAAGATTTACAAATAAAAATAATTAGCAACGACAAAAAATCGTGGCTAATTAGTTTTTTTTTTTAAATTAAACACTAAAGATATTAGCTACGGCAATTTACCGTGGCTAATTGGTTTTTGATTTTTTTTATTAGCGACTGCAAAAGGTCGTGGCTAATTGGTTTTTAAAAAAGAAAATTTAAACACTAAAAAGATTAGCTACGGCAATTTACCGTGGCTAATTGGTTTTTGATTTTTTTTATTAGCGACGGCAAAAATCCGTGGATAATTGGTTTTTTTTTTTTTTAAAATTAAACACTAAAGAGATCTTCTTTGATCTTTTTTTAACTTCTTTGATTTGATCTTCTTTGATCTCATCTTCTTTGATCTGATCTGATCTTCTTTGATCTAATTTCTGATTTTATCTGATCTGATCTTCTTCGATCTGATCTGATCTGATCTTCTTCGATCTGATCATATCTTCGATCAATCTAATCTTCTTCGATCTTATAAAAAACCAATTAGCCACGGTAAATTGTCGTAGCTAAATTCTTTAGTGTTTAATTTTTATTTTTTTTTAAAAACCAATTAGCCAAGGTAAATTGCCGTAGCTAAATTCTTTAGTGTTTAATTTTTATTTTTTTTTAAAAACCAATTAGCCACGGTTTTAAGTTGTCACTAATAAAAAAAAATCAAAAACCAATTAGCCACGGTAAATTGTCGTAGCTAAACTCTTTAGTGTTTAATTTTTATTTTTTTTAAACCAATTAGCCACGGTTTTTTGTCGTCGCTAATAAAAAAATCAAAAACCAATTAGCCACGGTAAATTGCCGTAGCTAATCTCTTTAGTGTTTAATTTTTTTTTTTTAAACCAATTAGCCACGATTTTTTGCCTTCCCTAATAAAAAAAAATCAAAAATCAATTAGCCACGGTAAATTGCCGTAGCTAAACTCTTTAGTGTTTAATTTTTTCTTTTTTTTAAAAACCAATTAGCCACGATTTTTTTCCGTCGCTAATAAAAAAATCAAAAACCAATTAGCCTCGGTAAATTATCGTAGCTAATCTCTTTAGTGTTTAATTTATTTTTTTTAAACCAAAACTGTCGCTAATTGTTTTTAAAAAAAATAACATTTTTTATATTATTGACGGTCGCTAATTGTTTTTAAAAAAAAATATCACCGATCCGCATGAAACCTCATCTCAACCGTCAATAACACCAAAAAATTTAGCTCAATCCAACGCACTAAACCAAACCACGTCACTGATCCGCATGAAACTAACACAACCAATCCCCTTCAATTACCTTTCTCTATATAAATTTCAATTTTTTCTACAAACCAACTTAAACAAAAAAAAATTCTCTCAACCTCCAGAGAAAAAACCCACAGAGGAGAAGTATGTCGCTTCCTCGACACCGATCCCGGCCGCCTCTCTCTCCTCTCCCTTCCTCCGCCGCCTCTCTATCGGAGATCTGAGATCTCTGATCTCCGATATTCTATAGATCGAATTTTTTTTTTTTTTTTTTTTTTGGTTTTTTTGTCATTTTTGTATGGATTCTTTGTAATTTTTTTTGTAATTTTTGTATGATATTCTAGAGACTGTGTAATTTTTGTTATAATTTTCATCAATTAAGTTTAGTTCTGGTAGTTGATATTAATTTTCAAAATGGACAATTATTAATAGCTAATTTCATTATAAAAAATGAATTATAATTTGTAAATTTCATTTGTCAATATGATTTGCAACAAAGTTGCTTCTAAATAGCCATGGCAAATACCGTGGTTGTTTTGTCAATTAGATTTGCAATTTAACGGCGGCAAAAAATCGTCGCTAAATAGCCTTAGCGACCGCAAAAAACCCTCGCTAAGTAGCGACGGCAAATAAACGTCGCTAAATAGCGACGAAAACCGTCACTAAATAGCCACGGCAAAAAAATGGTCGCTAAATAGCAATGGCAAAAAACCGTCGATATCTTACAATTAGCGACAGTCTTAGTTGAAATTTTCAGCAGCTTTAGCGACAGAATTTTTTTAGTTAGCCACGGTTTTTTTGCCGTGGCTATTTAGCGACGGGATAATTTACCGTTGCTGATTCAGATAGCGACGGTTGTTGTGCCGTGACTAAATCATTGTAGTGACGATTTTTTGCCAATTAGCAACAGTTTTTAGCCGTTGCTTAAACGTCTTTTTTTTGTAGTGCTAAGGATGTACGCATCTTACTAGGCAACGGTTTGTATACATCAATCCAAACTTTGAACCGTATATATGGGATGTTAATTTGGTTGAGAGCTTGATGATCAATCTCCATCAGAGGACCTATACAATTTCCCAACACTTACACATTTGGGAGGAGTTTTTGAATGGGGGAACTCGTGAAACCTTATCCAGCAAGGAATCGTTTCTAATGCACTAGTGTAATTTGCTGAGAATCTTTGACTGAATCCAGCCAGCCGAAAAGAGATCAAGGGCCTGTGTGAAGCACTTTATCTTTGTCCTCTATATTTGTGAATTGGATCAGGTAGTATACATTTTGAATGTCTTCATGGCCTTCCAGAAATTCAACATGAACTGTGTGCACTGGTTCCCATTGAAAGAGCATGTGGCGAGCGAAAGTGGCGGGGCTGAGGTGTTGAGCATGGAAATATTTGGCAACGGTCCTACGAGAAGGGTCTTCCAAACCATGATTTTTCTTGTACTGCATAAAGAGGTTCAGAAAGAATAAGATTGTTGGCTAGCTGGTGACTAAGGCGTGTGATAATGGAATCAAAATGAGTGGTTGGATCTGGAATGGGTGAGTTGAGATTAATATACTATCGACAGCAACATGATCATGGGTTCCCAGGGTGGGGATGAGACTCAAAACAGTGCATGTCAGGTTGCACAGGGAGAGGTGCTGGTTGGGAAAGATGCATGGCTTGAGAATCTAGTTGCATGGCGCGTGAAAGTTGATGCATAGTGGGAGAGTGATGTAGGTTATCAAAAAAAGATGAGGGAGAAGATGGTGAAGAGTCTGGAGAGGAGAAGACAGGGCGAGGGTGTGGACAGGAGAAAGATGATTCAGATTATGGAAAAGAAGCAAGGGTTGGAAGATGAGAGAGTGCAGAAGAGTGTGTTTGAAGTGGGTTAAGAGGCCGAAAGTGATGGGCATTAGGTGAAAGAGACAAGTAGAGTGAATGAGGATTGGAAGAAGGCAGAGGGTTAGGTTCAAGTAAATTGTTTGTGGTTTCCATTATCAATGCTCGGAAGCAATAATGAGTGGAAGGTTTGAGAGAAGAGAAGGCTAAGAGGAGGAAAATAATGAAACAGAGTTGAATTTGCAATTAGGAGTAAATAAACCGATATGATATGGGAATATGCTTGGGAACATTGATGGAAATGTGTGATTATGCATTTAAGATATGGGGCTGATGTGAAAAGATTGTAATGAGTGAAGAAAAAAGGATTAAATGAGGGTGGAGATGGAACCAGGGAGAACTAAAAAGTAACTATGATTATATCTGGTTGGGGAGATAGTTGATACAAAAGCATCTAGCATCTGGATAGTAGAGCGCTGGAAACCTACAAGGAAACAAACATGAAGCACACAGTTAGCCAAAGATTATAATGTCACCATGGAAGAGCTCTTGTACCCAAGAGATGGTAAGCTACGAAGAAGGGGTTGAAAGACAAAAATGATATATACTGGAGAGATGTTTTATAATGTAGTGATACTTAATGAAATTTAGTGATGAGCCAGAAGAGACGGAGGAAGTAGGATATTAGGGATATCATGATTAAACTAAGGCAATGACTACCTCGCACCACCATATCCTCTTTCTCACACCATCATTGAGTTTTTTTTTTTTTACTTTCTCACACCACCTATATAAACAAAAATCATCGATTTTTTCTCTCACCATTCAAATCGACAATGGTTCGTCTCTCCCCCATTCGAAATCTCTTCTTCCAAATTTCTTCAAAATCTTTCACCACACTCAAATCGCTTGCAAATCTCCTCTCTCTCTCGAAAACTCTCAAAATTCCTTCAAAGTCAAAACCCTTAAACTCAAACTCAATAAATATGTTTTAACTTAACATAACAGACAAACCTAAACTCAAAACGAAAAAACGGAATAACTTTCTAACCAATTTAAACCCTCAATTGAGACTGATTCTCAAGCTCATCAAAACACGAAAGTTGTAGTACTCTGAGTTTTCTAATAAACACAACTTGAATCACTTGAAAATCTTTTGAAATGAGCAAGTTATGATCATTTTACTAAAGTCGCACAAATCTGTCCAAAAAAATAAAAACGGAATAGTGTTCCTGACTAATCTCAGGGATCATCGATAATGTTCCAATCACGTTAAAAAATACGCTTGATAGCAATGAGGGTTACCATATAATAACATTCAATAGCATCTGTAAAACAAGTAAAGACAATGCACCTTTATTGGCATTTAGGGACTTTTAAGTATAAAAGCCATAACATAATTAGCTTAGACACTAGACTGGAATTGGAATTATTTTGAATCTGAACCCAACCTCAACTGGCTTAAGCCAGCAGTTTTCTGTTATAATGCTTACATCTATGTAATCCTAGAACTGCAATTCAAAATGAAAAAAACATCCTACAGGGCAAAAGCATACAGAATGTGCTATGTATGGTCATCAAGTATTTCATAAACTTGCTTTCCAAAAAAATAAAGTATATCATAAACTTCTTTAAATCAACTTCTAAGATGCTGTAATGCACTGAACACTATCAAACTTGAAGCAGAATTAGTTTCTCCCAAATGGGGATAGGGCCAAATTTTCATGAGTCCATAAACACAAAATGTTTCTAGGTAATTCAGGTTTCCTCACAAATAATAACAATGGGTTGAATATGTTAATCACACTATTCAGAGATCAGTTTTTTCATACTACGAGAACAGCAGTCGTTAATCTCTATACTCATCTATTCAGTTGGATAAATTAGCAGGTAAAAGTGTAAAAAGAAAAAGAAGTTAACAAAACACTTGAAGAGATATGACAGCATCTGAGAATTTTTTGGAAATAGCCAACACTCAGATGTAAGCGGAAAGAATGAACCTCAAATCATCACTGAAAAATGATAATCAGCAGGTTGACTGTTTTGTGTTCTGGAAAACCTCAAACATTCGGCAGACAGAAGCACTTCAAGTAAGCTTTACATGATTGATTATACTTCTGTTCCTTTGTGAAGCTCCTTCTTTGTCAGACTTCTAAAAATTTATCGTAACGAGTTCATTATAATCTGCTTGTCCCAAGGCCTGTCGATGCATCATGTTACTCCTGGAAGCTGATTTTTCAGTATGAACTCAAGAAATCCAGGACTCCAGGAGAATAAGAGCTAGTTGCAAATTTTGAACTAGAACTCAGCCGTTTACGCAAAAAAAGTTCCATTCTCCATCAGCCAGCTCTCCGCTGCTTGTCGCAATCATGCTCAGATAAAACAGTTTCAGTCATGCCTCGGTCTTCCCCAACCTTTTTAATAACTTTCTTCGGTGAGGGTCTGTCAAGAAAACCACGAGAGAATAAATTTTTCTGATCCCCCCTGACTATCCCTCGTGTGGGATCATTCAAAATCGCACTGTTTCCATTAATGTCAACGGCATTACCATTTCCATTGCACTGAATCTTCTGAATGTTGCCACCTTCACCAAGTTCTTCATTGCTCTTTTTGGTCACATTTGGACCATTTCCCTTGCATTGAATCTTGACTAGATTAGGAGAATTTGAACTATTACAATTGGCCATCCGATCATGATCAGAAACCTGGAAACTGGCATTGGCAAATCCATTGGAATTACTGACCTCGAATAAATTACTTGCTTCACCATCTCCTATTTCAGGATTTCCATTACTATTTTGAGGCTTTAGTCCAGGGCGCTTGTCAAGAAAACCAGCAGAGAACAACGGATTCAACTTAGCTTTGGACCAATTACCCTTTCTGGTTGCCCCCAAAGATTTGACTTCTGAAGTCCGCAAAGCAGAGTGACCATTACCTGATCCAACTGATACTACCTGCTCTAATCCAGGGTGTTGGCTATGTGAACTATCAAGGTTTGATCCATCCAGTAGTATAGTATCTGAACAAGAAATATCAACAGGAGCAGTGGAAGATTCTTGATTAGTTTCGCAGTCAGCTTGGTTAGAGCACAACGTTACTGATTCAGGTTGCACAAACTCTTCACTACAACTGTTACATGCTTCAGTTGCATCCCCAGAAGTGAACTCCATATCTGAACTCGAACATCCCCCATTAACAAGCTTGGCAGGATCAACAATTTCTGCTGCATGAGATCTCCCATTGCAGCAATCTACAAGTTCTATGTTGATAATCTCATCCCCATTACATTGCTCGGACTGCTTCTCAATAGAACTAGAATTTGGCTTTGAATCACAATCTGAACCATTGTCACGTGCACCAGGTTTGGTAAATCCATTTACATTATTGCCAGTCTTGCAGATCAAGCCAACTTCACGAGATCTCGCCAGGGCTTTTGCATTCCTATCTGAAGATCCAGATCTTCTGCGTTTATCAAGAAAACCAGAAGAAAAGAGTGGCTTCATCTTCACTTGGGAGCAAGAGTTTTCTTCAGCCGATGATGGAGCTTTTCCTTTCTGAGCTACAGAATTTTTTTTGACAGGACCTTTCTCCTGATCCAACATGGGATCTGTTGGTCCCTCAAAACTTCTAGAACTCTCATGCGGAACATTGGTAACTGAATTTAAACAGGCACACGGAAGACTTGTAGATGCCATTCCATGGATATCACTCTTATTTTCCAAACTGCAATCCAGCGGACGTTCTAGGGACATAAATTCTTTGTTATTGATACCCTCTACTTCATTACCATTGTCAAAACTGCACTCATCGGAATTATTAGTACCTGATACTTCAGATTCTAAACTATAAGCATTGTCTGCAGAAGAAGCCATTCTTATTGGGTGAGATTGCTCGCTTCCATGGTCATCAGAATCTCCGGAGGCACCAGAAGTTGACTCAGGATTGCTCAAGCCCCGTTCAAGTGGGTCTTGTCTATCAGACATGAAATTAATCTTGAAGGCATCATCCACATCCATATCTACTGTATCTTCTGGCCTTGATTTAATCTTCACAAGGTCATGTAGACTTGTATCCGAGTCCGCTTCTCCTGTTAACTCCAAACTAACATTGAGGGGATCATCCATATCCATACAAACTGGAACTTCGTTTTTAGAAACAGATTCTTTTGACAGTAATTCCGTATCAGAAGTCATGTTCACGATGGCCACAGAATCTGTTGGCCCTTCAGTGGCCATAGGTTCAACTAGTTGCTCTTGACATGGTTCAGCTGCTTTGACAATTTCCACCTCTTTGACAGCTTCCACCGGACGCCTATCATCCTTACTTGAAGTTTCAAGGAGATTGACAAATGTCGGCCGTACAGATGTCCTGCTCAAGAGCACAAACATGTAACTTATCTATCACACTCCACATGTACAAGTACAACACAGAATCGACAGATTGGAAAAGAATGATACAATAAAGGATGCATATACCAATCCTGAAAGATGTCTTGAAAATGGAATAAATGTTTTGACTTTTCTTTTTCCATAAAAAACATAAAAATAGTCGAAAATAAAAATAAGAGAGGAGAAAAGTGGGGGAGTGAGGATAGAACTTGTAACCCTACCATCGTACGTCTTCTTTTGAAATCTGTTACAAATACGAATAAATCTCCATATATAACTTCAAAATTCCAATGAACGAACACTCCGAAAATTCCAAAGTATCTATGTTAGGCACCGACAATTCTTGGACACGTGTCAAACACTTGGTCAATATGTTCAAAATGTATGTTTGACTAGTGGTTGGACTATTTGGACATTGTTTATTTAAAAACTTTTGCAGATTTAAAAAGGGGTCTAACATTCGGCTTCCATCAAGGATAGGGTTGTTCACGGCTCGATTCGGTTCGATTTTGGGTGGAAACTGTCAACCGAATAAGTCGATTTGATAAAATGGCAATTGGCAAATCGAAACCAAATCAAAAATCAAGAAAATCGAAGCGAACATCAAGAAAACTGAACCGATCTTAATTTACATAAACTGCAAACCGAACCGACCACCTAAAATGTTACTAAAATCGAACCGACCAAGTAAACTAAACATATTATATTATTTTTACATATCATATATACTATATATACTCAATTCGGTTTTGTTGGTTAAAATCACTTGAACCGAAAACCAAACCAATCGTTTTGGATTTGATCGGTTTGCTCAGTTCATTCGGTTTTTGTTCAACTCTAATCAAGGACTAACTCCTAGATACCTTCAAGGTGAAACTGCAATTTGGGATATTAGAGGTGATGCATATGAAAGTTTAGGTGTATGGATACTTGAAATTGTGATTCTTTTACTTGATAAACCAAATATGGAAGCAACGTTATTCAACGATCTTGTGGCACTATCAAGGTTTAAAATTTGTAATCGAGTAACTGAGGCAAAATCTATATTACAATTCAGAGTGGTGTTTTACTATCCATTGCTAACTGGGACAAACTTGAGAATTGAAGATAAAAAGATAACTAGGATTGAAAGTTGGGAAATGAGTTGGGGTTGAAATTCATTTTCTATAATGGCATGTTTGTAAATACAAAATATGTAGAAGGGCCAAGAAAATGAAAAATTTATGAAAAAATTGATGGAATATACATGTCGCGAAAAGAGAAAGTATTGTGTTTAAATTTTTTTTCTAAATGAAAATGATCATAAGTATCTATGTAGTTGTATGATTTTGGTAAACTTGATATCGTTCAAATGCAATTTTAAAGATTTTTCCAACAAAACCAATAATCAATATAAACACTTAAAATTTCAAAATATTTATTTTATTATTAAAAGATATAAGTATTTTTATATTTCCATGCCTCAAGTTTTTAGTATTTTTCAAATAAATGGAAAAACATTTTAATGAACATTCAAACAAAGACACTCTGAACATTCAATCTATTCTAATTTTAACCAAGTTTCACTTAAAAAAAACTAGTTTACATTCTAAAATATGATATTTTATGGAACTGATTGAGGGCAATGGTGGGGATGGTGAGGGTGTCCAGTGCAGGATAATTAGAAGCAAAAAAAGTTTATATAGAGTGCCAATGGCATGGGTAATATACTAGTTTTTTTACGAGGCACGACGCATACGCCTAACTCAACTGAGGCATAAACAGTGAAAGTAAACAGTACCAAACCAATTAGGCTCGAGTTAAGAAATTTTTGATAAGGCGTAACCCTCACTCGGTTATTTTAATCTATGGGTACAATAGATGACTCTTTGAAGTTTAACTATCCGGGTTGTCGGGGTTTTTTTTTTTAATTAGACTTGTGATTATAAAATGTAATTAACAAAGTTAGGCATGTATCATCATGCAATGTTCTTTTGACTTTTTCTTATGTTTCTTTCGACTTTTTTTAGATATGACTAGTATGGTAGTCTATAATTGAAAGACTGAAAAATTTTGAAAGATGGCAAATTGAACGCTAATGCAGTAAGATTTTGACTCATGACATGAGTTATAAGTTTGAGATTTGTGAATTATGAATTGGATTTAACTTTTATTTTAGTATGGTTTTGGACCATTATTTACTGCTTAATGTTTTTCACACATTTAGCTATTGTTTTATGAATAATATTATTATATAAATTAATGTGTTATTTATGTGTTTTCCTATTTTATTAGATTCCTCATGTAGTGTGTCCGCGTATGTGCTTCCTAACTTCAAAATCATTACACACATGGAATTGGGTTTGTGACACTTGCTAGAAGAAAGTCCACCACTACCATCATCACAACACCACCGCCATCATCACAATTCACAACACCACCGCCATCATCATCACAATTCACAACACCACCACCACCATGTTTTCAAAAATTTTAATTTGATTTGGTAAAATTCTTAACAAGACAATATATTAGAACAATGATTTTGAAAGGAGTATTTAGTTAAGATGTGAAGACACTATATGCCTTTGCAACAATTTTTTTGTGAACGGAGCACGACCTGATCTTGGCTACTAAAATGTCAACCTCATTAGCCATTTAAAGAAATTGATATGTACTTCCAACATAATAAAGATGATTACCTGCTATATAAAAGCATATATGCTCCCTGGGCAAGTACCTCCTCCAATTCGACAGTCATGACCTGAGAAGAAGGCAACCAAAATAGCTCAAAAAAATTATACATCCAAAAATATGTAATTATTCATAAATTAAAACATAAACAATATCCATTACCTTGCAATCATCAACCCGGTACCATTTTCCACGTAAGTCTTTTGTATAACAAATGTAATGGCCAAAATATGATGCATTGAGCATGTCAACATGCACGACAACCGCATAAAGTTGATATAAATCAGTGCCATGTCCTTGTTTGCTCATGTAGGGACCCAAGTCTAATGTCTCAGGGAAGGTAACTCTCTTATTCAATTTCCCAAACCTTCCACTCTGCACAAGTTTTGGAAATAATAATAAGTTTTGCAGAAAGGGCTCCATAATAGAAGATAAAAATGGGAATCTAGAATCGCATCCAATAGCACTCATCTTCCTCATACAAACTCAAAGTCCATTTAAGCTATATCTTAAAAGTGATTTTTGACATCATTGAAGTTGAATGCAAGAATGATTCAATTAAATCTTGATAGATTTTCCATAGAAAAAGGTTTTAAAAAAATGACATCAAAATTTTGCAATCTTCATAAGATTTAACTAAATATGCTAAGCTTTCATTAGACAAAAGTAAAAATAATGTGGGTCATAGTTAGGACCTGAAATCTTTTAAGAGCAATAGTGAGGATATTTGGAGCCTGGTGAATGGTTAGACGCTTGCAAGCCTTTACATAGTCATTGCATCTGCAGAAGTAACAAAATTTAAGACAAAGTTATGATAAATAAGTAGTGTACCATGCATGCCTTAATCGAGGATATAGCTTAGCTTCTAACAAAACATCTATGCACACCTGTCTCATAAATAAACAATGGCAATTTGCAAGTAATAATTATTAATGATGCGATCTAAAGGTAGGACTCTGACGTACCATGTTAAAGTGATGGAAAATCCAGTAAATAAAAAATATTGTGTTTACCATATCCTTGGGACATTTTACATACTTGTTTTGATGGTTCAACGGCTGAAGAGGAGAAAAATACTTATTGCTCACTTCTTGATCACTCACATTAGGCCATAATAACAGAAATGGGTGATCCTAATTTGCTTTATATGGATGATAATGTCATTTTTATTTTTCCCACAAAATGGAGTATCGCATAATTACACTATAAATTATTTTGTGGATGTAAGGGGATAGGATGGGATTGAAATTTATTCAAATTGCATCCTCCTATGTTGTTTCCACATTTGAAACCAAACTTCTCGAGGCACTACTTTATTTAGAGCTTTTGCCACAGACTTGTGACAAACAAAGGATGCAGAAGGAGATACTTTCAACAACTTACATATTATGACAAGAATGTCACTCCAACTTATAGATAGTTAAGGTTTGACTCCTTTTATGTAGAATATTTCTGCTACAGTGAAGTAAATGTACACCCAATATCCAGAAGACAAGTGCTTGATTCAGCGTTATTCCAGTCTATCAAATGGAAAAGGGAAAGAAGAAAGAAGAAAAAGATAGAGAAACGTGAGCAAGAGAACTAACACAAGGGCACCTTTTCACAATGAATTGAGAGAACTACTACATCTTGAAAGGTGGAAGTTCTTCATAGTCTAGGTTAACAGTGATCTTCTATGATGAAACACACAAACATATTTAATGATAGTCAAAAGGTGAACCATGTCAAATGAGAAACATTACCCGTCACATTTATACATATTCTCCCCATCAAGCCACTCTTCAGCAGTAAACTGGACAAGGCAATCCTCCAAAGACGCGGCATCCCCTTGGATTTCAACAGTTAAGTCCATCATATTTTCATACCGATATGAGATCTTATTGCATTTTGTACATGTAACCTGAAATGGAAATAGCCGGGTAAGAAGATGTTCTGTGTGAATGATGCAAGGCATATAAGCATTCAGTTTAAGAAAATATCATCTTCTTAGCATACAATTGTGTCTAACAACTAACATAGCCACATCATCCACAAGAGCTCACAATAAAATAAAAAAATAAAATAAATAAACCAGCTCACAACATCCTTTTCTACCCACTATCATAATTCATAACATAACCATCGTGGCACATTCTTCCATAAACCTCTCCTTCTCGGGCTTTTTTTTAGGGGAGGGGGGGCCGGGGGTATGCATTCACCTTTTCATCCAACAAGACGACAATGGAAAAACAATACACTCACAATTTTTTGTAATAGCGGGCAACACAAAAGAATTCATTCACAAACCAAACACATAAAATTATAGAAAGGAAAAAGGATCTCAAAAGAGAGATTGCACATCAATGGAAAACCCGAACAAATTGCATTTGGAGACAACTTCCATAACACCTTTGACTTCCCTTTTGAAGAACCATCAAAATTCAAACCATCATTGACCCCAACAAAAATTTTGATTCCACGCATCTTGAGAAAAGGGACAAGGGGAAAATAAATACTCTCTTGAATGTTGAAACCGCAATTCCACATCAAAGCACCATAACCACACTATTTCCCATACACTTTACTTCTCTTTTATAGAGGGGTCTGAAATCTTACACACACCTTCCTGAGCAAGCAATCGAGTACCAGGCATCACAAACCATTCTAACGTCTAAACTTCTAAAGTAACTCTCTACTTATTAACCAAAAATATAGTCAACTTGAAGTTCAGAACACAGACAAACTCAAATCACTCAGTCAATTATTTGAGTAAATGATACCTTGTGATGTGTGGGCATAACCAACCACACAAATGGACTTTACAAATCCATTGCCCAGCCTCAATTAATGCATTACTAAGAATTTATTGCATGACGAAGAAGCTTGACAGAAAGAAACCAGACCCCAAGGATTTAATGAAGTAACCACCCTATCAACCCTGAAAGCATTGTTGTTGAAGACTCTCACATGCACTCCTTCCATGAAACCCAACAAATAGTACAAGGAAGAATCCTCAAATAATCTTTCCTTTGAAAGTTAGGTATGACTGCGCCTACCAACACCTCAAAAGCGCCTCAACGAAGCAAGGCATAACCCCAGCCACCCAAAGAGAAATAGCACAAGGAAGAATCCTCAAAGCCTATATGAGATCGGAACAACTGGACCTTCCAAGGCTTCAAAAGTACCTCAAAGAAGCCAGGCATCACCCAAGCCACTCTGAAGAGAGCCCATAATGGAACCAAATGTAGCTAGCCATATCATAATATTCCTTTACCTGGTCTTTGACTCGAGTCATTCTAGATAAACTCCCGGAAGATTTTATCTTTGTATGTTAATCAATAAATTTTTATGTTATTTGTGGTGTCAAGAGTGAAAGTGCCTCCATTATTTATCCATTGTCCTCGTGTGGGAGGGATTTTTTATGCAATATGAGTATTTTTATTTATTGTATTATTTAATTAATAATTAGGTCGGTCCATCTTAAGGCCTAACTAGGAGTACAAGTCCAATAGGAATTAGAATTAGGGTTTTTGCTTTTGCTTTTGCTTTTGCTTTTGCTTTTGCTTTTGCTTTTGCTTTTGCTTTTGCTTTTGCTTTTGCTTTTGCTTTTGCTTTTGCTTTTGCTTTTGCTTTTGCTTCGCTTCGCTTTTGCTTTTGCTTTTGTTTTTGCTTTTGCAATTAGAATTAGGGATTCAATTCAAGTAGGAGTTAGGATTTTTATTTTGTTTAGGAAACTAGTTGTTTGCTTAGCAAGCTTAGGTCAATATAAATTAAGGCCATAAAAATACTCGTATTACATCAGATATACAACTCCCTAAATAGATTTGATGTGGTTTCGGTGATCCTGGATCCATTGATGTTCTCATCATAATCTCACACTCATTGATAAAACTCCTAGGGAAGTTCTCAGCATATGCATTTTATCAAAAAATTTGGAAAGAAAGGAACAATTGTGCCTTCAAAAAACATCTTTCTTTTGAAGGTCGTGATGATGGAGATCATGGCATTGGAGGAGTTTATTTTGATCTCGTTAACATGGGACTCAACATCATTAAAGATGCTAGGTGCATAATACTTTCTTTAAGAGACATACAACCAATAGTGAAGAGGGTAAGCTTGAATCATGTTCTAATATCATCAGCTGTTTCCACCTTAATGAGCATAATGCCATTTAAACATTTTCTTTTAGCTTATACTTCCCGATTCAAACATGCACTTCAGACTAAGAAAGAAAAACTTGCAGCTGAAATGTTCTTTTTTCTCATTGAGACCGATTTATAGATCGTAAAGCATGTCATAGTTTTCTAGCCGTCATCCAATTTATTATTCTTCCATTATTAAGTTTTAAAAATATCCCTGAAAATTTGTTTAGACCCGAATATCAGTTTTCCACTTCCTGAGATACTATAAGCTAATCCCACTGACACTTAACGACTTGCAATCAAGCATCGGAACAAATGGAAGAAAAGGCTCACAGTTGAGAACAAAATATGAAGCTTAACCTGAGATTGGAGGTGACCACCAAATGTGTATTGGATTAAGGTTGTCTCCTGGGAGCTAGGATGGAGGACTTTTTCTCCACCAAATTCGTCAAGGCAAACCGACTGCATTGTATCAATCACAAACCTACAAGAACCCAAACAGTTTCGTCCATTAGATTAACAAAAGTACTATGATTAAAGATTTGGGACATACATCTCAATATTGTCACATGCTTAAATGCAACCTCATGAACTCATGAGCATCCTCCTGTTTTCCATATCCAAGATTACCACCAATATTAGGTAATCGGGAAAGAATGTTGATTGGTGAAAAGGGTTGCAAAAGCTTCGCTCTTTCAACATGGAGTTGAAGCTCGCACAAGAAACACCAGTCATTTCGTCTGCCTGAAGGAAAAGAAGCCGATACAATTAATAAAGGAATGTCAAGCACTGCTATCAAAGAAATTTAAGAAGTATAACGATCTTGTTTGGGTGTTTACATTCTCTCTGGTGGTCTTTCTCCAGCAAATAGGCTATAAGTGGCTGAGTGCAAGAAAGACACTGTAGAACAACATTGGCGAAACAGCTACAAGATAATAGCAATAAAAGCATTAAGTAACTAAATAAGGACATCAATTGATTGATTAGAGCAGCCTTAAAACATAAGATACTGACCTGTTTCCACAATTCAAAAGGCCACAGGGAGGGAATCCTGGTTTTTCCCAGTTATATAGCCTTACGAATTCTTCATACGGAAAAAGAACCTGTAAATTCCACAATGTAATAAGTCGAACCTTTTCTCACAATGAATAAAATGAAAAGACAATGATAGTAACACACACCTTCTTTAACTGATGACCCTTTGCATTACTGTCGTAAGTAGAAGCCTTTCGGCATTTAAACTTATGACCGTCTCTCCAATGCTTGGATTGGCAATTATGAGAGCTGGGAAGACCAAAATAAAGAGTCATCAATTGCAACAAATCAAAGCTTTACCAGATGATAAAAGGACAAGAAAGTCAACACATACAGGGGTTTTAATCCAACACCAAAGAAGCAAGAGCTATACATTAATCCAACACCAAAGAAGCAAGAGCTATAAATTAATGTAGACCATCTTCTCTTAATAACAAGAGCTGTGGGGACAGTTCACTCCCGCAATTAATATTGTACATTACCCCATTCATGGCAGTCCTTGCAACTGGACCACTCTAAAGAAAATCCTACAATACCCTTTGATGTTCACTTTTCAAGTTTTCAGATGATTGTGCTCATCAAACTTTTGAAAGTACCTCCATCCAAGTAAAGGCTCACACAACCAGTCAGCATTTCCAACCCCACCATGCAATGCGCCTTAGAACGATTCCAAATGTCATTAACATCTATGCCATATTGCCATCAACAACTCAATCAAATCAACATGCCTCCAGGAAAACATGGCAATCAATTCAAGGGTTTTGGCACCCAAGTTCCCCAAGTGATTCAACACTCTATATCCCTTAGGACAGCATTGCCAATAAACACTTTGCATGCATTCAAACCCCACTGTGCCTTCAGGTCTCCTGTAGAATTAAGTAACAGCTCCGTAATTTCATGGTTTGAGAGTTGAATACTTTCTGCTCAATTGGAATAGGGATACTTGAATAGCATCCTATCGTAAAAAAATTCTTTACCCACTTGTACTTTTTGCTTATCTCTAGAAATATCCACCACTCCTAACCTCAACTCAGCACACTCGCCAGCCCTTGATTTATTTAAGATACTCATTTATTTTTTTCATTTCCATAATCCATTGAGCTTTTTTCAAAGTTGCCTTCTGACTTGCAAGTAGACAATTCTAAAAACTCAACCTAGAGGGGGACTGGGGAAGAAGACAAAATTTCTCTCCTCAATTCTTTGTGGACTTGCCATAAGCATATATCATTAAATAGTATGATCCAGAGAGATTGGAATATCACAAGCTAAGACAAGGGAGTTTTCTTTTTAAATACAAATCCATAAAGCCAAGAAACGATAACAAGGAGTTATTGGACCCACAAGGAATTGTACCATTTGACAATAAAATTTTGGAACTGGACCCCTTGAGGAACCAAAATCCAAGCACATATATGAAAGAAAGGCTAATACCAGAACCTATCTGTGAAGAATAAGTATAGCAAAAGATCCGGTTGTTTCTTTCTCATCATAAAACCCACACAATAGCATACGAAGCAAAAGCCGGAAACACTAAGCACCTTCCCCTTATGTTGGTGTGGCCGGTTATGAACCAATTGTCCTAGGAATGATATTAGCAACCCAAGACTTTATGGTAGTATGGAAAAGCGAAAACAATCGCAGCCAAAGCGTAAGCAATACATCATGGCCCACCCAAATGGTATATTATTTTTTTTCAAAAATTGTGGAGAAAAAAAAATTGGGAGGCCCAAATAGAATCTATAACACATGCCACATATTTCAGTTGGGATACACAATCTGGCATAACATAATAAACACAAGAATTATATCCTAACACACCTGAATGTACTCAAGCCTCCCACCATGGTATGACACCAAGTGAAAAGAGTTGTATGCCGAGCATAAGCAAGGGATCGCACGGTGTAGTTAAGGCGGAGGCGAGGCACTCATGGTTGAAAAGGCCCGAGGCGTGAGGTGCAAGGTGATGCATGTGCTTCAATGGTTTTTTTATTAAAAATAAAAAATAATAATAATAAAAAAAAAAATCATATTGTATTTATACATATTGAATTCAGTATAAAGGCCAAAAGCCAAAAAGATTAGCACTAGTCATCAGAGAAGAATATTTTGCCAACTAAACATACAAGAAGAAAACTCAATATCCCCAAATTTGTCCTAATTAGAAGCCCAAAGCCATAACGTAACATTCACATCAATCCACAACTTAAATATATCCTTGATATTGACCCTGAAAATTCTATTGTTTCTTTTCCTCCAAATGATCCAAGCTAAGGCATGCACAAGTCTTCCCAGTTCCATTTCCCAAACAAGATGAGGTTGGAGGGAGGGTTGGAAAGAGAATGCCAATGTTCATCCCACTCCATAAAAGAGTGGGAGAAATTAGCTTGAACATTAAACTCAGAGAGGGTATCAACGACAAGAAATCATAGTAGCATACTAACATACATAATAGGTTTTCGAGTTATTTTCTTATTAAATCATAAATAATAGATTTTCATACTAACATACACTTATTTTTCATAATAGGTTTCCATACTAACATACACTTATTTTTCGGATTTCATAAATAAAAGGTTTTCGAGTTCTTTTCTTATTAAATCATATTAGCATACCGGCATTCATACAGCATTATACGTAAAAACAAACAAGCAAGTAAAAAATAAAAATTGCATTATTACATAGAATCCACTAAATCATACACAGAAACTGAAACTAAAATCAACAACAGAAACATTAAAACATAAGGGTTTGAGCTAATACTCAAAATTCTTATTTCTCTTTGGGAGAGATTATAGAAAGAAGATTGGGAGGAGAAGAAGGGGAAGCAAACAAGGAAAGTTTTCTTTAATCGTTGTTAGCAGCTAAGCTAGGTTTGAGGAATTGATGGAAGGAGGAAAGATTTGAAGTTTTGTCTTCTTCAACCCTTTGATGTCAACAAGGTTTTATTTGTCATGCAATTTAAGCCCTAAATCTAACTGCAACAAAAGGGTTTTAGGCTTTTGTCTTTACAATGAAGTTATATAAACTAACTTATAAGTATGTAAAAAATAAAAAGATAAAATAACCATGTAAAAATAAAGAGATGATAGGTGCACCGAGGCGAAAAAGCGCACCAAGGCGAACGCCTCATTTTAATTGCACCGCATTGCCTCGTCTTGAGGCAAATTTTCTTAAAAACGTCTTGAGGCTGGCCTGGCAACCTCCTTGACTACACCAGGTATATAACAATGTTTTCCCATATCTAATATATTTTGTATGAAAGAAAAAATTAACTTTTGGGAGGTCGGGACAATCCAAAACACGTGCCACCCTATGTGAGCTAGGATATCCAATCTGACACAATGATAATAAACATAAGAGTCATCCCCCAACACCTCATTATACTCGAGCCTCCCACCATCCATCTGAGTGTATCGTTGGCAAGACCTCATGTGCCCAAGCACCTAATTCCCATCGTCCTTTAAAGATTAGACTAATTTGTCAACTCCCAACCCTCAGATTCCCCAACTTCAATCAATAGAAAGCACAACCAACTCTTCCATTGTCTTCCTTCCTTGAGATATCACCACAATTACCGAAATACCCTTATCTTCCCCAATATTCATTGCATAAAAATCCAACTCCAACAACCACCCCCACAATCCATCAACTCCCATGATCGTATATCACTACCAACTTCCAGCATGAACCTCCCGCCCACAAATGTCACATGCAAATTGTGCTACAACATCACTCGTGGCTATCAAATTTCACCCCCAAACCTCCATAACCACTTTGCCCAACGCTACCTCACACAAAACAAAATTTTTAACCCAAAAGCCTCTAGTTTCCTTGGTCATTCCCAACCTATACCAATTCACGAAATGGTACTTGTATTCGTCCTCCATGTTATTCTAATCTTAGAGATCCTGATCGAGAACGATTAAGTTGGATAAGTAACTTCTAAAGTGTAGGCCACCTTGGTTTTACCTTTTCTACACCCGATTGCTCCCAAATATTGATCCTCACCACCGAGGCGATGCTAAATTTGGTACATTAATTCTCATTCTGAAAACTTCTTTAAACTGAAAAAGAGAACCTCTAAACATGGTCAATGCGAACCCTTCCTCCCCCAAAGAGATTAGAATAACAACAGTAAAGTGAATGATTGACAGACCAGAAATAGAACAGTATACATGCATTTCCTTATTATGCAACAAGGACATAATCCAGGAAAGTCTCAATTTCGCTTATTTATTATTGATCAATTAGGAAACCCCACTTTGAACTATCATAAAATTTTCAAGGCCTAATCCTTCTTTTTCTTTTGTTCGTTGTTTTGATTTATTTTTCATGCAGGCCAACTCAGCCTGATTTGTCTCTTATTGTACTTTTTAAACAATAATTTTACTTTAAAAAAAACGGTCAGATTACAAATATGACAGAAAAGAAGATCCCTAACCTAACAATTAATTCAAATTTCATTGCTAAATATCATGGGGAGAGGAGGGGGAGAACATTGCTAAAAATATTATATATATATATATATATATATATACACACACACCAAGCAGGATTAGAGAGGACTAAACTTTCCCAATTGAACATAAGACGCAAAATTAATGTTACATCTATCCCAGTTTGAACACCATATTCACAACAAACTACTAGACAGTTTTAGCTAAGTTGTTGAACACCCTGTTGTTTCTTTCTCTCCAATGACCCAAACCATAGCATGAATAAGTCTATTCCAAGCGCATTACCAAAAACAGAGCAGTACGCATATTCTTAACTGATGAAACCATACTCTGTGTTCAGACCAAAAAAGACGGGGTTGTTGCAAACTTGCAGCTTGAAAGTGGAATTTAGAAAGTGCCATTGACCAAATCTCTGAGGCAAGAGGGCAATGAATGAGGAGACGATCAATGGATTCATTTGCCTGATTGCCAAGGACACAATGATTGGGCAGCAACAAGCCCTTTTTTATAATATTGTCCATGCTGAAGGATTTGTCCATAACAGAGAGGAACCTCTTTCAACCACACCAGATGTTGGAGATTACAAACTCTTGAGTGGGTAAGAGTATTAAGCCTGGGTGCTAAAGCAAGCAGACTGAAAATGGAGTATCTTTGTCATTCTACATATTAGGATTGAATATGTTCATTAGATATAATTCAAGGTAGAATCGGATGACCGTGACCACCTCACCACCCTTGACGAACCTTTTTCCAGCCAAACCTGATCAATGCCAAAGACTCTTCCTTTGTTTTCCTTGGGAAAAGAAACAACCCCATTTCTTGAATTATAAACTATTGCCGATTGATTCATGCTAGAATCTTAAACTCCTATCATCTTCTACTCATTTCATTAATTAGGTATCTTTAACTACATTCTAGGAAGCACGGACTCGCGGAAAAACCCTGCCGAATCCATGAAAACGCGAGTCGGATACGGATACGCGTGCGATTCGCGTCGGATACGTATCCGACACGCGGTCAACGTATCGATCAACTTGACCTGGTCAGGATACGGCATGGACACGGTCCGGACATGGTCCGGATACGGTCCGGACATGGTCCGGATACGGTCCGGACACGGTCCGGATTTGGTTTCTAATTTTTTTTTTTTTTTGCAGATCTAGATAAGATCGGACGGCTGAGATCTGAAGCCCTAATATTAAAACCTAATTTCGATTTTCGTTTTGTTTTTGCTGAAACAGACAGAGAGGCGAGGAAGAGGAACTGAGGAGGCGAGGAACCGAGGAAGGAGGAACCAGAGGAAGCGAGGAACCAGAGAGAAAGGAGGCGAGAAAGGAGGAACCGAGGAGGCGAGGAACTGAGGAAGAAAAGAAAGAACAAAGAAGGAAAAGGAAGAACCGAATAAGAGAAAGAAGGAAGGGAAGAAGAAGAAAGAGCTTACCTTGCTTAGAGGAGTCTGTCGGAGTCGGACTTAGGCTCAGGACCCACGACCCAGGTTCGTCTCTCTCGACTCTCACTCAGTCACTCACTGTTTATGCTTCTTGCTTCTTCTTTTTTTGTGTGTTTTGTGTGTGAATGTGTGATTATTAGCTTATTTTTTGTGTGGGAAGAAGAAGAAAGAACTGTTTATTTTTTTTGTGTTTCACTGTTTTGTGTTTGATTTGTGTTGTCTATTCTCTGCTTTTTTATTGATTGGGGGGTTTGGTGTTTGTTCTATTAATTTGATTTGAGTGACAAGTGATTATGGATGTTGAATTATTGTGTTTGTGATTGAAGGTTAAAGAGAAAGGATCGACAAGTACGTCGAAAACCACCAATACAACTACTGTTAAGGTGAAACAGAAAAAAGTTTACACATTGGCTGGTCAGAAATATGACCCCCCTGATGAGGTTTGAATCAGTTTGATCATGGCCCTATTAATACTTGCATCCATATTTGAGAGGATTTGTCAGAGAAATTAACAAGTTCCTTATTGTTTGGCTTCGATTTATTGATGTAATTGGCAGAGGGAACCATTGAGATTGAGGATATTCTATGAGTTGTTGTCTAAACAAGTACCTTCAAGTGCAATGGCAGAATTTTGGTATGTTATACCTTCAAGTACCTTCAAGGTATGTATCAAACTATCAATCTTTAATGCATCTTGATGTTTTATATGTTTGGATTATTAATTATTGTTTTTGAGTTATCTTATGACATTATGTTAATAATTTTTTAACAAAATATAAAAATAAAAATAAGGTTTGATTGACGTGTCGCCGAGTCCTAGTTTTTTAAAAATTGCCGAGTCGCCGTGTCGTATCCGTATCCGATACGACACGCGTATCTGAGTCCGTGCATCATAGGTGAAATCTATGTTTTTTTTTTGTTGACGTTTTTTTTTTGGAACTTAAAGTTGATATTTTTGAGTTATGTATCAAACTATCAATCTTTAATGCATCTTGATGTTTTATATGTTTGGATTATTAATTATTGTTTTTGAGTTATGACATTATGTTAATAATTTTTTAACAAAATATAAAAATAAAAATAAGGTTTGATTGACGTGTCGCCGAGTCCCCGAGTCCTAGTTTTTTGAAAATTGCCGAGTCGCCGTGTCGTATCCGTATCCGATACGACACGCGTATCCGAGTCCGTGCATCCTTGACTACATTGAAGCACTCTATATGAACTAACTCAGCAGGAAGTCTTACACCCAGAGTCGTCTCTTACACCAATTCCTAAATAAATTAAGCCTTTTGCCAATGCATCGAAATTCAGCAATCAAACATCCCATCAACTTGCAGCCTAACATAACATTTACGCTTCTATCTACTCTCTCACTAATTATCTTAAAACTACATTAAAGCACTCTATATTATGAACTAATTCACACTTAAGTCATCTCTTACAACACCAATTCCCCTCAAAAACTAGTCTTTAAGCCAATGCATCAAAATTTCAGAACTTCACACAATTCAGCAACCAAAACCTAACACCTATGCTTCTAAACCCCAAAATTCATAAAAATAAAAAATTTAAAAACAAAAATTAAAAAACAAAAAAACCTAACAATCTTTAACTACATTAATTCACTAATAATTAACCCAAAAGTCGTCTTACACTAATTCCACCCAAGAACCACTCTTTAAGCAAAATGCATAAAAAATTAAAACCCCAGACAACTCGGCAATCAAAACCCCAAAATTCATCAAAAAGCAACAATCTTTACATCAATAACTGAACAAGTGATAACAGAACTCACCAATACCGCACACTCTTGCACGTGGAGCACCTCTTCTTGGTCACCACCCCACAAACCTCACATGGTCCATCAATTGGAGCCGCCGCAGGCGCGATCATCTTCGACCCACCAACACTAGACTCTCCTCCTCCTGATGCTACTGCCGCGGCTTCGTCGAAATTGGCGTCGACGATGAAATACTTGGAAGCAGTCTTCTTCACCAAGTGCAGTAACCCAAACCCAATTGCAATCGCAGTGAATACAAAGCGTAAGAGCGAATAGAGATCCAAGTGAAGACCAGCCACATGCAGCATCTGCTTTCGATGAGATTCTTCGAAATTTTAGGGGTTTTCATGGAATGGGTTTCAATCAGACACCCAAAAACCAAAACCCCATCCACCGATTTCGCTTCGCGATATCTCTCGAGACTCCCCTCTATCTCTCTCTCTCTCTGCTTTCTCCGCTCTTTTTATGTTAGATCGATGACGGTGTGGAGGTTGCTTAAAAAAAATCTGGGGGTGCGCAATAAATATGAGAAACCCCACTTCGGGTCTTATTGGATATGGACCGTTTGATTATGTCGAGATTTGGAGGAAAGTTATCTAGATGACGATCGAAGGGGTTGGGAAGTTGTATTGGCTCCTTGGTTTTCTTCTTCTTTGTGTGCAAGAAAAGGAAGGTTGGGGGTTTTGGGGATACAAGGCTAATTTGATCATAATTAGGATAGCATAATTAAATGGGTTCGGATCCGATCAATTTTAGATCCAAATTTTATTTCACTCACTTGAGAATTTCCAAAAAAAAAAAAAAAAAATCATCTTTTGTGGAGATTATCTGTATATAGATCACAACCACAAAACTCAACCCATTTGGGGATTTATAGTAGAGTTAGATGCATTCTCAAGTTAGAGAGTCATCGCACCTTCAATTTCACCATTAACTTGAACATCCCATTTGATGAAGTTAAGTATTTTGAAAATTGATGAAACTTCTTGGAGGTGATTTATATAATAAGGATATCGTTTCCACAAAAGATGAACTTATTTCAGAACTTCTAACTGGGAGAAATAAAATTTGGGTCACGAGTCTGAGTCCCGCAGATCCTAACCCTAATTAAATATGGCACGTGTAGGTTGTGTGTGTTAATTTTATTTTTCTTAGCTGAAAAATGTTAATTAATAAAAATGACAGTCAAGACAGCTTTTCATGTTATCGAGTTTTATAAAAGAAAAAAGATTTGCAAGTTTGTCATATGAAACACGGCTATATGTTTGTGAGTATCATATCATGTACACGGATTCAAAAGTCAAGGGTAGGAGTGACTTTTCCAAAATCGTAAGGGCCAAAAAAATGTCACTAGCTCAACATTCATTCCAAGACGAGAAAAAAAAAATATCAAAGAAAAAAAAATAAACATGGACGTCTGCGGGATAGGTGTGATTGGATCCACTATTGTCATAAAATGTTCACGGAAACTTGAACTCCACCACCCATGCCTTCAGGCCTAGGCAAGTCTACAACAATGGGCGCATCAACATCCCCTCCCATTGGTAACAATGAAATTCTTCAAGCAGCCAATAAATCAAACACTTATCTCTGCCAAATAAAATGTGTACCGACTCGCCACCAATGCTCAATCCATGCCAATATACACTACGAATGTTTTACGGTTTGTTTTGGGAACAGATGGAACAAAAATTTCTAAATATGTGCAAAAATACGAACTAAATATGCAAATACGACTTCAACATAACACAAAGTTACTTGATGTTTATGAATAAAAACATTTCAATCAAAACCTAGTGATGAAGTCAAATTCCATTCAAAGCTAGCAACAACCACTGGAGCAAGGAGAACCGCGACCAACAACATTACAAACACCTCTAAAGATGACAGGGTAGTGAGGAGGGAAGGGAAATGGGATTTGGAGTGCGAGGAATTCACATAATGAGATTGATGAATAATCAGTGGAGTTTGAGTTTCCAGGAGGAAAGTGTGGGTGCGCATAGCAGCACCCTAATTCAAATAAAATGTTTATCTCTGCATCCCATCTCCCTTGGCCGAATTTACTATTTTTATTTCCCTTGACACGAATTTACTATTTTTATAGTGGAAGTGATGTGTGAGTCGAGGACATATAAAAGTTTAGATATTGGATAAATAATTCCAACATATTAGGAAAATTTTATCTTTGCATCCATTTCCCCGGTGCAACAAAGAATTTTCGCTTTTTCAGACTATCCGTTTGCAACTCAGTCCCCTTTTTCTCTCCAAAACAAAACCTAACACACATATTTCATATAGATTTATGTTAAGATTAATTACTCTCCCTAACCTCTAAATCACATTGTTAATTGATCTTCCACTCCGACAACCAACCTCACACCTACCCGACTTCAAGCTAGGAAAGTCATTGCGATGGGGTTGCCACTGCAATTTCATCCAAATCAAACTCATTTGGGTTCAGTTCTGAGCCATTTGTGTGATTTCAAGCTGTTATCCAAAATATTGCTATTATATTTCTCTCATGTTTGATTCAAGCGTGGTTTTAGTGAAACCACTCGAACTTTATACGAGATTCTATTGCTTTCGATATCAATGATTCGTGATTCCACTAATTAGGGTTTACGCTGTGATTTCATCCAAACCAAAATTGATTTGGGTTCTTACCCGTCCATTCGTGTAACTTGGAGTTGTCTGTCAAATGATCGTAAGTGTATTTCTCTCATCTACGATTTTGAGTTTTGGTTTCCCACCTCTTAATCCTACTCACTCAACCAACTTCGCGTTGTGACTGGTTTTACTGAATCAGTTTGACTTCAAGCGATGTTCCATTTGCAATTTCGATAGCTGTCAAACTGATTTGGATTCTCAGCCTACCATTTGGGGGATTTTGAGCTGTCTACGAAATGTTGCAAATCTATTTCTCTCATGTTTGATTTTTCTAGGTTTCAGTTTATCTTCCCATATCTAAAAGTGAGTGGTATACCTTAACCCTATTTTCGAATAAGAGTTAGGGTCTTAAGTGATAGTCGACTACGAGTGTCACGCCCCGATTTTCGAAGAAAACGAAAATCCCAAAATTCACGTAGGATTATCCGTTTTCCCCAAAACTCGGGACGTGAAAATTCAATAACAACATAAACAAATAGCAGTATGAACTAAACATCTGAAACAAATAAAAATCTAACCCGGAGAAGACTGACATGGTTATCTCACTAGCAGAACTCCAGTAACGCAGCTCAAAGTCTCTAAACCTGAAAGGCTAATCGGCTACATTCCAAAAGGAATGTACCCAAGAAGCAAAAGCTCACTCGGGTCAGCAATAAAGCTGGTGTGAGAAATCTTCATCCCAAAATCAATAAATCCGTACATGACAATATCAAAATAAACAATAAACAATAACCACACATCAAGTAGTTCCTCCATGAGGCAAAGGTGTTATCATCCTAATAAATAAATATGCATTATTTATTACTAATAAATAAAATTTATGAGTTATCAATCTTCATAAATGCAACAACAATACAATTCATAATCATATTAGACTATTATTGAAATATTAAACAAACACATTTTTCTACCTTTAGGAAGACGTGTAGTTCTCATTCAATGGTTGAATGAGCATTTAGTTTCTTCCTTTAAGGTAATCATGCACATACACAAAAAGAAATCTCGCTTCTTTTCCACAAACGCACCATCCTCCATGTGCCGAACACACCTCACCCAAGTGTGCCTCCCTTGCCTTCGAAACCACTCGAAGCGTACATGTTCCAAGTGGGGTGCCACCTCGAGGAACATGTCATCTCACCCGAAGTTCGATCCATGGCAAGCATTTTCTAAATCTACACGTACAACCGAACTCACATGGAACGGTGCACCGATATGCAAGCAAGTCTGGATACCATAATAATATCACACGTATACAAGCAAGTCTGTATACAAAAATTTCTTTTCTTTTCACATCTTTTTTTTTTCTCGGAGTTGTGGAAAAGAGCATAAAAAAAACTAAAACTCAAAGCTCTTTTATGGTGACACTTTGTCAACCATAAGTAAATCAACCACAGTATCCACCGTTCTTTCGGGGAACAAGTAATATTTGACACATTGCCAGTTCACATATCTCATCTCTTTGCATCATATGAAAAACAATATGCACTCCAATTCGCATAACAATACAAATACTCAAACTAAAACAAGTGCTCAGTTAAATTCCAGCCAATATCTATTACTAGAAAATTTTCTTCTATTTTATGTTATGCAATTGGGATCAATCTCGCCAGCTATGTAAAATAAGTCCAAAGAAATACTCCAAAGATAATATCTTCCAGGTCATGATCAAAAGAGCATATGACAATGAGATACATTAGGAACTAAGCAAAATTGACTCATTTCATTCTTGTAAAACTTCCCCAAATCCATCTTCTATTTCATTAAGAAATTTCATCAAACAAATGAGCAATGTATCTATAACCTTTGACAATTAACGAGACAATATTTCTGATAGTGGCACAACACTTTGACATCCAACTTTAATAAATCATATGGACACATATGATGAATTTTAATTTTTAACCCGATGGGATTTGACAAATCCAAAATGCACATACACCTACTACCTAAATGTGGTAACATCTGATCTAACCTATGAGATACAATTTGTCCAAATTTTCTTCATGATAACACTCAGGGGTTCCTTAGTCTTACACAAACCCTACCCAATCACATGCTTTTCTAATGACGATGATGACCTAGAAAACCCCGAATGCCTTGACAATTGCCTAAAATCAATGTGAACTACAATGGGTATCCATTCATTCATTCAAATCAATTTATCAAAGTAATCAAACCCCATCAATTTAATCTACCAAATTAAAGGCAAAATCAGGAAGAAAGAAAATGGGGGTTTAATCAAAGTAGATTAAACACACAACACATAACGACCAAAACCATCACATAAAACAAACTGAAAGGGGTAAAAGAGAACTCACAGTAAGAGAGAAAGAAATGAAGAAAACTCACCAATTCGCAAGTGTAACATAGTATTAGAAATTCTTAAATAATGGGACAGCTTGTGAAACACCTTAGAGCAGTAGTCTCCAAATCTACCCCATTTAGCTCCTGTTTTCCTTTTCCGAAACATATGTTCCCTTTTGAGAAGCTTGGTCAATTCAACCTTAAGCTCAGTTAAAAAGTATGAAGGCTGGATTGAGTATTATCAATCATGGTATGCAGTTGATCAAACACTTCCTTGTTCCAAGTTTTGAGAAAAGATTTAAGCAACTTCAATTTCTGCCAAAGGACAAAACCTTTTCTACCTTGAACATTGAGATTAATCCAAAAATCATGAATATCAAGGATGAGCTTAGCATGATCAAACCACATTCTCTCAAACCTAAAGGGCTTAGGTTCTCCCTTCAGGTTTCGAGAGAGAGATACAGGGTTTTAAGCATATAGCATAATGATCTGAGATAAGGAATTTGAGATTGGCCTTCCTGAGAGCCAAATCCCCTGCAATTCCAAGAGATGATATTGATGTCATTCATTAGGAGTCTCCACACCCATTTCATTAGCCAACACCACCATCATCCTCTTTGCATCCATCAACCATCATCACAGTTTACCCTCACGCAGCCACACAACCATCCGCCCTGATCCTTCTCATTCTCCCTCACATACAACGAACACACAGATACAAAACCCAAACATCGATCAACCCCTCACCATCCTCTCATCACCATCGCAGACCTCTTTTCATCGCCTCCCTCCAGATCACAACACCCAAATCGCAGCACCACCGTCATCCTCTTCGCCTCCTTGCAATCACCGTTCAGAACTCTTCTCATCCTCTTGCCTGTTCCTCGCCAGACCTCTCTCTCGTTGCCTGCTCCTCCCTCTCTTTCTCTCGTGTGGTATGTTCCTTTGGTGAAGAAACAAAACAGGAAGGGGAAAAAGGAAAAGGAAGGAGAAAAGAAGAAGGAAGGAGAAAAGAAAATGAAGAAGGAAAAATGGTTTTGTTTCTTTTATATGGTGGGTGGCTATTCGCCCCCACCGAACTTTCAAATGCACCCACCCTCTTTCACAAAATCAAACCCTAATTATTAGTTTGATAAAAGCCTAAACCCAAGCCCAAATATAATTGAGTAACAACCCATCAACATTAGGGTTTATAAAAAAAAATTATATTTATTTAATTAGGCGGGTATTACAACGAGGCCCGTATCTCAAAATGATTAAAAAACTAATGCTTTTTTATATATTTATGAAGATCATAAGTATAAAACTAAATCATTTAATTAAACTTTATATATTTTCATTCAGTTTACTACATATATATGTTTTGTAGAATAATTGTAGTATTTCTATCACTTTTTGAATTTAAAAATATTAAATTTTAAAAATTAAAAAAAACGCATGAGATGCAGGTTTTGAACTTTTTCTAAATCAAAACAAAGCTACACCAACGTGGAAATGAGAAATTATGCTCACAATAAAATAATCACTACACCAAATTGACATTTTTGTAACAACTCCCAAAACAGTATCACTCTTGAGTTGTAATAAGCCACGAAACAATTTTACACATTTTCACTACACCAATTTATTATATCACTTTTTTTGTAAAATTGTTTTTCATTTTTTTAACTGGATTTTATTTTGACTTGAAACTGTTTGGTGAACTGTTACAGCTCAAAAGTAATATTGTTTTTGGAATTGTTATAAAAATGTTAATTTAGTGTAGTGAATTAAGTAAAAAATTTATGAAAATGGGCCCTAAATTTCTAGAAAACGAGCCTTAAAATTCGACAACAAATCAAGCGCTTTAAGCAATGCACTAAGTGGGCTACCTTTATGGTCGGGCTTGACTATTAGCCTTATTAGACTTTTTATGTAGTATGTAAGAGTTTAAGGTGTATAAAATATATTCTTAACTTCGAAATTACAAACGAAAATTTTACATTTTTCTAAACAAAATGAAATATTCCACAAAACAATTCTTAAAATCAAGGGATAGATAATTTCTCGAAAAAAAATCACAATCCTTGCTAATAACTAGGCAAAAAATCCAAGATGTATAACATGAAATGATTATAACATTTTCATTATGTTGATATTTGTTGATTAACCTGTAAAAAATTTGTTTTTCAGTATGTTCTACCACGGACCTACGTGCAGTCGAGACAAAGAGAACTAGCTGAGAGGGACCACTCACATAGAAAACTCGAGCAGTTGAGACAGATGTTAGTTGAGCCAAGGGGTAGATGCACCAAGCTATAAACGATTTGTGCGATGCTCAGTGGAGGCATAAGCATTTTCAGCGGCAATAATCAGACTTAGTGGAGCGGTCTGAGTGTGCTATAAGATCTCATGATGATGCTAGGAGAGAAAGGCGCGAGCCTCTCATGAGAGGGATCTTACCCTTGGTAGGGTGGCCCAGCTAGAGCTCCAGATGGCACCATCGAATGAGCGACCCAGCTGGAGCTCCAGATGGCACCGTTGGAAAAGCTCATATCTACATTTGACAGATTGATGGATAAACTAGGTTTTTTGATGATGGTATTTATTTTGTTATTAGGTTGGTATGTGTAAGGAATGCGATTTCTCTAAATATTTTAAAATTTCTTGAAATATTTCTTAATTTGGAGTTACCAAAATATCTTTTGAAGTTGAAGCATTAATTTATATTTATCAAGGGACTATGTTTTAACTTGATCATATAACCTTCTTTTAGAATTAAAAGTTTGTTATGTGAATGATTTTTATGTAATATATAGTTTTTATGACAGTGTCATCCCAATAAAAGTTAGGGCCTTAGGCGATGATCGATTACGTGACTCATATCTCAAAAGGATTAGAAACTAATAGTGTCGTATATATACTTTTGTATATATTTATGAATATCATTATGTATAACACTAAATTGTCTAATGAAAGTTTGTATAATTTCGTTGAGTTTACTACATATAAGTTTTGTGAAATAGTTGTGGTATTTCTACCGCTTTTAAAATTAGAAAAATAAAATAAATTTTTTTAAAATGCATGAGATGCATGTTTTGAACCTTTTATAAATCAAAACAAAACTACACTAACATTTGGAATATATAACTTCCCTTCCCCAAATGAATTGTGAAAATGAATGTATTTAACTCAAAATTTATTTCATGTTTTGCCCTCCCTTATTACTAATAATTACACGTGAAGCCAAAGAACAATAAATAGTTCCAAAGGTATTTGTGTCATTTTAACTAAAAAAATTTATTACAGTCTTTTACAAATTTCTCCTCCCAAATTCATATTATTTATAATCAACCCTATCTTCTTTCAATATTCATTAATTACACTTAAGCCCCTAACATAGTTTATTTGAAGCCCTCCAATTATCTATAAATTATAAATAGGCATTTACAAATGAAAAAAAAACTATTACATTTTTTTACCATTTTATCCTCTCAATGTTAAACTATTTACAATCAAAATCAGCCGCTGTAAACATTCAATAATTATACTTAAGCTCCTAATTTAATTTATTTGAAGCCCATCAATTATCTATAAATTATACAAAAGCCCTTACATCTAACTTTTTGGATTTCTCATTTTTCCCTCTACATTTTATACTTTTACAATCAAAATCCCCCCCCCCCCCCCCCCCCTCACAAAAATTGAGTATTTATACTTATGCCCTTAACCCCTTATTTATTTATAAACTATACATATGCCCTTAATATTATATATAATTATTTTATTTAAAATTCAATAATAATTTGTTCTTATCATTGAATTGTTGTGATAAAATAAAAAGTACAGAATATTAGCGCAGCTAAGTAAATATTTCAGTTTTTGGGTGTTGATGTCTCTCTGGATGTCATGATGATCAATAATCAATGTGTTTTGTAAATTAATGTATTTCCAAATCTAAAATGTTAGGCATACTCCCATAATATCCTAAATTATTTCATTTACTTAGCTTCTGGAACACCAAAATCTTTTTTTTTTTAGGAAATAGATTATCAAAAGGAAATTAACGTATTTGTAAATCTAAAATGTTAGGCAAACTCCCATAATGACCTAAATTATTTCATTTACTTAACTTCTCAAACAACAATTTTTTTTTTTCCATATTGTTTGTGGTTACAAAGAGTACAAATTGATAACGGAAGCAACTTGGCTAAAAAAGTGTATGTAATGTCAAACTCCCACCTCTATAATGTCTATATCTACTTATATTATCTTGACAAACTGCCTTAGAAGTGGTATCTAATATATCCACAATTTATGCAAATGGTTGGCATGGTTTTGTTTGTGTCCATTTCATTTTTTTTACGGATTGGTTTCCCGTTTTCGGTGGTGCTTCAATGGCTAGTTTGTTGCCTCGAGATTTCTTCTCTTGAAGTTTCTTTTCATTCTCTATTATGTTCATGTTCTTAAAGATAGTTAATATTAATATTTTAGATCTATACATTGTCACATCGGATCAGTTTTAATATGAATAAACATCTACATATCAGTCAATATACGCATCATTCAACGTGTATCTAACTCTACACGAATAGTGAATGAGTGATGAGCGATGGTTACCTTGATGAGTGATAAGTGAAAGTGCAAATTATACTACAAAATGCACTTGGTGTATCATCATAAATAACAATAACAAAATAAATAGTGGCGATGGTCGATTACGTGGCTCATATCTCAAAAGGATTAAAAACTAATAGTGTCGTGTATATACTTTTGTATATATTTATGAATATCATTACTTATAATACTAAATTGTATAATGAAAGTTTATATAATTTTGTTGAGTTTACTACGGATAAGTTTTGTGAAATAATTGTGGTAGTTCTACCACTTTTTAAATTATAAAAATAAAATAAATTTTTTTTAAATGCATGAGATGCATGTTTTGAACATTTTATAAATCAAAACAAAGCTACACCAACATTTGGACTATATAACTCCCCTTCCCCAAATAAATTGTTAAAATGTATGTATTCAACTCAATTTTTTTGTCATGTTTTGCCTCCCCTATTACTAATAATTATATGTGAAGTTAAAGACCATTGAAAAGTTCCAAGGGTATTTGTGTCATTTTAACTAAAAAAGAAATTATTAGTCTTTTACAAAATTTTACTCCCAAATTCAGATTATTTATAATCAAACATAGTTCCTCTCAATATTCATTATCTATAAATTATAAATAGGCATTTACGAATGAAAAAAAACTATTACATTTTTTTACCATTTTATCCTCCCAATGTTAAACTATTGACAATCAAAACCAGCCTCTCTAAACATTCAATAATTATACTTAATCTTCTAATATAATTTATTTGAAGCCTGTCAATTATCTATAAATTATACAAAGCCCTTACATCTAACTTTTTGGATTTCTCATTTTGCCCTCCACATTTCATACTTTTACAATCAAAATCAGCCCCTTACAAAAATTGAGTATTTATACTTATGCCCTACCCGTTATTTATTTATAAACTATTCATATGCCCTTAATATTATATATAATTATTTTATTTAAAATTCAATAATAATTTTTTCTTATCATTGAGTTGTTGTAATCAAATAAAAAGTACAGAATATTTGCGCATGCAGAGCTAAGTAAATATTTCAATTTTTGGGTGTTTAAGTCTCTCTAGATGTCATGCTGATCAATCATCAATGTGTTTTGTAAACTAATGTATTTCCAAATCTAAAATGTTAGGCAGACTCCCATAATGTCCTAAATTATTTTATTTATTAGCTTCTTGAACACCAAAATCTTTTTTTTTTGAGGAAATAGAGGATCAAAAGGAAACTAATGTATTTCCAAATCTAAAATGTTAGGCAGACTCCCATAATGTCCTAAATTATTTCATTTACTTAGCTTATCGAACATCAAAATCTTTTTTTTTTATATACATATTGTTTGTGGTTACAAAGAGTACAAATTGATAACAGAACAACTTGGCTAAAAAAGTGTATGTAATGTCAAACTCCCACCTCTAGAATGTCTATATCTACTTATGCTATCTTGACAAGCTGCCTTAGAAATGGTATCCAATATATCCACAATTTTTGCAAATGGTTGGCATGGTTTTGTTTGTGTCTATTTCATTTTTTGTATATGGATTGGTTTCACTGTCTTTGGTGGTGCTTCAATGGCCAGTTTGTTGCCCTGAGATTTCTTTTTTTGAAGTCCCTTTCCAGGTATCCAATATATCCACAATTTTTGCAAATGGTTGGCATGGTTTTGTTTGTGTCCATTTCATTCTTTGTACGGATTGGTTTCACCGTCTTTGGTGGTGCTTCAATGGTCAGTTTGTTGCCCCGAGATTTCTTCTTTTGAAGTCTCTTTTCGTTCCCTGTCACATTCCTATTCTTAAAGAGAATTAATATGAATATTTTAGATCTACACATTGGCACATCAGATCAGTTTTAATATGAATAAACATCTACAAATTAGTCAATGTATGCATCATTCAATGTGCATCTAACTCTATATGAATAGTAAATGATGAGTGATGAACGATGGTTACCTTGATGAGTGATGAGTAAAGTGCACATTATACTACAAAATGCACTTGGTGTATCATCATAAATAACAATAACAAAATAAATAAATAAATAAATAGTGTATATTGTAATTGTAGTTATTCGATGTCATTGATCTTTACATTGCTTAGGTATCACTAGTAATCAAGTCTTTGAAATTTCAGGACAGTAAATGTAAACAAGTTTAAGAAAGGTAGAAAATGTAGTTCTTACTATTTTAGCGGAGAAATTCTAATTTTCGAACCACTGTGGGGCTTGGAAAGTAAGACTCAAAAGATAATATAGAAGTTATGTAAGCGACAAGTAGAAAGGACTGTCGAAGCAAAAGTGATACAAGTATGGCCATATGAATCACTCAACTCAAATATTTCATTTTCATTAAGAAGACAATAAAAATAAATTAACAAATGGGTGAAAATGTTATTTATTAAATCTAAAATTGAATTCTATTTGATGATTGATTGAATGTACTACTTCCTGTTTTTCCCTCTATAAATGGAGATTACTGCGAGATGTTGAATGCAATTCCTTAGCAATTTTCCTCTCCGTTACAGATTATGGAACAGTTTGTCATGGCTTCGCACAAAGTTTATGGACACCTTTACTCCCCACCCACACAAGCAGTTCTTGCTTGTATTTTCGAAAATGATCTTAAATTTGAATTTGTTCCCATTGACATGAAAGAGGGGAGCACAAGAAGTGACATTTCATTTCCTTGAATGTAAGTCTATTTCTCTCAATCGCATCACTAATCGATTTTCCACACAAAATCCTACTCACTCAATCGATTTATTATATCACATTTTTTGTGAAACTGTTTTTCCTTTTTTTTTTTACTGAATTTAATTTTGACTTGAAATTATTTGGTGGACTGTTACAACTCAAAAGTAATATTGTTTTGGGGGTTGTTACAAAAATGGTGTATTGAATTAAGTAAAATTTTATGAAATTTTTTTGGGAAAACAAGCTTAAAAATTTGACAACAAATCAGGCGCTTTAGGTAGTGGCTTAAGTGGGCTACCCTTATGGTCGGGCCTGACTATGAGCCTTATTAGACTTTTTATGTAGTATGTAAGAGTTTAAGGTGCATAATATATATTCTTAACATCGAAATTACAAGCAAAAATTTTACATTTTTCTAAACAAAATTAAATATTCCACAAAATAATTCTTAAAATCAGGGGATCGATAATTTCTCGAAGAAAAAAATCACAATCCTTGCTAATAACTAGGGGTAAAATTCAAAATTTATAACATGAAATGATTATAACATGTTCATTTATGTTGATATTTGTTGATTAACCAGTAAAAAGTTTGTTTTTTAGTGGATGTTCCCATGAGAGCACTTCTACCACGGACCTACGTGCAGTTGAGATGGAAAGAGCTAGTTGAGAGGGACCACTCACATAGAGAGCTCGAGCAGTTGAAACTGATTTTTGTTGAGCTCAGGGGTAGATGCACCAAGCTAGACATTTGTGCGATGCTTAGTGGAGGGAGAAACATTTTTAGCGGCAATAACCAAACTCAGTGGATCAGACCGAGTGTGCCATAAGATTTCATGATGGTGTTAGGAGATAGAGAAGCAAGCATTTCATGAGAGGGACCTTGCCCTTGATAAGGTGGCCCAACTAGAGCTCCAGATGGAACCATTGGAGGAGTGGCCCAACTGGAGCTCCAGATGGCACCGTTGGAAGAGCACATGTCTACCTCTGACAGATTGATGGATAAACTAGGTATTTGGATGATGGTATTTATTCTGTTATTAGGTTGGTATGTGTAAGGAATGTGATTTCTCTAAATATTTTAAAATTTCTTGAAATATTTCTTAATTTGGAGTTACCAAAATATATTTTGAAGTTCGAAACATTAATTTATATTTATCAAGGGACTATCTTTTAACTCAATATAACCTTCATTTAGAATTAAAAGTTTGTTATGTGAGTAATTTTTATGTAAATATAGCTTTTATGACAGTATCATCCCAATAAAAGTTGGCGCCTTAGGCGATGGTCGATTACGTGGCTCATATCTTAAAAGGATTAAAAACTAATAGTGTCGTATATACTTTTGTGTATATTTATGAATATCATTATGTATAACACTAAATTGTCTAATAAAAGTTTGTATACTTTTGTTGAGTTTACTACATATAAGTTTTGTGAATAATTGTGGCATTTCAACCATTTTTTAAATTAAAAAAAATAAAATTAAAAAATGCATGAGATGCGGGTTTTGAACCTTTTATAAATCAAAACAAAGCTACACCAACATTTGGACTATATAACTCCCCTTCCTCAAATGGATAGTCAACTCAAATTTTCTTTCTTGTTTTGCCCTTTCCTATTACTAGTAATTACATTTGAAGCCAAAGACCAATGAATAGTTTTGGGGTATTTGTGTCTTTTAATAAAAAAAAATATTATTACAGTTTTTTACTATTTTTTCCTCCCAAATTCATATTATTTATAATCAAACCTAGCCCTCTCAATATTTATTAATTACATCTAAGCCCCTAACATTGTTTATTTGAAACCCTCCAATTATCTATAAATTATAAATAGGTCTTTATGAATAAAAAACACTATTACACTTTTTTTACCATTTTTTCCTCCCAAAGTTAAACTATTTACAATCAAAACCAGCCCCTAAAAACATTTAATAATTATACCTAAGCCCCTAATATAATTTATTTGAAGCCCTTCAATTATCTATAAATTATACAAAATCTCTTACATCTAACTTTTTGAATTTCTCATTTTGCCCTCCACATTTCATACTTTTACAATCAAAGTCAGCCTCTCACAAAAATTGAGTATTTATACTTATGCCCCTAATCCCTTATTTATTTATAAACTATAGATATTCCCTTAATATTATATATAATTATTTTATTTAAAAATTCAATAATAATTTTTTCTTATCATTGAATTATTGTAATAAAATAAAAGTATGGAATATTCGCGAATGTAGAGCACGTTGACACCCTAGTGCCAATAACAAACTATGCTCACAATCAAATAATTAAGTAAAATTTATGAAAATGGGGCCTTAAATTTATGGAAAATGAGCCTTAAAATTCGACAAAAAATTGGGAGCCTTGGGCAGTAGCCTAGGTTGGCTACCTTTATGGTCTAGCTTGAATATGAGTCTTATGAGATTCTTTATGTATTATGTAAGAGTTTAAGATGCATACTATACATTGTTAACTTTAAAATTACAAACAAAATTTTAATTTTTTTTTACACAAAACGAAATATTCCATGAAATAAAAATTTATTCTCTTGAAATAATTCTTAATGATAGGATCAAAATTATCTCAAAAAACGAAATCACAATCCTTGCGTGCAAGCAATGCGAAGTGTAAACATCATATTTGAAACTTGTAAATATCATATACATATAAAAACAATAGATTGAAGGATGTTACTAACATCTTCCATAAATATGATAATCCCTAAACCTAAATCTCATACTTATCGTAAAACAAAAACCTTAGCCAATTATTTATTGTCGCGTTGTTTTGAGTGAAGAACATTTGTAAAGCAATGACTATACTTTTATATTATTTGAATCACATGCCATCACATCTTTGGCAAGAACTTGAGAGCATAGGTGTAATCAGGATTGGCAAACTCAAAATCTTTTGAGTTTTGCTTAGTCTTCGGCTCCAATAGAGTAGAGTTCCAAAGCGATTGGGTGGTGTTGCATCCCCAGCCTCTACAACTTTTTGTAAGCATCCGACATGAATAACTTGCCCCTATTCTTGCCGCTCCTCTACACCTGTGATACTAACATATGTTCTCTTGATATAATGATTCAAACCAACCTCTAGAGATTTAGCCATCTCTACCAACTTCACATATTCACTATATCGTTCCATAATGCACTCAAGTTGAGTGTGGACGAGTAGTGCCAATGTCTTGAGCATCATATTTGACACTTTATGACTGCCATCATCTTCATTATAGAATAAAAAAATATCTGGAAGCAGCCCTAATGTAGGTGTATATGCATATGTTATAGTTTATACCAAAAAAAAAAACATAGAGGTAATTCATGTTTATATAACACATATTTTTCACATTAGCAAGTTATGTATTAAAGCATGTCTACAAGCAGCTCGCCTGTGGCTTGGTCAGATCTCTGTTTTAGATCCTAAATGAGGTTGGAAGCCACCATCAGTGAGCTAATAACAACATGAGCAACCTTTAAACTGATTTTGAACGAAGAGTTTATGTTTAGAAAAGTTGAGGTGGTTTATGGTTGTATGATGAAGAATTTAAGAAGTTGAAGGAAGGATTGAGGATGAAGAAGCGATGAGGCTCGAGGAATAACGACAAATTATCCATAGAGTTAGCAATTGAAATTTGCCACTTCACAAGTTTTTTTTTTAAAATCCACTGCATAAAAAATGTTTTTTTTTTAGTTTGGCCCCCAATAGTTTGTATCTAATTGATTTTGACAGTAGTTTTGAAAACTAATTTAATCTAACACCCCAAACTCGTGTTGACTCTGTAGTCAATTATAGTCACTATAGTTGACTGCTAATTTAGATTGGAGAATAAAAGACCCATCATAAAGGTCATATGAAAGGCACATGCCACGTTTTAAAGTCACTTATAGGAAACCCATTTTGAGACAATCTCATGGTTAAGAAAACCAAAACCCATCTCCCTTTTTCCTACTTTATTTCTCACATCACCCTTCTCTTGCACCAATGGGAGTTGGGCAGGAGGGAACACTACACCAAAATGGGTAACTAGCAACATCTATATCTATATATTATTTGTAACTCTTCACTGTGTTAGAAGTCTTGTAACCCCAAAAAAGATGTTATTAATTATTGACTTAAGTTACTATTATTAATTTTAAAAAATATATTATTTATGAAGATAACAAAGAAACAAAAAATATTTAGTTAATTTATTAATTATTGGTTCCCTTTTACTATTCATTTTTTTTTTCTAAACCCAACTTCTGCAAAACCTAAAAACCATTTTCCAACTCTCGATCTCAAACTTCCCTCTTTTGATCTCAATCTAAAAACCATCTAAAAACTCTCCCAATCGAAATCTTTGTCACTTTTTCGATCTCTCCTGCCATCGATCGAAGATATCTTATTCGCTCTCGATTGATCTCTCCATCAATTTCCATCGAAGATCTCTCCATCGATATCCATCAAAGATTTCTTCTTCACTCTTGATTGATCGATCTCTGCTGATTTGGATAATTTGCGTTGGTATTGTTAAGTAGATGTGATTTAGTGGCGAGAAAAAATAATCCTAGCATAGGTAATTATCAAGTAATTTTGTTTTAAGGTGGAATCCGTTTGAAATTGCATTTTCATAGTTAATTTGATTTGGTGAATTGAAGTTTGAATAACTTTATTTATTTATTTATTTTTCTTTTAGAATTAGGGGACCATATTATGTCTTATCATGTTGGTGAGCTAGGGTAATTCTCCCTGTTATTGTCATGTCAGTAGGGTAATATCTCAAGCACCCTTTTAGCTACATCCACAACCGAGAATCCTCCAAGTGATCTGTTGGTTGGATCCATTCTTTCAGTCCCATTTCCTTCTAAGAACAGCCCATGACTGATGCAATTGCATCGTTTTTGGATGAAGACTTATCAAGTGATTACAAAGACGCATCTGCTGAAACTTCTACAACTCAAGGATGGGAACTTGGTTCCATTCCGTGGAATAACATGCTTGATTTTCATCAGATGTTTGAACTTCCTTAAAATTCTCTGCATTTCTTTCATGGGTAACAATACCTGGTTTTCTTCTTTTGATAAGAACATTAAAGTTGAGATAGACCATATTATGTTAGACTCGTGGTTATTTCTTTTGTTGTGTTTTCGTTCTTACAAAGTGGAATTAAGTTTTCTCGAGAGGAGAGTATGATGCAGGCATATGTGATCTCGACACCAGTAGGGATTAGAGTTTTGCTCCAGTTTTCCTTTTTTTTTGAAATTTGTAAAATAACTATGCAATCAACTCTGGAACATCCATTTTAATGGTTTCAAATTATTTGGTGGATTGAATTAGATTTGACAATCCATTTTGATTTTGCTCCTTAAATGTGGACTTCTTAAGGTAAACTTTACTTGTACTGTTCTTTGCATGGTAGATATGGACTAATAAGTGTATTTGTACCTCAGTTGTTAGTTTATTTTCAGTATTCAGCTTTGTCCTATTTATTCTGTTCTGCTACCCCTTTTACCCATTTTGAATTTTCTTCCCTGTGTCTGCTTCTGTGTTTGTTTTTGAATTTTCTTGATTACCCATTTTTTTTTACTTTAATTTTGGAATTCTGGGTGTAAAATAATTGGCTTGTCTAGTTTTTCATATGGTAGATATGGACTTATAGAAGTGTACCTAAAACCCAATTGTTTGATGATTTGCACAAATTGGGCTTGATCCCAGGTTAGGTCGAAAATAAATAAATTTAAAGTGTTAGGTTACCAATTGTGCTAGAAAATTATGTCATGGGTTGTTATTGTTTCACGAATTTGGAAAGTAGAACTACTCCAAGTATCATGTATGCCTTTGTTGTGAAAAAACTCACATTGAAAAGTAACCAACTTTATAAGGCAGGGAGAATGGTTTTGATTAAATCAACTCTTTCGGGCCTTCAGACATGCATGATAAGCCTAAATGTTATATCAACATTCATCGAGGTGAATGAAAGATTTAGTGTGGGGAACATATGGGTTCACTTTATTTCATGGGGTAATGTTTTTAAACCAATGAAAGCAGATGGTTTATTGGCCGATTTAGAGATGAGGAAAATCAGGGAGACAAATATGGCATTGATGGCTAACTGGATTTGGAGATTTGACTCAGAGAGCATCATGCAATGTGGAAGAATTTCACGTCTTCTGATCCCTTGGAACAGGGAGCACAGGCAGCAACACTTGTGTTTGACATTCATAAAATGAATGGTTTGAAGAAGCAGATCACCCCATTGTCGGAGTTCGAAGACAAGCTATAGAGTCCTTAATATTATTTGTCAAATAGAATCAATTATTAGTGTTTCTATCATTTTTGTTTTTTTTTGTCAATGTCTCAAATTAGGTTTATCATTTTGAGTGCCTTTTGGCAATAGTACTTACATTTCCTGTTTAAAACTTTGGTTTAAGCATCTGAACTATGTTTGTTTAGTTTTTTGGTAAGATCACTTCATCTCCTTTGTTTTATTATGGATTTTGTTGATTTCTGGTACCTTCTTGCTTTTATGGATATGCAATGTGTTATTTTTATTATTCAACGTTGTCTGTCTTTTGTTGTGTATGATTTTTCTTATTGCTATGTACTAATACGATGAATGGTGCGTTATAGGGATACTTTGGGTCAGTGATGCAGGGGATAATGTCCAGTACGAAAATTATCGAGAGAGCTTGAAACATTTTTTAGTTTTCTTAGTGTTGGCAAATGATGTACTTGATACATTTTTTTTCAATACTCATCCAATATGAGAAATGATGTTGTAATTGATTGTAACTATTTCACTTTGTAATGGTTGCAAAATTATTTTAAGTAGGGTATTAACATTGATATTTGAATATTGGGTTTTATAATCTCATTGGATGTCATTCATTTGTTGATACTTTTTTTATTTACTTAATTAAAAACAGATGAGGCTATTGGAGAAGATGTAAACCATAGGATTAAAGCTGGTTGGATGAAATGGAGAATGACGTTAGGAGTATTATGTGATAGAAGGATGCCTGCAAGGTTAAAATGGAAATGTTATAAGACAACTGTTCGACCGACCATGCTATATGGTTCAAAGTGTTGGGCAATTATGAGACAACTTACGCATAGGATGGCGGTAGTAGAAATGTGTATGTTAAGATGGGTGTGTGGTAAAACCCATAAGGATAAAATTAAGAATGAAAGAATTAGGAGATACTTAGGTGTAGCGCCCATAGAGGACAAAATTAGAGGAAAAACGTTTAACGTGGTTTGGTCACGTGCAGAGAAGACAAAACACAATACCAATTAGAAAATGTCTAGGTTGGCAAGTTAATGAAAAATGTAGACGGAGGGGACAACCATTGAAATTTTGGATGAAAACAGTAAAGGAATACATCATTGAGCTTAGATTATGTGAGGATATGTGAGAAGACCACATTGCTTGGAGAATCAAAATATGTGCAGCCAACCTTGAAAGTACCGGGAATGAGCTTTGACGATGAATTAAAAACAAATAAAATATTACATATTGAATTTTGTAAGAAAACATTTGTAACACAGATCCTATGTTGTCAAAATTGAATATCGTAACATGCTATTTGCCATTAGCAAAGGTTGTAACACGTCAATGTGTTGCTAATATTTGTAATGCACTGATTTGCAAGATTTTTTGGGTGTTATAAATATTTTTAGGAACAAAATTAGTGTGTTACAAATTGCCTTTTATGGTGTAATTGAGATTAAGATAAATTGGAGATTTGGAGTTGGGCTACTAGTCTCAATTTATTTTTGTTTTTGCTAGACATGTTAAAGAGGATGGACATTTACATGAATTTGGTGGAGATACTTGAGGGTTTGTAGAAATCTTCATCTAGGATCAGTGAGATTGTTTCATTGGATTAGGTAAGGGAAGTTGATGATACATCAAACCGTTCAGCAATCCCCGCCATGCACTTGTCACGATGATCTCTTCAAACAGAGTAAAACGAGCCTAATTGAGCGTCTAACATAGTAAAACCCAAACAACACGAAGCCAACTGCGATAGGGTCCAGAAGGTTGGACCCAAACAAAGATGCCTTATTCAGCCCATACGTCATATGGTCAAGCCCAATAACCGTAAAACCTAATAAGGCAAGTATCTAATAGTTTGACCTAAGACGGGCATGTAAGCAATACATCGACTCCTATCAGGAAACAAATACCGGAGTATAAGTCGTGCATGAAAACTCTCTTGCATGGACAACACTCCACAAGGGAAGAATTTCCAACAGATTTCGGAACACAATTCGTATAGGGAAAGTCTCCTATATGGACGACTCCTAACAAGGAAATGATCACTCAGCAAATCTCTTCCCTAAACTACACCAAAGACATAGCCGAACAATGACCCTCGCATGATAAATAAAGCAAAGGATTGGGAACAAAGGTATGCTACAGAACCAAATTTACAATATTACACATTTCTTAAGCCATGGCTTGATGCTCACGTGTGTTCTCTGTGCAGGTCAGGGTAAAAAAAATGATTTGACACCATCAAGCCATGGCTTCTAATTTGATTCTAAGCAACCGTGATATTTGTTTCATTTTCAAGCAACAACATCAGTTCTCAACTGCTATTCTTCTTTTTGCAACTCCTTGTTTATCCTTAGTTGGGGTGGTGTTAGTGGGTGATGATGGTTCAATGGAGGAGGATGAGATGTAGGTGGAGGAGATGAAGATGCAAACGAGATGTAGAAAAGTGCATTTTTTCAACTTAATTTACAATGAAATTGTTAAACCATTAGATGAATTAAAGATCTCTGTAAAATAATCCTGACCCCTAGATGAATTTTGGAAGTCTTTTGGGTGTAACACGTGCCTTGCACATGCTGTCTGAGTAAATGACATTTTGGGGTTTTAAGATAATTTAACAGTCAAAGGAAGTCCACATGGATGATTGTTATTGATTAACAAGATCACCTTAAGTTTGGTGTCAGACTAAATTAATTTTCAAAATGACTGTCAAACTCAATTTGATACAAACTAATGGGGGCCAAACTCAGAAAAACCCTAAATTAAACAAAAAGGTAGTGACCTTTGGATACCACCAATCATCCTCATTGACACACCACCTCATACCTTTTTGTCAAACACTACCACCTTTTTAGTGATACCACCATGTTGCTGATGCTCTTGTTGTTAGGCTAGTATGAAGATAGAAAAAAAAGGAAATAAGAAAAAAAAAAAAGGAGATGAGAGAAGCGACGACGCGATAGTGGTGGCTATTGACTTGTTGTTTTTGATCGTAGAGGGAGAGAGAGAAAATAGAGGAGATAAAATGTGATACCCTTGTGTGGGCGGACCTGAGGGGGGGTGAGGGTGAGTGTTGGAGCCCAATAGGCCCAATAGGCTTGTGGATCCCAAGAGGGGTTGGACGAGCTACTCAAGGGGGATCATAGTCCCACATCGCCTGGGTGCGGGAGGGTGATGTGCTTTATATGTACGAGTTTGGCTCTACATGATACAACGCGTTCTGGAGCCCCAGTAGGTGGGTGGATAGAGCAAAACCGTGAGGGGGAGGGTGAGGGTTGGTGCCCAACATGCCTGTGGATCCCAAAACGGACAATATTGTGGATGGGGTAGGGCCGGTTGTGGGTCGTTGCGCTGCGCTGTGCATACTCTGAAACAACGCGTTTTAAAGTCGTGCGGGTCGATTTGGGCCCAGAGCGGACAATATTGTGTCATGTGGACCGGGTCGTTACAGAATGGTATCAGAGCCTGACCCAGCCGGAAGTGTGCCGACGTGGACGCTGGGCATGTGTGGCCAACGAGGACGTTGGGCTCCCAAGGGGGGTGGACTGTGATACCCTTGTGTGGGCGGACCTGAGGAGGGGTGAGGGTGAGGGTTGGAGCCCAATAGGCCCAACAGGCTTGTGGATCCCAAGAGGGGTTGGACGAGCTACTCAAGGGGGATCATAGTCCCACATCGCCTGGGTGCGGGAGGGTGATGTGCTTTATATGTATGAGTTTGGCTCTACATGATACAACACGTTCTGGAGCCCCAGTAGGTGGGTGGAAAGAGCAAAAACGTGAGGGGGAGGGTGAGGGTTGGTGCCCAACAGGCATGTGGATCCCAAAGCAGACAATATTGTGGATGAATAGGGCCGGTTGTGGGTCGTTGCGCTGCGCTGTGCATACTCTGAAACAACGCGTTTTAAAGTCGTGCCCAATGTTTGGGCCCAGAGCGGACAATATTGTGTCATGTGGACCAGGTCGTTACATAAAGGATAAACAAAATAAAATAAATTTGTCACATAGTATGTTAAAAAAAGAATGGTGTTGTCAAAGATGAGAGTTGGTGGTGTCAAAAGTTATCACCTTAAAAAAATCCAAATGAAGACCTAGGCTTCATAAGGGTACTCTAAACGAGGTGAAATTCAGTTCAAGCGAAAGCAACAAAACACATAACTCATGTGCAATTACCCTTTGCATGTATCTCGATGCCCAAATTCTAGACAGCCTGGGGAGGCAAAAGACAATTTTGCCCCTCCCCCTCTTTAATCACCTTCTCCAAAAAGGTGTTTAAAGAGGGGGGGGGGGAAATTGTATTTGGGCCCCCCTCAGGCAGCAATCAGGCAGTCTACCCGGGCTGTCTAGAATTACTCATCTCGATGAGCTCTAACATATTATTTCCGGCATTTTTTCAAACAAATTAGTGAAGCCAGTCCTCAAAATTTGGTTAAAAATGAATTATGCCTAGGGTTTAAGCCTAGGAAATTTACTTTACAAAACAAAAAAAAAACACACACACACACACAAATCGAATAAGTGTTAAAAACAATAAGAAATGGGGGTAAGTATACTTTGTAAGTATAAAAAAAAAGGTGAAGCAAACCACCACTTGTTGAGGCTCTCAACTCATCAAACAAACGAAACACAGAGAAGAAGTAACGAAGGAATGGCGTCAACAGCAGCAGTGCCGTTTTGGAGAGCAGCAGGGATGACGTACATCACCTACTCGAACATCTGCGCGTCTCTGGTGCGAAACTGTCTCAAGGAGCCTCACAAGACTGAAGCTTTATCCAGGGAGAAGGTCCACTTTGCCGTCTCCAAATGGGCCGATGGCAAGCCTGAGAAGCCAAGTAATCATCTTTACCCTCGATTCATTCGTGTTTTTCGTTTGATTTTGAATCTAGGGTTTCATTGATCTGGTTTTAGTTGTGTCGAAGATCTAGGGTTTTGGTCTTGCTGATACTGTGTAGATCGGATGTTGGTTTTTTTGATTCTGATTGGTTTCTGTAGGTTGTTTTGTCGACTCAGTTAAAAGATTGAACCAATTAGGGTTATTGTTCGATTGGAAAGTTCAGATTATTGGACTTTTGACTTGGGGTTTGTTATTGTGATTGGTAAAATAATGTTCCAATAGATTCATCATTTGGGTATGTTCACTATTATCGAAACTAATCAAGGAGGATCCTTTAGATCAGTTTGGCACGAATTTGTGGGAATTATGGGTTTAGTTTTGAATGAAAGGTGTACCAATGGGATTACATACAGGCACAGTTATATATTCGTGGGGAAAGGAAGTTAAGGAAAGGATGGGAGTGGTTAATGGTTTATGAGCCCTTTTTGGCCCTTGCAAGTTGTATAAAAATGTAGTTTGAGACATTAAAATTCAAGCCAATATACAGGTTTTCTAATTATAATAGGTTAATGTGCTATGGTTCGGAGTTGTTATAAACAAAATAAACCTAAAGGCAAGGATAGGGAAGCTAAGTATTCATGAAGGTTTATGTTTAGTGGCTTAAGATTGTCAACAGCAGAAAACCATGTGCGCTCTCTGTTGAATTTGAAGCAATTGGAGCATTTGATACATGTTATCTTGAGGGACCGATTAAAGTGGGCAACGATGTGGGGTGATTCCTCCAAAGGTTATAGTCGTGGGTGGGTTGTATTTATTTTAACCTGGTTGTGGTGTTAGTAGTTTGCTTGTGGTGAAGGGCTGTTCTCTTTTTTGGAAATTTCTTGTTTTTTTTATAGTGTGCAATCAAGTTTCGGCGTATCAAAACCTTTTTTTTTTCTAGGTTTGTATAGCTTACCATCATCATTGTTGATATTTATTTATTTATTATTATTATTATTATTATTATAATCACAGTTCCCTAAAAAGTGTAAGAATCAAATTACCAATCAGTTGATACATTTTTGTAAAATTTTGTGAAGTCATTTATTTATTTACTGTTGTTTATTTGGTTAAGTGGGGTTTAAAGACTGTTGTGGGGATTCCAACCCATCTATAGATACATATTCTCTAATCTAATATATTGAGAAGAACATGATTTGCAAAGGTATATTTTCTTCGAGAAAAGAAAAGAAACTAGGAGAGCTGGAGAGAAAAATCTTTGTGTTTAATATTTTCAGTACATTTAAGAGTTTTATTTCTTACATTTAAGAGTTTTCAATTTTAGATCTACAAAAGTTCATTTATTAATGAAGTTTCATGGATCTAGTGTTGAGGAACTTTGAACACTCAAGCAAGCTTATTCCTACATACTCGATTGAGACTTGGTGAGGTTGTGAACAAAGTTTCACAGATAGACAAATAGTTTTTTTATTTTATTTATTAATATTTTTATCTTAAGACTGAGCACAGTTCATTAATTAAAGGAAATGGGTGAGAAAATTGTGAATGAGAAAGTACAGATTCATAATGTAGTCGCGGAAAGGTACTTTAGCTAGAATTGAAATACCCCAGGACTACAACATTCCTTTCACTGAGCTATGTATGATTTTTTTTTTTTTTTTTTCCGCTTGAAAATTTGTTTACTTCGCTCACACCTATATTCCAGTGGATGTAAAAGTTCTGCTTGTTCACTAAGATGACCATGTAGCATGGTTAGCTTCTGATGACTTAGGAGTTAGTACCCCACATTTCTCAATAAGAGAAGGGACAGAGGAAGAAGAAGTGATCAATAATTTCTTTAGACAACTCTCAATGCCCTAAGTGGAACCCCTCTGCGAGGTTTTCAATGTTGATACCATGCCCATGCGGCCATGAGTGGTTGTCTACAGTAGAAAACTACCTCTACGATCTTTTCCACAGAAATTCAGCTGAGAATCAACATTGTCCCTGAGAATGAGAAACATTAAAAACAGTTATCCACTGAGAATTTCTTTGACTTATGATCCCACCCCCACTATATCAGATTCAGTTGCTCATTTTCCAGCAGGCTTACAAAGGCACGAATTCATTTCAATCTCCAATTTCCAAATCCAAATAGAAACTTAACAATAATAAAAAGCTGTTGGATTGCGCAAGCTATACTACAAGTACATAAGAGGGGAAATCCCTTATAACCATCGTGTCCCAGCGAATAACCAAATAGCTAATGTTGAATTCTCTCCTTTTGGCTAGCTTGAGCTATTTCTCCTTGCAAACATGTAGTCCCGATAAAATGAACAATTGGCCTGCTCGGAGGGAATGGTTTAGAAGTCAACTGGAGTCCCATAAGGATATTGAAATAGATAAAACTTTTTTCAACAATGATGCATACTCTGCACACAAACTTTACTGAATCACTAAATTGGTGTTGAAACTCTCCACGTTTTGGGTCAAAGCTCCTAGATCATGGATCCAAGACGGGTGTTACTGTTGGGGAATCTAGTAACACAAATCATTGGTTGACAATATGACAATGGGAGCGTATTACCACTAATTTTTTTCATCACATACCTACATAATTAATTATTAGTTGTTTTTTTCATAAACACCACCACAAGGTCAAAACTTAGTCAACCATGATTTTTTTTTCTCCAAAAGATTGAATGAACGGATTTACATTGTTCCAAAAAGAGTAAGTGGTGCGTCTCTCCCACTACAATTGTAGCACGATAACCTGAAATTCATCAATGGAGTGTAATAGTATGAAGACCTAAAATCTCACAAAAATAATGAGGGTTGTGGAAGTGAAATCAAGACCAAGATGAAATAAAACTGAGAATGAAGACCTACTGTCTTGTTTTGTTGTTGGTCTATCAAACTTTCTTTGGGGTTTGAAGAATGTGGAGTCAAACTTTGGAGTTGGAGAACATGGAAGTTGAAGTCGAAGTAAAGATAGAGAGCGAGCATGGCGACTTGCGTTAAAAAGAAAAAGAAAAAAGGAAAATCTAACAAGTTGTTGATTAGGTTTTGACCTTGTGGCTGTGTTTGTGATAAAAAAAATCTACTACATGTGGGGGAGGTGATAATAAGGCAGGTGGTAGTATACCCGATGACATTGGGTTCAATATTTTAAACATCTTTAACCTCCATCTTGGGAATGGAATTAGAGTTTATCTATGGAGGTGAGTATTTAATTTGTTAACAAAAAATGGTATGGCATTTGAATATCATCTAACACTAGGCCTATGAAGGTTTTCAATGTTTCTTGGTTTCATTTCTGTCGACAGTATTTAGGTTTTCACATTGAGGTGAATGTGGCAAGGGTTAATCACTACTCAAAGTCAATATAACGATGGCGTTACTAATGATGCTAAATATTGCAACTGGCATGTCCATGATTATTAAACATCTTGTAATTGAGCCTTGAAAGTAAATTCATATTTGCAGCCGCGTGATTGTGCTTGCATTTTTTGTATATCTGATTCTTCCATTGTGATCACAATATCGTTAGCTATAATTCCTGTGTCCAAAAGCATTTGTCTCCTAACTAATGATTATTTTTGCTTGTTTGTTTAGCCATTCGAACAGACGCACCAGGACTACCAGCAGAGTGAAGAGACAGTCGAAATGAATCAATTGTCTACTTCAAACTGATTGATGGATTGTGTTTTTTTCTTTGGGATGTAGCAAGTACCCTATGTTTTGACTGAATTTATCCTTCGTTGGGAAATACACTTGTAATAAGGGAAGGTAGTCTACTTTTGAAATCACTGTTATTTTATTTGCCCAAGAGCTGTGGTTTGTTTTACTTTCAAAACGAGGGTCTGTTGCTTATGAAGACCTTTGGCTTGAGAAGCTCGACAGTGCTAAATGATAAAACTACTTTGATGTTTTATTTGCAATGAAATTAGAGCATCTTCAAGGGTAAAAGTTAAATTGGGGTATCAATTATGTCCCATTTTAGTCAAAAGTTAATTTTAGAATTTCCTATTTCTTTCTCACTTCAGTTACATTCCCCACTTTAACTTTTTCAATATTATACTTTTTAAATAATTTTTTAATATTTTTTAGAATTTGGCGATGACATAGATGCTCTCAAATATAGGGGAAGGGAGAGGATTTGGAGGACAACATGAATGCTTCTAAATATAGGGGAATGAAGATGCCAAGTTAAAATATAAGTATATATTGGAGTTTCATTGAAGCATGCATTTTTCCGCGTGAAATGTTGTTAGGAGTTCTAGGGATGGTTTTATGGCCTCAAGATTTATAAAGACTCGTAAGATGTTTCTACGAGGGGTTTTGATTTATAGATTTACAAAACTATTTGTTCCACCATTTTTCCCATAGGACAGTTTTTTTGTCTAGATACATTTCCAAATTCCTTGATTTGCTCCATATTGTTGTGTTAGATTTTGATGTCGAGTGAATGGTACTTCATACTTGATGTGTGTTATAATTGAGCCGTCAATTTTCATTATCCGCTTAGTCTTTGATGTAATATTTCTTGGATTTCCTCGATATTTGTGTTGATCAGTGTTACGTGACATAATTTGGTATAGGGATATGCCTTTACATTCTTGTTTTATTACTTTTTTTGGTAATAAATTTTGAATTATTAATCATATTCAATCACTCGTAGGTCAATATTGCTATGCTCATACTACTAACTTATCATAATATGCTTGTAACATTGGTAAAGAATTGAAAATATGCGAAAAATGATGATTTAATCATGGAGTGCATCTGTGAGTGTCGACATAATATATTTAATACGTTTCTGACACTTTTATCATAGACTAAAATATACTGATGCACTATTTATGTTTTGCCTCTACTTTCAGCATCAGTTTCACTAAAATAGAAATTATTAAAACTGATTTAGCCTTTGAAGGAAGGGACATGCCATTTTTTTTTGTCAACCCCCATGAGTTCTCATCCACTCTAGGGAGGTGTTGGATGTCAGCCTGAAGTTTTAGGAATAATTTTTAAGAGCCAGAGGAGCCTCAAGAAGGGGATGAAAATGAAGAAAATATATGAAGATAAATGACAAAAGAAGAAGAAGAACAAATGAAGAACAGAAGAAGAAGAATAAATGAAGAAAATAGGTTGATAGATGGTCTTGAGGCTCCCCTGGCACTAGGGGCCTAGCTCTTAAGAATTTTTGAAGTTTTAGAATGGTCACATTTTCCTAATGTTAATAATATTACATCCCCCAGGATGATCAAATGTTTCTTCTTCGTTCTTTCCTTTTTGTTCTGGACCGTCTCTTGAACATTTCTCTTGCATTGTAGAAGCTAATGTAGAAGTAAAAAAACATCCATTTACTGAACCATCATCCAAAAAATCCATAAAAATAATATGCTCATTGTGTTGATCTTTAACTGAGCAAGTATAGATAGATTACACCAATCGTTTCTACTTGTTTGTTTTCAGGAGGAAAAATTTGTTTATTCCATGATTCACTTTGGGAGTTGGAGATATGTAACAATATTATATGACTAGAAGTTCCATACTAAAAGTCTGAAAGGTAGGGCATGAGATATTAAATTTTGAATAATTTGGGGTTAAGATAAACATCATATTAAACTTGTAGTTTGATTGAAATCATGGACCAGTTCGACGGATTTTTACAATTGTGCCTTAAACACATCGGGACTTTATGGTCACGTCACGAGAGTTATTTACTTGGGATACAATGCCTTGAAATACATATTATATGTATGAAGGGTCGTTGGATTTATAATATTTTTCTGATATTACTTGAATTCAATATTGGTATTATACCATTAATGACTCTGAAGAGTTGAAATCGGATCATCACCTGATGAAATTCAAAGTTCGATCAAAGAGGTTCTCCAGTGGGGTATAAGATCACTATCTCAGCGTAACCAACCTCATAGTCTCTTACCAAATCAAATTTCATCACAGAGGATCATATTCCCAACTCAGAGGATGACAGAGAAGGATATGTTCCCAACCCAGAAAACGGAAAGGGTCCATTTTCTTTGCCTGATGCGGTAATTTATCACTTGATGGTGGATGTACTAATGTCTCGTACAAAATTGATGGTGATGGTAATGTTGTTGTAGTGAAGGTCACACTTAAGCCAGACTGCCAAAAAAGAATTCAACGCCATTCATGTGTATTGTGCAATTCAACATGAATCATTTTATTAACAATTTTGAGTTTTTGACTATACTTGTTGAGGATCAAAGCTTCAGTGTTAACATTTCCTTTGCAATTACAGTAGAAGCTTCAGTGACAATATAATCACCGTGGTATTTAAGGATGACAATGTGTTGGGTTCATATTTTTCATTGTATGGACCTGTAGAGTCAGGTCTATTCAAAATTGGTCGAATGGTCCCATTGCCATCAATCCCATGTTCAACTCCAATGTCTTATTTGTTGGCCATGTATCCATATACTAATACTTTCCTTCCCCTTATTGTAAAGTGGAAGTAGTTGGATGAATGGTCGATGCATCTTTCGACATAACACCTATAGCTAGATTGGCACAAAATTTGCACACATAACACCTACCATCATCTGAACACGGTGAGGTTGCTAAACTCAGAAAGATTAGTTCTACATTTGATGATAAAATACAGTGATGATAATTGATGATACAACTACACTAAACAAATACATTCAACCACCACATTCAATCCTCTATTCTGAAATGTGATTTTCATGTGAAGGACATGATGGAGAACAAATAGAACAATGTATAAATTTATTGGATAGTACAAATACTATTTGTATTATAAAATGATTACAACGAAATCAAATAAAATAAATAATTAAATTTATTAACTTGTATTGATGATATCCTATAAGCAGAATTCGCCCCTTTTTGGTGCAAGGGCCCTATCTTTTGATTTATAAATATAAATATATATAATATATAGTACATATTATCATCAAATAGCTAATAAACTCAAGGCCGAATGCTTCTTCATAATTTATTAAGTGTTGAAAATTAACACTTATAAATAAATTATGATGACTTCACATAATAGATGTGAGACTATTTGTTATTTGCTATACAAACTCCAACAAGACAAACTCATTCTCTTTTTTCCTTGGTTTCATTATTTGACAATGTATTTCAAAAAGCACTAATTTTTCTCTTGTCATTCAAGAATCAATTTCGAGGGTTCTTATTCTATTTAAGACCATCTTCCACATTTTTATTACCTTTTTTAATTTTTTTTTAATATAAAAAACTTATCCCTATTAAGCGCATCTTCCATATTTTTTATTATCTAGTTTTTCAATATTTTATCAAGAACAAATGTTGATAGGGACTTAGGAAGCTTCGCAGTATTATAATTGAATGCAAATTTAAGAATGGGAGATTCTACAACTCCAACAAGTCATCAACCATCATCATCAATGGAAGAACAACTAGAAATTACGCGGTGTATAGGCTCACAAGTCACAAACTTATAAGCCAATTGATGGTGATAGTCAAGGAAGCACAGACTCTTTGAAAACTTGTCGTATCCGTGTTCGACACGTATCCGACACACGACACTTACTCACACGCATCCGACACAAATCAGACACTTGGACAACGTGTTGGCAAATGTAAGACACATGGTCAATGTGGTTAACGAGTCGGACACGCCTCTGACACACCCGAAAACTTGGTTAGGACACAGTCAAGACTTAAAAACCAACTTTGTTTTATTTTTACTTTTAGGTGTTTGCAAATAACCACGTAAATATAAGGGTTGTTGATCCATCTGAAAATGACAAATAGGGCAAAAAACCACCAAAGCATAAAGGTAGTCTATGCTTATTATTTTTCTTTCATTTGCTTATTATCTCCTATACTTTTTCTCTACTTTAATTTTTTCTTGCAACACTGTCATCTTCTTCAAGACACTCTAGGAAGACACTTTATTAAATTATTATTTATATTTATATGACTTATTAAAAAATAGTTTGACATGTCGACGTGTTCCTGAGTACTAGTTTTTGAAAAATTGTTGAGTCGGCATGTTGTGTCAGTGTCTGACACGATGCACGTGTCCGTATCCGTGCATCCTTGGTGAGAGTAGACTACAAATATCAATGGTTGGCGACTTGGCATACAACCCCCAACTTATGCAACTTGAACTATTTCATTGATGATCATCCATGCCTCAAATAGATCTCCCATACTTCAGATATTTGGCCAGATGTTTATTGAAAAATAGAGGCTAGGCAACCGGGTTCTGCAATCAGAATGACGTGGCATCGTCAGAGATTTTTACAACCTCGAGATGCACATAAACATTTTGGAGATTTCATTATTCTTTGAAGATGACGCCACGTCACCCTAGTTGCAAAACCTGGTTTCCTAGTATTTTCGAAATAATTTTTGTTGTTAATTCTTAATTAGTATTATCTAGTATTGTAAGTAGTGTTCAATAAGAAAACAAAAATGCTAGAAAATCAGGTTTTTGCAACCAGAGTGACGTAGCGTGATTTCAAAAGAATGATGAAATCCCCAAAAAGTTTATATGTATCTCAAGGTTGTAAAAAATCTCCTCTGACAATGTCACGTCATCTTGGTTGCAAAACATGGTTGTAAAACCTGGTTCCCTAGCCTCACTTATAAGAAAATAGGGAAAAATCTATTGTAACTCTGCAACTGGTTCCGTTAACATCCTAGAGATCGAAACTATAACCAAATGCTGCACTTTCACTGCTCAGGAAAACCTGTCACAGTAAAAGCTCTCTTTAAATAAACAATTTCGTACTTAGTTGCTATCGTTGTTGTTTCTTTAGACTTCAAACCTTTTTCTTAAATATCCGTTTTAAAAATTAATCATACTCAAAGTCTGAGAAGTCACAATCCAAAACCTAAATCACCAATTACAACCACCAAAAAATGTCTATTGCCGATGAAACCGATGCTCGTACTTAAGATTTCAGTTGCACCATGAGTAATGGCCTAACAACAAATGCCGTAAATTGAATCACCCCGGTAAATTGAATCACCCAATTTATGAACCATCTATCAAAAACATGGAAAAGGAAAAGAAAAAAAATACTTACCTTGAGTGTGAGGCCACCCCTTGCATCAATAAAGCTAAGCATATATGGTCATGGTCTCATAAATTACATTCAAGATAGGTTTATATGATCCCATGCCTCTGGAATATATTGCATAGTTTGGTCCATTAATCGATTCTCCAACAAATATGTTTAGCTTTACGTGGTAAATTTGTACAAATATTTAAGGTGCCACAGGTCTAAAATTTGGATTGTCTATAAAGATACATGTGGGTTGACTGGTTTGATGGGGTCCAAGTTCTGGACTTTTGAAGGGCTCCTTATGTAGAAGTCCAAATCATAGAATTTTAGACTTTTGGCTGCCGTGAAGAGGGGTGGGATTGAAGATTCTCTTTTGAGGATAAAGGTATTTGTCCTGCCCATTTTGGCTTATGGCTATTGGCTATTGTGCTATTGGCTATCTCTATTTTCATCGAATAGGAAAGGAATTGAAATTGATAGGGCAAAAATGGGGAAGCTAGTAGTCAGTCCTTGAACTTAAATTAATTATTTGTCACTCCTTATAAGGTTTATATTTTATAAGTATTGATCCCTTGACCATTGTCAAATTTGCCGACTATTCTAGGGGTGGGCACGGGACGGGATGGGACGAGATAGACCCATCCCTATCCCATCCCGTTCATACGGGATCGGGACGGGATCAGAGTGCTCTCATTTTTTGACAAATTACTCGTCATCATCAGTTTTCAAATTTCAATGGACTTTCAATGACCAAAATAAGAAAGACCTTGCACCAATTGTATGGTTTGGTTGTATGACTCATGTTCCTGTATTTGAGATCTTCTCACATGAGTTCAGTGAAGTAAAGAATCAAAATTTGTTCTTGGGGCTGCAAGTCTTTTGCAGTGGGTATGAGCTTTTAACGCTCCAAGAGCTCCAAAATAGTTCAAGAGCTTCTGTAGCTCTTTATAGGCACTCTCATTTACCTTCAAGTGAGTAATGGCACCGGTTACAAATTTCAATGACCACAAAACTAGGTACATATAATAGAGTCTGCACTTCCTAATTCAGTGTTTAATCATGAATTAAGAAATATTTGTAAATTGTGACCAACTTAACCGGCTTCTCTTAGTTAGATATGGACGAACATGAAAGTTTTCTGGTTAAATTAACTACTGTTTGGTGTAGTCATTTCTATTAGTCATCAATATGTAAATCAGTTCATACATCTGATAAAGCTCAGAAGGTCTTGGTTTGGAAATTGCTTATGATCAAATACTATGAAAATTTCTTTGAAAATGCAATAGCGTAGCATGTAACCAACCCCTTCCTATGCTTTCATCAGCATGTCCAGGTATCAACAGTCATCAGTTTTCTACTATATTGACAAGTCATGAATTAAAAATATTAATAATAAATATTAAAAAATTAGCTCGGGACGGGATTGGCGGGATTGAAAATCTTCATCTCATCCCATCCCATTTAGATCGGGACGAGACGGGATCGGGATGGAATTATTCAATCCCATTAAGACCCGACAAATTCGGGACGGGACGAGACGGGAACGGGATCGCGGGATGGGATGCCCACCCCTAGGCTATTCTAGCCGTCCTTACTCCTCTCAAAGCACATCCACATCACACTCCGTTGATGAAGATCCCGAGTGAAAATTGCTCTAAGAAATTTTTTTGACTTCTCTTACTTAGCGATGGTTAATTCTCGAAAGGTAACGACACGTCACCATAAGTGTTTTCTCACACTATTTTACTTTTCCACATCGTCTACTTCTTTCTCACACTACCAATATAAATAAAAAAACCAACATTTTTTCTCTCCCCAATCAAATAGAAATACGATTCCTCCCTCCACATTCTAATCTCTTGCAAATCATTTCTCACATTCAAATGTCTCACCACATTCAAATCTCTTTCATTTCCCTCAAAATCGAAACCCTTAAAAATCAAACCCCAGATCGCAACCTTTCAATTTTTTTCTTCAGAAAAACAAAGTAATCTAATGGAAACTTCAAAAATATTTTTAATCACAAAACAAAGTAAACTCCAGAAAAATTTTCAGAAATCACAAAAAAAAATAATTGTTCGCCTGAGACAATGCGAGGTTTTTGCATTGATCTAGGTGAACAATAAAACAATTTTCTGAAAATTTATTGTTCCCCCCAAAAAATGCAGAGTTTTTTGAGAAAATTTTCAGCAAATTTTTTCGGATAGATTCGCGCGACTTTAATAAAATAACCATAACTTTCTCAATTCAAAACATTTTTAAGTGATTCAAATTGTGTTTATTAGATAACTTAGAGTACTACAATATTTATGCTTTGATAAACTTGAGAATCGGCCTTAATCGAGCACATAAGTTGGCCGAAAGTCAAGGACACTATCCCGTTTTCATTGCAAGACAGATTTGCGCGACTTTAGTAAAATGAACATAACTTGCGCATTTCAAAACCTTTTCAAGTGATTCAAGATGTTTTTATTAGATAACTCAAAGGAATACAATTTTTATGTTTTAATCAACTTGATAATCGGTCTCGATCGAGCATATAAATTGGCCGAAAGTTAGGAATACTATCCCGTTTTCATCGCGAGACAGATTTATGCGACTTTAGTAAAATGACCATAACTTGTTTATTTTAAAACATTTTCAAGTGATTCAAGTTGTGTTTATTAGATAACTCAGAGTACTACAATTTTTGTGTTTTAAAAAGCTTGAGAATTGATCTCGATCAAACATATAAGTTGACCGAAAGTCAGGAACACTATCCCGTTTTTATTGCGAAATATATTTACACGACTTTAGTAAAATGACCATAACCTGTTTATTTTAAAACATTTTCAAGTAATTCAACTTGTATTTATTAGATAACTTAGAGTACTACAATCTTTGTGTTTTATGAGCATGAAAATCGATCTCAATTGAGTAAAGTAAAAAAAAAAAATGCAATGATGGTGTGAATAAGGGATTATTATAAAAAACCTCCCTTTAACTCGATAGAGACTATATTTGAATTACTCACATCAAATAGGGAGTAATTGCAAATAACATGTTTTGGCTTAAAAAAATCTTGTTGTCCCGCGGGAAGGGAAAAAGAAAGAAAGATGCAAGACGATTCTTCACTAGAACAAAAGCAACAACCCGACCACCGCTCTGTCCCACCACCAACTCCTTCCTGTCTCTCTCTAAACCTCTCTCTGCATTTTCTTGAATTTGAAAAAAAAAAAAATCTTTTTCAAATTCTTTTCTTCTCGATCTTCTTCAAGAATCCAAGATTGATTGATTTATATATATAAAGATGATGAGAGAGTTACAAGGAAACCACAACGAAGAAGAGACGACGACGAAGCAGAAGTCAGTGAGGGAGGAGAAGACGGAGAGAGACAAGGAGACGATAGCGGTGATGGAATCGGCGGAAGCGGCACCAGCGACGGTATTGGCCGAGTCGAATCGGACAAGTGCGAGATCGTCGATAGTTGAGTCGCTGAGAGGTTGCGGTATTTCTGGGATCCGAATTGATAAGGAGGATTTGAAGAGGAGGATCGTTATTCCCGAGTACCTCCGCCTTGGGATGCTCGATGCGATCAAGGAGAAGGACGTGGAGGCGGTTGTTGAAAGAACGAGGAGGAATGAGGAGGAGGATAGTAACAAGGCTCCGGAGGCTCCGATGGTGGTGTTTGTCAATTCCAAGAGCGGTGGACGCCACGGGCCTTTGTTTAAGGAGAGGCTTCAGGAATTGATGGGCCAAGAACAGGTTTTTTTTTAATTAATCTTTTCTTGATTTTTTTTTTGGGTTAATTAGTGGTTTTAGTTAATTAAGTAGTACTGAGTAGATTTTTATGTTAAGATAAACAGGTGAATAAACATGTTGTTGTTTTGAAGTTGATTTAGTTCAAGTGGGTTGTAAGATGGAGTGAAGATGAAGTGATACTTTAGGAAAAAAAAAAGAAAAAAGAGTGCAGACAGAAATAAATTAGAGATAAGGGAGAATACATTGTTTTGGTGTGGGGGTTGCTTCAGTAAGGAAGGAAAACAAAAAAAAAGTGTCATGAGTACTCTTATTCTTTCATGTTTCTTGATGTCGGAGACTGATATAATTATAAAAGTCCGATAAGTGAATTATACCTGTGGAGGTGTGAAGGAAATATATGTGATTTTAGAGAGAGGGGTTGGGGGAACTATTGTTTGGATATAAGATCAGGTTCTGAAATAATTATGCAAGGGTTCAATTCAATGGGTATGTTATGCATGATCAGTAGCGGACCTAGGATTTTAGTCAAGGGGGGGCAAAATGACAAATAATATTAGTTGATAATAGTAGTTATCAAGGGTAGAGCAAAAAAATAAAAAAAATTTCTACCCAAGCTAGTAACTAATAAAAAAAATACTATAAAAAATACATTGCATATACCAAATTGAATGCAATGTACTCCATTTTAAGTCAAAATAGTCACAATACCGATAACCTTAGCAAGGGGCAAACGAGCTTAATAAATAGAATATATAACTAAAATCACAAAATAATTAAGATAAGTATTAGTTGAAGAAATTTAAAAAAAAAAATTGTGAGCAGATAAGATCCTAATACAATTTCATCAAAAAATTGGTTTATATGAGGCTCAATTTTGTTCAAGTTGGCTAATGGCATGTATTTTCATTGAATTCTATAGTTATTATTTTAAATATTAATTTCAAATAATTTGTTGGAGGTTTTATATCACTTGTGAACAAACAATTCATTTCTTTAATGTTTGCAATTATATGTAAAATTCCGTTGAAAATAAAAAAAGTAGGAGCATGTCACAAAGACATAAATAGTAATTGTGAATAGTCATTAAAACATCATACGGTCCAAAAGGACTTATCAACGTATAGTTAATAGCCATAAAAAAAATTTCGCGCTCAAAGAATATCGAACTCAAGTCATTTTCTAAAATTGATAAACTTCCAACCACCACACCAACAAAACATGTATAAATAGTTGAATGAACAATTTTCATATTGTAGTATACATTATATAATTAAATATTTGTAAGGCTAAGTATATAATAAAAATATTTTGAAAGTTGCTGCCCCCCTCGTCCCTTAGTAGGTCTGCCCATGTGCATGATGTAATGAAATATGAATGCTGAAATGAGTTGATCAAAGGATGGAAAAGAGAAAGAAAACTAAAAATAATTTGAACCTTGGTCTGTCCTGAACCATTACTGGGACTGGCCAAGGAAAAGTTAAGTTCTCAATTTTGAGGTTAAGACGCATGTAGCTTCAAATGTACACAAAATCTTGGTGTCATTTTGGGCCCGTTGTATTGCTATTTTGGCCTTCTACTCGACTTCGGAAACACCCACGTGATGAAATAGAAATTTGGCTTTGATTTGTCTACAAGTTGACCCTTCATAACATAACATCGGATCATTGAAGGGAATTCAAGTGCATTGGTGTAATTCCAAAGAGGATAGACACTTCCACCTAATTTTGTGTGACTTTATTTGCGCTTTCGTAAGGAGCTGGGTGGTTTGTCAATGAGATACTTCAAGAAGCAGGGAAGCCATTGTGGAGATACCATAATGAGCCTGTTAGAAGATGTTGAAAGATCATTCATGTCAAATACTACGGTGAAGAAGGAAATCTAAAAAAAAAAAACTCCCATCATCCTCTTTTGTCATGACCTTTGGCTATTGCCCAGCATCTTCAACGTTCATAACTTAATCACAACTTCTTGAAGGGGTGGAATAATCTTGGAAAGGCAGATAGAATGAAATTTGGGACAACATATGGTGGGGACTTCTCCTAGCATTCATGAAGCACCCCCCAAGATTTCGGGTTGTTTGTGACTGGACAATTTAATGGAATCTTCACTTGGGATGTCACGATTAATAACTTCGGGTACATTTCAAAGTTCTAAATCAAGTTCACCATAAAAAGGAGGAAGACAAGGGCATATGAGAATATTTATAACTGTACTTCATTTCATTGCGTTTTTTGCAGGGTTTTAGTCTTCCACTGGGTAGGAGAGATTTGTTTCTTTGAAGTTTCTTGACCTTTTATTTAAAGTTGGTAGATCAGTCATTGTTCTCCTTGCCGTGTTAGTTGGTTATTTGCAACTTTTCTCTTAAACCGTGTTCCCTACCCCTGAAAAGTTTTCAACTTTTTATTGTGGAATCCTGATGCTCGTCCTCAGTTACAGATAAGCGTGATTCAGTCTCTCAAGAGCCGGCCCCGGGACCGGATTATACCCCATGGAAGACAGGGGTTGATCGAGTTTTTTACCCTTTATCGTTTTTGGGTATAGGCTGATAGTTAGACGGTGACTCACGTATCCCTGCATCACAAGCACCAAGGCGAGAGCTAGGATCAATTTTAGAAAGATTTAAATCTTCCCGTTAGCACTTCACATATGTTAGAAAACGTTGGTTGCCTTAGTGCCATGTTGTAGAAATTCAAATTAATGCATTCATCTATCATGGTGGTCGTAGGTCACAATCCTTTCCCACCATTGAAGTGGAAATCCTGTCTTTTTACTTTATCCGGGCAGCTGCGGTAGCTGACTAATTAATCTATAATGGATTCGGGTAGGACTTTCCTACTTAATCTCCCTTAATGATTTGCAAGCTTATCTCCTTTATTATGGCATTCTTTTGTGGAAAACGACTGGATTCGGATTGGATTCATGGGCATCCACATCCAATCCACATATCTAATTTTGAATACTCAGCTCAATTTTATTTGATATAGTCAAATTTCTAGTGTACATCATTTTATTAACAGACTTTAGAGTAAAAGAATGAAGTTACACACTGACACAATTCTAGGATTGGTTAGCTGGAGATGTTTTGATCCCAATTAGGATGTCAAAATATGTTCTGATTCAACAAAAAGAATTTGACAAAATCTGATCTGAATACTAAGGGTAATTGTAACAAAGATCACATAGTAGTGAACCAGGGTCCTAAAAGATATACTTATCTAATGGTTGGATACTCTTGTAGAGTTAATTTTTTTTATTATTATTTTTTTTTAAAGGCGAGCGGGGTTTTTATAGGATCTCAGAACCCATTAAAGACCAGAACTGGTCAACACACCATAAACTGATAAAGATGCCGCAAGCTGGGTTCGAACCCATGACCAAGTGGTACCATCCGCCAAGCTCCAACCGTTGAGCTGTCATGCCATTGGCTCTCGTAGAGTTAATTGTCTGTGGCTGGTGATATTTTTCACGATTTTCCCTTATATGCCATTGTCCAGTTCCTGTTTCACGTCTCACATATTTTTCATGACTAAACCAAATATTCTGAAGTACAATTTCCTTAATTAATTGTATAATGCAGGTTTTTGATCTTTCAGTTGTGAAGCCTACAGAATTTGTCCAGTGTGGACTGGCATACCTTGAGAGGTTGGCTAGCCTGGGCGATAATTGTGCAAAAGAGACCCGTGAGAAGATGAGAGTCATGGTATGTTATCTTGAATCTTTTAATTGCCCAAATCACATTACTTGCCTTTAGCAACCGAAGCTGGGATGAGACCCTTGACACTGAGGGTTGTGTTGCAATTGCCAACCGAAATCTAAAGGTTCAACTTACCTATTTTTAACTTGGGAATGTTTTTTACCAGGAAATATATTTTTCTGATGATACTGAAGTTTGTGTGTCATTGTCACTGGAGTACCTATTTCTCTTTTAGATTGTCTCATAGATGATGGACACTCTTTTTTTGTTCTCTAAAATATTTTAGTTTTGTTGAGAAGAATTTGACATTATCCTAGGCAGGTTGCAGGAGGTGATGGTACTGCTGGTTGGGTTCTGGGAAGCCTTATGGAACTTAATAAACAAAAGCGAGAGCCAGTTCCACCAACAGGAATTATTCCTCTTGGTACAGGCAATGACTTGTCTAGAAGTTTTGGTTGGGTAAGGATTTATTTTAATGAAAGTTTCTGACTTTTCATCAGCATCTCAGCTTAAACTCATCTTGAAATGTTCTTGACATCTTGCCAGGGTGGTTCAATTCCTTTTGCCTGGAAGGCTGCTATCAAGAAGTCACTGTATAAGGCTACTAATGGTCCAATTTGTCGTCTTGATAGGCAAGTGTGCTTTATCTGTTGAAAATATTTTGAGGAAAACTAGTAGTATGAATCTTATTTTTTTCATCTCTTCGTCAATGCTCGTTCTTGCAATTATTGCACAAGTACGGCTTTATTACCATGATTTGCATGGTTGCTGTACTCACCATGATGGATCTTATAAAAAAAATATCTATAGTAGAGTATGCATTTCTACTGTATTAAGATTTTTGTTGAGACTTTAGCTTGTTGCTAGGAACCAATTGTTGAGTTTGGATATGCAACTCGAGAGGTTCTATGATAATTTCATTTATGAAGCGGTCGAAATTGAAATATGGTGGAAATATATAAAGTAGAGATTTCTCATGGACAATTGCTGCAAATAATTTCTACTGACGCTTCTACCTCACCCTGCACATTGGTCCACATGATATAAAATACATTTTTTTTCTATTTATTTCTATATGTTTCTTCTTTATGGAAGGTTCCATCTTTGTGCTTTTTACTAACGCTTGGGTCTACTGCCTATTCCTTTGGATGGAATTAAATGGGGAAGATGACCCATTCAACCAACCCTAAACTTATAGTATAATGCTTTGATTGTTGTCATGCCCCTGCCTCTCTTGTACATTGTGTATTCTACAGTTCTTTAATGAAGAAATTTGCATCTGTTGTGGCAACTTTTTAGTGTTTTACATAGGAGCTCATGATTACACTTCCACTTTCTGAACGTATCAATGAATAGACATGCTATTGTGTGTGACTGTTATGGTCAGGGTCCTAATTTTGTTGAGTTGTCTGTTGATAAGGTATGCACTATCAGTCTTACAGAATTTTTATTTCATATTTATGCAGTTGGCAAGTATTTGTCTCTACGGCAGCTGGAAAAAATGTGGAACTGCCCTATTGTCTAAGGCACGCGGAGGAGTTCACTCCTGAGCAGGTAGTGAACTTAGGTGTGATTCATCTTTCAGTCATAGTGTTTTTGTTGGTTCCGATATGGAAGAGCTTGCCTCATTCTTGTGAATGAATCTTACTGAAACTTTGATCATTGTGATCTTAATCTCCACCAGTCTCTACACTCTTATGGCATATGGTAACATGTTATTAATGATTTCCACACTCTTAGAACTCGCACCATATGATAACGTAGCAAAAAATCTAGAGAGCCAGGCCCCTAGCGCCAGGGGGGGATCTCTGTGCGTGTGATTGTGTTTGATTGGGGCATTATGAGCATCTCTAGGATGATGGAGGGTATTGTTGGGCCTGGCTTGGCTCTCTAGACAAGTTGGATAACGTAGAAATCGATATTTTTTCGTTTTTATAAAATCTTATGAATTCCCAGGAGCTGTGATCAGACAGGTTGACATGCATTTTCTTTTCTATAATTTGAGAATTTACTACTTTTTAGATCGTTTAATTAAAGTTTGCAATAGTGTTTGTATTGAATAATGCCTGGTTTATTGGGATCACTCTACATACATAAATATGCAACCTTTTGTGTAGTTGGTCTTGTTTTTTTTTTTTTGCTTGAATCATCTTGTATTTCAAATTTGATTAGAGTTTTTATAGTCTCATCAGTCTCATGTTATTGTTAGTATTTCAGGGGTTGCCTGCTGGGGAAGAGTTAACTAAAAAGCTGACTTCTTATGAGGGTGTATTTTACAATTACTTCAGCATAGGTATGTAGTGTCTACTCTTCAACCACTGCATACAGTCCCAGATCATACTTCACTTTTACATTATATGTCTTGTACAGATTTACATGGAAACTCATGCTTGATAGTGTCGCTTCTGAATCAATGACATCTATTAAATTCCTTATACGATACATGGTTGAAATTTTATAAATTATCAAACAGGCTTCATTCAAATTTCAGATTTTTCCAGTTAGATGGGAGAGGAGTGACAAAGAAGGTTTGGTGATGACAATGCTAAGAAAGAATGGGTGAGAGAAAATGCAATGGGAAATGGAGAAACAAATTAAACAACAAAGTCGAATGGGATTGTTTCAATAAGCTAATAGAGAGGTTGCATTGTCAATTGTGCTTTCTTAGTATTTTGAATATTTGTATAAAGTTCCGGGCTCAAGTGATCAGAGACAGCTCAACGTAATTAAGACATAATAAAAGATTAGTGAAGTTGATACTAGTACTAATCATTGTAATCCGTCTCTTTTTTTTAAGCAATATATATAATGCTGCGGTTGGTTTGGTAAAAAAGGGAGTAAAGTGGGTAGCTCTCTTAGAGGACTAACTTGATTTGAATTGGAGTTTCTCAACTCGAATTGAATAGAATCCTTCAACAATCATATCTAGTATGTTGGTTCACAGGTTACATTGTTAATGTTTGTCCTGTCTTTTTGTATTCTTCATAGAATCCAATTAGTTTTGGTTTGAAACAACTACTCAATTTATATGTAGTGGTTGGATTAGAAAAAGGTGGATCATATAGTTAGATTGGGCAGGTTAGGAAGCGCCTTTGCTTACGTCCAACTCAATTTTGATTGGATTGACAATCTCAATCTGTGCCCATCCACAGCTCGAAATCTGGATTGGGCTTTGTTTGGTTCCAGTCTTTCCTCAGCCTCACTCATGGAACTGTTATTGTCAAGAGGGAAAAAGGGCAGTGGGTGGAAGAAACATCAATGGTTGTTTCATTTCTTAGAATTGTATACTTTCTTCTGGAATAATTGCAATTGTCAAAACTATAAACAAGTAAAAGAGAAAAAAAAAAAATTAGGGAACAGGTGAATGTTGTCTTTTATTTTATTTTCTTTTAGTCTGTTTAATCTTATTGCGTTTCTGAAAATTTTCAGCTTCTTCAAGACCATGTGCTTTTCCTACTCTGTACTTGACATACATCCAGATGTGCATGTATTTACGTGTGAAAACCCACAAACCATGTCAATGCTAATAAACACCTGCTTGATTTTGGCGGTAGCTCTGAGGTGTTAGACGTTATTGTATCCTGCATTTAGTGTATATTGTAAAAACTTGAAGCGTGAAGATGTTAATGATAAATACTTGGAAGTCAACCAAGTTGTAAAAATAGATCAGGAGCAATTTACTATTATTTTTTTTTCACTCTTTTCATATTCCCTCAAATTACAAGGTCCAAAGTTCAAGTGAATAGCTTTGTACCTTACTCTTAATTACTCATGAGTTAATCCTGTGAACTGGTAATCAAAAGGTATTTGCTTATCAGAGACCCAATTGCCCATCTGGTTTGGTTGTTGTTCATAACAGAAATTAAATGAATTTATGGGCCACAGCTAGAATTGTCATGCTTATTATGAACATTTCCTCTTGTTTAAATCATTTATACTGCAAATTTTCATTTTTAAATTGTTGCATACAGGAATGGATGCCCAGGTTGCTTATGGATTCCACCATTTACGTGATGAAAAACCTTACCTGGCACAAGGTCCAATATCAAATAAGGTTGACGAATATTATTAAGCACTATTAGCTTTAGAAGTAGTTTAGTTTTGTATGTAGCATGAAAAGGCTATGCATATATGGCACAAAGTTTTATAAACCCTTTTTCTGTATTTCCAATGAATAAGTTCTACTCAATTTTCGTACATGTCTCTTAGTCATTTATGACCAGCATTTGAATCCATCAAGTTCATCTATATGCATATGATTTTAAATGTTCGTTTATAGTAACCAAATTATTTATTAGTGTTTCCTCATTATTGCGTCATTTATCATTATTTTTCATCGTACAGAATCTCTTATTAAAGTTTTTTGGAAAATGAAGAATCAATAGTAGTATGTTGTTATCTTCAACAACATGAACACTAGGAGTCAGGGTATTGAGTTTTGTATCACAATAGCCTTATGCTTTAAATTCTTTAGTTATCGTTTTCAAGATCAACTCTGCTCTATTCCATTTTGCCATTTTTATTTACTTGGTAATTAGTAATGCTACCTCATTTTGTTTCCACGTTCTTTACATTTTATAATTTTACAAGGGTTGACTAGTTGGAGTTGCTTTTGATGGTTAGGTCATTCCCGATTGAACATAGATGTTACTTTTGCACTTTTTTTGTGCACTTTGGTTTACGTTGATATAGTCCAGCTGGTCCACAGTATAACTTGAGAATAAAGTCTGTTTTACTTTTAAGCTATGCATGTTTAACTTAAGGATTTAAAATTATTTAGATGTACATGATCTTTATTGAGCATCCTCATGTCACAGTTGATATACTCTGGATATAGCTGCACTCAGGGGTGGTTCTGCACACCTTGCATGAGTGATCCAAGTTTAAGGTTAGTCAACCTTTGTCTTGATGCAAATACATTTTGTCGTTTTATCCCTGAATCTGCTTGTAACCTTTTGCTTTCAGAAAAAAAATTGCTTTTAAATTTTGGGTTCATAGTCTCTAGTCTCTTTTGACAGTCTCTAGTCTCCTTAAAATTATGCATACTTGTCTATGAAATCAGAGAAGGATAAATAGCAAATACAAATAGCACGAGGAAGTAAGAAGGGAGATTTTTTACAACAATATCATGTGGAGGCCGCATATATTATTCTTTAAATAAACACATTTTGGACAATATCAACACTCACCTACTTTTCCATTTAGAACCTATCAATGATTCTTTCATTGATTTGCCACTCCCCAATTGGTATCCCATGGAGTTGTTTTACCCAAGAACTCATCACATGGGGAGCTCTGAATCTTGAGGTATTCCGTATTTCAGCTGATGAAATCTTGTGAACCCAAAAGGGTTTGAGTAAATTTTAGCTTTAGTGACTGGGTAATCTAGAAAGAGTTCAATGTCATTTTGATGGAATTAAGATATTTATTAATATTAGCAATAGTAGTATTTTAGCAATATTAGATATTATATTATTTTTGTAATAGAATTTCAAATTCTCACATTGGTTTCCTATTAGGTTTAGGGTTTGTTTTAGAAGTTAGGTTATAGGCTGCCCATTGTTAGCTAGTTGGTTAATTGAATAAAAATTAATTGTTTATTAGTTTATTTCGTTACTTTCGTTTATTGCAATTTCATTTATTTACTAGCCTGAATCTATCAATTGGTATCAGAGCCGAACGATTCTCATCGTTTTGTTTGATTTGAAAAAATAAAAAAGTCCGAAGAAAGAGAAGTTTGAAGATGAACGCCAAAGAGTTTGTAAAGAGTATGCATGAAGAGTTTAAGAAGATGCATTTGTTCTTTGCATAATGGAGGGCAGCAATGAAGGCAACTTGCACGGAAGAGAGGGCAACAATAAAGGCAAAGTTCGTAGCATTGAGGACAACCATAGACAAGGACATAGATCAGACCCAACGACAACTTCTGCCACCGGCAGTTAAAAAGGAGACCCTAGCCACCACCGTCGAGGGTGGCGCATCAGCTGGACAACCTGCCGTCCAATCCTCTACAATCGATCAATCACCCAAAATTTTGCGTCACCATGTCGATTGACAGGCCCCAATGCTACCTCAATTGGTCGGACGAATAGCAACACCATCGTCGTTCGATCGAACCTCCTCCGTCCACCCATCCCACCACCACCAACAACTAGATAGTCCTCCTAATCCACAAATTTCATCCATCGATTAACCACCACTTCTGCCAACACTTCTAGATTGCAATCAGAGTCTGTTGACGCTTCTACTGACCTCCCGCCACAAACCCAATTCGATCAACCATTGCCAATCCCGATCCAATTCAATTGCAACTCTGACACTCCTCAGACCTTCGATCGACATGCCAGTTGCCCCTCGCCATCGATTGCCCTCCATCCAATCCACCTCCTAATCGATCGCAACACCAAATTTCCCCTATGTTGCAGTCGGGTTGGGGAAGAAAAGGAAGTTCTTTTTTCTTCAGTCCCCACATTCAATTTATGATTTAGTCCCTATTAAAAATTATACTTCAGTCCCTGACCATCACTTTTCACTTAGCCCCTGGACCCTTATGGCTATCATAAATCATCTGTACCACCAGCCACTTCAGATTTTGTTGCTATTCAGTCATTGACACACTATTTTGTATCGCTGCAGTACATATTTTATGATCCAATTTGGGTCAATTTTTTGGCAGATTTTGAGGATCAATTGGCATGCACTTTTCCCATAAGGCAGTGGATCTACTTTGGACTCAAAATTTAGATTGAACTTTATTTTTGGTGTTGAGTTCTTTCGTGCCAGTAACTATAAAGGCATAGTTTGAGGTCCACTTGTGCTTGGACACTTCACATTCTGTTGCTGCTTGTGCTTGTATAACTTGGCTTCAAGCTTGAGTACGAGCTTCTTCAACTCAAAGGAGATTGATGGAATAGGGATATTTATTAATATTAGCAATAGTAATATTTTAGCAATATTAGACATTCCATTATTTTTGTAATAGGGATTCCAATTAGGATTCTCACGTTGGTTTCCTATTAGGTTTAGGGTTTGTTTTAGAAGCTGGTTAGTTATAAATTAGGCATAGGCTGCCCATTGTTAGTTAGTTGGTTGATTGGATAAAAATTATTTATTTATTAGTTTATTTCGTTATCGTCTATTTCCTTATTTTCATTTACTGCAATTTCGTTTATTTACTAGTCCGAATCTATCACATTTTCACATTGTCGCACATATATGTTTTTGTCATCTAGGACAACCCTAGTACAGAACCCAGGCACCCTGTGATGACCATCAAAAGAAGCTGGGAACACTCACTATTCTTGAACCATGGTTGGTACATGGTATAAGATTATCAGTGCATCACTGCTATCCCTAACATCATTTTACTTGTTATTATCGTCTCTATCATAATCATCATGAAAGTGATCATCAGCATCATCACCAACTCGGCATAACATGTCACTATCCTTCCTCCCAGCATGACCAGTGTTATCATCATTGCCTTCCTTCATATTGTTAAGCATCATCAGATTTGTCATCAGCAAAAACATTGCTATAGACCTATTGTAATATGCATTTCTCCTGCCACCCCTACTTACATTCTTGTCAACATAATTATCATTCATCGGTCTTGACTTCCAAAATTGTCAATCATAATCATCATTACGGTTTCTACTGCTGTCAACAATGTGGGATTAAAGTTCCACTTGATTGCACAAATTTGCTTGCATGATGATAACATTACTTTCTTAGAGTAGAGACACGATCCCAACCATGTTCTCTCTTTGGGGAGAAGTTTATTTTTGTTTTGTTTCCTTTTTGCTTTTGGTATCTGCTAAATGTGGCGTTTGAATGGGAATTTTGAGCTATTTACATGTCCTAGAAGTGTGACTCGGAATTAGGATAACATCATGAAAGATTTAGCATAGTTCTGGAATATTTATTTATTTGTATTATTTGTTAATCTATATAATATGTATCATCTGTATGTTTATTTTTTTAGAATATAGTTTGATATATTATTCACAAACCTATTGATGCAGGGGACTAAAAAATATTCTAAGGCTACACATTAAAAGAGGCAATTGCTCAGAATGGGAACAGATTCAAGTTCCTTCAGAGTGAGTTCTAAGCTCTTTACCCCCTTTTTTGGATGACAAGTGAATTATTATCTTCAAAATCATATATTTATGTTTTTCAGTGTAATTTATAACTGGAACTATTTTTTCTATGTCGGTTAGAAAACAAAAATGTCATATTTTTTTACGTGATGGTTGACATATATATGCATATTAAGAAATTGATGTAAAATTAAAATCTGAAACTTTCAATGTACGATCTTTTTGTTTTCTTAATGTATTATTTGTAAGGATGTTTGATAAGTTAATGCATCTCAAGGTTGGTTGTAGACATTACTACCTGTTGATGGTATTCACTATGGCTGCCCATAAGATGAAATGTCTCGAGGTTGGCCATGGGTGTTGGTACAAACCTAAACACTGTGCCCCAAGGTGGCAAGGTGTCTCATAAATGTATATCCCAAGGTAGACTTTAAAGATCAACATTAGCAAGTTTGTCTCACATTGTTTATGAAACTGTCCAAGTAGATTCTTAAGTATGGAGAGGGAAAAACCCCATATTTTGTTGGGTTTTACACTCCATGCTTAGATCATCAACTTTCACATATCTTTCAAAAGTTTTCAATTCTTTATATTTTTTGAGTATATTATCATATGATAGATACAAAACTTGTTAAACAGATTGAAATGAATCTTTATGGGAAGTCAGACTCTGTGATCCAGATATAACCTACATTTCCGTTCTGATGTTAATTTTTGGTGTTTGATGCTTTTACCTTGTTCTTTTAGTCTTCTCTTCAAGGTAACCTGATCAAGATTTCTGATTGCAGTGTACGGTCTATAGTTGCATTAAATCTCCATAGTTACGGAAGTGGAAGGAATCCATGGGGCAATCTGAAGCCAGATTATATGGAAAAGGTATAGTCTCTTTGGGGTTGTGAAATGTGATGTCATAAGTTGGTTTCCTAACTAATTGATGAACACTTATTTTGGTATTTCTTCATGGTGTCAATGAGATTAGTGATCCAGTAAGCTTTAGTAACAGATGATTGCTTTTATTTGTAAAGGGATGGAACAAAGCACTTCATGGTCATGCATGTGAGGTTTGCACCCTAGGCCATGGGGCATGGTTTCATTAGATTTGATTTGATAAATGAAAAGTTGAAAACTATAAATAGAATAACTAAATATGCTATCAATTCAGTGTAAAGGATGGATGAGATGAAAGCTTGAAAATAAAGAACCAGTATATGACTCAAGTGCAGAAACAAGTCCTTGGTAGAATGATTTGTTTTTTATTAAACCAAATCATGATTTCAAAGGAAAAGTTTAGAAACATGAGGATATAAAGTTAGTTGATTGATACATACATATGCATTTTGAGACTAGGGATATATATATAGCTGCATGGTAAATTAGCTTGAGTAATTGTTTATTTATGTGATAGTGCCTAAGCCATCAATGCCCAAGATTCTCCTCACTTTTATGTGCAAGGTCTTGATATTTTCTGAAGGGAATAAAGGACATATTATACTTCACATATATTCTCTTTGGTTATATATCCATTTGTTTCAACCTCTCTCCATTTTCATCCTATGATAAAATACACAATGACATAATTGATGCTTGTATTCTGTAAATTCCAGAGGGGCTTTATCGAATCTCAAGCAGATGATGGGATGCTTGAAATATTTGGCCTAAAGCAAGGATGGCATGCGTCGTTTGTTATGGTTGAACTCATCTCCGCCAAACATATCGCTCAGGTATGAATAAAACTTGAGCAAATTTTAGTTTTGATAGAAACCCCTTTATAGGATTTTCTTCTGCACCGAATATCAGTCATTGACTCATCTTCTGCGAACTTGCCAATCTTGGTCTCCTAAAACCTTTTTGGTGCCTTGATCCCGCCCATGCATCGCATCACCTGGATTTCATAGACAAAACCTTATTGTTCATTTAGTAAGAGCATCTCTCGAGGCAAATCCCAAAGTTTCTCCTAAAAAGATGTTTCTTTTCATAGTCTTAACCATAAAACAGAGCTAGAGTGTGCTGAGACCCAAAAGATAAGAGTCCAGACCACAAAATGAGAGGAAATAGGGGAAAGTTAATTCATACTCTGTTTATTTATTGTTTTCAAGGTCTAGCTGTGAAGCGCTACCTAACTAAAACAACTTAAACTATTAAGTCACATGTTTTCGGGGTTTGGGCATCTAGCTGTAGATGAACCTTTATCAATGTCTCATAAGACAAGGGATTCAGATTTGAATGCAGTCATATAATAGGTCGCTCATCAGATTTTAAATCTAAAAGAATTGAATGATATCTTTCAGGCTGCGGCAGTTAAATTGGAAATTAGAGGTGGGGAATGGAAGCAAACTTATCTGCAGATGGACGGGGAGCCATGGAAACAGCCTTTAGATAAGGAAAATTCAACATTTGTTGAGATAAAGAAGGTTCCTTTCCAGTCATTGATGATAAGCGGATAGTCATTTCTCTGGCCTGTTTCAGCATTAGGTTTGGATTCCTGGAGCACTTTCCATGTTATAGTTGATTTGGAAACCGTGCTTCACGTATGCCTTTACCCAAAGGCTTGTAATTTACATTGTGCTGTTGTCATTAGCAATTTGAATAATGTAAACTAGTAAAATTTTTAGTGTGTTCATTGGTTGTTTGTCTCGTGGACAACTTAGATGGAGAACCATGACTAGGAAATTATTTTAGTCCATGAAGATCATTAGTGTGTCCAAGTTTTCACAAACTCAAAGGGTAAAGTGCGTGCAGAAATTATTTACGGTGGTAATGCATTCTTTAGAGTTTTGGGAATACATACTTCGCTTTGTGATAAAGAATCAAATCATCTAACTTAAACCTTATTTCTTTTTACAGTTATATATGTATCATCACGGTAGAGTGTTTAGGTCAACAAAGTAGAGCTTCCCTATCACTGTAACTGGGCTTAGTTTCACCAATACAAAATTGTTAGCAAGTAGCTCTACTGTTGATGTAATTTTGGAACAATCTGATCCGTATGATTTCGTATTATTGTCTATAAAATAGTGATCCACACACGGTAGTTTTATCTGCTACTGAAACTGATCTCACAATCAGTCAAGTATGTTTTGAAGTGAAGCCAAAACTTGCATTAAGGTGATTTGGATTGTGTACAAAAGGAAAATTTTAGAGCACAAAATGACAGAATTTCCAATTTCATGTGGGTTTGTCTGTGTGAAATATGAGCTTATTGAAATTAACCCCCTCCCTGAATGACTGTCCTCAAAGTTAGATTGAGTTTCTTTAGTTTTTCAAGTTATCTAAGTGCCGATTTGGTTACTGACTCATAGACCAAGACTAAGTTCTTGGAGCTGAAGGATCTTTGTTCTCAGTGTACCGAGACTAATCCCAAAAGTGATAACAATGAATCTTAAGAAGTTATTATGGTCATGTTCTTAGTATATTAAGGGATTTATGGACTTTAGGGTGTGTTTCGTTGCATGGAATCCTATGTCATGGGAATTCATGAGGGGACCTCTACATTTTAGGCTAAATTGATATATCACTCCACATCCACCATTTGACCACCATTTGATTTTGTGATCAATGGTGGGAATGGAAGTCACATTAATATGGGAATCTCACTCCTTGGTCCCTTAAGGTATGTGATTCTCATGTTCATGGGACTTCCATTCCCACCATTATTACAAAATCAAATGGTGAATGTGGAGTGACACATCAATTCAGCCTAAAATATAGGGGTACCCTCATGGATTTTCATGACATAGGATTCCATGCAACCAAACACACCCTTAGTTCCACATTGTTTGGAATGAATTTGTGCAGCTCTGTCAGAATTGACTTTAGTTTCAGACCTCCAAAACCTATGGCAGGAAAGGTTCTCACCATTTCATGAGCTGCCTTGTAGCAAGCTTTTGCCATTCACAATATATTGAATGAGAAATAGACTGCATTATGATGATGATGATGCAATGGCTGGTTAGTTTATTGTTCTTGATGCCAATTATTCATGTCTAGATTTGAGACAATGACTTGTAACTAGCGGTGGGCTTTTCTTGATCTCTACGGAAACGAGGTTTTGTTTCTTTCTGAGTATCGAAGAGCAATTGAACTCTACTTATTATGTGCTGTCTGCATGTTGGCGTATCATGTCTCTAACTGAGGTCTTTATGACAATATACTTTGGTTTTGGTTGGTTTATTATGATCATGTACTTATATTGAAGGGTTTGTAATGACCATTATTTTCACTGTACTGGCTGTTTGATCGCCCTTGGAACATTGTTTTACCCCTTTTAACTCGTTCGAACTTCATATTTGAGTGTATTTGTATGAGTAGGTAAAGTGGTTATAATCATTTGAGAGCTGGCGATGATCAAGCTCAGCTCTGAAGGTTACAATGGTAACTTTATCTTTGGATTGAACGCCTTGACATTGATACAAATTTAGCCTTGTCATTCTTCAGCCTGGTCATTCGCAGGTCACCACAAGCAGATGCATGTTCTAGGCCCAATACTGTGTTTTATATGTAAACACTAGTAGCCTTGTAGCACATGTATAATTAGCATTTGTTAAGATCAACCGAGTAGCAATCTCTGACAGGCACTTTTTTTTTTTGGTTCTCTCGAGATTCTGTCAGAGGTAGTTTGGTCTTTGAACTGGTGCCTGGACTTTGCACCCAGCATTTGCATATTGTTTTCTTGGGGTAAATGACTAATATCTCATCCTTGTGCTGTTATCAGTTATTGATTATTGTCGCGGTAGTGCAGTTGGGGGCTCACCAGGTATCATTGCAACCTTTATTTATGCATCACTTGTGTTTTACCATGGCAGTAAGCATGATTAGAATCTAAAGGACTTGTGTTGAACTATTGATATGACATGAAACCTCAATACAAAAAAAAAATGCAATAGCTACAAATATTAGATACGGCAAAAAATCGTCACTAATTGTTTTGGTAACTAGCGAAAAAAAAATCATAAAAACTGTGTTTGTGACGGGAAAACCGTGGCTAAATTCAGAATAAACCGTATTTAATTAAAACATTTGCAACGGCGTCGCTAAGTTTTACAAATAAACTGTGCTTGTGACGGAAAAACCGTGGCTAAATGCATAACAAGCTGTAGCTAATTAAATCATTTGCGACGGTATATTAGTTGTCGCTAAGTTTTACAAATAAAAATTGATAGCTACAGTATAAGCCATCTCTAATGGATATTTAAAAAATATATATATATATATATAAACATTTAGCCACGGTATATTAGTTGTTGCTAAGTTTTACAAATAAAAATTGGTAGATACGGTATAAGCCGTCCCTAATGGATTTTTTGAAAAAAAATATATATATACACAAAAAACATTTAGCCACGGTATATTAGCTGTCGCTAAGTTTTACAAATAAAAATTGGTAGCTACGGTATAAGCCGTCCCTAATGGATTTTTTTTGAAAAAAATATATTAAAAAACATTTAGCTATGGTATATTAGCTGTCGTTAAGTTTTATTAATAAAAATTGGTAGCTACGGTATAAGCCGTCCCTAATGGATTTTTTGAAAAAAAATATATATATACAGAATAAACATTAAGCCACGGTATATTAGCTGTCGCTAAATTAGTGCAACTCATTTGTTTGCAAGGCAATTATCAAGGAAGGATATATGTAGTCTTATCCAAGACAACTTTATAATTTGTTAAAAAATTTTCTCTATTATTTTGTGTTCTCTGAATTTGAACAACCCGTTTTTGCTCATTTTATGTTTTGTTTCCTTCAATAATTTTCGGGAATATGTGAAGATAATGAAGAAAATGAACGTGGATACTTACAGGTTCTCCGTTTCTTGGTCAAGAATTATACCAAGTGAGTAGTAGCATAAACATAATTTTGATGTGGATGAATTGCTAATAAGGCAATTTTGGAAAGTTAAAAGTGTCTTTGAAGACTTGGTTACTATTCTGAAGGGCCTCAATTTGTATGATTATAAGGTTAAAAACAATAATTAGTTGTGACAATTGTGTTTTTGCCTTTAGATGGGAAGAGAAGGGATGTAGTGGACCAAGAAGGCATAAATTATTATAAGATTATGCAGAGGGTTGTTTCAAGGAGTTTGGTGACAGAGTGAAGCATTGAATCACCTTGAACGAACCATGGACCTTTGCGAGTTGTGCTTACAACCTGAGGATCCATGCACCTGCTAGTTGTTCTAAATTCATCGAAAACTGTACTGCTGGGGACTCCGCAACAAAGGGCTACTTCAGTAAGGCAGTATATTCAATCAAAGTTTCTTAGACTACGTTAGACTCCTGATCTTCACATCTCTTTTGTTTATGCTGTTGAAAGGCTCGGTGGACAAGAAAGTAAGTTTTAGAATTTCTTTCATGAACATCTACAATATTTTGATAGCCACATACATCAAAGTTTCAGTATTTTCACTTAAAAGAATAAAACATATCAGTCAGGCATTAATGGTAGAGAATAAAGGATAAATAGGATTACTAACTCTTTATCATTTTTTTTCCTTTGATTGTTGCAGAAGCAACTCCCAAATTAGTCCTTCAACTAATGAATGTGAGAGGACTTAGCATTGCCCATGTTAAAAGCCACTTGCAGATATGAGAATGATTTAGAATTTTTTTTAATCATCTCCTGCATCTTACCCATATCCTCATTGATATTCTTACCGCCTTCCAATTATTTTATTTACTCTTTCTAACTAGTTGAAGTGCCTTCATTTTTCTACAGGCCGAAAGATTGTATGATTTCTATGAAACTTGCACACGCTTTGAATTTGGACGGGGAGAAAAATTTATTAAGATTGCAAAGGCATGGACACTCCGGATTTGTCTTTCCAAAATTCTTTTTGTTGTTAAACCATGATTCAAAATTGGTCAGTTTTAGTCTGTCCTTGATTGTAAATCCATGTAAGTTTTCTGCTTATGTAGCCCCCTGAATCATATATATATATAATTTCAATTTGAGGTTGATAGAGTATAAAGTTGTTTGGGATTGCATTTTTTGTGATGGACAAGTTATTGATTATAGGAACAAAGTTAGTGTATTAGTCATCATTTAAGGTGAAAATTAATATAATTGTTTTCAAGTTTTAAATGTTTCTTCTGAATGACAAAAAAAAAGGCAATGAAAAATCTGAAAATTAATAGAAAGAACTATTTTCATTAAAAAAAAAGAATTTTCATTAGTAAATTGTTTAGCTACAACAAATTAGTATTAGCAACGGCAAATGTCGTCGCTAAATTTGCAACTTAGCAAGGGCTTGAAGCCGGCGCTAAATTTGTAACTTAAACACGGTTTGAAGCCGTCGCTAAATTTGAAACTTAGCAACGGCACATTAGTCGTTGCTAAGTTTTACAAATAAAAACTGAAATTGCTATGGTATAAGCCGTTCCTAATTGAAAAAAAATATATGTATAGAATCTTTAGTAATTTTTTTAGCTACAACAAATTAGTATTAGCGACGGCAAATTTGCAACTTAATTAGCAACGGTTTGAAGCCGTCGCTAAATTTCTAACTTAGCAACGACATATTAGCCATAGCTAAGTTTTACAAATAAAAACTCTTTGCTACGGTTTAAGCCGTCCCTAATTGATTTATTTGAAAAAAAAAATAGATATATATAAAAAAAAACCAAAGGCGCGAATAGAATTGGGAAGCCCCTAAGTTTTTACTTAACCTAACTCAGACCTATTCTCAATCTCATACTTTGCAGACAGAGAAAGAGCAGAAGAAGAGAGGAACAGAGAATATCGAACCAGCTGAACACTTTGAACCAGCCGAAGAGCAGATCGAAACCCTTTCATTTTCCATTCGAACCCTTTGATCCAACTATCCAAGCTATATTTCTGTACGTATTCTTCACTTCTTAGTTCTTATTCTTCTAATTACACTTCTTCTTGAGTTCTTCTTATTCTTCTTCTAATTTGTAAGTCTGTCATTTGTGAAAGTGAATGAAATGCTCTATTTATCTATATATCTGTTTATCTACTCTGATAAAGAGACTATTGACATGCTTGCTGCCCTTGGGATGGCTGATGTGCCTGGTGAGGTGAAGCAGGCTCTGCTGCCATCCCGGCTTTCACATGAGGTGGTGCTGGACAAGGAAGGAGGTACTGCGCGAAGCAGTGAGCTGAATGAGGCGTTTTATGGGTTAGTAGCTTGTTTTGGAGTACTGGGTATGGTTTTCTTGTTTGGGCATAATTACTTTTGCTTGAATTTTGTGAAGTTTAGCTGTTTTGAGTAGATGGATTTGAAGGTTTTGCAAGTAATGATGACTTTTGGAGCAATGGGTATCATTAGTTTTGATATTTGTTGATGTTAGTGCTGTTTGGATAAATTTAGTTTTTGTTTGAATAGATTGAGTTTAAGATTTTGATTTAGTAGCAATGAGTCTGTTAGATAATAAGAGTTTCATTTGCTTGAATTTTTAGGACATGAGTGTGAAATTGTTTGAATGGATAGAGATGGGGTTTTTGGTACTTGGTAGTAACATTGTTAATTTGCAAGCTTGAATTTGTTCTTCTGGGTGCTGTCTGCAATTTGCCATTTTGATTGTGTACATTGCCAGTTTTTTGGATAGTTTAATTTGGTCCTCACTGTTGATGCGATTTGAATTGTTTTTATTTTCTGTGGTACATTGGTCTGATTTTTTAATGAAATTAGTATTAGAAGAATGTTAGTGCAATTTCATGAATATATTCAGATTCTCATTTTGGAACCGTAGGAAACAGACCGTTCGAAACGGTTCGAGTTAGGTTCGGTCCCAATGTTCAAAATAAGGGAATCTGGACCAGACCGGATCAGTTAAATTTAAACGGTCCGAGTTAGGTTCCTCAATATTTGGAACTGATCCGGACCGTGCCCACCCCTAGGTATCGGTAGGATAGGCAAATAATAATGGAATTGTGACTTTTAATAGTTTCAAGTAATTGTGTTGTTGGATCTCCCTCATCTCCCAACCTCATTCTTCTACTTCGCAAAAATTTGGTAATTTGTTCACCATTTTAAATCTGTATGGAATGTCCGCCGGTCTCTAATCTTCTATACTTCAACTCAATCTGATGGTTGTCTTATAATGCTTGTACTTTAAAATGCTATCAGTTAATGTCAGTCTCTAATGCTTGCATTTCAAGCATTCCTATTATAATGGGCTATTTTAAGGATTAATTATCGCTTTATGGTCCTGTTTTGGAATGTTTCATTTATTGTTTTCTCTGCCCCAGGGACCTTTCAAATAACAAGATTTCTAGTTCCATTCCTTTTCCTGTTGGTGATTTGGAACATCTCCCGAAACTGTAAGTTCTGTTATTTTGTCACTTATTTTCTTTCAGTATTTAGTTTTTCTGACACTTGATGCACCGATGATGTTTCATTAAACCTAAGATATATTAGGCTATAGACAGTAATGATACAAAATGAACAGAAAGTGCTTCACTGTCTGTGCTGAATTTTAGGCATAAGTAATTTTTAGTAGAATATCTGTTCACTCTGTAATCACAGAGAAAAAATTCTTCAAAGACGTAGTTTGGTTTTGGGCTTATTTATCAAGATAGTATGAGCTCTTCTGTGGTAGCCTTTACCTAATTTTTGTAAAAACATATCCATAATTGTATCTAGATTCTACAATTGGTTATTTCGGCCATGCTATACTTAATTCTTCCTTGTGCACTTGTTCTTCAAACTCACAGCCAGTTATTCTTCACCTAAGCTGGTGATCCTTAACATAAATATGGCTCTTCATGAATATGATGACATTATGAGGATGACTGAGAACCTAAGTGAGAAATATATTTTATTCTATCTAATAAGATGCCGATTAGTAATGTAAAAATGCATCTTAATTGTAAATTAGAGTCTCCATTTGAATGTGCAACTTTATGAGATTTGTATTACATAGCTTAAGCATTCAATACGTTTCTCATGCACTGCTCTTTCAAATTTTACAGGTTTAGGTGTTGTTGAATTGATATTGGTTTTGAAGTGGAAGATATGAAATTTCGAAACACATTTTGTGGGATGATCGATATGGTGTGGAAGATCACATGAATTGTTGTATGTATCGTTTTTGTTGTATGTCCCATAGATGATCACTATGATTTATTAGTTATTTAAGTTTAAGTGAGTTATATCTCAAATTGAAATTGTATATATATATATAATTTCAATTTGAAGTTGTTTGAGATTGTATTTTTTGTAATGGACAAGTTATTGATTATACGAAAATTAATATAATTGTCTTCAAGTTTGAAATGTTTCTTCTGAATGACAAAAAAAAAAGCAATGAGAAATCTGAAAATATGAATTTTCATTATAAAAAATGAATTTTCATTAGTAATTTTTTTAGCTACAGCAACTTAGTGTTAGCAACGGCAAATACCGTGGCTGTTTTGTCAATTTGATTTGCAACTTAGCGACGACTTCGAAGCTGTTCCTAAATAGCCACAGCAAATACTGTGGCTGTTTTGTCAATTGGATTTGCAACTTAGCGACGACTTAGCCGTAGCAAACATTTTAAAAGCCGTCGCCATTACTTCTGTCTCAAACATTTTAAACAGCTTTAGCGATGAAATTTTTTTGACTTAGCGACGGTTTTTAGCCGTTGCCAATTAGCTACGGATTAATTTATTGTTGCTGATTCAAACAACGACGATTCAAATAGCTACGGTATTGCGACAGTTGTTGAGCCGTTGCTGATTTATTTTAGTTACGGTTTTTTGATAATTAGCAACGATAAAACGCTGTTGCTGCATTCACTTTTGTTTTGTAGTGCCTATTAGAGTTGATATTTGTGATAGATAATTTTTTTATAGAGTCTCGTCTTGCGAGTCCAAATAGGTAACAATATAGTGAGTTTTTGGACTTTTAGAGTTCAAGAAATCCAGGAATGGTGTTTATCTACCAAAAGAGGTACAAGAGTCCCTCTTCTCCTCTACCTCAACCAGTTGGTGCTTCTAGGCTTTCCAGCCTTGTCTATGTGGAGTTCTTATAGTCAGGTTGGTAGGATTCTATTGTGGTGAGTCCCACAACGGAGTTCATTTCACTTGTCTTTCTTTTGAGCTGTTGGTTTTACTTACAGTCTGAGCAATATATGGGAGTGCCACTTCTTCTATATGACATGTGGACAAGTAAACTATGGTTTAATATTCCGCATTTTAGGCTTTTGTGTTTCTCCAAACTTTGTATTAAAAAAATTATTATCATTATCTAAGGTCAGAGTTACCATGTAAGTCCAAATAGTTCTTTCTTTTCTGTGTTTTGTTTGTACTGTGCATATGGGTTGGAGGTTGAGCAAATTATTTTTGTTTAGAGCTAATCAGAGCTATCGAAGTGATTTAGTGACATCCACATATTAAGGTTCCTGAAGTTGATGTTTTGTCAAAATGCATTTCTTTTTAGGAGAAAAACATTAAAACTATTGAGTGTTCCAACTTCATCCAGTAAAGCTATATGAAGTGTTTTGTTCCTGGTTCGGAAAGAAAGGCACATCAGCGTAGTACTTAAAAGAAAATACTAATCACTGTGAGCCAATTAGAGGACTTCCACATATTTTTTTTTTTTTTTTTTGAAAGGCAAGCCGGTTTTTTCAGCATAGGGTCCGTAACCTACTCCCGAGATGCGACCTACTGGTCGAAATATCACCCCTTATTGACACTGCATCAAATGAGCAGTTTTGTAATAACACTTTTAGACAATATTACTTTTTTGATGCAACAGGACACCAAATAATTTCAGGTCAAAATTAAATTCAGTCAAAATTTTGAAAAATAGCAAATAAAGTGATACAATAAATTAGATCACTATAAATAGTACTACTTGCAGCATCATACTATTCATGGTGATTCGTATCATTTTATTGCATAACAATGATATTGTTTTGGAATTGTTACAAATATGTCAATTTGGTGTAGTATGAGAGTCGGTAAAAATGCTCGACTGTATGTTTTGGTTTTACGACATTTCTTGTGCTGCCGCGTACCCCTATTTATCAGTAATGAAATGGGAAAATACATATTTCCAATTCAATTTTGGAGAAAATTGTTATTTACTTGATTCAATTTTACTACTAAAATTATACATGTTTGTTAGACCTTTTGTGGTTTAGGGTTGGAGATGATCCAACACTAACAGGGTCCAGGAATTCTAAATGACAAGGAAACGGGCGAGGAAGGAGGTGCAACCCTCCATTTCCCTTGAGATGTGTGCCATCATGCATCTCGAGGAGGATAGAGGGTTGCATCCCCCTCCCTCGCCCGTTTCCTCGCTAATAAGAAGGGCTCAACAGGGTCACTAATCAAAGACAACTAAGAGACAACACTTTTTTCTTAATAGCGAGGAAACGGGCCCCTCCCTCACTCTCGAGATGCATGATGGCGCACATCTTGAGGGGATGGAGGGTTGCACCCCCTCCCTCGCCCGTTTTCCTCACTAATAAGAAGGGCTCGAGAGACAATTAAGAGTTACACGACAAGTGTTATGAAAGCTTAATCACATGCACAAAGTCGAGGCCAGCCTTTTAAATTGGCCCTACCACCGAAGCCCAATAAACTGGACGGTCGTGGTCCATTGTCTATGGGGGAGTTTTTGTTTATCATTCTTAAACCATACTTAGATCACAAATGCACCATAACAAGTGTTTGAATTGTATCATCTCTTAATCTAGATCCTTTAATCATGGTTTATGGAGAAGCTTTTGTGGTCGTGTCATGGCTGTTATAAATGGATCGTCTTGTAATTTGCTTATGGTTAGTCGGTAAGATTTTTAGTGGATGGTATCATAAGTTCAGGATTAAAACTGCTTTATAGATCAAATTAGAATTCTGCTTGTACGAGTGGAATGACAACACCAAATAGAAGCGGGGGATTCATATCATTTTATTTGAGGATCTAGCTAGCTGGGTTTTCCATTAGAGATGCTCTTGTAAAATGTTATGGATTTTATCGATATCTAGTATATTTATACATTTTCCGTGAAACACACGCGGGAAGAATCAAACATGTCAAAGTCTTTGATCCATTTCACATTGTTAATGGTCCCTGCCATGTACTAAGCACCAGAGGATTAAAAACCTAAAAGTGGATCAGAATCTGCTCCAATAGGATTAGTTTATGGTTTATCATTGGATTAGTTGTAACTAACTGAAATTAGGGTCCTACTGCATGAGACACCCAGCTGCATCACTCTGATTAGCATTCGCGGTGTCGTTATAGCTGCATCAAGATACAATAAGGGCAGAAGATTTTCGATAAATTTCTGGGGCAGTAGTAGTAGATTAGCCTAACATCAGAGCTTATGTCAATCAATAAACTTTGGGAAATTAAATACTACTGAAGAACATAAAATATAAAATGATTAAGGAATTTTTAATTTGTGATCATTATTAAATATTAGGATAACTTTTACACAACAATGGCGAAAGGGACTGCACCTAGTTGAAGTGATCAAACACCCTGATTCTAGGGAGCGAGGGAGAGAGAGCGAGGGAGGCTCGATTAAACAAAGAGCTTAGGTTCCATATGTTAAGGAAGAGCCCTTCTTGTTGTTGAGGAAATGGGCAAGGAACCATCCCCCTCAAGAAGACACACATCTCAAAGGGAATGGAGGGGTTGCACCCCCTCCCCCGCCTGTTTCCTCATCATTTAGAATTTCTGGTTAAGGAAATATGTTTAGTGGTGTCCTCTCATGCATTATCAATCAATCCCCACTCCACCTTCCATTTTGAATTTTCTGTTTTTTCACTATTAACTATTTTTACTAAATAAAGAAAAAAATAATTCTTTTTCTACTAAATTTGCCAAATCTACTCAGTCGGGTTTTTGTGTTTGGGGAGGGTGTCTAGCATATGAATGTCAACTCTATCCCTCTATCAATAAATTTGGAGAAGATGGTGAGAAAGGGCTAGATTTGACAATCACGTACTAAACACCCTCCCCATACATTAATTAGTGCTCTCTCCCTTGGTTGCATAGAAAACATTCATAAATAATTGTTTAAACTTTCAACAACAAAAAATGTCAATAATCTTAATAACGACGACAATAATGAACATCTCTTAATCAAGGGCTTTCGGTATATGCTATATCAATAGCTCTCAAAACAACAGAGGTATCTGATTTGGTTTCGCAACTTATCACAAATTAGTAACGTTAATGGTGCGTAATAATAAGTTCTAGGAATAACGATGATTATAATGGTGATATATTGTTGTTGATTCAGATAGCGATTACATTGCGTAACAGTCTCAATTTACAAGTGTTAGTACTTGTGTATATAGTTGTATAAAACAAGTATTTTTGTTGAAATCTATTTGTTTTATAATCTTGAGGAATAATTTATAAGAGAAAAAATTATATAATCTCAGTATTTAAAATTTATGAAGCTTATCATCTACACTACACCATTCAGTGTCCTAACCATATTAACTGAAAAAAATACCAATAAATCACTTTGATATTAATATATTATTATCCATTTTGGTCCAAATAAATATATACAAACACATGGGATTATCGAGTGGTCGGTGTGCCTGGGTTAGTCGTGTTCAGGAATCCATTAAAACCCTTGTTCATGAGACATTTCTTCCGACATAATTTTAATAAAAATTAAGTAAATTTATTTATTTATTATTTTGAAAAAGAGAAAATATAATAATATACAAAAATGTATTTGAAAGTTCCACTTGAAATAGATAAAACCAAATAATAGAAGCAAGCATTTATTAAGAACATAGAAAATGCGATCAATTATTAATTGTACTTTATAGAACAACATAAACATACATTCAACTTGGCTTGTGACTTCCATCATTATTTGATGATCAAATATTACCTGGCAAACCTTGATTATACAAACTCGAAATTGACACGTGTCTCCCTCGACTGCACGCCACATGGCATGTCAGCATGGTCACTCAAAATTTTTTTTTTAATCCAAAAGCCAGGTTGGTATGTGGGACGAGGATGAAATTATTTTATATGGTTGATTTGTCGTAAACCCTAGGTCGACCATCGTATTCGATTACAAACCCATTGATTTTTATCGATGATTTCATTGATATCGATCTTGGAATGGCATGGAAAATGTTGACAATGGCTTACTAGGGTTAAGAGAAGGATAGAATATGTTGTATATATTGTCTCCTTACTAAAAGCATCGCTAATTATCATGCACTATATGTCCCCAATCAAATATTAATCAATGGAAAATGATGTAGTTAGCCCTAGTGGACTGTCGTTCGATATAGGATAGTCCTAGAGATTCGTATAGTGCAATATATCGATGAATGTCCAATGGTTGTCAATGGTCCGACGGTTAGTCGGCTGGATTGAGGCCCTTGATCATTTTGTTAATAGAAGATTAAGTGACTATTATGTGTTATATAATCCTTGTAATGATCCCCATTAATCAACCAAACTACTCCAATCATCATATATAACTAAGCATAGCTAGAAAGCTACTTTTGAATTCTAGAAGAATTTATTTCCTCCTAGGTGATGCAAAGTGATTCTTCCCTAGCATCAAAACCCTATTATAAATAAAATAAAATTGAGTTGCAATCCTTAATAAGTCTCCATTGGGACCTCTTTTCCTTTTCCTTTTTTCCCTTTTAATTATTAGTTGATGTCGCATTTGTTTATCTTATGAAGTGGAAAGTGAATAACTAGATAATGCAAACCATAATTTTCTTAAAAAAATATAAAGTTTACGAGTTAGTTTTAACATTGGTGTCTATTTGATTTAGACTACTCATAGCCTCACAAGTAGCCGAAACTTAACTAGATCTAGAGCATCCACATGGAAGTCCACCACTAGCCTCTTCCATGCACATTGGATAAATTTGTATATTTCTATTCTAATGCACACTCCAAATTAATCTAACTAAAATTTTGCCAAAATAATAACAACAGAAGTGAAGAAATCAGGCACTTTGATAAATAAGAAAACTATACTACGATGCAAAGCACACTTGGATGCGTTTCAAAATCTTTCCCACACTTTTCTTCATGAATCTAATTCAGAGTGAAATGTGTTGGAATATCTAGGGCTTGAGAATCATAGACGCTATAGTTGCATTGTCTCAAACTGAGCTTTTCTTTTGTCAAATAGAAGTTGAACCTTTGTTATTTTAAAAGGGTCAAATTCTCATCTATCACTGCTGAGTAATTATAGTCAGCCTTTTTTGATGACATTTTTTTTTGGTATTGTTTTGGTGTTTTTACAATTTTTGTCCTTCCTCTTTAAAATACAATCACAAACACTATAAATATAAGGGGTGGAAGTGTAAAAAAACCAAAACAAAGCCAAAAAAATGCCAGCAAACAAGATTGGCTAGAATTTTTGATCACTGCTAGAATGCATTATGAGAAATCCAAGTTTTTAATTCGAGAAATTGTCTCCTTTAGCATCCCCTACACAAAATTATATCCATTCGAAGATTATATTATTAAGAGTAAGGTTTTTATTTTATTTTATTTTTATTGAATTTCAAAGTCATTAAAGATTTCAGAATCATTAAATTAAAATCCTAAACTTATGATACTATCCGCCACAAGCTTGTTAGCTCTGAACTTCATCAAACTATGAATGCTCTTATAAGAGGCTTCCATGACCATAACCACTTGAGTTTTTGTCTATATATTAGATAATCTCACACCAAAAGGCACAATTTTTTCTCCAAAATTCTTAGAGTTTAACTACATGGCTAGGAAACGAGTGAGGGGAGGGGGGGGGGGGACCGTTCACCCCTCTCGAGATGTGTGCCGTCATTTTTTGCGCGTGCATCCCGAGGGTGGTGAACGGTCCCCCCCTCCACCTCCCTCCCCTCGCTCGTTTCCTCGCCATTTAGAATTTCTGAAATTCTTATACTCACTTCATTCCCCCTTATTATAGCCGTCCCTTTGGTCCCCTTGCTTCACATTTCCTTTCGAGTGAGATTAGAAAACTAGGTTTTACAACCACGCGACGATATGGTATTAATAAAAGAGTTTTTTACAACATCAAAATACACATAAACACTTTCAAAATTTCATCAATCTTTTGAAATCACGCGATATCATCCTCAGTTTAAAAAAGCTGATTTCCTAGCATTGCGGTTTCCACCTCCCCCTCCCTCGCGCGTTTCCGCGCTGGTTTCCTCGCCAATTAGAATTCCCCATTTTAAATATCACGTTATTCAACTCTCTCTCTCTCTCTCTCATTCCAACACCTCTCTTCCCTCCTCTCCTCTGCTCTGTCTCAAGAACAAATTCTCTTCTCTCTCTCTCTTTCTTCTTCTCTGGTCCATTTTGATTAAACAAAGACGTAAAAAAAAAAAAAAAAAAAAAAAAACTCGTCTTCTCTCAGAAAAAACTATTTTTGACCTCCGAAAACTGCACATGCTCTTCTCTTCTCTCCAGTCCACTCACATTTCTTATTCTTCACTTCACATGCTTTCTCTCTCTTTCTTTCTTTCTGTTTTATGGTTTGTGTGAAAAGCTCTGCATTTGATTCATTTTCTTGAGTAGACTTTGCGTTGAGATCGACGTCGATCTCTTCTTTCTTTCTATCTCTAAATCCAACCAAATCTTTTTCTTCTGACTTCAAGACTGACTACTTCTCATCTTCGACACACAACACATACCAACTGTTTGATTGAATGCTTCTTTGTTTGGATCACAAAGAAATTGCATCTTCTTCCGTGAATTCATTTACAGGTAATTCATTCATTCATTAGAATATAATGTATGTTTTACAGTTTTAGTAATGTATGTGTTAACTCTTGTGGATTGTTTATGAACCATTTGTTTCTCCGGATCAAGTTGACTTTTGGCGATGATTATCATGATCATTAGAAGAAGAAGGTTATTCAGTTTTTAAATCTTGTCGTTTTGAACAAATATTGGTGAAATTTTTATGGTTTTGAAGTGATTTGGAGTCAAAATGAGATAATTTGGTTGATCAAATTGAAGCAAGACTCTGTTTATTATTTTCTCTTTTACTCTTTTGCCACCTAAAATTGATTTGGAGTCAAAGAGAGATAATTCTGTTGATTAGATTGGATTGAGATTTTTCTCCTTTTTTTTTCTATGCTTTAATTTGCAACAAAACAGAATTTGTTGAAAAACATGTAAGAAAACAACTTTTGTTATTAGAAGATGTTAGATTGACAGCTGAACTGAGCTGTGACTCGCGCTTTTTAGCTAAATTTTGATGATTTTTTGTCGGTTTTTGGATTTCAATCAACATGATATAATTTGGTTGATTGGAACATATAGATGCAATTTTTTTTAGTTTTCGTGATGTAATTTGTAGTCAATTGAGCTCTTGTTCAAACATCCACATCTAGAAAGCGACAATCATGTGACATGATAATATAAAATTTAGGAATTCAAGTTTTTGTTGATAAAAATGAATTTAATGAATAGACCATTCCTAATAAAGTATTTTTGATAATTACTTCAAAAATAGTTAATTGTTAAGTTTAATTAAGAATTGCTGATAAAGTATTTTTTATAGGTACTTAAAAAACGACTAATTCTTAACTTTAGTTAGCAATTGTGTTCTTAATCTTAAATTCCTCTGGTTGGATTGAGGTTAGGAAACAACAAAGTTGTACATTTTCTTTGGCTGACACATTGAAAACATAAGACAGCATAATATTTAAGAATTATTGAGTCTCGATGCATTATGATGTAATGCTCAAAGAGACAACTTATTGTTTGTTGTAAGCAATTGAGTTGTGGAGATGGGTAGCATTAGTGGTAGTTTAGGTTGGCTTATGGGGTCGGCATCTATTATACTCTGGAAATTTTCTTGCAAATTATTTGAGTGCTTATTAGTGCTGCTAAGTAAGGAAGTTTTGTATACATGTTAAAAAACAAAAGGAGCAATGTACAAGTAGAAAACTTAGCTTAGTGTTGTGTGAACTTATGGATGTAACACAAGAGGATAAAAGATAAGCGCCAAAGAAAATGTGGTTTGGCAAAACCTTAGTCTGATCATTGTTTTTTTAATTTTATTTCCACTAGTTTAGTATGACATAATTTTCAAGCTTAAAACGCTCTCAAACAAGTCTTTCTCACTGATAGTTGTGAGATTGAAACTAAGAAAACAAACCCTAAGCTCTTCCTCATAACAGTTTGTTTTTGTAGGTTGGCTAGCTCGATACTAAACTTCGTCTAGAACAAGACTGCAGCAAACTGCCAAGGCATTCATCTAGTGGAGTATACACAAGACCAAAATTTGAACAGAGTACAGCCTAGGAGGATACTATACAAGTTTATGCTTTGTGGGTTTTGATGCACAAGGTGTGGTCCCTAGCATTATATGTGATTATTGACTTGTTCCAATGGTCTGCGAGATGGGGGATAATTATACTGAAGACATGGACATGGATGCGGAAATCCTCACTTCTATGTGGCCTGAGGATGTTGCAAGTGAAGCTGGAAGGAAGTTTAATGTGGAAAAGCCTGGACCAGATCAAGATATGTTGAAGGAGGTTACAATTTTAGAGGATCCTTCAATGGTTGATTTCAAGCGTCTGTACGAATTAACCAATTACAGTGAGAAGGGCTCATCTCAATTGGCATATCTTGTTAAAAACTGGGAGTATAAGCAGGCGAATGCTGTTCGGCTTCTTAATGAAGAACTTGACATATTAAGCAAACAAAGGCAAGAAGTGGAACTCAAGAAATTGGAGATTTTGGAAGAGCACCGGTTTGAGGGAGAAACATATGCAGGTGACAAGCGCCCAATTTCTATATTAGATGAAATATATGATATATGGGAAGATATTCCCAGACGGAAAAATGATGTTGTGGTTCAGAACAAAAGAGTTGAAATAGATGCCGAATACGATACAATTAAGTACTGGAAGCAGCGGGCTATGCAATTGGATAAATTGTTGGAGGCAAGTATTCAGAGAGAGCAAATACTCGTTGAGAAGTTGCAGGAGAACATAACTTATCTGGAAAGGCAATCCTCACCAGTAGAAGAGTTGTCTCAGATCTTGAAAAGAGCCGATAATTTCTTACATTTTGTTCTCCAGAATGCACCAGTTGTTATTGGCCATCTGGTAAGTGCTTTGCTTTGTTAGCTGTAATTTAGAAAACATTTGGGTTGCTGATATCCACTTATATTGTATCGTTTCTTAAGCTGATAAACTTGTGGGTGGGGTTATTCACATTTGGATTGACAGGTACTAAGAAAACTTAACATAATGTTGACTATCATAACTATTTCTCAAAAATTGACAGTATGCTAAACAGAAAAAAGAACAAAGGCACTCTTACTCACAAAAATATATAAAGAGAAGTAAATCTATAAAAGGAAAGAAACATAGTCTTTCATATAGTATTACTTTATGTGCTGTAAACACAATATGGCATGACAGAGGCCATGAAGGCCTGTAATTAGCATATTGGGCATTTGCTTAGGTTTCTCTTGTTTATAGGTGGCAGGTCCAGGAAATTGAGTATTCATGAAATAAATCTGTAGCGGGTAGCTAACTTGTTATATCAATCTCATGTAAGATGCCAGTCGGCATGAATTTACTGTCTATGCTGGCTATAACTAAATGAACTCTCTGTTTAACAACTACTTATTTACCTTTTTCTTTCTCATTGGGTCACTAACCTAAGGTGTTGTAACAATGCTTTTCCTCCAAATTTTTTTTGTTTGTTTGTTTTCTTAATTGCACTTGTTATCTGTCTGATATTACTTTTCATCCCAACCATCTTGTTGTTAACAGTATAACTTTTCAATTATCTCTTCTTTCAGGACAAAGACTTGCGGTACCGATTCATTTATAACCACTTTCCAAGTTTGCAGGAGGAGGTAATTTGATACAAACACCTTTCACAAATCTATGCAAAATTGTAAACTAAATATGTATGGTTTAAAATGGAAAATATCGTAGGCACAATAGTAGTTTATTAGCAGACAACAATACTGGAAATCACTTGTCTGGAAAAATGGTGAAACTAGAACCACATTATCCTCACATAAGGTTGACAATCTCATCCTTCATAAACTATATGGTTCCAGCTATTATCAATGGATATTGAAAAAGATTTATTTCTTCAATTTGCTGATTCTTTTCAGGACATTTTAGGAAAAACAGATATGGAGATATTTAGCGGAGCTGGTGTGAAGGAATCTCAAGAATTCAAAAAAGAAGTCCTTGAGCGTGGATTACCTGCAAAGAGAGAAATCACTTTTGAGACACCACTATTTGGGTCAAAAACATTTTTGATATATGTGGAGCCTGTGTTTAGCAAGGCAGGTGAAAAAATTGGGGTGAATTATATGGGTATGGACATAACCGACCAGGTAAATAATTACTGCCATATTTTTTTTTTTATAGACTTATATTTTAGCATTTTTTTAATGCATATTTACCTCTCTAGTATGATGTATATGTAGCTTTTGATTTGCAGCTTTGATATCTGATAGCTTCAGTGTTTTATTTATGATAAATATTAACAATTGAAGAGATTACAGACTTGTTTAAACTAAAGTGTTTGTAAATCCTTGTGGTACCAGGACTGCTAAAGATTAAATCATAATAAAAAATTTTATATGATTATTTGAGCCACTAAGGTTGGAAAAGGAAAAACATCAGCATTGCCAATTCCTCAGAATCTGGTGTGAGGAGAATCGCTAAACAAATTGGTTACTTGAAATCCAAGTTGGTGAAGAATCTTAGTGACGGAGTTGTAGTATTTAATTATTCATTTACGTCCTATAATAAGAGGGAAAGATGTAAACTCCATAAATAGTATTTTAAAAAAATCAAAATAAAAGATAGCATTTTTTCAGTTTTGGAATTAGAGTCCTAACTTCAAAAATAGATTATTTACCTGAGTTAAACAAATATAACTAACTTTTAGGTACATTTGAAAGGAACTACATCCATGTAGAACTGTTTATGTGTGTTCCCACGTTCTGCTCTTTTCCTCAAGAATATTTTGTTTTTTGTCCTGCATTTACTGTTCAGTTGAAGTTGTTATGTACGCAAGTAATTGTTTTGCTACTTGTTTTTTATATTTTTTTTTTCAAACTTGCATGAATACTAGTCCATTAGTAATTTATTATAGGAAACATATTTGATGCTGTTTATTGCGCCAGGTGATAAAAAGAGAAAAGATGGCAACGTTGCGAGAGGAGATAGCTGTGCAGAAAGCTAAGGAAACAGAACTCAATAAAACGATTCACATAACAGGTTATCTTTTATCTAATTATGAGTAAATCTTTAGTTAACAGGAACTCTTCAAGATGGTTAAAACTAACACTCTTGTCATCTTCCTGTTCTTCTTGCAGAGGAGACAATGCGAGCAAAACAAATGCTAGCAACCATGTCTCATGAGATAAGATCTCCTCTCACAGGGGTAGTTAGCATGGCTGAGATTTTGTCCAACTCAAAGCTAGATCGAGAGCAAAGGCAACTCTTGGACGTTATGATATCCTCAGGGGATTTGGTCCTGCAGCTGATCAATGACATTCTTGATCTTTCCAAGGTTGAGTCAGGTTTGGAATCCATCCCTGAACAAGCGGAGTCATTTTATTCAATTAATTAGTCTAATAAAATATACATTTACAAAAGGATGATGTAATTCCATCAAGGTTATCTTCATGAAAGATATCTTGGCCAAATTTGAATGATATCTGTTTAGGTTTCAGTAAATCTACTGCTCCAGAATGGAACCATCATCCAATATAGGTCTCCTCATCTAATTGATAAGCCAATGAGCTGAAATTTGTGATTGGTATGTCCATAGCAAGGAAAATGGGGAAATAGTTTAAGTGCTCAACTCATTTTTTAGTCCTATGAAGATGTGTCAAGAAAAGGGATGTGATAACAACCAACCCATTTATCGAAAAGGTTTTAACAAAAATATAAAATAAAACGTTCACCACTGTGTTTCCTAGTAGTTTTTTTTTTTTCACTGTACCTCACTTGCTAGTTTGATACTAGATATGATTATTTATTTTATTCATCTTGTTTTCATTCAGGAGTTATGAAGTTGGAAGCTACCAAATTTAGGCCAAGAGAAGTGGTAAATCATGTACTCCAGACTGCTGCTGCATCTTTGCAGAAAGAGCTTACCTTGGAAGGACATGTGGCAGAAGATGTGCCTGCGGAAGTAAGATATTTTACCCTTTTCTTGATCTAAATAGTTTCATAATCCATCATCCATAGTTGCATGACCATACCATTTATCCGTAATTCCTTTCTCCAAAAAAAAATAATTCTACTTCAGAAGATGTGCCGGTGCACGTAAGAAATTTTACTCCTCATGTCATTTTCGTATTGAGACCCTCGTGCTTGCATCATCTACTCCAATAAAAGAGTATTAAAGCGTGTTTGCATATCTTCGAGTTGATGCACTAAAATTAAATATCACCAACTTGTTAGATGGTTATCACTTTGCACTCTGCTATACAGAAACCATATTCATTTTCTATTACTGCATTCTGAAAATTTTCTAGTGAATCCCATAGAATACTCATTTCTAATTATGTTTCATAAACCCTACTAAACTGGTTGATCATTTTATAGGTTATTGGTGATGTTTTACGAATTCGGCAAATTCTCACAAACTTAATCAGGTAAGAACTAGACGTTCTTTTCTTCCATTACTGCAGTAGAATAGCATAATAGTAATATAATGAATTTGTTGCTGTCCTTGCTGTACCTTTATCACTTGCTTCATTGTTAGATAAGTAGGTAGGTGTCAACTTCCTGTTATATGGAATCACTTGTATGTTCTCTTATTCACAATATGCTCTTACTGCTAGAAACTGCAACATTTCTGATCCAACATTCAGGAGGAAGAATGACTTATGTTAGGCTTCAAGAGTGAAAGTTAGCATCCCCCTGTATCATTCAGATAAACTGCAGAATAAGACATGTTGATTACTAGCTGGGTAATTCCAGCTCAGGCTTATCCATTTCCGTGACACAATTTTAATGTCTGAAGTCCTCAGGGATTCACAATATTAAGGTTTTAGAAAACTTAAAGATTTAAGTCCCTTAAAAAAGAAAAAAAAAGAAAGAAAAAAAAATCTCAGAAAGATCTCTAGTTTGATTTCTTAGAATTTTCCTGCTCCTGAAATGTTCTAGGGAGATTGTTCAATAAGTACCAATTTATTGGGTATGGTTGTACGGATGTAAAGGAGAATACTTGAATAGCTTTATACTGAATCCAGTGCTAATCTTGTCAAAGTGAATATGAACAGGGTTCTACTTGCGAAGTGACTTTTGATAGACACTAGAAAAGCAATATGATATTTAAGGTTTTCAATTTATTCCCCGACTGGTGAATCAAGTTATCTGCTTAGCAGTTTGATATTTGGGTGTGTTTGGTTCAAGCAAATTTTTTCTCAAGAAAATTGTCAAAAGCGAGAAGGGAGTCGGGGGAAAGAGGAGGAAATAATGAAGAACATGTCTTTTGGTATTAGACATAATTGTGGCAAATGTTTTCTTAGCTCACCCCTAAGAAAATATTTGCCAAAATACATGGCCATCTTCAACCTCGTGGTGGAGAACTTTTTACTTCTTTCTCCCCCATCTCTTCTCAATTTGTAGCTTTCCCATGGAAAGTTTGAACCAAATACACCCTTAGAGAAATGCTTTTATGATACATACTATTACATATCTCACTGTGACTTTCATAATTTATTGTGTTGATTGATTTGTCATAGCAAAAAACAAAGATGCCTTCGCATCACAGGGTATAGCAGCATATCTATTGCCTGCTTGATTCTTTCTTTTCCCCTGTTCTTTATGCATCGAGTTGACCAGGATTCAAATTCTAAACTTTTATTCTTTGCAGCAATGCAATCAAATTTACTCATGAAGGGAAGGTTGGGATAGACCTTTATGTGGTCCAAGATCCTTCCGCACAAAGAGAAGGGTACAACCAAAAGTTCAATGAAGATCAGTCTGAACATCCAGCAAACGAAATTGGTCTGTCAGAAAATAATGACCAAACTAGTGTGTCTGGCAGCAGATCCAACATACCAGTTAGCAATGCACCATTAATGGATGGAGATCAAGAGAAGTGTAATCCATCTGAAACAACTGTCTGGATTCGATGCGATGTTTATGACACCGGAATTGGAATACCTGGTACATTTCCATTATGCTGTTGGTCATCCTTCTTTGTGCTCCAGAAACTGATTACAAATTATTTTGTTCCTACTCGTGCTAATGAATGTTTCCTATGCAACAGAAAATGCAATACCTACTCTATTCAAAAAGTACATGCAAGTCAGTACAGATCATGCTCGAAAGTATGGCGGAACAGGGCTTGGCCTTGCGATCTGCAAACAACTGGTGAGCTCATGTTACTGAATCTTTGTTTTGGTTTTATAAACCAGTCTATAGTCAATATCTTTCACCTGCACAACCATAGTAATCCTAATCTTAAACGTACCATATCATAAGACCAAGGATGCATTGACACGGACATGTGCGTCGTGTCGGACATGGACATGACACACTGACTCAACAATTTTTCAAAAACTAGGACTCGAGTACACGTCGACACGTTATAATATTTTTTTAATGTCATATAAACATAAACAATAATCTAATAAAGTGTCTTCATCTTTGTTGCAAGCAGAAAAACACGAAGAAGAAAAAACATAGAAAAGAAGAAGATGTGCAAAGGCGGAGAAGATGACACTCTCTTATAAGAAAAAAATAAAGCTGAGAAAAAAATATAGTAGAAAAGAAGTAGAGGAGAGAATAAGCAAATGAGAGAAGAAGAAGAAGCATAGGCTATCTTTATGCTTTATTGACTTTTTGTCCTATTTATCTTGAGTCTCAATTGAAAGAGTCATTTATTTCAAATGGATCAACAACGATTAAATTAGAAGATTATTTGCACACATCTAAAAGTAAAAAAATAAACAAAGTCGGTTGTCGAGTCTTGACTGTGTCATGACCAAGTTCATCGGAAGTGTGTTCGACACGTTGACCACATTGACAATGTGTTTGACACTTGCCGACATGTTGACCACGTGCTGACACGTGTCGGAGGCATGTCAAGCGAGTTTTGGTGTCAGATACGTGTCTGACACGGATACGAGTCATACGATTAGTATTTCGAAGAGTCCGTGCTTCCTCGCATCAGACAAGCATGGTGAGCACATTTCAAACATTTTTTATTGTCTTTTCTTGTAATTTCGGATGAAGTTTTTGAGAATTTATAGACCATGTTCCGCACATATGTCACTTCAAAAACAAATGTTTCGCACTTCGGTTTTTTCATAGTTTCAATACGTAGTCTAGGATACTTGGTCCATGCATTGACCAACAAAGTTCATGTATATTTGATGGAATATTAGGTAGATAAATATTAGCTTATTATTAAATAAATGGGTTGGACCCAACATTAGTAGTTTCGGGCTTTGCTTTTGTAATTAGAATTAGGGTTTTCTAATTCGAGTAAGATTAGGGTTAGGTTTGCTTGAGAGTCAAGTTATGTTTATTTATAAAAAGAGGGATTATATTGATGGATCTTCAGAATTGATTAAAGATTTATTTCAGTTTCTCAAAAGCTTTGTCAAATCAAGCTATGTTATATTATTTAAACTTTATTTACTCTGCTAATACTATCTATAATTTTATACTCCGAATCCCGAGGAGGACAGTGGTGTGCATGTCCCACACACTTGGGAGGCCATGCAAGGATTTAATGGGCATGTGGTGGTGAGGTGTTAGTCTCATGTCATATGTGGGAGGAATTGACAAGTGAGTTATAAGGGTTTGTCATCTCCTCAATTGTAAGATGGGGTCCAAGTCTCTTTGGGTGGTGAAGTAGGGGACAACATCAGTACAATGTGGAGGCCTTTGATGCCCCCCAGCCATTCGTTAGAATAATCCTTGAGAATAAAATTTTAAATGACAACCATTACACTGATGATTAGTCCTGAGTTCCTACCTTTCTGTTCTCGAGTCATCTAAATCAAGAACCTTGATTGATGATGAAAGAAATGAATTGTAATACTACAGTTTGTCATTTATTGCTAGTTTTGTTTGCATTTCCATAAAGAGATACAACCCAACGTCGTTTCTGTCAATGTTAATTTCTAAGAACACTTCAATTTGACAAGATCACATTTTTCACAGGTGGAACTCATGGGAGGTCATCTTACGGTTAACAGCCGGGAGAACTGTGGTTCTACATTCACATTTCTATTACCATATAAGGTGTCACCCAGAAGAGACCCTTCTGATGACCCTGCTGAGCTTTCAGATGCAGATTATCATGAAGCTGTAAATGATTCCAACAACAACGACAACAGTGAATGTTACTTTCATTTTAAACCGCGCACGTTGGGTTCTCTTTTTTCATCTGGCGGATCCACCAGGACACATAAAATATCTGCGAGCAAAAGTGGATATGATCCCTTAAATAAGCTCAATAATTTGTCGAAGGAGCCATATTCATTCCCTTCTACTAACTGCATGTCACGAGAAATAACACTTGAAGATGCATCTTCAGTCACTGATGCTGTAATGTCATTATCTGAACCTGGAAGTTCATTAAGGCAGGACCCGGAGCAAAATAAAGCCATGGGAGTTTTTGGTGTAAGAAATAGCAAAGCAAATGGTCTTGGTCTCAACTCCCTGCACTGCAAAAAGATGTGCATGGAAGTGGATAACATGAACAAGACCAGTAAGTTCCAGGAACACGAGAATTCAGTCAGAAGCCCTCATAGTATCCATGAGAATTCTGTCAGAAGTCTTCATAGACAGGAAAGCGAGAATTCTGTCAGAAGCCCTCATAGACAGGATCACGAGAATTCTGTCAGTAGCCCTCATATAAGATCTCAAAGCAACTCAGAACTGCCTAAACCAAATTTGAAACCCAAAATCCTTCTTGTAGAAGATAACAAGATCAATGTTATGGTGACAAAGTCGATGATGAAGCAGTTAGGTCATGGCATAGAAGTCGTGAACAATGGAGTAGAAGCTGTACGAGCAGTTCAAAGTAATAGATATGATCTTATTCTAATGGTAATTTCTTCAATCAGAAATATTTTTACGCTTTTAAATTAGTTACATCTGTTTGGCATGTTTTGCATTATACCTTGTGTGCTTTTGGATGTGAATTCTGGTGTTTGTTTGAAATGCTTTCGCATTTTTCTTTTCGACGTGAAATATATGCAACCTAGGTGTGTATTCCATAAATTGCTGCTTTACATTGTTACAGTTGTGCCTTATTTTATGACATAGATGCTAGAAGTACGTACCTTAGGGCTTGTGCTATGTTGAAATTTTTGTATATAGAACTATGTAAGCATTAATCTCTGAACTAATCAAAAACTATGTTTTGCTTAACGATATTGATAAACTAGACAGCCATTAGATTGCTGAAATGAAGAAAAAAAAATCCATAATTGCTTTTGGGAGTTCCTATATGAAGTAGTTTAGACCATTCTTAGCCTAGACAACATTTCAAGGGCTGAGTACCATAAGATCAATGTCCTTATATTATTTGCTCTGTTTTTCAGGATGTCTGCATGCCAGTGATGGATGGGCTTCAAGCAACAAGGTTGATACGCTCTTTTGAGGAAACTGGCAGCTGGGATGCTGCTGTAGAGGCAGGAGTTGACCCCCCCGAACCTTCAATTTCATTAGCAAATGGTCTAGATGCAGATCCATCAAGGAGACGAGTCCCTGTAATTGCTGTAAGCATTTCAACAATTATTACACATTGAAATAGTCTACTACATACAGCACAGGCTGATTGTCCTATCTGACGGGCTCAACTTGGGAGATATTTCCCAAATGTTGATCCATTTGGATGGACAGAATCCGTCACTTCGTACATTTTTTTTTGTTACGTTTATCGTATTATTTATTGTTTCTGTGGGTCATTCATGATTTATAGAATCTTAGTTAGTAGTTGGAACATATGGTCATGCAAAGTTTTGGTCCACAATCCTCTAGGTGATAACCACTACTTGATTTTCTGAAATCCCCTCCACGATTTATGAATTTATCTCCTCATTGCATGTATAGTTTCAGGCTGTATTAGGTGGATTCTTATCAGCTACTATATTAAAAATTCATAAGTGCTATTGAAAGAAAAAGTTCATTGGCTGTTTTTGGTTTGAGAGAAATTTTCAAGGAAAAATAATGAAAATTTGATGTTTGTACTCGAGATTAGGTTTCTAGGGGTAATTTTAAAATTATAGAACAAAAACAAAGAAGAAAAGGTTACGAGTATGTTTTTACTTGCATGGTTTTATAAACTGTAGATTTTTTTTTCTAACCTACACTGACAGATCATTTGATTTTCAAATTGCAGATGACAGCTAATGCGCTGTCAGAGAGCGCAGAGGAATGTCTTGCAAGTGGTATGGATTCGTTTGTATCCAAGCCTGTTACCTTTCAAAAACTGAAAGAATGTCTGCAACAATATATACCGTGTTAAATCCTGTAAATTGGTGCCTGTAAATTATGAAATGTAATCTAGGAAAGTTTTGTAATCAATGTATCATGTTTTTGCAAAATCAGCCAGTCTCTCTTGTCAAATAGCTCCTCGATATTCATTTTTCTTTCTCTATCTTAAAAAACATTGTCTCATCACACTCTCCTTTTTCTAAATGAACTTTTGAGACTTTTTTTTTCCCTTTCTATTTTCAAAGAGCCCTTCTAGCTGTCGAGGAAAGGGGCGAGGGGGGTGGGTATTACCACCCATCCCCTCGAGATTTGCGAGGTTGTGCATGTTGGGAGATTTGGGAAGAACTGGAACTTAAGAAAGACTAATTTTATTAATCTATCAAAAGTCGCTTACAACTTTACACCCTTACTATGCTCACAACACTCACTACTACACTTGAGCTTGTTTGCTCCTTGATGCCTACACCTCACAACTAAGGAGGTGGGAGGATTCTAGAGAAGCAATCTCAACCACACATTTTTGCTTCTCTAGAACTCTCTCAAATGTCTAGAGTATTATAAGGGTGTAGAATTCTCTAGACATTGAACCATCTAGAGAATACTCATTCTTGTTGGATCTTTTAGATAATGGGTTTAGCTTTTACTTTTGGGCTTTAAGCTTTAAACATTTGGGCTGGTTAGTGATGATTTTCAACACTCCCCCTCATCACTAACTCCGTTCAAGATCATGCCAAGTTGTCTCCGAAAGTCTTCGAACTTTGTCGTGCCAAGTCCTTTAGTGAATATATCTGCTACTTGGTTATCTGTCTTGGTTGTTTGCATCTCTATCTCTTCTTGAAGTACCTTCTCTCTAATGAAGTGGTAGTGAACCTCTACGAGCTTTGTCCTTGCATGGAACACCCGGATTTTCAACTAAGCGTATTGCAGACTGATTATCACAATGCAATGGTATTGCATAATCTGGCTGGTGAAGGTCCTTCATTAGTTGTACTAGCCAAGTACTTTCTTGTGCTGCCATAGCTGCTGCTCTGTACTCCGCTTCTGTAGTTGAGAGAGATAATGTTGGTTGTCTCTTGCTACACCAAGTGACTGCTCCTGAATCAAGACTAAACACGTATCCTGTAGTCGATCTCCTTGTGTCATGATCTCCAGCATAATCCGCATCGCAGTAGCCAACCATTTTGCATTCCTCATTTTTCTTGTATAGAATTCCAATGTCAGTGGTACCTTTCACATACCTTAAGATTATGCGAACTGCTTTGAGATGAGGCTTCTTCGGCTTCTGCATGAACCGGCTTGCTATTCCAACTGCGTAGGCTATGTTTGGCCGTGTGAGGGTTAGGTAGATTAGGCTCCCGACAAGCTGGCGATACATTGTTGTATCTTTCAAGTCTTTTCCTTTATCAGCACATAACTTAGCATTGGTCTCCATCGGTGTTGAGGTTGGTTTACACTCAAGCATCCCGTATTTCTTCAATAAATCTCGAGCATATTTCTGCTGGCAAAGAAATAAGCCTCTGTCACTTCGTTCTATCTCAAGCCCTAGGAAGTGTCTTAATTCTCCTAACTTCTTCATTTGGAAGTGGACCGCCAGGTTTCTTCGTACTCTTTGAATCTCTTCTGTATCATTTCCAGTGACAATCAGATCATCTACGTATACTAGCACTATTGCTAGTTTTTCTTCCTGGGATTTGATAAATAGGCTGGAGTCTGAATGTGCAACTGAGTAACCGCTTTGAACTAAGAACTCCGCTATCTTCCCGTACCAGGCCCTTGGTGCTTGCTTCAGTCCGTACAACGCCTTTTTTAGCTTGCAAACATAATTTTGTTGGGTTTTACACTCAAACCCCCTCGGTTGTTCCATATATATTTCTCGGTCAATTTCACCGTGCAGGAACGCGTTTTTCACATCCATTTGCCATAGTTTACAAGATTTATTTGCTGCTAGTGAAAGTAGAACCCTGACCGTAGTAATCTTGGCTACTGGACTGAATGTTTCATCGTAGTCCAGCCCATATTGCTGTGAGAACCCTCGACTACCAATCGAGCCTTGTACCGTTCTATCGAGCCATCAGAACGAGTCTTTATCTTGTAGACCCATTTACATGATATGGGTTTTACATCCTTTAGTTTTGGTACCAAGTCCCAAGTTTGATTTTGCTCCAGGGCTTGGATTTCTTCTTCCATTGCATTTCTCCATTCCAGACTTTGAGATGCTTCTTCAAATATTGCGAGCTCCTTAATGTTGTGTTCTTCAGTCACAACATTTGCATACTTTGGATTGGGCTTGCGTTGTCTAGTTGTCCTTCTTAACTGTTGGCCCACATCTTCTTCACTTTCTTGAACTTCTTCTGGTGTTCTTTTATATATACCAGTCTGCCATGGCCTTGCAGATGTACTTGGTGTTTTAGGTGAGCTTGGTCGTACTCCTTCATCATTTGCAGGTGATGACTCATTTTCCTGCATTTTCTCTTGTAGACTTTTGGAGTCTGGCAGAAGTAGTTGTTGTGTAGACCACCACGATGAAGCTTCGTCAAACACCACGTTCCTTGATGTATAACACCGTCCGGTTGTAGGATTGCAACATTTCCACCCTTTTCTTTGACTGTCGTATCCCACAAAGATGCAACGAATAGCCTTCTTATCGAACTTACTTCTTAGGTGATCAGGCACGAACACGTAGCACACACATCCGAATACTCGGAAGTGACTCACCGTAGGCTTGGTATGCCATAACTTCTGGAACGGTGAAAGGAAATCTAGTTTTGCTTGTGGTAGCCTGTTGATAACATGGGCTGCAGTCTTCATACACTCGCCCCAAAAATGACTCGGTATATTCTTCGCATGTAGGCTTCGACATATCTCTGCCAAATGTCGGTTCTTCCTTTCAGCTATGCCATTTTGTTGAGGGGTGCCTGGACATGTTAGTTGCCTCCTGATTTTACACTCTTTCAGGAAGTTGGTAAATTCATCCGAAGTGTATTCTCCACCATTATCGGTACGCAGGCATTTGATCTTCTTTCCTACTTTGCATTCGATGTCCTCCTTAAATGCCTTAAATATGTCGAGAACTTCTGATTTTTTCCTTCAGAAAGTAAACCCATACGTACCTTGAAAAATTATCAATAAAGGTCACCATGTATCGCATTCCACTTACCGATGGTTGCTTCACCCGGCCGAACACATTTGAGTGGATGAGTTGCAATGGTTCCTTGGCCCTAAATTTTGACTCCTGATAGGGAAGTTGATGAGCTTTTTCGTACTGGCACCCAACACAGACTGTTCCTCCTCGTACGTCCAGGTGAGGTAGACCCTTCAACATTGACTTGGTCATCATTATCTTCAACTTATGATAGCTAACATGCCCTAGCCTTGCATGCCACAAGTCAGCAGTTTCACTGCATCGAGTCTTATCCACATATGTTGATTTCGCAGACATCACGTAGATAGACTCCAACTTTCTTCCCGTCATGATGGGTGTACCCGATGGCTTTAGAGTTCGGTACACCTTAACATCTTCCGGCTCGAACACCACATACTTGCCAGTTGCTGTTAATTGTGATACTAATAATAAGTTTTTCTTCATACCTGGAATGTGATAGACATTCTGCAATTGAACTTGATTAGGGCTGAAGCGTGGAGTGAATGTAGCCTCCCCAGTGTGAGCAATCGGCAATCTCGTGTTATCGGCAGTTATCACGACCCGGTCTCTTTTGTATTCACATAAGCTTGACAGCTTCTCCTTGTCTCCAGTCATATGGTTGGAGCAGCCTGAGTCAACAATCCAATCCTTACTGTAGTTGACTTGCACGACTTGATCTTCAGCGGCCATGGCTACCTCATCCTTGGAGAAGTCAATTTCTTCATCTAAAAGATCCTCACGAACAGGCTGGGTAGTTGCAAAGGATACTTGGAAGTCCCATTCTTCTTCACTGTTGTCTTGGTGATGCGCCAAGTTTCATTCAGCTATCTTCTTCTTTGATCAACAGTCTTTTGCATAGTGGCCTCTCTTGCCACAGTTGTAGCAACTGTCCTTTCTCCGGTCATTGTTGTTTCTGCCTTGCTGAGCTCCCCCTTTCTTGTAGCTCCTATCCTGGAACTTCTTGGGCCTGCTATCTTCTTCTTTATTTGATCTTACAAAATTCTTATTTTTATACCCGCCCTTTATTTTGTTGAAGAGCGCCTCCTCTTCCTTATTTTCCAAAGAAACACCTGCCATTTGCTTAGCCAAACTTTCTTGATTGGCCAACAGACTTTCAAACTCCACAATAGAAGGTTGAGTTGGCCAACAACGAATGGCAGTAACAATCCCGGTATATTCAGGTTTTAGACCATGGATTATTATTCTTTTCATCCTATCTTCGGTAACTTTGGAGGCAGGGTCTAACTCTGAAATTTCACGACATAAAGTTTTAATTTTTAGAAAATAGTCTCTAATAGACATACCTCATTGCTTGGAGTTCATCAACTCATTCTCCAAGAACTGTAGGCGTGCATAATTCGTTCTTGAAAACAGGGATGCAAATGTATCCCAAGCTCCTTTGGGTGTGTCAGCATCTTCTATATATTGAAGCATTTCATCCTCGATTGTCGTCTTGAGCACATAAAGTGCATTCCCTGCTTTGATCTCCCACTTCTTGAATTCGACAACATTCTCCTTTGGTGGTGGTATAGTCTCACTACCACCAACTACCTGCCACAAGTCCTGCCCTTGCAAGTAGGACTTTATCCTTGTTTGCCAACTCTTGTAATTATGGTGGTTGAGCTTTGTAAGCCCACCAGTTGTGCCAATGAGATCTCCCATCGTGACAATGTACAACCTCCTTTGTGCTACCGAGTAAACTTGGTCTTACACCAATCTGCTTCACAGTCCCGAACTGTGCACGAATGATCTCTGACTAGACAGTGTTTTACCAAAGGTGAGAATAGTACCCTATGTATGAATAGGGTGAGCTGGCTTTGATACCAAATTGTTGGGAGATTTGGGAAGAACTGAAACTTAAGAAAGACTAATTTTATTAATCTCTCAAAAGTCTCTTACAACTTCACACCCTTACTATGCTCACAACACTCATTACTACACTTGAACTTGTTTGCTCCTTGATGCCTACACCTCACAATCTCTCCCCTATTTATAGTAGTTCTAAGGAGGTGGGAGGATTCTAGAGAAGCAATCTCAACCACACATTTTTGCTTCTCTAGAACTCTCTCAAATGTCTAGAGTATTATAAGGGTGTAGAATTCTCTAGACATTGAACCATCTAGAGAATATTCATTCTTGTTGGTTCTTCTAGATAATGGGTTTGGGCTTTAAGCTTTAAACATTTGGGCTAGTTAGTGATGATTTTCAACAGTGCATCTCGAGGGGATGAGCGGTCACACTCACCCCCTCGCTCGTTTCCTCGCCCATTTCCTCGCCATTTAGAATTTTCCATTTTCAAATAACGACATTCAGTATGAGAGAATAGCATGTATCATACACTGGGACAAATTCTCCCCTTTTTTTTTTCCGTTTTTCTAATGACATTGAGACATTTCATGAAAGTGTCCAAATGTCCTTTACAACAATCTCCTATAGAAGAAGAAGAAGAAGAAGGGAAACCAGGTAGGTTTAGGTTTATCATCTACACTGTATTGGCCCAGTACACCTTGAGATACACTTGCAATTGCAAACAAGGACGGACAAGGTGGTGAGAAATGAAGAAAATACTTTGCCTCTGCTATGCGTGCCTGAGTATTACGGAATGGTGCAGCCGGGTATGGATGAATCATCAGTTTTGGAATGTTGCGGGGTTTAAGAATATTTTCAGGAAATTTGTTTCAGGGTGTCAGCTTGGTGCTGAGAATTTTCCCAGTCCAATTCTGAAAATGAGAGTTTTGTTTTCCTTTCAAGAAAACACACTTTTGAGTGTCCCATTCTCACCTTCGAGTGCATAGCAAGTGACTGACTTTGGTTTTCGTAGGTAGGTAGGTTGGTTTATGTCCAATATTTTGAGATGGCTACAATTATAAGGAACCAAATCAGATAACGACCATAAGTCATCATTTAACTTAAATGGGCTCAGTTAAAGAGATACAACGACCAAGTCTACCCAACCCATAAAGAGAGCATTTTGCATTGAAATTCTCTAATGAAGTTTTTAGAGCATCCTCTACTCGTAGCCTCCTCATGATCAAACTCCCTGTCATCGCGACTATCTTACACATGCAAGACTCTTTGGAGTGGGTAACTTCGATGAACTCTAGGGCATGCACTTGAACTGGAAATATGCACCATGCAGGGGTAGGGGGCATTTACTTAGCCTATGATCTGAAGATTAAATGATTTGTTGGAATCTAACAATCCAAGACATCATGTGAATAATCAATGAAGAAAAACTTTAATCAATGCATACCCGAAGTCGCCCTTGATGAAGAGTATCTTTGTAACAATCCTCACGAACTAAGCAACACGCAGCAGAGAGATCTTTTACCTCCAAAACCTCACTCTTGTGTTTCACTTGGTTCTATCGTGTTTCACTTGCAAACATGATGGCCATGTACTCTCAATCAGTTAAGGGGTTTTTTTTTTTTTTTTAATATTAAAAAAATGTGCTTTTGGATTTTTAGTAGGGTAATGCAGTAGACTTGTTGGCCTTATATAGTTCACAGCTCTCAATCATCCCAAAAGGTCAATCAATGTCCTCCAATGCTCTACTCAACTTGTATTTTGTCAAATGAATATCAACAACCAAATATTTTGTAATTTCTCCAAATCCCACAATTACCCTTCCTCTCTTGTCATTCCTACACTATCTATTAAGGGTGGGCACGGGACAGGATGGAAAAAGATAGACTCATCCCGTTCATACGAGATCGGGACGGTACGGGTTGGGAAAAACCCCATCACGACCTCGTCCCATCCCAAACGGGTTCGGGACGAGACGAGACGGGATCAACGTGCTCTCATTTTTGACAAATTACTGCTTACTCAAGACCCAATTTGCTTAGTTAAAAAGAGCCAAATGCAATTCGTAGAACTACACATAAATGATAGCCTTAGATTGAGTATGCAACATCATAATAAACTATCATAAATGATAGTTGAAATTCACCCTGTAATTAAGATTTCTGCAGAGTTTTGAATGACTAAGAGGTGGACAGTATAATGGCAATGGTAGACCTGCTTTACTGTTTCGAATAGTGAACCAATGGATGAGTAGATTTGGGGTGCTAAAAAGAATGTTTCATTATTGCTTTTAAAAAAAACAGTCATTAAATTCATTGTCTTGACACGAAATAAAACTCTCCAATGTAGTTAGCAATCCCATTTTGAGTTTTAAAGAGTTTGCAATTAAATAATTCAATTAGAATTCTAGAAATAAACCAATATCAAGTAGTTGCAGATATAGACTAAAATCAATTACACTGATTTCAACTAAATTCATTTTTCTTCAATTACACTAATATTGCAATCATAAAATAAATAAATAAATAAAAATATTAATAATAAATATTAAAAAAATAGCTCGGAACGGGACGTGATTGAGAATCTTCATCCCATCTCATCCCATTCTAGATCGGGATGGAATTATTCAATCCCATTAAGACCCAAAAAAATCGGGACGAGATCGGGACGGGAACGGAATCGCGGAATGGGATGCCCACCCCTACTATCTATCAACGAAAGGGCAATCCTGTCATATTGAGTAAAAGTTTCCAAGTCAATGGCAAGCGTAACAGGTATATTTTAGCAATTTTATTGGAGAGACCAAAATCAATTTATGTAAGATTTACACACTCTTATGTTCAGTCTTCTCAGACTTAAGTGTGGACTTCTCATCAATTGAAAATGGACACGATTTTATTAAGATATTTAATGGTGGGATCCAAATATGTATCTAAAAGCTTAAATCATATATAGCAGTGTTTCTAATATATTTTTTCTAAAAATTTCAGCTTAAACAAATTAATGAACATTTTTTTTAAATTTGGGTATAATCCACTGAACTAAATAAAACTTTACTGAACTAAATTTTAAACTAACAGTAAAAAGTTTAAGTTAGTATTTTTTAGCTCAATACCCTTTATAAAAAAAAGAAAGTAAACTAAAGCGATCCAATAAATAACTTCAATACATAATTTCAAAATAAATGAGTAAAACTGTGGGTGATGTAATTAAAAGTGTCGCGTCTAAAAATCGTTCTCCTGCGAGTTTGACATGTAAAACCATTGTTAGACTGTCAAATACCAAATTTTTTGTGACTGAATGCACGCTGATGCTTAAGTTAGAAACTCTGTAGGAAGAAAAAAGTAAATCTGGACAAAACTCAATTAAAATTTGCATACATTTGTCGAAAGTTCTCTTTACCTTTTATAATTGTCGTAATTAACTCTATGCGACTTAAGCATGTGAGGCGCAACGGAAGGAAATGCTTCTGTAATAGTCTCCTCTTTAATGGAGATGTGCTCGTGGAGGCGTAGATCCCTCCACGGATCTTTCTTGGTGTAACGTTCTTCTTCTTAATGAGAGAACATGTGATGGGGTTGAATTTGGGCTTTGATTCGTCTGAGACTGGACTCGGATCCCGCCTACGCTTCCTTAGAGGATGGCCTATTCCGTACCTCTATAATTGTCCTAAATTCTTTTGGGTTTTAAGAGCTGGTATAGTGGATCGGGCGTTGTATTCTCGTGATGGAGTTTTATACCACGTGTACAATTAATAATCGATCCATTTTGATGTATCATAAAAAAAACTCACTGATATATTACATCCCGATGGCATATGTGTTTAGAGACACCTTATGAAATCTTACGTGAGACAGTTTGGCTGAGCCCTAAACACATGCTCAGTAGGCCCCAAAATTGAGTTTAGTTTTGATTTAATAATGCATTGTCATAAGATTTTTTTTTTCAAACATACTATGCTGCTTTACAAAGTATTTGTCATATTAATTATGTATCATTTATCTTAGAATTAAAATTTTCATAATAGATACTTAAGAGTTGGAAGAGCGTTTGTTGTTGTTGACGATGTTGATAATAATACGACATAAATAATTAATTAAGGACGAATTGTCACTAAGATTAGAAGGTTTTTTTTTTTAAACCAATTAAAAAGACCCTATTAACTCAAGTCTAAGAAAAGGGGCTAACTCGAGTTGAATAAATGACGAGGTGTAAAAAATTGGCTTATGGACCATATTCGCCTTTCCAAGTACTCCGAGGACCAGCTGATCCGCATTCCATGAAATTACCCATGTGAAAACAAAGCTATACTAGAAATTAACTGCAACATAAACCAATACTCCCAACTCAAATATTAACCTAAATTTCAACTTCAAACTACATGTAATGCTGCTAATTGCATCCAGAGTGATCATTGTCTAGATGGATCTCCATGAAGGTTTTCAAGTCTACAATATTAAGCCGAGCCAACATTAAGTAGTTGTAGTCGCAATGTTACGAAAAGAGACACTTTTTGCTAAAACCATATCACTCTTCTATAGAGTTGATTTTCCAACTCTAGAAACTTTGTTTACTACAAATCTAAAAAATCATCTCATTCAACAACTCGAACTACAACACTTTTGACAAAAATTATCAATAATTAGCAAACCATGTTTTTATCTAACAAATTCAAACCAAACCAAACTTATTTTTCTTCCAGTTCTTGAGAACTCAAAATTAGGTAAAATATCATAATTAAAATGGGGCGTTTAAGAGTCAATCTCTCCAAACTTCCAATAAACACCAATCAATCAACACTAATTTTTTCCACCTACTCTCCATGTAGGTGAACATCCCTTTCATTCATCCACCAATTACAATCTTGTAAATTATGTATGGTCAAAACTCCTTGACCCCAAAATCTAAACAAAAACCTCCATCAAATTAGCCAAACCCAAATATAGCTAATATTTGCCTCCATTTTTTTATCCAAAAAAAAAACCAAACTTTCCTAGTTGGTTCCTAAATAGTAGGAGCAAACTCAGGACTACTATATCTACCTGACACTCTTCAATTACCACTACTTTTAACCTAAGGACTGTGATTTTGGTTTTTCAAAATAATTTCATTAAATTAATTTTAAGAAATATTTCGTAAAATATTTAGTTCGTGTGAAAAAAGAAAGTAAAAAAAAAAATTAGTTGTAATTTTGGAATTATCATTATAATTTTAGCATTATAAATTTTCACATGCTATATAAAAAATCTCACAGGACTCATAATATCATTTAAACAACATATTGCATGAGAATCACTTATATAACAAAATATTAACACCAAACTAAGATTATAACCGATTAAAATGTGATGAAAATTGAGATTGGATTTGTGAAATAAATCAATATTTTATATTTTGAAATAAATTTAATAACTCAAAAAAAAAAACCGCCGAATTTTGATATTTTTCGAGAAATCACATTCCTTGCTTGTTAACCCTCACCTACCGTGCAGCACTTGTACCCTTAAAAATCCCTTAATCTTGGTTAGTTAATTTGGTTAAAAAATCCCTCTCTTTTCCTCCAAACTCTCTCTGTTTCTCTGCTCTATTCGATCTCTCAAAACCTCCATTAATATTAATGGCGACCTCCTCCGCCAAATCTCTCTTCACCCCATCTCCAGTTTCACTCTCCAACACCCAAAGCTCCCGCCTTTCTTCAAGATCCTCTCTCTTTCTCCCCTATCTGAACCACTCTGTTTCCTCCTCTGTTTCCCTCTCACCGACATCTCGATTTCATGTAATCCAAGCAGTGAATACCCTCGATTCGCCTCAAATCAGGCTCTCCAAGTCACGAGTACAAGAACCCACTGCGGTGGACGCGAAACCCACAGTGTTGGTTTCAGAGAAGCTCGGAGAAGCAGGGTTGGAGGTGCTTCGAACCTTTGCGAATGTCGATTGCTCGTACAATCTGTCTCCAGAGGAGCTTTGTACGAAGATCTCACTATGTGATGCGTTGATTGTGAGGAGTGGAACGAAGGTGACGAGGGAGGTGTTCGAAGCCGCCAAGGGAAGGTTGAAGGTGGTGGGCAGAGCTGGTGTGGGGATTGATAATGTGGATCAGCAGGCTGCCACAGAGTTTGGGTGTTTGGTTGTTAATGCTCCCACTGCCAATATTGTCGCTGCGGCCGAGCATGGCATTGCTTTGCTTTCGTCTATGGCTGGGAATGTTGCCCAGGCTGATGCCTCCATGAAGGTTGGTGAGCTTGCTTTTAATTTTGATGTTTCTTTATTTAGAAAGTTTAATTTTAATTCGAAAGGTTTTTGCTTGTTCTGGATTTGGATGGTTGGTTTGAACTTTGAAGTGGGAAAAGTTTACATCTGTTGATAAAATTGTTAACTTGGGATAATTTGTGATGTTTTAAGTAATGGGTATTGGTGATTTGAGGGAAAGTTTAGAGATTTATTGCATGAACATGATTTGTTTCTAAGAGTTTCATGTTTGTTAAGATGGTGTAAGTAGAGGTCTTCTTTATGTGTTGTGTTTTGTTGTTTGCTTGATCGCTTGGAAAATTAAGAATGCTAGATCCTAGACCATTTTGAGCACACTGGTTATTTAAGAATAGTTAGCTAAAGATGCATGCTTGAAAATTTTGAAATACCATGGAATGAATAGATTGGCGTATTTCTTGATTGATAATATATACAAAGGGGTGATTTGGATCTTCATGTTGCGTTGATTGTTCTGGTGCTCTGTTTGTTTTGTTGATAGATCTTTTAACTATGCAAAGTTTAAGTAGTTCTTTTCCAGATATTCCCAAATGATTTCTTGTTGTGTTTTTCAAAAGTGTCTTAAGATATTAGGTTTTTGAGTTGTTTTAAATATTTAGATATTTTAGGTAGTCTTTAATTCAGAAGGTCAACAATTCTAACTTTTCTAAATAAGATCGTGTCATATCGTGTTAGCGTTTCAAATGTTTAATTTTTTTCCTATAGGAAAATATAATTTCCAATTGGCAAGTGCTGTTTTATTAAAGGTGTAATATAAATGTTGTCATGCTGAATGATTTATACAAGGTAAGGTATAATATATGATTGGCGGTGAAGGAAATAATATGGATTAATAGCATAAATTCCTATTGATCGCCAAAAAAAAAAATCCGGTTCATTTTTCTAGCAAAATTTAAATGTTTTGCTTTGTTGCTTAACTTTTAAGTATTCACTGATTGCTAATTAATAATTCAATATTGTTAAATATTCAATTGAATAAGCTTGATAGTAACTAAACATTATTAACTCCTAGCTTTCCACTTATCTGGAAAAATTTTGATAGGTTTCTATGGAGACATTTCAAATTTCTTTTGAACATGATATTTGCATTGGTATATTGATATGCAGTCATAGTGTATCAAGATTTGGTAATATGAAAAATATGTTGAGACTAATCTTCTTTGTAAATAACGAGAATCTAGACAAACAGTCTTATGAGTTATGAGGTTCAAAGAAGTGATAAATTGATACCTTTTGCAGGAAAATGGGAAAGGAACAAGTATGTTGGTGTCTCCCTGGTTGGGAAGACACTTGCAGTTATGGGGTTTGGAAAGGTTGGATCTGAAGTTGCTAGGCGTGCGAAAGGCCTAGGGATGCATGTTATTGCACATGATCCATATGCTCCTGCAGATAGAGCCCGTGCTATAGGTGTGGATTTGGTTTCCTTTGATAAGGCCATCGCCACTGCAGACTTCATTTCTCTTCACATGCCACTCACTCCTACTACTAACAAGTAACAAGGTCTTCAATGATGACACTTTTTCAAATATGAAGAAGGGTGTACGTATTGTTAATGTTGCCAGGGGTGGAGTTCTTGACGAAGATGCTTTAGTCAGGGCGCTTGATAGTGGGATCATAGCTCAGGTATGCCCTTTATGCTTCTGCTTTTGGGCAGAATATTCATGCAAGATCTAGAATTAGATTTGGCCTTGCTCCTTTCTTTAAATGCAAGACACATCCAGGAATCCATTAGAGGCAGGAAGGAGGGATGGATAATTTTCATCTGTCCTTGCAGATGGACAATTAAATTATATATCTTTGTTCAAAATAGTGAATTAAATTTGTTCGTTTAGATTGAAATTATTTGGTACTTTGATGTGGAACAGGCTGCACTTGATGTCTTCACAGTGGAGCCTCCAGCAAAAGACAGCAAGTTAGTGCAACATAAGAATGTCACAGTGACGCCTCACCTTGGAGCAAGTACAAAGGAAGCTCAGGTATTTTAATTCTGCAACATGATTCTTTCTTGGCATGGACTTTTACTTGCACGATTTATAATGTTCTAAACTAGAAGGCCCTTCTCTATCTAATGCAATAATAAAAAATTCCAGGAGGGTGTAGCCATTGAAATAGCAGAAGCTGTAGTTGGAGCATTACAAGGGGAGCTTGCTGCAACTGCTGTGAACGCTCCCATGGTTCCTGCTGAGGTAAAAAATGCACAAGAGATGCATTTGTCACATCTATGACATTTTGTGATGTAATGTGGTTGATCTCTGCCACTAATCCATTCTACCTCCATGGTGTATACAATGTTCTAATCCGAAGTTGTCCTGACTAGATTCTTTTGATTGTGTATGTAGGTTATGTCGGAACTAGCTCCTTATGTGGTGTTGGCGGAGAAGCTTGGTAGGCTGGCTGTACAGTTAGTAGCTGGAGGAAGTGGTATTAAGTCTGTGAAGGTGGTATATACATCCCCTCGAGATCCAAGTGACCTAGACACCAGACTACTCCGAGCCATGATCACCAAAGGTATCATTGAACCAATATCTGATACTTATATCAACCTGGTGAATGCTGATTACACAGCCAAGCAGAAGGGCCTTCGGATCAGTGAGGAAAGGAATATGGTTGACACTGCCAATGATTGCCCAGTCGACTCAATCCAAGTTCACATAGCAAATGTTGGCCCCAGATTTGCAAGTGCTCTAACATTTGCAGTGAGAAATTGTTGTCCAAGGGAGGGTGAAGTACGGGATACCACATCTTACACAAGTTGGATCGTTCAGTGTGGATGTTAGTCTTGAAGGCAACATCATACTCTGTAAGCAGGTAGACCAACCTGGCATGATCGGAACTGTTGGGAGCATCCTTGGTGAGAGTAACGTAAATGTGAGTTTCATGAGTGTGGGGAGGACTGGTATGAGGAAGCAGGCCATCATGGCAATTGGTGTGGATGAGGAACCCAATAAGGAGGCTCTCAAGAAGATTGGAGAAGTATCAGCAGTTGAAGAGTTTGTTTTCCTTGCATTATAGTTGAAGGTGAACAAGAACCCAACATAATAATTCTTTAGAAGACACCAGGTTAAGGTTTTGCATGGGTCGATTAAATAACTGCTGGATGCCAAGGGCAAACGGCCATTTATTCTACTCCATTTGATGGGCAATGTGAGTTTTTCTGAAGTTGTCGAAGTGTACTTCTGTCGCCCTGCTATAAGAGCTCGAAGGCAAGGAAGTCCATCCCGTTGTTATATATAGTCAGGTGGTGGCATTGCTTTGTTAGCAATAAGTTATATTCCACATTGTTGTATTTGTTTGTAGGGTTCCTTCATCTCTGAGTAAGGGGTTTCTATGCCTTCTTTCTGTCATAGTAGAATGCACAAGTTCTTTGTGGTAAATTTTCTTTGTAATTGTGCTTAAGCTACTAGAGAGTAAATCTTGTTGGCTTGTTTTTGAATGTTTGATTGTGCCTTTTGTACTGAACTGTCTCGCCAACTATCTCACCTCAAAGTCAAATTTCCAACATCAGTTTGAAATGGCTGAGGAGGAAGTCAATGTCACATGAATGAAGCAATTTAAGACCCAGAGTTATCCAAATTGTCAAATTGATGGGGATTAGAGAAAATAGAATGATATGATGGGATTATATGAGTTATAAATGATAGAGATTTTTCTGATTGTTCTTACCTGAGTGATGTTTCGATGATTTGGGTGTTGATAAGTCTAGCAAACATGGCTAGACTAGACTTACTCTTTGCAACTCAACAATTCTAGCCAGCCAAAAAAGGCTAGCAAACATGGCTGGCTAGACTTACTCTTTGCAACTTGCATGAGAATTGATCAGAGTTGCAAAGTTTCGAACAGACTACTGAGGCAAATTGGATAAATACACAACAGAAAAGGATGTGATCAATATGATGTCTAAAATTATTCAAATTTACAACTCCAACAACTCATGGTAAACTCATTCTAGTGGGTATGCAACTTTACAACTAGTTGCCTACCTTGTTAGAATTCGGCATATATGGAAGAATCCCAAGTTACTGCTGCCAGTGCGCTAAATGAGGTCTGCATCATATGCTTTACAACTTAGATTTACTTCTCTAATTGTTCATTGTGATCACAAGTCACATTGGATGCTCTGGCAATTGGGAAGGCAAATTAGAAGCAATACAACTACCATCAGCTAGTCCCTGTGTAAGTTATTGCAAAGTACCTCCCCATGAAGCTGCGGATAATATTCAGGGAAGCTAACTTCGCAGCCAAAGAAGGGTGGCCAACAACAAGTCTTCACATCCTTTTGCCAACCACCCAGTAATGAATTGTCATCTTCCTTTTTTTTTTTTTTTTTTAAACTTCAACAAGTACTAATGAAAATGTAAAAGTCAAGGCACGAGTTGAGATAGAACATGCCTGCTCAAAGTATGAGACATCTAAGATAACGAATGTAACTTTGACCTAACCTACCATCTCCATCGTGGATCCCATAGTCGTTGCTTCACGAATTCTAACACAACTCTAGTGTAACTCTCATTTTGACACTATGATGTGGTGTACTCTCATGGGTTCAAATTATTAAATTTTCAAAATTAAAATATATTTTGGAAGACACGGAACATAAACCAATCTCTGCTTGGAAGCTAGACCTTACTCCCATTCTGCACCAATCCTTATTCAAACATACCTTCCCAGTTGCATCTGTGATGAAGTAACCAAACCTAACTTCAAGCTCGCCCATGGGAAAGGCTGCTTTCAGTTATAGCAAACATGAAATCTGTGAAGTCCAAATGGCCAAATGAATGCATCATGCACATTATGAATAGATGACTGTTTTCTAATAAGAGCAATATAAAGTGACACATCAGAATTAACAGGTGTTGTTAAAGCATTAGGATCATTAAATCTCGATGACCACCCGAACTCAATCAACTTATTCAACCCCGCAACACAATGCCTAACCTGAAAGGGTTTTCCTTCAAACACCAAACTATTTCTGCCCCAGCCAAATACTATCAACCACTGCAGCTAGCACAACCATGTCTCTATCTCTTTCAATAACGTCATTTGAATGCAGGCTCCACACATATTCCACCAAATCTTTCTCATGATGCAATGGGACATTGTTCTATCTGATTGCTAAGGGAGACATACTTTAAATTTGGATAGCTATGGGACACTGAAAGAAAACATGAGGAACGCTTTTCGGTTCAGTGTTGCAAACTGGCAAAGATTCTCCACTGCTAAATGATGTTGTCTAAGGATTTCTTCCATACGAAGTATTCCTTTATAAAATTTTCATATCAACATTTTTTTTTGAAGGCGAGCTGGGTTCATATCAACATTTGAACTCTGCGAGTGACATGAAGGTGCCAAATACCATGCATAACTTTTCTATCATCAATTGTGGAGGATGAAGCTACAGTTGACATCACCATTTCTTCCTTGAATGACTTGTAAGCTGATTTCACAGTGAATAAACCCTTCTTTTCCTTCTTCCACACGAAAATATCCTTATCTTCTTGCTGCTTGATAGGTGTATTGACAATAGCACTCGCCACATCCGGTCATAAGAAATCACGTTATTTAGGGTGTGTTTGATTGCATGGAATTCTATGTCATGGGAATTCATGAGGGGACTCTTACATTTTAGGCTAAATTGATATATCACTCCACATTCACCATTTGATTTTGTGATCAATGGTGGGAATGGAAGTCCCATGAACATGGAAATTACATGCCTTGGGGGACCAAGGAGTGAGATTCTCATGTTCATGGGACTTCCATTCTCACCATTGATCACAAAATCAAATGGTGGATGTGGAGTGATATATTAATTTAGCCTAAAATGGAGGAGTCCCCTCATGGATTCTCATGTCATAGGATTCCATGCAATCAAACACACCCTTAGGTTATGGTCTCAAACTATGAGTTGATTGTTTAGTACTCCTTCTTAAGTCTAAAAGAAGAAGAAAAAAACATTTTTGCCCCGACTTTTATGAACTTGTCAATGTGTTGGAGTTGGGGCAAGGATGTCCTTTTCTTTTAACTTAACGGATGACATGACGGTCAGCTCACGATTTGAAACCATAATCTAACTAGTGCAACTTCTTGAGACCAAAGTCTGAAATTTTAAAATAAAAGTACGAAGGATGAGAGGATGTCCTTTTGTATAGCATTTTCAAAATCGATTCTGTCTCATTGCTTTTAGAGAGTTCAATTGAGCAATGCCAATCTGATAGTTTTGAATCTGGAGTCTACAAGTGGTACTATTTCCTCATTGAGCAATTTGTTGTTTTCTGATCAACACATTAAAATTTTGTTATTATTATTATTATTATTATTTTTTTTTTTTGGAAGGCGAGCGGGGTTTTTTATAGGATTTCGGAACCTATTAAAGACTAGAACTGGTCAACACACCATAAACTGATAAAGATGCCGCAAGCTCCAACCGTTGGTACCATCCGCCAAGCTCCAACCGTTGAGCTGTCATGCCATTGACATTAAAATTTTGTTATTGATCAAAGCATGGTTCCTATAATGGTTTTCAACTTCTTATCATCCTGTGTCTTTTTGCAGTAAACTTGTAACTTCACTTGCACGAAAAAGAGGATCTTTCACTTTAATTGATATTGACCAAGACAGCTGCTCTGCCTTCTGGTTAGCAGATTAATGTTTTTTCAAAATTTGATTTGTTTGATCATATTTGTGACATTTACGTCAAACTTGGAGGGAGATACAGACATTTCTATGCATTGAAGACAAAATGGGGTCTCCTTGGTCCTTACACCATACAACTTTTAAGGGCACTGATAATGGTTACATTCTCAGTGATGATCCATGTGTGTTTGGTTTAGAGGCATTTGTTTGCCGAAGTTTTGGTCATGGTGAGCGCTTGTCCATGATTAAAGATGCATCAACTTATACCCACACATGGAAGATTGAAAGGTTTTCACATTTTTTTGGTCTATCTTGTTACTCCAAAGTGTTCTCCGCGGGTGATAATACATGGTATGCTAATATAATACTTTTATGGTTTTTGGCTTAGCATTGTCTCACTTGTAATTTTGTTTGGCATTTTCGCTGTGTAATAGGAAGATCCAGTTATTTCCAAAAGGTGATTAAATCATCCCGAATCAAAAGACAAGTTCCTATCCTTATATTTAGTGTTTGTTGAACAGGCGGTTTCAGATTCCTTACATACAAAATTTAAAGTGTATGTCCGATACAAATTATAAGTGTAATATATCAACCAAAAGCATCGTGATCATTATGAGGACGAAGGTGAATGTTTATTGGTTTTTTGTTTTTAAGGGTTTTTGAATATTAACCAATTCGAAGCTTTTTTTGAATGATATGCAAGAAAAGAGCGTTCTAGAAAAATTCATCTAATTGGAAGAAGGGGCAGGGAAACATTCATTGAACTCGATGATTTCAACAATCAAGCAGAAGGATTCCTAGTGGCAGATACCTAAATTATTGAAGCAGACGAGACTGTACTTGGCACGTACTGTACATCAGTTTCCATGTTGATTGAATTGTTTTGTGTGGACAGTACTGATCTCCGATTTCAATATTTTGGTGCCTGGACGATGACTACTTTTGTATTAGTATGTAATTAAATTTTCTTCAATCATTAACAATAAGCTCTGAATGAAGTTCAAATGTTTTTTATCAAACCTTAATCATTCTGCTCTACCAATCTTAACATTTGATTTTGAGCTTCATTGAGAATGCAACAAAACACACCCTTATAGCAATTGTTTCATGAGTTAAACTAAGCAAGAAAGAAAAGAATTATAAAATCCATTTGCTAAAAAAAAAAGCAATGGCAACTGTAAGTTGAAACTTAAATCCTTTCCGCACTTTAATCATTTAATTGAAAATTTACGGAATCACAGAAACATCAAAAAGACTCAACGAGGAATTAATTATTCGCTGACTTGCTCACCCATTTTCTCAAGGTATCCACAAAATTCAGCAACCTTCTCCACCTCATCTCCCTTGCGCTTAGCTTACTTGTAGAGGGCATCACGCACACTCTTCTGACGTAAAAAATTCAAATTATCTATTTCCTTTATTTCCTTACCATACTTAAACAGAGCTGCATTCAGGTTGGAGTTAGTTTTCGAAAGATGAGTGTTTAATGCATACCTCTCCCAACAAATACGTTTAAGTTCATTGCTATCCATTTCTTTGAAATCACACGCTGGCGCATGTTCAAAATGGACTTTCTTCAGCTCTTTTGTCATGTTAGCTTCTTCAATAGCAATCTGGGCCTTCAAGTAAGTGATCCGAGACTCATACTTGGTTCTCACTTCTTTAACATTAGCATTGATGTTATAGTATTGTGTATATGAGAGACATGGCAAAAAAAATTTAATCTTATGAAATTATCAAGAAAAATAGGCAAGAAAAATTTGAATGAATTCTCTATAAATGAATAGTCGGGGCCTTGAAACTATTTGTCTTCATCTGCCATTTGTTTTTCCTTTACTGCTTCCCCTTCTCTTTCTCTTTTATTTTATTTGTACTCTCTCTGTCTTTGGGTTTTCCTCATTTGCAAATCAAATTTCATTTCTTTATTTCCATTATTTGTAGCTTTGACTTATTCCTTTTGTGCAAGAGCCAACTCGGTTGTATGTAGCAGCGGAAAATAAATAAAATAAAAAGAATAAAAGGGAAACAACCGAACCGAAACCGAACTGATCGGTTTGTTTCGGGTTTGGTTATTTATTTGATAAATGTGAAAATCGAACCGAACCAATAACCGAATTCTTGGTTTGGTTTTTGTCCAACTTTAAACCGACCAAACCGATTAACACCCCTAAATGAGCATTTTATAATCTTCTTGTTTGATCAGATTTGTGACAAGTACGTCGAAATAAACCACTAACATTTCATGTTTTTCACTTTATTAGTAGCATGTAAATATTATGGGAGGCCCAATCTCTTCACAAATCCTTTTTATTTATTTTGTAATTTATGCCCGAAGGTTACATATGATTGACCCTATAGGATTAACCAAACTTGATCCGAAGGCTAAAATATTGTTGCCACTTAATATCCTTGTCGTTTGCTTTCGCTCCGATCCATAACTTCCACCTCGCATGAAGACTTGCTTTCGCTTTGCTCATGTCCAGTCCATCTAAGCAGCTACATTCAATATTCGAAGGCTTATCAACAATGAATCACACGTACTCCTAGTAATTGGGCGAAAACTAACAAAATCCTAACTGGTGAGTCTCGAATTCGCAATCTCTAACAAGGATAGTGGATTTTCGACCAACTGAACTACAATTAGTGGAATGTATTCACATCAAACAAGTCGACACCCCAACATCCCTGCTATCATATGCAGAACCCTCAACTACTTATTTCATGAATTCCCTTAATGACTTGTTTCCTTTCTGGTATGGTACCTTTTCACTGTTTGGACATTTTATATCTACACATCGACAATGAAGATGAAAATCACAAAGAGCAATGAAACTACTGTTCAGGGGGATTCAACTAAAATAACTAGATTGTTTAACAAAAAAAAAAAAAAAAAAAACCTAAAATAACCAGATTACATGTTTTTTTTCCCTTAGACATTAAGTTATTCTCATAGAATTTTGAAAATGTATTAATGATAGTTGTGAAGAGCAAAACTTTGATAGGGATGAGGAATGTGATTTATGTGGAAATTCATGAAATATTTTCTATTTTCTTAGTTATCGGAATATCTTTTAAAATCCAAAATATTTAATTTTTCTTATGAAAATTCACCAAAGAAATTTTTTTCTTTTCAATCTCCATACATTTTAACATGCTATAAAGTTATTTTAGTATCAAAAGGTGTTATGTGAGTGATTCTTATATAATATGTAATTTGTATGAATTATGAGCTGTGTGAGATTTTTTATGTAATATTTAAGAGTTTAAAATACATAATTTTATATTATTAAATTCAAAATTACAATAAATTTTTTTACATTTTTTCTATATAAAACAAAATATTTTTTAAAATTAGAGGACTGAAATTAACGAGAAAAACAAAACCACAATCCTTAGATAGGGTGAGCCTCACATAGGGTTTTGGAGTTTGTCTTATTGTCGAGAAAAGGGGCAAGGGGGTGGGGTTTTACCACTGATCCCCTTCGAGATGTGCAGCTGCTCGAATCTCGAGGGGGATGAGCGGTCACACCCACCCCTCGCCATTTAGAATTTCTGAGGGTTTTGTGAGACCCCTCCACATGCATGCCATGTGTCCACTACACTTTAATGTAGCCCACTTAGTCTTAGGCATTTAATGGTAAGTGAGTTCCTTGTTAATTAGGATGTTTTCTTTCTTAATTAACCCAATCGAAATCACAAAATTTTACCGGTCGATCTCTTTTCTCTTTTTCTTTAATTCTTTCTACCCTTTCTCTCCATTTTTCTTCTCTTCTTCATTTTGTTAATTAGCACTTGCCACATCCGGTCATTAGAAATCACGTTATATAGTTCCAACTCGTGAGTTGACTGTTTAGTCCTCGTTAAGTCTAAAGAAAAATACATTTTTGCCTCAACTCTTATGAAGGGGGGTGTATTGTATATGGATTCTTATGGAATTGATAAATAATTTGAAAAGTCCACAGACTCTTTAAATTGTCCACAGACTCTTTAAATTGTCCACGGACTTCTGCTGATTCCTTAAATCCATAGACTTTTGCTACAGACTTTCTAGAGATTTATGAAAATCCACGGACTTTGTATGAACGACTTTTACAGATTTCTAATTATTTGCAAGATAAAAAAGAAGTTGGTAATGACATATCCTCTAACAAACCAAATATATTAGACATTAGAGAACAAGACATGTATCTGACCAAAAAAAAAAAGATAACCAGGCAGGTAATGACATGAAATCGCAATCCAACATTCAACAAAATCAAATCATTCAACACAACCAAATTAAAAATCATCACTTGCAAAATGAAATAAACACATAGTATTTAGCCTTATGCATATAAAAAAGTATCAAACTACATGACATAAAATCCAAATGGCCTATAGCTTATTAGCTTTATGCATCCCTTTGTGCCCAAGTGATCCAGGGTAATGCTGTCAAAGCAATCGTGCGCAGATGCTCTAAAGGGACAATGTGGCATGACAGGCAATAAGTGCATAAGTTTCAAAGCACCTTTATGAAATTATGTAATTGTAGGAATTAAGTTTGAATGAAAACCTAGAAAATAATCCAAAATCATATACCTCCTGCCACAACCAGTTATAATACCCAAGTATGGAGTTGCCAGTTTTGATAAATGTTCATTGAGAATTACCATATCCACACATAACCCCCCACCATGCTTATTATCTAACACATCCTATTAATAACCCTCACCCCCTAGCGAGCACAAAAGATACGCTGCAATTTTCTTAATAGAAGTTTGTCGCTAGGCTTTCGCATTAGGAATCTAAAACCCTATAACTGCTATGCTGAGAGTACCCATCGTTTCCCATTCCTAGTTGGCGTAAAGGTGTTAGATTAAACATACCAAACTGATGCTATAAAAAAAAATGAGACGGAGTTGTATCGAAAAGAAAGGGAACGGTAGAAAAGAAAGAGAGGGAAGTTATTTTCTCTCATCTTTGTACGACACAAAGTTGGGATAAGGGAAAGATGAGATTTAGCATGAGAGAATGCAGATGGATTGGCCTAACTTTGTTGTGGTGGCGACCCTTGAGTCTGCAGAGGCACAACTTGTTGAAGAGGGTATGAAAATGGCTAGTCTTGATGAGAAGAAGAATGAGAAAAGACTAGTTACAGAGAATAAGAAGAAGATGTGATAAAAGAGAGAGGGAGACTTTTTTTCACGTTGAAATCTTTGATATGGAGGCTGGCAAACTATTGAACTTTGTTATTTATACCTAACACTACAAAGTCCATGAGAATCCATGATTTTCCAAATCCATAAATATGAATGATATTTTGAATACCCTAAAACTTTTGTAGACTTTCTGAAATCCATATTGAATACCTTTAGACTTTGTGGATTTCAGAAATACTTTTTAAAATCCTGATTGAATACCCCTAGACTTTTGTGGACTTTTTAAAATCCAAATTGAATACACTTGGATTTTCAGAATCCATGAAATTTATTAAATTGCCCACAAAATCCAGATACAATACACCCCCCGAACTTGTCAATGTGTTGGAGCTGGGGGCAAGGAAGTCCTTTTCTTTTAACTTAACGAAGGACTTGACGACCTACTCATGATTTGGAACCATGATCTAACTAGTGCAACTTCTCCATGCCAAAGTCTAAAATTATAAAAAAAAAAAAAAAAATACAAAATACAAAGGATGAGAATATTTCAGATCTCAATTAAAAAAAAAAAAAAAAAACCTGTACATGAACATACACTACGGGGGGTGTATTGTATCTGGATTTTGTGGGCAATTTAATAAATTCCATGGATTCTGAAAATCCAAGTGTATTCAATTTGGATTTTAAAAAGTCCACAAAAGTCTAGAGGTATTCAATCAGGATTTTAAAAAGTCTTTCTGAAATCCACAAAGTCTAGGGGTATTCAATATGGATTTCAGAAAGTCCACAAAAGTTTTAGGGTATTCAAAATATCATTCATATTTATGGATTTGGAAAATCATGGATTCTCATGGACTTTGTAGTGTTAGGTATAAATAACAAAGTTCAATAGTTTGCCAGCCTCCATATCAAAGATTTCAACGTGAAAACAAATCTCCCAAATTTCTTCCTTGTGCCAGCCGCGAAGAGGTTGATTCCCATCCTGCAAAGAGGTTGGTTCCCATCTTCTTATTTTCTCGATTCTTTTTCTATCTTGGCATTCTTCTCTTGTGCTCAAGACTTTTCTAAAGTGTATGGAAGCCACCTTAGATCTTTCACATTGGAGAACCTTCCAAGAAAGTTGTTTACACCCAGCGCATCAATGTCGTTGTCTCTAGAAACATCAATGGATGCATTGATTACGGAGGATAAATTGCATACAGGATACTAATTGAAACGAATGCCACTAAACTCGAAGGATTTGAGATTCTCTGCATAAAAGTTGACCGGGATACCCACTTCCAGTTCCAGACCGACCTCGTATATGGTTAGTCTTTTAAGCTTGGGGACGAAAACATAGACACTCAATGTTCTCCCACTCACAGTATTCTACAGAAAAGTTGTCAAGGTTCGGAAATCGAAAGTAGACTGGAGGTGCAAGACCTTCACAAGAAAACACAGTATTACAGAAAATCAAGCTTTTGAGGCTTGACATACAAACTGAACTGGGAATTACAATTCTCTGCACTTGAATGGTTAACTTTATTAGTGATTTACAACTAAAGATGCCTTGGGACAATGGGAAAGATGATGTCCCAAAGTTGAATATCTTGAGTTTGAGCTCTTCAACTCAATGCTTTATTATTGTGGAGGAGATCCATGAGTGCACACGAAATAAGTCAGTAGTACTACATGAGAGGCTGAACTTATGTACGTTTGAACCATGGTGGAATAGTAGAACTGTTTCCACAAAATTCATGAAATGTGACTTATCTCTTGCATTTGATTCTATCCAAGAATATAAATCAGGACATAGAAATGACTACATGTGAAAATGAGAACTCCTGAATGCAAATCTAAAAGTGACGCAAACCACCATGAATCAAAACTAGATAACAATTGGGTTTGCTTAATTGAGGGATTGATTAGTTAGTAGTCAAGAAAATGATCCGATAGAGAATGATGAAGATAATTTTGAATGGAATGATATTCAAACCCAAGAGCAGCAAAGAGAAAATGCTAATCAATGGAGAATGAATATTGCTAATCGCATGTGGGCAGCAGCTCAAGCAAACGTCAACGTTGCTAACAATGATAATGAAGAAAGTGACCATGATCATGAAGGAGAAGAATGATCATAATACAATTTTATGAACGTTTACTTCTTATTTTAAAGATGTTAATTGACGACCTTGTCTTTTTCTAGTTTTTTTAGCACATGTATCTCTCACTTTTGTTAATTATATGCGGACGTTTTTTTTGTTTCATCACTATTTACCAACTTCTTTTTTTATCTTGCAAATAATTAGAAATCTGTAAAAGTCGTTCATACAAAGTCCGTGGATTTTCATAAATCTATAGAAAGTCTGTAGCAAAAGTCTATGGATTTAAGAAATCAGCAGAAGTCCGTGGACAATTTATCAATTCCATAAGAATTCATATACAATACACCCCCCTACAAGTCATTTTAAAGAGAGAATTTCAGAGTCACTCGTTGGAGAGATCGAAGGTCTCATTTTCATCATTTATTGGGCCTTTTTCCAAGCTGGGTTTCTACCAATTTTATTCCTCGTCTTCTCTCTCTTCCTCTCTCGCTCGATCTCGCCTGTCATGGATCTCTAACTCTAGAGCTCTCTGTTTCGACTGAAGGGAAAAGAAAAACGTCTCTCTCTCTTCAGATCTGAACTCCAATTTCTTAATCAACCAAAAACCCACCGTTCAGATCTCTATCTCCATCAAACCCACAGCTTCAATGGGTATCTTGTTCACTAAAATGTTCTCGTCTCTCTTCGGCAATAGAGAAGCTCGGATACTCGTTCTTGGGCTCGACAATGCTGGGAAAACCACAATTCTCTGTATCCTTTTAGCTTTTCTGATTTCATGTTTTCATCTTTTTGTTCATCTTGTCAAACCCTTAATTTGGTTTCTCTTCAGATCGTCTGCAAATGGGGGAAGTTGTTTCCACAATTCCAAGTGGGTATTTTGTTTTGTTTTGTTTTGTTTGTATTGATCAATTGGGTCTCTAAATGTTTCAATTGGGCCTCTAAATGTTTATTGATCTGTGGGTTTCTTGTTTTGGTGATTTGCAGCAATTGGGTTTAATGTGGAGACTGTTCAGTACAACAATATCAAGTTTCAAGTCTGGGATCTAGGTATTTTGCTTTATTTCCCTACATTTTTTTGTTATTATCATTTCTAAGATTACTTGTTTGGTAGTGAGTTGAGGAAACAAGAACAGTTTTGAATAAACAACATATTAGATGTGTTTTTGAATAGGCTAGTTTCATTTTGTATTGTATATGTGAATGGGAGTGAGAGTTTGGGGTTTAGTCATGAGTATTTGGTCAGCTTATATGAACTTGTAGAATTGTTGAAAGCACATTTATTGAAGATCCCATTATTGAACTTGTGTGTCCGTTGAATGCTAAAAACTTGTATGCCATAAACTTTGGTGTGTGATAAGCATAGAATTCATGTCAAGTTTAGATATTTTCGTGCTCGAGGAGTCCCACTGGATTTTGAAAGGGGGAATGGCATTCTCGCGAGACAAGAAGGATTAACACGCTAGGGAGTTATTTTTGAATGTGGTGTCACTTGATTTTTCTACCTCCAAAACCAATTCCTCTTCTCTACTTCCCTTGAATAGTTTCTTGACTAGAAGAGAGATGATAATTAATTGTCATAAGGTGGCCAAGCAGAGGTTATCAATAGACCTAGAACTGAGTGGTAAAAGTAGAGATGTGTCTCTGGATTCTGGCCTGGTTAATAGTTTTAGTAATCAGGTGATAAGGATAAAGATCTTTGTAAGTTTACTGTGAACAATGATGGAGACTTAAATAAGATTAGGAAAATCAGAAGCGAATGAGTTTGTGGAGGTAGGACTTCCGACTAGTCCAAACCTCCAAATAAGAAGAGCGTGTAGTTGAATGTTTTACGAAAAAGGGTAACATCCTAACATTGTTTCAAGTTAATAATAAGACATTTAAAGACCCTCAAGGTATCATAAATGATGTCCATATATGGAAATGTACATGATTTATTAAGGCAAAGGGTCATAAGGCCAAGCATTCAAATGTATGTGCTGAAAAGGTGAGGAACTTTTGTTACCTCTCAAAGCCTCTTTGAAAGAAAATCACCGTGTAGAATTTCCGCACCAAATGCAAGTGTATAACAAATCACAGACAAACAACTGTAAATGCAATGATAAGTACAAGTGCTTCAGGAGAAACACATCATATACGGGAAAATCAGTGCATTGTCACACGAAGAATCAAAGGTGAAATGAAGTAGAGGAAGTGGACATGGCGGTTAAGCTCCAATAGGGAAGGGTGGAAAGATGAAGCAAAGTAGGCTTAGAACATGTCATATAGCCTACCAGGGAAGTAGAGAAGTGAAGATGATGATTCAAATCCAATTGCCCAAGTAGTAGGAATTATGTTTTTTTTGTTTTTAGTTTTTTTTTTTCTACCGGAACGGATCGGAAGCAAGTGTTCCAATATCTGTTTGAAATTTGTTTGCAATTTCCATTCCAAAATTTCGGAATTAGAAATTTTCGTTTCAAAATTTTAAAAAACTTTGGAATTTCACGTTTCAAATTTTGAGGGTTTTTTTGGGAAAATTTTGAAATTGAATTTTAAAAAAATGTTGGTTTGACTTAATTAAGGTTTAAAATACGGTCAAATCTCTATGGGGCATTAATTAATGGGGGCCAAAGTATATAAAAAAACCTTAACTACAACTTACTAATGATTATTTATATATCTTATTTTATTGGTATGATTATGAAAACAAACATATAGTTAATATGATATATGTACATATATAGTTCTAACTTACACTATACTATATGAACTCTTATTTATTTAATATCGGAATATTTTGTAATGTAATAATCATAATATTTTCGACAATTTCTTGATCGGAACACCTTTGGCAAGTTTCGGATTGGAACACTTTCTGCGAGTTTCGGAATTATTCTGATCATAATCGGATATTGCATAGGCATTTTGATCCCGTTCCAAAAATTTTCGAAATCATCGAATTCAGATAGTTTCACAATCGGATTTTTTGGAAAATTTCGGCTCGGAATCAGGTTTTCCCATCCAACTTGCAGCCCCAAGTGGGATGAAGCAAAAGAATGTGTGGAGGAGGTTATCTATTCTACTACTCAATAATCAAGCTTATTTAATAGCTAGTTGGAGATAGGTAGGTCAGGCTTTGTAACTTTTGGGGAGCTATCTTTTGCGCTTGGAAGTGAGCCTCCCTTCTTCCTTGAAGAAAGTTGTCTCATTCAATTCGTTGTGGTAGGGTGTTTTGCTGGAGCTTAACATGTTCACGGTGTTAAAGACTACACCTTTATTGTTGTTTTTACTTATGTAAAGGTTTCTTGTATAGTTGGCGCAGGTGGATTTTGTACTTATCCATTTTGATTATTTCATTTTGCATCGTCGTATTTTCTTTTAGTGTGAGACATGAATTGGTTCCCTGAGTTATTTATTGTGTGATGATAATATCTGTAATTAGTCCGAAATAAAGTATAAAAGTTAAATTGTATTATCTGAATAACTTCAAATATCTTGAGTTTCCTATTTGGTCAATCTGGGTATGATCTAACAAATGCTTTGCTGAAACAGGTGGGCAGACAAGTATCAGGTGTGTTGTCATTTCCTTGATGTATAACTTCTACATGCACAATGCTCATTTGGTAATGTAGCCCTGCAGTTCAGGTTATCAGTTCATAATTTTTTTTAATATTAAAATTGAGTGAAACTTGACACTTAATTTCATCTCACTTTCTTGATTATCTGCTAATCTTGAAGTATTAATATAAAAGTTGCTATACTGAGGCTACTTTTTTATATTGATTTAGAAGATGGGACATGATTAACGTAATGCTCCCATGTATGTAGGAGGGTTTATGATGATCTTTTGCCTTACGTACAATTTCATGACTTAAGTCTAAAAGTATTCTTTCTGGTAAGAGGTGCACTGTGGACATGGAGCTTCGTGGTAACCATATGATATCATATTAATCACACACACACATATATATATATATATATATATCACACTTTTCTATTGGTTCTGAGCAAGATTTAAAAAATTGTAATTGAGAACTGAGGCGGTCCTTTCATGAGGCACGAGACGTAAGCCTCACTCAATCAGTATATGAGGCGTTAACCATAAGCCTATGAGGCGTAAGCCTCAGTTCGTTAACCATTTGATCGTTAACCATTTGGATCAATTGATACTAATTTCGTCAATTTTTGAGACTCCTATGAGGCTCCAGCTCAACCATAAGCCAAGCAGTGAGGGAAAGTCTCAAATCGTAGCCTCAGAATGTTTTTTTCAACCTGGTTTTGAGAATGTGGTAGGATGTGTAAGGTAGTATTTATGGATACTCATCACTTTATGTTAGGAAAGGCATGGTTATATGATTAGATAATTATGTGCAAGGAAAGTGGACTACCAAAAATTTTGAATGGTTCAAGGTTCGTATCACTGTTATGCCTTGAAGGAAGTGGAATCTAGTGTGTATATTAGTTGTTTCAAACCTCAAACCTCTTGAGGTTTGCCGGATTTGTGAAAGTGGAACCGAGAATGTTCTTAAATCTTAAGTAAGCACTGAAGAATTTGAAGATTTCAACTTGGGTAATCTCTTTGTTGAAGAAGTAGACAATTCAAAGTTCTCAAGGGTAACTCTTCATATGGTGGTACTATACCAAGGATGGGAATGAGTATGCAAGTAATGAGAAATTTTACATGGCTGAAAGATAAGGGATATAGCTTGAAAATATTTTGATGAGAATAGCAATGTTGCAGTCCCGGACATAGTCGTGGAAAATGTTGGCTTGGTATCACCGTGGAGGACACGAGACTTAGAAGATCCTTAACACGTGGGCTTTGAGTAGAAACACTATATCTGGGCAGTTAAAAGCAGGGTCGTTTCAAGCAACTAAGATTTTTTCTCTCCTAATACTACATTTAATAGTTAAGAATAATAACTAATACTGGAATTATTAAGTATACATCTATCGCCATATGTTCTAATATAAATTAACAAAAAGCCAAGCATACAGAAGATGTAGATGATGAGTGGGAATGGAAGGAGAAAAATCTTTTTTGTGAAGTTGATGGCTGGAAGGATCCCTAATGAAGTGCATGACTTCCCATCCTATATCCTTCATTTTCCTATAGCTTCAAGGGCATGATATGAGATGACATTTGAGCATTTGTGGGTTCATTGGAATGTATTAGTCTTCTCTCATTGTTATCTCTCTAATGAGAGTGGCTCCTTGAGTCGTTCATTTTTGTTTAATGAAATCATTTTGGGAAAAAACAACCAACCATTAATTACATGTGTGTAGCATTACAAGAGGAATTACCTAATATTTAAACAAATTTTTTTTTAAAAACACGCAAAATACATATGAGAAGAGTAAAGGAGCAACATGCATAGAGAACATGGCCTGTGGCCTGGGGAATGAGGGCGGAGAAGAAAGAAATAAAAAATAAGCGAATAAACGTAAAACTAACTTGTGCTCGTGTTACGTTTGGATTCTTCCACATCTCCTATTCTCTATCATTTTTCTTCATTTTTTTTTCATTTAGTCTTCTCTTCATTAGGGCTTGAAAACGAGTTATGTCTAGGGTGGGAGAGTCAAATGACTTATATAAAAAAAAGATCCTTATGGCCGAGTAATTATGATTCAATAATCCTCTAATTGGAATTGGCAGAACCAACTGCTTAATCAAGGATTAAGTTGTTGCAACTAGGTGACTACCCTGTACGGATTAATAGCTTGGGGTGGATCAGTTTAAGGGAGACCAACAACTAGTTGGGGGTTAGTCGAGGATTAGCAAAGGATTTGAGAGGATAAGGTGGATTTTGAAGAAGCCTATGACTATGTGACATAATTTTTCTTTTTTATTATCATGATGGATTTTATAAACAAATGGTGATATTATTTTTCTTTGATATAACCTTTGTCAAGTGATCCATTTTTTTTCATCAGGTTCTGGTGGATACCAAACATCTTGAGCGATAATCCGGCAGCACAACTCAAAAGATAAAGGAGTATTGTTATTTTCTTTATGCTAATTCCAAGCTCGAATAACCATTTGTACAGAGAAGAATACTCTTCCATACATGATTTCTTTACATATAGACATTCGATCCATGGGGCCATTACTTGGAAGTATATTTTGTGTGATTGCTCTTCCTATTTGATAGAAAAGGATCCCATTGTCCTAGATCGATCTTATCGGGGACCACAAATCTTAAGTTTTTTTACCTGACATGTACAAAGGATTGTTGTTCGTTCGAGAAATTCCATTTCTATAAGTATCTGAGATTAATACATTTATTCAAAACTTCATGGACATGACAACTTTTAGCAAAAGTTTATTTTCTTCTCAAAAGTATTTCAATGTGCTTCGGGCTCAAAATGAACTGTGCCAAAATTCGGACGGTGGGTATTGGTGAAGGATCCATTGCAAATTAGGCAGCCACTATGTTTGGGTGTGAGGTGGGTGCGTTGCCTACAACTTATAGGGGGCTCTACTTAGTTTACAATCGGATAAGGAGATGTGGAGCTCAGTGATTGACATCCTTGAAAAAATGCTTGCTATTTGAGAGAGTAAACTTCTTTCGAAAGGGGGAGACAAACATTCATAAATGGTGTTCTTGTGAACATGCCCATATATTATAGGTGTTTGATCCATATTTGTTGTTAAAGGAGACTTGCAGCGAGATGGGGGATTCGCATAGCACCAATCCATAGAGCCAGTTAAAGTGATGTGATAATCTATGATAATTTCTATCTTGCTGCAAGACAATAAAGCCACCATGCCTCTTACCATCCGTGCTTTTAAACCATCATAAATTAGATAAACAACCATGTCTTCCACCAAGTAAAAAAAACTTGGGATCGATATTCCTATCCATGGCATGCAACTCAGAAACCTACTTCAGGACAACCATCTCAAGGGCAAGGGTGGAGGATAACAAAATGGGTTAATTTGCGTTTGGTCCTATAGTTTGTACCAATTTTGAGTTTGGGTCCCAAGTTTGTCCCGCTTTGAGTCTTGGTCCCAACACCACGTTGATTCTATTGACTGTTACCTCTTCATTGCAAATATAGGACCCAAATGCAGAGCTGGTATAAATAGTGGGATCTAAAGTAAAAAATTATCTATACCAAAGTCAATGTTATTTTATCATCATCAAAGCCCATTCCCGATACTCTTGGGATCGGCTACACGTATTTTGGTTCTCCAAGCAATGCGGTCTTCCCACATATCCTCGCCTAATCCAAGCTTAATGATGTTTTCTTTCACCGCCTTCATCCCAAGTTTTCAACAATCGTCCTCTTTGTTTACACCCTCCAACTAACTTGTCAATCTAGACATTTTCTAATTGGCGTCGTACTGGTCTCCTTTGCACGTGCTTCAAAAAAATAAAAATTCATTCAATTATTGGACGAAGAGTTCACGGTTAACGTGGTGTTGGGACCCAGGCTCAAATTTGGACAAATTTGGGACCCAAAGTTCAAAGTTGGTATAAATCAGGGAAACCAAACGCAAGTTAACCAAACAAAATTGGTTTTTCAGATTTTTCCATATCTCGGACATCATCTCAAAAAAATGGAGACCAATGTGAGAAATTTTCTTTGGCAAGGTGCATATGATTCCCATGGATTCTATGCTCTCAAATGGGATTTAGTTTGTACTTCAAAAGAAAAAGATGGCCTAAGGATTAGGCTTTCAAGCCATGCTCTTCTTGGGAATAGTTTTGGTGTTTTGCAAAAGAAAATAATCCTTATGGAATAGGATCATTTTGGCTAGGTATAAAGTGGACCAAGATGGGTGTCTCCGGAAGCGCCCACAAAGCCCCTTTGATTGGTTTGATCACATAGAGTAGCATTGCTTCAATCTCAAGTAAGTTCTTGCAACTTGCAAGGGCTGAAGTTCAAAGTGGGAAGAGGGATCACGTTCACCTTTGCACGATGCTTATTTAATTCGTACAAGTGTCTTGATTTTGAGTCTAGGGTGGATGGGGGTTGGGTATGTACTATTCACCCCTAGAGGAATTTGTTTGAATGGGAGGAACCAGAAGATCTCCATTCCTTAGTATGATTGAATGTGTTTCCCTCAAGGAGGAGGATGATGGGTGGGAGTGGAAATGGGAAGAAAAGGAGTGTACTGATGAAATATTTTTTTTGCTAAGTTGATGGAAGTGATTCTCCCTCAAATTTCTCTGTGGGGCACGTGTGGGGTGTAGTATCTTTGAGGAATCTTGTCCTCTTACATTGTCTGTTTGCCACAAGAGCCTGGAATCTTTGAGGAGTTCTCTCCCTCCCCCCCTCTCTCCCTACTTATTCATCTTTAGTTCAACAAGCTATTGATGCCTTCAAGTAGGGTTGAACAAAAAAACCGAAAAACTGACCGAATCGATCAAAACCGAACCGATCGGTTCGGTTTTAAAATCGGTTTCGGATCGGTTTGGTTTGACACATTTTGAAACCGATAGGGTCGGTTCGGTTTTCGGTTTGTAAGTGATTTTAACCGAAAAAACCGAACCGAACCGATACCTATGTATGTAGAGTAAATTTTATTTATATTATTCAAATCTCTCTCTTCCTTTATTAGTTTATTTTCTCTCTCTCACTTTACTCTTTCTCGGGTTCCAATGTGATTTCATCTAGAAAGTGGTAATGAAAAGCTTTGTTTGCCTTCTCTTTTGGGTAGTGTAGATGTATGAAGTCTAAACAACAAAAGATTTAAACCCTTCATCTTCATCCTCTCAAGCTCTCTTTCTATCAACATTTCAACCTTTCAAGGAGTAGCAAATGCCAAATTGCTAAACGGTGAGTTTTCTACTTTACTTTTTTTTTTTTTTTTTTTTCCAGCAAAGTTCTATTGCTTTATGTTAGAAGTTTGTGTTTGTCGGGCTTGGTGGAGCATTTCATACGGCGCAAATGAAGTAGAAGTTTTCTCTTTTGGTGAAGCATTTCATACGGAACATTTCATCTAGAAAGTAGAAGTTTTTTCAGCAAAGCTATATTACTTTATGTTAGAAGTTTTCTCTGTTACTTTACTTTTTTTTTTTTTTTTCAAGTAGCAAATGAAGTGTTCTTCATTCTCTTCATTCTCTATTTATAACCCAGGTTTGGTTTCTATTACTTACATGATAAGTTACTATTCAAAGCTTATCTTTCTATTGAGCACTTGAAGCCATAAGAGAGCTCCAAGTTGGCCATCCTGACTAAACATAAATAGTATAAAACATCAATGATGTTTGTTCTTTTGTCTTGGATTCAATTTATTGGCTTTGAGTGTTTTCTTTTTCCCTTCATCTTTTGCTTTTTTCTTGATAAAAATTGTGATAAAGACTTGAAGAAAAATATTTTAATCAACTAATTGGTGAGAATAGTTTGATTGTGAAGTTTAAGATTCCAGTGGTTTATGAAGTCTGGAAGCAAAGAGTAAAAGACATCACTAGAGTTCAATTTCATATCATTATTATGAAGAAAATCATGAAACAGATATGAACAAAACTCTTGTGGTTCGGTTTTTATGTCAGTTTTATTAATATGTTAGCGGTTTGGTTTCGGTTCGGTTTACATAAATTAATAGGCGCTTCGGTTTGGTTCGGTTTTACATATAGTCGGTTCGGTTTCGGTTGGGAAAAAACAAAACCGATACTAGTCGGTTCGGTTTTCAGCCCTACCTTCAAGGTTCAAATATTTACCTCTAGATCAATAGTTTGGGAGAAGGAATTGAAGTTTCACTCACCTTCAAAGAAAATCAGTTTGGTTTGATGATTGGAGACTAGCATCTCCATTTCTCCAATTGGCACAACTCAAGAGTTGAGTTTGTTATAATAGATTTCTTGATGATCGTTTTCTTTTTCTGAAGATATGTTGCTTGTATGCCATAGTTAGATGATGAGCAAATGAAGTTGTCTAAAAGCATGGATGCTATGTTTTGCTGTTAAGAAGGGCTTTTCCATGTAAATAGTTACTTATTGTTTACATTGCATGCTTTCGTTCTTGACTTATTTCGTTGTTAATTGAGTTAGCATAATAACTGTTATGTTATATTATAACTATTATTGACCTTGGTGTTGATATTGGCTTCTACTTTCTACACATTTTAGTGATTAGCCTTGCATAAAAGAAATGAGGTTACTTTGCTTATTATGTTTTGTTTCTACAGACCCTATTGGAGATGCTATTTCCCTAACACCCAAGCCATCATCTATGTTGTTGATTCAAGTGACACTGATCGGCTGGCAATAGCTAAAGATGAATTTCATGCCATCTTGGAGGTATGCTTGTGGGATATTTACCTGGTCTCTGGAAAGTTTTTATTTCTGTCAACTTCTAGAGAAAAGTGCATTAATGATGTGTCGCAGCACCTCAGTAGGCACGTTAGATTTACCATCTCTACATCTACTAATAGTATGTCTTACATTCATTCTAATGAACGTGATGCAATAGAGGTGACCTAATTTAGGAAATCAATTGGTGCAAGTACAAGATTTGAGGTTTGTAATATTGTTCAAGACCAAAAGCACCGCTTGAGTTGGTGTGAAATTATGTATTTTAAGGTTCATAGATCATGCAGTTGATGTAAATTTTTTGTCATATTCCCAATCCTAATATTTATTTAGGTTTAATAGGACATCGATTAATGATGAGGTACTTTAGGTTTATAATCATGTCATTTTCCAAAGAGAGACGACACAAGGTTGTGACTGAAAGTATCTGGCAGCTGTGTTTTGCATGTCTGCTTACAGAGTTTAAGACTTTTTCCTTGACTGGATTATTACCTTACACCTTCATTGTGATCTTTCGATATGATCAATCTTGATTCTGCTGCTAAAAGAATTGTATGTGTGCTTGAAACACATTTAATTGAATGCTAAAAAATAACCTCTATTTCATTTTACTGCATTTCTAGGACTAGCTACTAGTATGCTTTACCCTGCTCTGAAATTATTTTCTTAAAACGATACACTATGGGCCTGTCTGCAATTTTTTAATTAATGATTACATGGTCTCCAATTTCATCTGCTTTCCTTAATCTATTGTCTGCTTCCAAATAAGTTCCTCGATTCTAAATGAGCCAATAGTAGATTAAGGTAGGCTGATGAACTATTTTTAAAAATCTGATGGGAAAATTTTGAATTGTCATTTTGCCTCCTGCAAAAGATGGAAGTAAAACATGTTAGCTTATCCTGAAATTTTAACTTTGCACTGAATGCTGTATATGGTCACTATAAGAAGGGTATATATCTTACATGAATTGAGAAACTTATCAGTAAAGTTCTTCTGTACTACCATGCTTTTGTTTTCGTAGTTTCTTAAGAGAGCTTGGTTTTCCAGATTTCATGGTCATCATAGGAAATTGTAGTTCATTCTTTTGTATCTTTTGACAGGAGGAAGAGTTAAAAGGTGCAGTTGCCCTCATTTTTGCAAACAAGCAGGTTAGTATTATTACTTGGTTGTTTGCTCTCATGGAGACCATCACATATACTTGAAGTAGTCTTATATGGTGTCCTGGGATTTATTGTTGAAAGTGTCTTTTTTTTTTTTAAATTATTATCTTCACACCAACCTGTGCATTTTAAAGTTTATTTTTTGAAGTTGTCTAATTAATTTCTTGTGCTTGAGTGCAGGATCTCCCAGGTGCACTAGACGATGCTGCAATAACAGAATCTCTAGAGTTGCACAAAATTAAATCCCGTCAGTGGGCAATTTTCAAAACCTCTGCGATAAAGGGTGAAGGTCTCTTTGAGGGTTTGGACTGGTAAGCTCCCAATAATTTTCTGTGAAATGTCTAATCCTAGCTTAGAAAATCTTGATCTTGATTCTGAAAAATTAAAGTATTAATTGACAGTTGCAAAATAATTCTTTCTTTCCCCTTGCAAAATGAAAGTATTAATTGACAGCTGCAAAATAATCCTGTCAGCAATGGATGGATATTGCATGGCTACAAGTCACCACTTGGGGGAGATTTGTGGGTGTGAGGTATATTGTGTACCTGGATGGAACAAATCCTATTTTTGAGTCCGCATAGGGTCCTGGTTTTCATTGATAGTAAGTATGAATGCATCCAAGTTGCGACGTTGTGATATATAGATAAAGGGGATTTAATCCGTAAATATGATTCCGACAAGAAAAAACAAAAACACAAATGGGCTTTAGCAGGTAGGGCACATGACCCTCTAAATCTCTACCTTTCTTCATCTTCCCCAAGTCTTCTTCCCCATTTGAGTTTCACAGCAACTGCCATCACCAAATCCACCTCCTGCAGCGACCCTTCTCCCTTTCTTTATGTACAAGTTGATCCTTGAAGTGCATAAAAAACCAAATGTGGTCTACTTGATATGAAAAAACTGCTTTCATCCCCTTGAATCCCATATTTTGTTTCTTTCTTTCTAATTTTATTTGTTTCCTCTTCTTTTTGCAATAGTTTTACTTCACACCAAAAGCTATTTTTTTAATGACCATCTGTAGTTAATCTAAACTCGTACATAACAAAGAAGTTGGAAGAGATGGTAGTCCAGTTTTCAAATCAAAAGGCAGCCTTTCCAATCTTGTGGTGTTTACTGTAAAATAGGCACTACAGCCATCTTGTGCTAATTCTGCATGATTGCTTCTTTCAGTGGGAAGATTTTTATGAAATTTGTCATATATCCATGACTCGGAAGTTATTTTTACGTAGAAGCAACCTCTTATATTTCAGCATTTGCGTATGTGCACATGCTGAAATAGAATTACAGATCAGAAACTTCTTTCTATTGCTTTTCAAAGTTTGATCAGTGACCAAGTAATCAACTACAATGAATAGTGCTTCATGCAATGTCTTAGTTTCGCTTATGTTTTGCCATACAAATAAATTTATGTTGACATCCCCTTATGTCGATGCAGGTTGAGCAATACTCTCAAATCTGGAGGTGGCTAACTCGTTTGAAGAATTCAGCTGACCATTCTACCAACCAGCAAATCAAAAAGTGGGGATGAGAATTAACGCTAACTTCGGTGTGATTTGTGGGAAATTTCTTTTATACAGGTTAGTGTGAATCGTTCCGGACTGCAATTTTCTTTGGGGAAGTAAAGCCTGAGATAATCTCATATAAATTACTGATTTATACTTGTAATTGTGATTAAAGATCTGAATGTATGTTTTATTGTCAACCTGTGTTTTCTTGTTCGCTCAGAAAGGTAAGTTTGTTGAAGCAAGTTTTCAGTGAAATTACAGAAACATCAATTACTTTTTGCATTCCATGTCAGTTTATATATAGCTAGTCATGGTTGTCTGAAAGTACCGATCTTATCCTGAATCAGTTCATGGACTGAATGGCGACAACTCCTATCCATGTATTGCTGATACGTGTATAATCATAAGTTGATAAAATACATGGACAGTGAAGGAGTGAAGTTTTTTATGCCAACCTCGTGAACAAAATGGTACTCTTTCCTGTCCGCATCATGTGTGTAGATAATGGGAAGATACGAGAGGGAGCTGGACAAGAGGTTGGTCTTCAACAAAGTGACTGTTTCGTCTCCAATGAACAACTTGCCATGTATTTACGAGTTGTTGTTGTCCATTTGCTCGCCTTAATGAACGTCTCCGACACATACTCTGCTGGGTACGAAAAAAGTCTCCATCAGTGTAGAATACTGGAAGAAAAATGTTACTCCTCTCCTCCTAGTGTTATATCGATAAATCATTGTTAGTTCGTGTATGACACACTCCTATTGTCTAATCTTATTCTTGTGCATTCATCCAAACAAATCTGATAGTGTTTTCCAAACAAACTACACACACAAACAGTTTTGAACCACTGCGCCAAATCTCTTCTTCCTCTTTGCTACCCATCTCCTCTAAAATCCTAGCCCTCTTCTCGTACCACTGTTCAAATTAACATTAAAGAGATTTCATTTGTTTGTGGTTTAATTAGACACCTGTCCTGAACTGACCTACTAACACAATACACATCCGAAATTCTTGACTCAAGTATTGACCTGTTTTGACATGATTTGTTATGTTATCAAATGCATCCTGTGGAATTTGTGTAGGCAACAATACAGATGACATGGTCTGTTTCTAAACAGGTTGAGTTTGGATTGAGATACAGCTCCCAATCTAAGCGAACGGGGTACTAGCTCAGCTAGTAGACTTGATGGATGATATCCTGAGCCCCAATCTGAATGTATGTTTTATGGTCCGAACATTGCCTAGGAAAGGGGCGATGTTGCTGCCTGGGGGGCAAATGTACACTTTTGCCCCCTCTTTAACCACTTTTTGGAAAAAGGTATTTAAAGAGGGGAGACATGCAAAAGTGTATTTTCACCACCCCCCCTCCCCCCGAGACAGCAATCAGGCAGCTGGGTTCAGGCCAGCAAGAATTACTCTATAATGAAAGGACAGATGAAAAAGAAAAAGAACTTGTAAGGAGTTTTTTTTTTTTTTTTTTGTCTTTTTGTTTATTTTCACGGTTTTGTAAGTAAACATAGAAGGTTGGGAGATGAGCATATGCTTGGCAAGTTGCCCATCAACACTGGGTGAGCTGTTGAAATCAGTGTAATTGAGAAACTGATTGCTCTGAGTCTTGTAATGTCAGCCTCAGCCAGTCTTGATTGGATGAAATTATTGGGGGGTGGGGTGGGGGGGTGCCTTTAGCCAACTCTACACTCTAAAAACAACTGTTTATATTGGTTAGATTCCTCGTCATACCAATGTTTTTTAACCAGTCAAAAACAGTAATTATTGCACCAAAGAAAAGTAGCAAAGTTGAATTATGAACAGTAACTATTGCATTTCCATGATCAAAAAGCTTTATTATTGGGCTGACCTTTTGGCCTTTGCAGGATTGCCCATCATTTTCACCATGATATCAAGATTGCAAGTTTTTGTACATAGTGGAAAATTCGATATAGAAACGTTTAAGTTGTGGTTCTTTGTTTTCATGAGACTATTTATACCTGAGTTCAAATTTACCACTAAGTACGGCTTCCATCAGCATTGTTACCGCATTACTGTTACTAATAAACATCTAGTGACAATTATTAGTATGATTTTACTTTTTTTTTTTTTTTAATATAATTTGGATCGTTGACCTTTTTTATTTATATTTTAATAGATGTCCCACCAATTGAGTTAAAATTGGTGGACAATCTGATTTTACTTCATTTTCTCAATAATGTAAGATTAATAATTACAAATCGACAGGCTTAGGAGAAAGTATTTACACGACAAACAAGTACACTGAATTCATAAGTCCACTTATTGGAAGAGGGCTGATTGAAAAAAAGTGGGGCAGATGGTTAGACCAGACAGAACATGGAAACACATGGGCCGGTGCCATGGAGAAGAAGATGATACTAAAGTCTTCGATAACGGATGGATTGATAGATGGGGAATTCTAATTGTCGAGGAAACCAGCGAGGGAGGGAGGGAGGATCCTCCATCCCCTCGCAATGCGTGCAAGGATGAGATGCACGCATCGCGAGGGGAATAGAGGGTCCTCCCTCCCTCGCTGGTTTCCTCGACAGCTAGCTTTACTCTTGATAGATACATTGCATTTTTTTTTTCTTTTTCTTTAAGTATTCTGATTTTCAATTGATTTTTTTTACATTAATGTCACATTAAAAAAAAAATTAGAGAGTCTGATTCGAAAACACTGATTTATGTTTGAGATGGTGATTCACACGTGATCGAATGACCTTGAAGTCTATTGCATGACTTTAAATTGAGAAGGTAAATGAGTCTTTAAAATTTTGCTTCATTGACACATTTTAGTTTTTACATTACTATTAAATTAAAAGAATTCAACAAAAGATAATTTATATTTTGTTATAATGAATTATAAGTGCTTTTGATATATTCAAATTTTCCGGGTTCCATTTTTTATTTTTACCTTTAACCCTCGTCATTCAATGTGGCTGGCCAAGTTTGAATCCTCCATCCATCACACCTCTGCCAACTTAGTTGGTACACTGATGTCCGGTGTCCCAATTCAATATTATCATTCTATAAAATTTCAACTTAAGTATTTAAAACGAGTAAAAACACTTTTGATACTCAACATTCAGGATTTCTTTTTTCAATTACGATCTTCCTATTCTTCATATACAGACCCCAAGTCGCAAAAAGGCAAACATGACTTGGAAGTCCATTAATCGACTTCAAATAGTATAATTATGTCCTTAAAAGTTAAATTCCAGGTCATGCATGACGCACAGTTGCACACATCTCCTTCATTGCTAAATTTCCCTTGGAGGAAATTCGATCTTCCTAAATCCTTGAGATATTGATTGATTATATAACTCTACCAATATTTGATTCTTATCATCTCGAAGAGTCGTTTTTGTCACTAGGAAAAATATAGTAATTGTTGGGACCCGACAACATGGACCATCTTAGCATTAGTACACTGATTGTTTTGTCAAACTGATTCATTTATAGAAAAATATGTCGAAACAAGTACTATATACTTTTTAGGGTAATTTGTATATAAAAATGCTAATACTAGATTTGTCATCTAATTATAACACAAGGTTAGTTGTTTACTCCCAAGTACTGGGAATGGTATCATAATGAAGGTTTTCTACTTAAAACTTCATCTAAGCTGTGTATTACAACTTTTCCGACTTAAATTTCACCTTATTGGTTTAAAACAACTCATCCGGAAACTGAGTTGATAGTAGTAATGCCTTCAAGATATACCGCATTTTTTGAATACAAATGTTGGCAATGCTTGTGATATATTTGAAGAAATTTACTTTAAGAGAATAATTATTATCATAGTATGCAAAATTTTAATGGATAAAAAGTTTCATTTAATGATGTCTTTGAACGTTACTTGTCACCCGCGCTACAAGTTTAAAATCTCCTTGTGTTTTGTTCAATGTGCAAGATTAACAATATTTTGCTTATAACTTAAGTAAGGTTCACGAAAGGTAACCAACTTCCGCCATACTTAAAAGAATATAATATGAAGATGATCAATAATAATAGTGTATTTCGGGGAAAATAACTAAATAATTGAAAGACTAATCCACCTGGCAAGACACCTCTTACCTTAGTAGGTGCTCTATGACCATGTGTCTCGGGCAACATATCTAAATAATTTGATAAAATTTTCCATTTGAATAGTTAAGATGCACCTCACACGCACTGGATCAGATTTTAATGGAAGAATAACGAAACTAACACCTACGAGCTGAACTGGAGTAGTGTGACCCACAGTGGATGATGGAGATTAATATTATAAAGTGTAGGTCCCACGTCGGCACTGACAACAACAGCTACTTATCGCCATTTTAAAATTATTATTTAGTTGGCTGTGGCCCTTCCACGTGTCTTCCGGGTACTCGTCAACATCTTGATTTCCCCTTCTCGTGAAGATAGACATAGACTTAACAAATTGCTTTACAAACTAAAACCAAAACATCCTCTCTTTTCAACAACTACTATTATTTTCATTTTCATTTTCATTTTCATTTTCAGTGGCTAGAAGAAGAAGAAGAAGAAGAAGAAGAAGAAGAAGAAGAAGAAGAAGAAGAAGAAAGAAACACCAACAAGAAAAGGAGAGAGATAAATGACAATTGAAGAGAGCAGGAAGGTTTTCGCAGCAGGGTGGAACCTGTCCGCGAAGCTTTGCGACTCGTGCAAATCGGCTGCCTCGCTCGTCTTCTGTCGAGCTGACTCGGCCTTTCTTTGCGTCTCTTGCGACGCAAAGATACACGGAGCGAACAAGGTCGCATCCAGACACGAACGTGTTTGGATGTGTGAGGTTTGCGAGCAAGCGCCCGCCAGTGTCACTTGCAAGGCGGACGCTGCTGCTTTATGCGTCACTTGTGACCGTGACATCCACTCCGCCAACCCACTGGCTCGTCGTCATGAACGCTTCCCTGTCGTTCCATTTTATGAATCAGCTGCCACGGCTCTTAAGACTAACGCTGTTAACTTCCTCGTTCCTGATGGGATCAATGACAGTCACCATCACCATCACCATCACCATCACCATGTTGGTGGAGGTGGCAATCATGAAGATGAGGATGATGCCGTTATATGCCGTGAAGAGGCTGAAGCGGCCTCTTGGTTATTGCCGAATCCTAACCCTAATCTTAGTAAGCTAATAGAAGAAAACCCTGATTTGAAATCCGGTCTAGGCGGAGGAGAAGGAGCTGATTTTTTCAGCTCCGATGTTGATCCGTATCTTGATCTTGATTACGCTTTGAAGTTTCAAAACGGGTCAGGCACTGACAGTGTTGTGCCGGTTCAACCCGATCCGCATCCGACTGCTCCTCTTCTCAACCCGTCTTCGTTCGATCTGGACTTCTCCAAGCCTTCTTCGTACAGCTACACTGCCTCTCTGAGCCAAAGTGTAAGTTTTCACACTTACATTACTACCCTTTAGTTTCTTCATAATTACGATCATGCCACTGATTTCTTGTTACATTTTTTCAGGTGTCTTCATCATCCATGGAGGTAGGAGTAGTACCAGACAGCACAGACATAACCAATCAGTTCATGACATGTGGCGGTGTCGATGTATCGGGTGCAGCGGCGGGAGTGGGGAGCCAACCGGCAACTCAGCTCACTGGGTTGGATCGGGAGGCAAGGGTGTTGAGATACAGGGAGAAAAGGAAGAACAGAAAATTCGAAAAGACAATTCGATATGCTTCGCGGAAAGCTTATGCTGAAACTAGGCCAAGGATCAAAGGGAGGTTCGCCAAAAGAACTGAGATTGAAACCGAGGTTGATCGTCTATATTCAACAGCTGCCGGACTCATGGTGGATACCGCCGGGTACGGTGTTGTGCCTTCATTCTAAGTAAAAAATGTTTAAGTTCACAATTTGTGAGGGACTACCTTGTTGTTGTTTCTGTAATCTGTATATTATTGTGGTAGACGAAGCTGTGATTGTACGAATCTCGACCGTTGATTCGGATAATTTTAGAGTATGGAAAAGCCCTATTATCTTTTTTTTTTTTTTTAGGGCTATGTTGTAACTTTTGGTAATTTTGGATGAATCTGTTTCTAAATCAGTATTGGCTCTTTGGACACTTTTTTGGAGAATTTTGTATTTTTTTTAGTTTTCATAGCTTTGTTGTGGTGGTGAGTCAGAAGTCTGAGATTTGGACTTGATGAGATTGTTGTCCTTGTTTATTTGTCAAAGAATCTGGAATCTGTACCGGGTTTTTATTGGTTAAACTACTCAGGTTTTCCAATATTTTGGGAGAAGAAGAAAAGTCATTTGTTGCTCAATCATGCATAGCAAGTCTTCATCTTGTGAGTGAATCTACTTGCAGTGATGATTAAGTAATCGATTCGTGTTAATTTAGGAAAACAAATCAGATCATAGGTACCAAGAAATCCACCATGGTAGGTAGCAACCTGCTTCTCGAGTGAGTTTTGAATCGATCTTTGAGTTATAACTACGATTGTGGAGTTCAGAATTCCATTTCCCTTTGAAGACGCAGCTTAGTAATGGTGAAAGTGTAATTGAGCAGGTTTTTTTCTATGGAAAATACTAGAAAATCAGATTTTTGCAACACGTGACAAACAAGGAAATGGATTGAGATGCATGGTTTGCACTGGGGTATAGAGTGCAAGACCCTGCACCTTCACATGTTCCTCTTAAATCTTTGAATTGCTTTTTGTATTGTACATATATGGTTATGGAAAACTCTTATGAAGATCTTAGACTCTGAATGAGTAAATGTCAAGTGACTTAGCTGCTACCTTGTTTTCATTTGAGGATCATTAATAACACAAAAAAATGAAATTTCAACTAGTACTATGGAGAATCGAGTAAATTCAAGGCTGGTACTAGTTGACTCCTAAAAATGGATATAGGACTAGTAGTTCCTTTAATGTTTGAGTAAACTTCTGGAAAAGTATGACAACTTTGAAAATATGCTTCATACAAAGTTAGATTTTTCTTTTATTGCTTCATATAAATCAAATATCGAGGGACCATTGCAAGAAAATAAAATTCTAAACTTACAAAACATAATGTAACAATCGGATAAGTGAGGAAAAAAGAGGTATATTTTTTTTTGTTAATTATGGTTTGAAGCCATTGTTCAACGCGTGTCATTTTCAAATGACTCGAATGATCGATGCCTCGAAAAGACTACAACTTGGCAAAATGGCACATGTACTTTCTAAACAATTCCATAACTATGGCTCTGTTTGGTACATTGTAAAATGATGCATTTCGCAAATTAATGCAAAATGCATTGCATTAGTTTGTAATATATTTCTTTACGGATGCTTGATATTAATTAAAGAAAATCAATGCAAATCAGACAAATGATTGTGAATGGTGTTGATGATGGTAGTAGTTGTAACTGTGGCATGGTCATGGTGGTTATGAGTGTGATTGTGGTGATGGTGATTGCGAATGTGAATGATGATGGTGGTGGTGGCGGCAATGGCGGTGGCTGATAAAATGGTTGTGGTTGTGTCGCCGGTTGTGGTGGTGGCGCCGGTGATGATTATGGTGGCTATGGTGGTTGTGGTGGTGGTAGTAGTGGAGGTGGAGGTGGAGGTGGCGGTAGCGGCAGCGGCAATGGCGGTGATTATGCTATGGTAGTGGTAGTGGTGGAACTGACTGCGGTGGTGATTATGCTATGGTAGTGGTGGAGGTGGTGGCGACAGTGGTAGTAACGTGGTGGTTGTGATGGTTATGGTATGCGTATGATGGTCGTGGTAGTGGCGACAATGGTAGTTGTGAAAGTGATGATTGTTGGGGTGTTTATGAAGGAGTTGAAAGTACTCAAGGAGATGATGAGAGTTTTGCAAAGTAATGCGAGAGATTTTGTACCGCAAAGTTTTGCAAAATTTTATAATTAACTAGGAGATGCAAAGGTCTTGAATTCAAATTCTAATAACCATTTTCCGTAAAGCCAACGAAGTACCAAATTTATGTAACCACCGTAAACTTTTCATTATGCATTATTTTACCGTGTACCAAGCGGAGCCTATGTTTCAAAACATTAAATTATTCGCCATCGATCTTGCATTTCATATCTCTAATATTGTGAATGGTGTGTATTGTTCTCAACCATGGAATGAGTTTTCACGAAATCTCACCAAAAATTTTGTTTTATTTTAATTATGAAAAGAAAAAAGTGAAATATAAATTTACATTTTTCGAAAAAAATTGGATTTTTTCGAGTTTTTTTTTCGTAAAATTTGGTTTTTTTTGCCAAAAACACAAAATTCAGTGACCAAAATTTTATTTTCTCGAAGGCTTTTTTGACAATTTCGAAGTTTTTTTTGTAAATTTTGAGTTTTTTCTAATTATCATTTATTATAATTATTTATTGATTTTTGAAACAATTCCCTAATTTTCTATTCATATATTGATTTCATGTTTGTTTCATTTCTCGGTATTTAAGCTTCATTTAATGTGTTTAATAGATTAATTACTTGCATTTTTTTCACATATTTCATTTACCCTCACTTATCATTATATATATATATTTCATGTATCCTCAAAAAAAATATCTTTACACACTAAAATATTTCTTAAAATCAGGAGAACGAATGACATTTTCAATAATAATCAGGAGGCCAAAAAGGTGAAATCATAATCCTTGTTCTCAACTTTATAATAGCTCCTTTAGAACAGTTGGTAAGTGACACTAAACTCACAGAGGGAAGTCTTGTTGAAAGTGAAACCCTAAACTTTTCACGGACTTGGCACGTGACTTTTTTTTTTTTTTTTTTCTTTCACAGTTTCACCTACAAAGGTCGGCAGAGTTATCTACAGTGGAAAAAACACGTGGCCTTTATAATCTTTTTTTTTTTTTTGGAGCATTATAAAGTTGTCAATTACCATCTTTCTTGTGATGATCCAAAAACTTTAGAGAGAAAAAGTGTCTGCCATATGGTCAGAAAGCGTTGAATCACAATTTAGTAAAAACAAAAACCTGGTATGAAAAATGTTGAGAGGAGCGCGTTATCAGTAGCAATGAGACTTTTTGGATAAAAAGACCATATCACAAAACCTTAAAAATAATAATAATAAGGCTTACATTATCTCAATAATCTTCACCTTTATTATTTTTAGATGCTCATTATATGGGATAATTACAATGTCAACGTCGACATGTAATACATCCAAAACAGAATAACAATTTTCGACGAAATGTGACATGTTACTATTATAGCTGTTTCGCATAGAATGCTAAAAATGAGGTGTTTTTTTTTTTTTTTTTTGGGGATAATAGGTGGAAGTAGAGTTGCATGTGAGAGTAGCAATCTATGTCAAGTGTTTAGTAGTGCAAAAACAGGACCTACTTGTAGAGGAGAAATGGTGTCGGGTTGGACCTTCTCACCATTCACATGCCAGTTGAGCCCTACACACTTGTATCTTTCAAGTCACTTTCAAAGTCCATGCCTCATTGTGGTCCATTTCCAAACTCCATTATCATCTCTCACAAGAAGAAAAAAACTCATCTTGCTAAAGGAGACTAGGAGAGTCTAAAGTCTTCACTTGGTATTTGTATTACCAATTTCAGAGTAAGAACAAAACTATTGAGGTGTAATTTCTTTTAACGAATTCAGTTTTTTTTTCCCCTTCCGGTAACCGGAAAAGAGTACACCATTTTCTTATGTGAGCCGAATTGTACACATGAAAGAGTGTCGCGTGTTAGGTCAACTACATCTCTTCTCAACCACAAATGGGCACACTGGAAAAGTGTAGAATGATGTTAGGTCTAAGAGATGATTCCATTAATCCAAACCAATATGTTTAGAAAGGCAAGTAATGTCCTAATGGCAATTGAATGTAATTGACGGCCGGAGTCTTGTATTTGTTGTAAATCACCTCTACAAAAAATCAGCCAATTTTGAAGCTCAACAAAGTGGTCACTGAGAATGAATGGTAATAGCATGCATTCAGCTATTCTTCTTTTCTTTGAAGCCAAAGATGAAATGTTGGGATTTCGCACAGTGATTCAGCTGCTGCTGTCAATATTCATTCTTGGTGATCCATGTTCGGGCAAGATGAACCTGGAAACCTCTCATCTCCAACAAACAGATAATTCCAGATTGATTGTAACTCATATTCACAATATTCGAGCTTACCAGTTGGCTGAAAACTATTATTTGTATTATTTTCCTTCTGATATTATGTAAAATCACTCGGTGCTTAAGAAAATTATGTTACAAAACTCAAAGCATTCAGAAATGTATTATAATTTTCAAAGTACCAGGATCACCCTAAGTAAACTAACAAGCAATATGATATAAATTCAGAGAACTAATAAGATTAAACCTCAGTAAATCTGTTAAATGAAAGATGATAAATGATCTAGTCTAGTTCTGTTTGGTTTTAAAGAAAAAATTGGACAAAGAAAGAAGAATTTGATTCAAAACTGTTTAGTCTAGTCTAGTCTAGTTCTGTTTGATAAATGACGATGTCCTTCAGTTTTCTCTCAAAACTGTGGAATGATTCTTCTTCAACCTCATGTTTTCCTTGTAATTGTGTATCTCAAACAAAAACACAGCCTAGGAAAAACTAAAAACAATTATTTGCCCCACTTGTTTTTCTGTCACTCAAAAAGCTGATAGCGGACTTCAAAAATCCATATAAGAGTAGAATCATTATAAAATATAGACTGCAAAAACTGCAAATATTTAAACTGGCATTTGTAAGAAAACGGCATTTATCCAAATTCATAACTGTCATACACCGACCAGAGAATAAATACACTCACTCCTAAGTTCTGACACTACACCAAATTCCCACTTTTGTAACAACTCTCAAAACAGTATCACTTTTGATATGTTACAATTCACCAAACAATTTCAAGTCAAAACTAAATTTAGTCAAAAAAATGAAAAACAGTAACAAAAAAATGATACAATAAGTTGGATCATCATGAATAGTATCACTTTTATAACCATACTCTTCATGGTGATACAATTATTGTATCATTTTGTTTGTGAAAATGTGTAAAATTGTTAGGTGGATTGTTACACTTCAAAAGTGATACTGTTTTGGGGTTGTTACAAATATACAAATTTGATGTAGTGTGACTGGAGACACAACATTGTTCGAATTTGATATGTAACCACTATATATTATACACATTCATAAGAAAACACATGAGAAAGAGAGGAAGCCAAACCTGAAAATTGAGACTGGTGTTGACAACCGCTGGATCGGCTTCATTACAGATAGACCAGTTTCGCAAGAATATAGCAGGCTGCACCAGATTATCGTTGCTGTATAGTGAATTCAGGTATAATTAATATGACTTGATGGAGATAAACAAAAGACAAGAACAAGAAAATTAATAATTAATAAGAGGAAAAAAAAGATTTTTCTGCAAAAAGAGGTTTTGATGACCTAACAGACAATGTCATGGGAGGCTATATATACAATGTAAAGTGAATAATATTTGGTTTCCTAGTTCGGAATAGTATGGTTCACAATTGGTTTGCAAAAAACACCTCATAGATGAATAATTTATGTTCAAAATGTGTTTCACAAACCTTTAAAGTGATGGATTTGTTTAGTGCCCTCGGTACATTCAGACAAGTTTTGCCTCAAATTTCTTGACATCTAGAGAAAATTAATCAACAGATATCAGCATTGCATGGATACATGAAGTAAAGGACTAAGGAATGTGAGAATCAAAAGATCCATGTCTTTAAAAATCAAAACATCTTAGTATTTAGTAAGATAGTACAAAATAGCCTTACTGCACTTATCTCCAATGACTATGAATCCACACCTCAACTGGCAACCCTTGGCTATCATAATCACAAATGATCATTGTAGACCTTCTACCTTGCCTTGCACATAGCTCGCTAAGAACTCTTGATGCCTGAGATCTTCTAGTAAACCCACCCTAGGAATTCCCATATGATGCCCTCCCCCAAGCACAAAGCTGCTTGGTTAGCTCATCTTCCCTATTGCTGCACTTGCCTCTTCATTTGAATGCACTGTCATGTCGATTCTCTTTGACTCTCACTCTCCAATCTTGTTGTAGAAGAATTCCAGTTGTAACTTGATGATTTCTACACTGCTAAAACTAGAACTACAATAAACCCTAAATAAAAGAGAAACAAAATCACATAAATTTTATTCAATCAATCACCACCTATAGTATTCTACTCTATGCCTTATTTATAACTTAGTAGCTTTTTTGGCAAGCAATCTAATTCAACCGTACTTTGGCTAATGCCCTAACTACTATGAGTTTTATTTACCTAGCCCAATTATAACTAACTAATTAATTATCCGCTTATATCATCCTCCCTAGTTGAAAAAGTTTGTCCACAAACTTCAAAGATGCAAGTGGTGTTTTCCGCAACTAGGAGATGCGCTCGCCTTCACCATCAACTGGAGGTACCTAATTCGAAAAAGTTTGTCCACAAGCTTCAAAGATGCAAGTGGTGTTTTTCGCAACTAGGAGATGAGCTCGCCTTCACAATCAACCGGAGGTACCTAATTCATTCATTCTTGTTTATCAATTTCATCAGTCAATAACACGAACTTCCATTTTGGGCAATTACTCCAAATATGGCCAGGTTGACCACATCCAAAGTATTTAAGTTGTAACGACCCGATCCACATGATACAATAGTGCCCCATTTGGGCCTAATGCCCGCACGACTTTAAAACGCGTTGTATCGTGGGGATCCAAACTCGCACATATGTAGCACGTCCCATTCCCTCACTCAGGCGATGTGGGACTATAACCCCCCTTTGTAGCCTATCAGCCTCTAAGCGCGCCCCCAAGGGTAGGCTGCCAACCTTCTGAGCCCGCCCACACATGGAGTTGTCAACTTCAGAGCCCGCCCAAATAAGGTAATCTGTCAGCCTCAGAGCTCGCTCATACAACTGTTATAACGACTTGATTCATATGATAAGATATTATTCGCTTTGGGCCTTGCCACCCGCACGAATTTAAAATGCATCTTACTATGGAGATCCAAGCCCAAACTTAAATATTTGCACCTACACCTATTCTAGAATAATTATTTAATCTAATCACCAATTACTAATAAAAATAAGCATTTCAATATTAGATATATAATATTTAGCTAAGAAATTTCTAGCTAGCACAAGAGTAATAATTTTATTAACCAACACATAATTTATGAACAAGAAGCTCACTGTGAGATATTATTCAAACACTAATAAAGTATTAATTGGTTGAAGTCTAAATATGACAAAAAATACAAATTTAAGTAGTTTTGATAAATAAGATTGTTACATAAGTGATATATACATAGTAGACCAAACTGCGAAAAGGCAGTGGAGAGCGGACCGGGTTCACAAAAAACTTCTTCTCCGTGCGATCCTATAGCTGAAGTTTAGTCTCTCCACGCTTAGCCATATTCTCAACTGCTAGCAAGGAATCAAAATCTTCCAAAGCTAATACAAACTTGATCCTCGCATCCAACCCTTGGTAGAAACGGAAAGTTATATGTCGTTTCAATTACTGAGGCTTCACCCACATACACAAACGTCTGAATTCAGTAGCACAGTCATTACCCTTGCGCCATTCTGTGTGACCCCCATCAGTCAACCAAAAAGGTCATGTTCATAGTCCAATATGGAACAAAAGCAACATGCATCAGCTTGCACAAGTCATCCCAATTAGTCAAGGGAGGTAAAAGCATGGTCGTCCTTCGAACACACTCCTCCTGCCACCAAAGATTTGCAATGACCTTCAGTTTGGTAGCCACTAATTCAACTGCATTCGGACATGCACATTTTAAAGTCAAGGATGCGTTCAATCTCCATGGACCAATCGACAAAGGTATCACCAAATTCCACACCATCATAGGAAGACACATCCAACTTCAAGCCTATATCGTCCTGCCTTTGCCAAATGATCATTCGCAAGAAAGTTACCAACTCCATAAGCTTGATCTCCTAAATTAGGAGAGTGAAACGGCGTATTCCCTCCTCTTCCAATTCTTCTAACATGACCAAAGGGAAGTTGAAACTGTGACCAAGGAGGATGAAGATCTCGCTTATGATCTTCTATCCACTATCTTACATGTTTTTGTGGATACTTAATCAGGTTTGCAACAGATAACTATGGGGATATACAATTTGAGGAAACGAAATCGGGTTCCTTTTCTAAATCGTGCTGGCACCTCGTTATATGATTCAATCTGATGAATCTGAGGAGGATTAGAGTGTTGTGGTGGGAAACTAGAATAGTTGGAAAGTTGGTAGTATGAGAAATTAGGTTTCAACCAACTGCCAGAAGTATGATAAAAAAACTATTTGCCCCAATGCTTGGTGTGGATTATTAGGGGTTGGGATGGCAAGGACTCAGGGATAGGGTTTTAGGGCGAGGACAAGGCAATGGAGGGGTGTGGAAAGGATGTTGTTGGGGTAGGGGACCGCTCAAGATGGCGGAAAGGGTGGAGGGAGTGTGGAAGGGGTGGTGCAAAGGGGCTGAGAACCCTTTTGATCAAGCCTTTAGCTTCCCTAATCAGTGAACCCTTTTGATCAAGCCTTTTGTTTCCCTATTTTCCTAGATGCTTATCTCATAAGTCATAAGCCAACTCTTAGGTCAAATCACTTTGCTAATATAACACAACTACAAACTAATAGTTCATACACCAGTTAAGTACTCCATGTCTTTATAGAGCCTCCATATAAGTTATTATTCGTTAAAAATAATTTAAGTATATGCATCAGAGGCAACTCTTTATATCCATTTGTTAGGTAGTATTGAGATGTTTGGGGCGATGAACGAAATAAGGGCTTAGCCTTTCTACTGTAAGAATTATTTATTTTTCTCTTCCTTTAAAAAAAGAATTAAGAAAGACTCATGGTAACCTTACGAGCCGACGAAATCAGTAATTTTATCCGAGAACGTATTGAGAAATATACTACTTGCATAGAAGCCAAGTCGATACTTAACCTAGCCAAATGTGTGATGGCTCAGTGGTTGGGCAGTGGCGGATGGTATCACTAGGTCACGAGGTCGGATCCCAGTTGGCGGCATCTGAGTGGGAGGGGTTAAGGGATTAAAAAAAAAAAGTCGATACTTAACCTAGATCTTGTTTTTTTTTGTTTTTATAAATCATGCATATTTGTCCATTTATTATTATCCTTGAGATCAACCCAATCCCGAATAAGACTCGATTACAATAACTAGCAAAAACTTTTCCACTTCCCCAATAACTCTTGAGTATTTGACATAATGAAGCTCAACAAAAGGTATAAAAATGGAAAATTTGTATCATCATGCTTGTGACGACCCCTTCCGCACTGTATTAATACTGTCTGCTTTGGGCTACCATCCGGCCCTCATGACTTTAAAATGCGTCGATACAATGGGGAGCTGACCTCGCACATATAAGGATCATCCTCCTCCCCTACCCAGGCGATGTGGGACTATGATTCCCCTTGTAGCTCGTCCAACCTCTCTCGGCCTATTGAGCCTATTGGGCTCCAACCCTCACCCTCACCTCAGGTCCGCCCACTTAGGGTTTCACAATCCACCCCCTTAAGGCCCAACATCCTCGTTGGCCACACAGGCACAACGTCCACGTTGCCCGAGGGCCCACCTCCACGTGGCACATTTTCGGCTGGGTCAGACTCTGATACCAAACTGTGACGACCCCCTCCTGCACTGTATCAATATTGTCCGCTTTGGGCTACATCCAGGCCTCACGGCTTTAAAACGCGTCGATACAATGAGGAGCTGACCCCGCACATATAAGGATCATCCTCCTCCCCTACTCAGGCGATGTGGGACCATGATTCCCCTTGTAGCGCGTCCAACCTCTCTCGGCCTATTGGGCCTGTTGGGCTCCAACCCTCACCCTCACCCTCACCTCAGGTCCGCCCACTTAGGGTCTCACAATGCCAATCTTCTCTTCTGGAAGTCGTTTCCTTGGACTATAACTGTATCTGGCTATATTACACCACTTGCACCATAAAAGATGAATCAACCATTGGAATGCAACTCTATAAAAATCGACTTTGTTTTCTTTTACAATGTGTCGGGATGCTACAATTGGACCTCTTGCGCCTTTACAAGCATAATTATTACATTTTTTTGCCTAAAGGTCAATGTTAAATGTTATATTAGCTAAAGGTTTATACAACGCCACTAATGAAATAAAATAAGTTTTTGTTATCAAGACAATCATCCATCTGATCCACAGAAACAAAGCTACAACCTAGAATATTATTAAAATCTAGAAAGAAAAAAAGGTAAATTAGAGAAAATGATATAAAATCGAGCACTAGAAACACCGAGTCCTCCAGATCACCAGTATAGTTTTTATTTTTTGAAAGGCAAGCGTACCGCCGGTGGGTGTAAACCCAAGACATGGGGTTTTGTTATAAGGTTTAGTTCTCTTTCCAAATCCCTGAAAACAATTTTCCGTTTTCGATTGCCACATTGGCATTATCTCTTATCTTAGGTCATCTTAATGTAAATAACTCTAGATGATACCACCTTGGAAATGTAAATAACTCTAGATGATACCACCTTTGAAGCTTTAACGATTTTAGATATCTCTCTTTAATCTTTGACTCTCTACTCTAGAAACAACAAGCTTAAACTATATATATATGAAACAAGTGAAGAAAATAGTACACATGGAGAAGATACCTGGTAGGAGAGAAACCATTTGCCATTGATTTGAGGAGTTCCACTGAGACCCTGAAATAAAAATAAAAACTTTAACCTTTTTAGATAGCAATACCACCATATATTTCACTACACATATAATGAGAACAAGAAAATCAAACAAAGAACAAGAATTGACCATGGGTTACAGTTGATTCATCAAGAATGATGAAAGAGGAAACCCCATTGAGCTTAACTGTTAGAATATGTAGGGCTTACACTCACATAACCAAGCCCAAGTCCAAGATTGATCCACTACAGAATAGGAAAGTCACAAATTGGAACGTTTGGATAGTTAGAACAGGAAAGTCAAAATATGACACATTTAGAATATCTTGTATAGGAAGTTTTAAGTTTCATGTTTCCATAAAGTTAGGTAAATGTAGCTTGTATTTAGTCAAAGAATAAAAACAATACAATAATACAATTCTCCAATTATTTTTTTTACATGGTATCAGAGTAACTTTCTTTGATGACCTAAGACTTCGGGGATTCAAGCACCTAAGACTTCGGGGATTCAAGCTCTTATCCGCCTCCGATGACTACGATAGATGCAAGAGGTGAGGAAGGGATGACAACAGCAGGGACATCCTCAACAGCAAGTTTAGCCAAATTGAAGGAAAATCCCACTTTGCAACAGAGTTCACACATAGTCACACCAATCACCGATCAAATTAATGGTTAATCCCACATCATACCATTCATCATCATCTTTTCAACTAGAAATCCAACCAATAAGAGTTTCAATACAATTTGCCGAATTTTTTGTTGTTTTGAAATTACGAAAAGAAAAAGGGCGAAAAAAATTACATTTTTTTGAGGATTTTTTCGAAAAATTTTGAGTTTTTTCGTAAAAAACAATTTCAAGATTTTTTTTTTTTGTAAATTCCGAGTTTTTTATAATTATCATTTACTCTTTAAACCACCCCCCTAATTTCCTAATTATCATTTCTTCAACTTACATATTGATTTTTGAAACTACCCGTTGATTTTCTAATTATAGGTATTTTGGTTTCATTTAATGTGTTTAATACATTTATTTACTTGTTATTTTTTCACATATTTAATATACTCTCGAAATTCATTATATATTTCATTTATCCTCGAAATTTTTACTTTTTTTTTACACACCGAAATATTTCTCGAAATATTTTTTAAAATCAGGAAACCGAAATCACAATCCTTGGTCCCACATTAGTTTTGATACAACCACACCCACAATCTTGGAGAAACTAATGTTACCCATCTTCACACTACCAAAGTCTCCTAAGTAGCGAAGTAGTATTTTCTTGGAGTAGCATGATAAGATGCACCTGTGTCAACAACTCATTTGCTCCATTCATTTGCAACATGCAAACATTTACCTTCACCTCACAAAAGAACCACAGGTTCTTCATCAAGCATCTGAAACAAATGAAACCAAAATCAAGCAAGAAACAACTCCAATACACACTTGTGAGTCTCCAAACAAACCCTAATAATCATCCCCTTCAATTCTTCTTTGTTCTTTATCTGAATGGAGGAATACGCAGCTGGCAGCCGAACACAAACACGCTAGAGTGGCGCAAGAACTCACAGTCCTATTGGCGTGTTATTTTTTACTTATTTTCACTTAGGGGTGTTAATCGGTTCAATCAGTTTGAAATTAGATCAAAATCGAACCGAACCGAACTTGAGATTCGATTTTCGATTCGGTTCGATTTTCTGATATTTCAAACAGAAAATTGTAAACGAACCGAAACGACCAATTCAGTTTGTTTCGGTTTCTCCTTTTTCATTTTTTCCATCCTCTTTCTTCTTTTTATTGAAACAATTCTGCGTTGCCATTACCATTCATATACAACTAGACCTAAACACAAAGATAAAACATTTTCACAGATACAAATTTCAAATAAAATTTGAACCTCAACAAGATTATATTATCTAAAATAAAAAAACAAGATTATACTAATTTTTTCTATTATGATAAAAGAGATTAGCATTATTGCATTCTGATTTAAGAAGCTCGAATGACCATACAATTCGACAAACCCCTCCAATAGTGCTAATGCAAAGAAAATTAGTCAAACAAAAAGAAAAACAGGCTCAGACACACGGTGTCCAACGAGTTCCTGAACCTTTGCCCAACCTGGCCGCCGAAATTCAAGACCCAATTTAGCCTGAGCTTCAAAGAGTCACATTTTTCGGCCGATTCGATTCCCTCTATGGAACCCTTGGTGTCACCGAGGATGGCGCAGGAGAGGTACCCGCTGCCTTTGTAGTAGCTGATCTTTTCCGACCATGTGAAGCGTTGCGCGGTGACTTCTTCGGCAAAGAGGAACTCTGGCAATGTTGGGAGGTTTTTGACATATATATACAACTACACAACAAGATGACCAAGATCACATGGAGATCATTTGTACCCAGTTGTTATAAAGCAACAAAAACTCATTCAACAACAGAGCCGAAGAAAGTCTCAAAACAACGCTCATTTACAAAATTATTAATAATGGATCTTAGCACACCAGGCTCACCTATATCTGTGATATCCATGGAGGACCTCTCTACTTCTCTAGCTGGATCCAATCTCTATATATTCACCTTAGTTGAACTAAATGGGGTAGGTGGGAATTAAATGGGGATGGGTGGTTTGGTAATTGAGTTTGTGGAGTTGGAAATTAAATGGGGGTGGGTGGGGGTTGGGAATTGAGTTGTTTGTGGTGGGGCTGAGAGTTAAAAAGTTGATAAAAAATTGATACTGTTCGGTTCGATTTATTCGGAACTAAAATAACTCAAATCGAAACCGAACTGAAGTAACTCGGCTCGATTCGGGTTCGGCTCGATTTTTGCAATTTGGTTTCGATTTTTTTGGCTCGGTTCGATTAATTCGGTCGGTTTACATGGACCAATTAACACCCATATTTTCACCTCTCACAAAATTCCACACCATCATAGGAAGACACATCACCAAATTCCACACCATCATAGGAAGACACATCCAACTTCAAGCCTATATCGTCCCGCCTTTGCCAAATGATCGTTCACAAGAAAGTTACCAATTCCATAAGCTTGATCTTCTAAATTAGGAGAGTGAAACGGCGTATTCCCTCCTCTTCCAATTCTTCTACCATGACCAAAGGGAAGTTGAAACTGTGGCCAAGGAGGATGAAGATCTCGCTTATGATCTTCTATCCACTATCTTACATGTTTTTGTGGATACTTAATCAGGTTTGCAACAGATAACTATGGGGATATACAATTTGAGGAAACAAAATCGGGTTCCTTTTCTAAATCGTGCTGGCACCTCGTTATATGATTCAATCTGATGAATCTGAGGAGGATTAGAGTATTGTGGTGGGAACCTAGAATAGTTGGAAAGTTGGTAGTATGAGAAATTAGGTTTCAACCAACTGCCAGAAGTATGATAAAAAAAACTATTTGCCCCAATGCTTAGTATGGATTATTAGGGGTTGGGATGGCAAGGACTCAGGGATAGGGTTTTAGGGCGAGGACAAGGCAATGGAGGGGTGTGGAAAGGCTGTTGTTGGGGTAGGGGACCGCTCAAGATGGTGGAAAGGGTGGAGGGAGTGTGGGATGTGGGAGGGGTGGTGCGAAGGGGCTGGGAACCCTTTTGATCAAGCATTTAGCTTCCCTAATTAGTGAACCCTTTTGATCAAGCCTTTTGTTTCCCTATTTTCCTAGATGCTTATCTCATAAGTCATAAGCCAACTCTTAGGTCAAATCACTTTGCTAATATAACACAACTACAAAGTAGTAGTTCATACACCAGTTAAGTACTCAATGTCTTTATAGAGCCTCCATATAAGTTCTTATTCGTTAAGAGGCAACTCTTTATATCCATTTGTTAGGTAGTATTGAGATGTTTGGGTCGATGAACGAAATAAGGGCTTAGCCTTTCTACTGTAAAAATTATTTATTTTTCCCTTCCTTTTAAAAAAGAATTAAGAAAGACTCATGGTAACCCTACGAGCCGACGAAATCAGTAACTTTATCCGGGAACGTATTGAGCAATATACTACTTGCAGAGAAGCCAAGTCAATACTTAACCTAGCCAAAGGTGTGATGGCTCAGTGGTTGAGCAGTGGCAGATGGTATCACTAGGTCACGGGGTTGATCCCAGTCGGCGGTATCTGGGTGGGAGGGGTTAAGGGATTAAAAAAAAAAAAAAGTCGATACTTAACCTAGATCTTGGTTTTTTTTATAAATCATGCATATTTGTCCATCTACTATTATCCTTGAGATCAACCCAATCCCGAATAAGACTCCGATTACAATAACTAGCAAAAATTTTCCCTTCTCCAATAACTCTTGAGTATGAATTTGACATAATGAAGCTCAACAAAAGGTGTAAAAATGGAAATTTTGTATCATCATGCTAGTCTTCTCTTCTGGAAGTAATTTCCTTGAACTATAACCGTATCTTGCTATACTACACCACTTGCACCATAAAAGATGAATCAACCATTGGAATGCAACTCTATAAAAATCGACTTTGTTTTCTTTTACAATGTGTCACAATGCTACAATTGGACCTCTTGCGTCTTTACAAGCATATTTATGCCATTTTTTTTGCCCAAAGGTCAATGTTAAATGTTATATTAGCTAAAGGTTTATACAACGCCACTAATGAAATAAAATAAGTTTTTGTTATCAAGACAATCATCCATCTGATCCACAAAAACAAAGTTACAACCTAGAATATTATTAAAATCTAGAAAGAAAAAAAAGGTAAATTAGAGAAAATGATATAAAATCGAGCACTAGAAACACCGAGTCCTCTAGATCACCAGTATAGTTTTTTTTTTTGAAAGGCAAGCGTATCGCCGGTGGGTGTAGAACCCAAGACATGGGATTTTGTTTTAAGGTTTAGTTCCCTTTCCAAATCCCTGAAGACAATTTTTCGTTTTCGATTGCCACATTGGCATTCTCTCTTATATTAGGTCATCTTAATGTAAATAACTCTAGATGATACCACCTTTGAAGCTTTAACAATTTCAGATATCTCTCTTTAATCTTTAACTCTCTACTCTAGAAACAACAAGCTTAAACTATATATATATATGAAACAAGTGAAGAAAATAGTACACATGGAGAAGATACCTGGTAGGAGAGAAACCATTTGCCATTGATTTGAGGAGCTCTCCTGAGACCCTGAAATAAAAATAAAAACTTTAACCTTTTTAGATAGCAATACCAACATCACTACACATGTAATGAGAACAAGAAAATCAAACAAAGAGCAAAAATTGACCATGGGTTACAGTTGATTCATCAAGAATGATGAGAGACCAAACCCCATTGAGCTTAACTGTTAGAATATGTAGGGCTTGGACTCACATAACCAAGCCCAAGTCCAAGATTGATCCACTACAGAATAGGAAAGTCACAAATTGGAACGTTTGGATAGTTAGAACAGGAAAGTCAAAATATGACACAATTAAAATATCTTGTATAAGAAGTTTTAAGTTTCCATAAAATTAGGTAAATGTAGTTTATATAAGCTTGTATTTAGTCAAAGAATAAAAACAATACAATAATACAATTCTCCAATTATTTTTTTTACATGATCAGAGCAACTTTCTTTGATGCCCTAAGACTTCGGGGATTCAAGCACCTAAGACTTCGGGGATTCAAGCTCTTCTCCGCCTCCAATGACTCTGATAGACGCAAGAGGCGGGGAAGGGATGACATCAGCAGGAACATCCTCAACAGCAAGTTCAGCCAAATTGAAGGAAAAATCCACTTTGCAACAGAGTTCACACATAGTCACACCAATCACCGATCAAATTAATGGTTAATCCCACATCATACCATTCATCATCATCTTTTTCAACTAGAAATCCAACCAATCAGAGTTTCAATACAATTTCGCCGAATTTTTTGTTTCTTTGAAATTACGAAAAGAAACAGTACATTTTTTTGAGGATTTTTTCAAAAAATTTCGAGTTTTTTTGGTAAATTTTGGGGTTTTTTTCGCAAAAAAAATTTTGAATTTTTTTTTTGTAAATTTCGAGTTTTTTATAATTATCATTTACTCTTTAAACCACCTCCTAATTTCCTAATTATCATTTCTTCAACTTACATAGTGATTTTTGAAACTACCCATTGATTTTCTAATTATAGGTATTTTGGTTTCATTTAATGTGTTTAATACATTTATTTACTTGTTATTTTTTCACATATTTAATATTCTCTCGAAATTCATTATATATTTCATTTATCCTCGAAATTTTTACTTTTTTTCTTTACACACCGAAATATTTTTTAAAATCAGGAAATCGAAATTAACTCGAAAAACGAAATCACAATCCTTGGTTCCACATTAGTTTTGATACACCCACACTCACTCCCACAATCTTGGAGAAACTAATGTTACCCATCTTCACACTACTAAAGTCTCCTAAGTAGTGAAGTAGTATTTTCTTGGAGTAGCATGATAAGATGCACCTGTGTCAACAGCCCATTTGCTCCATTCATTTGCAACATGCAAACATTTACCTCCACCTCACAAAAAAAGCACAGGTTCTTCATCAAGCATTTGAAACAAACGACACCAAAATCAAGCAAGAAACAACTCCAATATACACTTGTGAGTCTCCAAACAAACCCTAATAATCATCCCCTTCAATTCTTCTTTGTTCTCTCTCTGAATGGAGGAATACATAGCTGGCAGCCGAACACAAACACGCTAGAGCGGCGCAAGAACTCATAGTCCTATTAGCGTGTTATTTTTTACTTATTTTCACTTAGGGGTGTTAATCGGTTCAATCAGTTTGAAATTAGATCAAAATCGAACCGAACTTGAGATTTGATTTTCGATTCGATTCGGTTCGATTTTCTGATATTTCAAATAGAAAACCGTAAACGAACCGAACCGACCAATTCGGTTCAATTTCGGTTTGTTTCGATTTTTCCTTTTTCATTTTTTTCCATCCTCTTTCTTCTTCTTATTGAAACAATTTTGCGTTGCTATTACCATTCCCATACAACTAGACCTAAACACAAAGATAAAACATTTTCACAGATACAAATTTCAAATAAAATTTGAACATCAACAAGATTATATTATCTAAAATAAAAAAACAAGATTATACTAATTTTTTTTATTATGATAAAAGAGATTAACATTATTGCATTCTGATTAAACAAGCTCGAATGACCATACAATTCAACAAAACCCCCCAATAGTGCTAATGCAAAGAAAATTAGTCAAACAAAAAGAAAAACAGGCTCAAACACACGGTGTCCAACGAGTTCCTGAACCTCCGCCCAACCTGGTCGCCGAAATTCAAGACCCGATTTAGCCTGAGCTTCAAAGAGTCACGTTTTTCGGCCGATTTGATCCCCGCTACGGAACCCTTGGTGGCATCGGAGAGGTACCCGCTGCCTTTGTAATAGCTGATCTTTTCCTACCATGTGCGGCGCTGGGCGGTGACTTCTTCGGCAAAGAGGAACTCTGGCGATGTTGGGAGGTTTTTGACATATATATACAACTATACAACAAGATGACCAAGATCACATGGAGATCATCTGTACCCAGTTGTTATAAAGCAACGAAAACTCATTCAACAACATAGTCAAAGAAAGTCTAAAAACAACGCTCATTAATTTTGGGGCTGAACAAAAAACCGATCAAACCGACTAAACCGACCGAACCGATCAAAACTGAACCGATTGGTTCGGTTTAAATTCGGTTCGGATCGGTTTCGGTTTTAAAAAATTCAAAACCGAAGTGGTCGGTTCGGTTTTCGGTTTCTATGTGATTTTAACCGACTAAACCGAACCGACCGAATATATATAATAAATAATATATATTTTATATATAAATAATATAATATGTTTAAAATAGACAGTCGGTTCGGTTTTATTTCGGTTTGGTTCGATTTTAGTCGGTTCGGTTACGGTTTGCATAAATTAGAATCGATTTTGTTAATGGTCGGTTCGGTTTCGGTTTGAAAATTTTAAAACCGACCTAGGTCGGTTCAGTTCACGGTTTAGGTGAAAAACCGAACCATTAGCCCTAATTAATTTACAAAATTATTAATAATGGATCTTAGCACACCAGACTCACCTATATCTGTGACATCCATGGAGGATCTCTCTACTTCTCTAGCTGGATCCAATCTCTATATATTCACCTTAGCTGAACTAAATGGGGTAGGTGGGAATTAAATGGGATGGGTGGTTTGGGAATTGAGTTTGTGGAGCTGGAAATTAAATGGGGGTGGGTGGGGGTTGGGAATTGAGTTGTTTGTGGTGGGGCTGGGAGTTAAAAAGCTGATAAAAATTTGATACTGTTCGGTTCGATTTATTCAGAACTAAAAAAACTCAAACTGAACTGAAGTAACTCGGCTCGATTCGGGTTGGGCTCGATTTTTGCAATTTGGTTTCGGGTTTTTTGGCTCGGTTCGGTTCATTCAGTCGGTTTACATGGACTAATTAACACCCCTATTTTCACCTCTCACAATCACACGAGTGAACTGCGATAAGGTTGGGTCCACTCTTATGGGCCGGACCAACAACTCATGGAACCCAACATTATGTTCAATCCTCCAACGGAGAAAGAGCTACGGAAGATAATTAACGAAAGACAAAATGCAATTCATCTACACTAGGAAATGCTAGGTAATCCATATGAATTTGTTTGTAGTTGTGAGTGGACTATGCCACTGTAATTATGTATTTCGTTGCGTTGTTTTACTACGGGTTGTTTCATGTACATAGTTTTTTTCAATAAAATAGTGAGGCCCTAATCCCAACTTACCTTTCCAAAATAAAAAGGCCTTAATAAATTCCGCCGGTTGTTCAAAGGTTGTCTGTTATGTTTTTTTTCTCCCTCCGCCTTCTTCTAGAATATTATATCACATTCACTCAAAAAATAATGAAAATGTTTTCTTGTACATTCATAAGCTACATCTCATTGAATTAGTATACTAACACCACCCCACCCAAAAAAAAAAAAAAAACCAAATAAAAAAACTTGATATATGTCAACAATCAACAAAAAATACTATTTGTAGAGGTGCTATCGAATTCGAATGTGTAGTCATCCATCTCATCAACCGTGGACTCGGGCATCCTCCAGCTTTGGGCGATCTCAGAGTCATCTCCTTCAAGTAGAAGTTGCAACACCTAGAACATTTGATTGGATTGATTCACATTGTAATAAATACTAATGTAATTTATACCAAAAGAAAAATAGCTTACCTCATTCATTGCTGGACGCCATAACGAGGATTGCCTAACGCAGTATGAAGCTATTAGGACTAATCTACGTAACTGATCCATATCGTATCTACCTTCAAGTTTAGGATCTGTTAGTTCTTCAATGTTTCCAGTCTGCATAAGCGGCTTTGCCTGTACAATACATTTCATTCAAGTTTAGCATCCCATGAAACTAGAATAAGTAAAGGACTTCAGATAGTTTTTTACTTCTTACCCAAAAGAGTAGGCTTTGCTTGGATGAATCTATAGGTCTTCTTCCACTTATGATCTCCAAAAGAAGAATCCCAAATGCGAAAACATCGGTTTTTTCATCCACAATACCTTGCATGAAATATTCAGGAGCTAAGTAACCGAACGTGCCCTCTATTGGAACGCCAGAGTGGTGTGTCCATTGCTTTGGTAGCCACTTTGACAGTCCAAAATCTGAAATCTGTTTAGAGTTTAAAACTATGAAGTTAGAACAGTGTAAAAAAAAAGTCCTACAATGTTACGTGATTAGGGAAAGAGAATTGGATAGAAACCTGTGGTTCCAAATCTAGTCCAAGTAGTATGTTGGACGCTTTAATGTCACGATGAATTATTCGACGTTTGCAACATTTATGAAGATAATGCAAGCCCCTAGCAATCCCAATTATGATCTTATATCGAATGGGCCACTCCAGCAACTTAGATGTCCTACCTGAAAATGGGATCAAGTAAGAAAGGACCAACACTAGATTCTTTTTCCTACACAAGTTTAGAGGATAAAAACTTGCTTACTATGTAAAGCGGATGACAAGTTTCCATTGGGAGAGAATTTAAAGATCAAATGGAACCCATTATCGAAACAACAACCAATCAAGTGTGCTGTATTAGGATGACAAACATGGCCTAGTATGCCCAATTCTATGAGGAATTCTTTTCGCTTGTTTTCTTCCGTGCTATCCTTGCAACTGGCTAGTCTTTTAACCGCAATAGTCTGTCCATCAGACATATCACCCCTGTATACTTCAGAATATCCTCCTCGACCCACCATATTATCTGCAATCAAAACCATCCTCACTCGTAAGAATTACTCATCAAAAGCTATACTAAGCTGAATAGAGGAAATAATACTTGAATGAGGGGAATTTCAGTCACCAAATTCTTTTAAGGGACTTTTTGTGCATAGTATTTATTTTAGTACCTGGGTGGAAGTCATTTGTAGCATTTGCGATCTCCTCATAACTGAAACACCTCCAAGAAAGCTTCCCAATTTCGTTGTTAGAAAGGCTTTCAGTTATCCCCCTTCGTGTTGCATCGAATGAGGAGCGGAAGAAAGGAAGTAAAAGCCTAATTGGTGATAGGTGCTTCCATATATTAGAATGACTGTGATCCTTCATTGCTTGTGCAGAGAATTCAGTTATGCTACTGTCAGCTAGACTAAAATTGTCTTCCTCTAGACCTTGTGATCTTTCGTCAGGAACATCAAGGACACTTTTAGGTGAAGTCTTCTCGCTAATACTTCTAGTAGGGGACCTCTTATCTGATGTACTCTGCCTTTTTGATGCTGAAGCAAAAAGCTTCTGCAGTGTGTTGGTTGTTCGAACATCATTGTTAGACCATCTAGTACTTGATTGAGATGATCCTGTCATGGAGTTATATATACATCAGTAAACCAAGAGAGTAAATTTTCTATCATGAGCATGCCACTGGTTAAGTACCTTCAGAATCTTGTCGGGGCAGCCTAGATATTCCAATGGAAACCACTGAACAACCCTCTGGGGCATGTTCAAAGCAATACTTGGCAATTTCAAATGAACTTCTGATTCACAAAAAATTAATAGTTATAACCGCCTGTGTGTACAAGTCAGGAAACTAGTGACATGCATATGTAGTATTGTTAACCTCTTTGATTGGTTTCGATCTCTCAAGCCACCAACAACAAGAAATGTAGAACTAATTGATTTTGCGTCATCAATTAGGCCTTTCCCAATACTTGTACTAGTGCTTACTCTGGCTTCTAGGTTCACCTGAGAACGTTAGCCAAGGGAGAGTTAGACTTAAAATTTTTGTAGAGATAACTTTTGAGTAAATGCAGTACTGAATACCTGCTTAGATTGACAGATGTGAGCGAATTCTCCAAGCACAGATATAACAAAAGCTTTTGCTTGACGGACCTGGGTCTTCTTCGTCCTTATGGATTCATGCTTCTTTGATGACTCCTTCCCTACTGTAACTCAGCCAAACTATGTTAGAAGCTGAACTTATGGAGCCAAATGTTACGGACCATCAAAATCGGCAATTTTTTTTAATGTTTTTGTCCAGTTTTAGATTATATCTAATGAATTTTGAATGAACACAATCAATTGAGAGAAATCATTTGTCTTAAAACATTTTGGAAATAGTTTAAACACCAAATCCATTTCAAAAGAGCATTAATCCATGCCCATGGGAGAACTCAATGAAGCCCAACATTCTTTCACAGACCTTAAGAATGGCTTACACCGAATTGACAAAAAAGCTCAACTTTACAAGTTTCTAACAGTTCTAGATCGTTATCTACTCACCAAGAATATGTAGAGCAATGACAATATCATTTGGACGAGCAGCAACATCAATAGCCCATGAGAGAAGCTTATTGCTTGCTTCAACATTCAATGGGATGCCAATTAGAAGTACTTGGGGAGTAGTAGAAGAGACCATTTTTTCCTGTGATTGAAAAAAATTGACTTGACACTCTACCAAAATGCCATGCAAGAAATAGTACTCCCGTTCTGTTATCGTTTACTGACAACGATGGGAACGCAAAATTAAGTATATATAGGGGAAGAAGAACACTATGAATGACAAACTTAGCTTCAAATCAGATTCCTTGATTTAGAAGCATAATAAAGCCATTACTGTGGAAAGAAGTGATTAGTGTATGAGTATATTTTTGTTTGCTCACTCACTATTTTATTATCTTTCTATGTTGTTAGGGTACAAAGTGTGTTAGTGTTTTGGTTGGGTGCTTTGGGAGGGAAGCAAAGGTGTGAAATGTGTGTTCATTTTGTCTTGCTTTTGAAGCCATAAAACAAGGAACCAATACAAATAAAACAAGGGTTTCATTTAGGTAGGAGGACTCATTGCCACTCAAATAGTTTCTATTTGTTGTGTTTGGATGAGCAAGCTTTGAGAGAAGATGGTCAAAAGTGAAGATTATGAGTAAAGATGACATAACAGGATGGGAGAGTTCCAAGTGTCATGTAATATATTTGTAGCCTCATGGTGATGATTTTGTATAGTGTATGAAGTTTATTAAAAAAAAAAAAATCCATAATTTCACACATATTTTCCCCATGAATTATTATTATTATTATTAGTGTTCTAAAAATCAGTCTAGGGGGCTGAGAGTCGCCCAAGCAGGGCTAGACGGCCTCTTCGGTGAGTTTTTGAATTTTTTTTTGAATTTTCAGTTCAAAAAAAAAAATTAAGGCTATGTTCCTTTTTAATACATTTTGCATATGTATCTTGACATTAAATTAAAAGTAATTTATATGTTATCATGCTTAATTTTTATAAATTATAAATGATAATAAATAAAAAAATTGCCTAGTCCCCTGCTCGCCGCTCGCCTACCGCCTATTGTTTTTTAGAACATTGATTATTAAAAAAGTATAGGTTTATATGGATTCCAGAACCATTGTTTGGCGTGCGAGTTTGAACCCTTGACTTCAAATACCATCCGCTTCAAATCTTCTATATTTGATAGGGTTAGTAGCCTTATTGGAATAGACATAATTAAGGTGTTGGTGTCATCTTAATTTGTATACAGATAACAAATTTATTATTAACAAAAGACTTGTGGCATATGGTATCACAGGCATATGAGATCCAAGGTTCATCCCCGCTATGTACCCCATGGTTCAATTAAGAAAAAATGTTCTTGAAAATTAAATAGATATTATTTGGAACATCAGAACAAAATGTCACATACATAATATTTTCTTCACACTTTTATCACCGAAAATATGTGGAAGAGATTGAAGCTGAAGCCCTAGCAAACATATAATGCAGCTTCTACAACACAAAACCCCTTGCAAGATAGTTTTTTTTTTAGCCTCAGCCATGGGCATTTTTCCTACCTCTATGGAGTGCATAAGGATCATGCATCTTTTGCGCCTCCATAGCACCAAAAACACCAAATGCACTACTTTCATCAACACTCATGTCATCATCTCTATCATCTTCACTAGCTTGATCAAGTGCCATTAGGTCTTCTTCATACTTAATACTTTCAATCCTCATTTGCATCACTTTTCCTTTGGGGCCATCATACCCTTTAAGCAAATTCACAACTTCTTCCATAGTAGGCCTTTTATCTGGCTCGCTTTGTACACAAAGAGTTGCTACATTTATCGCTTGTTTCAATTGAGTTTCATCAAAGTCGCCTTTAAGTCTTGGATCAACAAGGTCCTTAAACCTTCCTTTGATGATGTAAGGTTCAGCCCATTCAGTTACCGTTCTTTTTACTCCACTAGGGAGCTTTTCGATAGGCTTTCTTCCTGTTAGAAGCTCTAGTAAGAGAATTCCATAGCTATAAACATCGCAACTTTCTGAGACTTTGCCCCACATTGCATACTCCGGTGCTAGGTACCCCAATGTACCTTTAACTCGTGTTGTCATGTGACTAACTCCATCTGGGATCAGCTTTGCAAACCCGAAATCTGCTACCAAGGGTTCGAAGTTTGAGTTCAGAAGTACATTGCTTGCCTTGATGTCTCTGTGAATTATATGGGGTGTCACCTCATGGTGCAAGTACCTGTATCATAATTCATGATCAAATTAGTCATTCTGTTAATGATCAAAATATGGGCCTAAATCCAGCCCAATGGGCTTTTGAACAGCCCATGGCGAAAGGACTCTAAATGAAGCTTACACTAGGCCTTCAGCAGAGCCGATTGCAATGTTGATTCTCTTTGTCCAATCTAGTTGAACATCGCTAGCAAATTGGCCATGAAGATGAGAAAGTAAGCTGAGATTAGGCATGTAATCATAGACAATAAGCCGGTAGTCTGCTCCAGCACAGTATCCCCTGAGACCAAGCAGATTTTTGTGTCTCACCCTACCGAGAACTTCTACTTCCACTGCAAACTCCATCTCAGCTTTTGAGTTCATTGCTTTTAGTTTCTTTACTGCGATCTAAAAATGTATAAAGCAACATAATTGTTATTTATAGTACTATTCAATACACTAATACATTTTGTGTGGGCATTCAAAAATGGCCTTGGTATTATTGTAAAACAAGTAAGAAGTAACTTCTCAAACCATATCTACTACAATCACCCTATGCCTTAATGTGGATTGGGCTTGGGGTGATTAAACTTGGGGATTGACCTTATTCAACTCGCCTAAGGTCCAATTGTAATAGTCTTGTCTGAAGCTATCATGTGTGGGTGAACTTTGAAGCTGGTAAACTACCTAGGTGTTATAGTCCTACATTGCCCTTGTAAGAAAAGTGGCAACCATCTAGAACCCACTCGATTTGGAGTTGGACTGGGCGAGAGTTATTTGGGCTGTGGTATGGGGCATGGACTATACCTTAAGAAGCCCCGGAACCCCACAGCATATGTAATTTCATTTGGATTGCTCAAATTACTTGCTATATAATACCTAAATGTTCAATCCTCCAGGTACTCCTTATTCATAAAATTAAAACGAAAAATAAATAAATAACCAAATATTTTGATGTCTATTAGTACGAGAACTGGATGAAATACCTGAAGACCATCAGTGGTTTTGCCCCAGTAAACACTACCAAAGCCTCCTTCGCCAAGCTTATATTCCTCGCTAAACCCATTAGTCGCGATTTGCAACTCCTTGTATGTAAATATCCTCCATGAACTGCTCCCACGTCCCATACTAGGCGTATACCTACATACATTTCGACAAACAAATCAAAACCCGATAAAAATAATCACTAAAAAAATTTCAGCAAGGAAAACTGTGAACTAACATTACCCTCCAGCTTCATCGATCTTCTCTTCACCACAACAACTCAGAGCAGATCCCATTTTTCTCTGTGTTGTGTCTCCCCCACTGGGAATGGATCCAAAATGAAAATCAAACACCTCTCTTTTAAATGAAACTTACAACATTTTGGTCATTTTCAGTTGCTGTGCAGGCCGTCCATGGCCGGCTTATTTAGTTACTAAATAAATAACATTCATCAGCATAGATATTCCTCGACTTGCAAATGAATCAATATCCGCTGCTATCAAATCTTGGGAAATTGATTTTTATTTATTTATTTATTTGTCATTCATTTTTGTAATAGATAGAATATGGACATCGTCATCTCATTGGAAAATTGGATTTTTTACAACCTTAAAATACATATAAACACTTTGAAAATTTCATCTTCATCATTTTGATTGCAAAAACCTAATTTTCTAATATTTTCGATTAACCAGTGGGCTTGAAACTCAAATGAATTAACTCCCCTAATTTTAATGTGGGCCTAGATTTAAAATAAGTGTTTTAGATAAGACTTGTACTAGGAGGAATTTTTTTGCTCCTTGTGTTCTTGTTGAATAGATAATCGATGGATTTTAATTTTATTAAAAGTATATCTACGCTAAATTTGAAAGGATATTAAAATTCGATCACATAAAATAAAATTTGATTGATTGATATACGATTGACAACCCTACTTGTGATAATATACATCTCCATCGATGAAGACGATCAGATACATTAACCATACAACAATTTTGATAATGCAAATAAATGACCCAAAATAAAATAGAAATTCAACTCTCTGAGATAAAGCCATATTCGAGGCAAGGATGACGCAAGATGAGTCAAATTCATCACACTTTCTTCCCCAAAAACATCGATAACAATATATTAGCATCTTAGTTAGTGTACAATAACAAAAGACAGCTTAATAACCCAACTTAATGATAAATATGAGCAAATCCAATAACAAAAGACAATTGATCGAAATATAGTTTGAACTTTTGTAATGGATTTCCGGAGCTTTAAAGAATAAGCTACTTTGGACTTGATGACAGATCGCTTTAATTTGTTATAAGATCCTCAAATGTGCTTAAACACTTCCATATGTGTTTTCATTTGGTGCTTAATTAGGTCAAGTCGCTTTCATTTGACTTCTATATATATATATATATATCATCATCATCATCATTTTTTTGAGATGGTTTATAATTTGTTATGTATAGATGACAAATATAACATACACTACGCAAATTAAATAATTAAGAATGCAACTTGAGCAAGTTAAATGGCAATGATGTGTGGAATGGTGTCCAAACAAATATACGAGACACATATGGAAGTCAAATTATCGAAATTGGACTTGACTGTGACAAATTCAACCACCTAAATTTGATGGAATAGCCAATGGTATTAGCTCAGCTGTTGGGCTTGTGACAGATGGTATCATAAGTTCAGAGTTCGAACTCTGCCGGTGGCATTTGGAGTGGAAGGTAGGTTTGAAATTGAACCGACTTTGGTCGGTTTCAAAAACTTCAAACAGAAACCGAACGGATTTGGATTTGGGTAAACCGTAAACTGAAATTGATCGATTAAAACCAAACCGATCGACTATTTTAAACACATTACATTATTTTTATATAAGATATATATTATTTATCTTATATATTCGGTCAATTCAATTTTGCCGGTTAAAATCACATAAAAAAAAACAAAAATCAAACCAACAATATCAGTTTTGAACTGAAATCGCACTGACCGGTTCGGTTTTGATCGGTTAGGTTGGTTTAATCAGTTTAGTTGTTTTTTTGTTCAACCCTAGTGGGAGTTTAAAAAAAATAAAATCGATGGAATATCACAATCTTTTTAGGTTATTTCCCGTTTGGCCTCCATTAGTTTATGGCTATTCGCCTATTCCTATTTGACTGTCATTAATTATTGTATTCCATTCTAACACCCATGACCGTGAGGTTCCAAATCTTCAAGCTTTTCTTGTTGATAGGAAGGCTCACTGCAGCCTCCATGGCTGTCTCCGCTGCTTCTACCATCGATGAGAGTTGTGTGTTTTTGTGAGAGTGCAGAGGTGACTAAACCCTAACATGTGTGCACACTACGCGCAGCAGGGTAAGTTTGCCATTTTTGAAAATTTGTATATATTTTGTGAGTCAACGTAGTTGAACTCACAGTCATAAGTGTTAGACTGAAATATAATAACTAGTGAATGTCAACTAAAAATAGTCATAAACTAATGAGACCAAATGGAAAATAACCCATTTTTTTATTAGATAATCCAACAATTCGAGTCATCTTCTAGCTTATTTACAACAATTTTAAAGGGAAAAAGGGAGAGAATAAAATTTCCTAATGACAAATGATTTAAATTGCTGCGTTATAAACGGTGGATTTTTCGCAATTGTCATTAGCTGTTACTCCTCTTGGCTATAATCGGATCAATTTTTTTGTCAGATGTAAAATTTGACACAACGAAAAACTATAACCGCACCATTCATGCCTTTTGTGTGATATGTGATAAAGTCCTCATTGGGCTTAGGCTTAGCTTAGTCCAGACTTTCAAAATGCCGAGAAGAGAAAACGTATAAAACACTAAATATTTCTAGTATATTGTTTTTTAAACCTTCCATTACAGTTTCATGCGGATTTCATTGTGAAAACCATTGCTTTTATAAATATCTTTCTACAAAGCCAAATTCCTAAATCTACTTTTGTGAGATACAAAAATGTTTGGCCAATGTTATAACAATGAAAATTTCCTCAAAAATCAACTTATTTGTGTTATAAGTAAGAAATATATGAGTAATTCTCTTTTGAAGGTATTCTTACAAAGAATAAAAAACCTATTAACAAATCAAAGAAAAAGGAAGTACTAAAAGATTTAAACAACAGGAAGAGGTTTATAGTGCAATTTAACAATGTCATTGTTATCAGTGAACCAAAGATGTGAATATGGATTTGGAATACAGAGCTCATATATTTTATTTGTTTGTGATGTCATAAACTCTCTCAACTTGTTGTTAACATGTCCCAATTGTTTCGTGGACATTCACTTTAATTTACTACCACATTTGTTAATTTACTACCACATTTGTGTTTAATGTGATTTTTTCTTTCGAAGAAATGTTTAATGTGATTTTGTTTAAAATAACCAATAATATTTATGTAAAGAATATCAATGTATATAGGGCACTTGTATTTTTAATATTGTCAAAGATTTAATTAGTGGCTAGACACTGATTAAGTCTTGGAGTAGGAATTTTAACAATAGTTTAACAATAAATTTCTCTTGTCCTCCTCTTTTTCTAAAGTTGCTCCTGATACGCACACTGACTCCGAGATCTCCTAATCGAGCAGCTGCATATACTCGTGGTACTTCACCTCTTGATCCTACAAAGAGCTCACAGATACGAGTTTTTCCGTGAATCCGTGGTACGAGCCTCCGACAATCTAGTGATCAACCAAGAAGTATAATGAAAGCAATTCTAAAGAAAGAGGAAAAAAAGTTGTTCTCATTCATCTGACACTGTTGGCTTCTGTAGTTTGGCTCCTGTGTTACTTTTTTTTTATCCCTTAATTCCTCCCACTTTAGATGTTGTCGGCAGAATTCGACTATGTGATTTAGTGATACCATTCATCACTGCTTGATTACTGAGCCATCACACCTTTGACGGCTCTTGTCTACTTGACTAAGTTTCTATGTTGTCTTGAATCCATGTGGCATCATTGGGGGGTTTGGTTGCTCTTCCTCGGATTCTCTCTAGAAGTGTTTTCCAATTGTTGTCCGGCAAGGTTGACCGGATTTTTCTGTCAGAACCTTCATCGTGTTTCATTCCTATCCGATAGTTCATCCTCTGGTTTGCCCATTTTCCTAAACTTTCTATTGAAAGTCAAACGTCCCCTCGTTCTGCCCTGCATGCATACCACGTGCAAGGGCATCCCCGTGGAGAGCGCATGAGTGAAATATGTGGTACAAACAGTTGATGCCTGTGGGTCACAAAATGACCCAACGAGGTTTATGTGAATATCCAATTTACACATTTTAAGGGTTGACGGCAGATGCGGCTTGGTCTTTTGTTTGTTATTGGGACCCAAAACACACCATGGTCGGCACCCTGCCTCAGTTCGACATTGAGCTATGGTAGCTCTGTTGGTCGGACATCTATTCTCCTGTGAAAGGTCGCGAATTTGAGACTTGTTGGTTAGGATTTTGTGAGTTTTTGCTCAATTATTAAGAGCACATAGGCTCCATCGTTAATAAGCCTTCAAGTATTGAATCTAGCTTTTTAGATTAACTGGACCAGAGCAAAGCGAAAGCAAGTCTCTCCACCGTTAATAAGCCTGCCAGTATTGAATCTAGTTGTTTAGATGAATTGGACCGGAGCAAAGCGAAAGCAAGTCTTCATTCGGAGACGATGAACCGAAATGAAAGCAAGTCGCCATGCGAGATGGAAAAGACGAGGATATTAAGTGACAACAATATTGTAGTCTTCGATCCTGGTTTAATTAACTCTATAAGGTCAATCATGTAGCCCTTGTGCATGGATAATTAACAAAAAAAATTAGGTCAATGGCCCAATTTTATTTTATTTTTTGAATAAAAAAATATTAAGATCAAATTTGAACAACAAAACTTTATTGGAGGACATTTAATAAAATGGTGAAGAAAAATAGAAAAAATACATCCTTGCTAAAATTTACAAAATACAAAATTTCCAACTTAATTAAACAACTAAAACATAAAATACACAAATATTTGTTTTGCTCCATCATCACTCATCCTGCCAACATCTAAATAAGTGGAAACTACCAAACTGAACTAGGATGATATTTGTTTATAAAAGCATAAATGGTTAAATTATGTGCCATATAGTTTTTATCACTCCTAATATTGGAAGCTAGATAAATTTCATACAAGGAAATCAATTTCATTTCTCTGTTCTAGCTTATGGTAAATTGCCATGATGGGCACTGCATGTCTTCATCTATGGCCCTTTAACTTCAAGAGAAGGTAACTAAGCTTGCATCATGAGAGATCTTTCCTTCTTTTTTTTCTTTTTTCTTTTTTTTATTATTACTTTTTAATTCTTTAATCCCTCTCACCTTAAATATTGTCGGCAAAATTAAAATTTTGAACTTGTGATTTCATCCGCTATAGACATACCACAAAGCTGGTACTTCATTGCCATGAGCATCCTTAATTGTAAACATTTCTTACATAAAAGTTGCTTCAAACTTTCAACTATAACTCTAGCCCACCCTTTAATAATGCATGATAAACTTTATTTTATTTTATTTTATGTTCTGTTTATTATATATATATATATATATTCCTTTTTTGGAGTAGAAGGTTTTTCTTCTTTTGTGGGCTTGCAATGAATTTGTTTCAAGAAAGGCCTTTGACAGGCGCTACTGAAAGGAAAAACCAAGTTCACTGTAAAACATATGAATGGAAATAGTTCATACTTTCTACATCATCAAGCGTAGTAAATGCATTTGAGTGATATTTCAAAATAGTTAGTTTCTTCAAATTTAATTAGAATTCTTGCTGAATATTGGACTAAATCATGTAAATCCAAGTGCACATACATATTAATTAACATTCCCACTGTTATATCGAAGAAAAATAGGTAAAAGCCTTTATGTCATGCTATACTCTTTTAGAAATGTTGAACGCGTAATTTTGTTATTTGTAAAATGTATCTTCCATGATATTCAAAAGTTTCATGCACATTTCATTGGGAAAACCATCATTGGTCTATAAGTATCTAATTTCTTCCTCTCGATGTTTGTGAAGAAAAGTTTTTGTCAATCTTACAAAGTGAGCTAGGTAGTTTCATTGTCTAATTCTCAAATCAGTAAAAAATTGAAGAATAAAGAAACATCAACATGAATTTAAAAAAAAAAATTGAAGTACTAAAAATTGTGGATAATGTGGTATGAATAATATTTTGGCTATTGTTCCAAAGTAGAAAGAAAGTTTTAGGGTGCTTTGTAACGATCCGATTCGCACAGTAACAATATTGTTCGCTCTGGGCTCAACCAAAATATTGTCCGATCTGCACAGTAATAATATTGTCCGCTCTGGACCCAATCGGTCCGCATGGCTTTAAAACGCGTTGTTACTATGGGGATCCAACCTCGCACATATATAGCACATCCTCCTTCCACACTCAGGCGATGTGGGACTATGTCTCCCTTTATAGCTCCTCCAACCTCTCTCGGGCCTATTGGGCTCCAACCCTCACCCTCACCCTCACCCTCAGGTTCGCCCACTCCAGGGTCTCAGAGTCCACCCCCCTTAGGGCTTAACGTCCACGTTGGCACACTTCCGGCTGGGTCAGGCTCTAATATCATTCTGTAACGACCCGATCCGCATAGCAACAATATTGTCCGCTCTGGGCTCAACCGGCCCGCACGGCTTTAAAACGTATTGTTACTTTGGGGATCCAACCTCGCACATATATAACACATATCCCCCTTCCACACCCAGGCGATGTGGGACTATGTCCCCTTTTGTAGCTCGTCCAACCTCTCTCGGGCCTATTGGGCTCCAACCCTCACCCTCAGGTCCGCCCACTCCAGGGTCTCACAGGCTTGATCCGTCATAGTGTGCGGAGTTGTTTGGGTCCCAGAGGGGGTGAAGGGAGTTGAGGTGGAGCTTCCGACATGTTCCTGGGTGAAAGCTATGGTGGCATTTTTAATCAAGAAAATATTTTTCTTGTCCGTGAGTCAAATAAGTCTATCAGTGCTGAGAGTTCGCTTGAGACAAATATCCTGGATATCCTTAGCCACAGGGGTGGGGAAAAATAAGTTGATAAGGTTTGAGTTCCAGTGGATAATGTGGTCTTGAGAAAAGGTCCATAAATCTTGAATTGATGCAGGGAGAGTAGGATCCAAAGGATTATGAACACAATCAGCCGACATCAGACCTGGTTTAATCCAACAATCCTTCCAAAGATCAATCTACTCACCCAAGAGGACTTTCCGAATAAGGCAATTCTTCATTCTGCTCAAGGTTGTGAGGTGGCCCCGCCAAACAAAAGAGCCCAGAGAGGAGGTTTAGACAATTGAAAATTACTCTTCGATTTGAAGTAGAGAGCCTTGAGTTGGCGGGATCGAGTGTTCTAAGGGAAGAAAATAACATTCCACATTCCTTTAGCCATCAAAGCAAGATTCCTTTTCCTATTGGATGGAATGTTAAGACCCCCGAGATGTCGGGGCATAGATATCATAGTAACGAACAAATTGGTTTCTAAGAGAATCATAGTAATGAACAAATTCTTTTTATTTTTTGTGATGCAATGAAAAGTTTGATACGTATAAAATCAAACAATATCAAAACAATGGTGCATAAATAAATAATATAAAAATAAAAAAAACTCGGGACTATAAAGAAAACAAACAATTAGGCGACATCCTAAACTCTTAATTAAATCAAGTTAATCATACTCTTATAATTTATTGTGGTATAACCACATTTATATATATATATATATTCCTTTTCAAATCCATGGTGATGATATGTTTCGATTGCATCTCTCTTGATTGCCTTCTTCTTTTAGCACAAGCAACGACTACTCCACATCACCATTTTCGTTTTTTCACACCATTCTATTCTCCCACACCACCTCCTTTCTTTCTCACACCACCATATTTTCTCACATCACCTATATAAACAAAAATCCAGATTTTTTCCCTTCGCCATTCAAATCGAAAAACGGTTCATCCATCCCCCATTCGAAATTCCTTTCTCTCACACATTCAAATATCTTCCAAATCTCTCTCCCACATTCAAATCTCTTGCAAGTCTCCTCCATCTCCCTCGAAAATCTCTTAAAATCCCCTAAAAATTGAAATCCTTACATATTGAAACCCTCAAACTCTCGAAAATGCGATAGCTAAAATACTCCACCTCTCAAGCTCTATTGCGACTTCAACTCTTCTATAAGTGAGCCAACCATTCTATCTTTGGGTTTAGAATTTTTGTTTGGATTGTAAGTGAGTCATCCATTGTTTGCTTTTGTTTTCATCTTTAAAGTAGAATTGTTTATGTTTTTTGTGCATTAATCGTTTAATTCGTCCCTTAGTAATGAAAGTAATTGCGAAGGCGGATTTGGTGGTCACTAGGGCTCCAAATTGGTATTTTTCTTATTATAATGTAGGAAAGTGAGATATATAATGTTGTTTTACATCCAAAGTGGCTAAAGTATTTTGCTTAAAAATTAGTAGAATTTATTGTACAAAAAAATTGTCTTGAAGTATTTGTTTCATTTTATTTGAAGGTTTACTATGTCTTCTGTTGGTCGTAATGTTGGTGGGGATGATCGAGGTGAAGCTCAAAGATGACCCATGACAGTTTCTGCCCAAAAACAGAGAGCAAAAAGGGGCAAAGAACAGGTAGATAAACGAAAAAATATGGACAAATAAGGAGGAAGATGAGAGAGGGGCAAATGAAGATTCAAATAGATCTTCAATAAGCATATAGACAAGTAGTTGTATCGCAAAGTCAACCCCAATCAGAACAACAAGGAGGTTCTAGTGGTGCGGGTGTTGGACATGAAAATGAGGAATTATAGGAGCTTGAGAATGTGCTTATGGATGAGGAGAAAACAGGGGATGAAGAGGAAGCAGGGGAGAAGGGTAAAAAAAAAAAAAAAAAAAAAGATGCTAGACGGGATTCTTATCCCGGTTGTCCTATGGATTGTTCCACACTAGATGATTACCATGGACATATTTCTCGTGTCATTTGGGATGATGAGCAGGTAAGTTAATATTTTTAGTTGGTTAAAATATATAAGCATGTTATTTATATATATTTGGACATTGAATTACTTAATGTATATGTTTCTTGTATTTAGGAATGAGGTGCATTGCGGTATCGACATCAATATAGGAACTTTATAGATTGAGATTTGATACATGGCCGAAAGAAGTAAAGAGAATGATCTACAATAGTGGGTTGTATCCCTTTATTAAATATCATAAGGAATGTTTTGATAAGGTGACCATTTGTGTTTTTGTGGAGCGTTGGCAAACTGAGACCAATACTTTTCACCTACCTTTTGGAGATATGAGCATCACCCTGGACGACGTCTACCATATAACTCATTTGCCGATTCTTGGTAAGCCGGTTAGAACGGCGATGAAGATGACGGTAAATGAATGTGTTACATTATTGGTGGATGATTTGGGGATTGAAAATAGAGAAGCAAATACCCATGTAAAAAAGAATGAGAGATATGTGGAAATGAAGTTTATTCAGGATTACTGTTGTAGACAGGCTACAGAAGTTGATTCTCTTGAAAGGAAAGAACAAGTGTCTAGGAGTTACTTGTTGTTTCTTTTGGGTATAACTATATTTGCTGATAAAAGTGGAATAAAAGTTTATATTAAATATTTGAAGATGTTGATGAAGGTGGATGATGTTAACAAGTATGCATGGGGCGTAGCAGTTTTGGCACTCTTGTTTTGTCAGTTAGGCGACACTAGCAGAGAGGGAACGAGAAAAATTGTTGGATATTTGCCTATTTTGGAGGTATGTTTCGAATTTTTTATTTTATTAATTACCCTCATAATATATAAGAATTTCATAATATTTATTTATGTTGTTTTTGTTTATAGGCATGGATATATGATTACTTCAGACTCTAGGGTAATGCAAAACTGATATGGGATGCTAGACTCCCCATCATGGCTAAGTGGGAACCCCCACAAGTCGTAGGGGTTTTGGACGAACAAATCATCACTCTTAGGGAACATCTCAATGACAATTCTCCTGAAGAGGTAAAAATGCATATTTTAAGTTCAATAATTTTTTTGTATGTGTCGTATATTAATAAGTTTTAATTATTATAATTCACAAGTACTTTGGGACCCTTACGTGGAGTCCAAGGGAAACACTCCCTTTCATGGCATCACATGGTTCACAGGATGTTTGTTATGTCTCGACATAGAAGAACCATATCACCCCAATAGAGTTATGAGACCAATGAGAAATGTACAAGTCATCCCAATTATTCCAATCAAAGCCAAAATGAAGAATATAGCTTGATCTGGTAAGCACTATTCCGTGAAGTATGAAGTGTTGTATTTGTTCGTTTAAAGGTGACATTATCATGTCGTGCCAACTAACCAACAAGGTGTCCCCGTGAAGCTTCCATGAGATGGCGGATTACTTGGACTGATTTCACCGCATTAGCCATCCCTTCGTACAACCACTGAACAATAGGAGAAGTCATCCCTTAAGAAGACATTTGTTTTTTCAAATAAGATGGTAAGTACAAACATTTTACATTTATGCAATTTTAAAATTTTACATGGTTTGCACTAACATCTAATATTTCCCTGCAGAAGATTGTCATTGCTTAGGCTCGTAACTTGATCAATGCCTCTATTGAAGAAGGGGGAATGTCGGCAGGGTTATTTTGCTCGTCTGGCAAAATAGAATATGGGATTTCCTAGATGAAATGTCTACGTCCGTTACCTTAGAACAGAAGACAAAATAACCTGACGTATGCCCCAGTGTTGACAATGGTGAAGTTGGTGGTGGAGGAAGTGAGCGTAGAAGCAAATCGAGGCATGAACAAAGACAATATGTTCGGAGGCGACAAAGATAGTGTCTTCATTTTATAAACTTCGAAAAAAACATTTGGGAAATATTTGTTTAGAAGCTATAAGTTTTGTAAACTTTAGAAATATTTTTGTAAAATTCAGAAGAAAAATAAATAAATAAATAATAATAAAATAATAATAATAATAAATTAACGAGCTTTAAGTTTTTACTTATGTTCGATATTGATTGTTCCATTTATTAAGAAGCTTTTATATTTTAAGCTTGTTACAATGAATTGAATGCAAGGCCATTGTTGTAACAAAGACATAATTTGCAGAATTTTTTTTTAGAAATAATTGCAATTGATTAGTTTGGTTCTAAAAATAATGTGACAATGCGACATCTTATCAAAATAATGTATGAAAACAAAGCGACAAAGTGTAGGTTCGATGCAACAATGCGAATGAGGTCATAAAACAAAGATTGAGAAAAACAATTATCAGAAAACTTAGTTTCAGCAAAAATGTGCAGGTTTTTTGTCTGTTCGCATGGAACAATGCGGGCTTTTTGAAATAGCCCGCAGGGTTCCAGGTGAACAAATAAAATTTTGAAAATCCTGCATTGCTCCAGGCGAGCTTTTTCAAAAACCCCGTCTGGAACTCAAAAGTTCACATTGTTCCATGCGAACAGACCAAAAACCTACAAATTTTTGTTGAAACTTATAAAACTTTTCAGTTTATTAAATTTTTTTTTAAACTTTGTTTTCTGAAGTTTATGCGCATTGTCGCATCAAACCTAAACTCAAATCATACAAGTCTTCTGAACTAATCTTTTATGTGAATTCCAAACAAGTCGCATTGTTACATCAAACAAGATTTGTCTAATTTTTTTTTTCTAATTTCGCATTATCACATCAAACATAAACAAAAACTCAAACTAAATAGTGCCAAATTCCATATATTATATTAACAAAAACTCGAACTATACAAGTCTCCCGTAAATAAAAAAAAGGGTGACTTTTCTAACAAAACAATAGTTCCTATGTCATAAAAAATCTACATTTGCCATATACATTTTTTTCATCACACTAATACAATATGTGCATTGTTGCGAGTTTTATTAACCTAAATTAATAAGCAAATAAATCTCACTTGTAATAACTGCAAGTGCACGGTGTCTAACTGGTAGACAACGGCAAGTACGGGTCGATCCCACGAGGAAGGTGGATTAAATTGAATTTAATAATTTAATAAAACTAATTTGGAGAAAATGGGGGGGGGGGGGGTTACAGTGTTTAAAAATTTGAGTTAAACAAAAGTAATAAAAATAACAATAAATAAAAGAAAAGAATTGGAGGGAAACCACAATTTGCAAAATATTTTTCAAGCTTCTAAAATTATATTCAATTTTTCTTATAATTCCAATTTCAAATAAATGACTCTAGCAATGTATAAACTCCTAGCATTAATTGTCTTTTTAGGGCACAATTAATCACAAGTTTAATTATTCAATTAAAACATGTTTGATTTATAACATAATATTTTTCTAACAACCTAAGATGCATGACATATTAGGTGAAAGTAAAATATTATAAATCGCGAATCAATTAATATTAATCATGAAATAATAAAGTAAAATGAAATTAATTCTAGAGTTTGAGACTTAATTCAATGTGGTGTTACAGAGCATTCAGCAGGGTGCAAACAAGAACAGGTCCAGTGTGGCTCAGCAGATCCAGTGGGTGCCAGTAGTGTCAACTTGATTTATGACACGAATCCCGAGAAAATGTTACAAACGCTCTGTGGTTGCTCAGAGGAATGCTCGGGGTGCCAATAACCAAAACCGATTTTTGAATCAGTCTCCCGCCAGAAAAGCAGCGCGTTTCTCTGGTCGTCGTCTTCAGCGAGCAGCGTCGCTGCTCCTTCTTCCTCCGTGCTCCTCGCGAGCTCCTTCGTCCTCCAACCGGTTCTGGAACTTGCAAAAGAGAGAGAGGGATGGAAGAACAGAGAGATATGCGATAAGAACACACAAAAACAGAGAGAGATCGAAGCAGACTCCCCTGTTTCTGCTCCTGTGGCAGTGGTGGTGCTCGGGTGATGGTGTTTGCGATGATGACCGTGAGAGAGGGAGACAGGAAGGAGGGCCGAGACTAAGAGAGGGTGGTGATGGCGGCTCGGACGGTCTGTCTGGCTCTGTGGCGAGGCGGAACAGAGTCGCGGTGATGATGGTGGCTCTGTTTCGCGGCGATGATGGTGGCTCGCGATGCTCGGTGCTTGGTTATCGGACAGGTACGGTGGCGGAGGGACAGTCTGTGTGGTGCTCGGTGGCGGAATGAAGGTTTGATACGAAACAGGGTTGTCACGCCCCTGTTTCGTGGTGGTGGCGGTGTTCGGATGATGGTGGTGGCGGTTGTACTGTCCGGAGGTGGTAGTGGTGATCGGATGATGGTGGTTGATGGCGGAGTGATCTGGACAGAGAGGGAGTGAGATGGATAGGTGGTGATGGGTGTGATGAAAATCACTTTGTGAAGGAAGAGGTTTGGATTTGGCTATTGAGGCTTGATTCCCTTCTCCTCCTCCCCTTTTTTCACCATTTTTTCTTGTATTTATAGAGAATGAATAAAATGAATAGAGATGAGATAAGGGGATGATTCATGGAGTGAATCAAGTTAAAATCAAGGTATAACTGGGAGAATATTCTTTGGGTTGGATTGGGTTTGGGTTTATGGGTTAGGTTTTGGGTTTAAGTTATGGGCTTGGTTTTGGGTTTAAGGGTTTAGATATGTGACCCTGTACTTTGTACCACCGCTAGAATCGACCAATTGTCATTCCTTAAATTGTCGCCTTAATACGATTTCATCGTTCACGCTCAAATTCCTACAAAGACATGAAAACGAAATAATTACTATAAAATATAATAATCGAAACACTAACATGTATAAATTAAGGGATATATTATGTAATAATTATGTGAATATCATGCATCAGTCCAATATGGTCACCACCTCATTCGAGTTCTTCACATTCTTCTTATTCTTGTCATTGAACTTTTTCACCATTGTCGCACCAATACCAAGCTGGACATCGAAACTACTCTTCAACGAAATTGCCAAAGAAAACATGCGACACGGCCAAATGGGTAGTATAGGAGGCAATGGTGGGTTCGGTTGCATATGAAGGAAGATATAGTGACTGCTCTGAGCCAAGTGTGCCATGAAACAAACGCGTCATTCGTCAAATTGTGGAGCCGAGTAAACCTAGGGAAAACATGTCGTGTTTTGGTTCTTATAACAAACAAAGACGCATTGGTAACAGTTGGTTGCGAGCTTTAACATATCGGGGTCCATAAACCAACTTTCATTGTCTATCCGCACCTGGCCTTCTGGAATTGGCAAAACATCATTGACAACCTTTACCCCAGACTTGTGCCTCATTGCAAGCCACAACTCTTCATTACTCTCAAGCTCCATCAGTAGGTCTTTCCGAACCTGTTTCCAACCGCTTTCATCGTCATAATAAAGGAATTTGGCTATGCATCGAAAGCCACAGTTTTCGTCGTCTGGAACGTTGTCAATGTCGTAAATATAATCCCGTATCCAAGACGGAATCTGCATCATCAATCTATTGTTGTGAATTTCCGGCTTCTCCTTTTTTATTGACAACTTTTTACTTTTGCCTTTCATATCTTCTTGTGTCATGGCGTATTCGTGTCCCGAGGGATCCATTTTTGTGGACCTCTCGTGCTTAGTTAACTTCTTCGTTTTAGGCCTCCCATTTTCAGCCACGGGTGCTAATGGTTCAATCATCACACTGTCACCCGGATAACTCAATTCTATAAGCTTCCTTTTCATAACCAACTTTTGATCATGAGTTGACTCATTGAACCTATTCATAAGGTCGACCACAGGTCTATAATCACATTGCCACATTCACGAATAGGTGTTGTGCCAAGTTGAAGCCAATACTTGTCTATGGTGCGTACTAAAATTTGTCCTGTGGAAGTTAGATAACCTGTAAATTCATGAGCTCAAGGTAATTCATGAGTCGCTTGAAGCACACAACCACACTTGACAGGGTCAACCCCTACATTTTTACACCTTCGAATTTCTGAATTGATCAAATCAATAGCCTTATACGCCACCGACCCATGAAGTAAGCTAAATAAAGTGAAGTTATGGTCAGTCTTCACCTTCGTCAGACTTTGTTGAAATGATGACTATATCTCAACCAGTTGGATTTCGATCATATCATGCTTCTTTTTCCATACATTAAGGAATATACCTTGTGAATTTTCTAACGAGTGCTTCAACTTCGAGTGTGCACCTTCAACTCGACCTGTTGTCTATTGGCCAAAATACATAAATTTATCGGTCCATGCACTAACAAAGTACTCCTTATGGGGATACCAAACTGTCTTAAGATATTCCAAACACTTTTGGTATTTTGCCCATCTTCTATCGAACTCAATTGTGGTCTTGTTCCATTTATCTTTTGTACTTGATCTATACAAATTTGAAAATGAATCTATAAACTCGCCCCACCGGTCATTATCCTCGAAGTGTTTTTGACAATTTTTATCAACATTTGTGTTGATGTGCCATGTGCACAATAATCTCATTACTTTTGGAAAAACTCGCTCAATAACCTTGATCAAACATAGTTTTCTATCAGTCACAAACACACTTGGCAAGTTGTTTGACTCGAAAATTCCTACAAGTTTTTTCCAATGCCCAAGCGTAGGACTTTTCCTTCTCAGAACACATAAAACAAAATGCAACATTGAAGGTCTTTCCGGTCGACGTCACACCAACAATCTCAAACAACGACATCCTATAGCGATTCATTTTATACGTGCAATCCACAAGCATTACTTGTGGAAAATACTTTGCCAGCTGAATAGATTTAGGATGCGCCCAAAAAAGGTTGGTGACTCTATTCCCTTGATCAACAGAATGTCACTCTATGTACTTGTGCTCCCTCAACAACTCTAGAGTATGTGGTAAAATCGTCCTGCCTTTTTGTTCGAGTACCTTTAGCCGACACAATACATTGTAACTATGCTTCAAATTCAAGATATTATTCGGATACCTCTCTTTCAGCCGAGACAAGATGTGGCAAGGGTTCACACCGGACTTCACCATATTTTGCATATAAATCATTTCCTTTACATTCAATTCTCCAGCAAACAAATGACTAACAAGTGACTCTGATCGAGGATGATTGTGGGTTCCATATGTCACTTGCAACCTCCAATGGTCATTCTCTGGTGGGATCATTCTCAACTGAAATTTGCAGCCACACTTCTTTGTATTGCTTGATCGAACAAAATTCTTTAACCTTTTATTAGGCTTCCCTCCCCTTTCACAACCAAAATGGATCATTCCCTTCCGTCTTTGATTAGCCAATTTCGATTTAGTGATAATAACAACTATATTATTATCCCTATCGATGCCTTGGACCCAAGCTATCAACGCAGACTTTCATGAGAATACCTAAAAAAATTTAAAAACTTGTTAGTAACAACAACATATTTATAACAATGAAAATTGGTGAAAGCGAAAATAAGTAAAAACTTACATACCTCACCCATAACAAATAAGTGACTATCATCGACTACCAGTATCAATGATCTTTCTTAGGAGTGGGCACGGTCCGGATTGAGGCCTATCCCCAGGAACAGTTCGAGTTGGGAAAACCTCTTTTTTTGGGATGACCCAGTTGGACCGGGACAGTCCGGGTCAGGACCATGCCTACCCGTTTTGTTCATTTTCCAATTCAGTCAGCCAATTTTTTTAAGCTTGATTTACCAGAGGCCCAGAATTATTCATTTCATCATTTTTTGGGCTTGACTATTGTTCTCATTAATCATCTCATGTGTTTGTTTTGGCATTGGGTTGGGTTTTGGTAAAACATTGGGTTGGACTTTAGTTTGCTAATAACTGGGCTTGGATTTAGATATGAAGTGCTATAGTAACCGGGACAAACTGAAACGGTCCGGAATTATTTTTGTTAAAATCGGTTTCGTCCCAGTTCGGGACCGGAACCTGGATAAAAATAGTGTAGACCGATTTGTCCTAATCTTAAGCGATTCGGGACCATACCGAAACGGATCGGGATTCTTGCCCACCCCTAATCTTTTCATTGTTATTGTCACAACTTCAATCAACATTCTGCATAATGATTCAAATTATAATTAGTTTCATATATTAATTAAAATTTTAATTTACTTAACAACAAAATGGCAGTTACCTATAAATGGTTCGTCTCCGGGTTCTCAACATCATTAAAAGGCATCTCTATATCTATTACATCCATTAGAAATGCTTATGCACCAATGCATCATACAATAATCAATTAATTATTTTGAAAAATAAAAATTTACGTGCAAATCAGATGTCAAATTTTTTTTAATGCAAATTACCTCCATTGAAATTGATTGTCCTTACTTTTTAAATTGACCATCTTTTTCACTCTCATGTTCACCCTTAAAATCTTCATTTGTAACATTATCAACTTTACTAAACCCTTTCATTTTCATCTAATGAAATCAAATAAGTTCTTCCAAGTTAAATGTAGTGGAATGCAACTGAGGAGGGAGAAATGGGAAAGCGGAAGAGCAGGAGGACGAGGAGACGAATGATTTTTGCTATTTCCCTTTGCGATTTTGGGGTTTTTGTGAAGAGGAAGAGATAGGGATGTAGATGAGGACGATGATGATGAACATTGCGAGGAAGTGAAGTTTGGTCGCCGAGTTTGAGACGACACGCAGCAAGCAGTGCGAGAGATCGAGGGAGGGGAGAGAAGCTTTTTGCAATTTTTTTTTTTTTTGGGGGGGGAGTGGGGGAGGGGGGGGGGGGGGGTTAGTTTTTTTTCGGTTTATTTTTAGGCCATGAAGTACCTGATGAAGAACCGGATAGGTCTAGGGGGGACAATTGCAAACAACAATCCCGGAGGCCTAGCTGCTTGGCCTGTAGTAGGTATTTGGTTCACTGCTTTAGGTATCAGTACCATGGCTTTCAACCTAAATGGTGATGTGAGAAAGCATTATGCAAGGTTGAACCAGATAGTGAAAACTGAAATGGGAACCAATGTGGGCCATTGAATGGGTTCAATATACAAAACTTGCAAAAAATCCAATGGCCAACATGGCTCAGTTAGCCAAATATTTCATGTAGAAAATTCAAAAAAAAAAAAAAAAAAACTGACAATCCATTTAGGGTTTTGGACAAAGCCTTTTATCTGTTGGTGGGCTCTAAAAGAGTCAGGCCCTACCTCATTTGTACGGCCTTTAGAGGGCCCATTTACAATTCATTGTGTTCCTAATCAATCCATGAAATATGCTCTGGCAATTTATCCATTTATTGGAATGACCTCAAGACCTAATCCAGGTGATGAAGTTGATCATACATTAATTGGGGAAATTCAACATGCTTATGAGCAATTTGTTTTCATCTCACAGAGAATTGCTGCTCAAGTTGCATAACACAATTAATCTTAATTCGACTAAATGCAACTCTAGCTTTGGAATTGGCTTTTTAAATAGAGAAGACATTATGATAATATCAGATTATTTGTTTGTATTTTTAATTAGGAGTAAAAGTTTTAAGACCGCTAAAACATCATTAAGGTGTTCAGTTCAGAATTTAACGTACTTTTACCAAAAATTTGAATTATGAATTCTGAATGAAAATAAACAACATTTTACTGAAATATAACCCTTCTTCATGCCACTGGTCGAAGTGGGTTTTTCTTGGTAATTAAACACAAAAAAAATCCCTTGTAGGAGCCAATATGACTATATTCTTTATATAGACAAATTGGTAACACCTTAACGAAGTAATTAGGTGATTATAAATTTCAAGTCCGGTTTATGAGTAGCCGTTTCTTGGGGTGGGCATCTCATCCCACGATTCCGATCCCATCTGTCTTGTCCCGAATTTTTTGGTTATTTTTGGGATTGATCAAACTCATCCCGATCTAGAGTGGGATGAAATTGAGATAAAGATTTTCAATCCCGCTAAACCCATCCCGTCTCAAACTTATTTATTTAATATTTATTATACTTAATTTTAATATTTGAATAGAGTTTGACTACTCAACTCACTCACTAACACCCCTAATTTAGAAAAGAAATGGTTGATGAGTTGTATATAAAAAATTATATATATATATATGTTAAAATCAATTGAATAGTCGTGACAATAATGTAGTATTCAAAAGTAAAGTATGTAACCCATTAATACACTTAACAAACAGTTAGCAATGTCGATGAGCTTTTTGGCCTCACAAGCTTCAGATATCCTCAAGGGCATTGTGTTTGATATTTCTTTCCCAACTCCACGTCCACCTTTGATAGCATGTACTGTTAGTTTTACCGTAGGACTCAACCACTAGAAAGACAAAACTTCGATGGTTGGATGATCGTCAAGGGTAGACATACATTCAAGTCGAAGACTCCACCCAGTTTAGAGGGGAGTCAAGGGCCTATCACAGGAAAAACAGGGAATGTGACCAGTATAGAGGCTGTCAATGTGGCAGAGCATAACATAAATGACAACCAGAGTGATGCCATAAAGCCGAGTCCACAACCATTGATTCTTATCAACCCAATGCTTGAGCGTAGTGCTAATGTGGAGGCAAGTGAACACACATCGACTCAGGACAAAGAGAACACCACAACAAATGAGCAAAGTAGTAACGAGGAACATGAGCAAGATCCTTTTAGTGAAGAGGTTGCAAGCGATTTTTCAAAATCTTGCACTAAAGATTTTAGTCTCTGCCCTCGAAGATCCTCTAGGGCTAAAAAAGCAAATAAAAAGTACAAAGGTTGAATAATTTCATCCTTAACAAAGGAGACATGGATAAAAAACAAGATGTTTCTTCTTTGGCCGATGCTAGTTGAAGATTTCTATAGGCCTAGTAACCATGTTCACTCTCACTAGAATTCTCTTTCTTGTGAGAGTTTGTTTCTTTTTTTTATTTTTATTTTTGTTTTTGCTTTTATTTCATTTGTATAAAGGTTTTGGGTCCTTAAAAGTCAACTCGCTTTCCAAAAAAAAAAAAAAAAATTCAAATTGGCCTAATGTTTTAAAAAGGTTCATATCCAAAATGTCAAAATAATTTTCTCATGTATCTTGCAATAACTTCACCTGGGTGGTGGGTTAGGGTACTTTGATGGTAAATTGTGTCTCACATGATAAAGTTTACATGCTCATTTCAACCCGTTCTTAGCCCTTTGAAATGGGATGAGATCTATTTCGAATTAACATGATGGGATAGGGATGAGGTCCATCTAATCCTATCCCATCCCATCCGATGCCCACCCTAGCCGTTTCCATTATACCAGATGCTATAGAGCTCAAATAATTTATCAATATTATGTCATTTCAATACATCCAATAAAATGAAAATTATAATCTAAACTTAAATGAAATTTAATATATATTATTAATCATTGCTTACATCTTGCCGTCTTAGCTCAGTCGGTAGAGCGCACGGCTTTTAACCGTGTGGTCGTGGGTTCGAATCCCATTTTTATCTTCTAAATCTGTGTTACCACCCACTCATTAGTCACAAAATTGAGATTTTTGTTGTTACAAATAGGAATGTTAACATAGATCACAATGCATGTAGAACAGATATAAACACTCTTGTTACCACAATAGGATCCCCAGTGACACTGCCGTATCAGCACATTCACATGCATTTAGAAGTCCTACCTTGGCGAATTGTCTTGTAATTTTTTGTTCTAGCTAGCAGAGCTTAACTGATCAGTAGATATTTGTTCTATCTTGAGAAAGCTGACATAGATTAATTAGTGTTTTATTGGAATTAAGCACACCATTCTGTTATATGCCGGTTTGTAAAGAGTGATGCTCAAACGCTATCATTATTGTCCATGCATGGGACCTGATAAAAGATCAGTTTTCGCTCCATGGTTTCTGCTTGATATACTATAAAACTAGTCCTCTCCAACAGCTTATGCTTAATGTTGTTAGATGCATTTTGATCTTGTTGCGTATAAAACATTGTTTCAGTTACATTCCGAGTATTTTTCAGACCACTTAACAGTGTCAATTAATCCAATCAATAGAACTAGATATTATTTATTTATTTATTTTATTTTTGTGATTTGGGTGTTGATTAATTTAACTGAAAAATCATTTCAAGTTGATGTTTGGATTGAGATGGAAATTCTTAGTAGCAGAATAATCAGATAATGATATCAGGTAAGTTTTGTGGCAGAAAAGGCCTCTGCTTGTAGTTTTCAGCTTTTGTATGTGGAAATCATTCTAGATACCCAACCAATAAAGCACACTATAGTTTAGAGAATGTGCCGATGATGTTGACGACTGATTGTCAACATGCTTGCTCATCGCCAACTCAAGTTTAAGCTTATTCATGATGAAAGTGTCCATGGCATTCAAACTTGAAAATAAAAGATTTAACATTCCAAGTATTAGACCTTACGAGACTATTCAAGCCAACACCAATAATGTGAATGGGTGAAAACATACGTTTTTTTTCGGACATATTTTTTTAACTTTAGTAAAATGACCATAACTTGCTCATTCAAAACATTTTCAAGTGATTCAAATTATGTTTATTAGATAACTCAGAGTACTACAATTTTTGTGATTGATGAGCTTGAGAATCGGTATCAATTGAAGGTTTAAATTGGTCGAAAGTTACCATGTTTTTATGTTATCGTTTTTTTTAAAATAGTTTTTTGGGTGTTGTGGATTAGTAGGAAAAAAAAATACATGGTGGTGTGAGACAGTATATATGGTGGTGTGGAGTAGTCGCTGCCAACAATTTATCTTGGTCCTCCTACTCTCCACATTGATGTTAGGTTCTAACTTTCTAAAGCTCCTTGTGATATGCTCTATGACTCTAAGATCTCCTAATCGAGCAGATGCACATAGTCTTGGTAGTTCTCCCTCTTGACCCTACAAAGAACTCATGAATTTGAGTTTTTCCGTGTTATGAGCCTCCGACAATCAAGCCAGTGATCAGCCGAGAAGTATAATGAAAGCAATTCTAAAGAAAAAAGAAAAATAAAATAAAATGGTTCCCTCACTACAAGAAATTAGCATTTTAGCGCCGGTTTGAAAAAATCGTCGCTAAATACTTTATTTAAGGATGGTTGTTCAACTGCCGCAGAATAATATTGTTTGACGACGGATATTAGATACTTGCGACGGTTTTACCCGTTGTTATAAATAAAACATCAATTTTCGCTTAAAGCATCTAGTTGGGGTTTCTTCTTCCTTTTGTCGATCTAAACAAAAGAAAGAACACAAAGAGAACGTACATAACAGAAAAAGGAGAAAGAGAACTGAAGAGAAGAAGATCAATCGATCTTGGCTGGTTGTTTCGACTTGGGGTTTCTTGTTGTTGTTGTTAGATAGATGCAGATCGCCAGGGAGAGAGGGACGATCGACATAGAGAGATGAGTCTATGATCGACCGATCTACTGCTACTACCTGTGAAATCAAATCAAAGGTATGTTCTTCTTCGCAAACCCTTCGATTTCTTCTTCTTCCCCATCCCCATCTGAATCATGGCGCCTGAACCTGAAGTTGATAGTGCAAACTAGCATGGAATACTCCTTGAAGTTGTGCAAGTTTTTGCTGATCTCAACCTCGTTATCACTAAAGCTTATATATCTTCTGATGACAGTGAATAGAATTGGTATGTAAACAAGCATGAAACTCCTTTTAAGTATTGGACAGTGTATACAATAGCATGTAATTCAAACTTATTCAAGATAAATAATATGTTTTTTGCTAATTTTGAATGGAGAAACCTATAAGTTGTCTTGCATAAAGTTTCACATTTTTTTTTATGAACCTCCATTTCTTAAGTTCTAGCTTATTGTATTTCCTAGACTAGCATACGGGGTGTTAGATACTTGTTCATGGACAAAGTAAACAAGGAATAAGAAAGGCAAAAAAAATTTTAAAAAAAAAATGATAATACAAGATAGACTTTGTGATCAAAGAAGAGTTAGGATTAGTGTTTGGTTGATGTGATGATGTGAATTTTCAAATATTAAACTCAACATAAAGGGGAGGAATAGGAGGAGAGTAGAACAAAAAAGTATTTTCTTGATTATTTTAATTGTTATGCAATATTGGATTTGTATATTTTTTAGATACAAAGTATATAAATTTAAAAAGACGTCCATGTTGTTGGAGGGAGGCAATGTTTTCTTTTGCACCCATGTTCACTCTCTCTGTTATCAACAATTCTAGTTTTGGATTTTATCAATAAAATTGCTTTTAGTTCAATTGTGGATGCTATAGCTAACCATATGATAATATGGTCATATGGGGCATAGAGGATTGAAATATGATCTTATTTTTCAATTCATTGTCATTGGATTTCTTTGTTTTGGTTTTGTGGTGAAATGTTCTCATACTTTTTTATGATTCCCCAAGAAAACATGATTAGTGATGAGCACTTAAGCTTGTGGAGCATTTCGTACTTCAATTTCTTTTAAGCTAACCAGATAGTCATTGTACAGCTTTCGTTGTTAGATGTGAGCATTGACAATATGTAACAATTTAATTTGTAATTTTCCTTTGGATCATGTAATATCGATTTTGAAATGAAATTAAGGTCCCTCTTGATGTATGATGATGGTATCAAGAGTTGTGTCATTTATATTATTTTGGTTTGAATTTAGAAGTTGTGCACATGTTGGATAGATTGTCTACACCCTATGAAAAGAAAGTACTACAAGTTGGAAAATGTGGTTGTTTTTTTGCTAAAAAAAAATTTGGATTATCAAAGGGAATTAGCGGCGGTTACAATCGTCACAATATGCTCTTGGATTTTAGCGGTGGTTGATAACCATCGCTAAAAATTAACAAAAATAGATTGATTTAATAGGTTTTGCCGACGGTTGCTGACAACCGTTAGCGACGACTTTGCCAGCGATTGTTGAAAACCGTCGCTATATGTTAGTTAGCGATGGTTATACCAGCGGTTGCTGAAAATCATCGCTGAATACCCTAGTGACGCCTTAATTAGCAGCGGTTGTCCAACCGTTGCTGTATTATATAACGATGGTTATAACCAACGCTAAATACCTTTGGCCACCATCGCTAAAATACATTTTTCTTGTATTGCAGTGCCTTTAATACTCTATCAGAATCCAACATCCTCCTCATTGGCTAAGGAACCCAATTCATACTACCTTACCTACTCATTTAATTAAATTAAATTAAATTAAATCAAATCAATCAAACCAAATTAAGCAGATAACGCCTCTTACATGTTTGATTGCATCTGTTTTGCTTACCTTCCTCTATTAGCACAAGGTTGAACCAGTTACCAGATAGTGAAAACTGAAAAGGGAGCCAATGTAGCCATTGAATGGGCCCAATATACAAACAAGAAATTAAAGCCAATGGCTCATTGAATGGCCAAATATTACATTTTTCGAGTTTTGGGCTCTAAAAGAGTCGTGACCTGCCTCATTCGTACGGCCATTAGAGGGCCCATTTACAATTCATTGTGTTACTATAAAGATGAACACCATCCATGAAATATGATTTGGCACTTTATCCATTTATTGGAATGACCTCAAGACCTAATCCAAGTGATGAAGTTGACCATACATTAATTACGGAAATTAAACACATGGTTATGAGCAATTTGTTTTTTATGATGCTCAAGTTGCATAACACAATTAATCTTACTTCAAACTCGGCTAAATGCAACTCTAGCTTTGCAATTGGATTTTTACTTAGAGATGACATTTTAATAAGATTATTTGTTTGTACTTTTAATTAGAAACAAAAGTTCTGAGACCAAAACATCAATAAGGTGTTCAGTTCAGAATTTTAAAGCTTACTTTTACCAAAAATTTGAATTATGAATTTTAAATTAAAATAAACAACATTTTACTGAAATCATCATCATCATCATCATCAAAGCCCATTCCCGATAGTTTCGGGGTCGGCTACATGGATTTTGGTTCTCCAAGCAATGCAGTCTTCCCACATATCCTCGCCTAATCCAAGCTCAATGATATCTTCATTCACCGCCTTCATCCAAGATTTCAACGATCGTCCCCTCTGTCTACACCCTCCATTAACTTGCCAATCTAGTCATTTTTTAATTGGCGTCGTGCTTGGTCTCCTCCGCACATGACCAAACCAAGTTAAACGTCTTTCTCTAATTTTGTCCTCTATGGGCGTTACACCTAAGTATCTTCTAATTCTTTCATTTCTAATTTTATTCTTACGAGTTTTACCACACATCCACCTTAACATACGCATTTCTGCTACTGTCATCCTATGCGTATATTGTCCCGTAGTAGCTCAACATTTTGAATCGTATAACACTTTACTGAAATATAACCCTTAAATCCTTTGTAGGAGCCAATAGGATTATATTCTCTATATAGACAAATTGGGAACACCTTAACGAAGTAATTAGGTGATTATAAACTTTGAGTCGAGTTTATGAGCAGCCGTTTCCATTATACTAAATAATATTGAGCGCAAATAGCTTGAAGTTCTAAAAGAATGTTTTTCAATACATTCTCTAAAACGATAATTATAGTCTAAACTTAAATGAAGAATTAATATGCATTAATAAGTTTTGACGTCTTAGCTCAATCGGTAGAGCGCATGGCTTTTAACCGTGTGGTTTGAATCCCACATACGGTGAAAATCCATTATTCTCTCTTGATTCACCCTTCTTCAGATAATGTTATGTTTGATTACATCTCTTTATGCTTAATCCAGTCTACACGTAGGGTTTGTTTTCGTTGCACGGAAAATAGACATAGAAGTTGAAATTGTTTATGTGAATATAATTAATGCCAATGAACAAAAATTATACGAAAAATGACTTTTAAGGCCTACTTCTTCACAAAATTTACCATTTAGATATCGTAGTTGATGTAATAGTTAACTTGTACCTACTTTTATACTTTTATGACCAATAAATACTCTTTTATTAACCAAGATTAACTCATAAAGTTATAAGACATCTTTACCCTTTCTAAAAAATAGAAAACCTAATTTTATATTTTTATGACCAACAATGACTTTTTTTATTAATAATTCTTATCTTTATTTTTATTTTTCCCTTATCCCCTCCCACCCCATGCCGCTGATAGTTATCGTGTAACACCCCTAAATTTCATAAAACTAATTTATTTTATTTTGAATTAAATAAAATAAGGTTACATTTAATTGAATGTGAATTTCAAAATTTTAGGGTTTTATTTTGTGAAGTTAAAGGGTGGGTGCCCTCAGAATTATAGTGGGAGCAATTAGCCACCCAACTATAAGAGAACATTTTCTCCTTTCCTTCTTCTCTTGTGCAACAGGAAGAGCAAAGCTCTTACCCTCTTTGGCGGCGACGATGGCGGCTTGCCTCCAAGCTGATCCGCCCATTCCGCCCATACATCTTCCTCTATTCTCCCACTTTCTTCCCTGTTGCTTCTTCGTTTCTTTCTCTGTCTCGTTGTTGCGAGATGGTTCTCTCCTTGCGTGAGATAAATTTGAGGTGATGATGAGAGAGAGGCAAGATGGCGAGGTCTCTGTGGTTATGGCGTGATGATGGGGATGAGCTGTGATGTCTGTTAGAGAAAGATGGAAGTCGAGATGGCGAGTCGATATGGGATGATGGCGATGGCTGCGCAATTCCATTGCTATTTCATCCAGTGAGTTCTCTTCTTTTCCTCTTCTGATTTTTGTATGAAGTTGAGAATACTGTGTTGAATGATTTGATCTAAGGTTTGTGAGATTTATTTTCTGCTCCTTTGTTTGTGTGAGATCATCCTCACATGCCCATTGGATGGTTTTTGTATTTTTGTTGATGATGTTTATGTTGATCTTGGAGCTATGGGGGGTTGACATGGTCGAAGATGTATTCATTTTCATGAAGCAGAGGCTTGTTATTGAGGTCCTTGGAGAGGAGACTTTGTGATGGGATGTACTGTGTTTGGTTGAAATGGATTGTGGTGTTGGGGGTCAGCTTGGTGGCTCTATTGGGGCTAATTTTTTTTTTTTATTTCTTGTAATTGGTATGGAGTGTGTGTTGCATTCTTGGGTTTGTGTTGCCTTGTTCATTCCAGTTACAATCAGGTAGAGCTAATAAGTGGCACCTAATGTGTAGAACTGAATCTAACAATGCCCTAATTTCAAACAGTTTCTAGGCTTCAGAACTAGTGCTTCTTATCTAGGTAAGATACACCAAACAAACATGCATTAGAATAGAGGAAGGACCTTCTATAGATGAAGCAATAAAGGAACAAGAACATGATAAATGCAACTGTGTGTGAGTACATACATACTCACATATACATATACAAGGCCTGTTATGTGTGTTCAATGTTTTATATGATCATACCTTACTACGGTCTCCTAACTCCTTATGTTCAGCTTCAATAAGTTTACCAATGAATTTCTTTTTAGGTTCATGACCGACTACAACTCAAGTTTTGTCTCAAGTGTTTCTAGGCTTGTTTCTTTGTGGCGGTCTCCCCAGATTCATTGTTTGGTTTTCATGATTAGGGTCCTCTTTCCTGATGTTGAATGATCCTTATCTACGTTAGAATGGTTTGCCCAGTTAGTGTCTATTTGTTCTCCTAAACTAAACTAGGTTTCTATATTTTTCCACTCAAAACCAGATGCATTAACTATGTAGATTGATACGTGCATAATTGTTGTGTTAGTAGTGTAGGGTTGGTTTAGTGGCTCTACCACATATTAGTTGTTGAATAAGTTTCTATGTAGTAGTTGTTGAAGTAGTGGGTTGTAGTTGGAAATGTTTAGTTTGTTAACGATGATGGGAGTTGTTCCTTATTTATAGAAGGAAAACTAATTAGAAGAATATCTCATTGGAGTGTTTTCATGGTCCTAATCTTATCTCTATGAATTTTACTTTTTTTTTCTTCACCCTTTGCTAAGAAGACCATACATGACCCATGTTACAAGTGTTCATTTGGCATCCTCACAAAAATTGGATTTAATGTCTGGCTGGTTGAATTGGCTTGCCTTCCCGATGTGTTGTTTTTCTTGTTCTCGGTCTTTCGTGTTATATTTTATCAGGAAAGGGAAACTATGGAAAGAGAACGTGGTAGTTATATTATTCCTGATATTGTAAGGCAATTTGGTTTGCTAGGAATGAATGAAGGGAAGTAGTTCTGTATGTGATTCTAGTGTGTCAGGTTGTATCCTCCCTATTGCTTCCTAGTGGGACTCATGCACTGTGTGTGTCACATTTCTCAAGTGTGAGGCAGGGAGATTGTTGCTTGCTAATTGGTAACACGTGTGTTTGCTAGAGGTGGAAATTGGGTTAGTAAGAAATTTTACTTTGAATTTATGCCCATTTCTTTGTAGTCTGTTTGATGAATTAAGAGGTTGATGTCAATGTTGGTGCATTTTCGTCTGATTTTAGATAATACTTTAAATGGAATTGAATTGTGTGAATGTTGTTATAGAGCATGTTTTATGAAGATGCTATGTTCCCCAAAGGAAGGAGTGGATTTACTTATGAATGACAAAATGTCACTTGATCTCCGTGTTGTTATAGAGTATGATTTATGAATATGTTATGCTTCCCCGAAAGAATGGGTGGATTGATTAATAAATGACAAAGTGTCATTGTGAGAGAAAATTGAAATATCAAAATAAATGATATTGATAAATTTTGATTTCTGAAAATTTAAATCACCTGGAATTGTATCACTTAGAACTACCGCACCTCTTTTTGTTTACTATTTCCCCTCTCTTACTAGAGAAACTAAATGACCAATGGTTCGTCTTGCAGAGGTGGGGCCCCTATTTCCTACTAGAGAAACTAAAATAACCTTTGGGTTAGTCTTGCGGAAATGAGGTGAATTTTTATGCCTAAGATAGGCTTTGATATTTATCCGTAAAAAATGTGATGTGAGTTTATGCGCATTGATAGCCCAAGAGTGGCTTTTGGTACTCATATAGTTAGGAGTATCCGCGATGCATGCCTGTACGTGTTGTCCCCACTTGGGCATGATGACGGAGTAGTCCTCCTTTATATGAGAGAGACATATGGGCATGTATGTTCGGCACGGAGGTGGTGCGAATATTGTATCGTCTAAGTAATCAATCCGTTAAAAGATTAACCAAATTCAAATAAAAATGAATAAATTACGTTTCCATTGTTTCTAATCTTTTTCATGCAAGATGGCAAGTTCACTAATATTTCTGCAGGTCAGACTTGCCATAATCAACTTTTACCATGTAAGTATAAGTAAATGCATTTTTACTTAATTGGATGATGGCCTCGATGAAGAACTAAATTCTTTGAACTGTGTTTCTTGCATGACACCTTTGTCTCGTTGAAGAACTACCTATTGGTGTGATGGTTTGTTGTTTGTGTTTTAGTTTGATGTTATCGCGTGCAAATTTATTGATTTTGGGATGAAGATTACTCACACCAGCTTTATTGCTGACCCAAGTGAGCTTTTGCTTTTTGGGTACATTCCTTTGGGAATGTAGCCGATTAGCCTTTCAGGTTTAGAGACTTTTGAGCAGTGTTACTGGAGTTCTGCTAGTGGGGCTAGCAACGTCAGTTTTTCCTGGTTAGAGTTTTTATTTATTTCAGTAATTAAATCATGTTTAAGTTGTTGCTGCTAAATGTTTATGTTGTTATTGAATTTCACGTCACGAGTTTTGGGGAAACGGATAATCCTACGTGAATTTTGGGATTTTCGTTTTCTTCGAAAATCGGGGCGTGACATATCGATATTAATGATTCTAATTATAAGTAACCAATTATAAGTTTTCATTGACTGACAAGTTAATTAAATTATTATGCTAATGTTTGGTAAACTTTTCATAATGTAGTTAATGATGATTAGAATTTTAGTTTTATTTATTTACTAAAATCAATTTGATTAACTTGTCATAAATTTGATTAGAAAAGTTTACAGATCATGTGTATTACCTTTCTTAATGATGATTAGAAATTTGATTTTAATTATCATTGCTTCTTATTCCATAATGTAGCTAATAAAGTCAATTTTCCCACTATTGAAACTTGATTGTCTATCCTTCAATGCATGGGTATCTGTAAAGTAATATATTTTATTCTTTGTCGCTATTTAGTCACAAGTTATCTACCATAGAGCATGATCATAGCTTTCGAGGTAAAATGTGAACCATTATTGAATAAGAGAATTGAAACAACCATTAATTGAAACAAAAAACAAAAATTTGCTCTTCAAACTTAGATATACATTCACAACTAGTCAAATCAAACACATTCAGAATGACAAAACATTCAAGAATAAAAAATATACATTAACATGAAAATATTAATGTAGTCATTTGTAGCTAACAAGTGTTATAAAATAATTGCTCAAACTGCAATTAAAGAATAAGAGAATACAGATAAATAAAAAATAATAATTTTTTTTAATGATTAATGGGATGGGAGGGATTAAGGGTTAAAAAAAAATTAGAATCATCAATAAAAGAGTCTTTGTTACAAAAGTATAAAATTAGGTTTTCTATTTATTTAGGAAGGGTAAATATGTTCTATAAGTTTATGAGTTAATATGGGTTAATGAAATAGTCATTGTTGGTGATAAAAGTATAAAAGTGGGCACAAATTAGCCATTACATCAACTACAGTATCTAATTAGTCTATTTTGTGAAAAAGTAGAACTTAAAAGTCATTTTTCAAAAATTATATCAAATCAAACCCTAACATTCTTAACTTGTATCTCAAGAACTTGAAGGATTTCAAACAAATAACCAACCCTAAATGAATCCACCCACTCAATTACATTTTTTAATCAACAAAAACACACACATATTACGATAAAGAAATATTAAAATAAATCAATTCGGGACGGGATGGGCGAGACTGAAAATCTTCATCCCGATCTCATTCCATTCTAGATCGAGACGGGACGGGACGGGATTAATCAATCCCAAAAAATTTCAGAATGGGATAGGACGAAACCGGGACGGGATTGAAATCGCGGAATGGAATGCCCACCCCTACTTGAATTCCCATGAGTAATGGAAAGATAGTCTTATAAAGAATCAATTTCATGTTAGTAATTAGACAATCAAATAGCGAATAATAAGGGAAATGATAAAAAAAAATGGCTAACCAAACGGTCTTGCATTTTTAATAGTGTCAAAGTTTTTGTAGAAATTAAAGATGAAAATTGAAGTTTTGGAGCACTTGTATTTTTAATATTGTCAAAGATTTAATTAGTTGCCAGACACATTAAGTCTTGGAGTAGGAATAAACTGTTGAGAATAGTATAAAAATTTCTTTTAGCCCTCTTTTCACATTGATGTTACGTTCTACCATTTAAAACCTCCTCGTGATACGCACTATGACTCAAAGATCTCCTAACTGAGCAGATGCACACACTCCTAGTACTTCCCCGCCTCTTGACCCTACCAAGAACTCACAAATATGAGGCTTTTCAAAAAAATCTAGAGAGCCAGCCAGCGCCAGGCCATCCATCATCCTAAAAATGCAAAAAATGAATCAATCTCTAGGATGATAGATGATATTGGACTGGCCTGACCCTTTAAAAAAACTCAAGGTTTTTTTTCCGTGTGATGAACTCACAAATTTCTCTAGATTTTTGCTGAAAGCAATTCTAAAGAAAGAGAAAAAAAAAAGAAATAAAACAGTTTCGTTAGGGATCTCTTAAAACCAAACCTCTTTCTCGTTAGCCAAGGAACCCTATTTAATGATTTTTGACATAGTATCTTGTAAGAGTAATTCTAGATGTCGAGGGTTTGGGCGAGGGAGCCTCCCTCGCACGTGCATGAGTAAAAAAAGAAAAAAAAAAAAAGAGGGAAATTGAAATTTGGGGAAAATAAGAGGGAGGGAACAAAGCAGAGAAGAGAAAGTGGGTTGAAGCAGAGAAGAGAACTCGACAGACCTCGCCACCCTCTCCCCATCATCGAGTCAACCGACCGAAGAAGGCGAAGAGAAGAAGCTTCGTCGTCCCTTCCCTCGCCGAAAAGCTCAGTCTCGAAGAAAAGCTCTCCCCAACTGAAAAGTTCAACCGAAGGTAAGTCTCCCCTTCATTTCTAGATCTAGGGTTTCTCTCTCTTGTTGTTGCTTCTCTTCTTCTTCTTCACCTTCTTTCTGTGTTTGTTGTTGTTGTTGGTGTTTGGGGTTTGCTAGTTAGGGTTCGGATTTAGGGGGGCGTGCGAGTGAAAAAAAATTGAAGCACTAATGATTTACTAATATGACTACAAAAGGGAGAAATTATTATTTTTTTTGCACAGAACAGACGTTGCTGACCATAAAGGGAAAGCCAAATCTATGAGCCTTCAATGCATTTCCTCCACTCTTTATTTGTTACAAAGTTGTAGTCTATACTCTGTTGTTTAATGTACACTTTTAGGTTGTTTGTATGAGTAAATGGAGAGGTGGGTTGATGAAATTTCACTTGAATCATATATATGTCATCATTTGCATGAATGGGTTGATGAGTTTCATGGGATTTAGTTTATATGATGGAAGATTTGCCTCTGCCCAGTTTATGTTTGATGAATTTTCATATTCAAAGAATACTGCTAGTTTTGGAGCATTAGCATTGTAATCACAATCAGTTTTTTCGACATGTGTTCTAGTTTTAAAAGTTCATTTGACTCAAATCTTTCTATTCCATACTGATGGAAAGAGTTTCGATTCTATACTACGGAAATGCCATGAAAAAAAAAAGGAAAAATTATAGGAATTGATCAAATGCAATGTCAAAACATTATTAGATACCTCAACAACTTGATTAGGTTATGAATCTGTTTTTGCAGCCGCCTGATATTTCTTTACTTGCATTAATGCTTTCAGAAATTTGATTCATGATGCCAAGCATTTGACAGGAAAGCACTTCTCCACTTCTGTAATAAGATGGGACTTGACAAACTCATCCTGTTTATTCATTTGTCATGTTATCTGCCAAAGTTTGAGTGGTGGAGTTCATTGGGTGTCTCTGGATTGGGAGTGGGTGAGGTGGGTTTTCTATGAGATGGTCAAAGTTTGCAATTTTGTTAGGGTTTTTGGTTGATATGATCTGTTGTAGTGTAAAAGAGTTGAAACTGAAATCTGGGTTTGGTTTAGAAGGTCGAATTCTGTGTGGATTTTTTGGAATTTTGGTCTGATTTGGTTGGTGGGGTTGGCTTTTTCTTTGTTGGGTTGGATTGATTGATTGTTGAGATTATGTGGAAAGTGTGTTTATGTGATTGAATTTGGCCATTTTGAGTCCAATCGGTCATGTTTTAATGAAATATTTAGTGGTGATTCATTGTGTTTTTTTTCTCTGTCTGATTGCCTTCTGTGTTGCCGAGTCTTGATTTTTATTTTTGTGAGGTCAAATAGTGATGAGACTGTGTGGTGCTTGATGATGTATACAATGTTTGAGTAGTAGCTTGTTTTGGCTAGAAAATAGGAGGGTGCTTTTTATTGCTATGCTACTTATTGCCCATTCCTATAGTTGCTTCTACCCTATGACTTCATTTACTTCTGCTCGGCAAAGATACATGTTCAGAAGTATGTTTCTACATGATATTTTTAATTGCAGATTACATATGGAGCTCCACTTTATCGGCTATCTTTGTTGAGAGATCCATGCTTGTGGACAGTAAAACTTCATGTAATAGGTTAGTCGTGGTAAACATATATTCAGATTGTTATGACCTTCCTAATTTTTTCATGTTTTATTACCTGGCACTATTAGCCTATTTGCGATCTCTTCCTTATAATGCTTTTGCTCGAATAAGGTTATCTCTTTCATTGATAATTTTGTGCCAAATGATTATTTACTTGTTTGCTTGCATTTTGATTCTTTGGTTGATCGGGAATATTTGAGAAATGTAGCAAGTAATATGAATTCTGAAAGACACCTCAAGTTCAGAATCGCAGGAATATTGAAATTACTCTTAAATGGCTGAGTGTTTTCAATTCTATCAGACAAAACCTTTACTGAAAGGACCACAGAACAACGAATATGGGAGTTGAACAATCCCGTGCCATTGGATGACAATGGTAGCTCAGTTGACTCGGCTCTCGATAGAAACCTTGAAGTTCATTACATCTATGTGTGTACAAAGGTTTGATTCTATCCAACACACAAACAGTAGAAGATCAGCAATTTGTTGTTATATTCTCTTTATGGCAAGTACTAAGTGAAGTTTGTATCATACTTTTCTTCAGGATGAGTCTCTCAGACCTGTATCAAAGGGTCAAGCAAATTCCTGAGCTAGGGGAGAAAGGTCCTGAATTTTGTTTTTCTGTTTCGTGAAATCATGTCGTTGAAATCAATCAGAACGATGAACAATTACACCATCATTTATTGTCAGTTCAATCAGCACAGCAGGGCTCTTTTCCAGAATTTATAATGTTGTAACTTTGGCATGTACTTGTAGACTCCTAGTCAATTCTGAACTTTTAAATTGTTGTAACTTGGTATTCAATTGTTTTCGTATACCCCATTCGCAATGACGGGAAACCAATGTGTGGAATCTTTAAAAACATAACTGTTCTCTCCAGGCTCTAGGTTTTTTAAGGGAAACCAAGTGGTTCTTTTTTTTTTCATTCACTACAGACTCCAGGAACTCAAGCAAACACAAAATATATTCTGAAACAGAGTGGCCTGCAGGCCATTTACTCCTGGTTATGGTTGAAAGAATGACAGGTTCACATAATAAACTCGATCAGTACATCCATAAGACAAGAATTCAAGTGACAAAACGATGAAACTTTTTTTTTTACTCAGTGGAAACAAAAGCGTTTCAAAATTTATTTTACAACTCAGTGGAAACAAAGGTATTTCCAACTAAATATCTCTCAACACAGGGATTGGCTTTCAAGCGAGAAGCAACACTTACACTTACACTCAAGATTACAATCAAACACCACTTAATAAACAAACTAGAATGCATTTCTGTACACACAATACAAGAATATTTACAACTGCAGGCTGCAGGTTCTAATGTTGGCTTCTCGCTCTGCAAAGCAACAAAAATGTTTACAGGTGATCAGTAATCCCTGCAATTACCACAGAAGCTAACTACAACCTTTGGGGACTTGAACAAACAGAAATTGAAGGAAAGACTATAGTTGTAGACACACCTCATACTCATCGTAAACTATAGTTATTAAGGTGCATAGAACAAACTAGAATTAAGAGGAAGGACTTTGTGAAGGATTGTTATAGACAAAGCTCTTTCCCTATTGAAATTTCCAAGCAGAAACAGAATGAATTGGAGTTCCCTTCCACCCAACAGTGAGGCATTCCCCATTCATGTCAAGAGTGCAATGACTCCCAATGCTAAACTGCTTGAGAATCAGATCAGCTTGAAACAAGGATGTCTTGCTTAATTTTGTTTCAACCATCCCAAATCGCGCAAAGAACAATCTCCAGACATTCAGCCCCACACACCCGGGTCGTCCTCTCCTCTCCTTCCGTTGCAACAATGTTAATGATACTCGTACCAAAGTTTGCTTCTAAAGCGTCCATTATAACCTCATTGCTAAACCTCAGCAAAGCGGTGATCAAAGAAGGATGAGTTATAGTTACCTTCCATTTCAGTGACAACCATTACACAAGGTTTGAGCCTACTGATTGCTGCCAGTAGAGCTTCTAAGCGATCAGGTCATGGTAATAATATTCGTAGTAGCACAGGAGAATGAACCACTACTGCTTCGTCAGCTTCTAACATAAATAAATCTTCCTTGAATTCTTTCATGTCTGATAAAACAATCACTGTGAACGAAAAGTTTAGCTTCATTGCATCAGCAAAGCTCAACAACCTCTGACCAGTGGCCTCCATATTAGCTGGTTGTTCGCTTTTGCCCACAGCAGTTATTTTCAAAAACTCCACCGGGTTTTCATATCGGGATGCAAGAGCTTGGATCAAAATTGTCCAGTGCATTCCAGTCCTGACTCCAAGATCGATCACGTGCACCTTAACATAGGATTGTTGCACTTGGGGTATGTCTTCTTGCACTTGCGAATTTCTTTCAGAATCTGCACAGGATTGTTGCACCCTAACATAGGCAGCTTCCAGTGTCCAATATCTTCCATCATAGTACCCTGGCATCTGGTTCTATGCACATGTCCAACCTGCCGTGAAAATTCATACAAAGGTGTGAATGAGTTTGCTTATTCCAACAAATCTTTATATACTTCCATGAGCAAATGATCATACCTCATCAAGTTCAAGACAGGGATTCCATCCTTTAGAAAGCATGTAATCTATATTATTGGCAATCAAATCCTCGGAGAGTGGTGGCAAGTATCTCATCAGGTAGTATCTGCCAAAACATATGAAAACATATTAAAACTTGACAACAAGCATCTCTGAAAGCCTACCAGTATATCACATTTCAGTAAACATATCACATTTCATGGCACCAACTTCAAATTTTGAAAACTAGTCTGATCATTGAGTATTATTAAACAGTTTACACTCAACATCAATGATTTTACAATTTAAGTATATAAGTGTAAACCACTCTACTCTTTCCAGTAGTTCACATTATTAAACAGTCTCCCCTATTATTCTCTTCCTCCTCTATCACCCTTGGTTTCCTTAACAGGCTGGCCTTGTATAGAAACACACCACAGGCACTTAAAACCACCCAGATTTTGTTGAAAACTCTCTCAAAGTAGCTTGTGTTCCCTTGTTCTTCCCAGACAAGCACACCAAAATAATTGAATAGAAATCAACCGCAACAAAATACCAACCACACCAACCAGTGAATACCACATTAAGTCAAATGAACTTTTAAAACTAGAACACATGTCGAAAAAACTGATTGTGATTACAATGCTAATGCTCCAAAACTAGCAGTATTCTTTGAATATGAAAATTCATCAAACATAAACTGGGCAGAGGCAAATCTTCCATCATATAAACTAAATCCCATGAAACTCATCAACCCATTCATGCAAATGATGACATATATATGATTCAAGTGAAATTTCATCAACCCACCTCTCCATTTACTCATACAAACAACCTAAAAGTGTACATTAAACAACAGAGTATAGACTACAACTTTGTAACAAATAAAGAGTGGAGGAAATGCATTGAAGGCTCATAGATTTGGCTTTCCCTTTATGGTCAGCAACGTCTGTTCTGTGCAAAAAAAATAAAAATTTCTCCCTTTTGTAGTCATATTGCTAAATCATTAGTGCTTCAATTTTTTTTCACTCGCACGCCCCCCCTAAATCCGAACCCTAACTAGCAAACCCCAAACACCAACAACAACAACAAACACAGAAAGAAGGTGAAGAAGAAGAAGAGAAGCAACAACAAGAGAGAGAAACCCTAGATCTAGAAATGAAGGGGAGACTTACCTTTGGTTGAACTTTTCAGTTGGGGAGAGCTTTTCTTCGAGACTGAGCTTTTCGGCGAGGGAAGGGACGACGAAGCTTCTTCTCTTCGCCTTCTTCGGTCGGTTGACTCGATGATGGGGAGAGGGTGGCGAGGTCTGTCGAGTTCTCTTCTCTGCTTCAACCCACTTTCTCTTCTCTGCTTTGTTCCCTCCCTCTTATTTTCCCCAAATTTCAATTTCCCTCTTTTTTTTTTTTTTTACTCATGCACGTGCGAGGGAGGCTCCCTCGCCCAAAACCTCGCCCAAACCCTCGACATCTAGAATTACTCATCTTGTAAGCCTAACTCTACAGTGTCTAGTTCAGGGTGCATGTTTGGTGTCTGGTCCAGGCACCATAATAGAGTTCATCCTGTAAAGTGTGATTTTTTGTAGAGAATTTTTGCAAAAAAATCTAGAGAACCAGGCCCGCACCAGGCCAGCTCAATACCATCCATCATCATAGAAATGGTCATTTCCAGCATTTCTAGGATGATGTATGGTATTGGGCTGACCTGACTCTCTAGAAAAATTGGAATTTTTGTTGCCGAGTTGCTTGCTCTCGTCACTGTTTGCCTCAGTTGGACATTTAGATGGTCCATTTACAATTCATCCTGTCCACTTTTCTCATTGGTAACATTAAGATTAAATTTGAACAACAAAACTTTATTGGAGGTCATTTAATTAAATGGTGAAGAAAAATAGAAAATCTAGCAAAGAGATCATCCTTGCTAAAATTTACACAATACAAAATTTCCAACTTAATTAAACAACTAAAACATAAAATACGTAAATAATTGTTTCACTCCATTATCACTAATGCTGCAAACACCATAAATAAGTGAGAACTAGCAAACTGAACTAGGATGATATTTGTTTATAAAAGCATCATCATCGTCATCAAAGCTCATTCCCGATAGAGTTTGCGTGTCATAGAATTTTTATCATTTATAATACTGGAAGTTAGATAAGTTTCGTACAAGGAAATCAGTTTCATTTCTCTGCTCTAGCTTATGGTACATTGCAATGATAGGTATTGCATGTCTTTATCTCCAGTCCACCCACTACATCAAATTGACATTTTTGTAACAATCCAAAAAAATAGTAACACTTTTGAGCTATAATAATTCACAAAACAATTTTACACATTTTCACAAACAAAGTGATACAATAATTGTATCACCACAAATAGTATGGGCTTACAAGTGATACTATTCATGGTGATCTAATTTATTGTATCACTTTTTTTGTGTAGCTATTTTTCATTTTGTTGACTAAATTTAGTTTTGACTTGAAATTGTTTGGTGGATTGTAATAGCTAAAAAATGTTACTATTTTTTAAGTTGTTACAAATATGCCAATTTGGTTTAATGACCCTTTATTAATGCTTGATAGACTATTTAATTTTATTTTATGTTCTATTTTTTTTTTTTTTTGGTGGAGAAGGTTTTTCTTCTTTTGTGGGCTTTCGAAGAATTTGTATCAAGAAAGCCTTTCACGGGCGTTGCCGAAAGAAATGAAGTGAAAATAAAAAACCAAGTTCACTGTAAAACATATGAATGCAAATAGTTCATGTTAACTTTTCTTTCTACATCATCAAGTATGGTAGATGTATTTGAGTGATATTTCAAAAATGGTTAGTTTTACTTCAAATTTAATTAGAATTCTTATTGGACTAAATCATGTAAATCCAAGTGCACATTCATATTAATTAACATTCCTACATTTATATCAAAGAAGAAAAGGTAAAACCCTTTATATCATGCTATACTCTTTTAGAAATGTTGAACCTGCAAATTTTATTATTTGTAAAATGTATCTTCCATGATATTCCAAAGTTTCATGCACATATCATTGTGAAAACCACCTTTGGTCTATAAGTATCTAATTTCTTTCTTCCTCTCCATGTTTGTGAAGAAATTTTTTTGTCAATCTTACACAGAGAGTTGAGGAGTTTCATTGTCTAATTCTCAAATCAGTAAAAATAAAGAAGAATAAAGAAACATCAACATGAATTTAAAGAAAAAATGAAGTACTAAAAATTGTGAATAAATGAATAATGAAATGGTTATGGATTCCCCAAGAAGCAAATGACCCTACATATCCTTATCATCTAACAGGGTGGTTTTGTGAAATTGTCCAAAATAAGGAGGGTATTTTGGAAAGAAGAAAATTTAACCATACCATGCCTATTCGGCTACAACATCGGCATGGCTAAATATCTTGGCTGCATTGTGGCGCTTATTTGTAGGAACGGCTCGTCGGCGGGAGTATATGCATCACATAACTTGACAATATTACCAAAATAACGTTCATATTCTATCATATTACCGTCGACCATTATTGAATCATTTAAAAAAATATATCCCTAAATTGTAAGTATTGATAGAAAAATAAATATCCCTAAACTGTAAGATGGAATAATGACCAGAATATTGTTTCCTCTCCTTAAATGATCCCCGAATACAGCTTGTGGGCTGATCACAAAACCAAAAATTAGTTCAATCAATATTTGTCATCCTATGTCAAATATCAAAAGAATGAAGGGGTCAAACTGGTGGAAAGAACAAGTCAAACACACAAGAAGTACTAGAGATACTTACTATATGATGACGTCACTGTCCTCTCCGGGAACTTAACCCGTGCTCGATCCATCATAGTTCCACTTTGGGAGTTTTGCTGGATCAGTTAATGGCCCTGACAAAGTCTGCTCGATCCATCATAGTTCCACTTTGGGAGTTTTGCAGGATCAGTTACTGGTCCTGGTAAAGTCTGATACCTTAATGAAGTAATCAGCCGTTTCCATTATACTAAATAATATTGAGCGTAAATAGCTTGAAGTTCTAAAAGAATTGATCAATATTATGTTTTCAATACATTCATAATTATACTATGAACTTAAATGGAGAATTAATATGCATTACAACAATTTTAGTCGGCCTTATTTGTTTGTATTTTTTTGGTATTTTTACACTTCTACCCTTTTATGGATAGTATTTTTTTTTTTTTTTTTTTTTTTTATTAAAAACCTCCAGAGGGGAGGGGCAGCTATGGGATGCCAGACCTTAATTAATTATCAAAAAAATGACTTACATTCTATACGGGGGTACATTACGACTTTACCCGTATTAATATCCAAGCAGAAAGCGATAAACAAAACATATTTCTAAACAAGATACGACAAAACCATACCCATACTAAACCAAATGATGGCATCCTAAGATAGCACAAAACACACACTACCTGAAGAATAACACTCTCATTTAAAAGCCGGAAGTCTAAGATATGCCGTCTTATTCTTGTCAAGAATAATTAGTGACTTTATTCTTTTAGGAAGCGAAACCCACGAATAAGTACGAGAACTATGCTCCTTTTGAGCTAAAGTAGCCAAGGCGTCAGCTACAGAGTTTGTCTCTCTGAACACATGGATGCAGTGCCACCCCGTATCCTTTATCATCGCCCGTATCTCCCTCCACCAATTACTTAGGAACCAAGGAATTTTTGTTTGTTGGAAAAGCCATTGTTTAACCACCATTGAATCCGTTTGAATGACACATGGTCGGACATCTTGGGCAGCACAAAATCTCAAGCCTTCAAGCAAGGCCCTCGTTTCCGCCGAATTATTTGTTCCTTCTCCGAAAAAACATTGTCCAGCCGCCACAAAGTTACCTTCTTCATTTCTAATAACAAAACCTCCAGCAGAAGTCTTCTCCCTGCAAGATCCATCCACATTGAGCACATACCATCCCATAGGAGGGAAAGTCCAATACATCACCCGGGGCGGAGTCATAGTTACTTTGATTTCCTGGATACCCAATCTATTGAGCAAAGCCCCATTATTGTCCTTTGATTTAGGGTTAAAAAATTTTGCAACACATTTGATCCAATGATGCACTTTAATGATTACATAGCTGAACGAGCATTCATTCCCATCATAAAGTTTTCTGTTTCGCTGAATCCAAAGCTCCCATAAAACAAAAAGAGGAGTGAGATGAGTGAGGGTACCTGATAAGGTAGATTTGTTCGCCTTCCTGAACCACGCCTTTAACATGGTATAGACTTCAACCGGCCTATGGACGTGAATGTCAAAAATCAGATCGAAATGTCTCCACACTCTACATGCTAATTCACCCTCCAGGAAAAGATGTTTTATGGTTTCCTCCGCAGCATGAAAACAACATCCGCATTTAGAAGCCAACTGAAATCCAATTCTTCTAATTTCACCATCTATGGGAATAGCCCTTTTAATAACTTTTCATGTGAAAACGGAAATTTTAGAAGGCAAAAGAGGGTGCCATATCCAATTCCAGAAATAATCAGGTGTCCCTCTACCACCTAGGATTTTACAAACAGAGCTGATAGAGAATATACCATCATTAGTGGGCATCCAAATTCTAGTGTCTCGATCTCCATCATCACCTTTCACTATTGTCTTATAGGCCTCTTGAGCGCGTCTTTTCATTTCCGGGGTTAGCATTCTGAAATTATCCCTGCTCATTAGCCGTAAGGAAGGCCACATATCATTAGTCGCCGCGTCCCCATTCCTTATAAATATTTCATCCTTAGCCCATTGTTCTTCAAAGAAACTGACGCTACCTCTAGTAATCATCCAGGTGGAGTTTTCCACTATGAAATTTTTATGCATCAACAATTCTTTCATGAAAGGTGAGGCCCCAGCTTTAAGCTCCTGCTTTCGGATTGGAACCCCTGGCTTAAAATATTTTTTCTTTAGAAAATTAGCCCATAAAGAGTTAGAATGCATCAGGTTCCAAAGGGATTTAACTCGAAAAGCTGTAATAGTGTCGGCCAGACTTCGAACATGTAAGCCACCTTCTTCCTTAGTAACACTGATTTTTTGCCACGCAATCCATTTCCGTTTATGTCTCCCATCATGATCACCCCAAAAGAAATCAGCAAGCAATTTCTGAATAGATTGCAAAATCCTCATAGGAACCACTGTAGCTGCTATAGTGTAAATTGGCATAGACAAAAGAACATGTCGGATCAAAATCAATCTTCCCCCAGGCGACAGCAGTCGTGATTTCCAGCCCTGAATTCTATTGTGGATCTTATTAACCAAATCATCATAATAAGAAATTCTGCATCTACCTTGATAAATGGGAACTCCAAGGTACGTGAACGGGGACTGTTTGTAAGAAAAGCCTGTCCATAATCTGATCCTGATAATAATATCGGCACTCACTTTCTCATCCATCATGAAAGAACTTTTTTCCGTATTGATTTTCTCTCCTGAGGCCCGACAATACCTATCAATAAACTTCATACATCCCGCAATGGATTTTTTCCTACCATTCAAGAAAACCAGTGAGTCATCAGCATATAAGAGGTGAGTAATCGGGGAGGCCGTCCTTGGAACATGATAAAAACCAATTTCCCCTCTACGAAAAGCGCGAGAGAGTCCTCTACTTAGAACTTCCGCAGCAATGACAAAGAGCAAGGGGGAGAGAGGATCGCCTTGTCTAAGACCCCTAGAAGATCTGAAATATCCGTCATACTTGCCTTGCATCAACACCGAAAATCCACATTGAGTTATACAGTTTGAAATCAGGTGACATATTCTATTGTTAAAACCAAATTTACGAAGGACCGCCAATAGATATCCCCATTCAATTCTGTCATAAGCCTTTTCCATATCCAGCTTGAAAATTACATTGTTGCCAATCGCTTTTTTGCCAATCTCCCTCATTAATTCTTGAGCCAAGCCAATGTTCTCTGAGATAAGTCTCCCTTGGACAAAAGCCCCCTGCTCTAAAGAAATAATATGTGGGAGAATCTTCCCCAACCTCAAACAAAGGATCTTACTAAAAATTTTATAAACCACATTGCACAGACTGATAGGTCTAAAAAGTGTGTTTGTAGTTGTGTTTTAAAGAGAAAGAGTAAAAAGTGTAAAAATACAAAAAAAAAATTAAATAAAAAAATAAATAGCTAAAAAATGCTACCAAACAAGACTGACTAGACTTACTCTATGCATTAATAAGTTCTGCCGTCCTAGCAATGGATGAAATATTACTAAAACTTCATCTTTTCGCTCAATCTCTCAGTGTGTGATTCACTGGATGGTAAAATGTTACCTTGTCATTATCCCTACTTAACCACTTTCACCTCATTGATACAATTTTTAGCTAAAACAATCACCAAAACTTCATCTTTTTAGCTCAATCTCTCTCTATCTCTCTCTGATTCATTGGATGATAAAATGTCACCTTGTCGTTATCCCTACTTACCCACTTTCACCTCATCAATATCACTTGCTGGAACTCACCATTTTTTGTTTGTGAAGTAAGCAATGGGTCCATCTGTGTCTCCATCTAGATCCAAACACAAACACTCGACTCACTATGTGGCTCTAGTTCATCTTACAACTCCTTGTATGTATACATGCATGATGATGTTTCATCTCTTATATCACATAAACATGAATTTTAAGTGGTGATCCTATAGTGTCAGCCACTCTCTGGTTGTCTATGTAGCGTGTGTTACACCCACTCCACTCATTAGTCACAAATTACATCCAAATAATGAAAGCTTTATGCAATAGAGATTTTTGTTGTTACAAATAGGAATGTCAACATAGATCATAATGCATATAGTACAGATAAATTATATAAACACTCTATTACTGCGATAGGACCCCCAGTGTACGCGGCCGTACCAGCACATTCACATGCATTCAGAGGTCCTACCATGGCGCGGGTCTTATAATTTTTGGTTCTTAGCTAGTAGAGCTTAACTAATCAAGAGATATTTGTTCTATCTTGTGAACGCTGACTACATAGATTAATTAGTGTTTTATTGGAATTAAACCCATCATCCTGTTATATGTAGGTTTGTAAAGAGTGATGCTCAAACGCCATTTGAATTGTCCATGCATGGGAGTATTTTGCTCCATGGTTTCTGCTTGATACGCTATAAAAGTAGTCCTCTCTAACAGCTTGCGCTTTGTGTTGCTAGAAGCATTAGATCGTGTTGCATATAAAACATTGTTACAGTTACATTCCAAGTATTTTCAGACCACTTAACAGTGTCAATCCAATCCATAGAACTAGATTTTATTTATTTATTTTCTTTCTGTGATTTGGTTGTTGATTGATTTAACTGGAAAATCATTTCAAGTTGATGTTTGGATTGAGATAGAAATTCCTTTGGACATTCATAGTAGCAGATACTACTGATATCCAAGGATGTAAGTTTTGTGGCAGAAAAGGCCTCCGCTTGTAGTTTTGTCATCTCTAATAACATCTCTATTTCAAGTTGTTGTTCATCTCTAATAACATCTCCATGGGTAAAAGTTATCATCCCCCATTTTAATCAAAAGTTAAAATTAAAGTTTCTTATTTTTTCATCACTCCAACCACATCTCCTATTTTAACTTTTTATCATTATTTTAATATATTTTTAACTTTTTTTATACCAATTTAATTTCAATTATACTATTATTAATCTCAACTTAATGTAATTATATTATTATTAGTTTTAATTATATTATTATTGAATATATACTATTATTAATTTCAACTTAAATATATAATATTATTAATTTTACTTATTATAATATTATTAAAGGAGAGGGGAAGGTAGTTGAGAGTTTCTTTAGTTTTTATTATTAATTTAAAAAATAAATATTGAAAATATTTTATTATGATATGAGATATAGGGGATTGTTAACTTTCCCTAAATTTAGGGGAAAATTGTATATGAAGTTATTATAGGGGATTGTTTAGGGAAATGATTAGAGCAAATTTTTCTCTATAAAAACCCCTAAAATAGTTTTATGACTATTTTAGAAGATGATTGGAGATGCTCTAACTCAAGTTTAAACTTATTCATGATGAAAGTGTCCATAGCATCCAAACTTGAAATAAAACCTAAGATAGTCCTGGTCGAAAAAATTGGGAAACCATTGAATGAGGGAGAAACTACTCCTACAGATTCCCCCTCTACCACAGGCGTTCATGCACCACCTAGCACACGCTCATGGGCACAGATACTCTCGAACAAGAAGGGCTCCGGGAAAACGCAATTGCATACAGACCTCCAGCAATGTCTAATGGTAAGCCAATAGTGCAGTTGCTATCCGAGGACTTTGCTGAAGAACGAACAGTCTGTGAGGAGTATGTAGTAGGGAACTTTGTTGGCAAGTGCCTCACATTTGGCTACGTGAAAGACGTTCTATCCCGTACCTGGAACTTGCAACATGGTTTTGATATGAAAACGCACAATGAGAACACATTCATCTTCAAATTTCGGGATGCAAAGGACAAAGAAAAGGTGCTAGACCTAGGATCATTCCACATAGCCAGCAGGCTATTCATCATTCGACCTTGGAGACCCTTCCTCGAGGACGATGTGCATGCCCTAAACACAATTCCCATATGGGTGTGCTTAAAGAACATCCCACTGTTGTTCTGGAATCCTAAAGGAATAGAAGCGATAGCTAGTGCGATTGGTACCCCTCTTATGCTCGACAAGTCCACTGAAGATAAGATACGGATGAACTTTGCGAAAGTGTGTGTCGAAGTAAATGTTAACAGTGCGTTTCCTTCTCAAATCCCACTAGTGGTGGATGGAGCAAAGACATATAACATTGGCGTAGAGTACACTTGGAAACCTATTAAGTGCAAACACTGCAATGTCTTTGGACACGGCACAGAACGATGCTCGAAGGCGACACAACACCCCCCCCCCCCCACCAGAGTTTATAAGCCAGTGAACAAGCCGGCGACCAATGCATCCACGAAACCAGATGATGATGAGGGCTGGGAACAACTGAATCGGAAACACACATTTCGACCTAGGAGAGCAACTGACAATGCAGACAACCCAATGGAACAAAAGGAGTTGCATGATCCTCCTAGCGCAGTGCCTGCAGTGGCCGCTACCACGGAGGCACTGGTGGAAGCGGTCAGCGAAACTAGCAGCAAGAGCTCATCTGATGGTGCTGTCAAAAACTCACATGATGATGAAGGCAGGAGCTCAGCTAATGATGTAGTCAAGAACTTACCTGATGATGTAGTCAAGAGCACATGTGATGATGCAATCAGCAATGCTATGGTGAACTTATCTTCTGAGCCAGGAACTGATGGTCTAAGCGAGGGTCAAGGGCAGGACACTCACACCATAATTTGTCACGATGCCCCAACAAGCTCGAAACCTGGGAAACTTGGTCAGGCGAATGTTGGCAGGCATGAAGCAAAACTGAACTTACTGCGAAAAGATAAAACATTGTGCAATAACACAGGGGTCAAGCAGCTCCTCAATACCAAAGTTCCCAAATGATTCGACTAGGCTGCTGGAATATTAGAGGGTTAAATGACCCACTCAAGCAACGCGAGATCAGACACTTTGTCAATAAGTATAAACTCAGTGTGGTTGGAGTAGTGGAAACCAAAATTGCATCCGCCAAAAAGAATGACTTGCAGAGAACCCTTCTAAAGGACTGGACATGGCTTGACAATAACGATATCTCCATAGGAGGCAGGGTGTGGCTTGGATGGGACCCTTCCCGAGTTAACATTACCTTGATATCTAAGTCCGCTCAAGCGATCTTTGTTACAGCAAAGTGGTTGAATGGGTTCGAATGTGTGATTTCGATCATATATGGGAGCAACTATTACCTTACACGGCAGCATCCATGGAGTGAAATTGTAGACTTTGCAAGTGTTAACACATTACCATGGACCTTACTAGGAGATTTTAATGCAATTATGCATACCCAGGAGCGAGTGGGACGGACAGACACAGCCTCTGCAGGCGCTGGTGACTTGTTGAATTGCTTAATCCAGGCTGGATTGTATGACTGCAAATATGGTGGCAATTATCTAACTTGGAGCAACAACCAAGCACACTACACCAAAAGGCCAGTTTAGCTACGCCGAGATGGCCACGGTTCTAAACCGTTGGTTTATTTGCCACGGCAAAAAACCGTAGCTATAATGACCAACGGCTTAAAACCGTGGGTAAAAAAAAACTGGCCACGGCTGAAAATCGTTGGTTTATTGGCCACGGCAAAAAATCGTGGCTATAATTAGCAACGGCCTAAAACCGTGGCAAAAATAATGGCCACGGCTCAGAATCGTTGGTGTATTTGCCACGGCAAAAAACCGTGGCTATAATGACCAACTGCCTAAAACCGTTGCTAAAAAAAATGGCCACGGCTCAAAACCGTGGCTACACTAAAAAGCTGAAAAAAAATTGGGCGGGCTATTTTGGCGCTCGACTTCCACCTTCCCTCCACTCGACTTCCACCTTCTCTCCACTCGACTCCACTCGCCTGCTCCCTCCACTCGAAGCTCTTCCTTCCCTGCTCCCCTCCCCTCGACTTCCCTCCTCCCCTCCTTCCCTCCTCCCTCGACTTCCCTCCTCCCGTCCTTCCCTGGTCTTCCCTCCTTGCTCGGCGTCTTCAACCTCCAAACCATTTGCAAAATCGATCAGCGACTGCAACCTCCAAACCATTCTCTCGTACAGGTACTCTCTCTCTCTCTCTCTGCTTTCTTTTTGATGAAATTAGGGTTTCTGAATCTAGAGTTTTTTTTATTTAGAGATTTTGAATCTCTAGGGTTCGAATTGTTTTTTGAATCTGTAGGTTTTATTTAGAGGTTTTTTGAAATTAGGGTTTGAATCTCTAGGGCTCAAAACCGTATGCCCGAATTCCAATTTTCACCTTCTCTCACAACCAAATCTCGACTCTATCAACAATTTTGCTCTGAAAGGATCTGTTTGTTATGGCTTTGTTACTCTTTTTTTATGGAAAACTGTTGTGTAGGTCACCATTTGAAGAACCGATATAACACTGTAGTGTGTTTGTGTTGAAACCACCAAAACCTTAAATCATAATGTCATAAATTGTAGCTTTGTTTAAATCATAATATGGGTGGTTGCTTTGGTTGGTAGTGTATTCTTCCCCCTTGCTTGAAGTAAGTTAAATGATTTTATTATTAGATGTCTGCAATTAACAGTGGATGAGGAATATTTTGATGCCTGGATCTCTCCCATATTTGGGTGGTTCTGTTTTCATCTCTTTCCTTATTCCTAGAAGTTTTGATCTGTTCACCGGCCATGTGTGACTGGTACATTTTTCATGTGGGTGGTATTACTAATGGATATTATTCTTCATTAGCATGTAATGCCATTATAAGTGCAAAGGGAAATACCCCAAGTCTGTGTAACCACAGAAGATTATTGATTCCCTGATTCTTTGCATAGGACCCTAAAGCTTTTTTATGCTTTCCATGTGCTATGTAGTCTGATTTGAATTATTGATTAGAGTATGTTGGAATAATTTAAAAGTGCTCCACTTGAGGTTGTAAGACATTTCTGAGATTGTAACAGGGGATATCGTACTTTATTATTACAAAGGTAACAACTAACATGCGCATTCTATTGATGAAAAGTTGAGGATAACGGTGTTACTGTTTGATAATTTATATTGATAGTTGGTTAATCGGACCAAAATGAAGGCTATTTTGTGCGACTATGCATCTTTAGTAAATCAGAGAAAGAATAAGGGTTTGAGTTATCCTACAATTATAACCAAAAAGCAGGTCACCTTTTTCAGGTTAGTGTTGTAGCGTGTTAACCCTGTGAATTAAGTTACATATGAGAGCTGCACAGGATCCCCCCTGGAGATCTGTGAATATATAGATCAAACCAATTGATTGGTTATTTGAAGGATATGTTTGTCATGGCCTTGTTACTCTGTTTGTTATGGAAAACTGTTGTGTAGGCCAACATTTTTCTGAATAATGTAGTTATAAATCGTAAGGTCGGTGGTAGCTTGGTTGGTAGTGTATTCTCCCCTCTTGCCTGAAGTAAGTTAAGTTTTGCTTAGATGTTTGCTTCAGTCAACAGTGGGTGAGGAGTATTTTGATGCTTGGATCTTGCCCATGCTTGGGGTGGGTCTGTTTTCATCCCTATCTTTATTCCTTGAACTTAAGATATCTGTTCAGATGGCCATTTCTGACTGGCATGTCTTTGATGTTGATGGTAATGGTCCTTATGGATAAATTTCATTATCTGTGCAAAGGGATTTAGCCTATTCTACACAAGACACAGGCCACCTTATGCTATTTTTTAACACTATGGCATGTCAGATGTCATTTGTTAAAGCTGCATAGGATAATTGTTACATCCTTAGTATCTTCTTTTTTTCAAGAAATTCCGTTCGTGTATATAGTTGTTTCTTATTTCTTTTTGTTTGATAATGGTTAATATCTATAATGTCATTGATAGAAATGGGTAGTACTCGCGGCAATCTCTCCACCAATGATGTCACTACATCTACAAATGATGACAGTGAAGTGAAAAAGACCATACAGTTCAATGTCCATGGTTTAGCAGTTGGACCTGGTGCTAGAAATTTCAATAAAAACATTGGAAAGCTTGTTGAAACCCTTGTGCCCATCAAATTCAAGGGTTGGCACCATGTTACTGACAACTACAAAGAGGATGTGTGGAATGGCCTCAAGGTGAGATTTTACATCATTGATTTTCATAATGTCTTATTTTATTGTCAACTTATATCTCAATGGCTTATTTGCAGCGTGAATACGACATCCCAAATTATGTGAAAAGGAGTGTGCATTTGAAAATGCCTGAATATTTTAGAAGGTTCAAGGCAAATCTTAGGAAGGATTATTTGGATAAGTATCCTACCATTGAGGAACAAGATAAGCATGTTCCAAATGGTGTAAGAGAGGAGGATTGGAAGGAGTTTGTTCGGTATGAGAGCACCCCTGAAGCGAAGACAATTAGAGCCCAAAATGCCAAAAACAAAAAGGCTTCAAAGTATGTATGGGGGGTGGCCAAAAGAGTGCTGCAGAAGTAGAGTATGAAATGGTAATTGAGTTTCTAACTACTAGTACAATAATAACCCTTTAACTATATAGGCTGAGACTAATCTTTCAAGTATATAGGTTGCGAAGAACCCTGATGGGGAACCAGTCACACGCACTGACATATGGATTGCTTGTCACACGGGAAAGGATGGAAAACCCACGCATGGTGCTGAACTATATATGGTATGTGCCCAATGATGTCTTTTACACACAATTCTTAATTTACTTTGTAGTTGTTTGAATATTATTTGTGTCCTGATTTATTTTATTTTTTCATTCTTTTGAAGGAACAAGTTAAAGCAAAAAAAGCCGCCTTGCAAGAATCTTCAACCCAGGGTACCACTGACTTCACTATTGATAATGATCATCTAAGCCAAGTGTTTGGCCAAGAAGAAAGGGGACGTACTTGTTGTGTTGGAACCACCGTCTCTAAAAGGAAGTATGATGCTGCACTTCCCGCTCGTTCATTGCTTTTGGATAAAACATTGGAAGTAAAAAAATTTAGCGAAAAATATGATAGATTGGAAGAAAATGTTAGATGGATACGAGAGAGACTTGAAAATGGAACTTATGTGAGACCATCAACAAGTAAGGGAACACAAGGAGGGACACAAAGAACTGAAGATACACCTTCATCCCGTGCACAATCGACAAGGCAACCAGAAAATCCATTACCTCCATCTCCATTACCACCATCTTCTCAAGGTGTTGCGAGGTTTCCTTCTCCAAGCAATCCTGTTCCTTCAGTGTCAAGGACTTACAAAGTTTGTGATTGGCATAAGAATGTCATTGCGATAGCAATAGAGGTTGTAGATCCTATCCATCAATTCTCTTGCGATTGTCATGGATCATTGAACCCTGCAACAAAGATCAGACTTTCCTTATGCTTCAAATATAGGACTGAGGTGAAACTTTACAAGAGTGATCCAAAAGGAGACATGATGGGGATTTGGTCGTTGGTGATTTCTTCGTATGGTGTAAAAATCATGTGGAACTTGATGATTGATAGTTACAACTATGTTGGAAGCAATGTAATGGTGGCAGCAAAAGAGGAGCTGAGTAAAATACACTACGAGCACGTGATTGTTCATTTTAAGGTAACTAGCTGAAGCTTAAGTGCAAGTATCTATAGACTTAATTTATGTTTGGGAACATTTTTCCATTCTAAATCAACTACTTTGTTGTAAAATTTGCAAGCTTTTTATGAAGGTTATTGCATTTTGCATCTTTTTATTTATCTTATATGCAGGTAATGAGAAAATAATACAAAGTTTATTTGCATTGTTCTAAGATATGTGTATGTTTATATTTTGGGTATACAATCAAAAACTTTTAAGCATGTCATTCCTTGTTGAGCAAGATTGTTGGAAAGGTTGCAGTTACTGGAAAACACCAATGGATCTTTGCTGATAGTCATTCTCATTCTTGGTTATCATCAGAGGTAAAGATTGCTCTATTTAATGGATGCAATTTGAGCCGATGTTTGTTTTAACTTTTAATTATTAATTATCTTTGGTTGTTTGTTTTGTGATTCATAGTGTCGTGATGGATGGAAAGCTCAATTTTCAGCTGGGATCAAGGTATGATTGTTTATATTACTATGGAAACTGAGTAATGGTATATTGAGTACATAGTTCGACACAAATATGCATAAACATGCATTTGTGTGTGTATATGGTAGTAACACTCTGAAGCAAGAGCTGCAAGATAGACAAGGAGGTCCTTCTTGTCATTAAAGCATAATTTTTAGCATCTTGCAGTGCATATGTAACATGCATGCATCTGTGTATTATATTTTTGAGTATGAATTGCCAACATATTATTTGCTCTCTTTCTGTTCAAATACAATGTTAACATAGGCAATATTTTTTTCTTTGTTATGTAGACAGTTGCTCTTGTAGCTGTTGTTCCACATGGAGTTGTACAACTTGGATCTTTAAATACAGTAAGAGCTCTGAAATTGTGATCTAATTCAGTTTCATTGGTGATTTTATATATGTTGTCAGTATTTATTGTGTGTAGTTGTTGCTCTTAAATACAGTTGCTCTTGTAGCTGTTGTTATGCCTTTTTTTTTTTTTAGTTTCGGTGCTCTGTTCTCGAACAAAACCTTTTTTTTTTTTCTTAGATCTCTCTGGTTTCATTCTTTCGTTAGAAGAGTATCCCTTCATTACAGAATTGGGTGTTGGAGTAATCGATCCGAAGATGTCTTATGCCTACCTCTTCAAATACATCATTATTGGTGACACTGGTAAACTTCATCTGATCCATTCTATTCCCATTCACTATTTTTTCCTTCATTTTTTATAGAAGGATTCTTTTCTTTGAAGTTTTCATTGGAGGATTTTTTTTTTCATGTTTCGTGCAATTGTAAATGGGTTTTGAATTTGATCTATATTCATGCTGTGAGTTGTTTATGTTGATTTTGAAATTCATCATGATATATGGTCTCAGGTCTGTGTGGTTCTGGTTCTGTTCTTTCATGCAAATTCTTTGGTGGATTTTTTTTTCTTTCCCTTTTCCATGTTTATGAATTTGACTATGTTTTCCAACAAAAAATTATTGACTGCATTTCCAATGGTTGAAGAGCATTTGTGTTATTTGTTCCACTTTTCTTGCAATGGGGGTGTAGTTCTTCAATTCGAAGCTTGAAAACATGCCCGTCTCTTTCGTTACCATATTGGGTGGGTTTGTTTCATGTGTCAACACACTACTCATACATATTGGGTGTGATGGACCTAAACTGCTTATAATGGTGGATAGATGATGGTGATACATATACTTGCAAAAGTTCTTGCAATTTTTTTTATTTTTTTTTTTTATATTTTTGCTTCAAAAAAAAGAAAAGAAAAAGAGGATGTTAGCACAAACACAATTGTACCTAACTTGATTGTTAAGAGAGAAAGAATGGCTCCCTGCTTAGTGTGGATTACACATTGTCTCAAGTATATGTTATATAGGCCTAAAACTTGGTATAATGCTAATAATTGCAAATGCATATAGGAGTTATGTATTTATTTAACTAGACATCTAGGAAGAACTACAGAGTTTAACAATACAGGTAGAAATGAAGTTTATGTGATGAAAGAATTTTGTCAACTCGGCAATGTTTTGGCTTCACCTTTTCTTATTCCTTTGATAATCAAATCAGTTTGACTTGTATTTTACAGGTGTTGGAAAGTCATGCCTTCTTCTGCAGTTCACTGATAAACGCTTTCAGCCGTTCATGACTCAACTATTGGTGTTGAATTTGGAGCAAGGATGGTAACAATTGATAACAAGCCAATAAAGCTGCAAATATGGGATACAGTATGTCCACCTCTTCCTATTGTCATTATTATTTTTATCCTTCAATTCTGTGCAGGAAATGGTTGAACAAAATTGGTTTGGCCTATTGTACTTATATTGAGACTATTGTTATGGCTAAGTCACTAGACTTAAAACACGTCTGGTGAAAAATTTAGGTATACGTAGGCAGATTAAGAAATTTCACACAGAGACTTCAATTACTATATTTGTACAATCGATAAGGTCAAAGATTTCTGAAATTAATCAAAGTTTTAGGTTTCAAAGCATACATACAAAAAATGAAGTGTCACATGGAGTTCTTGCAGGGTTTACTAATATGTCCTACAATTAAGTTTTGGTTGGTGCCAGTTTAACTTTAACATGTTATTTTACTCTTTGTGGTAGTTAAAATGATGGGTTTGAAATGATAAGGGATAATGGGAGGAGGTGAACTTACCTCTTTGTAATAGAGATACGGGAATAATAAAATGATGGAGTTGAAATGATACAATATGTAATTTGTTCAATTTTCTAAATAGTTCATCTGGGTATCTGTGGGTCATGGAATGGATAACATGCTATGTGCGCTTCACAGTACTATAAATATCGTTTGCTGCAGAATTTGATTGTGCTGCATTAAACCCTGAAATACTATAAACTTGCTTATCTTCCATTGTGGGATCTTTTACCATTTTGTTTTTTTAATGTCTGAAGTACCTTTGCACTATCAGGCTGGTCAAGAATCCTTCAGATCAATTACAAGGTCATACTACAGAGGAGCAGCCGGTGCTTTGTTAGTGTATGATATTACCAGGTACTAGATGTACACAAATCAATACATCAAGGCCACGTGTGTGTTAACCAAGTTCTTGACTTATTCCTTTTCTTTTCATAATTATGTAAACCAAAACTAGTAAGCATAATGTAAGTATCAGTGGTTGTATGAAAAATTGCTCAAAAAAGAAATTGCAGTCTTGTAATATTTGCAATTGGAATCTGTTGCATATTGAAGCTTTGAGTAAATTAAGTAGGTCTTTGGTTGAATTTCAGTTGTTGATAGCATTTCTAATAACTGGCTTCTGATGGTTCTTTTTACTCAGGAGGATCTGGACTTCTCAGAGATATTTTCAATTCCCATCTGATTATTTGTTGGGTTGTTTATCAATAGTGACGTTGAAATTATCAGGTTCTACGTTAATATTTTCTAGTACTTTCACTGGTCTAGGATCCCTTAAGACTCTTGTTCTTACAAATGCTTTAATCAATGAGAAAACCATCCAAACTGTCATGGATAATTGTCTATGTCTAGAGGTTTTGGAATTATTTAAGTGTCAGGGCCTATTTAATCTGAATGTTTATGCTCAGAGGCTGAAGAGATTTAAGACATTTGTTTTTATATAAGTGTCAGGGCCTATTTTCTAGGGCATTTGTTTTTGGTTGATGCTTTTGTTGTACAGTTTGACTGTGTTTATATGTTTTATCAGGAAATGAAATTATGTATGCTAAGACATGACAAAGTAGGACAGCAGGACAGCTTATATGTTTTCTGTGTTTATATGTTTCATTTGGAAATATAAATGGCTCCACTTGTAAATGATGACTATTATTACTTTCAGGGAAGCAGGACAGCTTGACTTTTTTTTTTTTTTTTTTTTTTCAAATATGTGAATTTATCAAATGAATACTTTGATATTCTTTCCTTTTGTTTCTGTATAGTGGCATCATAACAAATTTGACGCATGTATTTTCTTTTTGTTTTTGGAAGGAAACACTCTTTTATAGAGTTCCTCCTGGTGCTATGGAAGTTTATAGAAAATCTGTAGAGGAATTTTGGTCTCAGTACGAGGTAATGATTTTGCATTCTTACCTGTTTTTTCAAATGATATGTCTTGGTAGCATGATAGATGTACCAGGAGATGTACTCTTTCAAAAGGAATTGCATTCCACTTTCTTTTCATTTAATCCGATGGAATTGATATTTGATCTAAAAAAAAAAAATTGGGGACACATTCCATGTTTCTAGGGAAAAGGCCTTCCAATAGCTTGGATGTTGGTCCAATTCCAACAAAGCGTGTCCGCACGGCTGCAAGGCCACGGGTTGTAAGTCCCTATGGTTCTGGAGCTCCTGGGGGTATGCAGATACCAAGCAAAACTGACGCTTCTAGTCGAGATACTAATTCTTTCCAGGATGACCAGAGCACTGCCTAGGGTGGATCCCAGATCAGGAGAATGGATGTGGAGTCAACAGGAGAATATGGAAAGCAGCTACCTCTTGACTATACTGAAGTATCTATGAAACATAAAAAGAAGAAAAAGACTAAGCACCCACTGTATAAGAACTCGTTGAACTCAACAGAAACTGGAGGCTTTGTTGCTGGCAAAGTATGGTCATTTCCTCAGCATCCTTTTTTCATGCTGTTACTCTTTATGGTTGCCTAAATCCTATCTGATTGCAGAGTTCTGCAGATGAGCAGAGATGGCAGCATGATTCCGTTCCAAATGAACAAGTAATTTTTTTTGTTTGCTTGCTTGCTATATGGTTCAGATGCTTTCTAATTAATCAAAAAGTCTACATGGATACCAGACTGTGAACTTCAGTTGAAATGAGTAAACTTAGTCTGATATGTTGTTATAAGACTCAATATTTCCCTTATGTTTAATGATTTTCTGTAACAATGATTTATAGTTGATATTGTCTACTATATCGCTGGTGATGGGGTGGATAGCGCTGAGGACTCAGGGTATTCACAACCTTATCCATCAACACTACCGGGTATTCCTAAGGTATGCTGCCTGGTTTTCTATTGTTATGGATTTGCTCTTCACAATTTGACAATCTCTGCACATTCTGATTTTATCTGACTAACGTAAATCTTGCAGAAAGGGCCTTCTGTTGCAGATACGGTCATTGGGCAGGGGAACACAACTGCATGGAAGATGTGTGGCCTAGACAAGAGTACTTGCTTGACAGTTTTCTTTGATATTTCACCCAGCGACCGGTCAAATGCTCCAGGAGCTTCCAATCCACAACTATATTTGCAATTTCTAACGAAGTATGTTTCTTTGCTCATTATAGGACTTCCACTCTATCTATTTAATTCAGGGTAATGCTGGTCTAATCTAAACTGATCTACATAATCATTTATTTGAGTGCAGTTATCAGAATCCTGAAGGACAAATGAGACTTTGTGTCACTACAGTTACAAGAAAATGGATTGATAGTGCTGCGAACTCAGAGGTTAGTTGCAATAGGCAGTGCCTTGACAGATGTTTGTTTTAATGCATTTTGGATTCATGAAGCTCCTACCTGACAAGGCTCAAATGGTCTATAAAATGTGCTTTTCCTATTCTAGTGGTTTTTCATTGCCATTATAAGATTACTTTATCTGCCTTCTTATCACTGAGAAAGGAGGATATTTCCTTTCCTTTGTGACATTATGGCTATATCATACTCTAAAACACCGCACTTGCGTAGACACAATACACCCAACACATTAGTTATTGTATGGTCCAACCTATATGATAATGACATGGAATGTGCTTTGGTGTTTGTCACATATAAGTGGTGCTAGACACATTAATAAAACACCAACAATATAGGACATCCACGTATTTGTAATATTATTATCGATTCAGTTATATAATTCATTTGGTAGTTGGTTTGTATGATTTTTTTTACTTGCAAATTAGTATTGCTAGTTATTAATATATGTTGTCTAAAGCAGAGCTTCATTTGCCAAGGGGTTGTTTTCTATAATTCTAGTGGATTTGGTCATAGGAGCAAAATGAAAATGTGTAATTGTAGATCAAGGATTCTTATAACTGTTAGCTGGTTTTTGTATAAAAATTTTCTTTTTTTTCATTTATAGCCTAAAATTTTGAATAATATTCTGTCTATGCAGGCAAGATTTCTTTGGGCTAAGTTGAACCCATCTGCAACGTACAATTCTAACCAAGATATGGTTGTTGGTTCAGATGTAATCTTCACAGACGATGTTAGCCTTCAAGTGTTCTTTGAGCATCTCCAGAGGTTGGCTATTCAGTCATGATAATTTTAGTGTTTGGGGTGTTCATATCTGTCGTTGGCTTCTCCATATGATTAAGTACCCCTATAAGTGCTTGTTTGGGTCCGTTTCTCTTGTCATCAAAATCAGAATCATTCCCTGTACTATAAGAAAAATAAGGGACAATATATATCACTTTGTGTTATGGTAGAGAAGGTATATGAGAGAAATCAATTTGTGTTATGGTAATTTTCTTACATTATAACTAGGTGGATTTGTATTGTTGGAAAAAACATAGAGAAATTCTTTTGTTTTAGATGCGAGCGAAACATGATATAACAAAGTTTCATTTGTTCAGGTTAATCCTATTATTGTACATCAGTGCTATTTGTTTACATGTTTTTGTTTGGCGTCAAAACTTGACAAGTTCCTTTTTACGGTTGATTTTGTATTTATCTAGCATATAGTTTGTGGAATCCTATTCGTGCCGGAGGCATGACACAAACCTTAGTAAGGACTGATTTTGCTGCAGCAAAAAAAATATATAATTTTTTTTTCGATTATATTAATTTGCAACGGTTTCAACCCGTCGCAACAAATCAGATTTTTTTTATTTTGAATTTTGTTTTAACTGCCAACGGCTTACAACCGTGGTCGCATCTTGCCACGGCTAACAACCGTGATCCTTCTCCATGCTTGCCACGGTTTACAACCGTGGTCCAATTGTTGCCACGGCTTAGAACCGTGGTCCCAGTCTTGCCACGGTGTAAAACCGTGGTCTTTCTCCATCATTTGCCACGGCTTAAAACCGTGGCTATTCCTTGCCACGGCTTAAAACCATTGCTATGATGTTTGCCACGGCTCCAAACCGTGGTCTTTCTCCATCCATTGCCACGGCTTAAAACCGTGGCCATGTGTTGCCACGGCTTAAAACCGTTGCTCTTATGTTGGCCACAGTTCAAAACCGTGGTCGTTCTCCATCACTTATCACGGCCTAAAACCGTGGCTATTTTTTCCACGGCTTAAAACCGTGAGTATTATGGTTGCAACGGCTTAAAATCGTGGCTAAATGCAGAAAATCATCACGCCTCCTCAAGCATAAAACTGTTGCTAAAATGTTTTGCCACGGTTTATAGCCGTGAATGAGGATTTCGCGATGCCTCTACTGCCCACGGTTCTAAGCCGTGACAATTGGTTACCCCCACGGTCCCAAACCGTTGCTGATGGGTATTTTTGGTGTAGTGGCAGGGGCCAATAGAGTATCCTCAAAGATCGACAGAGTTCTTGTCAATGGCAACTGGCTTCAACATGCCCCTAATCACGAGGCTGAGTTCCTTAATGCAGGTATTTCAGACCATTCTCCAATGACTTTAACTCTCTATAATGATAGTAATCAAGGTCCGATGCCATTTAAGTTCTTTAACTATTAGGTTCATGAGCACGACTTTTTCAAAACTGTTGAAGAAGCGTGGCTGGAACAGATCGATGGGAATCCTATGTATCGATTGGTGCAAAAATTAAAAAGAGTTAAACACTGTCTCACTGCTTGGAGAAAGGCTGGATTTAACAAAGCAAATACACAAGCCGAAATGGCTAGACAACAGATGGTGCAGGCCCAACAAGGACTGCATACTCGAACTCTACAATCTCTAAGCATCCTTGTCTCTCTGTTACATGCGGAACGAGAAGCGGTTAGAGTATATGCACGAGCTTCGCGCAATGAGGAATCCGAACTTCAGCAAAAATCCAGAGCACAACTTTTTGTGCAAGGGGATCAAAATAACAAGTACTTTCATGGGTATATTAAGGAGCGACTGGGCCAGAACAGAATCCTCAGTATTAATAACAGACATGGCGACAAGCTGGAGGATCCTGATGCAATTGAGGCTGAATGTACCTACCACTTCACAGACATATTTGCGGGGGTATATGACTGTGACTATGACTGGTCGATTATTGATGGACTGGAACTCGATAATGTGCTGACAGATGACATGGGGACAGATTTAATGAAGGAAGTCACGAGAGCTGAAATTGTGGAGACGCTCTCTATGATCGACTCGAACAAAGCTCCTGGCCCAGATGGGTTCGCCTCCGGCTTTTTCAAAGCTACTTGGCGGATCATAGGAGATGATTTTACTGCAGCAATTCTGAATTTCTTCAGGAAATCAAAGCTGTTGGGTCAGGTGAATGCTACTTTAGTCACGCTAATTCCTAAAGTTATTAATGCTTCTTCCTTTAGTGATTACAGGCCAATTGCATGTTGCAATGTCCTATACAAATGCATTACCAAAATAATCACAAACAGAATGAAATAAGTCGTCCAAACAGTGGTGAGTAACTCGCAGTCAGCGTTCATCAAAGGAAGACACATCCAGGATAATATTATGTTAGCACATGAGCTTGTACGTAATTACCACAGGGACCGTGGCCCTCCCAGATGTGCAGCGAAGATCGACCTCCGCAAAGCATATGACATGATTAGGTGGGATACAATTCTGCATCTATTAGTGAAGTTCAATTTCCCAGCAGGATTCATAGTTTGGATCAGGGAGTGCATCACTACTCCAAAGTTCTCTATCTGCCTCAATGGATCCCCGAAAGGATACATACGGTCCACGAGAGGGATAAGACAAGGATGTCCCATGTCCCCCTACTTATTCGTAATGGTGATGGAAATATTGCATGCAATACTCAAGACAAAGGTGCGAGAAGGGACATACAACCTACACTATAAATGCAACGACCCAGAAATCACGCATCTTAGCTTCGCGGATGACTTGATTGCCTTCTTCCAAGGTAATGGGACCTCTGCGGCTGCGCTTGCTGATGCCCTCCGTGTTTTTAAAGTGTGCACTGGACTAGAAGTCAATTGCAACAAGAGCACATTATTCATGACCGGGATCAATGAGCAAGACACACTCGCTATCCGCAGTCACTTACCGTACATAGTTGGATCTCTCCCTGTTAAATATCTTGGGCTCCCATTAATATCTTCTTATCTCTCGCACCAATAATGCACCCCCATTGTGGAGAGAATCAAAAGGAAGATGTGCTCTTGGAAGAACAAATTCTTATCCTATGCGGGCAAGGTCATGTTGATCAAATCAGTCCTCGCAACCATGCACATCTATTGGACCTCATGCTATGGGCTACCAAAGCGAACGCTGAAATCAATAAATGGGGCACTCCGAAACTTCCTTTGGTCGGGCGAAGACTCATACTCAAAGAAGGCAATGGTGAAGTGGGAAACTATATGTCATCCGTACAGTGAAGGTGGGCTGGGTGTTCGCGACATACGGACTGCGAATGAGGCTGCTACTATGAAACATGTCTGGAACATTGTCAATAACAAGCAAACCTTATGGGTCCAATGGATTCGAAAACATTTAATCAAATGTAAGGACTTCTGGCTTATGCACAGACCACAGGAAGCATCGTGGTGTTGGCGCAGAATTTTAGAATGTAGGCCGAAGGCCAGTTCTATGGTGCTGCACCTGATCGGCAATGGAGAGAAAACACTATTTTGGAAGGACCCTTGGCACCCCCTTGGGTTGTTATACGACAGATTCCCACAAGGGCTCCTCTATGACTTAACACTTCACAAAAACGCTAGGGTCAGTGCAATTATCAGAAACAACAGGTGGTATGTTCCACAAGGCTTACGAGCCTCTATCAGCGACATTCTGGCCTCCATAAATGGAATTGAAATTGACACACACAGAGAAGATGATATAGTGTGGAACATAGGATCTGATGGCACTTATCAGATGAAGACCACCTATGAGGCGCTCCGTCACAGAAACGCCACTGTGGACTGGGCACCTATTACAAGAAAAAGAAATGATTAGTGTATTATCATTAGATATTATAGTATTCACTCTATAATTTCATATTTTAATATGTTAATAATAATTTGGCGCCTTAAACTTTTTAGTCGTCCCTGATTAAAATTTCCAAAAAATAAATTTTAGAGCAGTTGTTACATTTTATTTGACATAGCTTTTGAGCATGCTAAGGGTGGTATGCTCACTGATGTTTTTTTTTTTTTTTTTTTTATTTTTTTATTTATAGAAATAGTGCTCTAAGGGTGTGTTTGGTTGCATGGAAATCTATAACTTATCAAAGATCATAATTGGCCAACACACCATAAACTAATAAATATGCCATCGGTTGGGTTCGAACCTACCATCTACCAAGCTCTAATCATTTAGCTGTCAACACACCATAAACTAATAAATATGCCATCTGCTGGTTACATGCATGATGTTTCATCTCTTATATATATATAAGTCAAAAGCTATATCACATAATTATGTTTTGTCATAAACATGAATTTTAAGTGGTGATCCCAGAGTGTCAGCCACCCTCTGTGTGTTACCACACACTTCACTCATTAGTCACAAATTACATCCAAATAATGAAAGCCTTATGCAACAGAGATTTTTGTTGTTACAAATAGGAATGTCAACATAGATCACAATGCATATAGTACGGATAAATGATATAAACACTCTGTTACTGCGATAGGACTCTCAGTGTACACCGCCGTACCAGCACATTCACATGCATTCAGAAGTCCTACCATGGCGACGGGTCTTATAATTTTTGGTTCTTAGATTTTGTTCCATCTTGTGAACGCTGACTACATAGATTAATTAGTGTTTTATTGGAATTAAGCCCATCATCCTGTTATATGCAGGTTTGTAAAGAGTGATGCTCAAACGCCATTTGAATTGTCCATGCATGGGAGTTTTTTGCTCCATGGTTTCTGCTTGATACGCTATAAAAGTAGTCCTCTCTAACAGCTTGTTCTTTGTGTTGTTAGAAGCATTTGATCTTGTTTCATATAAAACATTGTTACAGTTACATTCCAAGTATTTTCAGACCACTTAACAGTGTCAATCCAGCTATAGAACTAGATTTTATATATTTATTTTCTTTTTGTGATTTGGGTATAGATTGATTTGACTGGAAAATCATTTCAAGTTGATGATTGGAAAGTAAGTCTAGCCGGTTTTGTAGGGCTGAACAAAAATTCGATTAAACCGGCCGAACCGATTTAAACTGAATCGATTGGTTCGGTTTAAATTCAGTTCGGATCGGTTTCGGTTTTAAAAAATTCAAAATCGAAGTGGTCGATTCGGTTTTCGGTTTCTATGTGATTTTAACCGAACAAACCGAACCGACCGAATATATATAATAAATAATATATATTTTATATATAAATAATATAATATGTTTAAAATAGTCGGTCGATTCGGTTTTATTTCGGGTTTGATTGGATTTTAGTTGGTTCGGTTCGGTTACGGTTTGCATAAATTAGAATCGGTTTGGTTTTGGATCGGTTTTGTTAATGGTCGTTTCGGTTTCGGTTTAAAATTTTTAAAACCGACCTAAGTCGGTTCCGGTTCGGTTTTCAGCCCTACGGTCTTGTTTGGTAGTATTTTTTTGATTTGTTTTTATATTTTTACACTTTTTACTTTTTCTCTTTAAAACACAACCACAAATATTATCTATAGAAGAGATAGAACTATAAAAAAAAATGCTATCAAACAATGCTGGTTAGAATTGTTGCCCTTTGAACATCAAAAAATCTAGAGAGTCAGACCTGCGCCAAGCCTGGCCCAACACCATCCATCATCATACACATCTCTATAATGATGGACAGTGTTGGGCTAGGCCTGGCTCTAGAAAATCATTTTGGACATTCTTAATAGCAACAGTGAGTCTAGGGAGCCAGGGTGAGGGAGCGAGGGAGGTGTGAGGGAAGGTCTCCCACCCCCATCCTCCTCGAGATGTGCATCACCGCCCATCTCGAGGATGATGGGCGGTAGGAGGCCATCCCTCGCTCTTCGAATCAGGGTAATAGCAGATACTGATATCCAAGGATGTAAGTTTTCAAGTTTTCAGCTTTTATATGTGGAAATCATTCTAGATACCCAACCAATACAGCACACTAGTTCAGAGAATGTGCTGATGTTGACTACTGATTGTCAACATGGTTGCTCATCTCTTAAAAACATCTCCAACTACATTTCCTATTTTAACTTTTTTTTTTATCATTATATTAATATATCTTCAACATTTATATACCAATTTAATTTCAATTATACTATTATTAATTTCAATTATATTATTATTGAATATATACTGTTATTAATTTCAAATTGAATATTATTAATTTCAATTATTAAAGAAGATGAGAAGGTAGTTGAGGGTTTTTTTTGTTTTTATTTTTTATTTGTTTTTAATTTAAAAAATTAAATATTGAGAATTTTTTATTATTATATGAGATATATGAGATGATTAACTTCCCGAGAAATTGAATGTGAAATTATTATAGGGAATTATTTAGGGGAATGATTGGAGCAAATTTTTTTTTTTTTATAAAGCCCTAAAAGGGGATGATTAGAGATGTTTTAACTCAAGTTTATACTTATTCATGATGAAAGTGTCCATGGCATCCAAACTTAAAATAAAACCTAGAAAATTTTAGCACTCAATGTATTAGACCTTATGAGATTGTTCAAGTCAACACCAATAACCATTAGACATTGATGAGATAATCGTTCACCTGATTTTAAGATAAGAGTTAGAATACAGGATGATGTTTTGAACCCTGTTTGAGTGAGTGTGTTAAGTGTGTTTTGTGAATACTAGTACAAAAACAAAAACATTTTTACCAGGACAGTTACATGAAAAAGACTAGAGCTAGAGCACATGCACATGCACAGATGTTCCTGGTGGTGGGTACAGTGATGCGTTCATGACTACCCTAGAGCAAGACCATAACTTTGACTCTGCCTGACCTACTTGTTGAATTAACATGAGTAGTCAAGTTTTCTTGACCCCCACCACAATATACCTCCAAACCACCATGTCAAAGTCACTACAATGTCCAAGTCAAGTTGAGTCTTATTTCAAAACCACCATCATTTGTTTCAAACAAGTAGAGGGAGAATATGAGGTAAGATGAGGAGGAAGAGGAGATTATTGTTTATCATTGGGGCTTGAATTGTTGTTTTCTTTGAAAATTAGGGTTACCACTAGGGAATGTTTTGATGGAATATACATGTCAATAATGCAACTTGTTTGTGATTTTTGTTCGTGTTGGACAAAAAGAAATGATTAGTGTATTATCATATTTTAATATGTTAATAACAATTTGGCTGCCTTAAACTTTTTAGTCGTCCCTGATTAAAATTTCCAAAAAATAAATTTTAGAGCAGTTGTTACATTTTATTTGACATTTTCTTGCGACTGCCTGCGTGTATTAAGGGTTTGTTTGATTGCAAGGAAGTTCATTGAAAGGGAAAAGCTTCTGAGCATGCTAAGGGCAGTATGCTCACTGATGTTTTTCATAGAAATGGTGCTCTAAGTGTCTTTTACGCGTGTTAAAACCAAGATGAAATGCCAATTCTTTTGACTTTTTTCAGAGAACTGCAACTTAGATACCTCTAAGACGGTTTTTGAAGGAAATAAAAAGGCATCATTGCTTTCTTCCGTGCAATAGAACTGATCCTAATTAAGATAAGGCTATGCATAAAAGATAATTATTTCGATAACAAGTAATTACAATTTTGTGCATAACATAGAGCTGCCTGATCAAACTTAGTATTTAAAAAAAAAAAATTTAAACAATTGGGAGAAAAAAGAAACTAGGAAACAAGTAGGCATCTATAACAAAGTAGAGAAAAAAGAAAGCATCTTTTGTGCTTTCTTTAATCAAGTGTACTCTTAACTTCATTTTCTTGACACAAAGTTGACAACATAACAACACTTTTATGCCCAAATTTCCTCCGAGAATAATAATCAAATTTGACAAGAAAAAAAATTTATATAAATCTCTTAGCAACCACACAATAATATTATATCCAATTGAGCTAAGAACACCATTCTCTCATCGCCGCGTCCTCTTCTTCGATAAAATATTCTTCGTATTTCGAGCAATGCTTTCCCCTGTTCTCTCCCATTCTCCTTGCATGTTATTATGATTTAAAATGTTCGCAAAAATATTTAGAATGCTATGTATTTTTTTAAAGTGCCTTTTTGTTGGAAGGTTTTAGATAACTTTTTGTTTGGGAAAATTTTCTATACATTCATCATTTCTATACATTGTGAATGCATTGAAGCCCTTTTTGTTGGAAGGTTCCTCACCTTGTCATGTGGTGTGTATGGAAAGAGAGAAATATAAAGGTTTTTTAATGACTCAAATTATTCTATTTTTATCGAAATTACGAAATTATTGTGAATGATGGGTTCGACTTGTAATTTGTTCAAGGACTTGGTTTTTGACACATTCATGGTATCTTGACATTCTTTAATGTAGTAATGATTTCCTTTGTCCTTTATTTTATTTCTTATTTTTAATAAACATCTTCTAGTTTGGAAAAAAAAAAAAAAAAACAAACATTGATGCCCAATTTCTGTTCATAAACATTGAAAGTGGCAGTGTAGTGAGCTTTGTTTATGATACATTTAGACAACATGCATAAAAATGATTGATAGCATTCTTTACTCATACTTTAGGTTTTAGGTATTTTGAAACCATTAGGATGATAAAGTTCATATGTCCATTGTGCCAATTCGGGTTTTGATTGAATGAGTACCTAATGAAATTCTTAAAAGGCGAAAAAATCATTTGTAAATTATACATAGGCCCTTAAATTATAAATAATTATTTTGTTTAGAATTTTAATAATAATTTACTTATTATTGAAAAGTTGTAATCAAATTAAAAAAATAAATTGAGTATTTGCGCACGTAGAGCGCGTCGACACCCTAGGAACAATGAATGTGTTGTTTTTGTCCTGATTTTTGGAATGCCCTCCCAACTCTCTCATATTTACAAAAAAAACCAATAGTTAGGTGAATAATGGCCTGGGGTATTTTTGTCATTTTACATATGTACCATTTACAATTATTTATGATAAAAAATTTGTCTCTCTCAAATATTGTTAATTATATCAGTGTAGTCAAAGACATCTAAAGCCACTGCTTAAATCCAAACCATGATATCTCGCTTCCCCTTGGTCAAAGCTAGACCATTATCCTGAAGCCACAAAAAGCCATCGCTTTTAGCTTTTTTTTGTTGAAGCATGAAGCCACCAAGGCCATGGCTTCATTAAACAAAAGCGTTTTTTTGTTTCTCGTTTTTTGTCTTTCTTTTTCTTATACTTTTTCTTTCTCATTCTCTCTTTAGAGCTTCACGGCCGAATCAGAGAGTTTCAACATAGCAGGAGTTGGAGATCTTGTTCAAGGTACAAATTTTCTTACCTTCAACAAAGCTTCACTGAAATTTCAACCATCATGACCCCGAAGAAGAAACCCATATTTGTGCATTGATTATCTCTGCATTAAAATCTATACATTAGTACTGTTGTTATTTTTTGTTTACTTAAAATGATTGATTATGAAAGAAAATCATGGGGCAATGGAGAGTGATTATCGGAAAAACATTGGTGTTGAAGTGAATGGTAACAAACATCATAACATTGCTTGTTAGGAAGCAATATATAAACACTTGCATTGACTTGAGTTAATTACACTAGAAAAAAATAATACATATATTTAGAAGCTAAGATATACAAGCAAAATGCATATATTTACATTTTTTATATATAATTTAAAATTAGTTTTTAGTGCCGTTTTACTTGCGTGAAGTCATTGCTTCGCTTTTCGCTTAAAGCCAAGTCATGGCAAATCACTTCGCCTTCACTTTACGCTTTGACTACCTTGAATTATATCTAAGCCCCTAATATAATTTATTCGAATCTCTTAATTATTTGTAAACTAAACCCTTAAAATTGTAAATAATTATTTTGTTTAGAATTTTAAATAAAAAAAATTACTTATTATTGAAAGGTTGTAATAAAAAAATGTTAAATATTTACACACGTAAAACGCATCCACACCTTTTTTTTTTTTTTTAATAGATAGAGCATGGACATCGTCATCCCACTGGAAAATGATTTTTAGTCAATTGATAATCATCTTCAAGAACATAAACAGTGGGCTTAAAACTCAAAATGAATTGAATCATTCTTTTTTTAGGCATTTAAATGACCCAAACTAAAATAGAAATTCAACCCTATGAGATAAAGCCATATGCGCGTATTCGAGGCAAGGATGACGCGGAGATGAGTAAAATTCATCACACTTTCTTCCCCCAAAACATCGATAACAATATATTAGCATCTTAGTTAGTATACAATAACAAAAGACAGCGTAATATCCCAATTTATTGATAAATATGAGCAAATCCAATAACAAAAGACACTTGATCGAAATGTAGTCACTATACCAAATTGACATTTTTGTAACAGCCCCCAAAATAGTATCACTTTTGAAGTGTAACAATCCACCTAACAATTTTACACATTTATACAAAACAAAATGATATAATAATTGTATCACCATGAAGAGTATGGTAATAAAAGTGATACTATTCATGGTGATCCAACTTATTGTATCATTTTTTTTATGTTACTGTTTTTCATTTTTTTGACTAAATTTACTTTTGACTTGAAATTGTTTGGTGAATTGTAACATCTCAAAAGTGATATTATTTTGAGAGTTGTTACAAAAGTACCAATTTGGTGTAGTGAGTTTAAAGTTTTATAATGAATTTCCAGAGCTTAATTTAAAGAATAAGCTACTTTGGACTTGATGAAAGATCGCTTTGTTATAAGATCCTCAAATGTGCTTAAACACTTCCATATGTGTTTTCATTTGGTGCTTGATCAGGTCAAGTCACTTTCATTTGACTTCTATATATATATATATATATAATCATCATTTTTTTAGATGTTTATAATTGGTTATGTAAAAATGACAAATACAACATACGCTACGCGAATTAAATAATTAAGGATGCAACTTGAGCAAGCTAGTTAAATGAGGATGATGTGTCGAATGGTGTCTAACCAAATATACGAGACACATGGAAGTCAAATTAACTCGAAATTGGACTTGACTGTGACGGATTCAACCACCTAAATTTGATGGAATAGCCAATGGTATTAGCTCAGCTAATAAGCTTGTGACAGATAATATCACAAGGTCAGAGTTTGAACCCTGCCAGCAGCATTTGGGGTGGAAGGTAGGGTTGAAACTCAAACCGATTTTGATCAGTTTCAAAAACTTCAAACCAAAACCAAACTGATTTAGATTTAGGTACCGATCAACTAAAATTAAATCGGTCGACTATTTTAAACATATTATATTATTTTTACATAAAATATTATATATATATATATATATATATATAATGAATAATAAAATGTGTGTGATTCACTCAGAATGGATGATAAAATGTCACCTTGTCATTATTCCTACTTACCCACTTTCACCTCATGAATATCACTCGCTGGAACTCACCATTTTTTGTTTGTGAAGTAAACAATGGGTCCATCTGTGTCTCCATCTAGATCCAAACACAAACACTCGACTCACTATGTGGCTCTTGTTCATCTTACAACTCATTTCATCTTACAACTCCTTTTATGTATATATGCATGATGTTTCATCTATTATATATATAAGTCAAAAGCTATATCACATAATTTTGTTTTGTCATAAACATGCATAATGAAAAGAATTTTAAGTGGTGATCCTAGAATGACAGCCACCCTGGTTGTCTATGTAGTGTGTGTTACAACCCACTCCACTCATTAGTCACAAAATTTACATCAAAATAACTCCAAATATTTCTATGGTACTTGAAAGCTTTATGCAATAGAGATTTTTGTTGTTACACTAATATGAATGTCAACATAGATCACAACGCATATAGTACAGATAAATGATATAAACACTCTGTTACCGCGATAGGACCCCCAGTGTACACTACCATACCAACTTAATTAAACAACTAAAGCGTAAAACACATAAGTATTTGTTTCGCTCCGGTATCACTAATCCTGCTAACATCCTAAATAAGTGAGAACAAGCAAACTGAACTAGATGACATTTGTTTATAAATTTTTTTGAATTTAATTCTCATTAATATATGTCTAATTGAGTTTATTATTTATTATAAAAATTAATTTAATTTAGCACTCAACTTGTAACGGTCAACATAGTTGATTTCAATTAATCGTTTATTTTTTTTTTAAATCTAAAAATATCCTTCATTTATTAGGCATATGCCAAATAAACATCTTTAAATTCATCTTTGACCGGTGATATGTATGGTCATGGTTAAAAAACAGATTGAAATAAAAAAATAAAAAAATTATCAACTTCAGTTCTTTTCCAAACATCTTACAGCTACTTAATTAATCATCTCCAAAAGCAATACTCAAAGGAATACCTCTCTTTCTCTCTCCAAAGGATAGAACAACTGAACAAGTAAGTCTTGAACGTTGTTAACAGACGGAAAAGTCTCTTTTATTGTGCAAAACATGAGTAACAGCAGCAACAGTTGGGTTGTTCATCATAAGACCTCTGTCAATGGCCAAACAAGACGTTTTGCCGTCAACAGACAACAATCTAAATGACTTAAACAGGAAAAGCCGGACTGGCTTCGTTTTCAACATTACATTTCTTATTCAGTAACGTGGGGTTGGTGACCATTCTTTATAATTGTTTCGAGAGTGACTACTGATCTGGTTTAGATCGCGGTACCAATTTTCTTTTCTTTGGTTGGGAGTGATACTGAGTATTGACATAGTAGTTGTTGAATAATCAAATCCATATTGAATGACATGGTGTAATGTTGTTGTACAAAATTCTCAGCTAAAATTTATTACACGATTTTGCAGCCTCAAAATCTCTACGTAAAAATACTCTTTCTAAAAGATGGACCAGCATGAACTTAATGAAACACATTGAATAGGTGTAAGAGAGTACCCAGAATGGTTGTATCACTATATTATGCGATGGATACAACACTTGGATGCAGCCAACCATTACATTATAACCTTGATAAATGAATGTTCGATAGAGTTGAGATCTTTCACCAAGTTATGGTTTCGACTGATTGTTTGTTTCTAGTTGAATCCTAACTCGCAGGAGATGGTATAATTTTGTTTCTGGTCATGGAAAGTATTAGGAGAGAGAAAGAGAAAAATATTCATTTGGGTTTGGGTTGAGTATTGGTTTTGGAGATGATTAATGAAGTAGCTGAAAGATGTTTGAAAAAGAAGAAGTGAAGGTGATAAAAAAAAACCATGACCGTACATATCTCTCAAAGATGCCTAGTAAGTGAAGGATATTTTTGAATTAAAAAAAAAATTTTAAGGTTAATGGAAGTCAACTACGTTGATCGTTACAATTTGAGTGCTTAGACTTGAATTAATTTTTAAAATGAATATTAAACTTAATTAGGCATAAACTAACGAGGGTTAAACTAAAAAAACCTTTATAAAAGCATAAATGGTTAAATTGTGTGCCATAGAGTTTCTATCACTCCAAACTATAATTCTAGAGAGCAAGGCCGGACAAGCCAGACCTGTGTCAGGCTTGGTCCAATATTGTCCATCATCCTAGAGATGTGCATCTCAAAAATGGTTAGTTTCTTCAAATTTAATTAGAATTATTATTGGACTAAATCATGAAAATTCAAGTGCACATACATATTAATTAACCTTTTTTACATTTATATCAAAGAAAAAAAAAGGTAAAAGCCTTTATATCATGCTATACTCTTTTCGAAATGTTGAACATGTAAATTTTGTTATTTGTAAAATGTATCGTCCATGATATTCCAAAGTTTCATGCACATTTCATTGGGAAAACCATCATTGGTCTATAAGTATCTAATTTCTTCCTCTGGATGTTTGTGAAGAAAAGTTTTTTTCAATCTTACAAACAGAGATGGATAACTTCATTGTAAATTTCTCAAATCAGTAAGAAACATCTACATGAATTAAACAAAAATGAAGTAATAAAAAATGTGAATTTGTATTAGTTGAGGAAGTTTACTGTATAGACAACACGAGCTAACTATCATTGGAAAAAGATAGTATTTGTTATCAACTTATCAACATATAAAATGGATTATTAAAGATTTCCATTTATCTTTTGTGATCCAATGAAAAGTTTAATAAACGTATAAAACTGAACCAATATCGAAACAATGATGCATAAATATATAATAATAAAAAGTTACGAAATAAATAAATAAATAAAACTCATAACTATAAAGAAAACAAACAATTAGTTGAGATCCTAAACTCTTAATTAAATCAAATCAATCAAACCAAATTAATCAAATATCGAATCTTGTACTTTCTTGTGGTATAACCACATTTCCAAAAAAAAAAAAAATTTATTTCTCCTTTACACATTTTTGGTGATGATATGTTTTGATTGCATCTCTTTTGATTACCTTCCTCTTAGCGCAAGGTTGAACCGGACAGTGAAAACTGAAAGGGGAACCAATGTGGGGCATTGAATGGGCCCAATATACAAAGCTTGCAAACAAGAAATTAAATCCAATAAATGGCCAAATATTACTCAACTAAAAAAAAACAATTCCACGTTGTCTTGCTTGGGTGTCTCTTTAGGTTTTTTTTTTTTTTACACTTTTTATTTAATTTCTTTAAAACACAAACATCATTCATAGAAATGGTAGAAGTGTAAAAAAAAAAAACCCCCAAAAGGTTTTTAGTAGGGGTGGGCATCCCGATCCCGTCCCGTCCCGATTTTTCCGGGTCTTAATGGGATTGAATAATTTCATCCCGATCCCGTCCCGTCCCGGTCTAGAATGGGATGGGATGGGATGAAGATTTTCAATCCCGCCAATCCCGTCCCGTCCCGAGCTAATTTTTTAATATTTTTATTTATTTATTTATTTATTTTTATTCATATAAACTTACAGAAACTCATGGTGTTTACAGTGGTAACAGAAATGTTACTTCAAGAAATAAATATTCATTAAGCAAGAGAAATATAACAGACTGTTGCTTGGATTCCCAATAAAAGTGGCTCCAATTATTTAACTTACAAATATTGATAATACCCAGGTGAAGATGAAAAATAAAAATTAACTAAGTAATACATATTCAGAAGGGAACATTCAGGGGCGGAGCCAAGAATTTGAGATGCCCCGAGCTGTAAAAATATTTTTTATAATTACAATATATGTATTGATGGTAAACCATTATGAATATGTTAGAGCATCACCAATAGGTCTATATTTCTTCCCTAACAAAAGATGAAATGTCATTTTGTCAAGGAACCATGAATTTTGTTTCCCACAGTAATGAAATTGTAAAATCAGTTGGGAGGTCATCACAGCGACACAATACTCTTAGTAGGTCCCATTTATCATGTCATTTTCTGAAAGTCAGCCCACTCGATTTCATTGTTAGGGGATTTAGTGGCTACCCTTATATTTGCATGTCACATCTATATCTAATTATAAGAAAATTATTTTTCACGCTCTTATATGATGATAATCTTCACAGCAGTCACATGCAGCACGCTGATCCCGTCCCGAACCCGTTTGGGATTGGACGAGGTCGGGATGGGGTTTTTCTCATCCCGTCCCGATCCCGTATGAACGGGATGGGATAAAGATGGGTATATCTCGTCCCATCCCGTCCCGTGCCCACCCCTAGTTTTTAGGGTTTTGAGCAAAGCCTTTTTATCTGTTGTTGGGCTTTGAAAGAGTCAGGACCTGCCTCATTTGTAGGCCTTTAGAGGGCCCATTTACAATGAGTAAGTCTAGGGAGCGAGGGAGGCCCATCACCATCCATCGTCTTTGAGATGCCCTCGAGATGCGCATTTTGAGGATGATGGATGGTGGAGGGTCTCCCTTGCCCCTCCCTCGCTCCCTAGAATCAGAGATTTACAATTCAATATGTCCATATAAAGATGAACACCATCCATAAGCCAATGGTGTTATGGCCTAGTGGTTAGGGCTGTGTGGGTTTGTTCCCCACGTCCTAGCTTCGAATCCCATCTGTGGCATGGTTACTTTCTTAAGGGTGTTGACCTGTAGGTCGCCCTGTTGATAGGTTCTGGGATCCTTAAAAACCCTGCTAGCCTTCCAAAAAAAAAAAAACACCATCCATAAAAATATGCTCTGTTTGTGGTTTTAATTGGAAGCAAAAGTTTTGAGACCACTCAAACATCAATAAGGTGTTCAGTTTAGAATTTTAACGTAATTTTACAAAAAAATCGAATTAAACTTCTAAATGAAAATAAACAACATTTTACTGAAATATAGTCTGTCTTCATGCCACTGATCGAAGTGGGGTTTTTTTTAGGTAACTAGCATATTACTCGTGTTGTTGGCACTCCACATACTGCTAATTATTATACATTGGACACCTACATCAGCATCCCCATCATTGCCCTCAATCAGTTCCATAAAAAATTATATTTTAGAATACTAATTTTATTAAGAGTCAAATTCGATTAAAACTAGAATCGATTGAATGTTTGGAGTCTTTGTTTGAATGTTCAATAAAATGTTCGTCCGTTTTTTTGAAAAATATTATACTTGAGTATGAAAATCTTAAAAATACTTACATGTTTTAAAAATAAAATACATATTTTAAAATTTTATGTGTTTGTACTGATCATTGATTTTGTTGAAAAGATCTTCAAAATTTCATTTCAATAATACCAAATTTATCAAAATCCGACAATTACATAAATAGTTATCATAGTTTTATTTTGAAAAAAAAAGAAACAAAACACAATATTTATCTCTTCGCCACGTGTACATTTCACTAACTTTTTTACAATTTTTCATTTTCTTTGCCCTTCTACGTATTTTATATATACAAACATGTCATTGTAGAGGAGAATGAATCTCAACATTCAACATCTTCCAAACTTTCAATCATAACCTTTTTTTATCTCCAATTCTCATTTGATGTTTGTCCCAGTCAGCAATGAATAGTAAAACACTTGTGTGAATTGTAAGATAGATTAAACACAAAAAATCTCTTGTACGAGCCAATACGATTTTATTCTTTATATAGACAAATTGGGAGCACCTTAACAAAGTAACTTTAGATAGTAACACCTTAACGAAGTAATTAGGTGATTATAAACTTCGAGTCGGGTTTATGAGCAACCATTTTTTGGGATGGGCATCCCATCCCGCTATTCCGATCTCGTCTCGTTTTATTCCAATATTTTCGTTTCCTTTTTAGATTGATCGAACTCAATCTCGCCCCATCTCAAACTTATTTATTTAATATTTATTATACTTAATTTTAATATTTGAATTGAGTTTGACTACTCAACTCACTCACTAACGCCCATTATTTGGCAAAGAAAGGGTTGATGAGTTGTATAGAAAAAAAAAAAAAAAAAAACTCATGGAGTTTCACATAGGAATCTAAGTTTTGTCTGTTAAAAATCAATTGAATAGTCGTGCCAGTAAGGTAGTATTCAAAAGTAAAGTATGTGACCCTAATTAATATACTTAACAAACAATTTGCTATGTAGATGAGCTTGTTGGCCTCACAAGCTTCAGATATCCTCAACGGCATTGTGTCTGATATTTTTTTCCCAACTCCACGTCCACCTTTGATAGCATGTACTGTTAGTGTCACCCTATGTAATTATAAGGCGTCATAATGTGCTCAGTCATGTGTTCTGCAACGGGGTCGGAAGTGCATCGTTCTTAACAAGAGTGCATTCCATCTCCAGAATGTAGACCACAAAAACAAATGTGACTTTCAAATATCAATGAAGCAATTATTGTCATCCTCAATGTATCACCTCGTATATATAACTAACCAATTGACATGAACCATTTACCTACACAACTTGGAACAATTAACAAACTATAACCGCTAATGATGCGACCAAAACTCGTCTCTCGTGAGTTTGACCCGCAAAATCACTGTTAGACTGTCAAAGACCACATTTTTTGTGGCCGAAGACACTACGATGCTTAAGTCAGTAACTCTGTTGGAAGAAGAAAATAAAACTAAACAAAACTCAGTCAAAGTTGCATACATGTGTCGGATGTTCTCTTTACCTTTTATAATGGTCGAGATTAACTCTTTGCGTGACTTAAGCATGTGAGGCGCAACGGAAGGAGATGTTTCTTGTAATAGTCTCCTCCTTAATGGAGATGCGCTCGTGGAGGCGTAACTCCCTCCACGGCTATTTTTTGATACAACGTTCATCTTCTTTATGAGTGAACTCGTGTCGGGCCTAGACTCGGACTCCGGTTCGTTTAGGCCTGGATTTAGGCCCTGTTTACATCTCCTCATTGGTGGGCCTCGTCTGGGCCTCTGTAATTGGTTTTATTCTTCCTGGGCTTTATGAGCTGGCCCAATAGATTGGACGTTATATTCTTGTGATGTGTCTCTATGCCACGTGTTCGGCCGTGAAGATCAGTCTATTTTAATGTATCATCGGCTACTCCCCCTTAGTTGTGGGCATGCTGACTTGGCCACTAACTCTGGTGACGGTTCAACTTTGCATTTAATCATTGCCTTATATTTAATGTTGTCAGTTGCTTTTTACGAGTTGGTGTCTCGATCCTTTGCTTGTCCGTTCATTTTTTGCTCACATTTGTTGGATTTCACATCGCCATCATATCTCACAGGCTGTCCCATGAGTCATCACTTCATAGCTTGGCTCTATAAAAGGAAATGTGGTGAATGCGTTTTCCCTCTTCGTGTTATCTTTGAATTTAGAGTTTGTTAGTTCCTTCTCCTCCATTTTCCTCTCGTTTGCTTTTCAACAATGTCTGTAGGTAATAAGTTAATTGGTAAGTCGCTAACTCTTTGTGAGGCTTATTATTTTCCCAATAGAGCTTCTCAGTCGACTCTGGAGAGCCTTCATTTCGATTACAATATTCCGTCTGACCTCGAGCTTATCATATCTGGACCGGATGATAACCCTTGTAACCCAAGGGTTGTATTCGTGCATGTTTTCTTCTAGTCTTCTGTTTCATGTTCTGGAGTTGTTCTGGGAGTATCTGAATCTCTTGGGTATTCCTCCTGCCCAGGTGGGTCCCAATGGTTGGAAGGTGATGGTATCTTCCTATGCGAGGGCTATTATTGTTGGTATTCCTTTAACTGGTAGGATTCTGTATTCGGTGGTTGTTCTGTTGGTTAACAAGGAGATTTGTTTCATTCAATCTTCTAATTGTTTCGAGAACCTTAGTGATGACATTCGCGATTGGTCGCGGTCTTGGTTCTATGCTTCCGTGAATTCTGGCCACTTCCGGTTAAGAGATCGTTAGATCTTCTGATCATTTCGCGTTCCCAACAGGTGGAAGAATCTTCTTTTATCAGATTAGGAACAGAAGATAAGTGAAAAATTCTTGAAGCTTGTTTGTTTTCCTGTTGATGCGTTTCTTCTCGATGGCATCCTGGAGCATAGTGGTCTATACACTATGAATGAAGCGGAATGAGCTTTGTTTACTAAGGCTCGTGCTAAGGCTTATGCTACCCGTATTGTTTATTCTTGTGTTAGTGATGCTAGCATTGATTGGAAAGTGAGCTTCGTCCGAGATATTACGAATCTCAATGTTCCCGTCACTGTTTCGCCAAAATGAAAGATGGTGAGGTCCACTAGCCCCTCAGGGCAATTTCCCATAGATTTTGTTCGAGTTCCAAGGAAAATACGACTTTCGAATCGTAGTTCTACTCGGCTTGTGACTCGCCATGGGTCTGTTCGGGATATTGTTTCTTGTCCGGGTTCTTCTCACGATGATGTTGTAAAAGAAGATCGTGAATCTCTTGAGGAGGCTGAGGAGTTAAGGCTTGCATTGGAAAGGGGTGAGAAGGAGACTATTCGTCCGCTGGACGACGATGGGATGAAGGTCCTTTCTGCTTATGGTGTTTAGGACATTACCGAGTTGTCTAATGACGATCCTCGAGCCATTAATGAGAAAATGCTCCAATTGGAAATAGAGCAGTCTAAAGGCAATGTTGGTGATCGAAGTCTTGGGGATCATTTTCCCTATACTTCTATTGATATTAGCGAGGCAACCGGGTTTCTAGTTTTTTCTCCTATTCGACATATTTCTCCTCCTCCTGTTGCTACCGCCAGTCTTTCCTTTGCCGCTGATGCTTCTTGACGTGAGGGCAAACATGGTTTTCCCACTATTACCGTTGTTCCATCTGTTCTCTCTTCTATCAGAGTTGGTTCTTCGGTGCTTCCAAATCCTCGCGTCCTCCACCCACGGATTAATTGGACTGAGCCTGGGCCGAAAGACATCTGTATTAAATTTGATGGCAAGTTCAGTTGATTTATCCAGCTCGACGTGCAGGATAGTGCACGTAGATTGGTAAATGAATAGTACAGGCGGTTGGTAGAGAGTCCCTCAATGTCCATGCTTGAACTGTTTGATCATATCGGCCATGGTCTTGAGAAAATAATGGACGAGATGAATCATCTCGCTTACGCGGGGTAATGGGATCGGTTTATCAAGTTGGTCGTGATCAAGTGGCTCTTTTGGAGAGGAGGTAGGCAGTGCTATTGCTTGTATTTCTCATGTCCTTTCTCAATTTGATATGTTGAAGATGCAATGTGCGGACTTGGAGAAAGTTGTTGTGGCCACTCGAGAATCTCTGACGGAGGCGAAGAATCTACGTGATAAGTTTGTTGTTGATTTTGATTCCTTGATAGCTAAGCTATATGAGGCTTGTTTTCGTCTTCACTATGTGGAAAAGGAGTTATCTGTTAAGAAAACGGCTTTCGATGAAGCTTCTTGTTCTGGATTGGAGCAATATGTTATGTGTAACGCTGCTAAGAGGCGGGTGGAACAGATAACTGTTGCGCTTTGTGATGTCAAGGCAAATGCTTCCGATATGTTTTCCATTACTGAAGAGCGGCTTGCCGTGGCCAAAACTGAACTCGCTGCTAATAAGGATAAGCTGTGTGGTCGAAGCTGAGGATTGGAAGCGAGTTGTTGACGAGCGGGTTGAGCTTTTTTATTATATCTAAAGGCTCGGGGAAGACTTGTCTAGGTATCGTCATTTGGTTGGTGAAGCGTTTGAGGATGATGTGTCGAGGATCCTACTCCAACAACAGAGGAGTCATTGCCACTTCTAAGCGTTCCGAAGCCATTGCTGCTCCCTTCTCCTGAAATGATTTCGACTTACATTGATCATGCCATTGCTCCTGTTTCCTTTCCTACTTATTTATTACCTTCTCCGGATGTAACAGGGTAGAGTTTATCAATATGGGTTAACCTTTTGTTTTTTGTAGCTATCGTAGCTTTTGCATCGAGCTCTTTTATAACCGTCTTCATGCTTGTTTGTTTGTTTATTTGCTGGTCGCTGTCGTTCTTTCTGATTTGTTTGTAAAAAGTTATTTTTTCCTGTATTTTTTAGACCGTATTGATTCGTTTTCTTAGCTCGGACTTTTCGTTTGCCTTTTAGGTGACACAGGTGTTCAACCTTTGCTTCGTTAATCTGACACCTCGGTCGATTTAAAGTTTTTCGTGTTTAGGTGACTCGGGTGTCCAACCTTTACTTCGTTAATTTGACACCTCGATCGATTCACTCGACACCTCGGTCGACTCAAAGTTTTTGTGTTTAGGTGACTCGAGTGTCCAACCTTTACTTTGTTAACCTTGGTCGACTCAAAGTTTTTGTGTTTAGGTGGCTCGACTGTCCAACATTTACTTCGTTAACTCGACACCTCAATCGATTCAAAGTTTTGTGTTTAGGTGACTCGGGTTTCCAACTTTACTTCGTGGTTGATTATGCCATAAGTTTTGTGTGTCTGACTTTTACAACCAGACTGTCTTGTACGGTCGGTTTGCTATACGTGCGAGAATTTGGAGTTTCTAAATCCGTAATCTTTATTGATGTTTTCTTGAATATTTCATCAGTTTTGACCATTAAGGCTTTTATACTGATTCAAAATATTGTTTTCTTTGTCTTCCTTTGCTCGTTGTCAGTCTTTGCGTTGAGGGTTGGTGTTTCATTTCTCTTTGTTTTTTCATCTCGTATTGTTTAGTGGTCTGACTCAATCTTGCAATTGCTGATGAAATCCTTTTATTTGTACGGATTGGATGATGCAAGATTTTCCATGTTTTATGAAGTGTTTCGTTGGTAGCCTTGTTCCAATATAAATGAGTGAGGGGGTTGCCTTGCTTTTTTTGTGTGTTTTGCTTCCCTTGGTTGTGCAGCGTGTGGTGTATATTAATTCTCCGGAGCGTTGTCTGCTTTATCTTTCCATTCGATTTGTTTCCTTGCATCCCGATAAATTTGTCTAATAGTCCTTTCTGAGCCCAATGTTCGATTTGGTCTTTTAGGTTGTAACATTCTTCAGTATTATGTCCATGATCCTTATGTTATGTGCAGTATTTGTTTCTCTCTTATTTCTGGGTATCATCTCATCCGAAGCGTCCAGTTAATGTTATTCCACTTCGCTATGTGATTTAGTATGTTTGCTCGACTTGTCTTCGGAGTAGTGCATGGTTTGTATGCGATTTTCATTATGTTTGTTACCCGTTCGTATCTGGGTCGTGTTGGTTGCGACTTCCCAAATTTTAGTCGTCGAAAATCGTTCTTGCCACTACTTCGATGGGTTACTGCCTTCCTAATGTCCGTTGTCTTCCTTTTTTCCGTTTTCTTGATCATTTTTCTTTATGGCCGCTTTCATCTCTTCTAGGGAGATATGCTTTTGTGTTACTTTTAGCAGGATTGCCATGCCCTTTGGCAGCTCCAAGTTAAGAGCGTAAAAGAAAGGACCTCTATTTAATCTGGTCTCGAAGGTTGTTGTGGTTGTGTCATCGCTACATCCGGATCATTGTCAATTCATTGGTAAATCGGGTGACATATTTTCGTATCGTTTCTTCGGGTTTCTGTCTGATATGCAGTAGGTAGTGTGGCCATTTCCTCATTCGTTCGCTTTCGATAAATTTGGTGATGAATGTGGTGGCCAGGGTTTGAAAGGAATCTATTGATCTTGGTGGTAGACTATTGAACCAGTTCATTACTGTTGAAGTGAGGTTGATTAGGAACATTTGGCATAAAATTGATTTTGTGGTCTCCTTCAGGGCAATCATGTGGTGGAAATGTCTTAAATGATCGGTCGGATCGGAAGTACCATCATACACCTCGAACTTTGGCAGAATGAACTTTTTGGCATTGATACTTTCATGAGGGCGTTGGAAAATGGTGGTTTTGCCAATTCGTATAATACGTCAAGATCTGTGACCCCTATTCTGAATAAAATATCGGTAGTGTCCCTTCACTGAATGGATTATTGCCTCGTGGAAGCTCAATGCTTTCGAAGTTTCCTTGTTGGGGTTCTGCTAGGATTTCGCCACTTTCTTGAATTCGATTGATGGAGTTTTGTTGTGTTTGTGTTTGAACCAGGTTAACTGGTTGAATGTGCTTCTGCGATCTTCTCTAGTATCATTGTTACATGCTCCATCTGAGTTATAAGCAAATCTACCTCGGGATCCGTAGTAGCGTTGAAAGTTGTTTGGGCTGTCTTGACTATTGTGTGCCATGCATCCTCATTCTCGGATGCTATTGGTCAGTCGATTTGTCCCATATCTTCTCCTTCAGCCATCAGTGATGCGTCGGCGGGAGAGTTGTTCTGATCATTACTGGATTGTGGATCTATAGATTGCATCATTCCTATTGATGGTCTCATTGATCTTTTGTAAGGTTGTGGTGAGCTTTGTTACTTGTGTGTTTTGTATTTGGAAAGAGGAAACTCGTTGTTCCCCACGAACGGCGCCAAACTGATGCATCCAAAAATCGTCCTCATGTGAGTTTGACCTGCAAAATCACTGTTAGACTGCCAAATACCACCTTATTGGTGGCCGAAGGCATTCCGATGCTTAAATCAGTAACTATGTTGGAAGAAGGAAATAAATTTGGACATAACTCAGTTAAAGTTGCATACATGTGTCAAATGTTCTCTTTACCTTTTATAATGGTCAAGGTTAACTCTCTGCGTAACTTAAGCATGTAAGGCGCAACGGAATGAGATGTTTCTTGTAACAGTCTCTTTCTTAATGGAGATGCGCTCGTGGAGGCGTAACTCCCTCCAAGGCTTTTTTTTTGTGCAACGTTCATCTTCTTTATTAGAGAACTCGTGTCGGGCCTGGATTCGAGCTTTGTTTACATCTCCTCATTGGTGGGCCTCATCTGGGCCTCTGTAATTGGTTTTAATTTTCCAGGGCTTTATGAGCTGGCCCAATAGATTGGGTGTAGTATTCTCGTGATGTGTTTATATACTACGTGTTCGGCTATGATGATCAGTCTATTTTGATATATCATCAGCTAGTTCCTTAAAAGTAAAAATGTAATTACAATGAGTATTGCAATAAGCTATTTATACAATTCAAATTGGCCTAAAGTTCTAAAAAGGTTCGCATCCAAATGTCAACATAATTTTCTCATGTACCTTGCAATTACTTACCTGGGTGGTGGGTAAGGGTAGTTTGATGGTAGATTGTCTCATATGATAAAGTTTACATGCTCATCTCATCTTGTTCTGAACCCGTTTGGAATGGAATGAGATCTATCCCGAACTAAGGGGATAGAATAGGGATGAGGTCTATCCCATCCCATCCGGTGCCCACCCATAACCGTTTCCATTATACTAGATACTATGGAGCTCAAATAACTTGAAATTCTAAAAGAATTTATCAATATTATATTTTTGGGTAATTTGCAGTTTGCCTCCTATTATAAATAATTAATTAATAAGTAGACCCATCATTAATCACTATTGCAGTTACCTTCCTTGACTAGCGATCAACGTCCAAAGACCATCTAGGCACGCACGTGACATAATTTCATGACCAAAATGCCATTCACATGCATTTCACGCGCCATTTGAAGGATGTGACCAATTGCATCATCCCAACCGTCTGTCAACTGATGAATTGACATTGACGGCTAGGATTGGAGTTGTCCTTTGTAACCTCTCAAAGAGTTGGAGAGTGGAGGGAAAACTCCCTCCATTCAGTCGTTCTGTGTTCTTCCTCTCCCTTTCTGTAGTGATTTGCTCTGTTGTTTGCAAGCTCGAACGAAGATGAAAAAGTTGAAGGGGAAGAGGTCCATGTTCGATGTTTTGGTGAGTAGCAGTAGCAGTGACGATGGGAGCACTGCTTTGAGTATTCATTGGAAAGATTTATCTTCTTTTAGTGATTTTAGTCAAGATGGATTTGATTTGAGGCGAGTGAAGAGGACGTCAAGCCAAATCTAAGACCTCCCTCTATTAAATGGCGTGACACATTGTAAGTGTTTTGATTATTGTTTTGATGTGTGGCAGTCTGCATACTTGGTGTTCTCACCTCTAATGAGAAGACCTCCTAGGAGACCAAGGACTCAAAAAAGAAGGGATGAGGATGAACAGGTGGAAAAAGAACCAAGGAGCTGCAGAAAGTGTGGTTTGGAGGGTCACAACAGCAGAACATGTAAAAACCCTCTTAGGGAGCAAACACAAGGTTGTGGACAGACATCCAGGGCAAAACATATATTTAGAAGATGTATGAACAACAAGAAAAGAAGTGCCAAATCAGGTTCTGGAACTGGGAGAGGAACATCTCAACCTCCACAACAACCCAATCAACCCGAAATGCCAACAACTCCAACCATGCACAACCTTGATGCTTCAATGTTCCCAACTCAGCCCTTTGCACAAAGAGTAAGGCATCCTCCAATAAGGCCACCAATGTTCCAAACTGGTAGAGACAAGGAAAGATAAGACAATCAATGGATCAATCAACCTATGGGGCCAAGAGCACCAAACATGTGATACTAACTTGTTATGTTTTGAAAACTATTTTTTTAAGACAATATTTTATGGAAATACTGTTATAGTGGGATGTAAGTATTGATATTGTTTTGAAGACAATATTTTTTAAGAGTGTTTTGAAAACTGTTTTTTGGTTTGTTTATGGTGATGTAAACATTGATACCGTTGATGGCTTTTTTATGGTGATATTGTTGGTATGTTTATGGTAATGTAAGTATTGATACTGAATGTTTATGTCAGACATTTGAATTATATTTTGCAAGTATATAAATGGAATGCATTTGATGATATTTTGCAAGTATTGAAGGGCATCACAGTCTTGAATTTGCCTGTTAGACTTGATGACTATTTTATGTATGTTTTTGAAGACTTCTTTGTTATTGTTTACATCCAGTTTCAGACTTGTATTGAATAACATATTGAATGACATTGTTGCAACACTGATATTGAATGTTATGTTCATTCACTTCTTATTTAAGGTAGATAGAAATGCATTACAAATATCTTCAATTGTCATACTCATTTGGACAATAATTGTTACATTTGGAGAGTTATTACTTCTTTCGCCTTGAGCTTGTTCAACTTCAGCTTGTTCAGTAGTTTCAACTGAAGTAATAGGGTTTTGACCACCACCTATAGGTATGTCATCAGGTATCACAACCCCCAACCACTCAAACCCCTTAGTGCAAGAATCACAATTGAGGTAGTTGTGCCCTTGTGTATGAGGTTGATGAGATCTTTTGATTCTCCTCATTCCAGAGCATGAAGGAATTAGGCATGGAAGATCCAATGATTTGGACAGTTTTTCATCCAATGATTTGGATTGTCACATTTGAAACAAGTACCCCTTTTAAAGCTTGAGCTTGAGCTTAAGTTGAAATTTGCTTTTGAGCTTGAACTACCTTCTTCATTTCTCTTCAAAATAGCTTCATCAAGCCATAGAGACCCTTTTCAACCAAATATTTGACAGGCCAAGAACATCCTATTTGGTTTTTTTTTTTGGGTTTTGGACTTCAAAAGCTTGCAAACTCCATTACAACTGATGCAGTCGATTTTTGCTACCTGCTTTGACCATGTTCTTGCACAAGTAATGCATGTGAGCCACAAACCACCGATGGCACTCCGATGCTAAAGTCAGACAGGGATCTAAGGAAGGTGTAATGCAATAACAAAAAATTTGTAGCGTACCTTAGCTTACCAACCTCATGTCTTGTTTATAGTGCAAGGAATCCTGATTTAATAGGCCATCGTAGGTGTAGTTTAGGGAGGAGATCTTCGTGGAGATCCATTTCTAATTAAGAGTCGCGCTGTAGGAGGGAAGTTCCATGTTAGCTCTGCACTCCTAGATACGCGGGAGATAGTTCCTAATCAAAAGAAATCTGTATAAGGGAGTTTCCCTGTGTGGAAGATACTCTGGTGTTTGCTTCCTAGTTGGAAGTAGAGAGCAGCTGTAGTTGCCCGTCCGAAACTAATCCTTGAGATACTAGCCTAAAGAGGGTTTATGTGTATTGATGATGGTTGTGAGACGTGTGGACCTAGCATGTTGTGGGAGTCGGGGTCCGCTTGGCGGACTGAAGTTGAGTGGGCTTAGATCCGCTTGGGCTAGATTTGTGTTGGGTCGATGCTTTGGCCCGTAGTTCCTTGAGAACATCATGACAAGTGTTCGGCTCACAAGTGTGACCATTTTTATTTATCATCAACTACTCCCCCCGAGTTAGTGGGTCGTCACATCGATTCGCTAAGTCATCTCTTGAAGGGATGTGGCGCTAATGATGATTGAATTTGAATCGTTGCTTGAGTCGCACACTGCATTAATTGGGCGTGCGTTGGTTCGATGAAAAAAAAAGGCGGGAACCTATCCTCTATATAGGTCATCCCCAGTATTGAGGCTGACCCTTCTGTTTTACTTGTTTTTGAAGATATTGTTCTGAAATGTTCATTCGTCTTTTTCATGGCCCGAGAAAACCTTCTTGATGATGTTGTTCTGGCTAAGGGCCTAGAGTTTTTTTAAGACAGGCTATTGTTTGAGTCTGGTCTCGCTGAAATTCGTACAAAGTTTGAAGTTCCTAAAACCTTGTCGTTGTACCTTCTGACGGGAGACCAGACGCCGATGTCGCCTCCGGCTAGTTTCATCTGTTTACATCGAGGGATGCTTCAAACTAGAGTGTGTTTCCCGATTTTGGATGTGATTTGGGAGTACTTGGATTTTGATCATTCTCATGATTTTGCTCAGTGCTAAGGAGGTCGGCGTTAGTATGACCTCGCGGGTGATTCAATTTGCTGACCGCTCCTCGAATGCAAAGCAATGGTGTTTGCAAGATGAAGTCGCCGAATTTCTTCGTTAACCTACTGGATGATTTAAAGTTCTAGCAAAAGTACTTCTTTCTGTCCTCTGGGCACTAGGCACTAGGCACCTACTCCTCGCTCGCCCACCGCCTAGCGCTTTTTAGAACACTAGTGGCAAGCCGTCGGAATCAGTTCGGGACTGACTAGGCTTCCACCTTTCGAATTATTTTTGACTGAGCAAAGCGGTCTACAAATTCAGGGAGTAAAGGTTTGGCGACCAGGCTGAAGATATGTGGTCTCGTGGAAAGCCATCAGAATCAGTTCGGAACTTACTAGGCTTCCACATTTCGAATTATTTATGACCGAGCAAAGCGGCGGTCGACAAATTCGGAGAGTAAAGGTTTGAAGACCGGGCTGAAGAGCAATGGTCCCGTGGCATGCCGTCGGAATTAGTTCGGAACTGACTAGGCTTCCACCTTCCGAATTATTTATGAACAAGCAAAGCGGTCCACAAATTCGGGGAGTAAAGGTATGGCGACCAGGCTGAATAGCAGTGGTCCCGTGGCAAACCGTCGGAATCAGTTCAGGACTGACTAGGCTCCCACCTTTCGAACCGTCGACACCCTCCCCGCGTGGTGGGGGCTACGTATTCGAGAGGGGTTCGGCGACCACGCTGATGAGCAGTGGCCCTATGGCAAGCCATCGAGATCAATTCGAGACTGACTAGGGTCCTACCATCCAAATTATCTACACCTGAGTGTACCAAACTACAAATTTGGGAGTTTTTCAATGGCCACGCTGAAAAGTAGCGGTCTCGTGGCAAGCCATCGGAATCAGTTCAGAACTGACTAAGCTCCCACCTTCTAGACTATCTACACCCTCGCAATGGGGGCTGCAAGTCCAAGGTTGGTGATTTGGTGGCCACGCTGAAGAACATTTGTCGTCGGAATCAGTTTGGAACTGACTAGGCTCCCACCTTCCACACTATCTACACCTTCGTAGTGGGGGCTACAAGTATAGGGTTCGATCAGAAGCTTTCATTGCTGATTGTCACCGGCTGGGCATACCTGATTAGGTTCGGCGAACACTGACCGCGAATGATGCAGTGATCCCTGGCAAGTCATCGTCACCAGGCATGGCAGCGCTAATTAGACTCCCACTTCCTAAATTGTCGATGCCTGCGCTAAGTAGACTAGGTGTCGAGGCGAACCAGAAGTAATCGTCATCAGTTTTGGCAGACTAAGCTTGCCCGATTTGACAAGAGGTTCTGCCTGCTGAGGGGCGTGCGAACCTAGTGGTTCATGGTGTGGATGAAGTTAGCTTAACTCAGCGAGTGGTAAAGTCCATACGTCAAAGTTGACTAGGATCCTTGAATGCTTGTGCAAAGCATGTGACAAAGTGTTGTTTGAATAATAGGCTGAGCCCATGGGCCTGCAGATGAAGGGCTAGGGTTTACTTGCATGTTACGTTGCATGTTCGGCTTAGATTGCACGATGACACGCATACGACGTAGGTTGCGTGATGGTTGAGTATTGTTTACTCCCCCTCAATTGATGGGGTTGCGTGCAGCGTCATTAATTGCGCAGTTTCCTTGGGAACCATCATCTTCCATTTTCCCATGTGGCATTCAATGCTTGGCAGTTAATGCTGGAGTGCTCCCGTTTGGTGAACCACTATGTTTATATATTGGTGTTTTCCAATCGTTGTAGGCACCATTTTTTGCTGAGTTGATTTCCTGTGAAGTTCTTGTTTGGAGAAGATGTTTTGGGTTTTTCAAAGGCTGAGGAAAATGCTTTGGATTTTCCAAAGGCTGAAGTTGGATCTCCATCATTGGAGTTTCCGAAAGTTCTGACGTTTACATCGACCAAGCATGATGATAGTTGTTGTTATGCGTGGTCACCTATTGTGGGTGGGCACGTAGTTAATCCGCTGAGGTCTCGTAATCTTTTTTCATATCATGGAGAAGTAGTGCGGATTTGCTACCAAGGGAGATGCCTTGGTGTAATTACACCATACTATTTGTGTCTTCGTGTGCTCGGATCCCGATGCTGACTAGTGGTCGATCGAAGTGTTTGTTGATGTGCGGTGTCTCTGGGTGTGGTGGTTCTCAGTCACACCTGCCATCGCATATGGGAAAAGTGGTCTCTCTTGATGGCATTGTGAGACCGTAGTTGCGTCGCAGTATGTAGCCTTTTGTATCCCCCTCAAGGTGTTTGTTGTTACATTTTTCCAATAATCAATTGAGTTTGTTTCTAAAATTCTTGTTTTATTTCTTAAATGATTGCGAATCACATAAGTCTTTAAAGAACTCTAAACTCAATATTGACTATGGAAAAGGAAAATAAACAACTTAAAGCAAACTAACTGTTGATGAAGATAAACTGATCTTGGCCTCGAAGTAAATTTGGATAGCTTTCGTTGGTCGTTTAGCGGACTGTCAAGGCATTACATAGGTCACTGAAGAGTAAACCTTGCAGAGGGGCGGATCTCCACGCCGATGAAATGTCGGGGGGATGTGCTCCCGTTTGCCATTGCCATTACGACTTACTGGGCGGGAAAGCTGACATCTCATGTACCTCTCAAAAATGGAGTTTCTTCCATTTTTTGGCCTTGCACTTGGTCAGGCTGTTCTGCATGATGTAGCTAAATCTGAGAGCGCTCTATCTATTTCAGTGCTGCGTAGTGGCAGCCTCGTGCCGCAGGTTGGTCTTCACGTATTGTCCATTCGGAGTGGTTAGTAGTCTACTTAACACACTGATGGAGAGTGAAGACCACTGCTTCCATTTTGTGTAGCCACGGTCTTCCTAGGATGAGGTTGTAGGATGATGGTGCGTTTACCACCATGAAGTTCAGAAACATGACCTTCTTCAGTCGCGATTTTTCAGCTACCGTGGCTAATCTTATCTTTCCGATGAGAAAACATTTCTCCCTACTGAGGCACTAGGTTTTTCTCATTGAGGTCCATGCTGCAGAAAGCATTGTAGAACAAAACGTTGAGCGAACTTCTTGTGTCAACGAGAGCTCTCTTCACTTCCCACTTTGCGATGGAAACGGAAATGACCAAGGCGTCGTTGTGCGGCGCTCGAACTCCATCGAGTTCCTTGTCCGTGAAAGTCAAAGTGGGAATGAGGTTCTGAATTTTCGAATAGCAAACGCGTTTGTCTTCATCTGCGGGTCGTGTCCGCATATCCAGTAGAGTCCGCTTGCGGACCTGTGCGACTGGTCTTAATTCGGTCCAACTCCATGAAAGACGTATATTACCCAAGGAGTCTCCTTCTCTATCTATTTGACTGACTCCCCCATGTCCCTGGTCTGTTCTGACTGCTTCTCAGACTTTAGGAAGTCTTTCAATTTGCCATTTCTAATCCAGTACTCTACTTCATACCTCAGACTTTTGCAGTCGTTAGTGTTGTGGTCGCCTTCATTGTGGTACGCACAGTACTTTCCGTTTGTCCCTTTTGGCAGCAGGTGGATTCTGTCGTGTGAGCGTCTTTATCGCCTTGATGACCTGTTGTATTTGAGACATCAGCACCTCGATTTCGGGGTTTGTCGTTACTGCCATTGGTGCAAGGGCGTGAGTAGGTTGTCCGTGCATGGCAGGAACTAGTATAGCGACAGCCAGAGCGTTGGCCGGTGTCCCCTGGTTCGTTGTTGCATGACCTGATGGTCACCATCTCTCTGAGATTTGGTAGGAGACGACACTTAGTGTAAAGTTAAGAACTATGTCATCCCCACAGACGGCGTCAAACTGATGCAATCGATTTTCGCTCTCTGCTTTGACCTTGTTCCTGCTGACCTGTTGACTTGTACAAGTAACGCACGTGAGCCACAGACCATCGTGGGGTGGCTGATGGCACTCCGATGCTAAAGTCAGACAGGGGGTCTGAGGAAGGTGTAATGTTGTAACAGAGAATTTGTAGCGTACCTTAGCTTACCAACTTCGTGTCTTATTTATAGTGCAAAGAGTTCTGGTTTAACCAGACCATTGTAGGCGTAGTTTAAGGAGGAGATATTCGTGGAGATCCCTCTCTAATTAAGAGTCGTGCTATAGGAGGGAAGTTCCATGTTAGCTCTGCACTCTTAGATACGCGGGAGATAGTTCCTAATTAAGAACAATCCATAAAAGGGAGTTTCCCTGTGTGGAAGATACTCTGGTGTTTGGTTCCTAGTTGAAAGCAGAAAGCAGCTGCAGATGCCCGTCCGAAGCTGATCCTCGAGATACTTGCCTAAGATGGCTTATGGGTATTGAGGATGGTTGTAAGACGTGTGGGCCTAGCATGTTGTGAGAGTCCGGGTCCGCTTGGCGGACTGAAGCTAAAAGGGCTTAGATCCGCTTGGGCTGGATATGTGTTGGGTCGATGCTTGGGCCCGTAGTTCCTCAAGATCATCATGACATGTGTTTGACTCAAGAGTGTGACCGTTTTTATGTATCATCAACAACCATTCTTGGGACACGCATAATACAAATAAGGGCAGTCATCACTTGTATGATTGTACTGATGACAGTGATCGCAAGGAACCTGTTAGAAAAAATAAATTTTAGTTACTCCCTACACCTTATAATAAGTAATGACAGTAACTTAACCCCATATAATAAATTTGAATGTAAGAATGTCCCCTGGTTCAGAAAACGCATGCGAGAGGTTGAAGATCGTCTCCAAATCTTAATAAATGTCAATATAAACATCAAAATGAAATCAAAATCACTAACTTACCTTCATTATGTTGTTCTGAACTCATATCTATGATGATATACTCAGATCTGTTCCAAACTTGTGTAATGAAACCCTAAGTTGTATCAACTTTAAATAGTGTTTAACCCAACGGCTACTTCGTATTTCCTCTCCCCCAACGGTTACTTCATTTTCCTCAATCTGTAACCATTCAAAGAGTTAGAGAGAGCTGAGATTTGAGTTGTCTTATCCCTGTTTAACAATTCTCCAGTGAGTAATTTGAATGTTATCTGTAGGATGAGAGTTGAGATTTTAATTTCATCTATTGGGTCATATGTATCAACTTTAAACTTCAGTCATCAGATCATTGAAGGGCATTTTTGTCATTCAAATATGACTGATTTGCCCAGACGGTCTTTGGACGTTGACCGCTAGTCAAAGGGATAACTGCAATAGTGATTAATGATAAGTCTATTTATTAATTAGCTATTTTTAATAAGGGACATATTGCAAATTACCCTATATTTTTCAATACATCCACGAAAATGATAATTATAGTTTATACTCAAATGCATAATTAATATACATTATCAAGCGTGGTAAGCATCTTTCCGTCTCAGCTCAGTCGGTAGAGCGCACGGCTTTTAACAATATCACCAAAACTTCCAACTTTTTTTTAGCTCAATGTGTGTGATTCACTGAGAATGGATGATAAAATATTACCTTGTCATCATCCCTACTTGCCCACTTTCACCTCATCAATATCACTTGTTGGAACTGTACCATTTTTGGTTTGTGAGGTAAGCAATGGGTCCATATGCGTCTCCATCTAGATCCAAACACAAACACTCTCGACTCATTATGTGGCTCTTGTTCATCTTACAAGTATATATGCATGCATGACGTTCCATCTCTTGTATAAGTCAACATAAACATGCATGATGTGAAGAATTTTATGTGGTGATCCTAGAGTGTCTGCCACCCTCTCGTTGTCTATGTACTGTGTGTTACCACCCACTCCACTCATTAGTCACAAAATTTACATCAAAATAACTCTAAATCTATAGTACTTAGAAAGCTTTATGCAATAGAGTTTTTTGTTGTTACAAATAGGAATGTCAACATAGATCACAACTCATATAGTACAGATATATGATATAAACACTATGTTACCGCGATAGGACCCCCAATGTACACCGCCGTACCAGCACATTCACATGCATTCAGAGGTCCTCCCATGGCGACGGGTCTTGTAATTTTTGGTTCTAGCTTAGCTGGTAGCTGGTAGAGCTTAACTGATCAGGAGAGATTTGTTCCATCTTACATAGATTAATTAGTGTTTTATTGGAATTAAGCTAGCCCACAGTCCTATTATATGCAGGTTTGTAAAGAATGATGCTCAAACGCCATTCCGATTGTCCATCCATAGGACCTGATAATAGATCAGTTTTTCGCTCCATGGTTTCTGCTTGATATACTATATATAAAAAGTAGTCCTTGTGATTAATGTTGTTAGAAGCATTTGATTGTGTTGCATATAAAACATTTGATTGTGTTCCATAGAACTAGATTTAATCTTTTGGTGATTTGATTGATTTAACTGGAAAATCATTTCAAGTTGATGCTTCGATTGAGATGGAAATTCCCTTGGACATTCATAGTAGCAGATACTGATAACCAAGGATGTAAGTTTTGTGGCAGAAAAGGCCTCTGCTTGTAGTTTTCAGCTTTTGTATGTGGAAATCATTCTAGATACCCAACCAATACAGCACACTAGTTCAGAGAATGTGCTGATGTTGACGACTGGTTTTCAACATGGTTGCTCATCTCTAACTCAAGTTTAATCTTACTCACGGTGAAAGTGTCCTTTACATTCAAACTTAAAAAAAATCGGAAAGATTTAGCACTCCAAGTATTAGACCTTACGTGACTATTCAAGCCAATACCAATAACCCAACACATTGAACCCTGTTTGAGTGAGTGTGTTAAGTATGTTTTGTGAATACTAAGTACAAAAACAAAAACGCTTTTACCTAAACAGTTAAATGAAAAAGACTGGAGGTAGAGCACATGCATAGATGCTCCTGGTGGTGGGTACAGTGATGTGTTCATGTCTACCCTAGAGCAAGACCATAACTTTGACTCTGCCTGACCTACCTGTAGAATTAACATGAGTAGTCAAGTTTTCTTGACGCCCACCACATTATACCTCCAAACCACCATGTCAAAGTCACTACAATGTCCAAGTCAAGTCGAGTCTTATTTCAAAACCACCATAATTTGTTTCAAACAAGTAGACGGAGAATATGAGGCCAGGTAAGAGGAGGAGGAAGAGGAGATTATTGATTATCATTGGGGCTTGAATTGTTGTTTTCTTTGAAAATTAGGGTTACCACTAGGGAATGTTTTGATGTAATATACATATCAATAATGCAACTTGTTTGTGATTTTTATTCTTGTTTGGACAAAAAGAAATGATTAGTGTATTATCATTAGATATTATAATATTCACTCTATAATTTCATATTTTAATATGTTAATAATAATTTGGCGCCTTAAACTTTTTAAAATTTCCAAAAAATAAATTTTAGAGCAGTTGTTACATTTTCTATGACTGCCTGCGTGTATTAAGGGTTTGTTTGATTGCAAGGAAGTTCATTGAAAGCGCTGATGTTTTTCATAGAAATGGTGCTCTAAGTGTCTTTTACCAAGATGAAATGCTAATTCTTTCGACTTTTTTCAGAGAACTGCAACCTAGATACCTCTAAGACGGTTTTTTACGGAAATAAAAAGGCATCATTGCCTTTTTTCTGTGACCCTAATTAAGATAAGGCTATACATTAAAGATAATTATTTCGATAACAAGTAATTACAATTGTGTGCACTCGAACTGACCCTAATCAAACTTAGTATTTAAAAAAAAAACATTTTAAACAATTGGGAGAAAAAAGAAACTAGGAAACAAGTAGGCATCTATAACAAAGTAGAGAAAAAAGAAAGCATCTTTTGTGCTTTCTTTAATCAAGTGTACTCTTAATTCATTTTCTTGACACAAAGTTGACAACATAACACTTTTATTCCCTAATTTCCTCCAAGAATAATAATCAAATTTGACAAGAAAAAAAGAAAAATAAAAGTCATATAAGTCTCTTAGCAACCACACAATATTATATCCAATTGAGCTAAGAACACCATTCTCTCATCGCCGCGTCTTCTTCTTCGATAAAAGATTCTTTGCATTTCGAACAATGCTTTCCCGTACTCTCTCCCATTCTCGTTACATGTTATTATGTTTTAAAATGTTAGCAAGAATATTTGCTTATAATGCTATGTATGTTTTTTTAAAGTGCCTTTTTGTTGGAAGGTTTTAGATACCTTTGTTTGAGAAAAAAATTCTATACATTCATAATTTCTTTTGTGGGATTGTCAAAGTATTGAAGCCTAACTTCTGTTCATATACATTGAAAGTGGCAGTGTACTGAACTTTGTTTATGATACATTTAGACAACATGCATAAAGATGATTGATAGCATTCTTTACTCATGAGGATGATAAAGTTCATGTGTCCATTATGGCAATTTGGTTTTTGATTGTACGAGTACCAAATGAATTTTGATAAAACTCCTAAAAAGGCAAAAAAGAGGAAAAGAAGAAAACTTTTTTCGATAATTTAGGGTTAGTCGAAAGTTTTACAATAGCGCATTGTTTGGTTTTACAGAGTTCAAAAATATTGAGTGAAAAGACGATGTATTTTAAAAGTTTTTCGTGGGAAAATATTCATCTTTAGCTTAATAAAAATAAATAAACAATAAAATGAGATAATGTTTTTACCTCTGGATTTTTCAAAACATACTTTAATAACTTCTAAAACGTCATCATTAAGGAAATTTTGGTAATAACTTTATTGACAAATGCAAATTTTACCATTACAAACATAAGAATTCTGAATTCCAAATCATGATATTTTCAAATGTGTAATAATAAAATTTGAAATTAAAATTAAAAAAAAAAAAAAAAAAAAAAAAAACCGAAGAAAAATATAAACATCGTTGTACATCTCTTTCAACTGTTTGATAATACATTGTTTTCTCATTAAATGGGATACCTAAGTACCACCCCCCGCTTATCTCTAATACAACAACAAATCACCATTCCATATTTCACAAAAATTAAAAGAGATGCATAAATAGATAAACTACAAATTAAGGCTTCTAATGGACTAAATCGAAACTGTAAATAACATCCAATACAAAGACATCTTTCATAAACTAAAACTCGAAACCGATTACAAAAATCAAGTAATGATCCTATTATCGCTCCGGCCGGTAACAACAAATTAGAGAACATTATGAACATAACCAAACAATCAAACTTACTCAAATGGTCAAATTTGTAGAGACAATACATGAAGATAAACAAAATAATCAAACTTGCCCTAATCGTCACCCAATGGTCAAATCACTGTGGACTTCCAAACCACCCCCACTTTCACCTTGACTTTACTGTGGGCACCCCCTACAACCACTATGGGCCACCACTCAACATTTCTATGGGCTATCATCTAAGCCCATCTTCATGTCTAGCTTTTCTTTCTTTTTTCCTAAGGATCTGTTTGGTTGTATAGAAAATAAACATAAAAATTGAAATAATTTAGGCCTCCCTTTGGACTTAGATTTGAGTAGCGAAAAAATAGTCGTACTAAAAATTGATTTCCCGTCTGTAATTATATGACTAATCAAAGAAAATCTGGTTAACAAACAAACCTACCCTAGGCGTCTGTGTGCAGTTTACAAACTGTTTGACAAGAAAAAGAGAGAGATAAAGAAGAAGAAAGAGTCACCTCTCATCATTCACTCACTTACTCACATTGTTGCCTTGCCGCATACACAAGTCCAAAATTTCTTCAAACACTTGTCTTCTCAACCTCTCTATCTCACTAACACGTACCCCTTCTCTTTCTCTCTCTAGATCTCTTTCTTCTCCAAAACCCATCTCCATTAATGTCTTCTTCACCCATTAATATCATAAAGTAAGAAAATTTACAATCATAAACAACCCAAAAAGCTAAGAACTCAAAAGGCTATTTAAAAAAAAAAAAGACATAAAATATGGAAAAGTTTTTGTTCTTCATTATCATCTCAAGAAAAGAACAAAAAAATTACATTAAGGTTTCTACATCTCATCTGCTTAGACCCCATGAATATAAATTCAGAAATTTAAGACCTCATTAAAAATTGAAACTAAATTCACTGGCCTTGGGGTTGTGGGGTTGCTTCAGAGGTCTGGGGTGCTCTGTTGTTGTGAACAGAGTGTTCTTCTCCTTGTTCATCTTTGTATTCTTCTTCCTCTTTGGGTTTCTTCGATTTCTCAGACTTATCAGTATCTTTAAAGCTGCTGCTGCTGCTGCTACTGCTACTGTAACTGCTAGTGTTGCCAAAAGAAGAAGCTCTGCTTGTCATTGGGGTGGCTAGGAAGGTGGGTTTTTCATCACCAGCCATGATGACAACAATCTTCTCTTCATAATCAGTGTGGGGTGGTTTGATAACATCACCAGATTTCTCCTCACCATTCTCTGGATCTCTCTCTTCTTGATCACCATCTAAGTTGCCTGAGAGTTTCCAGTATGAGCAAGCAAGGATCAATAGAGCAAAAGCTATGAGACCCAACATGGCTGCTAATCCTCCAAAGAGATAAGGAACTGGGGAATGCCATGGTGAGCTGGGTACTGGACCGACCGACGAAGATGTCGATAGAGAAGAAGCAGAAGAAGGTGTGTTTATAGCTCCTCCAGGTCTCATTTTTAAGCTTTGTTGAGGAAGAAGAGAGGAAAACAGGAGGGGGGGGGGGGGGAGGAGGAAAGGTGGGTTTTTTGTTGTGTGTTTTGTGAGAGAGGATGAAGAAATGGGAGATTGGTGTGTTTGTTATTTATAAGGGTATAAAGTATGGGAAATATAAGAGGCTGATGTCATTTGGAGAAAGCTTAATTGATAGTAGTGGTGCATGATTTGGTGTTAAATGATTTAATCAAATTCGGGTGTATTACAATCGTACATGTTATAATATAATTTAATAATTATTATTCGGTGCAATTTCTGATGCAATATGAATATTTATAGTTGTGATGTGCTTTCTTCGTATTTTCCCCACATACTAAATATGATGCTTAACACAGAATGAGACTACGCTTATGAGTTCACACTCATTAGAACCTCCTATAGGTTGAAAGACGATCAGATTAAATGGATTGGATTTGGATGTGCTACAGCATTAAATGCAAAATGGGAAGATAACTAATGAAAACGATGGAAAAAAAAAACAGTTTACATGAAAAGCTCTGTAAGAGTGTACATTTAGTTAGAATATCCACATTAAGCACTAGCAAAATAGTAGGTGTGACAAAACTTAGTAACCTTGAAAATATTTAGAGCTTGAGACATTCAAAGAGTTCACAAATCTAAGTTCAGAGATAAAGATCTACAAGAGATTTGGTTGTCAATCATTTGAGATGTCAAAGTTTTTTACAAAGAAGATAAAATTTTAACTTTTATCGCAACATAAAATAACAAGATGTTAATGTTAGGATTAATACATGTAATAAAATGCAAAAAAAAAAAAAAAAAAAAAAAGGACAGTGTACTATATAACTAGGTATTAGCAATACATGTAATTTCTCAACAAAGAGCCACAATGAACAGTCTGATAAAGAGGCTTAAAAACCTAGATGGAATGCATTTATATATCCTTCATGCTGCCTCACTCTCAACAATATTTCCATGGTTTACTGAGATCATGATGCTTAAAAATGTGTCTTAACGAAATAACAATCCTCGATTCTGCATGTTGAATATGATTAAGTTCACTTAAGATCTCCATGTTCATTTCTAGTTGTGTTGGTTTTATTTTAAGAAAAAACTGTTAGCTAATAAAGTGTTTTACCTAAAGTGATAATTGTTGAACCTCAGGATGAAAACAATCCAATGAGATGGTAAAACCCAAACCATGATCACCATATATTTGGATCAATTAGTATCCAACCCCATTAATACCAAGTTAATGACTAGAGATTATGGGAGTGGTTTTAAACAAAAATACCCCACTGGTGGGGGGTGGATTAATAATGTTCCCTCTTCCTTTCTTTTTTAGTGATTTCATGTACAAAGCTCTCAAAGCTTATCCAAACAAAGACCCCCCCCCCCCCCCCCCTCTTCTCTTCATTGTTGTTTCATATCTAAGTCTACAGTAAAACCCACTAAGAGGAAGGATGAGAGAGATGACAATGAAAGAGGTAATAAAAGGCAATGATTCAACACTGGAATTGTTGTGGAAGCTAGATGGAAGAAAGAGACAGAAGGTGTGCTGGTGTTATTTGTATTGTGATTATCATTGGAGAAGGTTGTATTTGGGGTCCCATGCATTTTGCCTAATTACATGTTATTTTCAATCTCTACCACTAATGCACTTGGTTAGGTACATGGTTAATTTATTGGTGGTTTATCTAAAGTCATTTTCCTTATTTTAAGAACCATCTACATAATTTGCATAAAATTGAAAGGAAAAGGTTGTATCACTACTAAGGATTGTGATTTCGTTTTTCAAGTTAATTTTGGTCTCCTAATTTTAAGAAATATTTCGATATGTAAAGAAAAAATGTAAAAATTTTGAGGATAGATGAAATACTTAAATAATGAATTTTGATGGTACGTGAAATATGTGAAAAAAAAATGCAATAGTAAATAAATTTATTAAATGATGCTTAAATACCAAAAAAATGAAACAAAAATGAAATTAATACATAATTCAAAAATTAGGGGGTGATTTCAAAAATCAATATATAAGTAGAATAAATGATAATTAAAAAATATGGGTGGTTTTAAAAATCAATAAATAGTTAGAAGAAATGATAATTAAAAAACCCTGAATGTTACGAAAAAAAAAACCCTAAAAAATTGTAATTTTTAGTAGCTGGTTTTTGTATTTTAAAAAATACTTCAAAATTTCCCCAAAAAAAATCTCGAAAAAAAATATACTTTTTCCTTTTGCCGTTTTTCTTTTCATAATTTTAAAAAACGAAATTTCACAAAATCTCATTCCTTGATCACTATTACATTAAAAAAAAAAACTCTTATCTATATTTCATAGAAGATCAATACATGTTAAATTTTTATGAGAGTAACCTAGAATCCGATATGAATGTAATTAGTTGAGAATCTCTTTTTTCATGGAAAAAAAAGGATTTTAAGGACCCCAAACCTATATATTATATTGATATAATCACTTCATGGAAGATGCTCCAAACCCCTTATTAATAGCATATTTCAGCGCATTATTACATGTCTATCTCAATTTAGTTATTACCTTTAACCAATATACCACATGATATATTCACATGACATGCTATTCGCAATAACTTCGAAAATGGGGTAGTGAGAATTCATATTAAACTGTGGGTAAATACCACATTTTTACATTTCTAGAAGAAAAATATTTAAGTTTGATAATTAAAAAATTTCTTCAATAAGCAAGTAATTAAGTGGGCCGGGTTAGCTTTATGTAAAGAAGAAAAGGAGACTACTTTGGGAGTTTTATAATACCAAGGTGGCCATGGTCGAAACCCTACAACCAAGTTTGAAGTAAGAAAAGGAGATTTGGTATGTTGAAATAAGGGTGCATTCTAGCTAGGTCTATGTTCAACCAGGTTTTTTCTTGTGTGGCACCTAGCTTAAAAGGGGAAAAATGATGTAGTCAATTTTTCTTGATCCCTTTTGAATGTTTATTGACGTGTGATTTGAGCTTATGGATTCCACGTAAGAAGTCGTATTGTTCTCGATATTTTAGATATTCACCCTTTTGTCTTATCATTGAACAATCAGCTCCCCCCAACTTCAACGATATGAGTGAAGTTACGTTGGAAGAGCATGATGTTAGTAGCTTTTAGATTCTGCCAATCCTCCTTTGAATCATATACACCTTGGCATGAGTCGCCACAAGTCACGTAAAAGTGAAACAAATTTATTACGTGGGTAACATTTTTTTGTAGATGATCTTATTGGATAAATAATGTATATATTAATGTGCTAACGAGCCTTTCTGACAAAAAAAAAAAAAAAAGTTAATGAATTGTCTTGTCACATAAAATAGCTCACATACGATTTAAAAATTCAGATTAGGGTTAACACACGGGATCATGTGCACAACACACACTTTTTCATTACCATTACACCAATACAAAGCAAACCAAACTATGAGAAATGGGCAGGCCCCCAGGTGGTTTAATCGTGACATAAGGGCTGTGGTGACCCATCGAGAAAACGTCGGAGACATTTGGTGGGCTGGGCCCAATACCTTTATACTTTGCCTGCCACCACCTCTAACAAAACACCCTGCAGTGTACAACATCCCTCGTGTCCTCCTCATCCACACATCCTACCTCGACCGCATCTCGGCAACGCGTCCTGAGTGGGCCCCTGAATGAATCGTCCACGTCAGCTTCAACCGAACCCAAACGTACACGTCAAGTACAACAGATGAGGGAGATCGGACATTCGTGCGACACACTCACTGAGTTCAATCAGTGAGATCTACAATTTTAGCCAATTATTAAATTGTTATCCCTATTTGGATAGCCACCAGCTATAATTTGGCTCAAAAAGTTCTCCATGGAGACGAAAGAGCGAAATGAGTTGTACGAGTTCAATTCGACCTCTCAGTGATCTTTGACAAGGCGGCAACATGTGGAACTTATCGTGAAAGCCCCATGTAACTAACATCTATGATTAAATCTTCGTAGCATTTTTGGTCTTCCTGATCATCTCGTTCTTCATTATATATCACACTTTGTAACTATTTAAGCATTTGGGACACACCTTGACGCAACCATTATCATTTTATAGTTTAGGTGACTTTGCATTAGGGTTTTACAGCTATCCCCCCTCCCCCAACATAAAAGAAAGAGCTTTGCTTAAAAGTGACCAAAACCTACAACAAGAAGCCAAGTCAAGCAAAACACACACATCAACCATTCAAGATAATCTTAGCTTCCTAGGTGGAGGTAACAGTGAATGACAATAATAGTGAGCAATACCATATGCACCATATTCTGTATAGAATGATTAGAGCTCATAATATTGTATTACATAAAAATGTGACTAAAAAGCTATTAGTAAATCAAAACCAAATCCACTAAGGATGTTAAATTATATCCAGCATATCTCTTACTTTCTTCTCATTAAGACTCTTTTTTTAAGAGTGAGATCATCCAATAAAAACACTTGGCTTAAATAATTGCACTCTATTTCATTAACTATTAATTTAATTAGTGGTCATTAGTGATAGATGATGATTATATTAAAGTATGGATTATCTATTTAACTAAGAAGTTACAATTAAATTAGACGCCATCATATCTTTTGAAATGAGAGTCTAAATTATTTACTTTCACAATCATTAATTATAGTTATTGCTGAGGTCAGTGACGGAGCTAAGATTTTTGTTGAAGGGGGGGGGGGGGGCGAAGTGATGAGTATAGTAATTAATGATAATATATTAATTAATTACTTTAACAACAAAATTTAATTCGAACAATACATAAATAACTATTCAAAACACCAATTGCTAAACAAAATTCAATCTAACCTATGGGGTAGATAATGAATCCAACAAGCTACTTTATAGGAGCACAAAAGATAAATATATGGAAGACAAATTAAATTGGTATATAAAGTTAAACAACAATTCTAGGGAGCCATTTTTGGGTCACTTTGGGTTTTTTTTGACACTTCTACCCCTTTTATGAATGGTGTTTGAGGTTGTGTTTTAAAGAGAATGGGTAAAAAGTGTAAAAAACCAAAACTGACCAAAATATGGCTCCCTAGACTTACTCAAAGTTAAGTAGCAAAAAAAATGTAAATTTAGATGTGGATAAAAAAATTGAATTGTTTGCGATTTTCCACTATCATAAATAGATATTAGAGGTTACTCCATCATTAATCACTATTGCAGTCTCCCCCAGGACTAGCAGTCAACGTGCATTGATTGTCAAAAAGTTCATGTCTTTCAAACAATAACTCATAGATGAACGTCGAGATACAAATATGTATCTTGAGGAAAAATTAATCGATCAAAATTTTCATGTATCTCACTAGACCTCGAGATACGAATTTATCTCGAGAAAATACATTTTTTGAAAACATTATTCTTCCTCAAAGCATAAAAGAGAGGTTGGAGTTGTTGATGGTGATGGTGGAAAAAAGAATTAAATCAAACAAAAAGGGATGAAGATGAAGAGAGTAGGAGGCGAGGCGGTTGCTCGTGTCGCAGTAATCAGATAGAGAGTATAAAAGAGGAAATGGGTAGAGCGGGGAGGGAGAACAAATAGAGGAAGGGGTGGGGCGGGACGAACTCGACGGCATTGCAAAAGTGAGCATAATAGAAAGAAATATATATATATATATATATATATATATATATATATATATATATATATATATATATATATATATATATATATATATATTTGGTTAAGGTAGGAAATGTAGTCCCTGGCTAGAAAAAAAATATATATGTTTGGTTAAGGTAGAAAAAAATATATATGTCAGTGGCTCCGTCCCTGGCTAAGGTAGGAAATGTAGTTAGTACGTTATCTTAAAGGATATGTTTGGTTAGCTATTTTCCTTAAAGAAAATGGAATTAATTTCTCTTGTTATACAGATGTTCGTTGTATGTTTATCTATTTATTGACAAAAAATTGATTCTTTATAGGATTGTTTTTTCACTACTCATAAAAATCCAAATCTGAGGGGAAGCCTCATAATCGAATTCAGAGAAACAATTTCAATTTTCATGTTTATCTTCCGTGCAACCAAAAAAGCCCCAAGTGTATTTTATTATCGTAGAATTAGTTAGACCATAGCCACGTATCAAGTTACAGGGATGTTTGCATTTGCATTTTAATCAAGTTACAGATCCGAATTTCTTGAAAATGTCTTTGTATATACAATATCCGAAAAGATTAAGAGGCAAAAACAAACAGCTCAAATTACATCATGTTTCAGAACAAACTTTAATATATCTATCTTTAATATATGTAAATGATGTATAACGTACATTTGTTTTCTGTTTTAGATTACTAGATAGCCAAAACAATGCAGGACAACATGCAAATTCTTTATTTAACAATTAGGGTTTCTAGATTCTCGTCTTCTAAAATTGTAGCTAGCTATGTCGCCTTTCCATTTGCCAACGTCAACTCATCAACAAAGTTCCCTTTCTCGCTCTTTATCTTAGTTTTCCAATGATTAAATACGAGAAAATACATAAACATATGAATATAAATATAGATGCGTATTCGGTTAGTTTAAGTAACCACTTTAATTAAGGAAGTGGGATTACCACTAATATTCTTCTTTCACTCTTTTTTCTCAAATAATACCCCACACTAAACCAAGAGAATGAGATCCTTATCTCATCTTATGAAGTTGTTGTTTATATGCTCTTTGAGGTACTTGAATATGGTGATTAGGGTTTGTAAATAAGGATTAGCATCTCATCTAATCCAATGTCACATTAATCTTAGCTCAGCCATAAAGCAAGGAAAGGACATTCATGAGAGTTTGACAATGTGTTGGAATCTTGTGTCACAATTCACACAACACAAGCAAAGAGAGGGTGAAAAAAAGGGGGATTTAATCAAGCACTTGGTTCCCTACTTGGGTGGAACCATGACATATGACAAGTGCTTTTCAATGGTGCTTTGGGGTTTAGGATAAGATAGCACCCCCAAATTGCTTGCACATACAATCATCATCAATTCAACAAACAAATAACTATATACCATATAAAAGGATATGCAGGTTTTGGGTCCCTTTGTTGATCATTGTGGTTGGGTCTATTACAGTACAACAATTTGTGTTGAGCATTTCCCATTACCCAACTTGGCATGTCAGAGTCTGCGATCGCTTGTGATTTTGTTGTCATGGTCCAATCAGCACCCGTTGTTGAGTTGTTGGCTGAGTTATTAGCACTCGTCATTAAACACTTAGTAAAATTTTCATGACAAGTGTGTTTATGAAAACAACTTCTACAATTGATAAGATCATCAATGAAGATTGGGGCAAAGCCTCAAGTGTGCTTCACTTATTCGGAATCAAGCTACAACAACTTCTACTGAAGTATTTGCATTATAAATAGTATTAGATGACTTCAAAAGTTTCTCTAACACACATCTGGTGAAGACAAGTTATCGCGCTACTCTTCTGTGCGAAACCTTGCCATATGGGGCACGAAAAGATTGAGAGCGAAAGATTTGGCTCTATCAAAAATAGATGTGAACCATGAATCTCAATTAGATGTGGCTAATCAGTCAGGGAGATCTTTATTGATCCATATATGACTACAAAGGCCCTGATGTGCTTTGCCTGGAAAAAGCAACAAGCACTTTGGTTCAATGATAAGCTCTTGCAATAATATAAAGCAAAGGACAAAAAAACCCAACGGAATCTAAAGGGTTTTTCTCTGCAAGGCCATAACACACTAACAATCCGTGATGTAAGGTGCAAAAATAGGGCCTGCGTGTCAGTTTTGCTTTTCGTTCCTGTTGCTTTCCTCCTTTCGTAAGCCTAACACTATGTCGGTAAATCCTCTTCGCAAAAATTCAAGAAACTGATTTGTGAATTGATTAGTAAACCACATCAGTTCAGATACGTCTATTTCATATTTTTAACAATCGCTTTTACACAAAAACAGAAAGACAGTATCAATTCTGATCACTACACACATACACATTACAAGCATAAATGATGGAACTGCACACACAACCTACAGCGGGTTCCTAAGATCAGAGTTTACCATCAACCTTATGATGCTATGATCAGCCAAATACTTTCTTATCTTGCATGTCAGGCTCCTAAGATCAGAGTTAGAGTTACTGATGCATTCAGATCTGTCTTCATTGATCCCGATAATATCTAACTTGTAAAAATGAGCAACGGTTAAGCTCAAGATCACTGTTATGGTGGCCGAATGCACTTTGATGCTTAAGTCAGATACCGATTCAAGAAAAAGTGAAGACTAAATGTAAAATTGTAGTGTGTATACCTGCATACATTTCTTCCTCATTTCACCGACTCTTATAGCGAGTCTTCCCTCCCCAATTGTCCCTACAATCGAGGGTGTGATGGAGGGAGGAGATTTCGCATGAGATCGTACCTGTGCATGACTAAGTACTTCAGCAATTGACTCTGTTTAGAATCCAATACTTGATTGGACTATATCTGATTTCGTGCGAGTAGATCTCGGACTTATGACAGCTCTGAGATTCGTTGTTCGGGTCTTATGTCTTGGGCCAAGTCCTAAGACCCGTGCCTCTATGGCTGATGTATCTTGGGTCTAGACATCTAACTTACGGACTAAACGGTAGTCTTTTGCATGGGTCCGCTTGTGAAATGAGCTAAAGCCTTTTACATGCTAAGATCGTCCATGGCTCCATGCCACGTGTACGACAATTGGACGTCTCATCAATTACCATCATCCTTTGTGATGCTATAATCAGCCAAATACTTCTACCTTGCATGCCAACAGCCTAATCGAGTGTTCAACAAACAATAGCTGTTTGTTATTTACTTTTAGACTTCTACATTATGCAAATACTCGATATCCCCTGCCTCATGCAGTTCAAAGACTAAATGATTCAATGTATACCTATGCCGTCAACTGTCAGAGAGCAATACATGTTACATTCACGTCACTATGCAGCGTATCTGACACAAGAAATATACAATCAGGGAAGTATGTCGCACGTGCTGAACAAACAATTAGGTCGTGGATTAGGATATGGACGAGAAAGATAAAGGTGCTAGGCAACCAAACTAAAATAAATAGTTTATAGCCCTTCTAGGAGGTGAGGGAGACGCAAGGCCCGCCCATCCTTCTCAGGATACGCTCGAGGGCAGCATCCCGAAGAAGATGGGCGGTGGTGGGCTGGCCTTGCGCCTCCCTCACTCCCAAACCCTCGCCCCCTAGAATCAGGGAATAGTTTATATTTGACACGCTGGGGAACGTACAAACAAGCTTTTCAAAAGCTGCAGAGAGAATAGCTTCTCTTTAGCACCAAAAATAAAAGCGGTTAATAGAACAGGGTCCTAGGAATAATAATTCAGTGGGTTGCATTATTCTTCCTCTATCAAAGAATGTACAAGGACTAAAGAGTTAGTACCTTCCACCAAACACCTAAAACCTAAAACAAAGATAAAGGTGGCTGGCGATCCAAACATCAGTGTCAGCTTCTTCGACTAAAGAATACAGCCAACGTGCCAAACCCATATAAACATATTATGATTAGATTACACGATTTAATATTGCCATCAAATTATCCATTTGGATTCATCATCATCAAATTTCATTCCTGATACTCGTAATCGGCTGTCCAAAATGCTGCAAATCAGTCATGCCATCTAAACATGGACATTTGACAAATCTGAATTACAAATACGTTTAGTTGAAAGGTTGGTATATGTCCACTCAGTATGCAAATCAGTCAGTCAAGCAAGGGCTTGTCTAATTGGCGAGGAAATGGGCGAGGGAGGGGGGTGCAACCCTACATCTCCCTCAAGATGCACGAAGGCACACATCTCAGGGGGATTGTTGCAACCCCCTCCCTCGCCCGTTTCCTCACCAATTAGAATTCCCCGTCAAGCAAATTCATTTTGCTCCTAGATATCAGGATTGTGACAATAAATAATCAGGATGTAGGATATATTTCAAATTTTCAAGCTACAATATAAGATAGAAAACCAAAATGCCTGCAACATGTCAAAATAAAGCAAGTAAACAAACATAAGCTAAAATTTGCCACAAGGTTAGATGAGAGCTCTATAACCATCTACAGTAACTTCTCATGATTACATAGGCTGGCCGTAGTCAAGAGACTATCTAAAGTCATGTAAGAGTGGACAAATCTCATGATTACATAGGTCATCTAAAGTTGAATAAAATTGTCGACGAAAAGTAGCCCCTATCCAAACACACCAGTCTGCACTCAGATACAGTTTACAAAATGTTGCTAATTATCATCATTTTCCCCTGAAACATCAAGAGGTCACATATTAGATCCCAGAATACACCCCTTAATATCAGAACGATGAAATCTGAACTTAGAAAGGTCAGCAATTTTACTCACTTACGTGTTTTGCATTAGTGTGATGTTGTCCCCTTTCAAAAGAATCCTTCCTGAACAATTACAAGAGAAATGTCAAAATAAAATCAAAGGAGACGTACACTTGTGGAAGGGGAGGTTGTACGATCTTACCCAAAGGCTTCTTGGTTTGCTTCTTCATGTTGACTTCTTCAGCATCATCCAGAACCAAATTCATGTACTCATCAAACCCCTGTAGAAAGAAAGAAACAGGATAACACTCAATCTTCATAATCACACAAAGTTACAAAGTTGCAAATATTGGATAAGATCATGTTGGACAGAAACCCAATAGAGCAAATGTGGAGAAGTACAAATCAGGCCAAGTAAGGTACTAGTGCAAAACCTCATTTTTAAAATTTTTTTTTTTTTATTTCTTGTACTTATATCAATAACACGAGTTACTACTCAGGTACATGGTTGAAGAGGAACAAAAATTTCATGTGGCTGTTAAGCATGTGTGCTAAATCAAGCATGCTCAGCACTCACGATTTATGTGATCGCAAGCAAGCATTATTAGAAGTAATAATGGCACAAGTCTTGATGCCACATTCTCTCCTTTAAAGTTCAATATTCTATGCTAAATGCTTAAAAGAGTGAAACTAGTAAGCGCGCCACATAGATCTAGTAATCACCGCACCATTTGCTTTACAACCTCAAAACAGTCCTAATGCCTAGCATCATTAAAAAACGAAGGCTAACCACCTTGGCCAGAATATTATTTCAACCTGACTGAGAGTTGAACCTGGCCAACAAAATCCTGTTGACCTGCACCTTCACTTGAAGCCTGCTTCCCATGCCAAAAGCCAAGCCTCCAAGCCCAGCCTGGAAAAGCCCAAAACTGGTCATATGGCACAAAGCCACAAACTACTGCCATAAATTATTTCTAAATTCAGCCCGTTTGAGTCGACAGTCCACCACTGAATAAGATTATCCCCATTGAGAGGGTCCAATCCACATTTCAATAGCAAAGAAAGTATAATTGCAACGAGAATGGGCACTAAAAAACAGGTGAGATGGAGTCAAGGTTACATTCACAGAGCATGCGCCCACTGTTTTAAAAGGGCAATTGATGCGAAGTGGCAAAATTCACTTCAATGCATACGAGTTGAATGCATACGAGTTGAATGTTGGTTATAACGCGCACAATGATTGTTCTTATTCTTTACACCACAACTACTTTCATGATTGGTTTCATGTTATCTCCTGCATTCTTTCATACTTTTTTTTTATTTGTTTATGATTTTTAATATGTTTTCATCATTTCTTTTTTTCTGGAAAGTTGAGGTGTATGCCTTGTTACGCATCAATGCGCCGCTTTGCATTGAAAAAGCCCGTTCACCTCAATACAGGAAAACGCTTTTTAAAACATTGTACACTCCTGGTTGTTAGGACGAGTCCTCTAAATTATGATGGAACTCATCCAACAGCCCGAGGAGAGTGATTCTCCTCCCAATCATTAAGAGACCTCTTCTGATGAAGAGTTCTGGTCCATGTTATACCATGAGTCACTAAAACGCAGACTCAGCCCCAATCTTCCTATATGTGATGAAACCAACACTTGAAACGTGTCCTTTAAAATTTTCTGGCTTTCCACTTATCAGCCCAGAAATCGAATCAATAGCCCACGTTCAGTTCAAAACAGATGTATTGCTGATCAAGATTCATAACAGTCCGCAATAAAGCACAAGGCTGCAACCATATGGATCTTTGACATCTTCTAAGTACCAAACATATTGGAATAGTGATAGTTTTAGATGTTTTGAAGATTTAGTTTAGTGACTTACGATAATTTGAAATCCTTCTAAGTAATACTATCATTCTATCAAATATCGATTGTTTTTCATCAGAAAGGCCATTGTCAACCATAAGAAGCCACACTGCTTGGAGGACCATTTGAGGTAAAGTTTTCCTCTCAAGCAAGAATAATATTGGATGCAGAAGGTCTCCTTGACACACTCCACCAGAATCCTTAAAAGAACCAACTGGACGGAGTGTAAGTTAATAGGAAACAAAGTGGTTCCAGGAATGTCGGTCCAACTAATTATTTTGGTTCCTAACCAGTATTTTTCTAGAACATAGTCTACAAATGACCAATTGACAAAATGCCCTTAGAGGAATTGATTTTGCAAATCAACCATTCTAGACCTGCACTAATTCTAGATCGAGAAGCCCGATTGCAATTAATGGAACAACAACTAAATGCCTACCTGGAGAGCAGCGGATCGCAAGGGAAATATCAGATCCTTCATAACTGCTTTGACAAGATCAAATACCACCTTTGAGGGGATCTTAGAGACAGTGGATAATGGGCGCCAGAGTGCCCCTTGTAGTTAGGCACTAAGGTAGTAGAAGTAGAATTAAGTCGCCGGTTATCCGTTCTACAGGAAATTATGAACCATTTTTTTAGAAATTAGAGTTAAATAGACTCCCAACATCTAACCAAGAACACAATACGAAACCATCGCTTCCAGAAGAACATATATGGCAAGCTCATTCATAGCTCTGATAATTTCCAACTCCCAAGTCCTTGTCCAACCCCAATGCAATCTCACCCAAGATTCTAGAAAGCCAATTTTGGTTCCCAATTCCTCTAGTAATCTTAGAAAGAAAAAAAAAAGTCTTATCATGTGCTTCTCAATGGATGATTTTTCCATCAAATTGACATCCACATCCACTTTAATGTTTAATTAAGTTCTAAGCCTTGCACTGATTGGCAAGTTAATGGAAATGCTTGAGTAGTCTCCATTCTAGCCCCACTTCGCATTGGATTTGCCTAAGAGCATTGAATCTTGCTTTAAGAGTTGGTCCAACTCTATTGTATGAGTAAATCTACGCTCCATTCCTCATTAATCAGATCCATATCTTTTACGAGATTTAATTTTAGTTAATTAATAAAACTATAAAAGTTCAACAGCATAACACAACCCAAATAAGGGTATCAAGTAACACTTAAGAACTTCATTGTTCCAAATTTTGTTTGAGCTCCTTTAAGTTAAACCACGCCAAATAACCCAAATTACCTTGAAAGACAAAGTTATCCAAGCCGTCCCCAACAACTTGGCAAAGTCCTTATGTTTAGCCACACGAGTCTGAATCTTAACACCCAAAGCTTGCTCTTGTGCTCTCAAAGGCGAAGAACAATCGAGTTGTGTTGAGAAACCCCCGTCTAACTAAGATTCAATGTAATTCCCAGTTTTCCACTCACAGTTATCAAGGAAACAATCAAGATGTGGGGGAGTTGTACATACTGAACCAGGTTAACTCGCCACCAACTAACTAGAAGTCAAGTAATTCGTAATCGCTGCCAAACCCACTATAGTCCTGAATTTATTTTATTTCTTTTGGGCGGCGGCGGCGGGCAGGGTACGTTCCTGTTAGTTCTCTTTTCATGGAGAAAAGGGACTATGTTGAGCCAAGGGAACCCCCACAACCCACGAAAAGCTTGAAGGTCATTCCAATTCCAATGTACAAGAGGCTTGGAGTAAAACTTGTCATTCCAACTCCAAAATCTCTAACAGCTTTTTTGAGACCCAAATTTCAGAACCCTAAAATAGTTCAGCCACTGAATTTGATTTTCTGAGAAACGGTCTATAGAGTATACATGGGAATTTAATAGTTCTTTCATTGACGAGTAGATAACCTAAGTGTCGTTCCAAAAATCAATCATGTTGACCTGCCCTAGAATAAAGGAAAATTTGATAACGAAATTTGGGTTTTAGGTTTGCAATTGCTCTACACCATGCACAACCATAAGGAGATTGTCTTTGAGTACCATTCATTAACCATATTTCTCTTGAATAATAGTTCCCAATCTCCAAAACTACTTGGAAAGGAGAGCTTGGTTTAAAAGCTTTAGTCTTATAATGCCCAATCCCCCATCTGAGCCTAAGATCATGTCATATGGAGTTCATTAGTACCACACAAGAAATTCATACAAAATCTTTCAAAATCCTCAACAACAAAAGCATACACGGAGTAAGAAGACATCATGAATACTAGCCCGGTGAGAGTTCTTTTGATTAGAATGACTACCTGCGTTGGAGATGTATTTCCTCTTCCAAACTGCTAGTCTGAGTTGTTGGTTCCGAAGTATTTACAAGGCAAGTTACCTTATCTGCAATTGCTCAAAGTTAGGAAACTCTCCTACTAGAAACGAAGTTGTTTTGTTGAAGTTTATTCCTAAAGTTGATACCATCCAAAATCAGAGGGTTATAGAGTTTACTGCATTGATCAGCTTTAAAGAAGGATCTAAGGAAAATTTTAAAGGAGGATCTAAGGAAAGGATGGTGCCATTTGCATATTGAACTGCACACTGAGTGATAGGAATTGAGGTTCCTAATCCATGCACTTTAGACCCTTGATAGGAATTGGGTTCCTAATCCATGCACTTTAAACCCTTGGATCAGTTGAAACAGCTCGGCTTTGCTCTGCTTTAATAATCATTTGGGTCATGGCTTAGCAAGAAAATAGAAAATCAGAGGGTAGAGGTCTCCTTTATCATATTAAAATAATAAAAATAGTAATAAATATAATAATAATAATAATAATAATAATAACGTTTTATGAAATTAGAGCTCGAGCTCGAAATCCTTGACCTGAAAACCTAAATGCTAATAATATAAGTTAATGGGTCTAATTCCTCTTATAGCTTTAAAAAAGCATTCAACACCACCATTCATTTTAATTGAGAAATTGGTTTTTCTTAGAAGACAATCAATTCATCTTCTCCACTTCTACCCAAATCTCATTTTGAAGCATATAATCAATAAATTCTCAACTAACGGCGTCAAAAGCTTTAGAAAAATCAACCTCACAAGCAACACCAGGTTTCTTAGCTTTAAGCCTATATCAATAAGTTCATTAGAAATTGGGGGAGTATCAATCAGTTGTCTACATTCAACTATTGCAATAGCAGTTGTCTACCTTCAACTGTTGCAACTATTGCAGATCGATAACAAGAAACTAGCTTACGCATGTGAGATTTCAGGCTTACAGGTTTGAACTCACTCATTGACATAGCATCTCTAACTTTAGCAACTAAAGCAATGAGAGTGAACTAAGTCTCCAATGAAGATATGAGTTCTCACTAAACTTGGCAACCACTTTCATGAAGTCTTCTCTAATTGAGCTCCAACATTTCCTAATCAACTGGAAAATTTATTCCAGCTAAGACATCTTTGGCTAGAACATTAATTACAAGTTTCACTTCTTCCTCATCTTGTAAACCCAAAGTGTTAAACACCATGTCGTGCAGCTTGGGAAGCCAATATTCGCCATATTTTGAAAATGATGCACGAAGTTTCAAGTCTCTCCATTAATTTTCTAAGGCTTGAAATTTCAGCCCGCGAACCTAACCCTCAGGCATTCCAAGAAAGTATTTTAATCATCATGGAGATGCATAAAGGAAAAAAGACTTTTAACACATCTGCCGCTTCGAAGTCAATTTTTTGTATGAATAAAACATTCTCATTTAAAACCAACTAAAAGAGAGAACACAAAGTAGGCGAGGATCTCAAAGGAAACAATAAGCCTTAAAAGAAACAAATCTTAAAACATCAATAAAGGAACTAAACTCCTAAGATTATGTTCATGGTGATCAGAATCCCTCGGAAAAATGGAGATTCTACTCCACACCACCCTCCTAAGCTCACCAAAAGAACTAACTGCACCCTTCGGTAGCAAGCATGACAGGTATAGGTTTTTCAAAGAAAAGTCACCCACCTACACATCATGCCAAAACTTCAACCTCTTCCCATCAACCAAGAAAAATTGCCCTTCCTAATGTTTCTTCAAATACTCCTGTATGTCTACTAGGAGGCTGCAGAGTTCACCCCTCCTCTCGTTTATTTTAATATAACTCGAATCCAACTATCTGTAGTGGGCATAACACAGCCTTGTTCGTCTACCACCATCCCAAATGACAACAAACACCCACCAAAGATCATGACATTTGGGTCTACTCGGTTAGGACAATTATACACACGTTCACTAGATCAAGTGCTGCTGAATCGAGATCCCACTCTGTCTAAAAAGCATGAGAAAACGTGGAGTTTCTAATTCTAGGGAAACTCAAATGTAGGAACTGAAGTAGATCGAAGTGATAAATACAAACTAATATTACTCACTTCTAATTGCTAAGTGATAAATACAAACTAATATTACTCACTTCCAATTGCTAAGTGCTTACAACTATATTCAAATAACCCAGAACATTACTCTAGAAATTAATGATTTCTCACCTTTGCCCTTGATATTTGCTCAGGCAATAAATACAATATGTATCTCCAGACATTTTTTTTTTCTAAAGCAGTGTTTATGCGCTCCGAAAATTTGTAGAAAATCAGCAGGTTTAACTCAGTATCAATTCAAAGGCCTCCTTACTTCTACTCTTGGATCCATTTTCCTCCTCTCTTCTTGTTCTAGCAATAAAAATGTCTTCCAAGTTGTACAACCTCTTTGTGACTAGTCAGCTGTCTAAAGAGAACTTAACATCTATCCTATTCACAAGCTATTTAAATCTTAGCAACTTCCCTAAAGATCCTATTGTTCCTTTCCCGCCAAAGGACCGAAACAAACGCCCAACTGATTCTATCCCAAATCCATTTACCTATCAAAGACAAGTTTGATTCAACGCCATTGGCAGCAGCCCAAAGCTCAGCCCATGCCACCAAAGATGTAGGGGTGCGCGCATCAATTATAAATTCTGAGAAACACACCCTCCAAATGCAAGCTGTCAGATTGCAAGAGAGTAATATGTGGTCAATAGATTCTCTGCCCTCACGGCACAATACACATCTATTAGGGAGGTTCACCCCCCACTTGTTCATCCTACTTTGGATAGCAACAGTGCCAATACTCTTTTATGGATCAATTGAATGTTGCTAGGATCGACTGTGAAAGTCAATAAAATTATATAAACTTCTAGAATATTAAATCACAAAACATAAACCCTAGAAATTGTAACCGAACACAGAACATTGGAGTGCCAGAATTATAAATATTCAAAATTCAGTGAAAACTAGACCTAGAGTTTCTCTAACTTCAGTAAGATATACGAATTGAACCAAACCCTAACTATGTGAATAAAGTTGAAGAAATGTTACAATGATACGGCCTTCGATCCTCAAATCCTTCTGCTCGAACAGCCAAATCTGAATGCGAGCTTTCTGCAAACAAAACAAAACCTAACACCTTATAAAACCCTAATCACGAGAATTTCAAAACATCTCTTAGTATGAAGCAATTGACACGATAGCTTACACTTTGAAGAAACCTGAAGATGAGATTCTGGTACAGTAAGTGACACGAAACAGAGAATCGACAAAGAAAGAGAAACAGTGAGAGTCAGATAAAAGCGAAAGATAAGAGAAATAAGTGAAAATGAAAGTGGAGAGCGTTTGTTGTGAGAGAGAGATATTACGATGGGTTGGGTCATGATCCGCTGAACTCTGGTGGTCGCCATGGCTGCTCTGCTTCGCTTCTGGTGGTGCTTGACGGAGAGGGTTTAAGGCCAATGAAGATAAAACCTAACACTGGAGTTTCCCGAGCTTTGGTTTTCTTCTTCCAACACAGACAGGGCCTCGATATAAAGAGAACAAATATCTGTGTACACCAACCACTCTATTTCTACATCCACACTTGAGTATTATTCCCCATGCCTTGGCACTTCACATGTATATATTTTGTTAGTGCGTAATATGATAATATCATTTACTGAATACCCAACCCCACCACTATCCCCACTTACATCCTCAATCTCGAAGTGTAAGCACATTCTAAGGTAAATTTGAATCGGTTAGGGAGAAATATGTATACTATAAATTTTAAATTAGCTAGGGAAAATTTTTAAATTGAGAGTGAATTCTCCTCCAAAACTTTGAATTTGCCAAAACATGAAGTTCATGATTTTTTTTGTAAATGTGCATTATGATACCCGACTGATTTAAGTGCTTGTATTGATAATTGATTTTATAGAAATATTTTCAAAAAAACATTTCAAATATATCAAATTTACTAAAATTTGACAAATATGTAGATAGTTATAATAATTTTTATTTTGAAAACAAATAAAAACACAAATAATTTCTCTATCAGCCACATATACATTTCACTAAATTTTTTTATTTTTTATTTGTTTCATTTTTTTTACGAATTTACATGTTTTATATTTACAAATATATTATTATCGAAAATGAATATCAGCCCTTAACAATTTTTCCAACTTTTCAATGTTACCGGTTTATCAACCGTGAAGAGTAAAACATTATTGTCCCACCCAACTATACAAGGATGGCGGGGGCGTGGATTTTCCAAATTCGTTCTCGCCAAGGATCATGGATCCCCGCCTAATTAACCGATTATTATTTATTTTTAAAATCATCCCCGCCCCATATCCACCCTGCCCCGATTATCTGACGCATTTGAAGCACTCATTTCTCTTAAATCTCTCTAGTTTTGGTTCAAATCTAGGGATAATTCAACCCCTTGGGCACATGTAAATTCTTTCCCAATTTTTTTTTATCACTCAAACCACCTGCAATTCCCATCAACAAGATCCATAACTTTAGACGAAATTGATTTGAATTGAACTAAAGAGAAGGAGGAGCAACAGCAGAAGAAGAATTTAGATCTGAAGAATAAGAAGATTTTAGATCTGAATAACAAGACGAGCCTGGTGGTGGTGGACAGTATCGGCTGACGGCGGTGGTTGGTGGTGTTGTCACGGTCTAATGGAGGCGTGGATGGTCTGTGAACCTCCTATTTGGTGCGATTTGCATCTGGGTGAAGGCATTTGGTTGCTCGGTTGAGGTGCGATCGATTGTTGCTCTGTGACGATCGATTGGTGGGAGCGAGAGATAGTTGCATGCGATATGCTCCTGTTTGAGAGAGATCGGGCTGAAAGTAAGCGATCGGTTATGGGGTTATGTGCGGCGAGGCTAAGGAGCCAGGTCATGCGGTCGACTCTGTTGGTGATGAAGAGGAGAGGCGATAAGAAGAACCTGGTGGTGGACGGTGTCAGCTGGCGTCGGTTGCTGGTGGTACCATCGTGGTCCCGGTGGAGGCGATGGAGTCGTGGTCCTGGACTTGGAGACTGGAAACTGGAGAGTTTGAGAGGATAAGTTAGGGTTCACAGGTCTCTATTCTTAAGGGTATATTAGTAATAACGCACATCAATAACGGATATTCGTGAGGCGACTATGGCCAAATTTGTATCTACTCGAAATCCATGACGAATAAAATTTTGATTCCTGAATCCGCCTCAAAACTCGTTAACCCAAACTGAAATCTGCCTCATTCGAGCAAGGCGAGACTATGGGTGAGCACGAGACGAGATGGAAATGTTGAGATAATTCCTATCTCATCCTATTCGTTCGGGATCGAGATAGGATTAGGACAGGAAAGACCTCATCTCGAACCCGTCTCATCCCAAATGAGTTTGGGACAGGACGGAACGAGACAAAATGAACATATACTAAATAATCATTCAACAAAAAATAACAAAAAAATTTCATCTCACATTGCTCACACACAAATAATGTCAAATTTATGTACATATACTTTTTTATCGTAACCATAGTAAATGTCATATAAAAATTGTGGAGGGTTACCTTACAATTGAATTAAGTTCGTCAAGCGAATGATTGGAGATTGAATGAGACATTCCATAGATCTATCTTGCATTTTTCGTAAGAGTTTAAATATCATTTATACAAAATATAATTAGGAGCAATGTTCTCCAACTACATAACTGACAGTGCTAAACTAATCCAAGTCATCATTTGCCTTTAATTTCTACAAGAATATTTGTCTTATAACCAATCTAAAATGTGAAAAAATATAAATTTTCATAGGTTCTATTTGACCTAAAATATTCAAATTGAAATTTCTACCTAAACAAAGAGTATCAAATCAAACAAATAAATTTTTAAGCACTAAATGTTTTGAATTAATTTCAACACATCCTAAATTTTCATTTGGAAGATTAGTTTGATTAAAATTAATAATAATAAATATTAAATAAATAAATATGGGTTGGGTAGATTGAAATTATCTATCCCAATATCATCTCACTCTAAATCGGGACCAGACGGGATCATGATGAGTTTGATCAATCACAAAAATACCAAAAGAAACAGAGATATGTTGAGATGAGACCGAAACGTGATTGGGATTGCGAGATGGGATGCCCACCCCTAGGGGAGATGGATATATGTGAAAATTCACCCAATTGCCAACCCTACTAGTACTAGTATATTGTACATCACTTAAATACAATATGTATCTATAAACAATGTTTTCTGCGTGTTATGTCTCTTTATATTAAATGAAAATAAAAAATAAAAAATAAAAAGGGAATACGAGTGAATGTAATAAAGTTTTTCCATGAATTTAATGCAAACACTCTCCTTTTGTGACAATGATTAATGATCCAAAATCACATAAAAAGAGCAATAATACGTACTAATAAAGAAATTAATGTCTCCATTCCCTAGTCCAATAAAGTATTCTGCCTAGAGAGGAAATAAAAGAAGAATAAATATAAATAAATTGAGGAAGATCTTACCTTTGAGTTTCTTACATACTAACAACAAAATCTCCACCTCTACAAACTAAAGCATTAATTGAAAAGTTATAGTTCTTATCAGGATGTCTCAAATATCATTTTTCATTTAAAAATATCGATTATTTAATAACATCATAACAAAAATATAAGGCAACATTGAGTACTATAAATGAATTTATTGGGCAACTTACATAGTCGTTAACCTCCTCTGATTTGCACCGAGACTAAATAAGGCTATATGTTCATCCTTAGAAAAGTTTATGCAGCATAATAGACAATAGATGTGGTCCTTAAGCCAGTCCTCTAAATAAATGGAAAGGTAGACATTTCCACATGAAATTATTTTCCACACTCCGTTTTCTGATTTAAGACAAATTGAAAAATCTTCGTCGTGATTCTCCAAAACCTCAAAACCATGGAAAATTTCCAATACTCTCAACTCACCGTCAGTGACCCCTCTGAGTCTTCCATTTAAGAACTTCACTTGGTAGAAACATGAAAGTGTGTTGACGTCCACTACATATAGGGCATTCTCAAAAACTTGTAGAAATTTGCAAATGGGTTATCTCATCCAACTCATTAAAAAATGACTTAAACTAGTTTGCTTTGGAATACGCGACACAAATAAAGTTTCATCTGGAAGAGTACGCCATGACTAATTTTCTTACAAGCATTTTTTTCACCAAATAATGACTCAAACCAAGTTTGCTATGGAGTACGCAACTCAAATAAAGTTCCATCAATAAGATTTAGTCAGGGCTAATTTTTGTTCACACATTTCTTCTTATTTGTTAGACTCGGTCACCAAGACTAAAGTTTAAATTCAAAGTCTTAAATTCATAAATAGTGTTAATAATTCATACTACATTGGATGACCATGTGAAAAAATTGTTTTTATAATAAAGATGATTATTACTTATAGCTTATTTATGACTGAGAATTTAACCCTATCTAAGTTGTGTTCCCCTGGACACCATAATGGATATTATCAATAATATTTTTTACATCATGAAGATAAGGCTCAGGCGAGTGAGAATTATCCGAAAGACAATAATATGGTAGATTAAAAATATATATATATATAAAAAAGATGACAGTAGCTATTGAGCGTATAGTCGCCTAAAAAATTGATAAGAAATAACACCAATCAGCAGATGAAGGTCGTTAACTAGGAAAGAAAAGGAAGATCTCCTCAAAAGTTTCATCCAAGAAAGAGTGTTCCAGCTTGAAGACAACATCATCCTCAACGCAGTAGCGAGTCATATCCAACATACAATGGAGAAAAATGCCAACAGTGACGAGCCTCTATCAAATCAAAGGAAATCCCTTCTAGGGAGTTAAAGAAGAATAAGAAGTCTATTAGTTTGAATATGTTTGAGGAGTCGTGAAAATACTAAAACAAATGTTCTCACTTGCGATCATACTCGATATATGTATTAAGGGGGGATAAGTATTGAGGGGTTATATTCGACATTGTTATATCATTCAAGTACGTAAACATGTATTCAGGGGATAAGCATAAAAAAACACAAAGCAGCAGACGAAGGTTGCTCACCAGGAAGAGGATGAAGATCCTAGGACTGGAAAAAAATCGATAAAACCAACTAAACCAACCAAACCAATAATTTCGGTTTGATTTTTTTTTTAATTTCAGTTTATAAATTTGAGAACCGACTAAGTCGGTTTGGTTTTCGATTTTTTATTTTTGAAAATCTATTAGAACCGACCCTATCAAACACCAATTTGAAAATTTTGAATTTAAAAAAATTTTGAAATTTTTTGATTTCAATCCTTTTGTTTTTAATGGTTTATTTAATGTAAAGAAGTTATACACTCCTGCATATGTGAAAACTCCCACAAAATTCCACCTTTTCAGTGTCACTATCATTTACTTTAATGATTTATTTCGAGTAAAGTAATTGTACAAACATGTGAAAATTTCCCCAAATTCACATTTCTTCCCCTTTTCAGATGCACTATCATCCATTTTTATTTTTATTTTCCTTCACCCCTCTCTCACCCCCTAAAGTTATCACCCTAAAGTATTTTCACTATCATCATCGGAGAAAATAGTTGCAATATCCTACTCTTTTATCTCTCTATTTGTTATTCAAATTTGCTTCATTTATAAGTTGAAATATCTTTATGGATAGCTTTTTAGTGTTGAATGTGGAAACCTAATTTGATAGTTGTGATGTTTGTGCGTCGATGGAGAGTTTCATCATCTTGGCATGCGATTGTTGGTTCATTGTTGTTGGTCTCATCAACAGTAGCAGAGCGTGAGCATAGTGATGAGTCTGGGGTGGCATTAGTAATCTATTTTGAAGTTATAGTTGAATAAATCGTTTGGCCCTCATCCATTTTCTCATTCTTTTATCTTCTACATAAACCGAACAAACCGATGCATTCAGTTTGGCTCGGTTTGTGAAGAACTCGGTTCAATTTCAGTTTGAACATCTCTGAAATCGATAGCTTCGGTTCGGTTGGCGGTTTTAGCCTAAAACTGAACCGTCGGTCGATTTTCAGCCCTATAAGATTCCCTCAAGGGCTTCATTCAAGAAAGAGTGTTCCAGTTTAGAAACAACATCCTCGTCGGCGCAGTAGTGATTCATATACAACATATAATGGGAAAAAATGTGACGATGACAAGTCTTTATCAGATCAATAAAATCCCATTCATAGGGTATTGAAGGGGAAGAAAATGTCTATTTGTTTTTTATGATACATCAAAATAGACCGATCATCACGGCTGTACAAGTGGCATAAAACCCATCACGAAAATACAATGCTCGATCTACTGGGCCAGCTCATAATACCCATGAATAATGAGGCCAATTATAAAGGCCCAGACTAGGCCCACCATCGATGAGACGTAAATAGGGCCCGAATCCAAACCCAGACAAATCAGAGCTCGAGTCCAAGGCCGATACGTGTTCTCTCATAAAGAATGAGAACGTTGCACCAAAAAATAGCCGTGGAGGGACTTACGCTTCCACGAGCGCATCTTTATTAAGGAGAAGACCGTTACAATAAACATCTCCTTCCATTGCGCCTCACATTAAGTCACGCAGTGAGTTAACCACAACCATTATAAAAGGTAAAAGGAACATTCGACAAAGGTATGCAACTTTAATTGAGTTTTGTCCAGATTTACATCATTCTTCCAACAGAGTTACTGACTTGAGCATCAGAGTGCCTTCAGCCACAAAAAAGGTGGTCCTTGCAGTCTGACAATTGTTTTGCAAGTCAAACTCACAGAATGACGATTTTTTGACGCATTAATTTGAATATGTTTGACGAGGTATAAAAAACAAAACAAATGCTATCATTTGCGACCATACTCAATATACACATTGAAAGGTTATACTCGACATTGTTTATTAAAGCATCCCCCCCCGGGATGCGCGAAAGGAAAATGAAGGCACGCATCCCGGGGGGATGGACGGTCCTCCCCCCCCCCCCCCCCCTCGCTGGTTTCCTCGCCCATTCCCTCGACAGTTAGATTTTTTCCTTTTTATGAGAAGGTAACATGCAAGCCAATGAACCACTCTCGTTTTAATAATAAAAAAGACATAAAGTTTGACACCATTTGAAATGACAACGAACATTAGGCGACCACCCATTCCCAGGGGACTAATGGAATGTTGCTCAACCCGGACCCGGGGGGGGGGGGGGGCTCATGCGCACAAAGCGCATGAGGAGCGACAACTCAGATCTGATGGAAGATCCATATCTGTGGATTTGAAAAAAAAATTCACAATTTTTAACAGAACTTTTTCTCTCTCTACAAAAACTTAATTTTCTTTTTATCTATCTACTGAGCAACAATGGCGACTACAACAGAGAATATACTGGAGGTGGTGGTGGGGAGTGATAAACAGGTGATGAGGGTGGTGAATGTGGTGGCGGGGTGGTGAATGATGTGGTGGAGGTGGTGGTGGAGATGAATGATGGGGTGGTGGTGGTGAATTATAGTGATATGGACTAGGGGGTGGTTGTGAATGCATTGGAGTGGGTGGGGGTGGTGAATTTGGTGGTGGCGGAGGTGGAGAGCGGACACAAGGTGGTGGTGGAAATCTTACACAATATGGTGGATTGGGCGTTGAAGCTGTCAGTGGCATTTGAAAAAGCAAAAAGAACCAGATTGAAGTAAAGATACCACAAAGAACTGATGATACACAGAGACTAGAAATATAACCAGGAACAACAAATTATAAGGTTTTTTTTTTTTTTTTGGTAAAATCTCCCAAAAGATGTTTTGTATTAACAAAGGAAACTTCTAACAATAAAACTCACTGACTCATAACCTCACTAACTAAATCAACACGGCTAAACTAGTCTTAGAACAGATTCACTCTTCTTCTACACTGAATCACAACTTTCTTCACTTCACAACTTTCTTCACTCGTCATCAGCAGTGGAAACCTTGGATGACCCAGCCTTCTTAGGCAACAAGTGATTGTGAATGTTGGGCATCACTCCTCCACTCGCAATCGTCACCATCCCAAGCAATTTGCTCAACTCCTCATCGTTCCTCACTGCCAATTGAATGTGTCTAGGTATCACTTGGGACTTTTTGTTGTCCCTCGCTGCGTTTCCTGCCAACTCCAACACCTGAAACCAACACACACAAACACCAAATCAACATTAACCACTATACAAAAACAACTCAAAATTAACAAACCCCGGATGCATAAATAACAATACTAAAACTAAGAAGTAGGAGCAAATATATATAAATGCTTCTCTCTCTATACACAACCACTAACTAAAAAGCCAAGATTGGTGCAGAGATGATGATGGAGAGAGAGACTACTCTCTTGTGAGAAGCCCATCTTCTTCTTTGTGTTTGGAGAAGCTCGCTCATGTAGATTGCTTGATTGGCCTTGGAGATCTCTCAAGAAGCTGTAAGCCCCCCCACTTCTTTTTCATTTCTTGTTTGTGTTAGATTTTTTGTGAGAGTAGAAAGAGTTGATGAGCTGTAAGCCCCCCACTTCTTTTTTGTTTTTTGTAAAGAGAGAGAAAGTTCTGTTAAAAACTGTGAATTTTTTTTTTCAAATCCACAAATCTGGACCGTCCATCAGATTTGACGGCCTAGATTTATGCACATGAGCTTCCTGCGCTTTGTGCGCATGAGCCCCCCCCCCCCCCCCCCCCCCGGGTCCACTCAACCCTTATTTCATTGGGGACAGTGATGGGATAAATCCATCCCTTTGTTATCCCATTTGATGTTTAATCCCCTGTTTAATTATCATACAATGGGTGATTATGGGTTAAATATTTTTATCCCACAAAAAATATCTACCTATATTTGGCCTACTATATACGGATGTCATTAGTTTTGCATTTCCATATAGGGGTGGGCACGGGACGGGATGGGACGAGATAGACCCATCCCTATTCCATCCCAAACGGGTTCGGGACGGGACGGGATTAGCGTGCTCTATTTGTTGATCAAGTTTTTTGGTAATCTAATAGGTATAAAACTATAAATTACTGTTGGAAACATAATATGCTGGTACAGTGGTACATATGCTGGAAACATAATATGCTGGATGAACATAATCTGAGCATAATCAGCTGGAATATAATCTGAACATAATCAGATTATATAATCTGAATATAATTAGAGCGTACTCTGATTATATAACAGAACATAATCCTTCAATATAATCTGATTATATAATCAGAACATAATCCTTCAATGTAATCAGATTATATAATCTGAGTATAATCAACTAGAATAAAATCTGAACATAATCTGAGCATAATCTGATCTGTAACATATAATCATAATCTGCTAGAACATATTACAACATATTCATAATCTGTCTCTAATTCCCATATTCTATAACCAAAGATATCGATATTTACACACTAATAAACCCAGCAAAAAGAGTTTTGATTCTGACAAACAGCTTCCTATAAGTTGCTCGAAGCTTGTGATAAAACAAATCACGCCTATTTCATTGAAAGACAAAAACCTAAAAAAAATAAGGTATCAGTCAAACAAATTTCTTTAAACAAAGAGCTAAGAAGTTGGATCTTACCTGTAATAATTGACGGATTTGTGCAATAGAGAGCTAAAGAAGTTGGATCCGGTCCGACGAGGCTGAGGGAGATCAGGAGAGCTGCTTGGGAGTTGTATTGAAGAGAAGTTGGACTTGCCGACTTGGATCTGAGCGAGAACAAGCTGGATCGAAGATGAAGACGTCCAAAAGTTGGATCGAACAAGGTTCTGCTGCTGATGGTGTTGTTGATGAAGCGGAAGCAGGAGAGGGAGGAGGTGTGTCGTCGTGTGCCGTGTGTGACTGTGCGTGTTGGAGTTGGCGACTTGGATATGAGCGAACTGGATCGAAGAAGAAGGTGTCTAAAAGTAGGATCGAACAAGGTTCTGTTGCTGATGGTGTTGTTGATGAAGCATAAGCAGGAGGGGGTAGGAGGTGCGTCGTCGTCGTGTGCCGTCGTAATCTGCTGCCGTGTGGTGAGTTTTTTTTTTGTTCTCTTTCTCCTATTTATCTCTTCTATTCCCTTTTGTTGTTTGTTGATTTGTTCTTCTTCAGTAACCCTATACCTAAAGGAATGAATGAGAAAATAAAACAAAATACTTGCTTAAGCCTTAAACTAAAGTACTTCAGAGTTCAAAGAACTGATTAGAATCAATAGATTAATCTAGAGATGTGTATGTGAGAGACAAATTGAGATGCTAAAATGTTATATACACCAGTGAATTTATATGGGCATCAAAATATTGCAATCCTAAAATAAACAAATAAATAAAAATATTAATAATAAATATTGAAAAATTAGCTCGGGACGGGACGAGATTGGCGGGATTGAAAATCTTCATCCCATCCCATCCCATTCTAGATCGGGACGGGACGAGATCGGGATGAAATGATTCAATCCCATGATGACCCGGAAAAATCGGGATGGGACGGAACGGGATCGGGACGAGAACAGGATCGCGGGATGGGATGCCCACCCCTACTTCCATGTTTATGTTAGATAAAGAAACCCCCCAACATTAGATAAAGAAAATCTTTAACAAGAGATTTAAAACAAACCACCATAAGCGAACTAATCACATACTGACCATCTCAAATCTCAAACATTATAACACCAACCTTGCAACAAATTCCCGATTCAAGTGATCCTTATTCCTTCTACCAAAAAGTGTAACATCTTCCTTGAAAACTAAAATTTATATTTAAAGTCAAGAATATCTCCAGCAACAACAGTCAAAAGTTACTCCACAATGTCACAATCATCGATCTTTTTAATAGGACGTCCACTAGCAGCTAGACGAGCTCAAGCGATAAGCTTGAGTTCAAGCATCTATGCAATCCTTCATTCACGACAACTTGTAACATACTAGCTTTATCTACAATTACTTTATGTACGGTACTAACCAAAAATTTGTTTGCCTTGTCGTTTGATTCACTAAAGCTCTAGTAGGAAACACATTACCTTTCAGGGAAGGCTACATCAACATAGAAGAGGTTGGTTTTCAGTCCAAGCTTTTGCATTTTCCTTCTCCAAGAAACACTTGGTTGCTCTAGCGGTCTGAGCGAGGTACACGTCAATCTCGTTTATGCTAAACGCCACCGTAAAAATAATGGGAAATACTCCCAACTCAATACAATCACACACAACACAAAACATGGGTAAAAATAATGAAGTTGTGGATGCGCATAACCCACTAAAGAGAGACCACCATCATCTCTAGGGGTGGGCATCCCATCCCGTCTCATTTTGGGATTGATCAAATTTATCTCGACCTCGTCCATCTCGATCTTGAGTGGGATGGGATCGAGATAGAAATTTTCAATCCCGTTCCGAACATATTTATTTAATATTTATTATTATTAATTTTAATCAAACTACTTTCTAAAATTGCCAATAGTAGCCTGATTGGATGGTTAAGGTTGTGCTGGTTTAATCCCCGCGTCTTGGGTTCTATACCCACCAGCGGCACGCTTGCCTTTCCAAAAAAAATTATTTTCTAAAAGAAAGTTTAGGATGTGTCGAAATTAAATCAAGACATCTAGAAAATTTACTTGCTTGATTTAGTACTATTTGTTTAGATAAAAACTTCTAACTTGAAAATGAACCCATGAAAATTTATACTTTTCACATTTTAGATTAGTTATAGGATAATTATTCTTGTAGAAAATAAAGGCAAATGATGGTTTGTTTTAGTTTTGCACTATGAGTTATATGTACTACTGGTTAGTGTATAACATAAATGATGTTTAACATAAATTCATTGGACCATAAATTTTATATGACATTTAATACTGTTACAATGAAAGTTATATGTACATAAATTTGGTATTATTGGTGTTTGAGCAATGTGAGATGAAATTTTTTTGTTATTTTTTATTCAAAGATGATGTCTATTTAGTACATGCTGATCGTCTCGTCCCGAATCTGTTTGGGATGAGACGAAATCGAGAGTGGATCCATCCCATCCCATCCCATCCCATCCCGTCTCATTCCGTTCCTCATCTCAAATAAATTGGCTGGGACGAGATCCATCCCGTCAAGTGCTCACACCCCTATAGCTTCCCTTACAAAAACACGGGAAAAAAGTCTCAAAATCGAAGAGAGAGAGCTCAACAATGGCTGGTCCAGGCATCCACCCCTACCACCAACAATGGCCGCAACAACCACCACCGCCACCAGTCCCCCACCAAACCCCCGGCCCAGCCAACGCCCTCTCCTCCACCCCGGTCCCAATCGCGATTGAAAACACTAATCGGCTCCCAACCGAGGAGGTGAGGACGGTGTTCATATCGGGTCTTCCTGAGGACGTGAAGGACAGAGAGTTGCATAACTTACTTCGATGGTTGCCTGGGTTCGAGGCGTCGCAAGTGAACTACAAAGGGGAACAGCCGATGGGATTCGCTCTGTTCTCCAATGCCCAGCTTGCTATGGCTGCTAGAGACGCTCTTCAGGTAAAGATTTGATCTTTATTGGGAATTTAGTTGTTGTGGATTGATTTGTTTGTTGAGGATGAGTGATTTCATGGTTTGGAGTAAAGTTTTGATCTTTTGTGATAATTTAGTTGTTGTGAATTGAATTGTGGTTTGGGGGCGAGTGATTTGATGTTTGGGGTTTTGCAGGATATGATTTTTGATGCGGAGCCCAAGTGTGTTTTGCACACAGAGATGGCAAAGAAGAATCTATTTGTCAAAAGAGGTAATTTTTCTGTATTTTTTGTTTACTGGGTTTTGAGTTTTTGGATTGTCTGCGTTTCTTGTGTATCGAGATTATGTTGAGAAACCATGTATTTTGTTATTGGTAAGTGATCACTTTGTTATCAAATTAGCGTGTTTACTTCTTAGAGCATCTGAAACCGTAAAAGTGGATATATGAGAGCCCGATTTTATTTATGTATTTATTTGCTGCAACGTGTGGCTCACCTTGTATCAATTGGCAACTTTTTTTGTCTGAATCCCTTCAAATTGGATCCTAATTATCCTTCAACCAACCTGAACCTTCCGTCTCAGGACTCATGATCGAGTAGCGAATACCTGCCTCGTAATCCATGACATTAGCCAATTCATATTTGCCTCGAATGCTAATCAGCTAGCATTTATGCAGACTATGTTTCATTCCCACAACTATGAAACAACAAAACAACCATCATTAGAATTTTGACAATTAGAGTCTGGACAAAGAATATATTTCCTGTGTTCCTTAAGTTTACGAAAAAGCTAGGCGAAAACTCCTTAATCAAAATTGAGAGAAAGAGGTTGGTGACACGTATTTCCTGATCTATCCTCTCTATCACAGATCAAACCCAATTATCTGAGAGAGATAATACAAGAAGTCCCAATTAAAATTATCATAAGACTTTTTCTTAAAAGTTGACAATCACACAAAGAGAGGCCTAATCATAATAAGTGCAGTCTGTGTGAAGTTTGGTCAGTGTCCATTAACCACATTTTTTCCGAATGTATTCTGCTTTGAGTTGCTAATGTGGGAATGGGGACCCCTGGTTGGTGGGGAACGTTTAAGACTGAGTTTCAACAGCTGTATGGTATCTTGCTCATAAAGTAAATGCGATTGCTAATTTATTCATTTCTGATGAGCTATGCAGTTAAAACGGATAACGGATTCATAATGGTCCAAAAGCGTTATAGGTTATAATGGGATATAACGTTATATAATGGCATATAAAAGAAAGTTTAGTTAAATATATTTTTACACACCCATAAAGTATTGATATATTATAGAGACAAAAAATTAAATCATATTTATTCATAACATTAAATTAAAAAATATTAATAAAAAATGTCTTCCCTTCGTATGAGAGTGAGATCGCAATAAAGAGTGTGATCGACTGTTCGTTTTCTTCCCTTCTCTCATTCTCTATTAACTGGCGAGGTCTGGTTCTCTGTCGATTGGCGACGGGGAGCTCTGATCCTTCGATCGAGAATGAAATGGGTAATTTTTTTAATATATTAGAACAAAAAGTTAAAACAACGTTATTGAAAAAAAACGTTATCTCAATAACAGTCATATGATGACATTATATTGGAGCCGTGATACAAAAACGTGATAATCTCATAACGTAACGGCTCACCCCCGTTAAGCGTTATATCGACGTTATCACGTTGTTTTAACTGCACAACTGATGAATTTGGAGGGGGCTGGGATGGAAGAATGGAGGAGTAGCTACACTACTGGAGCTGCTCAGCTTGATTATTCTACAAGATGGAGATGATGAATGGCTATTAGGGGTGTTAATTGGTTACTGAAAATCGACCAAACCGGCCGAACTGAATCGAAATATAACCGAAAAAGCCTGAACCGAGAAAAATTGAAACCGAACCGAGCTAGTTTGGTTCGGTTTCGGTTTTTGTTTTTCACACATCCAAAACAACCGAACCGAACCCTTCCCCTTATCTTGTTTTTAATCCCCTAACCCTCTTTCTTTTATTTTATTTAATCCCCCACCAACCTACTCTTATTTAATTTCTCACCCCATTCCAATGCACCCCACATCCCCACCCTCTCTCTTAACTCCTTTCTCCTTTTCTTAATGCCCCACTCAGATAAAGAGTTGAAAAAGCCTACCTTCTCTATCTTATTTAAGCCCCACCCACTTCTCCCCACCCACCCAACTTCTCTTTATTTATTAATGTCATTTTTTTTCTTCTCTTTTTTAACTTTTACTCTATCCAACTACTTGCAAGTTGAGGAAAAGAGACAAAGTTTGACTCAATTTCGTTGAAGAAAACCAAACCTTTCACTTGCTTGCTTGCAGCAAAGATGAGTAATGGCGATGACGACAACTTCGACACTTCTGATTTGATAAAAAAAAACCTTCTTGCAGGATGAAATTATGAGACTTGTGGAATCGTCATAGAAAGTTTCGGTCTTGTTTAGATCATCACATGGGTGTGGTGGAGATAGATTAAGATGCAAACAATGTAGTTATGGTTATAGTTTTTTGTATGATGTTATAGTATTATGTATATGAGAGACAACAAAAAAAATTTAATCTTATGGAATTGTCAAGAGAAATAGGCAAGAAAAAATTGAAAGAATTCTCTATAAATGAATAGTCAGAGCCTTGAAACTCTCTGTGTTCATCTAGCATTTATTTTCTTTTTACTGCTTCTCCTTTCTCTGTCTTTTATTTTATTTGTACTCTTTTTGTCTCTGGATTTTCCTCTTTTGCTAACCAAGTTTCATTTCCTTATTTTCATTCTTGTAGCTTTGACTTATTCCTTTTGTGCTAGAGCCAACTCAGTTGTATGTAGCAGCAGAAAATAAATAAAAGAAAAAGAATAAAAATAGAAAAAATCGAAAATAACCGAACCAATCGGTTTGGTTATTTATTTGATAAATGTGGAAACCGAACCGAACTGATAACCGAATTCTTGGTTTGGTTTAGTTTTGGTCCAACTTTGAACCGACCAAACCGATTAACACCCCAAATGGCTATGGGAAAACAAAACCAGTTCCATTACTGCTACAACAATGTATGCTTATCTAATATTGTCACAGAGAAGCAGAGCTAACTAACAGTCCCGATAAAGGTAGATATTTTGCTAATGCCTCCATGTGGCTCACGCGATCTTGCTGATCGAAAATTTTCTTGTCTGGTCAATCATTCACGGCCACATGCTTACATCCGATAACCTATTAAGCACGGAATGATTTTTACAAATTGTTGTGTTCTATGTGGCACTCAAGAGTAGACACTCAATCATCTTTTTCATAGATTGTACCTTTGCTAAAGCAGCTTGAAGCAATTTGATAAATCAAAGTAGGGGAGTGTTTTCCAGTAGGGACTGAGTCTGGGTCGAGCCGAAGGGGTGGTATACCATGGCTATGCTCATTGGAGAGCTATTATGAATCAAAGAGATTTGTGCCCCCTACGTCTTTTGCAGTCAACTCGGTGGATAGAGTGGACTTCTGGTAGATAAGTGGATCGCTGCCAATCCCCTCGAAGAGGATTTTGCGGGATATTTTGGCCATTTCTAGGAGTTGGTTCTTCAGCGAGATCTCTATGAAGGGGAATTATCTAGAAATGACGAACCTGATCCAAGTTGTCAACTCACCGCTTATTTTTGGTGAGAAAGATGAGTGGATTTGGGATGACAAGGGCAAGTCTTTCATGATGAAAAACTGTTTTGAGTTCGTTCTCGCAGCCAACACAGTTGTATCTTTTATTCACGCCCCTGCTATCTTCGCAGCCAACTCCCTTTGGCTGAAACAGGTCCTACTTAGAGCTGACTTCCTCTTATGGATGTTGGCGCATGGGAGAACTCTCAACATCGACAATCTGACTCGTCGTGGTCTCATCCTGGGTAACAGATGTGCTTTGTGTGAAGCACATACGAATCGATTAAGAATTTGTTCTTCTCGTGTATCTTTTCTAAAGAAGTTTGAGCTCAAATAATTGGGAAGTCTGGTCAAGTGCTGAATGTATTGAACTTGACCTGTTGGATTCGGAGTTGGAGTAGGAGAGTGATGTGTTTTGCAGGTTAAACAATGCAATACTGGAATCAAGCAAGCTGGAGGATAGAATTTATAGCAATGAAGCAATCAAGTGCAAGAATCAATACTGACAAAGTTTAGAATCAAAGACAGATTGTATTGCAATTGATAAGAGGCAGTTTCGAGAGTGCCTAATCTCTCCCAGAGCATCTGCTCTTTGTACAGAACTTACAATGCAAAAAATTCAATGAATACCCTTCTCTTTACAACTCTCTTATATACATGTATACTTGTAACAGCATTTGCATTCAGACTTCCACTTGCCTAATCACAGGCTGTCCCAGCTTAGCAACTAACCACTTGTCTAGGGACCACTTGATTAAGAGCCCTTGCCACTAACTGCCTGCTCCCACTTGCATAACTGCCTATCACACCCTGAAACATTACAAAGTTACAGAGAATTAACCACGCCTGACAACCTAGAGCACTTAACTACAATCAGCAATTTATATCACAGCCAATCATCCCTTAGAACAACATTCAGCAAATGTCATCCAGTAGTTGTATCCTGCCTCATTCTACGTCTCTGATAGGTTTGTTGTATCCTGCCTCATTCTACGTCTCTGATAGGTTTGATATACTGGGGTTTATCAGAGAGTTTTCTCAGCTATGGGAAATGGGTTTTGGGACAGACTTTTGGTGGCAGTCATTGACTCATTGTGATGATTTGGCGAGACTGAAAAGCGAGAATCTTTAAAGGAGAATGGAAATTCAGATTCAATTAGTCACAAGTATTAAAGGGACACTTTGGTCTTGGGCTTTAACTTGGGAATTCATAAAGGACACCCCTTTTTCAGATTGTATGTTCAATTGCGGTAGCCTTATTGGGGGTTAGTCCCTTGTATCTTTTCTTTCCCTTGCGGATTTCTCACTTGCTTTCATATTTATTCAAAGAGGTATTTTGCTGATAAAAAGGGTCGGGCAATGGAAAAAAAGAAGCTTCTACTCTACCGGGAATTAACTTTGGCCTATTCTCTGCAACTCTTTGGGGGTGCTTTTTGGAGAGGGAGAGAAACTAGAGGGTCTTTCCAAACAAACAACAATTGATGTAGGCCATTCTGAATGATATTAAGTGATAGTTTGATTATGGGGGGACAAATTATAGAATTGTAAACTATGTTTCTTATAGTGATTGTATATATCTTGGATCATTTTCTGCCAGCTCCTCACTTGTTAGTTTTAATATATACCTTTAACAGGCCAGGCCAATCCGAATTCCTTCATGAAAGCAGTCTACACATCTTTGCAACACATGATCAACCGATTCCTCTTTTTGATTGCATAAGACACAATGGTTTGGGATTTGAGTATTTAACCCTGAGATGGTTTATGACAATTGATTTCAAAATAATTAGAAGATGATGGGGATACTTGGAGAGTCAACTTTTACAGAATGCAAAGATGAGAGATACTTAGATGACCAATTCTCATAGAATTACTGAATTAGGAGATAAAATTTATGGTTTTCACAATGCCAGATGGTTACAATTGATATATGAAAGGAATTCAGGCTTGGTAGATCACTTGCAGATTTGATGAGGATTTAATGGTGATCAAGTTCTGGCTTGAATATGAGATCAATTTCATAGCTTTCAGCTTGAAAGCAAATTGTGTTGTTTACCGACATCAAGGGATGCAAATGGGCAAAAAAGGAAATCAATTTTTTATTGATAAACTTACATAAAGAATCATCATCATCATCATCAAAGCCCATTCCCGAGATTTTCGGGGTCGGCTACATGGATTTTGGTTCTCCAAGCAATGCGATCTTCCCACATTTCCTCGCCTAATCCAAGCTCAATGATATCTTCATTCACTGTCTTCATCCAAGTTTTCAACGGTCGTCCCCTCCGTCGACACCCTCCATTAACTTGCCAATCTAAACATTTTCTAATTGGCGCCGTGTTTGGTCTCCTCCACACATGACCAAACCAAGTTAAACGTCTTTCTCTAATTTTTTCCTCTATGGGCGCTACACCTAAGTATCTCCTAATTCTTTCGTTTCTAATTTTATCCTTACGAGTTTTGCCACACATCCACCTTAACATACGCATTTCTGCTACTGCCATCCTATGCGTATGTTGTCCCGTAGTAGCCCAACATTCTGAACCGTATAGCATGGCTGGTCGAACAATTGTCTTATAGCATTTCCCTTTTAGCTTTGCAGGCATCCTTCTATCGCATAATACTCCTGACGCCATTCTCCATTTCAACCAACCAGCTTTAATCCTATGGTCTACATCTTCTCCAATAGAGGTGGTTTGTCTACTCATCAATCACATCAGAATTCAGGTGAGATTAAATGTTACCAAGATGAGGCCCCTAGCATGACTCAACTTTCACTATCGTCAAATGTAATTATTTTTTTCTTCGTCTTCTCTCCCCCTTTTATTTCTTCATTTCAAGGATCTCTACCTAATGGATAATGGACTAATCTTGTGTTTATTATTTTGTTTCTTATGTCCATGAATATCTCTGCAAAAAAGAACACTTATTCTGACATCTCTGTTTTATGGAGGAAGTTTCTGAAATTCCGATCATGTACATAAAATTTAACAGATTAGTCGTGTGGTTTCCATGTTGGACCATCCTGATTTGTCATATCTCTTAGGAGAGATTCCATCAAGAGTCAATGTAGGTTCTAGGGCATCCCACTCCAATCCAATGTATGTGATCCTAGCTAAAACTACTGAGTCAATAGCCAAAAGAACCGATTCGTACACGCTGCTGTGCTTTCTTTTTTATTGTCTGGTTTCTTTGTTGGCTTACTCGTGAAAAAAAAAAAAATACTCGTGCTACCTTTGCTTTTGCTTTGTTATTTACTCATTTTGTTCTATTTCCTGATATTCTCTCTATTTCTTGATAAAAATGTTATGCTATCTGTCTTGTTATATGGTCTTCTGGTAGAGAAGTCATAATTGTTTTCGTTTATGTTGGTACTGATAGGTGCTGTAGTTGAGACAAATGCCCTTGACCATAGTAAACGCATGCGTACTGGTGGAGACTATACAAACACAGGTTATCCGAGTCCTTCTCCTTTCCACCACCCCCCACCCCCACCACAGCCTGTTTGGGGACACCAGGGGTAAGAGTTTAGTTCAATTTTCTATCCTTTGGTTTTTGTTTGCTAAGTTCAAGCACATTATTTGATCTGGTATATGGCTCCACTCCTCCACTATATGGATCATATGTCGGAGGATCTGGTATATTTATAAAGCTTGAATTGATGGACGAGAGTGAACATCCTTTAAGCTTTGATATTCTATTTCCATCACCTTTCATCCTGTTGACTGTGCTTAAATGGATATGACTTAGGTATATGGCTCCAGCTCCTCCGCCATATGATCCATATGCAGGCTACCCCATGCCTCCAGTGCCAATGCCTACACCCACTCCAGTGCCAGCGCCAACTGGTTATGCACCTGTTCAGGTGACTGTTAGTCCGTTTTTTCCATGTTAGATACTTTATGGTTGATTTATAATTAGAGTCCATGAGATATCTTAATCATTTATGAGCAGTTCACACTGAATTTTGAAGTACCTTTATTTCTCACTTGTAAAAGTCTAAAATTTTCATTTGAAAAACCATTATTCTATGTGTGAATGGTTGATTAAATTGGAGGACATCATTTTTATTTTACCCTTTCTCAAAAAAATTTAAATTGGGAGAATATCTGCAAAAAACGTGAAAGTTCTTGTAATATTGGATGACTTATTTGATTGAACGTTATTTTTTTCTTCTTTTCCGTGCAGAATGCTAAAGATAATCCCCCTTGCAACACTCTCTTTATTGGTAATCTTGGAGAGAATACAATTGAGGATGAGCTTCGAAGTCTTTTCAGCGTGTAAGAATCTTCTCATTCTTGGTTAACTATGGAAATTTACTTTTCCATCATTCCATGTCTTCAGTGATATTAGTTGATTAATTGTTGTAGATGTTCTTCACATCCTTTGTTTATGTTAGTTCACTATCTTCTCTTCTTATAATCTCAATTGGCTATGTAGGCAACCTGGTTTTAAGCAAATGAAGGTCTTGAGTCAGGAAAGGAACACTGTATGCTTTATTGAATTTGATGTGAGTGTTATAATGTTATTTGGTTTTATGAGTTTGCAGTTTATGTTTAAAAAAAAAAAAGAATTGACTTATTGCATGCATGTTATAGAAATACGTTTGATGTGTTACTCTTTGCTCGACCATTTATGCAGGATGTGAACAGTGCCACCAATGTGCACCAGAATTTGCAGGGAGCTGTTATCCCTAGCTCTGGACGTGGTGGGATGAGGATACAATATCCTTTTATGACGTAGATTTAATTTAATTTTATTTTAGTCTTGATGCAAAATGTGCTATTGTTTATGTGCGTTCCTTGACGTAAGATAACGTACTCGAAGAATCCCTTTGGGAGACGGAAGGATGGAGTTACCGGTCCTCCTATAGCCAATGGAGCTGTTCCAATGCTAACTTATCAGTAGTTTGAAGGGATGCACTGTGCTCTTTATGCTCATGAGAACTAGTGAAAATAGGAAAAGCAGGACTATTTCTGTCACTCTCTATGATATGATGCATCATGCTTATGTGCATGCATCCACTTCATCAAGCCATAATCATTAGCATGTGTTTGTGTGATTGATGCCATAAATTGTCTCTAGGACATGTTGCATGCAGTGATAGCATGAATCTATTGGCATCTGAGAGACGTAGATGAAAGAATGATGTCACATATGTTGATGTTGTCGCATGCTAAAGGTGCACTCATGTAGGTTTATGTGGAGATGTCATTTTGTTCATATTTTGCATCTATATCAAGATGGTCTTTTAGTGACATTTCACCATTTCATTTCATTATTGTGTATTATCTCATATCATGTGGTATGAAAGCGTTTTTATCGTTGGGTCATTTCATGACATACATAAGCGATGGAGAGCATTGAACTTCATTCATCAATCCATGTTCCTTGGCACCCATGACCATTATCATCATTGTGTCCATCCACATCCATGAACGTTTGGTCATACTGACATCCATCAATTTAGCAAAGAACTGATTAAAATACTTGCACGGTCCAAGCATTGTTATGCAGGGTTTCCTATTACTGAAGTAAACATTTGAGCTGCTATGCATTTGAAGATGGGCTCAGTGGACATGGGATTTCAGCAGCATAGCATATGATCCACATTGATGTCATTCGGAACATCTGATGCACCCCTTCCGGAGATGCTGCATTGCCCCTACACTTTTGATAAGGACATGGGGTAACATCAAGACTAAATGTCATGGGGCCTGAGTGTTTACCTGTAGTTTTACTCGGGACTTCTTTAACTAAAATTTTTTAGAGGTGTCTTCTTTAAGCCCGCATGATCAGGATATTCAAATGCTTTTGTATTCGAAATTTCAACTCCTTTTGCGCCTTATTTGTTTTGTTTCACACTTATTTTACGAATTTGGTAGTACAATGAAAGGAAATTTGTATAGTTCCATCTGAGCAATATCCATTCCAGGTCTGAATTAAAAACCAAACGTGAATAATGATGATTGAGGTTTAATGGTCCTTTGATATTGGGTCTATCTGCTTGTGATGGTTATAAGCAATTGCAGTTGTTTTGTGTTGTTATTTATTCTGCAATTAGCAATCAAAATTTGACAGTGCTGCTTGGAATGCCGTTTTCTCGAATTGTTCTCAATTTCCTAAATGCTGAGGGCTGAGGCTAATATACGAACTCACAGGAAAATCAGTATGAAAATGGTAGAGGAGAAAAAGAGGGAAATATAATGGAGAAATTAATATAGGGTTGATATGAACCTCTATTTCCATGAAAACTAAAACATCAGCATTGTTCGATAAAACAATGTTGAAACTTTTTTATTCGCACTAATTTCCCACTAACTTTTTTATTCGCACTAATTTCCCACTAATTCCAACAATGTATGCTGGTCGTGATCCTCCATTTCTAAAAGGCGACCTAGATTTGAGATTAGTCATGCTGGTAATCGAACAACGAGGAAATAATAAAGTTGGGTTATTGGTAATGTTTTTAATGTGACCCCTTCCAACTTAAGTAAAGTTGCATTGATTTCAGATTTGACCCTTTAAACTAATACAAAAACTGAAAAACACATGTTGGTATGAGAAGGGTTTCAAGTACTGAAATGGTGGAGGCTCTTAGCTTCAATGATTACTGAAAAAATTACATCAGATTTGAGAATCATTACACTTTTGACCGTAAAAACTTGGATTTTTAGAGAACACGAAACTCTGTAATTTTGGTAGAAATGATTGTTTTAGTCGCCTTCACTCTTGCGGTCAGACCAAGTATAGGCGCCCAGGTTTTTGGCAGTGAAATCCCCTTCATTTCTTTCAACTTGGGCGCCTTCTCTGATGCTGCCCGCCCTCAGTGAAGGCGCTCTAGTTTTTGGCACTATGGTCGATTACATATGCTTCTAAATTTGTTAGACGCGTTTGAGGTCAACCATGGGTGCCCTAACCTATACAAGATTAAACACCAAACAAAGTAGTAAGTAATTTGGAACTGTAGTTTTATGTAAGCTAGTAAAAGTGAGATTCAGTTTACAGTTGGTTGTTGCAGCACTTTTTGAGTATTTGTTCTTGCCTCCACAGTCCACACACAAAATCAACAAAAAACTTGTTTGGCATGTGAGATCTGATAGACAGTTGAATTACACTATAAAACCAAACCATCTCCCAAACTCATTCACTCACCAACTCACTCTCAGAGAATCCAATAACTCGGACGAACTCGAACATGAACTTTGCTTTCTACTGATACCAGAAATGGCCTTTCTTTTAAAACCCCTCTTCATCTTCCTTTTCTCCTTCTTGTGTTCCGGTTTTGCTATAAATCAAGAAGGAGAAGCTCTCCTTTCTTTTGCCAGAAATCTGATACTACCCCACTCTGTCAAAGTCAGCTGGAACTCCTCTCACTCCACACCATGTCACTGGGAAGGTATTGAGTGCAATAACAATCACAGTGTTGTTGCTCTAACTCTTCCTAACCTGGGAATTTCTGGTCAACTAGGACTAGAGCTCACAAGTTTGAGATTCCTTGAAACACTAGATTTGAGTAACAACAGCTTTTCGGGTTCAATCCCGATAAGTTTCCTGGCAAACTTTACTCAGCTCAGTTTCTTGGAACTCTCCTACAACAACTTCACTGGAGAAATCCCCCAAGAAAACCTTCCCAGTCTTCGAAAGTTGTATCATTTCTCCGTTTTCTACAATAATCTTTCAGGAAAAGTTCCTAGTTCATTATTTCAAATACCCAGTTTGGTATCGTTGTACCTCAGTTCCAATAACTTGACTGGTTCAATCCCTTCTAGCGTGGGGAATGCAACAAAGATGGAATCTTTATGGTTGAGTTCAAACCAATTGTCTGGAGCTATTCCTCCCTCAATTGGGAATTGCACCCGGTTGCGGCATCTTTATTTGAACAACAACAACTTGGTTGGGACATTGCCTGAAAGCTTGGGCGAACTCCAATTCCTTACTAAGTTCTATGTTCGTGACAATGAGTTGGAAGGAAAAATCCCTTTGGGCATTGGAAATTGGAAGCATTTGAAGGAGCTGGTTCTGTCTTACAACCGGTTCAATGGGGAGATACCACCTAGTGTGGGCAATTGCAGTGGGTTAACAATATTTGTGGCGCTGCATAATGTGTTATCAGGTCAGCTTCCATCATCTCTTGGCTTCTTAACCAATCTTACGAGTCTTTATCTGAATCAAAACCAATTTTCTGGTAAAATTCCGGGTGAGATAGGGAAATGTAGGTCCTTGACAGAATTATTGCTTCATAATAACCAACTCGAAGGAGAAATTCCTAGTGAGTTGGGAATGTTACGTAATTTGGAGACACTTGAGTTGTTTAACAATTTTTTGAGTGGAGAAATTCCTTTAGCAGTTTGGAAGATTCCATCCCTAGTGAACATTGTTGTTTATAACAATAGTCTGTCCGGGGAACTACCTCTGGAGACGGTGGAGCTACGTCAATTGCGAAACATTACTTTGTTTAACAACCATTTTTCTGGAGTCATACCTGGAACCTTGGGAATCAACACTAGTTTGGAACAACTAGACCTCACTGACAATAATTTTTCCGGCGAGATCCCACCAAACCTTTGCTTTGGGAGGCAATTGCAGGTTTTGGCTTTGGGTCTAAACCAATTTCTGGGTAGCATACCTTCTGACATCGGAAGGTGTTCAAGTTTGGAAAGATTGATTCTCAATAGCAATAATCTCACCAGCTCCCTTCCAGAGTTCATTGAAAACCCAAACTTGAACTTCATCGACATCAGTGCGAACAGTGTAAATGGAACAATTCCTTCTAGCATAGGCAAGTGTAAAAAGCTTACATCAGTTAACTTGTCTATGAATAAACTTAGTGGCTCCATACCCCAAGAGCTTGGTGCTCTTACTGAGTTGGGGCTTCTGAATTTATCTGATAACCATTTCGAAGGTCCATTGCCTCCACAACTCTCAAACTGTAAAAGATTACTGTCACTGGATGTGGGTTTTAATTCATTGAATGGTTCAATACCTTCAAGTCTAAGGGGCTTAACACAGTTATCGACCTTGACACTGATGGAAAATCAGTTCACAGGGGGGATTCCTATTTTCTTGGCAGAATTAGAAAACCTTTTTGATCTACAACTTGGTGGAAATTCCCTTGGAGGTGTTATTCCACCATTAATTGGTGATCTGCGGAGCCTGGTTTATCATTTGAATCTCAGTGGTAATGGACTAACAGGTCATGTTCCGTCAGAGTTGGCAAAGTTATCTTTGCTTCAGAGTTTGGATATATCTTGCAACAATCTAACAGGAAATTTAGAGCCAGTTGGTGAACTCCCTTCTTTATTTGAGGCCAATTTTTCATATAATTTTTTCAATGGTCCAATACCTGAGAGCTTGATGAAGTTAGTGGAGTTGAATCCACCATCTTTTATGGGTAATCCAGGTCTTTGTGTTCCTTGTCAGCTAGGGAGCGCGGTAGTTCGACGTGTGAACATTAATATCAGTTGTTGTGATCAGGTGTCAGTTCACAGGAGAGGTCCTAATAAAATAGAGATTGCGATAATAGCTCTTGGAGCATCACTAGTTTGTACTTTGGTTCTTCTTTCGTTGGTTTGCATGTTTTTGAGGTGTAGAGGACAGATTGAAGAGGTTGAAGTATTTGCTAATGATCATCGGTCTTCTTTACTGAAAAGAGTTATGGAGGCCACTGAACATCTAAATGAGAGGTTTATTATCGGGAAGGGAGCACATGGAACAGTTTACAAGGCATCATTAGGCCAGGATAAACTGTACGCAGTGAAGAAGTTGGTATTTGCAGGAAATAAGCAAGCAAGTGCAAGCATGGTTAGAGAAATAGAGACTGTCGGACAAATCAAACACAGAAATCTGGTGAAATTGGAAGAGTTCTGGTTAAGAAATGACAAGGGGTTAATATTGTACAATTACATGGAGAATGGTAGCCTTCATGACATTTTACATGTGGTCAGTGCTCCTCAAGTTCTATCGTGGAAGATTCGTTTGAAGATAGCATTGGGTACCGCTGAAGGGTTGGCTTATCTTCACTATGACTGTGATCCTGCTATTGTCCACAGGGATATCAAACCGAAGAACATACTCTTGGATGCAGAGATGGAGCCCCATATATCTGATTTTGGCATTGCAAAGCTCATGGATTATTCTTCTTATTCAGTTCACACCACCTCGATCATGGGCACCATTGGATATATGGCACCAGGTATGTCCCTTTTGTTACATGTAATTTTCCATGATGTTGGATGCTTGGTTATTGTTTTACTCACAACTGACACGATGAATTGATACCACAGAAACTGCATTTGCAACAACCAAGAGCAGAGAATCAGATGTTTACAGTTATGGGGTAGTGTTACTCGAACTGATAACTCGAAAGCAGGCTTTGGATCCTTCATTTGCAGAGGACATGGACATTGTGAAGTGGGTTCATTCCATCTGGAGCAGCACCAAGTCCATTCATGACATTGTTGATCCGAGCCTGGCGGAAGAACTCATAGATTCTAGAGTAGTGGAAGAAGTGATGGGTCTGTTTACGATTGCTCTGCAATGTACAACCAAGGAGCCTAGTCAGAGACCGACCATGAGAGAAGTGGTCAAGCAATTAACAAATGCCATGGAGGTTCGTATCGGACATAAATAGTATCTATAGTGTATAACTCTATATAGTTTTTTGTAATAAACTGTTGTGGAATGTATGATCCTCATGTTTTAGCTTTCACAATGTACTATCGATGCAAGTTTTAACTAATTTCAAGGGCTATGTACTCAATTTATCGGATATGTTTCTTTCTAGTAGCATTTCTCAGTTCAGACGACACTTTCAATGAGACTCTATCATCTCAAATGCTTCCACTGTTCCACGTCTCAGATATGCTTTCAGTTCTCTTCTACTTCTACATACATGTCTTCATGATGCTGTGTCTTCAGCAAAGAATAGATTATGATGCTTGTACTGTGCATGTTATTTGGTTTTCGAAACAAAATAATCCTCTCTTATATGCAGTGTTCATCTATATTCTGCTTCGACACAATTTTTTTAATTTCCTTTCCAGAGACGATAAATTGTGCACTTATATTCTCTGATAAGAGCTGACTATGTTCTCTTTGAGCACGAGCTATTTGTCAGACAATTCTAGTGTCCATATTAGCGGAAGGCACATATATTTGAAGAGTTGGTTAATAGTGTACAATGTGCATATTTTTGCATTGACTCCCTAGTCCTTGTGACGAAAATGTTTAGGATTCCGTAACCAAGTTTAGCAGTGTCGTGAACTGCTATAGGTCAGTGTTCCTATGGAAGAGAACAATGATCTCACGATACAAATCTCCTGTGAAGATCTAGTGACTTCATTGTTAGATGTTGTCTAAGTTTTGAGTGACATATTGTGCCAGGTCACATATAATAGCATCACAAATTGAACTCAAGTCATCCTATGGCCTAACTAGACTTCCAACAATAGCATCACAAGATTGATTTGTGATCTCCGGGCTGTATGGGGGGAATAGATTCAGATCGTATATCTGAACAGTATTTATGAATTAAATAGTTTAATGGCAATCCTCGGATATCAGAATTTTTGTTTTGTTTGTGCAACTATTTCTGTTGCCCCTTAGTGCTTATGATTTCTGGAACATCGTTAACAAGGGTTTCATATGGGATTCAGACTGTTCAGTGGAAGGTATGAGTAAATGTTTTGAGGTGTTTTTCATAACAGTGACGACTACATATCACATTGTTACGGTTCTAGATGCAATGCAATAGAATTGTCAATCAGGAATATTATTATACCTATGCTCACTAATTCAGATAATGTCGTTTTTTGTTGATATGAGATCCTTTAATTCTGAAAGTGATCAACATATGATTAAGTTGAAGAATACGTATGATTAGGCACCAGAAGGCTCCATGTGAAGAAATATTGAAATGGAAAACATCATAATTAGTATGTCTAATCTCCTTCAACAATAACCACTTGATTCCACTTCACAAACACTTAAACAAATCATCAACATAATCTTCCTTAACAGGTGAGTATTAGCTTGAGATAATATTAATTATTGTAATCAACACAACCTTTATTAAACCCCAAATAAAGTGGAAGTTAAGGATTTTTTAGTAAGCCTCGTTTTGCATTTCTTGTCAACTCATTAAAGAAAGGCAATATCATCAATCTTTTAGCACATTAGTTGTGTCCTCTAAAACAGGTCAATTTGGGATTTAGGTACCAAACAAAGAGTAAGTCTAGTAAGTATTGTTTGTTAGTATTTTTTGGTTTTTTTATACTTTTATCATTCCTCTTTGAAACTCAATCACAAACACCATTTATAAAAGGGGTAAAATTGTAAAAAAACCAAAAAAGACCAGCAAACAAGGCCGGCTAGAATTGTTGCCAAACAAATGATGATGAGTTCATGAGGTGGGTTAGATCAATGAGAACAATATTAGACCCAAAGTTATATTGGTGGGGTTAAGGCCAACTTCCCTTGGTGACCTTTATGAAGTGATGAAGTTATTTGGTTGTTGAAATTAGCAATGGCCTGATGGATCATGGTGCAACAAATTCCATCAAATTCAACACCATTTCAAAAAGGCAAAGACTTGGAGTCAATCCTCAAGTACCATAGGTAGTGGCCCTCGCTTTCCATATCGATGCACCATTTAATGTGGTTAAGATTTTATGTGTGATTATTATGGATAGAGTTTTGGCTATTAGAAGGTGTTTGTTTTTTGTTTTGATTGGAATTAGAAGTCTTTATAAAAAGTGGGACACCCTACCGAGCGTATTTGTTTTACTTCTAATTAGAAGTTGAACTTCTATTGGAGTAAACACTATGAGAAGTTTTGATCACTTAGAACTGATTGCTAAATGAAAATTCATTTCAATAATAACTTCAATAATTTTGTAAGGATTGATATTATCTCTCTTATCAATCGACCATCCCCTCTTTTCCATCTCATCTCTATCATGCGAGAAATGTTGCCGCCGCCACCACCACTCTCCCCTCCTATCTTCCTCCACCTCTATCCTTTTTATCTCCCTTCAGTTGTTGGAGAAATTTTATAGCTTCTAATTAACAGCTTATTCATAAACAAATAACTCATTCAGAAGCTCGTTCATAACTTTCAACTCCAATCAGAAGGTAGCTAGTAAACACTTAAAAAACAAACACCACCTTAGAATATGCTTAATTCTGAAGATAATGAATGCTCTCTATAAACAAGTAAGTCATTTTTACATTCATCCGAATATGTCGGTCCCTTATAGGTCTATCTCTCATTTCTTTTGATCGTTGTAATCCAGTTTTAAATTGTATCTATTGAAAAATAAAAAAATGCTAAGTGATGATACATCAAATAAGACTGATATCGCAGCTGTACACGTGGCAAAAATCATCCATCACAAGATCAAATATCCTAAAATCAGGCCAATTCATAAAGCCCAAAAAAGGCGAATCCAGTCATAAAAAGCCTAAACAGGACCCGTCAAAGTAAAACATAGTTAAAGGCCCAAATTCAGGTCTGGTAAAGTTCTCCCTTAAAACGGAGGAACGTTACAGAAAAAAAAAAGTCGTGGAGGGCGTTACGCCTCTGAGGACGTATCTTCATAAAGAAGGAAACCGTTACGAGGAACGCCTCCTCTCGTTGCGCCTCATATGCTTAAGTCATGCAGGGAATTAACAATGACCATTATATAGGGTAAAGGGAACATTTGACAAAGGTATGCAACTTTAACCGAGTTCTATCCAAATTTATCTTCATCTCCAACTGAGTTACTGACTTAAGCATCGGAGTGCCTTCAGCCACCAAAAATGTGGTCTTTGGCAATCTAACATTTGTTTTGCTGGTCAAACTTACTGGATAATGGATTTTGGACACATCAGTTTGGCGCCTTCCATGGGGAACGACAGTTTCCATTCAAGAAGAGAGAGTCTGTAGTCGAAAACTTCTTCGATTATGATCAGTGATAAAAAAGCTCTTAGGACAGATGGATTACTCTACAGACCCTCAACCTAGCAATGATCAAAGCAATCCTCCAACTAATGAAGCTACATTGCCAACACTTCACGATTCTAATCTAGCGACAACCATCATACCAATCATGCCCGACAACAGGGAGCCGCAACATGCGACAACCCAAACATCCCAAAGATCCGGTGGTGCCGCTCGGACCCTCGTGTGGATCTACTCATGACCCAGATGGACCACATGATCGAAATGGTGGACAAACTCACCCAATAACGTACTTGATTTGCCGACCCTGTCCAATCATCACCTCAATAAAACTCAGCCAACCAAGTCCGATAGAGTAATGAAGTTCCTGCAAAGCTTCAATAAGTGAATCTCGAAGGTAGCAAACCACCTCAAAATGGCCCATCACAGGGTGACAGGACCTCTGCCAAAATCCCATTCAGGATCGGGGTCACAGATCCTAGCGTGTTGTACGAACTGGCCAGACCACCATTCTCTGACGCACTTATAGCGACTCCCATACCGAAAAAATTCAACAAACCAAAGTTTGAAGCACACAATGGCATCACCAACCCGACAGACCATTTGCGACATTTTCACCACATGATGGCGTTGAAGGAGAGCACAAAATCTATCTTATGCATAACGTTTTTGACCAGTTTCACCTCCATAACAATGAGTTGGTTCAATAGCTTGACACCAAGATCAATAAACTCCTTTCAGGCACTGGCCATCGCCTTCATCATGAGGTTCATTGGCAGTCAATGGACGACGAAGGGGCCACATTATTTGCTCAACATCAAACAGAAACCCGAGGAGACAATGAGGGAGTATGTCACTGATTTTACTAACGAGATAACAATGATCGACGACAGCAGCAACAACACGACTATTGCTACTTTCACTTATGGACTAAAAAGAGGACCATTATTTGAATCTTGATCCCCCAGGAATATGGTGATTTTATTGAAGATCGCCCAAAAACACATCACTCTTGAAGAAATGGTGGCTGCCAGGAAAAGGGATGAATCAGAAAAGAGACACGCTTCCCCCGGCCTAGAAGGACGGAAAAATGACAAGCCTAGAGAAGAAAACAACCAACCGAAAAGACATCGAACTGATGGCGGTTCCGAGTTTGATCAATGAAGGCTACAACCCGAAGGATCCAAACCCAAGCGATCAACTGGAAAATCGTTCACAACTTTCAAAACAAGTCGAGTTGAGGTCCTCAAAACTAAAGCAAAGTTGGAAGATGTTAAGTGGCCACATAAAATGAGAGGAGATCCAAACAGGTGAAGTAAAAACATATATTGTTCCTTCCACGATGACTACGGGCATGACATCGAGGACTGCCACAACTTAAAGGGCGAGATCGAACGCCACATCCAAAAGGGACAATTTGGAGAGTTCACTAACTTGAAAGAGTCCAACGGGAGAAAAACCATGGTAAAAAGGGCAATCAATGGAGCTAATATACGTCTTGCATGGTGTAATCAAAGAGAAAGAGTTGGATGTCCATGAGTTCAACATGACATTATAATTTCTGTGATATTAGTCTCAGAGGTGTAACAAGGTTCATCATGGCATTGTTTAGTATATCTGTCGCTGTGACAGAGATCATACTGTATATGTATCTTTATCTGTATACAATTTGAGTTTGTTCTGTTTAGACTTTAAACCACTTTTGAGTTTAAACAGAACCTTATCAAATTTTCATCGATTTTTTTTTTTTGGAATTTCAAACTTTAAAAAGTCACCCTGTTTTCCCCGAAATTTAACCACGTCAGATCATAAATCACCCCATTTCTTTCCGAGCATTTAACCACATTTCTTTATTGATTAAATTCCGTCAATTTTTATTTTTATTTTTATTTTCCAATGTTGGATCATCCTGAGTTGTCATATCTTCTTTATGTGGGCACAGATTCCATCCAAAGAATCATCTGGTAGAGAAATGTTAATTTCCCTCACCCCCTCTCCACGCACACACTTGATTGGGGATAGGAGGGGTAAGAATATAGTTTTAATTTCCATCTTTGGCGTTTGTTTGCTAAGTTCAAGCAGATTATTTGATCTGGTGACACATTTATAAAGCTTGATTTGATGGATGAGAGTGAAAATACTTAAAAGCTTTGATTGATATTCTATGGTTCATCTAATTGAATCTGCTTATGGATTTATGACTTAGCAGGTATAGAGGCTCCAGCTACTCCACCATACACAGGCTACCCCATGCCTCCAGTGCAAATGTCTACACCCGCTCCTGTGCCAGCATATGCACCTGTTCGGGTGACTGTTTTTCTATTTTTTGTCATCTGGCACAATTTTTTGATAAGTTTTAGTTGTTAGTCTGTTTGAATAAATGTCCTAGTCTTTAGAGTTATTGTTATTTGATTTGGTCAAGTATGTTACCACGTTCTAGTTACAACGTGGACCGTAGTTTTTGCTTCTAGTTGATCATGTAAAGCTATTTAATAGCTGCAGTTTCTCATTCAATAAGACAAGTCATTCCCAGATTCTTCTTGAGTTCAGTTTATCTAACATTCTGGTATCAGAGCCACCACTTGGCCTGAGAAAGGGAGAGAAAAGCTGCAGCTTTTGAGTGACTTCAACAGAGAGAGAAAAGGGGTGAAGAATGAGTGAAGTGAAAGAGTTCCTGCAGCCTGCCATCCCACGTTTCAGTGGTCACTATGACCACTGGAGTATGTTGATGGAAAATTTGCTAAGATCGAAGAGTCTTTGGAGTCTTGTTGAGAATGGTTTTGAAGAACCAAGCCCAGGAACTACGTTGACAGAAGCGCAGCAGACGCAGTTGGAGAAGGCCAGGGTCAATGATCTTAAGGTAAATAATTATCTATTTCAAGCAATTGATAGAGAAATTCTTCAACAGATCTCAGAGAAGGGCACTTTGAAACAGATCTGGGATTCGATGATAAGGAAGTTCGAGGGCAGCGCTAGGGTTATGCGATCTGTTTTTCAAGGTTTGAGGAGGGACTTTGAAGTTTTGGAGATGAAAATAGGGGAGACCATCATCGACTACTTTGCTCGGGTGATGACAATTGCCAACAAAATGAGAAGCAATGGTGAGCAGATGAAGGATGTGACGCTTGTGGAGAAAATCCTTAAAACTTTGACCGAGAAGTTTAACTATGTCGTTGTCTCGATCGAAGAATCTAAGGACATTGATACTTTATCGATTGATGAGCTGCAAAGTTTCCTCACTGTCCATGAACAGAAATTCAATAGGAGTAGTGGTGAGGAGCAAGCACTTAAGGTGACACATGATGATGGTTACAGCGGAAGAGGACGTGGAAGGGTTGCATTCAGAGGAAGAGGCAGAGGAAGGGGACACCAATATTATAGCAAGGAAATGGTTGAATGCTATAAGTGCCATCAATTGGGGCACTATCAGTACAAGTGTCCAACTTTGGGAAAACATGCAAATTATGCAGAGCTGGATGAGTCAGAGGAGATGCTTCTCATGGCTTATGTTGAGTCGCATGGAGTGACTCGAGATGATGAGTGGTTTCTTGACACGGGTTGTAGCAACCACATGTGTGGTTATCCATCTCTCTTTCAGGAGATGGATGAGGGGTTCAGACAAATGGTCCGGCTAGGAAATCATACACGGATGAGTGTTGTTGGAAAAGGAAGTGTGAAGCTGTCTTTGAAAGGTGGTAATCACCTTGTATCAGAGGTGTTCTATGCGCCAGAGTTGAGAAATCACCTTCTTAGTATCGGTCAACTACAGGAGAAGGGGTTAGCTGTCCTAATTCAGTCACATCAGTGCCGAATCTACCATCCTTCAAGAGGTTTGATTATCCAAGCTGATATGACAGCCAACAGAATGTTTGTTCTGTTGTCAACTAGGCAAACCAAGAAGGAAGATAAAGAAGTGTGTCTTCAAGCAACCACTCAAGACTTAGCTCGTCTTTGGCACCGCCGATATGGCCATCTCAGCTACACGGGTCTCAAGACTCTGCAAAACAAAGGAATGGTAGGAGGATTACCGAGTTTCTCTGAATCCGATATTGTATGTAGTGATTGCCTGAAAGGGAAGCAACATCGAGATACTATTCCTAAGAAGAGCACATGGAGAGCATCAGAGAAGCTTCAGCTAGTTCATGCGGACATTTGTGGACCAATCTCTCCCATCTCTAGCAGCCGCAAGAGGTATCTCATTTGTTTCATTGATGATTTCAGTAGGAAAGCCTGGGTCCATTTTCTTGTTAGTAAATCAGATGCCTTTGCTTCTTTTAAACTGTTTAAGAGTTTTGTGGAAAAGGAGACTGGTTTGCCCATTAAATGCTTAAGAACAGATCGTGGAGGGGAGTTCACGTCAAGTGAATTCAATGATTTCTGTAGACATAATGGGATAAAGAGGCAGTTGACCACCCCTTCCACACTGCAACACAATGGTGTAGCAGAGAGGAAGAACATGACTGTGATGAATATGGTGAGGAGCTTATTGATCGAAAAAGATGTCCCAAAGACCTTCTGGGCTGAGGCGGTAATTTGGACATTCTATGTTCTCAACAGATGTCCAACGTTGTCACTCAAAAATATGACGCCAGAAGAAGCTTGGAGCGGCGTGAAGCCTTCTGTTGGACACTTCAGGGTTTTTGGCAGTCTTGCACATGCACATGTCCCTGATGCTCGAAGGACAAAACTTGAAGATAAAAGTTGCATCTATGTTTTGCTTGGAGTAAGTGAGGAATCAAAAGGGTACAGACTATATGATCCACTGTCAAAAAAGGTTGTGGTTAGCCGGGACGTTGTCTTTGAGGAAGACAAGAAGTGGAACTGGGATGATAGCTATGAAGAACAAATTAAGGCGGACTTGGAATGGGGTGATGAAGAAGAGCATCATGAGTCTGACGAAGAAGCTGTAGAAGGAAGCAATAAAGAGAATGCAGATACGGGAGAGAGTAGTGAAGAGAATGCAGATACGGGAGAGAGCAGTGAAGAGGTTATGGGAGAAGTTCGAAACAGAAGAGCACCAACATGGATGGAGGATTACCATTCTGGTGAAGGTCTCTCTGATGAAGATGTCCAAGCCAATATGGCTCTGATTGCTAGTTCAGATCCGACCTGTTATGAGGAAGCAGTAAAATATGAGGTTTGGAGGCATGCTATGGATACAGAAATGAACACAATCAAGAAGAATGGGACTTGGTTTGCGACGGACTTGCCAAAGGGAGCTAAAAGAATTGGAGTCAAATGGGTCTATAAAACAAAATTGAATGAACTTGGAGAAGTACAAAACCCGTTTGGTTGCAAAGGGCTACGCACAACAACACAGAGTTGATTATGAAGAGGTATATGCTCTTGTAGCACGCATGGACACAGTACGAATGATCCTAGCCCTTGCAGCACAGAGAAGTTGGAATGTGTTCCAACTAGATGTGAAGTCAGCCTTTCTCCATGGGGAGCTCAATGAAGACGTTTATGTTGAGCAGCCAAGAGGCTATGAGATGAAGAATCAGAAGCATAAAGTGTACAAGCTCAATAAAGCCTTGTACGGACTCAAGCAGGCACCTAGAGCATGGTTCGGCCGGATCGAGTCGTACTTCTTGAGAGAAGGTTTCGAGAAGGACGATAGTGAGCAGACTCTCTTTATTAAAATCGACAAACAAGGTAAACGTCTGATCATTAGCTTGTATGTTGATGATTTAATTTATACTGGAGATGATGAAGTCATGATGTGTGAGTTTAAGAATTCTATGATGAGGGAGTTTGATATGTCGGATTTGGGCAAGATGAGGTATTTCCTTGGTATTGAAGTAATGCAATTTGATGGGGGGATATTTATAAGTCAAAAGAAGTATGTGTCGGAAGTTTTAAGAAGGTTTGGGATGGAGCACAGTAATTCAGTTCAGAATTCAATCATTCCAGGGTTCAAAATCTCTAAAGATGCAAACGGCGTAGAAGTGAATGGCTCGTTTTACAAGCAGCTGGTGGGGAGTATGATGTACTTAGCAGCTACAAGGCCTGACATAATGTATGCAGTTAGCTTGATTAGTAGGTACATGTCAAGGCCAACAAAACTTCATCTCTTAGCAGCCAAGAGAATTCTGCGTTATTTACAAGGAACCGTTGATTTTGGTATTCTTTACAAGAAGGGAGGGAATAAAGAGTTGATTGGATTCACTGACAGTGACTATGCTGGTTGTGTGGAAGATAGGAAGAGCACATCGGGGTATGCTTTTATTTTGAGTGGGGTTGCAGTGGTCTGGTCCTCACGCAAGCAACCAATAGTCACACTCAGTACAACTGAAGCTGAATTTGTTGCAGTTCCAGCATGCACTTGTCAAACAATATGGATGAAAAGGGTTCTTAAGAAGCTTGGTTATGAAGGCAGTGAAAGTTCCATCATCTTCTGTTCGTCCATCAAGTTGGCAAAGAACCCTGTAATGCATGGCAGGAGCAAGCACATTGATATTCGTTTTCATTTCCTGCGTGAGTTGGTGAACAAGGGAGCTGTGCATTTGAAACATTGTGGAACACAACAACAAATTGCAGACATACTTACCAAACCACTCATGCTGGAGTCATTTCAGAAGTTCAGGAAGGAGTTGGGAGTCTGTGATGCACCAAAAGTAAACTAGGCTGTCTAATAGTTTAAGGGAGGGAATGATAAGTTTTAGTTGTTAGTCTGTTTGAATAAATGTCCTAGTCTTTAGGGTTATTGTTATTTGATTTGGTTAAGTATGTTACCACGTTCTAGTTACAACGTGGGCCGTAGCTTTTGCTTCTAGTTGATCATGTAAAGCTATTTAATAGCTGCAGTTTCTCATTCAATAAGACAAATCATTCCCAGATTGTTCTTGAGTTCAGTTTATCTAACATTTTTCTCATCATCTATTCGTTTCTTTTAGAACATCTATTTGAGGCTTGAGCAAGGCATTCAGAACAATTTTGGATAATTCTAGGAAATATCATGAATATTTAATATTTAAATAGGTAATTTAACTTCAGGTATATCAACAACATTTTGTTCCTATTCTAAAATGATGATAAAAAAATTGCGAATGTATCACAAAATTTTTAAGCAGTGCTTGAGCCATAGCATAAAATGGGTCGGATATGAATCTTAATTTTGTTAAAGTTTACTTTGAAACAAACCGAAAATCCACATTTGATCAAAGGTAAAATTAAATCCCAAATCCGATCCATTTTAAGCCATAGCTTCTTGAGGTTGTCATGAGGTTGGTTGGTTGGTTGGTTGTAGTAGTAAAGCTACTGGAATGAGACAACAATACCACGTGGTTACTGAAGCAGTAAATCTCCTGGAATGAAATAACTTCACCATTTTAAAAAGGCAAAGACTTGGAGTCATGTTAAAAGGCAAAGACTTGGAGTCGAGCTTCTTTAATAATGTGAAAGGTGGGAACACATAAAAAAAAGCTCCTTTATGTCACACAACTTTTAAACATTCGGGAACAAAAATTCTAACTGTCGAGGGAAATGGCGAGGAAAAGGGGGGGGGGGGCGTTCACCCCCTCGAGATACGTGTCAAGCCCCTTCGGGATGCGTGCAATGACTTTTCTTGCGTGCATCCCGGGGGTGATGGACGGCCACACCCCCTCGCTGTTTTCCTCGCCATTTCCATTTTCCTCGACAGTTAGACGGGTTCACTCGGGAAACAGTCACCTACTTTCACTCATACTTTCCCTATCTCAGTGTCTTCTCCTCCACTACTATAAATTCAAATTCTTTCAGGCTCTCCTCCCAAATGAACTTCCCATCTCTTCTCCTTCAAACCCCAAATCTCCAAACGCGGGGAGAAAAGACCGGGTCTTTTCTAATTCAGTCTTATTCTTTGAAGTAAATAAAAATATTTTAGTTTTCAAATAAAATTTTAGCAAAAAGAAAAGTTTCATCTCAATCCGACCTGACCCGGCTCGGCCGGTCAGACGGCGGCACACGTGTGGAATGGACCAATATTGGTCTATCTCTTCCCTCATTTACTAAAGTGGGCACCCCTTGAGGTCCAAACCCAAGTCCAAACACTATCCTTATTAACTCCTCCAAAGTGAGTTACATAGAGGATATGCGACTAAATAATATAGAGAGAGATTCAAAGTTAAGAAACCATTTTGTTTTAAAATTCAAACTAATGTTTCAACAATCCCCCACTTGAATTTTTAAAAACATTTCTTCATCGAGCAATCTATAAATATAAGATTGTGCATAAACAAAAGTGTCTTTCAACTTGAACTCTTGCGTAGTGTTCATGATTTAGATTATACTAGAATAACTCGTAGTTTTGAACTTTATCTCTAACAACATTACACGAACAACCTTACCAGGATGAAGTCTAAAAAGTTCGTGCTTTAAGGCCATGCACGTATATCCCAGTATAGTAAAAACTCTAGGAATTTTGCCCACAAATTCCATAGGAAGCAGCCATACTTCCACAATTACTTAGGTGAGTCTATCAAGAGTATTCCCGTAGCTAGGTACTCCACTCCACATAGAGTATAGATCTCATTAAGAGTTTTTAACTCATCCTACTATCGCTTCTGGAACTCATGCTTCAATCTAGGAATGAAATTATTATAAGGCCAGCATGATTCACTTCATATCATTCACGACTTGTTATTACCCATTGAACCTATATCTTGGGATGTCCAGTCTATAGGTCGGGTTACCATCATGAATAACTCATCAATCTAAGGGCATAAGTCCCATTCATTTCGAGGTTTTGAAAACCTTCTCTCTGGCTTATCCTTTCATCAAAGGATCAACCAAGTTCTCATCAGTACCTACATGATCCACTCTAACAACACCAATAGATATAAACTCTCTAACTGTATTGTGCTTACGACGTATTTGTCGTTTCTTGCCGTTATAATAACGGTTATGTATCTTTGCAATAGCCGCGGTACTATTGCAATGGATCAAGACAGCTGGTATCGGTCTTTCCCATAGAAGGATCTCTGCTAGCAGGTTTCTTAACCAACCTGCTTCCTCACTAGCCGTGGCTAGTGCTATCATCTCTGACTCCATCATGGACTGTGCCAGAATAGTCCGTTTTTTTGATTTCCAATAAACATCTCCACCAGCTATACTGAAAATATAGCCACTGGTGGCTATGGATATCAACATCACTATACCCTTCAAGGACAGTGGGAGACTTCTGATAGTGTAATCCAAGGTTCTTAGTCCTCTTTAGGTACCTCACGACCCTTTCAATAGCATGCCAATGTTTTATACTAGGTCTACTGGTAAATCTGCATAGTAGTCCCACAGCATAAGCTATGTCAGGCCTAGTGCAATCGGTAACATATCGTAGGCTACCAATGATGCTCGCATACTCAGATTGTCTAACACCATTACCGGTGTTCTTGAACAACTTTACACTAGGATCATTAGGAGTACATGTAGGTTTACAGTCAGAATAATTATATTTCTTTAGGATCTTCTCAATATAGTGTGATTGATCCAAAGGAATTTCCTTTTCAGACCTAGTTATCTTAATACCAAGGATTACACTCGCCTCTCCAAGGTCTTTCATATCAAAGTTCACACGCAATAAAGATTTCACTTTATTCACGACATGAATATTAGAACCAAAGATAAGCAAATCATCCACATATAGATATATAATAGTGCAAATGCCATTTTCAGATTTATAATAAATGCATTTGTCACTTTCGTTCACTTTAAAGTCATGTGAGATAATGAGATTATCAAATTTTTCATGCCATTGCTTTGGAGCTTGTTTCAAATCGTAAAGTGATTTATCTAGTTTGCAAACTTTATTTTCTTGCCCTGAAATTACAAAACCTTAAGGTTGGTCCATATAGATTTCTTCTTCTAGGTCACCATTAAGGAAAATAGTCTTAACATCCATTTAGTGTAATACTAGATCATGTATTGTAGCAAGAGATATTAGCACTCGAATAGATGTAACCCTAGTAACAGGAGAATATGTGTCAAAGAAGTCAACATTTTCTCTCTGTCTAAACCCTTTGGCTATAAGACGAGCCATAAACTTTTCAACATTTCCATCGGGTTTCAATTTCTTCTTAAATACTCACTTACAACCTATTGTTTTGCAACATGGTGGCAAGTCAACTAAATGTCAGGTTCTATTAGACTCAAGAGAATCAATTTCATCATCAATAGCCTCTTCCCAAAAGTTGACATTTATAGAAGACGAGGCTTATTGGAAGTTAAGGGGATCATTCTCTACTGTAAAGGCATAGAAGTCAGGGCCATAGGTTTTAAAAGCTCGGTTCCGTTTACTTCTCCTAGACTCAGATTTTGTTGCTTTATCGTTTTTATTCATCCTGATCATTGACACATTAGTAGAGGATGTACCCCCACTATTCCTCGAGATAAAAGGAAATCTATGTTCATAGACGTCAACATTGTTTGATTCTATGATAACGTGATCACTTAGATTATAGAATCTATAGGCTTTGCTGTTAATGACATAGCCTATGAATACACACTCATAAGCCCTATTGGCAAGCTTGTTCATTTTAGGATCAAGAATTCTAACATAGGCTAAACAACCCCAAGTTTTGAAGTATGACAAGTTTGGTTGTCTATTTTTCAAAATCTCATAAGGAGAAGTTTTACTTTTAGATTTAGGTACTCTATTTAGTGCATAACAGACCGTCAAAATAATCTCTCCCCACCAGTGTGATGCAGCACTAGAGTTAAGTAGAATGGCAACTACTGATTCAGTAAGAGTTATATTTTTCTTTTCAGCTTTGCCATTCATCTCAGGAGAGTACGGTGCAGTTTTTTCATGAATAATTCCATGAGAATTATAAAACTCTATGAAACTACTACTGTCATATTCAGTGCCTCCATCACTTCTAAACCTCTTTATCTTTCTATTAAACCGATTTTCAACTTCCGTTAAAAATATTTTGAACATGTCAAATGCTTCACTCTTATTTTTCATTAGATAGACGAAGGTATAATCGAAGCAATCATCAATGAACATAATAAAGTAACGTTTTCCATTTCTAGTCAAAACACCATCAAGTTCACATATATCTGAATGTATTAAATCTAGAGGTTCAAATTATCTAACAACATATTTATGCGGTGTTTTGGTTATTTTAGTTTGGCTACAATAGTTGCATTTTTCAAAGTAATTTAAGGACAATTTTGGAATTAGTCATAAGTTACTCATGTTTTTAATTATTCGCTTATTAACATGACATAGTCTAACATGCCAAGTATTAAAAGAACACAACATGCAAGCATAACTAGAAATTTTACTAGCATCAACATTCAATTTAAACATATCATCAGTGACATACCCCACTACAAGAAAAGTCCTCGTTTATAGCATTTTTGTCCAAAGGGCTATGATCGACTGAATTCATGGACAATTAAAACTGAAAACACTGTAAACCAAAGGAGCGCGCGAGAACTTAAAAAAGAAAGGCGGGACTGGAATTCACGGACGCGGTTTCATTTTTGGTTTGTGTGAGCAAATAAAAAAAAACGCTACTGCTTCACTCTCTCCACCTCTATCGATCTTCTGAATCAAATTCAGTCTCTCCATCTCTCTCAATGAAGTTCACTCTCCATCTCTCACTGATTCAAGGTTAAGCCTCCTGCATCTGAAGATTTTCGTCTTTCTCTCTTTGCGGTCGCTTCTGCACCTGCCCTTTCTCCCCCAAACAACGACAGTGGTAAAGGAGATGAGTCTTCTCCACAAGTTCTGCTCCAAGTTAAGGATTTGATTGCTGTGATTGCAGAGTCAAAACAACAGATTCCCAAGGGTGTAAATCTTGTCATTCGCCAAGGAGAGGTAATTATTTGTTGAAAAAATAGTTCATTCATTTGTGTATTTGTTTATGTGTAATAGAGCTAACCAATTAGCACGTTTAGTTTAAAGAGAGGGAGATCTAGGGAGAACGAGAGATCGTGGGAGATCCAGGAAGAAAGAAAGAGCGAGAGAGATAGAGAGATCTAGATCTAGGGAGAGAGAGCTCTATGGAGAGAGCGAGGGAAATCGAGAAACAGAGAGAGCACAAACCCATTTAACATAGCCACTCTGTTATTTGGATCAATCGATCTAAAAAAGAAGAAAAGATGGAAATCTTCTACTTCCTGGTGTTTTGGGCGTTCTTATGGGTGGTGGCAGCGCCATAGCTCAGCAATAACAACAATGACCGCATCAACACTTCCACTGCTTTCAATTCCTTCAAGAACAACTAAAAGTCATTGTCTAATCTCATGATGGGTAAGCTAGATCTTCCATTTGATCAACATTTCTCGATCTAAGGTAGAGCATTTATGTTGTTTGGTTAATAATTTAGATCTGTGTATCTTCAACTTCATTGATGTTGCTGAGTTTTAGATTTGGGCATCTTTAATTTGCTCGTGATTTTACTAAGTTTTAAATCTAGCATTACTCTCCTCAACAAGTTCAGTGTTGAAAATGTGTCAGCTCTCTCGAGGAGGTGGTTGATTTTGGTATTGAGGAGGTAAGAATCGATAAAAAACAATCACTTATTGATTTTGTGTTTATTCAATGGTTCATGTTATTATACTTGAATGTGTTATGTGCCTAGGTTCCCAGCATGTTTAGGAAAAATGATTTTGACTTCATGCTAGGTCAACCCCCTAAATTATTGAACAGGGTTTGTGTTTATTCCTTGTTGCAAATGAACTGGTGATAGAAGTTTGATGGTATATTGAATTGCCATTGCAAGTTTTTTTTATGTGTTTTACTCTTTGAATCTTTACTAAGTATTGCAAAAGCATGTGAATCTCTTTCAAATAAGTTTAGGGTTACAAGAAACTGCATACTCCCTTTTGCAAATTTCAATTACTAGTGCTTAAGGTGCCAATTTATATGTTTGTCGAGGCTATTGAGAAATTAGGTTGCAATGCCTTTGTGATGCTATTATATCAAACGTTTGATTCTATCAGTCCTTGAAATCAGTTAATCAGATGTTTACTTATACTTTCATTTCACATAAGCAGTTGCTAGGTCTTTATTGTATTTGTTCATAATCATAATGAGCTATCAAGCAACTAAGATGTTAGAGTTCTCGTTGCTAGCATTTGGTTACAACGTAGGTGATCCGAAGGTTTCAAATGCATGCTCGCGAGGCTTATTCCTTCATTTCCTTGAAATAAAAGGAAATTGAAATGCCTTAACTCACTCCATGTCAGCCTGACTTTTTGTTTTTTTTTTTTTTTTTTTTCATGTAGATTAAGCTAGAGCCTTTTTCTTAACACCTTCATGATTTTGTTGGGGGTTTCCTTGTGTTCTTTTAAGTTTTAACCCATTTCCGAGACCGCTGCATTAAAATAATATGACATGATGTTGTTCGTAATATGACATGATGTTGTTCTTTTGTTTGCACTGGTAGAATGCTTGCATGAGTGGATGGTTCCTGGTTAAAGATGTTGATGAACTTATGATCCTGGCAAATGAGGTTTGTTAACATTATTTTCTAATGTGTATTTAATAAGTCATTTTAATACTTGGAACTTTTATACTATAAATATGTTCTTTATATAATTTTTTTGATACTTCGATAAGAAAGAGTTTTTGTACTCCAGCTAATGTTAAAGTTGAACCTCCTTCCATTGTATCAATAATTATGTCAAGGTATGAACTAGCTCCTGTTGCTTTCCTATTCTCAATAATTTTAGAAAAAGGCAGGAATGCTAGAAATTGTTTAGGGACAATCAGTAGCTCACTGGGGAGAAACATTGTTTTTCTGTTTTTTCGTTGAGCAGTGTATTTTTTCATATTAACTAGTGGAAGTCTTTCAAATACTAAGGATGTTTTTCTTCTGCTTGTAATTTCTCTGTTTCATTGTAAACTTTTGGCAGGATTCGCTTGCTGGAAACATCAGAACTGTCATGACTGGTAATCCCATGCACTTATTTTCACTCTTCCATTTTAATTTTTGTTTTTCTTATGAATTTTTGGGTGGTTATTTTTGCAAAATTGTCATTGTAATTTTTGCTTGTTGTTTGACTATTACTAAAGTGTTTTTTTTTTTTCAATCAGTTTGTTTCTAAAGTTTTTCGTTTGAGTATAATGTTCTTGTACCTTGGACAAGTCCATACTTGGTGGAAATGGAAAGAGGCTCATGCAACAGGCAAAATGCTTTCCCTGGTAAGACCTTTAGCAATACTGCAAGTGTGGGGAGCACTAAGCATCACAAATAATCATATTATAAATGGTGGATGCCCAAATAATTCATGCCGTTTACCGGTCATGTTAGTTGATACATAATATTTTTCCTAGTTGTCTAATGATTTCAATAAAATGGAAAAGCTCTAATGATTGTTCTTTAATCAGTGTTACCAAGCTCCGTTTTCTCTTCAAGATTTTGCCTTTCATTCATTTTACTTTGCCTTGGGTATCTAGGAAAGGATTTTACTTTGCTTTGGGTATCTAGGAAAGGAAGTGCTTAAAGAAGCATGGATATTGTAGTAGATTGGAAAAGCTAAGCCTTGACATTAATTCTGCCCCCATCAGAATTTTTGGATCAGGATGGGGCAAAATTTCAATGAAAGTTTTTCTCTTTTTAATTTTCCAGGAAGTAAAATTTCAGGATATGTTTGTGCAGCATGAAGCTGGTCATTTCCTGATTGTATGCTTGTTAGGAGTTCTTCCAAAGAATATATAGTTCCAAGTTTGGAAGATATGAAGAATGACGTGGGTTTTGAATTTCTTAACAGGGTAAGCTTATTATTAGAGTTCAATTGTATGCATTTCATTACTTTCTGAGATATTAGGTATCCCTTGGCAAAGTTTGTTTTTTTGTTATATTTGTTAGTATTTCAAAGTCAACCATCTCATATTTTGTCAACTTCAGTCGTAAAGTGTTAATATATGCTTCTGTTAATATATGGTTTCTGAAGTCTATCTATTTGCATAATGAGGTTAGGTGGTTTGAAAGCTTTATAACTGAGTTTGATAACCTGTAAGTTTTTTTAGTGATCTCCAATTGTAAATCGTCATGACTTTATGTAACTTGTGGTTACGTGCAGGTCTGCGGAGTAAAAGATAACCATTTGGTGATATCTGATTGGCAGCAGAACGAGTCTATCTTTCAGTAAGGATTCCTATTGTTCCTTTTCCTTCTATGAGAAACAATTGTTTATGGAGCCAACTTCTTAGTTCTTACACAGTTTAGTGTTCTTTGAAGTGCGTTTTATTATGATTAATTCATGTCAATTTTCAAGTGTGTTTTATTATGATTGGTTCCCTCCAAGTGGTTTGAAAAAATCCTGATTAATGATGTCAGAAATTTTCCATTAACTGAAATTCCAACACTTGATAAACCGATTAATGCTATAGGGTAGGTTCATGATGTAGATGTGGATTTGATGGATGTTGGTTAGATGTCCATTTGCCAGTTCATGTTCTCTTAATAGTTTTAAATGTGGCAATGGGAGATGAGTTAAGTTGTGATTTGTTGCCTAGTTGGAGCAGTCTTCCTACAATTGTTGTTTGTGGTTATTGGGGCCAGAACATATACTTCTGTATGAAAGAGAGGTTCACATGGGGTTGAGCAAGCTTGGTCGACCATAGGGAGCAACCAACTGTCAACTTGTTGGTCTCTTAGGTGCATATTGTCTGTATACAAAAACTCTAACAGGGTTGCCTGTATAGATGCATTTCATTTTCACATTTAATGTGCATAATAATGGGGAGAAAAAAACCCTAACCCTAACCCTAACTCGTTTGTCCTATATAAACTCTTTATGAACTGATGATACCCAGACTCGTCTTCTTCATCCTCTATGTAACACTTGGTGACTAGTAGTAGTAATAGACGTGTTTCTCTTTATTTTTGGGATTTTCAGTTAGTTTTTCTTCAATTTTTTTAATCCCTATTTGTGGAGGTTTAGAGGTACCGTCCACAAAGTGAAATATTTGGTTTACTGTCCATGAAACGAAATATTTGGGTTTTATGTGTTGCAATCCCATGCTTGAATCAATCCTTTTCTTTTGCAAAAGTAGAGAGTTTGAGTTGTAGTAATTTGCTTCTTATGTGTAGCATGGATATACCCCAATTATTTATGTTTACTTCTTTGTTTCTGAAATTTCCATCAAGGCATGGACCTAATCCTTTTTCTTCTCAAAATTTTATATCCTCTTGTGTTTATTTCAACATCTTTTTTTATCCCCCATAGTTAGCCTTTCCCCGTGACTTCATCATCATGACTTTAGCTAATGTATGCAGTATGATGATTTAATATTCACTCCCATCCAGTTCGCTCTTATTTCTTTGTGCTTTCTTTTTGTCATCTTTGTGCCTTTTACCATCTAATGGCATTGATGTTGATATAATCCTATTCAAAGTCATATAATGAGTGCAGCCATCATTCCTTCTAGCTGCAAAACACTTTATTTAAGATCTATCTCCGTCTTGTACAAAAATGTGAAGCAAACTAAAAGAATTTCCCATTTGCGATTTAAAAAGAAATAAAATGGCAAATAAAACAGCTAATAGTGAAAGGAATGAGTGTGTTATTATGCAGCCATGCAATGCTAGGTCCAATCACCAGAGTTTCTATAGGCATAGCCTTAACACATTTGTTGGCTTCTCAGAAGAGCACACCTCAAAATGGCAACTTATCCTGGTAAGCACGTTGCCAACAAAATTGGTTAAACCCTGTTTTATAGGATGCCCTTTTTCTTTGATGATTGAGATCGAAAATTCTAGGGAGCGAGGATAAGGGAGCAAGGGATGGGTGACCCCCTCGAGATGCGTGCCCTCGCTTATCTCGAGGGGGATGGGTGGTTACACCCATCCCTCGCTCCCTAGAAGGACTCGATTGAGATACATGCAAAAATTTTCTAGATGCCAAGGACACTTTAAGCAAACAAATAAAGTTTCATCAAATTTTCTTAAGTTAACATTTCCTTCTCCATAATATACATTTAAATTTCTACTTTAAACTATATGCTACTCTAGCTTTTACAATAACTATAGAGAAGGGAGATGTAAATGTACCACAACTCTGACATATATGCATCTTGAATCATTTTTATTACATATATGCATCTGAATCCTTTTAGAATGTGTTGGATATACAATTAGTTATGCTAGATTTTAAAATTCTATTTCTCTTCTTGTAGCTTATTTGGCATGGTTGGCTTAAGGAAGTCCAAGAGAAGATTGCTAATGATAGTCTTTATAATGATTTTGGAACTTACAGGTATCACTTCAATTCATTTGGAGCTTACAGGTATTGTGGGCCATTTCTCTCCTATCTCCATTAAGGTGAATGCCATTCTTATGTGGTTCCTGCACCAATAAGTAGCTCTATTTCTTACTTCATGTTTAAATTGAGCCATACCAACACATATTACTGGAAACCATGATCAGTAGTATAAACCACAACATTTGCAGTCAATTCACTCATACTTATGCCCTTCTTATTATGGGATGATCTGGTTTGTGAATGATTTATTATACTTATAGGCCTTGTATACTAACACTATCATAATGTGCATAATTTCTACAGGTTGATCCAGCCAAAGAATCAGACAACTGTTGTGTATAGCACTGCTCTGTGATAGGTGTGAAACCTCATTCAGGGGACTCTCCACTGCAGCTCGGTCCAAAGGTTGAAGATGTGAGGAAGCCGGTAAACCCGTTTGTGTTCTTTATACGGTTCCTTTTGGGTGCTCTGGCAGGAACCTACTATGTGCTGGTTCCCATTTACATGTGGATCAAGGATCAAATTCTTCCCAAGGGGATACCAATTTGAGGAAAATAAAGAGTTGATCTTCAGTTCTGGGATGTTACGGACTTTGGTTCTCGTAGAGCAAAGTTTTGATTTCTAGTTGTCTGTAAATGTTTTTCAGCTGGTAAAGTCAGAGCATGTATATTGCTGCTTTTGAGACGCATTTAAGTTTTTGATTCAAATTTTATTGTATTTTTATCGTATTGTATTCAAATCGTGATGTTAGTTCGTATGTTTATAAAATGATTAATATCTATTTTTGGATCATTTGGATGTTTTACATATAATATATGCAATATTATCTTCTATAGTTAAAAAAATCAGTGTTATAATAAGTCATTTGATAGCACTTGGTGAGTGCTATAGAAAGAAAGGACTTCAAAAACGCTATAGAAACTAATACAATAACATTTGTTAAATGCTACGTGAGGGAAGACAATAGCATTCTGAAACACTATTAGTAATTAGACAATAACATTTCTAAAGCGCTGTCACAAGCTAAACAATAGCGTTTTTTAAAAGCTATTACAGGTTTAACCATAGTGCTTTTAAAACGCTATTAAAAGCTAAACAATAGCATTTTAGAAACGCTATAAATGGTCCTACTTACAATAGCGTTTCTAAAACACTATAAATAACCCAATACCTATTATAGCTCCGGCAGACACATCGTTTACTAAAACGCTATGATATCCTACAACAACGTTTTTGAAACGCTATGAATAAGCATTTGTGGTGTAGTGTCATTTCTCCACAAATACATTGTTCTTAGTTATGGTATATAAATCAGCCCCTATTATTTGAGTAAACCCAGCTTTGTTCAGAAGGTAACCATAAACTAAATTCTTCCTCATCTTTGGAGTATGCAGGACATTCTTTAGGATGATGGTCTTTCCAGAGGAAAACTTCAATTCTACTTCGCCAGTTCTAGCAACGATAGTGGAATGGGAATCACCCAACAACACTTTCTTGTCCTCAGCTTCAGAATAGGACTTGAACATTTCTCGATCATAGCAGACATGTCGAGAAGCACAAGTGTCAACCCACCATCCTTCGGATCCACCAACAAAGTTGATCTCAGAGACCATGGCTATAAGTTGTCTTCAATTAGGTTCACCTGCGGAGCAGGACGAGACCCATTCTGGCAGTTCCTGGCCATATGCCCTGGCCTGTTACAGGTATAACATAGGAATTGTGTTGATTCATTTCTTGAGAGGTGTTTTTGTCCATTTTGATTTCGCGGAGGATTCTGATTCTGTTGGTTGCGGTTCTGGTTGTTTCGATTTTTATTGTGGCTCTGACTTTTCATAGTCTTTCCACCGGGTTTCAGAGCCACAGGGGTGGATTTATCATGGTTAGAAATAATCATAATTTCATCTTTCTGATCTTGTTTCCGAGCTTCCTCAATCCGAAGTCAGATGATCAGACTTTCTAGAGAAAACTCTTTGGTTTTATGCCTAAGTGCATTTTTAAAGTCTTTTCAGCTAGGGGACAATTTATTTATCATAACAGCTACTTGAAATTGCTCATCTAAGGTCATGCCTTCAAATATGATTTCATGAGCAATTTTCTGTAGCTCGTGAGATTGGGTTTCCACAAATTTGTCATCAATCATTTGGTATTTCAGATAACGACTGACAACATATTTCTTTTTGCCAGCTTCCTCAGTGTCATATTTTTTTCTAAGGGCTTCCCAAATATCCTTAGCAGTTTTTTTAGAACAGTAATAATCATACAATTCATTAGACACACCATTCATAATAAATTCTTAAACAAGAAGTCATTTTCAATCCAACAATCTAATTCCTTAGTGCGGGTTTGTTTGGGGTACTACCTTTAGAGATGGTGGATCTTCCACAGTTGCGATTTCTTTGTTTCATAATCATTTTTTTGCAGTCATACCCCAAACCTTGGGAATCAACAGTAGTTTGGAAGAATTGGACCTCACTGAGAACAATTTTTCTGGTGAAATCCCACCAAATCTGTGCTTTGGGAAAAAAATGGAGGTCTTGAATTTGGGAGTGAACCAACTTCAGGGTAGCATTCCTTCAGATATAGGAAGGTGTTCGAGTTTGAAAAGGTTGATTCTAAAAAACAATAGCCTCACTGGCCCCCTTCCAGAGTTCACAAAAAACCGTAACTTAAACTTTATTGACATCAGTGGAAATGGTGTAAACTGAACGATTCCTTCTGGTATTGAAAAGTGTATGAATCTTACATCAGTTAACTTGTCTATGAATAAACTTAGTGGTTCCAATTCACTGGATCTCGGTTTCAATTCTTTGAACGGTTCAACACCTTTAAGTTTACGGAGCTTAACACAGTTATCGGCATTGATATTGATGGAAAATCAGTTTACTGGGGGGATTCCTGATTTCTTGGCAGAGTTTGGGGGCCTTTTTGAATTACAGCTTGGTGGTAATTCCCTTAGAGGTGTCATTCCTCCGTCAATTGGTTCACTGCAGAGCTTGGTCTATCATTTGAATTTCAGTGGTAATGGATTGACAGGTCGTGTTCCTCTAGAGTTGGCAAAGTTGTCTTTGCTTCAGAGGCTGGATATATCTTGGAACAACCTAACAGGAGGATTAGAGCCAGTTGGTGAACTCCTTTCTTTAATCGAGGTCAATATTTCATATAATCGTTTCAACGGTCCAATTCCTGGTAGCTTGATGAAGTTGCTGAACTCTTATCCATCTTCCTTTATGGGCAATCCAGGTCTTTGTGTTTCTTGTCAGTCAGGGATTGTTGGACCTTGCAATGTGACTATCAGTATCAGTCGTTGTGATCATGTTAATTGTCGTGGAAATGGTTTGAACTTTGAATAAATTGGTATAAAATGTAGCGAAAGCTTGTAGAGAAGTCTTTTAGCAGTTATTTTTTAGAGTTATAGTTGGTCAAATAAGGATGACATTGACTTTAACGATCTCAACAAGCTCGCTTATTGATCCCATTTTTCAGTATTAAGATGTAAAGTAACTGATGGTGCCAATGGCATGACAGCTCAACGGTTGGAGCTTGGCAAGTAACTGATGGTGAGCATGTAGAATATGTCAAACAAGGAACTCTAGAGACAATCTATTGATGAAGATTTAACATATACATAAATAAAGAAACAGGGGAATGTTTTCTTATTATTCCTTCTCTATTTTGATCCTCCTATTGACCATCACCCTGTCTCTGTCTGTCTTGTTTTCGTTTTTTCTCTTGTCTAGAGTGTAGTTTGGGGAAGTTGGCTGGAAGCTTCTGTATTGAATAATATCTTATAAGGATGACTTAAGTTGGTAGATTTTTATTATGGTTTACTAGTTCAACTTGACATTTAGTAGAGTGAACAGTGACATTTCCTTTCATGATTATATACGTTTTAGTCTTCTTCATGCTCAGTCCATCTTCATAATCAAAACATAGAAAAAAAAAATGGTGAACCATACTCTCTTCATCGTCTCTCTTTTATGCTTAATTTCCATTAGGATCTATCCTAGCTTTTGCATGGCTAACAATAGTAGTAGTGACAACCTTGCGGCTTCTTTTGATGTTGGTGTCATTCTTGATTTGAACTCACCCATTGGAAGGTTGGGGTGGAGTTGCATTTCCATGGCCATCTCAGATTTCTATGATGCCCATCCCAGTTACAGGACTAGGTTGGCACTTCAAGGAAGGGATTCACAAGGGGATAATGTCAAGGCAGCTTTTGCAGGTATTTATTTATATTCTTTGTTTCGTTTTCTAAGATTTCCCATTCCAGAACCTGAAGTATTTATTTTAAATAGTTATTTTAAAACACATGTTGAATATTGGGATGAAAAACATAATTGACCTAATAACTTATTTACTATTTGATCAGCCAAACATAACTTTTAGGACACTCACAGCTCAACATCTAAGAAGCAAATACCTTACAACCTTGCCAAGCTGATCCCCTTGAACATAAAAAATATCAAGACTATAACCTCTAAAGCAAGAATAAAGGGTACATCAACACCATATCTTCATCACTGTCATGGACACTCAACTGCAGCTGCTTGTAATATCTATCCTTGAAAATTCTGCTTTTCTGCTCTGTTCAAACAGTTTGGAAATGGCATGTGGCAAGGGGTTTCATAACTTCTTCCCAACATTCGACCAGTTAGCAATTCCATGATTCTAATCACTTGGTAGAACAACCATTTGTGTTCTTGTCCATGCCAAAGAGGACTCCATATTCCTTTGGACCAAGGTCGATGATGAAGAACACGGTTAATAGACTCCTCTTATGCATAAGAAACAATAATTAGGAAAAATAACTCATTTGTTTCCTTAACCATTGGTACTATTTTCTTTTGAAATTTCCACTGATCTTGGAAAAGGTGTGACCGTGTGAGTGGGTAAGTATTATAACCATAGTTTTAGTACACCATTATTTATTGTGTCAAAGTTCTTGTGGATTTAAGAACTTACTGTTTGTTAGGATCCACATCTCCTCTGTTTGGTTATCTAATTTTAATCATATGCTATAATAAGAATTAGGGATGTCTTACACTGTGATATAGTCTTTTTATGCTGTATCTGATTGCTTGAAATTTCTTATATTCTTATTGTTTCATTACATGCAGCTCTAGACCTACTAGAAAATGTACACGTACAAGCTATAATCGGTCCTCAAAAATCGAGAGAAACTGATTTTGTGATAGAACTTGGAGATAAATGTTGAGTATAAAACTCTAATTTATCAAGAAGAAGAAAAAACACTCTTTAGAACAATCTCACAAAATTGCAAAGAAGAGAAACTCTTAAGAAGGCTTTCTAATGCTTTCTTCTTAAGCTTACATTTTTGGATGATATGAAACTCAAATACAATGGGGGGGTTTTATAGGTTACAAGAACCAATCTAAACCACTCATTAAAATAAACACAAATTAATCTAGACCATTGAAATTAAATAATGCTTACCTAATTCTCACCTAACTAAAATGATGTAACTAATGACATCACATTAATTTGGTGTGGGCTTATTTTGGGTTTGGATTTTGGGCTTCAAAATCACTTGGGCTAAGCTTCAAAATCACTTGGGCTATGGGCTAATATTGATATTTAACACTCCCCCTCAATGTTAGCCCACATTCTTTGAATCATGCCAAGTTGATAGCGGAATTGTTCAAACTTTCCAACACTCAAGCTTAGTAAACAAATCCGCAATTTGCTCATCTGTCTTGACTTGCCTCATCTCAATTTCTTCTTGCAGAACTTTCTCTCTAACAAAGTGATAATGTACTTCCACATGTTTAGTTCTAGCATGAAAACTGGATTCTCCGCCAAACGAATTGCCGATTGGTTGTCACAGTACAATGGAACCGCATAATCTACTGGTTGATGTAGATCATTCATCAGTTGTATTAGCCACGTGCTTTCTTGAGTTGCCATTGCTGCTGCTCGGTACTCTGCTTCTGTAGTTGACAAGGACACAGTCGGTTGTCTCTTGCTACACCAAGAAATCGTTCCGGATCCAAGGGTAAACATATACCCAGTAGTTGATCTGCGAGTATCATGATCTCCTGCATAATCAGCATCACAATAACCAACTAGCTTGCAACTTTCACCTTTCTTGTATAGAAGACCATAGGCTATTGTACTCTTCACATATCTCAGTATTCGCCGAACTGCTTCCAAATGAGGCTTCTTTGGATTTTGCATGTACCGACTCATCACACCAACTACATAAGAGATGTCAGGTCGAGTCAAGGTTAAGTAGATCAGACTACCTACCAATTGTCGATACATCGTCGCATCTTCCAAATCTTTTCCTTCATGTGCACACATTTTGGCATTTGGCTCCATCGGCGTCGAACTCAGCTTGCACTCGAGCATTCCGAACCTCTTCAACAAATCTTTGACATATTTCTGTTGACAGAGAAATATTCCTTCTTGTGTGCGATCAACCTCTAGACCAAGGAAGTGCTTGAGCTGACCAAGTTCCTTCATCTGGAAACGGACTGATAAATTCTCCTTTGTCCGAAGAATTTCTGCCTCAACATCACCGGTTATGATTAAGTCATCCACATACACTAGCACGATAGCTAGTTTTCCTTCATTGGCTTTGACAAACAAGCTGGAATCTGCAGGTGTTACTGAATAGCCACTTTGTGTTAGAAATTCAGCAATCTTACCATACCACGCCCTGGGTGCTTGTTTCAATCCGTAGAGTGCTTTCCGCAGCTTACACACATATTCAGGATGATCTTGGCTCTGAAAACCCATTGGTTGGATCATGTAGATCTCCCGATCCAGCTCTCCATGGAGAAATGCATTCTTCACGTCCATCTGCCACAAGATCCAATTTTTGTTGGCCGCAAGTGCAAGTAAGACTCGTACGGTTGTAAGTTTTGCGACTGGACTAAATGTTTCATCATAGTCTAGTCCGTACTGTTGAGAGAAACCACGAGCTACCAATCGTGCCTTGTACCTCTCGATTGACCCATCTGGACGGTGCTTTATTTTGTAAACCCATTTGCAGGATATGGGTTTCACATCAGTTGGCTTTGGCATGAGCTCCCAAGTCTGATTTTGCTCAAGTGCAGCGATCTCTTCTTTCATAGCTGTCATCCATTCTGAACTCTGTGATGCTTCTTCAAACGTCTCAGGTTCTATTATAGCTTCTTCTTCAACTATGGCTGCATTGGCGTATTTAGGAGTTGGCCTTCTAGTTCTTGTTGACCTTCGTAGTGGAGTTGGTTCTTCTGTTTCACTAGGTATGCCTTCTTCGTTTGGTTGTTGATACACCCCAGTTTGCCAAGGATTCTGGGTTACTCTTTGTTCGCCATCATTCTCACATGGATCTTCAACTTTGTCTGGACTTGGTTGAATTTGAATAGTATGCTCCCCCATCTTTTGTTGCAGCTTGTTTTGGAATTCTTCTGAGTCTGGCAGCACTTCCTTTTCTGAGGTCCACCATGAGGATGCTTCATCGAACACCACATCTCGTGATGTGTAACACCTTCCACTTATTGGATCACAACACTTCCACCCTTTTCGCTGATCGTCGTATCCCACGAATATACATCTGATTGTTTTCTTATCAATCTTGCTACGTAGATGGTTAGGAACAAATACATAGCATACACAGCCGAATACTCGAAGGTAGCTAACTGTAGGTTTCTTTTCCCACAATTTCTCAAAGGGTGAAACAAACTCCAACCTTGGTTGAGGAAGTTTGTTGATGACATGAGATGCAGTCCTCATAGCTTCGACCCAAAATCTTCCAGGTACGTTCTTCGCATGTAGCATACTCCGGCAAATTTCTGCAAGATGTCGATTCTTCCTTTCTGCTACACCATTTTGTTGTGGCGTATTGGCACAAGTATACTGATGACGTATTTGACACTCCCGTAGGTATTGAGAAAACTCCCCTGAGCTATACTCTCCCCCATTGTCCGTGCGCAAGCAACAAATCTTTTGCTCCACTTCTCCTTCGACTATCTCTTTGAATTCTTTAAACTTTGAGAATGCTTCTGATTTTTCTTTCATGAAGAAAACCCATACATATCTAGAGAAATCATCAATGAATGTCACCATATACCGCATACCGCCAATTGATGGTTGCTTAACAGGTCCAAACACATCAGAGTGAACTAACTCTAATGGTTTCATTGCTTTAAACTTCGACTCCTCATATGGCAATTGATGTGCTTTACCATATTGACATCCCGCACATACTGTATCCGTTCTCACATCAAGTTGAGGAAGTCCCTTAAGCATGGACTTCTTCACCATCATACTTAGCTTGGAATAGCTAACATGACCTAGCCGCATGTGCCACAAATCTGCAGTCTCATTTCTTCTTATCTTGTCTACGTATGCAGACTCAGCTGACATCACGTAAACTGACTCCAGTCGTCGTCCCTCCATCGTCGGCTTTTCAGAGATCTTGAGGTTTTGAAACACCTTCACATCTTGCGGACCAAATAAGACATAGTGGCCTGATGATGTCAATTGAGCCACAGATAACAAATTTTTCTTCATTCCCGGAACATGGTAGACATCTTGGAGTGGAACCTGATTTGGATTATATCGAGGTGTAACAATAGTTTTACCAATGTGAGCTATCGGTAACCTTGAGTTGTCAGCTGTTACCACCACACGATTTCCCTTATACTCAGACAAGTCTTGCAACTTTTGTCTATCACCTGTCATATGATTTGAGCAGCCTGAGTCTACGATCCAATCATTCACGTAGTCAATCTTTTCTGGTGTTGTTACCGTGAGAGCTAATTCTTCTTCCTCCATAGCGAGGAATGCTTCGGCATCCCAACTATCTTCGCTATTATCTTGAGAAGAAGAAGTAGCAATATTGCTCTCAGAAGACTTCTTCTTGAACCAACAATCTTTCTTCATGTGGCCCTTCTTCCCGCAATTGTAACATTCACCATCGAACCTTCTATTGTTGTCATGATTCTTGGAAGCTCCCCCTGGACGAAAGCTGTTCCCTCCCTGATGACTTTTTGTCTTGTCACCAGTCTTTCTAGATCCACCTTTGTTGTACTGAGTTGAACCGCCTCTGCTTTGGTTGGTGTAGAGCGCTTCCTCTTCACCTTTTAGCGAGACTCCTCCCATTTGCTTAGCCATAGCTTCTTGACCAGCCAGCAAATTTTCAAACTCAACAAGAGATGGTTGTGTCGGCCATCCTTGTACTGCAGCAACAAAGCCTCGGTATTCGGGTCTCAAGCCATGGATAATTATTCTCTTTATCCTAGCTTCCCCAATAGCAGCTGTCGGATCTAGTTCTGAAATTTCGCAGCATATCGATTTCACCTTGTGAAAATACTGGGCAACCGTCCTGTCACGTTGCGCCATCGATAGCAGCTCATTCTCGAGAAGTTGCAATTTTGTATCGTTCTTCTTTGAAAAAAGTGTAACAAAGGTGTCCCATGCTCCCTTCGGTGTTTTGGCATCCCGGATATGCTCTAACATTTCTTCTTCAATAGTGGTCTTTAAAGCAAACATCGCTTTGCCTGTTTTAATTTTCCACTTTCGCAAGACGCCATTGGCATCTTCTACCGCCGGTTGTGTAACTTCATCACCACCGACAACCTCCCACAAGTCTTGACCTTGTAGGTAAGACTCCATACATGTTGCCCACGTGTTGTAGTTTTGGTTGTTGAGCTTCTTGATTCCTCCAACGACTTGAAGATCACCCATCGTAGCGGCAAGACTTTAACTATACCGAACAAGCTTGAGTGACAAACGTGCAAAGTACTAAACTACTCTACACACAAAGACGCTCCATAAGATTTGTAAGAACCCCGACAATAATCTCAAGAAATCTTTTCTGATGTGGAAGATCAGTTAAAACTGCAACCACAGAGCATACTCGGAATTTCAAGAGACCTTACAACCCAGGCTCTGATACCAAATGTTGAGTATAAAACTCTAATTTATCAAGAAGAAGAAAAAACACTCTTTAGAACAATCTCACAAAATTGCAAAGAAGAGAAACTCTTAAGAAGGCTTTCTAATGCTTTCTTCTTAAGCTTACATTTTTGGATGATATGAAACTCAAATACAATGGGGGGGTTTTATAGGTTACAAGAACCAATCTAAACCACTCATTAAAATAAACACAAATTAATCTAGACCATTGAAATTAAATAATGCTTACCTAATTCTCACCTAACTAAAATGATGTAACTAATGACATCACATTAATTTGGTGTGGGCTTATTTTGGGTTTGGATTTTGGGCTTCAAAATCACTTGGGCTAAGCTTCAAAATCACTTGGGCTATGGGCTAATATTGATATTTAACAATAAAGCACAAGTGCCAATCATGTCTTTCTCTGCCACAAGTCCTTCTCTTTCATTCCGTACTCCATACTTCATCCGGGCAGCTCTGAATGACTCTTCACAGGTGAATGCCATAACTGCTATAGTTCGAACTTTCAACTGGAGGGAATTTGTTCTTATCTACGAAGATTCTGACTATGGGAGTGGACTTGTACCATATTTGATTGACTCATGTGATGAAATAGAGGCTCGGATTTCCTATAGAAGTGTTGTATCTCTTTCAGCCACAGATGATCAAATCCTTGAAGAGCTCTATAAGTTAATGGCAAGGCCTACTAGGATTTTTGTGGTGCACATGACGAGTTCTATTGGAGCCCGATTTTTATTAAAAGCGAAACAAGTGGGAATGATGAGTGATGGGTATGTATGGATTATCACAGATGGATTTATGAATGTCTTAGGTTCCATGGATAGTTCTGTCATTGCATCAATGCAGGGAGTCTTGGGTGTAAAACCATTTACTAAAAAATCAACTGAGTTGAGTGCTTTCACGGTTAGATGGAGAAAGAAGTTTCGACAAGATTATCCCGATATTGAAATAGCTGAGCTGAACATTTTTGGACTATGGGCGTATGATGCTGTTTGGGCACTGGCTTTGGCTGCAGAAAAAGTTGGTGTAATAAATTCCAGAGACAGAAATACTAGACCTGCAAATAATCTGACTATAGGGACATCTCTAAATGGAGCGAAGCTTCTTGACGCTCTCTTAAAAACTAGGTTCAAAGGATTAAGTGGCAACTTCCATTTTGTTGACGGACAATTGCAGTCATCGATGTTTGAGATACTCAATGTTATAGGGAAAGGGGAGAGGAACATTGGGTATTGGACACCTGAATGTGGAATTTTACGGGAATTGAATTTAACTTGTGATCATGCATACACAACTTCGATGACTAATTTCAGAAGCATCATTTGGCCTGGAGAATCTATGGTTGTGCCCAAAGGTTGGGTGGTTCCAAATACTGGTAGAAAATTAAGGATTGGAGTTCCTAAGAAAGGTGGATTTAATCAATTTGTGTGGGTGGATCATGATCCTTACACTAATAGAACAACTACTAGTGGGTACATCATAGAATTTTTCAATGCAGTCATGGACGCATTGCCATACCCCATAGCATATGAGTTTGTTCCATTTGAGAACGCAGATGGTTCCACTGCTGGTAGTTACAATGATTTGGTCTACCAAGTGTATCTTCAGGTGAGTTTAATTTCAGAGTGGGAAAGTTAATCTTGTTTTTTACACACTTAACGTCTTTTATGATCTCTTTAAATTTTATTTTTTTATTTACTATTTTTTAAGTTGTTTGAAACAGAAATATGACGCTGTTGTGGGAGATACAACGATCACAGCCAGTAGATCCTTATACGTAGACTTCACATTGCCTTATACAGAAGGAGGGGTGGCAATGATGGTACCAATTAAATTTGAGGATAGGAAGAGTGCATGGATATTCTTGAAGCCTCTCACAAAGGATCTCTGGCTGATTAGTGGAGCATTCTTCATTCTCACAGGCTTCGTGATTTGGGCTCTTGAACATCGAATTAACGACGTTTTTCGTGGTCCACCTTCTCAACATAATGGAATGATCTTCTGGTTCCCATTTTCTACTCTTGTTTTTGCACACAGTCAGTAATTATCTCCCTTTTGGAACTATATATGTATATATATATATATCACTACAAGAAATCTATCATTTACCAACAAAAAAAAATTTCTACAAATTTTAATTTCCTTGTTAATAGGGTATTATTGTCAACGAAAAAAAAATCATTGAAAAAGCCATAAACTTGTTACTTTTTTTTCAACAAAATATATTTTGTGAAAAATTTTACTTGTTAAATAGGTGGCGGGAAGCATTCCCTCCAAACCTAATTTCCCGCCGAATTGATTTAACAACAAAACATTTTTTATAGCCACAAAATACTAATTCCTTAGTAATTATGGTATCATCTAGAATGAAATATTTTGTTACTAAACAAGACTAATTTTAACAACAAATTACTTTTTTTTAACGGAATATTAACATTTATTCCTCTCTCTTTAATAAAGAAATATGTTTTCCTAGACAATAATTACATTATTGGTAATGATTCGGTTTGTTGATAATGATTAATAATTTTTTCCACTAGTTTTTTTTTCTTGTTAAAGATTTTTTTTTTTAATTTATAGCAACAAAGTAATATTTCGTTGATATGTGTTACACTATTGGCAACGTTTTTTATTTTGTCGGAAATAATATATTTTTTTAATGAAATCTTTGTAGCAAGAAAATAATATTTTGTTGGTAATTATAACATTGTTGATAGCAAATTGTTTTCTAGGTAAAAAGTAATAATTACTTTCATGAAAATTTGTTCTCGTTAAAGCCTACTAATTATTTTTTAGGGACAAATCATTATTTTGTTGGAAATTGGTATACTCACTACAAGAAATGTGTTATTTACTAACAAATTTTATTTTCCTTGTTAATAAGTTAGTATTTCTAACAAAACAAAATTTTCATTGGAAAAGCCATAAAGTTGTCACTTTTTGTAGTAAAATCTATTTTGTTGGTAATTTTTCTTTGTTCAAGAGTTGGCAGAAAATATTCCTTCCAAAACCAATTTTCATAAACATTATTTAACAACAAAATAATTCTATGTCAACAAAATTTTAGATTTTTTTAGTAATTATGATGTCATTTACAATAAATTGTTTCATTGCAAATAAAGATTAATATTATTGACAAACATTTTATTGGTACATGCACTATAACACTTGTTCTTGTCTCTTCAACAATGAAACTAAATTTTCTCTAATTAATTATCATGTTGTTACAATGATTTATTTCGTTACTTACAACGAAAATTTTTTCATGAAATTTATATATGTTTATAGCTCCTAACTTCTTTACAGTGGAAAAATATTAGTTGGTTGAAAATTTTTATTAGTAGAATTGATATTATGTCATCTAAAATATCGAATGAAATTTCTTTATTATTAATTATAATATTATAGGTAAATTTATTTCGTTGCTAAAGATTGATAAAATTTTCATGAACTTTTTTCTTATTAAGACTCGTTTTCTTATTTACAATAATTTAATTTTGGTTTCGTTGGTGATATAACCAATTTCAATAACATATCTAGCAATGAAATGTTATTACTATTTTGTTGCTAATTATAATGATGTTATTGTGAATGTTTTTCATTGCTAAAAGTTTTAAATATTTCACATAAAACTTATAGTCGTGAAAATATTTAGTCATGATTTATAGTGACGAAATATTATTTATTGGTCCCTATTATATATGTAGCAATGATTTTTTTATTGCAAAATAAGAGTATTTTGATTTAAGAAGCTATAAAGTTGCTTTACACAACACAATTATTTAAATAGCATAACTGGTAAAGATTGCAATAGATTCTTCTATAGGTCATGAGTTCGATTCCCATTGAGCCTAAAAATAAATAAAACAATATACGAATTTTCATAGTGGGGTCTTACCACCAAGAGTGGTGTCCTTAGCGTTTGAGAGATTGTGGCTGGTGTCCTAAGAGTTTGAGAGGTAGATTGAGTTGTATAAGAGCAGAGAATGATCGTTTTGGTATAAAAACAATTTTATTTGAAATATTTTCCTATGTAATTGTTAACGGTACCTATGACAATTTTCATTGGTATAAATTTATTTTACCAACAAAAAAGTTCTATGATAAAGGTAATTATCTTTTCGCACGACAATTTTCCTTGAAGATTCTAAGATTTTTCAAGAAAAAAATTCATATGTAAATAAAGTTTTCTTAAAAAAAAAAAAAATTTTGTAGGTAAAGATATTTGATTTTTACCAACGAATTTCATTGGTAGTTGTCAGTATTACCAGCACCATATTTCCTTGACTTATCATTCGTTTTACCAACAAAAAAATAATTCCTTAGTAAAAACATTTAGCTACGGGGATGCATCCAGGAACCCAATAACGAATTTTTTTTTTGTTAAAAGTTTTTTCCAACAAAATTTTGATTTTTTTCAAGAAAAATTTTTATTGAAAAATGTCTTAATTGTTGTAGTGTATATGTCCCTATTAGTTGATAACCTTTTGTTATGCAGAACATTTGTTACATCCGTATAAATATCAATGAGAAAATGTTGATCAAAATTTGTTTTTGCAGGAGAAAGAGTGGTAAGTAACATGACACGCTTTGTCATGATCGTTTGGATTTTTGTGGTGCTGATTTTGATTTCCAGCTACACAGCAAGCTTGTCTTCAATGCTGACGGTGCAAAAGCTTCAGCCTGCTGTCACCGACATCCAAGAGCTTGTGAAGAATGGAGATTATGTTGGATTCCAACAAGAATCCTTCATCCAGGAGCTTCTCAAGTGGCATAAATTTGATGAATCCAAGCTTAGGCCCTTCAACTCTTATGAGGAGTTAGACGAAGCTCTACAGAAGGGGAGTCAAGATGGTGGCATCACAGCATTCTTCGATGTGATGTCATACATTAAGCTCTTCGTTTCGAAAAACTGTGACAAGTACACCATAGTTGGCCCTATAAACAAGACAGAAGGATTTGGATTCGTAAGTCTCTCTTCCTTTCATATAATAATCGTAATGTGTAATTCAAAATTGATTTGACAAATGACTGTCTTACTATTGAACTAGTGCTTTGATTGTTCAAGCATGCGACAAATGACAAATGCAACTGCGAGGACATTCTAACAGTCCAAATGTTTTTACAGGTTTTCCCAAGAGGCTCTCTTTTGGTGCTTGACGTTTCTAGAGCGATCTTGAACGTAACAGAAGGAGGCAAGCTTATGGATATTGATCGAGCTTGGTTTGAGTTTGAGAACACTTGTTCTGAACCCAGGAATAATGTCATGTCCAGTAGCCTAGACTTTGCCAGCTTCCGTGGTCTCTTCATTATCACTGGAACTGTTTCAGGTTTCGCTTTACTTGTGTTCTTAATAGGCTTCTTTTACAAGCACAAGCATATTCTAACCATGTCCGACTCTGAGAACTCATTTCGAGTAAGACTAAAAACAATGTTCAGACAGTTTGATGAGAAAGACCCATCCTATCGTTACAAAAAGGGGGATATCATTAGAGGGCAATCAAATGAAGTGAGAGATTTTGAAGCTTCCCTAATCAGCATCAGCAGCATATCAACTTATAATGTTGGGAACCTTTCTCCGATGGAAGGGACTATGTCGAGTGATCTTGAGGACCCACCATCTGATTTACCCGCCGTAGAAGAGATGGTTGATGTGAGACTTTCGGATTGATTGATATATAATTTCTGATAGCTATATTCATCATTAACTATTTCTATTTTTTTTGTATTGGATACTCGGTTGATCTAACGTAAAACACGAGAAAAAGTAGCATTGTAAATAGCATCTGTGAAGAGCAAATTGTAAAGGAATTCAGGATTTTATTGACCTGAAGATGATTGTCTGTAATTGGATTTTGTCATCGAGTTTATGATATTTTGTATGGAAATCTTACTTGCAAGAAGTGTGCAATAGTGTTAATGTTATATGGGGTGTACCGAGAGACCTCCTACATATTATCTCCTATCCCCAACTTAGACACCATTTTTACAAATGGAGTTCAACTACTCAACTGCCCCCCAAAAGCCTCCTTGCTTATGAGCCAATCACTTGATGAGCCTTATTACTCAATGTCAGACTAAACTTGTTCAATTTGAGCCAACATCTATCTAACAACCTGCAACTCCAAAACTATGTTGTATCTGTAACTAGAGATGGTCTTACTGCCTCTGATTTTCTTTACATTGCATATGGAAACTCTCAACTCACTTCAAATTAGAGTTTTCAATCATATTTTATTTTAGTCTACGTAATTGGCAGGAGCTGTTATGGCACCATCCCAAGCTAAATTGTTGGTTCCATAGCATTACCATGGGAAAAAAAGAAATTAAACAACCAAATCAAACTACTCATAAGTCATAATGTGTTCGCTGAAATAGAAAGTAGTTCACCCATATCATTACAGAGCCAAGCATTGCTTCTACAAATATAATACGAGGGACATTTTCCCTTGGCCTCCTTGGTGTTGTTTTTCTTCCATAAAAATCCATAATGCATTTTTTAGATCTGCTTGACAAATCCATCACCTTGCTTTTGGACTTCCTTGCTGCCTGAACATTATTCTTACCATGCTCCTGCAATATTGAGAAATATATCTCACTAAAAAGAACTCTAAAGATTCAATTATGAAAAGTGAAAAAAATGTAGTTTGAATCTGTGCATCAAATACCTTATTAAGACTGTCAATCAAACATATCAGCATCGAGTTTGTTTAACTTTCTGAACATTGTTTTACTTCACTTTGGAAGTAATTTAATTCATTCCTACATTTAAGTCGGATTTGAGACTTGGGACATAATGTCAGAGTCAATTTATCAAAATAATTAGTGAACAAATTAACAAGAGTAAGCCATTGCAGCTATCCTAAAGGCGAGAAGAATGAATTTCTATAATTAATTCGAATATATGCCAAGATAAGTTTTTCATTCTATAAGCAAGGGTATTTATACAAAAAGTATCTTAATAGATTTAGGTAACTTCTGATAAGAATACAATTCAGTTTCCACATCTACAATATTCCTAAGATTTCCATAACTACAATATCCTAATTATATTCCTATAGTATCCTAATCATATCCCTATATCATAGGAGAATCATTGATTCTCAACACTCCCCCTCAAGTTGGAGAGTGGATGTCAAGAACTTCCAACTTGTGCAACATGCTATTGAAAGCGTTTTTTCCTAACGGCTTTGTGAGCACATCCGCTAGTTGCTGAGATAAAGTTACATACTTGGTTTCAGCTGAACTATTTTGAATTTTTTCTCTAATGAAGTGGCAATCTATTTCCTATTGGAGAACAATAGAACAATGTATAAATTTGTTTGAAATAAATAATGTAACAATACAAATACTATTTGTATTATATATTGATTACAACAAAATCAAATAAAATAAATAAATCTACTAACTTGTATTGCAGATAGAGGCTTGCGAAATCACTATCTTGAATTGGCGAAGTTGGTACGTATTGATTTGTAGATAAAGGCTAGCGGATACGCTATGTCTTATAGACAAAATTCGCCCCTACTCGGTGATGTAGTTCTTTATGCGTTTGACTACCAGGATTCAACTATCTAATACCAACACTGTAGCACAAGGGTGTTGGCTCTGGCAAATTTATTGAATGCAATCTCTCTCAGAAGTAAAGAAGAATGAATAACTCTAGAAAATTAATGTATTTGAAAATTTTGTTTTTCTCTTCAATATATAGAGAACAAAAGGGTGTGTTGATCAGACACGTCGTTTCTTAAATCAAAAGACACATCTTTTGTCTTCAAGTGCAAATGACACATCTTTTTTCTTTAATGTTGGTTATTTGCTATACAAACTCCAACAATACCCCACATTTGTATAGTAAATATATAAAGTTGTCTTCTGGAGAAAAACTTAGACATAATATGCATCAGGAGATGTGTCTTTTGGACTTGAACCTTCCTTAGTGAATATTTATTAGATTTACCGGTGACGCAGTGTGTATAAGAGACATTGAATTGTTCACCATGTTTAGTAAATCAAGACAATGAACATCACACTTTTTCAATTCATACGGTTGTGTTCATTTTGGTCTTGAACAAATCCCGGATTCATGAGAGCTTTAGAGAACTCAGCCATATCATTTTCATAAATGCGACCCCACATTTACTCTCATATAGGCGACACTTAGATTATTAATACCCTGTTGTATTCATCTTATCTCTCAAAAGATTAGTGTCATTAAGAATAAATAAATATTCACCATGACCATCATAGGTAGTATACATTTCTTATCATAGGAATGAGTAAATGTGTACATTCTATTCTTTGAGTTTCACCTAACTAGTTTGCCTTTTTGAACCTAGGCCTTGAAATTTCATTTGGCTAGGTTAGGTTTTCGCCAGGTATACTCCTCATTGGCTTGGCTTTAAGCCCATCCCCCTCGATAATTTTAACACTTGCTCTTTTGGTATACCCTTTGTAAGTTGATCTGCAATATTCTCCTTTGACTTCACATAGTCAATTGAAATAATCCCAGTTTTGAGCAATTGTTTTATTGTGTTATGCCGCTGTCTTATGTGCTTAGACTTGAAATTGTAAATGCTATTTTTTTGCTCGCGTAATGGCTGTCATGCAGTCACAGTGAATACATATAGCAGTCACAGGTTGAGGCCATAACGGAATATCTTCTAAAAAATTTATCAGCCAATCTGCTTCTTCAGCAGTCTGATCTAAGGCTATAAATTCACATTGCATTGTGGAACGTGCTATACACGTTTGTTTTTGTGATTTCCACTACACTGTTGCCTCATAAAGTGTAAATACATATCCACTTGTGCATTTTGCAGTTTTACCGGATATCCAATTAACATCCGTATATCCTTCCAAAACTAGAGGATATTTTGTATAATGTAATCCACAGTTGATTGTGAGCTTCAAGTATCGCAATACTCTTACCAAAGCTACCCAATGGTCTTTGGATGGTTTGATAGTATATCTAGCCAATCTATTTACTGAGTAAGCAATATCCGGTCTAGTACAATTTGTAATGTATTGTAGTGTCCCAATGATACGCGAGTATTTCAATTGAGAGAGACTTTCTCTCTTATTTTTCTTGAGATGGCAACTTGGATCATAAGGTGTTTTAGCTGGATTGCTATCAAAATGATCAAATTTTTGCAAAATTGTTTCCACATAATGTGATTGGGTAAGTATGTAGCCATCACTGTTTCTTAGAATTCTTATTCCCAAAATTACATCAGCTTTACCCCTATCTTTTATATCAAAACTCGAGTTCAATAATTTCTTAGTTGAGTTTATGATATCCAAGTTTGGTCCTATGATGAGCATGTCATCAACATACAAGCATACAATGACGATAAAACCATTGTCAAATTGTTTGATGCGTAAACACATTTATCACATTCATTGATCTGAAATCCATGTGATATCATTGTATGATCAAACTTTTCATGCCATTGTTTAGGTGCTTGTTTAAGTCCATAAAGAGACTTTACAAGCTTACAAACCTTTTTCTTTTGACCTTTTGCCACAAAACCTTCGGGCTGTTCCATATAGATTTTTTTCATATAATTCACCACTTAAAAATGTTGTTTTTACATCCATTTGGTGTATCTCCAAATTGTAAACAGAAGCAATTGCAATTAGCATCCTAATGGATGTAATTCTAGTCATTGGTGAGTAAGTGTCAAAGAAATCTAGCCATTGTTTTTTACGATATCCTTTGGCTACTATACGAGCCTTATATTTTTCTATTATACCATCAGGCTTTAACTTTCTTTTAAAAATCCATTTGTAACCTATTGGCTTACAACCTGAAGGTAAATTTACTAATTCCCACGTATGGTTTTTTAAGATAGAATCAATTCACTATTTAGTGCTTATTTCCAATAAATAGATTCAGGAGAGGTGATAGCTGCTTTGTAGGTTTGTGGTTCACCCTTAGTGAGAGACGTTAAAAAGTCAGGTCCAAAATCTTTAGCAATCTTGACTCTTTTCCCTCTCCTTGGCTCTACTTGTTGTTCTTGGACAATCGGTGTAGACTCATTCGGTTCCAAGTCTTTATCTTGAACACTGGATGATGAAGCGTCATTAGCATGATTAAAATCACGTGTTTTTCTATTATTTCCAATAAGCCTATCATTGTAAGGAAAAATATTCTCATAAAACGCAGCATCATCGGACTCAATGATAGTATTCGTATGAATAACTGAAATTCCAGATTTAATGACTAGAAATCGGTATGCTGCACTATTATTGGCATATCCAATAAACACACAATCAACCGTTTTAGGTCCAAGTTTAACCCTTTTTGGAAGTGGTACTTGAACCTTTGCTAGACAACCCCACGCTTTCAGTATTTTATAAGTTAGTTGTCTTTTATTCCATATTTCATATAGAGTTTGATCACTTTTCTTTGATGTGATTTTATTCAAGATGGTGTTTGCAGTAAGCAAGGCTTCACCCCACATTTTTAATGACAACCCAGAACTATTTAACATGGAAATAATCATGTTTTTCAAAGTTTTGTTTTTATGGTCTGCAACCCCATTTTGTTGGGGAGTGTATGGTGCAGTCGTTTGATGAATAATTTCATGTGAAACACAAAATTCTATAAAGGCATTGGAGTTATATTCTCCTCCTCTATCTGATCTTAAAATTTTGATTTTCTTGTTTAATTGATTTTCAACTTCAGCCTTATATGTCTTGAACATATTCAAAGCATCATATTTGGTATGTAGTAGATAAACATAACAATACTTACTGTAATCATCTATGAAAGTAATGTAATAATTTTTTCCTCCACGAGTTGGGTTTGATTTGAAATCACCCAAATCTGTATGTATTAATCCTAACAATTCATTTGATTTTTCCATTACAGACTTATAAGATTTACTGACAAATTTCGATTCTACACAGGTTTCACATTTATGTAAATTTTCAATTGTACATTTAGGTAGTAAGCCAAGATTAACCATTCTACGTAAAGATCTAAAATTAACATGTCATAATCTATCATGCCATAATGTAGAAGACTCAAGCAAATAAGTAGAATTATTATTTATATTATTACTAACATCCAAAAATAATACATTGAGTTTAGAAAGCCCTTCAGTCAAGTAGACTTCTTTCCCTTTGCCAGCAACACTTGCAGTAGATGCATTGCCCATGAACAACTTTTATTCACCATTGATAGGAGTGTAGGTGACAAAAACATATTTCGATTTCCACATATGTGCCTTGTTGCACCAGTGCCAACCCACTAATCCTTACTATCTGTAATCATATTAACTTCAGAAACAACACCAACAAAGTCTTCAACAATATTGGCTTGGGTTTTATTGTTTGTAGTAAGATTCTCCTTTAGTGATAGGAACATCTTCCTTAACAACATGAGAAAGGTTCAAGGTTGTTAGATATAACAACATCTTCTGTTGCCAGCGTTTGAAATCCATACCCTTGAACTTGTCTGGTTTTTCAACATGGGGTTTGACGCTACTAACTAATTGTTCCATAATTCTGTCTATAGATTGTTGGAGAACAATCAGAACAATGTATAAAATTGTTTGAAATAAATAATGTAACAATACAAATACTATTTGTATTATAAATTAATTACAACAAAATAAAATAAAATAAATAAATAAATCTATTAACTTGTATTGCTGATAGAGGCTTGCGAAATCACTATCTTGAATTGACGAAGTTGGTACGTCTTGATTTGTAGATAGAGGCTAGCGGATCCTATAGACAGAATTCGCCCCTACTCGGTGCTGTAGTTCTTTAGGCGTCTGACTACCAAGATTCAACTATCTAATACCAACACCGTAGCACAAGGGTGTTGGCTCTGGCGAATTTATCGAATGCAATCTCTCTCAAAAGTGAAGAAGAATGAATAACTCAAGAAAATTAATGTGTTTGAAAAACTTGTTTTTCTCTTCAATATATAGAGAACAAAATGGTGTGTTGATTAAACACATCTTTTGTCTTCAAGTGCAAAAGACACATCTTTTGTCTTCAAGTGCAAAGGACACATCTTTTCTCTTTAATGTTGGTTATTTGCTATACAAACTCCAACATTTCAATATGCCTTGTTCTCTCATGGAAGACTGGGTTAGCCGCAATGTGCAAAGCAGCTTGATTATCACAGTGAAGCATCGATGTCTTCGGATGTGACACCTGTAGATCTCACAATAAGTTGCGCAGCCAGGTTATTTCACAACAAGCACTCGTCATGGCTCGATACTTGGCTTCTGTTGAAGAGAAGGAGACAATTTTATGTCTCTTTGTCCTCCAAGATACTAGTGAATTTCCTAGAAAGACACAATAACATGTTGTTGACCTTCTAGTAGTGAGACAACCAGCCCAATCCGAATCATAATAAGCTGTTAAACGCAAAGAATTATGAGCTGGAAAAAAAAGACATCTTCCTGGAGAACTTTTAAGATACTTTAAAATACGGAGTATTGCATCCCAATGTGGTTTCCTTGTTTAATGCATGAACCTGCTAAGGACATGAACTGCATAAGCAATATCAGGCATGGTGATGGTCAAATAGATAAGGCGGCCTACCAACCTTCTATATTTTTGTGGATCTGCAAGCAATTCACCTGTGTCTGACAATTCGAGATTTTGTTCCATAGGAAAACAAACTGGTCGTGTTCCTAATAAACCTCCATTTTTAATAATATCAAGAGCATAATTTCTCTGAGAAATTGCAATACCTTTCTTGGAACGAGATACCTCAATACCCAAAAAGAATTTTAAATCCCTAAGATCTTTGATACGGAAACGATTATGAAGAAATTGTTTGAGAGTATTGATGACACCCAAATCATTTCCTGTAATCAATATGTCATCAACATAAATCAAAAGGGCAGTGAATGATTTCCCTCTATTACGTGTGAAGAGGGAGTAATCAGTTTTAGATTGAACGAAGCCAGCAGCTTGTATGGCATCAGAGAACTTAGCAAATCATTGACGAGAAGCTTGTTTTAGGCCATATAGGGACTTGTTGAGGCGACATACCAGATTCTCCCCTGGCACCGTAGACCGGGAGGTGGGAGCATATAAATTTCTTCATGAAGATCACCATGAAGAAAGGCATTATGAACGTCGAGCTGATGAAGAGACCAATATTGAGTTGCATCAATGGCAAGGAGACAACGAACTGTGATAAGCTTGGCAGTGGGAAAGAAGGTGTCATGGTAATCAATGCCCTTAGTCTGAGTGTACCCTTTAACAACCAAGCGAGCTATACACCGCTCGATTGAACCATCAGAGCGATGTTTAATTTTGTAAACCCACCGACAACCAATTGGTTCCTTACCGGGAAGAAAAGAAATAAGAGTCCAAGTGTGATTTAGTTCCAACGCTTGAAGTTCGGAGAGCATAGCATGTTGTCAATTTGGATCTGAGGCAACATCCTCATAAGTTCGAGGCTCCACATGACGGCTGATGTGATAAATGAAAGCTAGATGGGATGGTGAGTATCGATGGTAAGAAATAAAATTGGATAAGAGATAGAGAGTATCTGATGAGGGAATTGGAGACGAAGACTCTGATTGGATGGATGGTGGCAACGTGATGACATAATCCTGGAGGTGACTAGGCAAATTTCTGGTATGGTCTGATCGGCGAGGAGGTGGTGCGGTTGGTGGCGAGACATGAACGAGAGATGTAGGAAGCACTAGTCGGGAACTTTCAGATGAAGAGGAAGGGTTACCCGGTGAAGGAAGGGTGTGGTCAATAAGAAAGGGGAGTTCTGTGTTAGTGGGTAGAGGAGTAGATGGAGTAGGGGAAGGGGACAACCCTGGTGAGTTGGGATAACATGCTCGATAAGGCATGAGTTCTAGTTTCATAAGTATTTCATCATAGGGACGCCCACGAATCTGATCAATTACTCTTCGCGCTTTGTGAGCAGACATACATATATGTTGACCTAAAGCATATACTTCTACCTCAGGTACCCTCTCTATCATAAGGTTCACCTCCCACCAATCGATTTCGATTGTTAAGACGATGTAGAAGGACCACTACTGCAAGCAATACTACACCTTTGATCGTGAAAGATCGATTGCTTGTTGAACCCTGCGAATCGCGTCAAAAGAGGATACTTACTATTCGTGGGTCAAAGAGTTTCATAAAACGTTCTTGGTCGAAAAAAACGTGAATGAAAGATACCACTGAATCCAATTTGGTCCACGAATCTAAGAAATAGTGAGAATTCTTGATCTCTCTCAATACCTCCCTAAACTCAAAAATCCAGGATTTATATAGACGACGTTTTGCCCTGTCTTGCCTCATATTGATTCCTCCTTAGGATTTCTTTAAAATTTGACTTTATATTTATATATGTATTTAATTACATATTGGAAATTTTTATTATTATCATGTAGAATTGACTTGGAAATTATTATTATATTTATTATTATATAGAATATATAACGATTTTTCTATAGAGTTAGGCTAGATACTTGACTTGGAAATTGGAAATTGGAAATTTTTATTCGGGTAGGCTAGTTAGGTAAGGCATCATGGTGGGTTGGTGGCGGTAAAGTGCCCGAGGAAGGAAAATGATTGAATTGGGTATGCTCGGTCTTGAAAGGAAAAATATTTTCATGAAAAACAACGTCACGACTAGTAAATATTTTTCGAGTGGACAAATCATAAAGTTTGTAGGCCTTTTGGCCATGCGGATAGACAAGTAAAACTGATTACTTAGCACGTGGATCAAATTTGTGAGAAGTGTAGATATGTTTGACATATGCAAGACACCCAACAACTATAGGATGGTGTTGCATTATACAATTTCTCAAATGGGGTTTTGTGGGAAAGAAGTAGGGTGGGAAACCTGTTGATCAAATGAACTGTTGTGAGTATGCATTCTCCCCAGAGATGAAGAAGGAGGTTAGCTTGAAAGCGTAAGGCCCGTGCAGTTTCAAAGATATGACGATGCTTACGTTCGGCAACACCATTTTTTTGTTGTGTGGCGACACAAGTATATTGATATAAAGTTCCATGATCTTTGAAGAAATCCCTTAATGAAAAAAATTCTCCCCCATTATCCACACGAATAGCTTGTATGGTGGTATTGAATTGGGTTTTAACCATGGAAAAAAAATTTGAGTAGTCCTTGTGTTTCATTTTTGTGGTGCATAATAAATACTCAAGTAAATCGAGAGAAATCATCTACAATTGTTTGGAAAAATCGAGCCTAAGAGATTGAAGGAGTTATGTGAGGCCTCCAAATATCACAATGAATAAGGGGAAAATGTTTCATAGTGGAAATTGAACTTTTGCTAAACGGAAGGCGAGTCTGTTTTGCCAAATGATAGGCGTTGCAAACATTATTCAAACTACAGGAACAATTTAACAAAGTTTTGCCTAAAACATGTAAACGCGAAGAAGAAGGGTGACCTAAACGGCGATGCCATAAGTTTTCGAAAGCGGAAGCAAGGTGGCAGGATGGTTTGTTGGTAGAAGATGCTTGGTCAGAAGCCAATGCCACTAAGTGATAAGCCTGTCACGTTGTTTACCCAAACCAATCGTCATCTTCGTTGCCAGGTCTTGCAAGATACACCAAGAAGGAAAAAAATGTCACTGAATATTATAATCCCTTTGTGATGCGACAGACAGACATGAGATTGACTTTAAAGTTAGGAACACATAAAACATTTTTCAAATAAATATGAGAATTAAGAGATAAAGTTCAAGTGGAACTAATGGGTGTTGTATCTCTGTTTGGCAACATTACTGGCTGCATAGAGGGATTTTTAGCTTTGGCTCTAAGCAGGTGAGAAGCTGAGGTGATATGGTCTGTAGCGCCACTGTTGGGTTTGAGTTCACATGGTTCACAGTCCTGGTGTTTACTCCCCCTTTGTTGCGACTTCCCTTAGGCTTATTAGAACCATGCAAACGGTGCTCGGGTGGAAACCCGTGCAACTTGTAATAAGTATCAACCGTATGGTGGTCTCGGTTGCAGTATGTGCAATGCAAAGGCGTCTTACTGGCATTAGTAGATGTTTGGCCTTGACGAATTGTCATGGCTGCAGACTCAATGGAAGAACGAGTACCTTGACGAACTGCCATGGCTGCAGATTCAATGGAATGACGGAATTACCATTACAATGGTCCCCTTTGACCATTGTAATGTAATGGCTATTACAATGGTCAACTACATTCCTTTGTTTGGTGAAGCAAAAAATCATTGTAATGGTAATCTCCATTACAGATTTGGTTGTAATGGCCATTCCCACTTCCCCCCTATGAATGGCCATTACTATTCTCATTGTAATGGTCAATGTTACTTAATGACCATTTTTACCCTCCTCACCCTCCCCCTGTAATCTCTTATTCCCTCTGTTCTCATGAAATCTACCCGCCACCACCACCTCACCCACTGTCACAAAAAACCACCACCACAAAAAACTTCCTCACCCGCCACCACCACCTCACCCACCCTCCCTATGAAGAAATCCACCACCCACCATGTGAAGAAATTTACCCACCTGTGAAGAAATCCACCACCTCCTCACCCTGTGAAGAAATCCACCCACCACCACCACCACCACCTCACTCACCCTCCCTGTGAAGAAATCCACCACCTACCATGTCACAAAAAAAAAAAAAAAAAAAGGAAGAGTTGACTTATAAAGAGAGATAGTGAAGATGGTTTGGGGTTTTTGATTTTTAAGTGAGGGTATTTTTGAAAATAAGTTTTACATTACCACCTTGTCATTTTAAAAGCAAAAATTCTAAATGGCGAGGAAACCAGTGAGGAAAACAGCGAGGGAGGGGGTGTGACCGCTCACCCCCTCGAAATGCGTGCCTGCATCCTCGAGATGTGCAAAAGCGCAAATCTCGAGGGGGATGAGTGGTCACACCCCCCCTCCCTCGTTGTTTTCCTCGACACTTAGACAGACTCTTTTAAAAGTATAACAAACATACATATTCCCATTCCCATTATCATTACCATTCCTATTACTATACCATTCTCATTCCATCGAGTAACCAAACGAGCCCACTTCTGTTCTCCTCCTTGTGTTCTATTTTCTTCTGCTTTGTTTTGGCTGTAAATCAGGAAGGAGAAGCTCTACTTGCTGTTGCCAAAAATCTAACACTAGCCCACTCCGTCAAACTCAGCTGGAACTCATCCCACTCCACCCCATGTCACTGGGAAGGTATTGAGTGCAACAACAACCACAATGTTGTTGCTGTGACTCTTCCCAGTCTGGGAATTTTTTGTGAGTTGGGGTTAGAGCTCACAAGTTTGAGATTCCTTGACACGCTTGATTTGAGTAACAACAGTTTTTCTTGTTCCATCTCTCCAAATTTCTTCGCAAATTTTACTCAACTCAGAGTTGTGGAACTCTCTTACAATAACTTTAGTGGAGAAATCCCCCATGAGAACCTTAGTAGCCTACAAAAGTTATTTCATTTCTCTGTTTTTGGTAATTTTCTTTCAGGGGAGATACCTAGTTACACTAACTTAACGGGTTGAGTCCCTTTTGATGTGGGTAATGCAACAAAATTTCAGTCTTTATGGCTGGGCTCGAATCAGTTGACTGGAACTATTCCTCCATCAATTGGGAATTGCACCCAGTTGCAGAAGTTGTCTTTAGATGATAACAACTTGGTTGGGGGTTTGCCGGAGAGCTTGAACAATCTTGAGTTCCTCACTGAGTTATATGCGGCTGAGAATATGTTGGGTGGAAATATCCCTTTTGGTATTCAGAATTGCAAAATTTTGAAGGTGTTGGTTCTGTCTTATAACCAATTCGAGGGGGAGATACCGGCCAGTGTGGGAGTGGCTTGACAATCTTTGCAGCGGTGCGCAATGAGTTATCAGGTCAGATTCCACCGTCAGTTGGCTTATTAACCAATCTTTCGCTTCTTTATTTGAATGAAAATCATTTGTCTGGTAAAATTCCAGCCCAAATTGGGAAATGTAGGTCATTGACAGAATTATTGCTCAATGATAACCAACTTGAGGGAGAAGTTCCTCATGATTTGGAGATGTTGAGTAATTTGGAGACACTTCAGTTGTTTAACAATTTTTTAAATGGAGAGTTTCCTTCAGGAATTTGGAAGATTCCATCTCTTGTGACTCTTCTTGTTTATAACAATAGTTTTTTTTGGGGTACTACCTTTAGAGATGGTGGATCTTCGACAGTTGCGAAACATTTCTTTGTTTCATAACCATTTTTCTGGAGTCATACCCCAAACCTTGGGAATCAACAGTAGTTTGGAAGAATTGGACCTCACTGAGAACAATTTTTCTGGTGAAATCCCGCCAAATCTGTGCTTTTGGAAAAAATTGGAGGTCTTGAATTTGGGAGTGAACCAACTTCAGGGTAGCATTCCTTCAGATATAGGAAGGTGTTCGAGTTTGAAAAGGCTGATTCTAAAAAACAATAACCTCACTGGCCCCCTTCCAGAGTTCACGAAAAACCCTAGCTTAAACTTTATTGACATTAGTGGAAATGGTGTAAATGGAACGATTCCTTCTGGTATAGGAAAGTGTATGAATCTTACATCAGTTAACTTGTCTATGAATAAACTTAGTGGTTCCATACCCCTAGAACTTGGAGATCTTGCTGAATTGCATCTTCTGAATTTATCTCGTAACCATTTGCAAGGATCGTTCCCTCCACGAATCTCAGACTGTAAGAAATTATATTCACTGGATCTCGGTTTCAATTCTTTGAAGTTTGAACGGTTCAATTCCTTCAAGTTTACGGAGCTTAACACAGTTATCGGATTTGATATTGATGGAAAATCAGTTTACTGGGGGGATTCCTGATTTCTTGGCAGAGTTTGGGGGCCTTTTTGAATTACAGCTTGGTGGTAATTCCCTTGGAGGTGTCATTCCTCCGTCAATTGGTTCACTGCAGAGCCTGGTCTATCATTTGAATCTCAGTGGTAATGGATTGACAGGTCGTGTTCCTTTAGAGTTGGCAAAGTTGTCTTTGCTTCAGAGGCTGGATATATCTTGGAACAACCTAACAGGAGAATTAGAGCCAGTTGGTGAACTCCTTTCTTTAATTGAGGTCAATATTTCATATAATCGTTTCAACGGTCCAATTCCTGGTAGCTTGATGAAGTTGCTGAACTCTTATCCATCTTCCTTTATGGGCAATCCAGGTCTTTGTGTTACTTGTCAGTCAGGGATTGTTGGACCTTGCAATGTGACTATCAGTATCAGACGTTGTGATCATGTTAATAGTCGTGGAAATGGCTTGAGTAGAGTAAACATAGCAATGATTGTTCTTGGAGCATCACTGGTTTGCATTTTGGTTCTTGTTTTGTTGGTTTTCATGATTTTGAGAACAGAACCTACCCAAGGTGTTGAAATATTTGCAAATGAGGGTGCACCTTTCTTACTGAATAAAGTTATGGAGGCCACAGAACATCTGAATGAAAGATTTGTTACTGGGAGGGGAGCTCATGGAACAGTGTACAAGGCATCGTTGGGCCCGGATAAGCTGTATGCAGTAAAGAAGTTAGTATTTACTGGTCATAAGCAAGTGACTGCAAGCATGGTTCGAGAAATACAGACTATTGGACAAGTCAGACATAGAAATTTGGTGAAGTTGGAGGAGTTTTGGTTAAGAAAGGACAAAGGGTTAATCATGTATAATTATATGGAGAATGGCAGCCTTCATGACGTTTTACACGCGATCAGTCCTGCCCCAAATCCGAAGTGGGACGTCCGTTATAAGATAGCCGTGGGTACTGCAGAAGGGTTGGCATATCTTCACTATGATTGTGATCCGCCCATCGTGCACAGAGACATTAAACCAAAGAACATACTCTTGGACACAAATATGGAGCCGCATATATCAGATTTTGGCATTGCTAGGCTCATGGATCACACCCCTGCTTCAGCTCACTCCACCTCGATCATGGGTACCATTGGATATATGGCACCAGGTACGACTTATTGTTTTGCTAACCTGCATTTTCTTATCCGAAACTTGTGTATACTCTATGGTCTTTGATTTGATTTGGATTTAATGCCGTTTTAATGAAAACTTACATTTTGAATTGATGTTTCAGAAACCGCATATGCAACAATGAAGAGCAGAATATCAGATGTGTACAGCTATGGGGTAGTGTTACTTCAATTGATAACACGAAAGCAGGCTCTGGATCCATCATTTCTGGAGGACATGGACATCGTGAAGTGGATGCGTTCTGTTTGGAGCAGCAGTGAGTCCATTGATGACATTCTTGATCGTAGCCTTGTACAAGAACTCATAGACCCAACAGTTGTGGATGAAATGACCCGCGTGCTTACAGTGGCTCTGCGATGTACAGTCAATGATCCGAGTCAAGGGCCCACCATGAGAGATGTGGTGAAGCAGCTAACGGATGCCAGGGTACAGGTTAGGATCAGGCATAAGCAGTGCCTGTAGTTTATAACTTAGTACAGTTTACGAGTGATCTGTTGTAGATTGTGTAGTTCCAGTTGATGTTGTTGTTGCAGCCATATAATATTGGTACAAGTTTAATGAATTTTCAACTCTTTAAACTCATCTTTGTGGTGTTTCTTCTGTCCAGTGGTTTAACCTTAAAATAGATTGCCATTCTCGTTCTCCTTGACTGAGGCATGCACATATACAGTGGCCTTGACATATCTGTAGCCAATCTTCATCGTCTATAAGTTATTGTAAATATTAAAATTGATAAAGAATGATCTTGTTTCGTGTTTCAGGTTAGGTTTTCTCTGCACATGCAGAACTTTCCATGTGAATCATCATCCAAAGTGTGCTTCAGCACCTGACACGCCTTCAATATTTCTCTACTCATAAGACATTTTCAAGATGGTGCATTTTCAAAGGTTTTGTACTTCTTATGTTTGACGTCATTCTACGCATATTAGCTCGTGTTATCAGTTTGCTTTAGTTGTATGATATAGATTTCATGACTTCAACATGACTTTATAAATTATTGTGCGTCTATATGATGTAATATTTTTTTTTTTATTTTTGGTTGAGGCCGATAACTCATGGCACAGTTTAGTTTATCCGTCGCTGTCGGCAGAACTCATATATATGCATTATTTGATTTTGTTATGTTAAACATTAAACTACTTTCAGATTTGCATTAGCATCTGCATTGACTTGGGACTTGGGACTTGGGAGTAGTAGGTTTTTTGAAATAAACAACTGGGTAGGTCTTTTCTTGATTTAGATGCCATATACGGATATATTAATAGTTAATATAACTTAGAAATGCACTTACCTCGCACTTGCCTCTTTGAGATTATTATTATTATTTAGTTGAACTTTGAATAAATTGGTATAAAATGTAGAGAAGTGCTAAAGGTGTGATGGCTCAGTGGTTGAGCGGTGACGGATGGTATCACTAGCTCACAGGGTCGAACTCAGCCGGTGGCATTTGGGGCCATAAGGGATTAAAAAATAAAGAAAAAATAAAAAACTTGTAGAGAAGTCTTTTGGCAGTTATTTTTTAGAGTTATAGTTGGTCAAATAAGGATGGCATTGACTTTAACGATCACTTATTGAACTCATTTTTCAGTATTAAGATGTAAAGTAACTGATGGTGAGCATGTAGAATATGTCAAACAAGGAACTCTAGAGACAATCTATTGATGAAGATTTAACATATACATAAATATCGAAACAGGGGAATGTTTTCTTATTTTTCCTTCTCTATTTTGATCCTCCTATTGACCATCACCCTGTCTCTGTCTGTCTTGTTTTCGTTTTTTCTCTTCTCTAGAGTGTAGTTTGGGGTTGATTTAAGCAGTGGACTGAAGGAGGTAGGAAGTTGGCTGGAAGCTTCTGTATTGAATATCTTATAAGGATGACTTAAGTTGGTAGACTTTTATTATGGTTTACTAGTTCAACTTGACATTTAATAGAGTGAACAGTGACATTTCCTTTCATGATTATATACGTTTTAGTCTTCTTCATGCTCAGTCCATCTTCATAATCGAAACATAGAAAAAAAAAATGGTGAACCATACTCTCTTCATCGTCTCTCTTTTATGCTTAATTTCCATTAGGTTCTATCCTAGCTTTTGCATGGCTAACAATAGTAGTAGTGACAACCTTGCGGCTTCTTTTGATGTTGGTGTCATTCTTGATTTGAACTCACCCATTGGAAGGTTGGGGTGGAGTTGCATTTCCATGGCCATCTCAGATTTCTATGACACCCATCCCAGTTACAGGACTAAGTTGGCTCTTCAAGTAAGGGATTCACAAGGGGATAACGTCAAGGCAGCTTTTGTAGGTATTTATTTATATTCTTTGTTTCGTTTTCTAAGATTTCCCATTCCAGAACCTGAAGTAATTTTGAATTTGAAGATAGTCATGCTAAATAGTTATTTTATAACAAATGTTGAATATTGGGATGAAAAACATAATTGACCTAATAACTTATTTACTATTTGATCTGCCAAACATAACTTTTAGGACACTCACAGCTCAACATCAAAGAAGCAAATACCTTACAACCTTACCAAGCTGATCCCGTTGAACATAAAAAATATCAAGACTATAACCTCGAAAGCAAGAATAAAGGGTACATCAACACCATATCTTCATCACTGTCATGAACACTCAACTGCAGCTGCATGTGGTATCTATCCAAGAAAATTCTGCTTTTCTGCTCTTTTCAAACAGTCTGGAAATGGCATGTGGCAAGGGGTCTTATAACTTCTTCCCAACATTTGACCAGTTAGCAATTCCACGATTCTAATCACTTGGTAGAACAACCATTTGTGTTATTGCCCATGCGAAAGAAGACTCCATATTCCTTTGGACCAACAGCGATGATGAAGAACACGGTTAATAGACTCCTCTTATGCATAAGAAACAATAATTAGGAAAAATAACTCATTTGTTTCCTTGACCATTGGTACTATTTTCTTTTGAATTTTCCACTGATCTTGGAAATGTGTGACCGTGTGAGTGGGTAAGTATTATCACCATAGTTTTAGTACACCATTATTTATTGTGTCAAAGTTCTTGTGGATTTAAGAACTTACTGTTTGTTAGGATACACATCTCCTCTGTTTGGTTATCTAATTTTAATCATATGCTATAATAAGAATTAGGGATGTCTTACACTGTGATATAGTCTTTTTATGCTGTATCTGATTGCTTGAAATTTCTTATATTCTTATTGTTTCATAACATGCAGCTCTAGACCTACTAGAAAATGTACACGTACAAGCTATAATCGGCCCTCAAAAATCGAGAGAAACTGATTTTGTGATAGAACTTGGAGATAAAGCACAAGTACCAATCATGTCTTTCTCTGCCACAAGTCCTTCTCTTTCATTCCGTACTCCATACTTCATCCGGGCAGCCCTGAATGACTCTTCACAGGTGAATGCCATAACTGCAATAGTTCGAGCTTTCAACTGGAGGAAATTTGTTCTTATCTACGAAGATTCTGACTATGGGAGTGGGCTTGTACCATATTTGATTGACTCATGTGATGAAATAGAGGCTCAGATTTCCTATAGAAGTGTTGTATCTCTTTGAGCCACAGATGATCAAATCCTTGAAGAGCTCTATAAGTTGATGGCAATGCCTTCTAGGACTTTTGTGGTGCACATGACGAGTTCTATTGGAGCCCGATTTTTATCAAAAGCGAAACAAGTGGGAATGATGAGTGATGGGTATGTATGGATTATCACAGATGGATTTATGAATGTCTTAGATTCCATGGATAGTTCTGGCATTGCATCAATGCAGGGAGTCTTAGGTGTAAAACCATTTACTAAAAAATCAACTGAGTTGAGTGCTTTCACGGTTAGATGGAGAAAGAAGTTTCGACAAGATTATCCCGATATTGAAATAGCTGAGCTGAACATTTTTGGGCTATGGGCATATGATGCTGTTTGGGCACTGGCTTTGGCTGCAGAAGAAGTTGGTGTAATAAATTCTAGAGACAGAAATACTAGACCTGCAAATAATCTGACTATAGGGACATCTCTAAATGGAGCGAAGCTTCTTGACGCTCTCTTAAAAACTAGGTTCAAAGGATTAAGTGGCAACTTCCATTTTGTTGACGGACAATTGCAGTCATCGATGTTTGAGATACTCAATGTTATAGGGAAAGGGGAGAGGAACATTGGGTATTGGACACCTGAATGTGGAATTTTACGGGAATTGAATTTAACTTGTGATCATGCATACACAACTTCGATGACTAATTTCAGAAGCATCATTTGGCCTGGAGAATCTATGGTTGTGCCCAAAGGTTGGGTGGTTCCAAATACTGGTAGAAAATTAAGGATTGGAGTTCCTAAGAAAGGTGGATTTAATCAATTTGTGTGGGTGGATCATGATCCTTACACTAATAGAACAACTACTAGTGGGTACATCATAGAATTTTTCAATGCAGTCATGGACGCATTGCCATACCCCATAGCATATGAGTTTGTTCCATTTGAGAACGCAGATGGTTCCACTGCTGGGAGTTACAATGATTTGGTCTACCAAGTGTATCTTCAGGTGAGTTTTATTTCAGAGTGTGAAAGTTAATCTTGTTTTTTATACACTTAATGGCTTTTATGATCTCTTTAAATTTTATTTTTTTTATTTACTATTTTTTAAGTTTTTTGAAACAGAAATATGATGCTGTTGTGGGAGATACAACGATCACAGCCAATAGATCCTTATACGCAGACTTCACATTGCCTTATACAGAAGGAGGGGTGGCAATGATGGTACCAATTAAATTTGAGGATAGGAAGAGTGCATGGATATTCTTGAAGCCTCTCACAAAGGATCTCTGGCTGATTAGTGGAGCATTCTTCATTCTCACAGGCTTCGTGATTTGGGCTCTTGAGCATCGAATTAACGACGCTTTTCGGGGTCCACCTTCTCAACATATTGGAATGATCTTCTGGTTCCCATTTTCTACTCTTGTTTTTGCACACAGTCAGTAATTATCTCCCTTTTGGAACTCTATATACATATATGTCCTTATTAGTTGATAAACCTTTTGTTATGCAGAACATTTGTTACATCCGTGTAAATATCAATTAGAATGTTGATCAAAATTTGTTTTTGCAGGAGAAAGAGTGGTAAGTAACATGACACGCTTCGTCGTGATCGTTTGGATTTTTGTGGTGCTGATTTTGAATTCGAGCTACACAGCAAGCTTGTCTTCAATGCTGACGGTGCAAAAGCTTCTGCCTGCTGTCACAAGCGTCCAAGAGCTTGTGAAGAATGGAGATTATGTTGGATTCCAACAAGGATCCTTCATCCAGGAGCTTCTCAAGTTGCATAAATTTGATGAGTCCAAGCTTAGGCCCTTCAACTCTTATGAGGAGTTAGACGAAGCTCTACAGAAGGGGAGTCAAGATGGTGGCATCTCAGCATTCTTCGATGTGATGTCATACGTTAAGCTCTTCGTTTCGAAAAACTGTGACAAGTACACCATAGTTGGCCCTACACACAAGACTGAAGGATTTGGATTTGTAAGTCTCTCTTCCTTCCATATAATAATCGTAATGAGTAATTCAAAATTAATTTGACAATTGACATCTTGCTATTGACTAGTGCTTTGATTGTTCAAACATGCGACAAATGACAAATGCAACTGTGACGATATTCTAACAGTCCAAACGTTTTTACAGGTTTTCCCAAGAGGCTCTCCTTTGGTGCCTGAAGTTTCTAGAGCGATCTTGAACGTAACAGAAGGAGGCAAGCTTATGGATATTGATCGAGCTTGGTTTGAGTTTGAGAACACTTGTTCTGAACCCAGGAATAATGTCGTGTCCAGTAGCCTAAACTTTGCCAGCTTCCGCGGTCTCTTCATTATCACTGGAACTGTTTCAGGTTTCGCCTTACTTGTATTCTTAATAGTCTTCTTTTACAAGCACAAGCATATTCTAACCATGTCCGACTCTGAGAACTCACTTCGAGTAAGACTAAAAACAATGTTCGGACAGTTTGATGAGAAAGACCCATCATCCTATCGTTACAAAAAGGGGGATATCAATAGAGGGCGATCAAATGAAGTGAGAGATTTTGAAGCTTCCCCAATCAGCATCAGTAGCATATCAACTTATAATGTTGGGAACCTTTCTCCGATGGAAGTGACTGTGTCGAGTGATCTTGAGGACCCACCATCAGATTTGCCTGCCGTAGAAGAGATGGTTGATGTGAGACTTTCAGATTGATTGATATATAGCTATATTCATCATTAACTATTGAGCTTTGCTAAATGTCGAGGGAAAGAGCGAGGAAACCAGCGAGGGAAATGAGGTGGAGGGGGTGAAAACCGTTCACCCCCCTCGAGATCTGCGCGCGAAAAGTCAACGCTCACATCTCGAAGGGGGTGAACGGTTTTCACCCCCTCCACCTCATTTCCCTCGCTGGTTTCCTCGCTCTTTCCCTCGACATTTAGAATTTCTGTTAACTATTTCTAATTTTTTTTGAGTTATTCTAGACAGCCCGGGTAGGCTGCCTGGTCGCTGCGGGGGGCACCTTTTTGGATAATACTCGGTTGATCTAGGGGATTTTGCCCCAGGCTGTCTAGAATTTGGGATTTTTTTTTTTTTTTTTGTATTGGATACGTAAAACACTAGAAAAAGTAGCATTGTAAATAGCATCTGTGAAGAGCAAATTGTAAAGGAATTCAGGATTTTATTGACTTGAAGATGATTCTATAATTGGATTTTGTCATCATTGAGTTTATGACTTGCAAGAAGTGTGAATAGTGTTAATGTTGTATGGGGTGTACCGAGAAACCTCCTACATATTATCTCCTAATTGCAATATTGTCACCAACTTAGACACGGTTTTTACAAATAGGGCTCAACTGCTCCCAAAAGGCCTTCTTGCTCATGAGCCAATCACTTGATGAGCCTCATTACTAGATGTGGGACTTAACTTGTTCAATTCAAGCCAACATCTCTCTAACAACCTGCAACTCCAAAACTATGTTTTGTCTGTAACCAGAGATGGTCTTACCGCCTCTGATTTTCTTTACAGTGCATATGGAAACTCTCAACTCACTTCAAATTAGAGTTTTCAATCATATTTTATTTTAGTCTACGTAATTAGCAGGAACTATTCTGGCACCATCCCAAGCTAAATTGTTGGTTCCATAGCATTACCATGAGAAAAAAGAAATTAAACAACCAAATCAAACTACTCATAAGTCATAATGTGATCGCTGAAATAGAAAGTAGTTCACCCATATCATTACAGAGCCAAGCATTGCTTCTACAAATATAATATGAGGGACATTTTCCCTTGGCCTCCTTGGTGTTGTTTTTCTTCCATAAAAATCCTTGATGCATCTTTTAGTTCTGCTTGACAAATCCATCACCATGCTTTTGGACTTCCTTGCTGCCTGAGCATTATTCTTACCATCTCCTACAATATTGAGAAATATATCTCACTAAAAAGAACTCTAAAGATTCAATTCTGAAAAGTGAAAAAAATGTAGTTTGAATCTGTGCATCAAATACCTTATTAAGACTGTCAATCAAACATATCCACATGGAGTTTGTTTAGCTTTCTGAACATTGTTTTACTTCACTTTGGAAGTTATTTAATTCATTCCTACATATAAGTCGGATTTGAGACTTGGGACATAATGTCAGAGTCAATTTATCGAAATAATTAGTGAACAAATTAACAAGAGTAAGCCATTACATGAAACATTTGATTCAAGAAACCTAGTGAAACAAGGAAAACGTCGGTTATATTTCATTTTGGTTACTTCAAGCCTGTTCTGGGTCTCCCTTGAATGCAAGAACATAAAATCCAACAAAAACGGCATAAGCAATTCCCAAAGGAACAATAATTTACCAGTGAATATTCTCATCGCTGGATCTTTCAATAGCCTGTGCTCTTATTTTTTGATCCATTTAGAATTTCATTTGCTTCAACTTACATCCTCAGCCTTTCCTTCCGATCCACCAGAACAAAGAACAAAAAAAATGTAATCCAAATTAGTTCATCATTGGTCAATTTTTTTTGTTATAAATTCTAGTTTTTTTTATTTAATTTGGCCACCCATTAGTCCATTTTGAGTTTCACGACACTTTCTTGTTTGTTTTTCAAAAATTATGAAAACCAATGTGGCAAAACATAAAATCGTGAGAGCCGGGTCGTACTCCCTGTTCTGCACCCTAGATAGTCTTTGTTGGAAATATAAATACTGCAAATTAAAACAGGAATGAAGTTACCAATTTTCTTGGGTTGAGTTGCGGACTAGGTCGCTCTCTTTAAGACGTTTTGCGGCTCTGCCCAAAATTGTGCAAGCAGACTGAAAGCCCCGTCGTCCCCAGGATAAAACAGCCCAGAATTCTGTATCTGTCTCGTTCAATCACAATCACATACACTGTTGACGAACGAAATTCTATTCACCCTTAACTTCCTATTGCTCGGAATCACAAAATCAATGAATAAAAAACTATCTGAAATATGAATTGTTTACTAAAAACAAAACTCTTAAAGTAGAACTCTGGAAGCTAAACAAAACTCTTGAAAATAGAACTCTGGAAGCTATTGCGTTTTTTCTCTAAAACAAACTCTCTGAGAATTGAAAGACTGAATTGTGATAATGTATTTCGATAGTAAATTAACCCAGAGTTCGATTATATTGGCGGCAGAAATCGCGGAAAGAATGAGGGGAAAAATCGTGGGGGGCGTGGGAGAGAAGACTCAGACTGAGTCTTCTTCTCTTCAGCAAATAAGATATATATATATATATATATATATATATATATATTTTAAAAAAAAAATTCAGCAAAAAGAATGGTTTAATCTCGAAATGACCCGACCCAACTCGGCTCGGCCGGCCTGCCGAACGGCGGCGCGCGCGTGTGGAGTGGACCAACATTGGTCTAACTCTCCCCTCCTTCACAAAAGTGTGGGTACCCCTTGGGGTCCAAGTCCAAGTCCAAACACTCTCCTTATTAACTCATCCACAATGAGTTACATAGAAGATATAAGACTAAATAATAGAGAGAGAGTCTCAAAGTTCAAAAACCATTTTTATTTTAAAATTCAAACTCATTTCTTCAACAATCCCCCACTTGAATTAAAAAAAAAAACATTTCTTCATCGAGAAATTTATAATTATAAGGTTGTGCATAAGCAAAAGTGTCTATCAACTTGAACTCTTGCGTAATGTTCATGATTTAGATTATACTAGAGTAACTTGTAGTTTTGAACTCTATCTCTAACAAAATTACACGCACAACCTTACCAGGGTGAAGTCTAAAAAGGCTCGTGCTTTAAGGCCATGCACGTATATCCCAGTATAGTGAAGGCTCTAGGAATTTTGCCCACAAATTCCATAAGAAGCGGCCATACTTCCACAATCACTTAGGTGAGTCTATCAAGAGTTCTCCTGTAGCTAAGTACTCCACTCCACATAGAGTATAGATCTTATTAAGAGTTTTTAAGTCATCCTACTATCGCTTCAGGAACTCATGCTTCATTCTAGGAATGGAGTTACTATTAGGTCAGTATGATTCACTTCATATCATTCACAACTTGTTATTACCCATTGAACCTATTTCTTGGGATCTCCAGTCTATAGGTTGGATTACCATCATGAATAACTCATCAATCTAAGGGCATAAGTCTCATTCCTTTCGAGGTTTTGAAAACCTTCTCTCTAGCTAATCCTTTCGTCAAAGGATCAACCAAGTTCTCATCAGTACGTACATGATCCACTCTCACAGCACCAGTGGATAGAAACTCTCTAACAGTACTGTGCTTATGACGTATTTGTCGTCTCTTGCCGTTATAATAATGGTTTTGTATCTTTGCAATAACCGCAGTACTATCGCAATGGATCAAGATAGCTGGTATCGGTCTTTCCCATAGAGGGATCTCTGCTAGCATGTTTCTTAACCAACCTGCTTCCTCACTAGCCGTGGCTAGTGCTATCATCTCTGACTCTATCGTGGACTGTGCCAGAATAGTCTGTTTATTTGATTTCCAAGAAACAGCTCCACCAGCTATATTGAAAATATAGCCACTGGTGGCTTTAGAGTCATCTGAGAGGGTGTTCCAATCAGCATCGCTATATCCTTCAAGGACAGCGGGAAACTTCTGATAGTGTAATCCAAGGTTCTTAGTCCTCTTTAGGTACCTCATGACCATTTCAATAGCATGCCAATGTTTTATACTAGGTCTACTGGTAAATCTGCATAGTAGTCCCACAACATAAGCTATGTCGGGCCTAGTGCAATCGGTAACATATCGTAGGCTACCAATGATGCTCGCATAAGCAATTCCCAAAGGAACAATAATTTTCCAGTGAATACTCTCATCGTTGGATCTTTCAATAGCCTGTGCTCTTATTTTTTGATCGATTTAGAATTTGATTTGCTTCAACTTACATCCTCAGCCTTTCCTTCTGATCCACCAGAACAAAGAACAAAAAAAATGTAATCCAAATTAGCTCATCATTGGTTGATTTTTTTGTTATAAATTCTAGTTTTTTTTATTTAATTTGGCCACCCATTAGTCCATTTTGAGTTTCACGGCACTTTCTTGTTTGTTTTTCAAAAATTATGAAAACCAGTGTAGCAAAACATAAAACCGTGAGAGCCGGGTCATACTCTCTGTTCTGCACCCTAGATAGTCTTTGTTGGAAATATAAATACTGCAAATTAAAACAAGAATGAAGTTACCAATTTTCTTGGGTTGATTCGCGGACTAGGTCGCTCTCTTTAAGATGTTTCGCGGCTCTGCCCAAAATTGTGCAAGCAGTCTGAAAGCCCCGTCGTCCCCAGGATAAAACAACCCAAAATTCTGTATCTGTCTCATTCAATCACAATCACATGCACTGTTGACGAAGAATTCTATTCACCCTTAACTTCCTATTGCTCGGAATCACGAAATCAATGAATAAAAAACTCTATGAAATATGAATTGTTTACTAAAAACAAAACTCTTAAAGTAGAACTCTAGAAGCTAAACAAAACTCTTAAAAATAGAACTCTGGAAGCTATTGCGTTTTTTCTCTAAAACAAAAACTCTCTGAGAATTGAATGACTGAATTGTGAAAATGTATTTCGATATTAAATTAACCCAGAGTTCGATTGTATTGGCGGCGAAAATCGCGGAGAGAATCAGGGAAAAACCGTGGGGGCGTGGGAGAGAAGACTAGGTCTTCTTCTCTTCAGCAAATAAGATATTTTTTTTTAAATAAAAATTTCAGCAAAAAGAATGGTTTAATCTTGAAATGACCCGACCAGACTCGCTGGCCGGTGCGTGTGTGGAGTGGACCAACATTGGTCTAACTCTCCCCTCCTTCACAAAAGTGTGGGTACCCCTTGGGGTACAAGCCCAAGTCTAAACACTCTCCTTATTAACTCCTTCACAATGAGTTACATAGAAGATATGAGACTAAACAAAAATTCTACGATGCTTGGTCTGGCATGCCTGGATGGTACCAGGCACGTGCCTTTTCCCCTTTTTTTTTAGTTCAAATCAGATTCCTTTTTTTTTCCAAACCATTCATGTGACTGGTACCATGCGGTGCACGTGTCTGATACCATCCAGGCATGCCAGACCAGGTACCGTAGTCTTACTCTCAAATAATAGAGAGAGTTTCAAAGTTCAAAAACCATTTTTATTTTAAAATTCAAACTCATTTTTTCAACAGTTTTTGCCTCTCTTCCCCACCTGGAACTCTTTCTTCTCCAACTCCAATATTTTCTATGCCAATTCAATGGCCAAATCATCTTCAACATCATGCCTATCCATCTCCATCCTGTCGAATTCTTTGTCAGTCTAACCACATATATAGAATGAAATTCTAATAAGATGAACAAAAGCAAATGAACCTATCTGCGTTTTACTTACAATGAGGGATTGCATAGGAGAAACAGAGGTTAACATTGTATATATGTGTATGAATTTCCTTCACCAACAACTACCAATGCAGTAATCAACGGTAGTTGTATTTCTTCCAGGGATCAAGATTTAGATCCTATTAAAGGGGGTTGCTTATGTGTTTGCCATATTAAAATTCTGCATTTTCTTGATTTTGACATACCACCTCTTCTTTGCATAGCTAACACATAAGCAACCCCTAGCTTCCTGATTTTGACATTTCCATACAAAGACAATCATGCCTATAATAGAATCATTTTTTTGTACAATTTATCATAATCTGTTGGTTACGAAGGAGAGTATAGTTGTATTTAAAAGATTTTGGTGTTGTGCTGACAACATGAATCTTAATACTAAATGGAATGAAGCACCCAATAAAAATGAAGGTGGAAAGGGTTAAGCTTTAGGGATCTCAGGGGGATTGGATGGTTTGGAAAGGAAGAGTCTATTTGTCACGCCCCGATTTTCGAAGAAAACGAAAATCCCAAAATCGACGTAGGATTATCCGTTTCCCCAAAACTCGGGACGTGAAAATTCAATAACAACAGAAACAAATAGCAGCAACAACTAAAACATGATTAAATTACTGAAACAAATAAAACTCTAACCCGGAGAGACTATGACGTTACTAGCCCCACTAATGAAACTCCAGTAACGCTGTCCAAAAATCTCTAAACCTGAAAGGATAATCGGCTATATTCCCAAATGAATGTACCCAAGAAGCAAAAGCTCACTTGGGTCAGCAATAAAGCTGGTGTGAGAAATCTTCATCCCAAAATCAATAAATCCGCACATGACAACATCAAAATAAACAAAAACAATAAACAACCACACATCAGGTAGTTCCTCAATGAGGCAAAGGTGTTATCATCCTAACTATAGAAATTGACTATGGCAAGTCTGACCTGCAAAAATATGAGTAAACTTGCCATACTGCACGAAAATGTTAGAAGCAACCGGATAATATTTCTAAGTTATCAGTCCTCACAAATGTGATTTATTTTCAAACAATGATACAATTCATAGTCATGTTAGACTATTATTGAAATATTAACAAAACACATTTTGTACATTTAGGAAGACATGTAGTTCTTATTCAATGGTTGAATGAGCATTTAGTTTCTTCCTTTAAGGTGATCATGCACATACAAAAAAAAAATCTCGCTTCTTTTCCACAATCGCACTATCCTCCTTGTGCCAAACACACATCACCCAAGTGTGTCTCCATTGCATTCGAAACCACTCGGAGCGTACATGTTCCAAGTGGGGTGCCACATTGAGGAACATGTCATCTCACCCGACGTTCGATCCAGGGCAATCATTTCCTAACTCTACACGTACAACCGAACTCGCATGGAACGGTGCACTGATATGCAAGTAAGTCTGCATACCCATAATTCTATCACACGTATACAAGCAAGTCTGTATACAAATCACATTTTTCACATTTTTTTTTCGGAGTTGTGGAAAAGAGCATAAAAAATTAAACTAAAACTCAAAACTCTTTTATGGTGACACTTTGTCAACCATAAATAAATCAACCACAGTATCCACCATTCTTTTGGGGGACCAATAATATTTCCATAAATAAATTTTCTATAACCCAACAGGGATCAAACTCATTCAATATAAGATTCATCTTCCTATGCGCATGAAGAATATCACACTTTCAATCATAGCTCTTTATTGAGCCCAATTCAATCGATTAAATAACACCATTACTTAATAACATTGTTATCTATATAAAGGCCAACACATGTATATATATGAAACCATACTCAAATTCTCATTATCATACATTACAACATATAGCAAGGGAGTTCAAAATGTTCACAACCACCAGTACAAAACTATTTTGTATGTAAAAAATAAACTTCCATTCAACCTATTCTGAGCTCACGTACAAGTCCCACTCACTACACCAATCCCTATAGAGTCAGTATTCACACTATAGTGGAGGCACATAGAAAGTTGCCTCCACTGACAAAAGTCATAGTTTTAGAAAATTTTAATAAAACCCTAAAATTTATAATGGGCTATAATTAGGATCGTTACACCACATCAACTTACCCAAAAATCAAGGAATTTACACCATACATCAAGCAAACTTGATTATTATACTAATAAAGCAAATAATATTATTATTTAAACCATTGTTGTGCACAAATATCTAATACTCCATAAAAAAAAATGAACTAATATTAAAATGTACACTGAGTAGTAGGAATAGCCACATACTCATATGATGTCATGCAAACTATCCCTATAAGGACAATAACTTACATTTTTTTTTTAACAGTGACGTCAAACAGGAACAGGGACTAGTGATGTCAAATAGGAACAGTGAACATTGATGTCAAACAGGAACAGGAACAGGAACAGGAACAGAAACAGTGATGTAAAACCGGAACAGGAACAATGAACATTGATGTCGAACAGGAGCAGGAACAGAAATAGTGATGTAAAATCGGAACAGTGATCAGTGATATCAAACAGGAACAGTGATGTCAAACCATAACAGTGAACAGTGATGTCAATTCGTTTTTTTTTCATTTAAGGTTTAAATCAAACCAAGATTTCAAATCGATTTTTCATTAAAGATATAAATCAAACCAACAATGTCAAATCGATTTTTTTTTCCATTAAAGATGTAAATAAAATCAAAATGTCCAGGGATAGAGTTTTACTCACCTCTTTTTGCAAGAATCCCAAGATTTGAGCAAATTTCTTCCTTCAGCACCTCCCACCTTTTTCAACGTAAGTTTTTCTTTTCTTCTGTGTGTATCAAGAGAGAAAAAGGAGGCTAGGGCTTAAATGAGTTTTTAATTAGGGTTTATTTGGCTAAATACAACCATCACTCATCTCTTATTCTTTTAACGTTTATTTCCCTCTAACCAATACCCTAACCATTACTTTCACGAAAGCCCAAACTCAAGCCCAAGAAAATTGAATAAAACCCATCAAGATTAGGGTTTAACTAAAGTATATGTGCACCATTTTTTCTTTTTTTTTTAGAGTGTGACTAATTAGTTTACTTAAGGCAAATGTCTTATTTTTTTGGGTTTTCAAATTTTGGCTAAACACACACACAGACCTTATTCTATTTAGCAATGACAAACAAAACAAATATTTTTCCCAATAATTGAGATTACAACATATGCCACAATTAATAAATAAGAAATTTTTATATTTATTTAATTAGGCGGGTATTACAATATATACAACTCAAAAGTATCTCGTCCCGAGATTCGGTAGAAAAGAAAGTTAAGCGAATTTCAAAAAATATAACTTGTCAAACGAAAGAAGATTTTAAAACAAAATTTTCAATTGAATTTTTTTTTAGTTGCATAAATTTTAATTGTCATTGAAAAAGTAGGGGTGTTACACTATTGGAGAATTAGCAAAACCTTTATGTGACCACCTATCCCTTCGGTCTCCCATATTTGTACCCCTCTCCTAGTTCATCTAGAGAAACTAGCTCTTGTGCTTACAATTTTCAATTAGAGAATACGCAAGAACTTATGGAAATAGGAATGGGAGTTGGGTTGCGGGAACTTTTGACATGAGAGCCCGAGAGAAAGGAGAGGGAAAGATTGATGTTAAGCTTGTTCACAATTTCCTTTCACATGCCACACAATCTTCTTCTTTCGAGATCAAATTTGAGGGAAAGGTCTACGCGAACAATTGGATGCTGGAAACCAAGTAGAAAACTTTCTGAGAGTATGAGCCCAAAGGGCTTGTCAATGAACCATTTTATTTGGCCTGAAAGTTCCATGGATGTTCCCTTTGTTGGGAGACTGATAGTAGGAGTTCCACATAAACCTGTCTTTCCCAATTACTCAAAAGTCATTCATCATCCTATACATAAATTGGTGAACGTGGACATGAACGGTTTTTCAAAGGTTGTTGTTAAATAACACCATCATTTTTGTTGAAGGACACCACTACCATTTTTACTGAAGGACACCATCAATATATACAAAAAAATCCTACCACCTTTATTCTCCTATCTCCTTTTTCTTCTCCATCAATCACCACCATCACTCTGCCACCTCTCCTCCCCCTTCTCTCATCTTCTTCTTCTTCTCCATCAATCACCACCACCTACTCCTCCTCATCCCCTCTTCATTTTCTCTCTTTTCTTCATCAAGGACCACCACCATTGTCGGCTAGCGGTGGCAGGGTGAGGTGGTGTTGCTCTGGTGAAGAGAGAAGAGAAAGTGAGGGTGGTGGTGTCCTTCAATAGATCCAAAAAAAATTGGGGTGATGGTGTCCTTCAATAGATCCAAAAACATTTGGTGTGACGGTGTCCTTCAACATATAGTGGTGTTATTTAGCAACAACATTTATCAAGAGAAGTATTTTTTAAAGTGAAGAAGTTGCGACAAAAGATCAAGTATACCTCAAGGTGAGCAATAACTTTTTGATGCTTTAAATGGTATGTAATTATGCTGATCATTTCAAGTTGCGATAAAAGATCAAGTTTATTATTTTTTATGGGTTTTTTTGAATTTGACACTCATTAGTTATACTCATTAGAATTTAGCTTTCGTTTTGAAAATCATTTGAGTATAACCCTAATTTTCTAATAAAATCGTTAAATACATGTCATTCAGTGGTCAAAACTATTTTTTTGAACCATTTTGCCTCTACTTTTTTGTTAGTGAAATGACCTAAATGCTTGTATTGGCATATGTTAGTGTTTTTTTTTATAAGTTAACTATTCAATATGTCGAATAAGCCAAAGTATTTGTGCCAAAAAGGAGAAAAGAATTCTCCAAATCAAAATGCATAATCCGAGAGGAGGATCTCTAGTACAACAAGAATAATCAAGTTTGTCCTCTCCGGAATCATTGTCATCATCATCCTCACCATCCACAAGCTTAGCCGACTCATGACTCTGCCACACACCATTCCCAACTCCAATAACTGATTGCTAACAACAAATTATTGTAAAACACAAACCCCCAAGTGTTCAACCCAAATTAGTCACCATATGCTTAATGTATACCATCTCAGTCACAATGGTGATCAACTAAGCCACAACCCAATAATAGGCTGTTATATCCAAATGCTCCACCCAAAATGATCACCAACGCGGCGAATGTAAGCTTCCAAGGGCAAGGCTGCTTGCAAAAAGCAGTATCAGCCACTACCACCAAAAGAGGTGTCTTGGCGGTGTCGAAGCTGATGTTAAGTACTGTAGAGTTGTGAGAAGGCCAGGGAAGTTGAATTGGGTGATTGCGTACTTACTGATTACGGCGAATAAGCTGGAGCAGAGTGTGCAGCCGATGACCAGACTGCTTGTTGCGTAGTATTGTTTCGATGGGTCAAGTCGAATTGCTGCCATTGTTGTAAAGTTCGGGTCCTTTTAGAGCATTGTTGATTGGGATTGAGAATTTGGGGTGTTGGGGAAGATGGATTGGGAGTGAACAAGATTGGATTTTAGCAGATTTGGGTGTTCTTTGGCACCGACATTTGGACGATAGTGAGCTTTGAATCTCGATCGGACCAAAGTGGAGAGTGAATGTATAAACATGGTGTTATGGTTATTATTACGATTATAACTCATTTTTCTTGTGGCAACGACTATCTCGCGCCACCAATTACTCTCTCACACTAATCTATTCTTTCAGACCACTTACTTTCTCACACTACTATACTCTCTCACGCCATCTATATAAATTAAAATTCAACATTTTTTCTCCCTCCTTCCATTCAAATTGAGAATTCCTCCCTCTTCCACATCGGGTCATCCCTCTCCCACATTCAAATTCTTTCCAAATCTTTCCCCACACTCAAATCCCTTGTAAATATCTTTCCTCTCCCTCGAAAATCTCTCAAAAACCCTTTCAAAATCGAAACCCTTAAACCCTCAAAGTCTCCAAAACCTAAAAGCTGAAAAACGGTTTGTTTGGTTAAAAAATATCTTGCAAAACGATTATCTCTTGCATTCAAACTCTTCGGTAAGTGAGTTTATCTTCAGGTTTAAGATTTTTGTTTGGATTGTATGTGAAGAATCCATTGTTTGCTTTTGTGTATTTGTCTTCTTGTTTAAAGTAGAATTTTTTATGGTTTTTTTTTTTTTGCAATAATGTAGAGAAATGAGATATATAATGTTGTTTACATCCAAATTGGCTATAGTATTGCTTTAAAATTAATAAAACATTGTAAAAAAAATTGTCTTGAAGTATTTGTTTCCTTTAATTTGAAGGTTTATCATGTCTTCTGTTGACGGGGATGATGGAGGTGATAGAGGTAGAAGACAATCCATGACAGTGTCTGCTCGAAAACAGAGAGCAGAAAATGGCAAAAAAGTGATAGAAGAACGAAAAAAATAAAAAAATGAACAAAATATGGACAAAGAAGTAAAAAGGAAGATAAGAGATGAGCAAATGGAGATTCAAATAGATCATAAGGAAACATACAGACGAGTAGTTGTATCCCAAAGTCAAGCCCAATCACAAGAGCAATGAGATTCGAGTGGTAGTGCGGGTGTTGGACATCAAGATGAGGAGTTAGAGGAGGAAGCAGATGATGAAGAGGAAGCATGGGTGAATGGTAACGAAAAAAAAGAATTCGGACGAGATTCTTATCCCGGTGGTCCTGTGTGTTGTTTCACATTAGTCGATTACCATGACCATATTTGTCATGCCATTTGGGATGGTGAGCCGGTAAGTCAATATTTTTAGTTGATTAAATTATATAAGTGCGTTATTTATATATATTTGGACATTGAATTATTTAATGTATATATTTCTTGTATTTAGGAATGAGGCGTATTGCAGTGTCGGCATCAATATAAGAACTTCATCGGTTGGGATTTGAAAAAAGAGTCGAGGGATGTAAAGAGAATGGTCTACAATAGTGTTATGTATCCCTTGGTTAAATATCATAGGGTACGTCCTGATAATGTGACAATTTGTGCTTTCGCGAAGCGTTGATAACCTGAGACCAACACTTTTCACCAACCTTTTGGAGAGATGACCATCACCCTGGACGATGTCTACCGTATAACTCATTTTTCGATTCTTGGTAAGCCGGTTAAAACATCGACTGCAGTGACGGTAGATGAATATATTACATTATTGGTGGATGGTTTGGAGATTAAAAGTAAAGAAGCAAATGTTTGTGTCAAGAAGCATAACAAATCTATAGAAATGAGGTTTATTCAGGACCACTGTTGTAGACAAGCCACATACGTTGATTCTCTTGAAAAGAAACAACAAGTGTGTAGGGATTACTTGTTGTTTCTTCTGGGTATAACTATTTGCCGATAAAAATGGAACAAAGGTTCATATTGAATATCTGAAGATGTTGATGGAGGTGGCTGATGTTAACAAGTATGCATGGGGCATAGCAGGTTTGGTACTCTTGTTTCGTCAGTTGGGCGGCGCTAGCAGAGAGGGAACGAAGCAAATTGCTGGATATTTGCCTCTTTTAGAGGTATGTTTCGAAAAAAAAAAATTTAGTTAGCTTCATAATATATAATAATTTCATAATCTTTGTTTATGTTGTTTTCTTTTATAGACATGGATATATGACCACTTTAAACTATGGGATAATGCAAAACAGTCGTGGGATGCTAGACTCCTCACCATAGCTAAGTGGGAAACCTAACAAATTATAGGGGTTTTGGACGAACAAATCATCACTCTTAGGGAACTTCTCGATGACTTGTTTCTTGAAGAGGTAAAAATGCATATTTAAGTTAAATAATATTTTTGTATGTGTCATACATTAATACCTCAATTATTATAATTTGCAGGTACTTTGGGACCCTTATGTGGATTCCAAGAGAAATACTCCTCTTTATGGCATCACATGGTTCACGGGATGTCTATTATACCTCGATATAGAAGAACTCTATCACCCTGATAGAGTTACGAGACAAATGGGAAAGATACAAGTAATCCCAATCAATCCAATCCAAGCCAAAAGGAAGAATATAGTTCGATCCGGCAAACACTATTTCATCCAGTATGAGGTGTTGGCTTCGTTCACTCGAAGGTGATAGTATAGTGTCGTGCCACCTAACCAACAAGGTGCCAACGCGAAGCTGCCATGAGACAGTACGGTGGATTACTTGAACTGGTTTCACCGCATTAATTTCTCACCCCTTCGTACAACCACCGAACAAGAGGAGAAATTTCCCCCTAAGAAGACATTTGTTTATTTCAAATAAGAGGGTAAGTACAAACATTTTACCTTTATGTATTTTAAAATATTTACATGGTTTGCACTAACATCTAATGTTTCACTGCAGGAAATTGCTATTGCTCATGTTTGTGACTTGATCAACATCTCCATTGAAGAAGGGGTGAACGTCGACAAGTTAATTTTGCTTAGCCGGCAAAATAGAATATGGGATTTGCTAGATAAAATGTCTACGCCCGTTATCGTGGAACAAGCGGAATAAGAGTCTGACGTTTGCACTAGTGTTGATAGTGGAGGAAGTGAGCGTTGAACCAAGTCGAGGCATGAACAAAGATTTTATGTTCGGAGACGATAAACATTTTGTTTTGTTCGGTTAATTATGTTCTATTCAAGGATTCTATGTATTCATGCTGGTGGAGGAATTTTGTAAACTAAATATTTATATTTTTATTCAAAACTTGTTACTTAATTTTTCTATTCAAAGCTTGTTACTTATGTATTTGAGTTCAAGAGTAGGGTGAGTTTTAAGTTTCTTATAAAACATCACAAGTCTTGAGTCTTAACTTTCTTATAAAACATTACAAGTCTCAACTTTCTTATAAAATATCCACAACTGGGACTTCAACAAATTAACAAACAGAAAGTACTCTTAGAAGAATCCAAGCTACTTCAATGACCGTTTTTCCATGAATAACTATAGCACCTATATGCTAACGTTCTGATGGAACAAGTATATTCATATTTTGCTTCTCAAATTGCAACACTCAAGTACCTCAATCAAGCACTCAATCAAACAAGGGTTTAAGAACAAAATTTCAGAAAAAATCATTTCCTAAGTTTAAAACCAAGTTTAAGAACAAAATTTCAGAAAAATGTACAGAATTTTGTATTGTTTGCAATGGACAATGTGAACTATCTAGGAAAAATCATATTTGGGACTGCGAACAGAACATTTTTTGAAAATTTTGTATTGTTCGCTTTTGGCACGACGTAGAATCCATGTTTAGTCGCACTACGTGCTGTGAAACATCCTGGTTGCCTCGCAATGCCTGCTGCGAACTATCAAGGTTTGGTCACAGTGCCTGCTGCGAACCCAACTTTTGTTTTCAAATTTTTTACCGTTCGCATTTGGAACGATGCAGAACACAGGTTTAGTCACAATACATGCTGTGAAACATCTTGGTTTCCTCGCAATGCCTGCTGCTAAATATCATGGTTTGGTTGCAGTGTCTGTTGTGAACCCAAATTTTGTTTTCAAATTTTTTACTGTTCGCAGTCCAGAATGCGAAGAATCCTGTTTTATGCGCATTATGGGCTGGGAATTATCCAACATGTTGTGCAGTGTTGGCTGCGAAGTATACCAACTCTTTCGCATTTGGCATTGTGAGTTTTCTGATTTATTTGTGCATGCATTCCGTAATGCGAACAGTAAAAAATCTGAAAAATTAAGTCCTTTTTACTGTGGCCAATGCGAGAATAGTGGGATACCTCGCATTGCTCACCACGGACAGACCCTAAAACTCTGTAATTTTTTTGATAACAAAAAATTTCAAAGTTTTTAGAAAGTAATGCAATTTTAAACTTAGTTTTCTAGTGTTTTTGACTTAAAACCTCGATGTAAAAGTTCCATGCGCTTAGATTGAGCTTACTTGTCGCATGTTTTATGGTCATGTCAACATTTTTTATCTGATTTTTTAAACTGATTTTGCAAAGTCGCATTCTCGCATCATACATAAACAAAATATCAAACTAATATGAGTGAAATTTTGTATAATATATTAACGAATTCTCGAAACATACAAGTCTTTCGTTGACAAAAAAAACGATGATTTGTCTAACAAAACAATGCTTCGACTTTCATTTACATTTGTCATTTACAGCTTTTCATAACAACAATGGTTAGCAATATACAATATGTGCATCAGTCTATGGTCACCACCTCGGTCGACTTCTTCGCGTTCTTCTTATTCTTCTCTAAACTTGTTCAGCATCGTCGCACCAATATCGAGCTAAACCTCGAAACTATTCTTCAACAAGCGGGCTGAAGGAAACATTTGACACGACCAAGTTGGTACTGTAAGGGCAATGGTGGGTTTGGTTGCATATGAAGGACGATATAGTGATTGCTCTGAGCCAAGTGTGACATGAAACATACGCGTCCTGAGTCAAAATGTGGTGCTGGGTAAACATAGGGAAAACAAGTCGTGTTTTGGTTCCCATAACAAACGAAGACGCACTGGTAATCGGGTCGCTGCAAGCTCTAACATGTCGGGATCCATAAGCCAACTTTTCTTATCTATCCACATTTGGTTTTGGGAAATTACCAAAGTGTCATTCGCAACCTTTACCCCTTTCTCGTGCCACATTGCAAGCCACAACACTGCATTACACTCAAGCTCCATCAGTAGCTCTTTTCGCACTTGTTTCCAATCGTTTTCGTCATCATACTGAAGGAACTTGGCAATGCATCGAAAGCCATAGTTTTCGTTGTTCGGGACGTTGACAACGTCGTAAACATAATCCCATATCCAAGATGGAATCTGTCGCACCAATTTGTTGTTATGAATTATTGGCTTCTCCTTTTTATTGACACTTTCTTACTCTTGCCTTTCATTTCTTCATGTGTCATCGCATATTCGTGACCCGAGGGATCCCTTTTAGTGGACTTTTCGTGCTTAGCCAACTTCTTCTTTTTCGGTCTCCCCTTTTCAGCCAAAAGTGCTAATGGTTCAACCATGACACTATCACCCGGAGAAGTCAACTCGATAAGCTTCATCTTCATGGCCAACTTCTGATCAAGACTTGACTCATTGAACCTATTCATAAGGGCGTCGAACACTGGGTCTATAATTACATCGCCACATTCACGAATAGGTGTTGTGCCAAGTTGCAGTCAATGCTTGTCTACTGTGCGTACTGGAATTTGCCCTGTGAGAGTTAGATAACCTGTAAGTTCATGAACGCAAGGTAATCCATGCGTCGTTCGAAGCGCACAACCACAGTTTACAGGGTCAACCCCCACACTTTCACACCTCTGAATTTCTGCATTTATCAAATCAATTGCCCTGCACGCCACCGATCCATGAAGTAAGGAAAATACAGTGAAGTTATGTTTAATCTTCACCTTCATCATACTATACTGAAATGATGACTCTATCTCAATCAGTTGGACTTCGATCATTTCATGTATCTTTCTTCAGACATTAAGGAATGTTCATTAGGAGTTTTTCCATGAGTGCTTCAACTTCGAGTGTGCACCTTCAACTCGACCCGTTGTGCGTTGTCCAAAATACATAAATTTATCCATCCATGCATAGACAAAGTATTCCTTATGGGGATACCAGACTGTCTAGAGATATTCCAAACACTTAGGGTATTTTTCCAATCTTCTAACAAACTCAACTGTCGCCTTGTTCCATTTATCTTTTGAACTTGATCTATACAAGTCTGAAAATGAATATATAAAGTCGGCCCATCGGTAATTGTCCTCAAAGTGCCTCTTACAATTTTTCTCGACATTTGTATTGATGTGCCATGTGCACAATAATCTCCTTGCCTTGGGGAAAACTCGCTCAATGGCCTTGATTAAAGCCAACTCTATATCAGTCACAAACACGCTTGGCAAGTTGTCTGGCTCAAAAATTCTTGTAAGCTTCTCCAATGCCCAAACATAAGACTCTTCCTTCTCAGAACACATGAAACAAAATGCAATGTTGAAGGTCTTCCCTATCGACGTCATACCAACAATGTCAAACAGCGACATCTTATAGCAGTTAGTTTTATATATGCAATCCATAAGCATTACTTGTGGAAAATATTTTGCCAACTGAATAGATTTAGGATACGTTAAAAAAATGTTTGTGACTCTATTTCTCTGATCAACAGAATGTCACTCTATGTATTTGTGTTCCCTCAACAACTCTAGAGTATGTTGCAAAGCCATCATGCCTCTTTGTTCCAGTACCTTTAGTTGACACTCTAGATTGTAAATGTGCTTCAGAGTCGAGGTATTATTTGGCGACCTCTCTTTCAGCTTAGACAAGATGTTCTGAGGGCTCACATCGGCCTTCGCCATATTCTTCACATAAATAATCTCCTCTACGTTCAATTTTTCAGCAAACGAATGACCAACAAGTGACTCTGATCGAGGATGATTGTGAGTTCCACATCTCACTTGCAATCTCCAATGGTCATTCTCCAGTGAGACCCCTCTCAACTCAAATTTGCACCCACACTTTTTTGTACTGCTGGATCGAATAAGATTCTTTAACCTTTTATCAGGTTTCCCTCCCCTTTCACAACCAAAATGATCTCTTCCCTTCTTTTTTTGATAGCCGATTCCGATTTAGTAATAGTAATGACCATGTTATTATCTCTATCGATCCCTTGGACCCAACCTATTAGTGCAGACCTTGATGAGAATACTTAAAAAAAATTTATAACTTGTTAATAACAAAATATTTCTAACAATGAAAAATGGTGAAAACGAAAATAAGTAAAAACTTACATACCTTGTCCGTAACAAATAAATGACTATCATCGACTACCAGTACCAATGATCTTTCTTCATTGTTATTGTCAACATTATCATCAACTTTCTGCATAATGATAATTAGTTTCATAACAACATTATCATCAAATTTTAATTTACTTAACAATAAAATGGTGGTTACCTCTAAATGGTTCGTATCTGAGCTTTCAAGATCGTTAAAAAATATCTTCATATCTATTACATCCATTATAAATGCCTATGCGCCAATGCATTATACAATAATCAATCACTTATTTTGAAAAGATACAAAATAAATAAATTTACATGCAAATTAAATGACATTTTTTTGGCAAATTACCTCTATTGAAAAAGATTGTCCTTGCTCTTTAGATTGATCTTCTTCTTCACCCTCATGAAAACCCTTAGAATCTTCATTTCTAACATCATCAACTTCACTAAACCCTTTCATTTTCATCTAATGAAGTGAGCTAAGTTTTCCAATGTGAACTTTAGTGAAATGCAAAGGAAGAGGGAGAGATAGGAAAGAGGGGGACGAGAGAGGGAAAAGGAGCACGATTTTAGGGCCGATGTGAAGAGAAAGAAATAGGGAAGTGGAGGAGGATGCAACCTTGCGAAGATGAGAAGTTGGTCGCGGAGTGTGGGACGAACTGCAGCAGAGAGTGCGAAGATTGAAGGAGGGAGAGAGCCGTTTGAGTGCGATTTTTTCGTTTCATTGTTTGAGTTTATGAGGTTTTAATATATTTATTGGTGTGTGAGAAAGTAAAAATAAAAAATAAAAAAATTTCTTTGGTGGTCTGAGATAGAAGAATTGGTGGTGCGAGGTAGTCATTGCCTTTTCTTGTGAACTAGATTATAATAGGGTTGAACAAAAAACTGACCAAATCGACTAAATCGATCAATTCAGTTCGATTTTGGTTTTTAACAATTTAAACCGAAGTGGCCAGTTCGGTTTTTGATTTCTATGTGATTTTAACCGACCGAATATAAATTTAAATAATATATATTTTATATAAAAATAATATAATATATTTAAAATAGTTGATCGGTTCGGTTTGAAATTGTTGGAACAGACTAAAGTCGGTTAATAGTTTAGGTGAAAAATCGAACTATCGATTTGATTTTCAACCCTAGATTTTCCACCCATCACACATTTGGTATGGTTTTACTTAAGGGTGGGCATCCCATCCCGCAATCCCGATTTTCGGATGTTATCGAAATTGATCAATCTCATCCCGATCCCGTCCCATTCCGATCTAGAGTGGGATGGGATCAAGATGAAAATTTTCAATCCCGCCCATCTCGTTCGGAACATTTTTTTTAATATTTAATATGAATTATGTAGTATGAAACTATTTGTTGACATGACTTTTATTTGTTGTTTTATTTATTGACATGACTATTTTATTGTCACAAGCTTTCATGTGACTCACCTAGACAATGAATCTAACTCAAACTTTTTTTTCCTAACTCTTGAGAACAACAATGTGTGCTCCTCATAGTTTTTAAATGACAAACCCATTGATTATTTTCGTTAGCAATGTATAAAAAATGGCTATCTTCAATAGTGGTTCTAAAAAACGAAGTAAAATCTAATAAAATGGAGAAATAATAATCAATAGCTTAAAGTTATATAATTGTTCTTATATTTGTGTGTTTGGTAAATCCAAAATTTTCAATCATGTATGTTAAATTTTCGATCCAAAATTTAATACATGTTCATCCCGTTCCGAACCCGTTTGAGATGGGACGAGGTCGGTATGAGATCTGTCCCATCCCGTCCCTATCTCGATCTCATTCCTATTTTATTTTGTCCCATACACATTCTAGTTTTACTAAGGTTAAGGTAAAGGTAAAAAAGTAAAAAAAACATTAATCTTGACTGATTAATGACGTGAACTTAGAAACGAAGATTAGATTGAAATAATTTTTAAAATTTGATTCAAATTCTAATGGATATAAACTAACGATGGTCGAACTAAAAAAACAAACCCTTCTTTTATTTTTCGCTTTCATAACTCGATGTGGGGGTAGCAAAGTGATATGGACATGGCGGGCAAGAAACGATGGTTTCTCTAAGAACAACGGCAATAGCAATAGCAATAGCAATAGCAAAAGCTGCTCTTCTTCGTTCAAATGGAAGCATATTGATTTTCATCGCTCCTTCTTCGACGATATTCTCTTCAAAATCCTCTCTATTTTCGAAGCCATCCTTCTCGTCTCTGTTCTCTGCTTCTTCTTCCTCCGCTGCGGTTGTCACTTGTAATTTTTTTTCCTTCTTTTCTTTTCCTAGACAAGAGAGTTAATTTTTTAATTTTAATGGAGACCGAGACCACCACCACCACCACATACCCTAAACCCATCGATCCTCAGCAGACTAGAGTGGGTTGGGTCGGAATTGGAGTTATGGGTTCGGCCATGGCTTCTCGAATCTTATCAGCAGGTTTTTCTCTCACTGTCTTCGCTCGAACCCCTTACAAAGCTCTTTCTTTACAACAACAAGGTGCCCATATCGCCAATTCTCTCACTGATCTTGCTCGTTCAACTGATGTCGTGTTTACAATGGTGGGTCATCCTTCTGATGTTCGATCTGTGCTACTTGGAGACAAAGGGGTTCTTGCAAATCTTAATAAAGGAGGAGTTTTGGTCGATCACACAAGTAGCCATCCTGATCTTGCTCGTGAAATTGCTTCAGAAGCCGAATCAAGAGGTTGTTGGGCTGTTGATGCCCCTGTATCAGGTGGAGATATAGGTGCTAGAGATGGGAAATTGGCCATATTTGCTGGGGGAGACTCTGATGTGGTCGCATGGTTGACACCATTGTTGCAACTCATGGGAAAGCCAACTTACATGGGCAAGTCTGGGTGTGGACAGAGTTGTAAGATTGCCAATCAGATCACTGTGGGTGCCAATTTGTTGGGTTTGAGTGAAGGGTTGGTGTTTGCTAAACAAAGAGGAGGGCTTGATTTGAAGAAATGGTTAGAGTGTGTGAGGGGAGGTGCAGCTGGGTCAATGGTGATGGAGTTGTTTGGGGAAAGAATGATTGAAAGGGATTTCAGAGCTGGTGGGTTTGTGGAGTATATGGTGAAGGATTTAGGGATGGGTTTGGATGGAAGTGAAGACAAGGCAATGGTATTACCTGGTGCAGCTTTGTGTAAGCAATTGTTTGCAGGAATGGTTGGAAATGGTGATGGAAAGATGGGCACTCAAGGCCTTGTTACTGTGCTGGAGAGGATCAATGGGATTTCAGAGTGATTTCTTTCTCTATCTTCTTCATTGTTCGATATTTCTGCTTTCCTTTGGTTTGGTTTGGTTTGGTTTGATTTTTCAGTATATTGTGCTTGGTCCTGTTGATGATGTAAAGACAGACAGATTTGTTTAATTTAAAAAAAAATAAAAAATCTCAATGAACATTTGGTAAGATTATCTGTATCCAATGAACATTTGGTTTGCTAAAATAAGCTTTGAATTTCTCCAAGTTTGCTGCATGGTAATCGTTTACAAAATTCATTTGTAGAAGTTTTGATTACATTTTGCTTGTTGTATATACTTATGAAGCAGAATTTGATGTTATTCCATTGCTGCATTTTGCTTTAGAGCAAAAAAAAACATATATATATCAACAATTATTATTTATATACATATCTATATTTTGTTTTTGCTTGCACATACAAGTTTAAGGTGTTATATCCCCTTCTCTATGTTGTTTCTAAGGAAAAATCATTGGCTTATCAAATTCTCTATCGAGCCCTAAAAAAGATTCATGGATAAGAATTTGCAATGCACTATAACGCCCCTGTTGACATTCACATTCACAAACCTAGTGTGGGGCTAATAGTTTTAATTTTCCATCTCATGGAAAACCCCTTTCTCTCCGATTAGCTGTATCCCCTCTAGGGGTATTTCAGTGATAGGTTCTATAGGAATTAAACGATCATATTTGGTCAAATACCTAGCGACAAACTCCTACATTCCTTTCATTACGGTACAAAAGTAGTGGTCAATAAGGTAGGGATCACCAAAACACCGAACCATCCAATGTAAAAACGGTTTTCAGTGCCGGTTATCCAATTACAACGCCTAGTAAACCGATTATAAGAATACCAGCTACAAATCTCTTCAAATCTCGAGATTAACTGAAGGTGATAAAATTGAAAAAACTTCAGAGGAAATGGTTTGCATCTGAAAGTTGTCAAAATCCTCTTGCAACATATGTAACATCAAATAAATTGCCACTCTATAGCCATTTTTTTTTGTAGCATCTACATGATCTTGGCAGTCACTTCAACTTTAGCTCGTCTTACTTCAGCTGTCTCCTTGATATATAGAAGTTTCAAAGATTGTACGTCATTAGATGCAACAAAAGCCTTCTGGGAGAGGGTCTCTGGAATAAGCAGGTTTTTCAAGTTCAGCAAAGAGGTTTCAAGATCAAATAATTTCACAGAATAGTCTGCAAGAGCTGAGGAACAACAACCATTCTGGGGAGGCTTATCTGATACTTATGTTGAAAAAGCTCTAGACTGTATATCCGAGGATGCAGTTGAGACGAAGCAAATCCGAAGATATAGTCAACTTCAAACTATTAACTGGTATGGAAGTGGTTTGCATATGTCAGAGATGGTGTTATGTTTCTTCATGCCTGCATTTGGAGCCTGGTTTGCATAAATTCTAGCATTTAGCGATAAAGGGAAAGGTAGCTTTTGCATTTTAGTAAAGGTATCATCAAGTTACATTTTGATTTTGTTCACAAGCATCGACATATTTGTTGTTATTTATGATTCTAAAAGGGTGTACATGGGGTTCCTTATATTATTTTTTTGAGGCTTCTAGCATTAGGGATGTTGTCCTCTCATTATAGATATTTTGTTGGGTTATTTACCTTTTAGCCCCCATTAATTCAGGTGTAATTCTAGTTGGGTGCCACCAATTGTGTAAATTCTGTCTAACCCCCATTTTATCAGTGTTTGACTTGCAAAACCTTGGAATATGTTTTAAATATGAATCTTCTTGATTTGGCTAAAGAGAAATTACCAAGATATCTACATGATTTGGACATAATAGATACCAATAGAGGCTTCAAACTCTGGTTTTTAAGTGCTTAGAGACCATCAAAACATTTGCAAAAGATTGACATCAATATCATCTCTTTACACACAATGGTGAAGAAGTTTGCTTTGCATTTGTTTTTGTTCTCATTAAGCTTCTGTCTTTGTTCGACCAATGCTCAGACCAATACCACCACGAGCAGCTCAACATTTCATGTTGGAGTGATTCTTGATCTGAATTCGACAATGGGTAAGGTGGCAAATAAGAGTATTTGGATGGCAGTTTCAAACTTTTATGCTGTTCGTGGTAATGAAAGCCCTTCCAGGGTTGAACTCCATGTAAGGGACTCAAAGGGAGATGTTATGAACGCAGTATCTGCTGGTATGTCTTTCTCTTCCTTTCTTTCTCCATTGTCGCATAAGATCTTTTCATTTTCATATTCTGTTAGATTTTAAAGAACAAAAGCTCCATTGAAAACCTCGGAAAAAAGAGAATGGAGAGATTCAGAATTCTGTCTTTCTCTTCCTGTCTTTCATCCACAGTGCATGTGATTGAACGAGACAGATTCAGAATTCTGGGCTGTTTTATCCTGGGGACGACGGGGCTATCAGATTGCTTGCACAATCTTGGGCAGAGCCGCGAAAGTCTTAAAGAGAGCGACCTAGTCCGTGACTCAACCCAAGAAAATTGGTAACTTCATTCCTGTTTTAATTTGCAGCATTTATATTTCCAACAATATGTGCTGACCAAAACTAATCCACGTACTTCTTGAAGCCTGGTAATTTCAAAAGACACACACTGGTTCTAGATACAACAATATGGATGTTCGTTACAAACTTTTAAGGTAAGTTCTTTGATATAAATTGGATTTGAGACCTAATAAATGTATGGACACACATCTGACACATGAAGTATCTCAAGGTGTTTGACATCATAAATTCTGAAAATACCTTAATGTCCTTTTTGTATATGTTCTGGGAATGCTCTAAGTGGCAATTTCATCACTTGGAAGATGTTATAATCTATGACATTAGGATAGCATGATGAAGAGGTTTATCTGTTGTTATGCTGACTTTTTTTTTTTCTCTTTATTTGAATGGCAAGGAACTTGAACAGAAATTTGATGCTGTGGCCGGTGATATAACAATCGTAGCAAATAGATCAAAATATGTGGACTTCACTCAGCCATATAGAGGCTCTGGAGTTCGCATGATTCTGCCAATAGAGAATAATGATTATACCCAGAGTCTTTGGTGGTTTGTAAAGCCACTAACAAAGGAACTATGGTTCGTTACCTTTGCGTTCTTCCTCTTGAAGGGTATTATGATCTGGATGTTTGAGTGTGGGACAAACCCTGAATTCCAAGGCGCGCTTTCACAACAATTTGGAATGATCCTCCCCTTGTCATTCTCCACTATGGTTTTCACGAACAGTTAAGTAATGCAACATTTTATGTTTCGAGGCCTAGGAAGCCAAAGCCATTTTTGTAGGGTTTCTACGGCTTTTACCTTGAAGAATAAATGTGTTGACTAGGTTATCTGCGTTTCAGTAACATTTACTAAAATACAGTTGCATCTCTAAGTTCTTTTGGATTTCTGACACTACATACTTAGTTAACACTTGGTCACTTGGTTTGCTTCACAAGTTTGAGTTTTTATATTTTGCATTATGCGCTTAACAAACCATTATATGCTGAAATCTCTTTCAAACCTGTCTTTTGAAGGATCTTTTCCCAGACATGTGAAGAGGATACTTACATGCTTGTTTATGTGTTGCAGATGAGAAACTTGAGAGCAACTAGTCTAAATTCATAGGAAACCTATGGACCTTTGCTGTGTTTATTCTTGTGACAAGCTACTCGGCAAATTTAACTTCCATTTTGGCTGTTGAGAATCTGAAACCAACTGTCACGGATTTAGATTACCTACGTATAAATGAGAAATTTGTTGGGTACCCAGGATCATCTTTTATCTTTGAGCTATTAAAGTAGTTGGGATTCAATCCAAAGTTTCTAAAGGCTCTTTCTACAGAAAAGGAATATGACAATGCTTTATCCAGAGGAAATGCCAATGGTGGAGTTTCTGCAGTTCTTCATGAGGTCCCATACATCAATGTCTTCCTCTCTAAGTACTGTCATCGCTACACTGTTATAGGCCCAACATATCCCACTAGGGATGGCAACGGGGCGGATTTGGACAAATTCATCCCTGCCCACGGATATCCAAATTCGTCCCGAATATCCGTTTACCATATTTTGTAAAAAACATCCCCGAACCGGACGAATTGGTGAATATCCGCCCCACCCCAAATACCCACAGAAATTTTTTTTTCTCAAATATAAAAAACAAGTCGAACAACAAGAAATCACACCACCATTTCATTCTCAAATATCAATCAACAACAACAACCATTTCATTCTCAAAAACAGATCTTAGTCAACAACAAATCACACCACCAGATTGATTGATCGAACCAAAACTAGATCAAGCCACCACCATTCACCAAATCGAACCACTAGATCGAGCCATCGTAGATCAAACTACCAGATCGAGCCACTAAATCTGACCTCCGACGATTTGAATGACGAGAAATCCACCAGATCTGACTCCCTTCCTTCGACCAAACACTCTCTTTCGAGTCTCGACCATGGCCATCCCCCCTTCTACTCTGTCGGAAGCTGAAGAGATGAAGTAGAAACGAGAGAGTGAGGAGCAAGAGAGACTATGAGAGAGGAAGAACATGGCGTGATGGCGAGGTGGAGAACATGGGTCGTGTTCTCTGTTTTGTGGTGGTGTTTTCTAATTTTTTGTATGATTGTTATTGCGTGAAAATGAGGGAGAGGGAGGTGTTTGGTTGTTTATTCGAAATAGAGGAAGAACGATGGGGAGAGGAAGAAGATGCAAGGAGTGAGAGAGATAATGAGTAGGGATAGGGTTTTTTTTTCTTTTTTCTTTTAAAGGGTTGAGGGTATTTCAGTATTTTACATCCTTAAACAGATTTAAGGATATCTGTGGGGCGGATATGGTTAAATTCGTATCCGCCCCGAATAATAAATGGATACAGTTTGGATATCCGTATCCGCTCCAACCTCCATACACCCTTAACCAAATCCGCCCCACTGCCATCCCTACATCCCACCAAAGGTTTTGCCTTTGTATTTCTCTCACTCTTGAAGTGCGAAAATTTGTATTCTTTTAGTATTCTGCAGAGTTTAGTTCTTTCTTCCTTCTCCTCTAACACAATATATAATTCTGAGGTATAGTGTCAAACGTATTTACTCAAATTTGAACCTTGTCTGAATTTGAAAATCATATTTCTGAATCCAAAAAAAAAAAAAAAAAATTGTGCAACAAAGCTGAACAAAAATTACATTTTCATAACTTATTAGTATTACATATCCCTAAGTAAACAAGAAAAAATGTAAATCTGAACAATGATATTACTAAGTTGTCTTTGTACAGCTAGAGAGTTATATATTTCATACTATCTTACTTTGGAGTAGGCTCTGTGTAACCATCTCATTCATAATTTCATATATGAAGAGATTTGGCAACATAACTTTTAGTATTAAATTTGAAGGTTTGTAAATTGAAGTAATTATTTCTGTTTCTCGTCTTCAGGTGTTTCCAAAAGACTCTCTTCTGCTATCAGATGTTTCTCAGGCAGTCCTGGAATTCATCGAGGGAACTCGCATTCACGAAATTGAGAAGAAATGGTTTGGGTCTGACCTTTGCCGTGACCCTCTTGCAGCCAATGTAACTTCCAATGAACTTCGACTCTATAGCTTCCGTAGCATCTATGTTATCATGGCAATTGCTGCTTCTGCCATGACTTATTTCTTCCTCATCGTACAATAGAGCCAAGAATGGCTCCTTAGCAACAAATCTGAGATGGCAAGACTTAAAAGAAGATGATCTCTAGTCAGGGCCAGACTCAGGATTTTAGTCGAGGGAGGGTGAAATGGAAAATACTTATTAGTTGATAATAGTAGTTATCAATGGTAAAACAATTTTTTTTTCCTACCTGAGCTAGTAACTAAGAAAAAAATACAATTATAAAAAATACATTGCATATACCAAATTGGATCCAACGTAGTCCAATTTTAAGCCAAAATAAGGTCACTATCGATAACCTTAGCAAATGGCATACGAGCATAATAACTAGAATATATAACTAATATCGCAAAATAATTAGGATAAGTATCTTGGTGAAGATAAATTTGTTTTGAAATTTGCGAACCTAATATGATCATAATACAATTTCATAGAAAAAATAGTTTATATGAGGCTCAAATTTTGTACGAGTTGGCTAATGATATATATTTTCATTGAATTCTATAGTTATTATTTTAGATATTAATTTTAAATATTTTTTGTTGAAAGTTTTATACAATTATACCACTTGTGAAAAACAATTCATTTATTTAATGTTAATAAGTTTTTATTAAACTAAACATTTTTTAATGTTTGCAATTACTCATAAAATTGCATTGAAAATAAAATAAAAATGCACTCGAAGAGTATCAAACTCAGATAATTTACCAAATAAACCTAAAACCACTACACCAACAAAAATAACTAATATTTGTATAAAAAATTTTCATATTAAATTTTCATTATATAATCGATTTTTTTTAAGACTAAAGTATATATACTAAAAATAATTTAAAGTTGAGGGAGGGAGGGGGGTCCGCCCATGTCTCTAAGAAGTGCCAGGCTCTTCAAATTCAATAAGAAAGATCCACCACTGCGTAACCAGGAAACTGTTGAACAACCTGCAAGAGTAGAAGATGAACAACAAACTATTGTAGCTATGTCAAGTGCTTCGTCAGATGAAGAAAGAGACTCCAGACATTGAGAGGAATGCCGACAATTCCCATTCAGACATCATTGCTACAAATGTAACTGCCAATTCTTAAAATCATCATTGTCGTCATATATTTAGATTTTCTAAATTCCTTATTTATCAATTATGATATAAATAAAATGCAAAATTCTTTAATTCTACTAAAGTTGGTACCTCAATATTTTCTTCTTTCTCTGACCAGTGTGGGTGACTTGGTCTAAAATATTTTCTTAGTTATGAAAGTCTTCATGTACCATGTGCCATGTATCTTGACTAAAATATTTTCTTAGATTCAGTTGACTTAGGGCTCGTTTGGTTACTCGATGGAATGAGAATGGGAATGAGAATGGTAATAGGAATGGTAATGGTAATGGGAATGAAAATGGAAATGAGAATGGTAATGGGAATATGTATGTTTGGTATACTTTTAAAATGGTAAGGTGGTAATGTAAAATTTATTTCCAAAAATACCCTCACTTAGTTAAAATGGGGGAGGGTGAGGAGGGTAAAAATGGTAAGGTGGTAACTTTGACCATTACAATGGGAATGGTAATGGCCATTCATAGGGGGGGAGGTAGGAATGGCCATTACAACCAAATCTGTAATGGGAATGACCATTACGATGGTTTTATGTGATACCAAACGCAGGAATGCCTTTGACCCATTACATTGTAATGGTCAAACCATTACATTACGACGGTCAATGGGCTAACCAAACACGCCCTTATTAGATTCATATTTGCCTCTTATCCTCATTTAACTGGTATCTTTCTTTGTGAAATTTATTGCTCTAATGTGTCACTTGACTTTTCTGGACCACAAAATGATTCATGTTAGGGCCATGGAATTAATGTAAATACATATTTGACTAAAGAAAAAGGAAAACAAATACTCTAGTATCTAATGACTGTCTTGTGACCTTATTCACTACACCAAATTGACATATTTGTAACTACTTAAAAAATAGTAACACTTTTGAGCTATTACAATTCACCAAACAATTTCAAGTCAAAACTAAATTTAGTCAACAAAATGAAAAATAGTTACACAAAAAAAAGTGATACAATAAGTTAGATCACCATGAATAACATCACTTGTAAGTCCATACTATTTGTGGTGATACAATTATTGAATCACTTTGTTTGTGAAAATGTGTAAAATTGCTTTGTAGATTGTTATAGCTCAAAAGTGTTACTATTTTTTGGATTGTTACAAAAATGCCAATTTGGTGTAGTGATTGTTTAAGTATTTGATTTGGTATAATCTATGTAACACCGACACTGACACAAATAAGAGGTGTTGGACACTTCAATTATGAAAACCCAGTATGGCGACATGCCTTACTATATTATTTGTTTTTTCGACTATAAACTACATAATATTAGTTCATATTTTTCTAGTTTAGATCAATATTGCTTAACTTGTGAATTACTTAGCAATGTCTCATGTATTGATTGATCATTCCTATGTCAACCAATATCCATGTACATTCGATTCAGTCAAAGTACGTACATGTCTTCTAGATTCTTTATATCTAATATATATCTTGGATTCTTATAGGAATTCCACAAGAGTGTTTTGTCTTATGTAGCTCCACATTTGTTCTAATGGGAAAATATCTTTGTATCCATGCATGGTCAGTAGAATCCTACCGCACAAAATTGTGTGGAATATCCATGTACATTTGATTCAGTCAAAGTACGTACATGCCTTCTAGATTCTTTATATCTAATATATGTCTTGGATTCTTAAAGGAATTCCACAAGAGTGTTTTGTCTTATGTAGCCCCACATTTGTTCTAATGGGGAAATATCTTTGTATACATGCATAGTCAGTAGAATCCTACCACTCAAAATTGTGTGGAATTATATTTGCACACCATCACTACTACTAATATGGGATAGGCATGAAGAATAAGTATTCTTCTGGATAGTATTAGTTACAGTCTTATAGGTCAAGCTGAATGAATCGTTCTTCACATGGTTACAGAAATAAGCAAACATGAAAGCTATATTTCCATGGTTATGACTTGAGTTCAAAGTGTCTACACTGCGTAAAGAATATTCACCTTGAGAATTTAGAAAATAGAATTTGCCACTTAGATATGTATATAAAGAATAAGTATTCTATATCAAGGTCTCGATGAAGCCACATTCGAGATCGTTGCTTCCGCTAAAACGTCAAAAACCATATGTGAAACTCTACAAAGAGCATACCGAGGTGCCGGCAAAATAAAAAAAGATTCCCCTCCAAACATTGCAAGCTGAATTTGAATCATTGCAGACAAAGTCCTCAGAATCTATTTCCGAGGTATAATCTATGTAACACCAACACTGACACAGATAAGAGCTGTTGGACACTTCAATTAAGAAAAACCAGTATGGCGACATGCCTTACTATATTATTTGTTTTTTCAACTATAAATTGCATAATATTAGTTCATATTTTTCTAGTTTAGATCAATATTGCTTAACTTGTGAATTACTTAGCAATGTCTCATGTATTGATTGATCGTTCCTATGTCAATCAATATCCATGTACATTTGATTCAGTCAAAGTACGTACATGCCTTCTAGATTCTTTATATCTAATATATATCTTGGATTCTTAAAGGAATTCCACAAGAGTGTTTTGTCTTATGTAGCCCCACATTTGTTCTAATGGGGAAATATCTTTGTATACATGCATAGTCAGTAGAATCCTACCACACAAAATTGTGTGGAATTATATTTGCACACCATCACTACTACTAATATGGGATAGGCATGAAGAATAAGTATTCTTCTGGATAGTATTAGTTACAGTCTTACAGGTCTAGCTGAATGAATCGTTCTTCACATGGTTACAGAAATAAGCAAACATGAAAGCTATATTTCCATGATTATGACTTAGAGTTCAAAGTGTTGAAATACAGAGATCTGAAACAGAGAGTTGGAAGAGAACATACCTGAAATTAGCATGTCGGCAACCCTAGAACTTTATGGAGACTTTGAGTGGTTGCTTGATTCGGGTTCTACCTATCATATGTGTCCCCGTAGGGACTGATTCTCTAACTTTAGAGAGATGGATGGTGGTGTTGTCTATATGTGCAACGATGATGAATGCAAAATTCCAGGGATAGGTAAAATCAAGTTGAATTTGCACAATGGACTTGTTCGGGTCTTGAATGATGTTCGGTATGTACCCGATTTGAAGAAGAATATCATTTCCGTTAGTGCTTTAGAGTCCAAAGGTTACAAGGTTTCGGTAAATGGTGGAGCTCTAAAGGTTGTTTTTGGTGCACTGGTGATTCTGAAAGCGGTTCGGAAGGGTAACTTGTATTTCTTGCAGGGGAGTACAGTTACAAAAAATCGAAAAGTTGAATCTGCTAGAGCAACTTGTGTTGTTGAAGGCCCTATGGATGTTGCTTCTGGTGGAGTTACTGATAGCTCCAAAGATGTTTGCCTTTCAAAAAAAAAATGCTCCAAAGATGTTTGTAAGGAAATCTCGATGGTTTGGCATTTGCCTGCAGGAAGTAAAGGTGATAAAGTTTTGCACGAGTTGTTGAAGAAACGATTGGTAGAAGATATGAAGATGTGCAGTATGAAAGTTTGTGCACATTGTGTTTCTGAAAAATCTGGTTTGAGACTCCATCCTAGTCAAGGTGGAGTTGGTTTGTTAGTTTGAGCATGCTTTGGTTTATGGCACATTCGGGTGTATGGCGCCTATGAGCGTGTGTCGAGGGGTGAGACCCTCAATCAATATTGGGTTTGATTATTTTCGTTGGAAATCAACTGCTTGTTTTTGTTCGTGGTTGTTGTTGTTGGCCCAGATTTGTGAAATCTTCACCGAGGTGGAGAATTTTTGAAATATAGAGATCTGAAACAGAGAGTTGGAAGAGAACATACCTGAAATTAGTATGTCGGCAACCCTAGAACTTCATGGAGACTTTGAGAAGCTTGCAACAGCTGGAAATCATTGATTCTATAATTGGAAATTGCAGAGAACAAGTTGGAATTTGAAGGATTTGAAGATGAAATTAAGTGAAATTGAAGAAGATAAGAGAAGAGAGAAGAAGGTGGTGGAAGGGTCTCCACCGCCTTCCACCACTACCTCTAATGGCAATAAAAGGAGGGGTTTCCCCCTTCTTCAATCATCCTCCAAAAATCAAGATATGCTTTGTGTGTTAGGGTTTATCCCTTTGTAACTGTGAGAGAGGATTTGTGAGTATCTGTGAGAGAGAAAGGAAGGGAGGTGTGAGGAGAGAGAGAGAATTTATGTTTTTGTTTTGGTTTTGTGTTATACGCAACCAGCGTATTTGTGTGGTGTCATTGAGACACCTTGTATTTGTAACGTTATTGACGTTTTGTAGCTCTTTCCGTTTGTAATCTTTTGATCTCACTAGTAAAGTAATTATTTTTCGTGGACGTAGTCAAGTTTGCCGACCCACATAAATTGGTTGTCTCTGGTATTTGTTAGTATTTTGTTTGTTATTTCACATTTCGGCATTTGTAACGCTTCTACGCGTAACAAATTGGTTTGTTGGAGTTGGTTGGCTCAACTTAGTCCCATATCAACTAAGGAGCCAAGTGGAGTTAAGTATATATGAAGTTGGATATGTCTCAAATAGCGACGAGGCCTTTTGGGAGCAGTTGAGCTCCGTTCGTAAAAACCCCACACCCGAAGGGAGACGGGTGTCTAAGTTGGGGACAATATCGTTGCTTCTTGAGACATGTTAAGTGGACCAGTAATCTCGTGTATGTGAAGTGGTTCGGGGCCTCATCAACCCCGGATACGTGAAGTTGGTTCGGGACCTCATCAACCCCGAACCAACCACAAAGTGTCTGCACTGCGTAAAGATTATTCACCTTGAGAATTTATAAAATAGAATCTGCCACTTAGATATGTATATAAAGAATAAGTATTCTTTATCAAGGTCTCGATGAAGCCACATTTGAGATCGTTGCTTCCGCAAAAACGTCAAAAAGCATATGGGAAACTCTACAAAGAGCATACTGAGGTGCCGGCAAAATAAAAAAGATTTGCCTCTAAACATTGCAAGGTGAATTTGAATCATTGCAGATGCAGTCCTCAGAATCTATTTCCGATTATTATACTAGAGTTATGGTAATCGTTAATCAAATAAGAAGAAACGGAGAAGCCCTCACAGATGTTTGGATTACTGAAAAAATCTTGAAATCCCTATATCCAAGATTCGATTATGTTCTCGTGGCCATTGAAGAGTCCAAAGATTTGGACATGATGACAGTGGATGAGCTTCTGGGTTCATTACAAGCCCACGAACAAAAAATTGTGAGACGAGGTGAAGATAAGGCAATGGAGCATGCCTTGCATTCCAAGTTGTCTCTTAAGGACAACAACTACAAGCAATAGGGGATTTCACAAAGAGGACGGGGACGAGGTCATGGATCTCGTGGTCGAGGATCTGGGAATACAGGACCCAGAGGCAAAAGTGGTAGAGACACTACCAAAGAAGGACGAGGCCAACAAGCTTATGCTCCTAGAGGAAGATGAGGATGTTACAATTACCGTGACAAGAGAAATGTCTAGTGCTATAACTGCAATAAACATGGGCACTATAGCACAGAATGTCGTGGAAATCCTCCAGTAGAAGTACAAGAACTAGTCAACTATGCAGAGCAAGAGACCACCATAAAAGGTCCAGCTGCATTATTTTCCTAGCAAGGCTTAGGTCAGAACCAAAAAGATGTTTGGTATCTAGATTCTGGAGCCAACAATCACATGTGTGGACAACGAGAGCTATTTGTTGATCTAGATGAGAATGTGCAAGGACAAGTATCATTTAGTGATTCCTCGAAGATTCCCGTGAAGGGAAAAGGCAACATCATAATCAAGATGAAAAATGGTGATCACGACTACATCTCAAATGTTTATTATGTTCCAGCCATGAAGCACAACATGTTGAGTATGGGTCAACTCCTGAAGAAAGGATATGTTCTCTACTTCATCATCTTACAATCAAGAATGGCAATGGAAGATTGATTGCCTATGTGAAAATGTCCAAGAATAGGATGTTTCCACTGAACATCCAATATGATGTGGCAAAGTGCTTGAGTGTCGTCGCCAACAATGAAGAGTGGCTCTGGCATCTGAGACTTGGACATCTAAAATTTTCAAGTTTGAAGATGCTGGTAAGCAAGAATATGGTCAAAGGTATGCCCCATATTGACCATCCAAATGAAGTCTGTGAGAGTTGTGTCCTCAGCAAGCATCACATAGCCAACTTTGCCAAAGAAGTGAACTAGCGAGCAAAGAAGCCGCTGGAGTTAGTGCACAGTGACGTGTGTGGTCCGTTGAAGCCAATGTCAACTGGACAAAATAGGTACTTCTTTACATTCAATGATGATTGTAGCAGAAAGACATGGGTGTACTTTCTGAAAAGGAAGTCAGAAGTGATGAATTGTTTTAAAGAGTTTAAAGCATTTGTTGAGAAGCAAAACGACTACAACATCAGGACCTTGAGATCTGATCAAGGTGGAGAATACACATTAGATGCATTCGAAAACTTCTGCAAGGAATAAGGCATCAGTCATCAGATGACACCAGCCCATACGTCGCAGCTGAATGGTGTCGCAGAGAGAAAGAATCAAACAATTCTTGATATGGCAAGGAGTCTGCTCAAAGGGAAGAGGTTGCTCGAGCAATACTCGGCTGAAGTTGTGTCATGTGCAATGTATCTACTGAATCGCTGCCCAACCAGAAGATTGCAAAATGTCACTCCAGAAGAAGCACAGAGTAGTCACAAGCCAAGTGTTACTCATCTCCGAGTCTTTGGTTGTGTGGCTTATGCAAAGATCCAGAGGCAAGAAATTAAGACCAAGCTTGATGACAAAAGGGAGAAATGCATCTCTTGTTGGATATAGTGATAGAAGAATGGGATATAAGTTATATAATCTCATCACAAAGAAGGTGACCATGAGTAGAGACGTCATCTTTGAAGAAGATAAAGCTTGGCATTGGGATAGTGATCAAGAAGAAGCTAGATGGATCAATACTGATTTGATCCTTGAAAATGAAGAAATAGCAGGAGTACCAACAATACCTGCAGAAGATCCAATAATACTAATAGATGAACCACAGACTCCGGTACACGGATTTCTTGTATTAAATGGAAGAAACACACCAACATCGGCATCACCCTCATCGTCAGCAACTCCATCATTAGCATCCTCATCAGAAGGACCAAGAGGGATAAGGAATTTGCAAGATTTATATGATGCCACCGAAGTCATCGAGGATACAAATTTATTTTGTTTCTTCGCGGATTGTGATCCACTCAGCTTCAATGAGGTTGTCGCAGAAGAGAAATGGGTGAAAGCAATGGATGAAGAAATTCATGACATTGAGAATAATGACACCTGGAAGCTGACTGATCTACCAGAAGGCAAGAAAGCTATTGCTGTAAAATGGGTCTATAAAACAAAAATGAACGCCAAAGGTGAAGTACAAAGGTACAAGGAAAAATTAGTGGCAAAAGGCTATAAATAAAGAGAATGCATTGACTACGAAGAAGTATTTGCTCCTGTGGCCCGACTGGAGACAATCAGACTAGTGATCTCACTAGCTGCACAACATAAATGGAAGATTTATCAACTTGATGTGAAGTCAACATTTCTGAATGGCTTCTTGGAAGAAGAAATCTATGTTGACCAGCTGCTTGGATATGTTGAAGCCGGGAATGAAGCCAAAGTGTACAAGTTGAGGAAGGCTCTCTATGGCCTAAAGCAAGCTCCACGTGCTTGGAATACCAGGATTGACAAGTATTTCCAAGAAAATGGATTTGAAAAATGTCCATATGAGCACGCGATGTATGTGAAGAAGGAAGCTGATGGAAGCGTGCTATTTGCATGCTTGTATGTCGATGATTTAATTTTCACCGGCAACAACGCAATCATGTTCGAGGTTTTCAAGAAAAGCATGGTGCAAGAGTTTGAGATGACAGACATTGGTCTGATGGCACACTTTCTTGGCCTCGAAGTAACGCAGAAAGAAGATGGGATTTTTGTATCCCAAAGTGGTTATGCCAAATTCAAGATGGAAAGTTGCAATCCGGTTTCAACTCTAGTTGAGAGTGGACTGGAATTGAGGAAGAGTAAAGTGGGAAACGTTAATCCAACCTACTTTAAAAGCTTAGTAGGAAGCTTGAGGTACTTGACATGTACCAGACCAGACATACTCTACGGAGTAGGATTGATCAGCAGGTATATGGAGACACCAGATCGTCTCACTTGAATGCATCCAAGAGAATTCTCTGCTACATCAAAGGAACGGTGAATGAAGGTATGTTCTATACTTCATGTGAAAACTTCAGTCTTATTGGCTACTCGGATAATATTTGAGGTAGAGACTCAGATGAAAGGAAAAGCACAACAGGGTTTGTCTATTTCTTGGGAAATACATCGTTTACATGGTCATCCAAGAAGCAAACGATAGTGACGCTATCGAGTTGTGAAGTTAAATATGTTGCTGCCAACTCAACTGTGTGCCACACAACATGGTTGCGAAATATGCTGAAGCATTTGGGATTTCCTCAAGAAAGCCCCACATGGATTCATGTTGATAATTGGTCAGCAATTGCATTGGCGAAAAACCCCATGTATCATGAAAGAAGCAAACACATCGATACACATTACCATTTCATCCGAGAACATGTGAAGAACAACGAAGTTGAACTGATATCCTGCAAGACCAATGACTAGGTTGCAGATATCTTTACAAAGCCACTAAAGGGTGAAGCATTTTCCAGACTGAAGTCCATGCTCGGAATGATGTTCCTCGATTAAGTTGAAAGGGGGATACTACATAAAGAGTCCACAAGACTCATAATGTAACAAATTACATATTGTATAAGAATTACTTATATAATAAAAGTGTAATACTAAATTAAGGTTACAAAGGGTTAAAATGTACGAAAATTGAGATTGGCCTAATGAAAGAAATAAATATTTCGAATTTCGAAATAAATTTTAGTAACTTGAAAAAAAGAAATATTTCATGACATTTCGACATTTTTCGAAGAGTCACAATCCTTGATTGTAAGCACTACACCAAATTGGCATATTTGTAACAACTTTGAAAATAGTAACACTTCTGAAATTCCAACGTGTCGCACTACACCTCGCAGCCCCTTGCAGCCTATCGGAAAGTCCTCTCTCTCCCTCGCAGCCCCTCCGTTCGGTTCTCCTCTGACTCCCTAGATCTGGAGAGATCTCGCAGCGCTCCTCGCAGCAGAGCAGTCACCCTCGCAGAGCTCCTTGCTGAGCAGTCCTCGCCCCTTGAATCCGGCAGATCTGAAACAGAGCCCCTCCCCTCGCAGATCTGAAGCGGAAGCCCTCCTCTCGCAGATCTGAAACGGATCTGAAGGCGAGGTGCAGCCCTCTCCCAGACACGCAGAGCCTCTCGCAGCCCCTCCGTTCGGTTCTCCTCTGTCTCCCTAGATCTGGAGAGATCTTGCAGAGCTTCTCGCAGAGCAGAGCTCCTTGAGGCCCCCGATATTCTGAAATTCCAACGTGTCACCAGATCTAGGGAGTCAGAGGAGAACCGAACGGAGGGGCTGCGAGGGAGAGAGAGGACTTTCCGATTGGCTGCAAGGGGCTGCGAGGTGCTCTGCGAGTCTGATAGAGGGCTGCATCTCGGCCTCCTTCTAGTCAGGTTCAAATCTGCGAGAGGAGGGCTCCCGTTTCAGATCTACGAGAGGAGGGGTTCTGCTTCGGATCTGCCGGATTCAAGGCCTCATACCACTGAATCAGGCGTTGAATCTGCTGCTTCTGGTTTGATTTTTCGACACTGGCACCGATCTGGCGGTGATGTCGGCGCCTCCCGCCGCCATTCCCCCCCACATGATGGGGAAATTTTCCAATGGGGGAACCGTGGAAGGAGCGGCTAAGCCCTCTTTCGCACAAATCTTGGGCAAGATTATGATGGCCGGCGTTGTGGAGACCCCGGTGGAAGGCACTAGATTTCGTAAAGAGGGCGCTCCAGCAATTGGCATTACGGCAACGGATGAAGTCCGTGGGGAGGCGTTTATGGAAAAACATGTGATCGTTTTAAAATTTTCTAGCTACCGCCCCACATTGGACGACATTCGAGATTCGATTCACAGAACTTGGGGCATTCTGGGTGATTTCTCGCTTGGATTACTCAATCAGCGGCATGTGTTAGTCCGTTTACAATCGGCGGAGGAAGCTAAAAAAGTGTTGTCGCGGGATTCCTTTTTGATTCGTGGTGTTCGGTTTAAGGCTTTCCGCTGGCATGATGGATTCAGTCTAAAGGAGGACCCGATTTCGGTGCCATTATGGGTAGAGTTGCCTAACTTACCTTTACATCTTTTTCATCCCCCTATTTTAAAAGCAATTGTCAATTCTTTTGGTGAGTTTTTGAGGATGGATGACCATACTAGATGTTTATCACGCCCGGGCTACGCTCGCGTATGCGTGGAGATGATTTTGGCTGACAAATTACCAAACAGAGTATGGATTGATCGAGCCAATAATCGAGGTTTCTGGCAGAAGATAGAATACCCAGGTTTCAAATATTGTGATTTCTGTTCTTTGATAGGGCATCAGGAGAGTGTTTGGCGCAAGAAGCTCGACATTAAGGCCGGGGGCCGAGTTCCGGACATGGGTAAGATTGAGAAGGTCGTCAGATCAAAGGCAGAAAATAATACTATCAAGCACCATTATGTTCTCGTGTTTAGAAAAGAAAAATCTTCAAATTCGGAGGTGGGTGTGAGTGGAGCAAAAAATAGCAAAGGCGAGGAGATTACGGAGGGAATCGTGAACCACAAGCCGGTGGCTATTGACCCAGTACAGGTGGTTTCGTCAAACGCATTTGAGGCACTAATGGAGAATACTGAGGAAGAGGAGGGTGCTCCTACGGAATTTCAAACAGCGGGTCAGAAAATTGAGCTTGCTCAAACCGAGGTTAAGTCAAAATCTACGGAGGAATGCCTACTAGAGGCGGGGTATACCACCTCAGAGATTGATCATGTTCTTGGACACCAACCAATCCCGATTCCAAATGACACAGACGTCAATCCGGCATCACCGAGTACCCTTACTAATCATGCTGAGGCGTCGCAAACTATTGCGTACGAGTATGTTCACCAGTTAGAATCAGGGAGGGCGCAGGGGGTTTCGACCAAGGCTGTAGGCGGGGATGTCGGGACCTCTAGCCCAGGGAAAAAAACGAGCAGTGGGATGACGAAGGTTGGGTTTCCAGCAGATGCGGGTATTGTACAAGATGACGAAGCTTTAGTGGATGCAATAGTTCTTGAAGCACCGAATATAAAACATATTAACTATTTGGTTCGTAACGCTAACAGCGAAACCGAATGGGAGACCGATACTGACAGTTCGGATAGTTCAGAAGAAGAAGAAGATATGTCAAGAGTAGTGTCAGGTTTAAAGACAGACCAAATTCGAATATCGAAAAGATTTCATGCGACGGATTTCAGAGACATCAAAGTACATCCTCGTCGATCATCTAGAATGAAGAAAAGTAACAGCAAGTATAGACATTGAAATAGAGGTTTTTTGGTCTCTAGTTATTTTGGTTTTGCTATGATGTAAGTCCTCTGGTTCTTTTTATCGGGTAAATCATGTACTCCCGACTGATGTAAAAGTTTTTTTTTCAAGTAATAAAAATCCTAATTTTCTAAAAAAAAAAAAAAAAAAAAAAAAAAAAGAAGTGAACCTACCAATTTTATTATCATCATGTGTGGTGTAGTTTCCGTTCACCAGGTTTTCTGTAATTTATTCAATGATTCGTTTAGTATCCTTTATTTTTGTTTGGGAGACTCGAATTAGCTTATGGACGATTCATCGAGTTGAAGTTGAAATATTTTGTGTGTTACTTCTTGTGAATTGCTTAACTAAGAGCTTGCCCAATCATGTGTTGTTTGTGTATGTCATGGAGATCATCATACAATGGTTGATTAGGTCAGAGAGGATATCTTGGTTCTCAAGTATTGACTGATTGTCTTATGACCTAATGGAAGTGTTCTTCACATACATTGCCGTTAGAGTTTTTTTTATAAAACCCGCAAGTAATCTTAATTTTTAGTCACAAGGGTACAAGTTTCCACTAACAAATGATTTTCTATGAACTCAGAAATATGTGTGTGATGCGATCATCCAAGTTGCACTCTTAACTATTATGAGTAACCACGCAAGAGTAAGATATTTTAGAGAAGTTCATAGCAAGCAAGGATTGTGATTTTGTTTTTCGAGTTAATTTCGTTATTCTGATTTTAAGAAATATTTCAGTGTAAAGAAAAAACGTAAAATTTTTAGGATATATGAAATATATATAATAAATTTCAAGGGTATATGAAATATGTGAAAAAATAAGATGCAAATAAATCTATTAAACACATCGAATGAAGTCTAAATACCAAGAAATGAAACAAACATGAAATCAGTATATAATTAGAAAATCAGAGATGGTTTCAAAAATTAATATATAAGTAGAAGAAATGATAATTAGAAAATCAATATATGGTTTTGATTGATGTTAACTTAGAATATTTTTTATTAACAGTTCCCTCCAACAGATACATTTTCTATTAAAAATTAAATATTTTCACACTAATTTATCAAGAATTTTTCTGATTAAGTGAATTCTTGCAACATCATCGATAGTGATAGGATTGACTCTAATTTCGCGAAAACACAATCCTTTGATAGCAAGAACATCCTTGAAATTTCGTGATAATATTCTATTGTTCTGATTTTGTCTATGCATTGTCCAGATCTATAATATGGTTTTTTGATTGATGTTAACTTAGAATATTTTTTATTAATAGTTCCCTTCAACAGATACATTTTCCATTAAAAATTAAATACTTTCACACTAATTTATCAAGAATTTTTCTGATTACGTGAATACTTGCAACATCATCAATAGTGATAGGATTGACTCTAATTTTCAACAGATACATTTTCCATTAAAAATTAAATACTTTCACACTAATTTATCAAGAATTTTTCTGATCACATGAATACTTGCAACATCATCAATAGTGATAGGACTGACTCTAATTTTTTAGTTGAGAGTCTATATTAAATTGTTGGAAAATATTATCTGTCTTATTGTGATTTCACACAGTTGATACATTCAAACATAAAAAATAAATTTATATGCAAAATAACGACCTTTCTAACTGGAGTCTAATATGTTGGTGTAAAGACCTTACTAAGGGTTTTGCTATCTAAACCAAAACAATTGAGATGTCGGTTTTATTTGATATTGACGTGTGATGCTAATCTCGATTGTTTATGTGCTTTGACAATTTGTTAACTGGAGTCTAATATGTTGGTGTAAAGAGCTATTTTACCATGTGAATGGTTGAGGCATTCACTTGGATTCTAACTCAGATGTTGGTGCACCAACAATGTGCCCTAGCACTACACCAAATTGACATTTTTGTAACAATCTAAAAAATAGTAACATTTTTGAATTATATCAATTTCAAAAACAATTTTACACATTTTCACAAACAAAGTGATTCAATAATTGTATCACCACCAATAGTATGGGCTTACAAGTGATGCTACTCATGATGATCTAATTTATTGTATCTTTTTTTTTTTAGCTATTTTTCATTTTGTTGACTAAATTTAGTTTTGACTTGAAATTGTTTTGTGGATTGTAATAGCTAAAAAATGTTACTATTTTTTAAGTTGTTACAAATATGTCAATTTAGTGTAGCGTGAAAATTGTATTTTAGATCAAACTACATATATTAGTGACTGTTGGCAACTTTGAGCACAGCTAAACAATATAATATTATGCTCCCTTCCACTCTTCTACGGATGCTAGATTACATTCTCACATCATCAAGTGTTGTGTGTGTGTATATATATTTCGAATTTTTTTTATTTATGCAAAACCTTGGAATATTTCTTAAATATGAATCTTCTTGATCGATATAGTTAAAGAGAAACTACTAAGAAACTTACATGATTTGGACATAATGGACAGGATACCAATAGAGGCTTCAAACTCTTGTTTTTAAGTGCTTAGAGACCATGAAACATTTGCAAAAGATTGACACCAATATCATCTCTTTACACACAATGATGAAGAAGTTTGCTCTGCATCTGTTTTTGTTCTCATTAAGCTTCTGGCTTCATTCGACTAATGCTCAGACCAATACCACCACAAACAGCTCAACGTTTCATGTTGGAGTGATTCTTGATCTGAATTCGACAATGGGTAAGGTGGTAAATAAGAGTATTTGGATGGCATTATCAGACTACTATGCTGTTCATGGTAATGAAAGCTCTTCCAGGGTTGAACTCCATGTAAGGGACTCAAAAGGAGATGTTATAAATGCAGCATCTGCAGGTATGTCTTTCTCTTCCTGTCAAATTTTTTCTCCATGTTGCATAAGGTCTTTTCATTATCATGTTCTGTTTGATTGTAAAGAACAAAAGCTCCACTGAAACTTAAAGTGATTGATTTTTTTTTTTTTTTAGTGTGTGTTTTATTGTTTCCACAAGTCCATCTCTATATACATTTTTATTCTCTCTTGCTCTCTTCTTCCTTTTATCTTCAAACACCAGACTTCAACTCATGCTGCAGTCTATCTAGAGTTTATGCACTTTACTCAACGTAATGTTGTAATAGGAAATTCTCGACCCAAACCCTGCAAACATGGTTGGTTTGATATTTTGTCTCTCTTTCTCAACCTATCTCGAGTTGTTGGTAGCTTCAACATTTAAAATGCTTCTTTTTATTTAATTCTAGTCAAAAGAAAAAAAAAAAAAATTTGAGGCAAGAAGGATAGGTGAAGAGAGGAGATGACGGCGTTATTGGCAAGGATTGTGTTTTGGCGAAATTTTCGTTTTTTTGATATTACGAAAAGGAAAAGGGTGAAAGAAAAAATAATATTTGTTTCAAGGATTCTTTTCATAAATTTTTTATTTTTTTTGTAAATTTCATAAAAATATAAAAACCAACTACTAAAATTACCTAAAGATTTTTTTCGAAAACTTTCGGGGATTTTTCTAATTATCATTTCTTTTAATTGATTTTTAAATCATCCCCATCTTCTAATTATCATTTTTTTTTACTTATATATTGATTATTGAAACCATTCCCATTTCTCGTTATATATTGATTTCATGTTTTTTTCATTTCTTGGTATTTAAGCTTCATTAATGTTTTTAATAGATTTAATTAAGTTGTCGAGGGTTCATCCTATAAGCTTCCCGTGCTGCTCCCCCATTTTTTATTTTATTTTATAGTTTTGTTCAAAATTTTGATCATCTGATCTCAAATGATTGAGGCGTGCTATCTGTTTAGGCTTCTTTTATGAGTTTGGGTTTCCTTGTTGGATGTGGATTTAATTATTTGTTCGTTGTTAAGGGTTCTTTTTTATGTTAATGAATGTTAGTTATTTGTAGATATGACTTAATGAAGAATTTGAGGTTTTTTTCTTTTTTCTTTACCTTGCCCCGTGTATAATCCAAATTATGTCTCTAGCCCTGATTAATCGAATCTACCAAACCCCACATTTTTAATAGACGTCACAACCGTTAATTAATAACAGTCGAGGGCACAAGTGTTTGTTCTATTCAAAAGTAAGTTTTCTGAAATGAGCAAGTACAAGGAGGTAGACTTACTGTATTACATGTACTTCTAATTAGAAGCAAAAGATTTGAAAACACTAATTGCTGAGGAGCACTAACTAGAGGTGTTTAGTTCTGATTTGAGTGCTAACTCAACTGCTGATTCCAATTACCACCGGAAAAAAAAATGACACTTTCTTTGTGTTCCAATTGGCACAAAAATATTATATGCTGATTCAAATCTTTTCTTTACAGCACTGGATTTGATACAAACCACAGGGGTGCAGGCAATTATAGGCCCCGTGACCTCAGAAGAAACAGATTTTATAGCCTCGATGGGGAACAAAGCTCATGTACCAATAATCTCCATTTCCCCTATCAGCTTCTCTGTCTCTCCTAGCCGAATTCCTTATCATGTTCAACTTGCTCAAGACGAATCATCTCAGGTAAATGCCATTGTTGCAGTTATTCAGAATTATCGATGGAGAGAAGTGTCCATCATTCATGATGACAGCCAAAGTGGGACTGCTATTTTACCATCTCTCACTAGTGCACTCCTTGAGATTGGCATTGTAATAAGTTTCAAAACTGTCCTACCATATAATGCAAATGATGCAACAGTCAATGAGACGGTTTACAAGCTAAATGACACAAAAATGAGGGTCTTCATTGTTCATTTGTCGCTTCCTCTTGGTTCTCGCTTCTTCTTAAATGTCAAACAGGCTGGACTGATGCAAGGCGGCTATGCATGGATCACTACATACAGCCTTACAGATCAACTGAGCTATGTGGACTCGTCTGTTTTCCGCTCCATGGAAGGTGTTATAGGCTTGAAAACTTATGTACCGCCATCAAATGCCGTCAAGAAGTTCAAAGTTCAGTGGAGAAGACAAGCTAAAAAGGCTGGCCTCCAAAGACAAATGTTGGAACCAAATGCGTATGCATTGTGGGCCTATGATTCTATATTTCTCGTCGCAATAGTGGCTAATAGAACACAATATCATTTGGAAAGAAATCTCCAATCATCACCATCTAATAGTGAAATGGCAAGGAATACAACGAGTTTATTTGAGACTGATGTTTCTCCAGTGGGTTCCAAATTGTTGCAATCTGTTCTTGCAACACGATTCACTGGCTTAAGTGGCAAAATTCAGTTAGTGAATGGGAAACGACGATCTTCTTCTTTTAAGATTATAAATTTGAGGAAAAGATCTTACAGAATTGGATATTGGACACCAACAGGCGGTCTTTCTCAGAGTGTGAGCTCAAAACTCACATTGATGAAACAACCTGGCAGCGAGAAGAACCTAAGTGATGTTATCTGGCCTGGAGGATCCTTGGATATTCCATTTACTAGGATACTGAGAGTAGGAATCCCAGTTAAAGCTGGCTTTCGTGAGTTCGTGAATGTGACTCACGTTAATAATTCAGTAGTTGTGAGTGGCTTCTCGAAAGCTGTATTTGAGGAAGTGATGAAGAAGTTCAGATATCAGTATGATTATGAACCATGTGAAAATGCATCAGCAACTTACTCTGATCTTACTAAGCTAGTATTCCAGAAGGTGAGCTATAAATCATTATTTGTATTTGTATGAACTTTAGTGTTGCAAAGAATCTCAAGTAGTAGTATACAGAAATTCTAAATGTCGAGGAAGTGGGCGAGGAAATGAGCGAGGGGAGGGAGGTGGCGTGGTGGGGACCGTTCATCTCCCTCGGGATTTGTGCCGTCTTTTTTGGCGTGCGCATCCCGAGGGAGGTGAACGGTCCCCACCCCGCCACCTCCCTCCCCTCGCTCATTTCCTCGCTCGTTTCCTCACCAAGTAGAATAAGTATAACATGGTTGCCTAAGGGGCATCCAGTCTCTGTTGTCGACTCAGGCTTAGGAATATGCTTGATAGGTTAAGCATCAACTTGATTTTTTTTCCTGGTAAGTACATATCAGATAGTTCCTGTCTCAATCTACTTTTTTTATATCCTTCTTTTCTTTCTCCCGCATTACCCCTTTTCGAGTCACATATTCAAGATCTTCTTAAAAAGCAAGATAGATCATCATCAGATGATTAGTATCAGCACTTAACACATTCATTATTCTCATACCACATTTTACCATCATGTCTTATTGCTAAATGCTAACTTCTTTTCTATTTTATAAAAGCAGAAGTATGATGTTCTCGTTGGGGATTTTACTATCCGTGCTAATAGAGATGAAATTGTCAGCTTCACACCAACGTATTCAGTTCCTGGAGTTCGCATGATTGTCCGAGCAAAGAAGGATCAGATCACTCAGAATCTCTGGTGGTTCTTAGAGCCACTCGAAAAGAAATTATGGTTTACTACTCTTGGATTTTTTCTGTGGAAAGGGATATTTGTCTGGATATTTGAGCACGGAATAAACACGGAATTTCAAGGAACATTTTCACAGCAAATGGGGAAGATACTCTCCTTTTCATTTTCTACATTTGTTTTTGCTAATCGTAAGTGTTCGTATCTCACTTTTATATTTTGATGTTTTTTTTTGAAAGGCAAGCTGGGGTTTTGAGGCTCCCCTAACCTTATCATTAAATCAAAAGTATAAGAGAACATCTTATGATTGGTTCTCATAAATTAGAGGTCGTCGTGTATTTGGATGTTGAACCATGAAAGTAATCTTTGGTAGTCTTGGGTGCTTATTATTCTCTGTATAATTATGCTAAGTTGATATTAATGAAGTGCTGGATCAGTGAAAACATTCTGTACTGGTTTATGCAATATAGTTAATCTTTTTTTATAATATTTTGCGGACGCTTTCTCTTGTGTACCGAGGATACTTACATACTTGCTTATGTGTTATAGGAGAAAGGCTTGAAAGCAACTACTCCAGATTCATAATTAACATGTGGATGTTTGCTGTATTCGTACTTGTGACAAGTTACGGGGCGAACCTGACTTCCATGTTAGCATTTGAAAATCTGAAACCAACTATTTCAGATTTAAGATATCTGCAGATGAATGGACACGTAGTTGGTTACCAACATGGATCATTTGTGGCTGATTTCTTGAAGGATAATTGGGAATTCAGTGAGAAACAACTCAAAAGCCTTTCTACAGCGGAGGATTATGCTAATGCTCTATCACTAGGAACCCATAATGGAGGAGTTTCTGCAATTGTGGACGAGATCCCATATATCAATATTTTCCTAACCAAATATTGTCGTGAGTTTACTGTTGCTGGACAAGTTCATCCATCGGGTGGATTCGGCTTTGTATTACTCTCTCTCTCTCTCTCAAATATATACGCATAGTACATTTTGATAATCTTTTAGTGCTTATGGAGCTGAATACAAGTTTCATCTAAAACTTAGAAAATAATCAATCACATCATTGTAAGTTGTATGTAAATAGTCTGAATAAACTTTCTCAACTTTTTTCTTTAATGGCCTATTATTGACCTTGAAACTTTGTACATTCCCCCATTTAGGATAATGGCGAAAACTAGTCAACAAATTTCTATACAGATTCCCGTTCATATAGAAATTATAAATGGTTTAGAAGTCTGTTATTAATATATTGCTAAATCTCAAGGATAGGCTTGTTGGTTAGTATTGAATTTGTCAAAGTTAGCCCAATCCACGATAACATTTTTACTCAATGCAACAGTTTAAAATAGTTGAAATTTCAATTTCAAATGAAATGGCATTTTGATAGGGGTGGAAGTATTAAGATGAGCTGATTTTGGTGAAATGTTCTATCCTAACTTAGAACTCATCTCAATCGTAAACTTCATTTTAGAACTCCATGTGTATGATTCGCAGATGATTTCATCATCATGGAGTTTGTGCTCATAAAATATCAGCTACTTTTGAAATTTCTGTCCTTGCAAAATTGGATCAAAGGTTTTTTTTTCGAACAACCATTTATCAATTTCAGATTCTGGTTGAACATTTGATTGGGTATATTGAGTAGTATCAACATTCAGGTAAATCAACCTTAACAAAATTAGGCCTTTAGTTCGTGTTAAATTGATATAAAGTCAATTATTATGAAAGTTAGGCATACAATTGCTGCATTTTTCGTTAGACCAACAAAAGAATAGTTTTTGACAAGTTCTTTGTATACAGTTTTCTTCGCTTTTTACATGCATGTAGAGGTAACTTTTGTGTTCACCTTAATTTATCTCTAGTATATTTTGATCTTCAGGTGTTCCCAAAATATTCTCTGCTGCTCCCTGATGTTTCTAAGGAAGTTCTGGACTTAACTGAAGGAGAACAAATAAATAAAATTCAGCAGCATTTTTTCGTATCCGAAATGTGTCAAGACCCTCTAGAGAAAAATGTAACATCAAATAAATTGCAACTCTTTAGCTTTCGTATCATCTATGGGATGTTGGCAGTCACTTCAGCTTTAGCTCTCCTTCCTTTCGTTGCTACCTCAATATACAAAAACTTTAAATATGGAACTATACTAAATGCAGCAAAATCCTTCATGAAGAACTTCTCTTTCAAGAAGTTGGTCTCTGCTTCACACAAGTACCTTAAGTTCAACCAAAAGGTTTCAGCAGCAAGTAAAGACATTGAACTACCTGTGAGAGCTGAAGATGAAGATGTAGTTGTAGATGAGGAAAGACCAAGAGAATCAACTCGAAGATTGAATCGACTTCTGACTATGTAATCTCCATGCATATCTCAGAAGATAGGTAAGAATAAACTTCACCTCCATCAGTTTTATATGTCAAGTTGTTCTTGTGCTTCATGACCGATATAATGCCTCATACACATATAACTCTAGCATTATTAATAATTTTGCATTCTAATATAGGTTTCATCACATTATACTTTGATTATTGTAAAATTTTTCATGTTACTTGGCATGTATTTATTGAGTATGAACAAGTTATGGTAATTATTTTACATTTTCTGTGCTTGTTATAGCAATGATAAGACTTTTTACCCAGTATATTAAGGATGAACTTTGTATGAATTAGGATTAGTAGGTAAACAGGTTAGCATTATGGATGACACCTAAGCATGCAACGGACACTGTCAGTGTACATCGTACTCTAGCATTTAGCATATGTTTATTTCATTTACTTTCCAATAATGTTTGGAGTCTGGAAGGACAAGTATGTGGAGATTCCTGATGTTGAAAATGGAGGTTTCATGAAGGATTTGGAGGAATGTACCTTGGCTTTAACACTATTTGTTTGGAAATATATCTTAGGTCTAGGGTGAGGTTCAGACATTCGATTGGGTTATTTGGCGACTGTTGGTTATTCTTTGGCATTGGGCTTCACTGCATTAAGCTTCAATGGGATTTTCTTTGACTCATTGTGTGAGACCTGCGGTTTTAAAAAAAAAAAAAAAAAAAAGTTTTTTAAGGCGGGTGTACTCAGCAAAGGTGGTGGGGGCACATAGCCACCCACCCCTTTAAAACAGCACGACCCCTCCCCTCCCCCCCTTTCTTCTTCTCTTTCTTTCTTTCTTTCTTTCTTTTCTTTTTTGGTTTCTGTTCGATCCAGCAGCGAGCAAGCTGCGACCTCGTCGCCTCCTCCAACCAATTTTTGGCGATTTAGGTGGAATTTCGTCCCCAAGTTCACCTCCTCCTCCTCCTAGGTTCGTCCTCTCCCCTTTCCCCTATTTATTTCTCAGTTGTTTTTTTTTTCAAAAAAAAAAAAAAATCAGTTTTCATTTGGATTGGGGTTTGATCGGTGTTCATAACTCCGATCAGCCGTGTTGGGGCCTTGGTGGCGTCCTTGGGAGCCCTTAGAACCGACATGCAAGACTGTTTTGGGGTTGGCCAAAATTTTTTCAAAAAATCAGGGTGCATGTTTGTTTGGAGGGTTCCTCGGCGTGAATTCGAGCTTTGGGTGCGTGGGTGAGTCTCCTTTTCGTGACTCTGAGTGTCCTTAGACTCTTTTGTGGGCTGTGGTGCAGTTTGGTAGCGTTCTGACCGGTGTAGGGAGGGTTTCGGCGCGTTTTCGCCCTACTTTGGGTTTCGGCGGAGTGGTTGCCGAATTTTTTAGTGCCTGTAAGTTTTCCTTTCAGTCACGCGCCACTTGTATTTGCTTATTTATTTCAGTTTTCGGCTAGTTTACTCATTTCCGAGTCCGCCGTGCAGTTTTAGAATTTTTCGTGGTCTCGCATTCGTGGTTTTGCGTGTTTGAAGCTTCGACCGGTAGGAATTGGGTTTTGAAAATCCATTCCGCCAGGTGAGTGGAACTATAATGTTTATTTTGATAAAATAATCATTTGAAAATCTAAATTGAATTTTTACATTATACCGTCAATTGGGTGTAATTGAATCAAGATCCGAAAATTCAGACTTTAAAAATATTTCGAGGATTGTGTTAGTTATGTGTGAATGAATTATGCATTGGATAGGATTGTGTTAGTTATGTGTGAATGGATTATGCATTGGATTCTCGGAAAATGTGATATACTTAAATGAAATCGAATAGTAATCTTGGTGTGATTAGGCTTTGGTGTAATGGTATGAGACTTGTATGTTTTGTTATCGAGTTGCATAGCCTATCATATTTTACCGTGGGTTTTCGAGTCTTGAGCATGTATGATAAGCGACTCGAATATATTTATTGTGGTGATTTGGGTCATGTTGGGACCCTGGCATAGTCGTGATTTTATAAAAATTGCCGAATTGTTTATGATTGCACGTCTGTTACTTTTGGTTATGCACAGACTTGTCATTTGTGCATGTGGATAGTAGTATAAGTGTCTTTACCCCGCTATAATGCCTGTTGTGCCGATGCTTAGGAGCTTGCTCGCATCGTGAGTTGGATGGTGCTTGAGATGACTCGCACCTGACATTGTGGACGCTATTGCATGTGGCAAGCTTGCTGAGGTGCGGTGAGCTCCCGCACGCACTTGCCACTATAGAGTGCAGTAGGACGGGTCCCGGAGGACGTGCTTTGGAGATTACTCGCTTTCCCTCCCAGCGCGCTTGATCTTGATTATGTTAGGTTGGCCGTGTTAGGCCAGTCGTTCGGGACGTTTGAGTTTGTATCCTGGCAGATGGCACCCCATTAGGATACAAACAAGCCCGAAGTGGTACTGGTGCACGTTGTGGGATGTGTCTGGGTGAGACACATTCGTAGGGTATGCGGATGCCTACGATATGAGACACTTATACAGGATTTTACAGGATTTCTGATTTCAACTTGATTGCTATACCTAGGAAACTAGGAAAAATTATGAGATTGTCTTTATTTTCATTGCTTGATATTTACCATGTTTGAATCGTGTGTAATGATCGACTTATATCGTAAACTGATAGTTATTGTTGAATCTGAAATGTTTGTGTTGTTGCTTGAACTTAGAAACATATCTTTAGAGACACGGTGTGATTTAGACTTTAGAACTTGTTGCTTATTCATTGTTGTGTGGCATGAATTTTTCTTGTTTATTATTTCGTTATTTGTATTTAGTTCGCTCGCACCAGCTAGCTTTGTGCTTTGCTGACCCCGCAAGGGGTGTGCTTCTATTGGAGTGCAGGCAGTGTTGGCGTTCCTGCTGATCGTGGCGCGTAGGCCTCGATTTCCGTTGTAGGCGTGTTTTGAGCTTTTTGGCTGTGTCCGCCCTGTACGGGTATGTTTTGCTTCCTCTGTGTTTCAGATGTACTATATTGTTAAACTAGATGTTTGTATACTGTTTGGTCGCTATGACTCTGGCGGGGCGAAATAAAAAAATATATATATTTATTTTGTTCAAAAATTTAGCGTAGTTTTATTTCCGTTTGTTTATCGTATCAAGAATGTGTTATATTATGATGTTGTGACCGGTTACGATCCGCCTGTGTAGGTGTTAGTTCACGCATCGGCACGCTGCGATTCCCGTGGCGGGTCGGGGCGTGACACATTGTCTGGTAATTAAGAATTAAACCGTCTTAGTATCATTTAAATATATACATTATGTTGGCGCTCATTTAGTTGATATCTAAGCTCTGCACCGAATATTCAACTTTCTTTGAATGAAAATATGTCAGTTCTTATATGATTCTGATGAGCGTACATAGCTGACTATCAGTTGTTGCCAAATTTTCAGGTTAAGGCAGTAATTAGCTATTGATGGCTGTGATATCTATTGTGGTTAACATTGACAGCATGTTCATGTCACCATCAGACATCAGTTGCCCATTTTTCAGGTTAAATAAGGCAGGAATTGCTGATATTGACTGGTATCTGTAATAGCTCTTTCTCTGCTATACATACTGTATGTAGTGCAGCTAGTTTGTATATTCCTAAGTAGAGCGTATATGTACTATCTGTTGAGGAGGTTCTGCCTTCTGATTACTGTATTTGTCATCAAGATTTATACATGTGTATATAATATTTTTCGCGTTTAGATCCATTATCCCATACGATAATTGTCTACTCTCCTAATTAATATATGGAATACTTAGCAACACAGTTGACATATTCAAGAATCTTTGAATACATATAAAAGAATAACAATATTTATAGAAGGAAACGGAAACACTCCCTTCTCATTGTTATCGTGTGTGGTGTAGTTTTCCCTTCGCCAGGTTTTCTGTAATTTATTCAATTATTCGTTTAGTATCCTTTATTTTTGTTAGGGAGATTCGAATTAGCTTATGGAGAATTCATCGAGTTGACTTGGTTGGTCTGGTCATTGTTTGTTCCTTTACACTACAGTTTTGAATACCTAGCTAATTGACTTTGTTTAACTAGTGTTTATCCTGGACAAGTTGCTGAGCTGTACTTAAATTGTTGATTTAGCTGGCTTGACTTACAACAGTTTGGAGAACATGTTATAATCACTTGCTTCCTAAAATAACTATTCGTCCTTCATAATTTATATGTTATTCGATAAATATTCAAAATTCATACCACGACTGAAATGAGAATTTCGTTGATGACATACATTTCTGCTGGAAGATTGGGCATTTACAGACAGATCCTATTAAGAAAATTGACATTGTCATTGAAATATTTTGTGCGTTACTTCTTGTGAATTGCTTTAGAGCGCGCCCAATCAGCTGTTGCTCGTGTATGTCATGGAGATCATTATACAATCGTTTGATTAGGTCAGAAAGTATATCTTGGCTCTAAAGTATTTATAATCTTATGACCTAATGGAAGTGTTCTTCTCATACATCGATATTCATGGGCGGACCTACTAAGGGGCGAGGGGTAGCTATCTTTTAAAATATTTTTTTGAATATATATGTAGAATATAATATGATAAATGTTTATAAAAAAAAATTTGAACATGTCTTTGTTGGTATAGTGGTTGGAGGTATATCATTTTTAGTAAAAAATCTGAGTTCCATACTCTTCGAGTGCATTTTTATTTTATTTTCAATGCAATATTATTAGTAATTGCAAACATTAAAAAATGTTTAGTTTAATAAAAATTTATTAACATTAAATAAATGAATTGTTTTTCACAAGTTGTATAAAACCTCTAACAAAAAAATATTTAAAATTAATTTCTAAAATAATAACTATAGAATTCAATGAAAATATCGTACAAAATTTGAGCCTCGTTTAAACTATTTTTTCTATGAAATTGTATTATGATTTATGATCATATTAAGTTCGCAAATTTCATATTTTTTTGTAGCTACACCTAGATACTTATCCTGAATATTTTGTGATATTAGTTATATATTCTAGTTATTATGCTCGTTTGCTCCTTGCTAAGGTTATCGATAGTGATCTTATTTTGGCTTAAAATTGGATTACACTGGATACAATTTGGTATATGCAATATATTTTTTTATAGTTGTATTTTTACTAGTTCAGATAGAAAAATAATTTAGCTTTATCACTGATAATTATTATTATCAATTAATAAGTATTTTCCATTTTGCCCCCATCGACTAAAATTCTGGATCCGCCCAATATCTATGATGTGATCATCCAAATTGCACTCTTAACTCTTAAGTACCAAATTGCACTCTTAACTCTTAAGCATCATGAGTAACCATGCAAGAGTCAAAGTTATTCTAGAGAAGTTAACAGCAGGAACATCCTTGCAATTTCGTGATAATATTCTATAGTTTTGATTTTATCTATGTATTGTCCACATGATCTATAAGATGGTTATGATTGATGTTAACTTAGAATATTTTTTATTAAAATGCACCACATAATATTTTTTTATTGGGTTTTTTTTTAAAAGGTCTCGTTGCTATTAGGAGTGAATCACTTCCTTATAAATTTTAGTGACTCCTCCTCTTTACTTGATGTGAGACTATTCAAGCCAACATTTTTCCAACAACAACATCATCATTAGTGATAGGATTTACTATAGTTTTCCAATTAACTCGTAAATCGTATGAGTCTATATTAAATTATTGGATAATATAATCTGTATTATTGGATTGGACTTCACACAGATGATACATTCAAACCAAAAAAAAATTAAATAAATAAAAAAACAAATACAAAACAACGAACCTTTTATTTTATAATGAATCATTGGACCCCCATAAATAACGATCTAACTAAGAGGGTTGCTATCTAAACCAAAACAATTGAGATGTCAGTTATTTGATCTTGACATCTGAGGCTATGCTCATCTTTGATTGTTTATGTGCATTGACAATTCATTAACTGGAGTCTAATCTCATATTTTGGTTGTAAAGAGCTATTTTACCATGTGGATGGTTGAGATGAGCCCCCAGATGACCATGTCAAATTAAGGCCTTCAGTTGGATTGTAACTAAGATCAATGTTGTGTACCAACGATATGCCTTAATTGGAAATGTATTTTAGATATCACTACATATATCAGTGACTGTTGGCAACTTTGAGCACAGCTAAACTATACAATATTATCCACTCTTCTAGGGATGATAGATTAAATTCTCATATCATCAAGTGTTGTGTGTGTATACATATATGTATATCGATTATTTTTCTTTAATCAATGTTTGACTTGCAAAAACCTTGGAATATTTTTTAAATATGAATCTTGTTGATATAGTTAAAGAGAAACTACCAAGAAACCTACATGATTTGGACATAATAGATACCAACAGAGGCTTCAAACTCTGGTTTTTAAGTGCTTAGAGACCATCAAAACATTTGCAAAAGATTGACATCAATATCATCTATTCACACACAATGATGAACAAGTTTGCTTTGCTTCTGTTTTTGTTCTCATTAAGTTTCTGGTTTCGTTCGACTAATGCTCAGACCAATACCACCACAAACAGCTCAACGTTTCATGTTGGAGTGATTCTTGATCTGAATTCGACAATGGGTAAGGTGGCAAATAAGAGTATTTGGATGGCAGTATCAGACTTTTATGCTGTTCATGGTAATGAAAGCTCTTCCAGGGTTGAACTCCATGTAAGGGACTCAAAAGGAGATGCTATGAATGCAGCATCTGCAGGTATGTCTTTCTCCATTTTTTGCATAAGGTCTTTTCATTATCATGTTCTGATTGATTGTAAAGAACGAAAGCTCCATTGAAAACCTCGGAAAAAAGAGAATGGGGAGAAGATCTTGAAGGAAGTTTCCTCTAAAGATTGTTGGTTTCTTTGAAAGTAATAAACATGGTCATCTTCAACTTGAAGTGATTGATTTTTTTTTCTTTTGAAATGCAATCAAACACCGCCATAATTTATTCTCTCTTGCTCTCTTCTCCTTTTCATCTTCAAACATGGGACTCATCTAAGTCGTTCATATTGAGAAAATGTGGAGCTATGTGCAAAATGTGCTTTACCTTCCATAAATAGACTTGGGTCTGGTTCATACTCAACCTGTCTATCTAGAGTCTATGCACTTTAACCCAACGCAATGTTGCAATGGGAAATTCTCGACCCATACCCAGAAAAAGTTATTCGGTTGAAAACATTTTCTCTCCTTCTCAACCTACCTCTAGTTGTTGGTAGCTTCAAATTTTAAAATGTTTCTATTTTATTTTATTCTAGTCCAAAGAAAAAAATTTGAGGCAGGAAGGGTAGGTGAAGAGAGGAGATGAAGGTTCGGTATTGGTGGTTTTGGAAGGTGATAGAAGCATAGGGAGAGATGAAGAGGAGAAAGGGAGGGTGCTGCTGGTGGCACTGTCATCCAAGCTCAACCCAAATTGTCAAGGGTTCAACCTATAAGCTTCATCCGCTGCTCCCTTTTTTTTTTTTTTTGCTTTTTGTTAAAATTTTTGATCATCTGATCTCAAATGAATGATATGTGCTTTCTGTTATGGCTTCTTTTATGAGTTTGGGTTTCCTTCAATACTATTTCTCAAGTTGTATCAATGTTTTCTTTATGTAGATTAGTGTAATAAAATCTTCCAATTGGATGTGGATTTATTTGTTTGTAGTTAAGGGTTCCTTTTATGTTTATTAATGTGAGTTATTTGTCGAGGAAATGAGCGAGGAAACCAGCGAGGGGAGTTATTGGATGTGCAAGAAAATTCAATGCGCGCATCCCGAGGGGAGGGAATGGTTCCCCTCCCTCCACCTCACTCCCCTCGCTGGTTTCCTCGCTCATTTCCTCGCCATCTAGCATCTCTCTTGTAGATATGACTTAATGAAGAATATGAGGTTTTTTTTTTTATTTTTTTTATTTTATCCAAATTATGCTTCTCGCCTGAGTAATTGAAACTACCAAACCCCACATTTTTAAACAGATGTGACAACTGTTAATTGATCATAGTCAAAGGCATACGTGTTAGAAGTGGCCCTCACTCATATACTGCATGTGTTTTCAAGTTCTAATTAGAAGTTATTCAAAGTAAATTTTCTGAAATGAGCAAGTACAAGGAGGTACTCGCTCTAGGAGCAATAAAAAATTTCATGGCTTAGTGTATTATATGTACTTCTAACTAGAAGCAAAAAATTTTAAAGCACTAACTAGAGGTGTTTAGTTCTGATTTGAGTGCTAACTCATCTTCCGACCCCAATTACCACCGGTAAAAGAATGACACTTTCTTTGCGTTCCAATTGGCACATATGAAAATATATGCTGATTCAAATCTTCTCTTTACAGCATTGGATTTGATACAAACCATAGCGGTGCAGGCAATTATAGGCCCCGAGACCTCAGAAGAAGCAGATTTTATAGCCTCGATGGGAAACAAAGCTCATATACCAATAATCTCCATTTCCCCTATCAGCTTCTCTATCTCTCCTAGACGATTTCCTTATCATGTTCAACTTGCTCAAGACGAATCATCTCAGGTAAATGCCATTGTTGCAGTTATTCAGAATTATCGATGGAGAGAAGTGTCCATCATTCATGATGACAGCCAAAGTGGGACTGCTATTTTACCATCTCTCACTAGTGCACTCCTTAAAATTGGCATCGTAATAAGTCTTGAGACTGTCCTACCATATAATGCAAATGATGCAACAGTCAATGAGACGGTTTACAAGCTAAATGACACAAAAATGAGGGTCTTCATTGTTCATTTGTCGCTTCCTCTTGGTTCTCGCTTCTTCTTAAATGTCAAACAGGCTGGACTGATGCAAGGCGGCTATGCATGGATCACTACATACAGCCTTACAGATCAACTGAGCTATGTGGACTCGTCTGTTTTCCGCTCTATGGAAGGTGTTATAGGTTTGAAAACTTATGTACCGCCATCAAATGCCGTCAAGAAGTTCAAAGTTCAGTAGAGAAGAGAAGCTAAAAGGGCTGGCCTCCAAAGACAAATGTTGGAAGCAAATGCGAATGCATTGTGGGCCTATGATTCTATATTTCTCGTGGCAATAGCGGCTAATAGAACACGATCTCATTTGGAAAGAAATCTCCAACCACCACCATCTAATAGTGAAATGGCAAGGAATACGACTTTATTTGAGACTGATGTTTCTCCGGTGGGTTCTGAATTGTTGCAATCTGTTCTTGCAACACAATTCACTGGCTTAAGTGGCAAAATTCAATTAGTGAATGGGCAACGGCATTCATCTTCTTCTTTTGAGATTATAAATTTGAGGAAAAGATCATATAGAATTGGATATTGGACACCAACAGGCGGTCTTTCTCAGAGTGTGAGCTCAAAACTCACATTGATGAAACAACCTGGCAGCGAGAAGAACCTAAGTGATGTTATCTGGCCTGGAAGATCCTTGGATATTCCATTTGCTAGGATTCTGAGAGTAGGAATCCCAGTTAAAGCTGGCTTTCTTGAGTTCATGAATGTGACTCACATTAATAATTCAGTAGCTGTGAGTGGCTTCTCGAAAGCTGTATTTGAGGAAGTGATGAAGAAGTTCAGATATCAGTATGATTATGAACCATATGAAAATGCATCAGCAACTTACTCTGATCTTACTTACCGAGTATTCCTGAAGGTGAGCTATAAATCACTTTTCATATTTGTATGAACTTTAGTGTTGCAAAGAAGCTCGAGTAGTAGTATAACACAGTTGCCATAGAGGCATCCAGCCTCTATTGTCGACTCAGGCTTAGGAGTATGCTTGAAAGGTTAAGCATCAACTTATTTGTTTCCTGGTAAGAATATGTCAGATAGTTCCTGTCTCAGTCTACTTTTTGTATATCCTTCTTTTCTTTCTTCTGCCTTACCCCTTTGCGAGTCACATACTCAAGATCTTCTTAAAGAGCAAGATAGATCATCATCTGATTCTGAGAATCATCACTTTAACACATTCGTTATTCTCATACCACATACCATCATAAGCTCTTATTGCTAAATGCTAACTTCTTTTCTATTCTTAAAAAGCAGAAGTATGATGTTGTCGTTGGGGATGTTACTATCCGTGCTGATAGAGCTGAATTTGTCAGTTTCACACCAACGTATTCAGTTCCTGGAATTCGCATGATTGTCCCAGCAAAGAAGGATCAGTTCACTCAGAGTCTGTGGTGGTTCTTAGAGCCACTCGAAAAGAAACTATGGTTTACTACTCTTGGATTCTTTCTGTGGAAAGGGATATTTGTCTGGATATTTGAGCACAGAATAAACCCAGAATTTCAAGGAACATTTTCACAACAAGTGGGGAAGATACTCTCTTTTTCATTTTCTACATTTGTGTTTGCTAATCGTAAGTGTTCATATCTCACTTTTATATTGTACTGTTAATGACTACGGAGAACATCTTATGATTGATTCTCATAAATTAGAGGTCATTGCGTATTTGAAAGTAATCTTTGGTAGTCTTGGAAGCTTTTATTCTCTGTATAATCAGTAAAAATATTCTGTACTGGTTTATGCAATATATATGTATGTATTGCAGACGCTTTATCTTATATACGAGGATACTTACATACTTGCTTGTGTGTTATAGGAGAAAGGCTTGAAAGCAACTACTCTAGATTCATAATTAACATGTGGATGTTTGCTGTATTCATACTTGTGACAAGTTACGCGGCAAACCTGACTTCCATGTTAGCATTTGCAAATCTGAAACCAACTATTTCAGATTTAAGATATCTGCAGATGAATGGACATGTAGTTGGTTACCAAAATGGATCATTTGTAGCTGATTTCTTGAAGAATAATTGGGAATTCAGTGAGAAACAACTCAAAAGCCTTTCTACGGCGGAGGAGTATGCTAATGCTCTATCACTAGGAACCGACAACGGAGGAGTTTCTGCAATTGTGGACGAAATTCCATATATCAATGTTTTCCTCACCAAATATTGTCGTGAGTTTGCTGTTGCTGGACCAATTTATCCATCTGGAGGATTAGGCTTTGTATTACTCTCTCTCTCTCTCTCTCTCTAAATATATACGCATAGTACATTTTGATAATCTTTTAGTGCTTATGGTGCTGCATACAATTTTCATCCAAAACTTAGAACATAATCAATTTCATCAATGTAGTTGTAATGTAAATAATCTGAATAAACTTTACTTTCTCAACTTTGATACTTTGTCAACAAATGATTTCAGACTCTGGTAGAACATTTGGTTGGGTATATTGAGTAGTATCAGCATTTTTCGTTAGAATGACAAAAAAAAAGGTTTTTGACAAGTTATTTGTATACTGTTTTCTTTGCTTTTTACATGCACATAGAGTTAACTTTTGTGTTCGCCTTAATTTATCTCTAGTATATTTTGATCTTCAGGTGTTTCCAAAATATTCTCCGCTGCTCTCTGATGTTTCTAAGGAAGTTCTGGACTTAACTGAAGGAGAACAAATAAATAAAATTCAGCAGCATTTTTTCGTTTCTGAAAGGTGTCAAGACCCTCTAGCGATGAATGTAACATCATATAAATTGCGACTCTATAGCTTTCGTAGCATCTATGTGATATTGGAAGTCACTTCAGCTTTAGCTCTCCTTCCTTTTGTTGTTTCCTCAATATACAAAAGCTTTAAAGATGGAACTACACTAAATGCAGCAAAATCCTTCAAGAAGAACATCTCTGTTAAGAAGATGGTCTCTGTTTCACACAGGTACCTTAAGTTCAACCAAAAGGTTTCAGCAGCAAGTAAAGATATTGAACTACCTGTGAGAGCTGAAGATGAAGATGCAGTCGTAGATGAGGAAAGACCAAGAGAATCAACTCGAAGATTGAACCGACTCCTGACAATGTAATCTCCATTCATATCTCAGAAGATAGGTAAGAATAAACTTCACCTCCATCCATTTTATTATGTCAAGTTGTTCTTGTGCATCATTACCAATATAATGCCTCGTAAACATATAATTCTAGCATTATTAATGAATTTTGCATTCTAATATAGGTTTCATCACATTATACTTTGATTATTGTAAATTTTTTTCTTGTTACTTGGCAAGTATTTATTGATTATAAACAGGTGATGGTAATTATTTTTCATTTTCTGTGCTTGTTATAGCAATGATATGTTTTTTCCCTGTATATTAGGAATGAACTTTGTATAAGGTAAACAGGTTAGCATTATGGATGACACCTAAGCATGCAATGGGCTCCGCCAGCCTAGCTACATCATCCTCTAGTTTAGCATCTAATTTGCGTTTATTTCATTTACTTTCCAATAAAGTTTGGAGTCTGGAAGGACAAGTATGTGGTGATTCCTGATGTTGAAAATGGAGGTTTCATGAAGGATTTGGAGAATGTGCCTTGGCTTTCACACTATTAGTTTGGAAATATGTATTAGGGTCTAGGGTGAGGGTTCAGAAATTCGATTGGGTTATTTGGCGACTGTTGGTTATTCTTTGGCATTGGGCTTCACTGCATCTAAACTTCAAACTGCTTTTCTTTGACTCGTTGTCTGGTAATTGGATTTTAATCGTCTTGGTATCTTTTAAATATATATATATATATAATACATTATGTTGGTGCCTATTTAGTTGATATCTAAGCTCTGCACCGAATATTGAACTTTCTTTGAATGAAAACATGTCATTAATATATGATTCTGATGAGGGCACATAGTTGACTATCAGTTGTTGCCAAATTTTCAGGTTAAGGCAGTAATTAGCTATTGATGGCGGCGATATCTGTTGTGTGGTTAACAATGACAGCATGTTCATGTCACCATCAGACATCAGTTGCCATTTTTCAGGTTAGATAAGGCAGGAGTTGTTGATATTAATCAGAAGATCCTTGTAATCCGGTTAGTGCCAACAGCAACCAATGTATATATGTTGTAAAATAGTTCTGCTTTCTGTAAGGTAATACGTGTCAGAAGTAATATGTTATAGTTCTATCAGAAGTTCTATACATAGTTTAGGGCAGTTGATATGTAGTTCTGAGTGTTCGATAGGTTTTCGAGTGTATATTCTTATGTACTTCCTGAAATGGTGGAAACTAGAATCAGTGATTGTAAATCTTCCCAAAATTCTAGTTCTCCGTTCTGCAGAAATGATAAGAGTTTGTTATGATTGCCAACTGAAGGCTTGGCTTTGTGACTGAATATGTGTCCATGTTTGAATTTATTTGCCAACACCTGCTGAATTCTTTATTAGTAAACCATCTTGGTATATGTTTTTTGTTTCTTGTCCGTATAGGATCAACATGTTCAATAACAACAAACAGTTGTTAATATTCAGAGAGTCAAAACAACGAAGCAATGTAAACTAAATTTATGAATGGTTGTGATCATCCAAACCTAGTTTCATCAACCCATGTTCGAAGTACTAGGTAACCGGGTTTTTGCAACCATGTTTTACAATTCCTAATAGAACGCAATCTCATTTGGAAAAATATCTCCAATCACCACCATCTAATAGTGAAATGGCAAGGAATACAACGAGTTTATTTGAGACTGATGTTTCTCTGGTGGGTTCCAAATTGTTGCAATCTGTTCTTGCAACACGATTCACTGGCTTAAGTGGCAAAATTCAGTTAGTGAATGGGAAACGATAATCTTCTTCTTTTGAGATTATAAATTTGAGGAAAAGATCTTACAGAATTGGATATTGAACACCAACAGGCGGCCTTTCTCAGAGTGTGAGCTCAAAATTGTATGAACTTTAGTGTTGCAAAGAATCTCAAGTAGTAGTATAACATGGCTGCCTAAGAGGCATCCAGTCTCTGTTGTCGACTCAGGCTTAGGAATATGCTTGATAGGTTAAGCATCAACTTGATTTTTTTTTTCCTGGTAAGTATATGTCAGATAGATAGTTCCTGTCTCAGTCTACTTTTTTTATATCCTTCTTTTCTTTCTCCCGCATTACCCCTTTAGGAGTCACATATTCAAGGTCTTCCTAAAGAGCAAGATAGATCATCATCAGATGATTAGTATCAGCACTTAACACATTCATTATTCTCATACCACATTTTACCATCATGTCTTATTGCTAAATGCTAACTTCTTTTCTATTTTTAAAAAGCAGAATTATGATGTTCTCGTTGGGGATTTTACTATCCGTGCTAATAGAGCTGAAATTGTCAGCTTCACACCAACGTATTCAGTTCCTGGAGTTCACATGATTGTCCGAGCAAAGAAGGATCAGTTCATTCAAAGTCTCTGGTGGTTCTTAGAGCCACTCCAAAAGAAATTATGGTTTACTACTCTTAGAATTTTTTGTTGGAAAAATCCAACATGTGTGGGCACACATATGTATTTAATGTGTATTGTTATCTTAAATTATAGCCCAATGAATTGTGATCTAATATGGTTAATTGAGTTAAGGTATTAAAATGTCATGGGCGTAATGTGTAAATACACTTAAGCCATTTCTAATTTGATGAGGGATCAAATTAGAAATTGGTAAGAATAACTGATAATTCAATCAGTTGTAAATACAGGGTTATGGTCCCCAATTGAGTGTATGTTTTGTTTCTTCTGGAATTCCTTTCTACAGAGAGATATACAGAAAACATAAATTATCAACTGGAAGATCAAGACTCATCCCTTCCTTGAAGTGTTATTATGGATCAAGGTACACTTCCGCTTTATTCTTGATTATTTTTCTTCTCATTGAATCAATATGGAGCATAACTGTATCTGTAGAATAAAGATCTAATAAGTGGTATCAAAGCCTACTCTATGACTGATTATTTGAGAGATTATAGAATTTATGATGAACTTTTGGCATAAAATCAAGGTTTTTTTTTTAAATTTCTTTGGTATGATTTATTTAAAAAGGGGGGTTTTTTCGTTAGATCTGCATCGTGATCTAGTTCGATCAGATCTGCATCGTGATCTGTTTCGTCAGATCTGCATAATCTAGTTTAGATCTGCATGATCTAGTTCATTCAGGTCTGCATCGTGATATGTTTCGTCCAGATCGTTCTAGTTCGTTCAGATCTGCATCGTGATCTGCTTGGTTTAGATTTGCATCTGCATGATTTGGTTCATTCATATCTGCTTCGTCAGATCTGCATGATCTGGTTCATTCAGATCTGCATCGTAATCTACTTCGTTCAGATCTTGATCGCTCAGATCGTTCTGGTTCGTTCAGATCTGCATCGTGATCTGCTTCATTTTGATCTTGATTAAAAAATAGGGTTTAGTTTAGCTTGTTGGACCTGCTAGTGCATTGGACCCTTCAGTTTTATTAAGGTCTGAATCAGATCTTGATTTGTTAGGTTGTTGGACAAGAATTAGGCCCATGTGTATAACAAGTTTTAATTTAAGGCTTGCATTTGACCCTTTAGTTTTATTTGAAATTTTCATTGGGCAACAACTTAATTGAAAAGTATTTGGGATTTTGGGTCTGGGTCTGATGGGTTGCTAAGACAGGGTCAGACCCTACTGGGTCAGATGGGTCACCCTGGTCCAATTCAGAAAACTGGTCCATCCTGTTTTGGCTATTTGCACCCAACATAATCTGTATGAGCCACCTTGATAATTAAAAAAATTCAAGAAATTAAATAATTGACCTTACCTCAAGTAAATCAGGTACATTAATTAGGTCCATTATTTATTTATTATTTTTTATCAAGGCAATTTATTTAAAAATTCAAATATTTTTTGAGATGCATCTAATGACTGATTTAGTTTGTCTAACATTTGATTGAACTAATTGAAATAAGATGTCACCAAAGTGACCTCTCTTATGTAGATTAATTTATTGAGAATGTTAAGATGTTTGTGTCTGTGAGTTCATGCGGATATTACCCGGCCCAAATGAAGGATAATATTTGGCCGAATTGCATACACACCTATAGTGATAAATATGTGACAATTATAAGGTTTCCATGTGAATAATAAGCCGATCCAAAGATAGACTTATTGTTTGACAGGATTTATTGTCAATATTTGATCACCACACCAAGAGTACCACTTACAAGTTAATATTACTGTCAATATTGTGCTAGGTATCTTGATATGTATTCTATAGTTGTTGAATTTAAAGATTGTTTATTAAGATTATGATGTGAACATGCATGCTCATTAGGTTTACTCTCTGTACAGCTATTATGTCTGCTACTACAATATCTGCTCATGCAAACAGTATTCCCATGCTTAACGGGACAAACTTCAAGGATTGGAAAAAGAACGTCTTAATCGTTCTTGGCTGCATGGATCTAGACCTTGCACAAAAGATAGAGCAACCCACTACTCTTACGGCTGAAAGTTCTTCTGAAGAAATGAGGAACTTTGAGAAGTGGGAACACTCTAATCGCATGAGTCTAATGATCATTAAGTGCGGCATTCCGGAAGCCTTTAGAGACGCAATATCTAAAGGGGTAACTAAGGCCAGTGATTTCCTTGCTGAAATTGAAAAACGTTTTGCAGAAAATGATACGGCTGAGACAAGCACGCTTTTAGCTAACTTGATTTCAATGAAGTACAAAGGCAAGGAAAATATAAGGGAGTACATCATGGAGATGTCTCACATTGCTTCCAAACTTAAGGCACTAAAGCTCAAGTTGTCTGATGATTTGCTCGTGAATTAAGTATTGATATATCTTCCTGCACATTTCAGTTAGTTTAAGGTCAGTTATAATTGTCAAAAGGAGAAACGGACTCTGAACGAGCTCATTTCATATTGTGTGCAAGAAGAGGAAAGGTCGAAGCAATAGAGATTTGAAAGTACTCATCTGGCAAGTACCTCTAAGGATAAACGCAAGAAAAGAAAGAAAAATGAAGCTGCTAAGGGTCCAAAGCAAAAGAAACCTAAGAAAAATCAAGGATGTTTCTTTTGTGGAAAACTAGGATATGGAAATAAAGAATGTAATAAGTATCATGATTGGCGTGCCAAGAAAGATACATTCTTTACTTTGGTCTGTTCTGAGGTTAATTTAGCTTCAGTATCTAGAAACACTTTGTGGTTAGATTCTGGTGCTACCACTCACATAAGTGTTTTTATGCAGGGTTGCCCGAGCTACCGAAAGCCAAATGATATTGAAAGTATATCTTTGTGGGCGATGGAAAGTCAGTGGATGTTGAGGCAATAGGTCATTTTAGGTTATTGTTGAGAACTGGTTTTTATTTGGATTTGAAATACACTTTTGTTGTACCGTCCTTTAGACGGAATTTGGTTTCTGTTTCTTTATTGGACAAATCTGGTTATAATTGTTCATTTGGAAACAATCAGTTTAGTCTTTCATTGAATTCAAATATTGTTGGTACTTGTTCATTAAGTATGTTTGATAACCTATATTTGCTTGATACTATTGCATCATATAATGAAACGTTGCATGTGGATTCATGGGGTACTAAACGCAAGCTAAACATAGAAAATTCAGCAAATTTATGGCACAAGTGTTTGGGTCATATATCCAAATCTAGAATTGAACGACTTGTGTCAGAAGGCATTTTGGATTCACTTGACTTTTCAGACTTAAATGTCTGTGTTGAGTGCATCAAGGGAAAATAGACAAACAAAAGTGATTAGGTGCTAATAGATCTTCAAACGTCTTAGAATTGATACATACGGATATATGTGGACCATTCCCTACGGCTTCTTTGAATGGTCAACGATACTTTATATCACTCATAGACGACTACTCACGTTATGGGTACGTTTATCTCATTCATGAGAAATCAGCGACACTAGATGTATTCAAGTCTTTCAAAATTGAAGTTGAAAACCAACTCAGTAAGAACATTAAGTGCTTTAGATCTGATTGTGGTGGAGAATACTACGGCAGATATGACGGTTCAGGATAACAACGTCCAGGGCCATTTGCTAAATTCCTAGAAGAATGTGGAATCGTCCCACAGTACACCATGCCAGATTCACCTAGCATGAATGGTGTCGCTGAAAGACGAAACAGAACTCTTAGGGATATGGTGAGGAGTATGATTAGTCATTCTACATGACCATAATCACTCTGGGGAGAAGCAATAAAGATAGCAACTTATATCTTGAATAGAGTACCAACTAAAGCAGCTGCCAAGACTCCTTATGAACTTTGGACAGGCCGAAAGCCTAGTTTAAAGCATTTTCACATTTTGGGATGTCCATCTGAGGCTAGGCCTTATAAGCCAAATGAAAACAAATTGGACTCCAAGACAGTAAGCAGCTACTTTATTGGTTATTCAGAGCGATCTAAGGGCTACAAATTTTATGATCCCGCAATTATGTCTATTTTACCAAGAAGGATTCAAAAGGTAATGTGGAGAGATATAAGACTCATCTTATAGCTAAAGGCTTCACTCAAAGGGAAGGCATCGACTATAAAGAGACTTTCTCTCCGGTTTCAAAGAAAGTCTCATTTAGGACAATGATGACACTTGTTGTGCACTTTGACCTTGAGCTACATCAGATGGATGTTAAGACATTTCTCAATGGCGACATTGATGAAACAATTTTTATGATGCAACCAGAAAACTTTGTGTCCGGAGACCCAAAGAATACAGTTTGCAAACTAAAGAAATCCATTTATGGGCTCAAGCAAGCTTCCCGTCAATGATACCACAAATTTCATCAAGTAATTGTCTCATTTGGTTTCGAGACAAATGCAGTTGATAATTGTGTGTATCATAAGTTCAGTGGGAGTAAGCATATCTTCTTGGTTTTGTATGTTGATGACATATTGCTCGCCACTAATAACAAAGACATGTTGCACGAAACTAAGAGATTTCTATCAAAGAAATTTGATATGAAAGATCTTGGTGAAGCTTCTTTTGTTTTAGGGATTCAGATACACCAAGATCGCTCTCGGGGTATTCTTGAATTATCGCAAAAGATCTATATAGAAAAGGTGCTTAAAAGATTTGGCATGCAAAATTGTAAACCAAGAGACACCCTTGTAGCTAAAGGAGACAAATTCAGTCTTAAACAATGCCCTAAGAATAAACTTGAAGTTAAAGAAATGCAAGAGATTCCCTATGCATCAGTTGTTGGGAGTCTAATGTACGCTCTGGTTTGTACACGTCCAGATATAGCATTCATTTTTGGAATGCTAGGTAGATATTTAGACAACCCTGGGATGGATAACTGGAAAGCAGCCAAACGGGTTATGAGATATTTACAGAGAACTAAGGATTACATGCTCACATATAAGAAATCAGAACAGTTGGAGATCATAGGGTATTCTGATTCTAATTTTGCTGGATGCCAAGATAGTAGGAAATCCACATCAGGCTACATTTATCTGTTAGCTGGATGAGCTATTTCTTTGATGAGTGTCAAACAGACTCTCATGGCTTTTTTCACTATGGAAGCAAAATATGTAGCATGTTTTGAGGCATCCAATCATGGATTATGGCTGCGAAATTTTGTCACCGAGCTGCGCATTCTGAGGAGTATTGAAAGGTCGCTAAAGTTATATTGTGACAATAAATCAGCAGTTCTATATGCCAACAACAACAGGAGCTCATCTAGGTCAGATCATATTGACAAAAAGTTCCTGGTTGTGAAAGAGAGAGTATAGAATAAACAGATTTTCATAGAGCACATTGGGACAAACTCCATGATTGCGGATCCGCTTACTAATGGATTACCACCCAAGGTCTTTCATGAGCACACTGCTCATATGGGTGTTATATCAATTGATGATATTTTGGTTTAGTGGAAGTTTGTATATTTGATTGCTCTATATTGGTTTTTTGGACACATTTTGTATATTTGGGTATTTTCTACAGAAATAAAGTATTCAGTTTATTCACACTCTTGTTTATTGTGTTAAAGTTCGATTTCAATAAAGTTTAAAGTAGGACCAACTGGAAATAAGCATGTTTAAATCACGTTACATGTAATTTCCATGCTACGCATCCATGATTGATCTATGTAATTTGATTGTATGGGTATACGTGACTATTGATGGATTTAGTTGCGCTAATTGTGACGAAAGTTCCTTTAGTCCTATATCTGTATAATCAATGGACGAGATTGTTTGGAAATACCTTCATATGTGATAACAAATTTTGAGCTCATTAGGTTATACACATTTGTAAGGTAACTTATGTGGCCCAAGTGGGAGATTGTTGGAAAAATCCAACATGTGTGAGCACACATATGTATTTAATGTGTATTGCTATCTTAAATTATAGCCCAATGAATTGTGATCTAATATGGTTAATTGGGCTAGGGTATTAAAATGTCATGGGTTTAATGTGTAGATACACTTAAGCAATTTCTAATTTGATGAGTGACCAAATTAGAAATTGGTAAGAATAACTAATAACCCAATCAGTTATAAATACAGAGTTATGGTCTCCAGTTGAGTGTATGTTTTATTTCTTCTGAAATTCCCTTCTACAGAGAGATAAACAGAAAACATACGTTATCAACTGGAAGATCAAGACTCATCCCTTCCTTGAAGTACTATTATGGATCAAGGTACACTTCCACTTTATTCTTGATTATTTTTCTTCTCATTGAATCAATATGGAGCATAACTGTATTTGTAGAATAAAGATCTAATATTTTTCTGTGGAAAGGGATATTTGTCTGGATATTTGAGCACGAATAAACCCGGAATTTCAAGGAACATTTTCACAACAAATGGGGAAGATACTCTTTTTTTCATTTTCTACATTTGTTTTTGCTAATCATAAGTGTTTGTATCTCACTTTTATATTTGATTTTTTTTTTGAAAGGAAAGTTGGGGTTTTGAGGCTCTCCTAACCTTATCATTAAATCAAAAGCATAAGAGAACATCTTATGATTGGTTCTCATAAATTAGAGGTCGTCGTGTATTTGGAAGTTGAACCATGAAAGTAATCTTTGGTAGTCTTGGGTGCTTGTTATTCTCTGTATAATTATGCTAAGTTGATATTAATGAAGTGTTGGATCAATGAAAATATTTTGTACTGGTTTATACAATATAGTTAATCTTTTTTTATAATATTTTGCGGGCGCTTTCTCTTGTGTACCGAGGATACATGTATACTTGCTTATGTGTTATAGGAGAAAGGCTTGAAAGCAACTACTCTAGATTCATAATTAACATGTGGATGTTTGTTGTATTCATACTTGTGACAAGTTACGGGGCAAGAAATTCTGAATGGGTCCTAATATTAGTGCATAGAGGGAAAGAAAGCGAGAAGCAGGACGATATGGCAAAGTGAGAAGCAGCGAACATGAGATCATAACAAAGTGAAGAAAAATACTAGTAGCAGAGATTCAGGGCAAGCGATAGAGAGAAAGAAAGGGATTCACAGCGAGAGAGAAAGATAGAGAGAGAGCGAAAATGGCGTCTAGGGCAAGCGATTCAGGCAAGAAAGGGAAGGTAAACGTTTCTTGATCTCTCAATCTCTTGATTTCGAGTTGAACTTCGATTCTTGATTACTGAATTTGTTCAATCCGTGTAGTTGAGTAGTTGAATTACTAGTGTAGTTGAGTTGATGATTGAGTGATTTTGTTGGGGACATTTTTTGCGCTTAGTATTTGTTTGATGAATTTACTCGCTGAATAGAATTAGGAAGAACAGATTGAATTTTTCGATTACAGAAATCGATGATTGAATTTACTCGCTCGATCGAGCTAGTTTTCCACATCTTCTCCGGTCTATTGATTGAATGACAAGAACAAATGGTAGAGACGCAGTCAATGAGAACGTGTTTCCACAGGAGGTGTTCATGGCTTTTGAGGAGAAGTACAACATTCATGGTGATGGATTGCTACAGTTACTCACAAATGAACATCAAGTGGCTGTAAAAAATGGAGATAAACAAGGTACAGAAGGACTGGAAATGATGATAAATCCCAAAAATTGGGCAATGCTAACTGCAAGGGTGCCAGCCAGTCAAGAGCAGGCTGCAGCGCAAAGGAATGAAGAGGTTCTGCATAAAGCAGATGAATGTACAATGCCAACCAGTGTTGCATCCTCTGGCCCTAGCAAAATTCAAGAAGCAATGGAAAACTCTGTCGTTGCACCAGCAAGGATGAGTTGGGCATCAAAGCTTAAGCAAAGCCAGCATACGGGCTCTACAAGACTAAGGTATGAACCTCCAGCTACTGTTGAAGGCAGAAAAATAATACAAGTGCAAACTGCTGACCTTGCGAATAGGATAGAAGAATGTGAAAGGTTGGTTATTGGCAGCTTTGTGGGCAAGCGCTTGGCATATGGTTATGTCAAAGAGTGGCTGATAAGGACGTGGGGAATTCGAGAATTTGAGATGAGCATACACGGAGATAAGAATTTTGTATTCAAATTAAAGAAGGAAGAAGATAGAAGTAAGGTATTGGAAATGGGATCTCTGCATATTGCAAGCAGGTTGTTCATCCTCAGGGCCTGGTCACCTTCTATGGACGAGGATGCCGAGGTGCTTACCTCGATACCTATTTGGGTTACACTGAAGAAAATTCTTTTATTCCTATAGAATCTAGAGGGTATACAAAGGATTGCTAGTTTTATTGAAGTGCCTATCATGCTTGACAAAGCTACTGAAGAAATGACAAGATTAGCGTATGCGAGGGTGTGTGTGGAGGTGGATGTAAACAACCAATTACCCAAAGACATCCCTGTGGTTATCAATGGAGATAAGAAAAAAAATAGTTAAAGTTGAGTATGCATGGATTCCTGTTAAATGCAATTCTTGTGCAGTTTTTGGCCATACAAAAATGCAGTGTTCAAAGAGCAAAGAAATCAATACTCCAAGCCATATGGTATGGCAAGCTACGGGTAGGACCCAACCACTACAAAGACAAAACTCCGATGATTGGACGATCGCCAAGGGTAGACATACATTCAAGTCAAAGACTCAACCCAGTTTAGAGGGGAGTCCAGAGCCTATCACAGGAAAAGCAGTGAATGTAACCAGTATAGAGGCTGCCAATGTGGCAGAGCATAACATAAATGATGACCAGAGTGATGCCATAATGCAGAGTCCACACCCATTGATTCTTATCAACCCAATGCTCGAGCGTAGTGTTAATGTGGAGGCAAGTGACCACACACCGACTCAGGACAAAGAGAACACCACAACAGATAAGCAGAGTAGTAACGAGGAACATGAGCAAGATCCTTCTAGTGAAGAGGTTGCAAAAGATTTGTTTTCAAAATCTTGTACTAAAGATTTTAGTCTCTGCCCTCGAAGATCCTCTAGGGATAAGAAAGCAAACAAAAATTACAAAGGTTGAATCCTTTCTTCCTTAACAAAGGAGACAGGGGATAAAAAAAAAAAAAAAAAAAAAAAAAACCAAGAGGTTTCTTCTTTGGCCGATGCTAGTTGAAGATTTTTATAGGCCTAGTAACCATGTTCACTCTCACTAGACTTCTATTTCTTGTGAGAGTTTGTTTCTGTTTTTATTGTTGTGTTTGCTTTTGTTTCATTTATATAAAGGTTTTGGGGTTCTTAAAACCCAACTCGCTTTCCAAAAAAAAAAAAGTTACGGGGCGAACCTGACTTCCATGTTAGAATTTGAAAATCTGAAACCAACTATTTCAGATTTAAGATATCTGCAGATGAATGGGCACATAGTTGGTTACCAACATGGATCATTTGTGGTTGATTTCTTGAAGGATAATTGGGAATTTAGTGAGAAACAACTCAAAAACTTTTCTACAGCAAAGGATTATGCTAATGCTCTATCACTAGGAACCCATAATGGAGGAGTTTCTGCATCGATTATTCAACTTTCTTTGAATGAAAATATGTCAGTTCTTATATGATTCTGATGAGGGTACATAGCTGACTATCAGTTGTTGCCAAATTTTTAGGTTAAGGCAGTAATTAGCTATTGATGGTTGCGATATCTATTGTGGTTAACATTGACAACATGTTCATGTCACCATCAGACATCAGTTGCCCATTTTTCAGGTTAAATAAGGCAGGAATCACTACAAAAAAAAGCATTATTAGCTACGGAAATTAGCGATGGTTTTAAAAACCCGTCGCTATTTAAACGTTTTGCGACGGCATAAAACCGTCGCTAACGTTTCTGCTACGATTTTGGCCCATAAATTAAAATAACCGTCGCTAACTGTTTTGCGACGGCTTAAAACTGTCGCTAATACGAGCATTAGCTACGGCACAGAGGCCGTCGCTAATGTTTACAACAAAATTTTGTTAGCGACGGTACAATACCGTAGCTAAGGTGTTTTTTAAAAATAAAAAATATATTTAAAAACAATTTAGCGGTCGCTAATGTTTACAACAAAATTTTGTTAGCGACGATACAATACCGTAGCTAAGTTGTATTTTAAAAATAAAAAAATATACATAAAATCAATTTAGCGACGGCACAGGGGCCGTCCCTAATGTTTACAACAAAATTTTGTTAGCGACGGTACAATACCGTAGCTAATTTGTTTTTTTAAAATAAAAAAATATATAAAAACAATTTAGCTGTTTACAACAAAATTTTGTTAGCGACGGTACAATACCGTAGCTAAGGTGTTTTTAAAAATATATATATATATATATATATATAAACAATTTAGCGACGGCACGGGGGCCGTCGCTAATGTTTACAACAAAATTTTGTTAGCCACGGTACGATACCGTAGCTAAGGTGTTTTTTAAAACACATTGCCGTCCAGCCCGGTTAGAAACCTGCCTTTCACCCAGCCGACCTGGGTTCGAATCCCGCCAATGAAACATTTTTTTATATTAATATTTTTATCTTAGCGACGGCAGTGTGCCGTTATAAAACTCATTAGCCACGGTTCTCTACCGTAGCTAATTCTTTTTTTTAAAAAATTATATAAAATAAATAGTTATATATATACACTGGATAAAATCACCACCAACCTATTGCCTTCTAGCCCGGTTAGAAACCTGCCTTTCAACTAGCCCACTCGGGTTCGAATCCCAGCAATGGAAATTTTTTATTATTTATTTATTTCAACTTTGAAACATACTCCAAGCCGCTTGTTTTTTCTTTACGACTTTATTTTTCTTTTATTTTTTTTTTAACTGCTTTCAACTTTAGAACATGTTCCAATCCCCCTAAATTGTTTTTTCTTTATGACTTCTATGTATATTAAACCAGTCAAGATTTCTTGAACAGAGTCATTCACTCATTGGTATTATCAGTGGTTGCTCTTGGAAAAAAAATTAACCGATCCGCGTGAAACTTCATATCAACCGTCAATAACACCCAAAAATTTTGCTCAATCCAACGCACTAAACCAAACCACGTCACTGATCCGCGTGAAACTAACACAACCATTCCCCTTCGAAGAAGAAGATATGATCAAGATCAAGATCGAATAAGAAGATGAGATATAATCAAGATTGAAGAAGAAGATAAGATCTTGATCAAGATCAAAGAATATCATATCAAATCAGATCAGATCAAAGAATATCATATCAGATCAAAGAAGATCAGATAAAAAAAGATTAGATCAGATCAAAGAAAATCAAAGAAAACCAGATCGGATCAAAGAAGATCAGACCAGATCAAAGAAAATCAAAGAAGATCAAAGAAGTTCAAAGAAGATCAAAGAAGATCAGAGAAGATCAGAGAATATCAAAGAAGATCAGATCAAATAATATCAAAGAAAATCGAAGAAGTTCAAAGAAGATCACAGAATATCAAATAAGATCAGATCAGATCAAACAAGATCAGATCAGATCAAATAAGATCAGATCAGATCAAAAAATATCATATCAAATAAGACCAAAGAATATCAGATAAAAAAAGATCAGATCAAAGAAGATCAGATCAGATCAAAGAAAATCAAAGAAAATCAAAGAAGATCAGAGAAGTTCAAAGAAGATCAGATCAGATCAAAGAAAATCAAAGAAAACCATATCAGATCAAAGAAGATAATATCAAAGAAGATCAGATCAGATCAAAGAATATCAAAGAAGATCGAAGAAGTTCAAAGAAGCTCACAGAATATCAAATAAGATCAGATCAGATCAGATCAAATAAGATCAGATCAGATCAAAAAATATCAGATCAAATAAGATCAAATAAGACCAAAGAAGATCAGATAAAAAAAGATCAGATCAAAGAAGATCAAAGAAAATCAAAGAAGATCAGAGAAGTTCAAAGAAGATCAGATCAGATCAAAGAAAATCAAAGAAAACCAGATCAGATCAAAGAAGACCAAATAAGATCAAAGAAGATCAAAGAAAATCAAAGAAGATCAAAGAAGTTCAAAGAAGATCAGAGAAGATCAGATCAAAGAATATCAAAGAAGATCAAAGAAGATCAGATCAGATCAGATCAAAGAAGATCAAAGAAAATCAAAGAAAATCAAAGAAGATCAGAGAAGATTAGATCAAAGAATATCAAATAAGATCAAAGAAAATCAAAGAAGATCAAAGAAGTTCAAAGAAGATCAGAGAAGATCAGATCAAAGAATATCAAAGAAGATCGAAGAAGTTCAAAGAAGATCGAAGAAGTTCAAAGAAGATCACAGAATATCAAATAAGACCAGATCAGATCAAATAAGATCAGATCAGATCAAATAAGATTAGATCAGATCAAAGAATATCAGATCAAATAAGATCAAAGAAGACCAAAGAAGATCAGATCAGATCAAAGTATCTTTTGGTTTTAAAAAAAAAATTAACACTAAAGAGATTAGCGACGGCACATTTGCCGTGGCTAATTGGTTTTTATTTTTTATATTAGCGACGGCACAAAACCGTCGCTAATTGGTTTTAAAAAAAAACACTAAAGAGATTAGCGACGGCAAACTTGTCGTCGCTAATTGGTTTAAAAAAAACACAAAAGAGGTTAACGACGGCAAGTTTGCCATCGCTAATTGGTTTAAAAAAAAATACTAAAGAGGTTAGCGACGACAAACTTGCCGTCGCTAATTGGTTTAAAAAAAACACTAAAGAGGTTCTAATTGGTTTAAAAAAAAACACTAAAGAGGTTAGCGACGGCAAACATGCTGTTGCTAATTGGTTTTTAAAAAAAACACTAAAGAGGTTAGTCGTGCCGTCGCTAATTGGTTTTAAAAAAAACACTAAAGAGGTTAGCGACGGCAAACTTGCTGTCGCTAATTGGTTTTTATTTTTTATATTAGCGACGGCCAAAAACCGTCGCTAATTAATTTTAAAAAAAAAATTTAACACTAAAGAGATTAGTGACGGCAAATGTGCCGTGGCTAATTGGTTTTTATTTTTTATATTAGCGACGGCAAAACACCGTCGCTAATTGTTTAAAAAAAACACTATAGAGATTAGCGACGGCACATTGGCCGTCGTTAATTGGTTTTTAAAAAAAATATCACCGATCCGCGTGAAATCTCATCTCAACCGTTAATAACACCAAAAAATTTAGCTCAGTCCAACGCACTAAACCAAACCACGTCATCGATCCGCGTGAAACTAACACAACCAATCCCCTTCAATTACATTTCTCTATATAAATTTCAATTTTTTCTACAAACCAATTTAAACAAAAAATTTCTCTCAAATTTTTTTTTCTCTCATCTTCCAGAGAAGAAACCCACAGAGGAGAAGTCCGCCGATTCCTCGACACCGATCCCAGTCGCCTCTCTCTCGGAGATCTGAGACCTGAGATCTCGCAGATCTGAGACCTGAGATCTCTGATATCTCGAATCTCGGAGATCTCGAAGAATCTCAAAGATCTGAGTTCTCGGAGAGATCTCCGATATTTTTTTAAATATATATATATATATATTTTTTAAAAATCTCAGAGATCTCAGAGAAATCTCAGATCTCGGAGAGATCGAAAAAATATATATATATTTAAAAAAAAATCAATTAGCCACGGCTATTTTGCCGTCGCTGATTCAAATAGCGACGATAATTATTGCTACGGGGTTGCGACAGTTGTTGTGCCATCGCTGATGCCTTTTAGCTACGGTTTTAGCTCAATCAGCAATGATTTTTAGCCGTTGCTGATTTCAATTTTTTTTTTGTAGTGAATTGCTGATATTAATATGAAGATCCTTGTAGTGTGCTTAGTGCCAACAGCAACCAATGTATATATGTTGTAAAATAGTTCAACTCTCTGTAAGGTAATACGTGTGAGAAGTAATACGTTAATCTATAGTTCTATACATAGTTTAGGGCAGTTGATATGTAGTTTTGAGTGTTCGATGGGTTTTCGAGTGTATATTCTTATGTACTTCTAGAAATGGTGGAAACAAGAATCAGTGATTGCCGTAAATCTTTCTAAAATTGTAGTTCTCAGTTCTGCAGAAATAATAAGAGTTTGTTATAATTGCCACCTTAAGGTTTGGCTTTGTGACTGGATATGTGTCCATGTTTGAATTTTATTTGCCAACCCCTGCTGAATTCTTTATTGGTAAATGATCTTGCATTAAAAGGATCTATGCTATTGTTGCAGGCATTGGTATATGTCTTTGGTGTCGTGTCTATATAGGACCTGATATTTGATTGGGATAAAAATTGATTTGTGCGAGTGTATCTTGAGCCATGACAGCTTTGAGATTCATCTTGGGCCATTATTGTTTGACAGCTTTGGTACATATAAACTTTTCTACTTAAATGAGTTTTAAGGGACGTGGAGCTTCAGATGCCAAAAGAAAGAAGAAGACTAAATATGTGGTTTTGTTTGTGTACGTGAATATGGACCATTCCCTTCAATCATCCGGAGTTTGTGCAGAAATGTTGTAAAGCATATTTTGTCCTCATACCTGCAGTGAGGCACAGATTCACATGGGGGCATGTGCCGCTTCACTGACTTTTGAGAATTTTGTTTTTTTTTATTTGTCCTTCAATTAGTTTTTTTATTTACCCTTCTATTCTCACATTTCACTTCAATCAGGATTTCATCTTTCAAATCATGTATATATCAAATTCAAACTCTACTTTTAAAGTTAGAGATAGAGGTTAAATCCCTCAAATCTCTCAAAGAAACCAAAATCCACAGTTTCTTCTTTACACTCCATCCATTGAATAAGATGAGGGAAACCCTCATATTTCATCATCTTCAAAGATCTATAACTATTGAGTTATTTGAGTTCATCTTCACAAGATCCAGCAGGGTTCAAACCACCTTATTATTTTTCTTCTAGGTACCAGGTGCCTTCATTAATCACTGTGTTGGTCATCTCCACAAAAAAATCGTAAGCAATTCAATCTCTTCCTCATTTTCTTCATTGCAGTAGTAATCAACGATTCAAATCCTTCTCTTATATTGTGTTTTTAGAAGTAGTAATAATCATCATTTTCAATGACTGTCTTTGTTGTACTCCATTTTTTGCTGTATTAAACCATCAGCGTACTCTCCTAGCTAATTAATATATGGAATACTTAGTGACACAGTTGACATATTCAAGAATCTTGGATCACATATAAAAGAATAACAATACAGAAGGTAACCGAAGCAAACCTACTTCACTGACCGAAATACTGTGTGGTGTATTTTTCACTTCACCAGGTTATCCTTTACACCACGGTTTTGAATATAAAAGATTTAGCTTATGGAGAATGCATCGAATTGACTTGGTTGGTCTGGTCATTGTGTATTCCTTTACACCACAGTTTTGAATACCTAATTGACTTTGTCTAACTTTTGTCATCCTGAACAAGTTACTGTACTCAAATTGATGATTTAGCTAGCTTGACTTACAAGAGTTTGGAGAACATGTTATTCAAAATATTCGTAATTCATACCACGACTAAAATGAGAATTTAACATACATTTTTGCTGGATAATTGGGCATTTACAGACATGATATGTTATTGACATTGTCATTGAAAATATTTTGTGTCGCTACATCTTGTGAATTGCTTAAGAGCGCCCCCCAATCATCTGTTGTTCACGTATGTCATGGAGATCATTATACAATCGTTTATTAGGTCAAAAGAATATATCTTAGCTCTCAAGTATTTATTGTCTTGTGACCTAATGGAAGTTTTCTTCACACACATTGCTGTTAGATTTTTTTTATATTTTTTTAAGCAAGCAAGGTTTTAAGGATCCTTCAACCTTTATATTAATGAAAAAATAAAGATGTCTCAAATACAATCTTCAAATGTAACAATTCATTGCAAAACAATCACGAAGAATGCTTAACCTAAACTAAGGAATATTCTAGTCTCCTTATTTTGACACTCAATCCCTATCATTGGGAAAAAGCCATCCATGCTCTATTTCATTAAGATGAGGTAATTTAAAAGTTGCGCTTCTTTTTTGTTGTGACAGTAACAAATCCATGCTCCATGCATTTTTTGTTCGCTTTTCTAATTTGAGCAGATCTTCTTCGAGAGCTTATTCTGAAAGTCTGATTCCATACTTTTGTGTACTTTTTAGAAAACTCTTCTATTGATTCCTCACTTCCTTCCTCATAATCATTGCTTTCATAAGTAATCACAATTTTTAGTCAGAAGGGTACAAGTTTCCACTAACGAATGGTTTTATATGAACTCAAAAATATATATGTGAAGTGATCATCCAAATTGCACTCTTAATTATTACAAGTAACAACACAAGAGTAAAAGTTATTCTAGAGAAGTTAATAGCAGGAACATCCTAGCACTTTGGTGTTATTGTTTTCATTTTATCTATGCATTGTCCGCATCTATAAGATGGTCATGATTGTTTAAGTGGATCCCAGTTGTTTTGAATTTGTCAAGATTGCCTCTCAATTATGAAAATCTTTGTAGTGCGTGTAAGTGGGTCTCAATTGTTTAAGATTTGTTAAAATGCCCCCTTTTATTTATCACACTTTTAAAATTATCCCCTCAATTATGAAAATCCTTTGTAGTACATGGTATAAGTGGGTTCTAATTATTTGGGATTTGTTAGATTGCCCCCTTCTATTTATCAAACATTTTCCAAACCCACCCCCCCTTTTGCCTCCTTTTATCTAATATAATGTATCAAATAGTTATTACAAATACATTACATTATGTAGTTTTGTACTTCATTTATATTGGTTTCACTATACCAAATTGACATTTTTATAACAATTCAAAAAATAGTAACATTTTTTAGCTATAACAATCCACAAAACAATTTTACACATTTTTACAAACAAAGTGATTCAATAATTGTATCACCACAAATAGTATGGGCTTACAAATGGTGTTATTCATGGTGATCTAATTTATTGTATTATTTTTTTTTGTAGCCATTTTTCATTTTGTTGACTAAATTTAGTTTTGATTTGAAATTGTTTGGTGTATTGTAATAGCTCAAAAGTGTTGTTGTTTTTTAAATTGTTACAAATATGTCAATTTTGTGTAGTGTTTCCCTTAATGACTAGCATAGATGGGTAACAATATTTCGATTGTTTTTTCTTTGAATACAACAAAGTTGGCTGAAAACCCATTAAATGTCTTCTAAAATATTTTTAAAATACATCTTATAAAAAAATCTATCTATATCTTACCTTAAATCTCTAGCGTCATTCTTATTTTCAAATACATTCAATTAAAATTTCCAAACATTTGTAATGAATAAATTGATTGATAGCTAAAATACACTTTTATAACCTTGAAATTAGAATAATATAAAACAATATAACTCATGATTCATGCAAATAAATGTTGTATAATATAAGTCAAGATTCATCCAAATAAATATTGTTAAATTATTTTATACTTTTTGTCACTTTGCCTCCCCTTAATGAAATTCCTGGCTCTGCCAATGCATCTAAACATATACATTTTCCACTAAAAACTAAATATTTTTCCAACTAATTGATCAAGAACCTTTCTAGATTAAGTGAATACTTGCAACATCATCACTGTAAATATATAATCTGTCTTATTGTGACTTCACACAGTTGATACATTCAAACAAATTTTTTTTTAAATATAAAGCAAAAAACAAATACAAAACAACCAACCTTTAATTTTATAATGAATCTTTGGACCTCCATAAATAACGACCTTACTAAGGGTTTTGCTATCTAAACCAAAACAATTGAGATATCGGTTTTATTTGATGAGGCTCATCTCGAATGTATATATGCATTGACAATTCATTAATTGGAGTCTAATCTCATATTTTGGTTGTAAAGAGCTATTTAACCATGTGGATGGTTGAGATGAGCCCCCAGATAACAATGTCAAATTAAGACCTTCAGTTGGATTCTAACTCAGATGTTTACCAAAAAATTGGAAATGATGATAAATTTCAAAAACTGGGCAATGCTAACTGCAAGGGTGCTAGCCAGTCAAGACCAGGCTGCAGCGCAAAGGAATGAAGAGGTTCTGCATAAAGCAGATGAATGTACAATGCCAACCAATGTTGCATCCTCTGGTTCTAGCAAAATTCAAGAAGCAATGGCAAACTCTGCCGTTGCACCAGCAAGGATGAGTTGGGCATCAAAGCTTAAGCAAAGCCAGCATACGGGCTCTACAAGAGTAAGGTATGAACCTCCAGCTACTGTTGAATGCAGGAAAATAGTACAAGTGCAAACTACTGACTTTACGAATAGGATAGAAGAATGTGAAAGGTTCGTTATTGACAGCTTTGTGGGCAAGCGCTTGGCATATGGTTATGTCAAAGAGTGGCTGATAAGGACGTGGGGAATTCGAGAATTTGAAATGAGCATACACGGAGATAAGAATTTTGTATTCAAATTCAAGAAGGAAGAAGATAGAAGTAAGGTATTGAAAATGGGACCTCTGCATATTGCAAGCAGGTTGTTCATCCTCAGGGCCTGGTCACCTTCTATGGACGAGGATGTCGAGGTGCTTACCTCGATACCTATTTGGATTACACTAAAGAAAACTCCTTTATTCCTATGGAATCCAGAGGGTATTCAAAGGATTGCTAGTTTTATTGGAGTGACTATCATGCTTGAGAAAGCTACTGAAGAAAGGACAAGATTAGCGTATGCGAGGGTGTGTGTGGAGGTGGATGTAAACAACCAATTACCCAAAGACATCCCTGTGGTTATCAACGGAAATAAGAAAAAAATAGTTGAAGTTGAGTATGTATGGATTCCTGTTAAATGCAATTCTTGTGCAGTTTTTGGCAATACAAGACAGTAGTGTTCAAAGAGCAAAGAAATTAATACTCCAGGCCATATGATATGGCAAGCTACGGGTAGGACCCAACTACTAGAAAGACAAAACTCAGTTTAGAGGGGAGTCCAGAGCCTATCACAGGAAAAACAGGGAATGTAACCAGTATAGAGGCTGCCAATGTGGCAGAGCATAACATAAATGATGACCAGAGTGATGCCATAATGCAGAGTCCACACCTATTGATTCTTATCAATCCAATGCTCGAGCGTAGTGTTAATGTGGAGGCAAGTGACTACACACCGACTCAGGACAAAGATAACACCACAACAGATTAGCAGAGTAGTAACGAGGAACATGAGCAAAATCATTCTAGTGAAGAGGTTGCAAGCGATTTGTTTTCAAAATCTTGTAATAAAGATTTTAGTCTCTGCCCTCGAAGATCTTCTAGAGATAAGAAAACAAACAAAAAGTACAAAGGCTGAATCCTTTCTTCCTTAACAAAGGAGACAGGGATAAAAAAAACAAAAAACCAAGAGGTTTCTTCTTTGGCCGATGCTAGTTGAAGATTTTTATAGGCCTAGTAACCATGTTCACTCTCACTAGACTTCTCTTTTTTGTGAGAGTTTGTTTATGTTTTTATTGTTGTTTTTTTATTTTATTTCATTTATATAATGGTTTTGGGGTCCTTAAAATCCAGCTTGCTTTCCAAAAAAAAAAAAAAAAAAGGTTACGGGCGAACCTGACTTCCATGTTAGAATTTGAAAATCCGAAACCAACTATTTCAGATTTAAGATATCTGCAGATGAATGGGCACATAGTTGGTTACCAACATGGATCATTTGTGGCTGATTTCTTGAAGGATAATTGGGAATTCAGTGAGAAACAACTCAAAAACTTTTCTACAGCAGACGATTATGCTAATGCTCTATCACTAGGAACCCATAATGGAGGAGTTTCTGCATCGATTATTCAACTTTCTTTGAATGAAAATATGTCAGTTCTTATATGATTCTGATGAGGGTACATAGCTGACTATCAGTTGTTGCCAAATTTTCAAGTTAAGGCAGTAATTAGCTATCGATGGCTGCGATATCTATTGTGGTTAACATTGACAGCATGTTCATGTCACCATCAGACATCAGTTGCCCATTTTTCAGGTTAAATAAGGCAGGAATTGCTGATATTAATATGAAGATCCTTGTAGTGTGCTTAGTGCCAACAGCAACCAATGTATATATGTTGTAAAATAGTTCAACTTTCTGTAAGGTAATACGTGTGAGAAGTAATACGTTAATCTATAGTTCTATACATAGTTTAGGGCAGTTGATATGTAGTTTTGAGTGTTGGATAGGTTTTCGAGTGTATATTCTTATGTACTTCTAGAAATGGTGGAAACTAGAATCAGTGATTGCCGTAAATCTTTCTAAAATTGTAGTTCTCTGTTCTGCAGAAATAATAAGAGTTTGTTATAATTGCCACCTTAAGGTTTGGCTTTGTGACTGGATATGTGTCCATGTTTGAATTTTATTTGCCAACACCTGCTGAATTCTTTATTGGTAAATGATCTTGCATGAAAGGATCTATGCTATTGTTGCAGGCATTGGTATATGTCTTTGGTGTAGTGTCTATATAGGACCTGATATTTGATTGGGATAAAAATTTATTTGTGCGAGTGTATCTTGAGTCCATGATGGCTTTGAGATTCATGTTGGCGCATTATTGTTTGACAGCTTTGGTACATATAAACTTTTCTAATTAAATGAGTTTAAAGGCACGTGGAGCTTCAGATGCCAATGAAAGAAGAAGACTAAATATGTGGTTTTGATTTTATCCATGCATTGTCCGCATCTATAAGTGGATCCCAGCTGCTTTTAATTTGTTAAGATTGCTCTCGTCCATGTATCACACCTTTTAAGTTGTCCCCTCAATCATTGTAGCACGTGTAAGTGGGTTTCAATTGTGTAAAATTTGTTAATATCACACTTTTTAAATTGCCCCTTCAATTATGAAAATATTTTGTATTACATGGTGTAAGTGGGCCATAATTATTTAGGATTTGTTAGATTGCCCCCTTTTATTTATCAAACATTTTTCAAGCCCTCCCCCCATTTTGCCTTCTTTATCTAATATAATGTATCAAATGGTTATTACAAATACATTACATTATGTAGTTTTGTGCTTCATGTATATTGATTTCACTGTGCTAAATTGACATTTTTTTAATAATCCAAAAAATAGTAACATTTTTTAGCTATCACAATCTACAAAGCAATTTCACATTTTCACAAACAAAGTGATTCAATAATTGTATCACCACAAATAGTATGGGCTTACATATGGTGCTATTCATGGTGATCTAATTTATTGTATCATTTTTTTTTGTAGCTATTTTTCATTTTGTTGACTAAATTTAGTTTTGATTTGAAATTGTTTGGTGTATTGTAATAGCTCAAAAGTGTTACTATTTTTTAAGTTGTTACAAATATGTCAATTTTGTGTAGTGTTTCCTTTAGTGACTAGCATAGATGGGTAACAATATTTCGATTGATTTTTCTTTGAATACAACAAAGCTGACTGAAAACCTATTAAATGTCTTTTGAAATATTCTTAAAATACATCTTATAAAAAAAAAGTCTATCTATATCTTACCTTAAATCTCTAGCGTCATTCTTATTTTCAAATAGATTCAATTAAAATTTCCAAACATTTGTAATGAATAACTTGATTGGTAGCTAAAATACACTTTTATAATCTTGAAATTAGAATAATATAAAACAATATAACTCATGATTCATGCAAATAAATGTTGTATAATATAAGTCAAGATTCATCCAAATAAATGTTGTTAAATTATTTTATACTTTTTGTCACTTTGCCTCCCCTTAATGAAATTCCTGGCTCTGCCACTGCATCTAAACGTATACATTTTCCACTAAAAACTATGTTAGGAGATTAATTTAGGAGGTTTATTCCTTTATTCTTTCCTTTATTCTAGGATAGCTATATATGGGTACTTGCTTTGTTATAGGAAACTACTTCCTCAAGAAGTTTAATATTTCCTAAACTATTGCTAGGTATTATGAGAAATTAGGGAAGCTACTGTTGGACTTCTTGTATAAATATTTTTCCATTGAGTTAATGAGAATACAGAAAAACAATTACCCTAAATCTTTCATGGTATCAGAGCCAAAATTGCTTCTTCAAATTTTTTTTCCCCTAAACCATGGTCGGCGGCGCATCTCTTGGGAAGCCGAACCCCGCTCCTGCTACGCTACCTCTTCCAAGTTTTACTCACACTCCTTCTAACAGGTTGCATGGTAAGTTGGAAATGGATTCTTGGATAATTGATACTGGATGTTCTCATCATGTTACTGGTGATGAATCTTGTTTAGTGGATACTACAGTAGTTTCGCCATGTCCCGTGGGTCTTCCGGATGGTCAAACGGTGGTTGCTACTAAGGAGGGTGTCGTGAAACTCACAGACAAAATAATCCTCCAACATGTTCTTTTTGTTCCTAAGTTAAACTGCAATTTAATTTCGATTTCACAACTAAATGATGATCTAAATTGCTTTGTCCAATTTAATTCTAACTTGTGTGCTATACAGGACATGCATTCGAGGGAGGTGATTGACACGGGTGAGAGACGGGATGGACTTTACTATCTACGGCATGGATTACAGGTGCAAGCGGTTTCGGTTGATAATTCGAAGTCCTTGAAGCTATGGCATAGTCGTTTGAGTCATCCTTCCGAGACAGTAGTGAAGTTGCTTCATTTTTTTAATAATTCTAGGAGTCATTTGAATAAAGCATGTGAAGTTTGTCATCGTGCTAAACATTCTAGAGATCGTTTTCCTTTAAGCGCCAATAAATCAACTAGGATTTTTGAGTTACTACATTGTGATTTATGGGGTCCGTATGATGAAGTTTCTTCGTGTGGTGCTCGTTATTTTTTAACCTTGGTGGACGATTATTCACGTGTTCTGTGGGTTTATTTATTGATTGATAAAATAGAAGTTTTCAAGATGTTTATGTCCTTTATTGCCATGATTGACCGTCAATTCTCTCAAAAGTTGAAAATTGTACGTAGTGATAATGGAACAGAGTTTAACTTCATGAAAGATTTCTTTGTGGCTAATGGAATTTTATTTCAAACCTCTTGTGTGGGTACCCCTCAACAAAATGAAAAAGTGGAAAGGAAACATAAACATATTCTCAATGTCGCTCGTGCATTGAGGTTTCAAGGGGGGTTGCCAATCTATTTTTGGGGTGAATGCGTTTTGGCCGCTGCTCACCTAATAAATCAGACTCCCTCTAGTGTTCTCCGAAACAAAACTCCATATGAAATGCTATTTGGTTGTACACCTTCTTTTAGTGACTTGTGCGTTGTTGGTTGCTTAGCTTATGCCCATAATCAACGCGCTAAAGGTGACAAGTTTGCCAGTCGAAGTCGTAAATGTGTTTTTGTGGGTTATCCGTTTGGTAAGAAGGGATGGAGTTTATTTGATCTTGAGAAAAAGGAGTTCTTTGTGTCGAGGGATGTGAAGTTTTATGAAAATGTCTTTCCTTATTTGAATGTTGAAGTCACAAATCATACTCCTCCCCTTGACAGTGATGTGACTTATAATGAGGGAGCCCAGGAAGAGCTTATTGAAGGTATGGGGATCATCAGGTGATGCACGAGGATGCCATCGTCGATCCTCAAACGGTCTCTCCCACGGCCTCTCCCACGACTAGCGTCACGCCTAGTAATGCTGAGCCACCATCTACCGCGTTCGTGCCGAGTGAAAATGTTCGGGATGTGCCACAAGTGGACACTTCATCCTCGGCTGTCGGGGGGGGGGGGGGGGGGGGGGGTAGATGGTGCTCCCGACGGAACGGGGAGGGACAATTTGGGCTCGGGTTCCGGGAGAAGTTCCCATCAGTAAAGTTGAGAGACTTCGTGACACATACGATTATCAAGGACAGTCCATCTCTCGCTCTATCTGCTCCACATCACACTCCCTCAGGTACGCCTTTTCCTATAGCACATTATGTTAGTTGTGATCAATTTACTGTGAAACACCGAAATTTTCTTGCAGCTGTAACTGCAGGTGTTGAGACACAGTCTTTTAAAGAGGCTGCAAAAGATATAAGATGGTGTACTGCTATGCAAAAGGAGATTCGTGCTTTGGAAGATAATGACACTTGGACTATGAAAAAATTACCTCCTCGAAAGAAAGCTCTCGGAAGTAAATGAGTGTACAAAATTAAGTACAACTCAGATGGTAGCATTGAGAGGTTAAAAGCCATATTAGTTGTTTCGGTAATCATCAAGTTAAAGGAATTGATTATAATAATGAGAAATTCTCCCCAGTCGCGAAAATTGTGACAGTTAGAGCTTTTCTGGCCATTGCAGCATCCAAGCATTGGGAGTTGCATCAGATGGATGTTCATAATGCCTTCCTTCATGGCGATTTAGATGAGGAGGTGTATATGAAACTTCCGCTAGGTTTTAGCTCCATTGATTCTGATCTGGTTTGTCGTTTGCGTAAATCGTTGTATGGTTTGAAACAGGCACCTCGATGTTGGTTTGCAAAGCTTGTGACAACTTTAAAGGGGTACGGTTTTCTTCAATCCTACTCCGATTATTCCCTCTTTACTTACTCTAAAGGGTCTGTACAGATCAACGTCCTAGTACATGTTGATGATTTGATAATCTCTGGTAATGATTCCGCTGTGGTGACGGCTTTCAAAGCCTATTTGAGTCAATGTTTTTATATGAAGGATTTTGGTGTGCTTAAACATTTTCTTGGCATTGAGGTGGCTAGAAGCTCCTCAGGGTTGTTTTTATGTCAAAGGAAATATGTCCTTGATACTATTTCAGAGGCAGGACTATTGGGCTCAAAGCCGGCTTCATTCCCGATTGAACAGAATCATCAGTTGGCGCGTGCCAAGGGGCCATTTCTTACGGATCCCGAGCCCTATAGGCATTTGCTTGGGCGTCTTATCTATTTGGCGGTTACTCGTCCTGACTTGGCATACTCGGTTCATGTCTTGTCACAATTCATGCAGGAGCCGCGACAAGAACATTGGGATGCTGCATTACGGGTTGTTCGCTATTTAAAGAAATCCCCAGGTTAGGGCATTCTATTACGTTCAGACAGTGAGTTATCTTTGGCAGGTTGGTGTGACTCGGATTGGGCGGCCTGTCCCCTTACTCGGCGGTCTCTCACTGGGTGGTTTGTGTTTTTGGGGCATTCGCTAATTTCATGGAAAACTACGAAGCAACATACTGTAGCTCGTTCTTCGGCAGAGGCCAAATATTGCTCTATGGCTTCTGTTACTTGTGAATTAAAATGGTGAAGGGTCTACTTTTGAGTTTGGGAATCCATCATCCTAAGGCGATTCCTCTTTTTTGTGATAGTCAGTCCGCGTTGCATATAGCGCAGAATCCGGTATTTCATGAACGCACGAAGCACATTGAGGTTGATTGTCATTTCGTGCGAGATGCTATCCAGGAAGGTCTTATTGCTCAGTCTTATGTGTCGACGACGGACCAATTGGCGGATATTTTTACCAAGGCTTTGGGGAAGAAGCAATTTGATTTTCTCCTTGACAAGTTGGGCATTTTAGACTTGCATGCTCCAACTTGAAGGAGGGTGTTAGGAGATTAATTTAGGAGGTTTATTCCTTTATTCTAGGATAGCTATATATGGGTACTTGCTTTGTTATAGGAAACTACTTCCTCAATAAGTTTAATATTTCCTAAACTATTACTAGGTATTATGAGAAATTAGGAAAGCTACTGTTGGACTTCTTGTATAAATATTTTTCCATTAAATTAATGAGAATACAAAAAAACAATTACCCTAAATCTTTCAAACTAAATATTTTTCCAACTAATTGATCAAGAACCATTCTAGATTAAGTGAATACTTGCAACGTCATCACTGTAAATATATAATCTGTCTTATCGTGACTTCACACAGTTGATACATTCAAACAATTTTTTTTTTAAATATAAAGCAAAAAACAAATACAAAACAACCAACCTTTAATTTTATAATGAATCTTTGGACCTCCATAAATAACGACCTTACTAAGGGTTTTGCTATCTAAACCAAAACAATTGAGATATCGGTTTTATTTGATGAGGCTCATCTCGAATGTTTATATGCATTGGCAATTCATTAACTGGAGTCTAATCTCATATTTTGGTTGTAAAGAGCTATTTAACCATGTGGATGGTTGAGATGAGCCCCCAGATAACAATGTCACATTAAGACCTTCAGTTGGATTCTAACTCAGATGTTTACCGAGGATATGCCTTGGAAATGTTTTTTAGATTCTCACTGCATATATATATTAGTGACTGTTGGCAACTTTGAGCACACCTAAACAATACAATATTATGCTCCCTTCCACTCTTCTAGGGATGCTTAGATTACATTCTCATATCGTCAAGTGTTGTTTGTGTGTGTGTGTATATATAGTTACACACGAGTTAAAGAGGTTTCAAACTACCTAGAAGAGAAACTACCTCGGTAAACATCTGAGTTGGAATATTTCTTAAATATGAATCTTCTTGATATAGTTAAAGAGAAACTACGTAGAAACCTACATAATATGGACATAATAGGTACCAATAGAGGCTTCAAACTCTGGGTTTTAAGTGCTTAGAGACCATCAAACATTTGCAAAAGATTGACATCAATATCATCTCTTTACACACAATGATGAAGAAGTTTGCTTTGCATTTGTTTTTGTTTTCATTAAGTTTCTGGCTTCGTTGGACCAATGCTCAGACCAATACCACCACGACGTTTCATGTTGGAGTGATTCTTGATCTGAATTCGACAATGGGTAAGGTGGCAAATAAGAGTATTTGGATGGCAGTTTCAGACTTTTATGCTGTTCATGAAAGCTCTTCCAGAGTTGAACTCCATGTAAGGGACTCAAAAGGAGATGTTATGAATGCAGCATCTGCAGGTATGTCGTTCTCTTCCTGTCAAATTCTTTTTTTTTTTTTTTAGAAAGCGAGCTGGGGGTTTTAGGATCCTCGAACCTTATATTAATAAAAAAGTTGATAAGGTTTTCCTCTCAAATTCTTTCTCCATTTTTGCATAAGGTATTTTCATTATCTTGTTCTGTTTGATTGTAAAGAACAAAAGCTCCATTGAAAACCTCGAAAAAAAAAAGAGAATGGGGAGAAGATCTTGAAGGAAGTTTTCTCTAAAGTTTGTTGGTTTCCTTGAAAGTAATAAACATGGTCATCTTCAACTTAAAGTGATTGACTGGTTTTTTGTGTTTTATTGTTTTCATTGATTTTTCTTTTGAAATGAATCAAACACAGCCTTAATTTTTTTTTTTTTTTTTTGAAAAGCGAGAGGGGGTTGTTAAGGATCTTCAAACCTGGGAAAAAAAAAAAAAAAAAAAGGAGCACCAGTACATTCTCAAATATGTTTTACTTACTTTATCATCATGTACGTACAATGTCTTTCAAGGGAGGCAAAGGAGCTGGGGGCAATCTCTATAAATCCTGTATTTGGAAGCAAGCTTGCCAAACGGTCTGCCAATCTATTGGTCTCCCTGAAATCATGCTTAATTTTATACTCCTCAAGTTGTCCTAACATGTTCTTAATCCTCCTTATAATGTGTCTAAGATCCCAAGCAGCCTGCATGTCTTTGGTCAAGTAATCAAATGCTACAGTAGAGTCTGTAGAGATTTCTAGCTTCCTGATGCTATATTAATGTCTAGCAAGTTTGAGCCCAGCTTCCACTCCTTGAAGCTCATGCTTAATTAAGCCTTAATTTATTCTCTCTTGCTCTCTTCTCCTTTTCATCTTCAAACACGGGACTCCTCTAAGTCATTCATATTGAGAAAATGCGGAGCTATGCACAGAATGTGCTTTACCTTCCATAAACAGACTTGGGTCTGGTTCATACTCAACCTAGTATATCTAGAGTTTATGCACTTTAAGCCAACGCAATGTTGCAATGGGAAATTCTCCACCCATACCCAGCAAAACTGGTTCATTTTGAAAACATTTTATCTCCTTCTCAACCTACCTCTAGTTGATGGTAGCTTCAACTTTTAAAATGTTTCTTTTTATTTTATTCTAGTCCAAAGAAAAAAATTTGAGGCAGGAAGAGTAGGTGAAGAGAGGAGACGAAGGTTCAGTATTGGTGGTTTTGGAAGGTGATAGAGGCATAGGGAGAGATGAAGGGTGCTGCTGGTGGCACTGTCAGCCAAGCTCAACCCAAATTGTCAAGGGTTCAACCTATAAGCTTCATCCGCTGCTCCCTTTTTTTTTTTTTTGCTTTTTGTTAAAATTTTTGATCATCTGATCTCAAATGAATGATATGAGTTTGGGTTTCCTTCAATACTATTTCTCAAGTTGTATCAATGTTTTCTTTATGTAGATTAGTGTAATAAAAACTTCCAATTGGATGTGGATTTATTTGTTTGTAGTTAAGGGTTCTTTTTATGTTTATTAATGTGAGTTATTTGTAGATATGACTTAATGAAGAATATGAGGTTTTTTTTTTTTTTTTTTAATCCAAATTATGCTTCTCGAGCAATTGAAACTACCAAACCCCTACATTTTTAAACAGATGTGACAACTGTTAATTGATCATAGTCAAAGGCATACGTGTTTGTTTTGTTAGAAGTGACCCTCACTCATATACTGCATGTGTTTTCAAGTTCTAATTAGAAGTTATTCAAAGTAAATTTTCTGAAATGAGCAAGTACAAGGAGGTACTCGCTCTAGGAGCAATAAAAAATTTCATGGCTTAGTGTATTATATGTACTTCTAACTAGAAGCAAAAAATTTTAAAGCACTAACTAGAGGTGTTTAGTTCTGATTTGAGTGCTAACTCAACTTCTGACTCCACACTTTCTTTGCGTTCCAATTGGCACATATGAAAATATATGCTGATTCAAATCTTCTCTTTACAGCATTGGATTTGATACAAACCATAGGGGTGCAGGCAATTATAGGCCCCGAGACCTCAGAAGAAGCAGATTTTATAGCCTCGATGGGAAACAAAGCTCATATACCAATAATCTCCATTTCCCCTATCAGCTTCTCTATCTCTCCTAGACGATTTCCTTATCATGTTCAACTTGCTCAAGACGAATCATCTCAGGTAAATGCCATTGTTGCAGTTATACAGAATTATCGATGGAGAGAAGTGTCCATCATTCATGATGACAGCCAAAGTGGGACTGCTATTTTACCATCTCTCACTAGTGCACTCCTTAAAATTGGCATCGTAATAAGTCTTGAGACTGTCCTACCATATAATGCAAATGATGCAACAGTCAATGAGACGGTTTACAAGCTAAATGACACAAAAATGAGGGTCTTCATTGTTCATTTGTCGCTTCCTCTTGGTTCTCGCTTCTTCTTAAATGTCAAACAGGCTGGACTGATGCAAGGCGGCTATGCATGGATCACTACATACAGCCTTACAGATCAACTGAGCTATGTGGACTCGTCTGTTTTCCGCTCTATGGAAGGTGTTATAGGCTTGAAAACTTATGTACCACCATCAAATGCCGTCAAGAAGTTCAAAGTTCAGTGGAGAAGAGAAGCTAAAAGGGCTGGCCTCCAAAGACAAACGTTGGAATCAAATGCGAATGCATTGTGGGCCTATGATTCTATATTTCTCATGGCAATAGCGGCTAATAGAACACGATCTCATTTGGAAAGAAATCTCCAACCACCACCGTCTAATAGTGAAATGGCAAGGAATACGACTTTATTTCAGACTGATGTTTCTCCGGTGGGTTCTGAATTGTTGCAATCTGTTCTTGCAACACAATTCACTGGCTTAAGTGGCAAAATTCAATTAGTGAATGGGCAACGGCATTCATCTTCTTCTTTTGAGATTATAAATTTGAGGAAAAGATCTTATAGAATTGGATATTGGACACCAACAGGCGGTCTTTCTCAGAGTGTGAGCTCAAAACTCACATTGATGAAACAAGCTGGCAGCAAGAAGAACCTAAGTGATGTTATCTGGCCTGGAAGATCCTTGGATGTTCCATTTGCTAGGATACTGAGAGTAGGAATCCCAGTTAAAGCTGGCTTTTTTGAGTTCATGAATGTGACTCACAGTAATAATTCAGTAGTTGTGGAGGGCTTCTCGATAGCTGTATTTAAGGAAGTGATGAAGAAGTTCAGATATCAGTATGATTATGAACCATATGAAAATGCATCTGCAACTTACTCTGATCTTACTTACCGAGTATTCCTGAAGGTGAGCTATAAATTATTATTTGTATTTGTATGAACTTTAGTGTTGGAAAGAAGCTCGAGTAGTAGTATAACACGGTTGCCTAATTAAGAGGCATGCAGTCTCTGTTGTCGAGTCAGGCTTAGGAATATGCTTGATAGGTTAAGCATCAACTTGATTTTTTTTTCCTGGTAAGTATATGTCAGATAGTTCCTGTCTCAATCTACTTTATTTATATCCTTCTTTTCTTTCTCCCGCATTACACCTTTTCGAGTCACATATTCAAGATCTTCTTAAAGAGCAAGATAGATCATCATCAGATGATTAGAATAATCACTTAACACATTCATTATTCTCATACCACATACCATCATGAGGTCTTATTGCTAAATGCTAACTTCTTTTCTATTCTTAAAAAGCAGAAGTATGATGTTGTCGTTGGGGATGTTACTATCCGTCCTGATAGAGCTGAATTTGTCAGCTTCACACCAACGTATTCAGTTCCTGGAATTCGCATGATTGTCCCCGCAAAGGAGGATCAGTTCACTCAGAGTCTGTGGTGGTTCTTAGAGCCACTCGAAAAGAAACTATGGTTTACTACTCTTGGATTCTTTCTGTGGAAAGGGATATTTGTCTGGATATTTGAGCACAGAATAAACCCGGAATTTCAAGGAACATTTTCACAACAAGTGGGGAAGATACTCTCTTTTTCATTTTCTACATTTGTGTTTGCTAATCGTAAGTGTTCATATCTCACTTTTATATTTTAATGTTAATGACTACAGAGAACATCTTATGATTGGTTCTCATAAATTAGAGGTCACTGCGTATATATATGTATGTATGTATTGCAGATGCTTTATCTTGTATACGAGGATACTTACATACTTGCTTGTGTGTTATAGGAGAAAGGCTTGAAAGCAACTACTCTAGATTCATAATTAACATGTGGATGTTTGCTGTATTCATACTTGTGACAAGTTACGCGGCAAACCTGACTTCCATGTTAGCATTTGCAAATCTGAAACCAACTATTTCAGATTTAAGACATCTGCAAACGAATGGACATGTAGTTGGTTACCAAAATGGATCATTTGTGGCTGATTTCTTGAAGAATAATTGGGAATTCAGTGAGAAACAACTCAAAAGCCTTTCTACGGTGGAGGAGTATGCTAATGCTCTATCACTGGGAACTGACAAGGGAGGAGTTTCTGCAATTGTGGACGAAATCCCATTTATCAATGTTTTCCTCACCAAATATTGTCATGCGTTTTCTGTTGCTGGACCAATTTATCCATCTGGAGGATTAGGCTTTGTATTACTCTCTCTCTTTCTCTAAAATATATACGCATAGTACATTTTGATAATCTTTTAGTGCTTATGGAGCTGCATACAATTTTCATCCAAAACTTAGAACATAATCAATTACATCAATGTAGTTGTAATGTAAATAGTCTGAATAAACTTTACTTTCACAACTTTGATACTTTGTACATTCCCCATTTAGGATATAATGGTGAAAACTAGTCAACAAATGTCTGTACAGATTCCCATTCATATAGAATTCATGGTTTAGAAGTCTGTTATTAATATATTGCTAAATCTTAAGGATACTCTTGTTGGTTAGTATTGAACATTTGGTTGGGTATATTGAGTAGTATCAACATTGAGGTAAATCAACCTTAAAAGAATTAAGCCTTTAGTTCATGTTAACATAAAGTCAATTACTATGAAAGTTACGCATACAATTGCTGCATTTTTAGTTAGACTGACAAAAAAATAGTTTTTGACAAGTTATTTGTATACGGTTTTCTTTGCTTTTTACATGCACGTAGAGGTAACTTTTGTGTTCGCCTTAATTTATCTCTAGTGTATTTTGATCTTCAGGTGTTTCCAAAATATTCTCCGCTGCTCTCTGATGTTTCTAAGGAAGTTCTGGACTTAACTGAAGGAGAAAAAATAAATAAAATTCAGCAGCATTTTTTCGATTCCGAAAGGTGTCAAGTCTCTCTAGCGTTGAATGTAACATCATATAAATTGCGTCTCTATAGCTTTCGTAGCATCTATGTGATGTTGGCAGTCACTTCAGCTTTAGCTCTCCTTCCTTTCGTTGTTTCCTCAATATATAAAAGCTTTAAAGATGGAACTACACTAAATGCAGCAAAATCCTTCAAAAAGAGCATCTCTCTCGAGAAGTTGGTGTCTATTTCAATCAGGTACCGTAAGTTCAACCAAAACGTTTCAGCAGCAAGTGAAGTTATTGAACTACCTGTGAGAGCTGAAGATGAAGATGCAGTCGTAGATGAGGAAAGACCAAGAGAATCAACTCGAAGATTGAACCGACTCCTAACAATGTAATCTCCATTCATATCACAGAAGATGGGTAAGAATAAACTTCACCTCCATCCATTTTATTATGTCAAGTTTCTTGTGCATCATGACCAATATAATGCCTCGTAAACATATAATTCTAGCATTAATAATGAATTTTGCATTCTAATATAGGTTTCATCGCATTATACTTTGATTATTGTAATTTTTTTTCGTGTTACTTATTTATTGATTATAAACATTTGATGGTAATCATTTTTCATTTTCTGTGCTTGTTATAGCAATGATAAGATTTTTTTTTTTCCCTGTATATTAGGAATGAACTTTGTATGATCAATTAGGATTAGGAGGTAAACAGGTTAGCATTATGGATGACACCTAAGCATGCAACGGACTCCGTCACATCATCCTCTAGTTTAGCATCTAATTTGCGGGATAGGAGTTGTCGCTTATCTCGATGCATATCTACTGTAGCATTACTCTTTCATTGGAAAATTCTACAGTGCCTAGCTGTATGCCCGGCTACAGTGCCCGGTGCACTGTAGCACCGCAGATATTCATCGAGATATGAGTTGTCGCTTATCTCGATGCATATCTACGGTGCTACACTGTAGCCGGGCACTGTAGCATTACTCTTTCATTGGAAAATTCTACAGTGCTCGGCTGTATGCCCGGCTACAGTGCCCGGTGCACTGTAGCACCGTAGATATTCATCGAGATATGAGTTGTCGCTTATCTCGATGCATAGCATTACTCAATTTCATTTACTTTCCAATAAAGTTTGGAGTCTGGAAGGACAAGTATGTGGTGATTCCTGATGTTGAAAATGGAGGTTTCATGAAGGATTTGGAGAATGTGCCTTGGCTTTCACACTATTAGTTTGGAAATATGTATTAGGGTATAGGGCGAGGGTTCAGAAATTCGATTGGGTTATTCGGCCACTGTTGGTTATTCTTTGGCATCGGGCTTCACTGCATCTAAGCTTCAAACTACTTTTCTTTGACTCATTGTCTGGTAATTGGAATTTAATCTTCCTGGTATCTTTTAAATATATATATATAATACATTATGTTGGTGCCTATTTAGTTGATATCTAAGCTCTGCACCGAATATTGAACTTTCTTTGAATGAAAATATGTCATTCATATATGATTCTAATGAAGGTACATAGCTGACTATCAGTTGTTTCCAAATTTTCAGGTTAAGGCAGTAATTAGTTATTGATGGCGGCCATATCTGTTGTGTGGTTAACATTGACAACATGTTCATGTCACCATCAGACATCAGTTGCCATTTTTCAGGTTAGATAAGGCAGGAATTGTTGATATTAATCAGAAGATCCTTGTAATCCGGTTAGTGCCAAATGCAACCAATGCATACATGTTGTAAAATAGTTCTGCTTTCTGTAAGGTAATACATATCAGACGTAATATGTAATCTATAGTTCTATACATTGTTTAGGGCAGTTGATATGTAGTTCTGAGTGTTCCATGGGTTTTCAAGGTATATTATTATGTACTTCCAGAAATGGTGGAAACTAGAATCAGTGATTGTAAATCTTTCCAAAATTCTAGTTCTCCGTTCTGCATAAATGATAAGAGTTTGTTATGATTGCCAACTGAAGGCTTGGCTTTGTGACTGAATATGTGTCCATGTTTTTTGTTTTGTGTCCGTATAGAATCAACATGTTCAATAACAACAAACAGGTGTTAATATTCAGAAATCAAAACAACGAAACAATGTAAACTAAATTTATGAATGGTTGTGATAATCCAAACCTAGTTTCATCAACCCAGGTTCGAAAATATTAGGAAATCAGGTTTTTTCAACCATGTTTTACAATCAGAATGACATGGCATCTTGAAAGAATGATGAAATCTCCAAATTATTTATATGTATCTCAAAATTGTAAAAAACCTCCTTTAATGATGCCACATCATCCTGATTGAATCGGATTGCAAAACTTGATTCCGTAGCCTCACTCACCCAACTTATATTGGTCTAAACCACTAACAATAATAGTTAATTGAGAAATAAAATGAAGAAACCAAAACTCAACACCCAAATAAGCAAAAAACCAAAAAACATCCAAAAAATCAAGACAAAATTTAGAATATAACTACTACAAAACATTGGAATGCCCATAACCATAGTGATGGTTTTTGTATGTATTAGTACCTAATTTGTTTTCTATTGAGCATCTAAACACATTCTAAATCCAAACCATATGTATACAAACATGGGTTAATAGATAAATAATTTAAAAGAGAATCCAAATCATTAAAAATAAATAAATAAAATACGAACAAATACTCCTCAAAAGCTTGAGCTATTATTTTCAACTTAGATTTTAACAGATATACATGGTTATGAACGCGCTTAGTACCAAGCACTTGGTAGACTGATGGATCAAGAAAAAGAAGATAAATCCAAACTTTACATTAAATCGAAGATCGAATCAATCTGATTTGGATTAAAAATTACAGAATTTAGATGCATGATTTTTAATAATATTTCAACTTAAGCAAAAATAGACTTTTGGGATGGCAGTGAATATCTATCTATACTTTAAATACTCTTCAAAAGCTCTACGTTGTTAATTTTAACTTAGATTATACCAGATATACACGCTTTCGTAAACTTGTAAGCCCATTGCACCAATAAAACCACAAGATAAATACAAGCCCCACATTAATTCATGAGTCACAAGTCAAATTGACTTGGACTCAATCGAATTTGGCGACAAAGAAAAATCCATGATTTTTAATACCAAATCATGTAATATTGAACTTAAACATAAACATACTTTGGTGGGTTTATAACTTTGAATAATTGTATATATGGTTCAGTGTATCTTATTGCAAAAATTCTAACTGTCGAGGGAAATGGCGAGGAAAACAGCGAGGGGTGGGGTGGGGTGAGGCCGTCCATCCTCCCTCGGGATATGTGCATGAAAAAGTCAAGCGCGCATTCTGAAGAGATGGACGGTCCCCCTACCACACACACCCCCCCATGGGTCCCTCGCTGTTTTCCTCGACACTTAGACGGGTTCATCTTATTGACCGGACCTAGTTAACAAAGGTTTTTTTTGAGATGGTTGGTGAGAGGTCACTCAACTCCATTTTTGAACTTGACATTTTCTTTGATGAGTTGAAGTCTTCAAGGGTCAGCTCCAGCCAGGAAACCACCCAAACCTTCCAACTTTGACTCTCTCTTTCTCTATCTCTCATTCATTTGGTCCTTCCTTTCTTTACATGTCAACACTAATTAACTTTGAGTCTTTTTTGCAGTCTTTGATTCATATACATGATGATGATGATGAGCTACTATAATTAATAACTTGTTTCAAAGTCCTATACTATTTGATTGCACCAAATTTTGGAAAATCAATGTGTTGGAGCTGATTTAGTAAGAGCAGTCACTTGTGTGTACATGTTGAAGACTCTTGAAGGTATGGATGTTTCCACGTAGTTGCTGTTCTAGATAGTAACCTTAAGCGTAAAGAGTAGTGATTGGTGGTTGTGAGTACGGAAGAACATATTGAAAACTTGCAAACTTTAGCAAGGATGATATAACCATGTTAAATCTTTGTGTCTTTTTTATTTATCTTTTTTCTTTTAGGTGATCATAGTTTTTTGTTGGATCTCATAACCGTTAAATGCTCATAACCATTAAATGCTTTTGATAGAGTTTGTATCTTGGACTTGTCTTACTATCTCCACTTTTATTCTTTTTTAATAATTCTGTCTATTTTATTTACAAATAACATATAACACACACTACACCAAATGGACATATTTGTAACAACTTAAAAAATAGTAACACTTTTGAGCTATTACAATCTCCCAAACAATTTCAAGTCAAAACTAAATTTAGTCAATAAAATGAAAAATAGCTACACAAAAAAATGATACAATAAATTAGATCACCATGAATATATAGCATCACTTGTAAGCCCATACTATTTGTGGTGACACCGGGCAGAATAGTGATTATCCTGCGGGCCAGTTTAACAGATAATTGACAGGAAAAAACACAAGAAGATTACCCAAAAAACACAGAAAAATAACTTTAATGTTTAATCAAATTACTCGAATCAAAGGTATCTCTAAAATCAGCCCACAAGCCGGGCTTTATAGCTAAAACTTATCAATATTGAAATTTTACCAAAAATGGCAACACCCCAATAATCATGCTAAAACAAAATAAGTAATAAAAGAAATATACTGCTAAAATCTGGCCCAAATTGGGCTCAGAATCACTTCTTAAACAATGATTGAAATATTACTATAAAGGGAAATAAATTACAAAATTTGTGGATTCGAAAGGGAAAACGGTGAATTTTGGCCTCGAAAAGATGTGCAACGAGCTCAGCTGGTTGACCACAACGTGCGCGTTGAAAAGAGCTTTCCGAATTGGAGTCGTTTGCGCGATTCTGATACACGTAACTAAAGTTATGGTCAAAATACTAAAACACACCCTAAATTGCCAAATTTGAAATAGAATTATGATTTCTTGTCATTCTTGTATTGATCTGCTAATTCGAGATATCTTAGTGCTAATAACGTACTATCTGACAGCTCAGCATCATCTAACTCGGATCCTCCTGCATCATGTGGTGATACAATTATTGAATCACCTTGCCTATTATATCCATAAGCATAGCTATGACTCCCAGAGCACCCTGTTGAGATTGAGAAAGAAGTATGCATCAAAACAGACAACCACTGAATCTGGCGATAACTGAGTGGCTAATGGAAGAGGAGGCGGCAAAATGCCATTAAGGTGGTGAGATCTGGCAAAGTCAAGTTGGGACCAAATAAGGGCAGTCCTTGATGCTACATGTGAATTGAAAGTCTCCTCGTCAGAGTGGTGAGGGTTCCCTAAGGTGAGGCCTCCCGAGACATGGTCAACGCGAGCTGTGCTCACAATCTAGAGGGTTGATCCTAGCCTTAAATCAGTCTTCGGAGGGCAAAACCGCTAAGAGGACTAGGAAGACCAAATGGCATTTACCGCTGTGGTAAAGAGGCTAGAATTAAGTTTAGCCTTATGGAAAAAAAAAACTTATTCCTGAAGGGCCAAATGGCGAGAAGGACAGCGGTGAATTGTGAGATGATTTGATCCGTGTTAAGCGGATCCATGTGCGATGTCTTCCACAGCAAGTGAAAAGCGTCAGTGATCGTTGATGGTTGAAGTGAGGGGTGGTGCCAATGAAGGGGCAGGGGGGAGATAACCCAAAGATGATTGGTGATGGTGCAAGAGAAGAAATAATAGAGCACATCTTCGGCGTGGGCATTACAAAGAACACAGTTATTGTCAATTGGAACATGGACCCTGGCAAAGTTGGACGCCGTGGGGAAAAGGTTTTGACTAACCTTCCACAAGAAACTGATGACGCTGGGAGGAGCTTTAATGCGCCAAAACGACCGTAGAATTTTCAGTTTAATGGCAAAGGGCCATGATTCGAGGACGATCCCCTCATCGAAGTTGAATCAAAAGCTTGAGTGGCGTTTTTGACCGAGAAGACTCCCTTCTTGTTTCCTCCCCAGATGAGGGTGTCCGGGGTGTCAGTTGCTCTAAGACAAATACTGTAGATGTCCTACACCACTGGCTCTGAGAACAGGGAGTAAAGAAGACTAAGATTCCATGATGGGACAGAGGAGGGGAGTGCAGTCCACAGATCGTGTACTTTTCCGGACAATCTGCCAATAACAAGTCTGGCTTGATCCACGAGTCATGCTAGAGGTCTATTTTGTTGCCTGGGAGCACTTGCAAGTAAACAAATTGCCTAGTGAGAACAAAGGCCTTAAAACAAGCCTCTCCAAGCAAAAGAAGCCATCAATGGGATCTGGTTAAGTTGGGACAAGATTTTGGAAGGGAAGTATAAGCATTTTAGAAGTTGGGATTTGAGGGACGTCGAAGTCGCCCAAGTACTCCAGACGTTTTTAGCTAAGAAGGCCAGGTTCCTAGACCTAGTAAAGGGGATACCCAGACCTCCAAGGTGTCGAGGTTTGGAGATTTTGTCCCATGTGCAAAGATGTCTGACCTTCCCTTCCTCTGAACCATTCCACCAGAAGTTGCACGCGAGCCAATCGAAATCATGAGCCATTTTCAAAGGAAGTAAGAAAGTGTGCATTGTGTAAACTAGGATAGAATTTACAACCGCCTTCACAATTATAGTGCGTCCGGCCTGAGACAAAACTTTCGATTTCCATGAAGCTAGGCGGGTAGAGATTTTATCAAAAAGGAAGTTGAAATCTTGGGCTTTGTGCCTGGAAAGAATCAGGGGAGAGCCGAGGTATTTATCCTTCGTGTTAAAAGCTTTTGCACCCAGGATTCTGTTAATCATCTTAGCATGTTCGGGGTGGACATTTGAGCTGAAGAATATTGAAAACTTGTCAAAATTATCGTCTGACCCGGCGCCTCGCAATATTTGCGAAGGATGTTTTTTACTGAGTTAGCTTCAGCTAAGGAAGCGCGACAAAAAATGAAGAGATCATTAGCATAAATAATGTGGCTGATTGAAGGGGCTTGTTGCCTGAGTTTGACCCATTTTATAGCCCCAGAAGCCTCAGCCTGGGTTAGAAGTCGCGAAAGAGCTTCCGCAACTAAAATAAAGAGGGAGGGGGATAACAGGTCGCTCTGTTTGATACCCCGAGATGGTTTAAAAGGTGGCAACGGGGAGCCATTAAAGAAGACCCGAATGGAGGATGTGGAAATATATTTTTCTATCATAACAATCCAATCCTCCGCAAAACCCAATTGATGGAAAAGCTTAAGAAGAAAAGACCATTTCACTTTGTCGTAGGATTTTGCTAGATCAATTTTGATAGCCATCAAGCCATGTGATTTACGCTTGAAATGTTTCATCTAGAAAAAAGTCTCATGAGCAATATTAACATTTTCATAAATGGAACGACCTTTAAGGAAGACACCTTGATTAAGAAAAATAATGGAATCCAAGAATGGTCTGAGTCGATTTGCCAGGATTTTAGATATGACATTATAGATAACATTTCATAAACTGATCGAACAAAACTTATCAGAAGTCACCGGATTGCCAACTTTAGAGATGAGGGAAATAAAAGTTTCGTTCAGTTTGGGATCCAAGATTTTTGTCACAAAGAAGTTGCAAGCCACTGCAATGGCGTTAGGACCGACAATAGCCCAATATTGTTTGAAGAAAAACACATGGAAACTGTCTGGTCCAATGGCCTTGTGACTGCCAATGGCAAAAACTTTATCTCTGATATGATCGCCATTGGGTATGCTAAGTAAGGCGACATTGTCCTCCGGGGATATGACTAGTTTAAAGAGTTGGAAAATAGAGGGGTCATGCAAAGGAATAAAAGTAGTGAATAGATTTGAGAAATATTGTGACAGGATACCTCCGATATCCGTCGGTCGGGATTGCCAATGGTTAAAAGGATCCTTGAGACGCAAGATAAGGTTGGATTTACGCCTCATGAGGGTAGACAGATGAAAGAATTTTGTATTCCTATCATCGTCTTTGAGCCAAGAACGATCAGATTTATTATGCCAAAAGAGTTCTTCCCTGACGAGAAGTTCCTCGAGGCGGGACTCGAGAATAAAAATGGCTTCCGCATTCTCCCTAGAAGATAAGCATTATACAGTTTATCCAGGGCGAACCAATTTTTTAGATATTGAGATGAATGTTACAAAAGTCAATTCTACTCCAACGAGTCAAAGCATGGCTAATATTTTTTACCTTAGAAGCAAATACTTGAGGCGGGGACCTAGAGCGGGGTGTTTGCTAAGACGAAGAAACAATCTGTTGGCACCCCTGATCTCTGGTCCACATCCAAAAAATTTTGAAAGGTTTTGGAGCTACATTGTAATGAAAAGCAAGTTGCAAAAAGGTTTAGTCGAAAGACGGGGCATGAATAAAAGTGCAAGTGGCTGATGGAAAAAGGTTTAGCCATTCAGTATTGACCAGCACTCTATCGAGCTTTGTTTTGATGTTATGCCTATCTTGCCTTTTGTTTGACCAAGTAAATTGAGACCTTTAGAGCGGCAGATCATAGAGCTGAAAATTGTCCACAAAGTGCCGGAGATGGCTAAGCATAACACTTGTAGGAGAGAGGCCTCCTTGTTTGTTGTCATGACTGTAAATAGGGTTGAAAACCGAATCGAACCGAAATTTCAGTTTCAAATTTTTCAAAATCGAAACCGAATCGAACTGCGTGATTCGGTTTCGAATCGGTTTTTCGGTTTAGTCGGTTTGAAATTCTAGCAGGAAAGATGGTGTTTTCAATAGCTTGTTGAACATGAAGGGCATTGAGGAACCCTAACTCCTCTACCTACATGTTCCATGAATACAACATTGTTGTTGATTCACTACCGGTACATTCCAAAAACAAGTTATCAAAGCCCACTTGAGAGCACAAAAACTTTCTTCACTCTTATCAATTGCTACCAACACCTTCAACTTCTTCTCTTTCAGTATTGGTGGCATCTGTAGTTATTGCTCGAGTTTCATAGTCTCCTCTGCTCCTTCCATTTGCTTTGTTTAGCGTTGGTGTTTTTGAAAGTGATGTTCAGTGCTTTGCTTTCCTTGGCGTTGGTGTAAATGATATTATGATGTTCAGGTTTGTTTTGATAGTAAAAGAAGCCAAGGTCATTTGTCATGTAATTTGGTGTGGGCTCCATGCATATAATACATTGAAACTAACAAACTACATTGAACCAGCAAACTACATTGAACCAGCAAACTACATGTTGAACCAATACATTGAAACCAATAAACAAGACAATGCATTGAAACCACCCGAGCTCCACTCTCTTCCTCTTTCATGAAACCAACATTAGCTAGCCTTTTTTTTTTTATAAGAATCAAAGCTTTGTTGGATTATGTTTTCCAACTCAACCTTCCCAATCTACATCAAAGAACAGTGGAAATTTATTGGGAACAATGGAGAAAATAAATAAGAAATGTTATGTTAATAATGTCATCCTTTGTATTGTACTTGAAAAGACTAAATGGAGAGAGAAAATTAAATGATAGTACAAAAAGTAAAGTAAAAGAGATAGGAAAGTAAGAGAGATGAGAGTAAATAAAGAAATATTATATTGTCTTTTTAGCCGGTTCGGGTTTGTCGGTTAGAATAACCACAGAACCGAAAATCGAACTGATCTTATCGGTTTCAAATTTTTACAAACTGAACCGATTCGAAACAGATCTTAAACTGAACCAATTGGTTCGATTTTGATCGATTCGAATGGTTTAATCAGTTTTTTGTTTAGCCCTAACTGTAAACTGCATTAAGAACATCAATGATAACCCCATGGAGGGGTTGGCAATTATACACCTGTAGCATATTAGTCCAGAATTGGCCGTGGCGAGCCGGGCTAGGTTCACCATAAATTTTTTTAAAAAAAAAAACTTACCATGTATGAGCAGAAAAGTAATCTGAGATAGTGCAATTAAAATAATATTTACAACAAGAAATAACATAGAGATTGATACCTTCCTTCCAAAATATTGCTAGTCCACCAAACTGACCTAGTGCTGGAACTGAGAGTCTATGACGGAAACCAAGCCTCCAGTGCATACGGTTCATAAAAGCATAGTTGGCCTTTGTTTCTAACAAAAAAAGGATATCAACATTGGACTGATCGGAGATGGTCTTTATAATCCGGAACGTTTCGGGAGACCCTGCGCCTCTAACGTTCCAAGAAAGTATCATGGAGACCTTGGCGACCTTTCCTCGGCAGTCGCCTTAGCCTAGGAAAAAGTAACAAAAATCTGGTCTATTGGCCCCGGGAGCATCAGGTCCCCAGAGGAGGCATCTGAGAGAGAAAAGGGAACATCACTGTTTGATGTAGCTGAAGAGTCCTTGTTCTGGACACCTTTTTTGCATCACCTTGAACTGGAGATTCTGGTTGTGCAATCTGTAACTTGCACTTTCCCAAAGTTAAGGCTGCATCACAGCGTGCGCGTGCAACATTGGTTGCTTTGGTTGTCTCCTTGTGGGCCCTATCCATATTGATAGTAACTAAAACCTCAGAACCTGCCGAAACAAAGTTAGACTTTGAATGTGTTTTTCGTCTTGAAGATTTTCTTAATCGAGGAGAATAATAGGTTTTTAACACGGGGGATGGTCGACCATGACCCTGAGTAGCAGTAGACGTAGTGATTGAGGTGTCCAGGCCATCAGACGCTACTGGCAGGGGCGATCCCAATTCCATGAAACAAGACCGTGTAACAACCTCGGTCGAGGCGTGAGTACTAACCAGAAAAGATGACACTGCACAACCTATGACATCAATGAAGATAGGAAACGATTCTGGAAAGGGGATAGCTTGCTGAGTAGATAGCAAAAAAGGATGTACATCTGGATTGAGGAACAAGTGAGGCATCAACACTGAAGGTAGCAAAAGTCTTCCTGTTGAGGACGATGAAGCTACTGAGCCAGAGATATTAGACCAGGCGGGTGGGATAAAATGGCTATGGACCATATTAGCCCCCTGATAGTCACATAATTATTACATAATATACCCCTTAATTTATATATGTTAGTGTTTCGATTCTTATATTTTATAATAATTATTTCGTTTTTTATCTCTTTTCAGAAATTTGCGCTTAAACGATGAAATCATATTAAGGCGACGGTGTAAGGAATTGCACTTGGTGGTACAAAGCAGAGAGAAAATCACAAAACCTAAACCTATAAACCAAACCCATAAACCTAAACCTATAAACCAAATCCATAAACTCAAACCCTAAGCCTACCCATAAACCGAAACCTAATCCATAAACTCAAACCCTAAGCCTACCCATAAACCAAAACCTAATCCATAAATCCATAAACCAAATCCTAAGCCTAAGCCCAAACCCAATCAAGCCTTATTCTCCCAACATCAAGAATATTCTCCACCAACATCCACCATCATCAACCTAACATCCCATGTTCTACCAACATCCACCATCATCAACCTAACACCCCATGTTCTCCCAACATCAAGAATATTCTCCACCAACATCCACCTCACATCCCACTTCTATTCATTATTTGCTCTCCATCTATAAATATCAATGAAAATGAATAGGAGGAAGGAGGGGAAGAGAAGGGAAAAGAACATAATTGAAGATCAAAACCTCTTCCTCCTCTCAAAGTGATTATCATCACAAACCACCGTTCCCTACTCCTCTCCACTGTCCACACAGTCATCTCACGACCACCGTCACGACCCGACCAAGCAACGCAACCACCAACTCCGCCAGAGCTCGCCACCGCGCAGAAATAGTCGCGAAAACAGGGAGTTTCCTCTCTCTGTTTCTTCACTTAATTTGCAATTTTATTTGGTTTTTCTTCACTTCGTTCTTCTTTGCAGGTTCTAGGATCACGTTCAGGACGAAGGAAGCCGCGAAGGAGCGAAGAACCGCCGCGGGACAGTCGCGACAGAGTCGTGAAACAGGGCCGAAACAGGGAGTTTTCCTCCCTGTTTCCTCGGTTTGTTTTGCTGTTTTTTCGAGATTTTCTTCACTTCGTTTCTTCTTGCAGGTTCTAGGATCACGAGGGAGTCGAGGGAAGCCGCGAGGAGCGACGGAAAGCCGCCGGACAGTCGCGACAGAGTCGCGAAAAATAGGGCGTTCGCTCCCTGTTTCTCTCTGTCTGTTTTTGTTATTTTTCGGTGTTTTATTCACCCTTGCTCGTCTTTGCAGGTTCTAGCGTCACGAAGGAGGCCGAGAGGAGCGAAACCGAGCCGCGAGGAGCGAGAACCAGGCCGCAACAGCGACGGTTCTCGCTGGAGAAGACAACCGGCACTGTAGCAGGGCGGGAAAATCAGTTTTAATTGATTTTTGCTATTTCCACCCCCAAACCTGGTTCTGTACTACCACAGAGCGTTTTGGCCCCTTTTGTCTCGGGATTCGTGTTCGGACCAACTGCTGTTCGATACCATATCGAGCTTGTGACAAGCCGAAGGAGTTTTGTAAATTTTATTTTAATTTATTTTACTGAATTAAGGTTTTATTGCTCAATAACTATTTATTTCTGAATATTAATTAAATGCTTTCACCTTTCATGTTCAATTAAAAATTGATATGTTTGGTAGTTAGATTTACCTTTAATTAATATTCCAAGCATATGCTAAAATGTTTTAAACTTGAACTTTGATTAAGTGTGCCCTAAAAAGACACTTAATGCTTGGTGAAAGTTCAATTGTGCTTGAGATAAATTGTTAATATTTGATAGAAACATGATATAAGATTATAACGATCATATTTTCGGTGTGAGCAAGGGATTCTCATCCCTAAGCTTCTCGTATTTAAATTCAGTAATCTAGATTTAGATAATTTTGCTAACTCATTGGTGAGTCCAAGCCCACCAAACCCATTTCATTCCATCCATCTCATTTCATCTATCTTTTATTTTTATTTTTTTCTATGTTTTATTATCTTTAATTTAGTTTTCTTTTATAAACACTGTAACCCCTATTTTCCATTTAAATTAGTTTAGATAATTTCTTAAATATCAATTGCATTCACCTTCTTCGTGGGATCGACCCGTACTTGCCATTGTCTACCAGTTAGACACCGTGCACTTGCGGTATTACAAGTTGGTTTAATTAACCTATTAATTTGGGTTAGTTAAATCCGCATCAAGTTTTTGGCGCCGTTGCCGGGGAAGGTTGCATTGTAATTGAATTTAAGATTTATTTTTACTAAAAAAAAAAAAAAAAAAAAATCATAAAAATTCAAAAACAACTTAAAAAAATTTATTAAGTTCTTTTTACACTCATTTTGTGTTTGATTTTGCAGATTACACGCTTCTCGAGGATATTGGACGATCCTGCAAAACATCAAGAACATTTAATTTTTATTTTTGTGAGGAGACTTGTAATTTTATTTTCACCTCGTTTTACGAGTGTGTGGTGTAATAATTTTTGAGAATTTTACTATTTTTCATTATGTTTAATCACTAAAAAAAAATATAAAAAAAAAAAAACCCAAAATTTTCTAAGTCAAAAGAAGTTATAGGGAAACAATTTTAATTGTTACCCAATAATTTTTATGATTTAGAAATCCGACTTCTAAGACCAAGACCAGTAAATTTATTTGCATGTGCTTGTGTGTTGATTGAAACGGATAAAAAGAAGTCGGACTTTTTTTTGAATTGTGCTAACTTTTTGTGCAGATTGGATTACGCATACTGTAAGTATCTCTATCACACGCAACGTATTAGCGACCAGGGTGCTTTGTGTAATTGTTTGAAATTGTGTGATTGATTGTTTAACTTTTATAATTGTGGATGCTAAACTTTAGTAATTCATAATAAGCAGACTCAGCTTCTAAATAGAAACTGGTGGGACTACATATCCCCACCTCATCACTCCAGCTGTGTGCAACCAATAGACAAACATAATTAAAATCAATTAGCAAGTTAGATAGAGCCATCTTTTAGGTACGGTGTTCATAGGACAACCAAGACCAAGGTGAATCCAATAATTTTTGTGTTGACCAAAGCTAAAAGTGACGATGGGTTTAATCATTCAATGAACTCCGAGAGGCCACTGCCACAAGGGTAATTTACCCGGTACGCCGAGTCATAAGTAAGCTACGATCCACAAGAAGAATTGGTGTAACTAACAGTTTTGGGGTTAGGAACACAAGCCTCAAGTGTACATTTAACATCACATCGTTCTCACATCTATTGGCTTACAGAGCGGTAGCACAAGGAAGTACTTAATTGGACCATTGTGACCTCCTTCTCTTGTGCGATAATCCGGTTTCTTTGAAACAAAACTCTAGCCTACTGATTTTGAACTTTGTGGTGTAAAGTGTACACTCTTAGGATCAACTTGTAGCATCCATTGCTGTGTCATAAAGATTACATAAGAAATAATTGTCCCCCAAAGATAAAAAGATAATTGATCTCAAAAACGTTGATTGCTTAGGGAGGCATGTTTCTTGTGCATTTATTGGTTGCTGATTGTGTGTGAGTCTGTGCATATTTTGTTTAGAGTTAGTGATTTAAAAAAAAAAAATGTAAATGAAAATTTTTTTTAAAAAAAAAAAAAAAATGAACACAAGGGATTATCCAGCCTATTTTTCCGAGCAAGTCAATTCATTTTATGATATGCGACGACCTGATTATGATCCATATTTAGATTATTACAACCCAGGTCTAGCCTATCATCCTGACTTCTCATGGGCTCATGGTCAGTACCATGAACGCCCTCTAGACACTCCTCAGACTCCTCAAGCTTTCATTCCTGATAATGAGTTAGAGGCTATCATGAAAATTTTTATAGAGCGCACAGGAGAAATACTTGTGCAAAATTCTCATGATATCACAGAATTGACAACTATTTTTCAACAAAACTCTCAAGCTATCCGGAAACTTGAGATGACTGTGAGTCGGATAGTTGAGTCACTTCCTGAGATAGAGTCAGCAACATTCCCTAGTGACTCATTTATTGATGAACTTGTCGATTCTGAGACACTACAGACATCTCCTTCCCATGTTGACTCATGCCTCTCATGCATCGTATCAAACTGTGAACATTCTTTAGAGTCTCCTCTTGACTGTTTAGAGGCTTGTTTGACTCGCTTTAGTTTAGACTTTGATGTTGATGATTCCATTAGGGAAGTCAATGATTTGCTTGACTCAGTCCCCATTGTGGATCCTAGTTATAAATGGAAGTCTAAAGCGAAGCCTCTTCCACTCAGTGAGTCAAAACTAGTCTCATCAGTTGAGCCACCTGAGCTTGACCTTAAACAATTACCTGACACCCTCAGGTATGCATTTTCAGGTGATGAGTTGTCTAGACCAATATTTCTATGTGATTCATGTGATGAGCCTGTACCACCTGATATATCCATCGTCTCATTTACTTGCATCACATTCCCATTTACTAAGGCTACTTTCACTGATCCCTTGTGTTGTAATGAGGATTTCAGTTTTCACCATCCTGTTGTGAAAATTATTCAATATTCTGATTTGGAACCAGACATAGGATGTTCCCTCTTTGGAGCACACAAAGGTCATCTGTTGTGTATGACTACTGATCACTTTTGGAATGTCCTAGTGTATTTGGTGCCCCATGTGATTGCTATATTTTGGTGGACTGATCCTCAACTGTTCAGGTTGTTGATATACGACCATGGACTAAGTGTATGTAATGTTCTTCCTTTGTACTTTTTGATACACCATTTTTTAGGAAGAATATTTGTCGGGCTGATGACGGTAAACCAAGCGCTCCTAGGAGGCAACCTAGCTTTAGTTGTGTGTCTTTGCTGTTAGTCTGGATTGATTTTCGAGTACCCTATTTAGTTGTGTTTCACTCATACTCGTTAGCTCCGTAACAGTTTTGACTTTCCACTTGCCTTTTTCTTTTTAGTTTTCTTTTTTAGTGTCGAGTCTGCATTTTATCGATTTCTAATGAAAACTCCATGATTCTTATGTTTCTGAGCCTCATTGATGGATGACTTCTTGGAAATTGGTAAAATCTTCATCGCGGTAATACTGTTCTAACCTCCTCTCATGTACTTATTTCATTCATTTGTCAGAATTATTTTGTTAAACATTGAGGACAATGTTTGGATTAGGTTTGGGGGTAGGGTTCATGAGTCGGTGAATTTTTTTTGTAGTGTTGTAGTGTTTTCTTTTCTTATTCTTAAAAAAAAAAAAAAATGCTTTTCTTTCAAGAAAACTTGGTCTTTTGAGATTATGAAAATAGATTTTAAATGTTTTATGCTCAAGAAAATGCAAGCTAACTTGACATATTGGTATATCGATAAAGACTGAAAGTTTAGTATAATCCTTAAGTTAGATCTAGTTCATGAGATTTTTCAACTCAATTATCTTTGCACCATTAGCCATGTTAGCATAACTTGAAGTTGATGAGTGAAATATATACTAGAAAACCTTAGAATAATAGTGGAGACTTAACCCTGAAAGTTTTGAACCTTTCTATTTTTCTGAGGGTTATACATAAACTCTGATTTTTCTTGATTCCGTATTATCTCGTTGATGATCTCATTATTCTCATTTTTCTGATCAATTGCTTTGGGAATGACATCAAAATTGAATTATTACACTAGAACTTCTTGGCTTATTCAATTGAGATGTCATAAAACTGACCCGAACTTAGGAAATGATCTAGGCATTTTTTTCTTTAAACCATTAACTAGCCTTTTAACTTACCCATAACATTAACTTTTTGTAGCCTTTTGAGCCATAGATTAAACCTTTTATTTGTTAACCCATTAACCTTTACCCAATTTTTCTGGGAATGTGTACGGATGAATATACTTGGTGTAAAAAGGGCATGAAAGAGCAAAATATGAGATATTTCATAAATCCTCTATGGAAGAAAGAAAGAAAAAAAAAAAAAAAAAAAAGCAGAAAAAGAATATGAATGAGGATAAAGATGTGAGAATGAAGAAAAAAATTGATGGTGCGCAACATTGATTTATTCTTGACAACCCTAATTGTTCGTCAAATGGGTGTATACATTCCTAGAAATTTTTGTTAGAATCCTTTGACATTCCTTATTAACCATTACCCAAGCCCCATTACAACCCAACAAAGTCCTAGTTGATCTTAGGTAAAGGTTGGTTCTGTAGATGTGGAGATTTAATAACCAAGACCTATGGTGTTTGATTCAACATTCCCAAAAGTAATTGATATTCCTGTCCATGAGATCATGTTCATTCCATTCTTGAAAAGTCCGTTCTTCATATTACTATATGTGAGATGATTGTTTTCCATTATTTACTCTTTTCCTCACATATAAACTGAGTGAAATACCAAATCTCTGAGTGCTTTATTGTGAGTGACATGAGAGGTTTGAAGTCAAAACAAACTTTCTATAGAAGATTTAGTCATTGTTTTACTCTGAAATGAAAAGTTATGTTGATAGTGCTATCCACACACACACATTGAGTTGACGATGATTATGAATTTTTTTTCTAACCTTTGGAGAATATTAAATTATTTGGAGATTTGTTGATACACTAGAATGACACTGTTGGTTTCCTGCATTTCTTGAAGTTTTAAAATAAACACTGTTTGACCAAGTTTTGTTGAGTCAGTAATGTTTGTGGGTAACATTTCTGGAAACCCTCACGAGACTATAACTCGTCCACTAGAGGTAATCTAGGGGTTTAAAGCCTTGTTGCACGTTTAAGGTAAGTGCAGCCGATGATTCCTGCGAAAGTGAGTTAGAATTTTCTTTTTTTTTTTATTGTTTTGCTCGAGGACTAGCAAAATATAGGTTTGGGGGTATTTGATAGTCACATAATTATTACATAATATACCCCTTAATTTATATATGTTAGTGTTTCGATTCTTATATTTTATAATAATTATTTCGTTTTTTATCTCTTTTCAGAAATTTGCGCTTAAACGATGAAATCATATTAAGGCGACGGTGTAAGGAATTGCACTTGGTGGTACAAAGCAGAGAGAAAATCACAAAACCTAAACCTATAAACCAAACCCATAAACCTAAACCTATAAACCAAATCCATAAACTCAAACCCTAAGCCTACCCATAAACCAAAACCTAATCCATAAACTCAAACCCTAAGCCTACCCATAAACCAAAACCTAATCCATAAATCCATAAACCAAATCCTAAGCCTAAGCCCAAACCCAATCAAGCCTTATTCTCCCAACATCAAGAATATTCTCCACCAACATCCACCATCATCAACCTAACATCCCATGTTCTATCAACATCCACCATCATCAACCTAACACCCCATGTTCTCCCAACATCAAGAATATTCTCCACCAACATCCACCTCACATCCCACTTCTATTCATTATTTGCTCTCCATCTATAAATATCAATGAAAATGAATAGGAGGAAGGAGGGGAAGAGAAGGGAAAAGAACATAATTGAAGATCAAAACCTCTTCCTCCTCTCAAAGTGATTATCCACAAACCACCGTTCCCTACTCCTCTCCACTGTCCACACAGTCATCTCACGACCACCGTCACGACCCGACCAAGCAACGCAACCACCAATTCCGCCAGAGCTCGCCACCGCGCAGAAACAGTCGCGAAAACAGGGAGTTTCCTCTCTCTGTTTCTTCACTGAATTTGCAATTTTATTTGGTTTTTCTTCACTTCGTTCTTCTTTGCAGGTTCTAGGATCACGTTCAGGACGAGGAAGCCGCGAAGGAGCGAAGAACCGCCGCGGGACAGTCGCGACAGAGTCGTGAAACAGGGACGAAACAGGGAGTTTTCCTCCCTGTTTCCTCGGTTTGTTTTGCTGTTTTTTCGAGATTTTCTTCACTTCGTTTCTTCTTGCAGGTTCTAGGATCACGAGGGAGTCGAGGGAAGCCGCGAGGAGCGACGGAAAGCCGCCGGACAGTCGCGACAGAGTCGTGAAAAACAGGGCGTTCGCTCCCTGTTTCTCTCTGTCTGTTTTTGTTATTTTTCGGTGTTTTATTCACCCTTGCTCGTCTTTGTAGGTTCTAGCGTCACGAAGGAGGCCGAGAGGAGCGAAACCGAGCCGCGAGGAGCGAGAACCAGGCCGCAACAGCGACGGTTCTCGCTGGAGAAGACAATCGGCACTGTAGCAGGGCGGGAAAATCAGTTTTAATTGATTTTTGCTATTTCCACCCCCAAACCTGGTTCTGTACCACCACAGAGCGTTTTGGCCCCTTTTGTCTCGGGATTCGTGTTCGGACCAACTGCTGTTCGATACCATATCGAGCTTGTGACAAGCCGAAGGAGTTTTGTAAATTTTATTTTAATTTATTTTACTGAATTAAGGTTTTATTGCTCAATAACTATTTATTTCTGAATATTAATTAAATGCTTTCACCTTTCATGTTCAATTAAAAATTGATATGTTTGGTAGTTAGATTTACCTTTAATTAATATTCCAAGCATATGCTAAAATGTTTTAAACTTGAACTTTGATTAAGTGTGCCCTAAAAAGACACTTAATGCTTGGTGAAAGTTCAATTGTGCTTGAAATAAATTGTTAATATTTGATAGAAACATGATATAAGATTATAACGATCATATTTTCGGTGTGAGCAAGGGATTCTCATCCCTAAGCTTCTCGTATTTAAATTCAGTAATCTAGATTTAGATAATTTTGCTAACTCATTGGTGAGTCCAAGCCCACCAAACCCATTTCATTCCATCCATCTCATTTCATCTATCTTTTATTTTTTTTTTCTATTTTTTATTATCTTTAATTTAGTTTTCTTTTATAAACACTGTAACCCCTATTTTCCATTTAAATTAGTTTAGATAATTTCTTAAATATCAATTGCATTCACCTTCTTCGTGGGATCGACCCGTACTTGCCGTTGTCTACCAGTTAGGCACCGTGCACTTGCGGTTATTACAAGTGGGTCAAATTAATCTATTAATTTAGGTTAGTTAAATCCTCATCACCCCCCAATTAAATAGAGTTGGGCTTGGGCTGAGTGCACCAAACAGAGGAGTGAGCCCATGTGAAACATTATCTTTAAATAGAACTGGTGGAGCCCAATGCCTGCCCTGTAACAAAAGTTGTTGCAACGAGCCCAAAGAATGCCCTATGTCCCTGCCCAAAATAGCAGTGGACGCAGAAAGTGAAATCATTGTTTTTTGAGTAACACTTTGTTCTTAAACCGGTCCCACCTCCACTTGAACTATAGAAAGATTTCCAACAACTCCAGTATTCTCATGTTGGCTGGATTCATGTTCTACTAAGTCACTAGGAGGGTCCCTACTGTGAGCTAACACATCAACCATATTCCTTTCTTCTGAACTGGAAAAAGGGAGCTGAGCTGGACCCGAGGTGAGCCCAAATGAGCAAAGAGTCTTGACTGGAGGGCGCCGAAGAATGTGAATCCATCATCAGTGATGCCTAAGGAACAGAGGTGTCGGAGACAAACATAGTTGAAGAGCTAATCATGGGCTTGATACTGCTTGTAAAGAAAACCGGAGGAGGTGAGTAAGTGTGGGTTGTGGCATACTGGGAAGTAGATATTTGAAGATGAGAAAGTGGAGGTTGGACATGGCGCAAACGTTGTTGCCTGCTCGGTGAATTGGCAATCATCGCCGGCTCCGATCTTGTTTTAATTCTAGTCCTACGGGAGAATGGGAGAGGGATAGTGTCTGGCGACTGTTCCGGTGCAAGAAGCTGAATCGTCTCAAAATACAGGTGGCAATGTCTGCCAAAAACATGGCCAATGAAGCCACAACAAAAGCAGAAAGTTGGGGGTCTTTGTAGCAGAAGCGAACCAAGTATCGTCTCTAATACTGAACGCCAAAGTCTGTTTCAATTGTACAAGGGAGTGCTTTCATAACATTGATCAGAACCTTAAAGCGAATGAAAGGTATATCAAACTCCCGGAGAGAAGCAATATCTATTTCTATGAGATCCCCAAAATTTGAAGCAATAAGTTGGATATCTTGTTCCTCTAATTTGTTTGGTGGGAATTCATAAAATCGAACCCAACTAGGGAATTCAGAGAAGTCTATGGATATGTAGTCTTCTTGCCAAGGCTTGGGGACCACCAACCAACCAAAAAGAACCTAGGGCCCCGAATATAGGACCTTGATCATATTCGCCATGTCAGAGAATTGAACCAAATAATAATTGTTATCAAGATCCCATTTCCTCGCCAATAATTCAACTTCAAAGTTGTGGGATAGATCCCACTGAGAAGCCATTCGCTTTGCAAAGACCTCAAGGCGTTGTTGGTGGCAGTACTATAATGAATTTCGAGGGTATTTTAAATATGTGAAAAAATAATATGAAAGTAAATAAATGTATTGAACACATTAAATGAACCAAAATACCTATAATTAGAAAAGCAGGGAGTAGTTTCAAAAATCGGTATATAAGTAGAAGAAGTGATAATCAGGAAATTAGGGGGTTGTTTAAAAAATTAATAAATAATTGGAATAAACGATAATTTGAATAAAAAAAAAACTCAAAATTTACAAAAAAACCCAAAAAATTCGGAAAAAAAATATAATTTTTAGTAGCTGCTTTTTGTATTTTTATGAAATTTATGAAAAAACCCTGAAATTTATGGAAAAAAAACCCTAAAAAATGTAACTTTTTCTTTCGCCCTATTTCTTTTTGTAATAAAAAAAATCGTGTAATTTCGAAATCACAATCCTTGCGGATGACTACTATATGTGAGAAAAATCATTGTTTGGCATATGACAATTGTTTGATTCAATCTCTTCTGCTAGATTTCTAGCATTTCTAAATTGTAATAATGTCAACCTTTACCGATGTAACCTAAATTGTTTTGATACATTTATGCTCTAAACATTTTTTTTTTCCAAATAGGAAGATTTTTATTGAACATAAAAAGGGAAATAAGATACAAGGAGAATCATTCCTAGATTAAGGAATGTCAAAACACCATGAAGGTGTCAAAATACAAGTCTCTAAAAACATTCAACAAATCTAGCCAGCTAGGTTTGCTAGCCACTTTTAGGCCAAGTTTTGGTTTTTTTACAATTCTATTCCTTTTGTGATTGTGTTTTAAAAAGAATGGATAAAAAGTATAAAAAAGCCAAAACTTGACCAAAAGTGACCATCAAACCTAATTGACTAAACTTACTAAAAAACAATATAAGTAGAACCCATTCCCCACAACATTTCCCTAGTCACACCATTTAGTTTGGCACCTAGTAAAAAAAAATCTTAAGAAAACAAAAATGTAGGGTAACAAATTGACATTGCTTAAAGTGTTGCTAGAAGTTAGGGTTTGGGGTGTATCACTGCCTAAGATGACATCATAGGGTGCCACCCACAAATCTTTTTAGTTGAATGAAAATAAAACAGGGGATTTTACTTACTTTGTCACTCTCTCTTGCAATTTGGTTAGTTGACTATTTGCAAAAGACAATCACTACCTCGTAACATTATATCCTATTTCTCATATCACCATATTTTTTTATTTGTTTATTTTTTTTACTTTCTTACACCACATATATAAACAAAAACTTTCATTTTCTTCCCCTTACCATTAAAATCTACAATGGTTCCTCCCTCCATCTCCATTCGAAATCTCTTCCAAATCTCTCCCACACTCAAATCTATTGCAAATCTCTTTCCCCTCCCTCGAAACCTCTCAAAATCTCATTAAAGTTGAAACCCTTAAGCCCAAATTTAATAAATATGCATAACTTAACATAACAAACAAATCCAAACTCAAACCAAAAAAATAAAAAATAAAAACAAGGTAACTTTCAAACCAATTTAAACCCTCAATTGAGACTGATTCTCAAGCTCATCAAACATGAAAGTTGTAATACTATGAGTTATCTAATAAACAAAACTTGAATCAATTGAATTTTTTTGAAATGAGCAAGTTATGGTCATTTTACTAAAGTCGCGCAAATTAGTCCGAAAAATAAAAATGGGATAGTGTTCCTGACTTTCGGCCAACTTATGTGTTCGATCAAGACCGATTCTCAAGTTGATCAAAACAAAAAAGTTGTATTACTCTCAGTTATATAATAAACACAACTTGAATCACTTGAAAATGTTTTGAAATGAGCAAGTTATGGTCGTTTTAGTAAAGTCGTGTAGAACAGAAAGAAAAAAAATTATGTTCGCAGTAATGCGAGGTATCTGGGATACCTCGCAGTGCACTCTGCGAACATAGAGTCGGGAAATCCATGAGTATTGATCTATAGTAGAAGTGGGGCTGGATTGAGTGTACTATGCGAAGGGAATTAGAGAAGAGAGAAAAAAGTGTGGTCTCATGAGAGCTTAAGAATATATAAGGAGGATAGGAGTAATCAAGATCGGACCAAGGGAATCAAAATGGTAAGGGGAGGGGATGTAGTTTGACTTAAGAGAGATTGAGGATGTGATGTGTTGTCGGTGTTGGTTGGAACATCAGAGGATGCGATATTGGGTCGCGTCTAGTGGCGATAGAGGGCTGAGTAATCATGGATGAAGCAAAGGTGATGACTTGGGTAGCAATGGAGAAGACCGGGTGATTCATGATTTGTCGGATTCAAAAGAGGAATTGGTGTCGGTGTGCGGAGGGGATGTGATATTGAGTCGGCGTGCAGAGGCGATAAGACAGAGAGGAACTCGAGGTGTTGAAAGGAGGCTACAATGATTACTGGGGACAACTGAACCGTACACCACCCAAGATCTACAAAAAAAAACCATCAAACACATAACAATTCCATACTAGATCTCAACTGGTATAAGCAATTGAAGAGAGGGGGAGGTTTAGAAGATATGAGCAAAATATGGTTTATAGAAGGGAAAGGAGGTGAAAGTAGAAGTCTATGATCGCTGATATTTGGAAAACAGAGAAAACCCCTTTTCAATTTGTTGACTACTAATTCATCATTATCAGTTACGCAAATTAATCAATTTGCACTTTAGAGTGTAATTAAATCATAATGATCGATGGATTTTGCTTGTTGTAAGACTAGTACCATACAATTTAGTCCTGGATAAGAGTTACAGAGTGAGGCTAGGAAATCAGGTTTTGATGATGTGGCAATATCAGAGGAGGTTTTTTACAACCTCAAAATACACATGAACACTTTGAAGATTTCATCTTTCTTTTCAAGATCACTTCACGTCACCCTGATTGCAAAAACCTAATTTCCTAGTATTTTCGGGTTTTCTTATATGTTCTTATAACGAAAGCATCTATAGTGAGATCCTCGAAACCCTAAGAAATGGTCTCAATGGTTTTTTTTTTTTTTAAATCTCGTAACCCCTTCCACCCAGATGTCACCGACAAGAATTGAATCCTAGACTTGTGATTATATTCACCATCTACTGCTAATTTGATATCCCATTAGCAAGTGGTAGAACTTAATTAAGAGCTAGCATCTACATGGATGGTCATTATCATTTGAAACTTTTAAATTTGGTAGCCATATTTGATTTGGAAACTTTTTCTTGCAATGGTGGTTTGCTTAGTTTTGGAAAAGTCGAGTCACGGAAAAGATGGATTTTTGTCTTTTTAAGCAGGTTCGTTTGATTCGGAAAAAAACAAACTATATATGGATGACCAAGGATTGTGATTTCATTTCCTAGACTTGTAATTATATTCACCACCCACTGCTAATTTGATATCCCATTAGCAAGTGGTAGAACTTAATTAAGAGCTAGCATCTACATGGATGGTCATTATCATTTGAAACTTTTAAATTTGGTAGCCAAATTTGATTTGGAAACTTTTTCTTGCAATGGTGGTTTGCTTAGTTTTGGAAAAGTCGAGTCACGGAAAAGATGGATTTTTGTCTTTTTAAGCAGGTTCGTTTGATTCGGAAAAAAACAAACTATATATGGATGACCAAGGATTGTGATTTCATTTTTATGAGTTAATTTTGGTTTCTTGATTTTAAGAAAAAAATGTAAAAATTTGGAGGATACATGAAATATATATAATGAATTTCGAGAGTATTTTAAATATGTGAAAAAATAATATGCAAGTAAATAAATGTCTTAAACACATTAAATGAACCAAAATACCTATATTTAAAAAAACAGGGAGTAGTTTCAAAAATAAGTATATAAGTAGAAGAAGTGATAATCAAGAAATTATGGGGTGGTTTCAAAAATTAATAAATAATTAGAATAAATGATAATTTGAAAAAAAAAAAGCTCAAAATTTACAAAAAAACCCCCAATTTCTTTCGAAAAAAAATAATTTTCAATAGCTGATTTTTGTATTTTTATGAAATTTACGAAAAAAACCCCAAATTTATGGAAAAACCCTAAAAAATGTATTTTTTCTTTTGCCATTTTATTTTCGTAATTTAAAAAAAAAAATTGACAAAATTTCGTGAAACCACAATCCTTGCGGATGACTACTATATGTGAGAAAAATCATTGTTTGGCCTGGGACAATTGTTTGATTCAATCTCTTCTACTAGATTTCTAGCATTTCTAAATTGTAATAATGTCAACCTTTACCATTGTAACCTAAATTGTTTTAATAATAAGATACATTGATGCTCTAAACATTTTTTTTTCATATAGGAAGATTTTTATTGAACATAAGAAGGGAAACAAAATACAAAGAGAACCATTCCTAGATCAAGGAATGTCAAAACACCATGAAGGTGTCAAAACACAAGTTTCTAAAAACATTCAACAATTCTAGCCAACCAGGTTTGCTAGCCATCTTTTGGTCAAGTCTTGGCTTCTTTACAATTCTACTCCTTCTATAGATGGTATTTGTGATTGTGTTTTAAAGAAAATGGATAAAAAGTGTAAAAGGGCCAATACTTAATAAAAAATGACCAGCAAATCCGAGTGGCTAGACTTACTCAAAAACATTATAAGCTAAACCCATTCCCCACAACATTTCCCTAGTCACACCATTTTGTTTGTCCCCTGATAAAAAAAAAATCTTAAGAAAACATAAATGTAGGGTGACAAATTGGGACCCGGGGGGCTCCTGCTCACAAAGCGCAGCACGCGCTCCTGCGCACAAATCACAACCGTAAGATCTAATTCGACGGTCAAGATCAATGGACTTAAAAAAAATTTTATTTCACATCTTGTTCAAGTGTTTCATGGGGTGGTACAAGTTGGAGACGACTTGTTGGTGTTGATAGGTTCAGAGGAGGAGGAAGAAGACTTGAACTGAATCGACTCACCACTTCTGCAACGTCTCCTTCTCCTCCTCCTCAACCACTGCCAAAACCCAAAATTTCCCTACTTCTTGGGCTTCCCTTTTGATGGTGGGGAAGAAGAAGCTGGGATTGTGTGTGTTTCATGAGGTGGTACAAGTTGGAGACGACTTGTTGGTGTTGATAGGTTCAGAGGAGGAGGAAGAAGACTTGAACTGATTCGACTCACCACTTCTGCAACATCTCCTTCTCCTCCTCCTCAACCACTGCCAAAACCCAAAATTTCCCTACTTCTTGGGCTTCCCTTTTACCCCTTTTGATGGCCGGGAAGAAGAAGCTGGGAGGGAATTGAAGGTGCCCCCGAGGCCGCAAGCCAAGCGGATTGAAAGCATGAGGCAGAGTGTGAGAAGGGGTGCTGAGTCGGGGTTTTCGATTCAGCAGTTCTTTCAGAGGATTGGAAGTGTTAGGCAGAGGATTTTGACGATTCGTGATGAGGCGCCGATTGGGGATAATGCGAATGCTACTAATACTGTGCGGAGCAATCAAGGGTTAGAGGAGAATAACGTGGCTAGTTCTGCAACACAGGTAGCATCCAATGCCGATGCGGGAACTTCAAATGCTTCTAGGAGAGTATTGAGGTCAAGTTCGAGAAGAGCGGCGAACCCGCAGAGGGTATTGGATTCTTGGCAGAGAGGTGAAGGTTCTTCGCAACCTTCTTCTAACCTATTGAGTGTTATTAGTTCTGCTGAAACTTTAGCTTTAGCTCAGTCGTTTTTTTCTTGGTCAAGCAACAATTTATACAACAATAATGCAAAAATAGAACAATATACAACAATATGCAAAAATAAATGGTCTCTTGAATACAACAATATGCAAAAATGGAGCATGGATGGGTAGTTGTGCATTGATGGGGATTTGTTATTCTTGGATTGATTTGAAGGGCAGTGGCTTGTAGTATTTTTGGTCTCTCAAGATTTTAGCTTTAATTGCGTAATTTATTCTGATTGTAGATTCTTCTTGCAATTGTGTGTGCAACTGTGTGGGTCAGGTCAAGAAGAAGAAGAGCTGAAACAAACGAAGAAGAAGAGCAGGTGAAAAGAAAAACAAGAGAAAAGAAAAAAGAAGGAAAGCTTAAAATTGCTGTGAAATAAATTTTTTTTAAGTCCATTGATCTTGACCGTCAAATTAGATCCTACGGTTGCGATTTGTGCGCAGGAGCCCTCCCCCCCCCCCCCCCCCCCGTCCGACAAATTGACATCCCCCCCCTCCGTCCGACAAATTGACATTTCTTAAAGTGTTGCTAGAAGTTAGGGTTTGGGGTGTATCACTACCTAAGATGACATCATAGGATGACACCCACAAGTGTTTTTAGTTGAATGAAAATAAAACAAGGGATTCTACTCACTTTGTTACTCTCTCTTGCAATTTGGTTGGTTGACTATTTGCAAAATCCTCCATTATAGAATTAAAGATTTGTAATTAATTTGTTCATTTTAGTGCAATATGAATTCAGTTGAGGTTTGTTTGAAAATGTTGATCATTTAAACATTATCTTTGATTTGTGATTTTGTGTATATAATGTTTGTAATTGCATAACACTAATTCAATATGATATCACTCTTCATATTAACTCTGAAAATAACAGTTCTTTTTTATTAAATCTTGAAATTGTGTGTTAAAATCATTCTTAAAAATCAAACCCTAAAATCTCGTGGTATTGACTAATTTCTTTGATTAAAGCTAATTGGTGAAAGACCTAAGTGATGGTGTTAATTAGCAATGTATATTTTATGACCAACTAGGCGACCTCTGTTAATTGGATAGATATGTCATGGAGATTAACTCAACTCTATGTGGTAAACCCATTTTTTAGTTTATCTTGAATAAAAACATGGTTGAGTTGTAAGTAATTGATTGTCGAAAGACATGAATGGTGAAGACCAGGCGCCCCACATGCCCGATGAGACCGACATCCTAATGTTTAAATTTTTTTTTTTTTCTATATCAATAAGTTCGTTAAAATATTGCTATCTTTTCCATTGTGTCCGCGGAATATTTTTAGTGTTAATTCACAAATATATAATATATGAAATAAAGCCAACTTAGAATGTAAAAAGTAATTCTAATCACTAAGTCGATGTAATAAGAACTGTTCTCTACCTGTCGAGGGAGTGGGCGAGGGAGGGAGAGAGGGAGGGAGGGAGCCGTCCACTCCTCTTGAGATGCGTGCTGTTATTTTTATGCATGCATCCCGAGAGAGATGAACGGCTCCCTCCCTCCCTCGCTGTTTTCCTCGCCCACTTTCTTGACATTTAGAATTTTCGATGTAATAAATAACAAGCCTTTATCGCGAAAAATTCCCATCTGATCACAATCCAGTCCGACCAAAAAGCAAGATATGTGGACATGGATTGTGATTCTCCCATAAAATCCATATTGATTGCCACAACTTAGTAAATTGCATTTGCTAAGAAAAACTTAATCATGTTGAAGGCTTAAGTAAAGATTATTTGCTTTTAAGAGTTAGGGAATATTTGTCCCCTAAACCCCAAACATTCTGGGCATCCACACCTACTTGAAAGGTTCCCTTTTCTTGCTGTCTCCATCTTAAACATAGTTAGCAATTCCACCTTAAGATGACTAGTTTTATGCTATTTACGAATTCAAAAGCTTGTGTATTACTAATTTTGTATGAAAAGCTTTAGAACAGTTTTCGGATCCTTCTACAAAAATGACACACTGTTGCAAGAGTTGTGATAAGTTACCAAATCGATCTATCTTGACATTCATATCTAGACTAACAAAGTAAACTAATAGAACCTTTCACGATTTCTTTTGTTTGTGTCATAGCTAATTGCCCAATGGATCTTAGGTCTTCTCTAATCGAATTACCTAATCCATTGCTACAATTCAACCTATATTTAATTACATCCATGACTTTACTAAATTAAGAATGAGTTATGTTTAAGTTAATTGGATATTGGATAGGTAATCTTTACTTTGAGGTCATTAGCTACATTACAAGCATATACAAAAGGTAGAGATCATGGTTGACATGGTCACTACCCTTATTTTTAACATAAAAATGAGTGGTATAGGTAGGGTTAGCTTGCTAAGGAGACGAGCTTATGTGAATTAGGTTTAATACCCTCTGGAATAATCAAGAAAAGGTGGAGAAAGCACTTGGAATCTTGACAGGGATGGGGATGGATGAATGCACAGAAAGGGAAGGCAAGCCATGCCCAACTCCACCTTTTTCTCAATGATTCTTTCACTTTTCCTTCCTCATTCTTTAGTCATTATTGGCATATACTTTGTTGATTGATCGATCTCTTTGTGGGTTGCCTGTGAAATGGATGCTAATATCTTCAATGCTCATTTTTAATTGATTTGTCATTGCTTAGGCATCTTTTTTAACATAGGTTCTTAATTTAACTAGAATTTGTTTGTTTATATGTATTTATGTAGCAATAAAGGAAAAGGTGAAGAAGTATCACATTATCTATAAGAGTGGAATTCGGTGAAATGTAAGTTGATGCATATACTAAACTAGTTGCTAATACTAGAAGTCTTAGATAAACCATGGCATATACAGCACCAATTTGATAATATATGTAGTGTCACTATAAATAGGTACCACACAACAACTGGAAACTTGATTAGAAGTTTTCATGAACTAAATATAGTTATGAGGGTGAAAAGAAGCAACTAATTAAATCCTACCTCATAGAACTTATCCACATGTTCATTGTGTGCTTTATAGTAACACTGATTATAAATGAATTTTAATTAGTGTATGGCAAAATAAGTAATTAGTTAAGATTCATGATATCGTCTATGTAGTGTTCGATATATATATATATATATATAGGGAAGGATCCGGAGAAAAAATTTTAACAAAGAAAATTGTATACCCCTATTTCACCCACCTATTTTATTTACCTAGAAATTTCATAATACATTGATATTTTGTGGGGATGGTCTTTTAACCACATAAATCACTCTTAGAGAAAATGAACTCATTTGGAGTTCCATAACACAAGACAGAGAATCAATTATTCAATTTCACCGTAAACTTGATGATTGCATCTTATGGAGTTAGAGATTTCAAAATTTTAGATTTTTGGCGATGATGATCTATAAAGCAAAGATATCATCCACACAAAAAAATTTACTTATTCTAAAAAAATTTCGGTATATAAAATAGGCGTGTGTATAACAAAATACATCATTAACCGATAACAAGATTCGTAATGCATTGCGATTCATGATTGCATAACAAATCAACCAAATCGGACAACCCATATCAATCTCGAAGATCAATCAACCCTAAATCATTGTACTATATCCCTCCCCTTAGATGCATGCATATGTAATTGGCTATTTCAAAGTAGACCCCTCTGTTATATGATGCTGCAAAAGTCTTGCAAAAAGAAATACAAAAAGAGTACAAATGCCCACTTTTATGTCAACCTAGCATGAAAATAACAAACCCCCTTTCATTTAGACTAAGAAAATGATATATGAAGCATTGTAGAAATAGCTTCCACAAAAATTACTAGCTAGTGTTTGTATCTTATGGGAAGATGAATCCTCATTTCCTCCCCCTCCCTTCTTTCATAGCTACTTCTTCTCTTCCCTTTTTTTTCTTTCGTAAAAAAAGGTTAAGAAATCAGATTTTTGCAATCAATTTTTATGACCTGAATAACACAGGCGTGGTCGAAAAGAATGATCTCTCTCTCATTTCTTTTTATTATTATTATATTTTTTTAAACAGGAAGGAGGGATAAAAGGGTCTCTCTATTCCCTCTTCTCTAATTTTCTTCCTCTTGTGTTTCTAAGAAATTTCATTTCTCTCATATCCACCAACCAAACAAACGAGCCCTTATTCTTGTTTCTTTTCTTCCTCTTAAACTAAAACCATGAAGAAATGAGAGAAAAAAAATTCACTCATTAGATCCTTCATCTAAACTCACCATGAAACCGATCCAACCACCCACCTCTTCCAACAACCGCCCACGGCGGCGCCCGGACCTCACCCTCCCTCTCCCTCAACGTGACCCTTCTCTCGCCGTCCCCCTCCCCCTCCCTCCACCACCTTCCACCACCTCCACCTCCACCACCACCCAACAACAACAACAACAACAAAGCCCACCCCTCAACATCTCCGAGCTCGACAAAGAGCGACGCATAGGCAGCGGCAGTGGTGGGACCGTATACAAGGTCCGCCACCGCCCCACAGGAAAATCCTACGCTCTCAAAGTCATCTACGGGAATCACGAGGATTCGGTCCGCCGTCAGATCTGCCGCGAGATCCAAATCCTCCGTACCGTCGACAACCCCAACGTTGTTAAATGCCACGGAATGTTCGACAACGGCGGCGAGATTCAAGTCCTCTTAGAGTATCTAGACGGTGGATCTCTTGAAGGGACTCACATCCAGCAAGAACCATCTCTAGCTGATCTCAGCCGTCAGATCCTCTCGGGATTAGCGTACCTCCACCGTCGCAAAATCGTTCATCGAGACATCAAGCCTTCCAATCTACTAATCAACAATCGTAGCAAACAAGTCAAAATTGCAGACTTTGGGGTGTCGCGAATTCTCGCACAGACCATGGATCCGTGCCAATCTTCCGTCGGCACCATCGCTTACATGAGTCCGGAACGGATTAATACCGATCTCAATCACGGGTCTTACGATGGATACGCTGGAGACATATGGAGTTTTGGGGTTTCGATTCTTGAATTTTATCTCGGTCGATTTCCATTCGCTGTTGGTCGTGGTGGAGATTGGGCAAGTTTGATGTGTGCAATCTGCATATCACCTCCTCCTGAGGCACCAGCTTCGGCTTCCAAAGAGTTTCGCAATTTTATTGGATGTTGCTTGCAGAGAGATCCGGCTAAGAGGTGGACTACTGGGCAGCTGCTGTTGCATCCGTTTATTACGCAGAATAATCAGAAGCCTGTGTTGGGTATGGGAAGTGGGGGTCAGAATCATCACCATGTTCATCATAACCATAATCACAATCACCACCACCCACTTATGCCACCTCCTCAGCAACATTCTTCTTCGCCTTCATCGTCGAATGGCTGAATTTGGAAAACTTTTGTTTGGGAAAATTTGGGGGTTCTTGGTGATTATGGAAGGTCATGTGGATTGGTGAAATGGGTATGTTGAATTAATCTCTTACATGTTGATTATCATCCAAAAGTTAGCACCTTTTTTTCCCCTTCCCTTGTTAGATGGGTTTTTTTTTTTTTTTCTTTTCCTGTTTCTTTCTTTCTTATTTAACTGTTTTTTATCCTCTTTGAAAGGTGATTAAACTGGGATGCCTAGAGACGGGAGACATTTTAAGGGGAAAGATTGTTTTTTTTTTTTTTTTTTTTGTAATTTGTATGCATGAATCTTATATCATGTTGATGATAATGATAATGATGATGATGATGATGAAGATATAAAAAGTGAAAAAAATAATTTGAACTTCTATTCTATTGTCTTTTTATGCATCATATTGGGTGTTTTTTCATGCATGATTGATGAATTCTATGCTTTTTGATGTTTCCCTTTTTGATGATTTTAGTGAGATTGGTGTTGGATTTTTACCTTTTTTTTTTGTAGAAGATACGGTGGTTAGATTTATAAAGAAAGGGAAGGAGAGATGGGTGGAGTTCGGGATACATGTGTTGAATGTCCATTAATAGGCAAATATGTATCTATGCCAATGTCGTCATGTCTTCCCAAATTTCGGGTCTCTCATTGTAAGTAGAAAATCATTTTGTCAATGCTAATTAGTAAAAGAGAAGTTTTACTTTGCATAAAGTATCAGGGAAGGAAGAAAGAGTGTGTTTCATGGACCACCATTGTTGATGATGTTAATGATATTCCAGGATAATTATTCCCCATGGTTTTGAGTTTGATGCAATTTTTAGGATGTGGTGGGTCTTCCCTCTAAATGTAGTAGATATGTGTGTTCCTTACAGATTACTTCCTTGAATACGACTAGAATCAGAGAATTTTTTTGTGGTATCGTATCGTTATGCCATTATGAAATCGATGGAAGATTAGTGATACGCTATTGGAAGAGGGTTTAAGTTGCATTAGAGAGCTTAATAATGAATTAGTTTATGCCATAAACAAAGTTATGTGTATCCGTAAATGATTGTGTTCTTAATGCAATTAATTTTAGTACTGCTGGGGAATGAGTTATCAAGTATGTTACTGGCTGGGATTGTTTTTCTTGTCAAGTTCATAGCATATCGCATTATGCGCCTTTGCTGAATACGATTAGAAAGAGCTAGTGAAAGAAAAATTATGTCATTGATGCACTCCTGCCTAAATCAGCTAGTTTGTAAGCTGGGTTCAACCTCGACTGCCCAAGTCTATGTTTCAGCTATATATTGCAAGGATAAAAGAAAACTGTCATTGATACACTCCTGCGTAACTCAGCCAGTTTGTAGGCTGATTTCAAGCTCGACTGCCCAAGGCTATGTTTCAGCTACATATTGCCAGTCCTCTTTGGATGCAAAAGAGTTTGAACTTGATTAGCTGAGTGCAGGATTTTATTTTGTCAGATTAATGCCGCAAGGCATGTATTTTCACTTTTTATGATTGCTACTTGCTTACATTCTAGTAAGCAGCTATTGGTGACATTTCTACTGCCCAGTGCCATCTAGCTAGGCTCTAGGCAGATCACAGTTCTGATGGATCTATTAGGAGAGAGCAAAAAGTGTTCTCCAAGAACTAATTGAGTTCTGAAACCTGGTAAACATCAAGGGCTACCTTAGCAATTTTGTAGGAAATTATGTTGGGGAGAGGTTTCAAATGGTCTATACTTGATTAGAACACTAGGGTATATAACTGCATACAGCCCAAGCTAGCAGTTTGATCGACAAACTAAAGAGGTGATGGAATGAATGTTTTCACCAGTAATCAGACTATACGGAACTTGATTCTTTTTGAGTTATTCCTAAGGGTTCACTATCATAATAGAATCATTCTTAATGGTTCAAGTCAGATGAGTACTAGTTACTTTTGAGTTTTTCTTAATGGTTCACCATCATAATAGAAGTATTCTTAATGGTTCATATCATAGGAGTACTGGTTACGGAACTGATTTGATTATTATAATTGACAATGGTACTTTGTAGCAAAAAATATCATTTTTGAAGCATTGCGGAAAGGCCTTCCTTTCATTTGTTCCCCTTTTCAATTCCTTTTTTTTTTTTTGAAGTGGAGTGCTCAATGAAATAAAACCAGATTCTTGTCTATGTTAATTTGGAACAATCAGTATGGACGTGAGTTGCTTGAATGAGAAAAAACTTCAATAGAGAAGCAACTTGTGCAAATGCGAGAAAACATGGATAAAGGGGGCGAAAATAACATTTTTGTTATTGGATTCCTGCTTTAGAAATCGCCATCTATTGCCTCCTGCGCTGGGAATTTGAAATGCATTCTATCACATAATGTCTACAAAAAGGTTTGTAGCAATGGGACCTTATCTGTTGAGGGACCAATGAATTCAACACTCCAGCCATGAAACCACATTCCCTGGCTAGCGATGTATTGACGACGAAGAGAAGATACCACATTTAGGCTACCTCTTGTTCTGCAGAAAACAAAACCAACTTGGGGGCACCTCTAATTTAAACATGTGAATTAGAGAACTAAAATTCACCCCTCCCCTTGTTCTCTTAAATCTCCACAATTCTTATAGAGTTAAGGTATGGAATCTCATTTTTTTGAAATATAAGAACCCTCATAGGCTTCTGCAAGAGTGTAATGATGGTTAACTTAGCTAAAATTTTCAGGAAATATGAAAAATTATTATTATTATTATTATTGACGATACATCAAAGTATATCGATCATTACGACCGTACACGTGGCGTAAAGTCTCATCACGAGAATACAACGCACAATCCATTGGACCAGCCCAAAAGGAATGAGGCTCAGACTATGCTCACTACTAAGGAGGCGTAAACACGATCCTAATCCAGGCCCAGACAGATCAAAGCCCAAATCCAAGCCCGTTACACTTCTCTCATAAAGAAGAAGAACGTTGCATCAAGAAAGAGTTGTGGAGGAACCTATGCCTCCACGAACGCATCTTCATTAAGGATGAGATTGTTACATAAACATCTCCTTCCGTTGTGCCTCACATGCTTAAGTAACGTAGAGAGTTAACTACGACAGAGGTATGCAACTTTAACTGAGTTTTGTCCAGATTTACTTTCTTCTTCCAACAGAGTTATCGACTTAAGCATCGGAGTGCATTCGGCCATAAAAAAGGTAGTCATTGGCAGTCTAACAATTGTTTTGCAGATCAAACTCGCAAGAGGACAATTTTTGGATGCATCAGTTTGGTGTTTCTTAAAAATAAGATTCAGTAACAAAGCTCACGCAACCAGATAGAAGATCAACGGAGTACTCCACAAATCTTTGGTCTAAAGATAACAGATATGACATGCCACCCAATATTGATCCAAAGACAATCATTGAGACAACCATACCTGTCGGTAGAGAACTCCAGCAGGCAACAATTCAGACGTCTCTAACATCATGGAAAATTTCCTCGGATCCCTGAATGGAAATGCTTATGGCTCAGATGGACAACGTCATCAAAATGATAGATAGGATCATCCAAAACTTGCAAGGCAACAACTTTCAAGAAGAAATATCCAACTTAAGAAATATCGGGCTAACAATAGCTCCAAATGCAATTAGGGAACGCCCAAAAGTCTACAACTAGAAAAGCTCAAATATGATAGGGCATTCTCGGCTTTGACAACAAGTTGAAGCGAGATTCTTGAAGTGATGACAATAAGAGAAGATGTCAAATGGCTGCCGAAGATGAGGGGAAATCCGGAGAAACGGAACAAGGGCAGATAGTGTCTCTTCCACAATGATTACGGCCATGATACCGAAGATTGTCGCAGCCTAAGAAATGAAATTGAACGCCATATCAAACAAGGGCGACTCAAAGAGTTCGCCAAACTCGATGACGAAACAATCTTTTCAAAGGAGCAAACGAGGGAAACAATCTACGTCTTGCATGGCACAAGCGGAGAAAATGAGCAATCCAATCGATCTAGAAAACACAGTCAGAAACTTACATACAAAGATCAGATTCCAGGAACCATCTGCATAGCGTGCAAAAACAATGCAAAGGACTCTAACCTTCTTAAACGAGGATGTTGGTGGAGTTAATTTCTCACACAATGATGTTTTAGTGATTTCGGTCATGATAACAAAATAGGAAATCAAAAGGGTATTGATCGACACCGGCAACTCGGCAAACCTATTATACCTAACAATTTTCGAATGATGCAGTTCACCACTGAGATGCTCTCACCAAGCGATCGGTCTATGGTAGGTTTCGGTGGAGAGCAATGTAACCCGCTAGGAATGATCCGACTACCAGTCAAAACGAGAGAACCAAGGAAGCAGCAAGTGCTAATGACAGATTTTCTCGTCGTCAATGCTCCTGCTGCATACAACATGCTGCTTGGGAGACCATGGATACACAAGATGGGTGCAGTATCCTCCACAATGTACCAATGCGTGGAGTACCACGCCGACAATGACATTGGAAGAATAAAAGGGGACCAACCAGCAACCCGGGATTGTCATTTTGCTGCTATAAAGACTCCTCACAAATAGCAATTACCGCAACGACTGGAAGAGTTTTCGCAGCGATTTGATGAAACAAGTTTGGATTCTCCAAACAAAAATACGGCTCCAACCAGTCCTCGAGATCGACCCAACACCGGGCAACTGGAGGAAGAAACGGTCGAGTTCTATTTAGATAATGAAGCTAAAATGGCAGTCTGAATCGGCACAAAAATTCAACCTGAACTCGCCATGAAGTTGATCCAACTACTAAAAGATAACCAAGATATTTTCGCATGGACAATGAAAGACATGGTGAGAATAGATCTATCCATCATTTCCCACAAATTCTAAGTGAATCCAGAGAAGAAATTGGTTAGACAAAAAATAAGACCGGTGGCCCCAGAGTGCAATCAGATGATAAATGAAGAAGTACACCGACTGCTCAGTGCATGAATGATAAGAGAAGCTCACTATCTGGATTGGTTGGCGAACACGGTAGTAGTAAAGAAGAAGAACTAGAAATGGAAGGTGTGCATGGATTACACCGACTTAAATAAAAATTTTCCCAAAAACAGCTTCCCACTTCCACGAATAGATCAAATAGTGGACGCAACTGCCGAGCAAGAGATGTGGAGCTTCATGGATACATACTCCGGGTATAACCAAATACAAATTTACCCCAACCAAGAAAAAAATCTTTCATAACGGAAAGGGAGACGTACTATTATCGAGTAATGTCATTCGGGTTGAAAACACAGGAGCAACATATCAACGGCTAGTACACAAGATGTTCAGATATCAGATTTCAAAACGATGGAGGTTTACATCGACGATATGCTCGTCAAAAGATCACACAAAACATACCATGTTATGGACCTCGAATGGGCTTTCACCCAGCTTCGAAAATACAAGATGAAACTAAACCCAGAGAAGTGCACCTTTGGAGTGGAGTCAGGGAAGTTTCTCGGGTATATGGTCAACCAACGAGGAATTGAATCCGATCCAAAGCAGATACAAGCGCTTCTCAACATGCAATCACCAACAAACATGGGTGCAGAAAGCGGTGTACTACATTAGCAAAACATTTGCAGATGCAAAGATCAACTATTCGGCCCTAGCGAAACTGGTAGTCACTCTGATCGTGTCATCAAAGAAATTGCGACCATACTTCCAGACACACCAGATCACAATCATGACCGAACAACCACTTCGGTTAGTATTATACAAACCGAACTTATCATAAAGAATCAAAGAATGGTAAAATGAGCAATAGAACTTAGACAATTTGACATTACTTATGCCCCTAGAACTGCTATCAAAGTTCAAACATTAACAGATTTCATCGCCGAGTTCACAGGAAGCAACAACCAACCCGGGGATAAGGATAACAAAACAGAACAGCCTGAATCATCTCGGAAGGATGGATCGTCCATTGTGATGGGGCATCTAAGGAGGCAGGAAGCAGAACCGGAATAGTCTTATACAACTCGGAAGGTGTTGCATTGGAAAATGCAATAAAATTCAATTTTGAAGCCTCCAATAATGAAGCCAAGTATGAAGCTGTGATAGCAGAACTACAATTAGCAAACCACTTGGGAATAAGGGGCATTAATGACTTTACGGACTCCATGCTGGTGGTCAATCAACTAAGCAGCAAGTTCCAAGTAAAAGACGCTCGAATGAAAGCCTACCACTAGAAAACTATAGAACTAATAAAAGGCTTTCGAAATGCCACCATCCGACAATGTGTACGAGCATAAAACAAAATAGCAGACGAGCTAGCTAAAGAAGCCTCAACAACAAAGGATAATTGCAATCCACTCATCATGACACAAGGTAGCTTCATACTGAAAAATCATTTAGAAGAAGCATGCGCCATAAACCAAGGTGTTAATTGGATGACTCAAATCCTGGCATACATTTTAGACAAGAAACTCCCAAAAAATAAGATGGAAGCCAGAAAACTACGGAATCGGGCAACAAGATATACAATGGTCAATGATAGACTGTATGGGAGATTTGCCACGAACTCATTATTAAGATGCCTTACACCAGGAGATGTTGAATACGTCCTATAGGAAATACACCATTGAACATGTAGGAATCACCCAGGGGGAAGAACATTGGCCCATAAAGCTCTCACATTAGGGTATTACTGGCCAACGATGCAGGCGAACGCTCGGAGGCTAGTTCATAAATGCGACAAATGCCAAATATTTGCCCCGTACACTCACATGTCAGGACAAAATCCGATTCCAAAGAGCATCCCCTGGCCGTTCGCACAATGGGGAATGGACAACAAAATGAAGTTTCTCCTCGTATAAGTGGATTACTTCACCAGAATGGGTAGAAGTAGAACCCCTCACAAAGATAGGGGAAGCACAAGTCGAGAAATTTCTCTGGAGAGACATTATATGCAGATTCAGAATCCCAAGAGTAATCGTTATGGACAATGGGAAGCAGTTTGAAGGCAAAAGGGTCAGGGAGTTATGCAAGAGTATGAATATCCAACAACGCTTCTCCGCACCAACTCACCCGCAAGCAAACAGGCAAGTCGAAATCGCTAACAGAATAATTTTGGAGGCAATCACAAGAAAACTCGAGACAGCGAAAGGACTATGGACGTCCAAATTACCCGGTGTCCTTTAAGCAAACAGGACTACAAAACGAACTCCAATAGGAGAAACACCTTTCACACTCGCTTACAGATCAAAAGAGATGATACTCGTGGAGGTCAGAATGTCAACATTCCAAACCGAAGAATTTCGCGCTGAGGACAACGTCGAAGCATTAAGAGTTGGGCTTGATCTCCTCGAAGAAAAATGAGAAGCAACCTCGATTAAAACAACAAACAGCATACTAGCAGCGCATGGCGGGGTACTATAACAAGAAGGTACGGATCCGAAATTTCAACGTCGGAGATGTTACGAAAAGTCCAACTAAACACGAAAGAGTCTGACGCAGACAAGCTTAACCCAAATTAGGAAGAGCCCTATTTAGTAACGAAAATCAACAGACCAGAAACACATGAAAAGATATTATCAATAAAATTTTTTGCTCTTAATTTCAAAACAACCAAATCAAATCAGGACAAAAAGTCAGATTAAAAACAGAATTGAGAGAACACTCAGCATGACTAGAGTATCGAGCAAACAAATATGCTCGACGAATGAGTTAGATATAAAAACTTCTGGTCTGATCAACCACAAAGTATTAAAATATCAGGACATAGGAGCCAGACTTTTACGTCGATTGTAACGTACGACATTGTAATCCGAATGAGAAACAGGATTCCGTAAATTAAAGCTTCCATACGACTAGATTGTTGAGTATCGAAGCCACCCACAAAAATTCGGACGACAAAAGTCGGAAATCTCTCAGAAATGTCATAAGTAAAAGCTAAGCAAACTAGACATACGAAACATAAAAATGTGAAATAACAAAATTTTCATTTATCTTTTGAAAAGGGAGATTACAAAAAGAAAAAAAAATAACAACTAAGAAGAATCACTATCGTGAACAACATCTTCAGGAAGCATAGGGTCAGCAGGCTCCTCGACATCCGGATCACCCATCGAATTCGGAACAACTTCCTCGACGTCGTTGAACTCATGCTTAACAAAGCTGCGGTAGGGGGACATGTTCAAACCTTGCGTTTCCAGAAAATCTAGAAAATCATGGCGACCCTCAACCACTCTTTTAAACTCTACGACCTCCGCTGCCTTCAACTTCTCCTTAACAGTCGACAACTCAGCTTGGGTAGACACTAACTCTTTGTTGACATTGGCAAGTTTTGCAACGACCGCCGACTTGGTCTCAACAAACTCGAAATTCAGTTCAACGATGCGAGCGGTAGCAACCTTAAGCTTGTCAGAACACATGTTGGCGGAGCGAACAGCCTCTTCACGTTTGGCCTTTCGGTCAAACAACTCTTTCTCAACAACATCCAGACTGGAACTCGAGGTCGGAAGCAAATGCATCACACGTAGCCTCGAGTTTCCTCAGTAACTCCTGCACAGAATCCGCAGCCTTCTTATGTTCCGTACACTACGCCTTCAACAAATCCATTCGATGAAGAACATGGGAAATAACCAAAATGTGTCCCGAAAGCTTCCGCTCGACATGAGCAACCTGATCATGAGACGCCTTACAGTCTGACCCCATGACGCTCACATAAGTAAGATGTGTCATCCCCTCTATAAGATGCTAGAGGCCATCGTCAATATGACGACGTGGTTGACGCACAGGCATAGGAGTTTTGTTAGCCAACCACCAATAAGGTTGCGAGTATTGTCCTGCACATCAGCCTCGGAAGGTCAGAAGGTCTCGCCAAGGACAAAAGGAGCAGGGTGATAAGCAGAAAGAGCGGTAAGAGATCTCAAAGTTCCAAACACAACAAAAGAAATAGTTAGCTTGTGATCTCAAGAACAAGTATCAACTTGATCCTCTACTAACGGATCATATCAAAATCATCTAAAGTCTTAGTACCCTTCAGATTATTCGACAACCAAACACCCAGCTGAAACATTTTTTTCTCGATGGTGCGTGAATCATCAATCGAGAGGCCGGCAGAATCCGGCAAGCAATAAGAAACAACAAGTTTTTTCTCATTGTCATCAAAAGGGTGAGAAATCTGCTTCTTACTTACCTCAAGGACTTGGTTTGCCTCTTCGTCCTCACGACCAGAGGAATCATCACCCAAACCACGACCCCCTTCTGAAGAGAGGCAAGATGAGAAGGGGTCCTGACAGATTTAACGACAGAAGAAACAAGATTCTTCCTCTTCGAGACACGGCCAAAAGTATCAGCCGATATCTTAGAGAGGCCTAGGAACTTTCTTTTTCTTAACAATTGGACCAATGTTCCTAGGACCTCGAGCAGAAACAAAAGTAGGCCCAACACTAAGGAGGCATAAACGGGATCCTAATCCAGGTCTAGACGGATCAAAGCCCAAATCCAAGCCCGATACACGTTCTCTCATAAAAGAAGAAGAACGTTGCACCAAGAAAGAGCCGTGGAGAGACCTACGCCTCCACGAACACATCTCCATTAAGGAAGAGACTATTACAGAAAAATCTCATTCCGTTGCGTCTCACATGTTTAAGTCACGCAGAGAGTTAACTACGATCATTATAAAATGTAAAGAGAACATTCAACAGAGGTATGCAACTTTAACTGAGTTTTGTCCAGATTTATTTTTTTCTTCCAACAAAGTTACTGACTTAAGCATCGGAGTGTCTTCGGCCACCAAAAAGGTGGTCATTAGCAGTCTAACAGTTGTTTTACAGGTCAAACTCGCAGAAGGATGATTTTTAGACGCATCAATTATTATTATTTTCCCTTTCAAGCAAGAGGAATGATTCTTTTATAAATGAGAACATTTGGTTGAATATGAATGTGGTATTTTTTTTTATTATAATAATTTGAATGTCATCCTCCATCTCACCAGTCCGTGACTAGTTCTCTCTTGTTCCATTTTGGTTTTCTCTGTTTTCGCGGTCCATTATAAAATATCTCATGCATTTGTTTGTTATATAGACACTAAAAACATTACTACTCATTGTTGCATGTTTAGAAAATTTGTTCAGCATGAAAAATAAATTAATAAAAAAAGATAAAACTAAATGGAGATGCGGGGTATCGATCCCCGTACCTCTCGCATGCTAAGCATGCTCTACCATCTGAGCTACATCCCCATGATGGCCATTTCATACAGATATTAATATTACTGCAATATAGATTGATCCAAACTCTGATTCAAGTTTAATATAGCATCCATGGGTACATAAGAAATTGTTCGAATCAAATTTTTTTTTAATGAATAGACAAGCCTCAAGGTTACCTTTATGAAGAGAGTGATGTTGAAGATGATGATGACGATTTTTATGATAGTAACGCACGATGACCTTGATATTGATATTTCAGAATTTGGAAGGGTTAGAAAATTATAAAAACGAAACCATTCACTTTGAGCAGTAAAGAGCAATTAATCAAATGTGATGGGCTAGAAATACTCTGGCTTGATGCAAACTTGTGCAGGTTTAAACTTTGTGGTTTTAGAGTTGTGAATGACTAGGATGACAATATGGTGGAAACCGCTCATGGTACTTTGGCTGAAAGGGTTTTACAAGTTTCCAATAGTTTCTCTTGCATTTGCACAGGCTATCACTTGGGGAGAGCAGCATGGATGCAATCAAGCATAGCTTCTTGGAGTTGCACCAAGTGATGGCATGGATGATTCCTGCTTTAGTACATTACATCCGAATTGCATGTACATTGTGAAAGTTTCATGAAGGCCCATAGAACATTCTCTCTTTTTATCGGTATATTCACCACAATCGGTAGGCCAATGTAGTTAATCATAATTTGGCAACAAACTCTAATTCGCATTGATGGTAAAAGTGATTGCTTTGCCAAAGCTTAGCTTAAGTTTTCTAGCTATTCATTATGCACTAATCAGGAGAGAATCCCCATTTTAACCGGAAACTCTCAAAGATTCAAGATTGTGAATGTAGAAATGCTCCAATTTGGAATGACGGAAGTTCAAGCCTCATGAGTTTCTCATTCATTCATCATATAAGATTCTCTACATAGTTACCAGAACGTAAATGAGATTGCGGTGGCAGAATGCCTCGGTATCATCTTTTATCCACTCGACCTACTACTACTGCTCAAACAACTGAACCTATTATTATTGCTGAAATGGAACCGAGAACTACATGGTCAGTCAGCACCTGTGCGACCTCATCCCCACCATTCCATCATACTCTATATCCATTTTATATTGCAGACTGGAATATCATCTCAGCAAGTTCCTGTAAAGTAAGAAATAGACACTCCCGCCATAAGTATTATTCATTATTTTACTTTATTACTATTTTAGGAATTTTATGTCTTTTGACTTACCTGCTTTGCAGAAGCAACCTTTGGTTCTCCCCATTCCATGGCCTTCTTCTCAAGCATCTCGAAATCAGCCTTGCCAGCCTCTATCTGTGCTCCGATTTCTGAATCGAAGCTTTGGTACCGCTTGCGTAAAAGTTCAGCCAAAGAACCATCCTATTTTCAATAGAAGATAGAAAAGGTTGAGGCTTAGCATTTGACGAAGCAATACCAGATAAACAGACAGTATTCAAAAGGGTCTCTTACTTCAATTAACTTGTTTACATTTCGAAGTCCACGGGCCAGGGTGTCCATCCCAGAGATGTGAGAAATGAACAAATCTTCAACATCAGTACTCTCTCTACGCCTGCATCCCAGACTACCCATATTAGCTCCGATTTTGAAATACATTCCGCCAAACTAACCAAACTAAAAGGGGGAGGGGGGAGAGGTAAATATTATTATTGTAAGGTAAAAACACTAACAATTTTGCATCAAAGTTGAACCCTCCAGGTGCAATTCCTCCCTACAGGTTCAAAAAGATAATGACCAATTAGAAACTAATTAATTGAAGATTTAAATGTAAGGAACGTTTACATAAAGATACTCTACAGTCTACACTAGAAGGAACAAAACTTAGGTTGTTTGTTTTATATGAGAGTAAAAACACAGACAACAAACTGAATTGGGGTTTACTTACATTTCTAACCACACTAAGCATAATTAAGGTCGCCTCGCTAACATCAGTAAGGAACTGATCTGTGTCCCAACCTACAAATAGACAACATTGACAGACCATTAATTAAGCAGTCTAATGATCATCAGAAAAATAATGGCATTTTAACAATTTCAAAATTTTCCAATAGCACGTGCATAAATCATACCGACTTGAGGATCCCCAGTGTTGGCATCAATGTTTCCCAGCAACCCGTTAATTCTTGCTATCTCAAGCTCATGATGACAGCTACGAAATACAGAACATATTGTTTATTTTCATGGCGGTATCATACAAGTTCACACTATTCACATGAGTAAACAATAGCTTGAAGATGGATATAAACATACCTGTGACCTGATAGGGTGGCATGGTTGCATTCAATGTTAAGCTTGAATTCATCTGCAAAACAAACAGAAGTAGGAAGTCTATGACATGTAAGCATATAATATAGTAAATGGACTCAAGTGTTCCACTCCATCTTATAGTTTTCTCACAAAGTATTAAATCAGAATATAAAGTAATCACAAAATTCTTGCTGAATTAGTCAACTTGCAAATGTACAGAAAATGAATAAAAATATAAGCAAAAATTTAAAAGACTTGAATTTTTTTGACTCAAATCTTGTGACTAATAGTGTTTTTTTTTCAAGGTTAATAAGAACTTCGCTTGTCTTTGTGAAGGACAATATGTATTATGTAAGGTTCAGTAGATAATGGAGGAGTCTGAGATTACACAAGCAATAGTGGTTAATATTCGCAACATAAGCATGTTCGGTTCCCAATGGGATATGTAGCACTGGAAAACATGGCAGCGATCCAATAAAAAATATTTCTAAGGTAAATTCAGGTAGAAAACCACAAAACGGTGCCATAACAATACCAACAAAGCAACTACTGAAATGTGAGATATAGTAATTAAAATAATGTTGGTACTCCGAGTATGTAACCTGCATTACATACACTGTAACTACATCGCTTTTATGCGAGGGAGGAGGGGAATAGATGAACAAGAATGACTCACCCACAAGACCATATTTCTGTAGGAATGCAGTAGTTGTTGCAGCATCCCAATCGTACCTAAAATAGCATTATTAATGATGTTATAATCAGTACAACATCAGCAGACCGTGTAATGAATTGAGTCTAAGTGGCATAATGCATACTGGTGTTTAGTAGGTTCTTGAGGCTTGGGTTCAATCAGCAAAGTCCCTGAAATAATGTTTAAGATTGTCAGATAGTCAAGGGAAACGTTAAATAGAAGTTTTGTATCAAAAGTAACCATCTAAACATAAATCTGAAGCAACCAACAAATTTTATAAAAGTAACCGGACTTGTCTTGTAAGAAATTTCATGACCATCTCATAAAGGACTAGGTATATATGCAGTCTCGCCATGAACTAAAACATTTGTATTCTAAGAACATGGTGGAATGGATATGTTCAACAATAGGATGAAAATGCATTTTTAATCCTCACTTTTCATTAAAATGATGTGTACCACGACTTTCCATTTTTTGTTATATTTCTGTAGGAAAAGTAAATGTACAATTGCATTCTAAAAAGAATAAAATGCAAATGGAGTAATGGGGACGAAAATAAAAATGATAGAAAAGTCAGTGTTCCATCCCATGAATGGAGATATACCTTAAGAGTCCATGTGTGGGTGTATGTGCTAAGAAAGTCACAACTCAAACAAAAGATTACCATTGAATCCAATCTTTTTCTTATAGGCGACAGCAGCTTGAAGAAAACTTGCCTTCAAAAGAAAAAAATAAAAATTTTAAACATTTTAGTTAATAAGCATTTACAAGGTCAATTTGGCATATGTCTCACATAGTAAGAATATACAAGGGAGGACTAACACAGATAAGTAGGACATACACAGTATTTCTAGTACAAAACTAAAAGGATGAGCTCAAAAAGCTGTGAAATATGCTAACAACAACCTAGGAAATAATTTGAAAAATGTTTTTTGATATGATTTCCAACCACTAAATATGATTATAACACAAAGCAATACCCGTCCAACCATTTTTCTAAAACCATCTGTAGCTGCTAAAAAGCAGTAACAGCTAATTGTTGTTCATCATTTTCTGGGCTTGAAAATGCAGTTTCAACATATAGCCAAGCTTTACAGCTAACCACTCAAATGTATTTTCCGAGTTTACATTAAACTTATCCAAATAAAACCAAAGACTGTTAACTGCATTCAAAATAAATTTTTTTAACAAAAAAAAAAAAAAAAACAGCAAAAAAGGAAAATGTAGATTATACCAAATGGTCCAGCTCTCTTTTCATGTCTGTATTCAAGAGAGTTTGGTAACCTTCCCGACCACCCCAAAATACGTAGTTTTCTCCTCCAAGGTAATGTGTGACCTATAGAGATTAAACATAATAAGCACGGTGTATGCTAAAGTTTCAAGTCAGCTACACATGTTATATAAATACCAAGAGTTACCTCCATAGCTTTCTTGACTTGAGCTGCAGCATATGCATATACACTTACTTCAGAGCTGCAAAACACATTTCCATATGTCATGTTTCCATAAGAGAAAAAAAAAAAATAAAAAAAAAAAAATAAAAAAAAAAAAATATATATATATATATATATATATATATATATATATATATATATATATATATTAAAAAAACATAAAAGGATTCACAAAACCGTTACCTAGTAGCAGCTCCATGCATGTAGCGTGGATGGACGAACAACTGAGCTGTGCCCCACAAAGGATGGATTTTCTTCCCCTATACAACAATTTGAAATTTCTGACATTAGAAACTGTTTGAACTCTGGCAAGGATGCAAAAGCCTAAAGGCCATAGTAAGCAAGCAGACACAACAAGGCCTATGACTGAGAAAAAAAATTATGTGATAGTTATGTAATATTTATCGGTATTAACTATGTAAACAACTCGCCAGATAAGATAGATTTGGAACCAGCAGAGAAAACCAGAGAAAAGTTGATATCTACTATTTACAAAGAATTAAAGTATTCACATGCAAAATTTAAAGGATAATTAGTATAGGTCATCCTGGTGATATACCTGCTGGAGCTCTTTGGCAAGTTCTACAACCTCATCCAAGTTTGCATTAGCTTCCTGAAACAAATAATACCCACTCATAATGAATTAGTTTTGCATTTTGTGTACAAAAACTGAACGCACGGTTACTGGTTTGTTTACCCTATGGAACAAATAGCAATCCAACCAGATGTGCACCATGGACTCTCCATGCTTAATGAATCTAACATGTCAAAATCTTGTGGTAGTCCCAAGACATGACGGGCCATAAGTTTAATTTGGATTTTTGAATCAATTTATGAAGAGAATGCGTCGGACAGTCCATATCGATGTCTAGACACTGAGGAAGGTCAGTTTCCTCAACATAATTTGAATTACATTTAACTACCAAAGTCAACACGCTTCTAATACCAACAGTTCCTTAAAGAAAGCTTCTTTTAATCATCGTCTCTCAAAAAATTGAAATACCTTTGCCTTAGACAGAGGTTTATAGACGAGAAAACTAGTTCAATGGCCAAGACAAGAGAGGGAGGGAAGGCCAACCTCTAAGGTTTTACCATCAGGAGCAATGTCCCTATCATGGAAGCACCAATACTCTACACCAAGCTTGTCAAGAAATTCAAAATTTGCTCTCACTGCATCAGGAAGAAAAAGATGACTCCATTAGTTCATTTAAGTCATTATACAAGAATAACCAACAAAGGGTCGGATAATTTCAAACTTCATCCTTACTTCTTCTTTTAGCCATGGCCACTGAATTAGTGCCATCTTCCCATGGCCAGACCTTAGTTCCTATACCAAAAATGTCAGCTCCTGTTCCACGGAATGTGTGCCAAAAAGCAACACTAAATCTCATCCAGTCCTACAGTTACCAAGTAAATCCATAAGTCAGCAGTTCTGGCCACATAATAGTTTAAAAAGGCCAAGAACATTCATACAAACCTTCATCTTTTTCCCAAGAATCACTTCTTCGGGGTTGTACCATTTGTATGAAAGTGGATTCTTGCTAGTAGGACCCTGAATAATTAAAAGAAAAAAAATTCATCAAAATTCCATCCTCTACGAAGCTTAACATGTGTTAAAATTCTCGGTTATACTCGTCACTGTTTTTGCACAAACGGATCCAACTATAGTACCTCATACTTGATTTTAGGGATACCGGGGAAGAATTCCCCTTCCCATTCACCCGAATCTTTACAACCACCATCGAGATCAGCTGGACAGGTTTGGGGAACAGCAGAAATCTAGCATTGCAGCAAAATAAGCAATTCATCAAAAATCTATAAAAGCAATTATAATCTATGGATATGGAGTAATGAGATTCCAGAAGCTAAATACTAAGAAGATAAAAGTACAATAGAAAAGCTATTTATGACGTACAACTGCTAAGAAAACTACATTCAGCAGAAGAACTATCAACAAATTGCCACTCTTCATCTTTTTGCTCGTCTAAAGAACCTCTGCAATCCATTAAAGCAGATTATTAAAAGAAAACAAATCAATAGAAATGCTATCAAGAACTTATGAAGATGATATAATCACACGACAGATGCTATGCTAAGTGATCAGATATGGTATTCAAAGTCACAGGACGCTCTTTGGAATCTATCGATACACGTATTCAAGGGAATCTTCATCGCCTATGTACAAATCTGATATTACATTGATCTAATGCATCCGGTCAATGAAGCAATAGTGACATGTAAGCTCCATATACAAGTAAAATAGCGAAGCGTAGGAACTCAGAAGTCAGAACAAGATTATGAGAAGAGAATTAAAACCAAAGTACCGTGTCATAATTACATCCCAATTACAATACCCAGAGTCATCAAATGGTGGAAAGAATATGCAAAGATATCATGCACAAAAGGACATTAAAGAAAGATAGCTCAAGTCAGGTTTTAAAGGTTTCTCTTAATTTCAGATCCAAAAGCTCCCTAAAATACTAATAGTCCACAGCAACACAATTGAATTCCTTGAATAATTCTTTGGAACAACCACACACAGAATGGAATTAAGTATTGTAAAAAACCAAGGAATCAAACGCATAAAATGCAAAATGAGTAGAAAATAGAAAATCCAATATTTGAAAAATAAACAATGATTATTGGATTCATCAGATCAGGTGTCAAAATTGTGTGTAAATAAAAGAGAAAAGAAATAACCCCATTTTCACCATCTATTTATCAGAGGAAAAAACATACCATTATGAACAATCAAAGTAAATCCATAATCACTTGGGATAATTTTTTTTATGGGTTGTCAGTAATCCGAAACCCCACCACACACACACATTCAAAACTATAAAATTAAATATACAAGCAAATAAAAAATTGCAACTTTGAAGAACAAACAATGACTAGAAACTGGTAAAGATCAGTCTCCAGTCTCCTGCACATGCTAACATCAATAATTTATCCAAGAATTCAGATACATCAGATTAGACCAAAAACCTATGAATTGATCCACATATAAGTCTCTACTCTCCGGTCGTCATATCACTCTACTTCACAAACAAGATCAACAAAATTCAGTCAAACCCATTTCACAATAACCAAAATGAAACACACAAAAAAACAAATAAAGATCACAACTTTACACAAGTAAAGAAGAAATCTCTATCAAAGAGATTAAGATATACCTTTGTTCCTCTAACCCCCGAAGAGACTCTTCACCTCATGGAATCCAAAACAGACTCCTAATTAATTTATATCATCTGCAAAAAAAAAAAAATTCAACGTGTCATCAGTAGAGATTGCAAGGCAACAAAGATCTATAGACTGATCTTATCCGTTGATGTTTCTGACTAGTTGACGTGACGCCGTTCGAGGATATCGAACGGTGATGAGAGGTGGAGAGATTTGTTGAGGTGTTTAAGATGGTAGCAAAGGCGATTTTTTTGGATAAGTTGTCCACGTGTGAGTGACAATGGCACACGTATCTGATCTGATTGAGACGTTTGGATTCGATCCAACGGTTGTAGTTGATTGACTTTAAAAAAATGTGGAGATGTTTGATTTTTTGTAGAAGGTTTTACTACAATTAATGGACAGGCTGAAAAATAGTTGTTGTTGCAAGAATTCTTCTTGCTACAATGGTGGAGAATACACATAATTTGTGTTTACAAGTGGTTAATTAGGCAAATAAGTATGAGTTTGGAAACAAAATTGAAGATTTTAGTCTTTTGTTTTAACATAAATGGATTATTTTGGGGAGTTTTTTTTTCTTCGTAGAAATGTTATAAACATATGAATTAAACCAAAATCTCTACTATTATTGTTGATATTGGTTCGATTTTACCCAAGGTTCTAAAAATCGCTAGGCGGGCGGCGGGCAACGAGCATGGACTAATGCCCCGAGGCTTAGGTTTTTTTTTTTTTTTTTTTTAATTTGTAAAAGTTAAGTATAATAACATATAAATTACTTCTAATTCAATGTCAAGATAAATATGCAAAATATATAAATATGAAAAAAATTAAGCATACTAACATATAAAATTAGTGAGTAACACAAACTCAACATCCTCTTCTTACTCTTTTCATTATACTCCAAGCAAAATAGGCATAATAGCATAGAGTCTTAAAAATTTATTTTTTTTTGAGTTGGAAACAAAAAATAAAATAAAAAATTTCAAAATTTTGCCCAAGCCCAATCGCTGCTCAGCCCGCCTACTACCCGCCCAATCTCCACCTAAGCCCTTGGCCGATTTTTCAACCACCTACCCATTAGTTTGTGCATTTTTCAGCCGCCTAGGCTGATTTTTAGAACATATGTTTTAACATTGATTGCTAAGAGCATGTGACAAAGTGAGTAATTCGAAAAGTGTATATTTTCGTGAAAGCAATATACTTTTTTTTTTGGTAAAGCATTATGCATAGAATATTAAGAATAATTGTACAATCTTTGGCCTGCTCTAGCTGTCAACTGGTGAGCCTCTATATTGAGGTTTCTACTAATATATTTACAATGCCAATTTGGATGCAAAAGGAAAAGACGCCTAATGTTCCTAAAGAGTGGACGCCAAACCCAATTCAAAGCAAAAGTTGAGCTAGAGTCCTCTGAATACTGCGCCTCCAAAAAGTTGGCAGAATCACAAAAGATAAGACCAATCTGCTTGGGCCTGAATCAACAGAAAGGCTACCTCGCTTGCATAGAAGTCAACCATGGTGTTGTCCAAGACCTTGTCAGAAATCCTACTAGAAAACGAGCGAGGAAACAGCGAGGGATGGAGGGGACTGTTCATCCCCTTGGGATGCGTGCAAGAAAATTCAATGCACGCATCCCAAGGGCTCTCCCTCCCTTGCTGTTTTCCTCGCCCACTTCCTCGACGTTTAGAATTTTCGATTCTAATGACAAATATTGCTCCTTGTTTAGTATGATAAAAAAAATAAATAAAAGATAAATAAATAAAAAAAAAAGCATCCAAGTTAACTATAACTGAATCATGATCAATAAAAAGGGATGGTTCCAGAATGGGAGAGAGGCGAAGGTTGAGAGAATGTGTGCTAGTGAACTCAAGTTAGACTTGGATGAGTTCTAAGTTACGAGCTACAGGAGCAGTAATGGGGCCTAAAATGTCACGGACTGAAGGTTGTGAGGCCGAATTGGGGTGAGAATCTGCTTTGGTTGTACTGAGGATAAGAGGTATAGAGTGAAGAATGAGCTCAGTACCATCCAATTCATTATAGGACCAGTGAGACCATATGCTGTTAAGCCCTGATGGTCTGATCTCTGGAAATATCAAGCTATGGTATGATCATATGGAATTTGCGAGGACCAGTAACAGCTGCAGGGGGTGGTACATCGATACAGAACTCCATTATTATATATGATAGAATTGGACGGAGCAGAGCAATAGTTGAAATTGGTGCAATCTCATAAGCTTCACTAATTAGACCCATAAGACAGGGCAAGGTCGGCACTTTACTCTGATCCTGCCACAGAGTCATCTTTTTCTGTAATCTTTTTTATATTCGATTTAGTTGAACTGCATCATTATTTGCCATACAATGTAAATTCTTATGTGCATTTGGGTTTGATACTGATCCATATGATTTTGGGTGGCAGTTATGAAGTGATCAAAGTCTTGGTTTTGCTGAAAGATTTACGACGTTGTTGATTAATTATGTGAGTTAAAAAATTGAATTACCGCGGACGTAAACTTCTAAATGAAAGATGCACAACAGTTACTGAGGAAGAATGGTAGAAGGTACATCTTGGTTTTCACTCCTTGGTGAAAGATTACATCTGCTTTGTTTAGAATTTATTTATTTATTTATACTCAATTCTCTTAAATTTCCATCACATTCTAAAATTGTTCAATTTACAATCATCCTTGTCACTCACTGCACTTATGAGTTTATCATCCGGGTTGATTTGTTTTAATATCAAACTTAGTTGAACTGATCATCATTGTAATACTTGCCATACCATGTAGATTCTTGTGTGCATTTGGATTTGGTACCGGCCCATATGATTTTGGGTGCGAATTGGAAGTGATCAAAGGCTTGGTCTTCTTTAAAGATTTCCAACTTTATGGACATTTTTGGTGAATATTTGTGTAAGTGCATATGTTTCTCTAGCATGCTTCTAATTTTTTGTTTGCTTTATTAAATAATTTGAGATATTGGAAAATTTTCAATTTTGTTGTAGATTGGATCAACCACTCGCCTTTGCAGTTGAATTAGAAAGTAGCTTGGTGTTCTGAGCAGCTCAAGCACAAGAGCCCTATGGCATGTTGCAGGGAGCCCTTACAGATGAGTTATTCATTTCCAAAATGAACTCAAGGATTGGCTAAAGAAGTTGTTTCAAAGGTCTCTTGTGTCGAGTTTAAGAGCAAGGACAGTAGCGTGATTAGACATAAAATTGGACTGCTAACATATTGTTCTTGTGCAGAAGCAAGTCAAATACTACTCTTGGTTTCTATCACCTCATGTTGTATTTATGGTTAATTCGGGATGGTTCGTGGTGCGGTCATAAGGAATGCAAAGCAAGGAACAGTACTAATAGCTGCGGGGACTGGTACATTGACACATGGTTCCATATGTTACATTTTCACTTGTTTTCATTTCTTGTTCAAGTGTTCTTGCATCTATTGAATGAACATATGAAAAGAATAATCATCCTCATCTCTAACACTCAATCTTTGCCTTGTCTTGTAGGAACTGAAAAACAAAATATACTTTCTTTTATTCTATGTAACAACGGCATTCTATTTCTAGCAAAGTTTTAATACTCGTGTCGACACATACCGGGTTTAATACTCGTGTTGACACTCATGGATGCTCTCATTGGACACTCCATAATTTGATCATTAACTTTATCTACTTTTTCACATATATTTGAAAAGTTTTAATTTTATACTAACATTATAAGCATATTATGGCAAGTTAGTAGTACACGAGTAGCAATATTAGCCTACAAGTGAATGAGTATATATGACTAATAGTTCAAAACTTAATGCTAAAATAGTAAATATACTAAAATGTACAAGTGTGCCCGCTAATGTATTTCGTATTGTGTTTTTTTGACGTTTCGTGTACGACACTTTGTAGCCATGTTGTTACATAGCTTTTGATGCATATAGATTTTGGTACCGATAGGAGAGTTGGGTGCAGTACTGCTTGGGAAAATTACTTCAGGGAAATATTACTTGAGCTTTGTTTAGATTTTTCTTCCATTTATTATCTAAATGGATAGATAGACCTATTTATGCTTCATTCTTTTATGGTTTTCCACAGTAATATTATTGCAAGCTACACGTTCAAATATGCATCAGACTTCAAGTAATTTTCTTTCTCTACAGGTAAAGTAATTTGACTTGTTTTTTTCTTTCCTAATTTGGTTATGTTTTCAGATTCACCAGTTGAAGCTCAACGTCCACTAATCGATCTGAAGAAAGCATGCAATCCTCATTGATTGTCCAAAGGATGTTGCAGTTGATCCTTAATGACAGAACAAGTCGATAACGAGATTTTAGAAATGAGACGACAATAAAAAAAGGTCTCTTATTGAATCGTTATGTAAGTGCAAATGTTTTTGTTACACGCTTCTAGCTTTTTTGTGAGCTTTATTATGTATAAAAGAAACCAATCAAATGGTGGTTTGATGCATAATTTGCAACATGGAGATTTCTTCAATTTTGTTGTAGATTTATGTTTAGCTCTTTAATATCTACGGTGCCCTAATTTGAACATGTGATACTTACATCTTGTAATCCAAAAATAGGTTAGAATTCTTAGGAGCCCAACAGAGAAATTTATAGAGTTATTCCACTCCAGAACAACTTAGGGATTGGATAAAGAAGTTGTCTCAAATAAGGTTGCATGCATTGAGTTTAAGAGTGACGAACAGGGATGCTGGCATTGTTCTTGAGGTTGTGTCATATCCCCTTCATTCTTTCGATCACTGAGCTTTTGTGGATGACCGAAATTCAAGACTTTGCCTGAACAACTTCAGTACCTAACCAAGCTACAAAAGTTAGAGATAATTGATTTCGAAGGTCTTGTGACATTGCCAAACTGGCTCACCAATTTGTCATCACTCAAAAGGTTGGCCATTGTCAGATGTGAGAACCTCAACTATTTCCCTGAAGACTTCTCGTCCTCCTCAATATTACATTTGCAAATCCATGAGTGTCCACTTCTAAAGGACAGATGCACATCAGTGATGGAGGAGGAATGGCACAAGATTGCTCATATGTCATTGGTTGAATTCAAGGACTTCATATAAAGCTCAAAAGGTGCGTCTTTGTTTTCACTGCTTGTTGATAGATTAGTTCTGTCTTTTTTTTAGAATAATCTTATATTCTTTTAGATTTCCATCAGATTCATAAAGTTATCAACCGATTTCCTTTTGGGACAGACATCATGATAATGCATGTTGATATGAAGAGAGAGATGTAGAAATTACAGATGTAGTATTACATCTCCCTCCAACAGGTAAGCTTTTTCACTCTACATCAGTTTGGATGACTGTTTTCAATTTGAAATAGAACCGAATTCATGCTCACTTAATTTGAATTTTGATGAAAATCCTTATAGAAGAAATCTCAAGTTCAAAAAGACTGAAATTGCCTCCATCATCCTTGTCACTGCACTTATGAGTCTATTATCTGGGTTGATTTGTTTCTAATATTTAATTTAGCTGAACTGATCATCATTGCAATACTTGCCATACCATGTACTTGTGTGCATTTTGATTTTGTACTGGTCCATATGAATTTGGGTGGCAAATAGTAAGTGATCAAAGTTTTGTCTTGTTGAAAGATTTACGTCTTTGTTGAGATTTTTGGTGAATATTTGTGTAAGTACATATGTTTCTCTTACATGGTTCTAGATTTTTTTAGTGCTTTATCAGATAATTTGAGATAATGAAATTTTTTCAATTAATTGTAGATCAGATCAACCACTCGCCTTTGCAATTGAATGAGGAAGTAGCTTGGTGTTCAGATCAGTTCAAGCGCACAAGCCCTATTGCATATGGGAGCAAGGGGCCCTTACAGATATTCGATTGCAAAATGAACTCAGGGATTGGATAAAAAAGTTGTCTCAAAGGTCTCGTTCTTCGAGTTTTACAGTGAGGATAGTAGCACAACTAGATTTCTAATGGACAACTGGAAGCTAATATACTGTTCTTGTGCAGAAGCAAGGCGAGTACTGCTTTCGGTTTGGTGGTGTAATCACATGGAATTCAAAGCAAGCAATAAGTGTTGTCTGCTGAGGGGACTGGTACCTCTTAACACATTTTTCCTTTAATTGCAGTGAATTTGAAAGGAGTTGAGCAATCATTGAAAATTGGAGCATGCAATCTTTTGGCCTTCATGATGTTATGGTTAGACTATACCTTCTGTCCATGATGTTTTCTTATTGATTAATTTGACTTTGGTCAATGCTAATTTGGCTTGATTGTTATGTTTAATGTCCATTGTCCACTGATCGATTGGAAGAAAACATTGCAGTTGACTGGTCAAGACAGTACAAGTCGGCAGTGAGATTATATAAATGAGTTGACAATAAATAAAAGGCTTTCTCTCGTCTCGTTTTCAAGATTGAATTTTCTTCAATATTGTTTTAGATTTATGTTTCACCCTTTTACATATACATGTCATTCAATTAGTAACCATAGAATGCATACAGCTCACTTATTTTGAGCTTGTGGTACTTACATTTTGTAATCTAAAAACAGGTTAGAAGTACTTAGGGAGCTACTCAATTCCAAATCATCAAAGGCAAGGATTTGAAGTTGTTACTCAATTCCAATCAAAGGCAAGGAATTGAAGTTATATCAAAGAAGGTTGCATGCATCGAGTTTAAGAGTGAGGACAGTAGCACAAATAGACATCTCTTGGTGTTGTCCGCTCCTGGTGTGTGAATATGGTTAAGTCGGATGGTCTGATCTCTGGAAATATCAAGCTATGGTGTGATTATATGGAATTTGCGAGGACCAATAACAGCTGCATTGGCAGGTACATCGATACAGACCTTCCATATTATATATAATGGAATTGGAGGCAGAGCAAAGGTGAAATTAGTGCAATCGCATGAGCTTCACCAATTAGACCCATAAGACAGGGCAAGGTGGGCACTTTACTCTGATCCTGCGGACGGAGCCACTAGGGGGCAAGTGGGGGCACTTGCTCCCACTGACTTTTTTTTTTAAATATTTTTTTTTAATGTTATGGTCGCCCATGCAATGCCGACTAGTTCGTCCCACCCCACCTCTTCCTCTATTTGTTCTCCCTCCTCGCTCTGCTCGTTTCCCCTCTTTTGCTCCCTCACTCTGATTACTGCGACACCAGCAACCGCCATGCCTCCTATTATCTTCTTCTCCCTTCCTTTTTGCTTGATTTAGTTCTTTTTCCCACCATCACCATGAACAACTCGAACCTTTCTTTCCTGCTTTGAGAAAGAAGAATGTTTTGAAAAATGCATTTTTTCGAGGTCTAGTTTTATCTTTTATTCATAGGATTTTTCTGGAGATACATGAAAATTTTGATCCATTAATTTTTCCTCAAGATACATATTTGTATTTCGAGGTTTTTCTGTGGGTTATTGTTTGAAATGCATGAGCCTTTTGAAAATCAATGCACGTTGACTGCTAGTCCTGGGAGAGATTGCAATAGTGATTAATGATGGGGTAACCTCTAATATCTATTTATGATAGGTGAAAAATCGCAAATAATCCATTTTTTTTGTCCACATCTAATTTTACATTTGAAATTATTTTTTGCTACTTAACTTTGAGTAGGTCTAGGGAACCATGTTTGGTGGCCATTTTTGGGTCAGTTTTGATTTTGATTTTGATTTTTTTTTTTTTTTACACTTTTTATCATTCTCTTTAAAATACAACCACAAACACCATTCATAAAATGAGTAAAAATATTAAAAAAAAACCCCAAATATGGCTCCCTAGAATTGTTGCTTAACTTTATATACTAATATAATTTTCGTCCATATATTTGTGCTTCTACAGAGTAGCTTGTTGGACTCACTGTCTTCCCTATAGGTTAGACTGAGTTTTGTTTAGCAATTGGTGTTTTGAATAGTTATTTATGTATTGTTGGAATTAAAATTTTTTTGTTAAGGTAATTAATTATTATATTATCATTAATTAACTATACTCATCACTTCGCCCCCCCCCCCCCCCTTCAACAAAAATCCTGGCTCCGTCACTGATCCTGCCACAGGGTCATCTTTTTTATATTCAATTTAGTTGAACTTATCATCATTACAATATTTGCCATACCATGTAAATTCTTATATGCATTTGGATTTGATATTGATCCATATGATTTTGGGTGGCAGTTATGAAGTGATCAAAGTCTTGGTTTTGATGAAAGATTTACGACGTTGTTGAGTAGTTATGTGAGTGCATATATTTCCCTTACCAGGAATTCTAAATGGCGAGGAAACCAGCGAGGGGAGTGAGGTGGAGGGGGGAAAACTAGGGGTGGGCAAAAACCGATTTAAATTCGGTTAACCGACTGAACCGGTTTTCAAATTCGGTTCGGTAACCGAATCGAAATATGAGTAGAAAGAAAATAATTTAAACCGAACCGAACCGATTATAAACGGTTCGAAATCGGTTTACGGTTTTGAACCGACCGATTTATAACCGAACCGACCGATTAATTAGATATATATAAATAACTAAATAACAGGTAGGTGGGGGTCTGTGAAAAAATTGGGCTTGTAAAAAAATTGGACATGTTTTAATGAAAGTCTTTCAAATGCTTGAGCCTGAAATTTCGGCCCAACCGAACCGAACCGATCCGAAATTCGGTTCAACCGAATTCATCGGTTTACAAATACAAAATTCGGTTTGGGTTTTGGGCAAACCGAATGAAATCGGTTCGAAATCGGTTTGGGGCTTAAAACCGAACCGAACCGACATTGCCCACCCCTAGGGAAAACCATTCACCCCCTCGGGATGCGCGTAAGAAAAGTCAACCATATTGAGATATTTTCAATTTAATTGTGGATATATGTTTCAGGTCAACCACTTGTCGTTGCAATTGAATGAGGAAGTAGCTTAGGGCGTGTTTGGTTAGCCCATTGACCGTCGTAATGTAATGGTTTGACCATTACAATGTAATGGGTCAAAGGCATTCCTGCGTTTGGTATCACATAAAACCATCGTAATGGTCATTCCCATTACAGATTTGGTTGTAATGGCCATTCCTACCTCCCCCCCTATGAATGGCCATTACCATTCCCATTGTAATGGTCAAAGTTAAATAATGACCATTTTTATCCTCCTCACCCTCCCCCATTTTAACTAAGTGAGGGTATTTTTGGAAATAAATTTTACATTACCACCTTACCATTTTAAAAGTATACCAAACATACATATTTTCATTACCATTCCCATTCCCATTACCATTCTCATTCCCATTACCATTACCATTCCTATTACCATTCTCATTCTCATTTCCATTCCATCGAGTAACCAAACGAGCCCTTAGTGTTCAGAGCAGTTCAAGCTCATATGGGGCCAGGGAGCCCAACAGAAAATTTTACAGAGCTATTTGATTCCAAACGAACTCATGGATTTGATAAAGATGTTGTCTCAAAGGTCTTATGCATCGAGTTTGAGTGGGCACAGTAGCGCTACATCTCATGGACAATGGGAATGCTGATAAACTATTCTTGTACATAAGCAAGTCAAATACTACTCTTGGTTTCAACCACCTCTTGTATTATTGTTCATTCTGATGGTGGTCTAGAGTTGGGTCAAATGCCAAGAGACATTGGGCACCTCAGTTACTTGCAAACGGTGTCCAAATTTACAGTGGGAGAGTAGGGCAGTTGAAATATTTGAATCTTAGGGAGCAAACTTGAGATACAAAAGTTGGAGATGTTGGCAAATGCAGCAGCTACCAAGAAAGCAAGTTGGGACAAAAAAGTTCAATATTCAAACATTGAGATTATGTTGTTCAATATACAAAGACTGAAATTGGATGTTTTGAAGTGTAAGGTGCTGACAAATACACCAAGCCAATTTCCATCTCTCAAGGTATTGACTGTAATTCAAGGCAGTGAGAGTCTAGTAAGATTTTTGACAGGATTTTTGACGTTCATATACGGTTCATATATGACTGTAATTTTGACAGGATTTTTGACGTTCATATACGTCGCCCAGCAGAAATCTTTACGGTTCTCGCTATTTGGTTCAAGAAAGCTCAACGCTCTTCGCAAACAGGTGTGTTATCCTTTCTTACTCCTATGTTCATTCTTTGGGAAATTTGGAAGCACAGGTGCAAATCTTTCCATGAAAATGTTCCCCCCAAATCGTCTTTTGTGATTTTGCATATCCGGCGTCAGTTGCAAATAGCAAACAATTTTATTATTCCCAAGCAAGTTAGCAGTAATAAGGCTCCCTTGCAGTCTTTGGGGCTGGCTGTGCTCCCTGTTAGAAGGAAGTCTGTTCGATTTGTTTACTGGCATCCTCCCCCCAAAGACTTTGTCGCCCTTAATGTTGATGGTTCCTCGCGAAAGGGCATGGCAGCCGGCGGGGTGGTTATTCGCGACTCCCGTGGCTTAGGTGTTGTGGGAAAATATACTTTCTTCGGAGCTGGGTCTCACAACAAAGCGGAATTTTTGGCTCTCTTAGAGGGTCTCCACCTATGTCTTGATTGGGGGTTCAAAAAGGTGATTATTCAGACAGATTCTGAACTGGTTTGTGGCTGGTTTAAGGATAGTTTCAAAATCCCATGGCATCTGGAGAATATTTTGAAAGAAATCAAACTGTTGACAACGACGATGACGTTATTCTGTCACCACATTTATAGGGAGGCAAATGCGGTGGCAGATGCATTAGCCGCTACAGCTTTTCACAATCTTGGGACAGGCTCTTTCACTGGTAATAATTTTCCAAGGCGTATCGCTGGTTTGATTGTGCTTGATACAGTGCAAACGGCATATCTTCGCCATGAGGAAGATTAGACTCGAATTGTTTCATGTATGGCAGTTTTGTTTGTTTTGGCTTGCTGGCTTAATGCGGGTATAGTCATAATGTACCCCCGCAGCGATTGTAAGAATCTTTTGGCTTTATAATTTTGGTCTGGCATTCCATAGTTGCCCCTCCCCACTGGAGGTTAAAAAAAAAAAAAAAAAAAAAAAAGTCTAGTAAGATCGTTATCATGCAAAGCTTCCTCTCTCAAGGGCTTTATCATTTGGGAATTGGGGGATTTACAGACGAGCCAGATGTTTTTCCAATGATAGAGGGTATTGAGCAGATCGATTCACTTGCATCGCTAAACATATGGGGATGGCTGAAACTACTGCTTTTACCTGAACAACTTCAGCACCTAACTAAGCTACAAGTGTTGCAGATAACGAATTTTGAAGGTCTTGTGGCATTGCCAAACTGGCTCGTAAATTTATCATCACTTAAAGTTTGTTGATTACGAAATGTGAGAACCTCAAGTGTTTGCCTCAATACCTTTCATCCTCCTCAATATCATATTTGCAAATCTTGCAATGTCCTCTTCTAAAGGAAAGATGCACATCAGTGACGGGGGAGGAATGGCATAAGATTGCTCATATTCCATTGCTATTCTTGGATTGATTTCAAATAAAACTCAACAGGTATTTGCTTCTCAATTTCTCGTCTTTCATTTCATTCTACTATTAGGTATTTTTGGCATATTAATTAGTACTTCCAAAACTGATTATTTCATTCTTCCTAGGATCATCGGCAAGTTTGCACAAAAATTGTTTGATGAAGAGCCTCATGGAAGAAATTTCATGGCAAAATACTGGAATTCCTTATGGTTATTGATTATTTATTTACTTTTTTAACTTTGCAATCACATTATTGTAGTAACAGATTTGGTTACATGGTCAATGTTCAGGTAATTTTCTATTGTTATTATTTTCGTTGTTGAAATGAAATTGGATTCATGATCATGTAGGTGGAAGTTTAATTTTCATCAGCAAGTTTGCACAAAAACTGTTTGATGAAGAGCCTCATGGAAAAAATTTCATGGTAAGACTGAAATTCCTTTTTGTAATTGATTGTTTATTTATGTTTTGTCTTCGCAACAACATTATTGCAGCAACAACTTTGGTTACATGGTCAACGTTTCGGCAATTTTCTATTATTATTATTGTTGTTGTTGAAATGAAGTTGGATTCATGATTCGTGCTCATGTAGGAGGAGGTTTAATTTTCATGGGGAAGTTTGCAAAAAAAAGGGTTTGTTGAAGTGCCTCACAGATGAAATTTTATGGTAAAAGACTCAAAGATGTAAAACTAAAACAACTTTTATGAATTTTAAGCTAAAAGATGAAATTTTTATGGGGAGGTTTGCACAAAAAGTGTTTGATATGAAGAGAGATGTAGATATTACAGATGTAGTATCACATCTCCCTCCAATAGATAAGCTTCTTCACTCTACATCAGTTTGGATGAATGTATTCAATTTGAAATAGAATCGATTTCATGCTCATTATAGGTGATTTAATTTTTATGAATTTTGCTCGAAAATGTCTATAGATACTTGCATGAAACGAGTGTTTGATGAAAATCCTTATAGAAGAAATTTCAAGTTCAAAAATACTGAAATTGCCTCCACCATCCTTGTCACTCACTGCACTTATGAGTCTATTATCTGGGTTGACTTGCTTTTAACATTCAATTTAACTGATCATCATTGCAATATTTGCCATACCATGTAAATTCTTGTCTGCATTTGGATTTTTGTATTGTTCTAGATTTATGTTTCACTCTTTTACATATGCATGACATTCAATTAGTAACCATAGGATGCATACAACACACTTACTTTGAGCTTGTGATTCTTACATTTTGTAATCTAAACAGGTTAGAAGTATTTACAGAGCTACTCAATTCCAAATCAAAGGCAAGGATTTAAAGCTTTTACTCAATTCCAAATCAAAGGCAGGGATTTAAAGTTGTATCAAAGAAGCTTGTTATGTGTCGAGTTTAAGAGTAAGCAAGGGTTGAAATTGGTGCAAGATCTCATGAGCTTCATCTATTAGACCCATAAGACAGGGCAAGGTGGTGATCTTTTTTATATTCAATTTTGTTGAATTGAATCATTACAATCGGCATACCATGTAAATTCTTATGTGCATTTGGATTTGATACTGATCCATATGATTTTGGGTGTTGGTTATAAAATAATCATAATTCTTGGTTTTGCTGCAAGATTTACGACGTTGTTGAGTTGTTATGTGAGTGCATATTTTTCTCTTACATGGTTCTAGTATTTTGAGCATGTTATTAAACAATTTGACATATTGATTTCTTTCAATTTAATTGTGAATATATATGTTTCAGATCAACCACTTGTCGTTGCAATTGAATAAGAAAGTAGCTTAGTGTTTAGAGGAGTTCAAGCTCAAAAGTTCTATTGCATATGGGAGCAGGGACCCCAACAGAAGAATTATAGAGGACTTATTTGATTCCAAAGAACTCAGGGATTTGATAAAGATGCTGGCTCAAAGGTTTCATGCATCGAGTTTCAGAGTGGGGGTGGTGGAGAGATGGATGGAGGCTGATATTTTGAATTTGAAATGAAATTATTGGATTCATGATCATGTAGCAGGTGTTTGATTAAGAGCGTCATAAAGGAAATATCAAGTTAAAAGACTGAAATTACCGTGGAATGGCAGAAGGCACATCTTAGTTTTCGGTCCTTGGTGAAAGATTACTTCTGCTTTGTTTAGAAGTTTCTTTATTCATTAATTTATTTATGCTCCATTCTCTTAAATTCCTTTACATTCATAAAATGGATCAATTTAATTTTTGGACAGATGATATGATATGCATGTTGAAGTGGCCAGGCTTTGTTTCATTGGAGATGTAAATATTACATCTCCCTCCAATAGCTAGGTAAGCTTCTTCTCTCATAGATAGTGAATGTTTGGATGATAGTTTATGTTATGGTCAATGTTTACAATTTGAAATGGAACTGGATTCATGTTCATATAGGAGGTTTAAAATTTATGAATTTTGCTCGAAGATGTTCCTAGGATGTTTGATGAAAAACCTTACAGAAGAATTTCAAATTCATATTGACTGAAATTTGCCTCCATCATCCTTGTCATGAGTCCATTATCTAGGTTGATTGTTTTTAATATTAAATTTAGTTAAACTGATCATCATTGTAATACTTACCATACCATGTAGATTCTTGTATGCATTTGGATTTGTACTGGTCCATATGATTTTGTGTGCGAATTTGAAGTGATCAAAGTCTTGGTCTTGTTGAAAGATTTCTGACTTTGTAGACATTTTTGGTGAATATTTGGGTAAGTGCGTTTGTTTCTCTTACATGCTTCTAGTTTTTGGTGTGCTTTATTAAATTATATGAGATATTGAAAAATTTTCAATTTTGTTGTAGATCGGATCAACCACTTGCCTTTGCAATTGAATTAGAAAGTAGCTTGGGCTCTGAGCAGTTCAAGGGCAAGAGCCCTATGGCATGTTGCAGGGAGCCCTTACAGAGGAGTTATTTGTTTCCAAAACTAACTCAGGGATTGGCTAAAGAAGTCATGTCTCTTGCTTTTCAAAAAAAAAGAAGTCATGTCTCAAAGGTCTCTTGTGTCGAGTTTAAGAGCAAGGACAGTAGCGCAATTAGACATAACAAATTGGAATGCAAATTTGGACCAAAAGTTAAATATTCAAGCATTGAACTTAATCTTGGTCCGAAATTGGTGATGTTTACCAAGATGATGAGGTACTTGAAGGGCTGCGACCTCATTCAAGTTTGAAGAAGTTAGAGGTTTGGCTGTTTTTGGGTGAGAGGTTTCCGACTTGGATGAATGCTGCTTTTCTTCCAAATTTAGTGGAAATGCATTTGTTCGTTAGTACGTGATAACATCTCCCACCACTTGGACAGCTAAATTTTTTGAGGGTTCTCGAGATTGCTGGTATGGGAGAATTGAGGTGTATTGGAGATGAATTTTATGGTGACGTTGGATCCCAAGAAGTCGGTTGTAATTTATTCCCCTCATTAAGAAAATTGATGATGGTTAATCTGCCTGAGTTGGAAGAATGGATGGAACCTCCTAAAAGTTGCAACAGTTGTTTTCCTTTGTTGGAGAAATTGGATGTTTTGGGGTGTAATGTGCTGACAAAGACACCAAGCCAATTTCCGTCTCTCAATGAATTGATTGTATGTGAAGGCAGTGAGAGTTTAGTAAGATAGTTATCATGCAAAGCTTCCTCTCTAACCTCCCTTACTATTAGAGAAGTTGATGACATGAAGTATCTGCCACAAGGTTTGTTGCAAAGGAAAAACCTTCTGAAAGAATTAGTTCTACATGAGGGCGCAGAGATTCGATCCATTCCAGTTGAAGAACTAAGACATCTCAGATCTCTTATTTCTCTACATCTAGTACATTGCAAAAGTCTAACAGTTGAGCCAGATCTGATTAGTTGCTTGATTTTTCTCTGCGTCAGTTGTCCATCGTGGGTGTTAAGGAGATGGAGTCATCGTCTTTATCAGAGTGGCTGCGAAATTTCCCTTTGCTTGATGATTTGGGAATTGGGGGATTTGCAGATGAGCCGGATGTTTTTCCAATGATAGAGGGTATCGAGCAGATCGTCTCCCTTTCTGAACTACGCTTATATGGATGGCCAAAACTCACGACATTGCCTGAACAACTTCAATACCTAACCAAGCTGCGATGGTTATCGATAATTGATTTCGTAGGTCTTGTGGCATTGCCAAACTGGCTCACAAATTTATTTTCACTTAAACATTTGAATATTGGCAGATGTGAGAACCTCAAGTATGTGCCTCAAGACCTTTCATCTTCTTCAATATCGCGTTTGCAAATCTGGGAATGTCCACTTCTAAAGGAAAGATGTACATCAGTGACGGGGGAGGAATGGCATAAGATTGCTCATATTCCATTGGTTGAGAATGAGAATGATCGACTTCAAATAAAGCTCAAGAGGTATTTGCCTCTCAATTTCTAGTATTTTATTTCATTTTACTATTAGGTATTGGCATATTAGTGCTTCCAAAACCGATGCTTTCACTCTTCCTAGCTTCATAGGAGGATTAAATTGTGGTGAATGTTTTGAATTTGAAATGAAATTTGATTCATGATCATGTCGGTGAAAGTTTAATTTTCATCAGGAAGTTTGCACAAAAAATGATTTTGATGAAGCGCGTCATGGAAGAAATTTCATAGTAAAAAAACTAGAATTATTTTTGGTAATTGATTATTTATTTATTTTGTTGTCTTCGCAATAATGTTATTGTAGCAACAGGGTCTGCTACATGGTCAACGTTCATGGGGAGGTTTTGCACAAAAAGTGTTTGATATGAAGAGAGATGTAGATATTACAAATGTAGTATTACATCTCCCTCCAATAGGTGTGCTTCTTCACTCTACATCAATTTGGATGAATGTATTCAATTTGGAATAGAATCAATTCATGCTCATTATAGGTGATTTAATTTTTATGAATTTTGCTCAAAGATTTACTTATGTACTGGCATGAAACGGGTGTTTAATGAAAATCCTTACAGAAGAAATTTCAAATTCAAAAAGACTGAAATTGCCTCCACTGTCCTTGTCACTAACTGCACTTATGAGTCTAATGTCTGGGTTGACTTGTTTTTAATATTCAATTTAGCTGAACTGATCATCATTGCAGTATTTGTCGTACCATGTAGATTCTTGTCTGCATTTGGATTATTGTACTGGTCCATATGAATTTGGGTGGCGAAAATGAAGTGATCAAAGTTTTGTCTTGTTGCAAGAAGCAGTGAAAGCTGCAGGGACTGGTACATCAGCACATTTTTCCTTAAACGCAGTGAATTTGAAAGGAGATGAATTAGGTCCACACTAATTTGGCGTGATTGTTATGTTTAGCGTCCACTGATCGATTTGAAGAAAGCATTGCAATTGATTGGTCAAGACAGTACAAGTCGGCAGTGAGATTATAGAAATGAGTTGACAATAAAAGGCTTTCTCTCGTTGAATAGTAACATAAGTGCAGATGTTTCGATGCATAGTTTTCAAGATTTTCTTCATTTTTGTTCTAGATTTATGTTTCACTCTTTTACACATACATGCCATTCTTGGTAACCATAAGATGCATACAGCACACTCTGAGCTTGTGATACTTACATTTTGTAATCTAAAAACAGGTTAGAAGTATTTACAGAGCTACTCAATTCCAAATCAAAGGCAGGTATTTAAAGCTGCTGTATCAAAGAAGGTTGCATGCGTCGAGTTTAAGAGTGAACAAGGTTGAAATTGGTGCAATCTCATGAGCTTCACCTATTAAACCCATAAGACAGGGCAAGGCGGTAATCTTTTTATATTCAATTTTGTTGAACTGATCATCATTACAATATTTGCCATACCATGTAAGTTCATAAGTGCATTTGGATTTGATACTGATCCATATGATTTTGGGTGGCAGTTATGAAGTGATCAAAGTCTTGGTTTTGCTACAAGATTTACGACATTGTTGAGATTTTTGTGAGTAGTTATGTGAGTGCATATGTTTCTCTTACATGGTTATAGTATTTTGAGCGTGTTATTAAACAATTTGACATATTGAGATTTTTTTCAATTTAATTGTGAATATATATGTTTCAGATCAACCACTTGTCGTTGCAATTGAATAAGAAAGTAGCTTAGTGTTTAGAGGAGTTCAAGCTCAAAAGTTCTATTGCATATGGGAGCAGGGACCCCAACAGAAGAATTATAGAGGACTTATTTGATTCCAAAGAACTCAGGGATTTGATAAAGATGCTGGCTCAAAGGTTTCATGCATCGAGTTTCAGAGTGGGGGTGGTGGAGAGATGGATGGAGGCTGATATTTTGAATTTGAAATGAAATTATTGGATTCATGATCATGTAGCAGGTGTTTGATTAAGAGCGTCATAAAGGAAATATCAAGTTAAAAGACTGAAATTACCGTGGAATGGCAGAAGGCACATCTTAGTTTTCGGTCCTTGGTGAAAGATTACTTCTGCTTTGTTTAGAAGTTTCTTTATTCATTTATTTATTTATGCTCCATTCTCTTAAATTCCTTTACATTCATAAAATGGATCAATTTAATTTTTGGACAGATGATATGATATGCATGTTGAAGTGGCCAGGCTTTGTTTCATTGGAGATGTAAATATTACATCTCCCTCCAATAGCTAGGTAAGCTTCTTCTCTCATAGATAGTGAATGTTTGGATGGTAGTTTATGTTATGGTCAATGTTTACAATTTGAAATGGAACTGGATTCATGTTCATATAGGAGGTTTAAATTTTATGAATTTTGCTCGAAGATGTTCCTAGGATGTTTGATGAAAAACCTTACAGAAGAATTTCAAATTCATATTGACTGAAATTTGCCTCCATCATCCTTGTCATGAGTCCATTATCTAGGTTGATTGTTTTTAATATTAAATTTAATTAAACTGATCATCTTTGTAATACCTACCATACCATGTAGATTCTTGTATGCATTTGGATTTGTACTGGTCCATATGATTTTGTGTGCGAATTTGAAGTGATCAAAGTCTTGGTCTTGTTGAAAGATTTCTGACTTTGTAGACATTTTTGGTGAATATTTGGGTAAGTGCGTATGTTTCTCTTACATGCTTCTAGTTTTTGGTGTGCTTTATTAAATTATATGAGATATTGAAAAAATTTCAATTTTGTTGTAGATCGGATCAACCACTTGCCTTTGCAATTGAATTAGAAAGTAGCTTGGGCTCTGAGCAGTTCAAGGGCAAGAGCCCTATGGCATGTTGCAGGGAGCCCTTACAGAGGAGTTATTTGTTTCCAAAACTAACTCAGGGATTGGCTAAAGAAGTCATGTCTCAAAGGTCTCTTGTGTCGAGTTTAAGAGCAAGGACACTAGCGCAATTAGACATAACAAATTGGAATGCAAATTTGGACCAAAAGTTAAATATTCAAGCATTGAACTTAATCTTGGTCCGAAATTGGTGATGTTTACCAAGATGATGAGGTATTTGAAGGGCTGCGACCTCATTCAAGTTTGAAGAAGTTAGAGGTTTGGCTGTTTTTGGGTGAGAGGTTTCCGACTTGGATGAATGCTGCTTTTCTTCCAAATTTAGTGGAACTGCATTTGTTCGTTAGTACGTGTGAACATCTCCCACCACTTGGACAGCTAAATTTTTTGAGGGTTCTCGAGATTGCTGGTATGGGAGAATTGAGGTGTATTGGAGATGAATTTTATGGTGACGTTGGATCCCAAGAAGTCGGTTGTAATTTATTCCCCTCATTAAGAAAATTGATGATGGTTAATCTGCCTGAGTTGGAAGAATGGATGGAACCTCCTAAAAGTTGCAACAGTTGTTTTCCTTTGTTGGAGAAATTGGATGTTTCGGGGTGTAATGTGCTGACAAAGACACCAAGCCAATTTCCGTCTCTCAATGAATTGATTGTATGTGAAGGCAGTGAGAGTTTAGTAAGATCGTTATCATGCAAAGCTTCCTCTCTAACCTCCCTTACTATTAGAGAAGTTGATGACATGAAGTATCTGCCACAAGGTTTGTTGCAAAGGAAAAACCTTCTGAAAGAATTAGTTCTACATGAGGGCACAGAGATTCGATCCATTCAGTTGAAGAACTAAGACATCTCAGATCTCTTGTTTCTCTACATCTAGTACATTGCAAAAGTCTAACAGTTGAGCCAGATCTGATTAGTTGCTTGATTTTTCTCTGCGTCAGTTGTCCATCGTGGGTGTTAAGGAGATGGAGTCATCGTCTTTATCAGAGTGCGAAATTTCCCTTTGCTTGATGATTTGGGAATTGGGGGATTTGCAGATGAGCCGGATGTTTTTCCAATGATAGAGGGTATCGAGCAGATCGTCTCCCTTTCTGAACTACGCTTATATGGATGGCCAAAACTCACGACATTGCCTGAACAACTTCAATACCTAACCAAGCTGCGATGGTTATCGATAATTGATTTCGTAGGTCTTGTGGCATTGCCAAACTGGCTCACAAATTTATTTTCACTTAAACATTTGAATATTGGCAGATGTGAGAACCTCAAGTATGTGCCTCAAGACCTTTCATCTTCTTCAATATCGCGTTTGCAAATCTGGGAATGTCCACTTCTAAAGGAAAGATGTACATCAGTGACGGGGGAGGAATGGCATAAGATTGCTCATATTCCATTGGTTGAGAATGAGATTGATCGACTTCAAATAAAGCTCAAGAGGTATTTGCCTCTCAATTTCTAGTATTTTATTTCATTTTACTATTAGGTATTGGCATATTAGTGCTTCCAAAACCGATGCTTTCACTCTTCCTAGCTTCATAGGAGGATTAAATTGTGGTGAATGTTTTGAATTTGAAATGAAATTTGATTCATGATCATGTCGGTGAAAGTTTAATTTTCATCAGGAAGTTTGCACAAAAAATGATTTTGATGAAGCGCGTCATGGAAGAAATTTCATAGTAAAAAAACTGGAAATATTTTTGGTAATTGATTATTTATTTATTTTGTTGTCTTCGCAATAATGTTATTGTAGCAACAGGGTCTGCTACATGGTCAACGTTCATGGGGAGGTTTTGCACAAAAAGTGTTTGATATGAAGAGAGATGTAGATATTACAAATGTAGTATTACATCTCCCTCCAATAGGTGTGCTTCTTCACTCTACATCAATTTGGATGAATGTATTCAATTTGGAATAGAATCAATTCATGCTCATTATAGGTGATTTAATTTTTATGAAATTTTGCTCAAAGATTTACTTATGTACTGGCATGAAACGGGTGTTTAATGAAAATCCTTACAGAAGAAATTTCAAATTCAAAAAGACTGAAATTGCCTCCACTGTCCTTGTCACTAACTGCACTTATGAGTCTATTGTCTGGGTTGACTTGTTTTTAATATTCAATTTAGCTGAACTGATCATCATTGCAGTATTTGTCGTACCATGTAGATTCTTGTCTGCATTTGGATTATTGTACTGGTCCATATGAATTTGGGTGGCGAAAATGAAGTGATCAAATTTTTGTCTTGTTGCAAGAAGCAGTGAAAGCTGCAGGGACTGGTACATCGGCACATTCTTCCTTAAACGCAGTGAATTTGAAAGGAGATGAGTTAGGTCCACACTAATTTGGCGTGATTGTTATGTTTAGCGTCCACTGATCGATTTGAAGAAAGCATTGCAATTGATTGGTCAAGACAGTACAAGTCGGCAGTGAGATTATAGAAATGAGTTGACAATAAAAGGCTTTCTCTCGTTGAATAGTAACATAAGTGCAGATGTTTCGATGCATAGTTTTCAAGATTTTCTTCATTTTTGTTCTAGATTTATGTTTCACTCTTTTACACATACATGCCATTCTTGGTAACCATAAGATGCATACAGCACACTCTGAGCTTGTGATACTTACATTTTGTAATCTAAAAACAGGTTAGAAGTATTTACAGAGCTACTCAATTCCAAATCAAAGGCAGGTATTTAAAGCTGCTGTATCAAAGAAGGTTGCATGCGTCGAGTTTAAGAGTGAACAAGGTTGAAATTGGTGCAATCTCATGAGCTTCACCTATTAAACCCATAAGACAGGGCAAGGCGGTAATCTTTTTATATTCAATTTTGTTGAACTGATCATCATTACAATATTTGCCATACCATGTAAGTTCATAAGTGCATTTGGATTTGATACTGATCCATATGATTTTGGGTGGCAGTTATGAAGTGATCAAAGTCTTGGTTTTGCTACAAGATTTACGACATTGTTGAGATTTTTGTGAGTAGTTATGTGAGTGCATATGTTTCTCTTACATGGTTATAGTATTTTGAGCGTGTTATTAAACAATTTGACATATTGAGATTTTTTTCAATTTAATTGTGAATATATATGTTTCAGATCAACCACTTGTCGTTGCAATTGAATGAGAAAGTAACTTGTGAAAGAGCAGTTCAAGCTCAAAAGTTCTATTGCATATGGGACCAGGGAGCCCAACAGAAGAATTTATAGAGGACTTATAGAGGACTTATTGTCCAAATCCACCCCAATCCGCCCCGCTGCCATCCCTATGTTTCGGTGGTTGTTTGGACTATAAATATGTTGTCCAGAAAATATCTGTGCATTTGCAGGTTTTGAGACATAGTAGGGGTACATTTTATTCCATGTTTTGTATTGGATCAAGGAGGTTGCAACTGTGGGTGATGTGAGTAATTCATGATCCTTTTCCAAGAGGAGTTCTTCACGACCTTGTTGCAGGTATTTGGATGGTTTTGGCGCCAACATGTAGGAACCAAAGGGGCAGACTCTGTCCCACTGTTTGGACAGAGTTGTGTGGCGTGGCTTTTGACAGTTTTGTGATTTGGTATGAGCAGCTGGAGCACAAGATACTCACGGCAGCAGCAGGTTCTTGTTGATGTGAATGCTAGAGGCTTTTATATGGTGGTGGTAATGGGCATGGAGATTTGGATGCTTGCAAAATTTTGGAGATGTTTTCTTGAAATTCTTTGGTTTATAATTATTTTGGAGGTTTGGAAGGAAGGCCTTTTTTATTAAGGGTTTCTGCTTTGATTTTGTGGATTTGGCCCTTACGTTCTTGTAGTTAACTAGGGTTAGCCCCTAGGTTTCTAGTTTCTTTTGATGTTTTGTTTTGGAGAATTAGGTCTAGCCCCTAGGTTTTGATGAATTAGGTCTAGCCCTTGGTTTCTCAGGATTTGGCCCTTAGCCCCTAGGTTTTTGGTGATTTAGGTATAAACTTTAGATTCTATGTTTTTCTTTTTTTTAGTAAAGTCGTAATGTATTCTTGACGATGTAAAATCTTTTGATTAAGTAATAAAGATCTAGTTATTTGGAAGAAGAAAAAAAATCTTCACTGAATATTTCCCTATCTTTTGCCACTTCTTCCATTTCTTTTACCAGTCTTCTTGAATAATTTCCTAGAAGAGTTGTATCTTGAAAAGATGTATCATAATGATCTCTAAGATGTCCAACACACGGCCATTCTTACAGCCTTTCTATTTCTGTAACAAAACATCATTGCTTATACTTGACAATATCAGCTTATTGAGTTCCAAAGAAAAAAAACCAACGACTATGATAACTTGATGAGTTCAGCTTATTGAGCTCTGAAGAAATAAAACCAACTATGATAATGTCTACACCTCGAAGAAGTTCAATTATCTTCAATTTGATTTCCGGGGAAAGGCGAGTGAAGCAAGGTGGAAGGGGTAGTCCATTCATCTCCCAAAAGTATGTAAGGAGTGGTAATGAAACGGTGGAAGGGGTAGTCCATTCATCTCCCAAAAGTATGTAAGGAGTGGTAATGAAACCCCGTCATTTACAATCTTACAAAACTCTAAAACCTTTTGCATTACATCTAACATAAACGGAAAAAAAAACTGAACCCCGTGTGTTTTTTTCTTTAATCTTGTAAGTGAAACAAATTAACGAGGCAAGGAAACTTGTTGTATCCAAACACAAGCTATATAAAGACTGTACCGAGTTTGAGCTTAAGTACTTTAGATACCCATCTACCTTCAAAAAAATTTCCGAATACTAATTTCAAAGAAACAGTTGGGGATTGTATATTGCATATATCAGGTTGATGATTGAAGACTAAAACCATTCATGCACACACAAAGCCAGAATCCAAAAGGGCAGCATGACATGCAAGGACCATAAGCTTGAAATCTCCATAAATACTTACACTTGCAACCTCAGTGAAACCCTGTTTCAAAGATGAAGTAAGACTATCCTTTGTTGATGAAAGTCTAAAAGACTATGAAAGCCTAAATACTGGTTGACAGAAGGAAACAAGTTTTTTTTTTTTTAGCAAAATACTTGGAAAGACCTGTTAGAGATTAATCTAGACTAGTTCTAGAAGAGATGTGTCTTTTGTTGTTCCATTGTGTCTTTTAGTATTACTAAGTGTCTTTTACTAAGAGATGTGTCTTTTACTAAGTGGTCATGTGAGTCCTATTTAAACCCATGTATTATTTGGTTTCAATTAAGGTGAATGAAGTAAGTTCTTTACACATCAGAGTTCTAAGAGATTACACTCTCTCTTGTTTTCCTTATTCTTATTCATTCACATAGTTGGTTAAATCCCAACAAATTGGTATCAGATCCTAGTCGAGAGAACCATGGCGTTCAACAACAACAATTCCGTCCAACCTCCACTTCCTTTTCTTACCAGTAAAAACTACAATCATTGGAGAATGAAGATGATGGCCCTATTTGGTTCACAAGACCTATTGGAGATCATAGAGATTGGTTTCCAAGAGCCCGAAGAAGAAACAACTCTTAATGCACAAGACTTGGCCGAGTTGAAGTCTAACTGCAAGAAAGACTACAAAGCCAAGTATTTCATTATGCAAACAGTAGATGAAGCTATTCTGGACAGAATTTCAATAGCCACAACGGCTAAACAAGCTTGGGATATTCTTTATTCTTCATACAAAGGAGATGACAAAGTCAAGATGGTGCGTCTACAAACTCTTCGAGGGGAGTTTGATACACTAAGAATGAAGGAGTCCGAGACTATTGAAGAATTCTTCAATCGGGTTATCTCAACTGTCAACCAATTGAGATTGAATGGTGAGAATCTAGAAGACCAAAGAATTGTCGAAAAAATCCTTCGGAGTTTGACTCGAAAATTTGAGTCTAGTGTTGTTGCTATTGAAGAATCCAAGGATTTATCTTCTTTGTCGGTGGAGAGTTTATTGGGATCACTACAATCCCATGAACTACGAATGAAGCAATATGATTCTAGTTCTATTGAACAAGCCTTTCAAACGCAAGTCTCCTTTAGAGATTCCTCTAAAGATGGCTTGAGAGGAAGAGGTCGTGGAAGAGCCACTTCTCGTGGTAGAGGAAGAGGCTATGGTGGACAAGAGAAATCTCATGATGGTGAGTCTTCATCTTATGAAGGAAGAGGGAGAGGAAGATCTTACTTATCAAATATTCAATGCCATCGTTGTCATATGTATGGCCATGTCAAGAAATATTGTAGAAAGAAGATGGAGGAGGACAACAAAGAATCCAATTTTATGCATGAGGAAGAAGACAATCTTTTCCTTATATGCAATGTTCATGGAGCTTCCTTAGAAGATGTGTGGTTCGTGGATAGTGGTTGTAGCAACCACATGACCGGGAACAAGAAGGCCTTTGTGGAGATAAATGAGACATTTCAAAGTGAAGTTAGAACCGGAGATGACAACAAGCTTCAAGTCAAAGGAAAGGGTGATATTCTTGTCCAAACCAAGCAAGGAGTAAAGCGGCTCTCAAATATATTTTATGTTCCAGGCCTTAAGCACAATCTCTTAAGTGTTGGGCAACTTCTTTTGAAGGGGTATGAAGTAAATTTTAAGGGAGCTTTGTGTGAGATCAAAGATAAGAATGATGTTATTATTGGAAAGGTGGGAATGACCAAAAGCAAAATGTTTCCTTTATCTTTCCAAAGTAACATTAATTCTTGTTTCTATACTATTCAAGACAAGTCTTGGCTATGGCATTATCGATATGGTCACTTGAGTTTTAAAACTCTATCTCTTATGGGCAAGAAGAATCTTGTGGAGGGCTTGCCTACAATTCAATTTCAAGATACAGTATGTGAAGGATGTGTCTTGGGGAAGCATAGTAGGAATTCTTTTCCTAGTGGGAAGGCATGGAGAGCGTCAAAGCCACTTGAGCTTGTGCACACCGATCTTTGTGGGGCAATGCATACTACTTCAATTGGAGGTAATCGTTATTTTGTTACCTTCATTGATGACTATAGTAGGAAGACTTGGATATACTTTCTAAAACAAAAATCGGAAGTATATGGTTGTTTCAAAATTTTCAAGGCTTTTGTTGAAAAGCAAAGTGGTTTCCTATTGAAAACTCTTCGCTCGGATCAAGGGAGAGAATATATTGATCATGGGCTTCGAGATTTCTTAAAAGAGCATGGTATTCGACATCAATTTTCAGTCCGTGGTACCCCACAACAAAATGGAGTCGCCGAAAGAAAAAATCGCACAATTATGGAGTTGGCTAGAAGTATGTTGAAGGCCCAGGGATTGCCAAATTCCTTTTGGGCGGAAGCGGTAGCATGTGTTGTTTATCTGTTGAATCATTCCTCTTCTAAAAGTGTGCAAGACAAGACGCCACAAGAAGCTTGGAGCGGACACAAACCAAGTGTTGATCACTTGAGAATTTTCGGAAGCATTGCCTATTCACATGTACCGGATGAAAGAAGGAAGAAGCTAGATGACAAGTCCGAGAAATGCATTTTTGTTGGATATAGTGAATGTTCCAAGGCATACAAGTTGTATAATCCCCTCACCAAGAAACTCATTATAAGCCGTGATGTGAAGTTCAATGAAGGAGAATCTTGGAATTGGAGAGAAAATGCAACCAAAGAAAATTCAAGTTGCATAGAAATCGAAGAAGAAATTGAAGCTCCAATTGAAGAAAACGAAGAGGTTGGTGTTCCACCTTCTTCTCCCAATTCTCCTTCATCACCCTCTTCATCTTCAAGTTCAAGTTCAACTTCAAGTTCCCCTTCGAAGAAGACAAGGAGTATCCAAGATCTTTATGAACAAACAAGTAGCAATTTGGGTGACGATTTGGCCAATGTAGATGATGATTTGGTTAATTTTGCTTTGTTTGTTGATGCCGATCCAATTATATTTGAAGAGGCTTCTAAAGATGAGAAGTGGAAGCTTGCAATGGATAATGAAATTGATGCTATTCAAAGAAACAAGACTTGGGAACTTGTTGATCTTCCAAATGACAAGAAACCCCTTGATGTGAAGTGGGTTTACAAAACAAAATTGAACTCAAAAGGCGAGGTTGATAAGCACAAAGCACGCTTGGTGGTGAAAGGCTACAAACAAAAGTATGGTGTTGATTTCCAAGAAGTATTTGCACCCGTGGCTCGCCTTGAAACAATTCGAATAGTACTTGCATTGGCAGCTCAAAGAGAATGGAAAGTCTATCAAATGGATGTCAAATCGGCATTCTTGAATGGCTTTCTTGAGGAGAAAGTTTATATAACTCAACCACCTGGTTATGTGAAAATTGGAGAAGAAAAGAAAGTATGTCATTTGAAAAAAGCCTTATATGGGCTTAAACAAGCACCAAGGGCATGGTATAGTCGTATTGATGGCTATTTTTTGAAGAATGGTTTTAAAAGATGTCCATTTGAACATACTTTATACACCAAGGAAGGATCTCATGGTGAGTTTTTGATAGTATGCTTATATGTTGATGATTTAATCTTCACCGGAAGTTGTTCAAGTATGAATGAAGATTTCAAGAAAGCTATGATGAATGAGTTCGAGATGACCGACATGGGACTACTCCATTACTTCTTGGGCATTGAAGTTAAACAACAAAGAGATGGGATTATCATCACTCAACGGCAGTATGCAAAAGATTTATTAAGCAAGTTTAGAATGGAGGGCGCACTTCCAATTAGCACACCTATGGAGGCTGGTTTGAAGCTAAGCAAATGTGAAGACAAAAGGCATGTTGATGGAACACTTTATAGAAGTCTTGTTGGTAGTCTTATGTACTTGACTTCCACTAGACCCGATCTTATGTTTGCGGTGAGTATGCTTAGTAGATTCATGGAATCTCCTATCCAAAATCATTGGGAAGCTGGAAAAAGAGTCTTAAGGTATGTGAGTGGAACAATTCATGAAGGCATTCAATTCACAAAAGTTGAAGAACCAAGTTTGGTAGGTTATTGTGATAGTGATTGGGGAGGAAGTGTTGATGATAGTAAAAGCACTTCCGGATATGTTTTTAATATTGGTTCCGGCGCAATCTCATGGGCATCTAAAAAGCAAGCTATTGTGACTCTCTCTACAACCGAGTCCGAATATGTCTCACTGGCTTTTGCATCTTGTCAAGCACTTTGGTTGCTTTGGGTTTTGAGTGAACTCAAGCATGGACCTGTTAGTTCTCCTACACTGTTTTGTGATAACAGTTCGGCTATTTCACTTACAAAGAATCCGGTTTTTCATGGCAAAAGCAAGCATATAAGGATCAAATATCATTTCATTCGAGACTTGGTTAAGGAGGGACATATCAATGTGAAATTTTGCAGATCTCAAGATCAAGTTGCCGATATTTTCACTAAAGCTTTGAAGACCGACACATTCAACAAGTTGAAGAAGAAGCTTGGAATGGTGATAGTCTAGCTTAAGGAGGGATGTTAGAGATTAATCTAGACTAGTTCTAGAAGAGATGTGTCTTTTGGTGTTCCATTGTGTCTTTTAGTATTACTGAGTGTCTTTTACTAAGAGATGTGTCTTTTGCTAAGTGGTCATGTGAGTCCTATTTAAACCCATGTATTATTTGGTTTCAATTAAGGTGAATGAAGTAAGTTCTTTACACATCAGAGTTCTAAGAGATTACACTCTCTCTTGTTTTCCTTATTCTTATTCATTCACATAGTTGGTTAAATTCCAACAAGACCTGCTTGTTGCATGATTTTTCTTTATTCCTAAGAGTCGGAAGCCATTTCTACCTTTTAATTTTCTATCTTTGTGGTCTCCTTTTAGAAATCAGCACTTTCTTTACAAATATCAATTGTCGAATTGTTGGCGATGATCTAAACTCATCCACATACTCGTACATCCAAAGGTCATTAATTGAATAGAGATACCAGGGTTCCAAAGGAAACACAGGCGATTGGCAATATCTACATCTCCAACAAATTAAATTATTTTCAGTTTCATTTCAGTAGGATGGGAGTGCATGTATATATATACAAAAGACTAACCCAAAATCATGCAGTTCATTTAGTAGTCTGCAGGCTTCACTTTTTAAATGAGAGTATTAACATCAACAAACAGGGAATGTGGGAATCAAGACATACTTGAGAACTCGATTTTGACATAACTCTCATAATATAACATGAATTACTAATGTCCCTATGCAAGCAAACGTGGGATTTTTCCTGAATCCCATATTTTTCCAGTAATTTATTATATGTTTGGATGCATGGGAAATGAGATTTTCATGCATGCACATTTTAAGAGCGCCTCACTGTGCTCAAAAAACAAAAATCTCCGCAGCTGATCACTTGGCAAAGTCAGCGCCAGTCCCCGCGACTCTTACTGATATTCCTTGCGAATTCCTTATGATCTCACCACAAACCATCCAAACTAACCATGAACACACTAGGGCGTCCAACTTTGAATATGGACTTTCTTCTTATGGAGGCCTTAGAAAATAAAGATCACAAGGGGGGAGGGGCAACTATGGGATGCCAGACCTTTATTACTATAGCAAAAAAAACCTTTTACATTTCTTCGGAAGTACGTTACGACTTTACCCGAATAAATAAATTTAAGGAAAAAAGCCCTTACTAACTAAAAAGAAAAATCAGATCAAATTACCAAAGTTGTAGACCTTATTCTCAAGGTGAATAGACCTTATTCAAGATATTAGGTGGTGCAGGAGGGTTTCTAGGGTTCATAATTTGCTCTCAAAGTTATTTACTAAATAACTTATTCGTAATCTTTTAATTTAATTATGAGTCTTTTTAGTTTCCTTTTAGGATTAGCTTGTTATTTTAGTATTTGATTCTACTTTTTCTTTTAGGAATAGGGTGCTTATTACTAAGTTATTTGAACACTATAAATAGAGCTCTTTCTCAATATTGTAAGAGACTTTTGATTTTGATAATTTTAATTGAACATTAGAGTATTTCTCTGTGTTTTGGGTAATCTTCTTATGTTCTTCCCTGTGAATTGTCTGTTAAAGTAGCTTGCAGGATAATCGCTATTCTGCCCGGCGTCAGTTGGTATGAGAGCTTCAGCATCTTCTTAGGGTGAGATTTCATCAGTTTCTATGGCTGGTGGTCATGGTCGTCGCGGGCAGGTTCCGAACGAGGAAGCCCCAAACCGTGATCGTAACGTTCAAAATGTGATGATTGAGGATTTACAGAGGCAAGTTGCAGAGTTAACCCAGCGTCTAGCGGCGCAGGATTTCAATGATCGTGAGATGGAAGATCACGATTCTGATTCCAGTTTCGAAAACCCGTATCACAAACATGCTCGATTTTGGGAGCACCGTGGTTGGGAGGATAGTCATGGAGACCTCGGTTTCAAAGTGGATCTGCTCGAGTTTTCTGGTACATTACAGGCCGAAGGATTTGTTGAATGAAGTAGATCGTGTCAAAGTGAAATTGGTACCCATCAAACGCAAATGTAGAGCATCTGCGTGGTGGAAGCAGTTGAAGCGATCACGAGACGGGCAAGGCAAGGCCAAGATCACTGATTGGGAGAAGATGAAGAAGAAGAAGATGAAAAGTCACTTCCTTCCTTTCGGCTACACTCAAACCTTATTTCAGCGACTTCACTCGTTGAGGCAAGGCACGAGATCAGTTGATGATTACACGGAGGAATTCAATCAATTGATAACCCGTAATGACTTATCTGAGACGGAAGAGCAGATGATGGCACAATATTTGAGGGGATTACGGCAACCCCTGCAGAATGTCCTTAGCCTTCACTCGTTGTGGACCGTCTCTGAAGCATACCAACGTGCACTTGCTGTGGAAAAACATCAAAACATGAGACCTATGATCAGCAGTGACCAAATCAGTCGACCAGTTCGCCCTCAAGAATCTTGTCCTGCCCAATAGCCACCGCACGTTAATTCTAACTCAAATATTAGATGTTCAGATGTGGTGAACAGGGACATAGAGCGACTGAGTGCAGGAAGCCTGCTATTCAGAAAGGTAACAATCTCCTGATTGAGGAAGACATGGTAGATGACACTAAGGAGCTTGGAGAGCCTGTGTATGACGATGATGAAGATGGAGATGTGTTGTATGGAGATGGCCATGAGACTATGATCGTTCGTAAGAGTCTAGTAATTCCAAAGGGTGATTCAGGGGACGATTGGTTGAGAACCAATATTTTCCACACGACTTGCACAGTTGCAGATAAAGCCTGCAAGATGATCATTAACAATGGCAGTTGTGAGAATGTAGTGTCTGAAGAGGTTGTCCAAAAATTGCAGTTGAAGACAGATCGTCATCCCAAGCCGTACAAATTGTCGTGGCTGAATAAAAACAGTGAGATAACAGTAAATAGGCAATGCCTAGTGTCTTTTTTGATCAACATGACATATTTTGATGATGCTTGGTGTGATTTTGTGTCTATTGATGTTTGTCATGTATTGTTGGGCAGGCCTTGGCAGTATGATCGCAGTGTTATTCATGATGGACGGAAAAATACATATTCCCTTAACATCAAAGGGAAGAAGATTGTGTTGGCACCTCGTCGGGAAAGGACCACTCCTACCCTGATAGCCAATAATACTAGTCTGCTTTCTATGTCCAGATTTTTGGGTGAGATTGAGCATGGAGACTTGGTCTATGCTCTGCTTCCTTGTGGGAATAGTGTTGTAGACGTGAATCCAGATTTACCAGCAGAGGTGCAGCAACTGCTAGCAGAGTTTTCTAACCTAATACCAGAGGATCTTCCTCATGGGCTATCGCCAGTGGATTCCGATGAAGCTGTTGTGAACTCGAGGACAAGTTTTTTCCAACCCGGGGCGACTGATGCAGGAGGGTTTCTATGGTTCCTAATTTGGGTTTCTAGGGTTCATAATTTGCTCTCAAAGATATTTACTAAATAACTTATTCGTAGTCTTTCAATTTAATTAGGAGTCTTTTTAGTTTCCTTTTAGGATTAGGCTTTACTTTTTATTTTAGGAATAAACTGTTTGTTATTTTAATATTTGATTCTACTTTTTCTTTTAGGAATAGGCTAATTATTATTCAAGTTATTTGAACACTATAAATAGAGTTCTTTCTCAATATTGTAAGAGACTTTTGATTTTGATAATTTTAATTGAACATTAGAGTATTTCTCTATGTTTTGGGTAATCTTTTTTTGTTCTTCCCTGTGAATTGTCTGTAAGAACTAGCCTGCAGGATAATCGCTATTCTGCCCGGCGTCATTAGGCTTTATTCACCAAGGACCTAATCCACCAAGAGACAGACAAAAACCAAAGTGACAAAGCAAGAGTTAGACCATATTCACCAAAAGTTAGGCCTTATTCACCAAACGTTAGGCCTTATTCACCAAGGAAATGCCTAATTCACCAAATAAGTAAGCAAATAAAATAACAAGGTTTAGACTTAATGCCAATCATAGCAAAAATTTCCTTTGCTTGCTATCCAAATAACCGAGAACCAAAACATCTGCTGCCAAGAACCAAATCATCTACTGCAAAAAAAACACCAAAACATCAGCTGCCAAGTTCCCTTGCTTGCATACTAACACCCAAGAACCAAACAACTGTTGTCAAGAAAACAAGTGAAACCCTGCTACCAAGTAAAGCATGCCGTGACCAATAATATCCCAGCATGACTGAAATAAACCGGTTGTATAGCCATCCAGGCTAGGGGCGATGTCTTGGAGAATACTGAAAACTGCTTTTCTGACTTCCTCTAAATTTTGCAACTTCATGAGATCATCACATTCCTATGTCTGAATCAACTTAGGGATACACTCCATGAGATCCTGGTCCTCTTGATACCATTTGGACATCAACAGATTTTGAAAAAACCGATTTGCCTCCAAAATCATAGTTTTTTTTATCTGTAATTACATTCCTGCTAAATCATATATTTTAGTTATCGCTCTTCTCTTTTGTTTGGCTTTAACATATGCAAAGAAAAATTTGTGCACGCATCTCCTTCTTTAAATATTTTTTCCCTGATTTTTGTTTCCAATATATTTCTTATCGCACCATTGCTAGTTTAAATTCAGCCTGGCATCTGTTCAAGGTAACATTGTCATTGACATCTCATCCCTGCATCAAACGGAATTCCAACTGTTCAATTTCATCCTCTAACCTCTTGGTTTGACTGAAAATATTTCCAAAAGTTTCCTTGTTCCATATTTTCAATGCACCCCTCAACCGCTTTGGGTTCAAGGCCAGAATAAACATCGCCCATGTTCCTTCACAATATGTGTTCCAATTTCTATCTACAAGTCCTAGAAAATCATCATGAGTGGACCACATTCTTTGAAATCTAAAATGAGACATACCTGTCCTAGGAGTGATTGCCAAAGAAACCAGTAAAGAGGCATGATCAAAGCATGTTTTGATAAGGTGTTCAACCCGAGTATGTTGCATATCCGCTAACCAATCAACATTCCCCAAAACACGGTCTAGTCTAGCCCAAGTTCTATTGTCTCCCCGCTGATTATTACACCAAGTGAACTTCGGACAAGAAAATTCACAATCTGAAAGCCCGCAAGCCAAAATACAATCTAAAAAATCTGATATAGCCAATTGATTGGGCGGACGTCCACCAAGTTTTTTTCCCCCTTCTGCAATAACATTAAAGTCTCCTCCGATAATCCATGGTTTAGACATTCTCATAGCAATGTGTTTCATTTCTTCCCATAGACTTCGCATTTCCTGTACTACGCATTTTGCATATACTAATGAAATATAGAAGAATCTATTTGAAAATAAGATAGACACCTTCCAATGCATGATCTGGTGTGTGCACCTTAATATGTCAACTTTTAAGTCATTGTTCCAGAACACCCAGATTTTACCCCCAACATTGTCATTAGATGCAAATAAAGGTAAACATACCTTACCTCCAATCTCCATGTGCCTTGAAGCATGAATCATAGAATCGGCAATAGCTAATAATTTTACATTATTATCTTTCACCAGCTTCTTTAATCTGCAACGGGTAGCCCAATTACCAACCCCCGAGCATTCCAGAACATGATGTTATCTATCATCACTACTGGCTGGGGTACACATGTTTCTCGTCACTCTGCGTTCCCCCGTCGGAGGCCCGTCTTTGAATTCTTCTTTTTTTCTCTTTTTTCCTAGCTTCATCTAATTAGTACCTGGTTTCGACTACATTAATGGACGTTGTATTAGCATCAGACTCATTGTCCGAAAGCGTATCTCTACCCGATATTGTGTTACCATCAGATCCCTGATTATTGAAAACTGCTATTGCATCCACCAAGTTTTTGTCTTCTTCAAAAGTCACCTTCTTTGTAGCTTTAAACCCCTTCAAAATTATGTTGTTCCGACCTAGATCTGACATGTCTATGGGTTGTATTCGTCCCCTACAACAGGCTTGTTTCCGATTCTTTGTCGCCTTGCGCATTAGATCCTTGTTCTAGATCAATCCCCTGCAATTTCTCAGTCCATATTTCCCCTGTTTTATTAGTAGTCGCATGCTCTGCCTCTTTATTAATTGATTTTGTGCCCCGTTTCAGGATCCTAACCTTCTTTTGTTCCATCAAGGCTTTAAGTTTCACTGAAGTTTTTTCGCCCGCCTTTGTTTCATCTGAATTATTATGAGCCTGTAAGCTTTCTGAGCTACTATCACCCACAAAAGGCACAATCCATAGTGGAGTAGCACTTGATATTTCTGAAACTGATTTTGAAGCATTACTTTCATTGGTATCCAGTGCCCTTTTCCATTTCACTAACGGTATAACCATCCTCCCTTAATCCTTCCTGAGTAGTTTCCACACGTTGGTTTCCTTAGTTCGCTATTATTTCCCCTTTCCAATGGTTTTTCTTTAGAAACCGAGATATCAACTTCCTGATTTTGTACTGAGTCCTCTTCATCCCCCATATTCTCATCTTCCGCTAAAACATCAACTAAAGCCACGAATTTGTTTGCCAAATTTAATTGGTCATACTCTCCACCTGAAGATTTTTTCTTATCTTCTCCTTCTTGCGCACTAATAATTTATACTCATTGACTCTATTTCGCCCAACTCATCCCTATATTCTCTTTTGTTTCTGTCGATTTTTTAGTAACAGGAACATGAATTTGCTTCACCACATTTTGTCCTTGTTTCTCCACGTTTTGAGCTTGCTTGACCTTATCTGATTTCTTTACTTCTCTAAGCTTATCCCCTTCAGAATTTGGATTTTCCTTCTTCCCACCCAAGAGTTTTCTGCAATAATCTTTTTCATGACCAATTAGTGCGAAGTGCTCGCAGTACTTGAAACCTGGGTACTCCAGTTTTTGCCGATATTCACCATACTTAGGACTCTCAATCCAAATCCTGGACAGTAAAGGTTTAGTAACCTCCATCTCGACGCACATGCATGCGACCTTTGGTCGAGCAAAATATCTCGTACCATCATCGATCCTTAGAAAACTGCCAAAAGCGTTCCCTATCGCCTTCATGATTGCAAGAAGAAAGAGTGCAAAATGAAGATTTGGGAGTTCAACCCAGATCGGAGCCAACTCCGGATCTGCCTGTAGGCTAAAACCCGGATGCCAACGGAAGATTTTGTTTAATGTTGCTAATAAGCGGATGCCCGTAGGCTAAAACTCCGGATCTGCCCGTAGGCTAATACCCGGAGCCAAATTCGGATCTGCTCGAGTTAAAGAATCCTTAGAAAGAACTTTTATGACTTCAACCTCTGATTGTAAATAAACAAGAACATGTCTTTGATCTAGGAGTCCCATATGAACTCACCCGAAATACCCCAAGATCTGTGAATAGAATCCCTAATCGAATCTAGGGATGGTCGAAAGCTTGAAAACTTCAACACCACCACGTGATTAGACACATGGGATTCACCCCTTGATACATCCAAATCTGATAGCAATAAAGCTGGGCTGCCATCATTTCTGTAACTCGTAGAGTCTGTCAGTTTGTCTTCAATATCGTCCTTCATTGCCTTGCCAAGTACTTGCGCAAAGTTGCGCTTAATCTGCCCGTCCTCCTCCTTGCCAGCCACTGGGAAATCTCCCTTGGCCGGCATTGCGGCCTCCATGAAAACCTAGCCGCCTCCCAAATCCATGATCAATATTGCCAAGATCGTCCCTGTTCTATTAACGTGTGGATCAAATTGAAAAAAACCCAATCTAACTAGGAATATCCAACCTGCCCTTGGTGATCTCCAAATCGCCTTGGGTCAGAGCGTTGTTAGAAACCTCTTCTCTTTAAGATAATCTCAGAGCGTTTTTTTTTTCTTTTCTTTTTAAGATAATCTCACAGATGCATGAACTTTCGCCCATTTCTTCTAGCTTTCGATCTCTGTAATTTGGGTAACAATAAACATCAATCGCCTTAATCTAATTAGTGTTCTGAATTTGTGACAACGCTATCAATAATTTCTGACCTCTAACTGGATTTAGAGATACAAAAACAAATTCACAGACTAGGACCATCAGAATATCATAAGCTACTCCGTTACAGCCAGGGGCGGATCTACCCTTTGGTTAAGGGGGTCAATTGCCCCCCTTATCATTTAAAAAAAAATTCAGTAAGCTATTTGTATTTTCCATATTGCCCCTCTTTAAATTTGTATCTTGCCCCCCTTCATTTAGGTTGCCCCTCTCACGTTCAAAAGAAGCTTTCATTCATTGAATTTCTGAATTTTTGATGGGTACAATGATGCATTTTGAATCTTGTTTATCATAAATCTCTGCAGCTGCGTTCAAGAAATTCTACCTTGGCATGGCCATCTCCTGGCTCCTCTGCGTCTCTGTTGCATTCGACGGATATTTAGGACTCCCACCTATTGCTGCAAATGAACCAATTATGTACCTAATCTGGGAGCAAATTGCCACGCTCTACACAGGATCGCTCGATGATAGGTCCAATGCAAAAGCCTCGCTCGTTTCGCTTGCTCATGACAACAATTGGTATGGGAAGCTAATAATTGAAGAAGGTAGAGTTGTGTCACTGCTGAAATTGGTTTAGTTGAATAGTTGTGCACTGTTTGCCCCCCTTTATCTGCAATCCTGGCTCCGCCCCTGATTACAGCCTTAATTACTAGTGGTCCTTTTTACCATAATATCGCGCATTATTACTGTCATAAGCCTTTTAAACATGTTTTCTCACATTTAAGTCTGACCTTCCTCCTCCACACCTAATCGCCTGATCTTTTCTATACAATGTAGTCTTATGGCGTGGTTGGTTTCGCCTTTTTATTTCCTGTGAAGCGCATCTCCTGCTTCGACAGGAAAGAAACTCCATCATTTTCCCTAGTCAAAATCTGATGACTCTAAAAACAGCTCACAAAACTGAATGCAAATTATTGGCACAACTTGCCTTGAATCATTGTTGACAGTTGGCTACCTATTGTGGACTATTATTGCTAAACATTGAACCTAAAAGGTAACATCAATTTTTTTGCATCCAAATGTGATTTCTAAATCATGAAATTAAAATCAAATAAACAAATATTAGGTTGGATTAGAAGCCACTACTTGTACACATGATGGATTTTGGTTGGATTCAAACACAAGTGGAAAGCTGAATCACTTGACAACAATGTTCTTCAGTTGGGGGGAGGAAATCATGATTTGTAAATAACTGTTCTATCTGAATAAGAATGATATATTTCATTCTTAAAAATATAAATATATAACATATTTTGTTATAGTTATATAAGGCTAACGACATACATAAAATCTATGATCTGATTTCATTTCATTATTTTTATTTTTATCCTTTTTTTTTAAAAGGCAATCAAAGTTTTTATTGGATCAGAAAAATAAACATCTTTCTTTAACATGGTTCAAACTTCAAACCCTAAATTGTATCTTTTTTTTAAACATCTATCTAACAAACCAAAGGTAGTCAGGTTAGTTGGTGCAATTGAGACAAATAGTCGAGTACACGTAGCAACTCCCTTAATTAACATATATTATTGCTTGACAAAGACACACCCAACAAACGCAGCATGGATAAAAGGTACTTTCGAAAAAACCAACTTTAAGTCCTCAGCTAAGAGCATATTTTTCTTGTTTTTCTCTAAATTTGGACGCTCGCATTGCATGCATTTGTTCAAGAAACAAATCTCCAGTATAATTTTAGCGGAAAGTATAGTTAGCACAACCAAATTAAGTACGTCGGCACATGCATGCATGTAAATACTATATACATCAAGTGAAAAATCTCACATAACTATTAAATTATTGAAGTTGTACTCTGTAACATATTAAATACTAATCGAAGAAATTCAAACCACCTAAAATTCATTGATTGGCTTGGGTGCTTCTCCCAATCGATAATCTCTTTTCTAAATTAAAAGGAAAATTAAACAACGCATGTAAAGTGGAATTTGACTTCAAGAAGCCAAAAAGAAATCTGAACTTTGAATTCTAAATTGGAGAGAAATGGTCTATTATTGGTTCCTAAAGGTGATGAAAATGATTATCCACATAATAAGAGGATTATCCATCCACATATTTGTTATGATTTGTGTGGTATAAAATTCAAACCAATTTGTGTGGTATATCTTTAATGCTTTTTCTAAACTACATTTTTATCCTCCAACGGGGGCGGATCTACAGCATGGGTAAGGGGGTCAATTGACCCCTTTAGGTTTTGAAAAAACTCTACCAAAGTATAGAAAACTTCAATCTTGCCCCCCTTAGAAATTTTATTTTGCCCCTCTTATAATAACAAGAATCGCAATTGCAGATCACATATCATATTTACAATCCCTAATTACAGATTACAATTGAAGAAAACAAAAACAATTGAGTTGCCGCTTCTAATCTCCGCCTCCACGCCTTCAGTCCTCAACAATGTCTTCTTCTCCATCCCTGTAAAACAAGGTAAGTTTATTTGATTATAAGGTTCTAAATGAAATCAACGACAATTGAACAACAAAATCACATTTAATCTTAACATCTTACCTTGGATTTCTCTGATGAATCGAAAACCTAAATCAGAAATTCGAGAGAGAAATCAGAAAGAGATGGAGAGAGATCGAACAGAGATCTCTGTGAACTCTCTTCTGATGGAGATCGAACAGAGATCTCTGATGGAGATCGATCGAACAGAGATCTTTGATGGAGATCGATCGAACAGAGATCTCTTCTCTGATGGAGATCGAACAAAGATCTCTTCCCTGATGGAGATCGAACAGAGATCTCTTCTGATGGAGATCGAACAGAGATCTCTGTGAACTCTCTTCTCAGTGAACTCTCTTCTGAAGTTCTGATGAAGATCGAACAGAGATATCTGATGGAGATCGAACAGAGATTGAACAGAGATCTCTTCTGATGGAGAGCGAACAGAGATCTTTGTGAACTCTCTTCTTCTGTGAACTCTCTTCTCTGCGAACTCTCTGAGAGAGATCGATCAGTGTTGAACTCAGATGGAGATCTCTGTGAACTCTCTTCTCCATCAGTGTTGAACTCAGATGACTGTGAACTCTCTTCTGATGGAGATCGATCAGTGATCTTCTGATGGAGCTCGATCAGTGATGATCTTTGATGGAGATCTCTGTGAAGAGATCGATCTCTTTTCTGTGTTTCTCACTCTCTGCTTTTCTGTGTTTCTCCACTCTCTGCTTTTCTGTGTTTCTCACTCAGTCTCTCAGTGATAGAAGTCAAAGAAGAAAAGAGAAATATGAAAAGAGAAGAGAAGAGAAGAGAGAGATATGAAAAGAGAAGAGAGAAAAAGGAATTCACATTTCTCCATCTTTCATTTATACATCAAACAATTTATTTTAATGATTGAAAAAATAAGGGAGACACAAAAGACATCAAAATTATTTTACTGTAATTATTGATCAATGTAAGTTTTTTTTTAACAAAGAGATAAAAAAAATTCATACTTTATTAATCACCTTTATGTTTAGATTGGTGAGTATTTATTTAGTTGTTTAAATTTTAGATGAGTTTTATATTTGTTTAAGTTTTGATAGGGTATTTTATGTTTGTTTAAGTATTTGATTTATCATCTTTATTTATAAAGGAGAGTTTTATATTTGATATTTAATTTGTTTATTTGTTTAGGCTTTAATAAAGTGGGTATTTGATCCTTGAAGCTTAAGTGGGTATTTAATTTCATCTGCTGAAAAAAGCCATTATCTCAAGTTCTTGGTATCTGGTGAGGTTTCTTCTCTTTCATATGTTAATTATTTATTTACATTACAAATTTGATCATTTGAGAACCTGTGATAGCATTTTTTAATATGAATATTGAGATTATCTGTTGTATTTGTGTAGTTAAATAGCTGTGCACTTGTGCTTACGAGTAATGGATAGATACTTTAAAAGAATAAATGATGTGAGTTCTAGTTCTACTATTCGGGTTGTCACTGATAGGTCTGATAAGGAACTTCCTAGTTCCAAAAGGAGTTGTATTGAGACTGAGTTTGATCCAGAAACTCTTCTAGCAGATCCTGGATTACGTAAGCCAATCAAGGAGTATCATCCCAACATAAGGGATGAAATTCGAAGAACATACTTGCAAAAAGGTCCTTGCCAACCTCGGACACATAATTTTAAGCAAACTTTGCAAGGAAAAGTCTTACGGCGTTTCAATCCTTCTTGGTTTGATGAATTTCCTACATGGTTAGAATATAGCATAGAGAAAGAGGCTGCATACTGCTTGTGTTGCTACCTTTTCAGATCTGAGAGTAAAGAGCATGTGGGTACTTGTGATGCTTTTGTCATTGAAGGATTTACCAATTGGAAGAAAAAGGATAAGTTACAAACACATGTTGGAGGGTCTAACAGCGATCATAATCAAGCTTGGAGTAATTGTGAAGCTTTAATGAATCAACAACAACATCTTCGAACTGTTGTGAATAAGCAAACAAATGAAGCTCGAAGTGATTACAAGGTTCGTCTAAATGCTTCTGTCATTTGTATTCGATTCTTATTTCGACAAGGATTAGCTTTCCGTGGTCATGATGAATCTTGTGATTCAAAAAACCGAGGAAATTTCTTGGAAATGTTACATTTTCTTGGTGACCACAGTAAAGACATCAAAAGGGTAACTTTGGATAAATATCCTGAGAATCTTAAATTAATAGCACCGGAAATTCAAAAAGATATTGTAAATGCTTGTGCAACCGAAACCATAAATGTTATCATTCAAGACCTTGGAGATTCTTTGTTTTCCATATTAGTTGATGAAGCTCGTGATATATCAATTAAAGAGCAAATGGCTTCCGTGATCCGTTATGTGGACAAACACGGGCATGTGATTGAGAGACTTTTAGGTATTGTACATGTTTCTGACACTTCTGCTCTATCCCTAAAGGCATCAATTGACGCTTTATTTTCAAAGCATAAGTTAAGCATCTCAAGACTACGTGGCCAAGGGTATGATGGGGCAAGTAATATGCAAGGTGAGTTCAACGGTCTTAAAGCATTAATCTTAAAGGAGAATGGAAGTGCATTCTATATTCACTGCTTTGCACATCAACTTCAATTAGCACTTATTGCCGTTGCAAAGAATGAAGATTCCATTGTTTTATTATTCTCTTTGGTCACGAGTGTTGTGAATGTGGTTGGTGGCTCATGTAAGCGTCATGATATTCTTTTAGAAGCACAATCTATTAACACTCTAAAAGCACTTGAAAGTGGTGAATTTGCAAGTGGAAGTGGCCAAAATCAACAATCAACTCTTAAAAGAGCCGGAGATACACGTTGGGGCTCACATTACAATACTTTGATAAGCTTGATTAAGTTGTTCAATTCTATCATCGATGTGCTCGAGTGCATTAAGGAGACCTCAAAATATGCTGAGCAAAGAGTTGAAGCGTGCACTTTATTAGATTCACTACTATCTTTTGATATTGCATTTGGACTTCATTTGATGAAAAGTACATTAGGAATCACGAATGAATTGTCACAAGCATTGCAAAGAAAGGACCAAGATATTGTGAATGCCATGGATTTGGTCATAGTAGCTAAGAAACGCTTACAGTTGATGCGAGATGATGGATGGAACAATTTGCTAGATGAAGTTTCCTTATTTTGTAGCAAACATGTTATAGAAATGCCTAACCTTGATGAATTTTATGTTGCTCGGGGACGGTCACGACGTAATGTTGAAAAGGTGACAAACATGCATCGTTATCGGGTTCAGTTATTTAATGTTGTTGTTGATTTGCAACTTCAAGAGCTCAACAACCGTTTCAATGAAGTGAATACTGAATTGCTTTTATGTCTTTCATGTCTGAGTCCAAATGATTCCTTCTCGGATTTTGATAAGGAAAAATTGATTCGTTTTGCTCAGTTTTATCCAAATGATTTCTCAGAAGTACAACTTGATGCTCTTGGTAATCAGTTGGAGACATTTATCATTGATGTAAGGTCTAATAGCGAGTTCTTGAATTTGACAGGAATTAGCAATCTTGCTAAGAAGATGGTAAGGACAAAAAAAACATTTTGTATCCTTTGATCTACAGGCTTATTACTTTAGCCTTAATATTACCAGTTGCAACTGCAAGTGTTGAGAGAGCTTTTTCTGCTATGAAGATTATCAAGAATCGATTACGTAATCGAATGGGAGATCAATGGCAGATAGTTTGATTACATACGTTGAGAAAGATATATTTAATGGCATCGATGACAAGGTGATTATGCAGCATTACCAGAACATGAGAACCCGCAGAGAGCTTTTACCTAAATCTACTGTGCGTCTACATTGACTCATTATGTATGTTTCTCTTGTAATACTTTTAAAACTCTATTTTAATCATATTTATCTATTTATTTCAAGAATTAAATTATCTATGATTTTTTTGCCCCCATTTGTCTGTAATCCTGGATCCGCCCCTGAACGATTAGGGGTTGGGCAAGAATCCCGATCCAGGTCCCGGACCGGTTGAAACCGGTACGATACTAATTCCACAAAATTCAGTCCCGCACCGTCCCGTCTCGTTATTGTAGTCCAATTATAAAGTCCAAACCCAGTTATGCAATAGCCAATTACTAGAAGTTTCTCAATCACTCTCTTTTCGCTCTTTTTTTTTCTCTTCTCTCTTCTCTCTCTAAGCATTAAAGTTTTCCTCAAAACCTCGTCAGACTCTTAATTGTATTGGTTTTCAAAAAGAATTACTCCGCAAAATCTCACAAGATTAGGGTTTTGAATCTTCTCTACTAAGGTTTTGATCTCGATGTGAAGTTCACATTTGATTTGAAATAATAATAATAATAAATAAATAAATAATTGAGCCGGGATGACATGGTTTTGTCCCAGTTCAAACTGGTCTAGGACCAACCGATTCTACCAAACTTTTCTCTATCCCGAATTGTTCCGGATCTGCGCCCCCCCCCCCCCCCCCCCCCCCCAACCATTATACATTATAGAAACTTATGTAATATTAATTAATATTATTATAACATAATTAATAAATCAATTTTTTAAATTATTATAATACCTTGTCTTTATATTTTATGATTGTTTCTACATATTTGCGTGCAAGTGATTTTTTTTTTCTTGCAATTATATTTTGAGTACGTGTCAACTCTTGAACTAGATTTTATTATTTTAATAACGCTGGTTTCAAATAGAAGAAATGTGGTGGGGAGTGCCGAATGCATGTCAAGGTAGCCGTGTTGTAGGCATGAATACACTCTACATGGAAATGTGTTGCCTTGCCAAAGACACCAATAATACACTAATATATACATAAATTAACTCTAATAATAATAATAATAATAATAATAATAATAATTATTATTATTATTATTAATTAATTAATTAATTAATTAATTAATTAATAATTGAGACGGGATGGCATGGTTTCGTCCCAATTCAAACTGGTCCAGGGCCAATCGGTTCTGCCAAATTTTTCTCTATCCCGAATCGTTCCGGATCTTGCCCCCCTACCAACCGTTATACATTATAGAAACTTAGGTAATAGTATTATAACATAATTAATAAATTAATTTTTAAAATTATTATAATGCCTTGTCTTTAAATTTTATGATTGTTTCGACATATATGCATGCAAGTGATTTATATTTTTTTCTTGCAATTATATTTTGAGTACGTGTCAACTCTTGAACTAGATTTTTATTTTTTTAGTAACGCCAATTTCAAATAGAAGAAATGTGGTGGGGAGTGCTGAATGCATGTCAGGGTAGCTGTGTCGTAGGCATGAATACACTCTACATGAAAATGTGTTGCCTTGCCAAAGACACCAATAATACACTAATATATACATAAATTAACTCTAAAAAAAAGGCTCCTTTTCACCTTAAAGAACTTTAATATGTGTATGTAGGAGATTATTAACATTTGGTATGGATATCATTTTTAAAGGTTTTATTGGTACTTATTTCATTCAGATGTGCCACCAACTAGAATAAGAGACAACCTCTAAATAGATCCAAACATCAACCTAGATTCAAAAGCAAAATAAATACCCCTTTAAATTACTAGAAATTCCATGTCAATCAGATCAATTTTGATTTTCTTTATTTATTTATTGTTATCTGGATCCAATGTGATTGGGTTTTGAGTTCAGCCGCAGCCATACAAGAAGAAATGGCAGAAGTTATAAGTGGCACATTTAAAACATGAGAATTTATCTAATTAGACAAATAAAATAAAGTATAGAGGAATTTTAGGGATTCTGTTCAGACCACCCAAGTGCTTGGTGGGCAAGGACAGTTGGAGCACTAAAAAAAAACATCCACCTTATTTGTATTGGCTTTATCTTAATTGTTTTCACGCTAGATTATGCCATGTGCCGTTGACACTCCATATAATTTTTTTTTGATAAATATTTTGTACTGAACACCTCTTTCACTATCCTCATTTTGGCTCTAAATCAGTATTGAATTGTAAGTTTATTTTAATGTAAAAATATATATTATAAATTTTAAAGTTAGACTCAGACAAATTTGAATCAGTTGGAGAAAAAATTTAAAAACCAAGAATAAGTTCTCCCCCAATCTTTGAATTCACCAAAATATGAAGTTTAGAAATTTTGTTTAAATGTGCATTAAGATGCCCAACTCATTTTTTCTGTTATGATCGGCACATCTCATTGCTTTGAAAAATATTAAAAACATGAAATACTTTATATGTTTTTAATTATAGAATATAAATTTTTAAAATTTTAGCGCTCGCGTTGATCATTGATTTTGTTGGAAAGATCTTAAAAAATGCATTTCAACGATATTAACTTTACCAAAATCCGATAACGATGTAGATAGTTATGATAATTTTCATTTTGCTAAAAGTAAAACACAATATTTTCTCTCTTGTACATTCCACCAATTTTTTTTAAAAGTTTTTCATTATTTTGCCCCTTCTACATGTTTTATATTTATAAATATGTCATCATGGGAAATGAATCTCAACCCTCAAATTCAATACATTTCCTACTTTTAATCTTAACCATCTTTTATTTCTAATTCTTTCGATTTGACTTTGTCCCAGTCAACAATGAATAGTAAAACATCACTCTGAATTGTAATATAGATTCTTCACCATAAACAACCTATTCATAATTTTTGCTACAACTACAACACATTGCACAAGAGACATATGGCTGATGCCCCTTCTTAATTGACAAGCTATTCTTAAACAAGCCACATTAGTGTTAATTAATTAAGGGAGTTGCTACTTGTACTCGACCATTTGGCTCAGTTGCACCAATTCTTTATTGTATTGATATTTTGAGATGTTTTGTTACACCAACCTAATAGTTGCAATTTTTTTTCAAATACAATATAATATTTGCAATAATTATGAAATTATGTATTTTTTAATTTATTATTTTAAAACGTATTAGTTTTGTCAACCCCTCTATCGTTGATGAACACAGTAAAATTTAATGAATGTTTGACTGAATTTTTAGTTTTTTAGACAATGGTTACTTTTATTCTTTCATTCAAGTGTTAATTAATGTTCCTAAACAAGAAATTTTCACTATCAAATGATTTTTATTAATAAAAACTAATTAGTTCGTGTTACATATATTAGATTAGTGCAACAAAGTTGGAACATTCCAAAATACCGATGCAACAAAGAGTTGATGAAATCGAGACAAATAATCAAATACACGTAGCAACTCCCTTAATTAACATATAATATTGATTCACAAAGACACCCAACAAACGCAGCATGGATGAAAGATACTTTCGAAAAACCAACTTTAAGTCCTCAGCTAAGAGCATATTTTTCTTGTTTTTCTCTAAATTCAGACGCTCTCATTGCATGCATTTGTTCAAGAAACCAATCTCCAGTATAATTTTAGCTGAAAGTACAGTTAGCACAACCAAATTAAGTACATCGGCACATGCATGCAAGTATTGTTAAAGAAAAGAAGTCTACCTATATTACAAAATAGGAAAGTGTTACATAATAGGATACGTTAAAAGAGTCAGAATAGAATACAAGTTTTAGGTTTCCTATCTCCACAAAGTTAGGTTAGGTTTAGCTTTATAAGCTTGTATTCAATCTATGAATCAACACAATAATATTTCATTACAATTTTTTACATGGTATCAGAGCAAGGCTTCTCTGGTTAACTAAACTCGAGCTGCCGCGCCGATAATCCTTCTCGCTTGTTAAAAGTTAACAAGCACCGCCTCACGCAGCCACGCAATCTCACCATATCTCCTTCTCCACGTAGCCACAACACACAAACACTGTAATAGTGATCCATCATCATCGTTGAGCATCAAATCATCATCATCATCAAAACAACATCATCATCAACACTGCAATCAGAAGCATCGTTGAGCATCAATCTGACCGAACACCAACAAGAGATCATCATCAATCGTTGAGCGAGGTTCTCAGCTAAACTAATCAAACCCTTCATCACCTTGTTTGATTATCATATCGTCTCCATCATCAGATCGTCGTCCATCACCATTGAGCATCAATCTTGTTTGCTCAACAGTGATCCATCACCGATCGTCGTCCATCATCTTGTTTGCTCAACAGTGATCCATCACCATTGAGCATCATAAAAAAAAAAGTCTATTCATCTTGATTAGCGTCTCAGATCAACATGAATGTCTTCATCTCGACCTTGATCAACAGGGATCAACGGAGATCTTCTTCATATTTTCATCTCGATTAACAGAGATATCCATCACATCTTTTTCATCGCAATCAACAGGTTCATCTCGACCTTCCTCATCGCAATCTGGTGTGACAGAGATCTTCTTCATCTCGACCTTCCTCATTGCAATCTAGTGTGACAGAAATCTTTTTCATCTCTACCTTCTTCAACAGGCTCATCGCAATTTGTTTCCTTTGGTGGTGTTTGAATAAGCAGACCCTTTTCTAAAATAAAATAAAAATAACTAGAAAAACTTAAGGTTAACCAGACCCTTTTGTGCCTAATTTTATACTTTTATGACTAACAATGACTCTTTTATTAATCCAAGTTAACACATAAGGTTATATGACATATTTACCCTCCTAAACAAATAGAAAACTTAATTTTATAGTTTTATGACCAACAAGGAAGAAAAAAAAAACCTACGTTAATTTTTATTGAACGACAATTTTAGATTTTAACAAGGACTACAAAAAAAAATTTGTTTGTCCGTTCACTGACCTGAAAATAATGGACATCATATGATAAACCCTAATTTTATTCAAGTTAGTGAACAGGCTAATTTTTTTATCTATAGTCCTTGTTAAATTTGTCATTTAATAACAATTAACGTAGGGTTTTTTTTTCTATAGTTCTTGTTGGTCAATAAAATTAACAAAGAGTAACTAAAATTGGTCAATAACAATTAACGTAGGGTTTTTTCTGTAGTCCTTGTTGGTCAATAACAAAGAGTAACTAAAATTGTCGATCAGTAACAATTTTATATTATAAATCCTAATTTTTTTTATATGGTAAATCTTAATCTTTTTCAGGTCAGTGAACAGGCTATTTTTTTGTAGTCCTTGTTAAAATTGTCGTTCAATAACAATTAACGTAGGATTTTTTTTCCTATAGTCTTTGTTGATCAATAAAACTAACAAAGATTAACTAAAATTGGTCAATAACAACTAACATAGGTTTTTTTTCCTGTAGTCCTTGTTGGTCAATAACAAAGAGTGACAATAATTGTCGTTCAATAACAATTAACGTAGGATTTTTTTCTTTTGTCCTTGTTGGTCATAAAACTATAAATTTAAGTTTTCTATTTGTTTAGGAGGGTAAATATGTCATATAACCTTATGGGTTAACCTGGGTTAATAAAAGAGTCATTGTTAGTCATAAAAGTATAAAATTAATCATTACATCAACTATGGTATCTAAATTGTCTATTTTGTGAAAAAGTATGCCCTAAAAGTAATTTTCCGTTTTTTTTAAAGGATCGGTCTATTAGCACTCAAGGTTCAGTTAGAGCCACCAGTATACTACGTAGCCACCGTCACCATGAGCGACAATATGACAATCACCACCACCTCACCATATGACAATCCTCATCACCCATGCTTTCTTCACCACTCCGATCAACCTGGAGTGGCTCTTGTTTCACAGCCGCTCACTCCTACCAATTACAACATATGGAGTCGATCGAGCAATGACCATGGCTCTCAAAGCCAAAAACAAATTGGGTTTTGTTGATGGATCTATCAGAAAACCCGACGATAACGCCAATAATGATTAACTACTACAATGGAATCGTTGCAACAACTTGGTGAAATCATGGCTCATCAACGCCATCTCACCTGACCTCCAGGCAAGTGCCACGTACTGTGAATTGGCCTATAATGTGTGGGCTGATTTAAAAGAAAGGTATGCACAAACTAATTACATGCAGATCTATCATATTGAATCTGAAATCCATGGATGCACTCAAGGGGCGATGAATGTGAGTACCTACTTTATCAAATTGAAGACTCTAAGGGACGAATTGGATGTTGTGGTTGGTTTTGCTAAAGACACTAGTGACACCATGAACACTGTTCTCGCATATGTCCACACTCAACACTCGATCAAGTTCTTGATGGGGCTAACCGACGCCTACAATTCTGTTGGGGGTCAAATTTCGTTGATGGATCAACTTCTTCCACTCAACAAGGTTTACTCCCTTGTGCTTCGTCACGAACGCCAACAAGAGATCTCTATAGGCAAATCCAACATACCTGATGCTGCAGCTTTTGTCATACGGAATATCGATCCCAAAGGTGCACGCAACATTGATAAGTCGGAGTACCCCCGAAAGCCCTTTAATCCCGACGTCAAGTGTGGAACATGTGACAGGGTAGGTCATACTGCTACTGACTGTCGTTCTCATCTCACTTGTGATTAGTGTGGATTGAAAGCCCACACTATCGACAATTGTTGAAAATTTAAGAGAGCCTATCCTACTAAACAACGATGTTTTCAGAAAAAAATCGTCCTAGGGGCAATAATGTGTCCACTTCTTCTGATGAGTAGTCATCCAATCCTTTTCCATTCACTTTCGAGCAATGCAAGCAAATCATGGCCTTGCTCCACAACAAGTCCAAGGCTCACAATATTGGTAATGACATTTATATTATAAAATTGACGGGTAAAATACTCTTTCTCAAATCTCATGGCTCTCATTCATCATGGATCCTTGATAGCGGCGCGACTGATCATATAGTTCATAACCCTCATTTACTCATCTCTTCCAAACCTATCCACAATCAAACCATTGAGCTTCTTAATGGTACACTCGTTGTTGTTACACACATTGGCACCATGACTTTCTCTTCTGTTTTTACCTTGCATGATGTTATTTGTAATCCCTATTTTAATCTTAATTTAATTTCCATTAGCAATCACAAAACATTTTCTCTTTCTCACCATTTTTCTCAACAATTTTTGTCTGATACATGACCTTTATTCGGGGAAGATGATTGGGACAACAACTGAGCTTGATGGTTTGTACTATCTGGATGGCACCACCACCACAACTTTCACCACTTGTCACATCACTCGAGACAACAACCCTGCGTTATGGCACAATCGCCTAGGTCACATTTCAGATAAAACTCTTCATCTCCTTCTTGTCTCTTTTCGCGATGATAGTACTTGTGTTTCCAATAAATGTGTTATTTGTCCTTTGTTCAAACAAACTAGAAATAAATTTCCTTTATCTCATATTTCGAGTACTACTCCTTTTTCCTTATTACATGTTGACATTTGGGGAGGATATCACGTTTTTTCCCTTTCTGGAGCGCATTATTTTCTCACCATTGTTGATGATTATACACGATGTACTTGGATTTATCTCATGAAACACAAGTCGGACACACGCACACTCTTAATTTCTTTCATTAATTATGTTGAAAACCAATTTTCTTCTAAAATTCAAACTATTCGTAGTGATATAAGACTTGAATTTTTTCTCACTGATTTTTATGCTTATAAAGACACTACTCATCAAACTTCTTGTGTCTCTACGCCCCAACAAAATGGGGTGGCGGAACGCAAACATAGACATCTTTTGAACGTTGCTCGTGTCCTTTTTGTTTCAAGCACATCTCCCTAAACATTTTTGGGGATAAGCAATTATCACCGCTGCCTATCTCATTAATCGCACATCGTCCTCTGTGCTTAAAGGCAAAACGTCTTTTGAACTTCTCTCTAACAAACCATGTCACGCCCCAATTTTTGAAGAAAATGAAAATCCCAAAATCCACGTAGGATTATCCGTTTCCCCAAAACTCTGGACGTGAAATTCAATAACAATATAAACATTTAACAACAGCAACTTAAACATGATTTAATTACTGAAACAAATAAAAATTCTAACCAAGAAAGACTCTGACGTTGCTAGCCCCACTAGCAGAACTCCAGTAACGCTGCTCAAAAGTCTTTAAACCTGAAAGGCTCATCGGTTACATTCCCAAAGGAATGTACCCAAGAAGCAAAAGCTCACTTGGGTCAGCAATAAAGCTGGTGTAAGTAAATCTTCATCCCAAAATCAATAAATTTGCATGCGATAACATCAAACTAAACTCAAACAATAAACAACCACACCAACAGGTAGTTCCTCAATGAGGCAAATGTATCATGCAAGAAAATCACAGTTCAAAGAATTTAGTTCCTCAACGAGGCAATCATGTCATCATCCCAATTATGTAAATATGCATTTACTTGTACTTACCCTATAGAAATTGACTATGGCAAGTCTGACCTGCAAAAATATCAGTAGACCTGTCATTCTGCATGAAAAGGATTATAAACAATATAAAGGTAATTCATTAATTAAAACAGTTATCTTCGTACATTATTTGACTTGAGCATATTATTCATTTTTAACGGATTGATCACGTAGACAATACCACATTCGCACCACCTCTGTGCCGAACATACATGCCCGTATGCCTCTCTCATATAAAGGAGGACTACTCCGTCATCCATGCTCAAGTGGGGACACATCACATACAGGCATGCATCACCGGATACTCCTAACTATATGAGTAACAAAAGACACTTTTGGGCCATAAATGTGCATAAAGTCACGTCACATTTTTTACAAATAAATATCAAGCTTATTTTAGGCATTCCAAAACCACCACCTTTCTGCAAGACTAACCCGAAAGTTATTTTAGTTTCTTTATAAGAAATGGGTGCCCCACATCCGCAAGACAACCCGCATGTTATTTAGTTTCTCTATAAGAGAGGGGAAATAATAAACAAAAAGAGGTGTGGTAGTTCTAAGTGATACAATTCCAGAAGATTAAATTTTCAGGAGTCAAAGTTTAACAATATCATTTACTTTTTATATTTCAATTTTCTCTCACAATGACACTTTGTCATTTATAAATCTATTCACCACAATCTTCCCCCATACTTTTGGGGAAACATAGCATTGTTGGAAACAAATTTTATATAGCAGAGCGGGGATAAAACCCATTCAATAAGAGGGTTCAAGTTCCTACGAGTATGATAACATCACACTTTCAATCATAGCTCCTTATTGAATCTAATTCAAGTTGTGAAATAAAACATCATTACTTAATAACATTATTAACCATAAACAACATACATATATATATATATATATATATATATATATATAAAACCATACTCCAATTCTCATTATCATACATTATTGCATATAGCAAAGAAGTTCAAAATGTTCATCACAAGAGTTGCATTTATACCAACCTATCCTTTAAAGCAAAGTAAACAACTAAAATACAAGAGAATCGCAAAAGGGATTGCATTTTAGATCCATCAAACTGTAGAAATCGCAGCATGAAACTCAATAAAAAGAGCACTCTAAATTCAACTGAAACAAACAGCTTGGACTGATTCATACAACAATGTATATCAACTAGAACATCTCCCTAAATCAACTGATTAGAACATCCAAAACTCAGCTGAAACGCCCGCTTAAATTAGTTGAAATAAGCTTTAAACATAGCTACAAACAACCCCCAAAATCTACTAAAACCAACCATCTAAGGTCAATCGTAGCCTTCCCCAAACTCAACTGGAAACATCTTAGTTGCAGCCTGTAACACAGTCCCAAGAAAATCCAGTCCTAAAATAAACCTATTTGGAAGTCAAATAACAACCCATATTCAAGCTTAAAACGACTCTGTGAACAGCCATGCAAACATCACTATTTAGGCGACACGACTTTAACAATTCAACGCTACAAACAACCATCATTTGCATTAACTAAACAAATACTCAACTTCAGGTAATTCAGCCATCTCATCCCAACTAAATCCACCCCAAAAATCTGCTGAAAAATCCTCCTAAACTATATTGAAATAAACCTCAAACTTTGCTGGAAACAATGCCAAAACTCTACTGATACACCCCTCCTGACCTCGATTGTAACCACCCCAATACTCACTTGGAAAAGCTTAGTTTCAATCTGTAAAAGGGTCTCAAATTAATTATGTTGTAGACTGCTCAACAAACTCAAAATATCCTGATTTCAGTTCCCACAACAATCCCAAAACAATCATATTTGAGTGCCGACATAAACCTATTTGTCCCTACCTGCAGCCCAATAAGTAGCCATGTTTGGGCGATAAATTGTAACCCAATTTACCTCCAAACAACAATTGTTTTAACATTAAATGAAACTCCAAGACATACCCAAAAACAACCACATTTCAGTCCCAAACAGTCAAGTAAAATAATCCTGCAAAAATACTGAAATGAGCAAGTGGTCCTGACAGGAGAGCTTGACAAGTCATCATTCAAATGTACATAACTTTCACATACGAACTCCAAATTGAATACCGTTTGAGGTTGTAGAAAATTGATACAAAGAGGTTTCTAATCATATCAGGCATACCCCAAGATTTCGTCATAAACAGTACAGTTTTTTTTTCAAACGAAACAGGCCATCTGGTAGTCTTTAGCAAATTTACCTCTTGTTACCAAAATGCGTATATCTTCCTGTACACAACTCCGATTGTCATATCGACAAATCCTTTAGAAACTAGACTCAAACAGGAAACTTTTGATATATCACATGATACTATACCTGCTCAAAAACCCAATCAAAACTCCAGAAAAAAAAAACTGCACAAGATCAGTCCAATTATCAGACAGATTTCAGTTTCACCTCACATTGAGCCCCAAGCCCCAAGCTCTGCTAGAGATGGAAATTTACACTTGATTCATATATATAAAGTAAACAATAACTACCACTGATCTCCTCGGCAACAGCCAGTTGAGTCTAACTAATGTCTCATGTCCAAATGGTTCCTTGGATTCTCATTTGAAAGTCCAATCTCAAAACCAATTACAATCCTAACATACTGAATGGTTATCAATAGAATATCATGTATCACAATTAATCCAGTGCTACCAATATGCGTGGAACCAATCCCTTATCTGTGATCTCAATCTAACTTGTCAAGTTAATCAATTATATCTTAACATCCATCCATTCTACAATGAGTAGTCTACAATTTCAATTATCACAAAACTATCACTATTAAAAGGTAACTCAATTATCTTCTAATATGCCTTTCAACTAAAGGAGGGACTGACAAGTCCAAATTTCATCAACAACAGATGTTGTACAATAGCAAGACGTCAATAAATCCAAAATATAAAAACATAGGATCTAAATTATAAAAGACAAAGTCAATAAATCCATAACCAATTACTTCGGTACAAATCCAAAGTAATCAACCCCTGAAATCCATAAATTTAGTTCTTAAAAGGCATTAAACTCTGAAATCTAGCAAGACCAACTAGGGGAAAGTGAAAAGGATTCACTTGAGTGAAGAAAACTCACACTGAGTCGTCAATATAGGCATTGATACATGACTCTGCAAGGACCTGCCCACTACTAGATAGATTGCAAAATTGGTTCCCAAATATTTAGCAACCCAAATATGCAACTAACATACACATCGTAAATCATACAACATGACTAACAAAAATTGTGCATTTTCCCCTTTTAAAACACTAAACTTGTCTTTCAAACTACAATTCCAGCACAATGAAGCTTCTAATTATACCTAGAATCAACACTAAATCACAAAAATCAAACGCCAAAAACACTATTCACAAATAATTCAAGAGCCAAGCAAACACCTCCATGAATTCAATAATTAGAGATTTGGAAACATAAACAGACATCTAGAATGGGAAACGAGAAAACTCACCAAAATCGCAAATCGCAAATCGCAAAGGATTACGCAGCCAACGCAATCGTCCCATCATTCTCTCGCCTACGATCTCTCCCGCCATTCACAACGCCGCCAACACCTCTTCCTCACCATCGTTAATCTCACTGTGAACCCCCTTTTTCTTTGTGCGAAAATCAAACGGGACGGGGAAGGAGGATGGAGGAAGAAAACGGAGAAAAGAGGAAAATATATGGGCGGAACAGTTTGGATGCAAGCCTTCGTCGTTGTCGCCGAAGAAGGATAAGAGGAAAAGCAAAGCTTCTTGTTGCACAAGAGAAGAAGGAAATGAAGGGCTTTTTTATATTGTGGGTGGCTATTTGTCCCCACTAAATTCTGAGGGCACCCACCCTTTAACTTCACAAAATAAAACCCTAAAATTTTAAATTTTAAATTCAATTAAATGTAACTCTATTTTATTTAATTCAAAATAAAATACATTAATTTTTATGAAATTTAGGGGTGTTACATTATACATACGTTAAATGGAATCTCGTCCCGAGATTCGGAAGGTAAAGAAAGTTAACTGAATTTTGAAAAAAAATATGACTTGCCAAACGAAAGAAGATTTTAAAATACAAATTTCAATTGAATTTTTAGGTATATTAATTTTTATTGTCATTGAAAAAGTAGGGGTGTTACAAACCACCCACCTACTCACACCTTCGAGTCTTTGGTTGTCTAGCAAATTTGATGCTCGTTCTAATCAATGTGTCTTTCTTGGATACCCTCACAGGCAAAAAGGATACAAAGTCTATGATCTCACCCACAAAAAGGTCATTGTTTCTCGTGACGTCATCTGTCATGAGGAGACTTTTCCTTATTTTTCTGACAAATGCACAATCACCTCACTGACCGGTCTAACACACTTTCCCGATCGGTCGCTTATGCTCCGCTTTTTTATCCTCCAACAATGCCTTTTTCTAACCAGTCGGACCACTCCCACCGATCGGTCGCCCAATCCGATGTCTCAGTCACCGACCGGGAGAAAACCCGGAAAACCCAACCCCAAGCGGTCGCCCCTGCCTCTCTTCCACCCTTAGACCTACTTCTCCCACCTCGCACCACCACTCATGCCACCCGTGAACCATCTTATCTTCAACAATATCATTTTGATGCTCGATTGCCTTCCCAATCGTCTCACTCATCTGCTTCGAACGTTGGGCCTTTTACAGGTATTGTTTACCCCCTTTCTGATTTTCTTTCCTATGACTATTTATCCACTTCTCACAAGGCTTACACTACTTCCCTTTCTTTAGTCAAAGAACCCACCACTTTTATGCAAAATCCAAAATGGCGTCAAGCCATGAGAAGTGAGATTGATGCTCTAGAAACCAATAACACTTGGATTTTACAACTTTTTCCTCCTGGCAAGCATCCGGTTGGTTGTAAATGGGTCTATAAGATCAAACTTAATCCAAATGATAATGTTGAGCGCTACAAAGCCCGTCTTGTGGCTAGAGGATACAGTCAAATTGAAGGTATTGAATACAAATAGACATTTTCTTCTGTTGCTAAATTGACTATTGTTCGTATTCTACTTGCTCTTGCAGCCACACATGGTTGGCATTTATGTCAACTTGATGTCAACAATGTTTTTTCTTTATGGTGGTCTTTTTGAGGATGTGTACATGATTCTTCCTCCTGGATTTGGCCGAAAATGGGAGACTCGAGTATGCAAGTTGAACAAGTCCTTATATGGTCTCAAGCAAGCCTCGAGACAATGGTTCATTAAGTTATCCTCTGCTCTCATATCATCATGCTACAATTAGTCTAAGGTTGATTACTCATTATTCGTCTGATCCAAATGTAATAGCTTTATTGCAATTCTCGTATATGTTGATGATGTAATATTGGCAGGTAATGATATCCAATACATTGAAGAAACAAAGAAATTTCTGGCAAGTTCAAACTCAAAGATTTAGGAAAATTAAAATGTTTCCTTGGCATTGAAGTCGCGAGGTCATCCAAAGGGATTACTTTATCTCAGCGAAAATATGCACTTGAAATATTGGAGGACACATTGTATCTTGGAGCAAAGCCTTCCAGTTATCCTATGAATCAAAACTTGGTGCTCACACGGGATAATGGAGATTTACTACCAAATCCTGCAACATACCGCAAACTTGTTGGAAGATTGATATACTTAACGATCACGAGACCAGATTTAGTTTATTCAGTACATGTCCTAAGTCAATTTATGGACAAGCCCAGGATACCACATTTGGATGTTGCACACAAGGTCTTAAGGTATATCAAAGTTTCACCAGGATAGGGTATTTTTTTCTCTTCCACCAGCTCATTACAGTTGAAAGCTTATTGTGATGCAGATTGGGCTAGATATAGAGATACTAGGAGATCCATTACAGGTTATTGTGTCATGCTTGGCGACTCACCAATTTCTTGAAAAGCTAAGAAACAAACTACAGTGACAAAAAAATAGTTGAAGCGGAATATAGGGACATGGCTTCTACATGTTGTGAGTTAACCTGCTTGAGGTACATTCTTAATGATTTGCACATTAATCATCCTCAAGTAGCTCTCTTGTTTTGTGACAACAAGACAACACCCCATATTGCATCTAATCCGATTAATCATGAGCGAACAAAGCATATAGAGATTGATTGTCATTTGATTAGAGAAAAGATACAAAAAGGGTACTATTCAGACTGAGCATGTTGGAACACTACATCAACGAGCAGATTTATTCACTAAAGCTTTGAGCACTTATCAATTTGATAATCTTCTTAGCAAGTTGGGTATTACAAACATACACTCCAACTTGAGGGGAAGTTTTAAAGAAAAGAAGACTATCTATATTACAAAATAAGAAAGTGTTACAGAATATGATATGTTAGGAGAGTCAGAATAGAATAGAAGTCTTAGATTTCCTATCTTCACAAGGTTAGGTTAGGTTTAGCTTTATAAGCTTATATTCAATCTATGAATCAACACAATAATATTTCAATACAATTCTTTACAAGTACTATATACATCAAGTGAAAAATCTCACATAACTATTAAATTATTGAATTTGTACTATGTAACAATTTTTTTTTTGAAAGCGAGCTGAGTTTTTATAGGATCCCATAACCTATCAACAAGGTGCGACCTACAGGTCAACACCATAAGAAAGTAACCATGCCACCAGCAGGTATTGAACCTAAGACGTGGGGGATAAACCCACACAGCCCTAGCCACTCGACCATAACACCATTGGCTGTACTCTGTAACATATTAAATACCAATCGAAGAAATTCAAACCACCTAAAATTCATTGATTGGCTTGGGTGCTTGTCCCAATCGATAATCTCTTTTCTAAATTAAAAGGAAAATTAAACAACACATGTAAAGTGGAATTTGACTTTAAGAAGACAAAAAGAAATCTGAACTTTCAATTCTATATCGGAGAGAAATGGTCTATTATTGGTTCCTAAAGGTGATGAAAATAATTATCCACAAATAATAAGAGGATTATCCATCCACATATTTGTTATGATTTGTGTGGTATAAAATTCAAACCAATTTGATGGAGCCATTTTGAGATTATTGCACTCATATTTGAGGATTTATAAGTGTGAAAATGAAATGAGATGTAACTGAGTTACGAGAAAAAGGAAAGCTGAAATTATCTGAGAAAAGTAAGTTTTGAGTTTTTCCGGCTTTGGAATGGAAACCAAATGGAACACAAATAGATTTGTTATTGACCATGTATAGCTAATTAACCAGCATCTAACTGTTTTTATCAAGTAGTCAATTTCTAACACCAACATATATAATTTTCAATTGAGATCATAACATGAGCAGTGTCGGAGCCAGGATTTATGTTGAAGGGGGCGAAGTGAGAGACATAGTTGGTTAATAATAATATAATAATTAATTACTTTAACAAAAAAAAATTCGAACAATACATAAATACATATATAAAACATCAATTGCTAAACAAAACTCCATCTAATATATGGAAATGATGAAAATGAATCCAACAAGCTACTTTGTACGAATATAAAAGAAAAATATATGGGAGAAAAAATAAATTGGTATGTAAAATTAATGGGTAAAAATTAATTTCAAATGTAAAATTAGATGTGAAAAAAATTGGTTATTTGCGATTTGCCGCTTATCATTAAATAGCTAATTAGAGGTTACTCCATCATTGATCACTATTGCAGTCTCCCATAGGACTAGCAGTCAATGTGCATTGATTGTCAAAAGACTCGCGTTGATTACCAAAATGTCCTTTAAACAATAACCCAAAGATGAACCTCAAGATACAAATATGTATCTTGAGGAAAATTTTAATAGATCAAAATTTTCATGCATCTCCAGAAAAATCCTATGAATAAAATACAAAACTAGATCTCGAGATACGAATTCATCGAGAAAATACATTTTTTTTTAAATATTTCTTCCTCAAAGCTGGAAAGAGAGGTTGTGGTTGGCGATGGTGGAAAAAACAACTAAATCAAGCAAAACAGGAGGGAGAGGAAGCGAGTTGGAGGCTGAACGATTGCCAATGTCGTAATAAATAGATAAAGAGAGGAAAGGGACGGAGCAAAGAGGGAGAACGAATGGAGAGGAAGGGGTGAAGCAAGACGGATTCATCGGCATCGGCATCGGCATCAGCAAGGGTGGGCATAAAAAAAAAATTCAACTTTTGAACTTGCCTAATGAAACTCATATTTTGGTAAATTTCTCTAAAGCTGAATCAAAACTCAAATTTAACTTTTGAGCTTGCCTTAAAATTTTGAAATAAGAACATAAGGGTTAGTTTTAAAAAAATATATGAGCAGTTCTACATGGCGAGGAAATGAGCGTGGGGTAGGAGGTGGCGGGGTGGGAACCGTTCACCTCCCTCGAGCTGCGCACACAAAAATCGACAGCACGCATCCCGAGGGAGGTGAACGGTTCCCACCCCGCCACCTCCCTCCCCTCGCTCGTTTCCTCGCCCACTTCTCGACATTTAGAATTTCTGAAAAAATATTTACACAAACTCACAAGTTAGGTAATCATTTGGAAGAGATGTGACAGAAAATGAAGCGTAGGATTTTCGCGATATATATCTTGTCATATCATACAGCATAATAAAGAAGAAGAAAAATGTAGATATCTGAAATTCTCAAAATATAAAATATTCGAACTGGCACAGAAAGTTATGTAGTTAAGATGACGAAAACAAAAGTCTCCAACAAATATAAATGAACTACGAACATCAGATGCTTACGAGCCCAGGCATACAGCAGCAACAGCGCTGCAGCTAGCGCAAAACAGCCACGCCCCTCAGACAGTACAGCTTCTCTTACTCAATTGACTCCCAATTTATTGGATCAAATCAAATGACCAAAAAAAAAAAAAAAAAACTTATGACCCGAGTAAACAGCTTGGTTTTACCAGCTCTGATTGGATCCCAAAGTCATGTGTCTACACAATTATCATAATAAAACCATGTGACAAAAACATACAGACACTCTTTATCACCTTCCATTCAAATCAACCTTCCCTCCCAATTCCAACCTAACAGTCTTTCCCACCAAATGCAGAACACATCATTCACTAGACCTACACAACCACACCACACAGCCACTTGAGCTCTTAAGAACCATAAAAAAATGGCTATTGGGGAAGGTGTTATGTGAACTTGGAAACAAGGATATATATCCTCAAAATCAAACTCAACATCAACGCCATTCTACAAGATAAGAGCAATTTGAGATAGAAAAAGAAGGCTCTCTCTATTCTCTGGCAGATAAGTTATCAGTCATGGGTTTTGCCACCACCATAGGGAAGTATCAGCTTGGGAGAACCATTGGGGAAGGGATGTTTGCAAAGGTCAAGTTTGCAGTGAACACCGAGACCCGTCAGAGCGTTGCAGTCAAGATCATAGATAAGCATATGGTCATGGAGAATAAGCTCATCGATCAGGTGAATTTTTTGCAGCTCCTAATATTTCAGTTCTTTGTGTGTAGTTGATATGATTATTTGTACCTAATGCAAGCTATAATTTCAGGTAAAAAGAGAGATAAGTACAATGAAGCTCTTGCATCACCCGAATATCGTCCATATATATGAGGTAGGTCTAGAATAGAATTTGATCAGAGAGGAATGAGATAATGGGTTTGTGTTTGGGGAACATTTCATTCTTGTCTTGTTTTATGACATTCTACCTTGATTACTAGTGCAGGTTATCGCCACCAAGACGAAGATTTACATTGTAATGGAGTACATTTCAGGAGGACAGCTTTCAGACAAGCTGGTAAGATTGTTTTTCTTTCCTTCAGATCTGCCTTAGGATCTGTCTTGTCCGAGACAGAATTGTTTTAGGCAAGAGATATAGAAATGTTTAGGTTTTTCTCGTGGAATTCCGAGAAATTGGATCAATTGCCTAAAAAACTATTTTCGTCTAACGAATGGACCGTTATTACTGTCTGTGATGTTCCCTTCTCTATACACTTTTTTGGTCTTCATTTTCCTATATTTCTCGCAGTCATACCTCAAAAAACTAAGTGAAGATGAAGCTAGGAAATACTTCCAACAGCTGATTGATGCTGTGGACTATTGCCATGGCAGAGGTGTTTACCATAGAGATCTAAAGGTAAGTGTTATCAGTTCCTATTTGAATGTCTTCATTTTCTCTAGTTGGGTATTTGCAATCTATCACACAAAAACTAATTCTAGTGTCATAATCAGCCTGAAAACCTGTTGCTGGATAGTCAAGGAAATTTGAAGGTGTCGGACTTTGGACTCAGTGTGTTGCGAAAGGTAAACGTCAGACTTTTAATTTATATCTAGTTAATGGGATCAGAAAATCATACCTTTTCTAGCTAATTAACCCAATTCTCGATGATCTGACAGCCTGGAGATTTAGTATCTACCGCATGTGGCTCTCCTTGCTATGTAGCCCCTGAGGTATGCTGGTTCCTTTGACACTTTTTTCAGCTATTCCTGCAAATCAAACTGCTTGAGAAAACCAACTCAAGTCTCATTCTTGTTGATTGTTCTGTTACTGCAATAGGTTATTTCCAATAAGAAGTATGATGGAGCTGCAGCCGATGTTTGGTCTTGCGGAGTAATCCTTTTCGAGTTACTAGCTGGATTTTTACCTTTTAACGATCCTAATTTGATGAACTTATACAGAAAGGTATTGGTTTGTTCGAGTAAGGCTTTACCAACTACATTTAAATTTTCACCTGGCTGATATTTGGTTTTGACTTATGTTCATAGATACTCAGAGCCGAGTTCAAATGTCCCGTGTGGTTTACAGTTCCGCAAACAAAACTACTGTTCAAGATTTTTGATCCAGATCCTAATAGGGTACTTTCTGAAACATCTCCTCATACAACTAGATCACATTGGAACAAACTTACAATGTCTTTGTCCTTTCTCACTATAGCGGATCACAATATCAGAAATTCTCGAAGATAATTGGTTTCAAACCGATTACAAACCCTGTACAGGAATAGACTCCAACGAGAAGATCGACTTGGATGACGTTCATGCTACATTTGATTCGTTGGCTGTAAGTAAAATCAATGCCTTCAAAATTATGTTGTCTTACAGTGTAACAAGATTGAAGTATTCTTAACCTGAGTAAACTATTTTAAACTTAATCCAGGGAGATGCAACAGAACATACGAAAGCCAGATCTTCAAGTTTCATCAATGCCTTCCAATTGATAGCAATGTCTCATGACCTCGACTTGTCAGGCCTCTTCGAAGATCAGGTAATTATCTTCCTAACCTCACCTAGAGTTGCATAAATGCGTTCTCCCATCACTTTCTCAATTCAATTTGGTACTTTACGTCTCTTTTAGGACGAGGACAAACACAGAACGTTTGGTTCTGAGCATTCAATTGGAGACACAATAGAGAAAATTGAGGTTGCTGCGAAGGACACGAGTCTTGCAGTGGAAAGAATGAACAACTCCAAGGTACTTCATCTTCCCTAAGACTTCTTCCTAAGTCTCCCCATAATTACCAGAACTGAAACTCACTGGTATCTCTATACTCAGGTAAAAATTCATCATACAAGCAAGTTGTCCAGATGTAGCAGATCCTACTTCAACTTATCAGCTGAGGTAAATGCACACCGTTACTGCAATGAAATAACCATTGACATTTTCTACGATTTCACATAAAACTGCTAATATGCAGGTGATTGAGGTGACACCCACAAATTGTGTGATTGAAATATCAAGATCTGCTGGGGAGCTGACAGTTTACAAAGAGGTAGAAATCCTCATCTCAAAAAAAAAAAAAAAAAATAAAGATATATATATTGCCTTGTTGATCCAAAAGAACTTACTAACTTGCCTGTGATAAACAGTTCTGCCGAAGTCTATCTAGCCTGTTGAAGGATAAATCAAGTGCATCAGACTTGGATATTCCTCCAGCAGTTTCCGTCAATGTCAAAGATATCCAAGAAAACGGATGGTAACTCCAAACCAACTTAAAATGAGTGGTAATAATATATAAGTACACAATGCTCATCAGCTTCTTTTTTTTCACCAATTATGCAGCTCTAAAGAAGAAAAGAAAAATGTAGATGACAAAGAAGTCTGTGGCACCAATCTCTCTCTCCTTTCCTATCATTCTTGACCAAGTCTGAGGATGGTCTTCAAGGAAAACAAATACAGAAAGCAAATGGCAGAACAACCAGAGTTGTAATAATTTTGGAACAGCAATAGAGAACGGAGAAAAGAATCATTGAAACTTTTACATAGTTTTGCATTTTGAGCAGTTTCAAATGTGCGCTTGTGAATAATCTTTTAATTATTCTGTGATGCTCATTTAAAAAATACATGGGCCTTTGTACCTGCCTACCCGGTACAACTCCATGTCAGCCTTGCTGGGAATATAGTTATTATAGAAAGCACAATCGCAGTGGATCCTTACGCGTGGTCAGGCTTCCACAAGCATGGCGGAATCTTTTTGTTTAGATTCTTGAGTTGTCCAAACTAGTTGGCAATCCTACTTGATTGCAGTAGTCTCCAATACTTCTGTCTAGTTGTATCTCCTTAGTGTGGTGGTTTCTTTGTGTTCCTACTTTCTAGATTGTTTATTTCTTAGGCACGGCGAAGTAAGTGTAAGCCTATAAAGACCATTGCTTGTAAGCTTTATGCAACACATCTAAATAAATTCATCGATTCATCAAGTCAACATCAATTCTCTCCAGAAACCATTCATGTTTCACAGCTTCGACTTGTGCTAAAATAGTGTTCAAGATATGAAACTTACGCTCAAGAGCCATTTTCCAAACAAAGTTTCATCAGAAGACTTGATATCCTCAACTAACTATGTTTAAATAGAAAGCAAAGATAAGATTGCTCGATTTGTGTAATGGCAAAATTGTCTACTTGACTCCAATAATAATTTGTATTGTCCGACTTGATATCGACGAGCAGAGCATAATCATTGGAGGTATCGAGCTATAGATAAGGAAATCTCACTGGTTGAGTAGCTAACAGAAACATTCAACGCCAGCTAAGAAAAATAGGCAGCCTAACTGAGCACTCTGAGCTAATGGACACAGATATTTTCTACATCAACATCTGTTTCCATTTTCTTTCATTTGTGCATGTGGATCAACGCACATACGCTGATACGTCATGTCTGCCTCTTATCCTCAAGGAGCCAGTGACACCAGAGGGAGAAAGAGATAAAGCAAGAGGGTAAGAGAATGATAGGGGAACCCTTAACATTCCATTTCACTTTACTTTTTTCTGGGGCTGGGTTTTAATTGATTGTAGTACTTCTGAAACACACCGACTCCCGTGCCAAGTAACACATCATTTTTATGTAGCATCACCTTGTGTCGTTGGGTAACTATGCCACTGTCACTGACTCAATATAAAGTTCACGGTTCTGGTGAACATGAAGTCACTGGCACCCGAACATAACAAATCTTTGTTATAATCACCCTACATTCTGCCAACACTCCAACAATGCAGAAAAAATGCATCTTTTGTCCAAATAAACACCCAGAATTAATTTAGCCGCGCTGCATTTCATATAACCTCGAACGCACATGGCTGCAACATTTCCCCATGAAAGCAATCTTCCCTGCAAAGCCCTCTTAAGCACTTTCCATCCCTTCAACATGTCACTCAATTTGGCTATATTTTTTTCCATAGAAGTTTTATTTTCAATTTCAAAGAAGAAGCCAATGGTGTGATGGCCCGGTGGTTGGGCAATGGCGGATGGTACCATGTGGTCACAGGATCGAATCCAGCCGGCGGCATTTGGGGTGGGAGGGGTTCAGGGTTAAAAAAAAAAAAAAAAAAAAAAAAAAAAAAAAAAAAAAAAAAAAAAATTTCAAAGAAGAATGTTTGTGGATTTTTGTGAAAGCTACAGAAAACAATGGATCCTAACTATGTGCACAATCTTCTTCTATGTGAAAATTTTTATTTTTAATGGTTCTTTTGCTTTGCACTTGCATACGCTTTAAAGTTCCATTTATTCCAACATATCTTTTATTCTATTAATCCAATTTGTAAGATGAGATAATGGTTTTGTACTTGTACACAACTAAGGGTGGTTAGATGGCTATAGAAAATCAAGGACGGAGAAGCTTCTTTTCTTGAGAAATTAAACAGTGTCATACGTTGTACATAGCATTATATGCATTTTTCGGTAACAATATAGCGTAAATACACATGAAATAATTACATTATGATGAAAAACTACCCTAGTTGAATACATAAAATTGGAGGGGGAGGGGGGGATGACAACAACCATCCCTTGTAAACAATTTCGTAAGCAGAGCAATTCCATAGAGTCGTGAGGGTGTCCATCGATATGATCCTATTTAGGGATATCTCTGAAATCCTGTTTGTTCATATTTCTTCCAACTTGAAAGAAACCCACATAGGGACTAGCTTCCATAGCAGTCTCCTTAGCATCAAAAGTTGTCTAGATCACTTAAAGCGAAAAAGCGAAACAAGTCATCGTGCCTAGGTTACCTAGTAAGCAATATGTTTTGATCAGGAAAGCTTAAGCGGACATTTTGAAGAATTAATATTGCACTGTTCAACAATCAATAAATACACAGATATACAACATGAAATCACAAGCAAGCCTAAAAAGAGATATCCGATCAACATTGGCATAGTTAGCTAAGTAAGAACATAAGACTTTCGTAAGAAAATTTACCTTAGCACACATGGAATACAGATCAAGCAGGATCATTCTGAGACTACAAGAGGAAGTTATCTATCATGTGAAAAACCACATCTGCACCATCTGAATTCATCCAATAGCTGTTCACCTGAAACTTATTCAAATGGAAGTAAGAACAAATATTATGGTTTAAATGAACCACATGTCTGCCCAAGCTAAACCTCAGCTATTTGCAAATCCTTGAAGTCAATTTGAGGGATACTGGAGTCTATGCAGTTAATTGCGGGTTATAACGCCGAAATAACTCATAACGGCCTCGAGGCGTTAAGTTTTTTCATAAAACGTTAGGGTATAACGGAGGGAGTTATAATGGCATATACCGGGCGTTATTTGTATAAAACGTTTTTTTCATAACGCCGCTATAACGAATCGGTAAATAAAAAAATTTACTAACCCTTTATTCTCGAATCGATTGCAGATCCCCCTGAAAGCAATAGGGAGCCCTAGCAGAGAATTGCAGAGAAACGAAAGCAGGGAAGAACCCAGTCGATCGAGCCTGCTGGCTGCTTGTCGATCGAGCGAGCCCTGGCAGAGAATAGCAGACTAGCAGAGAAACGTCAGTGCTGCTACCCTGGTCGATTGAGCCCCGATCGAACAGAGAAGAAGGGAAGAGAAGGGATGAACCCTAGTCGATCGAGGCCCGATCGAACCCTTGGCCCCTTTTCGATCAATCTGTAAGTCTGATCTCTGGATCTGGACTCTGATTTGCTTTGCTTTGTTCCTTCTTCTCTGCTTTCCTTTGTTTTTGCTTTGCTTTGTTCCTTCTTCTCTGTTTTGCTTTGCTTTGTTTTGCTTCTTCCTTCTTCTCTGTTTTGCTTTGCTTTGCTCTGTTCCTTCTTCTTTTTTGCTTCGTTCCTTCTTCTGTTTTGCTTTGCTTTACTTTGCTTCTTCATTCTAATGACAGACTTACAGACTTATTATTAATTTTGCTTCTTCATTCTTCTTCTAATTTTGCATAACATATTAATTACAGACTTACAGTAAGTTATTAGTTTTATGTTTAGTGATCAATTTATTTTGTGTATGATAGGTATTCATGGAATCATCATCACAAGCTTCAAACATTGATTGTCGTACTGGCTATAATACATTAATATACTTAGTGGGGGTAAAAAAATATATTTAAAAAAATAATTCGTTATATACCGTTATATCTCGATATAACTCGTTATAACTTATAACGCTCTTAGACCGTTATGGGTCCGTTATCCATTTTAACTGCATCGACTGGAGTCAAGTGCAGTTCTATTCGTCAATCGAGAAAGGTAATTGTATCTTTGATATTCCTTTTTCAAATTTTTAATTCGAGCTAATTTCGGTAAGTTTATTTAAGAAATATTTCGTTGTGTATAGAAAAAATGTAAAATTTTCTATTGAAATTATCAATATAAGTTAAGCATTTTAAACTCTTACATATTACAAAAAGAGTACCATGAGACTTGTAATGTCATACAAACTACATATTGCACAAAAATCACTTATATAACACAATTTTTATACTAAACTAAAATTATAACGGGTTAAAATGTACTTACATTGAGATTGACCTAATGAAAAAAATAAATATTTCGGTTTTGAAAGAAATTCGGAACTAAAAAAAGAAATATTCGGTGAAATTTTAAAATTTTTCGAGAAATCACATTTTTTGGTTACTAGTATCTAGTAAACAGTTTTATGAAAATAAAATGTTAGCCACTGGGTGCTAATGATTGTTAGCTCAGTTGGTAAGACTAAGACTTGTGACAGATGGTATAACAAGTCCAGACTTCGAACCCTGGCATGGTTGATGGATCCAGTAAAAACCATCGTCAACCTTTAAAATATATCCAAAAAAAAAAATTTGTTTTTTTCAAAACATATAACTATTGTTCTATGAATTTATTCTGCTCATATTATTAGAACATTAACATATTATCCGCGCCTACAACACTCCATATTTTCTTTTTCTTACAACTATTTTTGTCAAGTACATCTTCAAAGAAAAAAAAAAAAAAAAAAAAAAAAAAAAAACCTAATCTAAGCTATGCTAGAGAGAAGAGAATGATGTATGAAATGAGTTATAAGAATAATGGTTCCTAGCCATCTTTTATCTCCAAGTTCCTTATGAATAGTAAAACCTCTATGTGATTTCTAAGATATATATACCAAGAATGCAGTGTCATATGTTATGCTATCAAGATATCATATATTCATATATGTAAAAAGAAGAAAGGTTAAATTCATCCACTTGCCTGAATGGTATTGTGTGCAATGTATCGTTGTGTACTTTTGCGAAAGCTAACATCCACACGTTCCCAAGATACCTGAGTTAGACCTCTAATCATCTCCTCTACAGATAATACCAAGGAAAAGAAAATTAAAAAAACAAACAGCAAGTACATAACATCCTAAAGTTCATATCATGTTATTCTTCACATGAAATAGCAGATTGAGAAGCCTGAGAAAAAACAGTACTGTGCGTATAATGATAAATGTGGGCCTCATACTGCTGGCTTGATTTATCCAAAATACGAAGAAAGACGTAGAATGGAGGTAAATAGTGTTTGGTTAATCCAAATGCAGGATATCAGACATGGGATAAATTTTCAGAAGAAAGGAATAATCAATATGAACAGAAAAGTACAGAGTGATAATAAATAGAATAGCAAAGTATAAAACATTAGACAAGTATTTAAGTAATATGCCAGAACTACTATATTGAACTTCATAGTACAATACCATAAAAATGCTGTTGAAGTTCCAAGAAATCAATTGTGGCACTCTTTAAAGAATATAAATCTCAAATTTTGTTGAACCATCATTATAAATATCAAAAGTAGAATAGCAAAGTAATTAGCTTTTTAGACAAACTAAAAATGAATACAATACAAATAGTGGCACTTGCTCTTAACCATTTAACCTATGAGCTCATGCTCAAGCATTCATGTTTGTATCATAGACAAATAAAATTGACCTGATATATTATACTATGTGTATCTATTATGTAATACCCTGAGAATATAGTATGATACCATGTGGAATATGTACAGTTATTTAAAAATGGGATTTGAGAACTCTTTCTTTCATATAATGAAGGAAAATGCATTTATGACTTGAATTTAGATTTCAAAAAAGTTGGTTATGTTATTTACTTGGGTATAATTGTATAATGATCAAGGCATAAGGCTAATAATGAATTTTTTTTGTGCACATGGAATGTGGAAACTTATGTAATGCTTATCTAGGAAAATATGAATTGTATATTCCTTGCACTATGTTGAAGTCTACGAAAAGAATGCAAGTTCAGAATATTTGGCAATCAGAAACTATTTAATAGAGATTCTAGTGATTCTGTGGCATTATAGATCTGTTAGCCTTTTGTGTATGTAAACTATTGTTATGTAAACTAACAGAAAATGAAATCACATGAAGTTTCAATTCAACCAAAAGAACCAGTTAATAGATGAAAATTTTGACAAACCTTCCATATCAATGGTCTGAACTCTGATATGCTTAGATACTTCTTGGTGGATGCTATTAGTATCTTCTCTCTCGACATGAATAATATGTGGATACTTTTCGTACTTAACAAGCTGATTTGACTGGAAAGTTCAAGAAAGTAAAAATTTTACTAAAGTATACGAGTGTTAATTGTAAGAAGTCCACTGGTTGATTTCAAAGATGAACGTTAAATTATGTACATGTAGAAATACAACAAACCTGAGGAAGTTCATGTTGCCGTCTTATCGATGATGTTCTCCAACCAACCATATCTTACATCAGTTAAAGATCAACATAAAACTAAAAGTCATATTATAAGAGAACAAACAAAGTAGTTGACTTATCATACAATAAATGTCCATATTCCCAAAGGATACGATCAAAGTTTGCATTGGCATATGCAACACGGCGCCTGAAAGAGCGTAAAGCTGATCTATAAAGGACACCAACATAAACTATAAAATTATTTTCACATGTGGAACAGCATAAACTGTAACATCCTTTTCACCAAACTAGATAGTCTCAATTAGGCTCCACAAGATCAATTTGGAAATAGCTGAAATAGTTGGGCCAGTAAGAACTGTACTTACCATAGCCCAACCCCAGTAAAAGTTAAATATGGAAAACTAATATTTGGTCCAACCTTATGGCTTGACATAATTGTGTTGGAGTGAAAGATTAGTTTGTTATCAATAACTTAGAATTCGATAAGAATAATACTTTTTGCAAACTCCTAAGCTATCAGATATCTGAGCCATCAGATATACAAGAAGAAAAAAGTGTGGAAGAATCAGAAGCACAAAATAGAGTGCTACAGACATTTGGATTGGAATGGAATGGAGTGGAGTGTCAAATGAACATAAGGTGAATGCTCAAAGCTGTTTAATGGTGCAGTAAAAAAAATTTAATGATAGAACAGTATGAGAATGGAATATGAAACTGAATAATATGCCAAAAATAGATTCTCAAAGTCACGTGGAATAGACCAAGAAAGAGTTGTACAGGCAACTACGAAGACAGTTAAAGTAAAGTAAAATGTATACTTACTCTGGATGTAAACTTTTGCATTTTGAAAATATATATACAACACTTGTTTTGCTGATCAAAAAAATAAAAATGAAGACAGTTAAAGTAAAATCACAAAGGCAAAGGGTGTGCTAATAAGAGCTAGTTTGAACACAATGACTCTCATGGAAGCGTCAAAGATAGGCTAAAACTGGTTTTTCAGTGTGTACAGGGTTGTGATGCCAATGCATAAACCTTAAATGACAACCTCAGATTTTTTTTTTTTTAAAAATAACCAATTAATCAGGTCCTACAGAATATGTGAATTTTCATCATATAGATCACCCCGCAGAATATGTAGCTCATACGTAATAAACGACCATATCTAATCATATGTCAGGATTTTTGTAAGGGGTTGCAGTGATAGTTGGGAAGGGGAAACAAAGTCGGTTCTTAGCATGATTAGGGAATACGACGCTAAGAGATGTTCGCATTGTGTGATAGGAAACAGAGTTTGTTGATGGTAAGCAAGACAAGGTAGGCAAAGGGAATAAGATTGATTGGAACATGGTTTGTTGATAGGAAACAGGGTCCTTCACACCTCTTCTTTGTTATCGTTCAAGGTAGGCAAAGGGAAAAAAATTGATTTCTAGCAAGATAAGTGAGTTGCTACGGCACCATAGGCCAAATTGTTCAAGGATATTTACACCATTTTGAAAAGGAAACAAGGTGTTGTAGCAAACTTTTGTGTGAACAATGATAGTTCCCCTTCTGGGACCTTGATTTAAGAAGAGTGAAGGACACAAAGTTGGAGAACCTGTTGAAGCTATGGAACCTGTTACAACTCATTGTGCATGATGCCTCTGAAGATCAATGGTGTTGGGAGGACCAAACAAGTGTGTTCTTGGTCCATAACTTCTATGATTAACTGCGCACAAATGAGGCGGCTACACAAGATAGGAATACTAGTGCTTTCTCATTCAAATAACCTTTCTTTTGCATAAAAGAAACTCCTCTAAGGCAAAACCTCTTTTCGAGTTCGTTGCCCACAGTAAAACACTCGCCAGTGACAACCTTGTTAAATGTGGCCTCCTTCTCCCAAACAGAAGCCTTCTCTGTGAAGATCACCCAGAATCTATTTTTCACCTCCTGCTCACTTGTGGTTTCGCACAAGAGGTGTGGGGTTATATTGCTCGCGAAACTAATTGGCTCCATAGTCCATAGACCAACAGAGATCAATATGTGGAACAGCAGAACGGTACCACCTCGGGGAAAATGGATATGGGAACAAATCTGCTTTTGATTGTGTTCTGGGTTATTTGGAAGGAGCTACACGCCTTTTCACAGGTCAGATATTGGGGACGAATGTTATATGGAAAACCATCAAAATCATATCCATTCATTGGTAGATCGCCAGGAAGAAAACTGTGGATATCCCCTCCCATTGTTTTTTCCTGGATTGGGTGAAGCACTGTTTGGAAAATTAGCCTACTGTTTAGTGCAGGTCTTTTTTTCCTCCTTTTTTGAGTCTGTTTCTTAATTGTTTGATTTCTGTTGTATCCTTGGAGGTTCTCGCTCTTGTTGCCTATTTTCAATGAGAATGTTTGATTTATAAAAAATAAATAATAATAATAATAATAATAATAATAATAATAATAAAAGGGTTTGTTGATGGACTTTAATATTTTGATTGGGGGTGATATGCAGTGCGATTTTCACTTTAAAAGGAATTACCTATCGGTAGGAGAAGCAAATTGCTTCACTTTCTGATCTGTTGGAGGGAGTTAGTTTGCGATATGAGGACGATGAATGGATTTAGAAGGAAGATAGAACTAAGGGATTATCAGTATCTTTATGTTTTGCTAGCCTAGCCTGGTCAGAGACAATATGCCTCTTGGTGCAATGCAAAATTTCCCAATGAAGCTGGTTTGAAAGAAGGGTACTTCTGGAGTATCTTTCTTCATATGGGCAACAGTGGAGAGTATCTTTCTTCATGTGGACAACAATGTGGACCAAACTTCCTTTGAAAGTTGAGTTGGCACATAGAGTAATGGATATTGATGTTGGATGCTCTTTTTGCTTGACAAATTTGGAGATTACCAACATACTTCATTCATTGTAGGTAGGTTAATAGTCTCTAGATGCATTTCTTGAGGAGTATATGAATTTACTAGATGCATTTCTTGAGTATAGGAATCTATTGAGTGATGCCTATGTCATTGGAGAAACTCTTAAGATGTTGGAAGATCCCCTCTCATTTATCTACACGAGGGAGGGTTTTGTGGGAGTTCATTTATATGCATTGTGCTAGACAGTGTTGAAGGAAAGGAAAAATAGGGTTTTCGGTTATAAGGTGCTAGAAGTGGATGCATTGGTGGTAGAAGTATTGATTATTCAGTGGGGTTGGATGCCACATATTCCCTCTTTTATAGGGTTGTTTTTTTACTCTTTGTATGTAATTAGGGAGTATTATGTTGGTACCTTAATCTTTTAAGGATACCTTTCATGTAAAGTCATAATGCTTCAATGAAATATTTTACCTTTAAAGAATTTTTTTTTTTTAAGTAGTAATCAGACTTAAGGTTGTTAACTGACATTCGCAAAGCATGCACACACTCGTTTTCAAACACAATAATAGACACCCAAAAAACAATTAATACTTACATGAACTTTAGGTCATCACAATCATTAGCCATTCTGAGAAGGAGGGGAGGCTTCCCATCATCATTATCAGTGAGAAAAAGATGTTTCCCTGTCCTCCCAACAATCCAATGTGCAGTTTGAGATGCCCTTCTCTCCAAAAATGGAAGACCGCATAGAAGAGGTAGCTGATACAAAACATATACATATAGAGGTTCAGACTTCATTTACATGGCATGGAATGTATGCAACAAACTCTTCATCGTTTACATTGTCAAAGTTCAATGATCTCAAGTTCTCAACTAAATTTGCAAAACCAGGAACTGGGAAAGTGGTACAAAATGATTGGGTATCGTCATGGATTGCATGATTTCTTAGGTGTTTTATTTTCTTAGACAGTAACTATACCATAGGTACGAAAGAATTGTTTTAAAACAACACAAACCTTACAAGACCAAAATACAATGTTGCTAAAAAAATCATGGACTTATAAACTGATTGGAAAAATTCAAATGTGCAAGGACAGAAAAAGCCAGCTAATATAAGGGACATTCAGAATTACATAGATGATAGACTATTTCTTGGTTATACCTGTTTATTCCCCCTTGAGCCAAGATGTGGTGTTGCAAATGTTATAAAATTTAGGGGTTCCAATCCAGCAATTCTACCTTCAGGAGCTTGTTCTTGCCTCTGAATTGGAACTTCGCTCGAGCCCATAAGGACTGAGGACTTCACATCTGCAGGTGGTTCATATAGCTTTCCAATAGCATATCTTGCTATCAGGCCACCCAATGAGTGAGCCACAAAAGAAATCTTTTGTACTCCAGGCCTACGTCTAACAACTGATAATACCTGCATGTAACATAACTAAGTCAGCCAGTTGGAGTGAGGTTACCTGTGGAATATATAACACAGTGATAAGAGTACAAGAACAAGAAAGAGAAACTAGTCTACTACCTCTTCAGCTAATCTCTCACCCATCAAATCAACACCATCAAAAGTCAACCTTGATGAGTTGCATTCACTGCCTGCTTAAAGAAGATCATGTCAAAGCAGCATTTTCCTGTTGTAAATAAATAGCATAATCACAAGAAAACTACACCTAACCAGAACTAACCATGATTTTCCAACAGCCATTAAATTGGTCTTGTGAATCTTATATGTTATCATATCTGGTTCTCAAGAAAATATGGTTTAATCCAGCAGTGAGTATATAATGAAGAGTGGTTTGGTAAGAATAAGGGTAAGACCAATGCAACAAACAACATTTGAAAAAGGAACTCAATTTGGTTTCTTCTAAAGTACAATAATATTGGCACATTTTTCCAATAACTGATAGGAAAGTTCAATGAGTATCTTAAAATAGAAAATGCAAATGAACATGCACTTCTGAATGAAAATGTCACGTACGCACACTTGGACATACACAGACAAATAATTAAGAAAATTTTGTCAAAGTGTACATTGTATCAAAAATCACAAGGCGAAAATTAAAAATCGAATCAAGATTCGAAATTTCAATTTTAATGTATAACTAGACTTTATAGCATAACATGAAAACATACTTAGACATGTTATGAAAGCTAAGAAAATTTGTTGTTAATACAGTAAGAAACTATTATGGGCCATAATTCCACTCATTCAAAACAGAAATTCGTACATCTTAGCAATTTCCTAATGATATATGCATTGGTGAAAAGAAAAAGGAAAAGAAGATGCGCTAAGAACACTCACGGTGGACAATAACTTTGCCTGGAAGCTTTTGTACAAACTTCTTGGCAGCATATTTCCAATCCTGGGCACTAAATACACACAAACAATATATAAGACCAATGGAGAAATTTGCTAAAGTTGCATGCATATGAATATCTAATATAATTATGCATATAAGCTCAAGTAAATGAGAGCTAGGATAATCATATATATGCCCAAGTAAACTTCAAGACAACATTGTTGAGCAAGTGGCTACGGTAGTAAGTAGAGGAAAGATGGCAACTATTGCCATGTCAAGACTCAAGAGTAAAGTTAAGAAAGGCCCATGAGTTTCTCACCCTAATCACACAAGAACAACATGTCTAATGAGAATGTGGAGAACTAGGAAACACTCATACTCCAAGATAGAAGTTGAGTTCAAATCAGATGTGTGATCCTTTACTTGGCTTGATATTCAAGAGTTTCAAGGAAACAACAATTTTTTTTTCTTTTTTTTTTTTTTGGAAAGCGGGTTGGGTTTTTTAAAGGGTCCCATAACCTATCAACAAGGTGCGACCTACAGGTCAACACCATAAGAAAGTAACTATGCCGCCGGCGGGTCTCGAACCTAGGACATGGGGGATAAACCCACACAGCCCTAACCACTCGACCATAACACCATTGGCACAAATTTTTTTTCTCGTCGACTTGAATCCAACTTGTATCAGCTTGAACCAGAAAAATCCAATTTGGTTCAAACCAGCTATTGTTGGGATATGAACCAACACTGAGTTGCAATACCAAGTTAGACATTGTTGTTTGGTGGATCTGATTTTTTGCTATTTTCATAGCATTTGTTCCTAAAAGACTTGTCGGCGATTTTCTAACTCAATTAGGTATATTCTTGTTAAATTTCAGCATTTCTAAAAGACACTGAACTGGGACTTATGTAATTTTCTCTACACTAGAAGTGGCTAAACGATCTCATTGCTTTGTTGGTGGGTTTTCCCTGGTTGGATTTCCTATATTAAATCTTGTGTAGTTGTGATTAGGCGTTTCTTTGTCAATTTATTATGTTCTCTTATGTTGGCTTCTTTCCAAATAACTTTATGCGTCCGGCTTCCACATTGTGTACAACAAAGGATGCAACAATAGTCGTTGAATACATGTCACAAATGAATAACTAGAATATTTTCTTATCATGATACTAATTGGAAATAGCCTCAATACAACCAAGATACTTATCGCAAGCTATGGACAGTGACATCCTCCACATAAGCAATGCTTTCATCACTACCCTTTAAGAAAACATTTTTAGTACTATCATCCAATTTCACCCCAAAACTTAACTAAGCTAAAGAAAATAACATACGAACTTTGTTTCTAGGGGTTATAGTATTTGATTAATTGTGTATGGTCATTATGTCATACTAACTCAAATCACTTTCTAAAACCACCCAACACTATGGGCTTAAAGAAGGCACATTTTATGCAACAAATTTGAAATGAACCAACTAAACCAACAAGTAAAACCAAAAATTATTACCTCCCAATAATGCCATTAACCATGACAACAAGATGCTCGGGCAAATGCTTCGCCTTATCCGCCTCCTCCGAATCCCAAATCTCCTCCCCCTCCCCACCACCATTCTCCGCCACCACCACTTTCCTCTCATCACTCTTCCTAATCTTAAAACACTCCAAACTCATCAACCTCCCCAACTCCCCTCCACCCTTCTTCCTCTCGCTTCCATCTTTCACCCTCTCCTCACTTTCGCCTTTCTTTCGAAACCCTAATTTCAAGAACCCCATCCTCTCTGCCTTCCTCCTCCTCCTCCACTGCACCTGATCAACTCCGATCCAGACCCTCGATGGCTCTCCACGGACGCTGATGGCCTCCTTCGTGCCCAAATTAACGGTCGGATACAGAGATTTGGCGCCAATCATGCGTCGTCGTAAATTTAATCAGATCATACAAGAAGTTGAAGAAGAAATAAGTGAAAGATGAATTGTTTGTATTATAAGGCCCGAAAGTGAATGAATTTATATAAAAGTGATATTTGATTGGAAAAAGTATGTTATTGATTCTTTATTGTAAGTGAAGAGAGCGGAAGACGAAGAAAGAATACAGTGATGGAGGTTTTAGAACAAAGTGAACTTGCCGGGAAAGCGTAGTTTCTAGGTAAAAGTCTCATAGACTGGAACTGGATGTAGGTAACTTAACCTGTTACCCTTATTGGGAAACCGTTGATTTGAAACTTGGGTAGGTCTGTCGACAATGGACGGTTATCGAGGTGCCAAGTCATGTGAGATAGGTTATTAGGTAGGTGATGAAGTAGGGAGAGTCACGTATCGATTTGAATTCAATTTTGTCACGTGCTGAATACTTTACTATTTTTTTTAATTAATTATTGATATTTTTATTTATTTATTTATGCTTTAAGACTATATGACTGACCTATAGGATTAACTAAATTAGACTCGAAAGCTATAATATTATTGTCACTTAATATCCTCGTCGTCTCCATCTCAAATGGAAACTTGTTTTCACTCTGGTCCAACATTTGTACCTTGCATGAAGACTTGTTTTCGCTTCGATATGGTTCAGTCCATCTAAGCAGCTAGATTCAACATTCAAAAGTTTATCAACGACGGAGCACGTGTACTCTTAATAATCGGGTGAAAATTAACAAAATTCTAACCAAGTCTCGAACACGCAATCTCTAACAAGGAGAGTGGATGTCTGACCAACTGAACTATAATTGGTAGACTACAGAGTTACAACTCATCCACCGTCGGTTTGTATAAATTGTAACATAATATCAAGTAACGATGTAAATAAAGATTGAGTAGAGAAACTTACACCTCTGTCCCTTGGGTCTAGACGATTTTGATAACTTACAGAGCTAGTGTACCTAAATCGTGTGCATTTTTAGTATATGTATTTTGAAATGTTAAAATCTGCCATTTCAAAAGAAAAGAAAAAAAATTCAATGGATGACAAAGAGATTTGTAGGAGTGACAAATTTTTTGACGAAGAGTCCAAAATTCTAGGTGAGTTATTGGTGACAAGTTTTTAGAAATTTTGTGTCTATGTTGTCGTGGTAGCATTCAAGGATTTTGTTGCAGTCCAATTGAGTGACTAAGTTACACAAGTACACCTTGTAAGTTAATTAACAATGGAGCACATTTTCCAATTTGCCAAGTGAGATAATCTCAGTAAACATTGCTAGGAAGTTTTCAAAATTCAGAATCATATTACAAATTAACAATGTTGAATCCAGATCATCAACGCGATACTTAATAAGAAAGTTAGGTTGAACATCAACTTTTTAGTGTTGCTTGTGGTTGTCTAAATAATTAGGACTACCCCAAATACATATAGAAAACTTTTATGGTGTCAAATGTCCCAATTCATTATAAGTGGTTTACAACCTAATATATACCAAATATGAACAATCAAATAATTGAACATGTTAAAATAGAAAATTGAAAACATGTTTCTTTTGCTTGTCCTAGAAGTACTTATTCAACCCAATTTAGGCTGTTTCTTTTTATCTAATAGAATCAAAATTGGACCTTAGGCTCTCAATTACCACATTTAACACATGCTCATTTGAGCCAAGTCTTCCATCCATCAAGGTGAGGTGAAGAGGCCCACATGGGACCATGTGTAGACAAACAGAAATGGTGAATGATTGATCACAAGCACCACATGGTGGTTAGCACCTCGTAGGTGTAGGTAATCTGCATTAATTTATTCAAACACTTGCCTGTCTAGGTCTACATTTCATGTGTTGATTGAAGGGATGATTAGAAAGGTGTACTCAATTCACACCAGTAGCTATCACGCTATGAGTCTCAGTTAGAGAGGCGCGATTGCTGGGATTGGTATCTAATGTTTGGGGAATTCTAAATGTCGAGGAAACCAGCGAGGAAACGAGCGAGGAGAGGGACGTGGCAGGGTGGGAGCCGTCCACCCCGCTCGGGATGCACGCACAAAAAATTGCGGCATGCATCCCGAGCGGGGTGGACGGCTCCCACCCCGCCACGTCCCTCTCCTCGCTCGTTTCCTCGCCCGTTTCCTCGCTCTCTAGCATTGCTCCTAATGTTTATGAGAAATTCTAGGTGTCGAGGAAACCAGCGAGGAAATGAGCGAGGGGAGGGAGGTGGCGGGGTGGGAACCGTTCACCTCCCTCGGGATGCGCGCACCAAAAAGATGGCACGTATCCCGAGGGAGGTGAACGGTTCCCACCCCGCCACCTCCCTCCCCTCGCTCATTTCCTCGACACCTAGAATTACTCAATGTTTATACATCTGACAAGTAGTCAACTACCACAAATTGTGCGGCGTCCGGACAATCAATCAACTACCGCAAATCATCGGTCTGAGTCAGTCTAAATGGCGAGGAAACCAGCGAGGAAAATGGCGAGGGCAACCCTCCAACCCCCCTCGGGATACGTGCAGGGGATTGGAAGGCACGTATCCCGAGGGGGTGGAGGGTTGCCCCTCCCTCCCTCACTGGTTTCCTCGCCATTTAGAATTTCTGCATCGATCTATTACAGCTCAAATGTCCATCCTCGATATGTGAAGATGATTAATAGGATTCTTTGGTCCAAAATTTTCAATTCCAGAGAAAAATATCTCGGGTCACCTTTGCTGCTTTTCAAAAAAAAGGTACGGATTTCCAATTTCTGGTTGATAAAATTGATGTCAAACTCTCCGCTTAAAAATCCAAAGTCATATCCCAAGTTGGTCACACAGTTAAGATTAAAGCAGTCATCAACTCAATTCATATCTACACCATGCAAACATTCCTGCTCCCCGAATTCTATCACCACTAAACTGGATCAGATTGTTGGGAACTTCTGGTGAAACGGAACGGAGAAAGGTAAAACTAAGCATCTCTGCTCTTAGGACCGCATTACCCCTCCCAAATATCTGGGCAGCCTGAATCTGCCTCCAACCAAGATAAAAAAAACTATGCGTTAATGGCAAATAATGTTTGGCAAGTTCTCTCCATGCCACACATTCATCGCACCATCCAGCTCCGCCATATTTACCTACACAACAGAAGTATCTTTCAACTCAACAAAATCCCTTCCATTGCCTCATTTGCTTGGAAATGAAACCTTAAAACACTTGCTAAAATGAAACATCTTATTCAGTGGCAAATCTAATCGGGAGATAATATTGATATTTGGAAAGATTGTTGGGTCAAGTTGGGATTCATCTTAGCTGAATGTCTTTCATTCACCAACAACAATGGTTCATTGCCCTCCAAAATCTCAGATTTTTAGATTCCCCTCGATAACAATATTTGCTATTGGAATCCAAACCTCCTCCATGATTGGTTCCCTTCACCGGTAGTCCGTGACATCCTTGAATTAAATATTTGCTCGTACACGGATCTAGATAGACCCATTTGGATTCATGACAAACGCGGAGCCTTCTCTGTTAAAAGTGCCACTAAAGCGTTTATCGCGGAACTTCAGACATTTTCCACTTCTCGAGACTTGAATCCAAGCCTCTCGGCCAAACTTTTTCGCGAACTGTGGCGGATCAAAGCCCTAACCAGCGCCATCTTCCTTCTTTGGAAAATCTCGCAAGACATATTGCCTACATTGACAAATCTTAATAGGGTTCATGTCCCCATTGATAATCTGTGTGTCTTCTGCCACGATCACCAGGAAGATATTCCTCACATTTTTTTTTCTGTGCCCGGTTGTCTTCAGACTCGGGCATCTCACGCCACTTTTCATTACTTGGGCCAATATTATGACTCCTCCAACCATCTCTATAGCCTTTTCATTTTTGTGGAATACAGTGTCCTCTCACACTCTTGCCAAAAAGGAAAATATTATCCCAGTTCACAATCATTTTCCACAATTTATGGCTTTTGCGCAATGACATCATTTTTTCGCACTTCAAGACTTCTTTTTTGAAAACTTGGGAAACTTGGCAAAAACATTGATTCCACACACCTACAAACAATTCCACTTCAAAAAATCCAATGAACATTTCCTAGAGTCTGGAAACGGCAGTCACCAACTATCCCACAATTCTATAGCCTACAGGTGACATAGCTGAGCTCCAGACAAACCATGGCCGGACATCCAACCCACTCCCCTCCATCCCCCTCACAAACCAAAACCCAAATCCCCATAGCTCCCCTCGACTGGCCTTTTTCAAGGCTCAATTATAAGTGGTTAGACACCGTCACCTCAACAACTTGGGCACAAGTGTTAGACTTATTCCCCCCAACCTTACCCCGAATATGATGATAGTCACTTATGATGTTTGTTTCTTTGCTTATTCACATAAAGGTGCAGTTGGAGTCTTAGCGGTAGATGCTACTGGTAGAGTCATCGTAAGGATTTCATCTCCCATCTCTGGCAAAGTTGCAGATAGCACTATGGCTGAGTGTTTTGCTGCAGAGGCGACCCTTTTGTTAATCCAGAGTAGACGTTGGGACACAGGTTTTCTGCTCGGTGATTTAGGCTCTCTGATATCTCTTTTGCACTCTCAGGACCAGACAAGCCTTACCACGGGATGCTGGATGTAACAACCGCTTATTAGCAACATTAAACATTTACTTTCACTTCATAGCCAATGGTTCTGTAACTATATTCCACGTGAGCTTAACGGCAAAGCTCACGAACTTGCTAATATTGTCGGTAAACTTATTTGTAATTCTGCTTTAATCTAATATATGCATAATGCTTCGACAAAAAAAATTCACACCAGCAGCTCATTTGGTCAAACAATGTTTTCAAGTGATCAAGGAGTTATAGGTTTTGATCCAAGAAAGTGTGTATTCAATTTGATCTTAGACAGAACAAGTACCAATTCTTATGAGTTAATTGTTGTCCCAAAAAAAATACTAGAAATATATACTTTTGTCTTGGATTCAAAACTTTAACCTGAAGTATGTTAAATCGAAAGTTCTAAGAGTTTATGACTTAAGGTTTATTATCAACGACATCATATATAACAAACCATCTTTATCAAGTAGTAGTACTAATTAGTAAACAAATATGACTTTCCTTGTAATAAACAAAGGTGATTTGAGTCAGAATAAATAAGTAGTTTAAATTAATTATTTTATGTTCAAATTGAATTAATTAATAGTTATTACTTTGAGAGCACCAGTGTAAAGTACATAGTAAGCCTCAAGATACTCCATTAGCACATTCTATTAGCTAAGATTGACAAGTTCATCAATTTCACCTTCCTCACCAGGCATATCAAGGCCTTAGTAAGTGGGCATAATTAACGCACGCACGCACGCATAATTAACTCACCAGGCATAGCAAGGCCTTAGTAAGTGGGCATAATTAAGGCATACCAGGCATAATTAACGCACGCTGCTGCGTAACAGGTTCTCTTCAGTGGGATTCTTCCGTATGCGTAAGCTGGATGTTTGCGCAGCTTTGTGCACAATTTGATCCGGCATTTTGTGTTGATTTAAGTTCTTGGATGTTTTCAGCTTTTGTTTTTTTTTTTTTCTTTCTGGTTTTAAGATTGGTTTGCTATGTTGGTCTGGTCTTAATACGGGTAACGTCGTAATGTACCCCCGTAGTGTTTTGTAAGTCATTTTTGTGATAAATAATAAAGGTCTGACATTCCATAGTTGCCCCTCCCCACTGGAGGTTCTTTTTGAAAAAAAAAAAAAAAAAAAGTGGGCAATGTGCCCAAAGCATCCTCTGCAAAAATGAAAATTGGAGCCCCAAATTCGAGTACATGTTGGGCCTAAAATGTGTTCCAGTGTCACTTTTTATCGAAAATTCTAGGGGTCAAGGGAGGGGTCGAGGGAAAGGGAGCGAGGGATGGGTGTAACCACCCATCCTCCTCGAGATGAGCGCCAACACGCATCTCCATGGCGATGCGCTCATCTCGAGGGGGATGGGTGCCCATCCCTCGATCCTTCCCTTGACCCCTAGCAAAGCTCCACTTTTTTTTAGGGGCTTTGAATCGGTCCTCCAAAATCTCAACATCAGCCCTGTTACCAATTAACCTTAGGGTATGTCTGGTTAGCCATTTTCTCTGAGAAATGACATCTATTTATTTATCTTGTTATGCAGATTTCTACTAAATTGATAACTCATAAGACTCTTTTTTCACTACTCATGAAAATTTAAGTTCGAGGCGAGGCCTCAATATCAAATTCATGAAAACGATTTCAATTTTCATGTCTATTTTTCTTGCCACTAAACAACCCTTAGGTGAATTAAAGAATTAATCTTGAATTAAAATATACTATTTGCAAATGATTGCATACAGTTTTGGAAGTTATAGAGTCAAACAAAGCCCTTCACTCCTCCACATTCCTAACATGTCTTCCACCTCAAATCATGAGTTTCATCACATGAAAAGATTCCAATTTTGCATCATTGAAATCTAAGTCAACCTTTAAACAAATTAAAACTCTTTAATATAAGTAACTGTAATCAATAGAATTCTTCATCAAATACCACAACATACCATCTTACAACAATCCCAAATCTTCAATGGAGATCAAAGGCTTCAAGTTCTTAGGAACCTTCCTCCTCCTTTCTTACTTCCTACCTTACTTAACATCATCCTACTCGACCCCCGACATCCATTCAATCCCAATGCACAACCGTCGAGTACTAAGCACAAACCCCAAAACCATTCAACAATTCTTAGTACCACAAAACCGCATTCGTGCTAAACTACACCTTAGACCCCTACAATGGAGTGAAAAGCTTGCCAACTTTGCAAACTCATGGGCAAACCAAAGGAAGGGAGATTGTGAATTGATCCATTCCAACACAAACTATGGAGAAAACATATTTTGGGGCAGTGGTAAGGATTGGACCCCGACTGATGCAGTCAGGGCATGGGCTGCCGAGAAGCGATACTACAACTATGGGAAGAACAAGTGCCTTGGCAAAAATTGCTTGCATTATACACAAATTGTGTGGAAACAGAGCATGAGAGTTGGATGCGCTAAAGTCACTTGCAGAAGTGGTGATACTTTTATCACTTGTAACTATGATCCTCATGGTAATGTTATTGGCCAAAAGCCTTTCTGATGATTGGTTGGTGAAAAGAAAGTGGTGATTGGTTGATGGCACCCTTCTTTGATCTTTTTTAGGGGTATAAACAATGGTGACTTGGTGAGGGGTGATGGGTTTCTTTAAAATTGTGTCAATTTGTTGATTTTTTTCATTATATTCTGGGGTGTAATGTTGTGAATTCTACATTCTTGAGAGTTTTATTTATAAGTCATATTCTCGTATTAATTGGAAATCATAATGTCACATAAAATTGAACCCATTGTAGGGCAGGGTTGAAAACCAATCCGACGGTTTGGTTTTTCACTTAAATCGTGAACCAAACCGATTTTGGGTCGGTTTCAAAATTTTCAAATTGAATTCGAACCAATTCTAATTTATGCAAATCGTAACTTAACTGACTAAAACTGAACTAAAACAAAATAAAATCGAACCGACCGACTATTTTAAACTTATCATATTATTTTTATTTAAAATATATATTATTTATTATATATATTCGGTCGGTTCAATTTTATTGATTAAAATCACATAAAAACAAAAAATCAAACCGACCACTTCAATTTTAAATTTTATAAAATTAAAATCTAGCCAAACCAAACTTAAATCGAATCGATCGATTGGTTTTGATCAATTCGATGGATTTAATCGATTTATTCAATTTTTTGTTCAAGCATATTGCAGGGTGTAGAGAATCAGGTCCTTATCAAATATTGGCTTCCATTAAATTCTACACACAAAATGTCCATTTCACACACCATGTGAACACAATGAGGGAGGGGGGCATGGGTCGTTGTCCTATTTTTAAGTCTCTATACGTGTCATGTTATCTTTGGTGCAACATAGAATATGATATCCCTTACCATGTGACATGGTGGGTACTATTGATTCTTTTTTTGGGTGTCTCTAGAATGGGCCAAGATGTTACACAGATGAATGAAACAAAGTCAAACTCACGGGTGCACTTAGCCTGCTCACGGGCTAGCCATACTATGCCCCCCTTCACTCTCAAATCAATCCACATATTTTCTTGACAACTCAACTCACTGAGTCTTAACAATCACTCAGACATCGCAACTCGAATGAGTCGACTAGGAGAGTTGGCAAAGATCGATCAGATTATAATCGAATTCGCCACAATTAACCTTTAGAGCATCCACAATAAGCCATTTCGATTAGTTGAAGATAGAAATACAATAAGATATTTATTGTGCCTGTTTTTGCCTAATCGACCCTTCTGAATGCTCTTATAGCCCATTCTGAGTTCATATTTTGTTTCACTTGATAATAACACTATATGGACTCACCAAATGGACTCGCAATTTATCGAGTTGATTCACTCCATTCGACAAGTATTGAACATTGCTGCATAATATATATATATAAGTCCTAGTAGTGACCTAATCTATCCTTAATTCATAGGCCTCCATCTATCTCCAATCAAAAAATGATCAGAAGAACCCCAAAATTCCTTCCCCTCATTATCCTCATCTATTTCACAAGCATCCATGTTTACTCAACCCCAATGGCACCCCAAACCCCCCATAAAATGCCGGACAATGAAACCATATACAAGGTCTCAAAACAACTGTGCTGGGGGTGCGTCGGGGAGGCGATACAATTCTTATTTTATCACAACTTAGTAAGAGCAGCCAAATGGGAGCCCCCCCTAATGTGGGACTCCCAGTTAGAAAACTATGCAAGGTGGTGGGCAAACCAAAGGAAGGCAGATTGCAAGGCTGAGCATTCCTTTCCAGAGGGAGGGTTCAAGCTAGGAGAGTGTATATATTGGGGCAGTGGCTCAAGTTGGACTCCTAGGGATGCTGTTAGTGCATGGGCTGATGAAGAGAAGTACTATGATTATGCGGCGAATACATGTCAATACGGAGAAGAATGTGGGCATTATACGCAAATTGTATGGAAGAGTACGAGAAGAATTGGGTGCACTCGTGTTGTTTGTGATGATGGGGATGTGTTTATGACTTGTAATTATGATCCAGTGGGGAATGTTGAAGGCGTTCGACCTTATTGAATGTATTGATGTTAATTATATAGCTCATATATAGGGAGATTATGCATAGAAGGTATCGATAGTATGCATATTTGTATTGATATTCATGGGTATTCTATAGATTATTCAAGTATGGTGTTTGGCGTAATATGCACACGTGCTAAAACAACAACAACAAAAAAAATTTACTTTCAAGCTCCATATTGCTTCTTTTTTTTCAAACTAGGCAAAACATCTGAGTTTCAAGATTGTGAATCAGCTCATAATGCAATAATGGCCAATTCCAAGAATTGAAGATTATGTGTATTTTGAGAGGCGATCATTTGAATCGCGGAAGGGAGCCATGGCGCGCTAAAAACCCGCATGGTAGGGTTTTTTTTCATCTAAGGTGAAGGTGTGTGGGAGTGGGATCTGCCTGGATGACTCAGGATCAAGATCACCTTCCCTTCTTTCGCCTTATCGAATTCTCGCCCTTTTCATTAGTGCCAACCATGATTCTTGTTCCAATTTTCTATCCATTTATATCATCACACAGTATGCGGTTATATGCAAGGAATGTGATTTATCGAAATATGTTAAAATTTTAAGAAATATTTTCTATTTTCAACTTACTGAGATATATTTTGAAATTTAAAATATGTATTTTTTGTTCTTAGATGAATTCCCTTGAAAAAAAAATGTCAATCTCCATAGATTTTTACAAGCTGTAATTTTATTTAGTATCACTCATATAATACTAGGGGTTGAAGCGCACTACGTGCGCATATTTTCAATATTTTATTTTATCTTTAAACATCAATAAATGTGAAATTTTTAATCAAATAAAACTTGAAATTTGAAATAAAGATAATGCATCTATATTACAATTCAGAGTGGTGTCTTACTATTCATTGTTAACTGTGACAAAGTCAAATAAAAAGAATTAGAGATAAAAGATGGTTAAGATTAAAAGTTGAAAAATGTATTGAATTTGAGGGTTGAGATTCATTTCCCATGATGGTGTATTTGTAAATATAAAATAAGTAGAAGGGCAAAAATAATGAAAAACTTTTGAAAAAAGTTTGTGAAATGTATATGTAGCGGAGAAAGAAAATATTGTGTTTTACTTTTAGTAAAATGATTATGAAAATTATCATAATTATCTACATCGTTATCGAAATTTGGTAAAGTTAATATCCTTGAAATGCATTTTTTTAGAACTTTTCAACAAAATCAATGATCAACACGAACGCTAAAATTTTAAAAATATATATTCTATAATTAAAAAAATGTATATTAATGTATTTAACATCTTTAATATTTTTCAAAGCAATGAGACGAGCCGATTATACTTGAAAAAAATGAGTTGGGCATCTTAATGCACATTTAAAAAAAAAACTCTAAACTTCATGTTTTAGCGAATTTAAAGATTATGGGAGAATTCATTCTCGGCGTTTAATTTTTTTCCCAAACTGATTCAAATTTGACTGAGTCTAATCCTAAAACTTATAATATATATATTTTTTACCTTAGAATAGGCTTACACTTCAATACTGATTGAGAGCCAAAATGGGGATATGGACGAAAGTTTTCAGTACAAAATATTTTATTAAAATAAAATTATGTGGACTGCCAACGGCACAGGGCATACTCTAGTTTTATTACAAAACATAGGGAGAGTCAATTTTGCATTGGGCCTTTTCCTATATTTTTTTTAGTCTAACCACCTGCCTACTGCTGAGCAGGCTTTTTGCTGTTTTCATTTTGTATTTTTTATTTATTTTTAAAAGACATTAAAACCTTTGTGTGATTTTTTAACTACTTTTGATTTTTGTTAGTAAAACATTTGAATTGGAAGGGCAAAATGAAAATAGAAAATCAGGACACTATATTGTTACTATTTATTTTGGTAAGAATGATAATAGTACGAAAATTCTAGGGAGCGACCACCCATTCCCTCAAGTTGCGCGCCCTCCCTTATCCCACCCATCCTTCGCTCCTTCCCTCGCTCCCTAGAAGGGCTCATTATTTTGGTAAGAATGATTGTAGTTTGTGTTTGTATGACACTATTGTGTGAAACTTTTTATTTATTATTTAAGAATTTTAAAATGCATAATTCACCGTGCCCATCCCTACTCTTTCTCAATTGATCTACAAGTTTAATGAGCTCACTCAAGTCTTTCTTCACTCCTTTTTTTTCCATGTCTTCTGAAATTTATCTTCTCACTTTTATACGCTAACTCTACCTATATACAATATCTTTTGATTTACACCCCAAATTAATATTCAATGGGTGGTATAAACATAAATCTTATATCACTTAACTATCCAATTTTGAGATGGTATATAACTTTATACGATATTGCTATACATGGTCGCACGCTTGTGAGAAGTTGAACGGCTTTCAAAAGCCGGACAAATTCAGAAGTCATATGCACTTACTTAGTTCAGTGGCAAAGTTCAATAGCTTAAGGCTTTTTAGACATGATTTATCCCACTGATTTAGTTTCTCTCGACCTCTCATAAAAAGTCATGCGACTTGGATGTCGCTTGTATAGGGCTATACCATATATACATTATTTTCACTTGAATAGGAATTAGACCAAACACCATTGGAATCACCCTAAGGCCTCCTCAAAGCATAAATACATTAATTTGCTTCTGAGCTCTAAAATCTTAGACATGTTTTTCAAATAAATAAATCCCATACCAATTTTTTTTTTAAATTGGATCGTTGATCATTTTATTTATTTATTTATTAATTTATGCCCGAAGGCTACATGATTGACTCTATAAGATTAACCAAATAAGATCCGAAGGTTACAATATTGTTGTTACAATATATGGTCCATTGCATTCACCTCGCATGAAGACTTGTTTTTGCTTCGGCCAGTCCATATAAGCAATTACATCAATACTTGAAGGCTTATCAATGACGGAGTACACAATTACCAAGTAACATTTCTACGAACACAATTAACAGTATCTTGCCACACCATCTGAACAAATTTTAATCCCTGAATCTATGGTGCCTAGTACCAAACAGACACTCAGGACCAGACACCGTACTATTGCTCAATTTTAATTGAGGAACCTTACTAAAACCTTTGAATGACTTTTACTATAGACTAGTGAAAACGGTTCAAATCTCTATTAGGGCCGACCCTTGAGGCAAGCCAAGCATCCTGCCTTGAGGACTTGTGAATATTTAGTTTGAGATCTTATTAGCTACTTTAAGAATGTTAAAATGTTCTTGTTTTATTTAGAAATCCAAACCGAACTAGTATGATTTCAATTAATCGATAACTTAATCAAACCACACAAAAAATAATTATGCTAAAACTGATATAAACCGAATTAGTATGATTTCAATCAACATAAACTGAACCAACTTATTGATTTGATTTAAAACATAAAATAGCATTTTTTTTTATCCTACCCAAGGATTGTGAAATGACATTTTTTTCGAGGATATTTCATAAATTTTGGGTTTTTTTTGTAAAATATAAAAACCAGCTTCCAAAAATTAAATTTTTTTGAAAAATATTTGTTTTTATTTTTTAAAATTTTTCGTAAATTTCGAAGTTTTTCTAATTATTTATTGATTTTTGAAACTACTATGATTTTCTAATTATCATTTCTTCTACTTATATATTGATTTCTGAAACCACCCTCTGATTTTCTAATTATATATTGATTTCATGTTTATTTCATTTCTTAGTATCTAGACTTCATTTAATGTGTTTAATAGATTTACTTATTTGTACTTTATTTTTAAAAATATTTCATATATCCTTGAAAATTTATTATATATATTTCATGTATCTTCGAAATTTTTATGTTTTTTCTGTACACACCGAAATATTTCTTAAAATCAGGAGATATTTTTTAAAGTCCAAACACGAAGATTTTTATTGAAGATAAGAAGAAAAATAAAATACAAACATCTCTATATCAAGGAATGCTAATACACCATGAAGATGTCAAAAAATAAGTTTTTAAAGAGATTACAAGCCGAACCCATTTTCCACAGTAATTCCCTAATCTTAATAAAGATAGAGTGCTCTGATCTGTTAAGCCCTTCAAAAACCCTCATATTTATCTTTTTCCACACACCACATGAGTATATGAAGAACCCTACGCCATAACCACTCCGCGTGCCAGGATGGATTAGCTTGTGATCACCAACTTAGCCAATAAAAAAGGGAACCTTGAAACTTAAAACTCAGACCAAATTCTGAGAAGAAATTGTTCTAAATAGATTTGAAGCATTTGCAACGAAGCATCAAGTGATCCAGAGTCTCATCATTCTCATTACAAAACACATAAATACTTTCTGTGAGGATTCCTCTATTCTTTAAGTGATCCACGAAATCAGAATCCTTGATTCAATTTGGTTTTTACATTTATTCTTATTTAAAAGAATTAAAAACAAAACTAAACACTTTCAAAGTGTTGCAAACTCAACCTAACCAAAACTCAAAAAAAAAAAAAAAACCAAATTAGTCAATTTCTTTCGAGCAGTTAAGTCAAATAGTTCAATAATTTATTCAGCCATAAATACCAACACTGTGTGAAGTTTAAATTTGGAAATTATAATGGTTGGAAAATGTTGCTTATCGATACGGGTGGGCACGGGACGTGATGAACATCATCCATATCCTATCTCGTTTAGGATCGGGATGAGATATACCCCATCTCGACCTTGTCCCATCTCAACGGTTTCGAGATGGGATGAACATATACTGAATAGTTAGTTTTTTGAAAGGCTATACTAAATAGTTCTCCAATGAAGAATAACAAAATTTTGCATCTCACATTCTTTACACACTAATAATGCCAAATTTATATAAATATAACTTTCTCCTTAACAATATTAAAATGTCATATAAGATTTATGGTTCAATAAACTTACAGTTTTTTATGTTCAACATCTTCTATGTGATACAATAATAATTATCCTATAACCATATAAAATGTGAAAAAATTAATTTTCATGAATTCTATTTGATCTAAAATATTCAAACTAAACTTTGTATCTAAACAAATAGTATTAAATCAAGCAAGTTAGTTTTCAGATAATAAATGTTTTAATTTAATTTTAACTCATTCTAAATTTATATTTAAGAATAGTTTAATTAAAATTAATAGTAATAAATATTAAATAAATAAGTTAAAAATCAGAGGTTTCGATGGTTTTGCCTGCAAGCAATTCATCGAGAGAAACTACACAGAGTTGAAGACACTGAATCCTAAATTCCCAATCTTGATCCGTGAATGCAGCCAAATCGAGCCCCAGCTTTGGGTGAGATATGGTATTGTCCATCTCTTCTCTCAATCGCTTTGATTTTTGTGGAAATTTTTGGTTTTTGTTGATGTTTTGTGATTGTGTTGGGGTAAGTTTGAACCTTTATTGGGGAGAGAAGAGAACCCATGTCTTTGTTTTAGATGAAATGCGTTCAAAGATAGAATTGTTTGGTTCATTCTGAAACCTAGCTTTGGAGAAAGTGAGATGAAATTTTAGTTTTCTGTTGATGTTTGGTGATCAGAGGAGGAAAAAAAATTCAAGCTTTATGGGGAAAGAAGAGAACCCATGTCTTTGTTTGCGAGATGAAATGTGTTCAAACAATATAGAATTGTTTGATTCATACTGAAAGTGAAGTTTGTTGCATTGTAATGTTCGGTTCGATTGTCATATGATTAGTCCTGGGATCTCATTTCCCCTTGTTACCACCAAGTGATTAGCTTGGCACTCCATGACAACTCAAGTAATCAAGGAGAGTGTAGCTCGGTTCTTAACGTCGTCCATATTGGCGATGTCACATTGTGTTCGTGTAGTTTGGGTAGTCTATAATCTCTAAGATGATTGTTGAACAGTATCATCTTGGGGTGGGATGCTTCTATTTGTTCTGTCGTTGTGTTGCGATATTTGAGTGGTTCATAGTGTCTAGATTTCTGTTTTCCAACTTCCTTCAGGTGAAAACGTTGCTTATGATATTCATTATCCTAAAGTAGATAGAATCATAGAACCTTTCATGTATGCCCAATTGTTCAAGTTATGTGCCAAACTCTTTTATTGGAAATTTTTGTAGTGTTTTGTATATATATTTTATTGTTTTTGAAGGTTCAATGTTATTGCAAAACAAAGATGCATTTCGATGACATCCAAAAGGGTGCATCAACCATGGTTCAAGGTGCTCACCCCTAACACACAAATTAAGTTATATCATACAAATCTTCCCTCACATGCCCTTGGTCTAACTTCAGCTCTTGGATTTTTTTTTTTTTTTTTTCAAACACGAAAATGTTTATTAAAGAAAGAAAAGGAAACAACAAACAAAGAGAAACATTCCTATATCAAGGAATGCCAAGACATCATGAAAGTGTCAAAACCCAAATTTCTAAACAAATTACAACCCGAACCCATCCTCCACATCAATTCTCTTATCTCGATAAAGATAGTGTTCTGATCTGTTGAGTCCTTCAAATACCCTTTTATTTCTTTCTTTCCACACACACCACATGAGAATGTGAGGGACCCTACGCCATAACCACTCCCCCCGACGGGAATGATTAGCTTGAGACCACCACCTTAGCCAATCTAAAATGGAGCCTTGAAACATCAAACTCAAACCAAATTCTGACAAGAAACTGCTCCAAATGGATTTGGAGAAACTGCAGTGAAACATCAAATGGTCCAGCGTCTCGTCAATTTCATTGCAAAGCACACAAAGACTCCCTGTGTGGATTCATCTTTTCCTTAACCTATCTTTAGTCAAGATCTTCTCATGCAACACTAACCAACTAAAGAAATTAATCCTAGGAAAAATGTTTTTCACCCATACCAGATTTTTGTGAGAGGAAATGAAGGGGTTGGAGTGAGTCTCATAATGAGATGCAACCAACATATCCGAAAATTATTTAATCGAGAAGCCCACACCTTTACCCTTCCAAACCAAACTGTCAGATCCCTCTGAGAGCATCTGTCTATCCAACAAAAACATTAGATTATCGAACTCTTCTAGCTCCCCAGTATTTAGGGGTCTTTGAAAGGAAAAATCCCAAGAATTGCCGTTAGACAAAAAATTGCTCACACTCCCATATTGATTGTTGTTAATGATAAACAACATTGGAAACAGATCCTTCAAAGATTGGTTACTACACCAAAAATCATGCCAGAAAGAGATGAGATCACCATTTCTACATTGAAAAGAGGTGTGAGGGTAGAAGCCACTTGCGCACCGGGAGATGGACTTCCACAAAGAGCATCCGTAGGAAGTGTACTTAGTTCTCTTTTCCCAAACCCATCTATTGCGCCCATATTTGTCCATAATGAGATATCTCCATAAATTGTCATTTTCTTCTGCAAATCGACAAAGCCACTTAGAAAGTAATGCAATATTGAATGTGAGCACCTGCCGAATGCCTAAACCACCTCGAGATTTAGGGCAACAAATTTTCTCCCAGCCCACTAAATGCATCTTTCTAGAGTTTTTTGTAGAACCCCAAAGGAAATCGCGCATGATCTGTTCCATCTTGGCTGCTATTGAACAGGGAACCTTGATAAGAGACAGAATGAACACCGGGATAGAAGCTAATGTGGATTGTACAAGAGCCAAGCTGCCTGCTTTAAAGAGAAATTTGCGTTTCCAAGACGCTAGTTTCGATTCCATCCATTCGATCGTCTCATCCCACACAACTTTACTTTTAAAACTAACACCCAAAGGCACGCCCAAGTACTTAACTGAAAGATGGCCCGCTGAACAACCCAATAAACCCGCCAACTGGTGCAGATGAGGGACTTCTCTAATAGGCAACACCCTTGATTTGTGAAAATTGATTTTCAGACCTGAAATAACTTCAAACCAAAGCATAATTCTTTTAAGAGCAAGAACCTGAAAAGGGGAAGCATCACAAAAGAGGATAGTATCATCCGCATACTGGAGAATAGAAACAGGAGGACTACCCTCCGCGACAGAAAACCCTCTCACTAGGCCAGCATCAATCGCTTTAAGAATCATTTGTGTTAGACCTTCTGCTGCTATAGTAAATAGAAGAGGAGATAGGGGATCGCCTTGGCGCAAGCCTTTCGAGCTATTGAAAAACCTGTGCAGCTAACCATTAATCTTCAGAGAGAAATTAGCTGTAGATTTGCAAGTGTGAAGCCAATGAATCCATTTGGAGTCAAACCCCATGCGAGCCATTACCAAATCCAAGTATCTCCAAGAGACGTTGTCAAAGGCTTTAGAGAAATCTAATTTGATAACGAACCCTGGAACACCTTGTTTTTTCCTCGAATCAATAATTTCATTGGCAATCAAAGGGCTATCAACCACCTGTTTTCCACTGACTGCTGCACTTTGAAAATGGGAAATGACTGAATGAAGAACTATTTTCAATCTGTTAGCCAACACCTTGGCAATGATCTTATAGGCCCCATTCAAAATACTGATAGGTCTAAAATCTTTGACTGTCCACATTCCCGCACATTTAGGAATAAGCGAGATGATAGTGGTGTTCAACAGCCAATCAAGAAAACTTCTCGAGTTAAAATCTTCAACAACTTTCAGAAAATCAATTTTGATTACCTCCCACATTTTCAAATAGAACACCATTGAGAAACCATCAAGACCTGGATAAACTTCAGATTTTAGATCTTCCATTGCCGCTCTAATTTCCATTTTCAAAAAATTATCTACCAAGGCGGTAGCCGTAGACTTGGGAGATAGACTTGAAAGTAATCCCCGAGAAGAAAGGTCGCCACTCCTCCTTTTCATAGAAAAACTCCTTGAAGTGAGATATCAAAAGTTCTCTAATACTGACTTCATCCACTATCAACCCCTGACCCATGCTAAGAGCTTCAATGGAGTTAAACAGTCTACGTCTGTTAGCCAAGTTGTGAAAGAATTTGGACACTTGATCCATATGACAAACCCAGTTGACTCCTGATCTGATCCTCCAAAACTCTTCATCTCTTTTGGTTAATGTTGCTTACTCCTGATGTAGCTGCACTCTACAAGACCTCTCCTCAGCAGCCAGGTCTCTTCATTAACATCAATGTTAGCAATTAAGGCAGAAATATTTTGAATACATAAATTTGTCTTACCCCAAACTTTAGTCCTCCAACTTTTAAGGTTGCATCTGAGTGCCTTAAGCTTCCACCATAAACAGTAGCCATGGTGGCCAGAGACTACTGAGTTGTTCCACCAAGCTTTCATCTCCTCTGCCAGGGTAGGGTGATAAAACCAACCATTATCAAATGAAAACAGGTGCGTACAACCACCAGCAGACGAGTTCGCAAGCAAAATCGCATGATGGTCAGAACCTGCTGCACCCTTGAGCCATTCAACTTTGTCACCAAATTTGTCAATCCAATCCACCGAAGCCAGAAATCGATCAAGTCGACAAAGGATAGGACGATCTCTTCGATTTGACCATGTGAATTTTCCCCCTTTTAGACTGAAATCAGCGAGTTCCGCCTAATTAATGAACTGATTGAATTTCTGCATGCTCATGGACCTCCTCCTGCATCCTTTTTTTTCCTTCATATGACGGACAACATTGAAGTCTCCTGCTAACACCCATGGCGATTTCACCCAACCAGCAATGTCATATAGTTCTTCCCAGAAGTGTTCTCTTAGCGAAGGATCACACAGACCATAAATGTTAGTCCCTGACCAAAATGAGTTATTCGAGATCATTTGAAATTGAATAGAAAGTGAAAAAGCTTCTTTCAACACTTCCCTCATCTGCAAAAGATCAGCATCCCAAATAGCTAAAAGGCCTCCCGAGCTGCCAATGGATTCCACCATAACCCAATCAAAAGAGCCATCACCCCACAATTTTCTGATAAATTCTCTAGAGCATTTCTCCAATTTCATTTCCTGAACGAAAACAAGGTCTGGACGATTCTCAGAAATTAATCTACGACAACCCCTTTGCCTCTCAGTATTCCCGAGCCCCCTACAGTTCCACGAAAGAATTTTGAGGTTCATGAAAAACCTTCAACCCCGGGGTTGTTGCACTTGTCCATTGCTTTGTCAGATACTGTACCCTGCGCTGCAGCTTGAACCATATCTAAAGCCCTTTTTTCATCCTGACTGAGGTCCACTCCCACTGTTAAGCCAATTTCTTTGAAAGCCGAACGATCTGATGCTTCTTCCTGAGTCGAATGACAGTCAGAGACAGAAGGGTCCACGCTGTCATTGACCCTAGAATCAAACCCTGGAGACTTGCCAGAAGTCTGTTCGCTAGGGAGTAGAAACCCAAGATTTTTTGTCTGTGGGACCTCGAAGCCTGGGGGAGCGCCTACGTGGTCTGGTGTAGATGAGAAACTCTCCGAATGAGAAACACATAGTTTTGTAGACAAACCATGGACTTCAACACATTGTTCGGCTAGTGGCGTAAAACCCGGAGGGTACAGGAGAGATACCGAACACTCCTAGGTCTGGTTGGAAGACTCTCCCCTTGTCAGCCCAACAGGGGCACTACATCCTTTAAGTTCTACCTGCCCTTCTTTGTTGGTTGAGCTTGATTTGGTGGATTTCTTTTTAAGCATGAACCTAGATCTGGTGGGAAAAACTGAGAAATTGGCCCATTCAGCGGCTCTGTAACGCTGTGCTTTTCTAGTCAGCTTTCGATCTCTGCGGGCCTGCATAGACATCTTGGTCAAAAGGGAGTCCAAGTTGAAGACATCTTCTTCCACCGCTTCTAAAACCCTCTAATAATTGTCAGATGTTTGTTGATCATTAGACTTGGCCAAAATATGTTCCGAAAAAGACTTGGGCCCTTGCCAGGTGAAGACCCAACAATACCTTTGCCTTTATCCTGCTGAGATGGACGAGCTGACTCAGATATCGAGTTACCAACTTTACCCACTGAAACGGCATGAGAAGCAGGGGAATGGGGAAATGTTGGAATTTGCTTTGGAGACTGATCACTCAGTGTCTGACAACCTAGGAGGCGGCTCGTATGCCTCGCATAAGGTCACGGGTGTAGGGGGCTCGTATCCTCCAACAAATCCATAGTCATCAAAATATCTGCTCATCTTCAGCCCTACTTCAATCTACAATCATGCCAAACTTCAGCCCTTGGTCCAGTTTCAACATCTGCTCATCTTCTTCATCAGACAGTTGCATTCTAAAGGACACCTACTTCGGTGATGTATTCTTTTCTTGGGAAAATTTATTTATGTTGCCCTCTATGTGATTGTGTTTCTTCGTGAATGTCTCACTCACTTTTTCGATGTTTTTAATATCTGTCTTGCTTTTATCAAAAAATAAATAAATAAATAAATAGCCCATGAAACTCCCCATTGTTGTGCTGCAATTTTCACATTCCTGCACACCTTCGGAGCAGATGACTCCAAACTTATTTAAGGAATGCCTGTACATCATGGAGAAAGATTCTTTCAAGCCCTCCTTCAATCTACAATCATGCCAAACTTTTCTGCAGGTACCTCTAGTCACTTTGAGTCCATATATAAATTTGGACTTTGTTGAAGAGACACCACTATTAAGAAGCCACTCACCATTGTACAATCTTAGCTGCCTCCATACTTTACTTTTTTCCCCTTTTCTTAAAATTCCATAACCATTATCCCATGATTACCTGGGTTCATAGCTTTGAAAAGTCTAATCCCTTGGCCTTGCTGGAAAATCCTTGAATAAGCTTGTCAATCTTTTTGGCAACAGAAGATGAAAGGTTGAGTAATGGTAAACTTGGATTTAGCATTAAGACTTTCGAAACAATATCAGTTGGATTTATGAAATTTTGAGGGTGAACATCAAGGATGAAAAATCTCTCTATGTTCATATCTAAAGCAAGGATGGGTGAAATAGAAAATAATCTTCTACACATGACCACTAAGCTAAGTAGTCGGCAACCATGCCTGTTTCTGATATGTTAGTTTATTTTTCTTCATTGCTCTCAGTAATCCCTGGCCTATATGTCTTATATGCTCTTTATTGGTTGGAGCTATCTACCATTAGTGAAATTTCGGTGCTTGGAAAATTGGTGTGAAGCTATAGTGGTAATCAAGATTGTTCCGTATTTGTGGTGAGTTGGTGATCATTTACAGTGTAGTCAAAGCGAGCCAAAACAACCACTTACAAGGAGAAGCAAAGCGGTGACAACTCGTTTTTTTTTCTGTTAAAATGGGATTAAAAGATCACATTATTTAAAAAAATAATTCAATTTCCAATGACTCGAAACTCCAAACAAAGTTCCTCATACTACTATTTCTATTTGATTTAAGTACAAGTGTATACTAATTTGCTACAAGGGGAATTCTAAATGTCGAGGAAACCAGCGAGGAGAGGGACGTGGCGGGGTGGGAGCCGTCCACCCCGCTCGGGATGCGCGCACAAAAAATTGCGACACGCATCCCGAGCGGGGTGGACGGCTCCCACCCCGCCACGTCCCTCTCCTCGCTCGTTTCCTCGCCCGTTTCCTCGCTCTCTAGCATTGCTCTTTGCTACAAAGTAGAAAAGTAGGGGATAAACTTTGTTAGATTTGGTTCCATAGTTATTAGTTATTAAGTTGTGCATTCTTTACCAATTAATTTATACTTACGCTAGGTGATTGAATGGATGAATGGTTATAGATAAAATTGTAATCATTAAATAATGCAAAGTAATTACAAGCATAGTTATCACTAACATTACATTATAACTAGGTTTTGTTTATCCTCGATGTAAGCAAAGTTTATTTATTTTCATTTTATAAATTTTTGTAGTATATATTATTATTATTATTATTATTATTATTATTATTATTATTATTATTACAGTTACTTTTCACTTAAAGCGGTAACAGGGGTCCTCACTTCGCCTACGCCTCAATGCCTTCATTGCCTTGATCATTTGAGAGCAGGGACTTATTGCAATCTAGAAATACAAGTAGATAAGGAATTGCTTTATGTGGTTTTGGATTATTATTTCTTTCTTAGGGCTAATAATGGCATGAGAGATTTTATGTTTAGAACTTGGTTTGCTACAGACATGGTTTAAAAAATGTTCTGGCCTTAGTTCGAAGCGACCGGACTAGGATCTAAGGCTTAAGCCTCAATGGGTGTTGACGAGACTATAGCCTCTCTCATGTGAGGCGTACGCCTTGAGTCATTAGAACTGAGGCATGAGCCTCAGTAGAGGCAAAAAAATGGGTGATGTTAGCATTGTGTTTGAAAAAAAAAAAAAAAAAAACCCCTCCAAATACCCTTACCCTAACTTGTTCTTGGTTGTATCATGTTTATTCCATGGAATAATTGTTGGATTTACGGTGTGTTTGGTTGCATGAAATCATATTCCATGGAAATCCATGAGGGGTCTACTCTCTTGGGTCTATTGTTACATTTATCGTGAACATCTAGATTTGTGATCATTGGTGGGAATGAAACTCCCCTAGACATGAGAATCACATTCTTTTGGGGAGAGGAAAGAGTGTGATTCCTATGCCCATGGGAGTTCCAATCCTTCCGTTGATCTCAATCTAGATGTTCATCATGAATGCAATTCAAGTTTGCATCCCCATGGATTCCCATGGAAAATGATTCCATGCAACCAAGTACACTCGTATGTTGTTCTCATTTTTTCTGATTTTTTTTGTACTATTTGTTTTTATCATTTTACCAGTTGAATTCTGACAAAGGCTTACACATTAGTTCAGCTCGGGCTTCAGGCTCACCAAATTTTTTTGCCTCAGTTCCAGATTTAGGACTTTTTAAACCTTGGCTAGTATGCATTTGAGGATTAAACACTGTATATAATGTCGTATCTCACACATAAATGGTTGCATATGGTCTATTGACATTTACTTTTCTTGCACATTGACAGATAAAGGAATTGAACATGTTCATAATCTGGAATCTCTCACAAGTGCGCTGAATAATTCATCAATCTGGGAGAAGCCATTCAAATGGCCCCAAAAATCAAGTGAATCTGTTGGAGGAGTTCACTGCTGCTATGTGCTTATTTAAAGATTTGCTTTAATCAAGATAAAGATTTGAAACTGGTGGAATTTTTGTTCCTAGAACTTGCAGACTTTTGTTATTTACATGGCCATGGAATGCACAGAAAAGTGTAGTACTTCCTATTCAAGAATAACATTTTTATCCAGCTTCTGTTTTTTTTTTACGGGTTTTAGAAGATGTTTATCATGCCATTGCATTTTTTACTTTAGAAATAGATATTTTGACCCGCGTTGTTGCTGCAGAATAATCAACTGATTGCTTTGTGTTTTTGGCATGATACAGAGTACTCTAATCTCCATGCTTGTATCAGTGATATCGTCATTGGGGCTGATCAACTTATTCGCTAAACTGACCTAACTGGATGGGGCTAAACATGGAAAGTAATTAAGCTTTTATGGAAAGTGGTTGATATTGTTAGATCAATTGAAACTTTGAGCCCCTTCTAAATTGAATGTTCAACGTTGAAATACATGAGTTTCTAAACTCAGCTGAAGGAAGAAACATGAACCTTGCCGATGGTTGATTTTTGTATTACACTGTTATGAAATTATTATAAGCTCGATGTGCCTAAACCCTAAAAGAGCGTATAACACTCTGCTATATCAGATTTGATGCTGCATGAATATTGTTTTACAAGGTTATATTAAACTATAAATTGATTTTAGCAAATGCCCTTATAGCTCAGTGGTAGAGCGCCAGTCTTGTAAACTGGAGGTCCGTAGTTCGATCCTGCGTGAGGGCATTTAATTTATTTTTTATTTTATTTTTTTGTCATTTGAAATTTGATCATGTTCAAATACATAATCTATCTTATTACTCTACTGCAAAAACAAAATTTCATATTCTTTTTCGGTCATGGATCTATGCTGCTATATGTACTTCAGTTTGATACTCTAAAAACTTGATATCATAACCAGGGGCAGATCTACCAAGGGGCGAAGTGGGGGTAACTGCCTCCTTTAACTTTTAAAATATTTTTAACAAATAATTAGCCTACAAAAAAAACAAGTATACAATAATGTATAATATAATATGATAATTATTCATTTAAATATTTATATGTGTCTCTCTTGTTGTAGTGGTTATTAGTTAAACATTTTTGGTAAATGACTCGAATTCGATACTCTTCGAGCATAAGATTTCTTTATGTCTATTAATAAGATTTTATATAATTATAAAAAGTATATATTTCAATGAAAAAATATATAATTAGCCAACTCATACAAAATATGAGACTCATATAAACCATTTTTTTTCTATGAAATTGTATTAGGATTTTATTATGTTCGCAAATTTCAGATTTTTTAAGCTTCAACTATATACTCATCCTAATTATTTTGTGATTTTAGTTATATATTATAATTACATACTTGCTAAGGTTATCGGTATTGTGATCTTATTTGACTTAAATTTGGACCACACTGGATTCAATTTGGTATATGCAATGTACTTTTGATAGTTGTATTTTTATTAGTTACTGGCTCGGGTAGAAGAAATTTTTTTGATTCCATCCTTGATAACTACTATTATCAATTAATAATTATTTGTCATTTCACCTTCCTCAAACTAAAATCCTGGGACCACTGATCATAACAAAAAAAAAAAAAAATTGGAACCAGGTCTAATTCAATTTGATCTTGTTCAAATACGTTATCTATCTTACTACTCTACAACATTTTAAAAAAAAAAAATCCGGTCATTTGGAACCGGGGCTGTCACGACTCGATCTTTCGAGGAAAATGAAAATCCCAAAATCCACGTAGGATTATCCGTTTTCCCAAAACTCGGGACGTGAAATTCAATAACAATAAAAACATTTAGCAGCAACAACTTAAACATGATTTAAATTACTGAAACAAATAAAAACTCTAACCGGAAAAGACTCTGACGTTGTTAGCCCCACTAGCAGAACTCCAGTAACGCTGCTCAAAAGTCTCTAAACTTGAAAGACTAATCGACTACATTCCCAAAAGAATGTACCCAAGAAGCAAAAACTCACTTGGGCCAGCAATGAAGCTGGTATGAGTAATCTTCATCCCAAAATCAATAAATTTGCACGTGATAACATCAAACTAAGCACAAACAACAGACAACCACACCAACAGATAGTTCCTCAATGAGGCAAATGTGTCATGCAAGAAAACACAATTTAAAGAAATTAGTTCATCAACGAGGCAATCATGTCATTATCCTAATAAGTAAATATGCATTTACTTGTATTTACACTGTAGAAGTTGACTATGACAAGTCTAACCTGCAGAAATATTAGTGGACTTGTCATCCTGCATGAGGAGAGTTAGAAACAATATAAATATAGTATATTAATTAAACCGTTGTCTTCGTACAATATTTGACTTAAGCATCTTATTCATTTTTAACGGATTGATCACTTAGACGATACCATATTCGCACCACCTCCGTGCCGAACATACATGCCCGTATGCCTCTCTCATATAAAAGGAGGACTTCTACGTCATCCATGATATGGTGTTTGGCGTAATATGCACAGGTGCTAAAACAACAACAACAACAAAAAATTTACTTTTCAAGCTCCATATTGCTTTTTTTTTTTTCAAACTAAGGCAAAACATCTGAGTTTCAAGATTGTGTATCAGCTCATAATGCAATAATGGCCAATTCCAAGAATTGAAGATTATGTGTATTTTGAGAGGCGATCATTTGAATCGCGGAAGGGAGCCATGGCGCGCTAAAAACCCGCATGGTAGGGTTTTTTTTCATCTAAGGTGAAGGTGTGTGGGAGTGGGATCTGCCTGGATGACTCAGGATCAAGATCACCTTCCTTTCTTTAGCTTATCGAATTCTCGCCCTTTTCATTAGTGCCAACCATGATTCTTGTTCCAATTTTCTATCCATTTCATATCATCACACAGTATGCGGCTATATGCAAGGAAAGTGATTTATCGAAATATGTTGAAATTTTAAGAAATATTTTCTATTTTCAACTTACTGAGATATATTTTGAAATTTAAAATATGTATTTTTTTTTTCTCAGATGAATTCCCTTGAAAAAAAATGTCGATCTCCATAGATTTTTACCTGCTGTAATTTTATTTAGTATCACTCCTTATGTAATACTAGGGGTGGAAGCGCACTATGTGCGAATATATTCAATATTTTATTTTATCTTTAAACATCAATAAATGTGAAATTTTTAATCAAATAAAACTTGAAATTTGAAATAAAGATAAGACATCTTCTATAATACAATTCAGAGTGGTGATTTACTATTCATTGTTAACTGTGACAAAATCAAATCGAAAGAATTAGAGATAAAAGATGGTTAGGATTAAAAGTTGGAAAATGTATTGAATTTGAGGGTTGAGATTCATTTTCTATGATGGTGTATTTGTAAATATAAAACAAGTAGAAGGGCAAAAATAATGAAAAACTTTTGAAAAAAGTTGGTGAAATGTATATGTGGCGGAGAGAGAAAATATTGTGTTTTGCTTAGTAAAATGATTATGAAAATTATCATAACTATCTACATCGTTATCGAATTTTGGTAAAGTTAATATCATTGAAATGCATTTTTTAAAGAATTTTCCAACAAAATCAATGATCAACACGAACGCTAAAATTTTTAAAATATATATTCTATACTTAAAAAAATGTATAATGTATTTAATATCTTTAATATTTTTCAAAGCAATGAGACGAGCCGATTATACTTGAAAAAAATGAGTTGGGCATCTTAATGCACATTTAAACAAAAACTCTAAACTTCATGTTTTGGCGAATTTAAAGATTATGGGAGAATTCATTCTCGACGTTTAAATTTTTCCCAAACTGATTCAAATTTGGCTGAGTCTAATTCTAAAACTTATAATATATATTTTTTTACCTTAGAATAGGCTTACACTTCAATACTGATTGAGAGCCAAAATGGGGATAGGGACGAAAGTTTTCAGTACAAAATATTTTATAAAAATAAAATTATGTAGACTGCCAACGGCACGAGATACTCTAGTTTTATTACAAAACATAGGGAGAGTCAATTTTGCATTGGGCCTTTTCCTATATTTTTTTAGTCTAACCACCTTCAAGCCTACTTGCCGAGCAGGCTTTTTGCTGTTTTCATTTTGTATTTTTTATTTATTTTTAAAAGACATTAAAACATTTGTGTGATTTTTTAACTACTTTTGATTTTTGTTAGTAAAACATTTGAATTGGAAAGGCAAAATGAAAATAGAAAATTAGGACAAGTACATTGTTACTATTTATTTTGGTAAGAATGATTATAGTACAAAAATTCTAGGGAGCGACCACCAATCCCCTCAAGTTACGCGCCCTCCCTTATCCCACCCATCCCTCGCTCCCTTTTCTCACTCATTCCCTCACTCCCTAGAAGGGCTCATTATAATATTAGAGATGTAGTTTGTGCTTGTATGACACTATCGTGTGAAACTTTTTATTTATTATTTTAAAATTTTAAAATGCATAATTCACCGTGCCCATGCCTACTCTTTCTCAATTGATCTACAAGTTTAATGAGCTCACTCAAGTCTTTCTTCGCTCCTTTTTTTTCCATGTCTTCTGAAATTTATCTTCTCACTTTTATACACTAACTCTACCTATATAAAATATATTTTGATTTACACCCCAAATTATATATTCAATGGGTGGTATAAACATAAATCTTATATCACTTAACTATCCATTTTTTAGATGGTATATAACTTTATACGATATTGCTATACATGGTCGCACGCTTATGAGAAGTTGAACGGCTTTCAAAAGCCGGACAAATTCAGAAGTCATATGCACTTACTTAGTTCAGTGGCAAAGTTCAATAACTTAAGGCTTTTTAGACATGATTTATCCCACTGATTTAGTTTCTCACGACTTCTCATAAAAAGTCCTGCGACTTGGATGTCGCTTGTATAGGGCTATACCATATATACATTAATTTCACTTGAATAGGAATTAGACCAAACACCATTGGAATCGCCCTAAGGCCTCCTCAAAGCATAAATACATTAATTTGCTTCTGAGCTCTAAAATCTTAGACATGTTTTTCATATAAATAAATCCCATACCAATTTTTTTTTTTAAATTGGATCGTTGATCCTTTTATTTATTTATTTATTTATTAATTTATGCCCGAAGGTTACATGATTGACTCTATAAGATTTACCAAATCAGACCCGAAGGTTACAATATTGTTGTCACTTAATATTCTCGTCGCCTCTATTTCGCATGGAGACTTGCTTTCGCTCCGGTCCATTGCATTCACCTCGCATGAAGACTTGTTTTTGCTCCGGCCAGTCCATATAAGCAATTACATCAATAATTGAAGGCTTATCAATGACGGAGTACACAATTACCAAGTAACATTTCTACGAACACAATTAACAGTATCTTGCCACACCATCTGAACAAATTTTAATCCCTGAATCTATGGTGCCTAGTACCAAACAGACACCCAGGACCAGACACCGTACTATTGCTCAATTTTAATTGAGGAACCTTACTAAAACCTTTGAATGACTTTTACTATAGACTAGTGAAAACGGTTCAAATCTCTATTAGGGCCAACCCTTGAGGCAAGCCAAGCATCCTGCCTTGAGGACTTGTGAATATTTAGTTTGAGATCTTATTAGCTACTTTAACAATGTTAAAATGTTCTTGTTTTATTTAGAAATCCAAACAGAACTAGTATGATTTCAATTAATCAATAACTTAATCAAACCACACAAAAAATAATTATGCTAAAACTGATATAAACCGAATTAGTATGATTTCAATCAACATAAACTGAACCAACTTATTGATTTGATTTAAAACATAAAATAGCATTTTTTTTTATCCTACCCAAGGATTGTGAAATGACATTTTTTTCGAGGATATTTCATAAATTTTGGGTTTTTTTTGTAAAATATAAAAACCAGCTTCCAAAAATTAAATTTTTTTGAGCAAATATTTTTTTTTATTTTTTAAAAATTTTCATAAAATTTTCGTAAATTTCGAAGTTTTTCTAATTATTTATTGATTTTTGAAACTACTATGATTTTCTAATTATCATTTCTTCTACTTATATATTGATTTCTGAAACCACCCTCTGATTTTCTAATTATATATTGATTTCATGTTTATTTCATTTCTTAGTATCTAGACTTCATTTAATGTGTTTAATAGATTTACTTATTTGTAATTTATTTTTAAAAATATTTCATATATCCTTGAAAATTTATTATATATATTTCATGTATCTTCGAAATTTTTATGTTTTTTCTGTACACACCGAAATATTTCTTAAAATCAGGAGATATTTTTTTAAAGTCCAAACACGAAGATTTTTATTGAAGATAAGAAGAAAAACAAAATACAAACATCTCTATATCAAGGAATGCTAAGACACCATGAAGATGTCAAAAAATAAGTCTTTAAAGAGATTACAAGCCGAACCCATTTTCCACAGTAATTCCCTAATCTTAATAAAGATAGAGTGCTCTGATCTGTTAAGCCCTTCAAAAACCCTCATATTTATCTTTTTCCACACACCACATGAGTATATGAAGAACCCTATGCCATAACCACTCCGCGTGCCAGGATGGATTAGCTTGTGATCACCAACTTAGCCAATAAAAAAGGGAACCTTGAAACTTAAAACTCAGACCAAATTCTGAGAAGAAATTGTTCTAAATAGATTTGAAGCATTTGCAACGAAGCATCAAGTGATCCAGAGTCTCATCATTCTCATTACAAAACACATAAATACTTTCTGTGAGGATTCCTCTATTCTTTAAGTGATCCACGAAATCAAAATCCTTGATTCAATTTGGTTTTTACATTTATTCTTATTTAAAAGAATTAAAAACAAAACTAAACACTTTCAAAGTGTTGCAAACTCAACCTAACCAAAACTCAAAAAAAAAAAAAAAAACCAAATTAGTCAATTTCTTTCGAGCAGTTAAGTCAAATAGTTCAATATTTTATTCAGCCATAAATACCAACACTGTGTGAAGTTTAAATTTGGAAATTATAATGGTTGGCAAATGTTGCTTATCGATACGGGTGGGCACGGGACGTGATGAACATCATCCATATCCTATCTCGTTTAGGATCGGGATGAGATATACCCCATCTCGACCTTGTCCCATCTCAACGGTTTCAAGATGGGATGAACATATACTAAATAGTTAGTTTTTTGAAAGGCTATACTAAATAGTTCTCCAATGAAGAATAACAAAATTTTGCATCTCACATTCTTTACACACTAATAATGCCAAATTTATATAAATATAACTTTCTCCTTAACAATATTAAATGTCATATAAGATTTATGGTCCAATAAACTTACAGTTTTTTATGTTCAACATCTTCTATGTGATACAATAATAATTATCCTATAACCATATAAAATGTGAAAAAATTAATTTTCATGAATTCTATTTGATCTAAAATATTCAAACTAAACTTTGTATCTAAACAAATAGTATTAAATCAAGCAAGTTAGTTTTCAGATAATAAATGTTTTAATTTAATTTCAACTCATTCTAAATTTATATTTAAGAATAGTTTAATTAAAATTAACAGTAATAAATATTAAATAAATAAGTTCAAAATCAGAGGTTTTGATGGTTTTGCCTGCAAGCAATTCATCGAGAGAAACTACACAGAGTTGAAGACACTGAATCCTAAATTCCCAATCTTGATCCGTGAATGCAGCCAAATCGAGCCCCAGCTTTGGGTGAGATATGGTAATGTCCATCTCTTCTCTCAATCGCTTTGATTTTTGTGGAAATTTTTGGTTTTTGTTGATGTTTTGTGATTGTGTTGAGGTAAGTTTGAACCTTTATTGGGGAGAGAAGAGAACCCATGTCTTTGTTTTAGATGAAATGCGTTCAAAGATAGAATTGTTTGGTTCATTGTAATAGAGACCTTGACCTTTTGATTGGAGATCAAACCACCTAGATCCTTTGATTGGGGATCAGTCACCAAATAAATTAAAATAAAACTTGTATTGCTTGCCTAAACTCTATTACATCATATGTATTTATAACTGAAAGCAAAGAATAATACTTCCTAATTGAATTCAATCCTAATTCTAATCAAACAATAACTCCTAATTCAAAACAAGCTAATATTCTCTAAATAGAATATTGTTATAACTAAGACATTCTAATCTCAAGTAAATACTAAATAGGATTGGTATCCTAACATCCCACGCCGCCTGAAACAAGGCTTGTCCTCAAGCCTGAAAATCTGGAAACGGACAAGAAACTGCTCATAGTCATCCCAAGTAGCTTCCTCCACAGGACGGTCGGTCCCCTTGTTAAGCCAACGTGTAATGGGCTTATTATGGCTTTCAAAGAATCCTCAATCAAGTAGTCTCTCCGGGGCTTATTTGATTGGGAATTGTGTGACTTTTGCTTTGGCAAACAAGAGAGACTCCCAGTTTTAGGTACAATAAAATTAGCAGTTTCAACATCAGATATGATACGGAAGTTGGTATCGAACTTTCTAGCATGTTCCCGAGCAATTAAAATAGTTGAATCTGTGTCTAATGCATTGCTATCACTGTTGTCACTGTCATCATTGCACTCACTAAGCCTTGTCATAGTAGCCCGTACATCGGCTTGCATTTTCTGATCATTTGAAGATGCATTTTGTCTAGAAGCCAAAACCCACTCCGACCAGCCATCACGCTTTCGAACTCTGTCATCCTGAACTTCTACCTTACTAGAACTATGCATTGCATCCAAAATTAAAGAAATGTCTGTAGTCATTCGCTTCACTCTATGAAAGTCAGCAATGTTGGTTATCGGAACCCATCCTTGGTCATCCATCAAAGAAATCAAGTGGTTGTCCTTTTGCAAATTCTCATTACTGAAATAATACTCAATTTGCTTAACAATATTAGCCCTCAAAATCAACGTCTCTGAGGCAGTTGCAGGAATCCAAGTATGTGGAATAACGCGAAGTGGAGGACCTCCTAATGCACTTGGATGATGATACATATGGGTAGGGCTAGAAAAACAAGGGCCCTCCATAAGCCCTGGACTAGGACCAAGATAGGGAGGGGGCCACACAAAAGGCCATGGTCCCCTTCGATGCATGCTAAAATTTTCTCTCGGATTGAATGCTCGATGATGGCGCCGTAATTTATTTAAACGACCAGCATGTTCTTGTGCAACTTGTCTCCGATTAGCAAAATTGTCAGCATATGCATTGGTTTCTCTCGGTGGAGGTTGAAAGCTTCTATTGTAATCCATAGCACCAACATGACCAAGTGGTGCACCAAAAGTATGCGCGGGGGTTTCATATGGAGATCTTAACATATGAGGATCGAAGTTGCCAGGATAATGTTGGTAAACATGTTCATGTACTGGAATGTGTGGAGTAGGTACAACTGGTTGAAAAACAGGCAGCATTGGTGGTACGTGATAAGGTATGGTTACAGGAAAGGGTGGCACGCCATTTGAAGGATGGTTACACTTAATAATACCCGCTTGCGGATGATGGGCCGGTGGTTGTTTATGGTAAGGATTATGGCTACCAAGCCCACCTGTTTTTTGTTGCACGAATGGTCTCTGCACAGGATTGCGCCTTGGAGTGGTGGGCAATGGTGGTGGTGCCTTGGAAACAACATCATAATTTTTGGGTTTAGCTGCATCAAGGGCCTTGCCAGAAATTGGAATAATCGGTCGTTGTCGTTCCAGGTGAACGTATGGTGCCGGGCGATATGGCTGGAGATTCCTTAATGTCTCTAGAATAGTGGCATTAGTGGTCTCAAGTGTATGGAGGCGGGAAGAGATCCCGGTAACTTGAGCAGTAAGCGCATTGACCTGCTCTTGTAATGCAGCAATCGTCATAATAAAGAGGGTTGTTGGGGAGAATCGCGATGGTGCAAATATCTGGGTATGAATATCGATATGGGTGCAAATAGCAGCTTCTTCTACTGTGGTAGTACACAGAGTAATTGCCCCGGGGTGCAAATAGCTGCTAATCCTATCTCTCCCTATTCAAATCAGACACAAGGCGGGAGCGCAGGCGTCGTGCTGTTCTCGTCCGTGACCTGTTGCAGCTGCGGGCGTGCAAAGAAGAGGATGCTCCAGTGAGGATGGTTGGGTCTGCGCAGGTGTGGTCGGAGGGCGAGACGAAGAGAGGCCGAGACGAAAACTCGGTGCTGGCTGCTGCTCGGACTGTGATTGAGGGTGGTCGCGTGCTGTCCGGCTTGTTTCCAGGTGGCAGAGAGGAAGACGGTCGATGGTGGTGGTGCTCAGGTGATGGCGGAGAAGGTGGTGGTCTGCGGCTGTGGCTGCTAGAGAAAGAAACAGGGAGAGGAGCGGTGGTTGCTCTGTTTCGAGGCGGATGCGAAGGCGGAGTGGTGCTGTTGCGAGGGCGAAGGGGTGCTGTTGCGAGGGCGAAGGGGCTGATGCGATGGCGGTTGCTGCGAAGGGCTCTGAATCGGAGATGATGCTGAGGATGATGGCGACGGCGGAGCTGTTGCGAGGTAATTTTTTTTTTTTTTTTTTTTGTATTTTTTGTGGGGATGAAAATCTGGGAGATCGGAGGTTGTGTGGAGGGTGAAGAATGAAGTAACAAGAAAAAAAATTTGGCTCAGAATCGATGATGCTCTGATACCAGATAATAGAGACCTTGACCTTTTGATTGGAGATCAAACCACCTAGATCCTTTGATTGGGGATCAGCCACCAAATAAATTAAAATAAAACTTGTATTGCTTGCCTAAACTCTATTACATCATATGTATTTATAACTGAAAGCAAAGAATAATACTTCCTAATTGAATTCAATCCTAATTCTAATCAAACAATAACTCCTAATTCAAAACAAGCTAATATTCTCTAAATAGAATATTGTTATAACTAAGACATTCTAATCTCAAGTAAATACTAAATAGGATTGGTATCCTAACACATTGTGAAACCTAGCTTTGGAGAAAGTGAGATGAAATTTTAGTTTTCTGTTGATGTTTGGTGATCAGAGGAGGAAAAAAAATTCAAGCTTTATGGGGAAAGAAGAGAACCCATGTCTTTGTTTGCGAGATGAAATGTGTTCAAACAATATAGAATTGTTTGATTTATACTGAAAGTGAAGTTTGTTGCATTGTAATGTTCGGTTCGATTGTCATATGATTAGTCCTGGGATCTCATTTCCCCTTGTTACCATCAAGTGATTAGCTTGGCACTCCATGACAACTCAAGTAATCAAGGAGAGTGTAGCTCGGTTCTTACCGTCGTCCATTTTTTTTTTTTTTTTTTTTGAAAGGCAAGCTGGGTTTTTAAGGATCCCATAACCTATCAACTGGGCGACCTATAGGTCAACACCCATTAGAAACAAACCATACCGCCGGCGGAATTTGAAGCTAGGACGTGGGGGTCAAACCCACACAGCCCTAACCACTAGGCCAACACACCATTGGTGACCGTCGTCCATATTGGCGATGTCACATTGTGTTCGTGTAGTTTGGGTAGTCTATAATCTCTAAGATGATTGTTGAACAGTGTCATCTTGGGGTGGGATGCTTCTATTTGTTCTGTCATTGTGTTACGATATTTGAGTGGTTCATAGTGTCTAGATTTCTGTTTTCCAACTTCCTTTAGGTGAAAACTTTGCTTATGATATTCATTATCCTAAAGTAGATAGAATCATAGAACCTTTCATGTATGCCCAATTGTTCAAGTTATGTGCCAAACTCTTTTATTGGAAATTTTTGTAGTGTTTTGTATATATATTTTATTGTTTTTGAAGGTTCAATGTTATTGCAAAACAAAGATGCATTTCGATGACATCCAAAAGGGTGCATCAACCATGGTTCAAGGTGCTCACCCCTAACACACAAATTAAGTTATATCATACAAATCTTCCCACACATGCCCTTGGTCTAACTTCAGCTCTTGGATTTTTTTTTTTTGTCAAACACGAAAATGTTTATTAAGGAAAGAAGAGGAAACAACAAACAAAGAGAAACATTCCTATATCAAGGAATGCCAAGACATCATGAAAGTGTCAAAACCCAAATTTCTAAACAAATTACAAGCCGAACCCATCCTCCACATCAATTCTCTTATCTCGATAAAGATAGTGTTTTGATATGTTGAGTCCTTCAAATACCATTTTATTTCTTTCTTTCCACACACACCACATGAGAATGTGTGGGACCCTACGCCATAACCACTTCCCCCGACGTGAATGATTAGCTTGAAACCACCAACTTAGCCAATCTAAAATGGAGCCTTGAAACATCAAACTCAAACCAAATTCTGACAAGAAACTGCTCCAAATGGATTTGGAGAAACTGCAGTGAAGCATCAAATGGTCCAGCGTCTTGTCAATTTCATTGCAAAACACACAAAGACTCCCTGTGTGGATTCATCTTTTCCTTAACCTATCTTTAGTCAAGATCTTCTCATTCAACACTGACCAACTAAAGAAATTAATCATAGGAAAAATGTTTTTCACCCATACCAGATTTTTGTGAGAGGAAATGAAGGGGTTGGAGTGAGTCTCATAATGAGATGCAACCAACATATTCGAAAATTCTTTATTCGAGAAGCCCACACCTTTACCCTTCCAAACCAAACTGTCAGATCCCTCTGAGAGCATCTGTCTATCCAACAAAAGCATTAGATTATCGAACTCTTCTAGCTCCCCAGTATTTAGGGGTCTTTGAAAGGAAAAATCCCAAGAATTGCCGTTATACCAAAAATTGCTCACACTCCCATATTGATTGTTGTTAATGATAAACAACATTGAAAACAGATCCTTCAAAGATTGGTTACTACACCAAAAATCATGCCAGAAAGAGATGAGATCACAATTTCTACATTGGAGAGAGGTGTGAGGGTAGAAGCCACTTGCGCACCGGGAGATGGACTTCCACAAAGAGCATCCGTAGGAAGTGTACTTAGTTCTCTTTTCCCAAACCCATCTATTGCGCCCATATTTGTCCATAATGAGATATCTCCATAAATTGTCATTTTTTTCTGCAAATCGCCAAAGCCACTTAGAAAGTAATGCAATATTGAATGTGAGCACCTGTCGAATGCCTAAACCACCTCGAGATTTAGGGCAACAAATTTTCTCCTAGCCCACTAAATGCATCTTTCTAGAGTTTTTTGTAGAACCCCAAAGGAAATCGCGCATGATCTGTTCTATCTTAGCTGTTATTGAACAGGGAACTTTGATAAGAGACAGAATGAACACCGGGATAGAAGCTAATGTGGATTGTACAAAAGCCAATCTGCCTGCTTTAGAGAGAAATTTGCGTTTCCAAGGCGCTAGTTTCGATTTCATCCTTTCGATCGTCTCATCCCACACAACTTTACTTTTAAAACCAACACCCAAAGGCACGCCCAAGTACTTAACTGAAAGATGGCTCGCTGAACAACCCAATAAACCCGCCAACTGGTGCAGATGAGGGACTTCTCTAATAGGCAACACCCTTGATTTGTGAAAATTGATTTTCAGACCTGAAATAACTTCAAACCAAAACATAATTCTTTTAAGAGCAAGAACCTGAAAAGGGGAAGCATCATAAAAGAGGATAGTATCATCCACATACTAGAGAATAGAAACAGGAGGACTACCCTTCGCGACAGAAACCCCTCTCATTAGGCCAACATCAACCGCTTTAAGAATCATTTGTGTTAGACCTTCTGCTGCTATAGTAAATAGAAGAGGAGACGGGGGATCGCCTTGGCGCAAACCTTTCGAGCTATTGAAAAACCTGTGCATCTAACCATTAATCTTCAGAGAGAAATTAGCTGTAGATCTGCAAGTGTGAAGCCAATGAATCCATTTGGAGTCAAACCCCATGCGAGCCATTACCAAATCCAAGTATCTCCAAGAGACGTTGTAAAAGGATTTGGAGAAATCTAATTTGATAACGAACCCTGGAACACCTTGTTTTTTCCTCGAATCAATAATTTCATTGGCAATCAAAGGGCTATCAACCACCTGTCTTCCACTAATTGCTGCACTTTGAAAATGGGAAATGACTGAATGAAGAACTATTTTCAATCTGTTAGCCAACACCTTGGCAATGATCTTATAGACCCCATTCAAAATACTGATAGGTCTAAAATCTTTGACTGTCCGCATTCCCGCACATTTCGGAATAAGCGAGATGATAGTGGTGTTCAACCGCCAATCAAGAAAACTTCTCGAGTTAAAATCTTCAACAACTTTCAGAAAATCAATTTTGATTACCTCCCACATTTTCAAATAGAACACCATTGAGAAACCATCAAGACCTGGAGAAACTTCAGATTTTAGATCTTCCATTGCCGCTCTAATTTCCATTTTCAAAAAATTATCTACCAAGGCGGTAGCCGTAGACTTGGGAGATAGACTTGAAAGTAATCCTCGAGAAGAAAGGTCGCCACTCCTCCTTTTCATAGAAAAACTCCTTGAAGTGAGATATCAAAAGTTCTCTAATACTGACTTCATCCACTACCAACTCCTGACCCATGCTAAGAGCTTCAATGGAGTTAAACAGTCTGCGTCTGTTAGCCAAGTTGTGAAAAAATTTGGACCCCTGATCCATATGACAAACCCAGTTGACTCCTGATCTGATCCTCCAAAACTCTTCATCTCTTTTGGTTAATGTTGCTTACCCCTGATGTAGCTGCACTCTACAAGACCTCTCCTCAGCAGTCAGGTCTCTTCATTAACATCAATGTTAGCAATTAAGGCAGAAATATTTTTAATACATAAATTTGTCTTACCCCAAACTTTAGTCCTCCAACTTTTAAGGTTGCATCTGAGTGCCTTAAGCTTCCACCATAAACAGTAGCCAGGGTGGCCAGAGACTACTGAGTTGTTCCACCAAACTTTCATCTCCTCTGCCAGGGTAGGGTGATAAAACCAACCATTATCAAATGAAAACAGGTGCGTACAACCACCAGCAGACGAGTTGCACCCTTGAGCCATTCAACTTTATCACCAAATTTGTCAATCCAATCCACCGAAGCCAGAAATCGATCAAGTCGACAAAGGATAGGACGATCTCTTAGATTTGACCATGTGAATTTTCCCCCTTTTAGACTGAAATTAGCGAGTTCCGCCTAATTAATGAACTGATTGAATTTCTGCATGCTCATGGACCTCCTCCTGTATCCTTTTTTTTCCTTCATATGACGGACAACATTGAAGTCTCCCGCTAACACCCATGGCGATTTCACCCAACCAGCAATGTCATATAGTTCTTCCCAGAAGTGTTCTCTTAGCGAAGGATCACACGGACCATAAATGTTAGTCCCTGACCAAAATGAGTTATTCGAGATCATTTGAAATTGAATAGAAAGTGAAAAAGCTCATTTCAACACTTCCCTCATCTGCAAAAGATCAGCATCCCAAATAGCTAAAAGGCCTCCCGAGCTGCCAATGGATTCCACCATAACCCAATCAAAAGAGCCATCACCCCATAATTTTCTGATAAATTCTCTAGAGCATTTCTCCAATTTCGTTTCCTGAACGAAAACAAGGTCTGTACGATTCTCAGAAATTAATCTACGACAACCCCTTTGCCTCTCAGTATTCCCGAGCCCCCTACAGTTCCACGAAAGAATTTTGAGGTTCATGAAAAACCTTCAACCCCGGGGTTGTTGCACTTGTCCATTGCTTTGTCAGATACTGTACCCTGCGTTGCAGCTTGAACCATATCTAAAGCCCTTTTTTATCCTGACTGAGGTCCACTCCCACTGTTAAGACAATTTCTTTGAAAGTCGAACGATCTAATGCTTCTTCCTGAGTCGAATGACAGTCAGAGACAGAAGGGTCCACGCTGTCATTGACCCTAGAATCAAACCCTGGAGACTTGCCAGAAGTCTGTTCGCTAGGGAGTAGAAACCCAAGATTTTTTGTCTGTGGGACCTCGAAGCCTGGGGGAGCGCCTACGTGGTCTGGTGTAGATGAGAAACTCTCCGAATGAGAAACACATAGTTTTGTAGACAAACCATGGACTTCAACACATTGTTCGGCTAGTGGCTTAAAACCCGGAGGGTACAGGAGAGATACCGAACACTCCTAGGTCTGGTTGGAAGACTCTCCCCTTGTCAGCCCAGCAGGGGCACTACATCCTTTAAGTTCTACCTGCCATTCTTTGTTGGTTGAGTTTGATTTGGTGGATTTCTTTTTAAGCATGAACCTAGATTTGGTGGGAAAAACTGAGAAATTGGCCCATTCAGCGGCTCTGTCACGCTGTGCTTTTCTGGTCAGCTTTCGATTTCTGCGGGCCTGCATAGACATCTTGGTCAAAAGGGAGTCCAAGTTGAAGACATCTTCTTCCACCGTTTCTAAAACCCTCCAATAATTGCCAGATGTCTGTTGATCATTAGACTTGGCCAAAATATGTTCCGAAAAAGACTTGGGCCCTTGCCAGGTAAAGACCCAACAATACCTTTGTCTTTATCATGCTGAGATGGACGAGCTGACTCAGACATCGAGTTACCAACTTTACCCACTGAAACGGCATGAGAAGCAGGGGAATGGGGAAGTGTTGGAATTTGCTGGGGAGACTGATCACTCAGTGTCGACAACCTAGGAGGTGGCTCGTATGCCTCGCATAAGGTCACGGGTGTAGGGGGCTCGTATCCTCCAACAAATCCATAGTCATCAAAATATCTGCTCATCTTCAGCCCTCCTTCAATCTTCAATCTACAATCATGCCAAACTTCAGCCCTTGGTCCAGTTTCAACATCTGCTCATCTTCTTCATCAGACAGTTGCATTCTAAAAAAGGACACCTACTTCGGTGATGTATTCTTTTCTTGGGAAAATTTATTTATGTTGCCCTCTATGTGATTGTGTTTCTTCGTGAATGTCTCACTCACTTTTTCGATGTTTTTAATATCTGTCTTGCTTATCAAAAAAAAAATAAAAAAAATAGCCCATGAAACTCCCCATTGTTGTGCTGCAATTTTCACATTCCTGCACACCTTCGGAGCAGATGACTCCAAACTTATTTAAGGAATGCCTGTACATCATGGAGAAAGATTCTTTCAAGCCCTCCTTCAATCTACAATCATGCCAAACTTTTCTGCAGGTACCTCTTGTTGGGGATAAATTGGGCTACAATATGGTTGGTATTATAATGAATACGCAACAATAGAATAGCCTTAACTATATAAATCAAAGAAGCACTCGACACAAGAAACTTTGAAGAGGGACTTTGATAAAAACTCACAAGGGACTTAAGAACAAACTATTTTATTGTACTAGATAGCTTTACAAAAGGAACACTCTCTTTAATTCTATCTTGGGATCTCTCCTTAGTAGGATGCTTTCTTGTGTGATAAATGAAACAAATGATCCCCTCTCCTATTTATACTACTTAGCTTAACCTTCCACCTCCTTATGGGAAGATTCTAGATCCTACTAGTTACTAGATAAGTACATGAGTGATCTAGAGAATTCTTACAAACTCAAGCCTACACAAGAACTTCTCTAGATACAAAGACTTCTAGAGTATTCTACCATGCTCTAGTACTAAGTACATGTCTCCACTAGGCTCTAGGATGACCTAGTACATACTATAAGGTCCTAGACTCTTCTAGGACGTTTATGAGTTCTCCATAATGTTCCGGACTCTTCCGGAATACTCCGGTGTGTTCCATAATTTTCCATATTCTTCCGGACCCTTCCGGAATCTTCTAGTACACTCCGGGACTTTCTAGACTATTCTATATTTTTCTATTTTGGTTGGCAATGTAATATTCAACACTCCCCCTCATTGCCAACCTTCCTCATACGTATCGTCATCCCAAGCATTTTACGAAACTCCAAAAACTTTGTTGCTGGTAAGCTCTTAGTAAAGATGTCTGCAACTTGATCTTCTGTTTTGACATGCTTCATTTCAATATCTCCCTGAAGAACCTTTTCCCGTGTTTGATTCTGTTTCAGGGCCATAATCTCCTCTTCCATAGCCTTTCTCCACTCTAGACTCTTTGAGGCTTCTTGGAAAGTAGTTGGCTCTTTGAGCTCAGCATAGGCAGCATCTATGTACTTTGGATTTGGTCTTCTCACTCTTGTAGACCTTCGCAACTCACCTTGTGCCTGTTCTTCCTGTTGCATCTCTGGCTGACTAATATGCACCTCCTCTGGTGTCTCATGTATGCCTGTCTTCCAAGGACTTCTTGTTTTGAATTGCAGCTCTTGCTCTTGGGATTCCCCATCTGTTGTGGACCTTCGTTCCTCCAATTCACTTGAGTCTTTTAACTTCATTTGAAGCTTTTCTTGTAACTCTTGTGTATCTGGTAACGCCACCTTGTTTGCCCACCATGACGACGCCTCGTCGAATACAACATTTCGTGAGACATATACTTTATTTGTATTTGGATCAACACATCTCCAACCTTTCTTTTGTTCATCGTATTTGCTCATACTCAATAGCTTCGACTCATCACCGGTCATATGATTGGAGCAACTTGAATCAATAATCCAATCATTCTTGTAATCAACAACGTACTGACTTACCGTTGTAAGTGCGATTTCCTTTGGAGGGGTATTCCCTTGTGTATCAACATGAACCTCCTCCACAAGAAAGGATGTATCTAAGTCCCAATCTTTTTCTCCATGACTCTGATTCTTGGAGGATGTTGCAATATTTCCTTCAACTTTCTTAGACCAACAGTCCCTTGCGTAGTGTCCCTTCTTTCCGCAATTAAAACATTCACCACTTTGCCAATGTTTTGGTTGCCATTTGTTCTGGTTTCTTCCTCTTCCTCTATTTGGAGTTCCTCGAGCTCCCCCTGACTGGTAACCTCTACCATGACTCTGTCGTTCATCTTGATCTTCATTGTTGAATCTCCCTACACCACGTCCTCTACCTTGACCTCGTCCTCGTCGGCCTCTGTTATTAGTGAACAAGGCAGTTTCTTCTTGGGAGGTAGCTTTGCTAGACATGGATTTCTCTAGATCCTCTTCATTAATTAGCAAATTCTCAAGATCTGCTAATGTTGGTTCGGTGGCCCAGCCCCGAGTTGCCGTGACAATACTCTTGTACTCCGGCTTCAAACCATGGATGATAATTCGTTTCATCCTTGTTTGTGTAATACCATTCTCCGGATCTAGCTTCGAAATCTCGTCACACAAAGACTTCACTTTTGAGAAATATTCACTCACTGACATATTCCTCTGGGAGATTCCCAAAAGCTCATTTTCGAGCCTTTGTAACTTCGCATCATTTTTCTTTGCAAAAATTGATGCCAAAGTGTCCCACGCTTCCTTCGGCGTTCTAGCATCTTTAATCCGCTCCAAGAATTCATTTTCAACAGCTACTGTTAAGGCATACATGGCTTTACCAGCCTTAACCTTCCATTTCTTCAACTCGTCAGGGTCGGATTTTTGAGCAGGACCTTCTTGTCGTGCCGGTGTCGATGGTGTCGTCTCCGAGGTTGAGATTGTGCTTCTTGGCTCCCTTGGTGGTGTTGTGTCACTTCCATTGACAATATCCCATAAATCTTGTCCAAGCAGATAGAATTTCATACGAGTACTCTATGATCCATAGTTGTTACCATTGAGCTTCTCAATGGACATAGTAAAATCTGCCATGATTTTACAAATACCTTGGACAGAGTAACACCAAGAGACTTTGATAGTTGTATTGGATCGAACTCGCTCTGATACCAAATGTTGGGGATAAATTGGGCTACAATATGGTTGGTATTATAATGAATACGCAACAATAGAATAGCCTTAACTATATAAATCAAAGAGCACTCGACACAAGAAACTTTGAAGAGGGACTTTGATAAGAACTCACAAGGGACTTAAGAACAAACTATTTTATTGTACTAGATAGCTTTACAAAAGGAACACTCTCTTTAATTCTATCTTGGGATCTCTCCTTAGTAGGATGCTTTCTTGTGTGATACATGAAACAAATGATCCCCTCTCCTATTTATACTACTTAGCTTAACCTTCCACCTCCTTATGGGAAGATTCTAGATCCTACTAGTTACTAGATAAGTACATGAGTGATCTAGAGAATTCATACAAACTCAAGCCTACACAAGAACTTCTCTAGATACAAAGACTTCTAGAGTATTCTACCATGCTCTAGTACTAAGTACATGTCTCCACTAGGCTCTAGGATGACCTAGTACATACTATAAGGTCCTAGACTCTTCTAGGACGTTTATGAGTTCTCCATAATGTTCCGGACTCTTCCGGAATACTCCGGTGTGTTCCATAATTTTCCATATTCTTCCAGACCCTTCCGGAATCTTCTAGTATACTCCGAGACTTTCTAGACTATTCTATATTTTTCTATTTTGATTGGCAATGTAATAATCAACACCTCTAGTCACTTTGAGTCCATATATAAATTTGGACTTTGTTGAAGAGACACCACTATTAAGAAGCCACTCACCATTGTACAATCTTAGCTGCCTCCATACTTTACTTTTTTCCCCTTTTCTTAAAATTCCATAACCATTATCCCATGATTACCTGGGTTCATAGCTTTGAAAAGTCTAATCCCTTGGCCTTGCTGGAAAATCCTTGAATAAGCCTGTCCATCTTTTTGGCAACAGAAGATGAAAGGTTGAGTAATGGTAAACTTGGATTTAGCATTAAGACTTTCGAAACAATATCAGTTGGATTTATGAAATTTTGAGGGTGAACATCAAGGATGAAAAATCTCTCTATGTTCATATCTAAAGCAAGGATGGGTGAAATAGAAAATAATCTTCTACACATGACCACTAAGCTAAGTAGTCGGCAACCATGCCTGTTTCTGATATGTTAGTTTATTTTTTTTCATTGCTCTCAGTAATCCCTGGCCTATATGTCTTATATGCTCTTTATTGGTTGGAGCTATCTACCATTAGTGAAATTTCGGTGCTTGGAAAATTGGTGTGAAGCTATAGTGGTAATCAAGATTGTTCCGTATTTGTGGTGAGTTGGTGATCATTTACAGTGTAGTCAAAGCGAGCCAAAACGACCACTTACAAGGAGAAGCAAAGCGGTGACAACTCGTTTTTTTTCTGTTAAAATGGGATTAAAAGATCACATTATTTAAAAAAATAATTCAATTTCCAATGACTCGAAACTCCAAACAAAGTTCCTCATACTACTATTTCTATTTGATTTAAGTACAAGTGTATACTAATTTGCTACAAAGTAGAAAAGTAGGGGATAAACTTTGTTAGATTTGGTTCCATAGTTATTAGTTATTAAGTTGTGCATTCTTTACCAATTAATTTATAGTTACGCTAGGTGATTGAATGGATGAATGGTTATAGATAAAATTGTAATCATTAAATAATGCAAAGTAATTACAAGCATAGTTATCACTAACATTACATTATAACTAGGTTTTGTGTATCCTCGATGTAAGCAAAGTTTATTTATTTTCATTTTATAAATTTTTGTAGTATATATTATTATTATTATTATTATTATTATTATTATTATTATTATTATTATTACAGTTACTTTTCACTTAAAGCGGTAACAGGGGTCCTCACTTCGCCTACGCCTCAATGCCTTCATTGCCTTGATCATTTGAGAGCAGGGACTTATTGCAATCTAGAAATACAAGTAGATAAGGAATTGCTTTATGTGGTTTTGGATTATTATTTCTTTCTTAGGGCTAATAATGGCATGAGAGATTTTATGTTTAGAACTTGGTTTGCTACAGACATGGTTTAAAAAATGTTCTGGCCTTAGTTCGAAGCGACCGGACTAGGATCTAAGGCTTAAGCCTCAATGGGTGTTAACGAGACTATAGCCTCTCTCATGTGAGGCGTACGCCTTGAGTCATTAGAACTGAGGCATGAGCCTCAGTAGAGGCAAAAAAATGGGTGATGTTAGCATTGTGTTTGAAAAAAAAAAAAAAAAAAAACCCCTCCAAATACCCTTACCCTAACTTGTTCTTGGTTGTATCATGTTTATTCCATGGAATAATTGTTGGATTTACGGTGTGGATGGTTGTATGAAATCATATTCCATGGAAATCCATGAGGGGTCTACTCTCTTGGGTCTATTGTTACATTTATCGTGAACATCTAGATTTGTGATCATTGGTGGGAATGAAACTCCCCTAGACATGAGAATCACATTCTTTTGGGGAAAGGAAAGAGTGTGATTCCTATGCCCATGGGAGTTCCAATCCTTCCGTTGATCTCAATCTAGATGTTCATCATGAATGCAATTCAAGTTTGCATCCCCATGGATTCCCATGGAAAATGATTCCATGCAACCAAGCACACTCGTATGTTGTTCTCATTTTTTCTGATTTTTTTTGTACTATTTGTTTTTATCATTTTACCAGTTGAATTCTGACAAAGGCTTACACATTAGTTCAGCTCGGGCTTCAGGCTCAACAAATTTTTTTGCCTCAGTTCCAGATTTAGGACTTTTTAAAACTTGGCTAGTATGCATTTGAGGATTAAACACTGTATATAATGTCGTATCTCACACATAAATGGTTGCATATGGTCTATTGACATTTACTTTTCTTGCACATTGACAGATAAAGGAATTGAACATGTTCATAATCTGGAATCTCTCACAGAAGCCTAGATCACAAGTGCGCTGAAGAATTTCATCAATCTGGGAGAAGCCATTCAAATGGCCCCAAAAATCAAGTGAATCTGCTGGAGGAGTTCACTGCTGCTATGTGCTTATTTAAAGATTTGCTTTAATCAAGATCAAGATTTGAAACTGGTGGAATTTTTGTTCCTAGAACTTGCAGACTTTTGTTGTTTACATGGCCATGGGATGCACAGAAAAGTGTAGTACTTCCTATTCAAGAATAACATTTTTATCCAGCTTCTGTTTTTTTTTTTTTACGGGTTTTAGAAGATGTTTATCATGCCATTGCATTTTTTACTTTAGAAATAGATATTTTGACCCGTGTTGTTGCTGCAGAATAATCAACTGATTGCTTTGTGTTTTTGGCATGATACAGAGTACTCTAATCTCCGTGCTTGTATCAGTGATATCGTCATTGGGGCTGATCAACTTATTCGCTAAACTGACCAAACTGGATGGGGCTAAACATGGAAAGTAATTAAGCTTTTATGGAAAGTGGTTGATATTGTTAGATCAATTGAAACTTTGAGCCCCTTCTAAATTGAATGTTCAACGTTGAAATACATGAGTTTCTAAACTCAGCTGAAGGAAGAAACATGAACCTTGCCGATGGTTGATTTTTGTATTACACTGTTATGAATTTATTATAAGCTCGATGTGCCTAAACCCTAGAAGAGCGTATAACACTCTGCTATATAAGATTTGATGCTGCATGAATATTGTTTTACAAGCTTATATTAAACTATAAATTGATTTCAGCAAATGCCCTTATAGCTCAGTGGTAGAGCGCCAGTTTACAGTAGTTCGATCCTGCGTGAGGGCATTTAATTTATTTTTTATTTTATTTTTTTGTCATTTGAAATTTGATCATGTTCAAATACATAATCTATCTTATTACTCTACTGCAAAAACAAAATTTCATATTCTTTTTCGGTCATGGATCTATGCTGCTATATGTACTTCAGTTTGATACTCTAAAAACTTGATATCATAACCAGGGGCAGATCTACCAAGGGGCGAAGTGGGGGTAACTGCCTCCTTTAACTTTCAAAATATTTTTAACAAATAATTAGCCTACAAAAAAAACAAATATACAATAATGTATAATACAATATGATAATTATTCATTTAAATATTTATATGTGTCTCTCTTGTTGTAGTGGTTATTAGTTAAACATTTTTGGCAAATGACTCGAATTCGATACTCTTCGAGCATAAGATTTATTTATGTCTATTAATAAGATTTTATATAATTATAAAAAAGTATATATTTCAATGAAAAAATATATAATTAGCCAACTCATACAAAATATGAGACTCAAATAAACCATTTTTTTTTCTATGAAATTGTATTAGGATTTTATTATGTTCGCAAATTTCAGATTTTTTAAGCTTCAACTATATACTCATCCTAATTATTTTGTGATTTTAGTTATATATTATAATTACATACTTGCTAAGGTTATCGGTATTGTGATCTTATTTGACTTAAATTTGGACCACACTGGATTCAATTTGGTATATGCAATGTACTTTTGATAGTTGTATTTTTATTAGTTACTGGCTCGGGTAGAAGAAATTCTTTTGATTCCATCTTTGATAACTACTATTATCAATTAATAATTATTTGTCATTTCACCTTCCTCAAACTAAAATCCTGGGACCACTGATCATAACAAAAAAAAAAAAAAATTGGAACCAGGTCTAATTCAATTTGATCTTGTTCAAATACGTTATCTATCTTACTACTCTACAACATTTAAAAAAAAAAAAATCCGGTCATTTGGAACCGGGGCTGTCACGACTCGATCTTTCGAGGAAAATGAAAATCCCAAAATTCACGTAGGATTATCCGTTTCCCCAAAACTCGGGACGTGAAATTCAATAACAATAAAAACATTTAGCAGCAACAACTTAAACATGATTTAAATTACTGAAACAAATAAAAACTCTAACCGGAAAAGACTCTGACGTTGCTAGCCCCACTAGCAGAACTCCAGTAACGCTGCTCAAAAGTCTCTAAACTTGAAAGACTAATCGACTACATTCCCAAAGGAATGTACCCAAGAAGCAAAAACTCACTTGGGCCAGCAATGAAGCTGGTATGAGTAATATTCATCCCAAAATCAATAAATTTGCACGTGATAACATCAAACTAAGCACAAACAACAGACAACCACACCAACAGATAGTTCCTCAATGAGGCAAATGTGTCATGCAAGAAAGCACAATTTAAAGAAATTAGTTCATCAACGAGGCAATCATGTCATTATCCTAATAAGTAAATATGCATTTACTTGTATTTACACTGTAGAAGTTGACTATGACAAGTCTGACCTGCAGAAATATTAGTGGACTTGCCATCCTGCATGAGGAGAGTTAGAAACAATATAAATATAGTATATTAATTAAACAGTTGTCTTCGTACAATATTTGACTTAAGCATCTTATTCATTTTTAACGGATTGATCACTTAGACGATACCATATTCGCACCACCTCCGTGCCGAACATACATGCCCATATGCCTCTCTCATATAAAAGGAGGACTTCTACGTCATCCATGCCCAAGTGGGGACACATCACATACATGCATGCATCACCGGATACTCCTAACTATATGAGTAACAAAAGTCACTATTGGACTATCAATGCGCATAAAGTCACGTCACATTTTTTACGGATAATTATCAAAGCTTATCTTAGGCATAAAAATTCACCTCATTTCCGCAAGACTAACCCGAAGGTTATTTTAGTTTCTCTATAAGAAATAGGCACTCCACCTCCTCAAGACAATCCGCAGATTATTTAGTTTTTATAGTAAGAGAGGGGAAATAATAAACAAAAATAGGTGTGGTAGTTGTAAGTGATACAATTCCAGGTGTTTAAATTTTCAGGAGTCAACATTTATCAATATCATTTATTTTTGATATTTCGAATTTCCTTCAAAATGACATTTTGTCATTCATAAGTAAATCCATCTATTATTTTGGGGAAGCATAGCATTTGACACATAGCCAAATCATAAACAATCTCATCAGGATATCCTCCCATTGTTTTGGGGCCACCTACATTTTTTTTTCTTCATATATAAACTTTATGTAACAAAACGGGGGATCAAAATCCATTTAATACAAGAAATACATTTCTTTTCTGCGACGCAATTTGCATAACTATCCAATTTAAGTCATAAACATACAAATGCAAATTCGTAGAATCATGCAAATACCCCAAAACATGAACCCAACAATCTAGGAAAAACACACACATCAAACCGATCAAAATAGTAAAGATCACGCGTTTGCGACACAAAACACCACAAATAAGGCAATCTCATTCTCAAACATGCCTAAAATCTCATAATATATTATCTGAAATGAAACTCATCATTTCCATACAAGCTTCATAATTCAAAGGTGTAAAGTTCACACATTTCTTACGTAAACCAGCACAAACCCAAAGATCCCTTAACTCCTCTACTGAACCTCAATCACCCTATACATGATTAAATGTAAATAGTGAGGAAGCTAGACTCCATGAGTCCATAAGGCCTGGACTACCCATAATTGTATTTGACCAAAACCGCAACACCTAGGTTGTTTCTAAATATCAAATAACCTTTTATGAATACACCCTACTACATGTGAATTGAGATAATGTGATTAACACAAGCAAGTTAGATATGGACAAGAGCTCCATTGCTTTCCAGTTACCAGGATGCCATAGAAGATTGACCAAATAAAAACTTGTCTATATAGCCTCACAAAACATAAGGAAGGCAGTAAACAAACCATACTGACTTGTTGATCTCCACTATCTTTAATTGTATAACACATTACTAAATACATCATTGTCAAAAATTCTAAGAACCAAAACAAAGAAATTAGACCATACCCAATTAAGAGTCTCAACCTATGCAAATTCCTCCAACAAAATAGAAAGGACTCATTCCCTGAATTTTCCCATAAACCCACAACAACATTTTTTTTTTTCATAAGCCTCTTTCGAAAACCATTCAAAAATATCATATATTGAAGTAGATTGAGTTCTCATTCTCAGACACTCAAGTATTTTTGCAACCAATGAGGAGAAACACATTTCCATAAATCTCCAATAAACCCACTACAACACACGGTTTCTACAATTCTTTCTCAAATTGACAACTTGCTACATTTCTAAAAAACAACTTTATACGTACTAAACCAAAAAGTGTGTTTGAAGAGAAATCCAATAAAGAGGAGTTTGTCGAACTTACCTCTCAGCAACTTCTGCAACAATGAGCAACCTTGGGACTTGACCTAACAAGCAAGACTAGACCTATAGATCAAAGACACCATGATGACAAAAACACATCACAAGTACACATAAACAAACCCTTTGTACAACTTGAACTCTCTTTCATACAATCATCAATTGGAAGGGTCCTTAGAGATAGAGAATCAAACATAATAATCAAAAGCACCGTTTGTTTGTTTGTTTGTTGTTGTTGTTGTTTTTTTTTTTTTTTTCCCACTCTTTTAGAAGTGTCTGCACAACCAAACAAGGTAATAAAGTAAACCATAGATTTTCTTGATTCTTGTTTAGTCAAGGAGTGACATTATCTTGTAAGGCCATCAGCTCAAGAGTAACTATGAAGCTAGTTACGCTATCAACATTTATAATAATTACTATATAATAAGGCAATCATCCCCACCACCACCTAGCAATTATTAATTGACACTTGGGAGAAATCGACTTTTTGTAAATGAAAGCAAGTCAGGTCATCCAAGGTGATTTTCGCTTAGCATGAAAACTTGAATTACCCTTTGCACATAGCCTAGTTTTCATCACCACCACATTTATCAACGTCATTCAAACACTGAAATGCAGCATTGTGCCAAAAGGGGAACTTCGCCTTCAACAAGTCTAACTGCTTCATCCCAACTCTAATACACAAAAATTCCCAATTCTAACCTCTGGGTTTTTCATTTCAGATGACGATAACAATTGGGTTTATTCATTTTATCATTTCAAAAGCAACAACAACCAAAACAGACTCTATCGACACATAAACACATGCAGCCCACAAAATCAATGCACAATATGCCAATTCAATCAATACCCATTGAAAACTTTTACATAAAACTAGCAAAAACACCTAAATCAGTAAACCCATTGAATGAAATTGGGGAAGAAGATTGATTAAATACAAAAAACCTAACCTTGATTCCAAGAACAATTTCCAACAAAAATATGGAATAGTATGAAGAAAACTCACAAAAATTGCAAATCGCAAAGGATTTGTGCAGCCAACAAAATCATCCCACATCGTCTTCTCTCCTACTCGCAATCAGTCCCTTGTAATGAAACAATTGGCGCACTGCGGCTGAATGTCACTGTATTTCCCTCCTGAACTCCACCCCAGATCTCCCCACTGAATACTTAATCAATCTCAGTGCCTTTTGTTTGACAACAAGGCTCTTATGCTCGAGTCCATTGTTTGCAAAATTGATCTTCAATTTATGGAGGATCGCAAAAATCCGGATCTTAGGGCGCGACTGCAACCCTAGTCTTGTAAATCTCCAATCTAACATGCAAACAAACAAAATCCTCAAATCCATCAAAACAAAACCACCCCAGAAACCCAAATGAAACCAAGAAGAAGAAGAACAGAAAGAGGAAAGAGAAAAGAAGAAGCCAGGGGTTGTGGGATTGACTGTGAAGCTCGGTTGCAAGCAATTCTTGCTGGTGAAGGAGGGAACTTCGCAAGGGAGAGAAAAAAGAGGAGGCGCCGTAAGGAAGGAAGAAGAAAAGAGGTTTCTCTCTTTATAAGGTGGGTGGCTATTTGCCCCCACTAAACTTCCGAAAGCACCCACCCTCTAATCTCACTAAATAAAACCCTAAAATTTGAAGTTTAAAACTTAAATAAATGTAACTCTATTTTATTTAATTCAAAATAAAATAAATTATCTTTATGAAATTTAGGGGTGTTACATTATACACACGTTAAATGGAATCTCATCCCGAGATTCAGAAGGTAAGAAAGTTAACCGAATTTTGATAAATACGACTTGTCAAACGAAAGAAGATTTTAAAATACAAATTTCAATTAAATTTTATGAACATAAATATTTATTATCATTGAAAAAGTAGGGGTGTTACATGGCTGATTTAGTTCGATCCTGTTCAAATACCTTGATCTATCATACTACTCTACTGCATTCCATATTCTATTTTCGGTCATTGATCTATACTGCTATATATATTTATATTTCAGCTCGGTATGCTAAAAACTTGATATCATAACCAAAAAAATATATAAAAAACAATATAAAAATGGAATCAGGTCTGATTCAATTCCATCCTGTTCAAATGCGTTATCTATCTTACTACTCTACCGCATACTTTTTTTTTCCTAACATTTGGAACTGGGGCTAATTCCGTTTGATCATGTTCAAATACCCATTGTACTACTTTACTGCATTCCATATTCTATTTTCCGTCATTGATCTATGCTGCTATATGTACTTTAGTTCGATACGCTAAAAACTTGATATCATAACCAAAAAAAAATTGAAACGTTTCTGGATCGGTATTAGTGATCATCTCACTGTGATAATGAAGTCTGTGTGAATCAGTGACAATAAAATAATCCAAAAGGGTGTATCAGAAGAGCTTACAAGAAAGTCATTTCTTCTTCTGTTCACACCATCTCTTATCTCTCCCTCTGATCTCATGTGGGAGTGTGAACCAGAGATTCTCAGGACATAAACTTTCAAACACATACATAAACAATACAATATAATCCAAAGAGACAAACCTTGAAAAGAATATAACTCATTAGTTTCACACCAGAAATATATGTCTACATATACTTAAATACAATCAGAACTCAGAAGTGCAACATTTCAGATCAGTCTCCTATGCTGAGATTGATGAAAACAAAGAACTACAAAGAGGAGACTAAATAAATTTCACTAATTCCATTTCATAATTAAGCTTGTGTCTTAAGTTTCCTTGTATGGGTGAAGAAAGCCTTTAAAATTGCGCATCTTTAGAAGTTTTAAATGTCACAACCTAGTAGCTTGGTTAAGGTTTGTGGCAAATAATATCACAAGTCTAACGTTTGAATGACAAAGGCATTTACTGGTTCAGGATCCAATAAAAACTATGTTTGCCCTAAAAAAGTTAGAAGTCACTAAATGTTTCCTTTTTTTATGTATATGGTCTTTCCAACATTTTATATGTCGCATAATCTAGGTAATTAGAACACTATCATTTTATATGGTCGAATTCATGGATGTTAAGCTAGAAAGACCCATAGATTGAATCCAAGCTTCTACACAGTGTCCGCGGAAGTAATTAACCATGATCAAGTGATTTTGTTTGTATGGTCATTCCATGATAGTCTTTGCCTGTTTTGATTTGTTTTCGAATATTCAAACTGAATATAGTCATGAATTAATACTCATGATATTGATAAGAAGATTATTTACAATCTTATTAGCACAATTTACAACATTATGCAACACTCTTTATGTCCCTCTCTACTAATATGTCTGCCAAGACAAACTCACTCACCCCATATTCCTATAAATCATAGCTTAATACATAATCTTGAAACAGTCCCTGAGGCTGAAGAACAGATGCAGAGTCGTCCCAGGAATTTGAAGAAGACGATTTTGTATCGAACTCATTAGTTTCCCACCAAATCATACCATCTTTGCAACCATCCATTTCTGTGAAACAATCCAATTCGCCTAACTGACTTCCGTTCCCTCCGAAACTCGCTTCTTTGCTATGAAGTAGTTCACCTAGCTCAGCTTGTAAGTTGGAAATCGAATGAACATTAGTATTGAACTGTTGAACAGAATTTGGTTTTGGCATACTAGTCTCGTCTAATGAACTTTGTCCAATCTTGAAACCAATTGAACTCTGCGATGATGAGAACCCGTTCAAGGGAGTCACTACTTGTTTAAGATTGGTAGTCCTTGTATTCGCTGGATCTAGACCGATTGAAGCAATGGGTAATTCGTTCAAACCTTCCTCTTGAAATGACCTAGTTGGAGGACTAGGAACCAAACCATACTGATCTTGCATGAGCTTCTCTCCATAAGGGTGCAATTTAGGCCACAGTGCAGGATTGTTGTAGAAAGAGAATGGGTTTTGGATGTTTTGAAGCTGCATATGAAGTTGCAATCTTTCAAGTGCCGAATTGCTCAAGGTATTTGGGTAGGAGTTATCTTCTGCACAGTCCGCATCTTTGGTACCTTGGCTTAGATGAGACAAGCGACGACCTTGAGAGTCCTTACGCCTTCCGAGTAGCTTCTTCTTCAGTCTAGTATTCCAATAGTTTTTTATGTCATTATCAGTTCTTCCAGGCAATTGAGCTGCAATTATAGACCACCTGCAGTAGATAACAATTCAAAACCATCAGACCTAGCTAACAAAACAATACCATATACGAAAAGTGTATATTTCGATCAAATTAGATCAAGTATGATACTATAACAAAAATTTTAACATTCAACTAACCTGCTGCCAATACTAATGTAGAGGTTGCAAATGATGTTATCTTCTTCTTCTGAAAACCCACCATGCTTGATATTTGGGCGCAAGTAATTCAACCATCTAAGTCTACAACTCTTTCCGCATCTCTTAAGTCCTGCAAATTCATTAATCAAAGGACTTGTTAATTTAATCATCTAAAAATTTACTCATTCTTTGGTTTTCCAAGAACTTATTATCAAGTCCTATCCGATAATAAAACGAGCGCCATACACAAAAACAAGAGCGAAAGAAGAAGCCGACCAAGGGATGATGATTTACCTATTTTCTGAGGAAGAGCAATCCAATTGCCACCAGTGCCATATTGCTCAATATACTCCTTAAGGGTAGCATCTTCTTCAGGAGCCCAAGGTCCCTTCTTCACATTTGCTTTGTCACAACAAGGAGCTCTACCCATCTCTTTATTTCTTTGTTTGATCTCTTTGTGTACTCTGGTGTACTTGGAGAGAAAATGAGAGGGAGAAGACCAAGATTTATAGGGAGAAAAGGAGAGTGGGTGATGTGAGGCTTGTCAAGACAAAAGTCTTCCTTCCCTCTCCATATTACCTCACCATTTTCATTACTATTCAACTCCATTTCTCTTTTTTTATCTAGGGTTTATGCAAGGTCTCCTTCTTCTTCTCTTCCCTACTACTTGATTAGTTAGATCATCTAATTTTCTATTCCTTGGATTTGTTAGACAAAGTACATAAACTTTTCCTTCTTTCCCATTTGTTAATTCTGACTATTTTTTGCATTCATTGTTATTTTATCATTGTTAGTATGCATGCAGCAATAAGCCAAATAAGTGGCCAAATAAGTTTCTATTATGATTTCTTTGTCTTGGAATCCTCACTTCAATGTTAAATGTATCCTCAATTACCAAGGCAGTATAGTTTTAATTAAGACTACATTACTTGCAAATTTTCTGTGTGTTCTAAAGGAATGTTATATCTGTTGTGATAAATATGATCATCTCATCTCTAAACATGCTACATCAAACCTAGATGTATGTTCTATGGAAATATTAGTAAGTCAGGCAAAATTCGATCTATCAAGGAAATATTAACATTGGGGAAGGCAAACGAGCCAACAAAGATTTAAACTAGCTAGTAAGTAAGACTTGTGGCAAATGGTCGTTTTCACCAGTCCAGACTTTAAACCTTGCTCTTCACAAAAATAAATCATTAAGAGCGTATCATAGATCAGAACGTTACGGCTTACCCAATAACAAGCTTGCAATAACAAAGCTTTGATCTTGAGCTTTTACATACGTAATTTGAATTCCAAGCATCTCATATAAGGACTGGTTAATAATTTTCTTGAACAAAAATGATAAATTTTGCTTCATCCTACATCCAAATCATCATCAAAAGATATCTCAGTGCAATATCTATAATGAAAATGAAAGTATGTTCCTTTTTGGAATCCTTTAAATCATTGTTAGGTCTTCCCATAGATTTGGCAAAATTAATAATTACTAAGAAAAAAAAGATGACAAGGAAACCCTAATAATGTACAAGTATCTGTCTAGTTTGAGCTCAATAAACCAAATCTGATTCATTGGGAAACTAATTGAGATTAACTTCAAATATGAGGATCTTACAGTCTAAACAAATCATAATCTAATAAAAGAGAATGAATTGGTTGTGTTCCATTGGCCCAAACAACAAGACACCTTAGGTAAAAGTGGTTTGGCTAGGGTTCCATTAAACAATCCTATTAAGTGGAGTGAGGTAGAAAAAATCCAAAAGGAAATGTGTTGAGATTTCAAACCTTTCATTTACAATGAAAAAACACCCTACTCATTGACCTTAATTTCCCTATTTTTAATCACACAAAAACTATAAAAAAATTTCTTCAATTTCATGGAGGTTGAACAAGGTCCATTCATCCCATTTACAATTATAAAAAAAAAAAATATCACAAATAAAGTCTCCTGACTCCCACAAAAATATTTTCTTATTATTTGATCTAAAAGGAACTTAGATTTTTGGGGAGGAAGAAAGCATGTTTCTTCTTGTCCTTGTCTCCACCCTGGAATCTCTCCACTTATGATGTATTTCATCATCAATAAGACCAAGCTTAAACCTGTAAAGTGAATTGGTGAGGGTGGTATTAAGATAAGAAGATAAGCTTGGTTCAACAAAAGTTAATTAAACTATTACTATAATGAATTTGAATTATTGGGGTTAACCTTGTTGGCTCTATTGTGTATCAGGAATAATCCAAGCCTCATCTCTTATGAAATATAATTGTATTAGTTGATAGCAAAACTCGTAAGTCGTAAATACATTCTCGTTACGGTCATCAGTTGGTGTCAGAGCAGATTATTATGTCAGTAGTCAGAAGTTTTGTTCTAATTGCAATCAGAAGTTTATAAATTTGGTTCTGAATAGTGAAACAATATCCCTGATTAGCAAACTAGCTAACTATATATGTTGTCGATTTTCATTTGATTTCAAAGTTAACCATTGTTTGACAATGCGATCAAAATCTTTTACTTTAGTGTTGTTAATTTATTTTTCATTGCAAGCTGGGTTTGAAGGTCGAATTGTTGACTGTTTTGAGTCTAATGTACCATGCACCTATAGAGTGTTTGGTATACAGTACTAACAAAATCTCTCAGATTTGCTATTGACATGTAGTTATGTACTAGTGAAAAAACAAAGACTTGGAATAACACAATTTCGTCGACCCCGTGCAACGACTTTCACTCTTCTCACCCTTGAATTTCTTACTTGGATGTACTTCGAGGTCTAATTTCATTTGTTTAGTCAAGGTAGAATTGATTAGGTTAAGCAAACAAGAAAAATGAGAGCGAACAAGGTCTTCTTACGATGTTTCCTTGTATTTGGACTCGTAATTCACGACTTAATTTCTTTCTTGAACGGGACACTTGGCCACTTGGGATTCTTAATACAAGATTTAGTGTTAAACTAATGTGTGTATGGACATAATCATGGTGGCAATCTACGTCCTCTGCTTCCCTTTGTGTAAATTATTCAAACAGAGACGCTGCAAAAAGACGCAGTTGATTAGCTCATATGACCCCTAATTTTTCCAATTATAAACCAAGAATGTCAACTCTTTCCTAGAACTTGCTCCTAACAAACCTAATTCTCATGGTATCCAATGAGATCTTTAGAATGTGACTTGCTTTCATCACTTGGGTCCTAATAGTTTTGAGTGGCAAGATTGAAAGTTATCGGCAAAATATTAGAAATTCAGGTTTTAAATTGGAATCAGGGTAATGTGGCGTGATCAAGAAAGAATGATGCAATTTTTAAAGTATTTATATGTATCTCGAGGTTGTAAAAACTCCTCTCCTGATGTCACATCATCCTTAGGGGTGGGCACGGGACATGATGGGACGAGATGGACTCATCCCGTTCATTCGGAATCAGGACGGGACGGGATAGATCTCATCCCGACCTCATCCCATCTCAAACGGGATCGGGACGGGCCGGGATGAGCACGTACTAAATAGTCATACAATAAAAATTAATAAAAAAAAATTATCTCACATTACTCACACACCAATAATGTCAAATTTATATACATATAACTTATATCATAAATAATAATAGATATTAAATAATTAAATATTAAATATTTTTTTGAAAGGCAAATAAATATTAAATTTCATTTAGAATTAATGATTCAATTCATTTAGATTTCATATAGAATTTCATCTTACATTGATTTAATTTCAATACATCCTAAACCTTAATTTAGAAGAGTATTTTGATTAAAATTAATAATAATAAATATTAAATAAATAAATTCGGGACGGGACGTGATAGGCGGGATTGAAAATCTCCATCCCACTCTAGATCGGGATGGGACGGGATCGAGATAAGTTTGATCAATCCCAAAAAGACCCAAAAAAAATCTGAATAGGACGGGACGGGATCGGGACAGATTCAAGATCGCGGAATGAAATGCCCACTCCTAATCATCCCGACTGCATAACCTAATTTCCTAGTCTTAGTCATAAAAAAAAAAAATCAGTCCTCACTCATTCGTCAGGAGCTCCAAAACTCTGAGTTGTTAGAGTATTATTGACAATTTGACAGTAAAGTTGAGCAGAACAATTTCTCCTTTCTTTTCAATATAAACCCAACACACATTCATTGTGTGAATTGTAAAAATCATAATACAACAGTCATTAAGAAGTCACATTTTAAGAACACGCAATTTGGTAACCGACGAAATTGGGAATTTTTTTTTTTTTTTTTTTGGTTGCGCATTTGACCTAGAAAACCCATTTTCCTAAGGTAAATTCGCGCTTGTGTGTGACTAAAGTGTGGGAAATATATGAAGATTGACCAAAATAAAGGTGGTCTCAGTGAGTAGGTATCAAGGGGAGCATAAATTCAAGAAAGCTTAGGGCAGCAATCCAATTATGTCATGGTATTTGACCTGATTGGATTACCTTACACAAAGGTGCAAGTGTTGTGTACTAACAAACCTTCCTTGATGGATGTTTATGGGAAAGAGAATAAACACTTTACTACTAATCATATTTTTGTAATACTAACTATCAAAATCATTGTGCCCTTTAACCATCAAAATTTTCAATATCAAAGAAATCATCATCAACAATTGATTTTGAAAATGTTAATAAAGTTAACCCTACATTGGTTTATTTTGTGGTTTAATGAAGTGGAGCTCCTAATAATAATAATGCGTGTGTAAAGGCTAGAAAATTTTAGGATTAGGTTATCATGCTTATAACTTGGGCCAGCATCTAGGGTTTAGTAACTGCGTTTTCATGTACGAAAAACTTGACGCGAATTAGGTATTGGATGCTTAGAGACAAGGTACTTTAAAATTGATCTGAAGTGTGCTAGATTTAGCGTTAAAGATATGTTTGGTTGCAGAGAATTTGTGGAAAAGTATGATAAATATAGCGCGACAACCTAACTCTTGAAGATATGGAAAATGGTGGTGTAGCGTTGGCCTCTCGGAGAGGTTATAGTTCATGGCGGAACAAAAGAAATGTGTTTCATGTGCTTAAGTAGTGAAGATGTGTCAACTGCTGAAGTTCTTCTTCTTTTGCAATCAGGTTCAATAACTATGATGGTGTGACATCACCGGAGGAAGTTTTTTACAATCTCAAAATACATATAAACGCTGTGGAGATTTCATCATTCTTTTAAGATTACGCCACATCACTCTGGTTATAAAACCTGATTTCCTAATATTTTTGTCAATTTTATTTATTTATTTATTTTTAAAAATTCAAGAACCTGAATAAAAATTGTATTCACCTCTTTATAAAATCAAATAAAAGTAAGATGGGGCAGGATCTTATAAGAATACCAAAACTAAGGGTCAACACTCAAAAGGCACACAATTTGGAACTATTTTCTTGTAGTCAGTAAGCTAGAGAGTTTGGTTGAGAAGTTTTGCCCCTACTAAACCCAATTACAAGTAGGTCATTAACAATTTCCTTCAAATTTTAATTTAATATGATCACTTATGTCAACCCAAACTTATCCAAAATGTATAAACAATTTCTTAGTGTCCATACTCTTATCTCACGAGGCAATCTGCTGGATTTCATACCTTGTATATCTGGTTTATTAGTGTGCATGGAAGCTTCTCAGGCTAGGGTTGTCAATGGATTTGATTACACCATACGCTCTACGCGAATCCGATATATGTAAGTTTTGATTAATCGAATTTGTGACAATCTCTGATCTTGTGACTTACGAGATAAAACCTATCCTGCATCGTCTGGATAAGAAAAGAGAATGTGTTATATATGTACAAGTTTGAATCCCCATGATTTTTTTTTTTTTTTGAAAAGCAAGCGTGCCGCCGGTGAGTATAGAACCCAAGACGTGGAGGTTAAACCACCACATCCTTAACCATCCAATCAAGCTACCATTGGCTTGAATCCCCATGATTGAACACACAAAAACAAGGATTATAATCTCACATAGTCTAAATGAAGGAAAGGGATATACTATATATGTGTAAGTTTGTATCTCCATAATTCCACCACGGGAAGGCAACATACTATATATAAGTTTGTATCCCCATGATTCCACGCGATCAACTTTTTTCTCCAAAGGACCCTTAAAATAAAGAAAAATACCACTTTATTGTGAAGTACACAATATTCTTTACCTAAACATTACTATCAGCATATTTTGCATTTAACACATAATGCATGACTAATAAGCTTTTGTTGTCATTTGTCAACAGGATTTCTTTACCTAAACATTACTATCAGTTGCTACTACAATTAACAAAATATACAGTCCTCACCTGCTAACCTAAAAAGGTGCATGGAAGAATATATTTATAGCACAGAATGTCAAACGAAAAAATAAAATAGTGGAATAATTATTAGAATAATCTTGTCTTATCACAGACGTTGGACTCAATGGTCAATGTTGCAAGAGCTTGTTCACAATTCTACTTCTACGCGTAGTAATCACAGCGATGAAATACTGACAAAGAGTGCACGCCGGCTATTGACAACCAAACAAGCACAAATTCAAGCCATTCATTCAATCATCGATAGAGACCTTTCGGATTTGAGGGATGAATAAGGATTGAGGGTAGAACAAAATATTGACCCATATCGGGATACAATTCATAATAAATTTGATTGAAATAATGAACTGTGTTGCAACGCGCCCACCTGAGTTTTCATAGTCTGCTGATATCTGGCAAGCACATCAGTGCCTTAAAGAGTCTGTCCTAACCTGGGTATCAAGTCCCATAGGTAAATGACAGTATCTTAGATGACAGGAAAAATGGAAGAAATCAACCTGCAGGGTAACCAAACGACAAATATAGTCATTAGATTAGTCTAACAGCGTGTCAAAGTGCTGCTTCTGACCCACAAGACAAGAAAGTTCAACCAATTAAGTCACAAACGATAAATGATCAGAGTGAAAATCTTCAAAATTGCAAAGAGTGAATAAATATGGGGGGTAAAAAACTGAGAAACGCAAGCCAGTTCCTATTCTTTTGCCACAACGAAAGTTTTTTGGAAAGAACTGCAAGTTAAACTGCCTTCTCAGGTGCTGGATCAGTCGGATATATAGAACGCAACCTGTATCACACAGACATCTCAGCGTTTCAAACAGAGGCGTAAGTTCTTTGGACTCCCTTTATATCCAAAAACCTACTTAAATGTTCCAGAGCACCACTGTGAAGTCTGTAATCTCTCAGCAGTCATTTACTCTTATCAGTCATATAGTTCTCTCCAAATCTAGAAATATTACTAGCGAAACACAACATGAATGAGACGTACATAAAAATGAGAGACAGCTTTGTACCTATAAATAATAGTAACTTCCCTTTTTTTCTTTCTTTTTTCGGATTTCTCATCTGAAATTGTATAACATGCCTGGAGATGACTCCGGAAAATACAAAATAAGAGTTCTAAAGTTTACATTACCAAAAAACCATATGATGAAATAATTTAAAAGATATTGTAAGATCTAGTTTAATCCAAAAGCCCAAGCACTATGAATACATCAAAACTATGGAGCTTTGGTCAGTGTGACTATTCACATCCATACCGTCTCTCTTCCACCCAAGGGGTGGAATATATATTAGTCACTGGCATCTGGAGGTTTTGTACAACTGCGCCAGCACATCTGAAACAATAAGATTCTCGAAGGTGAGCATAACCACTTTACAGATTCCATACATAAAAGGCACATAATGTAGAAATAATAACATCATAATATGAAATCGATGAACTCACATTCTGATAAAAACATTCACAGCTCTCCTTTGTCTGGAGTGTAGTCTTCAATATAGCATAGTTCTTGATATATTATAGTGCTAACAAACAGAGCATTATCAAGAAAAAATGTCCACATATGGCTGTACGAAACTCGTCTTAGCAGTAAAGGCATAATAATATGGCATTACTAGCCTGTGGTTTCCATAAGAGCAGATGACCTCTCATATTGTATAATTCTCACCTTTCTCAGCAACAATCAGGTATTATACGGCACTGTAAAAAACATCACTTCAAATTGATTGCTGCTGCCATTTTCCTCAATTTTTGAGATATTTCAGAGAATGATGGCCTCTCGCCTGGTTCACCAGACCAGCAACTTTCCATCAAAGATTTCCATTCAGGATCACACCATGGAGGAATTTGTGGACGCAATGAGTTGTTTACTATTCCACCTGAAGAAGCATCAAATGAAGGTCAAGAGTAAGATTGATCCAGACAACAGAGAAGATAAATAATATTAACACTGAAGAAATAATAAAAATAAACGAAACAATAATGGAAATAAATGAACAATAATCGAAATAAACTATGATAAAAAATAATGGAAAACAAATAAGAAAATAATATTTCTTTCCATCATCAACCAAAGAACAATGAACATTCCCTTGCCTTATTTATAATATCCTTAACTTCTTTGACAACCTAACTAACCTAACTATAATTGGCTACTAATTCCCTTACTACTATCATGGACTTTACTTAATAGGCCAATTATACTTAAAATTACAATTGCTAAACTAACCCATATAATGATACATGCTTACATCAACCTCCTCGGGTTGAAGAAGCTTGTCCACAAGCTTGAAGTCGAAGAAGCCAGACGAAAACAGAAACCACTTAGAGAACACAAGACGAAGTGCATGAGCAGAAGTCGATCTCAAACTTTTCCGTTGTAGTTGCTCTTATCACAAATAAGGAAATCCAAATTGTGTCACCAAATATAAAATCTTAGATGATTCCTCGTCTCAAAACGATAGCCATTGCAACTTTCCAATTTTTGTGTGCGCTAATGTCTTGAGTTTAGCTTCAAAATTGTCCCAACTTAGATCACGAATCATGTCTTGCGGTTGTATGTGTTGTGTCGTGGTGGTAATCAACCTGATCATAAACATTTCTAGAACCAGTAACTTGTGGGGATACTTGGTCTGTTTTGCAGATGCAAATAGTGATAGGACCAGTTGACGAGTAATCAATTTTGTGTGGTGGGACTAAATGTTTGTTGGGGTGTAAATAACCCAACCCAAATTGAGCTTCTTCACGATGAAGTTCACCTTCTCCATATGAATTGTGACGAACAGAGCAGTGAAACTCGTTGTGTGCTTGAGGGGCAAGTCGATGGGATTGTTAACGGTGGATTGCAGTGGATCATGACCAAGCCAAAGATGTCGACTGGCCACTATCAACTCATTTTTATGCACTGTGGACTGTCGGGTTGCGATCTGTTAGTGACAAGAAGATCGGTGTTGGTCGTATTCATATATGGATTCCATTGTTCCTTCGGCAAACTCGTTTCCTAATCTTCTATTTTTCTTCTTTGTAGGGTTTGGGTGGGGTTAGAACTGAATAGGGATGTAGAAAGGGGTCATGGGTTTGCGGCGAGCGATGAGGGATGGTGGAGATGGTTGATCGGGGTTGTCGATATCACTGGAGGAGTGTCGTCGACGTTATCACTTGTGGTGATTGGACGGTGGGGGTGGCGGAGGGGACTGCTGCAGGGAGGGAAGGGCAATCGGCCTGGCGATCGAATGGAGTGGTGGGTCGGGTTGGGAAAGGGTGTCGGAGGGGGCGTCGGGGACGATGGGGAAGGGGCGATCGACCCACCTAGTGGTGTGCCACCGTTTGCGAGGGAGGGTGGTTCAATCAGGGAATTTGTCCCCGTATGGGGCTGTGTGTCGACGCTTGCGGTGTTGGGAGGGGTTGTGCGATGTTGCTTGGGGGTTGACGATCACTCCTTGTGGGTGTCCATTGGCCTCTTTGTTGCCTGACAAGAGTTCCTTGATCATCAATTCCATCTTCGTCATCTCTTTCGTTGTTGCCTTCTCTACTGATTTCTCAATTTTAACCTGGTTCAGCCTTGCTAATTGATTTGTCAAATCCTTCTCTCTTTGGTGTTTATCTTCATTGTGGAGCCTCTCTTGTTCTATCTCAGTGTCTAAGATATTTTTTGAATTCTTCCATAGCTTCAACTGCCTTGATTCTCTCTTTCTCGGTCATCTTCCAATCTTTTCTTCTGTGTATTTGTTTGATTTTGTTGGCTTTATACAAAAGGAACGCTTCGGCTCTGATACCAATTGATAGAACTAAGGAACAATAATCGAAGTAAAACGAAACAATAATCGAAATAAAAGGAGCAATAATCGAAACAAACTATGACAGAAGTTAATGAAAAACAAATAAAAAAATAACTATCTTTTCAATCATCAACCAAAGAACAATGAACAATCTCTCGCCTTATTTATAATATCCCTAACTTCTTTGGCAAGCTAACTAACCTAACCCTAATTATTTAATAATGCCCAACTACTATTATGGGATTTACTTCATAAGCCCAATTATACTTAATACTAATACTACTAAACTGACTCCTATGCAGTTAAAACGAATAACGGACCCATAACGGTCCAAAAGCGTTATAGGTTATAACGGGATATATCAGAATATAACGTTATATAACAAACTAGTTTTCTAAATATATTTTTTAATACCCAAAAAGTATTAATGTATTATAGAATCAAAAAAGTAAATCATGTTCATAACATTAAATTCAAAAAAAATAAAACATTAATTAAAAAATCTTCCCTTCGTATGAGAGTGAGATCGCAACAGAGAATGCGTCGACTCTTCGTCTTCTTCCCTTATTCTTCTCTCGTTCTCTGTCAAACGACAAACTGCGAGATCTGGTTCTCTGTCGATTGGCAACGACGAACTCTAGTCTTTCTTTTCTATGAGTCTAGGGTTCTGGTTCGATTGAGAATGAAATGGGTGATTTTTTTATGTACTAGAACAAAACGTTAACACGGTATTATGGAAAAAAAAAGGTTATCTCAATAATAGCCATATAATGTCGTTATATCGGAGCCGTAATACCATAACGTGATAATGTCATAACATAATGGCTCACCTCGTTAAGCGTTATATCGACATTATAACGCCATTTTAACTGCACTGACTAACCCATAATATTGATTCACGTTTACATCACATTCACACATTATATTGTAAGTTAACCCATAAGTTTAATTTTCAATTATTGAATCTTCATGAGTTTGTAATGGTTTTGTAACAACCAGTGGTCTCAACCAAAATGGGTAACACTGTCATGATCAATAACAACATTCAGTGGTCACAACCAAATGGATAACACTGTCATTATCCATAACAACGTTCACTACAGTATGGCCACCATACTGTCAATAAGCTGTTACCATGACAACAAACACTCTCAAACCTTGACTCTTCATCATTTACTGCATGTATACAATGTCCAAGCACAATAAACCATCTTTCTATTTGATCTTCCTGCATATACACTTCCTTTGGATTCATGACAGACCTTAAATCTGGATTATTTGGGGGTCTCAAGCGACTCTAAGGACTTGGGAATTTGAAACAGAGATGATCGAAACTATGTAGTGCTAAGATTACTGGTTGTTATAAACTGAAGATTGTTATGGTTCTAGTTCTTTAAAGGTTGCCAACTTGCCATAGCAACAGTTGATTACCTCGACTTAAGACAGTGATTAAATCAATCTTACATTTTCCATAGATACTCACTGGTTTTCCATAAAAGACTTTATCACTCGCATTCTTTTTTAGTAAGACGTGTTCTGATCTTAGATATTTCTAATTCCGAGTCCAAACTCGACTTTATTTTGCAAAATTCCATTTTCTGGAAAACAAAAATGATGAACAGTAAGCCTTGACGGATTTAACATAACATCAAAGGAAGGTTCAGAACTGAAAAGTTATATTGATAAAATACATAGTAGTATAAATCATACAAGTATTTCTAACAACGAACTTGCAGATCATGCATATTCTATCCTTAACAAAAGATACAATGGTTGGTCTGCTGCACACATCTAATCCAATCTTTCCAAGGCTTTGAAGACATAGTTCTGTGGAGAATCACTCATCTTTTCGGTTTATTATTATGGTCAAGATATAAGGGAATGGGGGCGTGTTGCACAAGTTACTTAACTAATTTAAAGATTTCTATAGATATATGAGAATCACTCACCTTTTCGGTTTATTATTATGGTCAAGAACCTTCATAAGCATACTTAATCATACTAAGCTAGATGGCATTAGCTCTTCATAAACATATTTGTAGAAGCGTACCAAATGTTCAAAGATTTCTATAGATATGACTGATTAAAAAAAAACAACTAAACAAAGAAATAGTTTCAAGAAAAATATTACCTTTGCGCTATAAGGTATGATAAAGCATAAGTAATACAATGACAATAAAAGAAGATCAACAAGATCTTAAAACAGTGAAATGACAGTAATAATATAAGTAATAGCAAAATAAAACAAATACAACTCCGTTGTCAATTGAAGCATTAATTTTTATATTGTGGATTACCTAGTATAAGTTTATCCTTTTAGTACTATTCATTGAACGAGAGGTTGCATCTGGCTTAGGATAAATAGAACTAGTTTTTTTCTGGCATTTATAGCAAGTGCCACGTAACGCAGTTTCATCTTTGAACTCAAATATATACTTTACTTATAAAAATGTTATCAACAGTGATGAGCTTCATTAAGGATATTATTTATAAACTTTCGACAACCTTGAGTTAATGTGATTCTAACCAAAAAATTATTTATGGTTTGATTCCAACCGTCATCAAAATTTTATATTGTCCTAATAAGTGGGTCAAAATGTCAATAACTAATTTATGGTCGCCAGATTATATGACCCGTCATTCAATATTCTCGAGAACAGAAAAAATGTTTCGCCTGCTAGATTAAACTCAATACTTAATCCAACATGACTTGTATTTATCGATCAAATAAATATACAAACATCATGAAAGAATAGTCATTTAGCTAGTAAGGTTTTCACATTATGTACCTTAATCCTTTCTTGGTATTAACATACCAAGTTTTTTAAAAAAAACATTTAAGGTAAAATTCATTGATAAAGAAACGTCAAGAATTACAAGAAAGAAAACAAGTGTACAAGTATTCCAATACAATCGAAATCGAAGGCGGAGGAGGAATTTAATGATTGTATGTGACTGGGGGTGTTGGAAAGGCGCCTAGCCCATGGAGTGGTGATCGTTGCACCACGTTGTGGTCACACGCTTAAGCAAGCGTCTAAGTGAAGATTCTTGAGAATAAATATCCACTCTTCTAATACCAAGCACTTATGCCCAACAATCAAACAGTTCAAGGGTTCGGTCCTCACTGGGACCGATTTCTTGGATAATTGGTTTGAGCTAAAAAAACCCACACGGTAGAAGCAACTAATTGTTTCATACTTGCGCTTCTTTTTTTTTTAATCAAATTTATAATTCTTGAACTTATAAATTCAGTGATTATTTTTACGTATAAGATTATGTTTAATTCCATTTCATTTTCAAAATTTCGCACTTTTTTAAGGGCAACCAAGGTTTTATTCTTAAATCATTTAAATGCCTTTGGGCAAGGTTCAAAACCCTTCTTGTGATACCATTTGCCACAACTGCAACAAGATTTACCAACTGAGCAAGGACCCCTATATTGATGCACGACAATCAGGGTATATATCTTTTTTCTCAAATCTTCCATTTCCTATGTAATGAATCACATACACTTCTTATGTCATTTTAAAAAATAAATAAACAAATAATAATACCAATAATCAGTGTTCTAAAAATCGGCCTAGGCGGCCGCCTAGGCGCTAGAAGGTGGAAAACCGCCCAGATTAATGGCTGGGCGGGCAGTCTGGGCGGTTCTGGGCAATCTGGGCGGGTTTAGGCGGGTCTGGGCGGGATCTAGGCGGGGTCTGGGCGGCCTAGGCGGACTCTAGGCGGGGTCTAGGCGGTCGGGTCTAGGCGGGTCTGGGCAGGATCTAGGCGGGGTCTGGGCGGCCTAGGCGGACTCTAGGCGGTCGGGGCGATTTTTATTTTTATTTTTATTTTTATTTTTTAATAAGGCTGATTGTGTTCTTATTTTATTTTTCTTTCCTATTTTTTAGAAATAAACTATTTAATTATTTTTTATTCAGTATATGTCTAAATGTAGCAAAGGATAATTACTTAATGGAATTCTCAAAGGATCTGCCGGTACCAATTTTACTGATGTAGATTTTATCAAATATAACTGAGGTTATTCATGCAATTTGAAGAAAAATAAAAGTGTACACAAATTCAAATTTATATAAAGTACCCATCATGACCAACTTCAGTCATTTGAGTTTTAATAAATTTTGTTCATGATTGTTAATTTTTCATGTTTTTAAATTTTGCATATGTATATTGGCATTAAATTGGATGTAATTGATAAGGTATTATGCTTAACTTTTGTAAATTATTAAAGTTATAATACAAAACCTAAGACCGCCTAGGCACCTGCCCGCCGCCCGCCCAGCGCCTAGCAATTTTTAGAACACTGCCAATAATTAGTGAATCCTTCAATTTGAAAAGCCATTATCCACCCAAACTTACACATTTTTAGTGTCTCTTTAAACAATACTATCATCACATATATATCTCCAAAAAGAACTTGATGAGGAAAAAAACACTTCAAAGACAAAGCATGTGAAGCAGTTTGAAATTTGCAGTTCCATTAGTAGAATATAGAAACCACAAACAATTCAGTCAAAGTCTAACTTGGTGAATGTCTTTTATGTCCGAAAAATAAGAAAGAAGAACTAGTCAGTAGTATGATCAAATCATCTGTCCCCATATTCATGCATGTGTTATTTGCAGAATATGGTAACACCTTTCTTTTGTTGTTAAATAAAAATAGTGCAGATGTCTATCCCAAATATGTTAATAGTTTCCCAAAGTTCAACAAAATACGGTATACCAATTATTGAAGCGCAATGCATATCTGCATAAGGTTCCTCTCCTGTAAGCATTTCCCACATGACAATTCCATATGAGTAGACATCAATCTGCAAGATGGTAAAATAGATAAGGAATAATGGCACCTAATTGATAAAAGAAAATAAACGCTATCAATATTAAATACCAAAAAAAACCTTAAATGGCAAACCTAGGTACTTTACCTTTTCCGTTACCATGTTACTTTTCCCGCTAAGAAGCTCAGGTGCCATCCAAGGTAAAGTACCACGAACGCCTCCTGACACTAAGGTGTGTTGCTTTACCTTAGATAGTCCCAAATCACCAATCTGAAAGTACAAAAAATTGAATAAGCAAAAAAAAAATAGCCGATTGCAAAATATATGACAAGGCGGACAGTGAAAAAGAATATAGACAAGATTGGGGATAATGAATTGACACGCAATACAAATCATATAAAAATATATTATCAACTATGCCAAGAAGATGCCTAGATGTTTAATGGTTTGACGTGGAGACAATGTATAGACATTGGCCATGAGAGGGTTTTTTCTTACTCCCACATAAGAGGGTTTTTTCTTTTTCTTTTTTATTGGTTTTTTCCCTGAAATTTCATTTGATGTTAAGAATACATATAACAGATGAATACATTCCTCCATCATGGATCATTTGATATTCAAGAAAACCTTTGGCAATATAGTCCAAAGATTCTCGAGAATATAAAACAGTCTAGTAGAAAAATGGACTTGCAGATGAAGTATGAACAACATATCCAAAGCAAAGAAAAGGGAGAAAGCACATGGAGTGAAAAAAGAGCAACTGAATAAGATTAACTATTTTTAATACCTTGCAGATGGGTCGATGAGGATCTCTCATATTTACCAAAAGATTCTCACACTTTAAATCAAAATGAACAATGTTTTTCCCATGCAAATATTCCATGCCAAATGCAGTATCCATTGCTAAAAGAAGCCTCTTACGACGATCAATTGTTCTGCTCGATAGGATTGAGAAATCAGAAATAGCACCATTAGATTTGTAGTTGGGCAAATGAAAGCTGCTAAGGAAAAGCTAGGCATTTTAGAATAATGAAAATAATATACCTATCTTTCTTTTGCAAAAATTGTTTCAAAGACCCATTAATCATGAACTCTGTCACAGTGGCTAAAGATCCATCAGGACCATCACGAACTATACCATAGAATGACACAACATTGGGATGATGCAACGAACTCAATATCAAAGCCTCCTTCCAGAAATCAGCAATCTATTACAACAGCACAAACAAGAATCGGCTATACAGAGCACAATGTGAAAGATTAGCACTAACGTACTACCAACTCAAAATAAACCCAGAAGATGTAACAAGTAATGCAATGAAGAAGAAGAAGAAGAAAAAAGAAGCCACGCTTGTGTTCATATCTATACAAGAAGATTAAGAGTGAACTTCATGGAAGGCAATGTATTAGGCTTTGGCAAGCATCACCACCTTGCAACAGCAATGAAAAATAAAACTGAGCAATCAGCTACAATTTTCCGATGCAATGGAGCAAATAAGATAAGGGAGAGGCACTTTGATGGGAATTTGTATGTTCCATACAGTGACTTTCTCTGTCCACACTCCCATCCCTGCCGAGTACAAGCATGCCTAGCTGTGAACACTCTATTTCAGAAGCTTCCCTCATCCTTGACGCACCAGAAGCACTACCTAAGCCTAGTTCACACTGCATATGATTTCCATCTATTATACACTTGTTCATCAGATTATACTACTCCTGGAGATTCCCACAAAATAGTGCATATGAGTTCACGTCATTTCAACCCATTAACGAGTCAGCTTCGAGTTGGGTAAAATTGGGCATGAAATTACCCTGTCAAGTATTTGCCAGTACACAACCCACCTCTGCGCTTAGACACTTCCAAGAATATAGAATAAGCAGAGATCAGGAAATAGAAGAAGCTATTTACTCAACATTCAACACTCAAGTTTGACCTCAAAGATCAACTTGACCAATGGAGATGGAAGCAAGTCACCATATCTCAGTTAGATTTTTTTACCAAAGGTTTATCAAATAAGGTTTGATGTAGAGAGATATTTGCCTAACCACGAAGTACTTACAAGAAAAGGAACGCAGATTGAAAGAGAGGTGTCAATAAACACATTGAAACTTAACTGACATAAACCAGGTATACCTTCTTCGCTAATTAGCAAGTACCATTTGCGTCCACTTATGACTTATCTATGTTTTTTAGAGGTGAACTAGGACACTGGGTCTATCAAGAGAAAGTGGAATGGGTTTTGAGAAACCAAATTCTAAACCTTTTGTTTTCAGGAGTTAATCATTACGAGGCTGGCTTGCATACTGACTGTTAGTAGAATGTGGTTTGAAAGGAATCTTAAAGCATTGAAAACAAACTTCAACTATTATGAGAATGCATTAGAAAAACAAACTAAATTGGTGTGCTTTTTCAAACCAAAGACCATACTACAATGGAAAAGGTCAAAGCATAGCATGAAATTGCATTTTCGATAAAACAAATTCCATGTCATCCTCAATATCAGAGCTTTCTAAATTTTCATCTAATTTTAAACTTCTGATATTCACTAAAGTTGGGATCAAGGTTTCCTAGTCAAACAGTTTATGTATACAACAAAAAATGTGTTTTGACAAAAGACATTGCCCTTTGTCCTCTTCAATCAAGAACTGTTGGGGATTCAGTTAACATCAATGAACCTTTGCACAATAGAAATTAACTTCTTAATGGACTTGTTACTCAGTAGACCGCATTCAATAAACAGTTTGAGGCATTCACTTTCATGACATAGATAAGCAATATATTTGTCAATATTAGAAAAGATGGGAAAATACCAGACGTTCTCTCTCAGATGGTCTTCCTGCAAAGCGACTTGCTTTTATCCTTTTTATAGCTACATCAGAACCCTTCCATTTTCCATGGTAAACAGATCCATATGTCCCAGAACCCAATTCCCGGATCTCCTCCAGATCATCATTTTTTATCGTCTACACAGGATGCGCATAATAAAAGTGAGTGAAACAATTCAAGGAATAACAACCATTTCAAGGCAAAGATAGAAGGATACCTGTAACCCTATATCCAAAGCTTCTGCCTCAGCCTTTGTTTGCTCAATTCCAAAAGCTTTTTGATGATCACCTTCAGATTCATCCTCCACATCGACATCAGCATTCTACAGAGAAAATAACAAAATCACATAGAATAACTAATATCATAGAGAGCATAATGTAAGGGGGAAGAAACCAACCAAAAAATGTATGGAATGTGCAAATTAAATAGACATATTCTCACCTCGGGATCTAAATCCTGGGTAGCTGCTTTTTCGGATGTTGAAACCACATCTCTTTCAATGTTTCCTTGCACTGTAGCCTTCATCTCTTCCGCACCTTCTAATGCTGCTTGTTTTACTGAAGCAATCAACTCGGGCAAGAAACTCAAATTCTCAACTAAAACAGCATGAGCCTCAAGTGTGGCAGGGCCATCAGTTTCAATTAGTTTTGTAGTATCACCATCCTCTTCAGCCGGCTTCAACTCATTTGCTTCAGGAACAGACTCCTTGGTTTCCTCAACTACCACCTCGCTTTTATCAGTAGTGGATTCATATGGAATATGAGAACCTTCAACTGTTTGCACCAACTTCACTTTGGTGCCCTCTTCAAGCATAGTCTTCTCTTCTAATCTCATTTCCCCAACAGCATCAGTAGCATCTGTGGACCCTGGATTGTAGCCAGGGGTAGTCGAAGTAAGCACTTTATCATCAATTGCAGATACCATGGGGGCAGTTTCCACAAAAATTGTCATGCCACCTGGAGGTACAGAGGGATCTGGAGTAAACAGGTTTGGATTCTCATGGACTGGCATGTTTGAGTTGACCATTGGAGGAACACAGCCATGAGGGTATTCTGGAAGAGATAGCCCATTCACACCATTCACAGAATATATTTTATGCGACTGCCCAGCCCAAGCATTTGGGTTATCCAACCCAACATGAAAACTAGGACTGCCCTCCCGGAAACTCTGAGGGAACCCTGAATTTACATTACCATTTGCTTGAGGAAGCATATTTAGTGCTTCATAAGATGGAGAATGTTGCATAGGATTCTGCATTTTTATCCATAATGCGTGGGCAGGTGCAGGTCCTTGTGGCAGTTGATAAGCATTATCAGTTCCATAAGCAGCTGGAAATTTTCCATAACCGATACCACGTTCGTCTACTGGAGGAATTGGACCGTGGGGTCCAGCAACAACAGCATGTTCACCCAATTCAGGTCCAACAGGAATGCACCGAGGATCAACATGATTGATACAATTACCCTGTGCAATAGGACCATTCACACCGATATTACCCTGTGCAATTGGACCATTCACACCAATATTACCATGTGGAATACGACCATTCACACCGATATTACCCTGTGCAACACCATTCACACCAATATTACCTTGTGCAATTGAACCATTCACACCATTGTTACCTTGTGCAATAGAACCATTCACACTCATATTACCCTGTGCAACACCATTCACGCCGATATTACCCTGTGCAATACCATTGATACCGATATTACCTTGTGCAATAGAACCATTCACACCGATATTACCTTGTGCAATAGAACCATTCACACCAATATTACCCTGCGCAATAGGACCATTCACACCAACACCATCAACCACATGCTGCTCATTTATCCATGTTGTTCCAGGCATCGGCATCGGCATCGACATTCTTGGTTCCTCAACCTGATGGTTCATGTGGGGATGGTGCATTGCCCATCCTCTCTCATGAGCTTCATTATAGAAATTTCGTGGGTCACTTTGCTCTTTGGCATAAACCCCATGCTCCAAATTTGTATCCGGATTAAAAACATACGCCTCCCATCCAGAGTTGCAAGCAGAGCAAGGACCACTAAATTGATGGAATTCATTTCCTCCGTCCATATGGGGTTGTGCTGGGGTTCCAGCTAACCATCGAGGGTCAGAATAGCGAGTAGGATCTACCAAAGAGGGATTCCTATGGAAACCTATCCTGCAATGCTCACATATACTATTCCCTTCGAAAACATTATGGGGGTGGCCAAGATTAACAGGAAAACCAGAATTATCATTCGGAACAGGTGCAGCTGGAAGCCACACCACATTCTCAGTAAAAGGCGACTGTGCCTCCCCATATCCAACCCTATATCTACCCGATGAAGGTGACAACGTATACTCTGTAACTGGTCGACCATCATGGTGCCCATGATGCCTAGGTGAATAATAAGCGGGACTCCAAGGTGCCTCCATCTCACTGTACCTCTGTGCCTGAGGCTGTTGTTGTTGCTGTTGGTGTTGCCCTCCTAAATGCGGAATTCTGAGTTGCCTCAAATTAAACTGACTCATAGGCATCTCAAAATTCCGCCCAAACTCAACACTCGTCGGATTATTCATAGGCTCAATCCCTGGCGAATCCGGAGATTGCTGTAACCTAAATTCCAAACCACCACAATCATTCGAACTATTCAAAGCATCAACATACCTCCTTTCACTCTCCCTCTCGTCCGACTCAAAGTGCGGTGAAGACGAAGCGAAATCATGATCAGGATGGGGAAACAGAAACATTCTCAGCCTTGTAAACCCATCCCCTGCACCTAACTTATCATACTCCTCCATCATATTCGTTACATCATCATCATTCACAACCGACACCAAAGCATCAAGATCCTCATCCGGCTGCTGGTACTTCAACACCATCGCTCCTTCGAATAGTTCCCGCATCTTCGCCATCAATTCCTCATAATTCGTGTCCCTCGGCAGACTCACAATCCTCGTCTCCCCTCCTACGTATCTCAGCTTCCCGTCTTGCGGCCTCGGCATTATGCTCCCTCCGAAACTGCACAGAAACTTCACTTTCTGTCCCTCATCTTGAGTTTGAGTCTGTAGTAGTTGAGCTAGATGTTGATATGGTGGAGAATCCATTCTCCTTCTCCTCGGCCTTAGAGTTAGGGTTTCAGCTTCTCCTCGCTCCTCTTCCGCAGAATTACAACTTATTTTTTGAACTACACCTTGTCGTCCGATTGGTTGATTACACATGAGATGATAACAAATTCAAACAATTGATCCGTGAAAATGAGTCAGAACATCAAGAAACTGTCCTTCGACGACGAAGAACAAGGGTTTGAAATGGAGCATTTCGGAAACCCTAATTGGGGAATTGGAGAGACGAAGGAGAAATTGGAATGGAGAAGAAGTGAGAGAGGGTATCATGATGATGAATAAAACAATTGATCGTTCGTCGTCGTCATCGACTTCTCTCTCACCTCAGAACACAACACAGACACAGACACAGACACAGTTAGAAATGCCTGCCAGGTTGGGGTACACGTGGCGGCTATTGGTTAAACCAATAAGAGAATCCAAAATTATCTTCTTCTCCTCCTCCCTGACTGCCTCTATGATTTGAAAGTTACACAGATCGTTTTGTTTTGCAGTGAGGTATTGTTCTGGTGCTTCTCATCTCCCGTTTTATAAGCCAGGATTGCAGGTCGTCTTTCGGAGTGATGTTTTTCAGAATAGTTTTGCTACGTAGTTATGCCAGCCAGCTATTTATTTATTTATATATATATATTTTAGAATTAGGCTCTTTTCATAATTTTACTTATTTTTTTTAAAATAAAATCACAAACATTATTTATAAAAAGGATAAAATTGTAGAAAGGTTGAACCCTGACAAAAACTGGCTGACTGACCTAACTACCTAGAATTGTTGTTTTGAGAATATGTCCGAAATATATATGAATATGTGAAAGTAAAATACAGGTATATTAATTAATTAAATATATTAAATGAAGCTTAAGTACACAAATATTTTTATAAATGTAATTTTCTTCGTATTTTTTTGGGTATTACAAGAAAATATCAAAATCTAAAAATTGACATTTCGAGTATAAATATAATTTGCTTCATCAATTTTTGGTTACATCACAATGCCAAAATTTATGAAAACACGAAATATTTTGAAATAATGTACTTTTCGGTTTCGATACTTTAAATTTTGAGATCTAAAAAAACTAAATATTTTGCAAAATCACGGTACTTAACTATAAGTCAGTCTAAATAACATTAAAAAAAAAATTAATCGAGTAGGATGAGCTCGTTAGATGTGAAATGCTACATCCACATGTAGGGTGAAGTTTCATGGGAATTTTAGTATTAGAGGAGTCCTTGATTTTTTTTATTTTTTTTTAAATGATGGTTTTAAAAGGGTACATAAGCTTTCTTGTTTTGAAGGAATATGAAATATGGTTTGTTATTCGCATCTTGTAAAGTGGCGCACTGTTGAGAACTTTCTAAAATAATACGTTTCTTAAAACGCAGGGGAACCAAGTGAAATTTGGTGCATAATTTTATCCTAATCTTATGTATTATTGTATGATTATTAATTCGTTGCATAATTACCTTTTTTTTTTTAAATCATTTCATAGTTATCGTATTGCTTTGTGATTTATTTATTATAAACTTCGTAAACATGAATATTCTAAAAGAGTTTTTAATTGGTTTAACAGTGTAAAGTTACTTTTTTTATAACAAAAATTCTAGAGAGTCAGGCCTCTAGCGTTTAGGAGGCTCTCTATGTGTTTGATTGGTAGATTATGAAGATTTCTAGAATGATTGAGGGTAATGAAGTTCCCTGACACGCTTGACTTAGCTCTCTAAATCGACTGTTTTATGAATATGAAAATAATAAACTCTAACTTGTAAACTTGATGTATTTTATCAAGATTTGATGTACTCTATTCAAAATTTTCATTATAAAACTTTTGATAGAATGCAATAGAGAACAATAGTGTACAAGGATTTCGAAGTATTTTTAAATATTGCAAGACATAATTTTAAGTGTAATACAATATTGAATTCGAATAAAATCAGACCGACAAATATTACATTTCAAATTATCTTTACTGATTTTGATTGCGTTCAACTATTTCTAGAACCATGTAATATTCCATGATTGAACCCATGTGAAGAGTTCACAAGTTCATTTTTTCAACTTGAATGTGCTAATGTTTTGAAGATTATTCTTTGATGAAGTTGTCTACGCATCTAATTGGCATATGCGAATATGTATGGTATGCATTTTTAGCATATCTAGGTTCCTATTCCATGCGATATGGGTAACCTTTTTCACATTTTAATATTTGCAAATTTTAAATCACTCCAATTAAAGTGGAACAAAATGTTATGTTTCTTTATATTTCCGTAGTTTATATGCACATGGAGTTACTAAAAATTGAGATATTAATCTTCCGTGGATTTTATTTTATGAAAAAAAATCTTTTTTTTTTTGCCTGTTTCTTAAAACTCAACACCAAGGGCGGACCTACTAAGAGGTGGGCTCTTCTCAACCTTCAAAATATTTTTACTATATATTAGTCTTACAAAAAATATTTAATTATATAATTTATAATACAATATTAAAATTGTTCATTCAGTTATTCAAATATGTATCTCTTGGTGTAATGGTTGGAAGGTTATTAGTTTTAGTAAACAACTCAAGTTCAATATTTTTCAAGCGCAACATTTTCTTTTTTAATGGGTTATGAACTTATAATCATGGAATCGAGTCCTTTTTCTTTCAATGTAACTTTATTAGTAATTGCAAACATTAAAAATTATATAGTTTAATACTAACTTATTTTCGGTATTTTTTGTGCGTATGATTTCTTTATGATTATTCACAATTATTACTTTTGTCATTGTGACTTGCCCCTACTTTTTGTTTTCAATGCAATTTTATGTAATTGCAAATAGTAAATAAATGAATTGTTTGTTCACAAGTTGTATAAAACCTCCAACAAAAAACTTATTTGAAATTAATATATAAAATAATAACTATAGAATTCAATGAAAATATATATCATTAGCAAACTCGTACAAAATTTGAGCCTTATATAAATCTTTATTTTTTCTATGAAATTGTATTAGGATCATATTATGTTTGCAAATTTCAGATTTTTTTAGCTTAAGCTAGATAATTATCCTAATTATTTTGTGATTTTAGTTATATTTTTTAGTTATTACGCTCATTTGCCCCTTGCTACAGTTATCAATATTGCGACCCTATTTTGACTTAAAATTACACTAGATTCAATTTGGTATATGCACTGTATTTTTAATAGTTGCATAGAAAAACAAATGGCTACACCCTTGATAACTATTAATTACTATTATTAACTAATAATTATTTGTCATTTTGCGTCCCTTCAGTAAATTCCTGGATTTGCCCCGCTCAACACATGTACTTTTTCAGGATTGAGTTGTGTTGTTGGTCAAAAGTTAGGTTTGGTGGAAAATGGTGCGGTATTTTGTTTCGAAAATTCTAGGGGTCGAGGGATGGGTGTAACCACCCATCCTCCTCGAAATGAGTGTCAACACGCATCTCCAAAGCGATGCGCTCATCTCAAGAAGGATGGATGGTTACATCTATCTCTCGCTCATCTCCCTCTACCCCTAGCAAAGCTCATTTTGTTTTGATTGAAAATGCCAATATTCTGAAAATTTGGTTATCTAATAGTTTATACCCAGAATATTTGGGTATCTAATAGTTTATACCACTGTTTCCTTTATGCTGATAGAGCATCTCGGGTCTGTCTCTTAAATCTTCTTTTCAAGGGTCTCTTTAAATATGCTAAATAGATGGATGCTAAAAAATGTACTATTATTCCTTATGTTGTTAGCGTCTTTTAAATGTGTTTGCTAAATTTGTTCCTCATTAATCCTTTTTAGGATAACAACTCGAAGAACTGCACCAAAGATTTTGTCGTTAGTTTGGTGCCCCAATTTCCTTTTTAACCTGAGTCTACTTTGTGGCATTTAGTTTGATATAGAAAAAATTGTCAAATCACATAAACCAGTGCTATACATAAGTTGATTGAAACCATTGAACTTTGTAAATTTTTATATTTCCAATTTTCGTATGTTTTATAATTTTCATATGTTACAATGTAACATGCTAAATTTTGTGGATGGGTTGCTATGCACACAACTTATAAGTTGGTTATCAAAGCCATCCAAATACAATTCATGTAGATTGACAAATACATTGTTTTAACGGAAACCAACTACCACCCGTCACAAAGCCACATGCAAGAGATGGGGGGCAATTGTCTTCTCCTAAAATTTTCCAATTTCATTTGTGCTACAGCAACCCCCCTCCTTTCTTGAAATTAATTAGGGTCTCAACAACAAAAATTTTATAACAAATTAGGAGGATAAGAGAAAACTAGAGAGAGTCTCTTGGAGAAGAAGAGACAGCGAGAGTGAAGTTTGATGATTGTGTGGAGGAATAAGAAATGGATAGGTGTTGGGCTTGGGCTTGGGCTTGAATTGGTAAGGTTATTTAAGGCTTTAAGCTTTGAGAATGCTAATGTAGGATAGTAATGCATTTGACATGTTTAGTTACTCTTTTACAAAATTTGACATGCCTAGTGTTGTAAAATCTTGCTAAGATGTAATCAACAATTCATTTGTTCCTTAGTGAACAATATTATCTGCGCCTTTTATTGGATAATTTGAAAGTTTTGTTTGTCTTTTGGACTTGACGCTTTTATTAAATCTTCATTCATTTTTCTATTTGCATTTTTTATTGAAGCTTTATATATTCTGCTTTGACTTTTGCGATTTCTACACAAATCAAGTGGAGAATTTCAGGTATTCTACTTGTTCAGTAAAATATTATTTATTTACCTTTGTACTTGTTAAGTTGTTATGCAATATTGGTTGATTTTAAAGCGTTCTTTAATGACTACATCTCTTTGATTTTGGTTATTTATCTTCAGGTCCATATTAATAAATTTTGTATTTAAAGGATCAACTCATAGTAAAAAATTTAATTTTTTTAGCTATTGTCTATGGATAAGTATCTTAAAATAAAATAAACACCTCAAGTTCCTCCGATCGAAGAAGATGAGCAAGTGAAGAGGATAATTATAAACTTTTCATTTCTTATGCTTGAGATATATGAGAATGAGTTTTTTGTATATTTTGATATAAGTTAATTATGTAAACGTTATTTGTAAAAAGTTTATATGTGTTTTACTTAATTTATGATAAGTTTTACTTTACTTGAAATCGGCAAATTTTTTATTATTTAAATATCATTGAATTAAATATGATTTGCGACTTTGCCCAGCAACCCCCCTCCCTCCCTGATGAAAATCCTGACTCCGCCATTGGCTACCACCCTTGCATTTATAGAAGGCCATTGGCAGTAGGGTTGCAAGTTCTTCGGCAAACATTTGTTAAGCTCTTGACCTGTATCTTTCTGAACAATCGTTTGATTTTGAAAATCTTTACGGAATAATTTTTAAATCAAATGTAGTTTTGAGGAGTTTTTCTTTTATTATTATAGATACTATATTATATCACCCCAACTTACAAGAACAATAAGGATCAACCTAGTCCTCAGAAAACAAGTCCTAAAGGTCATATTCGAGTACATTAATTGCTAGATTACAGACCAAACTTATTAATGTGATAATTCTTATTAGTACTGATGCCAAAGTTCCTGAATTGAGAGCCAAAATATGAACCAGAATCATCAGCCCCGGCAGCTTGTTGCTCTCGCAGAAGATGGTTAATATTGCCTGAGCTTTCCAAGAGCCAAATCTGCAGCCAGCTGTGTTATTTGCTCCACTTCAATACTTATTCAACTGTCATCTGAGTTGCTACTGACCTAGTTAGAACCTGGCCATTCCCAAACATAAAAGTTGACATTAAGATTTTTATTTTTATTTTTTTTTCAAGAAGATTGGTTATTTTTTAGTCTTGAAGACCTCTAGCTGCAACTGCATAACAATTGTGATCCAATCATCAGAAACTCCTCACAAGTTTTCAGGTTGTTCAAAATCAGGCTTTAATTTTAGATAATAATCAAATAACTCCTCACAAGTTGAAAATGGACAGAACTCCAATTAATAGGACAAGGATGAATTGTCCATGGAACATTCCTTGGAACAGTTCAAAAAAGTTCCATAAAACGGTCCATGAAACGTTCCAAGGAACGTTCTGGACATTGAAAGAATAGATGAACTGATGTTTCAAGGGTGTTTGCATTATATACAAACATCATCAACCATGATATGATGTTTATTTCATTTAAAAAAAATTGTTTTTTTAATTTACTTCCATGAGTATCTTATTTAAGTGATACTTGACATCTTTCAGGCAACTTAGCCTTCCAAATAAAAGGCAGAAGGGAAATATTTAGTGACTACAAGTAGTTTTTCGCTGATGTGTTTGATTAATTTATCTTCAAGTCAAACACCATTATAAAAACACTACAAACTTAAGTTTGGCAAATATGAAGTTAAAAGCCTATGAAGCTAGGCAAAGTTAAGTTTGCATTTAATTATGTCATCATCCGAGAGTCATTGGCTGTTTTGACGTCCAACGGTCACGATATAAGCAAGTAGTTGTGCTCAAACATGACAACTCTCAAGCTAACCACCTTTTTTTTTCACCAAACAATTAGTGTTGGGAATTGCATGAGTTTCATCTGCTACCAAACTCGATCCTTAGCTCTTTCTTTCTTTGCTGATCCTTCTTTGCTCCCTCTTTTCACTACAAAAAACAATGAAATTTAGCAACAGCGGTTTACCGTTGTTAAATATCAAAAAAAGTAGCTAAAATGAATCAGCAACATCTCACGACCATCACAATACCATTGCTATTTGAATAGTCGCTAAAATATAACAGCAACGGTATACTATTCCGTAGCTAATTGGCAACGACTAAAAACCGTTGCTAAGTTCCAAAAATTTTGTCGCTAAACAAATTTGAATTCAAAGGTTTTATTTGAAACAGTAGCAATGACGACGACTTTTAAAATGTTTGAGACAGAAATTTTAAAAGTAGGTCAGTTAACTACACTACTTTTAAAATTATGTCTCTAAAGCTGTCGCAAATTGACAAAACAAAGACGGCATTTGCCGTGGCTATTTAGCGAGCTTCAAACCGTTGCTAAGGCTTTATCAAATTGACAAAATAGCGACGGCATTTGCCGTGGCTATTTAGCGACGGCTTCAAACTGTTGCTAAGGTTGTATCAAATTGACAAAATAGCGACGACATTTGTCGTGGCTATTTGGCGACAGCTTCAAACCGTTGCTAAGTTGCAACTTCTGAGACGGCTGCAGCTGTATCAAATTGACAAAATAGAGACAGCATTTGCTGTGGCTATTTCGCAACAGTTTTTGACCGTCGCTAAATTTTCCAAAATAGAGACGGCATTTGCCATTACTAACACTAATTTGCTGTAGCTAAAAAAATTACTAATGAAAATTCATTTTTTTTATAATGAAATTAGTTCTCACTCAATGGAAATTGAACTTTTTGTGTATTTTTCTCCTAGTAAATTTCGATTGCAAACAACATAACGGTGAATGGAAAGAATATATACAAAAATCTGCAATTTCTTTCAAATCATCCGTGAATATCATTTCTAACAACAAAGCTCATTTAAAAAGAAAGGAATATATACAAACCCTTTCAATGAAAATGATATTTACATTGTTATCCATAAAAAAACAGGGCACTCTTTAGTCTGTATCCCTGGAGCAGTAGGGCATTTAGCCAAAGGACAATGATCATCAACGTCCATACCCCACCACGTTACACCCGATATATTTTGCATTTGCAGTGTGAAGTAGACTAATACCCCCATGAAAGCAAGTCCAGCATCCAGGCCAGCCGATAAAATGTATGTATGTTTAGCCCACCAACCCTTGTACCTATTGTATATATAAATGTTGAAGAAGAATCCAACTGCAGCCCAAGTAGTGTAGTTAACTGACCTAGTCGGGGGCATGCTTGTTGTGGCTCCAAGTATTACGGGAATTCCATAAGAATTAGAGAGGTGCCACTGCTGGACCTCAAGCTCAATTAGCTCTAATTCTTATTGGCCACTGATGGACCTCTTTTTCACAATTGATGTTCTGGGCTTTGACAAGGGCACAGAATGAGAAGTGCCACTGCTGGACCTCAAGCTCAAGCTGAAGAGTTGACTGCCGGTGGATCTCAGAGGTGGCGTCAATTGATGGGGTGGTGTTCAGGAACTTGAGTTGTTCGACTATATGGGTCTGGACCTGGTGACATTCATACATGCTTCTCCACATGCTCATCAACCTGCATTCAACAACATATTATCATATGATGCGCATCACAAAATTCTTCTTTGATAAATTTACTTTCCACAATTTACTCACATGCAAAATCTGAATTAATGCAAATTCTTTACAACCGGAAATATAATGGGTATTCAGGTGCATATCCTTCCACGCAAATAAGTATAAAGTGATACCATTTCTATATATTCAGATATCAAACCATAAGACGACATACTAAAAGGGGAAACAAATACATGAAAAACACGTGGACATCTCTATTGGTATCTGAAATGGGTACGAAATGTCCAAGTCATGTTGAATCTGACAAAAAAATTCACTGATGCCTCTAAGCAAGTATCAGAAAGATAAGACATTTTCATTGCTCACCTCACAGGTCTCTAACACAACAAATTCTTACAACACAGTATCCTTCATAAGTAATCCTTTCATTTGAACATCGAATAAATCAAACCTTCAACAGAATGCCAAGTGTATATCTGCATTGAAGTCAATTTTCTTTTGTTATCCTGGGATCAACCCACAGGGCATGGTTAGTTAGTTACTGATCCAATAGTATATACCATCTTATGTCATATTTCCTCTTAACCATTTGAAAGAAAGATCGATCGTGTGAACAAAATTATTCATTTCATAGCATGCATGTAGGGGGACCATGTTTGATCTATGTACTGGCTGTGCATAGATCATTTGATAGCTTCATCTGTCTCAAATGTTTTGATGATAACATATGTACAAATAAGGTAACAAGTACTTCACATAATATCAATGAAGTATACTATTTTGTCCGACTTTATGCACCTACATTGTGTGGTCGATATCCTGTAGTACCGCTCTGTAGAAGTCTTGTCACGCCCCGATTTTCGAAGAAAACGAAAATCCCAAAATCCACGTAGGATTATCCGTTTCCCCAAAAATCGGGACATGAATTTTCATTCACGAAAAATAACAGTTGGCATCCACGAGAAATAATCAATTGCACAATTTACCAAATAGAGGGAAAAAAAAACAACTGATCTGAAAGTCCATCAAAAGGAAGAAAATTTTAAAACTCGTAGAGCCAACGCTAACAAGTTCAACAATTTACGAATGTATCTCTCCAAGAAAATAATAAATAACTCCGAGTTCTAATTATAAGAATTAAACTGACACCTACAAATAAAAATGATCTAATCTTTCGAACAACGCGCAACTCCCAGAAATGCTCGTCACGTATGGTACGAAATTTTCTAAGCCCGCCCGAGATTACTATATCCTGAAAATAAGCTAGTCGGCTACATTCCCGAATGAATGTACCCAAGAAGCCAAAGCCCATTTGGGTCAGCAATAAAGCTGTGAAATCTCTTTATTCCCCAAAAATCAATAAAGAAATTACAGGGCATGACCAAAAATATAGTACGATAAAGAAATCAAAACAAACAGTAGTTCCTCCACGAGGCATTCATATCTTAATTCCAATAAGTAAATATGCACTTACTTGTACGTACTAGATAGAAGTTGACTATGGCAAGTCTAACCTGCAGTGGACTTGCCATCCTGCATGAAAAAGGATTAGAAACAATATAAACGTAGTTTATTCATTTTTATTTGAATTTGATTCATCTTTTTAACAGAATGATCACTTAGATGATACCACATTCGCACCACCTCCGTACCGAACATACATGCCCGTATGCCTATCTCATATAAAGGAGGATTACTCCGTCATCCATGCCTAAGTGGGGACATCACATACAGGCATGCATCGCGGATACTCCTAACTATATGAGTACCAAAAGCCACCATTGGGCTATCAATGCGCATAAACTCACGTCACATTTTTTACGGATAAATATCAAAGCCTATCTTAGGCATAACAATTCACCTCATTTCCGCAAGACTAATCCGAAGGTTATTTTAGTTTCTCTAGTAAGAAATTGGTGCCCAAACTCCGCAAGACGACCCACTGGTCATTTAGTTTCCTCTAGTAGGAGAGGGGAAATAATAAACAAAAGAGGTGTGGTAGTTCTAAGTGATACAATTTCAGGTGGTTTATATTTTCAGAAATCAAGGTTTACCAATATCATTTATTTTTGATAATTCAGAATTTCTCCAAAATGACATTTTTGTCAATAAGTCGATTCACAATCGTATCCACCCACATTTTTGGGGAAAACATAGCATATTCATTAATCATGCTCTATAACAACATGGCAATCAAGTCACACCTTGATTCAAATGTCCAAATCCTTCATAATACATAACCAAGTCAATATGCATAATAATACCAATCTCCAAATAAGTTCAAATCAAAATATCTATACATGCAGAATAACACCATCGCAATTAAATCTATTGCAAATCAAAATAACACCATTGTAAATTAAAATGACATCATTGCAACTACATACATGCAATTCTGCCGTGGGACCCAAACCCTTTGACTCTATGAGTCACAAGCTGATTTTTTTTTTTTATAAACCGTTGCTAATAACATTAATTCTGCAGCAACTCGAATGGCATGAAATCTAATTGCAAATACCACCATAAGTGGGACCCAGGGATTAATTCAACTCTATGGCATGAAATTTAATTGCAGATTTCAAATACCACCATAAGTGGAACCCAGGGATTAATTCTGCAGGAACTCTATTGCATGAAATCTAATGCAAATACCACTATAAGTGGGATCCAAGGATTAATTCAACTCTATGGCATGAAATCTAATTACATATTTCAAATACCACCATAAGTGGGACCTAGGGATTAATTCTGCAGGCACTCTATTGCATGAAATCTAATGCAAATTACAAAATCATTGCAAATTACAAAATCATTGACTAGAATTTCCCAATTGTATGTAAAACCATGGGAATTGACTCTGCAGTGGGACCCGTGAATTTAATTCTGTAGGAAACTCTAAGTGCCTGAATTCTAATTGCAAATACTTTAATTAGGGAGAAGTAAGAGCCCATGAGGAGACATGTCCAAGTCCTTAGATTTTTATTTTTCATACTTGTAAAACACACAACATCCCCAGCCTGTCAACATCGGAATTTGATTTGACACAACCCAAATCCTTTTGACTCTATGACATACATGCACATACATATGTATGAGTCATAAACTGATTTGTAAATAAACTATTGCACATACAATGTCAAACCAAAAAAAATCACAAGATGATTGATTTCTAACACAGAAGAAATAGCTTTCAACCCCTATTTCAAAAGCAATATAATAATGATAAAAGTAATGATTGATTTCTGACACAAAAGAAATAGCTTTCAACTCCTATTTCAAAAGCAATAAAATAAATATAAAAATACATATAGGGAAAACAAGAAGACTCACGATTTTTGCTATTTCTTCTCCCTTGTCTTTTCCTCTTGTTTTTCTCTTTTTTTCTCCCTCTTTCTTTCTCCCTTCTTGTTCCCTCTCTTCTTCTCCTTTTTTTTTTGTTTAAGCGGCGAGAGAAAAGAGAACCTAAACCCCTATTTAATCCCACTAAAGGCAAAATCCTTCCCTGTTAGGGTTTTGCTCAAGGTTAGTGTCACCCCCTTACTACTTGACGTCACCTCAAATTTAATAAAATCAAAACTAAATAAAATAAATAAATAATTAATTAAAAATTATTATATGTTAAAGTAGGGTCGTTACATTATTAATCAAAAATAATGCAACAGAGGTGAGAAGCTTCTTAGGGTTGGCTGGTTACTATAGTCGATTTATAGAGAAGTTTTCTCTTATTGCTGCCCCGTTGACTAAGTTGACCCGCAAGAATGTCCAGTTTATTTGGACCAATGAGTGTGAAAAGGCTTTTCAGGAGTTGAAACACCGATTAACCACTGCGCCCATCCTGATTATCCCAGTGCAAGGTGGGAAGTTGGTGGTCTTCACTGATGCTAGTGGCACAGGTCTGGGTTGTGTACTGATGCAGAATTAGAAAGTTGTGTCGTACGCCTCACGACAATTGAAGCCTCATGAGAGGCGATATCCTACCCATGACTTGGAATTAGAGGCAGTTGTGTTTGCTTTGAAGATGTGGTGACACTACCTTTATGGGGAGCATTTTGAGTTGTTCACAGATCACAAGAGTCTCAAGTATTTGTTTTCGCAGAAGGAGCTGAATATGAGACAACAAAGGTGGGTGGAGTTCATTAGTAGTTATGATTTTGAGATCCTTTACCACCCAAGTAAGGGGAACGTAGTAGCCGATGCTCTCAGTCGGGAACACACTATTATGGCTTCACTCATGGTAGAGGAGTGGAAGTTTCTTGAGGCTATTTCTTCTTGTGATGTTCAGTTTGTCCAGGGAGCAAACACGGCTTATGTTGGTAGTTTATCTGTTCGACCTTCTTTGATCAGCAGGGTTTTAGAGTAGCAACATAAGGATTCTCGTTTGATGAGCAAATTGGAAGATTTGGTGCTCGATAATCTAGATGATTGTCCCTCCAAGTGGTTAGCTGAGTTCCGAATCGATTTAATACCTGGAACCGCTCCTATCTCTAAGGCAGCGTACCGGATGGCACCGAAGGAGTTGAACGAGATGAAAGTCCAGTTGGACGAGATGTTGCAAAAAGGGTAATTTTTCTTGGTGTTTTGTTTGATTTGGCCATACTTATTGACATGTTTGTTCATGTTAATGTATATATGTGTAATCCTTTTGAAGTGTGTATGAACCAGGTTCATACGTTCGAGTAATTCTCCGTGGGGAGCACCCGCAATTTTCGTTTCGAAGAAGGATGGTACCTTGAGGATGTGTATTGACTATAGGGAGCTGAACAAAAAGACTATCAAAAACAAGTACCCATTGCCTCGAATTGATGATCTTCTTGATCAGTTGAGGGGAGCGGTAGTGTTTTCTCAGTTTGACCTAAGAACTGGATATCATAAGATGGGTATAGAAGAATATAGTATTCCTCTCACGGCTTTTCGTACGAGATATGGGTTGTATGAGTTTCCAGTCATGCCTTTTGGTTTGACAAATGCCCCGGCCTTTTTCATGGATCTGATGAACCGGATCTTTCGACCATACTTGGACAAATTCGTCATTATCTTTATCGATGACATTTTGGTTTACTCTCGTAGTGAAACAGAGCATAGAGAACATCTCAGAATAGTGTTGCAGACCTTGAGAGATCAGAAACTATATGCGAAATTTAACAAGTGCCATTTTTGGGAAAAAGAAGTAAAATTCTTAGGGCATGTTGTTTCTAGTCAGGGTATAGCAGTTGATCTTGATAAGGTGAAAGCAGTGAAAGATTGGAAACAACCTACTAATGCAACCACTAGAAATTCCTGTCTGGAAATGGGAAAATATTTCTATGGGCTTTATAGATGGTTTACCGAAGACCCGACGAGGTAACGAGTCAATTTGGATTATAGTTGACCGTTTGACTAAGTCCACGCACTTTGTTCCGGTTGGTGTGCACCGTACTACCAAACAACTAGCCAGACGATACATCCGTGAGGTAGTTAGGCTTCACGGAGTACCAGTGTCCATTGTGTCTGACAGAGATCCCTTGTTTGTAGGTGAGTTTTGGGAGAGTTTCCAGCGAGTCATGGGGACGAGACTAGACTTGAGTACAACTTATCATCCTCAGACTGATGGTCAGACGGAGCGGGTGAATCAGGTTCTAGAGGATATGCTTCGGGCATGTGTGCTCGATTTTGGAGGTAGTTGGGAGGATTATTTATCTCTCATAGAGTTCGCTTATAACAACAGTTACCATTCTAGTATTGGCATGGCCCCGTTTGAGGCTTTATATGGGAGGCCTTGTCGATCACCATCCTGTTGGGCGGAGGTAGGCGACACAGTCTTGTTGGGGCCAGAGATGGTTAGGGAGACATCGGAGAAGGTGCAGATTATTAGAGAGCGGATCAAAACTGCTCAAAGACGACAAAAGAGTTATGCCGATCGAAAGCGTAAGGCGATAGAATTTCAAGTTGGGGACCTTGTTTTTCTCAAGGTTTCACCTATGCGCGGTGTATTGAGGTTCGGTAAGAAAGGGAAGCTAAGTCCTAGATTCGTGGGACCATTTGAGATCCTTGCTCGGGTAGGGAGTTTAGCCTATAGACTCGCCCTGCCCCCGAGCTTATCAGCTGTTCATGATGTGTTTCACATCTCCATGCTGAGGAAGTGTGTGAAGGATCCTGCTGACATCGTCCAACCCACAGAAATTGAGATTAATGACGACTTCACCTAAGTAGTACGACCGATCAAGATTGTGGATCGTGGTGTGAAACAACTCCGTAGAAGGATAGTGAATCTGGTGAAAGTCCAGTGGAGTGAAAAAGAGAATGATGTAACTTGGGAGCTAGAGGATAGAGTAAGACAGCTGCACCCGGAGCTATTCATCCAGTGAATCTCGGGACGAGATTCCTTTTGAGGTGTGTATAATGTAACGACCCTACTTTAACATATAATAATTTTTAATTAATTATTTATTTATTTATTTTATTTAGTTTCGATTTTATTAAATTTGAGGTGACGTCAAGTAGTAAGGGGGTGACACTAACCTTGAGCAAAACCCTAACTGGGAAGGATTTTGCTTTTAGTGGAATTAAATAGGGGTTTAGGTTCTCTTTTCTCTTGCCGCTTAAACAAAAAAAAAGGAGAAGAAGAGAGGGAGCAAGAAGGGAGAAAGAAAGAGGGAGAAAAAAAGAGAAAAACAAGAGGAAAAGACAAGGGAGAAGAAATAGCAAAAATTGTGAGTCTTCTTGTTTTCCCTATATGTATTTTTATATTTATTTTATTGCTTTTAAAATAGGAGTTGAAAGCTATTTCTTGTGTCAGAAATCAATCATTACTTTTATCATTATTATATTGCTTTTGAAGTAGGGGTTGAAAGCTATTTCTTCTGTGTTAGAAATCAATCATCTTGTGATTTTTTTTTGTTTGACATTGTATGTGCAATAGTTTATTTACAAATCAGTTATGAAATCAGTTTATGACTCATGCATATGTATGTGCATGTATGACTCATAGAGTCAAAAGGATTTGGGTTGTGTCAAATCAAATTCCGATGTTGACAGGCTGGGGATGTTGTGTGTTTTACAAGTATGAAAAATAAAAATCTAAGGACTTGGACATGTCTCCTCATGGGCTTTTACTTCTCCCTAATTAAAGTATTTGCAATTAGAATTCAGGCACTTAGGCCCTGTTTGGTTCCACGTTGTAATGAGATTGGTAATGAGAGTAGTAATGGGAGTGGTAATGGAAATGTAATGAGAGTGGTAATGGGAATGTAATAGATGTGTTTGGTTTATCTATGAATGTAATGGGAGTAGGAATGTGTCTTTACGAATATGCCCTCACTACAAAGCATCAAAACTTAAACACAACAATAAATGAAGTCATTTTGAGGGCAAGTGAAGTCATTTTGATTTGTTGACCATTACAATGACCAATGTAATGGCCATTCATAGGGTGGGAGGAAGGAATGGCCATTACAACCAATTTGGTAATGGGAATGATGATTACGATGCTTTTTTGTGCCACCAAACAAATGAATGCAATTGACCATTGTAATAGCCATTACATTACAATGGTCAAAGGGGTAACCAAACATGCCCTTAGAGTTTCCTACAGAATTAAATTCACGGGTCCCACTGCAGAGTCAATTCCCATGGTTTTACATACAATTGGGAAATTCTAGTCAAACCCTATGGTGTTATCCCACGGGTCTCGCTGCAATGATTTTGTAATTTGCAATTTGGATTCATACAATTATTAGAATTCCTGCATAATTACATCCACTGGGTCCCACTTATGGTGGTATTTGCATTAGATTTCATGCAATAGAGTTCCTCCAGAATTAATCCCTAGGTCCCACTTATGGTGGTATTTGAAATATGCAATTAGATTTCATGCCATAGAGTTGAATTAATCCCTGAATCCCACTTATGGTGGTATTTGCATTAGATTTCATGCAATAGAGTTCCTGCAGAATTAATCCATGGGTCCCACTTATGGTGGTACTTGAAATCTGCAATTAAATTTCATGTCATAGAGTTGAATTAATCCCTGGGTCTCACTTATGGTGGTATTTGCAATTAGATTTCATGTCATTCGAGTTGCTGCAGAATTAATGTTATTTGCAACGGTTTATAAAAAAAAAAAAAAAATCAGCTTGTGACTCATAGAGTCAAAGGGTTTGGGTCCCACGGCAGAATTGCATGTATGCAGTTGCAATGGTGTCATTTTAATTTACAATGGTGTTATTTTGATTTGCAATAGATTTAATTGCGATGGTGTTATTCTGCATGTATAGATATTTTGATTTGAACTTATTTGGAGATTGGTATTATTATGCATATTGACTTGGTTATGCATTATGAAGGATTTGGATATTTGAATCAAGGTGTGACTTGATTGTCATGTTGTTATAGAGCATGATTAATGAATATGCTATGTTTTCCCCAAAAATGTGGGTGGATACGATTGTGAATCGACTTATTGACAAAAATGTCATTTTGGAGAAATTCTGAATTATCAAAAATAAATGATATTGGTAAACCTTGATTTCTGAAAATATAAACCACCTGAAATTGTATCACTTAGAACTACCACATTTCTTTTGTTTATTATTTCCCCTCTCCTACTAGAGAAACTAAATGACCAGTGGGTCGTCTTGCGGAGTTGGGGCACCCATTTCTTACTAGAGAAACTAAAATAACTTTCGGGTTAGTCTTGCGAAAATGAGGTGAATTGTTATGCCTAAGATAGGCTTTGATATTTATCCGTAAAAAATGTGACATGAGTTTATGCGCATTGATAGCCCAATGGTGGCTTTTGGTACTCATATAGTTAGGAGTATCCGCGATGCATGCCTGTATGTGATGTCCCCACTTAGGCATGAATGACGGAGTAGTCCTCCTTTATATGAGATAGGCATACGGGCATGTATGTTCGGCACGGAGGTGGTGCGAATGTGGTATCGTCTAAGTGATCATTCCGTTAAAAAGATGAATCAAATTCAAATAAAAATGAATAAACTACGTTTATATTGTTTCTAATCTTTTTTCATGCAGGATGGCAAGTCCACTAACATTTCTGCAGGTTAGACTTGCCATAGTCAACTTCTATCTAGTACGTACAAGTAAGTACATATTTACTTATTGGAATTAAGATATGAATGCCTCGTGAAGGAACTACCTGTTTGTTTTGATTTTTTTATCGTACTATATTTTTGGTCATGCCCTGTAATTTCTTTATTGATTTTTGGAGAATAAAGAGATTTCACACCAGCTTTATTGCTGACCCAAATGGGCTTTGGCTTCTTGGGTACATTCATTCGGGAATGTAGCCGACCAGCTTATTTTCAGGATATAGTAATCTCGGGCGGGCTTAGAGCATTTCGTACCATACGTGACGAGCATTTCTGGGAGTTGCGCGTTGTTCGAAAGATTAGATCATTTTTATTTGTAGGTGTCAGTTTAATTCTTGTAATTAGAACTCGGAGTTATTTATTATTTTCTTGGAAAGATACATTCGTAAATTGTTGAACTTGTTAGCGTTGGTTCTACGAGTTTTAAAATTTTCTTCCTTTTGATGGACTTTCAGATCAGTTGTTTTATTTTCCCTCTATTTGATAAATTGTGCAATTGATTATTTCTCGTGGATGCCAACTGTTATTTTTCGTGAATGAAAATTCATGTCCCGATTTTTGGGGAAACGGATAATCCTACGTGAATTTTGGAATTTTTGTTTTCTTCAAAAATCGGGGCGTGACAAGTCTACTCCTCAACAATCAACATTTGGTGCATACACATGCCACTAGAGCCAATTGCAATGATGTTAGTCCACGCAAGTCCGTAAAATTATTACATCGAGGGTCTGTTGGATATTTCTCAATTTCTTACATAGGTGAACTTAGGAAGGGCGTCTTCTTCTTGTATCTACAATTCGTTTGGAGATGGTAAACAGAGCCTATATGCCAGTTCTAGGTATACTTCCAAACCACTTAAATCAGTTGTAATGTGTGTTTAATATTACATGTTGAGTTTCACTTTTGGGAACGCTTTTAATATTCATGCACACTCGTCATCCTGATTGCTCAACTACATGATAAACTATAGCATATGAGAGAACTATATCTCTAAAGCGACAAAATTACGACAACTCTTGATCCTAGTCATTGTGTATACATGCGAGGGATACGGCTTGTCAATATCATGTTCTTATCTTTACCCTTTCTAGAAAGTGAAGCTAGTATGGGCATGTAACAACATAGAAAAAGTAATAATAATAATAATAAGAGATGACAAGTATAACCAGTCAAAGGATAACAACGTACTGAGAGTTGGAATATCTTTTGACCCAAAGCTTCAAACTTGATATTGACTAACCAACTTTTTACATGCATGTAAATATACTATCATTTTCATGTAAATTATCTAAGTCAGCATCACACAAACACTCAACCATAAAGACAATAAGAAAAACAAGTAAGAGGAAGCAAAAAGGTTGAGGGGGACTAACCCTTTGACTAGTTCAAGAAGTTGTGGATAGAGCTCAATTTCTCACTCTGATGATTTCAGCTGATGTGCTTTCCATAGCTTGTGAAGCCACCATCATCATTGACTCCAATTTGTCAATCTGTTTCTTGGTCTTCTCAATCTTCAAATGGTCTGCCCCCTTCATTTCTTGCTTCCTTAGTTGACTAACTCTCTTTTCATGTTCTATTTTAATACTCTCAGCATGCTACAACATAAAATATCAAGAAGACCATTTGGTTCTTGCTTGTGAACAAAAGACAATTTCATAGTTGAAAATCGAGGTCAATCGCGGACTATTTGGTTCTTGTTTGTGAAAAACAATCAAAAGGAGATTACATTTCATAGTTAGAACTTAGAAGGAAAAGTACCTTCACCTCTTGGTAAAGTTTCTTCTCCCAAGCATAAAGTTTATCCACTGTAGAACAATGGCTGGTACCAAGTATATTACCACCACCAAAATCACTCATCTTTGGTTCCTCCCCCAATCTCCCAAAACTACTGCCCCCCATGCCCATGCTAATGGACCCAAGCTCTTGCCACAATTGTAAACCTTACCTGCAAAAAACACCATAACCCCATTGAATCAAACAAAACAAAGACACAAACAAGCAGAAATTGACAAGAAATCAGGTCCCCATCTAGAGGATTTCAAATTTTCAAAAATCCACAAAACCCCATCATTGCAAATAATACCCCCAACACATAATAAGCAAGAATTGAAGCAAAAATAAATACCTATTTAGAGAAATTCAACAACCAACAAAAACCCATAATTTCAAACAAGATGGAAACAGAATGCAAAAAATTAAACATCCAAATGAGAGAACTTGAGTAATCAACAAAACCCCATCATCATTGTGAAACAAAAATTAAGCAGAAATTGATTAAAAAAAAAGTCAATTACCAGTTGTTCTTTGGTGAGAAAACATAGAACTTGAAATTTCCAAGAACAAAGAAAGGTGGCCTCTTGCATCAGCTGCCTTGAGAAAATACTCAGCAAGCTCTTTGATGATCTCAATAAGATCCTTAGTGTTTCTAGACACTACCATGGCAAGATCACTTGTGGTATCCCTGGAAGACTCCGTCACAATAGAAGGTGGAGAAGCCACACTGGCGGCGGCGATGGTGGTGGTGACAACTTCAAAAGCCATTGTGGTTGCCTCCCATTCTTCCTCAGTCGTAGACCTAGAAGAAGAAGAAGAAGGGGCAAATGGATCCCAAAAATCCCAACTTGAAGGTGTGGTGGTGGTGGTGGTGGAAGAGCAGGGGAGGTTGAAGAGGTCCAAGTTTCAGAGCTTGAACTTAATGGTGGCGGAGGTGGAAGTGGAGGCGGTTGAGGCGGCGTTGGTGGTGGTGGAGAAGGCAAAATAGGTGGCAAGTGGTGCTGTTGTGGCTGTTGGTGGTGGTGGAGATTGGTCCCAGACTCAAATCAAGCTAAAAATCGGTGCTTGAGAATATAAAATGCTCCGAAGGGAGCAAACAACAATGGGTTATTTCCAAAACAGAGACTTTGGGCAACCCTCCCACAAATATCTTCTTAGTCATAACATTAGCTCCACCTCCAAAGCTCCTACCTGCACCAGGGTTACCAGATCTAGGTGTTCTGCTGTTCTTCTCTTGATAAAACCCCTTTAGCTTCCGCAGTTCTTCCATCGAAATGTATTTGGAAAATATATCCTGTTAGTAAAATATATTCTATTAGAGTTTTATGGGGTTAGAAGTTGTATGGAGTTGAAAGACTTTCCTATGGGTGGTGATTTGTTTCCTTGATTGTTAGGTTTTCTATTGTAATTTGATTTCCCATTGTATTGTGACTGAGGTATTCGTAAAATCAAATTTGTTCAACTCACCTCTCACAGTAGTTTGAAGGTACAGATAAGGAAGATGAGCAAACAAGGACCTCCAAAGCACCAAAACAAGTACGCTTGGGTGCCAAGTTCCACTCGAACCAAGAACGAAACGGAAGTGGGAGGAAAGCTGAGACCTTACTCAGACGTGACGGGAGTCTGCCCTCGCTGCAGAGACCAAATAGAATGGAAGCGAAAGTACGGCAAATACAAGCCTCTTGTTGAGCCCGCTAAATGCCAAAAATGCACTAAACGGGTTGTTCGCCAAGCCTACCATAATCTCTGCACTGGGTGTGCTAAGGAATCAAACGTCTGTGCAAAATGTTCCTCTCGTGTAGATCGCATTGTTGGAAGAGATTTATCCGAAGTTGAAACAGAGAAGAAAGCACTGGAAGAGGCCATAAAGAATGCTAGATCTGACCACATCAAGGCCAACAAGGCCACATCTGACCAGGCCCTGATCGAACAGCCCGGTTCTTCGTCGGCTGCACCTCTACCAGGTTTTTCTGCCAAACAGTGGCAGGCTCTCATGACCGTTTTTGGCACTCCTCACCCTTCCCCTAACCGGTTGAATGGTAAGTGGATTATTGACACTGGGTGCTCCAATCATGTTACGGGAGATTTGACGTATTTGTCGGATTTGAGCAATGTGACTCCATGTTTTGTTGGTCTCCCGGATGGTCAGAACGTTGTTGCCTTGAAGGAAGGACTTGTCAAACTTACTTACAAAATTACTCTTACACATGTTCTTTATGTTCCAAAATTAAACTGTAATTTAATTTCGGCTTCACAATTGAGTGATGATTTAAATTGTGAATTCATCACTAACTCTGACTTGTGTGCTATCCAGGACCGACACACGAGGGAGGTGATTGGAACGGGTGACAGAAGGGATGGACTATACTACTTACGGGAGGAGACAAAGGTGAAAGCAGTTTCAGTTGCTACTTCGACTTCTTTGGAGCTATGGCATAACAGATTGGGTCATCCTTCCGAGAAAGTGGTGAAGTTGCTTCCTTTTTTCAGCAATTCTAGTGGTAACTTGAATAAAGCATGTGAAGTTTGTCATCGTGCTAAACATTCCAGGGATAGTTTTCCGTTAAGTGACACTAAATCCACTCGTATTTTCGAGTTAGTACATTGTGATTTATGGGGGCCATATGATACACCCTCGTCTTGTGGGGCTCGCTATTTTTTTTACACTAGTGGATGATTTCTCCCGCGCTGTGTGGATTTATCTGTTAATTGATAAAACGGAGGTTTTTAAAATGTTTAAGTCCTTTATTGCTATGATTGATAGACAATTTTCTCAGAAATTGAAGACTGTTCGTAGTGATAATGGTACTGAATTTAATTGCTTAAAGGATTATTTTTTGGTCAATGGAATTTTATTTCAAACTTCTTGTGTGGGGACTCCTCAACAAAATGGCCGGGCTGAAAGGAAACATCAACACATTTTGAATGTTGCTCGTTCACTTCGGTTTCAGGGTGGTCTACCGATTTATTTTTGGGGGGAATGTGCTCTTGCCGCTGCTCATATAATCAATCGGACACCTTCTAGTATTCTTGGCAATAAAACTCCATATGAAGTCTTGTTTTGTAGCCCGCCTTCCTTTAGTGAATTGCGTGTTTTCGGTTCACTGTGCTTTGCTCATAATCAGAAGGCGAAGGGTGATAAGTTTGCCAGTAGGAGTCGTAAATGTGTTTTTGTGGGATACCCGTTTGGCAAGAAGGGTTGGTATTTGTTTGATTTGGACAAGCTAGATTTTTTTTGTGTCACGGGATGTAAAGTTTTATGAGAATGAGTTCCCATATCTTGATGGTGAGGCTACTAATATTGATCTGCGCAATGACATTTATGGTGATCGACATGAAGGGGGGGCTGTGGATTTTACGGCTCTTTTGGAGAATGATGAGGAGGTGCAGCAGGTACGACCTCTCACGCCCAGGTCTGCTCCAGACCAGCAGCCTCAAGCCACCACACCGCCCACCACCACGCCGTTGCCGCCCGTGCTCACTGCATCGCAGCCACAGGCTTTGCCTACGCCTTCTCATACGCATGATTCAGAGGGGGGCAGTGTCGGGAGATGCTCCGACAAGCGAGCCTTTAGGTCGTGGCTTTCGGGAAAAGTATTCCTCGGTTAAGCTACGTGACTTTTTTACACACACTACAGTAAAGAAAAATAGTCCATCCTCCGCTTCACCTGCTTCTACATCTTCACCTCCCTCGGGTACGCCTTATCTTATAGCACATTATGTTAGTTGTGACAGATTTTTTGTGAAACACCGAAATTTTATTGCAGCGATTACAGCAGGAAGAGAGCCACAATCTTTTAAGGAGGCTGTAAAAGATGCAGGGTGGCGCGCCGCTATGTAAGCGGAGATGCGGGCCTTGGAAGATAATGGGACGTGGACTATGGAACCGTTACCTTCAGGGAAGAAGGCTCTTGGTAGTCAATGGTTGTATAAGATAAAGTACAAATCTGATGCTAGTATTGAGATATTGAAGGCTCGTTTAGTTGTTTTTGGTAATCATCAAACCGAAGGGATTGATTATGACGAGACATTTGCTCTGGTGGCTAAGATGACGATTGTTCGTGCATTCCTTGTGATTGCGGCTTCTAAAAATTGGGAGTTGCATCAGATGGATGTACACAATGCTTTCCTGCACGGGGATCTAGATGAGGAGGTCTATATGAAACTCCCTCCTGGCTTTACATCTGATGAACCTGGTTTGGTATGTCGGTTGCGTAAATCTCTATATGGATTGAAACAGACTCCTAGATGTTGGTTTGCTAAGCTCGTGTCCGCTTTAAAAGGGTATGGTTTTTTACAGTCCTATTCTGATTATTCCCTTGTTACTTATACAAAGGGGTCTGTTCAAATTAATGTGCTCGTGTATGTTGATGATTTGATACTCTCTGGGAATGATTTTGCTGCTTTGACTCTTGTTAAAGAATATCTTGGCTCCTGTTTTCATATGAAGGACCTAGGGGTACTTAAATACTTCCTTGGTATTGAGGTTGCCCGTAGCTCTGCAGGGTTGTTTCTTTGTCAACGTAAATATGCATTTGATATTATTTCAGAGGTGGGTCTCTTGGGTTCGAAGCCTGCTATGTCTCCAATCGAACAAAACCATCAATTGGCGCGTGCCACGGGTTCTCTTCTCTCGGATCCTGCATCTTATAGGCGTTTGGTGGGGCGTTTGGTCTATTTGGCGGTCACTCGCCCTGATTTGACGTACTCAGTTCATGTGCTATCTCAGTTTATGCAGCAACCGAGACAGGAACATTGGGATGCTGCATTACGTGTTGTCCGCTATTTGAAAGGTACTCCGGGTTACGGTATTCTACTGCGCTCGGATAGTGAATTGTCTTTGCAAGGTTGGTGTGATTCTGATTGGGCTGCTTGTCCTATTACTCGGAGGTCCCTGACGGGGTGGTTGGTGTTTTTAGGCCATTCTTCGATTGCTTGGAAAACTAAGAAGCAACATACGGTTTCTCGTTCTTCGGCTGAGGCGGAATATCGTTCTATGGCAGCAATAACGTGTGAGCTGAAATGGTTGAAAGGTTTATTATTGAGTTTGGGGGTACTTCATCCCAAGGTTGTTCCCCTCTTTTGTGATAGTCAGTCTGCCATATATATTGCGCAAAATCCTGTTTTTCACGAACGTACGAAGCATATTGAGGTTGATTGTCACTTCGTTCGTGATGCTATTCAGGATGGTCTTATTGCTCCTTCTTATGTGCCGACGACTGATCAGTTGGCCGACATTTTCACAAAGGCTTTGGGCAAATCACAGTTTGATTATCTCCTTGGCAAGTTGGGCATTTTTAATCCTCATGTTCCAACTTGAGGGGGGGTATTAGGAAAATATATCCTATTGTTAGGAAAATATATCATATTGGGAAAATATATCCTATTGTTAGAAAAATATATCCTATTGTTAGGAAAATATATTCTATTAGAGTTTTATGGGGTTAGAAGTTGTATGGGGTTGGAAGACTTTCCTATGGGTGGTGATTTGTTTCCTTGATTGTTAGGTTTCCTATTGTAATTTGATTTCCCATTGTATTGTGACTGAGGTATTTATATCTCTGATGAATGAATGAAAAGGCAACTTGGCCATAATCTTGTCAAATGCTCCGTGAGCTTCTCCTCTGTTGTCTCCCATGAAATCCCTCCGACGAAGAGCCGCGAAGAGCGAAAAAAAATAGATGGGGAGAGGAGACGAAGATGAAGAAGGATAGGTTTTCTTCTCTTCGATTTCTTCTCTCTCACAATTCAGTGATTTCTTCTCTCTCACAAAAACCCCAAGGATGGGAGCGATTTCTTGCGCCCAAAGCTTCATTTTTTTCGTATATATATATATATATATTCTTTTTTAAAAATTTATTAGGAGCGGCTTATACCGTAGCTACCAAATTTTATTGGTAAAACTTAGCGACAGCTAATATACCATGGTTAAATATTTTTTGTGTATATATATATTTTTTCAAAAAATCCATTAGAGACGGCTTATACCGTAACTACCAATTTTTATTGGTAAAACCTAGCGACAGCTAATATACCGTGGCTAAATGTTTCTTGTGTATATATATATATATATTTTTTTTTTTTTTTTTTTTTTTTTCAAAAAAATTATTAGGGACGGCTTATACCGTAGCTAACAATTTTTATTTGTAAAACTTAGCGACAGCTAATATACCGTGGCTATGTTTTTTTTATATATATTGTTTTTTCAAAAAATCCATTAGGGACGGCTTATACCGTAACAATTTCAGTTTTTATTGTAAAACTTAGCGACAACTAATATGCCATTGCTAGGGATGGCAACGGGGCGGATTGGGAGTGATTTGAGCAAATCCATCCCTGATCCGCCCCGCCAATCCGTTTGCAATTTTTATTAAAAACCGTAACCGCCCCGTGCGGATTGACGGATATCTGCCCCGCCCCGCCAATCCATTTATTGTTATCCATCTAACTACAAAAATTATAACAAAAGTTACAAAGATACAAAAATCCATACAAAAATTACAAAGAAATTACAGAAATTACAAACAAGATTACAGAAATTACAAATAATCCATACGAAAATTAACAAAAAAAAATAAAAACTCGATCTCTGATAGATCTGATCTTGATCTAAAAATTAACAAAAAAAAAAAATCGATCTTAGATCTGATATCGTGATTTCAGATCTTGATCTTGATCTTGATCTTGATCTAAGATCTTGAACTGAGATCTGAGATCTTGATCTTGATCTGAGATCTTGATTTCAGATCTGACTCATCTGAGATCACCGACACCCTTCACCTTCGCGACCTTCAATGTGAGAGAGAATGGTCCCTTCGCGGCGCGACCTTCACTGTGAGAGAGAAGGGTCGCCTTCGCGGCCTTCACTGTGAGTCTGTGAGAGAGAAGGGTCCCTTCGCCTTCGCTGTGAGAGAGAAGGGTCCCTTCGCCTTCACGACCTTCGCTGTGAAAGAGAAGGGAGGGTCGGCCTCCGTCACCCTTCGCGACCTTCGCTGTTTTGAAAGAGACGAAGGGGGGACGAAGGCCTTCGCTGCTTTGAGAGACTGGAGACGAGAGCGGGGTAAGGGGAGGGGGAGAATGTGAGATGGAGTGATTTAATTCTTTTATATAGGGGAAGGGTATTTTTATAATTTTATCGGATAAACGGATATCCGTGGGGCGGATATGGCCAAATCCGTATCCGCCCGATTAATAAACGGATACAGATTTGAAATCCGTATCCGCCCCAAGATCCAGGGATCCTTTACCAAATCCGCCCCAAACGGGGCGAGTGGGGCGGATATCCGTGAAAATCTGCCCCACGCCATCCCTAGCCATTGCTAAGTTTCAAATTTAGCGACGGCATTTGCCGTCGCTAATACTAACTTGCTGTAGCTAAAACAATTACTAATGAAAATTCATTTTTTTAATGAAATTATTTCTTTCTATTAATTTTCAGATTTTTCATTGCATTTTTTTGTCATTCAGAAGAAACATTTCAAACTTGAAAACAATTATATTAATTTTCACCGTAAATGATGATAATACACTAACTTTGTTCGTATAATCAATAACTTGTCTAGCACAAAAAATACAATCTCGGGGCTACATAAGCAGGAAACTTACATAGATTTACAATCAAGGACAGACTAAAACTGTCCAATTTTGAATAAAAGTTTAACAAAAAACAAAAAAAAGGAATTTGGAAAGACAGATCCGGAGTGTCCATGCCTTTTCAATCTTAATAATTTTTTCTCCCTGTCCAAATTCAAAGCGTCTGCAAGTTTCATAGAAATCAAACAATCTTTCGCCCTGCAGAAAAACGAAGGCACTTCAACTAGTTAGAAAGAGTAAAAAAAATTACTGGAAGGCGGTAAGAATATCAAAGAGGATATGGGTAAGATGCAGGAGATGATCAAAAAAATTTTCTAAATCATTCTCATACCTGCAAGTGGATTTTAACATGGGAAATGCTAAGTCCTCTCACATTCATTAGTTGAAGGACTAATTTGGGAGTTGCTTCTGCAACAATCAAAGTAAAAAAAATGATAAAGAGTTATAATCCTATTTATCCTTTATTCTCTACCATTAATGCATGACTGATATGTTTTCTTCTTTTAAATGAAAATATCGAAACTTTGATGTATATGGATATCAAAATATTGCAGATGTTCATGAAAGAAATTCTAAAACTTATTTTCTTGTCCACCGAGCCTTTCAACAACATGAACAAAAGAGATATGAAGATCAGGAGTCCAATGTAGTCTAAGCAACTTTGATTGAATATACTGTCTTACTGAAGTAGCAATTTGTTGCGGAATCCCCAGCAGTACAGTTTCCGATGAATTTAGAACAACTAGCAGGTGCATGGATCCCCAGGTTGTAAGCACAACTCGCAAAGGTCCATGGTTCGTTCAAGGTGATCCAATGCTTCACTCTGTCACCAAACTCCTTGAAACAAACCTCTGCATAATCTTGTAATAATTTATGCCTTCTTGGTTCACTCCATCCCCGTTCTTCCCATCTAAAGCCAAAAAACAATAGTCACAACTAATTATTGTTCTTAACCTTATAATCGTACAAATTGAGGCCCTTCAGAATAGTAACCAAGTCTTCAATGACACTTTTAAATTTTCGAAATTGCCCTATTAGCAATTCATCCACATCAAAATTATGCTTATGCTACTACTCACTTGGTATAATTCTTGACCAAGAAACGGAGAACCTGTAAGTATCCACGTTCATTTTCTTCATTATCTTCACATCTTCTTGGAAATTATTGGAGGAAACAAAACAAAAAATGAGCAAAAACAGGTTGTTCAAATTCAGATAACACAAAATAATAGAGGAAAATTTTTAACAAATTATAAAGCTGTATAGGATAAGACTACACATATCCTTCCTTGATAATTGCCTTGCAAACAAATGAGTTGCACTAACTTAGCGACAGCTAGTATACCGTGGCTAAATGTTTTGTGTGTGTATATATATATATATTTTATTTTATTTTTAAATCCATTAGGGGCGGCTTATACCGTAGCTACCAATTTTTATTTGCAAAACTTAGCGACAACTAATATACGTGGCTAAATGTTTTTTTTTATATATATAATTTTTAAAAAATCCATTAGGGACTGCTTATACCGTAGCTACCAATTTTTATTTGTAAAACTTAGCAACAACTAATATACCGTGGCTAAATGTTTTTTGTGTATATGTATAATTTTTTTTTCAAAAAAATCCATTAGCGACGGCTTATACCGTAGCTACCAATTTTTATTTGTAAAACTTAGCGACAACTAATATGTCGTCGCAAATGTTTTAATTAGCTACGGTTTATTCTGAATTTAGCTACGATTTTTCCGTCACAAGCACAATTTTTATGATTATGGTTTTCATCAGCTACCAAAAGAATTAGTGACGGTTTTTTGTCGTCGCAAATCTTTTAATTAGACACAGTTTTTTTATTCCGTCTCTAGTATTTGTTGCTATTGGGGTTTTTTTTTGTAGTATTTTCTCATCCTTCTCCTCCCCATATTTCTTTCTGCCACACTATTTTATTCCCCCTTCACTTTCAATTCAGAATTTGGCTTCTCCTGTTATTTCCCTTAACAAGTTTTTGTGTGGTTTGTTTTTCCTGTGTTTTTTGCAGGTATTCGATGATAGTGTGATCCATTCACGATCTTGCTCTTTTCAACTCCTTGCTCTTATCTCCTCGCCCGATAAATGAGTAATCATTCATATACACCCCCCATTCGACTCCCTGATATCAAACCCTATTCATCTTACTTACCCCATCGATCCTCAACGAACTTGTTCCATATCTCTACTTCTCCACCAAATCGAGTAATTACAACTTTTCCTTTTCGAGTCCATCCCTGATACCGCGCTCTAACTATGGACTCCTGGCACAGCACGCAACCCCTCACAATCTGTAAGGTTTGTCTAAACAGCGAGGGAAGGGGCGAGGAAACCAGCGAGGGAGGGGTGAAGCCGTTCGCCCCCTCGAGATGCGTGAAATCGCCTCGAGATATGCACTTTTCACGCATCTCGAGGGGGATGAACAACTTCATCCCCCTCCCTCGCTGATTTCCTCGCCATTTAGAATTTCCCCAATCTGTAATACCCGCCCAATTCACTTTCCAATATACTTTTATTATCTTAGAAATTTATAATATTTATTTATGGGTCATATTTATTAATTGGTAATAGTTACAAATAGTTATATATTTTATGATTTTAATTTAGGACCTATGTTTAGGTTGGTGGTGGGTAAGAGATGAGTGATGGTTGTGTTTAGCCAAAGAAACCCTAATTAAAAACTCATTTAAACCCTAGCCTCCTATTTCTCTCTGGATACAAATAGAAGAAAAGGAAAAACTTACGTAGAAAAAAAAGTGGGAGGCGATAAAGGAAGAACTTTGGGATCTTTGCAAAAACGGTGAGTAAAACTCTAATATCTATTTTTTTTTTGTATTGTTTATGGAGTTTAGTATAAAATCTATTTGTCAAATAAATGTTGTCATCATCCTAAACTTTCATCTCGTCATGGAGAATATCGAAATCTGTTTTACTGTTGATGGGGACATTTGTGAAATCTGTTTTGTTTTACCGTTGATGGGGACATTTGCGAAATCTGTTTTAATGTGGATGGGGATATTTGTGAAATCTTTCATTACTGTTTTACCCTTTTACTGTTTTACATTTACTATTGATAAGGACATTTGTGAATTACTGTTGATGGGGATATTTGGGAAATATGTTTGGTCTTACTATTGATGTGGACATTTACTGTTGATGGGGACATTCGGGAAATATATTTTGTTTTACTGTTGATGGGGACATTTACTATTGATAGAGACATTTGTGAAATATGTTTTGTTTTACTATTGATGGTGACATTTGAGCAATCTGTTTTACTGTTATAATGAAATCCGTTTTAATGAAATTCACTATTAATACGATTTGGGGCATTTGTTGGATTTCATGTGTTAGTGCGATGTGGACATTTGTGAAATCTCATGCTAATATGATTTGGACTTTTGATGTGATAAATCTTAGGTTAATATGATATGGACATTTGTGGAATCACTACACCCCCCAATTCTAGTTGGCCTGGGAAAGGGGCGAGGTTGCTGCCTGGGTGGGGAAAAAAAAACAATTTTGCCCCCCTTTTTGGAGAAAGTGTTTAAAGAGGGGTGGGGGGGGGGGGGGGGGGGGGGGGGCAAAATTGAGCAAACCAGGCTGGGGGACCCAGGCCCTGTAGAATTGCTCCACTATGGCACTACACCACAATTAGCTATTCATAGCATTTGATAATAGCGTTTTTTATTTGGTGCTATGAAAAGCTCGGTGTTAATGACATTTCGATAATAAAACACTAATGGAATAAAAGAGCGGGATTTTAAAATATAACACCTCTCGTTTCTTTTCTAATTTTTTAAAAAAAACCGCTCATCTCTCTCTCGCCAAAAGCAAAACTCCCTCTCCCTCTCGCTCTTGTTGTTGCCCTCTCTCCCTATCTTTTTATCTCCATCTCTCTGTGTATATGTGATGTTTTTCTCTGCTCTCTCCATTTTCTTTGACTTAGTAAAACGAATTGAGAGAGATCTACATATAAACCTAAAATCCCTAATTCTTTCTCCTTCTCTAGTCTCCATCGCACACAGAGAAGAGAACCACCGTCAACTCCACTCGCATCCGCCGCTCCACCGCCTTCGCCTGCTTCAGGTGAGTTCTTCTCTGTTTGCAAATTCCAAAGAGGGAAAGGATCAGAGGAGAGAGGGGGATGGGGGAGGTGGAGAAGTAAGGTTGAGTTGAATCAGACTCCGAAGGTGGAGATTGGGACTGCCGATTTGGTGAGTTGGTGAGAGGAAGAGTCATTGGAGGGAGATGACGATGTTAGATTAGGATTCGATTGATGTTTCAGGGTGGAGAGAGTGGTGGTTTTGGGTTTAGATCTTTGTGATAGGGACTTGTTCTTGAAGGTTTTGATGACCAGCTAGCGAGAATCGAATCTCATAGCTAAAATCTAGAGTTTGCGAATTTTTAGATTGATTTTTTGTTTACTAGGGGTTGATTTGGGGCTCCCATTTTGCTTCGATTTAGTTTAGTTTAGTTAAGCAGACTTAAGTTCGGATTTGGTGAGAGATGTGGTGGAGGGTTTGATGTTGGCACAGACGAAGAAGAATTGACTGAATCTCCTTTCATGTCTGTTGTAGATAGTTGTGGAGAAGTTCAGTTTGAAGTGAAACGTGTTCATCACCTTATACATGTAAGCTTTGTTATCATTTGAATTGTGATTTAAAATTTTCTCATAATATGTTTTATTTGAGACTCTATTGATATTGTAATTCTATCTACTTTTATTTTTCATGTTGTTTATAGTTTTTTTTTTTTTCATTTGAATCACAATTTAAAAATTCCTCCTAATATGTTATTTGGAACTGTATTGATAAAAATTTGCCAAAACATTTTTCACCTTAAGTATTCAACAACTTTTTTTTTTTTTTTTGGAAAGCGAGCTGGGTTTTTTATAGGATCCCATAACCTATCAACAAGGTGCGACCTACAGGTCAACACCATAAGAAAGTAACCATGCCGCCGGCGGGTCTCGAACCTAGGACGTGGGGGATAAACCCACACAGCCCTAACCACTCGACCATAACACCATTGGCATTCAACAACTTTTCACATAGAAGTATTATATGTTTCTTGGGCAGATGTCTATGATATAGATAGTTTGCTAAATGTAGCTTGCATATTGACATGTGAGAGACATGCTTGGTGATGGGCCTCTCATAAAACGCCGTTTTCGTGATGGAGGAGGTATCGATTCAATATCAATATTTATAAAAAACCAAACTTACTTGAAAGTTATGTGATAACGACACTGGTAGAAAGTGTAGTACACGACTAAAACACCCACCAAATGGAGGATACACCTATAATAACACTATTATTTATTATCATGTCTTCCAATTATAAACTTCATTTTGTTAGCTATATTTTTTACTTGTAATGCCACTTGCATATTATTATCTTGTCATCATATTTGAAAAGTTGTGGTGTGGCCATGGGAGTGTTCAACCATGCACCATAGTGTCCAAAACATATGGAGCATAAATTTTTTTTTCTTTTTTTCTAAAAAATGAAGTGTCATTGGCTTGAATCAGGTTTCGATGTTTCTACATGTTGCCCTAATGCTAAGTAGTTTAAGTCATTTAAACACATCAAGAATATAAAAAAATAGCATAGAGTGGACTTCATTAAATCGGCTGACACATGCATGGAGCTATTTGTTACTCCATATTTTGTCAGGACCTGATTGAGTTTATTTTTGGCTTTGTAGGCCATAACGTGTTTATTCTGAGATGAATCTCTACTGTCTTGTTAAAAGTTCCCATCAACAAATTATCTGGATGATAGGCTAGTCATGGTTGCAGACCTTCAACTTGCAACAATCTTTTATTTAATAATGATATTAGCTTATGTAGGCTCCTGTTGTTCATTTTTGTTTGATTTTTGTGATTGTTGCTTGCATTGTCCAAGCACAAAGTTTTTTTTTTTTTTTTTTTTTTTTTTTTTTTTTTTTTTTCTATTCCAAATTCCTAGCATTTTCCGCATTTACTTTACATTACTAAACTTATTTTATACTTTACTTAATTCTTGGGAATAATCAGGTGAGTTTTCTATGATTGTCCTCTTCATGACAGTCTATTATGTGTGCATTACACGGTTGAACATTTTTTCTATGATTCCAAGTTCGCTTTAGATCATTACTTTGAAGTCAAAACAAACACTGACTAAGCATTTTTTTGTGAAGCACTTAATAGTAAGCGCATATCTGATCCATTAAAAACCTATGTTGCTGATTAAAAGTAGATAAGATAAACACCCAACTTAAAGAAGCCTACTTATGTTAGATCGTATTGATTTATGTTAGATCGTATTGATAGTCGAGTAATCTCCTCTGTTCTAGTGATCGATTTATGTTAGATCGTATTGATTTCGTGTTTTTATTGGATATTTGGATATCATAATTTGTTTTATTGCTTTTTTTCTTCCATCATTTCACGAGTTTTGAGTTTGTGTAGTTTGAGTATGAAAATGTGAGATCTTTAGCCGAATTGAAGGTCGTTTCAGAGGAGATTTGATTTGATGGAACATTTGAAATCATTGAAATCCTAAAAGAGGATGAAAAGATATCGATTGTGACGTTTGATTCCTTGCTTTGCATTTGAGGAAAGCAGAGGATATTCTTGTGTGTGGTTTTCATATTTCTGTGCCGATTTTATTTCTCATTTATCCTATCTCTGCACTTTGCAGCTCTTGTCTCTCGGTGCCGGTTTACTTGGTCGATCTATTATCTCCAAAGGTTTGCATTTTCAATCTGTCCGAGGCGCCCAAATTGTCAAGGTATTGGATTGGTCCTTTTCTTTTAATTTTCATCGATACTATGGAGTTATGTATGTGGGTATTGCGTATTGATAATTGTTAAGCCAGTTTTGGTGAGTTATTGATTCTGGGTTTGCCATTGTTACTGAATTAATCTAGTTCATTCTTTTGTGTTTGTACGAACCCTAAGTGATATGTATCATCTAGATGTTAATTGAAAAACGAACAATATGAGTTTATGTTGCCTTTGTAAATTGTAATTAACTTTCTGATGGCATACTTCTAAATTGTTTGCGATGGTAATGTAGTCTTTAGCTATTTTATCTTAATGGCTTTCCACAAAGAACATCGACAGTAATAAACTAATTCCATGTTTTTGGAATACAACTGGGGGACTAAAGCAAGATCGTATTGATTTCGTGTTTCAATATTGGAAGTCCGGAATTTGATTCTATATTTGGAAAAGAAAAACATTTTTCGATCTAATCTTGCCTGGATTTAATTTGTCGTTTGTTAAACCTATAATGAAAGGAAGACCCACCACTTAATTTAGGTACTTACAACTAATGTAAGATCATAGTTTTCACTTAATTAATTTTTCAAAACAGGAAGTCAGGAACAGTGGGATCGAACCGTTCTAAACGGTTTGAGTTAGGCTTATATATATATGAAACTTTTAATTACCCAATGAAGGTTTAAGTAGTTATTTATTTGAATTTTAGAATTTGTTGGGTTGAGTACTATAGGAATATATGATGTTGGATAAAGGTTGGGTGGGTCTTCACAGGTACAAAATTAGTTGTGCGTAGTTAGATATTTATTATAGAATTTGAAAAGTCAGAGGTCTTAGAGCAATAGGTTTTTCTTGTCTTTCTTGTCAAAGAGCTCCATTTCATGAGGACTTGGTAAGCTCCTTTCAAATTTTTGCTTCTTTGTAGTTCCCTTCTCTTTCCTTGATTTTTTCCAATGCTGTAGTTACTGATTTATATAAGAAACTTGGGTAAAATGTTGATTTTGTAAGATTGTAAGCTTCAATTTGGGGTCAAGTTTCAAATTTTCCCTCTGCATATAGCTTAGTATTTGGTTTTCACCTTTGGGGAGGGTGAGAATTTTGATTTTTACTTCTGGGTACAACTCAGTTACTTGTTTCCAGCAACGGGTAGAGTGAAATTTCGAATTTTTTTTTGTGTGTTTTCTTATACATGGGTATGTTCAAAATTTGATTTTTTTGCTCTGATTTTCTAATTGCTTCGGTTCATAAGGTGGTGATCTCAGCTTCTGCAGCCTTTGGTTGAAAGTTTTCAGTTTTACAATTTTTATGACTTTTGTGATAATGGGTTGAGATTGCAATCTTAAAGCTGAAAGCCATTATTTTGGGGTTTTTGTTTGTTTCATCATTCAAACAATGATGAAACTTGGTTTTGTGGTGTTCGGGTTTTGCAAAGAAATGGTAATGCTTGTATTCTGCAACAAAGACTGGTCTTTCCTTCATTCCATTTTTGCCTTCTTGGTGTGATGTAATGCATCATTTATTTCTATTGGTTTATTTGATTTTCTATTGGAGTTACCTTGTTGACACAACTTTCTTCTATTTGCTTCTTTGGATTTTGCAGTACAAATAGTTTAGAACCTCATGTGCTTCCAAGTAAGACAAGAGAAGGGAAGAGTAAAAGAGATACACATTGGTGAAGTTGGTGAAGGCAAAGTTTTTCTCTTTGGCTTGGGACACACATTTGAGTCACCATGCCCATAAGGCAGATGAAGGAGAGCTCAGAGCAACACCTTGTGATCAAACCACAAGTACAAACCTGCATGAATCAATTCCAAAAACCCCAAAAAACTTCTCAAAATGGCAAAGGACGACCACCTCATGAACCCCAGAATCCCGAAACCTCTCACAACAATTCACCTCCAGCAAAGAAGAGAAGGTGGAGAAGGGGTAAATGACGCAGAAAATCTGATCAAAGTGACGTTTTAGAATAAATTATGGTGTGTCCTTGATGGGTTGTTTTCTGGTTTAATGGAGTAAATACTCAATTGTTACTGATTTTCTCAGAAGAGAAAGGGAATACAAAGTAGTAATCAAGTTTGTCACTCGTGCGAACATGCATCATTTAGGCCAATTCCTAGCTGGGAAATGTGCGGATGCTCTGCAAGAAGCCCTTCAGATTCTTGACATTGTGTTAAGGGAACTCTCCAACAGAAGGTACACAAGTTCTAGGAAGCATATCTTCTTGAATCTAATTGTAGAAAATACAATACATATTGCCTAGTTGAGTTCTAATTCTTACTAAAACCTTTGCATATTTAAGGTACTGTCCTGTTGGGAGATCATTTTTTTCACCTGATATACGAAAGCCTCTTCGGCTTGGAGAGGGTTTGGAGTCCTGGTGTGGTTTCTACCAGAGTATAAGGCCTACACAGATGGGCTTATCACTAAATATTGGTATGTGACAGCAAGTCAGCCTATGTAACTGATATGAGGAATTAGCTTTTTCTTTTCATTGTTCCATAATTGGTGTTTCTCCTTCTGATTTGAATCTTATTTATCTCTTACAGACATGTCTTCGGTGGCATTTATTGAGCCTCTCCCTGTAACTGAATTTGTTTCTCAACTTCTAGGCAAAGATGTAATGTCAAAGACGTTGTCTGATTCTGATCGTGTAAAGGTAACATTACTAGGATGATCTGCGCTGGACATTTCTTAAGTAGGTGTGAATGTTACACTATATTATTTTGATTGCTTGTAGATAGTTTAACTGATTATGTTGCTTTATATTAATCTTATAATGGACATTGATTCAAGTGAGTTGTGAGTCCTCATGATGCCTTTGACAAGTATTATGATTGAGTTTTTGAATTCAGACTTACATGATTACATCTAATTTAACTTTAAAAAAAATCATCAGAATGTTGCCTGATTGGCTTTCAAATATCATGTGAAAAACCTAAGGATTGTCAGTTTGGGTGTAATTCAATTTGAGTTCTTCATTAGCTGGCCTCAGAGCTACACAGATCTTATCCAACTCAATTACATAGTAGGAATAACAATGCAGATGCAATAGTAGGAATAACAATACAAGGGAGTATACGAAGGGTTTGCTTGGGAAGTAAAAAATACAAATGAGCCCGTTAAGTTCTTAGGCAGAATGTGGTCTAGTAGAATATCAATGACAATATTCTTTCTTTCTGACACAATCCTTGCTGAATGGCAAGGGACACAAAGTTTTAGAGTTTTTCCTTCATAGGTGTGAAATCGTAAAGGAACCTCTCATTGTCATCTTTACATAAGTGTTCATGAATTAGGCAATTGGCGAATGAAAGCAAGCTTAGGAAAGTAAAGTTGAAAGTGGGGGTTGTCACTCGAACTATACATGCAAAGGCCTCATCAGATGCTGCCGATCTTGGTGCTTCTTCTGTGAAGTCTTCTCGCTTGTCTGACATACCTCGGCCACGGCCTAAGCTGATTCTTCAGGTAATGTTCTATTTCTATTGCAAGATGGTCATTATAATCATGCTGATCAACTGAAAATAGAATCCCTTACTCTCAATATACACAAATTAGTTAGTTCCATTATATGTACTCCCTGGAAGTAAGTGCTATGATTTTAATGAAGGCTACATGTCGTTGGTGCAGGAAAATTCGGATGATGATCAATCACCTCCTTTTGAGACAAAGGAAGATAAAATAAAGAAGCGGCTTGATGAAAGAGCACAGGTGCCAGAACTCTTCCAAAATCCAGGCTTTTTTAAATTTATATCTGACTGGTGCTTTTCCTTTTCTAGTTTTTGTATTAATGTTATTTCGTGCAGGAGAGGGCTGCCAATGCTACGACGATTGCACCAAACATGATCCGATGGGTCATGGGTACCACAGGGACAATTGTTATATTCCCAGATGATCTAGGCCTGCCAAGCTTATTCAATTCCAAGCCTTGCAGGTGATTAACCTGTTGTCTTCTCAAAGATCTTATCTTCTTATATTGTCTTCACCTGCTTATGCATGCAATTTTTTATTTGTTGTCTTTGTTTTGACGAGCTCTTTGTGTGGATTTTCAGCTATCCACCTCCGCGTGAGAAGTGTGCTGGTCCGGCATGTACGAATGCATTCAAATACCGGGATTCTAAGTCGAACCTTCCGCTATGCAATCTTCAATGTTACAAAGCAGTTAGACACCAGGCACAGCCTTTGGCAACTTGCTGAAAGTGGTTATGAACCAGCCTTTGATTGTGCAGGTGATATTGTAGCTACATTTTTTCGTGTTTTGTAAGCCTGGTGAAACCTTTGGTAACTTTCCATCTAATACTGAGCCATTTATTTGCTCAAACATTTTTCTTAATGTTGTTGGTAGTGATCACTGTATATAACATTTTGCAGAGATGGGCATTTTCAAAGTTTGTTGAGAGCTATATAGATGGAAACTCCCCATGAAGAAGTACAAGATGATACCGAAGCATACCTTCTCACGAGAAATATCTACTTGCTTACTCTCAACAGTACCGGAGGAATTTTACAACAGAGTAGAAGAAGGAAGCATTATTTTAAAGAAAGTAAAGCGTTTTAGCTTTTGCAGAGATGGATTGATGGTCGAAGGTGATGCTATTCCTATAGAAACCGATTTGGTGATTCTTGCCATAGGATATAAAGGTGATGAAAAGCTCAAGAACATCTTTGCATCATCAACCTTTCAAAACTGCATTATGGGGTCGTCCACCAACACAATTCCGTTGTATAGGTGTCATACATCTCATTTTTCATCAGTTTACTAGTAAGGATGTGAGAAGATCAACTCAATAGGCCACACAGTGTGGAGAGAAATAACACTAATGCCTGAACTAAACAATATTAATTAATTCACGTGTTTCTTATTGTTGCAGAGAATGTGTACATCCACGAATCCAACAGGTAGCGGTGATTGGATACTCGGAAAGTCTTGCAAATTTGCATGCTTCAAAAATGAGATGTAGTCTTGTAGATGGCTAGCCCATCTTCTTGAGGGGACATTCAAATTGCCCAGCATAAAAGAGATGGAAGATGATGCACTCAAGTGGGAGAAGTTCTTGAAGCAATATGTTGGCCCATACTATAAAAGAGTTTGTATTGGTATCCTTCAAATATGGTACAATGATCTTCTCTGCAAGGATATAGGATGCAATCCCAAAAGAAAGAAGGGATTTTTTGCAGAGTTGTTTGAACTTTATGGACCTATGGATTACAAAGACCTATCCCATTAGCCTCTTTTAGTTGTTTACTGTTTCAATTGAAATAAATGTAGTCTGATCTTTATTATTTGATAGATTTTGTGACTCGATATAATACATTACCTTATTACATTACTGTGCTTTGCCGTTCATGGAAATGTTCAAGTGTTTGGCACATTTATGTTTTTATTTTCTAGAAATAAAACTTATAAGATGTTATAAAAAGTCATTTGATAGCATTTGATGAGTGCTATAGAAAAAAATGGCATTGAGAAACGCTATAAAAACTAATACAATAACATTTGTTAAATGCTACGTGAGGGAAGACAATAGCGTTTCAGAAACGCTATTGGTAACTATACAATAGTGTTTTTTAAGTGTTGTAACAAGCTAAACAATAACACTTTTTAAATGTTATTATAGGTTTAACCATAGCATTTTTAAAACGTTATTACAAGATAAACAATAGCGTTTTTCAAACGCTATAAATGGTCTACTTACAATAGCGTTTCTAAAACGCTATAACTAATCCAGTATCTATTATAGTTCCGGTAGACACAACATTTTCTAAAACGCTATGATATCCTACAATAGAGTTTTTGAAATGCTATGAATAAGCATTTGTAGTGTAGTGAATCTCATGTTCACATGACTTGGACATGTGATGTGATGAAACTTGGAAAATGTTTTTTTTTTCTTTCAATTTTTTTTATTGAATCTCACTTACGTATTTCCTTTCAACCAAATCACTTGTACTTCATGGTCTAGTAAGTTTATTGTTTAGTGAAACTTATAAACATTGCACTTTTTCTTTTGAAATCACCTACTGTAAATTAAAACAAATAGTTATTGTTATTTACAATGTATGTCTTATTATAATTATTCACCCATGTCATTCTCATTGTTATTCACAAATATAAATACTTGGTAATGCTCTTTTCCACAACTCCAAAAAAAAAATATTTTGTATACAAACTTGCTTGTATACGTGTGATATTATTTTGGGTATGCAGAGTTGCTTGCATATCGGTACGTCGTTCCATGTGAGTTCAGTAGTACGTGTAGTATTTAAGAAATATTTGTCAGGTGTCGAACTTCGGGTGAGATGACATGACACTCGATGTGGCACCCTACTTGGGTCATGTACGCTCCGAGTGGCTTCAATGGCAAGGGAGACACACTTGGGTGAGGTGTGTTCGACACAGGAAGAGAGTGTGATTGTGGAAAAGAAGCTAAGAATTAGGAAAATAAAGAAAACCATTGAATTGATCATAATATGAAATTGTGCATGGATTATTTTGGCATTTATTAGGTTAGCCTTGAGGGAATAAACTAACAGCTCATTCGAATCTCGAATGAGAACTATCTGTCTTCCTTAAGGTGAAATGCATTTTTTGGATATTTAATTGTCTCGATTTGTAAGTTGCTCACACCAGTATTAAATACTGACCCAAATTTTGTATTGTTTTACAAATTTGGGTGCGTTCTTAATGAGCGTAGCCCCAAGGACTTATCAGGGTTAATTGGAACGCAATGGTGGTATTAGCTGCGTGGCGATAGCTGAGGGTTCGACACGTTTTTGTTAGATCTTTATTATTATTATTCCTAGGTAATTAGATGTAGGGTTTAGTTATAAATGCTCAGTTTTTAGTCAGAGATTTATTTGGGGATTGATTAATGTAATTTTCATTTATTTATGTTGTGGCTTGGGTTTATAATTGTGGACCTCATTTTTAGAGGAAGAATATTGAGGAAGGTTAGTAGTTTGTTTTCTGCCTTATGACTGTACCATTTAATTTGTTCCTGTTGTGCATTGGTTTTTGGACAATCTATTGATTTATGTTGTTCAAAAAAATCGGGGTGTGACATTTTTGGTATCAGAGCATTTAGTTAGCCTAGATCTAGGGTAGGTCTAGGTGATCATCGGAAGTGTGGAAATGGGATTATGAACATTTGGATTATTAAGTATTAACGATTATTTATTTTCGCTTGAAGGTAATGGCGAGCACTCGATCGAATGGTGCCAATGGGCGAATGGTGATAACGGGCGGAATAACACTAATGGCCCAAACGGTTCGAATGATCAAGGGGGAGCTATGATGACGCAACTTTTGCAGGTTGTGCAGAACGACCATAAGGATAGTCATTGTGACCCGTTTGCCAGAAGAAATAAAGAGTTTGGGAACCTAGGCGGTTAGAGGTTTAATGGAGAGTATGACCCTATTGCAGCTGAGAAGTGGATTGGCAAGTGTGAAAGCATATTCAATAGGATGCAAATGACCGAGGTGCAGAAACAGGAATTAGCAGCTCATAACTTAGATGGTAATGCAAGGTATTGGTGGGATTCTGTCGAGGAGAACATGGATACGACTGTTATGACTTGGGAGACTTTCAAGTCCAAATTTGACGGTCAATTTGTACCTGAAGCTGTGAAATCTCAGCTAGCTGCAGAGTTCCTTAGTTTGACGCAAGGTACAAAGTCGGTGACCCATTATGTGACAAAATTCAACGAGTTGACTCGGTATGCTCTGTACTTGGTTGATACTACTGCCAAGAAGAATCAGAAGTTTATCAGGGGTTTGGGTCATTATTTGTCAAAATCACTTTTACCATTTGATAAAGAACCCTTCGACAGAGTTTTAGACTTAGCTCTCAAGTTCGAAGAGCAAGACACTGCTTTTCGAGAGGCTAGGGAGAATAGCAGGGGAGGTGAGTCATCTAGAAACTCGCGTTCCTCTGGGAACCGATAGCAAAACAGGTATAAGCCTTATGATCAGAATCAACGAGGACCTGAATTTCAGTATCAGCCGAGGTTCCAATCTAGAGGTCAGTTTCAACAGAGGCCCCAGGGAGGTTTCAGGCCGCAAGGTGGCTTCAGGTCCCAAGGGCAGCAGTGGCAGACATCGACATTTCAGAACCAGGGCCCGCAAGGCCCATATCGGCAACCTCGACCGTATGATCCTAGACCTCAGGCACCTGCAACACCACGAGGACAGGCTCCCACTGATAGGTTATGCTACAGATGTAACTAGCCAGGGCATCTTATTCGTGATTGTCCCAGTGGACGAGGGGCTCCGCGGGGTAGGCAGGCCCCACCAGCTCCAGCACGTGCATTTGCGGTTTTACCAGGGCAAGAGAATGTTGAAGGTATCATCACTATTCAGTTTCCCTTGCGAGTATTATTTGATTCTGGTGCTTCTCATTATTTTATTTCCTCGTCGAATGGTAGAAAAAGAAAACCTTAAAACTATGCCACTTATCAAACCTTTATGTGTTGAGACACTCATAGGAGGCACTGTCACATTATCTGAGTAATGTAGAAATTTTGAGATCTTTTTAATGGGTCAAAAACTTGTTGCGGATTTGATAGTTATGAATTTTGAGAATTTTCATGTTATTCTTGGGATAAATTGGTTGGGTAAAAACTATGTTACTATAGATTGTGTCTCGGGGTGTTTATGGATGATTTCTCAGTATTTTGGTGATTCATTTGATGAATGTCTACATCATTTAACTTTAGTGTTAAATAGATGTGTGGTGAAAAATCTTGTCTTAAATTGGGAGAAATGTCATTTTATGGTACGACAGGGCATTGTTCTTGGACATGTAATTTCACACAAGGGAATTGAAGTCGACAAAGCCAAAATTGATTTAATTTTGAGTCTTCCGCCTCCAAAGACGGTTAAGAAAATTAGATCTTTTCTAGGCCATGCTGGATTTTATCGGAGATTCATCAAAGACTTTAGCAAAATCGCTCGTCCTTTATGCAATTTACTTGCTAAAGACGCGGTTTTTGTTTTTGATGAAGATTGTTTGAAAGCTTTTGAGAAGCTTAAACAATTATTGACTTCAGCTCCAATCGTCCAATCTCCTAATTGGAACTTTCCCTTTGAGCTTATGTGTGATGCTTCCGACTTTGCACTCGGAGCTGTCCTAGGACAACGATTGGACAAAAAGCCACATGTCATTTATTACGTTAGTAGAACTCTACAAGACGCACAACTTAATTACTCCACCACTGAGAAAAAGTTATTAGTTGTAGTCTTTGCTCTAGACAAATTTCGGTCTTACCTTATAGGATCCAAAGTAATTATTTTTACTGATCATGCGACATTAAAGTATATTTTCTCTATAAAAAATGCTAAACCTCGCTTAATTCGATGGGTCCTATTGCTACAAGAGTTTGATATTGAAATTCGGGACAAGAAATGTTCGAAAAACGTTGTAGCTGACCATTTATCTAGACTTTTGGTAGAGTCATCTAGCGAATATTTACCATTGAATGAGTCATTTTCTGATGAGCAATTATTTGCTCTCTCCCAATTACCTTGGTATGCAGATATCGTGAACTATCTTGTTACAGGTCAACTTCCTTTTAAGTGGTCTAAACAAGATAGATCCAAATTTCTTGCTGAGATTAGACATTTCTTTTGGGATGATCCATACTTGTTCAAGTATTGTCCTAATCAGGTTATTAGAAGATGTGTTCCTGAGAGTGAATTTCACAGCATCATCTCATTTTGTCATGAGCAAGCTTGTGGTGGTCATTTTAGCTCTAGAACGACAGTTGCAAAAGTTTTGCAGAGTGGTTTTTATTGGCCTACCCTTTTTCGAGATACTCATGCCTTTTGCACCACTTGTGATCGATGCCAACGAATGGGTTCCATTTCTCGTCGCAACATGATGCCCCTTACTAATATTCTTGTGGTTGAAATTTTTGATGTTTGGGGTATTGATTTCATGGGACCATTCCCGCCTTCGTTTGGAAATCTTTTCATCATTGTTGTTGTGGATTATGTGTCCAAATGGATAGAAGCGATACCATGTAAAACGAATGACCACAGGGTTGTGGTAAGATTCTTGAAAGATAATATCTTTTCTCGTTTTGGTATTCCGCGTGCCATTATAAGTGACGGTGGTTCTCATTTTTGCAATAGACCGTTCGAGCTATTAGTAAAAAAATACTCCAACACTCATAAAGTTGGCACCCCCTATCATCCACAAACAAGTGGGCAAGTTGAGATTTCCAATCAGGAGATTAAAAACATTCTAGAGAAGACAGTCAGACCAGATCGTAAAGACTGGTCTCAACATCTGAGTGATGCTCCCTGGGCTTATAGAACAACATTTAAGACCCCGATTGGAATGTCTCCATATAGGCTTGTTTTTGGAAAAGCATGTCATTTGCATGTGGAATTGGACATCGTGCATATTGGGCCATCAAGACGTTCACTTTTGATATGGTCAAGGCTGGATCACATCGTAAGCTTCAACTTAATGAGTTGGAAGAGATCTGAAATGATGCGTACCACAATGCCAAAATCTACAAAGAACGAACGAAGATGTTTCATGATAAATCCATTCTTCGTAAATCCTTTGAACCATCTTAAAAAGTTTTGTTGTTCAACTCTTGGTTACGACTTTTTCTTGGAAAGTTGAGATCTCGGTGGTCTGGACCTTATATTGTGAAAGCAGTGTTCCCACATGGAGCTGTGGAGATCGTTAACCCTAAGGATGGCCATGTATTTAAGGTAAATGGTCAATGAATTAAGCCATTCTTAGAGTTACCTCGATTAAAAGTCGAGGTTGATGCGATTCTATTAGAGGACCCTGTGTATCAGAATTGAGGATCTTTTGGGTTTTGTTGAGCTGATGACATGAAACCAAGCGCTACTGGGAGGCAACCCACCTTTGTTGTAAGAGTGCATGTTGAGTGTGTATTTTATCTATTTCTATTAACTAATTCACAATTATGTTGTCTCTGAGCTCTCATCGGTGGATTACTTGTGGAAATTGGTAAAATCTTCACCGTGGTAATACTGTTCTAACCTCCTCTCATGTACTTATTTCATTCATTTGTAAGAATTATTTTGTTAAACATTGATGACAATGTTTGGATTAGGTTTGGGGGAAGAGTTCATGAGTCGGTGAATTTTTCGTAGTGTTTTCTTTTCTTATTTTAAAAAAATTGTGTTTTTCTGTCAAGAAATCTTGGTCTTTTGCGATTATGAAAATGGATTTTAAATGTTTTATGCTCAAGAAAATGCAAGCCAACTTGACATATTGGTATATTGATAAAGACTGAAAGTTTAATATGATCCTTAAGTTAGATCTAGTTCATAAGATTTTTCAACTCGATTATCTTTGCACCATGAGCCATGTTAGCATAACTTGAAGTTGATGAGTGAAGTATATACTAGAAAACCTTAGAATAATAGTGGAGACTTAACCCTGAAAGTTTTGAACCTTTCTATTTTTCCGAGGGTTATACATAAACTCTGATTTTTCTTGAGTCTGTATTATCTCGTTGATGATCTCATTATTCTCATTTTTCTGATCAATTGCTTTGGGAATGACATCAAAATTGAATTATTACACTAGAACTTCTTGGCTTATTCAATTGAGATGTCATAATACTGACCTGAACTTAGGAAATGATCTAGGAATTTTTTTTCCTTTTCTTTAGACCATTAACTAGCCTTTTAACTTACCCATAACATTAACCTTTTTGTAGCCTTTTGAGCCTTGGAATAACTTTTATTTGTTAACCCATTAACCTTTACCCAACTTTTCTGGGAATGTGTATGGATGGATATACTTGGTGTAAAAAGGGGATTAAAGAGCAAAATATGAGATATTTCATAAATCCTCTATGTGAAAAAAAAATATGGATATACTTGTTCATTGTTTGTGATTAATTTTATCTATCACTTGCTGATGTTTGTGATTTTGAGATGAAGAATACTCACACCAGCTTTATTGCTGACCTAAGTGAGCTTTTGCTTCTTGGGTGCATTCCTCATTGAATGTAGTCGATTAGCCTTTCAAGTTTAGAGATTTTTTAGCAGCGTTATTGGAGTTTCTTTGTTTAGGTGAACGTCAAAGACTTCATGGTTAAATTATTTTTAGTTTGTTTTAATTATCTAAACTATGTTTTAGTTGTTGCTGCTAAATGTTTTTGTTGTTATTGAATTTTCACGTCTCGAGTTTTGGGGAAACGGATAATCCTACGTGGAAATAAAGATTTTCGTGTTCTAACAAATTGGGGCGTGACAAAATGGCATCAGAGCCAAATTCAGCCGAAAGTGTGCCAACGAGAATGTTGAGCCCTAAAGGGGGTGTATTGTAACACCCTGTGTGGGCGGGCTCTGAGACTGACGGGCTACCATGTGTGGGCAGGCTCTGAGGCTGGTAGCTTCGTGTTTGAGCGGGCTCAGAGGCTGACGGGCTACCATGTGTAGGCAGGCTCAAAGGCTGACAGGCTATTAGGGGGTTATAGTCTCACATCTCCTGGGTGAGGGGAGGATATGTGTTATATATGTGCGAGTTTGGATCCACATGACACAACGCTTTTTAAAGCTGTGTGGGTAGTTATGTTGGGCCAAGAGCGGACAATATTGTATCATATAGATCGGGTCATGACAGTTTGGTATCAGAGCATTTGGTTAGCCTAGGCTGTGGTAGAATTTAGGTAGTCCTTGAAATGTGGATATGAGTGAGTACGAGTGTAGAAAAGTCTTGACATGAAGTGACAAGGGTGAACCTTGAAACTTTAGTATTGTTTCATTTTCTTCGTGAATCTCATGATGAGGCTTTATTGACTTGTGTGTGCGCGAGTAATCATAATTATTTATTTATTTATAATGTCAATATTTGAGTGGCTTTATTCCGTCTAGTTTTTCTTTTTGTGGTTTTGCTTCAATTAGCTCTTTTCGCAAATCTCGAGACGAGATTCCTTTTTAGTTGTATTTATTGTAACACCTGTACTTTTTCAATGACAATAAAAAAAATTATGCACCTAAAGTTCATTTAAAATTGTATTTGAAAATATTTTTTCATTTGCCAAGTTGTATTTTTTTTAAATTCACCAAACTCTCTTACCTTCCGAATCTCGGGATGAGATTCTATTTAATGTGTGTATGATGTAACACCCCTAAATTTTATAAAGCTAATTTATTTTATTTTGAATTAATTAAAATAGAGTCACATTTAATTTCAATTTTAGGGTTTTATTTTCGTGAGTTTTAGGGAGGAATGCCCTTAGAATTTCGTTGGGGGCGAATAACCACCCACATTATAAAGAAAAAAAACCATTACTTTTTTTTTTCTTCTTCTTCCTTCCTGCGTCTCTTCCTTTTCTTCTCCATACACAACCTCGGTTCTGACCGAGCGTAGCAAGAGCCCCCACCAGCCCAACCTTCCTCATCTCTCTTCATTTCTCCTTTATCTATCTTCTCTCTCAATCCCTTTTTATTTCAGTGCCTAAAACGAGAAAGAGAGAGATAACCACAACACTTGAGTTTATAGGATGAGTTTTGATCTTGGGAAGAACATCTTGAAGGATATCCATGATGCTGAAATTCTACTCTCAAATCCCAAACCATGTATTACAATTTTTTCCTTCACTTGAAGGATTTACGAATTTTATTTTCGGTGAGGTTATGTTGGATATATTGCATCCATGTCCAGTGATCCCTTTTTTTCAAGTGGCCTCATCAAGATTGCTAATGGGTGCCAAAGAGATATCTCAGTTAGTAGAATTTTTTGCTTTGACTGCCTTTATAGGGATGTTTGGATTTTTATTTTTTATTTTTTTGTCTTAGAGATGTTGTTTACCTGCAGTGATTGGGTGAGCAATCTCAAGTGGGACATGGGAAGTAGTATTACACTTCCATATGTCACTCTTCTCATAGTGCTTGTGCATTACTAGTTTTATGCTTGTGCTAGCCACCACCCCATTAAAGTCTGCATATGTGGGACTAGATCAACAAATTTGGCTTTTTGAGTTATTCCTTCTTTTTTTTTTGGTGTGTTTGTGTCTTTGCCAATATAATTGTAAAATGAGATGGAATGTTTGATTTGTTGATTGGGTGATTGATTCATGTTGTTCTTGAAAATAGAATAACCCTAATTTACAAAAATTGAATGGGGTTTGTATGTGAGGATGGGTTTGCTTTCTTTGTTCATTTTGTTCATGTTTTTGCAATGTTTGTAATGAAATTCCGTGATGGGTATTTTCGTGGTGAAATTAAGAGTACCTAAGTTAGAAATTTATCAAAACAAAAATAATGGGTTGATAGATCCTGATCTAAAGTTTCTATCGATATGTGGATCATTGAAAACGAGTAAGAAATGAGAGATTTATGGTTGTTTTAATCTAGCCCTATCCAAGGAATTAAACGTTGTTTCTGTGAGGAAGACGGTGATGAAGTCATGCTGACGTCATCAATATTGACTTTGACTTTATTTGACCTCGACTTTATAAAACACCATCTGAAACTTTGATTAAGACGCGGTCTTTTCTATTGCAATCCTTGTGTTAAAATCTATCAAATGAAATAATAAAATTGTTAATTTTATTAAATTACAATTTTACCCCTAAAAGTCAATACGCCTCAGTGTGCGTGTTTTAGTATGAATTTGGATATATATTTTTTGAAATATTAAATAATGGTATGGATTGGATTTATCAAAGATTGGAATTAAAGAGGATGGTTATGGTTTGCATATGCCTTATCGATTATAAAATTACAGAAATGGGGTTGAGTGAAATCTATTTTGAGTCTGAGTATTGTTTGGTTTGTGAAGAAATGATAAACAGTCATCTGAAATGGATTCTCATTTGTTGCAAGTGTTTTAAATAAATAAATAAGTCTTTGGGTTAATGTCTTTGTGATTGTTTATGTAAGAAATGTGCAAACTTCGCACCATTGATTAATGAGGCTTGTATGAAAATGATGGGTTTCATTTCAGATAATTCGTATGTGATTTAAGGCATTTTGTGAATGAGTTTGTGTTAATTGTGGGTTTTTCTAGTTTGTTTTTCTCTTAGTAAACTATCATTTTATGCTAATGTTATGAGAATTTGTTTCGAAAAATTCTAGATTGTTCCCCAAAATAATTGGATGATATTGTGATTAAATTGTTTATGATTTGACAATGTGTCAAATGCTATGCTTCTCCAAAAGATGGGTGAATTTACATATTAATGACAAAATGTCATTTGTGAAGGAATTTTGAAATATAAAAATAAATAATACTGGTAAATTTGATTCCTGAAAATTTAATCACCTGAAATTGTGTCACTTAGAACTACCACAACTCTCATTGTTTATGTTTTTCTTCTCCTATAAAGAAACTAAGTAACTTTTGGGTTGAGTCTTGCGGATGAGGGCCCATCTTTCTTATAGAGAAACTAAGTAACCTTTGGATTAGGTCTTGCGAAAAGGGTGCGGTTTTGATATGCATAAAATAGACTTAATATTTATCCACAAAAAATGTGACGTGATTTTATGCGCATTGATAGCCCATGAGTGTCTTTTTGTTACTCATATAGTTGAGAGTATCCGGTGATGCATGCATGTATGTGATGTGTCCCCACTTGGGTATAGATGACGAAAAAGTCATCCTTTATATAAGAGAGGCATACGAGCTTATATGTTCGGTACGGAGGTGGTGCTAATGTGGTATCGTTTAAGTGATCAATTCATTAAAAATGAATAATATAATCAAGTCAAATAATTTATAGTCACTTATTTTAACCGATAAAATGCTAATTATATTAGAAGTCATGTTCATAATGTTTCTAACCCTTTTAATGCAAGATGTCAAGTCCACTAATATTTCTGCAGGTCAAACTTGCCATAGTCAACATTTACAATTTAAGTAAATAAATATTTACTTATTAGGATGACATGATTGCCTCATTGAATAACTGAATTCTTTGAACGGTGATTTTCTTGCATGACACATTTGCCTCATTGAAGAACTACTTGTTTGTGTGGTTGTTCATTGTTTGTTATTAATTTTATGTATCACTTGCTGATGTGTTGATTTTGGGATGAAGATTACTCACACCAGATTTATTGCTGACCCAAGTGAGTTTTTGCTTATTGGGTACATTCTTCATGGATTGTAGCCGATTAGCCTTTCAGATTTAGAGATTTTTTTTGCAGCGGTATTGGAGTTTATTTGTTGGGTCGAACGTCAAAGAGTTCATGATTAGATTATTTTTAGTTTGTTTTAATTTTTTAAACTATGTTTTAGTTGTTGCTGCTAAATGTTTTTGTTGTTATTAAATTTTCACGTCCTGAGTTTTGGGGAAACAAATAATTCTACGTGGAAATAATGATTTTCATTTTCTTGAAAATCGGGGCGTGACAAACACGGATCATTCTTTCCCTGCCAAACTTTTCCGTGAACTCTGGAGGATCAAAGCCCCAACCTGCGCCCTTTTTATCCTATGGAAGGTTACGCAAAACATGTCGCCTGCAATTAGGGCTGAACAAAAAACCGATCAAATCGATTAAACCGACTGAACCGATCTAAACCGATCTAAACCGAATCGATTGGTTCGGTTCGGATCGGTTTCGGTTTTAAAAAATTCAAAACCGAAGTGGTCGGTTCGGTTTTCGGTTTCTATGTGATTTTAACCGACCAAACCGAACCGACCGAATATATATAATAAATAATATATATTTTATATATAAATAATATAATATGTTTAAAATAGTCTGTCGGTTCGGTTTTATTTCGGTTTTGGTTCAATTTTAGTCGGTTCGGTTACGGTTTGCATAAATTTGAATCGGTTCAGTTTCGGATCGATTTTGTTAATGGTCAGTTCGATTTCGGTTTGAAAATTTTAAAACCGACCTAAGTCAGTTCGGTTCATGGTTTAGGTGAAAATCCGAACCGTCGGTTCGGTTTTTAGCCCTACCTGCAATGACGAACCTCAATAGGGTTCATGTTCCCATAGAGAATAAGTGTGTTTTATGCCACACACACCAAAAATATATTCCCTACCTCTTCTTCCTTTGCCCAATCATCTCTAGACTTTGGCAACCCACTCCGCTTCCCATCAATTGGGTCAATGTCATGACCCCACCCACCATTGCCAAGGCTATATCGTTTATGTGGGAAACAACTAAATCTCAGCCTCTTGCAAAAGAGGAAATGTTATCTCAATTCACAGCGATTTTCCATATCATATGGCTTTTCCGCAACAATATATCATTTTCAATCACACAAAACTTAACTTCACCTTTTTCACAACATCCTTCCATAAACATGGGCCACTTGGCGAAAACAATGGTTTAGCACACCTGAAAACATCTCCACATCCCCCAAGCCTATGACATTCATCAAATCCTGACAACAGCCGTAATTGACAACCCTTCAATTCTCCAAAGGTCAGGAGTCATGTCAGTGGCCCCAACCAACCGCCCTTAGTCAGATCTATCCCCTTCAAACCAACTATCCCTCAGACTTACTCGTTTCCAAGTGCAATTACAAGTTGTAAAAAACCATCACATCAACGGCCTTGCCAAAAGTGTTAGAAGTATTCATTTTGAACTTACCTCTGATATGATTATGGTCATTTATGATGCTTGTTTCTTTGTTTTTTCTCAAAAATGGGCAGTTGTAGTCTTGGCAGCAGATGCTAGCGGTAGAGTCATTGCGAGGATTTCTTCTCCCATATCCGGGAAAGTTGCAGATAATATTATGGCTGAATGTTTTGCTGCATAGATGACCCTTTTGTTAATCTAGACTCGACGATGGGAAAATGTTTTCTACTTGGAGATTCAAGCACTCTGATCTCACTTTTGCAATCACAGGACCAGACAAACCTGACCACGGGATGCTAGATGTGACAACCGCTTCTTAGTAATATCAAACATATGTTTTCTCTTCATAGCCATTGGTTTTGTAACTATATTCCTCGCGAGCTTAACGGCGAAACTCATGATATTATTGCCGACCAACTTCTTTGTAACTATGTTTTTTTCTTAACATATATATGCTTATGCTTCAAAAACAAAGTTGTGCTCAAACATGAGACTTTGAAATGGCTTAGCTTGAACATATGTCTTTTACCGCAATCTCTTAATGCCATCGTCTTTTTCCCAACAAGTACAAAGTCTGTATTAAACTGAATGTTGCATTGAACTCATGAGAAAATGAAAACTACTCGAAAGCATGTCAATAAATAATAGTTGGTTCATACCACGAGTTTATTCAATTTAAGAGTGTGTTTGGTTGCATGGAATCTATGAGAGGACCACCTAAATCTAAGCTAATTCGAGATTCACTCACCAAGCCACAGTTATATTTTGTGATCAATGGTGATAATGAAATTCTTATAAACATGTGAATTACATGCTTTGGGGTCAGTAGCGGACCCATGTTTTAGTTGGGGGGGGGGGGGTGAAATGACAAATAATTATTAATTGATAATAATAGGGCGGAGCAAAAAAAACTTCATACCTGAGCTAGCAACTAAATAAAAAAAATATAACTAAAGATACGTTGCATAAACCAAATTGAATCCAGTGTAATCCAATTTTAAGCCAAAATAAAGTTGCAATATCGATAACCTTAGCAATAGCAAAAACAAGAATATATAATTAAGATCACAAAATAATTAGGGTAAGTATCTAGATGAAGCTTAACAAATCTGAAATTTGCGAACATAATAAGATCCTAATATAATTTCATAGAAAAAAATGGTTTATTTGAGCCTCAAATTTTGTGAGTTGGCTGATGGTATATATTTCTATTGAATTATATATTTATTATTTTAGATATTAATTTCAAATATTTTTTTGGAGGTTTTATACCACTTGTGAACAAACAATTCAATTTTTTTTTAATGTTTGAAATTACATATAAAACTGCATTGAAAACAAAAAAAATAGAGGCATGTCACATGACAAAAATAATAATTGTCAATAGCCATTAAAAAAATCATACATTCCAAAATGATCGAGAATAAATTTTTATTAAACTAAACAATTTTTAATGTTAGCAATTACTAATAAAATTGCATTGAAAAAAAAAAAAAGTGAGCTCCAAGAGTATCGAACTATGGTCGTTTACTTAAAAAGTTAAATTTTCAACCACTATACCAACAAAGACATATTGAAATAGTTGAATAAACAATTATCATATTGTATTACATTATGTAACTGGTTTTTTGTAAAGCTAAGTATTTATTAAAAATATTTTGAAAATTGAGGGGGGTAGCTGCCTCCCTGGCCTCTTAGAAGACCCGCCTCTGTTTGGGCGTCCCCTTATAGATTCTCATAACATAAGATTTCATGCAACCAAACACACCCTAAGTTTCAAAAGAATATTGGTTAAGATAAAGTCCTACTAGTCAATTTCGAATCACCCTAATGAAGGAAAAAAAATTAGTTAAACAAAACTTTCAATTTAGTCACTGGTTGAGAAGGTTCAATGGAAGAGCCAGTTACATTCGGATACAAAACCTCCACCATACTCCCAAAGAAATAAAAAAGAACCCCCCCCTACACCAAACTAACCCAAAATTCATTGAAATTCCCTTCATGTTTGGATAAATAGACTTTAGAAAACCCAAAATTTTTATTTCTCAAGCTTATTAGTGAAACCAAAGAATTTAATGTTGTATCATTTTATTGGGACTAGTTGAGACTTGAGAAAACAATAATTATTGTTCATTCCCTTGTTTGCGAAAAAGATGATGACAATGCACATAGATTGCCACAGGTTTTGAGCTTTCCATTTTGCCCCAAAAGACATCTGCTCAAGCTAAGTCGTTTAAAATCTCATCTTTGAGCACTTGCTTATATTATGACGACCCTTGGATATCAAAACATCAAAAGGCTCGCAGTCGATGACATAATTAAAGGCAAAACACAATGACTCCAGATCCTGACCCTAATTAAAGGCAAAACATGAATTCGAGAAAGTGAAGAGAAGAATAAGGGTCAATACCATACAACACAAAGGTATATCAAGGTTCATCTTAATTGGAGTTTCATCAACATCAATTGGTTACTTCTTTAGTGGAAGGGTGAACGTGACACGCTTTTATCAATTACTGTTGATGCGTTCAAATCTTGTTCTCCTATAAGTTTGACCCTGCAAAACAGATGTTAGACTGCAAAATACCACTTTTTTGTGGCCGAAGGCACTCCGATGCTTAAGGCAATAAGTCAGCCACTTTTTTGTGGCAAAATACCACTTTTTTGTGATCCGTGGCACGTGTACAACTACAATATCATGCTTATTTGATGTATGATGAGTTACTCTCCCTAATTAATGCTATGCCGATGTGACCCCTTACTTGGTGAGAAGGGGAATGCCTTTCAAGGGTATACATCTCAAACAAATAGTTGGTTAGTCTAAATATATATCAGCCATGGAATTCTCTTTTATTTTAAAGCTCACGCAAAAAGAAGATAGAAAGCTAGAACCTTTCGGCCCCACCGAAACCAAAAAATAGACCCTTTCGGCCCAATTTCTATTCCTAGGCAGGCCTTTACACTAAAGCCCACTCCTCAATCTATAAATAAGCCGATCTGAAACCTTCATAGATTTTTCACACTACGTCTAAAGCCCTCTCGTCTTCTTCGTCACACTCCCCCCATCAAACCGACCTACACAGATCTCGAGAATGGGTCAAGGCACACCGGGAGGCCTGAACAAGCAACCAGGAGGAGACCGCAAGGGCGACGGAGACAAGAAGGATAAGAAATTCGAGCCGGCAGCGCCACCGGCTCGAGTCGGCCGAAAGCAGCGCAAGCAAAAAGGTCCGGAAGCCGCGGCTCGGCTCCCAGTGGTGACGCCGCTCACCAAGTGCAAGCTGCGGCTTCTGAAGCTGGAGCGGATCAAGGATTACTTGTTGATGGAAGAAGAGTTTGTCAGCAATCAAGAAAGGTTGAAGCCGCAGGAGGACAAGAACGAAGAGGACCGATCTAAGGTCGATGATCTTCGTGGTTCCCCCATGAGTGTTGGGAATCTTGAGGAGTTGATCGATGAGAATCATGCCATCGTTTCCTCGTCCGTCGGACCTGAGTATTATGTTGGGATTCTTTCGTTTGTTGACAAGGATCAGCTTGAACCTGGTTGCGCGATTCTCATGCATAATAAGGTTTGTGTTTTGAGCTATTTTTCGTGAATTGATTGATGTTTGTGAAACTAGGGTTTTGTAAGTTGATTATGATTTGGGGTTTTGGGGCTTTGATTAGTTAGTGATGGAATTGGGATTATAATCGATGAAGTTTGTGAGTTAGGGTTTTGGAATTTGAGTGTAATTAGGGGTTTTGGGGGTTGATAAGTATTGCTGGAATTGGGGCTAATAAGTGATGGGCTTTATTTAATTGAGGAGAATTTTCACCGGTTGAGCTGTGAAGTAGTACTATGAGGTCCCTGAAGTGATAGTCACATGTAGTTGAGTAGATTTTCCATCTGTGTGTTTGGATGACTTTAGGTTTGGTAATCAGGATATGAGCTATATATGATTTAGTACAGTGAGTTCCTGTAGTTGAAACAATGGGGGTTGTTGATTTAGGCATTGGTGTATCTTGTTAATTTTTCTAGCCAGGTGATATCCTAGAATTGGTAGATGTGAGTTATGGTGTAGGTCCATTTGTTAAAAAAAATAGGGGTTTGTTGATTCTGACATTGGGTTAGTTTAGATGGATCTTATTGGTTTTGCTTGACTATCCATTTGTCAACTTCTATACAACCACGATGACGTTGACATGACTAACTTATTTAGAACTATGATATAGTTGACATGATCAAACTTAGACATTGTGAACATAATCCTCTCAATGGGGTTGGGGAGTTGTTGAGGTAGGGGTAAACTTGTCCACCTTTAATCATGCTTATGAGGTGACACCATTATTCATATCATATTCGATTATTTAGAAACATGTTACTTTCCCAATCCTTGTTGCTTCTTGAACCCTTTTTACCAAATGCAAACAAGGAAAAGATCTTCCTAAGGGATATCGAGTTCCTCTAGATTTGGTGTAGGAGTCTTGCTCACCATTAGGTGAAGTCTCTAATTCTGACTTTATACTTGTGAATAAGGTTCATCATTTGAAATGCAAATAATTTGTTTAGTACATGGTATCCTCAGCTTGTCTAATCTTTTTTCTATGTTCTTATTGCCTTGACTTACACCAACCATTTTAAATTTCTTTTCTTTTCTTTTTATGTTATTCTCTCCTTTTTGTACTAGTGTATGCATGCATTCTCTTGTTTCATGACTTACAATCAACATGCTTGACAAGTTTCTAGAATTTTTGTCAAACCATGGGAACATGTATTGATGATGGTAGACATTATTGGTATTTTTTTTAAATCTATTTATGATCATTTATATTTTAAAATAGAAGATCTCAAAGGATCCTTAATTCTTTTAGAACATTAAAAGAAGCAATGAAGGGAGTTTAGGAAATATCAGTCCCGGTGATGCAATTCTATCAAAACTTGAATCCACCAAGAATTTGGAAAAAATACGCAAAACTTTTGAAAATATCAGTCAAGTGATGCAATTCTATCGAATTTTTTTTTAAAAGTTCTTGGTGGGTTTTTGCTTCAATTTTAGGTAGTTGCATCATCTTTAAGGCAGAGGAGCCATTATACCTTTCCTCTTGTTATTTGTGAACAACCCAAAAGGGTCACCTATCGTTGATGCTCGCTTGATGTAATCATAATTCATAGACAAAGAACAAGGGTGAATAAGTTGTTGACCCATTATTGTTCAACTCAATGTGGAGAACTTGAAAACACCAACGACGATGTAGCTTTGTTGCTCGTCACGAACAAAGCAATCGAATTTCTTTGGTATTGGTTTCTTTTTTTTAAGCTCTAAAAGAACTAAAAAAGGTTATTTCTTTTGTTTATTGTGATATTCCTTTTACAACATGTCAATATGTGTCTAGTATGTACTAAGCAAATCTAGGCCCTCACCTATCCATAAAATACCACACTATGATCAAATAAAAATATCCACATTAACTTAGCAAATAGCAATACTCTAAATTGAATTTTGGACTCAAAATATCACCACATTCATATGTTCACTGACGGCCTACGGAGCCGAGTACATTATCAAACCCTTGGTCCACAAAATGATTTAAGTATGTTATGAAATCCATATAACCTAATTGACGACACCACCTTGTGACTCATAACTCAAAGTAAACTCATCATACGTGATCTCTGTGTAAGTATGTGTTCATTTTAATGAATTTCAAAAATATTTCGCATATCAAAGCATAATGCATTCATAGGGCAAAATGAATTATAAAACGGTAATTCATTTAGATCTCGATGGGAGGATCGTAGTAGCAAAAACTACTTTGAACTTGGAGGTATGAGGTTTATTCTAGACTTTGTCAAATTCTAGTCATTAAGTCCAATTCTGGTAAGACGATTTCATATATATATATATATATATATATATATATATATATATATATATATATTTACGTTGTAACTGACGTGGTTTGATTTGGGTTTGAGTCCAAAATAGGTCAAATAGATTAGTTGGATTGTTCGAGAAATTGAATTGTTCGAGAAGACGCCGACGTCATTGATTAGAATTGGACCTTTTGACTAGACTTTGACCAAGTCTAAAATGATGCTCGTAAATCCAATTTTTATTGTCGCAATCGTTGCGTCGAGATCTGATATATGGATATATTGTTTTGTGTATTCTGTATCCCCAATGAGCGTGTTAATGTGACAAGTGTATTTTGAATATTAGTTATAATTGAAAATCGTAGTCTTTTTAGTTAATGTTGGAATTCTGTAAGTAAAGTACAATGCGGTTATGCGACTCTTGGTGGTGGTGTCATAGGTTGGGCTATGTGGGCCTTGCACCATACTTGATCATTTGTGGACTAGTTCGTAGATGATGTACTTGGCATAATAGGTCAGTGGTGAACATATGAATGTGGTGGTATCAAGGGTACCGAGCAATTTGAGATGGAAGGCTCACGAGTCGCCACAATGTAGTTGAAAGAGTTCTTGAAGGTTTGTTTCGACGGGGGGGGAGGGAGAGTGGAAGATAACGAATTGAAGTTGGTTGGTTTGGGATCTACTGTTTGTGTCCTTAGTGATGAAACCGCCGAAAGTGTCAACACGCTTACAAGGGTTTTAGTTGAAGGACATGAATGTTTCCGTAGGGGTTGTCGGGTTGTATGATGGTTGGGTGCCTATGTAAGTGTAAGGAGTGAGATAGAGAATTTGATTGCAATGATTTGAGTTGTCTGATGCTTGTGAACAACTCTGATGATTGGTCTTGGTGAAGTAGTGTTCAAGAGATGGAGAAGGTTGTTGGACAGTACTAAGAAGTGAATGGTTAGTATGGTTGAGCAGTAAGCCGAAGAGAATGACAAGGTTTTACTTATAGAATATGTAAGACACATGCTCGTGAATAAATGAATGTATGAATACGATAAAAGAGTAACCATGCTTCATTGTGAAGCTCAAAACTCATAGACAACTCCTCCCTTCCTAACTTAACCTGAATCGTGGGTTCTAACCACTCTTATTCTATATGCTATATCTGATACTATAGTTTGAATTTCACAATAAGTTTAGTTGTGTTCCAAAGTAGTCATCACTAGCTTCAAACTATATATTATATGCTTAAATTGGGTCCCTGTAGAGGGATATCCATTCAACACAATCCAACATAGAATTGTCGAAAAATTCAGGACAGGACACAGTATGTAAGTCTGATTGAAACTGATGGTGAGACCTGAATATAGGGAATTAGGCTTCGAAGTTTATATCCATGGAAAGCTTTATGTCTCTAATGTTTATTCCAACAAACCGTTCATAATTCAGAGTTGTGTACAGCAGATCACACCAATTTTCGTACACAGTGTGCAAATCGAAAGATCTATACAACTCTCCATACCATCAACCTAACTTAATATGATTATTAACAACATGATAACTCTAATTTCCTTGACCTTAAACAGCATCAAACCCTGATTTATCTAATCTTACACAACATCAAATCTAACCCATACCTTAAGCAAAGTTAGAGTTCAAAATTCAAGCATAAACAAGTACCTAATTGAGGTTCCCTTCCAAACTCAGCCAAGTTTCTTCAAGAGAATCTGCTGTAAAATCAAGAAGATGAAGGTAAGAGATTTATTGCCATGTGTTGCTTAAATAGCATGATGTGACAATTATATCCCATATTTATGAAGGTAAGGACTCCTGCAATTTTGTAAGACTTTCACTAAGCACCTTAAGTTTTTTCAATATTTTCTAAGTGAGCTACTTGACGAAATTTTCTAGTATAAGTGTGTTCTCAACATGTTTTGTAAAAAAATGATCTGTAATCAATCAATTAAACTCGCGCGCACACTTAAAATCCGACATGTTGCCAAAACAATTTACTCGTGCTTTAAATGAGTTTGAGATATATAACAATGTATGAAATACATATTTTCAAGATTCAAATCTCACAACTCTTCTCTTCAAATTAGAATTACGTACCCGAAATTTACTTACGTGACTGAAATAAATGAGGATACCGCTTCCTCATTTTATTGAAAACATGCATTTCATACATTGTTATATATCTCAAACTCATTTAGAGCACAAGTTTGAGCACGAGTAAATTGTTTTGGCAGCATATTAGGTTCTAAGTGTGTGTGCGAGTTTAATTGGTTGATTACGGATTTTTCTTTTTTACAAAACATGTTGAGAACACACTTATACGAGAAAATTTCGTCAAGTGGATCACTTAGAAAATATTGGAAAAGCTTGAGGTGCTTACTGAAAATCTTACGAAATTGTAGAACTAAAACATATAATTGCTACCTTCTGCTATTTAAGCAACACATGACAATCTCCCTTACCTTCATCCTCTTGATTTTACAAGCAACGATCTCCCAAAGAGAGATTTATAACAGGAAGGGATCCTTAATTAGGTACTTATTTATGCTTGAATTTTGAACTCTAAACTTTGCTTAAGATATGAATTAGGTTTGATGTTGTTTAAGGTCAGGGAAATTAGGGTTATCATGTTGTTTAGAATTATATTGAGTTGGGTTGATGGTATGGAAAGTTGTATAAATGATTCGATGTATATGCAAATTCGTACTGATTTGCACATTGTGTACGGAAATTGGTGTAATCTGTTGTACACAACTCCAAATTACGAACGGTTTGTTGGGTTGAAAACTAGAGACAGAGCTTTCTATGGATATAAATTTCAAAGTTTAATTCCCTGTATTCAAGTCTCACCATCAGTTTCAATCAAATCTAGTTTCAATCAAATCTACATACTGTGTCCTGTCCTGAATTTTTAGCAATTCTGTGTTCGATTATGTTGAATGGATCTCCCTCCATAGGGACCCAATTTAAGCGTATAATGTATGGTTTCAAAGCAAGTGATGTCTACTTTGGAATACAACTGAAATTATTGTGAAATTCAAAGTGTAGTATCAGATATAGCATATAGAATGAGAGGTGGTTAGAACTCATGATTCAGGTTATGCTAGTAAGGGAGGGGTTGTTTATGAGTTTTGAGCTTCACAAGGAAGCATGGTTACTCTTTTATTGTGTTCATGGATTCATTTATTCCATGAGCGTGTGTTTTACATATTCTATAAGTAAATGTGTGATTCATGTTGAACCTATGTCATTTAGTTTCAAAGAAGGCTTTGACTACATCTCAAATACTTAGAGTGCACATCGAAAGGCATTAGTTGGTTTAATGCGAGTATAACTGTCATATTTTTTAGAACTAATATTCAATTATTTGTTCTATAACGACCTGATCTACATGGTATGATATTGTTCGCTTGGGCTTAACCACCCTCACAGCTTTAAAACGCATCATACCAAGGGGAACCAACCTTGCACATCCCCTTCCCTCACCCAGGCGATGTGGGACTATAAAACCTAAGTAGCCAGTCAGTCTATGATCTTGCCCACACATCATAGCCTGTCAGCCTATGATCCCTCCGGAGTCCGCTCACACATGGTAGCTTATCAGTCTCAGAGCCCGCACACACAAGGCTGTTACAATCCACCCCCTCAGGGGCACAACGTCAACATAATCCTGTTGGGTCCAGCTCTGATACCATTCTTTAATGACTCGATCAACATGGTATGACGTGTTTTAAAGTCGTGAAGGTGGTTAAATCCAAAGCGGACAATATCACACCATGTGGATCGGGGTGCCAATGAGGACATTGGGCTCCTGAGGGGGTGGATTTTGACAGTCTTGTGTGGGCAGGCTCTAAGGCTAACAAGCTACCATGAGCGGGCGGGCTCCAAGGGTGGCAGCTCCTTGTGCGGGCGAGCTCAGAAGCTGGCAGACTACTATGTGTGGGCGGGCTCAGAGGTTGGCAAACTACCTAGGTGTTATAGTCTCACATCGCCTGGGTGATAGAAGGGTATGTGTGTGGTTGGATCCCGTTGGTATGATGCGTTTTAAAGCCGTGAGGGTGGTTAAGCCCAAAGCGGATAATATAATACCATGTGGATCGAGTCGTTACATGGTGTTAATAGACCTCTTTCATTATTTCTTTTTACTTTCTAAAGGATTTAAAAAAAGAGGGTTCTTTCTTTTGCTTTTATTGTGATGTTCAGTTCTTAAAGTAATGAGAACATACAAAAACAGCTGCTACATGTGTCCCCATGTCTTGACAACAAATCAGGAATTTTTTGATCTGAAGATCAGGAAGAGAAATATGATGAGAATGCTCCGTTTGCTTACTAAAAAAGAAGTATGTAAGGAGTTGGAGAAAGTTCTTTCACCGAGTTACAGATGGACTGAGCAGGTGTAGGTATTGGAAATGGTGGATATAAAGAAGAAGCAAAACAGAAAAATATGAAGAGTTGAACGAGTTTAATGAATGAGAACAAAAGATTAAGCACAAGGTCACTGTCATGATTGCATGGACAGATTTGCATTTCAGAAACAAGTTTCAAAACACTTGGGTTATAATATGTATGACTGGGTAATGTTGTGATCCTGGATTAGATCAAGATTGCCATTCCAAGTAAAAAAAACCTTGTTAGTTCAGCGAAAATGTCAATAGGGTAGATTTCTGGAAAAAGAAAAACTATTTGAAAGATGGTTTCTTTGCCTTTTGCTGGAGAGGAGGAGCCTCTCATAAGATTTATCAAGGCTTGGAGGAAACTGCTACCCTCCATCAGGATCATTAAAGGTAGCAGTTGATGGGAGTAGATGGGGGTAACCTAGTTGCCAAGAACATGTGCTTCTGACACAGAAGGTTTTTTTTCCTTCTAGTTTTACAGTTTTGGTAAACTTGCGTGGTGTGCTGTTTAATGCAGTTTCTCTTATTTCCTAGACCATGTTTCGGTCTGCCCAATGTATATACTGTAAATGGAATAGTTAGTGTAACTGTCATTTATTGTTTATTTTCTCTGACATTTCTCTCGACTGAGGTAATCATAATGCTTTGACATATTCCTGGTGACAAATATTTATAACGGTCTTGGTTTGCTATGCGATTTTATAGGTTCTCTCTGTTGTTGGGCTTCTTCAAGACGAAGTTGATCCTATGGTCTCTGTGATGAAGGTTGAGAAAGCTCCATTGGAGTCCTACGCTGACATTGGTGGGTTGGATGCCCAGATACAGGAAATCAAAGAGGCAGTGGAGCTTCCTCTGACTCACCCTGAATTGTATGAAGATATTGGTATCAAGCCCCCAAAAGGTGTCATACTATACGGAGAGCCAGGAACTGGCAAGACACTACTTGCTAAGGTTCATTTTTTAATTATTATTATTATTATTATTATTATTATTATTTTTATTTTATTTATTTATTTTGTGCGTATTCTAATATTGGTTGCAGTTGAATATTCAATGATGTCGTGTTACTTTGTTCATTTTTGTAGCTTTCTTTTTTGCTTTGATTTAAATAGTGGATAATTCAGTACACTTATTGGCAAAAGCAAACAAGTTATGATGTCGCTGATAGCCTGAGGCCCAAAGTATCAGACTGCTAGTTAAAATAGTTAAAATGACCTGAAACTAGGGCTGAAAACTGACTCTCAGCCTTTCTGGTTGAATCTGCCAATAGAACTGATGAGGTTGGTTTCAAAGATGTTCAAACCGAACCGAAATCGAACTGAGCCGAATCGAAGTGTTTTGGTTTGTTCGATTTTTCGGTGTATAAAACCATCTAATGAAGAAGTGAGTACAGAAACTGTAGATGAGAGTGCTGAAGCTTCACTAATTATAGAAGATCGAGAGCCAATATATGGATGTTATTGAAGCTTTGTAACCTGTTGACAATATGAGAGTCGAACCATGGATGGAGCTATGTGAGTTTGAAGGGGAAAGAGAGGAGCTATGTGAGTTTGAAGGGGAAAGAGAGAGGTAAAAGTGGTGGTTGTTATGAAGAGATAAGATAGTAATTAAACCATTGAGTTTGACCTTTTTTTTAAAAAAAAAGGAGAGAAATAAAGTTAAAATAAGAGATAGGTTATTTATTTATTAATACTTCACACTATCACACAAAAATCTCTAGTATAGCCTGTGTTTGTATACAATCTTTAATTAAAGTTTGACTGACAAAGTTGTACAACCCTAAAACTTATCTAAGTTGTCAATGTCATTTCCTTTGCAAAGTTGACCATCGAATTGTTCATCAAGAGATTAGCTTTCAATTTTACAGATATTTTGAGAATCTATTCTGTTGGTTCGGTTATATTGGTTATTAAATTTTAAAAACTGAAAACCATACCGAGTTTATCGGTTTTCAATGTTTAAGAACTGAAATACTTGGTTCGGTTTGGTCAGATTCATTGGGTTGTTCGGTTATTTGTTCAACCCTACCTGACACGAATAATTTGATGTTTGTGTATTGTAAATATTTAGTTCTTGGAAGGGAAGCCAAGGAAAAAAGGGGGGTTAGTTTAGGAGAAGATGACCCAAAACAAAAGGAAATAAAAAAAAAAAATAGTAATCTGGACATTTATGTGCAATTGAAATATTTTATTAGTTTTGTTTAATTTCTTTAGGTTCGATTCCATTGAAATCTGAAAAGCTTTCCCAATGAACAGCCAAAAAGAAAAAGGAGAAAAAAGAGGAAAAAAATCAAAAATTAAAAAGAAGAAAATGTGCCTCTTACCCAGAGGCAATAACCCAATACCATGTCAGACTAGTACTAAGCTAGTGCTATACTGGATATCATTTGCTTCATGAGACGATGGATCATTTATTTCATGAGACTGGTACTAAGTGCTATACTGGGAAAGTTTTCTATAGTGCCTCAGCATGGAAGTTTGTTCTGTTCTGTTCTGTTCTTTTCAGGCTGTAGCAAACTCAACATCAGCGACTTTCTTGCGTGTTGTTGGCAGCGAACTGATTCAGAAATACTTGGGAGATGGTCCAAAGTTAGTGAGGGAACTCTTCAGAGTTGCTGATGACTTGTCGCCTTCAATTGTTTTCATTGATGAAATTGATGCAGTTGGCACAAAAAGGTGGGTCTTGGAACATTTTTACATCTCTTTTTGGCAAAATACCCTGCCTTTTATTTTAGCCACTTCAATGTTGGGCATTGTTAATACTGATTTTATGTTGGTAAAGGTTACCTAGGTTGTTTTTAATTTATCTGGTGTTTTCAAAGGTATGACGCCCATTCTGGTGGTGAACGTGAGATCCAGAGGACCATGTTAGAACTGCTGAACCAGTTGGATGGTTTTGACTCAAGAGGAGATGTCAAAGTGATTCTTGCAACCAACAGAATCGATAGTCTTGATCCTGCTTTGCTTCGGCCAGGAAGAATAGATAGGAAGATTGAATTCCCTCTTCCTGATATCAAAACAAGGAGACGCATTTTCCAGGTAATCTATGCTTCCAATCCTCTACACGAAATATGGCTTCAGAAATGTCAAAGGATGTGCCTTTTAGTGGTATTAGTAATTATTCGTTCCGTACCATGGTCCAGAATATCCCGACTCCTGAGAATATATGTATGTACAACACCCTAGTGCAACAATTTAATTAGATGTCAGTTACCCACTTACCCCAACCAAAAAGGCCTCACTGTTGTACTCAAGTTAGCCAATTTCCTTAAGATTTATGCCATTATTGATTTGTTTTTTTTTTTGGCTATACATAAACCCTGATATTGTAATGCAGATACACACATCAAGAATGACATTAGCTGATGATGTTAACTTAGAGGAGTTTGTGATGACCAAGGACGAGTTCTCTGGAGCTGATATCAAGGCCATTTGCACGGAGGCTGGTCTGCTAGCCTTGAGGGAGCGTCGAATGAAGGTGAGTGATAAATTTTTAGCCCTTGCTTTTTCAGGAAGTAAAAAATTAGACTAGTTGGTTAATCCTCATTACAAGTTATTTCAGTAAATCCTCCAATTCTGACATTTGCTCATAAAATCATGTGGCTCAGGTAACACATCCTGACTTCAAGAAAGCAAAGGAAAAGGTGATGTTCAAGAAGAAAGAAGGGGTACCAGAAGGCCTCTATATGTAACACATACTAGTATCATAGTATGTTTGCAACACTTGTGTATTTCACCTTTTCAGATTGAGCTTCTTTTTTGTAATAGATTTGTTTTAACTTCATACGTTTACATCAAGATAACCATCCCTCTGTAAAACAATCGTGCTAGATGTTCGACAGTCTTGATATTTATCAGAGTGATTTGTTGGTCGCTACATAAACCGAGGCATTGCGAGTATCTTTACCATAGTATGAACATAGAGAAAGAGGTAAATGAATCAGTCATTTTCGATTAGTAATGTGCACAAAGAACTTATTTATATTCGCTGGCAATGGACTTGGTTATGAAAGTGACATGGAGACTGAATGGGATCAGTGATAAATACTGACTGACTACGTAAGTTGCATGAGTGCGGCGTCTGATGGTGATGGCATTGACCTTAATGACCACTAGACATTTCAGACGTTTGAACTGGTAGCCAAAGAACAAAAACTTGTCCATCTTATCTGCCACCATTAAGTTCCACAACAGAGATGTGGAACTTAATGGTGTTCTGACCATGTCAAGTGTTTGAACAAAGGCGCTGTGCGATATATTATGTGGTTTATATCAGAGATGTCTTAATCCCCTTGTCAAAGACACATTAATAAGAACCAAATGGTTGGGCACACAGAGGGGACTAAAATCCATCCACTTACATTTGAGTCATTCTACTATGCTTTTATTGAAATGGAACGCGAGGGTAAAACGATTTACATCTGTTCTTGGGTTTGAAGAATTCTTTTCCAACCTCTGGCAATGACTTTTAGAAAAGCCAATCGCCGCCAATGTGGGATTAGAATTAGATTAAGATGAAAACTTTTACATCTTAAAAGCTTCTTTAATAAAGCAAAACACGACAAAGGTGCTATACTTGCAATTCAAAAAGACTATTTTTCCTTCATTCAAGGTGGTTGCGGTTGCGGTTGCCCTACCACTTGAGAAGAAGAAATCCAACTGGTGGTGAATAGATAAAAAGGAAATTTTCGACAAAAAGAACAAATGCATACTTACACACTAATTAAGTGGTGCTTATCTCATTTGCATTTTCTTCTTTAACCATGCATGCTTTTTTCTTTTCTTTTCTTTTCTTTTCTCCATCCATTCTAGTATCTTTTCTATTCCACCCACTTTTGTGGTTGTCCGATGAGAGTTGGGAAAGTAATGTCTAACTAATTTCGATGTTTCTCGTGTGTGTGTACGTGTGGGTGTGCACGTCTGGATCGGAACATCAACTCCATAGACCATTGGTAAAGTGCAAGTGCATGCATATTTACATTTATAAAATCCAAGACGTGGGGGTAAATCTCATAATCTTAAACCATCTAATCGGGTTACCATTGGCAAAATAATAATAAAATCTTACAACTTAATTTGTCGTACATGAAAAGGAAGATAAATAATAAAAATAGAGAGAATAAAAGGTAAAGAACAGGCGTGGCCCAATCCATAATGAGGAAGGGAGACATGTAAGTGTCCCCTAAACCCCACCAAAAGAACATTGAAAGAAATCAAAGCAAGCAAGCAAGTTGGTACCCTATACTTCCTTGTTATCTTCTTTCATTGATTTGTGTCCACAACATGTGACTTTGGAAGGTTTGATAATTGAATCTTACCTACAAATAGTGATGAGGATGAAATAGCTTGTAACCATCCAAGATTGCAAGCAACTGCCATTGAAGAACTTTGTCTCTAAAATCCATTGTTAGGTAATAATGATGATGGGCATCATCACCTAACCACTTTAATTAAACTTTGATTCTAATCAACATTGAACTTCCTTGATATGTACATTAGTTTTGGTTTATACTTTATTGTATATTTTTGGAGTCTAGATACTCTTAGAGGATTGGGGTTTGATCATAACTTGAGTTTATACAATGATGCCGCGCTTTTTATTAAAAGAAATGTAATACATTAGAATTTTTATCAATTTATTTAAGGAAACATCGACCTAAGGCACAATATTAGGAAACTAAGTTTTATCACACCCAACTTTGCTTAAAAAAACAAGTTATTGTATTTTATTTACCTTAGCTTTAACTATAAGTCACTTTTATTTAAGAGTAATACTCATCATGCACATGTTTAAATTATGAATTTATTTAAAATCATTTTTTTTTTTTTTTTTATTATAGGAAGCTTTCTTATGCCTAACCTCAATAATCTAAATCAAAACAATTGGTGTAACCTATAAACTTTCAGAAAAAAGTTGGGGCTCTACTGCTCTAGATAGGTACAACCTAACACCTACACCTTATCTCATTTGCGAAGATTAATTAATTATGGTATACATCAATTGCCAACTATTTTAGCTGTTTTCAAGATAAACATAAAATTTGCTTTCGACTAATGGAAATAGACCACTATGAAAGAATAGTAACCATAGTCCATAGAATAAAACCCTTACTAAAATGAATATACTTGGTGTCCTTTCGAAAATGCATACATTTGTTTCTTACACTATAGCGATAGCAACACCAACTATATTACATTGAAAGAGCCGCAACCAGAGACGCCATCTCCAAAGTTGTTATCCGCTTGTCCCCATGAAAATGTTATGCCTTTGAGTGCGATTTGAACTATTTATAATAAGATGATTCCTATTTATCCCCATACTTTTTTTTTACCTTCTAATGGTAATTATTATAACATTTCTATTTTTCAACACCAAAACAATAAGAGCATCCCACAAACTCACTAATCCTGAATTTAATGAAAATTTCATAAAAAATACTAGAAAACCAAGTTTTTACAATCAAATTACCATCAATTCAAGTGTAATAACTGCCGCTTCAACCATAAATCACTTGAGAATTAGACGGAACGAAGTCCTCAAAAACCCTAGGACCTTTCACCACCTCCCACTCCACTCTCAATCCACCCACCCTCTTCACCTCATCCAGATAAACACACCCCACCGCGACATCTAAACCACACCCCACAACATAAACCCTACCCTCAGTTGCGGTGACTGAAAACGGTCTTTGCAACGCATCACAAGGAAATCCGGAATCACTCACATGTTGCCAAGTGTCATTCTCCTCCACGTAAGCCTTCATTCGACAATCACCATGCTCCGAGATCACCAACAATCTCTCATCCACCACAACGCTCACACCGGTCCACCCTTCTCTCATCCCGACGCTCATTTCCTCCCACGCATCCTTTGCGCTATCATACACCCATCCACGTGGCGTAAAAGTAAAAGGCCACGTCCATCCTTCGGTCACATACATCTTGCTCCCCATCACCACCGAATCATACCTCGCCAACCCGGACCTCATTTTCGCGACCATCCTCCACGTGTCTGTCTCAGGATTATAACACTCCACCGTGGACGACACACTACTCTCGAGATCCACATCCGTCCCTCCCGCCGCAAAGATCCTACCATTCATCGCCCCCGCCGCGAAAAATGCACGTGGGGCCAACATCGGACTCGATAACTCCCATCGATTCGTCGATGTACTATAAGTCATCGAAGTGCCCAACTGCGACTCGGTGTCCGATCTCATACCACCGAGTACATATAGCTTCCCTTGACTAGCCGCACAAGCGAAGCCGGGTGGACAAACATGCTTGGGACAAGGCATGGGAGGTAAGACAAACCAACGGCGAGATCTTGGGTCCAAAGCTTGCCATTGAATCTCAGCCGTAGATCTCTGAAACGCGAACACAAATATGTACGGCAGAGAAACGTTAACAGACTTCCTAGAGATTAGAAAACTCGGATTCGTGAGTGCTCTGTTCCATGAAAACGAAACAGAGCGAACCAGAGACTGGTAAGGGTATGGAAGATGAAGAAGGCAGTGTTCGGCAATCTCGTCTGGCAATCCGGGGATCAACGGATGGAATTCTCGGGTCTCCTCCTCGCGATTCGCACTCTGGGGTGGTGCCATTTTGAGGAGCAAAACAGAGCAAGCAAAAAACAGAGGATGAGATCTGAAATCTCAGCTAATGGGGTCTGTTTGAATGATAAAAAGAGTGTAAAGATTGGAACTTTATGTGGAATCCGGATTGAAGGGAGCGATATCCAAAGTGGGAATTCTGCCAAATCGGAAGATTGGATTGAAAAAATGGTGAAATTGGATCGAATTTTTGTTGAATTGGTTGGATTGTTTGAAGTTATGGGAAACAGAGCAGAGGAGCAAAAGCATTTTATGGTGTGAAGGAGGAGAGAAGGTGCAGAAGAGGAGAGATGTAACATCATCACACGTCTACTTCATTTATAATTTAACTCCAAAGACTCGAGTTGACTCAATGGGTTTGACTCGCTCGAAATCCGGATTCGGTATAGAAGAAATGCATAATCCTGAATTTAGATAAATAGGGTCCGGATTAGGAACCTTCATCGAAGCATGAAAACTTAAATGGGCAAAAACTCGAGATTACTCTATAGTAATAAGTGTTTAGTTCGTGATTTTTAAAACCTTTGGAACTTGTTATGACTTATGTGCATAATCCAAAAACTATATCGACAAAATCACAATGGCGTCAGGTTTTCATAGTGAAAGCACTAATTCTTAAGAGCTAGGCCAAGTAAGTTAGGCCTGCACCAGGCCTAATCCAATACCGTCCATCATCTTAGATATATGCATAGGGCTAGGCTTAGCCTGCTAGCCTGGCTTTCTAGACAAGCTCTAGTGAAAGAGGAAGCAATCACCACCTATGCTAAAACCTTGTTAGGGAATCAGGTTTTACGATCATAATGATGTGACATGATATGGAAAGATTTACAGGTATCTTGAGAATTTCACCATCCTTCCTAGATCATGCCATGTCACCCCTAGTTAGTAGCAAAACCTGATTCTCAAGTATTTTCAACACTAATCCAATTAGGCCACTAGCGCATCAGATGGTGGACATGGTGTGTGGTTCCTTCATCTTCTACTCCAAAAGTCTTAGGGTTTCTATTGTTATTTATTCATTTAGAACCTCACTCCAAAGATCCGAATTTAGATAAATAGAGTACGAATTAGGAATCTTCATTGAAGCATGAAAACTTACATGGGCAAAAACTCGAGATTACTCTATAGTAACAAGTGTTTAGTTCGCAATTTTTACAACCTTTGGATCTCGTTATGTGCATGACCCGATCTCACCTAAACTATATTGATAAAAAGCCTTATGGTGTAGGTTTTCAGCACAAAAGATGGAGCATCCACCACCTACGCTAAAACTTTGTTAGGAACCAGGTTTTACAACAATAATGACATGACATGACATGATATGAAAAGATTTACACGTATTTAGTTGATTCCCAAGTATTTTTGCAAAGTCTGATTGCAAAAACTTGATTCCCAAGTATTTTTGTTGATGCTAACCAAATTAGGTCACTAGCGTATCAGGTGATAGACATGGTGTGTGGTTCCTTCATCTTCTATTCAAAAAGTCTTAGGGTCTCTACTGTTCTTTGTTCACTTTGTTGGATTTTCGCCAATATGAATTGAACAAAAAAACAATTGCTAGGTATATGGTAAGTCAAATGCTAGTCATAGTTTATTCTGTAGAGTCATGCACAACATCTCATCTCAATATGAGAGGAAATTCTCAGGTTTCTCATTGCGTACCAAAGTGCCGAATTAATTGAAAAGCCAAAGTGTCTTATTCCTATTCACTAGTGGTTTCCAAGTGACAATCGCAATCAAAACAATTCCATTTTATAGATGCGTAAAAATGCACTAACTAAAAGGGGGAATTTTTTTGTTTTTAGCCTTTAGCTTTGGAAACTAGTACAGTGGTGTTGAATTTCAATTGAAACTCTTTTTTTTTTTTTTTTGCTTAGTGATAGAAACGCTCATCAGGTTCAAGGATTTTTCAGTCTTTATTTTTTACAGCTTCCGTTACGTAGTATGTAAAATAAGCAATTTTAGGTCCGTAAATAATTTCTTCAACAATGAATTTTTTTTTTTTTATTTGTTGACATTATTGTCCAGTGGAATAAATCAAACATCTGAATCCAAATATAGACACACGTACCACCCAACAATTCCAATATCTGCAGTAAGTTGCTCTTTATATATATGTGTGTATGTATGTATATTATTTTAATGTGGAATATGAATTGACTTATGACAAATCTTGTGTTCCATTGGCTCTGGGATTTGGTAAAAACCTTTCTTCCATTTCAAAGAGTTAATAATGTTAAGAGGTATTGCAATTAGTATTTTCTTATCTTACGGAATTAGGTTATATGCAATATGTAATGTCCTATAGGAGCGAATCCTCATATTCTAAGTACATAAGAAAATTAAATATCTTCGAATATGAAATCGACAATGAACTTGTCGAAGACATGTCCTATACCAAACATATATTTCATTTATTTTTATTTTTATTTTTGAAACAAACATATACATTCCCCTTCATTTTTATACCAAACATAGGGAAACATGTCGAAGACATGTCCTATACCTATTTCAAAGTTGTGTTCTAGTTCAACTAGAGCAGAGTCCCAATCCATATAACACTCATTGATGGATGAGTAGAAAAATAGCAACTTCAAGGGAAATCTTAGCTTACAAACCATTCATTGGAGTACTACCAAAGCAATGCATTCTTTTTCTTGAAACTTGAAACCTTCCCCAGCTGCATATCACATGAAAGTGTGAAAGCAAGAAAGCAAAAAAGTTGTGAAAATTTTCACATTCTTGTGTTTGGATTTAAGGATGAATTATTTGAACTGAGTCAAATATAGCATGCAATGTTTGGACATTGTGTGAAATAAATAAAATGTGCACATAACCAAACGACATAAACCTTATGTTTCCAAAAGGTGCTTTGCCATGGAAGTATTAAGAGTGTCCTTTTGTACATTCCAAGCCCTTTGGGACATGGATATAAGGGTTGTAATTTGTAACATAGATGCGTTAACCCGAAAAGTTTGGCTCATAGGTTGGGAGAATCTGAAATTAGGTTGGAGGTTTTCCAACCGGAACTATTGAACACACCTTAAACGTACGACACTTTATATTATGAAAAGTTGATAAAGCTCAACTTTTTGAACGCGATGGGGGTTGACTCCTCAACAATTTGGGTTAAGCTTAAAATGCAGGTGATCAAATCAATTCAAATTATTAACCATGTGAAAAACCATTCAAATATAGGAATACTCTTTTTTTTTTTGCTAATCCAATATAGGGATACAATGATGGTGTTATCAGGTTTGGTATCAGACTAAAATTGGAATAAGTCGGTTCACTATTCAAGTTGCGTAACTTTTTGACAAAAAAAAAGTGTATTTATATTGACTAACGTCCGGTTGGGGCCCGAAAACACAACAAATTATTCGAATTAATCATCATCGAGTAAGAGATTAAGACGTAGTGATAACATATAGTATCAAAATTTAGTCCATAAAGGATCTCAATTGTTTAGTGAAAAAAAAAAACAAATAGTAATCCAAAAAGATCTCAATTGTTTAAGTATTGAACCAGATTTGAATCATTTTAGTCCAAAAAGGATTCATTCTGAAAGAAAACAGCCAAAACCAACCAGGTTTTCCTCTTGCTTTGATTTGTCTTACTGTGATGAAAATGACATTAGTGGGTTAAACTATACTAGGGTTTGATTAATATACTTTTCACTATTGGTGGCTCCATCATTTTCATTGAAATTGTATTGGGCCACTCTAGCTGATTCTCTGGGTTGTTAAGTTAAAGCTAGAATTGTAGTCTAAGCCTATTTAGTTAAAAAAAAGAATTATTTTAATCCATACTTTATTTTATTTTATTCTTGCTTTCAAATACAATTCAAGATCATCACTTTTTTTTTATCCTTTAACTCTTTCCACTCTAAGCCGCCGACCATGTTCTAACATCTCATCCGTGATATCTCTACCAACTCAGTTGGTACACCTTTGGAGTTTTGTTATGCAGATATGTATTCCTCTAAAAATTGTAATTTAAAAGTTTACATTTTTTGTTTCTCTCTTTCAATTGAATATTTGTTCGATTGATTGAAATGACTAATTAATTTCATCCTTAGCAGTTACATGCTTTATTATGGATGCAACTAAGCTAATGATGTTGCGATATTATTTTCATAATTTTATATATAAAAACAAGGATGTACCCATGCATGCTGACAATAATTCTTTTGACAGATTTTACCAAAAAAAAAAAAAACGAAGGTGCATTAAGAACTTTGGTGTGGAGTAAATGCTTCTTCCATCTTTGCGTTCCAACAACCTCGAGATTCACATAGTCCAATCATGTGTGATTTGATCATCCACAAGAAAACCCAAGTCCCTTTCTATTGATAGGAATGTCACATTCATGAAATAAATTAGTAAATATAATTGAATTTATCAATACCTACCCATTGAAAACACCCTAGTAAGGAAAAAAAATTACACTGCACATATTGTTAAGAAGGTACGATTTTTATTTTTAACATTTGACTAACATTAAGATTTTAGGGGGTGTGTCAAAGAAATACTTTTTTTTTTATAGAAAGCGAAGAATTTTTAAATTTTGTTCAAGAATTAAAATACTATCATGTTAAATCGTACTCGTTGTTTTGTTTCCTCCCATCTTTTAGTAAATCATCATCATCATTAAAGTCCATTTTCGATACTTTTGGGGCCGGCTATATGTATTTTGGTTCTCCAAGTAATGCAATTTTTCCACATATCATCGCCTAATCCAAGCTTAAGGATGTTTTCCTTCATTGCTTTCATTCAAGTTTTCAATGGCCGTCCCCTCTGTTTACACCCTCCACTAACTTACCAAACTAGATATTTTCTAATTGGCGATGTGTTTGGTCTCCTCCGCATGTGACCAAACCACGTTTTAAACGCTTTTCTCTAATGTTTTTTCCTCTATGGGCGCTACACCTAAGTATCTCCTAACTCTTTCATTCTTAATTTTATCCTTACAAGTTTTACCACATATCTATCTTAACATACATTTTTTTGCTACCACCATTCTATGCATATGTTGTCTCATAGTAGCCCAACATTATGAACCGTAGAGCATGGTTGGTCAAACAATTGTCTTATAGCATTTCCCTTTTAACCTTGTAGGCATTCTTCCATCGCATAATACCTCTGGCGTCATTCTTCATTTCGTCCAACCAATTTTAATCCTATGATGATACATCAAATAATTAAGACTCGAATCAATACCGTACACGTGGCAAATATCATCTTTCACAAGGAACAAACACTTTGATCTAGGCCTGACCAAAGAGGCCCGAAAAGACAGGCCAAACATTAAAAATGCCCCAAAAGGATCCTTGATAATAGATTGTAATCAAGGACCTAAATCCAGGCTCAACGGATCCATTTCCTTATAAAAGAAAGACGTTATAGAGGAAATAAGTCGTGGCGGAAATCACTCCCCCAAGGACGTGCCTCAATGAAGGAGGAAACTATTGCAAAGAATGTCTCCCATCATCACGCCCTTCATGCTTAAGTCGTGCGGATAATTAATGACGGACATTATATAAGGTAACACCATCACACGTCTAGTTCATTTATAATCTCACTCCTAAGACCGAGTTGACTCAATGGGTTTGACTCATTCGAAACCCGAATTTGGTATCGAATGAATGCATAATTCCGGATTTAGATCAATAGGGCAAGGAAATTAGGAACCTTCATCGAAGCATGAAAACTTAAATACGACAAAAACTTGAGATTACACTATAGTAATAAGTGTTTAGTCCATGATTTTTAAAACCTTTGTAACTTGTTATATGCATGACTCAGTCTCACCTAAACTATATTGAGAAAAGCATTACGGTGTCACATTTTCATAGTGGAAGACGAAACAACCACTACCTATGCTAAAACCTCGTTAGGAAATCAGGTCTTACAACCAGAATGATGTGGCATGACATGGAAAGATTTACACATATATTGAGAATTCCACCATCCTTCCTAGATCATGCCACGTTGCCCCAGTTAGTTGCAAAAACTTGATTCCCAAGTATTTTCGTCGACGCTAACTGAATTAGGCCACTAGTGTATCAGGTGTTGGGAATGGTGTATGCTTCATTGGTCTTCTACTCCAAAAGTTTTAGGGTTTCTGTTGTTTTTTGCTCACTTTGTTGGATTTTCACCAATATGAATTGAACAAAAATCAATTTTTTATTGTCTTAAAATTTTTGAAAGCATTTTTTAGATTAATAAAATTTTCTTCTCTGTTTAAATAAATACCATCCCTTAGGCATGCTTTGAAAAAAAAATGGAAGGGAATCTTATATGACTTCTTACAATTTTATAAGACTTATTTTCTTGTAAATCATATTGTACGAAGAATACATTTACACAATTTTTTTTGTAAAATTAGTTTGTATTTGCAATATATTTTTTGTGGACTAAGTATGAACGTAGAGTCAAATTCATTTACTAGGTATATTATAAGTCAAGTGCTAGTCATAGTTTATTCTGTAGAATAAGGTATTTGAGAAATCATGCACGACATCCCTATATAAGAGGGAATTCTCAGGTTTCTCATTGAGTACAAAAGTGTTGAATAAATTGGAAAGCCACAATGTCTTATTCCTATTCAAAAGTGGTTTCCAAGTGACCATCGCAATCAAAAGGATTTTATTTCATAGATGCGTAAAACTGCAGTAACTAAAAAGGATAATCTTATTGTTTGTTTTTAGTCTTTAGCTTTGGAAACAACAGTGGTGTTGAATTTCAATTTATTTATTTATTTTGCTTAGTTATAAAAACGCTCATTTCCAAAATTTGCCTCACAGAATCTCGAATTTATGGGACTCTTGTACTGGTCAACTCCCCCAATGGATTGATAGCCTCATCAATTCCATCTTCCATGCCACTGTGGTGAGAGACATCAAAGATATCCTAATCTGACGCTCAGACTGTCCTGGCACTCTGATCTGGCTTCCGAATAAAAAATTACTCTTCACTGTCAAGAATGATACCAAAGTGTTATATCTGGAATAGTCTGAATGTTCCACTTTTCTCCCTCCCTCTCTCGGCAATGATGCTAAGATACTAAGAGATTTGTGGAGAATCAAGGCTCCTCCTTCTGCTCTTTTTTTGCTTTGGAAACTGAGTCAGAATATACTCCCCACCATGACCAATTTGAACCGTCTGCATACACCTCTAAAAGATTGTTGTATTTTCTGCAATAGTCACACAGAGGATGCCACTCACTTGTTTGCCCGGTCATGCATCAACTTTGGCTTCTCTCGCCCCTATCGATCAACTAGCTCAATGATAACTTTGGGGTGCCCAATATCTCCCTCTTCCTTAAGTTCATTTGAGATATTGTGAAAACACACCCCTAGTATAAGGACGAAATGCTCTCTCAATTTGCAGATTTCATTCTGACCATATGGCAGACCCGAAACAATTGCATCTTCCAAAATACCAAATTCAATGCTTAGAGGTAGGGTGGGCACGGTCCGGATCGGTTCCAAATTTTGAGGAACCTAACTCGAACTGTTTAAATTTAACGGATCCGGTCCGGTCCGGATTCCCTTATTTTGAACATTGGGACCGAACCTAACTCGAACCGTTTGGAACGGTCCGGTTCCTACGGTTCCAAACGGTTCCAAAATGAAAATCTGAATATATTTATGGTATTGATTATTTGATTGTATTGATTCATATGTCACGACATTAAGCTGAAAGTTAAAATCAGATAAAGAGTAAGCTACTTGAAAACAAAATTGAACTGACATAACAAAAAAAAAAAAAAATGCCAAAATGAATTGACAATGTTTTAGGAGATGTTTTAGGTTTCAACTGAGATGCTTAAGTGTGCACAAAGTCCTTCAATGAAATCTTCACAAAGTCCTTGAGAAGCATGATGGTGACAAGAACGTTTGTGATAAAGTATCCAACTTTCAAAAAGAGTCCACGCACAACTTTTATTTATTTATGTGCTGAAGTTTTAAAGATTAGTTGTTTAATTACAACATACATATCCAAAACATAATTATAATCATCGGTCTAACTCAGGCTAGTAGTGCTCAAGCTAGTAGTACTGGCTGGGCAATTTTCAGTCTAACATTGAATGTCTTTGACGATGTTAGGTCTGTATAAACACCAAAGTTCTTCATCGATACATGGAAGCAATGCAAAACCAGTTATTTTGTAAGTAACAGAACTAGAAAATAGCGATAACAGTATTTACCTCTACTTGGTAGTAGAGCCTCCCATCATCTGCAACTCTTGACGAAGTGGAAAGGATGTTAGATTCTCTTCGAACACCCAGTCTAGTTGACATGAATTCTGTCAAATACTGCTTAAGAACCTTCTCAGCAGCAGCTTGTGGAGGTCCCAAGTCATCGACACTCTTGAAATTGGAAGATGAAGGAGAAGAAATTTCCAAAGACAGATTTTCATTAAGAACATACGGGTCTCTGAAGAATATATCAGCACCAAAATCTTCACAAAGTCCTTCACAAATACCAGATCGATGAACCTAGTGGAGGAAGAGGTCTCAGATTGAGATCCCAAGAGCTCTGTTTCTCCTCCTCTACAGATCGACGAACCGTGCGGCTACAGAGAAGAGAGGGGGAGATCCGACGAACCGTGCGGCTACAGAGAAGAAAGGGAAGATCCGACCGGAGAGGATGGGTTTAGACTCTAGTTTCTCCTCTACAGATCGATCCTCTATTCCTCTCTGAAAACTCAACAGAGCGGGGCGAGAAGGGGTCGAAATCAGAAGGATTGAAGTTGAAGTCTTCGTGATCGAACTCGTGTGGCCAGCAACAAATGGGGTCTAGGGTTTCGATCTGGTCGTCTTCGAACCCTTGTATGTAAAATTCTACAACTTCCGCCATGGATTTCGAATAAAAAGATATCGAACCCGAAATGCTCTGTTTTTGTTGTAAATGTGTTTTGAAACGAGTCCAACCCGGACCATTTCTTTTTATATAATAAGAACCGGCACCGGACCGTTTTATAACGGATCCGGACCGTATCTAAAAACATAAAATTAAAATTCGGACCGTTTAGAGCAAAACGGTCTGGTTCGGTTTGAACCCGCGGATTCTCGACCCGTTTGCCCACCGCTACTCAGAGGTTTAGGATGTCTTTTCAGAATACCTGGTCAAATTGGAAACACCAATGGTTTTCTACAAGTTCTAATCACACTAGGCATTGGGGTGATCTTTCCTCTGAAAACAGTAATACTCTGGTCTCTATTCATCATGTCCTTTAGACAACTGTCACTGACACTCGACCAAATTCTAATTCTTTCGCAATTACTCCTATGGGCCCCCATACTGAGCTCGCCACCTCCCGGATAACAGTTATTCGGGATCAGATTCACTCAGCTAGATGTCACAGACTTAACCTTAGATCCTCACAGCTGAAACCTATTCCTCACTCTATGGATCCAGACATGATAGTAATCACATATGATACTAGCTTTTTGGCCCAGTCTTGGCAGGGAGCAGTCAGAGTTTTTGTGGTCGACATGCATGGTGAGGTGTTAGCACGGGTGGCTTACCCGATCACAGGGAAGGTGCTAGATAGAAAAATGGTAGAGTCTTATGCAGCTGAAGCGACTCTTCTTCTGATTCAAGCTACAATAGAGAATGAGATTTTTGATGGGTGACTCGGGAACCGTTTACTCTATCCTACATGATGATCAGCGACAACCCAGACCAACAATGGATTGGGCATGGTGACCTCTTATTAGCAGCATACAGAGATTGCTTTCTTTTCATAGCCTTTGGTTTTGTAATTTTATTTGTAGAGACCTTAACTATGAGGCTCACAACTTAGCTGTTACAGCAACCCAACAGTATTGTATTTGATTTAGTAATATTTGATCTGTGACAAATGATATCACAAATCTCGTGTTCCTTTTTGGCTTTGGGATCTATTAAAACCCTTTCTTCCATTTCAAAGAGTTAATATTGGTAGGAGGCATTACAATTTGTATATGCTTTTCTCACGGAATTAGGGTATATGCAATATGTAATCTCCTATGGGAGTGAATCCTCATATCCTCAGTGCATAAGAAAATTAAATGGCTCTCAAATTTAGCCCGATGGGAGGAAGAGTTGCAATACAGTCTATAATGCTACAGCGGCAGATATTGTCAGCAAAATAGTACGTAAAGAAAAGGGCAGTTTTGAAATAATCATAGCGGATGTGTCGAAAGGACTCCAATCCCTTGATATTATACCTCTACGACATAAACTTTCGAAGTGATATCGAGAATGAACTTGAATCTCCCTTCTCATATTTCATATATATTTTTTTTAAACGAACATATACATTCCCCTTTATTTTATACCAAACGTAGGAAAATATGTCCAAGACATGTCCAGTACCTATTTCAAAGTGGTGTTCAAGTTCATCTAGAGCAGTCCCAATCCATGTAACACTCATTGATGGATGAGTACAAAGGTAGCAACTTCAAGGGGAATCTTAGCTTACAAACCATTCATTTGAGTTCAACCAAAGCATTTGCATTCTTAATTTTTTTCTTGAAACTTGAAAGCTTCCCCTGCTGCATATCACATGAAAACTCAATGAATGAAAAGAAAGAAAGTCTGAAAGCAAAAAAGTTCTGCAAATTTTGACATTCTTGTGTTAGATTCAAGGATGAATTATTGAATGGAGTCAAATATAGCATGCAATGTTTGGACATTGTGTGAAACAAAAGGTGCACATCACCAAACAAACATAAACCTCATGTTTCTAAAAGGTGATTTGCCATGGAACTTGGATATAAGGGTTGTAACATAGATGCGTTAAATCCAAAAAAAATTGCTTGTAGGTTGGGAGAATCTGAAATTAGGTTTGAGGCGTTTTCCAACCGGAAACTATTGAACACACCTTAAACATGATTAAGCTTTAGTTTTTGTACGCGATGGGGGTTGACTCCTCAACAGTTTGGATTGAGCTTAAAATGCATGTGATAAAATCAATTCAATTCATTAACCATGTGAAAAACCATTCAAATATAGGGATTTTTTTTTTCTTTTCTTTTTTCCTTCTTCGCTAATCCAATATAGGGATACAATGATGGTGTTATCAGGTTTGGTATCAGACCAAAATTGGAATAAGTCAGTTCACTATTCAAGTTCCATATCTTTGACGGAAAAAAAGTGTGTTTATATTGACGAACGTCTGGTTGGGGCCCAAAAACACAACAAATTATCCGAATTAATCATCATCGAGTAAGAGATTAAGACGTAGTGATAACATATAGTATCAAAATTTAGTCCATAAAGGTTCTCAATGGTTTAGTGAAAAAAAAAATCAAACTGTAATCCAAAAAGATCTCAATTGTTTAAGTAAAGAACCAGATTTGAATCATTTTAGTCCAAAAAGGATCCATTCTGAAAGAAAACAGCCAAAACTAGCCAGGTTTTCCTCGTGCTTTGATTTGTCTTACTGTGAAGAAAATGAGAGATGAAAATGACATTAGTGGGTTAGTTAAACTACACTAGGGTTTTATAAGTATACTTTTCACTATTGGTGGCTGCATCATTTTCAATCAAAATGGATTGGGCCACTTTAGCTGATTCTATGGGGTTGTTAGGTTAAAGTTAGAATTGTAGTCTAAGCCTATTTAGTTTAAAAAAATCATTTTAATCCATACTTTATTTTCTTTTATTTTATTCTTGCTTTCATAGTATGATATTCAATTTAAAGTTAAAAAGAATTGAATTGCCTAACATATTGGAAAATACAATCCAATACCATAATTTTTTTAATGGGTCTTTAATTTGATGAAAAATTACAATGAACATTTCCTGGGTGTTCGTGTCATAGCTGGGAAATGATTGTTACACCCCTAGCCTTTCTTTTTTTTGTTAAAGCATTATGCACAATAATAATAAATAAGTACGATTACATAGGATTATGACTTGCAGCTCCAGTCATAGCCAAATTATGGGCCTCTCGGTACATATAATTACAAAACCAACATGGAAGCAACAAAAAAATACGCCTAATATTAGTAATGATAGGCCGCCAACCCAGTTCATCATCCATTTCGTCCAACCAGCTTTAATCCTATGATGATGCATTAAATAAGACTCGAATCAAGACCGTACATGTGGCAAATATAACCTTTCATGAGGAACAAACACTTCGATCTAAGGCCTGGCCCAAGAGGCCCGAAAAGACAAGCCAGTCATTAAAAATGCCCGAAAATGATCCTTGATAATAGATTGTAATCAAGGGCCTGAATCGAGGCCCAACGGATCCAAGAAAGACGTTGCAGAGGAAACAAGTAGTGGCGAGAATCACTCTCACTAGTGGTGGGCACGGGACGGGATGGGACGAGATAGACTCATCCCTATCACATCTCGATCATACGGGATCGGGACGGGATCATCGTGCTGCCTGTGACTACTACGAAGATTATCATTGACAAGGGTCCGGCAATCCAACCATTTACTTGGGAAGTTGGCTATATAAATAAGATGATTGAGGCAATGCAACAACAGTTCTACCCTAAAGTCCAAAATTATTAAGTACTGAGATTGTTTACACCACAGCACATAACATAAGCTCCCTGTTTCAAAAGGAACTTCAACCCATCCATGTCATTTCAGCATAAAAAAAAATCTGAGGCAGCTCTTTCTTTTTCAATGACCAAATCTCTACACCATTTTGAATCAGGACTCAGGACTGTGTTTTGCTTGTATCAAGCTTAAAACCCATGGAAAAATTAGAAGACAATCACTTTGTCTATATAAGGTTAAGAAAATATGCAATAACAGGTAGCGGCAGTTTTCAAAAATAAAGAAAACAAAATGCAATAGTGATAGGATAAAACTCGAGAATAATGGAAATTGACTCACTCCAACTAATACATAAAAATATTAATAATAAATATTGCAAAATTAGTTCGGGACGGGACGGGATTGGTGGGATTGAAAATCTTCATCCCATCCCATCCCATTCTAGATCGGGACGAGACGGGATCGGGATGGAATTATTCAATCCCATTAAGACCCGAAAAAATCGGGACGGGACAGGATCGGGATCGCGGGATGAGATGCCCACCCCTAACTCCCATAAGGATGTGGCTCAATGAATGAGGAAACTATTGCAAAAAATGTCTTATCTCATCACGCCCTACATGCTTAAGTCATGCAGATAATTAATGACGGGCATTATATAAGGTAACATCATCACAGGTCTATTTCATTTATAATCTCACTCCAAAGATCGAGTTGACTCAATGGGTTTGACTCGTTCGAAACCCGAATTTGGTATCGAAGGAATGCATAATCCCGAATTTAGATAAATAGTGCAAGGGAATTAGGAACCTTCATCGAAGCACGAAAACTTAAATAGGGCATAAACTCGAGATTACTCTATAGCAATAAGTGTTTAGTCCGAGATTTTTAAAAAACCTTTGGAACTTGTCATATGCATAACTCAATCTCACCTAAACTATATTGAGAAAAGCATTATGATGTCAGGTTTTCATAGTGGAAGACGAAGCAACCACCACCTATGCTAAAACCTTGCTAGGAAATCAGGTTTTACAACCAGAATGATGTGGCATGATATTAAAAGATTTACACATATATTGAAAATTCCATCATCGTTCCTAGATCATGCCACGTTGCCCCAGTTAGTTGCAAAACCTGATTGCAAAAACTTGATTCCCAAGTATTCTCGACAACGCTAACTGAATTAGGCCACTAGCGTATCAGGTGGTGGAAATGGTGTATGGTTCATTCGTTTTCTACTCCAAAAGTCTTAGGGTTTTTGTTGTTCTTTGTTCACTTTGTTGGATTTTCATTGATGTCTTAAAATTTATGAAATCATTTTCGAGACTAATAAAATTTTCTTCCCTGTTTAAATAAATGTAAGGGAATCTTATATGACATCTTACAGATTTTACGAGAGATTTATTTTTAGTATTAAGCAAGTATGAATATATAGTCAAATTCATTTACTAGGTATATGATAAGTCAAGTGCTAGTCATAGTTTATCCTGTAGAATAAGGTATCTAAGAAATCATGCACGACATCTCAGTATGAGAGGGAATTCTCAGGTTTCTCATTGTGTACGAAAGTGTTGAATAAATTGGAAAGCCAAAGTGTCTTATTTCTATTCAAAAGTGGTTTCCAAGTGATCACAATCGCAATCAAAATGATTTTATTTGATAGATGAGTAAAAATGCAGTAACTAAAAAGGAGAATCTTATTGATAGGTGTTGAATTTCAATTTAAACTCTTTTTTTTTTTTGCTTAGTGATAGAAACACTCATCAGGTCCAAGGATTTTCCGGTCTTTATTTTTGAAAGGTTCCGCTACATAGTAAGTAAAATAAACAATTTTAGGTCCGTAAATAATTTTCTTCAACAATGAAATGTTTTTTTATTTATTTGTTAACATTATTGTCCGATGGAATAAATCAACGTCTAAATCCAAATATAGACATTTGAAATATTTTGATGTAATTTTGAATTAGAATTGGATTTTAGGCTAATAGACACAACAATTCCAATATTTGCAGTAAGTCGCCTTTTTTATGTGGAATATGAATTGACTTGTGACTTGTGATTATGGGCGGACCTACTAAGGGGCGAGGGGGGGGGGGGGAACCCCAATCAACTTTTAAAATATTTTTAGTATTTATATACTTTAGTCTTAAAAAAATTGATTATATAATGTAGAATACAATATGAGAATTGTTTATGCAAATGTTTAAACATGTTTTTGTTGGTGTAGTGGTTGAAGGTTTTTCATTTTTAGTAAAATACCCGAATTCGATACTCTTCGAGTGCATTTTTATTTTTTTTAAATGCAATTTTATTAGTAATTGCAAACATTAAAAAATATTTAGTTTAATAAAAAAAAATTAACATTAAAGAAATGAATTGTTTTTCACAAGTGGTATAAAACCTCCAACAAAAAAAATATTTAAAATTAATATCTAAAATAATAACTATAGAATTCAATGAATATATATATCATTAGTCAACTCGTACAAAATTTGAGCCTCATATAAACTATTTTTTCTATGAAATTGTATTATTATGATATTAGGTTTGCAAATATCAATTTTTTTTTAGCTTCACATAGATACTTATCTTAATTATTTTGTGATATTAGTTATATATTCTAGTTATTATGTCCGTTTGCTCTTTGCTAAGGTTATCGATAGTGACCTTATTTTGGTTTAAAATTAGACTACACTGAATCCAATTTGGTATATGCAACGTATTTTTATTAGTTACTAACTCAGATAGAATAAATAAATAAATAAATAAATTTAGTTTTACCATTAATAACTACTATGATAAAATAAATTTGGTTTTACCATTCCCGCGACTAAAATCCCACCCCTGCTTGTGATCCTTTGGCTCTGCGATCTATTAAAAACCTTTCTTCCCTTTTAGAAAGTTAATAATGTTAAGAGGTATTGCAATTATTTGTATTTTCTTTTCTCACGGAATTAGGGTATATGCAATATGTAATCTCCTATGCAAGCGAAGCCTCGTATTTGCAGTGCATAAGAAAATTGAATAGCTCTGCATAAGTGAAATCGACAATGAACTTGAACCTCCCTTCTCCATTTCAATTTTTTTTTTTTTTGAAACGAACTCATACATTCCTCTTTATTTTATACCAAACGTAGGGAAACATGTCCAGTAGGACCAGTACCTATTTCAAAGTGGTAGTCAAGATCATCTAGAGCAGTCCCAATCCATGTAACACTCATTGATGGATGAGTAAAAAGGTGGCAACTTCAAGGGGAATCTTAGCTTACAGCAAACCATTCATTTGAGTTCAACCAAAGCATTCTTTTTTCTTGAAACTTGAAAGCTTCCCCTGCTGCATATCACACGAAAACTCAATGAATGAAAAGAAAGAAAGTCTGAAAGCAAACAAGTTCTGCAAATTTTGACATTCTTGTGTTAGATTCAAGGATGAATTATTGAATGGAGTCAAATATAGCATGCAATGTTTGGACATTGTGTGAAACAAAAGGTGCACATCACCAAACAACATAAACCTCGTGTTTCTAAAAGGTGATTTGCCATGGAACTTGGATATAAGGGTTGTAACATAGATGCGTTTACCCGAAAAATTTTGCTTGTAGGTTGGGAAAATCTGAAATTAGGTTTGAGGTTTTCCAACTGGAACTATTGAACACATGCACCTTAAACGCATGACACTTTATTACTAAAAGTTGATAGTGTTTCGTAGGAATTTTTTGCATTTTGGAACCAAGGCACCTCAATTTGTACTCAACCAAAAGTTTAAGCACGCGATTAAGCTTTAGTTTTTGTACGCGATGGGGGTTGACTCCTCAACAGTTTGGATTGAGCTTAAAATGCATGTGATAAAATCAATTCAATTCATTAACCATGTGAAAAACCATTCAAATATAGGAATACTTTTTTTCTTTTCTTTTTTCCTTCGCTAATCCAATATAGGGATACGATGATGGTGTTATCAGGTTTGGTATCAGACTAAAATTGGAATAAGTCGGTTCACTATTCAAGTTGCGTAACTTTTTGACAAAAAAAAAGTGTATTTATATTGACTAACGTCCGGTTGGGGCCCGAAAACACAACAAATTATCCGAATTAATCATCATCGAGTAAGAGATTAAGACAGACGTAGTGATAACATATAGTATCAAAATTTAGTCCATAAAGGATCTCAATTGTTTAGTGAAAAAAAAACAAGTAGTAATCCAAAAAGATCTCAATTGTTTAAGTAAAGAACCAGATTTGAATCATTTTAGTCCAAAAAGGATCCATTCTGAAAGGAAACAGCCAAAACCAACCAGGTTTTCCTCTTGCTTTGATTTGTCTTACTTGGGTTAAACTACACTAGGGTTTGATAAGTATACTTTTCACTATTGGTGGCTCCAACATTTTCAATCAAAATGGATTGGGCCACTTTAGCTGATTCTCTGGGGTTGTTAAGTTAAAGTTAGAATTGCAGTCTAAGCCTATTTAGTTAAGAAAATCATTTAATCCATACTTTATTTTATTCTTGCTTTCAAAGTACGATATTCAATTTAAAGTTAAAATGAATTGAATTGCCAAACATATTGGAAAATACAATCCAAGACCATATTCTTTTTTTAATGGGTCTTTAATTTAATGAAAAATTACATGAGAAGGCTAATGAACAGTTCCTGGGTGTTGGTGTCATAGCTGGGAAATGATTGTTACACCCCTAGCCTTTTTTTTTTTTGTTAAAAGCACAATGCACAGTAATAATAAATAAGTACAATTACATAGGATTATGACTTGCAGCTGTAGTCATAGTCAAATTATGGGCCTCTAAATTAAGGTCTCGGTACATATAATTACAAAACCAACATGGAAGCAACAAATAATAACGCCTAATATTAGTAATGATAGGCCGTCAAGCCCAATGCATACTCAAATCATGTCCCGTTTCGTCAGCATGGATGAGCTTTGATTTGTCTTACTGTGAAGAAAATGAGAGATGAAAATGACATTAGTGGGTTAGTTAAACTACACTAGGGTTTTATAAGTATACTTTTCACTATTGGTGGCTCCATCATTTTCAAACAAAAAAACAAATTGTCATCCAAAAAGATCTCAATTGTTTAAGTAAAGAACCAGATTTGAATCATTTTAGTCCAAAAAGTATCCATTCTGAAAGAAAACAGCCAAAACCAACCAGGTTTTCCTCTTGCTTTGATTTGTCTTACTGTGATGAAAATGACATTAGTGGGTTAAACTATACTAGGGTTTGATTAATATACTTTTCACTATTGGTGGCTCCATCATTTTCATTGAAATTGTATTGGGCCACTCTAGCTGATTCTCTGGGTTGTTAAGTTAAAGCTAGAATTGTAGTCTAAGCCTATTTAGCTTAAAAAAAAAATTATTTTAATCCATACTTTATTTTATTTTATTTTATTCTTGCTTTCAAATACAATTCAAGATCATCACTTTTTTTTATCCTTTAACTCTTTCCACTCCAAGCCGCCGACCATGTTCCAACATCTCATTCGTGATATCTCTACCAACTCAGTTGGTACACCTTTGAGTTTTGTTATGCAGATATGTATTCCTCTAGAAATTGTAATTTAAAAGTTTACATTTTTTGTTTCTCTCTTTCAATTGAATATATGTTCGATTGATTGAAATGACTAATTAATTTCATCCTTAGCCGTTACATGCTTTATTATGGATGCAACTAAGCTAATGATGTTGCGATATTATTTTCATAATTTTATATATAAAAACAAGGATGTACCTAGGGGTGGGCATCCCATCCCGCGATCCCGTTCCCGTCCCGTCCCGTCCCGATTTTTCCGGCTCTTAATGGGATTGAATAATTTCATCCCGATCCCGTCCCGTCCTGATCTAGAATGGGATGGGATGGGATGAAGATTTTCAATCCCGCCAATCCCGTCCCGTCCCGAACTAATTTATTAATATTAATTATTAATATTTTTATTTAATTATTTATTTTAGAATTGTGGATGCCCATGATGAGTCTTCATTGTACAATCAATAAGATTGCTTTCAATTGAATGAATTCCATATCATTATCAGCTTGAAGGATATAAAAACCAGAAAAGAAAAAAAAAATTGGGTTCAGATTCTGCATTATTGCATTCAAATTTTTTGAAGTATACTGAGATTAGAAGTTATTGCATTATTGCATTATTGAAATACAAGATGAACTTAATGAAGACCATATATATACAGCATCAACATACAAATTCATAAACAGGATATGAACCTTTAATTACATGCACATGCATTAGTTTGTATAATTCATTGGGTGGGGTGGGTTACCTCAGTGATGATGACAAGTCGAACTATTCTGCTGACTAATCTGATCACATGAATAGAAGAAAAAGATGATAATAGATGTCACTCAAAACATGCTTTAGCACCGAAACTGTATATGGACCAGGACTTGTGATACCCAACTGTATCAGTGCCGCGTGTGCCATTTACAATCGTCGAGAGGCTTTACCACACTTACATACTAATTACATAAACCTTTGGTAAACAATAGATGAATACATTTGGAAGGAAACCTGCTGATGTGCAATTCATTCTGCCCCACTGAGATTCTCCAGATTAGCACGCTGATCCCGTCCCGTCCCGAACTCGTTTGGGATGGGACGAGGTCGGGATGAGATTTTTCCCATCCCGTCCCGTCCCGATCCCGTATGAACGGGATGGGATAGGGATGGGTATATCTCGTCCCATCCCGTCCCGTGCCCACCCCTAGATGTACCCATGCATGCTGACAATAATTCTTTTGACAGATTTTACAAAAAAAAAAACGAAGGTGCATTAAGAACTTTGGTGTGGAGTAAATGCTTCTTCCATCTTTGCGTTCCAACAACCTCTTCCTTAAGTTCATTTGAGATATTGCGAAAACACACCCCTAGTATAAGGACGAAATGCTCTCTCAATTTGCAGATTTCATTCTGACCATATGGCAGACCCGAAACAATTGCATCTTCCAAAACACACATATATTTCCACATATCATCGTCTAATCCAAGCTCAAGGATGTCTTCCTTCATTGCTTTCATTCAAGTTTTCAATGGTCGTCCCCTCCGTTTACACCCTCTACTAACTTACCAATCTAGATATTTTCTAATTGGCGATGTGTTTGGTCTCCTCCGCATGTGACCAAACCACGTTTTAAACGTTTTTCTCTAATTTTTTTTCTCTATGGGCACTACACCTAAGTATCTCCTAACTCTTTCATTCTTAATTTTATCTTTACAAGTTTTACCACATATCTATCTTAACATACGTTTTTTTGCTACCGCCATTCTATGCATATGTTGTCTCATAGTAGCCCAACATTATGAACCGTAGAGGTGGTCGAACAATTGTCTTATAACATTTCCCTTTTAACCTTGTAGGCATTCTTCCATCGCATAATACCTCTGGCGTCATTCTTCATTTCGTCCAACCAACTTTAATCCTATGATGATACATCAAATAATTAAGACTCGAATCAATACCGTACACGTGGCAAATATCATCTTTCACAAGGAACAAACACTTTGATCTAGGCCTGACCAAAGAGGCCCGAAAAGACAGGCCAAACATTAAAAATGCCCCAAAAGGATCCTTGATAATAGATTGTAATCAAGGACTTGAATCCAGGCTCAACGGATCCCTTTCCTTATAGAAGAAAGACGTTATAGAGGAAATAAGTCGTGGCGGGAATCACTCCCCCAAGGACGTGCCTCAATGAAGGAGGAAACTATTGCAAAGAATGTCTCCCATCATCACGCCCTTCATGCTTAAGTCGTGCGGATAATTAATGACGGACATTATATAAGGTAACATCATCACACGTCTAGTTCATTTATAATCTCACTCCTAAGACCGAGTTGACTCAATGGGTTTGACTCATTCGAAACCCGAATTTGGTATCGAAGGAATGCATAATTCCGGATTTAGATCAATAGGGCAAGGAAATTAGGAACCTTCATCGAAGCATGAAAACTTAAATACGACAAAAACTTGAGATTACACTATAGTAATAAGTGTTTAGTCCATGATTTTTAAAACCTTTGGAACTTGTTATATGCATGACTCGATCTCACCAAAACTATATTGAGAAAAGCATTACGGTGTCACGTTATCATAGTGGAAGACGAAGCAACCACTACCTAGGCTAAAACCTCGTTAGGAAATCAGGTCTTACAACTAGAATGATGTGGCATGACATGGAAAGATTTACACATATATTGAGAATTTCACCATCCTTCCTAGATCATGCCACGTTGCCCCAGTTAGTTGCAAAAAGTTGATTCCCAAGTATTTTCGTCGACGCTAACTGAATTAGGCCACTAGTGTATCAGGTGTTGGGAATGGTGTATGCTTCATTGGTCTTCTACTCCAAAAGTTTTAGGGTTTCTGTTTTTTTTTTGCTCACTTTGTTGGATTTTCACCAATATGAATTGAACAAAAATCAATTTTTTATTGTCTTAAAATTTTTGAAAGCATTTTTGAGATTAATAAAATTTTCTTTTCTGTTTAAATAAATACCATCCCTTAGGCATGCTTTGAAAAAAAAAATGGAAGGGAATCTTATATGACATCTTACAATTTTATAAGACTTATTTTCTTGTAAATCATATGGTACGAAGAATACATTTACACAATTGTTTTTGTAAAATTAGTTTGTATTTGCAATATATTTTTTGTGGACCAAGTATGAACGTAGAGTCAAATTCATTTACTAGGTATATTATAAGTCAAGTGCTAGTCATAGTTTATTCTGTAGAATAAGGTATTTGAGAAATCATGCACGAAATCCCTATATAAGAGGGAATTCTCAGGTTTCTCATTGAGTACGAAAGTGTTGAATAAATTGGAAAGCCAAAGTGTCTTATTCCTATTCAAAAGTGGTTTCCAAGTGACCATCGCAATCAAAAGGATTTTATTTCATAGTTGCGTAAAACTGAAGTAACTAAAAAGGATAATCTTATTGTTTGTTTTTAGTCTTTAGCTTTCGAAACAACAGTGGTGTTGAATTTCAATTTATTTATTTATTTATTTATTTATTTATTTATTTATTTATTTTGCTTAGTTATAAAAACGCTCATTTCCAAAATTTGCCTCACAGAATCTCGAATTTATGGGACTCTTGTACTGGTCAACTCCCCCAATGGATTGATAGCCTCATCAATTCCATCTTCCATGCCACTGTGGTGAGAGACATCAAAGATATCCTAATCTGACGCTCAGACTGTCCTGGCACTCTGATCTGGCTCCCGAATAAAAAATTACTCTTCACTGTCAAGAATGATACCAAAGTGTTCTATCTGGAATAGTCTGAATGTTCCACTTTTCTCCCTCCCTCTCTCGGCAATGATGCTAAGATACTAAGAGATTTGTAGAGAATCAAGGCTCCCCCTTCTGCTCTTTTTTTGCTTTGGAAACTGAGTCAGAATATACTCCCCACCATGACCAATTTGAACCGTCTGCATACACCTCTAAAAGATTGTTGTATTTTCTGCAATAGTCACACAGAGGATGCCACTCACTTGTTCTTCTTTTGCCCGGTCATGCATCAACTTTGGCTTCTCTCGCCCCTATCGATCAACTAGCTCAATGATAACTTTGGGGTGCCCAATATCTCCTTCTTCCTTCAGTTCATTTGAGATATTGCGAAAACACACCCCTAGTATAAGGACGAAATGCTCTCTCAATTTGCAGATTTCATTCTGACCATATGGCAGACCCGAAACAATTGCATCTTCCAAAATACCAAATTCAATGCTTAGAGGTAGGGGTGGGCACGGTCCGGATCGGTTCCAAATTTTGAGGAACCTAACTCGGACTGTTTAAATTTAACGGATCCGGTCCGGTCCGGATTCCCTTATTTTGAACATTGGGACCGAACCTAACTCGAACCGTTTGGAACGGTCCGGTTCCTACGGTTCCAAAATGAAAATCTGAATATATTTATGGTATTGATTATTTGATTGTATTGATTCATATGTCATGACATTAAGCTGAAAGTTAAAATCAGATAAAGAGTAAGCTACTTGAAAACAAAATTGAACTGACATAACAAAAAAAAAAAGATGCCAAAATGAACTGACAATGTTCTAGGAGATGTTTCAGGTTTCAACTGAGATGCTTAAGTGTGCACAAAGTCTTCACAAAGTCCTTCAGTGAAATCTTCACAAAGTCCTTGAGAAGCATGATGGTGACAAGAACGTTTGTGATAAAGTATCCAACTTTCAAAAAGAGTCCACGCACAACTTTTGTTTATTTATGTGCTGAAGTTTTAAAGATTAGTTTTTTAATTACAACATACATTTCCAAAACATAATTATAATCATCGGTCTAACTCAAGCTAGTAGTGCTCAAGCTAGCAGTACTGGCTGAGCAATTTTCAGTCTAACATTGAATGTCTTTGACGATGTTAGGTCTGTATAAACACCAAAGTTCTTCATCGATACATGGAAGCAATGCAAAACCAGTTATTCTGTAAGTAACAGAACTAGAAAATAGCGATAGCAGTATTTACCTCTAATTGGTAGTAGAGCCTCCCATCATCTGCAACTCTTAACGAAGTGGAAAGGATGTTAGATTCTCTTCGAACACCCAGTCTAGTTGACATGAATTCTGTCAAATATTGCTTAAGAACCTTCTCAACAACAACTTGTGGAGGTCCCAAGTCATTGACACTCTTGAAATTGGAAGATGAAGGAGAAGAAATTTCCAAAGACAAATTTTCATTAAGAACATACGGGTCTCTGAAGAATATATCAGCACCAAAATCTTCACAAAATCCTTCACAAATACCAGATCGATGAACCTAGTGGAGGAAGAGGTCTCAGATTGAGATCCCAAGAGCTCTGTTTCTCCTCCTCTACAGATCGACTAACCGTGTGGCTACAGAGATGGGAGGGTGAGATCCGACGAACCGTGCGGCTACAGAGAAGAAAGGGAAGATCTGACCGGAGAGGATGGGTTTAGACTCTAGTTTCTCCTCTACAGATCGATCATCTATTCCTCTCTGAAAACTCAACAGAGCGGGGCGAGAAGGCGTCGGAATCAGAAGGATTGAAGTTGAAGTCTTCGTGATCGAACTCGTGTGGCCAGCAACAAATGGGGTCTAGTGTTTCGATCTGGTCGTCTTCAAACCCTTGTATGTGAAATTCTGCAACTTCCGCCATGGATTTCGAATAAAGAGAGATCGAACCCGAAATGCACTGTTTTTGTTGTAAATGTGTTTTGAATCGAGTCCAACCCGGACCGTTTCTTTTTATATAATAGGAATCGGCACCGGACTGTTTTATAACGGATCCGGACCGTATCTAAAAACATAAAATTAAAATTCGGACCGTTTAGAGCAAAACGGTCCGGTTCGGTTTGAACCCGCGGATCCTCGACCCGTTTGCCCACCCCTACTCAGAGGTTTAGGATGTTTTTTCAGAATACCTAGTCAAATTGGAAACACCAATGGTTTTCTACAAGTTCTAATCACACTAGGCATTGGGGTGATCTTTCCTCTGAAAACAGTAATACTCTGGTCTCTATTCATCATGTCCTTTAGACAACTGTCACTGACACTCGACCAAATTCTAATTCTTTCGCAATTACGCCTATGGGCCCCCATACTGAGCTCGCCACCTCCCGGATAACAGTTATTCGGGATCAGATTCACTCAGCTAGATGTCACAGACTTAACCTTAGATCCTCACAGCTGAAACCTATTCCTCACTCTATGGATCCAGATATGATAGTAATCACATATGATACTAGCTTTTTGGCCCAGTCTTGGCAGGGAGCAGTCAGAGTTTTTGTGGTCGACATGCATGGTGAGGTGTTAGCACGGGTGGCTTACCCGATCACAGGGAAGGTGCTAGATAGCAAAATGGTAGAGTCTTATGCAGCTGAAGCGACTCTTCTTCTGATTCAAGCTACAATAGAGAATGAGATTTTTGATGGGTGACTCGGGAACCATTTACTCTATCCTACATGATGATCAGCGACAACCCAGACCAACAATGGATTGGGCATGGCGACCTCTTATTAGCAGCATACAGAGATTGCTTTCTTTTCATAGCCTTTGGTTCTATAATTTTATTTGTAGAGACCTTAACTATGAGGCTCAAAACTTAGCTACTACAGCAACCCAACAATATTGTATTTGATTTAGTAATATTTGATCTGTGACAAATGATATCACAAATCTCGTGTTCCTTTGGCTCTGGGATCTATTAAAACCCTTTCTTCCATTTCAAAGAGTTAATATTGTTAGGAGGCATTACAATTTGTATATGCTTTTCTCACGGAATTAGGGTATATGCAATATGTAATCTCCTATGGGAGTGAATCCTCATATCCTCAGTGCATAAGAAAATTAAATGGCTCTCAAATTTAGCCCGATGGGAGGAAGAGTTGCAATACAGTCTATAATGCTACAGCGGTAGATATTGCCATGGAACTTGGATATAAGGGTTGTAACATAGATGCGTTAAATCCAAAAAAAATTGCTTGTAGGTTGGGAGAATTTGAAATTAGGTTTGAGGCGTTTTCCAACCGGAACTATTGAACTCACCTTAAACGCATGACACTTTATTACGAAAAGTTGATAGTGTTTCGTACGAATTTTTTGCATTTTGGATAATTTTTTGCATTTTGAATTTTTAAGCACGTGATTAAGCTTTAGTTTTTGTACGCGATGGGGGTTGACTCCTCAACAGTTTGGATTGAGCTTAAAATGCATGTGATAAAATCAATTCAATTCATTAACCATGTGAAAAACCATTCAAATATAGGGATACTTTTTTTCTTTTCTTTTTTCCTTCTTCGCTAATCCAATATAGGGATACAATGATGATGTTATCAGGTTTGGTATCAGACCAAAATTGTAATAAGTCGGTTCACTATTCAAGTTCCATATCTTTGACGAAAAAAAGTGTGTTTATATTGACGAACGTCTGGTTGGGGCCCAAAAACACAACAAATTATCCGAATTAATCATCATCGAGTAAGAGATTAAGACGTAGTGATAACATATAGTATCAAAATTTAGTCCATAAAGGATCTCAATGGTTTAGTGAAAGAAAAAAAAAATCAAATTGTAATCCAAAGATCTCAATTGTTTAAGTAAAAAATTTTATTCTTGCTTTCATAGTATGATATTCAATTTAAAGTTAAAATGAATTGAATTGCCAAACATATTGGAAAATACAATCCAATACAATAATTTTTTTTAATGGGTCTTTAATTTGATGAAAAATTACAATGAACATTTCCTGGGTGTTGGTGTCATAGCTTGGAAATGATTGTTACACCCCTAGCCTTTCTTTTTTTTGTTAAAGCATTATGCACAATAATAATAAATAAGTACGATTACATAGGATTATGACTTGCAGCTGCAGTCATAGCCAAATTATGGGCCTCTCGGTACATATAATTACAAAACCAACATGGAAGCAACAAAAAAATACGCCTAATATTAGTAATGATAGGCCGCCAAGCCCACTTCATTATCCATTTCGTCCAACCAGCTTTAATCCTATGATGATGCATCAAATAAGACTCGAATCAAGACCGTACATGTGGCAAATATCACCTTTCATGAGGAACAAACACTTCGATCTAAGGCTTGGCCCAAGAGGCCCGAAAAGACAAGCCAGTCATTAAAAATGCCGGAAAATGATCATTGATAATAGATTGTAATCAAGGGCCTGAATCCAGGCCCAACGGATCCAAGAAAGACGTTGCAGAGGAAACACGTAGTGGCGAGAATCACTCCCACAAGGATGTGGCTCAATGAATGAGGAAACTATTGCAAAAAATGTCTCATCTCATCACGCCCTACATGCTTAAGTCATGCAGATAATTAATGATGGACATTATATAAGGTAACATCATCACAGATCTATTTCATTTATAATCTCACTCCAAAGATCGAGTTGACTCAATTGGTTTGACTCGTTCGAAACCCGAATTTGGTATCGAAGGAATGCATAATCCCGGATTTAGATAAATAGGGCATGGGAATTAGGAACCTTCATCGAAGCACGAAAACTTAAATAGGGCATAAACTCGAGATTACTCTATAGCAATAAGTGTTTAGTCCGAGATTTTTAAAAAACCCTTGGAACTTGTCATATGCATAACTCAATCTCACCTAAACTGTATTGAGAAAAGCATTATGATGTCAGGTTTTCATAGTGGAAGACGAAGCAACCACCACTTATGCTAAAACCTTGCTAGGAAATCAGGTTTTACAACCAGAATGATGTGGCATGATATGAAAAGATTTACACATATATTGAGAATTCCATCATCGTTCCTAGACCATGCCACGTTGCCCCAGTTAGTTGCAAAACCTTATTGCAAAAACTTGATTCCCAAGTATTCTCGTCAATGCTAACTGAATTCGGCCACTAGCGTATCAGGTGGTGGAAATGGTGTATGGTTCATTCGTTTTCTACTCCAAAAGTCTTAGGGTTTCTGTTGTTCTTTGTTCACTTTGTTGGATTTTCATTGATGTCTTAAAATTTCTGAAATCATTTTTGAGACTAATAAAATTTTCTTCCCTGTTTAAATAAATGTAAGGGAATCTTATATGACATCTTACAGATTTTACGAGGGATTTATTTTTAGTATTAAGCAAGTATGAATATAGAGTCAAATTCATTTACTAGGTATATGATAAGTCAAGTGCTAGTCATAGTTTATCCTGTAGAATAAGGTATCTACGAAATCATACACGACATCTCAATATGAGAGGGAATTCTCAGGTTTCTCAGTGTGTACGAAAGTGTTGAATAAATTGGAAAGCCAAAGTGTCTTATTTCTATTCAAAAGTGGTTTCCAAGTGATCACAATCGCAATCAAAATGATTTTGTTTGATAGATGAGTAAAAATGCAGTAACTAAAAAGGAGAATCTTATTGATAGGTGTTGAATTTCAATTTAAACTCTTTTTTTAAAAAAATTTTAATTTATTTATTTTTGCTTAGTGATAGAAACAGTCATCAGGTCCAAGGATTTTCCGGTCTTTATTTTTGAAAGGTTCCGCTACATAGTATTTAAAATAAATAATTTTAGGTCCGTAAATAATTTTCTTCAACAATGAAATGTTTTTTTTTTTATTTGTTAACATTATTGTCCGATGGAATAAATCAACGTCTAAATCCAAATATAGACATTTGAAATATTTTGATGTAATTTTGAATTAGAATTGGATTTTTAGGTTAATAGACACAACAATTCCAATATTTGCAGTGAGTCGCCTTTTTTATGTGGAATATGAATTGACTTGTGACTTGTGATCATGGGCGGACCTACTAGGGGGGGGGGGGGGCGCAGCCCCTCAATCAACTTTTAAAATATTTTTAGTATATGTACTTTAGTCTTAAAAAAATCGATTATATAATGCAGAATACAATATGAGAATTGTTTATGCAAATGTTTAAACATGTTTTTGTTGGTGTAGTGGTTGGAGGTTTTTCATTTTTAGTAAAATACCCGAGTTCAATACTCTTCGAGTGCATTTTTATTTTATTTTCAATGCAATTTTATTAGTAACTGCAAACATTAAAAAATGTTTAGTTTAATAAATAAATTAACATTAAAGAAATGAATTGTTTTTCACAAGTGGTATAAAACCTCCAACAAAAAAATATTTAAAATTAATATCTAAAATAATAACTATAGAATTCAATGAAAATATATATCATTAGTCAACTCGTGCAAAATTTGAGCCTCATATAAACTATTTTTTCTATGAAATTGTATTATTATGATATTAGGTTCGCAAACATCAAAAAAAATTTAGCTTCACCTAGATACTTATCTTAATTATTTTGTGATATTAGTTATATATTCTAGTTATTATGCTCTTTGCTAAGGTTATCGATAGTGACCTTATTTTGGTTTAAATTTGGACTACACTGGATCCAATTTGGTATATGCAATGTATTTTTATTAGTTACTAGCTCAGATAGAAAAAATAATAATAATAATAAATTTGGTTTTACCATTGGAATAAGTCGGTTCACTATTCAAGTTCCGTATCTTTGACGAAAAAAAGTGTGTTTATATTGACAAACGTCCGGTTGGGGCCCGAAAACACAACAAATTATCTGAATTAATCATCATCGAGTAAGAGATTAAGACGTAGTGATAACATATAGTATCAAAATTTAGTCCATAAAGGATCTCAATTGTTTAGTGAAAAAAAAAAAAACAAATAGTAATCCAAAAAGATCTCAATTGTTTAAGTAAAGAACCAGATTTGAATCATTTTAGTCCAAAAAGGATCCATTCTGAAAGAAAACAGCCAAAACCAACCAGGTTTTCCTCTTGCTTTGATTTGTCTTACTGTGATGAAAATGACATTAGTGGGTTAAACTACACTAGGGTTTGATAAATATACTTTTCACTATTGGTGGCTCCATCATTTTCAATCAAAATGGATTGGCCACTTTAGCTGATTCTCTGGGGTTGTTAGGTTAAAGTTAGAATTGTAGCCTAAGCCTATTTAGTTAAGAAAATCATTTAATCCATACTTTATTTTATTCTTGCTTTCAAAGTATGATATTCAATTTAAAGTTAAAAATGAATTGAATTGCCAAACATATTGGAAAATACAATCCAAGACCATTTTTTTTTTTAATGGGTCTTTAATTTAATGAAAAATTACATAAGAAGGCTGATGAACAGTTCCTGGGTGTTGGTGTCATAGCTGGGAAATGATTGTTACACCCCTAGCCTTTTCTTTTTTTTTTTGTTAAAAGCACAATGCACAGTAATGATAAATAAGTACGATTACATAGGATTATGACTTGCAGCTGTAGTCATAGTCAAATTATGGGCCTCTAAATTAAGGTCTCGGTACATATAATTACAAAACCAACATGGAAGCAACAAATAATAACGCCTAATATTAGTAATGATAGGCCGCCAAGCCCAGTGCATGCTCAAATCATGTCCCGTTTCGTCAGCATGGATGAGACTGATGATGTTTGCCGAATCACCCAGAAGGAGACTTGTCTTCCAGTTTTGCATTAGGATTAGGAGAAGGGATGCCTCCGCTACATACCACTCTGCCATAATGATATCCTGAATTTTGCCTGGAATAGGGCAGCCCACCTTCGCAATAACTCGTCCTTGTTGGTTGATGGCGAACACCCCAAGAGATCGTTGTTTCGAAGAGACAAAGAAACTGGCGTCAAAACTAAAAATAATCATATCCGGATCTAAGGTTAAAAGGAGAGGGCGGCGTAAGTTTGATCGAGAGCTAAGTCTATGATGTCTGGCAGCTAGAATATGGTTATGGATCATTGCAAGGCGGGTGGTTATAATCTCAGGATTAGGGCCATGTATGTTGACTTTCTTCAAGTTCCTGGTTTGGTTCATTTCCTAAATATCTGTCTTTGTTGTTTCTAGGATCTTAAGGATGGAATCGATGTTCAACAAAACTTCCTCAATTCCCGTGCCTAATACAGAAGATAGGGATTTGGGAGTGGTAACCATTGTTTTTGTTAGGGAGCCCATGTGCCATTGAGAGTGGATAGGAAGGATTTTGTGCAGAACTTGGTTTAGTTGAAAATATTTGCATTTGAATTTTTCATATAGTGCATAGCACAGCCGTGAATGGGCCAGGATTTCATCTTTGGCCTCTAGGTGGGCTTTAGCCGTAGCCCAAATGAACTACAAAAACCCTCGAGATTGATGGGGGATTCAAATTAACCTGGCTCCAATCAATGGGAACAAAGGAGGGGAGCCAAACCGGGCAAAGAAAAAAGAGGTGTGTGATTTCCTCCTGGTGATTCATGCAGAAAATGCAACAATTATTATCAATGGGCTTATGAATCCTAACCAGATTGGTCATAGTGGAAAGGATATTCCTATTAATTTTCCAGAGGAGGAAGAGAACACTGATAGGAACTTTTATTCTCTAGAGGTTCCTAAAATAAGATGTACGAGGGAGCAGGAACGAGGAAATTGAAGTAGAGCTTTGGAGTTGGTCTGAATTGAAAGCACGAGAAGTACTTTTGACTGAAAAGGTTCTCTGTTTATCAAACAGCCAGATGAGCTTATCATGATGCTCAGTCGGTCTGATCGAAATTTCCAAAATATTTCTGGCCACCGAGGAAGGGAAAATGGACGTGATTAATGGCACGTTCCATTGAGGTGTGGTGTTAGGAGACTGAAGCCAGATATCAGAGATGGATGTGATTTCTGGGGTAAGAATAGGAAGAGGGCAACATTCGAAGATAGTAACGCCAGGCCTTACCCAACAATCTTTCTGAATGTTGATTTGATTACCCGAAAGGACCTGCCAGATAAGATAACATTTCATTTTGGCTGAGATGGTCGAATTGCCTCTCCAAGCAAATGAAGCAATATTGGGGGACCCCTTAAGCTATAAGATGTTCTTCTTGTGGAAGTAAATAGCTTTGAGTTGAATTACTCTTTGGTTTCTAGGTGAGGCCAAGGCTTGCCACACATTTTTTGCCATCATGCCAAGATTTTTTTGGCGAGCTGAGAGGATGTTGAGCCCGCCTAGATGTTTGGGTAAGGTGATCCGATCTCATTTACAGATGTGCCTAGCTTTGCTTCATTCCTTCAGAAGTTTCGGGTCAACTTATTTAATTTCTCCGAGGTTGAGTAGGGAATAAGGAAGGTTTGCATGGTGTAGACCGGGATAGAGTTGAGAACTGCATTTATCATCACAGTTCTTCTTGTTTGGGACAAGACTTTTGATTTCCAACTTGACAATTTAGAATTGACTTTGTCGATCAGGAATTCAAAGTCCTTGGCTTTCTTATTGGACAGAAGCAAAGGGGAACCTAGATATTTATCTTTTGAGATATAAAATTTTGGTCCCAGGATTATGTTTATCATTTTGGCATGGCATGGGTGATCATTCGAATTATAGTAGACAAAAGATTTGTCATAATTGACTGCTTGGCTCGATGCTGAGCAGTAATGATTGAGAATATCTTTGATGGAGTGCGCTTATGCAAGAGAGGCACGACATAAAATCATCGGCATACAGAAGATGACTGATAGACGGGGAGTGACGTCTAATGGTAATGCCTTTGATAATATTTTCATGCTTAACTCGTGCTAAAAGGTGGGATAAGGCTTCTGCCACCAAGATGAACAGGTAAGGCGAGTGGATCACCTTGACGGATGCCTCTAGTGAGGGTGAAAGTGGCTAAAGGGAAACCGTTGAGTAAAACCTGGAGGGACGAGGTAGAAATACATTGCTTTATCATTTGGGTGCATTGCTCATCAAAACCAAGCTGATGAAAATTTTGAATAAAAAAAGGCCATTCAATTCTATCATAGGCCTTGGCCATGTCAATTTTTACTGCCATCCAATCTTATTTTTTTATGGCGGCAATGTTTCATTTGAAAGAAAGTTTTATGGGCCAGGTTAACATTGTCCGCAATAAATTGACATTTAAGAAATGTTCCTTGGTTGGGGAGATGATGGCGTCCAACAGATGTTTCATATGGTTTGCTAAGATATTTGAAATGACTTTTAGATGACATTGAATGGACCAATGGGGTGAAATTTGTCTAGACTGATAGGATTTTTTATTTTTGGGATTAGAAAAGGTTTTAAGTTGTTTACAATTTATTTGGGGTTATCCAAATTGTTTACAATTTTACCCTTAATAAAAACTAAACTATAATTTGATTATATAGATATGTACTCCTCCGTACAATTGCAATTTAAAAGTTTACATTTTTGTTTCTCTCTTTTTAAAAATGTTTGACTAATTAATTTCATCCTTAGCAATTACATGCTTTATGCTAATGATGTTGGCAAGTGACGCTTCCATCTTTGCGTTCCAACAACCTTGAGATTCACAAAAAATGTGGGATCAGACCACGTGTGAAAAAACCCAAGTCCCTCTCCTTCAAAATCGAACCCCAGATCATAATCTCTCAAAAAAAATTAGAAAAACAAAGTAATCTCATGGAAACTTTAGAAAAAATTTCAATCACAAAACAAAGTAAAGTTCAAAAAAAAATTCAGAAATCACAAAAAAAAAAATTGTTCGCCTGCAAAACCTCGCATTGATTTGAGCGAACAGTAAAAAAATTTGCTGAAATTTCCTGTTCACCCACAACTCTGTGAGGTTTTGCATTAACCTTGCATTGTTCCAAGCGAGATTTTTCAGCAACTTTTTTTGACAGATTTACGCGACTTTAGTAAAATGACCATAACTTACTAATTTCAAAAGATTTTCAAGTTGTGTTTATTAGATAACTCAGAGTACTACAATATTTGTGTTTGATCAACTTGATAATTGGTCTCAATCGAGTACATAAGTTGCCCGAAATTCAGGAACACTATCCCGTTTTCATTGCGATACAGATTTGCGTGACTTTAGTAAAATGACCATACTTGCTCATTTCAAAACATTTTCAAGTGATTCAAGTTGTTTTTATTAGATAACTCAGAGTACTACAATTTTTATGTTTGGATGAGTTTGAGAATCGATCTTGATCGAGCATATAAGTTGGACGAAAATCATGGACACTATCCCGTTTTCATTGCAAGACAGATTTGTGCGACCTTAGTAAAATGATCATAACTTACTTATTTCAAAACATTTTCAAGTGATTCAAGTTGTGTTTATTAGATAACTCATAGTACTACAACTTTCATGTTTTAATGAGCTTGAGAATCGGTCTCAATTGAGAGTTTAAATTGGTCAAAAGTTACCATATTTTGCATTTTATTTTCATTTTGAGTTTGGGTTTCTTTGTTAAGTTATGCATATTTATTGGTGGTGTGAGCAAGTAAAAAAAAAAAAAAACTGAATGGTGGTGTGAGAAAAAGGAAATGGTAATGTGGAGTAGTCACTGCCAAATTAAAAATACTAGCATGTTTATATTTAAATCTTACTCGTTTGGTTTCCTTCTATCTTTTAATAATTGCATTTTGCCCCCTATTATAAATGGCTTATTGAGTTTTACCCTCTATAATTAATTAAATTGCATTTACCCTCTAAGACTAGCAGTCAACGTGCCTTGACTGTCAAACACCTCACGTGTCAGCATTCCAATCATTTTGGATGACAAAAATACCCCTCATGTCCATATCACGCATGATGTGAGAACTTGTTGATCCCAACCGTCTGTTACTTGAACCACACACGTGGACAACCAATGATTACATCTAGCTAATCAAACCCTTGTAGAGATGGAGAGTGGAGGTATTCAACATGGGAAAGATGAAAGAGTGGGTGGCTTGAGCAAATGTATGCAAATTTCCCATGAAGTTCGAGTTTCTCACATGTTATTTTGTCGTAGATCAAAGGTATTTGAAGTGGAAAAGCTTTAGCAAACCCAAGTTTTGAAGTTAGGGTTTTATTACATAAAGGTAACGCAAACCTTATATCTGAGTTAATTCATCTATAAATTTCAGTTTAGAACACCATCATGGAGATAAGCCGAGTCAACTATTTTCATTTCATCATATCAGTGGACATTTATTGAGAGTTGCAGGTCATCTACAACCTCTCGCAGACTATGTTATGTTTCAGGGGACATTCTTAAATTCAAATTTATTATATGGGGTTAAGTAACTGCCAATAATTTATTATAAGGGGGTCATTAATTTATTATAAAGGGAAAAGTATAATAAAAAAATTGTGTTTTCCCTGCAGATCTCATGTTTGCATTGTCATCAACACAATCTAATAAGTAAATAGGAGGTTTGAAGTATGCAAGATTTTTTAAGGAGCATGCAACATGAAGCTGTTCAGAGGGAAGCCATCTAAAAAGTCCAAGGGACCTAGATTTAGGAGGGTTAGGAACAATAAACCAAGGGGTGGAAAAATATTTGTGGAATGGAAGAGGAAGAAGTGAACCTCCAAACTCAGCCATTTGCACAAGGAGTTAGGCATCCACCAATCAGGCCACCAATTATTCCAGTGTTCCAGACTGAGAATGGTAGGGGCAGGAGGGGACAAACTCAATTTGCAAGAGGACAAAACTCTTAGAGTAAGAATGACATTGAATGCTTGTAACTTCAGATTGTTAGGTACTGAATGGTATTGAATGTTTGTAAATTCAGGTTGGTTTTGTGCTATGTCATTATGCATTTGATTACAAAGATGTTGTGTCTTCAGGCATTGCTATGTCAGGTTTTGCAAGGATGTTGTGTCATTTAAATTGTATTGTGTTATATCAGTTTTTACAAAGATGTTAAGGCATTTGATTACAATGTGCTATGTCAAACTTTGTCGCAAGAACATCCAATGAACATCAAATGAATTTATATTGTGCTTTACATGCACTCCTTCAAAATCTTGCATATTTCAAACCTCTTATTCACTTGTTTGATTGTGCTTGTGACACTATAAGATCTGCAAGAAAATCAATTAAGTATTGTTAATTGCTCCCCATATAATAAATTTGAATTTAATGTTGCCCCCTAAAACATAACAGACCTGAGAGATGATGAAAATGACCTGCAATTCAAGCTTAACTTCAAAACTTGAATTTGCACAAGCTTTTTCACTCCAAATATTTAATCTACAATGAAATAACATATAAATGTAGTAGTAGAAACAAATGTTAGTGTTATTGATGGTGAAGTGGAGAATGTGATGGTGGAGGCGGATTATCCTAACGGCTAATGGGAAGTTTGAATCCCAGTCCTTAGATTTTAATTGCATCTGCCTACTTCAACTTTAAATCTCAACCTTCAGATCATTAAAGGATATTTTGGACAGTAAAATATGGTCTTTTTGAAACTAGCACGTGCCTTGACTGTCAAGGCACGTGGGCTGCTAGTCTTAGCGATAAATGCAATTTAATTAATTATGGGGGTAAAGCTCAATAAAACATTTATAATAGGAGGCGAAATGCAAATGACCTTTTAATAAATGATAAAAGAAAATAGTAAAGGTGCACTTATTTGTCTTATAATTGTTCAAATAGATCAAAAATAACATTTTATACTTTCAAATCATTCCAAAGGAATGAAATAAGTAATTATCATTAAATTCTAGAGTTGAGGCCTTAAGTGTGTCAAACATAAATAACAATAACAATAACAACAGTAACAAATTATTACAACTCATGGCACCATATTTCTAGTATGCAAATATCTTTTTCATTTGAAAAATATGTATTTTAAAATACGCGCGAGCACGCTGTATATGTGTTAAGTATTCATCTCATTTTTCAGTTAATAATGTTTTTTATTTGTTGGTTGAAAGTTACGACACTTTTAAACAACCAAAGATTCAAAATAACATTTTAAGCATCTAGATTATTAAATAGAATGACATTTACCTTAAAAAATAAATACTCATCAAGGGGATAATGGTATTTTGATTCCCTCATAAAAGATTAATATTCACTTAATGTTAATCATAATAAAAAAATATTCTTGGTTGGGCTTTGCTTCTGTTTTCTATCATGGGCCTACAATTAGCCCAAGTATCCAGCCCATACGATTCTTCTTCTACTGCTCTTGCTCGATCAGAGCTGTTCAGCATTCACAGGGAGAGGTTTTGGACTTTTGGTAGGGTTTTTGATGAAAGGAGGAGGAGAGGGTGAAGAAGCTCAACAAGCAATAGTTGGAGGTCCCTCACGTGCTCCGCACATTAAGAAGAGAGCTCTAAAAAACAAAGCTCTCGCCGTCTCTTTTAATGACAAAGATCTCAGGTACCTACTCTTTGCTTTCTAATTCTCCAATCTCAACTCAAAATATTTTGGTTTCTGTCATTGGGGTAATCTTTTCATGGAATCCAAGCATACCCTTTGATTCAGAAACTCAAAATATCCCATTTTGATTCAAAAAAATCAAAACTTGGTAGTAAATAAAACCCTAGTCTGTATAAACTGTAGGGTTCTAAAAATGGTTCATTTTATTTGGGTGTTGTTTTTATATGTAATCCAAACATAACCTTTAAGTCAGAACTCCAAATAAGTCTCATTTGGTTTTAAAAAAAAATTAGAACTTGGTTTGCAATTTTATGAGCATAAGCAAAAAAAATCCCATTAATTTGCATGAACTGTGGGGTTGTATTGGGTTGCTGAGGATTTGATTTGACTCAATGGGTCTTGCTGATTATGTGTGTAATATAACTGAAATGGGTTTTGCTTTCGGTGGTAGGGATTTTGTTGGAGGGTTTCACAAGAGAAAGAAGAAGAGGAGAAAGGAAGCGCAACAGCAGTTAAGGGAGAAGGAACGGTTGGTACGGATTGAGAAGCGGAAGAAGGTTAGGTTTCGTCCTCACTAGTTTCTACATTTGGTTCTCTGAAATTTTGATTATAGGATTATTGTGAAGGCATAGTGTTAGTGGGTGATATGAACTTTGTTTTCATTTTAGTTATGGTGTAAAATGCAAGTGTCGCAACTTTTCTAATGTTGTGAAACTAAATTGCTTTGAGGTATATCGTAGTCAGTTTTTTACAAAAATGTGATATTAAATTCATTCCTTGATCCTACACCTTTGGTTGTCGACGAGTTATAGTAGAAACTTTAAAACCAAGTCTAACTTTGTGACCCCCCTCCGGCCCATGTAATAATTAGAGGTTTGAGTTTCTCGGAAGCATGTTAGATTTGAAAATTCAGCCCTGTAGTTAGATTAAGAGGCAAAAACAAACACCCTCTTTTTCGAGCAGCCGATCTTGTTTAAGTGATGTGAGTCTCGACCGTTGCTGAGAGTTTATTTGGGCTCTGGGCAAGTGATCTTGTAAGTTGTAGTTACAAGGTTTCTATCATGGATAAAGTCAAATTGCCAAAGTTGAAAATAAAAAGGCTACATCATTAAATATCATTTCATGGAAATATAACCCTTTGCAAATCATTTGGTAAACAATCAAACAAGATGGTCTAGATTCTTCAGTGTGATTGAGTGCCAGTGCCACAACATCCTCAGAACCTACATCAATCAGTCTCTGTGACAGGATGATTGCATGAGAGATGAGACCCTCAAACCCATTAAAAAAAAAAAAAAACTGATTTCCATGGAAAATTTGAAGTTCTTTTATGCTTGGGAATTGGAAAGGCATGCCCATACATCTGTTGCTCCACATCTAACTCCAATTGATATCAAAAGTTCTCACGGTATATGAGGTATTCTGTAGAAAAAATTCAACAGATTACATATATGCTAGCCACTGGGTTTCCCATATATGTGCCTTCAAACCAGTTCATCAAACCAAAGAATGTCGATCTCGGGCAATGTTTGATCAGATTTCCTGTTGTAGGTCAATGTTTAATTGTCACTAAATGACCCTTCTCAGTTAAGCACTCCCAGATATCTATGATGGTCCAAGAACAAACATCTTCTATGATTTTTTTTTTATTTTTATTAATTCCTAGTAAACGGACCTTCCACTTGTGCTTGATATCGAGCTGTTGAAATGTTCTCATATAGTTTCCTAGGTAAATGTTTACCCCTGCAAGCAGTAGTAGTTGAAAAATAAGATAGACAAGTAGTCAGCCGCTTGCTGCTGAATTCCTGAGAGGATCAGTCAAGGTTTACTTCGTCCTTCACTTTTTTGGAAATTTCAAATTGGGATTCGGACAGAATTCTCGCAACTTTATGGGGATAACAGAAAGAATAAAATAAAAGAATCTTTGAAGATAAGTAAAAAAGAAGTCTAAGAAATAATGCAAAGACATTGAAGCCTTGGTTTGACATTGAGGGTAATATTTGGGAGGTGTTGAAAGTTGTTCCCTGTCACGAGGTTATGTTTACCTGGGCAAATAAATTTTTTTATGCTCTGTACATTTTCTTGCTTTTGCCTCACCCGCTTGTACTTGTTCCTTTCACTTGCTCAAAGTTTTGTTCAAAAAGAAGCAAAGAGAACCCCTAGTTTTTGTAGGCAAGTTCTGAATAAACTTTAGAAATCCGAAGTTTCTACCCAATAAATACAAAACAGTAAATCTTTGCCCATGGACAAAAAAAACATATCTCTTCATTTTTTGCTTTTGTCACATTGCTTTTCTGTATGTTTGCTACAGAGGAAACAGGAAAGACTATATGTCCAGGGCGGCACTGGTCCAGAACCTGATGAAAACAGCATCGATGTTGAACAGGATGAAGATGGAGAGGTTGAGCCAGATGTACCCCTTATTGGTATTTTTAGCTATATCCATTCTCTATCTATTCAGACTGTACTGAAAAACTTAATTTCCTGGGAAGTTCTTGACCATTGCATAAATTATATGTCTGATCTGCCACATTAGGCCAGTAATCACTAGTAGAATTTCTTACTCAAAATCAACCTTTTGGGTAAACAGTCAAAGAGTATGGCAAGCAGTTGAGAAATAAACAGGGGAAACATTTACTCTAGTTATTCTTTCATGCTTCATTTCCCCTGGTTAATTTGTACAGCTCAGTGTTTTGTATCCTTGACATCCGTTATATGCGACTTGCCCACTCATTTCTCTGATTAGCCATCCAATTTGTGGAAATACTAGATCTCGTGTCTTAACCCGACATACATTTTGGTGGTTCTCCCTCCCACAGGCTGTCCTTTGGTTATTACTTTGTCTGGGCTTCGTTGATCAGTTGTTTTTTTTTTCAGCTCCAGTTGATGAAACCAAGACATATGATGCTGGAAATTTAACAATCATGGTCAAAACAAGCGAGATTTCTCGTGAAGAAGACACGAAAACACCTTCAGTCCCGAGACCAGGTGCTGAAGCTGCAAAAAAACCCAACTTACCCGTCAACAAAAAGCAAGCATTCAAGACACCTACAAAGCGTGGATCACGTCCAAAGCAACAAAAGAAAAGAGAAAAAAGGAAGGGCAAAGTCAAGAGGGAGATACGCTGATTAATGTTTCCCATTTGAAAATTATGGTGTGACATTGTTTTACATGAGACCAATATGGTGAGCAACCAACATCCTTCAGAAAGTATCCGATTCACATCATAGAGTGTTAACTTAAAGCAAGTTTTATACCAACTACAATGGGAAGTGTACAAGCTGCACCAAAAGGAATCCAAGTAGTGCAATGGACTATTTGAAAGATGGTGTTTTCTTAAATTCTGAAAGATCATAATTTTGTCTTCTTAAGATTTGGTTGGGTTGAATGATGTATAGAGCTCTGTCTCTACTGATTTTGCAACTATTGTAGTTCATTTTGTACTATGCCTACAGCATAACGAACAGATAAATTCTGCTCTATGTGATATAATCAGGTTTTTTTCTTTCTGAAAGATCATAATTCTATCTTCTTAAGATTTGGTTTGGTTGAATGATGTATAGAGCTCTGTCTCTACTGATTTTGCAACTATTGTAGTTCATTTTTTATTATGCCTACAGCATAACGAACAAATAAATTCTGCTATATATAATCAGGTTGATTTTTATCTATTTTTTATAAAAAAAAATAAAAATAAAAAAATAAAAAAAAATTCAAGCAGGGCATGTAATTGTGTGAACGAGAACAGGCCATGTAATTGCCGAAATGAGAATGGTCAGATTACTTAGTTTGAACTAAGGGAGAGGAAGCAATTTAGCTATGATTACTTATAGGCTTGCTAGGATTTTTTGAGATGGTATCCTTGGATCACCAAAAATAACCCAAAGCAGAGGCATTAGCATTCTAATTCTTCTCCCAAACTGGGCATTAAATATATGAATGAATTGAAACGTATGGCACAGTGATCTAAAATACTGAGATTATCCAAAGACAAGATAATCCACAATTCTAGACTTTTTTTTTAAATGAAAAAGAGAGCCACCAAGGTAGATGCACTATAGAGGAGGGCAAATGCCCAAGGACACTATATGACACCACTGTAAGATTGTATTAAATTTGCGTATAACTTAACCTTTATTGAGGATTCACTGAGAGAAACACATACGTCTTGACTCATGGAATGGAGAAAGAAAAGGAGAGCACCAGAATTTTCATGAGAGAAAGAATTATGATTCAGCATCACGTTCGACCTTTGACATCTCCAGGAACTTTCCAATCTCAATGCATTTCACCGCTCTATCGGAAGTTCCCTCTGCCCCTACCGTACTCCGGCCAGCTTGGTAGTTAACACTGCCTGTCCGGGGTTGAGCGTTGGGATTTGACGACGGACTTGAAAAGCCACCTACAAACGCTTTACGCCCTATCATTCCGGGTAACATCTAACTATAGACTAGGGCGACCTTTAATTCTGCAATATTTTGTTCATTAATTACTCCGGATTCTTTCATTTACATGTAAATATTGTTTCCTTCATGAGTACGTTTGCCTGCTCCGCCAAAAACGGATGGTTTCAATTATGTGACATTGAACGAATATGAAGGGGTGACCCACCAAAGCACGAAAGCCAAGATCTTTTAGAAAATGGATTTCTATTTAAAGAGTGCATAACCGCATGGATAAGCTCACGCTAACCCGTTAATTTGGGATGAGAATGGATTGGGGTTATAAACTTATAATCATGGAATCTAGTAGATTCCATGATTATAAGTTCATTCCATACCGGACCAGACCAGAATAGGTGTATGGATTCACGAGAAGAGAGGAGCCATGGTGGTCCCCCGTGGACTGCCCGGACGAGTAAATGGAAAGTTGTATCTACATTGAATCTCACCTGAATCGCCCCATCTATCCTCTTGAGGAGAAGTTTGGTTTCAAACTCCAATTCGAACATGAGGAGTACGCCATGCTAATGTGGCTTGGATGATCCACATCTCGCGCGCGCGTGCGGGGTTTCCTTTGTCGTTTTAACCCATCAAATAGCCAAAATATTTGTAGAGACACTATACAACTCTTTTGTTTATACACTTTGTTTTCTGATAAATGCAATCATTCTAAGGCCTTTAATAAACATTGATGATACATCAAAATAGATCGTCATCACAGCCATATACGTGGCAGAAATCATCCATCATGAGGATCATGTATTCCTCCCACTGGGCCAGTTCAAAAAGCCAAGAGAGAGCAAAACCAAGCATAAGAACCCAAACAATGTCCGTTAAAGAAAATCATAATTAATGCTCAAATCCAGGACCAAACGAGTCCTCTCATAAAGAAGATGAACGTTAAGTAAGAAAAGAATCGTGGAGAAAATTACTCCTCCATGGACGCACCTTCATAAAAGAGGAGACTGTTACGAAGAACATCTCATTCCGTTGCGTTCTACATGCTTAAGTCACGCAGAGAATTAACTGCGACCATTATATAATGTAAAAAGAACAATTGACCGAGGTATGCAAATTTAACTGAGTTTTGTCCATATTTACTTCATTCTTCAAACAGAGTTATTGACTTAAGCATCGGATGTCTTCGGCCACAAAAAAAATGTATCCTTTGACAGTCTAACATATGTTTTGGGGGTCAAACTCACAGGAAGACGAGATTGAATACATCATAGCTCAGAAAGAACATATGCATGACTTATGAAATATACTTGCTGCCACCCCATCACCACATCATCTACAAGAACAGTTAATCTTATATACATATATATATATGTGGTACCAAGTGGAAGATTGTCACAGTTGTACATATGTGATACACAATGCGATCTTGTACATTTATAAAAATGAACTCAGATAACTGAAAAGAAATGTTCCACTGATCTACACAGAAATTACACTTGTGAATGTGCAGTGACCAAAATATGAACTTGGACGCTACGCCAGCGCTTCTCTCATGATTGAACGTTGCGACAATTGTTGTTTGTAAAGCTCCCTGAAAATATGATATTTGGCATCATGAAACTTCTTCACCTTTGGATCATTTGATGGTTTGATAACCTGTTCAAAAATAAGAATTCAGGTCATGATGTACAAAACTCATCTGAAGCAACAGTTCGAACCACTTCCATCAGTAAGCAGCAGCTCTAAAGCGATCACACCTAGTTATTCAAACCTTGTGCTTGATAGTAAAACGGTATTTATTGTTGTTAGGTGTTTATGATATTCACAGTACCATTATCTACTACTAGTGCAAAACAGCTCAAGCGCCCATAGATACATGTGAAGGTTCTTCTTTGGATGATCCCAGCATCCGTGTAATGAAAAACTTCCAACAATTTTGACCCTCTTGGGATGTAAGGGTGCAAATGAAAACTAGGTTAGAAACAGAAGATATGCTGCAAAATGTAATTCATATCTACACCACCGGGGCAGTGTAATGTCTGACTAGAAGACTATGCTTTATCCACAAAACAATCTGAGAAAATAGACTTTTCCGTTAAAATTACCTGACCAGCAGCATTCAGAGCCTTCATAGCATCCTGTAGGCCAGAATACTTCTTTGCAGCAACAGCACCAAGAATGGCAGCACCCAAGAGTACAGACTCGCTCTCTCTTGGAAGAATGATAGGACACCCTGTTTGGTTTATAAAAGAGAAGGTATCAGATCACAGACAAGGTTAATGCATGCAATATAATGTGTCCGTGAGTGCGGGTGCGCGTGTTTGAGAGAGAGAGAGAGAGTGGACATGATAAATGCAAGCAGAATAATGTGCCAGTGCATGCGGGTGCACGCGTGTTTGAGAAAGAGAGAGAAAGAGACCAATGATGTCTGCATGCTCTTGAACATATATTGTGTTTTTGGCAAGTCCACCACAAGCAAGAAGTGTGTCAATCTGCAGAAGGAACAGAAAAGTTAAATCTACTTGTAAATATATGTCAACCATGACACAAGAAATTATTATCTTTGTTCATAAAAATGGTTAAATGGGTGAAGCTACCAATTAGGGAACAGATTAAGAAAAACAGGAGTACGTAGACATGTTCATTGCAAAGATGAGCCTTCAGTTCATCCAGGATAGGATTTTGCAAGTACCGAATCTCCTTTATTAGTTTAAGATGTGTTATTACTCCAAATATGTATAATGTATATAGCTCAAAAAACAAGTTATGCAGCTCGAAAGGGTACATCTTCTAATACAAATCAAGATGGTATTACAAATCAAGATGGTATTGAGATTTACTTTGTGGCCATGGGAGTTGCAGTGCTCCACAATGTGCCTTGTTCCGTATGCAATAGCCTGAACTGTGGCAAGGTATAGAAGCGCCAGCTGCTTCTCACTTGTATCAAGTGTTAAACCACAGACAATTCCTTTTGCTTTTGGGTCAGCAATGGGAGACCTTAGTCATAAAGTAAACAGTTCAAATTAAAATCTAGCACTCAATTTGAGCCATGTTATACTAACAAGAATATATTTGTACCTGTTCCCGTGGAAGTCAGGCAAGATGTGTAAATCTTCAGTTAAGGCCGCAAGAAAAGGAGTGTTCAAGTCACTTGCCATTGATTCTAACATCTTGTTCAACAGTTTAAACAGGGAAATACCTAGATAAAAGGAAAATAGAAATAAAGCAAGAAGCAGATTTCCAGTTGCAATCTTACCAACCAAGAATACATAATAAATGTGACGTCTTAAGAGTGTCAACAACATCTTACTTTGAGAAGCAGCACAATTCGCAAGGTGCGGAGCAGCAACATGGTTGTTGATTATGTGATCCAATAAAGCCCCAGTTGCACTCTGGCCACCTTCCGTGAGCCAATACTCGGGTACCATAGCTGAACATACCAAAATGGGGTGGTCAAAATTTAACTACTTTGTTGTTGCCATAACATGCAAGAACATTTTATTTATACGTTCATTGGAAGTAAGCCATGTGGTTTCAATTAGTTCATAAGCCCAAACTGGCAAATACGAGGGGTCCTGGACAACTATTGGATTTCACGAAGTCGAAAATTATCAAATGCCCATGGATGACCTCGTAAGCTTAAAAATGAATGAATGAATGACCACCCTCCCCCCCCTCCCCCCCCCCCCCCCAGCATGTGGACTATTATGCAAGACTGTACTCATTACTTGCTGAAAAATGTCACCTGTTGATTGATTGATTGATAAGTACAGTACGAGGAATATATAGTGCCAGACGCAAAACCAAAAATAACAAACAATTGAAAAAGAACTCGAGTCTTTCCTATCACGATAACCATGAAGCTCCAAAAACATACCTGACCAGAAAGGGCCCCAGATTCCCGGAACGAAAACTTTGCTTTGTGATATGGCCATATGGCAGGTAGATGTTCCACATACGAGCACCATACGGTGGCATATAGCTTCTTTATCATGCTCTGTAAGTCTGGAATCTGATGCAGGTGCACTTTCCATAACCCCCACGCCACCAGCATGAGCATCGATCAATGAAGTCCCAACAGGTATTCCTGCTTGCAGATTCAGCTCCTGAAAATTGAAGTTCCCTTCTAAGGAATAAACATACGGAAGATATCAAGTTATGATGATAAACTCAGCATAATCACCCTCAGAAGCCCACAGCAAAGAAATTCTTGCTTTTATAATATTAATGGACCTCAAAGGGAGCACCACTTGAAATCAATGTGAATTCTTCACTAATAAGTTTCTTGCCTTCGCAGCAGTTGGCGTCAGACCAGAACCTAAAGGATGGCCAGGAAACGCAACGCTTCTTCCTGTTGGCATTTACTAAGATCATTAACTGCAGCCATTAAAGAAAATAGTATAGTATAGCTTAGGAATGCAGTTTCATTCGGTGTATATAACAAACCTTGAGAACCATTTCTTATTAACAAACTATAAGAGGTGATAACTAATGCTTATAGAGTTCTCTTAAAATTTCCAGAAAACTTAATAATGCACCAAAAAATATAAGAAATGGTGGGGCAAAGAAATAAACGTGTAGTGGAAGAAAATAATTAAGATATGCAGGAATGTATGTGGCATCATTAGTATGACAGATTGACAGTTATATCCCTTGCAAGCACTATAACTCAACAATGATATCATAGCATGAAATGTCCTACCAATCTTAGCATGATGACCCTCTACAAGGTCACCCAGTCCAATCTCCTCCAAAAACTCATCGTCCCATCCACAGGCTTCCATATCTCGGTAATCTTTCTCAGTTTTCTGTTGCATGTGAGCATGACCAAGATATGTCCACTTGCAGACTGTTGTGCATAAACTTCGAGTATCATCTCCAGTTGCTCTAGGAAAATGAATGAGAAATAGAAAAAGAAAAAAAAAAAAAAAACAACAACAACAATTGTTAGGATACAAATAAGTGCAAGGGCCTCTGAACATCATTTGAACATCCAGAAGTGCGAACAATTAGAACAAACTCTTGATAACATCAGAAGATGGATACAGTACAAAACCTGTAAGACAACCAATCACTCAAATCCATCCACCGAAATGCCATAGACCAGGACTCTTTCAAATTCTCCTTTACCCATAAAAGCTGTAAAAGGAAGTCTTTCGTAAACCACAATCCATGAACAGCAAAATATTCAAAAACCAATAATCTCCCTCAGCATCAAATATGCATATCAATTTAATTTTTATGATCAGGAAAACAAGATGCTGAATTAATTAGAAAAGAGAGGAGCAGTGGAAAGAAACACTGACTCCCCCAAGTAGTATACATCAAATTTTCTGGTGAGAACTATGCAATCCCAGTTAAACATACAAGAAGAGATCAAGAGAATTGAATCTCTCCAAACCTATCCGAATTACAACCCATAACCATAAAGTAATTTTGGTATCTATACACAGGCTATCTATTGTTTTATGCACATTCTAGAAGACCATTGTTCTTTCCCTCCAAATATGCGCATGAATTTTGTGAAGTGGTGCTTACTCACTTATGTTGAAATCAACTAAAAGTTGGTAATGAGAAGTAAAACCATTACAACATATGACTTGTCATATACAGATCTGTGTTTCGAGAAAAGGATCTTCATGAAGATATAACACCATTACAACATAAAAGCTTCTATGCAGGCCCCAGTTCATTTCTTCACCAGAGAAATCCCACAGTTAGAACCCAACTCCCAATCTATCTTTTTTTTTGTTGATGTAAAACAAGATATGTAATTTCTAATATGTGTGTTTGTGTGTGTGGGTGAAAGCAAGTGCGTGACTGAGACCCTTACAATACCAAACAAAAATATAATACATATATGTATGTGTGTGTGTGTCCTGGGTTATTATCAGATCTTTGAGTAACAGCTGCCATTGGAGCTAAAGCTCCCCCGCAATGTGCAAGGATTACAGGATGTTCTTCTACCTCATACATTAAGCAAAAATAACATGAACTGTGCTATTACTAGATGCGAATAGTAATGCACAATAATAAAGCATGTAATATGCCAAAAGAAATGAAAGGGTTATAGTGTTTTAAAGTATCACCTTCACAATTCTTTCTCAGAGGGAGTTCAGTTTGAAAGCTTCCTCAAAGAATACCAACTCAAGGACCACTTGATTGCTATCAAGGAAGTGCAGACTCTCCGAAAAACTTGCCGCACTCATGTCCGTCACCATACGCATTGGTCACGTGGTTCAACCAGTGTTAGACACATGGTCAATGTGGTCAACGTGTCAGACATACCTCCGACAAACCCAAAAGTCAAAACTCAATCAGTTAGGACATAGGCAAGACCCGACAACCAATTTTTTTTCCTTTTAGGCGGGCTCAAATAACCACCTTATTTGAACGTTGTTAGTCCATCTGAAATGAAGGACTTTCAAGTGTGAGTCAAGAAAAAGAGGGTGGTGAAACTACTTAAGCATAGACTCTTCTTCTACTCTCTTTTGTTTCTTTTCTCCTTTACTTTTCTACTATATTTTTTTCTTGCGACATAGTGTCATCTTCTTCTTCTCTCATTTCTTTTTTATATTTTTTTTCTACTTGCAACAAAGATGAAGACACTATTTGTGTTTCATTTTCAAACTTCTTGTTCTTTTCTATTTGAATTCATCATTTATTAGATTATTGTTTATGTTCATATGACTCGATAAAACAAAATGTATAATGTGTCACCGATTCCGAGTTGGCATGGCAGTCCGTATGCATCTTTAATTGCTACATAAAACTCAACTACACAACATTGACTCCAATGCAAGCCTAGAAAAGGCACTCGTAGTAGGACAACAACATTGACTTGAGGAAAATGAAGTAATGACAAGACAAAACTGATATCGTTCATTGTTATGGTCCTTATGGATAGATCATATTCCTAAAGAATTTAATAGCACTAAGCAAAAAAAAATTTAATGCCCCTTGTACTCAAATATCATTTGGATCAACGTTGAATTCACTGTGTATACTGATCAAACCCACCGATAGAGCACTAACTGTCCTACGTGTTGTATCCATGTTGATAAACCGATGCATTATTTTTACCAAAGAGTCGTAAACATGCAATTAAAATCACACTAAAAGCCATTTTTCAAAAACTTTGCAATTGACATGATCGAGGGAGCAGAAGACCCTTTCTGCTGCAAATCGCTAACTAGGCCACTAAAGAAAAGAGTTGAAAGAGATCCTGAAAATTATGATATGATAGTAACATCAACTCCATGAAAAAAAAAACTGCGGGGCAAGAAAGTACCTTAGGAGGTTGCATCTCAGGCGACAGAGCCCCACCACAATACTGCAGTACTGGTGAATTGCTGGAATTGATCCGCTCAGCTTGATTTACAGCTCTATGATCCATCCATACAATAATATTTCTCTTTGTATCACCACTCCGAGAAACGGTAACAGGAGCATCATCAGCATCAATGGCAACTGAAACCAAAAACAAGTTGTCCAAAGTCACGAGGATATTTCAAATGTCAATAGTTGTTTATAAACGGCAATGCTGATGATTAATATATATATATATATATATATATATATGTGATGAAAGCAACATCAAAACGTGAAGAATATCATAGGAAATGAGAGATAGATCACAAACCAAGAGAGCAAGTAGCCGCGAATCCGATACTGCTTACTTCTTTGTCATTGACATTCGCTATATTGCATGCTGTTTTCACCGCCGTGCATATCGCAAGCCAGATATCTGTCGAGGATTGCTGATTTGATGTATAAAAGTTAGCAAAAGAATTCCATATAATTCTTAACGGAGGTGGTCCTACTAATAGCTAATACAAAAATGGCACAGGTATTGTGAACACAAAATCTTCATGTTTGCTTTCATTCACCAAAGCATTTATCAAGTCATTCTTCAGTTTACAAACCTTTAATATCCAAGAACAATAATTAACAGTGAAATTTTAAATAGTTGAAATTCTAGTCACCTCGATACAGTCACCATCTTTCCATATCTGGATAGGGCTACTAGATGTACCCAGAAGCTTTCCATTCTCATCAAAGAGACCTATATTACACATCTCAAATCAAAGCCAGCACTAACCCTTCACAATACTACTATGTGAAATATATTGCTCACCGCTTCGAAATATAATAATGTGGGCTCAAAAGTTCTACTAAAGTGCAAATTTCTCATTACATCATACTTTAATAGTCATAGAAAGTTCAATAACTTCTTTTAGTTAGTGAATTTGTCACAACATTCTACTTCAACAAAGCCACAAAGCCACTTGCAATCAATCAAACCTACTGAGAACTATATACCACGAACTTGCACTCAAATATTTCCATTTCTTCTGTGCATAATAACTATTCCAAAATGTCATTAAACATCATCAAGAAACAAAAAATAACATCCAAACACCAAATTCATCAGTTCAAGGAAAGGAAATAAAATTTTATGCAGATTGATCACAAACAAATTTCAATATGGGGTTATCACTGTGTAGCATTGATGAAGCCAAACATGAAACAAGAAACAACAATCAATCTCAAATTTGATCAATTGAAATGAATAACTCACAATCAAATCCAATCAACATACTGAAAATCGTAAATTGCAATCAAAATCTCTTCAAACAAATCAAATTGAATGACAAATCATCAATAAAATAAAACTGATGAGCTTACTAAAAACTCAGACATTGCGATTAAATTCTCTTGAAACAAACTATCTTAAACAATCTTGATCAAGAAAATGAGATAAGCCATTTTCCATGTGTTATGCAGATTTCAGCTGTTTGGGTGTCTATTTACTAATAGAAAAATAGATTATTAGTAAGACTTGTTTTCCACTACTCCGAGGGATGCCTCAGAATTCACTAAAAACTGTTTCAATTTTCATGTCTATTTTCCATGCAACCAAACGGGCCAAGAGATAAATGATTGGCAACGTACCAGCGCGAGCGCTACTGGTACCAACATCGACGCCGAGGAAGATGGTCCGAGGAGGAAGAGAGTAATCATGTGCGGTGTTGTCGAGCATTTTGGAAGCGGATTTGGGGTTGGGAACGGTGGTGGAGCGAGAGACGAGTGGTGTGGAATCTGAGCTAGTAGGACGAACCCAAGCAGCAGAATTAGCCCTGGACCAATGCCTTCCACTGCGCCCTCCTTATCTGATCCTATGGCCTATCATGAAAGATGATTAATCATAATCAGTTTTTTTTTTTTTTTTTTTTTGTAAGGGTTGTTCATTTATATTGGCGCCAAGATGTTCTCTTGGCCATCCATCTCGATGATAAAGAATGAAAGGATGTGTGTAATGTGATTATAGGATGTCAAATTTCTACATTTGTATGTGAGGGAATCCAAAACTAGATAGGATAATCTTAACAAAAATGTAAGAACCACATACTCCAGGCTTTTTTTAACAAAAATTTGAGAGTTAGATTCTTTAGGGGAGTGCAGGCGTGACTTACTGTCATTCAATTTAATTTTTTGAAAAAATGTTGATATATATGTTTATAATGAAGATTGACATTTGTTGAAGGATGTAATAAATATACGTTAGAGCCTATGATTTTTATTTTTGTTTGAAAAAACTTGTATCTAACACCTATAGTTACTTTCTAGATTCAAAGTTAAGCCTAAATGTAATAGACGTTAAAAACAATCATTTCAGTTTTGTAGTCTATGTTTTGGATGAAATGATGACAAAACCACTTCTTTTTATATGAAAAATAAATTCATTCGTTAAAAAAAAAACAATTTGGAAGTCAGTTATAGAACCCAAATCTAATTTATCTTACAAAATAGGACCGTGTTTGGGTTGGGAGATAAAAGACGGTTCAGATTTAATTAAATATATGAATTTGACGGATCTTATAGAATTTAAAGCACCAATAGTGCATGGATTCGATTCCCATGCCCAACATTTGATATTTATTTATTTTTGGGAGATAAAATACGGCTGAAATTTATCCAAACATGAATATCTAATGGCTGGGACTTAAAGTTAGCATTTATGAAGATTTATCCTCAATAAGAGTGCAAATGATCGACTCCCATACCCAACGGTTTTTTATTTTATTTATTTATTTTCTTCAAAAATTGATTATGGGGATTAGGCATGTAAGTATATTTATTTATTTATCATCCTTAAACATTTAGAATGTGGAGTAATGTTATAGTAAGGTAGATTAATGACACAACCTTGGGGTGTGATTAGTGTCGCAACGTTAACCTTGGGGTATGATTATTGACACATGTTTTGAATGACAATATATATTTATTAAGGCACCAAATTCGAATTTTTTTTTTTTTTTTTTTTTTTTTTGCAAAAGTCCAGTCCATTGACAATCCTAATTATCATGGTGATTGAAATTAAAAAAATACTTTTGCTGTGAGATAATATGTTGAGTTATTGACAAGAATAATGTGATTTATTAACATGTATAGTGAGACTTCAATGTTAGAATATTCCTAGCATATATTAGAATACAATGTTGAATATTCTAGTATACATTTGAATGCATTTGTATACAGTGTGATTTACATATGCATACAGTAAGACTTCAATGTTAAGCATGTATACAATGTGATTTACATTTGCATAAAAAATGTGCTACTTTGGAGGTACTGTATTTATTGCTCATTAGTAGACTTTGTCAAAATTTTGTTGTCTATTCAAACATCTAGCATGTGGAATAATGTTGTAGTGGTTCATTTTATATATTTGCATTTTAAGAATTAAAAATACAATATTATTGTGTATGACAAGGTTTAGTGTTGGAAACAAATTTAAGAAAATAAAGTAAATTTTGTTGAAATTTTGAAAAAAAATATTATGTTTTGTTGTCTACTCAAACATTTAGCATATGGAGTAATGTTGTAGTGGTTTATTGTGTTTTATGCCATTTTGATGAATTTACAAATGCAAATTTATGAGGTGTGATAAATTTTATTATTGACAAAATTAAAAAAAACAAGATAGACTCTTAAAATTCAACAAAAATACTGAAACTAATTTAGTTTAAGTTACCATTACAGAAACATCAAATATTTGTGATTGAGATAATACCGCAACCTTGGCTTATGATTAGTAATACGTGTCTGATAATATATATTTATTAGACAACTTTTTTTTAATGACAAATTTTTTATTGTTTTTTTTTTAATTATTATGATTTGGTTTAAGCCCATGTACCAGTAGTTAATAACATATTGACCTAAAATTTTAAGAGTCATGCCGAGTGATTTTCAACACAGTTAAAGCCATGAGAAACACGATAGAAAGATAAACCGCGATGAAAATAGTAAACATTGTACGGTAGTGCCAACGGCATGGGAAATACTCTAATTTATCTTACAAAACAATACGGTGTTTGGGTTGGGCGATAAAATACCGCTCAGATTTAACCAAATATATGAATCTGATGGATCTTATAGAACTTAAAGCACTAAGAGTGCATGGGTTCGATTCTCATACCCAACATTTGATATTTATTTATTTATTTTTTGGAGATAAAATACGGTTGAGATTTATCCAAACATGAAGATCTAATGGCTTGGACTTAAAGTTATCATTTATGAAGATTTATCCCCAATAAGAGTGCAAAGGATCGACTTCCATACCCAACATTTTTTATTTTATTTATTTATTTTCTTCAAAATTGATTTTGGGATTTAGGCGTGTAAGTATATTTATTTATTTATCATCCTTAAACATTTAGAATGTGGAGTAATGTTATAGTAAGGTAGATTAATGACACAACCTTGGGGTGTGATTAGTGTCGCAACGTTAACTTTGGGGTATAATTATTGACACATGTTTTGAATGACAATATATATTTATTAAGGCACCAAATCCGATTTTTTTTTTTTTTTTTTTTCTGCAAAAGTCCAGTTCGTTGACAATCATAATTATCATGGTGATTGAAATAAAAAAAAAAATACTTTTGCTATGAGATAATATGCTAAGTTATTAACAAGAATAATGTGATTTATTGACATATACAGCGAGACTTCAGTGTTAGAATATTCTTAACATACATTAGAATACAGTGTTGAATATTCTAGCACACACTTGCATGCATTTGTATATAGTGTGATTTACATATGCACATAGTGAGACTTCAATGTTAAGCATGTACACAATTTGATTTACATTTGCATACAAAATGTGCTACTGTGGAGGTACTATATTTCTTGCTCATTAGTAGATTTTGTCAAAATTTTGTTGTCTATTCAAACATTTAGCATGTTGAACAATGTTGTAGTGGTTCATTTTATATATTTGCATTTTAAGAATTAAAAATACAATATTATTCTGTATGACAGGGTTTAGTCTTGGGGGAAGAAAAAAAAAAGTAAACACTGTTGAAATTATGAAAAAAACAAAATTTATGTTTTGTTGCTTACTCAAACATTTAGCATGTGGAGTAATCTTGTAGTGGTTTATTGTGTTTTATGCCATTTTGATGAATTTACAAATGCAAATTTATGAGGTATGACAAATTTTACTATTGACAATTTTTTTAAAAACAAGATAGACTGTTAAAATTCAACAAAAATATTGTAACTAATTTAGTTTAAGTTACCATTACAAAAACACCAAATATTTGTGATTGAGATAATACCGTAACTTTAGGATATGATTAGTAACACGTGTCTTGAACGATAATATATATTTATTAGATAACTTTTTTTAATGACAAATTTTTTATTGTTTTTTTATTATTATTATGATTTAGTTTAAGCCCATGTACCAGTAGTTAATAACATATTGATCTAAAATTCTCAGAGCCATGCCAAGTGATTTTCAACACAATTAAAGCCATGAGAAACACGACAGAAAGATAAGTCGCAATGAAAATACTTAACACCGTACGGTAGTGCACCCTAATCTATATTACAATTCAGAGTGGTGTTTTACTATTTATTGTTGTCTGGGACAAAGTCAAATCAAAACGATTAGAGATAAAAAATTATTAGGATTGAAATGAGGGAAATGTATTGAATTTGAGGATTGAGATTCATTTCCTATGATAACATATTTGTAAATATAAAACATGTAGAAAGGGCAAAAATAATGAAAAACTTTTGAAAAAGTTGGTAGAATATACATGTGGCGGAGAGAGAAAATATTGTGTTTTCCTTTTTGCAAAATGAAAATTTATCATAACTATCTACATTGTTGTCGGATTTTGGTAAACTTAGTATCGTTGAAATGCATTTTTTGAAGATATTTCCAACAAAATCAATAATCAATTCAAGTGCTAAAATTTTAAAAATGAATCGGACATCTTAATGCACATTTAAATAAAACCCCAAACTTCACGTTTTGGCGAATTCAAAGATTGGAGGATAACTCATTATCGACATAAATTTTCGCCCCAATTGATTCAATTTTGACTGAGTCCAACCCTAAAATTTATAATATATATTTTTAAATTAGAATAAACTTATACTTCAATATTGATTAAGAGAAAAAAATGGCGATGATGTTCAATAAAAAATATTTAGCAAAAATAAAATTATGTGGAGTGCCAATGACACGAGGCATACTCTATTAATATATATATAGAGAAATGCTAGGAAACCATGTTTTGTAAACATGTTTTGCAACCATGATGACGTGTCATGATCTGAAAAGAATGATGAAATCTCTGAAGATTTTATGTGTATCTCAAAATTGTAAAAAACCTCCTCTAACGATGCCACATCATCATGGTTACGAAACATGTTTACAAAACATGGTTTCCTAGCCTCACTCATATATATATATATATATATAGCAGAGCCACTACTACTAGCGGGATTCGAAATACACAAGTTCTCATACTTTCTACCATAGAATCTAGGGACTTCAAAAGGAAAACAGTTTTTCTAAACGTCGAGGGAATGGGCGGGGAAAGAGAGTGAGGGATGGGTAACTTCCCTCGACGTTTAGAAGGGTTGAAAGGAAAATCACCATAGTAAACCAAAGAAGTTGATTGTGCAACTTAGGGTTGGTTTGGTTTTAAAATTTTCAAACCGAAATCGAACCCACTATTAACAAAATCGATCCGATTATAATTTATGTAAATCGTAATCGAACCGAATAAAATCGAACCAAAACCGAACCAAATATTTTAAACATATTATATTATTTATATATAAAAATATATATTATTTATAATATATTCGATCGATTCGGTTTGGTAGGTTAAAATTACATAAAAACTGAAAATCGAACCGACCACTTCGATTTTAAAAATTTTAAAACCAAAACCGATCCGAAATTTAAACCGAATCAATCAGTTCGGTCGATTTAATCGATTTTTTGTTCCGCCCTAGTGCAACTATGTGTGGCAGGAAATTGCATTCCCTTTCAATATAAAAAGCATAAAAAACGCCTCATCTATTAGGCCATGCAAATTTTAATGCATTGGATTTTGGTGGCTAATGATATGACATGTGGATCATCACAAAGCACATGGCTAATGTTAGCCTTGCTAAAGAGCCAGGCCGACTCATCACCATTTTAGAAATGCTAAAAATAGGTCCATCTCTAAGATGATGGATGGTGATGAGTCGGTCAGGCTTGGCTCTCTAGAATTAGAGTATGTCACTAAAAGCTATGCAAGCCCTTGCCAAAGGCCTCTCTGCACGCACTTCCTATATCGAGTAGGTGTTGGGTATAACTATTGGGTGTCTTATGAGATTGCCTAGTGATAAACCCGTTACCGGATGACAATATACAAAGTTCTAGGCATGGCAACATGGCTTGACCTGATGGGTATCCGCACCTCCTCAACTCTAATTGTTCGGGTGTAGAACCGATTATTTAGGTTCCTAGATTCGAGTACGAGTCTTGGTGAAAGGAACCTAAGTTCCTCCTGGTTTGGTATTAATCTGCGGCAACCACTCTGCCAAACCCCTCACCGGCCTCTCAACTACCCATTATCTCCCAACGACTCTTTGGAAATCATTTACTGTTCCTTCCATTTGCACCTGAAAAAGAGACACAGCCCATCTAAATAACTTACCAAACTCCACGTGTCACTCTCTACTCCACTATTCTCCTGCTAAACTACCCGCCAAACACGATCTGCCATTTCAAACCTCACTTCCCTCTCTCTCTCTCCCATCAAAAAAACCCAGCAGCTAGGGTTTCTCGTTTCACCAAAACCTCCTTCGCGCTCCTCCATCTATACCACCACCACCAATGCCGTCACTCTCCGCTCTCTTCTCCACCTCTCACCACCGCCACCTCCGCCGTCTCCTTTCCTCCCACCTTCACCGCCACATTTCCACCTCCCCTCCCACTCCCTCCCTAGACCTCCCCCTCTCTCATCCAATCTACATGATTTGGGGATCCAACACCGGCGTTGGCAAAACCCTAGTTTCAACCGGTCTCGCTTCCTCCGTAATCTCCAATTCCTCTTCATCTTCATCCACTGCCTCTCAATTCAACTACATCAAGCCAGTTCAAACAGGTTTCCCTTCCGACTCCGATTCTCGTTTCGTCTACCGTAAGCTTTTGGAGATTTTCACCCGTAGGAAAGGGAAATTCAGCTTGTATGCTTCGAATCACGCGCTTAAAGCCTCGGTTTTCGCAGCAAATGAGGTTGTAGGAGTAGGAAATGAGAATGAGTTGGATGTGAGAATTAATGGTGGGATTAGGGATTTGTGTAGTTATGAGGAGAGGAGGATTGTGGGAGTTGATGAATTGGCGGAAGCGAAATTGGTTTGTAAGATGATTTATGGATGGAAGGAGGCTATTTCTCCGCATCTTGCATCGGAGAGGGAAGGTGCGGCTGTGGAGGATTCGGTGTTGTTGGAGGCGTTGAGGAAGTGTTTGAGGGTTGGAGTGGAAGATGTGGGGAGTGGTTGTGAAGGGGTTTGGAGTGTAATTGAGACTGCTGGGGGTGTTGCGAGTCCTGGGCCTTCGGGTACTCTACAGTGCGACCTGTATAGGTATGTACTTGATTGATACCCCTGCATTCTTCCTGGTAGTTTTATGATAGAAAGTGCTTGTATCAATTATTATTCCTATAATCTTACCTTAAAATGGGTTTGAATTATAAGAGAAAATTATGGAAAGAAGTAAAGGATAAGTATGTTGTCGAAGCAAGTGAGTATAATTTATAAGAAAATGGAGACTATAAGAGGAATTTGGATGGATTAGCACTTGTGATGGTATCACAATCTGATCAGCATTCAGCTGATATTGTTTTGACTGACAATGCGCCAATGGAGTACTATTTTTTGGGTCATTATTTGAAGTTGTGAGATAGAAGTTTAGAACTATCGATCATGGATTGAGGAAGTCCACGAAAAGGGATGGCCCCAACTAGGAAATTTAAATTTCGTTTAAGCTTTAACAGAAAGCAATGCAATTTGACAATCACAGAAGTTTATTTTTCCTTTCACACTTCAAAGCACTTGAGCGCATGCCAAGTGCAACAGTCATGTTACATTGTAATATTATCTTCATGTATTAATGGAGAAGATCTCCACTCTATATTATTTATTGATTTCTTCATATAGATTTTTGAAGAGTGTTATGATTTATTGTTATGGTATACCAGGCCTTTTAGGTTACCCGCTGTTCTTGTTGGGGATGGGTGCTTAGGTGGTATCTCCGGAACTATTTCAGCATATGAGAGCTTGAAGCTTAGAGGGTACGATGTTGTTGCTGTCATTCTTGAAGACCGTGGTCTAGTAAATGAGGTGCCTTTGGCATCTTACCTGTGTAAGAGGTAATTGTTACACTAATATTGTTGCACCTCTCTTGCATTAAGGGTGTCTGTTAAGATGCCTTCTTAACTCATTTATGTTTCTAGGGTGCCTGTGCTCGTGCTCCCACCTGTTCCTCAGGAGCAATCAGACAATCTTATTGAATGGTTTGATGAGTCTCAAAGCGTATTTGATTCCCTGAAGGACATAATGCTATCTGCTCATTCGGAAAGGATATGTAGATTACGAGAAATGCCAAAGAAGGCAAAAGATATCTTATGGTGGCCGTTCACTCAGCATAATCTCGTTCCTGAAGAAAGTGTTACAGTGATAGATTCACGTTTGGGTGAAAACTTTGCTATCCATAAGGTTTACATGAAGCACATTGTTACTTCCACTGATTGAAAATTGTTAACTGCTTAAAATATTTCTTGTTATATCATTGATATACTAGGTAAAATGTCATGTATAATGCATTGGAAGCTCAGTCCGTGACACTTTACTAAGCCATGATGCATATCATCATCTTCCTTTTTTCATTCTAGGCTAATTTAGGATTTGGGCAGATCTCATCAATCAATGTCACCATTCACTTTACATTTTTTCTCTTCATCATTATAGGCAAAAAGTGGTGAGCTTATAAGTCATCAGTTTGATGCATGTGCTAGTTGGTGGACCCAAGGCCCTGATGCCGCTTTACAGGTCAACTACCCCTTACTCATGGATTATGTTTTGTAAATGAACCATTATTAGTGTTTGTATTGTTTAACTCCATCTTGGTTGGTATTTGTTGCAATTTTAGCATATATACTCTGTAGCCGAGAATATTTATCTTTTGTACATGTTTCTCTAGGAGTAAGTTCAATGGTGCATTAATGGACTATTTTCACCAGCTCGGTGATTTATTTTGGTCTACTTATCTTGTCCACTTTCTTCATCTGACCTGCAACGTTTTGGGGAACCTTTTCTTTTGGAACATGGTGAACTGGGAGGAAAGTTGTTCATGGTTTTTTTTTTTTTTTTTCCTGGGTTAGCGCCAAGGTAGGTAGTGGATCTACAGTACTTTGGTTGTGCTTCAGTTTTTATTAAACTTAAAATTAAAGGATAAAAATGAATTAGCGGCCTTCAATATTTTGCATCATCAAAGAGTCAGGGATGGAAAATAGCATTGTTCGAATATCAAACTTTTTAATTTTAGTAACTGTGATTATTTAATTAGGTGGTTTCAGATTGAGCTCGCAAGAGACATGGGTTATGCTACTGCAAGATTTGGGCATGTAATGTTTCCTGAAAATGTATATGAGCCAGCACTACGATGTGCAGAGCTTTTGCTTGAAGGTGTAGGAAGAGGTTAGTTATTTATATTTTGCAGCTGAAACTAAATGTAACTAAAAACGAGACCTTGTTTAAATGCTCGTACCTGTCTTAGACAAAGGTTGATCCATGGACAATGGGTCAGGGATCAATAGGTTTCTATGCATTTCATGCTGAAAATGGATTGGCATAACGGTTTCTTCTGTTAATGATGGCTATTTCACTTTGTTAAATAAAATCATCAGTAGCTTAGTTTTACTACAATATACTTTTTGTGTCAAATTGTTCTCAGTACATATGTCAACTTCTTGTTTAAACACAATTTACTGCAATATAGGTGGCTAAATTTTCTTGTCTTTGGTGAAGCCGAAATATCTTACATTGTGCACACAGAAAGGTGTACAATGACTGGTCTTTATTTAGCTACTGATATTATGTCCTGAGATTTTAATGCGCATAGGTCAAGTGAATTTCTTATATCATGTTACCTCAAGGGCCTAATATGTGATGAACAATACCATTACACGCTTCTTTTGCAATTCCTTCGTTTATTTCCTTGATAAGGAATTGTATATCATTGTTGCTTGTGTAGGTTGGGCGTCTCGGACTTTCTTCTCAGACAATGGATCAACAGCTATTGAGATAGCCCTTAAAATGGCATTCCGGAAATTTTCATTGGATCATGGAATTCTTATGGATGTCTGCAAGGGAAACGCCATTGAGAAAACTATGGAGTTCAAGGTTGGTCTTGCTAGTTCAGATGTTATTATATTCTCTCACTGCATGTAAATATGTTTCTAAGACTTATTTATTTATGTATTTGGTTTGTGTATAAGATTCCACACATCACTAAAAAAGTATGCTTTATGATAATATATCACTGGTATGGCATCAATGACATCTGATATTATTCATCAACCTGTTTGAGTAGTTTAAGACTCAATATATGACAATTTGACGCCGGGCAGAATAACGATTATCCTGCAGGCTAGTTCAACAGACAATTCACAAGGAAGGATACAAGAGATTCGCCAAAAAACGCAGAGAAATAACTCTAATGTTAAATTAAATTATTCAAATCAAAAGTAGAATCAAATACTAAAATAACAAGCAGTCTATTCCTAAAATAAAAGTAAAGCCTAATCCTAAAAGGAAACTAAAAAGACTTATAATTAAATTGAAAGATTACAAATAAGTTATTTAGTAAATAACTTTGAGAGCAAATTAGGAACCCTAGAAACCCAAATTAGGAACTCTAGAAACTCTCTTGCATCACAATTGTAATAAGTATTCGAAAAAGTGATAATCGTACACCATATTGGCAACTATACAGATCTCTGAGTTGCTCAATCTGGGTACTGACTGTTCCCATGAATTAAAGATGCACGTTTGTCCCTAGAGAATTACGTTGATAGCTAGACAAAGAATGTACAACAATAAAGACAAACAGGTTCTGCATTCCTGCATTCGTATTAAGTGATCAGACCTGAATTGGAAGCGTATCTGTGATACCCTTGTGTGGGGGGGACCTGAGGGGGAGGGTGAGGGTGAGGTTTGGAGCCCGATAGGCCCAACAGGCCTGTGGATCCCAAGAGGGGTTGGACGAGCTACTCAAGGGGGATCATAGTCCCACATCGCCTGGTGCGGGAGGGTGATGTGCTTTATATGTACGAGCTTGGCTCTACATGATACAACGCGTTTTAAAGCTGTGCGGGCCGGTTTGGGTCCAGAGCGGACAATATTGTGTCATGTGGACCGGATCGTTACAGTATCAGTGTGAGATACTTAGTGCCAGTGTATAAACCCATCTTATTACACTAAAACATTCCGAATGAAGCATCTAAATGGGAAGTACTAAGCTAAAATATTTTAGCACTTAAAAGCATTCACCAGTTCTTAATGCAAATAGATAAAGTGATGAACTAGTTGTCCTAACCCTTGTTTCTTTGGTTCAGGTTTTGGCTCTTAATGGATCTTATCATGGTGATACTTTGGGTGCAATGGAAGCACAGGCTCCCTCGTCGTATACGGGATTCCTACAGCAACCATGGTATGGGTTCTTAGGCCATCTAAGCAGTTAGGAGCTGCACATTATGGGGTTTACTATATTTTTTTCGTGCTTCTTTGTTTCCCCGACCTTTTGGGCTGTCATGATTTTCTTGGTCTAAATGTCTTCATTATTCCTAATTGCATTTTTTTAGAGATTCAATCCCATATTGAGCTCTTTGATCTTTGGCTAGTTGGATATTTCATAATGGTTTCTCATGTTAAATATCCTTTAAGGCTGATCAAATTAGAAGAATCTATAGAAGTAGGAATCATAATTACCAGCATAAAAACTGTGTGTTATCACGAAATATTAGCACAATCAGCGATTCCCTAAGTACAATCGTCTCTATAAGCCAAAAAATAAATAAGAGGTATTTTATACGTGTTCTGGGGAGCTACTTCCTTCGTTTCCGCGCGTTGAATTTCTGACTTTTCTGCCACTTACTTTATAATATTTTACTGAACACGTAAAATCAGCAAAAACTAAAACGAAATATTATTAAGTAACCAAACTTCTTCAACAGTTGAACTTAGTAATCTAATTATTCATTCATTTATTTGTTTATTTATTATTTTTTAGAATGCCATAATATGCTAATAAAAAAACGAACAATTTTTTTTTTATTGCTTATCTACTGAACCATCTAAAGTTGCCAAATGGTTAACTCATTGGCATGACACTGTGCCCATAAATGGAGTGGGGAGACATCGTATGGTGTGTCTGCATTTTGACTTGGCATTTGATATTGAACAGAAGAGAACAGTTCCAGTTCATTTGCATAAACTTTTACCTATGATTATTTGCAGGTACAGAGGTAGAGGTCATTTTCTGAATCCTCCAACAACATTTCTTTGCAATGAGTTTTGGGATATATCCTTACCCAAAGAAGTGCTGCAATCTGAAAATCTGTGCCCTGAAAATTTGAGTGAGTTGAAATCTTTTCACTTCCAGCTGTTGAGTTTGTATTCATTTTCTCATGGTGAAACCTGTTCTTTATATTTGTTACAGCCTTCAGGTCACGTGACGAGCTCTTCAATAGAAGTCGGGATGGTTCAGATCTTGCCAAAAGTTATTCAACATATATATCTCAGCACTTATCATTATTAGGATCTGGTTCAGGTCACATTGGAGCATTAATTATAGAACCAGGCAGGACAACTGTGCTTACTTTTAATTCTGCCTGTCCAAGTTTACATGTTTGAAGTTAGATTATGTGTTCCGACCCCTGGTCCCTGTCCCCTTCTCCCTTTTCTTTTCTTAATTGTTATTATTATAATCCTTAGTGTCAGACTTAAAGATAAAAAAAGGAAGGTATAGATGTTTGAGCAAGAACCTACATGAGAACTGCATGTTTGACAAAGATAGGTCTCAATGGAGTCCCCAATGCCCAATTCAGTATTCCTTTTCTGAATGATTAGTGGTTACTCGGTATAATAATTCTGCATATTAATCAATATTTGGAGATGTTTTGCAGTGATACATGCTGCTGGTGGTATGCATATGGTTGATCCACTCTTCCAGAGAATCCTTGTTAAAGAGTGTCGTAATCGAAAAATCCCAGTTATTTATGATGAGGTTTTTACAGGTTTTTGGCGTCTTGGGGTTGAGGTGGGTTCTTGATGGTGGTGTACTTGTGCTTCTTTCTAATTTTACTGTACTTGACTAAAAATGTTACTTTTCCAGTCTGCAAGTGATCTACTTGGCTGTCTGCCTGACATAGCTTGTTACGCGAAGTTGATGACTGGTGGGGTTATACCCTTGGCTGCCACTTTGGCGACAGATGCTATTTTTGATGCATTCAAAGGGGACTCAAAGGTATTTGTGCATATATTGTAGATATCACGGTGTTTTAACCTGATTTTAGGATAAGATATTGTGGTATATTCGATTTACACGAATGTGCTTTGTCCCTGATTGTCTCAAGTATATAATATGCTCACTTGATATGTTTTCAGCTCATGGCGCTTCTGCATGGACACTCTTACTCTGCCCATGCCATGGGATGCACTGCTGCTGCAAAAGCCATTCAATCATTTAAAGATCCTGTGACAAATATCAATATTTCTACTGATGGCAAACGACTCAGAGAGGTATTCAGCTTGTTAGGTTTCCATTACTCTTATTCCTGTTGTGCGTCACAATCATATTTTACAGAGCCATTATTACACTCGTGAAGGGGAAATCGTTATCTGATCCCTGGATTTAAACCAATTTGCTGGAAGATTTTGTTCCATAAGTGGTGTGCATAGAGATGAAAATATTCAATTTCCAAAGGATAGGATCATTGTAGTTGAGGCGGAGGCGAGGTGCACAGGCTTTGCTTGAGGCGCGCCTCAGTGACGCGAGACAATGCTCACGCATTAGTGACGCGAGACGGTCTTAACATTTTGTTTAATTTTTTTTAATAAATAAATTGAAGCATATTAGCATAAATATGTACAAAAAGTCAAACAAGTACCTAGAATCAAAATGAAAACATAATAAAGTTGCATAGCATAGCAAAAAGATGCACTGCATAAGTGTCAAGTAACTTGCAAACATCCTCTAAATCATTAAAAAAAAAGAGAAATCAACAACAAAAATATCAAAGCACAATGTAACTAGTTCACTAACTTCTCATTTCTCACTATTTCACTCATCCTCCTCTTCATAACCCAATTCTTGATCATCATTTTCTACAATTCCTTTAGCATTCACTTCAAAATTTTCATCATCTTCAAAATCAACTATGTCTTCCTCTAAATCCAACAATCGAATGGCGTAGATATAGATGCAACAAAGCCTCTTCTTGAGTTAGTTGCTGGAGTTGTACTATTTTTAGAACTTCTACGTGGTTGTGATGATCCTTCACCAACTCCAACAACTTGTGCATATTGACGTAGTCAAGTATCATTACGAATTCATCATCTGCATTTATTTCCTCTGGCATCTTCCCAATTAGCCACTCATTGCTTTCATCAATGTTAGGAAATACGATCAATCGTGTCATGATGAGCATAACGGTTCTTATACTTTTGATTGTACTTGATGAAAACCAAATCATTGAAGCGCCTTTGCTCTTGCCTATTCCCCTATTCCTCTTTTTGTATGGATCTTAATGTTATGCAAATTAATGGAAATATAAGTATGCTGTATAAGAAAATAAGCAATTAATATTCCACTCATTTCCATGTAAATATGCCCAAGGTGGTGAGGCAGATGCCTTATTTCACCGCACCACATTGCCTCACTTTGAGGCGGATTCCTGTAAAAATGCCTTGAGGCACAACTAGGCGGTCGCCTTGAAATAAGAACGCAGATATAGATGTTAGAAAATAAAGCTTTATTAGATGGCCAAATGTAGGGCACTCGCTAAATTTTAAATCTGACTCGTTGCAGTTAATCTGATCTTTAGGATGATTCTTTTCATTTACCAGGCCAGATGTTCTGTATTCATAAGTGGTGTGTACCGTCAGTTACTTCCTATGAGGACTTGTAAAATCAATATCTTATTTGATAAAGAACTACAAGAAACCAATAATTTATAAAGTGTAAACAATGTACTACATCCCATGATCTCGTTTATATAATGTTATTAAAGGTCTATCTATTACTAGCTTAAACATATTTAATGAATTTATGTATAATTTCACATCCAGCCACAAAGTTTACAAGTGCATCTCATTTTTACCCACCTAGCTCCACCTCTGGGGGTGTGGTTTATACACTTTGGAGTGTTTCCTACCTAGTAAAAGTTGCCAGTTTTCCATTCCTGGTTCATTCAGAAGATGCATGCTATATACTGTCAACAGCAAAACAGGACAAGAAACTGTCTGATAAAAAAGGTATCTAACCAAAATCAAAATTGGGAAGAGCAGGGAATAATCCACCAAAAGGTATAATACAAAATATAAGAACCAAAAGGTGAAGATAGGATCTCCAAAACAAAATACAGTGAAAAAGGGTAATGTATTTGATAATTTTCACTAGCATGACTGTCATTTACGTCACTTTTTTCTCATTATATTTAACTTAGAGATTCATACTCAAAGTTCTGTTGTGTTACTTTCAGTTATGGGATACGGGGCTTGTGTGTGAGCTATCATCACATCCAGCAGTACAAAGAGTGGTGGCATTGGGAACTCTATTTGCTGTAGAATTACAAGCAGAAGGCAGTAATGCTGGGTATAATATCATTAACTTGTTCAATGTCAAATATACTATTTATAATCATCTGGGTTTGCAGAATGAAAACCTTTTCATTTATATTCCAATCAATAGTTGTTCTCTGTCAAGAGGTTACCATTCCATCAGTATTCCATATCATCTTGTTCATGAGAAGGAAGGTTTCTTCTCTTATGTTTCATATACTGATGGCAAAATTATTAGGAAAATGAAGTATGGAAATTCTGACTCACATTGCACGATAACATGTACACTATGGGGAGTGTGTTTCTCATAAGTTGAAAATAACTATCCTCTATGGACATTTTTGATAGTTGATGAAAGAAATGATTTTTCAGCATACATAAATTGTGTTGTTACACAAGATTTTAATTTGATGTATTCTCCCTAAAATCTAATACCAAGATCTGGATTCTGGTGCAGTTATGGATCACTTTATGCAAGTTCCCTTGTTCAAAAACTCCGTGAAGATGGTGTCTACATGAGGCCGCTAGGTAATGTTATTTATATCATGTGTGGCCCCTGCACATCTCCTCGTGTTTGCAGTCACCTACTCAAAAAACTTTATGAGCATCTCCATGATTTTAGCCAAACTGAGGCAAAAGAGTTGAAATCTTGTGCATTATGAAATATTGGATGATTATATTATTACTTTTGATCAATAAGTAATATCATTTATATTCTTGGTTAATTTATGCTATTGTTTTACATTGTTTCAACTTTCAACCACTATGGTTTATAAGGATTTCATGGGAATGAACAAACTTGAGCATGTACACCTTCAGGTGAATAAGCATAAAATATCTTACCGCGCGCATAGAGCATCTTATCTGCTAGATGTATTGAAAGGTCGAGATCCATTTTCCATTAATTACGCTATAAACACTAAATAAACAAATAAGATTCCATATTGAATTTGTTGTGATTCGTTAATTGGGGATAAGAGCAAGGAGATAGTGATGTCAGAGAAAATTGTTTCTGTATTCTAATCAAGTAGATGCTGCCGTCCTGAACATGTGAGCTGAACATTTTTGAATAATTACGTAACTTTTGTTGACTTCAGAATAATATTATTTAGGTCAATAAATGGCGAGATCTATAGTTTATTAGCTTTCACATGTGGCATCTCATCTTTTTATACTAGTATGACGCTTGTTTGAGGTTGAATGCATTCGTCAGTCTTGTATTTATTATGATATATACTAATACAAAAATACTAGTTCGTCTTTGAGCACCAGTCGAAATGCTTTTGTGATGAATTACATGCATTTATCTCTGTAATGAATTGTTTCAAGTTGTGCTGTGGTGTGCTCTGAGCAAGCTAGTCTGCGAGTATAGAATCACAACTGATGGCTGTTGGGGGCCTACTGTCAATAAAAAAGAGCCAAGTTGTGGGTAGTTAAAATCTAGAATTATACATGTAGTAGGATGGGGACACCTTGGCTTTATGGAAAGATACCCGATCAAATGATCTCACATTCGAGAACTCGAGGTCATCTAGTGGTTCATGTCTGCAGTCATCCATCCTCCTTTGTACCCTAATTTGTTGATACATTAAAAGTATGATCATTGGGTTTGGTGGATTATTGGACCCCATGGGAGCACTGCTTTGCTGACTTCAAAGTTAAAAGTAGCCACCTTCATGTTTTGTCTCTCATGTCAACATTGTTTTCTTTAATTTACTTTTTGAAATATTCTATCCATGTGCAATGTATATACACTTTTGATGATTGGGTAGATTTTTCTTAAACAAATTTTGGACCCAGGATAAGAGCATCATTCGTCAGCTGTTAGGGCTAATAGACCTTATTTAACAATTTTAGTTATGTGCTGTACTCATTTATACCATGCTTAGAGCTTTGCTAGGGAGCGAGGGATGGGTGTAACCACCCATCCTCCTCGGGATGAGTGCATCGCATTGGAGATGCATGTGGGCGCTCATTGCGAGGAGGATGGATGGTTACACCCATCCCTCGCTCCCTTTCCCTCGACCCCTAGAATTTTCCCCATGCTGTATGTATTTGGTATTTACTGCATAAGAAAATAAATCGCCATATTAGTTTTTGAGAAAATGACTTTTATGACCTACTTTTTAATAAAATAGACAATTTAGATACATAGTTGATGTAATGGCTAATTTGTGTCTAATTTGTACTTTTATTACTAACAAGGATTATTTTATTAACCCATGTTAACCTATAAAGATATATGACATATTTACCCTCCTAAACAAATAGAAAATTTAATTTTATAGTTTTATGATCAATAAGGACTACAGAAAAAAAAACTTATGTTAATTTTTATTGAACGACAATTTTAGTTACTATTTGTTATTGACTAATAAGGACTACAGAAAAAAAATTTTAATTGTTATTGACCAATTTTAGCTACTCTTTGTTAGTTTTATTGACTAACAAAGACTATAAAAAAAACTATGTTAGTTGTTATTGAACGACAATTTTAACAAGGACTACAGAAAAATAAATTATTTGTTCACTGACTTGAAAATAATGGACATTATATGATAAATTCTAATTTTATTCAGGTAAGTGAAAATGTTAATGTTTTTTTTTTTTTTTTTTCTTTTCTGTAGTCCTTGTTAGTTAATAACAAAGAATAACTAAAATTGTCGTTCAATAACAATTTTATATTATAAATCCTAATCTTTTTCAGGTCAGTGGAGTCTTTGTTAAAATTGTTGTTAAATAACAATTAACGTACGTTTTTTTTTTTTGTAGTCATTGTTAGTTATAAAACTATAAAATTAAGTTTCTTATTTGTTTAGGAGGGTAAATATGTCATATAACCTTATGGGTTTACCTGGGTTAATAAAAGAGTCATTGTTAGTCATCTATTTTACAATTCAAATAGTTTTTTTCCTATAGTCCTTGTTGGTCAATAACAAATAATGACTAAAATTGTCGTTCAATAACAATTAACATAGATTTTTTTTTTGTAGTTTTTGTTAGTTATAAAACTATAAAATTAAGTTTTCTATTTGTTTAGGGAGGTAAATATGTCATATAACCTTATGGGTTAACCTAGGTTAATAAAATAGTCATTGTTAGTCATCTATTTTACAATTCAGATATGTGTTTTACTATTCACTGCTGACTGGGACAAAGTCAAATCATAAGCATTAGAGATAAAAATGGTTAGGATTGAAAGTTGGGAAATGTGCTGAATTTGAGGGTTGAAATTCATTTTGTATGATGACATATTGATAAATATAAAATATGTAAAAAGACAAAAATAATGAATTTTTTTTTAAAAAAGTTGGTGGAATGTACATGTGGTGGAGAGAGAAAATATTGTGTTTTCCTTTTAGCAAAATGAAAATTATCATAACTATCTACAATGTTGTCGGATTTTGGAAAACTTAGTATCGTTGAAATGCATTTTTGAAGATCTTTCCAACAAAATCAATAATCAATACTAGTGCTAAAATTTTAAATATATATATTTTATAATTAGAAAACATATAATATATTTCACGTCTTTAATATTTTTCAAGCAATGAGACAGGCCGATCATACCAGAAAAAAATGAGTCGAAATCTTAATGCACACATTTAAATAAAAACCTTAAACTTCATGTTTTGGCGAATTCAAAGATTGAGGGAGAATTCATTTTCGTCGTTTAAATTTCCCCCTCAAGTATTCAAATTTAAATGAGTTTAATCCTAAAAATTTATAATATATATTTTTACCTTAGAATAGGTTTACACTTCAATACTGATTGAAAACGAAAATGGGGATAGTGACGAAGGTGTTAAGTATAAAATATTTGGCAAAAATAAAATTATGTAGAGTTCATACTCTAGTAAAAGTATAAAATTAGGCACAAATTAGTCATTACATTAATTATAATATCTAAATTATCTATTTTGTGAAAAAGTAGGCCCTAAAGGTCATTTTTCGTTAGTTTTTTTTATGGTTCATTCTCGCCCCTATGAACTGAGTTTCTTATTGAGTTGTTGGGGGTGTATTGTATCTGGATTTTGTGGGCAATTTAATAAATTCCATGGATTCTGAAAATTCAAGTGTATTCGATTTGGATTTTAAAAAGTCCACAAAAGTCTAGGGGTGTTCAATCAGGATTTTAAAAAGTCTTTCTAAAATCCACTAAGTCTAGGGGTATTCAATATGGATTTCAGAAAGTCCACAAAAGTTTTAGGGTGTTCAAAATATCATTCATATTTATGGATTTGGAAAATCATGAATTCTCATGGACTTTGTAGTGTTAAGTATAAATAACAAAGTTCAATAATTTGCCAGCCTCCTATAAAAAATTTCAACATGAAAAAAAGTCTCCCAAAATTTTTCCTTGTGCTAGCCGCGAATAGTCTTTTTTATTATTTTTTTTATTATTATTATTTTTTTATCTCTATTAAGCCAAAGCCCCCTATCCTTCAACAAGGACCCAACTTTCAAATCCCCTTTCCTCACATTCTCCAAACCCCTCGCCTCATTTTCTTTCATATATCCTCAAACACTCATACAACATCCTTGTTTTCCTCACCAAATCCCTGAAAAACCTCTCATCCTCGATTCCTAAACCAGTAACCGTAACCATTTTCGCAGATCGAACCTTGAGCGCTTTCTTCAAAACCACAGTCGAAACCCTATTGTCTGAAGCCTGTGGAGCAACCATGGAAAGGGTTTCTGGGGTGTTCAAAACCTCCATTTCTCCATACTTACTCTTGTTAGAGAAAGCAGAGCGAAAAAGCTCAGAAATTCTGTAGAATTCGGAGTACACATCATTCTCCTCAGAATCAATTTCTGGAACAGGATACACTTCTTGGAGAGACCCATCGTTGTTTGGGTTCGAATTAGGGTTTGGGATTGAATTGGGGTTCGAAGAGAAGAAGTAATAGTAGGGTTGTTGTGGTTCATTCGGGTGTTGATCGTCACTATTTACCAATTTCTTTTTTATCTTGCAAATAATTAGAAATCTGTAAAAGTCGTTCATACAAAGTCTGTGGATTTTCATAAATTTCTAGAAAGTCTGTAGCAAAAGTCTATGGATTTAAGAAATCAGCAGAAGTCCGTGGACAATTTAAAGAGTCTGTGAACAATTTAAAGAGTCTGTGGACTTTTCAAATTAATTATCAATTTCATAAGAATCCATATACAATACACCCCCGGTAGAGTATTATGGCTGAAATCATAGTTTACATCATTACATGGCTTATCATTGTGTTGTGTATATGGATGAATGATTTACATAGTTGAAAACAGGTTAAGATTTTCTCAAAGACCAGGCTGCCTCGAAGGATATAATATTGTCTATTGAATCTGTGTGTAATTTGGTTTGGTTCACCAACTGTTTGATACTTTGCCCAGTTAACAATTATGTGCTTGTGAGTTGATCCAATCAAAGATGATTGTGTGCCTAATGTCACAACTATTTTCTTGCCTAACCAAGTGAGGTTGGCAAGTGTACATAATGTAGAGTTTTCCACATTGTTCTAGAGAGAGTTCTCTAGAACCTCCCATAAAGTTCTATAAGATTCTAGTCCTTAGATATTTCTTAGGAAGTGTGTAGAAACTCAATATAGACCGTTAGATTAAAACGATCACCACCGTCCATTGAGGAGGTGGAGTTGTATAAATAGGTTAAGGCCTCATTTGTTGTAATCACCTCAGAGAATTCAAGCAATACAAGTTCTAGTTCTCTTTAGCTCTCTTGTGTGTTCATAGCTTGCTTAGTTTTCCAAAGTCTAAGTAAGTCTTTTGTGGGCAAGGCTGACTAGCTTTCTTTGATAACTTGGGGCAAAGTTTGCTAGTGCCGCACGGGAAGTACCTTGTGAAAAGAAAGCCCGTGACAGTTGGTATCAGAGCCAAGGTTTGGCAAGGTTGGTGAAATCATTCTACACAAGAGAATGTCGTCAGAGGTCAACAACCCAGCAATTGGCAACACTGACAAAGGTGGGAAAGTCCGCAAGGACAAGTCTAAGGACATGATCGCTGCAATGGATGAAAGGTTGGCCAAGTTGTGTGCCACCATGTCCGACTTAAGGGAAAAAGTTGAAGACATGGACCTACGCATCGAGGGGCAGACGTCCAACGGGGAGGACCAAGAGCTCCGGGAAGAGATGCAAGGAGCCTTAAACACAGTAGTGGACATGGTGTCCAAAAAGATCGAGTCCCTAGAAGCCAAAGTTGTTGCTAAAGATGAGGAGATGGAAGCTTATAAAGAAAGAGTTGAGAAACTTGAAACTCAACTCAGGGTGTGCATGGCTGCGGTAGCCAATGGTGGGACTACACCAGGGACAGTCACCCACAGAGTCGAAGCTCCCAAACCTAAGGCCTATGGTGGGGCAAGGAGTGCAAGGGAGATCGACAACTTCTTGTGGAACATGGAGCGCTACTTTGATGCAGTTGGCATAATAGATGAAGCATCAAAGGTACGTAGTGTCTCTTTATATTTAAACGATGTTGCTACAGTTTGGTGGCGCAGAAGGTCCGATGATGTTAAGAAAGGATTATGCACCATCGACACTTGGGAAGAGTTCACGAAGGAACTCAAGAGACAATTCTACCCGGAGGATGCCGAGAACGAAGCTAGGGCCAAGCTTCGTCGCCTTCAACATAAGGAAGGCCACATAAGGGAGTATGTGAAGGAGTTCTCGGAGTTGCTCTTGGAGATTCCTGACATGGGAGAAAATGATGCTTTGTTTAGCTTCTTTGATGGCCTAACGGGTTGGGCCAAATTAGAATTGAAGAGGCGAGGTGTGCAAGACCTTGCAACGGCTATGGCTGCGGCCGAATCCTTGATTGAGTTCAAAAGAAAGGACTCATCCAAGGGACAAGGGAAAAGGTCGAGTAATGATGGCAAAGGTGGGGGAGACAAAGAAAAGTCCTCCAAGGAACACAAGTACTCCAAAGACAAGGGGAAGGAGAAAAGAGATGGACCACCCAAGAAGATGTCTTGCTTCTTATGTAGTGGACCCCATCGGGCATTTGAGTGTCCCAACCGAGGGAAACTTGCCGCGCTTGTCATGGAGGAAGAAGCAAAGGAGGAAAGGAGGATCGCCTCAATGAATCTCCTAAGTGCCATTCAAGCTAAGGTCGAAGAACAACCACGTGGAAGGATGTACGTGGAGACCGAGATTGGGGACAAGACTTTGAAAGCCATGGTGGATACCGGAGCCGACACAGTCTACATGGCCAAAGACCTTGCTGAAGAAATTGGCCTATCATATACAAAGGAGAAAAGATATATCAAGGGAGTCAATGCTAAGAGTCTCCCAATTGAAGGAATAACTCGTGGCACCGATATTCGGCTTGGACAATGGCGAGGTAAAGTCGACATAACGATTGCCCCAATTGATGATCACAAATTTTATTTGGATATAGATTTCTTGGACATGGTGAAGGCTTTTCTGGTACCATATGCCAACACCATGTGTATCATGGAGAAGGGACAACCTTGTGTTGTGCCCGTAGTAAGGGAGATAAGTAAGGAGAGAATGGTGTCCGCTCTCCAACTTTCTAAAGGAGTAAAGAGGAATGAACCTACTTACTTGGCTACCCTCAAGGAAGATGAAGGTCCCATGGATGGAGAGGTGAATGCACCTAAGGCCGTCCAGGATGTTCTCAAGGAGTATAAGGATGCTATGCCTGCCGAGTTGCCTAAGAAGCTTCCACCAAGGAGAGAGGTGGATCATGCTATTGAGTTAGAAGTTGGAGCAAAGCCACCCGCATTTGCTCCTTATCGTATGACACCTCCTGAGCTCGAGGAGTTAAGAGGACAACTAAAGGATTTACTAGATGCTGGTTATATCCGACCCTCCAAAGCTCCATATGGTGCGCCGGTCTTATTTCAAAAGAAACATGATGGATCCCTACGGCTTTGTATTGACTATCGGGCACTCAACAAGGTCACTATCAAGAACAAGTACCCGATTCCTCTTATTGCGGATCTCTTTGATCAACTTGGTGATGCAAGGTACTTTACCAAGCTTGACTTACGCTCGGGATATTATCAAGTCCGCATAGCCGAAGGAGATGAACCAAAGACGGCATGTGTTACAAGGTACGGGTCTTACGAGTTCTTAGTCATGCCATTTGGTTTAACTAATGCGCCGGCCACATTTTGCACTCTAATGAATAAGGTACTAGCTCCTTACCTTGATCGGTTCGTAGTTGTGTACCTTGATGACATTGTGATCTATAGTAAGACATTGGAGGAACATGTGGAACACTTGAGTCAAGTGTTTCAAACCTTGAAGGAGAACGAGCTCTATGTCAAAAAGGAGAAGTGCTCATTTGTCCAAGAGGAGGTGACATTCTTGGGTCATATCATTGGCAAAGACAAGCTTTGTATGGACAAGTCCAAGGTACAAGCCATCCAAGAATGGGAGCCACCGACCAAAGTCACCGAGTTAAGATCTTTCCTTGGCTTGGTGAACTATTACAGAAGGTTCATCAAAGGCTACTCTTCCATAGCCACTCCATTGACGGACTTGCTCAAGAAGGGACGAAGTTGAGATTGGAGTTCAATATGCCAACAACCTTTCGAAGGATTGAAGAAGGCAATTGTGGAAGAACTGGTGTTGGCACTTCCCAACCATTCTATGTCTTTTGAGGTACACACGGATGCTTCCGACTTTGCTATTGGTGGGGTATTGATGCAAGAAGGGCATCCTATTGCCTTTGAAAGTAGGAAGCTCAATGACACTGAGAGGCGGTACACAATACAAGAGAAGGAAATGACTGCGGTTGTACATTGCCTACGAACATGGCGACACTACTTGCTTGGGAGCAAATTTGTGGTCAAGACCGACAATGTTGCCACTAGCTACTTCCAGACACAAAAGAAGCTCACACCAAAGCAAGCTAGGTGGCAAGATTTCTTGGCAGAGTTCGATTACACTTTGGAGTACAAGCCTGGCAAAGCTAATCTTGTTGCGGATGCTTTGAGTAGAAAAGGAGAACTTGCTGACATAAGTCAACCTCAAAGCAACTTGAAGGGACGCATAAAGGAAGGATTGACACATGATTCCATGGCTCAAACCATCATAGCTCTTGTCAAAGATGGGAAGACAAGGCGGTTTTGGGTGGAGAATGGCTTGATATAGTCTAAGGGAAGGCGAATCTATGTTCCACCTCATGACAACCTAAGGAAGGAAGTCTTGAAAGAATGCCATGATAGCAAGTGGGCGGGACATCCAGGTATACATCGGACTCTTGCTCTTGTTGAAGATTCCTATTACTGGCCACATATGAGGGATGATATCGAAGCATATGTGAAGACTTGTCTTGTATGCCAACAAGACAAAGTGGAGCAACAATCACCTGCCGGCTTACTTGAACCCCTCCCCATCCCAGAGAGACCTTGGGAGAGTGTTTCCTTAGATTTCATAGTTGGGTTGCCTGCATCAGAGGGTTGCAATTGGATCATTGTGGTCGTGGACAGATTTTCGAAGTATGCCACCTTCATTCCCACACCAAAGGAGTGCACAACTGAGCAAGCCGCACATTTATTCCTCAAACATGTGGTGAAGTATTGGGATGTGCCCAAATCTATCATCAGTGATCGGGATACTCGGTTCACAGGGAAATTTTGGACTGAGTTGTTCAAGTTATTGGGTACCGACCTTAATTTCTCTACTAGCTTTCATCCTCAAACGGATGGTCAAACGGAAAGGATGAATGCCTTGCTAGAGTTATATCTTAGGCACTATGTGAGTGCCAACCAGCGAGATTGGGCTAAGTTGCTAGATGTTGCCCAATTCTCTTTCAACTTGCAGAAGAGTGAAGCAACGGGTCGTAGTCCATTTGAGATTGTCATGGGACAACAACCTATGACCCCGAGTTTTATTGCCACTGGCTACACAGGAGTGAGTCCATCAGCCTATAAGTTTGCCAAAGGATGGAATGATCAAGCTGATGAGGCTCGAGCTTACCTGGAAAAGGCCTCCAAGAGGATGAAGAAGTGGGCCGACAAGAAGAGACGGCCTCGAGAGTTCCAGGTTGGAGACCTTGTGCTTGTCAAGATGCATGCTCATGCCAGACTTTCTGGACTGCATCGTGGCCTTATTAGAAGATATGAGGGTCCTTTCCCCATAGTCAAGAAAGTGGGAAAGCAAGCCTACAAGGTCGAGTTGCCGCCGAGGATCAAGTTTCATCCAGTCTTCCATGTAAGCCTACTGAAACCGTATAAGGAAGATCAGGATGATCCAAACAGAGGAATTTCACAAAGAGCACCAATGGGCATGAGGATCCAACATGACAAGGAACCAGAGATTATCTTGTCGGATCGTGTGGTGCGTCATTCCAACCAACCTCCCACACATGAGTTACTCGTCAAGTGGAAGGGATTGCCAGAAAGTGAAGCTAGCTGGGAGCCAATCCAACATTTGTGGCAATTCAATGAACAAATAAAAGCGTATGAGGATTTGAAGACAACGAGGACGTCGCCTGATTAGGTGGGGGAGAATGTCACAACTATTTTCTTGCCTAACCAAGTGAGGTTGGCAAGTGTACATAATGTAGAGTTTTCCACATTGTTCTAGAGAGAGTTCTCTAGAACCTCCCATAAAGTTCCATAAGATTCTAGTCCTTAGATATTTCTTAGGAAGTGTGTAGAAACTCAATATAGACCGTTAGATTAAAACGATCACCACCGTCCATTGAGGAGGTGGAGTTGTATAAATAGGCTAAGACCTCATTTGTTGTAATCACCTCAGAGAATTCAAGCAATACAAGTTCTAGTTCTCTTTAGCTCTCTTGTGTGTTCTTAGCTTGCTTAGTTTTCCAAAGTCTAAGTAAGTCTTTTGTGGGCAAGGCTGACTAGCTTTCTTTGATAACTTGGGGCAAAGTTTGCTAGTGCCGCACGGGAAGTACCTTGTGAAAAGAAAGCCCGTGACACTAAGTACGTGTTAAATGCCAGTTGTTTGTATACTTTTCTAAAGACCATTGTTGCTTTGCTTGACCAAACACTTGGGGATCTGATCAAATTGAGTTTTGATTCACCAAATGCTTCACGAGTTCAGCTTGACCGTAGTTTTTTGTTTGACAAATGCACTTGAAACCTGGAGATGTTAGGATGCACTTGATCCAACCAGTTAGTGCTTATATAGAACGTGTTTATTGGAAAATTTCGATCAGCATTAACTTGATCAATTAAGCTCCTAATTAGAGGACAGTTCCAAGAGATGATAAGCTCCAAAATTCATTCCAGAAAGATGATGTTTCGTGTCAACTTTAAGTTCCAATAATTGTGTTGCAATCAATATCAAAAGTGTCAATTTGTGTGATATAACAGTTAAACACTTTAGATCCTTCAATTTTGGACCCAATACATGGCCATGTTTTCAACAACATATTACTACGTTATAACAGTTAAACACTTTAGATCCCCCAATTTTGGACCCAATACATGGCCATGTTTTCAACAAAATATTACTACGTTTTAAATATTTCTAGTACATTCTATTCTGGTGTAGAAAATTTGCATTGGGAGTTTAGAGATTAAAAATGAATTTTACTAAAGGACTCTATTAGGTTTAAAAAAATATATTTTTTTAATTTGTTTGGGTTCCGTTTGAGCTGAAAATTTAAGAAAAATTACGTAATAACACTAGTAACATCGTGCTAGAGTTTCAGGTTTTCAAGTTCAATATTCGAGATACATATTTAGGTCATTGTCATTAAATATCTTGAAAAACAGCTTAAAGACCACCCTTTTGAGTGGTCTTGGACAGTGAGCGCTAGTTGGCTTATCGGCCAGTTTGTGTCATGTCCAAGGTGGGTCCTTGCTCGTTTCGTGATATTAATAAAGAAATTCTCTTTATTTCACTTAGTGCAGATCTCGAGGCACATTCATCAAAACAAATTGAAACTTTAACACATTGTTTATTGTCTTTAATTTTCCTCAAAATTTAACCTCAAACAGAAATCAAATGACGTAAGTTTTCATTTAGTTATGTATATGTATGGTCCTTACAATGAAAACTAAGGGGATCCTTTTGAATTAGTAAAAATCAAAATTTGACACTAATATGTGAATACCTATTTGCTTAAATGCTGAAACCTACATTTTAAAGAGATTTTCATACATATTTTCTCTTGTAAATTCCGTAAATTGATTAAAAAGAAATCCAAATCTTACAAAATTTGGTTTTATGTTTATTGGTTGTATTTTGATTACATTCAACACCCTGACGTAAAAGATGTGTTAGTTTCAAAGTTCTTCAATAAACTTATTTTGGATTGTACTAGGTAGGTACTACTGAGACTATCATGCACTAAAACCAAACCTCTATTATTTGTAACTAAAATCATTTGCTTTAATGACTTGCAATAGGGTTAAAGCTATCAATCCACCAATTAGACAGTTTTTACTTAGTGCGACCTCATTACACATAAACATCACATCATTTCAATTCGAAGAGCTTAATAAGTCATTGGCTTATAAACACGCTCTTATCGTAAACCCTACTCCCAGTTGGCCCTCGTACATATTGGTCAGGGAAAAATCTAGGGTGCCTGGTGGTATGCCTGGAGTTGTGCCTGGTGGCCATCAGACACCGTTCATCTGTCTCAAGATATGCATTAATATATATCTCGCAACAGATAGACGGTGCCTGGTGGCACCAGGCATAACACCATGCACTGTAGTAGTGCTCATTGGCTAGTGTCAACATACCATTTTAATCAGACACATGGACCCAACTCAAACCACACTCATTATATTCGACAAAAAAATCATTTAATCATAAAATCCTATGTCATAAAAATTCACGAGGGACCTTTACATTTTAAGTTAAATTGATGTATATTTCACGTTTATCATTTAATTTTTTTATTAATGATGGAAATGAAAATCTCGTGAAAATGTAAATCATACTTCTTACGTAGCAAATGTTATGGTTTGATCCCTACGTTTTGGGTACAATATCTATCAGCGGCACGCTAACCCTTTAAAAAAAAAAATAAAAAAAAATTTAAATTGTAAGTCGACACTAATCCGTCAAAACGGACGGCTGAGACCACACAGGAGGAGTCCTTGAAGTCTATGCGACGACCAAACATCGAAGCAAAGCAACTCAAACACTGTTAAGCTAAAATGATGAGCCAGCCGTCAGAGTAAACTAAACTACTGGAAGAAGAAGAAGAAGAAGCGAAAGAGAGAGAGAGCTCCTCTTCACTTTGCGTCTTCGATTTCTTTGTCTTTGTTCAACAAGGTCAGTTTACTTACTCACTATTCGATTGAGTTGTTGAATCTTGTAGATCGGAGTGAGTGGACTCGTAGATTTTGATGAGTTTTTGAGTCGTCTTTGTGGTTGTTGTGTATCAGATCTGAGGATTTTAGGCGGGTTTTGTGAAGCGATTGTGTTAAATGCAGAGGCAAACTAGGGCGATGGAGAGATCGAACACTATGAGGAGGGACAAGCGAGGTCTGGATCCGACTGAGGCTGAGGATGGACAGCCCGACAAGAAGCGGCCTGCTCTTGCTAGGTAAAATTGCTTGATTTTCTGTGTTTTCAGTGATTTTTGTGTTTAATTTGAAGATTATGTGGTTTGTTTGGTTGTTAATTGAGTAAAGGTTGAATTTTTATGGGGGAAATGGTTGACTTGAAGAAGTGTTTGTGATAGAAATGCTAGAACAGTGTGTTAAGTAAGGTTTACTGCTAGAATTAGGCATAGTTGTAGTTGAAGGTAATCAAAAAGCTAGAGTGTACTTGTAGTTGGAGGTAATTAAGGAGCTCCAGTGTTCTGAAAAGGGGGAAAATGCGATTACTTTGTTTCCGTGTGCTATTATCACCTAATAGAGTAGCTGAGACTGGGAGTTGAGTTTGAGGTGAGCTAATGGGAAGATTAGAGTGCAAACAAAATATGTTTGGGTAAATATAAGGAACTCGTAGGAAGACTTAAAGGGTGTCTATGCTTGAATCACTCTTAAGCTCTCACTTATGGTGCCTGAAAAATTACATGTTCATTTACACCTACTTAAAGTTTATGCAATTCCTTTGCTGCTTACAAGCAGTACAAAATTTAGTAAGTGGAAGTCGAAGCTTATGGGCACTTATTAGGTTTTATACACATGCCCAGTTCTTTGTCGATTTGCTTGGTGAACTGTGTTAAAGATAAATTCACTTAAAGAACAAACAAATGTGCCATTCACACGTACTTATAAGTGAAAAAAAGGTTATTTAGTTATGAGTGATGACATCTTACAAGTAACACTTGGCAAAACACTTTGAATTTTTGTAGTGTCTGTTCTTTAAATCCCCCTATATATTAAGGCAATAACAACTTATAGGAAAAACATTATTACAAATGTGATGATGCAGGTTTTACAGAATATTTGCTGTTAAGATTTAGATTGGCATCTATATTAGTCTCGATGAGGTTTAATACCTAGTTCCAGTTGGTTTCAAAACTCAAAACATGTGTCGTTTCTACTCCATCCATTCTCTCCTTCACGTGTGTGAATGAGACAATAAGCACCAGTTGGTTGTTACTATTAGCTACATGTTGTTGATGACTAAGTATGCATTTAGTTAGCAGTTGAAGGCTATTGCGAATATTTGAGATCATTGTGTTCTTAGATGGTAATGAATTTCCATATCTTTTAATCCTTGCTACCATCAAGAAGCATTAATTTATAGTATGTTTTGGACACATTATTTACTCATTTATTTTTATCTATTTACTTATTATTATTATTAATATTTTTACTTATTATTATTATTATTAATATTTGGGTTGCCATTATATTGAGATTGTCCTTAATTGTAATGAAATAGTTTCCGACATGCCTTTTCCGTTTTAATGTTTCTTTATAAAGTAGTTTTTTCTCAGTATGTTATGTTTATCGAATAATTTGAACTTCTAATTAGCCACTCTTTATACTTCATGGCAGGATGTTAATTGCTACGACTTTCTATTTAAAAATTTTCTGATCTGTTAGATTGTGCATGTGATTGATTCATCCAGTACTTTTCACGTGTGTGAATGAGACAATAAGCACCAGTTGGTTGTTACTATTTGCTACATGTCGTTGATGACTAAGTATGCATTTAGGTAGCAGGTGAAGGCTATTGAGATCATTGTGTTCTAAGATGGTAATGAATTTCCATATCTTTTAATCCTTGCTACCATCAAGAAGCATTAATTTATAGTATGTTTTGGACACATTATTTACTCATTTATTTATCTATTTACTTATTATTATTAATATTTGGGTTGCCATTATATTGATATTGTCCTAAATTATAATGAAGTGGTTTCCGACATGCTTTTTCTGTTTTTATGTTTCTTTATAAAGTAGTTTTTTTTTTTCAGTATGTTATGTTTATCGAATAATTTGAACTTCTAATTAGCCACTCTTTATACTTTATGGCAGGATGTTAATTGCTATGACTTTCTATTTAAAAATTTTCTGATCTGTTAGATTGTGCATTTGATTGATTCATCCAACACTTTTCACTATTTGCTATTTTTCCATTTATGGTAATTTATTTTTGTTTTTGTTTTTGTTTTTGTTTTTGTTTTTGTTTTTGTTTTTGTTTTTGTTTTTGTTTTTGTTTTTGTTTTTGTTTTTGGAAGGGGAGTTGGGTTTTGAGGATTCCATAACCTATCAAAGACCAAAACTGGTCAACACACCATAAACTGATAAATATGCCATCGGCTGGGTTCGAACCAATGACCTAGTGGTACCATCCGCCAAGCTCTAACCATTGAGCTGTCATGCCATTGGCAATTATTCATGAAGAGCTGTCATTCGCTAAGCTCTAACCATTGAGATGTCATGCCATAAACTGATAATTTATTTTTGCTTCATTACGAGTTATCTTCTTGGGCTTGGGCTCGTGTTATGTGATAGCCTGTTATTGAAAATATGAATTTATTGCAGTGTAATTGTGGAGGCTTTGAAGGTGGACAGTCTGCAAAGACTATGCTCATCATTGGAGCCTATTATTCGCCGAGTGGTAAGAATGATAACCTTGTAATCATAAGTTGTTTATGTATACGTTTTCCTTGTTTCTGTTTGTAATGGAAAACCATGACATTGATTGACACGCGCTTTTACTAATTTGTGTGACTTGCTTGGAATTAACTTTTCCTATGAAAATTGAATATAAACAACAGCAACATCAGTTTAACATTTGACCTTTCCTATGTTCGAAAGACTGATGCGGCGATACAAACGTGATCTCACGTTTCTTAATTTCATTCTAGTTATCTTTTTGATATACTGATTTTTTATAGGTTCAAATTCCTAAGAGTCGGTTTACTTTAATGCAAAACAGGTTAGTGAAGAACTTGAGCGTGCTCTTGTGAAGTTAGGCCCTGCAAGGATTACTGGAAGGTGCATATTCATGAAGCAATGACAACAATACTTATTTTCCCTTAATCATCTTTTAAAACTACTATATTTGAGGTTGCATGAAACATACAGATGAATTATGATTTGTGTTCATTGTTCTTTAACTAACATCAACAGTGGTAGCATCTATCCTCTGAAGTACACATGCTTCTGTGTACATTAGTCTTGTAGAGTCGGTTAATATCAATGATATTCTCGTGCTAATCTAATTGTTTAGTGGAATCAATTGTCAGTCTTTTGCTGTTTGGACTATGTTTTATATTTTTCCTCATCTTTTTGGTTATTCTGCACTGATCCCTTCGGCCTTCTCAATCTCAGCAGGTCCTCTCCAAAGCGAATAGAAGGGCCTGATGGAAGAAATATGCAACTGCACTTCAGGTCTAGGTTGTCCCTTCCACTCTTCACAGGAGGGAAGGTAGAAGGGGAACAGGGTGCTGCAATCCATGTTGTGTTAATTGATGCAACCACTGGCCATGTAGTAGCATCAGGACCAGAGTCCTCAGTGAAACTGGATGTTATTGTTCTTGAGGGTGACTTCAACAATGAAAATGATGAAGATTGGACACAAGAAGAATTTGAAAGTCATATGGTCAAAGAGCGTGATGGAAAAAGACCTCTTCTGACTGGTGATTTGCAACTAACACTGAAGGAAGGTGTAGGAACCTTAGGAGAGCTCACATTTACTGATAACTCCAGCTGGATTCGGAGCAGGAAGTTCAGGCTTGGGCTAAAAGTTGCGTCGGGCTATTGTGAAGGAATTCGAATTCGGGAAGCGAAAACAGATGCTTTCAATGTGAAGGATCACAGAGGAGAATGTAGGTCATTCATTTCCTGCAGAGTTATGATTTTCGTGAGTTTCGGGTATTGTTGGTTGAATGAATCTGTACTTTTTGCTTGTTCGTTGTAGTATACAAGAAACACTATCCACCTGCTCTCAACGATGAAGTTTGGAGATTGGAGAAGATTGGCAAGGATGGATCATTCCACAAGAGGTTGAATAAGAGTGGAATCAATACCGTTGAGGAGTTTCTCCGACTTATTGTCAGAGATTCTCAAAAATTGCGAAATGTAAGAATCTTTACATTCGAAAGTATCTGTATACATGATGCATGCAATTCTGATGTTTATTTCTCATGTTTGTAGATTCTCGGCAGTGGCATGTCGAATAAGATGTGGGATGTTCTTGTAGAGCATGCAAAGACTTGTGTATTGAGTGGAAAACTTTACGTCTATCATGCCGATGACACAAGGAATGTTGGTGTTGTTTTCAACAATATCTATGAGTTGAGTGGCCTCATTGCAGGTGGCCAGTATTATTCAGCTGATTCGCTTTCTGAAAGTCAAAAGGTCAGTAACTCAGTATTATGATCCTGTTAGAAGATGTTTTACTCGAGGCTCAGTTCCCGTGGTCTTGTATCGTGTAGCAAAGGCTATTTGACTCAATTTGTGGATGTGGCCCATCATCAATTATTTGATGAGCAGGTTTTATAATAATAATAATAATAATAATAATAATAATAATAATAATATATTATTATTATTATTATTATTATTATTATGAGCAGGCTATTTGACTCGAATTTGTTGTTATTATTTTATCAAAAGGCAAGCTGGGGTTGGATGGACCCCACCCATTTTGCTGAGCAGTTTGCTAGACTAAATTTCCCAGGTTATATTTATCTGTTGTAATTATCGGATTATCTTAAGTGACAATCTTAGAATAAGTCCTTTTGTTAGTGACAACTGACAACCCTTTAAGCTGTACTTTCAATTTGCCATGTCCAGATGTTTAAGAAGTATTGAAGTGTTTTTTTTTTATGCAGGTCTATGTGGATAGCTTGGTGAAAAGGGCATATGATAATTGGATGCATGTGATAGAGTATGATGGTAAGGCACTAATGAATTTCAAGCAGGACATAAAGTCTGATGCTTCTCGATCAGAAATTTCAATGAACACACCAAATTATTTGCCCACATTCGATCAGCACGTCCCTCTTTCGCGGCTCACTGGTCCAGTTCCTTCGGAACCGCTGCCAATGGATTCAGGCTTAACAATGGCAGGTAATCATTTGATTGACTGTCAAATGTTTCCTATGAATAGCACTAGAATAGGGAAACAATTGTTGATAGTCAACTTTGATAATAACTATGTTATTAAATCAGTGATTAATCCCCGATTATTCTCTTTCCGCTATTAGCACGTTACGATTTTTAAATTAATTGTTAGAATAATTCCTTGGCTGAGTAATCAATGATTTTTTGGGTTATATACCAATATAATCATGATTAATCGCTTTCAAAATTCACCGATTAATTGGTCCATTAGAAAAGAAAAGAAATTTTTTTTTGGTGCCAAAATAAACAAACTCACCGATATAATCACGATTAATTGCTTTCAAAATTCACCGATGGCCGCTCCCAAGCCCGGATAAAGGAGGGTCCAATCCCTCTGGATGAGGGTTGGTGTTAGGCTCGTGACAACCAACCGTAAAATCCATCACATCCCTCTAGAGGAAGGTTGGTTTTAGGCCGTGACAACCAACCGTAAAATTCGTCACATCCCTCTGGAGGAGGGTTGGTGTTAGGCCCGTGACAACCAACTGTAAAAATCCGTCACATCCCTTTACATGGATTTTTGGTTCAAAAAGATTAATGTCGGATGACGGCATTGCTTGGAGAACTAAAATACGTGTAGCCGACCCCGAGAGTCTCGGGAATGGGCTTTGATGATGATGATGAATCTCATTAATACCTATCCATAAGGCAATGCCAAAGTGGGTGAAGAGGCTAGAGAGAAAAATGAAATATATATATATATAATGAAGAAAAGAGAGAACGACCAAGAAAGAATAATAAGCAAAACTAAAGTGAATGGAGTCACCTTTATCGGACATTGAATTCTTAATTTTATTGTAATTTGCCTTAAATTGAGACAAGTAATGTTTACTATTCAATAGTCAATACACTTTTTCTTGAAGTTAACATATTACTTAGAAGGATAAACAAAACATGTTTATAAAATGTAGGCCGATTAATTCTAATTAATCTCGATTAATCTCATATCGCTCTTTTAACTGATTATGGTCCGATTAACAATTTAACTACATAGGACATTAATATGGGTAACTTAATTTTGGCCATAAAATTCTTAGTTTTCTCAAGCCTCAAGCTGGATAGTGAAGAAAAGTAGTGGTGTGAACAAGCTGATATTTTTAGTTTTCTCAAGCCTCAACATGAAACTGGACCAGAAATTTAACTCAATACTCAAAAGTCAACCATAGTGATGTTCTTAAGCAGTCCGAAATGCTCATTTGATTTTCTTGATGGCATTTTCTGTTATTTGCATTACAAAATTTTAAGTTCTTCCGGACTTTTAGAGATGAGCAATGGTCGGCAAAAGATTTGCTGACTATAATCTTGCATGATTTTCTACCTGTTCAATTATTATTTTGATGTTGATTACTTGAGTTAGCTACCAGTTGCTTGCAGTATGTGAATTTGGCCTCTGCATAGATAACCTTAGATACGATAGTGATTAATCGATCCCCACATTTTTTCAGGTGCAGGGTATAATGGCAATCCAGCAGTACAATATTCGACGCATACCCAGCACTTACACTCCAATTCTCACATGCAGTTTGATGGCAACTCATATGTGCCACAGAACCAACTGGTCAGCAACTCACAACAAAATCAGATTATGAGAAACGATAACATGAGCCTGGCCCTGGGACCTCCACAATCATCTACTTCTGATTTTCTCACTGGGGGTCCATCTATTCAGCAACCAAATCTCATCACCAATGATGATTGGTCTAACAACAATAGGGTAGATGACTTTTTCACAGAAGATGAGATCCGCCTGAGAAGCCATCAGATGCTCGAGAATGAAGATATGCAGCATCTGCTTCGAGTCTTCAGCATGGGTGGGCATGCTCCCATGAATGTAGGAGACGAGTTTCCTTACTCATCTTATATGCCTTCTCCAGCAATAAACTATGGCTACGAAGAAGATCAGACACGTTCATCAGGGAAGGCAGTTGTTGGCTGGCTCAAACTTAAAGCAGCATTGCGGTGGGGCATCTTTGTTAGGAAGAAAGCAGCTGAGAGGCGGGCCCAGCTCGTCGAATTGGATGACTCTTGTTCAGAATCATGAGATGTCTAGGACTGACTCAAACTATTGGTTTGACTCTCATGGGATCTCAGCTTCTACCTTTTACGAGATTCTTATAAAGATAGCTGGGATCCTCTGCTTGTACAGTTCTTCCCTGTACAGTAAGTTTCTTTCTTCTATTAACACCATGGTTGTTCTTGCTGTGTTTTATTCATTATGACGACTCTCTGTACTCTGCATTTTCAAAACTATATTCACAAAACCAGGGGCTATTTTATTGATGACCCCTTAACTTTGCAACAAGGATTTGTAGTGCCCAGGGGATGTATCTTGCCAGACTATTGGTTTTATGTTTATCTTTATACTTCGTATTGTAGTATGGTAAGCTAGGGTACATTTTCGCACTTCCTCACCTATTGTTTATCATGATCTTCTCGTTCCGTGGTGTTAAAGGCTATTTTTTGATGCAGTAAATTTTAGGTTCATTTAAGCGCCTTTGAGCTTGTGCATTTCCAAGTGTCAGGTGCACTTGTGAGTTTTGTCTATAAATCAGCTTTTACCATTCTGTGCTTGGTGATTTCTTTAGCTTTCTAATCAGAACAACTTATTGTAGCAAGTTGTCGAAAAGATATTCACATTATTTTAGTAACGGCATTCAGGATTTTCTAGTACAGTGAATAGCAAATGGCACCATTTTCTGCATTCAGTGTTTACTGCTCATTGTGATTGCTAATGCTCACTATGAGAAAATGAAGTTATAGTGTGAATTAAAGGGTGCTAAAAGGTGTATATATAGACTACTGTCATATTAGGAATGAAAAAAAGAAAGAAAAGAAAAACCCCCTTGACATGTCTTTAAATTAAGGCAGTCCGGACATTTGGGTGATGTGGTCCTGCTTCAGCAATCACCTTGTTTACTTGACCAAGATTTAGCCGAAGTATTAGTTTACCAATGGGATTGTTCTGCGCAACAACCTTATTCGATTGTCTTAATGGTTTGAAAATTGGGATCCTAGTTTTTTGGGAAAAGATTTATCAATTTACTGTCTGGAATCTGGATTACCTCCAACAAAGTTCAACCATTGAAAATTGTGAGTTCACCGTTGAGCTTATGAGCTTTGGCTTTGAAGTAAGGCTAGAATAGAATTCAATATAGTTGTAAGTTTGCTCCTCTGCCCATGTCTATTGATGAAAAGCCCCTTGCTAAACATTGGGGGAGCAAGAGAGTACTCGTATTTTGCATACCATCCCTTTATCTTGGCAGCCTCCCAATTGAGTGATGTGTAGTCATCAATACCGATACCTCTCTTGAGCTTGATTATACAGAAATTATTGGTGGTATCCTCGAGACACCCCCAGAACAAACAATTCAATGGTTTCTCAGGTGCTTCCAATAGTAGAGACATCGTCATCCTTAAACATCAAGTGATCCTCAAAGCCCTTATATTTGGAATTATTATCTGGACAGAGTAGCTAGGGCAGTGAGGCTAGTCAAGAGGCGTGTCTTGCCCTTGCACTTACTAAATCTGTTTCACTCAATTCAGGAACTTAAGTTTAGAATCAGACTCAGTAATACCATACGTGTTTTTAGTGAGATTGTGAGAATAAGCAGGCAGCTGGGTGCCTAGCTTCAAGTGATCCTCAAAGCCCTTATATTTGGAATTATTATCTGGACAGAGTAGCCAGGGCAGTGAAGCTAGTCAAGAGGCGAGTCTTACCCTTGAACTTACTGAATCTGTTTCACTCAATTCAGGAACTTAAGTTTAGAATCAGATTCAGTAATACCATACGTGTTGTTAGTGAGATTGTGAGAATAAGCAGGCAGCTAAGTTTCAAGTGCAAGACCAAGGGGTAACCTCCTCTCCTACTTTGCCAGCGGAGCTGTCAGTTGGTGTTTGATGGTCTGGCTTCTTCAATGGACACAGGTCGCAAATATTTGAATTATATTAACTTATTGTTTGGCGGCAAATCTCAATGAGCCCATTCTTTGGCCATTTTATGGGAACAAACTGCTTAATCCTACAGGTAAGTCTTACCTAGGCCATTCTTCAATGGATTATACATGTACGACAAAATTTATCTTAATTGGTTTATAGTTTTGATGGCCCATACCAAGGAGGAAAAGAAGGTCAAAAGATCTACAGATACAACATGAGAATCTGTTGGGGCTCTACCCAAACAGTAGCCTACCCTACAATTTTGTTTTTGTTCGTTCAAAAAACCATTTTGATTTCTACCAAGGCGAGAATTCAAGTCTTAGTCTAAAGGTCAAGTGATCACTTTTTCCTCGTTCTTTCCTACTTTATGAAGACTTAATGCTGACCATGGAAGTCTTGCAGTCCGCAGTGTTTTGCTTGTTGTTTGGTTCTTGATGGGTGATCAACAGAGGTTATATTGATTGATGCTGAATGCACTCTCGGGGGTAGTGTATTTGCTTTCAAGTTTTATATTTGGCTGAAACGAAAAAGGATCAGAAATCTGATAAATGAGGGGATAGAAAGATGTGAGAAATGCGAGAAGTGTAGCAGAGACCCAAGATGTTAGTAGAGGGGCTAAAACCTAACTCTGCTTGTACACGAGGGGCAAAGTGGGTTCTCTAAGTAGAGCTTGTGGAGTTCTTTACGCTTTCACAACACCATCTTAACTGACATAGATGCCAGTTAATTTGTTGTAGAGTATAGACCTTCAAGACACCGTCATAACAAATATAAACGTGAATGCTATCTGAATTAAGGTGTCATAACAGATATAAACGTGAATGCTATCTGAATTAATTTTAGTTATGGAAGCTTTTAGATAATGCACCCTAAAATATTATCTAGTGACGCAAGCAGGATAAGTTCGTCCTATTTTGGAAAATATTATTGAATGCCAAATTCCTTCTATTTGTTCTATAAATACCAAGAGCAAAGGCAAAGAGAAAACAAGGTTCATGAGAATTATGCTATAGCTGATGCCTTGATCCTTGTGAGCTCCCTGTAATCTCCAAATTATGTAGCTCAAGCTACATCTTTATCTATCGATGTTTTAGGTTTCTGTCATTTCTCCCATTGCTTTGAAAATTATGTAAGGGCTCTTCTTCAGCCTCTTACAGTGCTTATTGTAAGATTATGTAATGAGGGAAACGATAATAAAGTTATAGGTTTTATGATTACATCATATTTGTTTAATTTCTCGGTGGTTCATAAATATGTATGGCTTTAACGAGTGTCTTTGCAGATTGAGGAAAACATTAAAAAAATTTATTCATGGTTTTGAAGATCTAGACAAGGTTTTCTTGCTTGAAATGAAAACTTCAGTGATTCGATTTAGGGATTTATCTTGGAAAAAGGATCAACATCTGAAAACTGAAAGGCCCAATGACTTTCCTCCAATTCAGAGATCCAATTATATGAATATGTTATGAGAAGTCTCAAATTTGTTTCGTTCCTTTGAGATTAGATGTTATGGCATTTTCTGCCTCCATAGATTCAGATGGAGAAGCTTATGAAGATAGTTTAGTATCTCCACCCAGACCCTTTCTAGTAGCCCAAGGCCAAAAGCGAATGGATTTTTGCCTATACAACCCTCCATAGAAAGTTATGAAAACTGTAACTGCTTTCGGAGTGCCTTGCCATAGTTTCAAATCTTATTGGCGGAGACTACATACCCTACTGTCAATGAACCTGAGTGTCATTTCGAGATGCATGAAATATTGAATGTCAAATTGACGATCTAAGATTTCTTATTTCTTATTGTGGGAAGTTTCAACTATGATTCTCATTCAAGTGATATATTTGTGGTCTTGTAAACAGAGTATTATGAATACAACCAAAATTTATCCCTTTTCATGCTCATTCTTACATCTACCTCACTATGACAAATTGAAGATGTAATGTGAGTAAAAGAAGTGCTAAGAGGTACTGGAGTCTAGACCATTTTTGTTTTGGAATTTGTCAGATTGTAAATTGGAGGCTTTGACCATAGAATCAGGATGTAATATGGCACCATATGGAAATATAGGAAAAAATCAAGATGCTAAAGTATGACTCGTGGCTATGAAAATAGAGGGACTAATTTGATCCACCCGTCCTGCATCATTTGGGCTACTAGTTGGAGTACTTCTAATCAAAGGGTGCATTTAGTATAGTAGGACCCTGGCTTCGTTGGTTGTGATCCCTGTCTGCAGTTCTAGTGCAGATAGGGTACAAACATTGATTCACACTGGAAAAGAAGGCTGAGGCGAGTGCCTTTGTGTCTACAAGGGAGGTGGGAAAAGGTAATGGACTTTAGTCTCAATAGAAACCGCCCAAAATACGGAAATCTGCTACAAAATTGATGTTGCATTAGCACCACAGCGGTTATAACCTCAGGCTGCTTCTCTAAATAAGGGGCAAAAAGGTCTGTCCTTACAGGAATACACCTCTGATACATGTACAATGTTAGAACGGGTTCTCTAAGTTGGTACACTTGATTTGTTTGTGGGGTTGCTTGATTTTCTTGACCCGTTATGACGCAAATTTCAGTGGTATCTGCATTTATTTCAGTATGGGAGATTTCAATAATATAAGGAAGTAACAGATGTGCATAGAGTCATATTTTCTGCACAGAAACCTCCAAATTAGGATAAGTTCATCAATTCATTGCCTATTTTCGGAAGATAATTAAGGAATCTCGGATTCCTTCTAATCTACAATAGTTTTATAAATAACGAGAGCGAAGGCGAAGAGAAAGCAAGGTTCGTGAGGATTCAGCTATGCTGAGGCCGTGATCCTTCGGAGCTCCCTATATCTTCCAAACTATGTAGCTTGAGCTGCAACTTTATCCAGGTTTTCTTGTTTCTTCAGTTCCTTTCATGATGTTATTAGAGTGCTTCTTCTACCTCTTACAGTACTTACTGTAAGATTATGTAATGAGGAAGAAGATAATGATAAAAGAATATTTTTATGACTACATTTCTTTGTACTGTTTATCTTGTTTCTGTTTTTTATGGGTAGTTCATGAATCTGTGCGTCTTTGTAGTTCCATGAATCTGTCATGATTTTGACTATGTACACGACGTTTTGTTGCCAGAAATGAAAACCTTAATTGAGGTCTATTTTCTGCCTCTAGATTCTAAAACAGGTTTTCAAAATGGGTGTTGTTGCCTTACTGTTCCACGATTCTTTTCGTTCTTTCCCTTTCTTCAAATGGAACAAACAGACCGATTCTTGAAATGCACTGATTCCTGAAATGCCTAATGTTTCTCTGTATATTCCTTGATGTCCATCTGCCATGAAAGTCTGTGAATGTGTTTTGTGGACTCAGATTTGTTTGGTTTCTGTGAGATAGATTTTATCTCATCTTCCGCCTCTTAACTCAAACGGTTTCCGAAACCCTTGCTAGAACCCCATAAGGCAAAAGGATCTTGTCTATACAACCCTCTTCTGTAGTTCTGTCTAGTGTCTTGATGTTGCATCTAATCTTGTTGGGGGAGACAACCTATTCCTTCGTGAACCCAAGCCTACTTTTATCAATTGGCAATGCCAAAATGACGATCCAGAATAGTTTTAGTGGAAAACTGCATCTAAGACTACAATTCTCATTAAAATCAGGCTTTTCTTGCTGTGTTTGTATGGAGTTTGTACTGAGGTCTGACAAAATTAAGACTGATCTATAATACCGATCCTGTTCTTGTGCAAATTGATTAGAGATGTCTTAAGCTTCTGCACCGATTTTCAATATCACAAGTTCACAACTATGCCATGCCACTGTGAGATTTTACTTTTTAGCTATGTTAGCTCAAGTACAAAATTTAATTCAAAAAGCTATTTTATATTTATTTATTTACTCATTGGGAACAACAAACTGGTTCATCATCTAACCAAAATATCCATTGAGCAAAACCTTCATGAAATTGAATAAACTCATGTGGAGGAGAAGAAAGGAGGAGAAGAAAAGCATCTATACAATCTTTTTCAAGATGTTTAAGTTGATGAGATTGAATAAACTCAAAGAAGAGATTGATGAAGTTTTTCCCCAAATGGAGGAGACATGAGAGAGCTACAAAGCTCTTTGGTGTGGTGAGGAAGTGCACAACAACGAGCTTCCTGAGGAAACGCTGAGGAGGAGAAATTGTGTCCTAGGATTTTTGTTATTTAGGGGATAAGTGTGGCAATCAATTAGTTTTAGAATAATATCTCAGTTAACACTAGACGCTTAATGATCAACACTGCCTATCATGTTTAATGACCATCATCGCGGATTGTGCTCAACACCAATTAGAGCTTTAGGTTCTAGCTAAAATGAGCACAAACATCGTGAACTTTCTTAGTGTTGCTCATCAAACTCTACTCAGCAATCAAATTTAATAACATATCTGAAATTTGTTTATTTATTTTTGTGATTTCACAGGATATAATGATTTTAGATATGGTTACATAGTTTTTGATATTGGACTGAAATATGATAAGAGTAAAGAAGATTTCAGACTTACTATATTAAAAATAAAATTTGTTGACAAGGATGAGATTTAACATTCACCAGTACAACACATGCACACAACACCAATAAATTTTCATAGTAAGTTACTGATGAGGGAACATGTTTTGCAACTAGGCTAACATGGCATTGGCAGATGAGGTTTTTTACAACCTCGATATACATATTAGCTTTTTAGTGATTTCATCATTCTTTCAAGATCACGCCATGTCACACTGGTTGAAAAACATGGTTGCAAAAACCTAGTTTCCTAGCATATTTGTTAACGAAAACTTATCCTTAATCCAAGACTTTGACATAAACATGGTAATTAGTGTATATATATACATTTAGATAGTAGACAACATGAAAAAAAAACCGCAACATTATTCTCCATTCTCACAACTATGCATCAATTTCATGCTTTTAGTATGAAAAATTATTTCATGCTTTTGAAATGATTTTTAATTATAAAATAAGGTGTCCTCCCAGTCTAAGTGTGAAGAACAATTATCCAAATACAAATAAGATAATAATGATGATTAATATGGGAATGTATCATTGTGATAAAAGATGGGAGGAAACCAAAAAAAAGTGAATGTTTAATTGTCAGCATGACTTTTTAAATTTTAACGGTGTGGCTTGCATTTTATGAAGTTAAAAAGCAACCAAATTTTCGGTTGAAGTAATTATTCTTTCTTCAATAAACTTCTTTTTAATTTCTTATTTTTGTTAATCTTATTAAGTGAACGAGGACTAGTAAAAGCAACCAAAATTTGTTTATGTTATTTTTATGTAGTAATTTGTGTTAGATTGCTCCAGATATTTATGTTAATTTTACATAGTTTTGCGGAAAGCACTTGAATAAATCACAGAGAAGGCAACCTAGTAAATTGCGAATAGCGTGAAAATCATATAACAACACAAAAGGGTCGTTGATTGCACTTAAGCCACACACATTGCATATAGATCATATCATGTGGGTAACCTTTAAGAGTTGATTTTCTTACTTGACAAATAACTTCTCCAATACCCTACCCCCACAAGTGACTCATTGAGACTCAAAATTTTTAAAATATAAAATTTTAAGTGCTTTGTATATTGAAAATCCTAGTTTTAAGGGTGGGAGGTGAAATCTGAAATGGAGAGGTAAACACCCCCTATCATGGGGCCTCAAAATAAAAGCATCACATGCAAAGTAGAAGTACAACATTTTGGCGTGGGGATGAAATGAGATAATCTCTATCTTCTTCTTCTTCTAGCACAACATCTATAAATAGTGGAGAAATGAGAGTTTGAAGGATGGGGTTTAGGGTAGTTTTGTACAAGGCCCTATTGGCCCTCAGTGAGCTCCCTTTCTAAGTTCAATTACATGGAGGTTTTTCCTTCATGTCTTTCTTTGTTTTGTAAGTTAAGTTTGGTTAGCCCATTTTTCCTTGAAATCGAGTTTACGGAAATAGTTTCAATTTTTATGTCTATTCTGTGCAACCAAACAGACTGTAAGTTTTTTAGTTTTCCTCTTCAACAGAAAGATGTAGGAAGATGACTTGAAGGTGGCTCTAGTTGATGAGGAACAAAGTTGAACAGTGAGTGAGCCTGTTAATGCTGATTCAATATAGCTGGTGCCACGGAGAAATCAAGAGTCTTAACCTTTTTTTTTTTTTTTTTTTTTTTTTTCATTTGTTTGCCTCGTTACAAAGGTGATGAAGAAATAAAAAATTTGTTCTATTCTTTTTGTTCAATTTGGAATGGAATCAAAAAGCTCTTTTATATATGTGGATGAATTGGTTGATTCATGGGATAATTTGCATGTTTGCTACTTTTGTAGTTATAACTCATCATTCATCGACTAGTATAATGAAAACATTGAAAAATAAATAGATCGATTCAGCGCCAGAAATATCCTATTTGTTTGTTTAAGAACTTAGTAAAATAGAATGTATTGTGTTTGATGACAATGGAATAGTAATCAAATCCAAATCAAACTAAAATCAATCAAGTCTTTAACTGACCAAGGTACTATTCAATGTGTCTGATACAAATCTTATCCATTGCAAAGCTATAGTGATAAGAAAATAAGTGTTCCTCAGTAATTTGGTGGCCTTTTTGATCCTATGGAAAATGAAAGTTAAGAAGAAATGATTTCGTACTACCAAATATCATTGACTTCAAATCATTTTTTGGCTAATGTACTAACATGATGATTTCAAGTCATTATATTATTTTGATTCAATTTTTTTACTAGATTCAATGATGTGACAACATGTGTACCATGATATTGAATGCTATTGTGATGGTGTCACAAATTATCTAACTGAAATACTTAGACATATAAGTTAATAAATACGTATAAGTTAATAAATAAGGACTCGAGCTACAGAGAGCATTTTCCATGCAACATAGTGACTGTCCAACCTATGAAAAGTGAAGTTATAACTCGCATTAACTTTCCTTTTGCCCCATTCTGGTCCATAACATGTTGAAAAAAATAAAACACTGGTGAGAGGAGGAAAATAAAACGACGATGACAAGGGGAGAAGCAAAAGAGAAAGAATTAAACGGTTGGCCTGGAGCTGTTGGAAATTTCAATGGGTGGCGAATGGAGATAACAACAATTTGGTAGAAATCAGCTCGCTTTTCAAAAAAAAAAATAATTTGGTAGAAAATAAATTAAAATGTTGTTTTAGCATTCAAGGATCGGTGAATACCAAATGTTTTTTTTGTTTTTTTTAATAATATTTCTCCCCTTTTGGATAAATTGGTTGCTTAGAAAATTGCCTTCAAGATACAATGAAAGCCTTAGAGCATCTCCAATGGTATATTTTATCATTATACGAGATATATGAGATGATTAACTTTTTCCTAATGTAAGTTGTATGTGAAGTTATTATAGGAGATTGTTTAGGGGATGATTGGAGTAAAATTTTCTCATTAAAATTTCTAAAATAATTTTTTAGCTATTTTAGAGCGATGATTGGAGATGCTCTTGCACCACTCTCAAAAGAGACCGAAGCATATGAGAAGATGAGGAAAAGACATTTAAAAGTGGATATTGGTGTCATGTTCATCCATCAGGTCATCATGTGTTGCTATCACAATGTTGTGGTTGTGATTTCGTTACAACTTCGTGACAGCTAATCATTTGGTATATATATATATAAATTGAATATCATGCGTTACTTTGTTTTATTTATTTTTACTTTGCGAGGTTTTTCTCACCAATTGTTAAACCAACATGTTTTTCAATTCTACAAAGCACGCTGTGTAATGGTTATAGTTGTGTCAAAGGTAGAGAGTTCATCTCCTGAACCCCTTCGGCTTCAATGTTGAAAAGGATGCGCATCATCACTGCAGGGTTGTTCTATACAGAAGAATCTACATTTATCAATCAACAATATATATAAACAAAAAAGACATAATATAGCCGAGTTATATCTAATGAGGTTGTCCTTTTTCAACCTTTTAGAGTTCGACGAAATATGGCAAGCTCATAATGTAAGCTTTTCTGCAAAACTAAAAGGACTAATAATGTAAGCTCATAATGTAAGCTTTTAGAGTTATATCTAATGAGTTCGACGAAATATATATAAAACTGACATCAATGATTTGCAAACCAAAGTCGTCTCATTTTTTTTCCAAAAAATCTAGAGAGCCAGGCCCAGGCCAGCCCAATACCATCCATCATCCTAGAGATGCTGGAAATGGCCCAAACTCTAAGATGATGGATGGTATTGGGCAAGCCTGGCGTGTGCCTTTCCTGTATGTGTGCTTGTGTTCGAATGGGGCTATTGGGCATCTCTAAGATGATGGAGGGTATTGAACCTTCCCTGACGCAGGCCTAGCTGCAATGTCGAACTCTAGGTCCCTGCAAAAAGCATTTTCCAGAACAAATAAGATATCTAAGCATGGTTGATCTGATGCTATACAACAATATGAATCCCAAAAGTGAATCAGTTAATGGATTAAATTTATATAAGATGAAATCCCAATATGCTATACAACAATATCCAAGCATGTAGCATTTTTATTCAGTCAGTTTTGGTGATTAAATTTATATAAGATCAGTTTTGGTGATCAGTTTTGGTGCACTTAAGAAAAACTGCTAATGAGGTTGTCCTTTTTCAATCTTTTAGAGAAGAATCTACATTAATGGGATTTTATGGTTCAAACAATTCAATGCACAATTCACAGCATGCAATCTACTTTATCGATGTAATCCTACGATGCCTGGTAGCCACCAGGCAAGATACCAGGCACTTTACCGGTGCACTTAAGAAAAACTGCTAATGAGGTTGTCCTTTTTCAATCTTTTAGAGTTCGACGAAATATGGCAAGCTCATAATGTAAGCTTTTCTGCAAAACTAAAAGGACTGACTGACATCAATGATTTGCAAACCAAAGTCGTCTCATTTTTTTTCCAAAAAATCTGGAGAGCCAGGCCCAGGCCAGCCCAATACCATCCATCTTCCTAGAGATGCTGGAAATGGCCCAATCTCCAGGATGATGGATGGTATTGGGCAAGCCTGACGCGGGCCTTTCCTGTATGTGTGCTTGTGTTCGAATGGGGCTATTGGGCATCTCTAGGATGATGGAGGGTATTGAACCTTCCCTGACGCAGGCCTAGCTGCCTGGCCTGGCTCTTTGGACTTATTGTTCTTTCATTTAGCTCCCAGGCTTCAATGTCGAACTCTAGGTCCCTGCAAAAAGCATTTTCCAGAACAAATAAGATATCTAAGCATGGTTGATCTGATGCTATACAACAATATGAAATCCCAAAAGTGAATCAGTTAATGGATTAAATTTCTATAAGATGAAATCCCAATATGCTATACAACAATATCTAAGCATGTAGCATTTTTATTCAGTCAGTTTTGGTGATTAAATTTATATAAGATCAGTATAATGGATTAAAAAGAGATATTTATTCACAACAAAGCTTTCGATAAAATATAGGAATAACATTCTTAAATTTCCCATTAAATACATAGCGTCGGACTGTAAATCTATGCTGGCCAGCTAGGACTACTACACATCTCTCATGGCATTATAATCCAGTAACAATACATAGTTAATACCAAGGGAACATCAGATTTTCCTAATGCAGAACTGGTATAAACAACAGTTTCTTGACAAGTTGTTTGGCTTCATGGTCTTGGACACCAACCCCATCTCCACGTAGATAAATGCTACATGTAGTCCTGACATGATTCATGACTAAATCAACAAACGAGGGATTGAAAGGTGAATCATACATGGATTTGTTCACTGTCTTCCACATGTCTGTGATTAGACCTTTAATTTTCTGGCGAGCAACTTGCTCCGACGTATTAGTCTCTTTCATGTAACACTGGATTGCTGATGGAACATCTCCTCTTTCAGACTCCGCCTAGCATAATTGAATTCCTCAGAAACGTTAGACTATAGAAAAGCTATAATTAATCTCGATGTGCTGTGGACATCCTACAACCACATAATCAATTTCGGCTATGAATAGTTGATCCGAATGCACAACGCGCCAACACTAGCTCCTTCCACATACGAATATTCATAATTTATTTCAATTGCCCGATTCTAATATATGACTCTTTTATTGTATAGCATTCACCATACTACAAATATATCATATGTGGTACAAATGTATGTGTATCCCCCCCACCCATGACTCGCATGTTTACTACAATCTCAATTATTTTATCATCATGGTAGGCGCCTGATATGTAATCGGCTGACTAGATAGGATTGAGGATTTTTTTTTCCTCCATATGCCAACACCATATCAAAGACTTTGAAGTCTCTTCAATATCTGTTGGGCCAACGTTCTTTAGCTCTCTCCATCGCAAAAGTCAGGCGTTCATATGCACAGGGTGTTTGATTGATTTCTGTCCTCATGATTCAACCACATCAATTAAATTTTTTTTTTTTGAAAGAACCTCCAGTGGGGGTATATGACGACGACTTTACCCATTTAAGAGCGTATAAAAAAAACCCATCTTTTACGGCAATGCAAACTCAAAACCTGCCTCCTATTACAAATTCTAATTCAAAGTTACATTCAAAGTCATTCGTTGTAGGTGCATGAAAATGTTGTCGAATGATCTCACCAGATAAGTCGAATGATCTCACAGCATACATATGAATGGGACCATAGAAGGCAGCTTCCCCCAATTTTAAAAAAAAAAATAGTACATATGTAGCGTTTTTGAATATTTTAATATAAATGTAAAGACATGATATTCTAATGGTTTATTCCATATAGTACATATCAACTCTTTTGGACGATGGTTGGTCTTTAAAATTTCATTACTAATAACTCAAATTTGATTCCCTTGGTGTGTAAGGTTTTTATTTATTTTTTTTATAAATGATACCATCCCTGAATTTTTTTTTTCATAAGACGTTTTTAAGCAATTATATGAATATATTGAAAAGAAAAAAACTAGAGTTTAATAAAGGCTTGTTTGTTCACAAGTAGTATGAGACCCTAACAAAAACAATGTCATAAAATAAAACCCACAAAAAACCTTTAATTAAAATCTAAGATAACAAACTATAGAATTTAATGAAAATATATATTATTATTCAACTCATATAAAATTTGGGAGTTGGATTGGCTCGTAAACCCTCATCTTCTCCTCCCCCCCTCCCCTCCCCTCCCAATTTTTTTATTTTTTATAAACTTGTAATTAGCATCTTATTATGTTCTCACATTTCAAAATTTTTCAGATTAAACTTACATATTTATCTTGATTATTTTACAATTATAATCATGTATTCTAGTTATTAGGCTTGTTTGCGTTTGTTAAATTGTCAACAAACTTAATCACAATTTGGCTTAAGATATCATACCCGATTCAGTTTGATATATACAATTTTTTTTTTTATTTTTTTTAATTTTTATTTTTTATAGTTGTACAGATAAATGCTCAATACTACATTAAGTTAATAAAGAATACAATTAGAATAATATTTTTGATTTTAGTGTTTACTGTAGAAGTTAATAGAAATTTGTTGTCAAATTATTTGTCCGGAGCTAGGATTTGATTTCGTTTTTTGAAGTAATTTCGATCTTTTAATTTTAAGAAATATTTCGTTGTATATATAAAAAACGTAAAAAATTTGAGTGTATGTCAAACATATATAAACAAGTAGGATACAAGTAAGTTACGTAATATATAAATACATAAAATGAAGCCTAAATACTTAAGTATCCCTATAAATGTAATTTGCTTAATAAATTTTTGGGTTTTACGCACGAAAAAAAAATGTAATTTGCTTCTAATTTTTTGGGTTTTACACGAAAATGTCAAAATTTACAAATAAAACACAAAATATTTTGAAATAACTTATAACGTATTTTTCATTTTCAACACTTTAAATTTCAAGACAAAAAAAAGAAATATTTCTCGAAGTTTTGCGAAATCACAATCCTTGGTCCGTGATGATACATCAAACTGTCCTTTGATCCGCACCGTACGCGTGTCCTGATAATCTTGTCAACAGAGCTAAGCAAGCCCGATTGCACGACCAATCCAGCGTAGGGATGGCAACGGGGCGGATTGGGGTGAATTTGAACAAATCCATCACCGCCCCGTCAGGATTAACGGATCCCCAAATCCGCCCCGCCAATCCGTTTATACATTTACTTAAAAACCACCTCCGCCCCGCACGGATTGGCGGATATCCTCCCCGTGCAAATATCTATTAAAAAAAAATTTCTCTAATAGCATATCAATCTTAAAAATTACTTCATTCATACAAAAATATACACCGGTACAGATCTCAGATACAAAAAATTACAAAAACAAATTTCAGATTTAAACATACAAAAAATATATAAAGATCTCAGATTATACAGAAAATTACCAAAAAAAAAAAATCGATCAAACGAATCTCAGATTTGAGATCTGATCTTAGAGATCTGAGATTTGATCTCGGATCTGATCTAAGATCAAAAATCTGGGAAGGCGGGGAAGGGAGGGGAGAGGGAGGCGGCCCGGAGGGGGTTGTTCTTTCGAAGCAGAGAGATGGAGAGGAGACAAAGATGACCCTTCGAGTGTCCGTGAGAAGGAGACAACCCAGGGTCCGTGAGAAGGAGAAGAAGGAGACATCGGCCTTCGCTGAAGGGGACAACCGGCTTCGCTGAAGGAGACGACTGGCCTCCGTTGTCTGAAGGAGACGACCGACCTCCGCTGTCTGAAGGAGATGACCAAGGAGACTTCGCTCAGTTCACTGTGAGTGAGAAAGGGGAGAATGTGATTATGTGAGATACTGAGATGAGAGTGAAAAGCGGGTTTAACCCTTTATATAGTTGAAGGGTAGTTTTGTAATTTTATCGGTTAAACGGATATCCGTGGGGCGGATAGGGCTAAATCCGTATCTGCCGCGATTAATAAACGGATACAGATTGAAAATCCGTATCCGCCAAAAATCTAGGGATCCTTTACCAAATTCGCCCCAAACGAGGCGAGTGGGGCGGATATCCGAAAAAATCCGCCCCACCGCCATCCCTAGACCTTGAAAAGCTTGTACACATAGTAACAGTCTGAATGAAAACAATAACATAAAAAAGGGATAAAATGTAGAAAGAAGGCCAATTTAATCCTTTTCGTTTTCGGTTGGATGCTTCCGTTTTCAGGCATTGTCACGCCCAAGGATTGTGATTTCGTTTTTTGTGTTCATTTCGGAATCCTGATTTTAAGAAATATTTTGATATGTAAATAAAAAACGTAAAAATTTCAAAGATATATAAAAATATATATATATAATAAATTTCTAAGGTATATGAAAATGTGAAAAAAAAAATAGATGCAAGTAAATAAATCTATTAAACATATTAAATGAAGCCTAAATACCAAGAAATGATAAAAAAACATGAAATTAATATATAATTAGATTATCAAGGGGTGGTTTCAGAAATCAATATATATGTAGTAGAAATGATAATTAGAAAATCAGGGGTGGTTTTAAAAATCAATAAATAATTAGAAGAATCGATAGTACAAAAAATCTCGAAATTTACGAAAAACTCCAAAAATTTTCAAAATAACTATCGAAAAAATGTAATTTTTGGTAGCTGGGTTTTGTACTTTTACGAAAAAACAAATATTTTCAAATAACCTCGAAAAGATGTAACCTTTTATTTTTCCATTTTTCTTTTCGTAGTTTCAAAAAAATGAAGATTTCGTTGAAATTTCGCGGAATGTGGTCACGCCCCAATTTTCGAGAAAATGAACATCCTTATATCACTAAAAAAACCCCTTTAGCGATGATACGTAGCGCGATGAAGCTTGTTTCATCGCTCAAAATTAACTTAACACGACGAAAAATTTACTATCGTCACACATTTACAAAGAATAGTTAACAATCTAAAGCGACGCATTGTTTCGTCGCTTAAAATATCTTACGCGATGCAATTAAGCCTTCATCGCATAAATTATGAGCGACAAAGTGTCGTTGCCTAACATGATCACTTTTGTCGCCCTAAAATGACATTAATTTTTCAAACAACTACTTTGAGCGACCAACTTAAACGTCATAACGTGACAAATTGTTTCGTCGCGTAAGATCTGAACTTTTTATTTTCTTCGCGAAGTAGAACAATCAGATCTGTGTTATTCACTATTTTTCACTATAGGCTCCGTCCTTCTCTCTCTGCGTTGTCGGCCACCATTTCTAATCCTCCCTCTCTTTTACAGGAGAACAATGAGGAAATTGCTACAAATTAAATTTTTTTTTAATTTTATGAAATTAGGTTGCGATCATGGGATTTTGGAGAGTGTCTCATATACTATTTTTTAAGTGCATACTAGATATTTATTAATTAATAATATCTATGTTCACTTGAAGAATTGTAATTGAGATGCTGCCGAAAAATGTCCACTCAAAACCTAATCACATTAGTGTCGTTAACTCACTTGAATTCTCATGTTTTGTTTTGTTTTATAAATTGAAAATGGGCGCAATGGAAAGACAATGGATACAAAGTCAAGACATATGTTGTGATGAATAATTAAATGGGATTGAGAGCTTCATTGAGTTTGCAAGGACACATGTCACTGGTACGACAAATCATATCACACTTTGGTACTAGCATGATCCTTTTATTTTGGCAACTATGGCAAAACAATTTTTATCTAGATGAACCTAAAGCAGGTGGTGGATGGAAAGTAGTCCAAACGATCCCGCAAAGAAGTATATTAGACATTCTTGAAAAGGCTTTGGATGACCATAGTGATGACGACACCGCTGATCAAGAGAATTCATCTTCAAACATTTCCATTATTCAACAAATATTTGAGTTATTTGTCGAACTTCCTCCGATTGATGACGATTATGATGTTGAGGTATTTCCTGCAAAAGGTGAAGTTTATGATAACCATGTTGGATGAACTTGAAGAAGAAGTCGAAAGTTATTTGGCAACGGGGCGGATTGGGGTGAATTTGAACAAATCGAGCACCGCCCCGTCAGGATTAACGGATCCCCAAATCCGCCCCGCCAATCCGTTTATACATTTTCTTAAAAACCACCTCCGCCCCGCGCGGATTGACACGAATTGGAGGATATCCGCCCCGTGCAAATATCTATTAAAATTTTTTTTCTCTAATAGCATATCAATCCTAAAAATTATTTCATTCATACAAAAATATACACCGGTATGAATCCACACAGAAATTATAACATATCTCAGATACAAAAAAAAATTTCGATCAAACATACAAAAAATTACAATTTTTTTTTTCAGATTTAAACATACAAAAAATTAAAAAAAAAATAAAAAAATTCAGATCTCAGATTATACAAAAAAAAATAAAATTCGATCAAACAAATCTCAGATCTGAGATCTGATCTCGGATCTTTGATCTGATCTCAAATAAAAAATCTGGGAAGGCGGGGGGGAAGGGAGGGGAGAGGAAGGCGGGGAAGGGAGGGAAGAGGAAGGCGGGGAAGGGAGGGGTGTTCTTTCGAAGCAGAGAGATGGAGAAGAAACAGAGATGACCCTTCGAGACTTCGAGTGTTCGTGAGAAGGAGACGACCCAGGGTCCGTGAGAAGGAGAAGAATGAGACACTGGCCTTCGCTGAAGGGGACGACCGACCTCCGCTGTCTGAAGGAGACGACCAAGGAGACTTCGCTTAGTTCGCTGTGAGTGAGAAAGGGGAGAATGTGATTATGTGAGATACTGAGATGAGCGTGAAAGACTAGGGTTCAATCCCTTTATATAGTTGAAGGGTAGTTTTGTAATTTTACCTGTTAAACGGATATCCGTGGGGCAGATAGGGCTAAATCCGTATCCGCCCCAAAACCCAGGGATCCTTTACCAAATCCGTCTCAAACGAGGCGAGTGGGGCGGATATCCGAAAAAATCCGCCCCACTACCATCCCTAGACCTTGAAAAGCTTGTACACATAGTAACAGTCTGAATGAAAACAATAACATAAAAAAAGGGACAAAAAGTAGAAAGAAGGCCAATTTAATCCTTTTCGTTTTCGGTTGGATGCTTCCGTTTTCAGGCATTGTCACGCCCAAAGGATTGTGATTTCGTTTTTCGAGTTCATTTCGTAATCCTGATTTTAAGAAATATTTTGATGTGTAAAGAAAAAAAGTAAAAATTTCAAAGATATATAAAAAAAATATATATAATAAATTTCTAAGGTATATGAAAATGTGAAAAAATAGATGCAAGTAAATAAATCTATTAAACATATTAAATGAAGCCTAAATACCAAGAAATGAAACAAACATGAAATTAATATATAATTAGAATATCAAGGGGGGGTTTCAAAAATCAATATATATGTAGAAGAAATGATAATTAGAAAATCAGAGGGTGGTTTTAAAAATCAATAAATAATTAGAAGAATTGATAGTACAAAAAATCTCGAAATTTATGAAAAAAACTCATAAAATTTTCAAAAAAACTCTCGAAAAAATGTAAATTTTGGTAGCTGGGTTTTGTACTTTTACAAAAAAATGAAATTTTTCGAAATAACCTCGAAAAGATGTAACCTTTTATTTCGCCATTTTTCTTTTTGTAATTTCAAAAAAACGAAGTTTTCGTTGAAATTTCGCGGAATGTGGTCACGCCCCAATTTTCGAGAAAATGAACATCCTTTTATCACTAAAAAAAACCTCTTTAGTGATGATACGTAGCGCGATGAAGCTTGTTTCGTCGCTCAAAATTAACTTAACACGACGACAAATTTACTATCGTCGCACATTTACAAAGAATAGTTAACAAGCTAAAGCGACGCATTGTTTCATCGCTCAAAAAAATCTTACACGATGCAATTAAGCCTTCATCGCATAAATTATGAGCGACAAAGTGTCGTTGCCTAACACGATCACTTTTGTCGCCCTAAAATGACATTAATTTTTCAAACAACTACTTTGAGCAACCAACTTAAACGTCATAAGGTGACAAATTGTTTCGTTGCGTAAGATCTAAACTGTTTATTTTCTTCACGAAGTAGAACAATCAGATCTGCGTTATTCACTATTTTTATCCTCTTGTTTTTCACTATAGGCTCCATCCTTCTCTCTCTACGTTGTCGGCCACCATTTCCAATCCTCTCCCTCTCTTACAGGAGAACAATGAGGAAATTGCTACAAATTAAATTTTTATTTTAAAATTTTATGAAATTAGGTTACCATCGTGGGATTTTGGAGAGTGTCTCATAATGTTTTTTGAGTGCATACTAGATATTTATTAATTAATAATATCTACGTCCACTTGAAGAATTGTAATTGAGATGCTGCCGAAAAATTTCCACATCAAAACCTAATCGCATTAGTGTCGTTAACTCACTTGAATTCTCATGTTTTGTTTTGTTTTATAAATTGAAAATGGGCGCAATGGATACAAAATCAAGACATATGTTGTGATGAATAATTAAATGGGATTGAGAGCTTGATTGAGTTTGCAAGGACACATGTCACTGGTACGACTAGGGCTGAACAAAAAACCGATCAAACCAACTAAACCGACCGAACGGATCAAAACCGAACCGATTGGTTCGGTTTAAATTCGGTTCGGATCGGTTTCGGTTTTAAAAATTCAAAACCGAAGTGGTTGGTTCGGTCTTCGGTTTCTATGTGATTTTAACCGACCAAACCGAACCGACCGAATATATATAATAAATAATATATATTTTATATATAAATAATATAATATGTTTAAAATAGTCGGTCGGTTCGGTTTTATTTCGGTTTTGGTTCGATTTTAGTCGGTTCGGTTCGGTTACGGTTTGCATAAATTAGAATCGGTTCGTTTTCGGATCGGTTTTGTTAATGGTCGGTTCGGTTTCGGTTTGAAAATTTTAAAACCAACCTAGGTCGGTTCGGTTCATGGTTTAGGTGAAAAACCGAACCGATGGTTCGGTTTTCAGCCCTAGGTACGACGAATCATATCACACTTTGGTACTAGCATGATCCTTTTATTTTGGCAACTATGGCAAAACAATTTTTATCTAGACGAACCTAAAGCAGGTGGTGGATGAAAAGTAGTAGTCCAAACGATCCAGTAAAGTAGTATATCAGACATTCCTAAAAAGGCTTTGGATGACCATAGTGATGACGACACTGCTCATCAAGAGAATTCATCTTCAAGCATTCCCATTATCCAACAAATATTGGAGTTATTTGTCGAACTTCCTCCGATTGATGATGATTATGATGTTGAGGTATCACCTGCAAAAGGTGAAGTTTATGATAACCATGTTGGATGAACTTGAAAAAGAAGTCGAAAGTGATTACTCTTTAGATTAAATAACATTTGTAGGAATATTACTTGTTAAGTCGTTTACAAGATTTTAAGAATAATCTATATTTGTTAGTTCACTTAATTGAATTTGTTAATGTACCATGAATTTTTTTACCGTAAATTTGTTATATGGATGTCGAAGTTCAATTAATTAATTAAACAATGATATCAAAGTTCCTCCCTAAAATAAACAATTTCAATATTTGCGCGACAAAGTTAGAATATCTCATCGCGCAAACAGTGTCACCCTTTTAGCGACTAGTTGAACTGTTTCGTCACCCAAAAGCACATTGCGCGACGCTTACTCGTTTCTTTGTCGTGTTAACCTAAAAATTTGGCGCGTGTTTCTGGAGGCTAAAATTTGGCCTAAAAATTTGAAAACTAGCGCGACGAAATTAAGGATTTATGGCGACAAATGTGTTCGTCAATCTACCGTTTTAATTATGTTTCTGTTTGCAAGGTCTCTCCATTGCCAGCCCAACAAACACATCAAGAGGTGCTCTCAACTGCTCCGAGGAAAATGTTTATACATCAAGAGGTGCTCTCAACTGTAAATTCTTTTCAATCTCATTGTTTACTGTGTTTTGATTTCATTTCCCTTCTCAAATAAAATCATCATTTCAACACTGTTTATTTTCCACAGTACTGTTTATAGATCTGTTTATTTTGAAAAATATTGTTTATGAACTTGAATTAGGTGGGTTTAATTATTGATGTTATTGTCTCTGGGTTTGAATAAGTTTGTGTATCTTCCTTTATATCCCCATTTTGTTCCCTTTTTGCTTGATTTGGATGCAAATTGGACAATGGGGTTCCGTTGATTCTCTTTCAAATGTGTTTAATTATGTGTTTGTGCAATTAGGAGAGTGTTTCTGTTAATGGGTATCTGAGATTTGGTTTAGATTTTTGTATAGAGCTTGTTTTGGGAAGAATTTATTCATGGATCTCTTCAACTTTCATGTTTTCTTTTTTGTTGATTGAATACAGAAAATGAGATTCTTTTGTCTTGTTTTGTTATTGGGTGATGTTGGAATTTACACTTTCTGTTTGGGTTAGTTGGTATTGCTTGTTGTTGATGCAAAAAAACGAAATTTATTTAGAAAATCTGTTGCAGTTGAGATATGAACCAAGTGAAGTTGGGGGCTAAGTTCTTTACATTCAATATTTATTGTATACATTAGACCCCAAATTTATTTCATTTGTTATATGTTTTAAGGGGCGCAAGGCTAAAGGTTACAACTTTAAGAATTTGGTTGCTTACACTATGACCTATGGGCTTCTTGTTGCTATCATTTCTCCATAGCATTTAAAACTTATGCAACTCTTTGAGTTTTCCCTGTCAGTTTATACATTTAGATGCTTTGAGTCTTGCTCCATCTTTCAACTTTGTCAATGAGGACAACTCTTTATTTTTAGTTTCCGCACTACAGGTTGACGCAGGCCAAGGTGTTGGACGTGCTCACAGTAAGTTTTAGCCATTTCTATATTGTTTTAAGTTTTCAACTTGTTATCTATATGACTATATGTAAGAAGCTTTGGACTGTGTTGGAGTCCACCTTTTTAGGGCTTTACATGAATTAATAAATATTCTTTACAATTTCAGGTAAACTTTGAGTTTGACATGAATGATCCCAAACAATCATCAGTATATCAACGATGCGTTCGTGGATCGGTATAGGGATTGGAAACACACAAAATTTCAGGTAAACATGTACTTCAAGACGTTTCTTGATGTGGAGAGTGCTAAGGCCCAACCCCCAATCGAATTGGAGCATAGGCCTGATAAGTGGGTGTGGTTGTGCGATCATTTTTGAACTCCCAAAATTTTGGTAAGCATTAACATTTCGGTTTAATTAAAATAAACTATTTATTTATATATATGTAATAACGCATTTGATGAATATTTTGAGTAATTATACAAAGAAGATATGAGGCGATCAAGGTGAACCGAGGTCAAAAAAAATTCTACATCACTCTGGTTCATTGTCATTCTCTTACAGGGTGGAGGAACGACGTCTAGTAAGTGAATTAATGTGTTTAATTTTCATCGTTTTAATTTTAGTCAAGACATTCAATTAAATATTTATATTAGTTGGTTTACTATTTTCACAATGTTTTATAGGAGAGTTCAAAATTCCCAGAAATCGACATGTTCAAGGATGTTTATGTACTACCTGGCAATGAGGTGGTTGTGAAGTTGCATGTAAGTTTTATTCTTTTCTAATTTTTGCATGTTGTCGTTTCTATTGTTTTAATTTTTTAATGAAGGAAACAATGGTGGATAGGCATGATGGCTACATGGAGCAAGTGGCTTCGCAGTATCCCCCAGAAACTTTGTTGGAGCAGATCACAATCGACGATCAAGGATTAGATATTTTGACGAAGACATTGGAATCTCTGGGTTCGAAACCCAAAAAGATTGTTCAGGGATGGGGAAAACTAGAGTTTGTGAGGTCGACACCTCATCTTCAGCTTCACAAAGGTCAGTCGGAACTGTTTCATCGTTACAATCGAGAGTGGAGGAATTACAGAATGAGCTAAATGCCGCCAAAGTACGTGAGCGAGAGGCCTGAGAGAGGAACGGTAGGCCCAGGAGACAACTAGGTGGAATATGTTATTAGGGGGGCTTTTCAACAGTCGGGGATTAATTTGTGAGCCTCTCGTTACCGTCGACGAACCATCAGCCACCCTAGCCCTAGAAAATCTACCGATGTGTTTTTTTTAATTGATACAGTACGGTTTTAAATTATTAATTTGTAAAGTTAATCATATTTAATTTAATTAACAAAACCGTAATGCATATCAAACCCTTTGTGCACGAGACGATTCAGTTAATAATTATTTCAAATTTAATTAAAATAAAATTTGGAAAAAAATTCAAAATTATTAAACTAAACTTTAAGCAACACAAATTTTCGTCGCATAAGAATAGATCGAGCATGTTTGGAGTGACGGAACAAAATATTTAATCACGTAAGTAAATTTTGCACGATGAACTGTTCTATTTCCTGCATCCAAAATTACGCCGCAAAAAATAGTATTACGCGACTAACCCTTCTTGCGACGAATTTTGCTGTCGTCGCTCAAAAGGACTCTGAAATGACGAAGATTGTTTTCGTCGCGCAAATGTTTGCGACAAAGCTGTGGCAACAAATATTTCGTCACCCAATATGTATATTGACGTTGTTTATAACGACGATTTTGCCTACGTCGCTAAAGGAGTTTTTTTTTGTAGTGTATCCACGTAGGATTATGATTATCCGCTTCCCCAAAACTCGGGACGTGAAAATTTAACAAGAGAAACATTAAATAAAAATTATTAACACAGACAAAAATTCTAACCAGGTAACTCTTTGGAGATGATCGCTGCATAAAATAAACCACCAAAGATGCCGCCCCAAAAACTCTATAACCTGAGAAAGGCTAAATGACTACGTTCCGATTAGAACATACCCAAGAAGCATACACTTACTTGTGTCAGCAAGGTAGCTGGTATGAGAAATCCCTCTCTCTTATAAATAAAATAATTTAGACGCTTGAACATGAAATGTTCACACACAATAAAATAATATATCACAAACTGGTAGTTTCTCCATGAGGCAAACATGTCATACTAATAAGTTTACCATGCTTCAAGTAAACATTTACTTACCCGACACTTCATTATGGTAAGTCAAATCTACAAAAACGTTACTAAACTTACCATCCTACATGAACAGTTAGAAACCAATGAATAAACTTTCCTAATTTATTGGTCCTCATAAATATAATTTATTTTTAATCAAATACAAATCCTAGTCATAGTACACCATTATTTAAATATCAACAAAAACACATTTTACCTTAAGGAGGACTTGTAGTTCTCATTCAGTGATCGAATGAGCAATCAATACTACACGTACTACCGAACTCACATAGAACGACGTACCCGATATGCAAGCAAGTTTGTATACCAAAATTATATACCATGTATGTAAGCAAGTCTGTATACAAAACACATTTTTCATTTTTTTGGAGTTGTGGAAAAAAGCATAAAATAAACTAAAACTCAAATGCATCTTAGCAGATCAAGTGCATCACAATCAAATACTCATATTCATTCTAATGCATTAACATATATTTTTCGACCTTTAACATTTCAAGGATCACCATGAATCCACAAGTCAATTTGCATACCAAACAAATTCAAGTCGTGATATGCACATACCAAATTGCATAAAAATACACATACTCAAATTCATATAATAAAAGGATGAATCCTCATATTTTAAGGATGAATCCTCATATTTTAATTCCAATGTAACTAACAAAGATTTCACCTTCAAGGTGAACACGCAAGAAAAATCTACATTCCAAGGGTTATTAAAATTTATCATATAGACATCTAATTTCAGAAAAATTGTGTTTAGTAATATAATCATAAAATTTTCACATAATAGATTCACTTCTTTTTCCTTGTAATAAATTAATTCAAGGGTTTAGTTCCAAACACGTTGTTCACTCTACATTTATAAAAATTTAACAATAATCTTATCCTAAACATAGTATCATAATTCCTCGAATTCACTTAAGCATGTTTTTATTCACAAATAAAGACTTAAAATAAAAAGTAATGGAAAAAAGTGAGACATATTCACTTAGTTCTTTTACAAGTTTTTATGTCACGTGAAATACAAATCAACGATTAGGATAATATTAATTTCAATTGCATTTACGCGAAATTCAAAGTACACCGTGGAATAAACTCGGACATTGACGATTTTATCTGCCTCGAGAGAAATCCAACGGTTGGACGGACTCAAAACCAATGCTAAAATTTTTGTATGGATGTTATGAATCTTCCGATTTCATTTGCAAGTATTCTAACCACTAAAAGGTCTCGATCAAATGGAAACACTACGACAGCGCAAAGTTGTCTTTATTACGGGATTTAGATAAAAACCTAATTTTGGTGTTTCTCTTTTAACACAACCAATTTCTACGAAAATACAATAAAACTTACATATTTCAGATTTATATATGTATTAAACTCTAACCTTAATCAATTGATTAATCTAAAAAAAGTAAAAGAGAACGAAGAAGACTGACCGGTGCTATGCATTTTTTTTTTCTTTCTTCTTTCACATCTTTCCTCCAATTCTTTATAAAAGAAAGAATGAGGCTAGGTTTTTCAACTCTTTTATAAAGCTCTAATTAGGTTTTCTAATTTTATTTTTTTGCTAAATGTACACACTTTCTACTCATTTAACCACTAAAAATAAAATAAGGTTTTACACATTGTAAAATTACAATACATTACAAATAAATAAGTCAATATTATTTATATTTGTGTAATTAGGCGAATATTACAATATACACACCTGAAAAGAATCTCGTCTCGAGATTCGAAAGGTAAGAAAGTCATGTAAATTTTTTTTTTAAATAAATACAAATTGGCAAATAAATTTAAAAAAAAAATACATTTTCAGATGAGAAGTTATTCAAATCCTATACTCATAGAAAATGTTCACATCATACAAAGTCATACATCAAATATGCATAGATACGAGGCTGTCACCTGCATATATCTATAATATTTTAATAAGAATACAAAAATAATAGATTAAAACACTTTATATACAAAAATATTTATTAAGGACAGTGAAAAAGTACGGGTGTTACAAACATATATGGTTGTACAAGTGTTCTCATTGAACCAAATTAGTTTCTCAATCAAATAAAGCCAGATCTTTCACCACACCTTATTTTATCTTTTCAGTGGCTTCTGGTTTGATGGTTTACAATGTTCTCTAAAAGTTTCATCATTCAAAAATAGAGTAATCCACCAATGGGGTGGGTAAAACAAAGGGAATAATTCAAAAATGTTATGCAACACGGCAGTCAGTCTGACTCCTCCCCAAAATTGAGTTGAATAAAGCCAAAGTAACGAGAACAAAAGCGAAGAGAAAACAAGGTTCATGAGGATTAAGCTATGCCGAGGCCTTGATCATTCAGAGTTCCCTATATGTTCCAAACTATGTTGCTTCACCTACATCTTTATCTAGGTTTTCTTGTTTCTTAAGTTGCTTTCATGGGGGGTTATTAGAGTGTTTCTTCTAACTCTACAGTACTTATAGTCAAGGAATGTGATTTCTCCAGATTACACGAAATATTTCATATTTTGAAGTTACCGAAATCTCATTCGAAATCCAAAATATATCGAAATTTTCTGGAGAAAAGAAATAAATATTTTAACATGCTATAATGTTATTTTAGTATAAATAGTTTGTTACGTGAGTGTTTCTTATATAATATGTAGTTTTTATGACACTACGAGTTGTGTGAGATTTTTTATGTAGTATTTAATAGTTTAAAATGCATAACTTATATTGTTAAATTGGAAATCACAACTGAAATCTTTACTTTTTTCTACACATAACGAAATATGTTTTAAAATCGAGGGACCGAAATAAACTCGAAAAACGAAATCAAAATCCTTGCTTATAGTAAGATTATGTAATGAGGAAGACGATAATGATAAAATAACATTTTTATGACTACATTTTTGTTTGTTGGTTATCTTGTTTTTGTTTATATGGGTGGTACATGAATCTGTGCTTCTTTGTAGTTCCTTGAATCTGTAATGATTTTGACGGTGTACACGAGGTTTTGTTGCCCAAAATGAAAACCTTAATTGAGGTCCATTTTTTGCCATTGTAGATTCTAAAACAAGTTTTGTTGCCTTACTGTTCCGCAAAAAGAAATCTGGATTCTTTTGGTTCTTTCCCTTTCTTCAAATGGAACGAATAGACTGATTCCTGAAATGCCTAATGTCTCTCTGTATATTACTCAATGTCCCCCTGCCATGAATGTTTTGTGAACTCAAATTTCTTGGTTTATGTGAGACTGTCACAGTCGTGACTTCCCAAGTAGCAATTCAAGAAGACAATAAGGAAAAACAGAGTGATTCAATTACTCAGAAATGGAATTACACCTTCTTTATGTTCCTTGAACAAGAGACCTTCACTTTTCACTACAATCACATATACTGTTCACCTCCTCATTTACTCTATTTAACCAGAGCTCTTAACAAACTAAACAACAAAATTTCAAAATTAACTAAAAAGAAAGTGCCAAGTGGCCAATCCTCTGCCATTTAACTAAAATAAAAGGATGAATCCTCATATACTTGTGTTTCAACTAACTTTCCCTCCTTCAAAATTCCAACTGCTATCTTGCTTCTTCCGTCTTGACATTGCCCAACCCATGAAAACATCCTTGACCTCAAGGATGAAAGTGAGGAAAAGAAGCTTGAATGTGGGTGAAGTCTTCCCAAGTGGTTTCCTATTTTGAAGCATTAAACCATTGAAAAGTACCTGTGTCACTACTCTGTTGTGGCGGGGGATCAGTCGACGACCCAATAATTCCACCGGTTCAGCTTTGAAGTGCCCTTGCTGGTTGATTATAGGCAGTTGAGGGGAAAAAATGACTGATAAGCCAAGTTTCAGTTTCAATTGGGAAACATGAGGTGTATATTTTAATGTGGTGGAAGAAGCAAACGATACGCAATAGTACCAACCTTCTCTGTTATCTTGAATGGGCCATAGAATCTAGCTGAAAGCTTTAGGTTGCACCGAATGTTGACTAAAGTTTGCCTATACGGCTGTAATTTTAGGTACACCCAGTCTCCAACAGAGAAGTTCATGCCTGATCTATTCTTATCAGGATAATACTTTATATGGTCTTGGGCTTTTTTCAGCTTCTTTTTAATGATTTGCAGCATCTAATCCCTTTCAAGTAGGTATTTGGTTACCTCAGGTGTAGACAAATTTGTAATGGGTGGCAAGGCTAATAATGGGGGTGAGTAACCATAGAAAGCTTGGAAGGGGGTAGCTTGGTAATAGAGACCTTGACCTTTTGATTGGAGATCAAACCACCTAGATCCTTTGATTGGGGATCAGCCACCAAATAAATTAAATAAAACTTGTATTGCTTACCTAAACTCTATTACATCATATGTATTTATAACTGAAAGCAAAGAATAATACTTCCTAATTGAATTCAATCCTAATTCTAATCAAACAATAACTCCTAATTCAAAACAAGCTAATATTCCCTAAATAGAATATTGTTATAACTACGACATTCTAATCTCAAGTAAATACTAAATAGGATTGGTATCCTAACACTTGGAGGCTAGTATGGTAGGCTGTATTGAACCAATGCTCAGCTAGGTAAAGCCATTTTGCCTAATGAGAAGGATTTTCACCAGTCATGCATCTGAGGTAGTTCTCTAAGTAGGCATTAGTTCTCTCAGTCTGGCCATCTGTTTTGGGGATGGTAGGCAGTACTCAATGACAGAATAAAGTGGTGCCTAATCTAGAAAATAGATCTTGCCAGAAAGCCCTCATGAAAATTTTGTCCCTGTCTGATACAATGGAAGAAGGAAGCCCATGTAATTTGTAAACATTTTGGGGAAAAACTTCGGCCACTGTAGATTAAGTAAAAGGATGTGAAAGTGCAATAAAATGGCTATACTTGCGTAACATCTGTTCTATTTTTCTTTGTACCACCACGGTAGTATTTAGAACTTGGTGGTGGCATATAGCCATTCCCCTTCTATAAAACTCTACACAAATTCTCCACCCTTTTTTTTACTCTTCTCATCAGGTTTTGGGTGGTTTTATCTTGGTCAACCAGCTCTAGGAGAGAGCTTGAGAGGGAGGGATCCTTAAAGATTTGCTAGAGGATTTTGATGCATGTTGGGGAGGAGAAGTCTTATGCTTTGAGGACTGCAATAGCTGTAGTTGGTGAGTAAATCTGTCATTTCTTGAATGATTTAACATATTAGATTGCATGTTTACTCTTTCTTTTTGTAGATTTTGGGGTTTGCTAGTTTGGGTTAAGATGGGTAACCAAGTGTCTTTTCGTAATGGTATTTTTCGATTTTGTCAGTATTGCTTTCATTTGAAAGATGAAGGTGAGAGCTTTCTATAGGTAGCTTAGAGGCAAAATTTGGATAAGTATTGAAGAAGTTATAGGTGTTTGAAGTTGTGTTGAACTGTAACTTGCTGAAATTTTAAGTCTCGACTTTAAAACGTGATGAAGGGGGTAAAGATCTGGTTTTATTTTCTGTTATTGAATGCACTTAAGGATAAATCTTACATGTTTAAAAAGTAGAAGGTAAGGGCTTTCCAACGGTGTAAAGTTTTCAGGTTTTGGTTGAAAAATGCGATTTGTGTGTATGATTGAATTGCTATGTTACACTAAAACGTTCTAGAAAATCTGCTCTGGGGTAGAAGACGGCTAACATCATCTGTTTGACCCGATTTTGACCCAACTTTGACTAATCATAGAATTTGATTTATAACTCTGTTTTTACTACCATTTTCACCGTTGTGATAAAATTAAATTTTAGAATAAATTTATTTCAAATTTTATAATATTTTAATTTTGGCAATAATGTGCCTCGAGATGCGTGTTTCAAGTAGATATTTATATTGAATATTGTGCATCATATATGTGATTGTGATATTTAGAACTTAGTTCATCTTATGGAATTATGAAAATGATGCTACATGATAAGTGTTGAGAAAATTTGAGTTTGACATGAATACCCTACTCCGGCGTTTGAAATGCACAGAGTGGTACAATATTAGCCATAAATGCCTGGGTTTCTGATATTTGTGTAATCCGTACATAGTGAGTTTTACGGTGCCTGTCTCCAAAAGGGGAAAACTAAGCCACTATACGAGTTATGACTCGCGTGATATAGTGGAGTATTCCTGAGGAGCAGTGTCTGATTTCCAAAAGGGGAAAACTAAGCCACTGTACGAATCATGACTCGCGTGATACAGTGGAGTGTTCCTGAGAGGTCAGAGGAAGTGTATGAACTTAGTTATCTTCCAGCGCGCAGTTTTAAATTGTGATTTGGTCCGTGTGTCCAGTCTTTTGAGGTGAAGTATGCATTTTAGAGACGACACCCCGTTTGAAATACATACATACTCAAAGTGGGTATTGGTACACGTGTGGAGGTGTGTCGGGGTGAGACACATTCGGCACATGGATAGGTGCGATAGGGTATTCATGGTCTAAGATTTTATGTAGCATGTCTTCCGGTATGGAGCTAAGCCATTGTACGAGTTTTGACTTGCTTGAAGTGATTGAGAATTCCTAAGGACCAATAGAAGGGACATGTCTTGGAACAAGTATGTCCTAAAAATAAATTAAATGGTATGATATGTTGTGAAAGTGAGTATGCGAGAATTTGATAAGATGATATGTGCAAAAGATTATGGAAATTTTCATCCATTTGAAAGGAATGGTATTTTAAAAAGTTATGTTTTTGTTGATCATCTTATTTGTGCATATGACTAGTTAACCAAATGGTTGATGCATTATGAATAAGTTGTGGAGGGTGATGTAAAGTAAATGTGGATTATTATTTGTGTTATTTGTAGTTGATTTTTTTTTATTTGCTCATACCAACTTTAGGTTGACCCATTTTGCTTTGTTATGTGGCAAATGGGTGTACTCTTATTATAGTGTAGGCGTTGGAAGCGACTTTGTTGATCAAGCCAAGAGGAAGTAGATCCTAGTCTTTCCCAGGGTTTGTAAGATGTTTTGTGTTTTGATATTTGGTGTTTAATATGCAAGTTATGTTTGTGTGAACGCTTTGATGTGTGGAGTTGGGGGGCGAAGGTTGTCTTTGGAATGGTTGTAATATTTTGGAGTTTTGTGTAATATTTTGGAATTTCGTTTTTTCGAAAAATGTTTATGTGAAAATGTGGTTAAGTGGTATGTCACGTGCCGTTTGTAGAAAATCTCCCGGTCTGTTGGGATTTTTCTTATGAGCGGGACGTGTCAACTTAGTTAATCTGTCTACAACCACACGAATGACTGATTTGTTTTGGGATGGAGGAAGCCCTTCTATGAAATCCATGGCAATATGTTGCCAGGCATGCTTCGGAATGGGCAAGGGTTGAAGCAATCCTCCATAAGTCGACTGATCATTTTTGTTCCTTTGGCAAATTTCACACTCAGTGATGAATCTGATGAGTTCAGTTTTCATACCCTGTCAGTAAAAATGCTTCCTCAATTTTTAGTAAGTGGCAGTGATGTTTGAATGACCACCAGTGGCTGAGTTATGGAGGGCAGAGATAACTTGCTGACGTAGAGATCCTTGGCTACTAATGTATACCTTGTTCTTGTACTTGAGAACCCCATGTGAAAAAGAATAATTGGGTATAGAAGCTTCATTGACCACAAGATGCTGGATATAGGCCTGAACAGTAGCATCATTGGCATAGCTCTTGACCACTTCCTGTAACCAAATTGGAGAAATAGTAGACAAGGCTGAACATTGGCTTACTTCATTGCAACGTGAGAGAGCATCAGTTGCCTTATTATCAACACCCCTTTTATACTGAATTTCATAATAATATCCCAAAAGTTTGGACAACCATTTTTGCCGAAGAATTGTAGTCACTTTTTGAGATAGAAAATACTTGATACTTTGGTGATCAGTTAGGATGTAGAACTTGGATCCCAGGAGGTAAGATCTCCATTTATTTATGGCTAACACAATAGCCAAAAGCTCTTTCTCACAGGTAGACATGGATAGATTTTTTGGATCTAATGTTTTACTAAAGAAAGCTATGGGTCTACCCTTTTGGGAAAGTACTGCTCCAACACCACTTGAGCTGGCATCAATTTCCAAGGTGAAATCATATTGAAAATCAGGAAGAAATAGTACAAGGGCAGTGCACATTGCTTCTTTAAGAGCTAAAAAGGCTTTGGTGAACCACTGGAAACTATTTTTCTTGAAAAGGTTTGTAAGAGGTTGAGTTATATGACCATAGTTTTGAATGTGTTTTCTATAGTATCCTGTGAGACCCAAAAAACCCCTTAGTTATTTAAAAGAAGAGGGGGTAGGCCATCTAGACATATCCTCAATTTTTGTTGGCTCAGGCTCAACACCTTGGGTACTAATGATATGCCCAAGGTATTCTAATTTGGATTGAATAAAAGAACACTTAGACAACTTCACATAAAAGTTGATGTTGCCTAAGCATGGAAAGGGTTATTTGTAGGTGATGGAGATGATTGGAGATGGAGGAGCTATATATGAGTATATCATAAAAAAATAAAGCCAAGATAAATTTTCTCAAGTAAGGCTGAAAAATGTGGTTCATTAAGGCTTGAAAATAGGTCGTTGCATTGGTTAGCCCAAATGGCATTACCTTGAACTCAAAATGGCCATGATGAATTTTGAAAGCCGTTTTGTGGATGTTAGGAGGGTGGACCAATATCAGATGATAACCTGACCGAATATCTAATTTTGAGAAGATTGTGAAGTTCATCTAATAGTTCATATATTAAGGGCATTGGGAACTTGTCCTTCTTCTTCTTCACAAAAACGCCACGTATCATCCTTCTTCTTCACCAAAAGAATTGGGGCATCATAGGGACTATGAGAATGCTGAATGAGCCCTGATTGAAGCATTTCTTGAATCAAGTTCTCTACAACTGACTTCTGCATGTATGGTATTTTATAAGGGTTTTGAGAAAGGAAGAGGAGGGGGGGGGGGGGGGGGGGGGGGGGGGTGGGTGGGTTGAGAGACTTAGTTGGAGGTAGGTCCTTGGATATTTGGAAAATATCCTCAAACTCTTTCAGTAGGTTGGAGAGAATGGGATGAGTTGCTATGGTTTCATCCAGGTTAGAGGAAGTTCCTTTCATTGAAAATAATTGGCCCACAAAACATGAAGTATGTCTCTTGAAAAACTTTCCAAACCTTTGGATTCCATCATGTAAATTGACCCCTCACTAGTAGTCCCATGTAGAGTTACAAATTTCCCTTGGATGGTAAGGGTCATTTGAAGTTTTTGAAGATTAATAATGATGTCTCCGAAAGGCTTCAACCAATCCCCACCTAATACCATATCATAGCTTCCCAAGGGTAATACCCTCACTCTTCCTTCAAACAAAACACTTTGTATAGACCATTGCAATTTTGGACATATATCCTGACTTAATTGGTCTCCATTTTCCACTTTTACTACCATCTGAGGAGTTAAGGTGGATGGCCAATTGGTGTCTCTGATGACCTAAAAGGATCCACAAATGAGTGAATACTCGCTGTGTCCACCAAGATGGATATACCCTTCTTCTTAATGTACCCCTTGAGTAGTATAGTATTTGTAGAGAAACTTCCATGAATAACATGGAGAGAAACTTCCATGAATAACATGGAGAGAAACCTCCATATCCGACTGGATTTCTTGAGTTAGATCAACAATGTCTGTTTGCTCCATGATCTCTTCCTCCTCAAGTTCTCCTTCTGGTACTAACATGAATAATTGTTGTTGCTTGCATAGATGACATGCCCTATATATTTCATCACAATTATAACAAAGACCTTTCTCTCTTCTAACCTTCATTTCGGCTGGAGTGAGCCTTTTAATGGGTGAAGTAGGTGTATTGAATCTCATGGGTTGATTTGTGTTGTTGGACGGTGTGTAGGTGTTCCTTATAGAGTTATGAGTAGGCTGAGTAGCAGGTACAATACTGGTTGTGTTTGACTTTTGGTATTGAGGCTTAAAGCCAGGAAACATGGGTGTGCCAGCAGTACTTGTCCTTGGGTGGTAGGTAGTGTATGGCCTTGGTTTAGGTAGAGTGTGGCTTTGGTTAATGGAAATCTCGTGTATCCTAGCAAGAGTGAAGGCTTGTGTCACACTTGTAGGTCTGAACATTATACTATGGCTTTAATTTCTGGCTTTAACCCACTTAAAAAACTGAGAACAAAGTAAGTTGGATCCAGGCTATTGTGACTAATCATCAGAGACTTCAGCTCCTCAAACTGCTCATAGTAGCTATCAACAGTTGATTCATGTTTTAGTTTATTGAAGGCCCCTATGTAGTTGTCCATCACTGACTCCTCAAACCTTTCACACAAATCATGGACAAAATTTTTCCATTCAAGCATTTCGTTGCGCACTTGGTAGTAAAGAAACCATAAATCAGCCTTACCTACTAAGTGTATAGATGCTATGGAGATTTTGTTCTCCTCTACCACATTATACAAAGAGAAGAATCTTTAACAATTTTTTTTAATCCAGGAACGCGGATTGCAACCATCAAAATGAGGGAATTCAAGTTTTTGCATACGAGAGAACATACCCTGGTTCTCCAAAGAGTTTTGGAGATAACTTCCTCAATTCTGATCTCCTGCTCCATTGATCTGAGCGGAAGGATTTGAAATAGACTCTGCTACATCTGGACTCCTGGGATTAGTTTGCATTACTTGAACAATCTGATCTAACCGTGCATCGAGCCATTTCTCCTGTACGTGCTTCACTAGCCATAGCCAATCTCTTCATTTCAGCTTTAATGAGTTCCATCTGACCGACCATTTCTAATTGGTTCTTCTTCGTCTCCCTCAAAATTGTCTCTACTTCTTTATCCCTAGTTTCCATGATTCGAACTAGTTCAAGATCGACAGCCTTGCTCTGATACCAAATGTCACAGTCGTGACTTTCCAAAAAGCAATTCAAGAAGAAAATAAGGAAAAACAGAGTGATTCAATTACTCTTTAATGGAATTACACATTCTCTATGTTCCTTGAACAAGAGACCCTCACTTTTCACTACAATCACATATAATGTTCATTTCCTCATCTGCTATATTTAACTAGTGCTCTTAACAAACTAAACAACAAAATTTTAAAATTAACTAATAATAAAGTGCCAAGTGGCCAATCCTCTGCCATTCAACTATCTTCACTTAGAAATTACATTTTTGTCCTTTGAAGTTTCAAGATTTCAAATCTCCCGCCACTTGTTGTAATACCCGAACTTTTTCACTGTCCTTATAAATATGATTGTATTTTTTTTTTAAATTCACATTGCTTTCTTACCTTTCGAATCTCGGGAGAGATTATTTTGAGGTGTGTATATTGTAATATCTACCTAATTACATAAATATAAATAATATTTACTTATAAATTTGTAATGTATTATAATTTTATAATGTGTAAAACTTGTTTTATTTTTAGTGGTTAAATGAGTAGAAAGTGTGTGTACATTTAGCAAAAAAATAAAATTAGGAAACCCTAATTAGAGCTTTATAAAAGAGTTGGAAAAACCTAGCCTCATTTTTTTACACAAAAAATAATGGAAGGAACTTACATAAAGAATTTGGGGAAATATGTGAAATAAGAAGAAGAAGAAAAAAAATAAATAACACCGGTGGGTCTTCTTTGTTCTCTATTACTTTTTAGATTAATCAATTGATTAAGGTTAGGGTTTAATAGAAATATAAATCTGAAATATGAAAATTTTATTGTATTTTCGTAGGAATTGGTTGAGTTAAAAGAGAAAACATACAAATAGGTTTTTATTTAAATCCCGTAATAAATACAATTTTGCGCAGTCTTAGTATTTTTCGTGGATCGAGATCTTCTAGAGGTCAGAATACCTTCAAATTAAATCTGTAGATTCATAACACATGTATGAAAAACATACCATTAGTTTGGAGTTAATCCAACGGTTAGAGCTCCCTCAAGGCGGAAACAAATGTCACTGATTGAATTTTAGAAATCCGTGTATATAAAAGTTTTGGTAGAAATTAGTGAGTTTTCCTTCAATCTCTTTTCATATATTTTTGCTTGGAAATTTTTTTGTAAGTGATATGAATTTTTTTTATACCTAATAAGCTTGAAAATTATATTTGGGATGAAGTGGAGTTAGAGAAATCAATGTCGGAAACATTTTTCAATTATCAGTTAAAACTTGTTTGTGTATTCTATCAGTCTTGATTCTGTGCAGTTTTTCTATGTTGGTTTTGATTAGGTTCTTTAGGGTGTACTATATCATGTTATATATCAAAATTTTTCTGTTGGAATCTAGTTTCTAAAGGATTTTACGGTATCACAATCTGAATTTTGTGCGGAAAGATATACTTGTTTTAGTGACAAAAGGTAAATTTGGACGAATGCTGACAGATGACATGTTTTGTTTGTAAAATCTGTAATGTTACAGACATAATCAAGGGGTATGCTATATATGGTTGGAAATCTATTTGTGTCTACTTTCTGTAGCCCTTAACGGTAGTCAATTTGAAGTTTTAATGTGAGAATTATGTACATTTGAGTGATGACTTGTCAAGCTGTTTTGTTAAGACAACTTGTTCATTTCAGTATTGTTTGGAGGGTTATTTACCCGACTGTTTGGCGAATAAAACTAGGCAAGTTACAACTGAGTTGGGGGCTGTTTAATTTGATTAGGAAGTCGGAAGTTTTGGAGAGGGTTTGACTAGGTTCTGGGTGGGTAGTGAAACTGTAGTTGAATGCTTCGGAGTGTGTAATTTGAATTGTTGCAACAATCATCTTCCTCAACGCTTCCTTGGATGTGGAATGAGCAGTGAAGTTAAAGACTTCGATTGTTCTATGAATGAATTGTTTTGTTTGATTTATTTCCATAGAGTGGTGATGTGTATAGAAAAATGTCGAAGACTTGATGTTTGTTTTCTTCAAGTACACTAAATATGTAAGGATACAATACTTTTGGTATAGGAAATATATAATGATTGTGTGTTGGTTCAGAATTGGTATTGTTGTCTCGTTAGCCTATGACATCATGTAGAATGAATTGTGCAGTTTGGGTTGAATGTGTTATTACTCATGTCCAGATTGTCAACACTATTTGTATATTGTCCGAATTATTTTTCTTTACATATACACGAATGGAGACAATGACTACTAAAGATTATGGCACTAGTACTGATTGTGTAGTTTGTATTGTTATGCAAATTGACTTGCTAAGAAGTATCCTCGTATTGATTGGGTTTGATCCCTGTTGTGTTATGGAAAATATATTTATGAAAAATGCTAGTTTTCCCAAAATAATGGATTAATATTATGGTTGATTTATTTATGGTTGACAAAGTGTCACCATAAAAGAGTTTTGAGTTTTAGTTGATTTTTTATGCTCTTTTCCACAACTCCGAAAAATAAATGTGAAAAAAAGAAGAAATTATTTTAGTATACAAACTTGCTTGTATACATGTGATATAATTTTGGTATGCAAATTTGTTTGCATATCGGATACGCTGTTCCATGTGATTTTGGTAGTACGTGTAGTATTTAGGAAATGCTTGCCATGGATCGAACTTCGGGTGAGATGACATGTTCCTCGATGTGGCACCCCACTTGGAACATGTACGCTCCGAGTGGTTTCAAAGGCAAGGGAGACACATTTGGGGTGAGGTGTGTTCGACACAAGGATGATAGTGCGATTGTGGAAAAGAACAGAGATTTTTTTGTATGTGCATGATTGCCTTAAAGGAAGAAACTAAATGCTCATTCGACCATTGAATGAGAACTATATGTCTTCCTAAAGGTAGAAAATGCGTTTTGTTGATTTTTTAATAATAGTCTAATATGACTATGATTTGTATCGTTGTTTGAAAATAAATTGCATTTAAGAGAATTGATAACTCAGAAATTTTATCCGTTTGTATCGTTCGACAATTTCTGTAGGTCGGACTTACCATATTCAACCTTCACTTTGTAAGTGTTGGTAAAATAAATTTATATTTTAAGCATGATAAAATTGATTAGTATGTAAAGTTTGTTTCGTTGAGGAATTACAAGACTTTGAGTGTTATTTTCTTGTTTATGAAATTTTCATGTTAAAACATGTAAATTATTTTATTTTATAAGGATGAAGATTACTCATACCAGCTACCTTGCTGACCCAAGTAAGTTTACGCTTCTTGGGTACGTTCTTATTGGAACGTAGTCATTTGACATTTCACATGTTATAGAGTTTTGGGGCGGCATATTTGGCGGTTAATTTTTATGGAGCAATCATCTTCAAAGAGTTACCCGGTTAGAATTTTTGGTATATGTTAATTTTATTTAATGTTTCTGTTGTTAAATTTTCACGTTTCAAATTTTGGGGAAGCGAAATGATCCTAATCCTACGTGGATAAAAGGATTTTCATGTTTAATGATCAGCATTGCCTATCATGTAATCATGTTTAATGACCAGCATTGCCGATCGTTCTTAACGCCAATTAGAACTTTAGGTTCTAGCTAAAATGAGAACAGACATCGTGAACTTCTTTAGTGTTGCTCATGTCAAACTCTATTCAACAATCAAGTTTAATAACATGTCAGAAATTTGTGCATTTATTTTTGTGATTTCACATGATATAATGATTTCTGATATGGTTATAGATTTTCTGAAATTAGACTGAAATATGATCAGAGTAAGAAGATTTCAGACTTATTATATCAAAAATAAAATTTGTTGATGAGCATGAGATTTAACATCTACCAGGACAACACATGCACACAACATGAATAAATTTCCACATTAAGCTACTGACAAAAACTTACCCTTGATCCAAGACTTCGACATAAACATGGTAATTAGTGATATATATACATTTAGCAAAATTTCTATGGTGCCTTTTTTTGGTGTCTCTTTGGGTCTTTTTGACACTTCTACCCTTTTTGTGAATGGTGTTCGTAGTTGTGTTTTAAAGAGAATGAGTAAAAAGAGTAAAAAAAACTGCCAAAAAGGGACAAAAGAGGCACCGTAGAATTACTCATCAAAATAGTAAATAACATTAAAAAAAACCCAACATTATACTCCGTTTCTCACAACTATGTACCTATTTCATGCTTTTAGTATGAAAAACTATTTCATTCTTTTCAAATGATTTTTAAGAGTGAGGCTAGGAAACCATGTTTTGTAAACATGTTTTGCAACTTGGATAATGTAGCATCGTTAGAGAAGTTTTTTTACAACTTTGAGATACACATAAAATCTTTGGGGATTTCATCATTCTTTCCAGATCATGACACGTCATCCTGGTTGCAAAAACCTGGTTTCCTAGCATTTTTGGATTTTTAAATATAAAATGAAGTGCTCCATAGTCCAATGTGAGAGAATGGTTATCCAAATACAAATGAGATAATGATGCTTACTATGGGAATGTATCATTTTGATAAAAGATTGGAGGAAACCAAAAAAATAAATTAAGTTAGGATTGTAGGGTGAAGAGTTTAGTAGGGTTTAGGATTTAGTAAGGTTTAGGGTTTAGTAAAGTTTAGGGTTTAGGTGATATGGAATATTATATGAAACATGTTAGAACCCTTCTAGCTGGTTTGGGAAACCTGCCTGGTTTGCCCGCCTGGGGGCAAATTTACATTTTTGCCCCTCCTCTTTAAACACACAACAAAAATACATTTAGGAGGAGGGGCAAAAATGTAAATTTGCCCCCAGGCGGGCAAACCAGACCGGTTTCCCAAGCCGGCTAGAATTTATAAAGTTAAAAGGCGACATAATTATTCTTGATTAACTTCCTCTTGTTATTTTGTTTGATTGCTCTAGAAATTTATTTATCTTAAATTTACATATCTTCAATTGAAGCATTTTAGTATATCACAAAGAAAGTCAATAAACTTTGACTAAAATGTGCCCTGCAACAACACAAAAATTGCTAAAATCGAAATCAGAAGAGATGGTGAAACTCTTGAAAGAATTGCTTGATTAGGTTATGTCCTGAGTCCAAGTTATTCATCACAATCTACTTTTTATATCCAAAACTGAGGCTTTATATCCACTTGACTTGAGTATACAAAACGTTTGATTCCACGTTGTGTGCAAAAAGCAATTGTGTGCGCGGAAATAAAAATCAACATTTTGTTCCTGATTTCAATCATAAACTGACAAGTTTGGTAGACTCAAAGGTTCGTTGATTGCACTTAAAGCTACAAACATTGCATATGAATCATGTGGGGGACCTTAAGAGTTGATTTTCTTACTTGACAGATAGCTTCTCCAATGATAGACCCTACCTCCACAAGTGGCTTATTGAAACTCAAAATCTCGAAAAATATAGGGTTTTAAATACTTTTTATACCGAAAATCCTAGTTTTCCAGACTCGAACTAAAACTTGTGTGTTTCACACTGAGCTCTATGGATAAATACATCTCCAATTGTGACACTCTCTTTGACGCATAGGGGCCCTGTTGTGATTTTGGGACAGGCTGATTTTAGGGACTCTTTTGACGATGCTCTCAATCATTTTTTTCAATAATTTTGATGATCATAGGAAGTCCATGATCTAGTAAACCCAAACAACAAAAAAGAGTACTTTACAAAATTTTGCAAAAATGTTGATTGAAGTTCATAGTATATGTTATCATTTTTATAATAACGCACACTGGATATTTGTACTCAACAAAAAAGGGAAAAAAAAAAGTGTCATCAAGGAACATGGGGTGGTTTATCTTTAAAGCTAAGTGCATAAACAAAAGCTTCCTAATTATTGTTCTCGTTTTGAGGGTGGGAGGTGAGATGGAGAGGTAAGCACCCTTATCATGGGGCCTCAAAATAAGGGCATCACATGCAAAGTAGAAGTACAACATTTTGGCACATTTATAGGGTGGGGATGATATGAGATAATCTCTATATATCTCTATCTTCTTCTTCTTCTGGCACAACATCTATAAATAGTGGAGAAATGAGAGAGTTTGAAGGATGGAGGTTTAGGGTAGTTTTGTACAAGGCCCTATTGGCCCTCAGTGAGCTCCCTTTCTAAGTCCAATTACATGGAGGTTTTATAAGCTTTAGAAGAGCTTTTCCTTCGTGTCTTTCTTTGTTTTGTAAGGTATGTTTGGTTAGCCCATTTTTTTGTTACACAGATTTTTGCTATTTGGTTGTCTATTTACTGACATAAAATTGATTTTTTATTAAATTATTTTCCTATTATTCATGAAAATCCAAGTCCGAGAGGAAGGCCTTGAAATCGAGTTCACGAAAACAGTTTCAATTTTCATGTCTATTCCGTGCAACCAAACAAACCGTAAGTTTTTTTGTTTTCCTCCTCAACAGAAAGATGTAGGAAGATGACTCGAAGGCGGCTCTAGTTGACGACGAACAAAGTTGAACAGTGAGTGAGCCTGTTAATGCAGATTCAATGATGCCGGTGCCATGGAGAAATCAAGAGTCTTAACCTTTTTTGTTTTGTTTTGTTTTGTTTGCTTAGTTATAAAGATGATGAAGAAATAGAAAATTTGTTCTATTCTTTTTGTTCAATTTGGAATGGAATAAAAAGCTCTTTTATATACGCGGATGAATTGGTTGATTCATGGGACTAGTTTAATGAAAACATTGAAAAATAAATAGATTAAGCGCTGGAAAGTATGGAGTGCTCAAAGGAGTGCAACTCAGTCCTCTGCATAGACTGCGCCGGTAGTAGCGCTTGTTTTTTTTATCAAAAATTTTAGGGAGTGACTCGAGATAAGTAAAATTGCCTCGAAATGCATGACATCACTTATCTCGAAGGAGATGGACTCGCTCCTTCCCTCGCTACCTAGAAGGGCTCTTCTTTTATTGATGGGATCCTATTACATTTGAATAGTAATCAAATCCAAATCAAACTAAAATCAATCAAGTCTCTAACTGATCTATTATTCAATGTGTCTGATACAAATCTTATCCATTGCAAAGCTATAGTGATAAGAAAATAAGTGCTCCTCAGTAATTTGGCGGTCTTTTGGATCCTATGGAAAATGAAAGTTAAGAAGAAATGATTTGGTACTACCAAATACCAATATGATGATTTCAAATTATTATAAAGCTTGAAATAAGCAAAAACTCTATTTTGACTCAATTTTTTCGTTCTACAAAACTTGTATTTAATAATGTAGGCAGCATGTGTATCACACAATGTGATATTGAATATTATTGTGTTGGTGGCACAAATGTTGTCATGTCATCGAATAAATGCTCAAGTTATCTTACCTGAAATACGTGGTTGCATTAGTTAATAAATACAATTGTAACGCACTCTATGCGATTCTACATAGCTACAGAGAGCATTTTTCCATGCCACATAGTGATTGTTCTACCTAAGATTAGTGTGAATGCACAATATCCCAAGATCCGCATATGTGTATGCGAATACACATAATAAACCTTGAATGGAAAGAGTTCCGAACTAGATTCTTAAACTATGATGTATTCACAATCAGTGTTCTAAAAAGCGCTAGGCGTTGGACAGGCGGCGAGCAGGTGCCTAGACGGTCTTAGGTTTTGTATTATAACTTTAATAATTTACAAAATTTAAACATAATACCTTATCGATTACATCCAATTTAATGCCAAGATACATATGCAAAATTTAAAAATATGAAAAATTAACAATCATGAACAAAATTTATTAAAACTCAAATGACTAAAGTTGGTCATGATGGGTACTTTATATAAAATTGAATTTGTGGACAAATATCCAAACCTACTCTTTTATTTTTCTTCAAATTACATAAATAACCTCAGTCAAGTTTGATAAAATCTACATTAGTAAAATTGGTACCGGCAGATCCTTTGAGAATTTCATTAAGTAATCATCTTTTGCTACAATTAGACATATACTGAATAAAAAATAATTAAATAGTTTATTTCTAAAAAATAGAAAATAAAAATAAAATAAGAACACAATCAACCTTATTAAAAAAAAATCGCCCAGACCCCGCCCAGACTGCCCAAAACCCGCCCAGCCATTAATTTGAGCGGTTTTCTATCTTCTAGCGCCTAGACAGCCACTTAGGCTGATTTTTAGAACATTGTTCACAACACAATTTGCATTGCAGCAATGCTGTTCAGTTTTATCACGTTTTTTTCATGCATTGTAATTGTCACTGTAGTTAGGCTTAATCCTTTTCAGGTTGCATTATTAAGGTTTTTGTTTGCAATTCCCGTTCAAATCACAAGAAAATCTATACACTGTAATTGTTGTCATGTCTGCAATCACCTTTCAGAATTACTAACAAGTAATAACCAATTGACTAATGCTGATATAGAATCCATTAGTATAGCTTCAATATAATGTAGGAATAGAAAGTCCATGTTGAAGATGGTCACTGTTCCAGGGAAATAAAATCATGCCCTTTCTGAGACAGAGATGTGACATGATCTGCTTTACAAAAATGAAGAAATGAAAATAAATAATGATAAATTTTCAAGTCTCTAAAAGCTCAAATCTGTAGAGATGACGAATTTAACCATATATCAAGTGGAAGTGAGAGCAGAGTCGTGGGACTGTAATATACATCAGTGGGTACCAATCGTACAACTATACCGTCACTTTACACGGTACTATTGTGGATAAGCACATGAACAATTTAGGTTTATGGATAATTGAAGTGGGTTTAATATTCCAACACTCCTCCTTCAAGCAAGCGCGAGAAAAATACTGAAAATTTTGGCAGCGATTGCGCTGGACGAGACTCGAACCCCTGACCTTCGATGACTAATGCTCTGATACCATGTAAAGTTTCGTATTGTGTATCTTTCATTGATAGAATGCGAGTTTAAATAGACTTGTACAGGTATTGGGGTAGAGTTGTACAAGAATACAACTACCCTATTGATAAGGTTAGCTAGCTACATACTTATCCTATCTAGTTGGTAGAGTTGTACAAGGGATGTAATACCAAGATTTCAGGAAATACAACTACCCTATTGATTAGCTTAGTTAACTACATACTTATCCTATCTAGTTGTTACAGTTGGATAATCATCCGTTACAACAGATAAGCATAAACTCCAATAATCCCCCTCAAATTGGAGTGTGAATGTCAAGAACACCCAACTTGCGAAATAACACCTGAATTCGTTGCCCAAGGCTTTAGTGAAAAGATCGCCAATTTGGTGAGTTGTGGAATGTATCCAGTTTGGAGTGTGCCATCTTAAATTTTATCACGCATGAAATGACAATCAATTTCGATGTGTTTGGTACGCTCATGGAAGACTGGATTAGCAACAATGTGCAGGGCAGCTTGGTTCTTATAGTAGAGTGTTGCAGACTTCAAAAGAGGTACACCCAAGTCTGTAAGTATGTAACGTAACCAAGTAATCTTACAAGTGGCTGAAGCCATCGCCCGATATTCGGCCTCACCCGAGGAGCGAGAACCGGTAGCCTGTTTCTTCATTTTCCAAGAAATTGGAGAATGACTTAACATGGTGTAATAACCAATTGTGGAACGAGTAATAGTACAATTTTCCCAAACAGAGTCGCAAAAAATCTTCAGATCCAAAGAACTAGTAGCAGACATGAAAAGACTTTGTAGAGAGGGCAAATCTAATCATATATCAAGCGAAAGTGAGAACAGGGTCATCAGACTGTAACATACATCGGTGGGTACCAATCGTATAACTACACCGCAACTTTACACGATACTATCGTGGATAAGTATATGAGCAATTAAGACCCATGGATAATTAGAGTGAGCATAATAGTTTAACAAATAATGACAAATTTTGAAATTTCAAAACAAATTATAAATTGAAATTCCATTATCAATAGCTGCACAGAGAAAGATCATTTATACTGCTAGGTTAAACTATGCTCAGTATGACTATGAAGCATAACCTTGGCTCTGTCTTCGCGCTAAAATAATGAGAGAAGGCAACATACATAAGGGTTAAATCCATTATGCTCAGTGCCAATACTAACTCGAGGATTCCAAGATTAGTCCATTTCCTCGGTGCCCCGAGTTCTTTATGGGTGTTGGCCATTCTGGGTGTTCATTTTGCTATGTTCCTCCATAGAGAACAATGCCAAAAGTAACAAAAAACTAAGGTTGTAGCCCCCATCATGGAAGATCTATAACAAATAGGTCTATTTTAAATTATTTGTAAAAATGTGAAAATTACCATATAAGTAGATTGGATCCATTGAATAAAAAAACATAATTTTTTTTGTTAAAGTTATGTCTTGGTTGAATGGTATAGCATCTCTTCTCTCTTACGAGAGAAATTTTTTTTTCCCTCTTCATGTAGATGAGAAAATTAGATAAAGATGTTTAACGTAGTTTGATCATGTAGAGAGGAGATCAAGCGTAGCGCCAATTAGAAAATGTCTAGAATGACAAGTTAATGGAGGGTGTAGACGAAGGGGATGATCGCTGAAAACTTGGATGAAGTCGGTGACATCCCTAAGCTTGGATTAGGCGAGGATATGTGGAAAGACCGCATTGCTTGGTTGACCCCAAAAATATCGAAAATAGGGTTTGATGATGATGATAAGGATGAGAAAATATGGCATACCATGAGCCCTTTTTTATAAATGTCAGTGGCTTTGGTAAACATTGTTATGTTGTGATCTATAAAACTTTATAAAGTTAAGTGTGGTTAGGGTGGATAGATTAGAAATAAACAAAATTAAAAGCTAATTCGAACGCTCATTTGTAAAAGTTTTGCAATTATTTTCTCAAGTCGAAGATTGCCTTTGAGGTAGAGGTCTCATTCGGAGGAGATAATAAATCATCCTCCCCTCTTGTTCTTGCTTATGTTGTTGTTGTTGCCTTTATAAAATGTTGCGTAAATAATTGCATCTTTTTGCCCTTCCAGCTATGGTGCAAAGCCCCATCTTCTCTTTGGTGTGGTTTTGGTGATTTATTGACCAAAATCGTGGTCGTTTGATTGATAACCCATCTAACCCCTAAAAACTCATTTTAAGTTCTAAAACTCCATTAAACCCTTGAAAAACTCCATTAAAGATGAAAAAAAAAACATGGTTATCGAAATGTTTAACTCCAGAGAGTGGCTGGAAGTATACCCGTTCAACTGTTGCAAGATTGGCCTAAGTTGCAGAGTTTTGATTTCCTCGCAAAATGCCTTAAAAACCCCTTTTGCATAATGCTTAAGAACCGTCGTTAGAGACCTGAAAACTTTCGAATCCCTGCAAAACACAACAATTTGGAGGAGCTTGGCAGTGAGTAAGATTCAAAATTTGAAATGGGTGTGGGAGTGGAAAAGGGAAGTTGTGAGTTAGATTAGTATAGTAGCTCTCATTTCCAATAGGTGATAGAAGAATCTACATTAATGGTATTTTATGGTTCAACGATTTGATGCACAATTCACAGCATGCAATCTACGTTATCAATCAACAAAATATATAAACAAAAAGACGTAATATAGCCAAGTTATATCTAATGAGGTTGTATTTTTTCAACCTTTAAAGAGTTCGACAAAATATGGAAAGCTCATGATGTAAGGTTTTCCGAAAATTCTAGGGGTCGAGGGAGGGAACAAGGGATGGGTGGAAGCCATCCATCTGCCTCGAGATAAGTGACATCGTACATCTCAAGTCCGATGCACTTATCTCGAGGCGGATGGGTGGTTACCACCCATCCCTCGCCCCTTTACTCGCTCCCTAGAAGGGTTCAAGGTTTTCTGCAAAACTAAAAAGACAGACTGACATCAATGATTTGCAAACCAAAGTCGCCTCATTTTTTCATTTAGCTCCCAAGCTTCAATGTCAAACTCTAGGTCCCTGCAAAAAGCATTTTCCAGAACAAATAAGATATCTAAGTATGGTTGATGTGATGCTATACAACAATATGAAATCCCAAAAGTGAATCAGATAACTTAACTGGGAAGAAATTGGCTGCATGACCCTGTACCATTTCCCTGTATTGATTCCAGATTTACTGAAGAGAAACGAATCAAGAAAGTTTAGACCTTGAAAAGCTTGTACACATAGTAACAGTCTGAACAAAAACAATAACATAAAAAAAAAAAAGCGATAAAAAGTACAAAGAAGGCCAATTTAATCCTTTCGTTTTCAGTTGGATGCTTCCGTTTTCAGGCATGGTTGTACAAGTGTTCTCATTGAACCAAATAAATTTCTCAATCAAATAAAGCCAGATCTTTTACCACACCGTGGCGCGCCTTCGTGAATCTCAAAGGGAGATGAGTGGTAAAACTCCTCCCCCTCGCTGTTTTCCTCGCCCATTCCCTCGACGCGTAGAAGGGGCTGTTTATCTTTTCAGAAGAGAATTGTGGCTTCTGGTTTGATGGTTTACTACGTTCTCTAAAAGTTTCACCATTCCAAAATAGAGTTATCCACCAATGGGGGTGGGTAAAACAAAGGGAATAGTTCAAAAAACAGTATGCAAGAATGGCAGTCAGTATGACTCCCCCACCCCCCAAAATTGTGTTGAATAAAGCCAAAATGCTATTAAATCAAATCAAACTATAGACGTGTATATCACGCTTCCAAAAATAGATGCCAAAATGCAACTAAAAGAAAATTAACAAAAAAAGGCACACTGTTCTGTTAACACAAGTATTAAGTTAAGAATTCTATAGCATGTTCTCTTTTGCTCAGAAAGTTTTAACTTGTGAGCTATCACTTAAGCATCAACCATGCATAACGTAAAACTACCTATAATATAGGAAATAAGGAATTCAAATGCTAGCATCAAGATTACAGGCAGATAAAATTATAGAATCACATTTTTACAAGAGCTGCACCGTGAACATAAAGAGTAAGCCAATCAAAGGAGAAGACTAAAGTAGGAGCTGAGAAAGGAGGTAGGATTAGAAGGTGTCAGCCTGTCAGGTGAATGTTAAACAGCTCTTTTGTTAATTATTGTCAGTCTTAGCTGAGCAAGTCCTTGGGAGAATTGGTGATAGCTGTGCGAATCTGTATGAATAGTTTATTTTGATCAAGTCTGCTAGTCAGGCCATAATTCTAGTGAGTTTGTTAGTCTCCTAGTAGTGGTTTTGTGCCTATAAATAGGTTAAACATGTGGTGTACTGTGTATCAAGTTTTTAGCATTTGAGCTTTCAGTTTTGCAGAATTTTCCACAGGTAGTCCTACTATGATATAATTAAAGCTGAAAATAAACAATAATTCAAAGACAAAATGGGAATTGAAAGAAAATAAATCAACGATAAAATAAATAAACAAAATAAATTATGTTTCTTCAATCAACTGTCTAACAATGAGCATCCTACGCCATCTGGCAAGAAACCTAATCCTAAACCTAATTAGAAACCAAAGTCCTAACTCTTATGGGGTGTTACTAAATAGACCCAATAATACTAATAGTCTAATACTAATATTGCTAAAAAAAACCCGGTTACATCATACTACAAACATGAAGAACTCAAAAGTGCTCTTAAAACCACAATCAGAATCGTAATGTCCAATAGCTAAGATAACAACAATCGGACAAATCTCACAGACCATCAATGCAGTACAGGCATAGCACCAGTGATATTGGGTTTTAGAAAGCACAAAGTTTGAAAACCCCAAATCCATTTTGTGGCTGCAAAATGTCTTGGAGATTCACCAAGATTTTTAAAAATTAAACCAGTAGGGGAATCAGAAGCGTATTGAACCAGTATTTTTTTTCATAGTTGTATTTGTTTATTTATTTATTCCAAAAATCAAATTGCGGTCAATAAATGGGAAATAGATTTCAGGCATAATAAACAACTGTTTGCTATGGCCAATTTAGCAGTAAGTTAGGAATGTGCATTTGATTCTACCTGCAATTTATTTATTTTTAATTTTTTGGGTTTAGTAAAATTGAGAAATTGGGTAAAGAATTTTTTTTTTGAAGTTTTAAAAATGTTATTGACTTGTGAACCAATGATAAATCAGAAAGGTTAAGCCTGTAGGTTGCAGATGGTTTGAGATAACAGAAGCTTTTCTTTTTCGACCAATCAAACTGTGTGAGAGCGACGAAAGTGAAAGAGAAGGGATCTACCCGATGTGGGTCAATAGAGGTACCGTGGCAATCGACTCAAGTTGTTTGGAAAAATATTTTAAGCACCACAATAGGTACCTTTGCAACTCCTTGTTCTTCTGTTTAAAAGCTGATTAACTTGTTCCAAAATCTTGAATTTTTTTTAAAAAGAAATTGAAAATTGCAAATGATAGTATGAGATTCTATATCTCTAAGATTCATTCACGAATTTGAATTGCTCTTCTTTCAGTTGAAGCCACAATTTGAATAGAATAGCATTGGTTTCGAACACAAATTCTCTACATGAAAAATGCTTTGACCAGTTGAGAAAAGGAGAGGAATCAATGTAGCTCACATATCTTACTTCCTGCTAGGCCCACTGATGAATTAAATACATAGGTGTTTTGGAGTGGTTTGAAATTTTATAAGGGTGCTCTAGCTTGTAGAAAAAAAAAAAAAAAAAAAAAAAAAGGTGACGTCACTTGTAGAAAAAAAAAAAGGGTAGAAAATATCAAAGTACCTCCAGCTCCTATAGTCACTTGCAAGAAATAAACTGTATACAAAGCTAGTAAAGGGGTAGCAACCAAGCTCATTATCTTGCAAAACAAAACCAAAATAACACACACACACCCACCCACCCACACACACACACACACATATGTTCCATTTTTTTTCAAATTGTCAAAATAGATAACTTTCAAGTACACATACTTTGTATTCAAAAAGAATATTTAGTAAGATGATCCCATATTTGATCCATTTCCATTCAAATGATTTGAATTAACTATATTAAAAAAAAATTCACAAATTAAGTTTATACGTTTCAAAGTTTTAGCACATTCAAGGTTTATTCTAAATTAAATGATTTATCCTATTTAGCATTTACATAATAAGAATGGCGATAGTTTTTGTTTGGATAGGTTAATGGTGTTTTGACACTCCCCCCAAAAAAGCATCCTGCTCATAAAATTTTTTTTATGAATGCCTTATTAATTTTTCCAGTTCATAAAAAATTTCAACTAAGTATTCTCCTAAGAAAAAGACCTTAAACCTGTCCACGGTTTGAAAGAAGTTTAGTGGATATCTGTCTCTGGAATCAACTGATTCGTATTAAGGACAAAAAACATATCAAGTAACCTCTATAGGCAAAACCACTGTTAGTACCATTTTAAACAAGCATTATAAAGACGGAAGAAAGAGGACAATAAGAAAGTTTGTATCCCCATACCCATTTGTAGGCTGAACGATATCTCGAAGTGATAAGAAGCTCCCCATATGAGGTATTGCATCAAACATTGGCCCGATTTTGAGTATCTGAGCTTTGGTAAAAGGTGTGCTGAACTTATTGCTCACTGGATCATAGCATACAAGAACGAGAGATATGACATTAACCTGCAGCAAAATGTTACCATTCTTCATCATTGTTACCGGTGAGAAAATCACTCCGCTTGTTTGTTTACCAAAGGCATTCACTGTTCGTGAAAGGGAATACTTAGTCCAAGATTCCTTCACACCATAATCCTTCATTACCCATACGTCACACAGATCCTCAGATGAATGATCAAACAAACATAGATAACCTCCTAAATTCCCCAACTTGAGTTCACAAATTTCACAAGTTGGGGAAAAATCCGGAGGTGGCGTAATGACTTGGAACTCTTCTCTGCTGATATTAAAAGCAACAATAAGTTCAGGACTTGATTGTCGACAATCGACCCTGAACCAGTGGAAAGCCCCATTGACAAACATTGGTGAAGTATTCCTCCTTAGCAAGTAAGGAATATCTCCAAGTTTCCTCCAACTGCCAGAACCTAGTGTATACACCTCAGTCTCCATCTTAAAACCGAAATCATGTTCTTTCTTAAAATTGCTTGAATCACAGAACATTCTCACTACCTTGTACTTATCCGAAACCTCATCAAATCCAAACCCAGACACAACATCCAGACCTGACCACTTGTTAACTTTGGGTAATATCATATACTCCCCTATCACTGGATTACACACATAAATGGGGTCAAATTGGGTTTTATCAGACAAGCATAACAACCCATTACACGAACCCACAAGCTCGAAATCCCGAACAGGGGAAGCAGTTTCAAAATCCTCCAGTGTCTTAGATTTGATACCATGTGGTATGAACCTTGGATTAACAACAACCCCATTGCTAAAATTATCATCATTTTCATGCTCAAACACTAGAATGTCACTCCTATTTTCATTCTTCACCTTACCAACATGAAACAAAAGACTAATACAACTATTCAAAACATGGGAGTGGTTTTGTTGGAGTGATTTGGTATGGTGCAACTTAGTGAAATGTGGGTGATGAACTATCTTGAGCCAAGTTTTGCATACGCACCTGCAAACCGCAATGGGTTTGATGGGGAGCCTTGATATGATGTCAAGAAAAATACCCAAGGGTAGTTTGAGAAAAGCTGATGATTTGGTCCCTTCTTTTGCCAAGGCTTCCAAGTTCACTTGTTTGAAAGCTTGAAAAAGTTGCTGGGAGGGTTTGCGATTGAAGTCTTGGTATTCAGGATTAAAGGGGTTTGAGTAGTCATCGAACTGGTCGTAAATGTCGAACCCATAAGGAGATGATTCTTCTTCATCTACTTGTCCATGATAATAATAATCACTGAAATAAGCTTCTTCTAGTCCATCTTGATCATCGTCGTCATCAGAGAAGAAACCACTATCGCCAGGTGGTGGGTTGGTGAAGAAGAAACTTGTCGGGTCGAACATGTTTGATGATGATGATGATGAGGTGGGGTTGATTTTTTGATTCTCGTTGATGCTCTTCTTCTTTGGCATTTTGATTGAAACAGAGAGTTTTTTTCGATAGGTCATCGCCTTCGTCAGTCTCTCTCTCACTTTGTACATATAGAGACTTGACTTGGAGAGTACGTTAGGGTGTGGAAGGGCTATGCTTGCGTAAAAAAAAAAAAAAATTTAGGAAATTTCTAAAATTCAATAACAAGTAAAATTAAAAAATTTATGAAATTTCTAAAAAAAAATAATTATTTGTACTTTTAGTTTAATTAATTTAAAAGGTTAAAGAATATTGTGGAGTAAAATGACGTAATTAAAGATTACATTCTATTTATATTTAAATAAATTATGTCAGTAGCTTAGGTATAATTAATCAATGTTTAAGATGAAATGGTTTTGATTGTAAAAAAGTATGAAATATGAAAGAAAAAAAATAGAAAATCCAAAAGTTACATGTAAAATGTCAATGTATGGTGAGAGCACCTTTATTTTCCAATTTTCAAAGGATGAAGATAAGACCTCTACAACTTATTGGCGAGCGACTGGAACAGTTAATACAGGAAAGAGAATTGTGAACCCGAAGGTCCCGAATAAGCAGAAGGCTGGATCATATTCCATTTAATAGGCACACTTTCACGCAAAGGAGTTCCCCAAAGGAAGTGGGAGTTGCACATTTGGGGAGTGCTCCAATCCAAGTAGAAAAGGAAGTGAGAATTCTTCATTGGCTGCTACAAGGAAGGAGATTGACTTCATCAACTCTCTCGACTTGATTCAACAAACGAAATATCACCATTCTCTAACCATCCTTCCATGACCAAAGGTATTTCTCAATTACTAATCCTATGTTTAGTTATTTCAATGGAATATTTTGTAATTTTTTTTTTTTGATATTTTTGTTCATTTTAAACAAAATATGTTGAAAAGATGATGTTGAGAAAATGTTGGCTTGAATAGTCCCACATCAAGTAAGGAAGAGTTGTCACAAAGGTTTATAAGGAGATGATCCACTCCCTAATAGTAACGAGGCATTTTAAGAGAAAACCCCACACCACCTAGGCCCTGATGGAAGGCCCGACCCGATAGGTGGTGTTTAAGTTGGGGACAATATCGTTGCTATGTATAGTGGACCAAGGGGTGCGCGCAAGTGCACGTGCGCGACGCTCCATCAATTGGTATCAGAGCCGATGGTTCGGCTGGGACTTGGTCGGCGAGGTGTAGGTGCAGGCGGCACAGTATTCAGGGGATAAGCGTAGGCGCAGGTGCGCGGTCCGCGGTCCGCCAGATGAATGATTCAGATCCTTGCCGATATGGTGTCCGAGAATATCCTACAAGTCTGGACGAGGTGGGGTTAGTGCTGTGGTTGCGACTAGGTGGAGCCAACAACGCCGAAAATAGTCGAACATGTTTGATGATGATGAGGTGGGGTTGATTTTTTGATTCTCGTTGATGCTCTTCTTCTTTGGCATTTTGATTGAAACAGAGAGAGTTTTTTTCGTTGGGTCATCGCCTTCGTCACTCTCTCTCACTTTGTACTTGTACATATAGAGACTTGACTTGGAGAGTACGTTAGGGTGTGGAAGGGCTATGCTTGCGTAAAAAAAAAAAAATTTAGGAAATTTCCAAACAAGTAAAATTTAGGAAATTTCTAAAATTCAATAACAAGTAAAATAAAATTTTTTATGAAATTTCTAAAAAAAAATAATTATTTGTACTTTTAGTTTAATTAATTTAAAAGGTTAAAGAATATTGTGGAGTAAAATGTCGTAATTAAAGATTACACTCTCACTATTATAAGAGTCTATTTATAACTAATAAATAATTGGTGGGCTTTAAATAATTGGAGGAAAAAAATAGAAAATTCAAAAGTGATATGTAAAATGTCAATGTATAGTGAAGGGACTTTGTTTTCCAATTTTCGAAGGATGAAGATAAGGCCTAAATGCTGGAACTAGGACCAGTTCATATAGCAAGCAAAATTTTCATCGTTAGACCATGGAAGCCGTATATGAAAGACAATGTGGTAGTGCTCAATTCAATGCCCATATGGGTGAATTTAAGAAGAGTTTCATTGTTTCCATGGAGCCCAGAAGGGCTGCAAACCATTGCGAGCACATTGTGGATACCCATTATGCTTGATAAGGCAACAAAGATTAGGTGTTGACTATCTTTTGCCACGGTATGCATAGAAATTTTGGAAAATAGCTAGTTCTCGAACACAATTCAAGTGATTATTGATGATGGGAAGACAACCTTAGTGGAGGTGTATTCATAAAATCTAGTGAAGTGCGGTCACTATATGGGGTTTGGATACGCCTCTATACTACAACTTATTGGCGAGCGACGGGAACGGTTAATACAGGAAAGACAATTGTAAACCCAGAATAAGAGGAAGGCTGGATCATATTCCTTTTAATAGGCACACTTTTAAGCAAAGTAGTTCTCCAAAGGAAGTGGGAGTTGCACATTCGGGGAGTGCTCCAATCCAAGTAGAAAAGGAAGTGAGAGTTGCACATGCAGGGAATAAGACCAATAAAGAGATAAATACAATACAAACAAATCTTATTATGGTGAGTGAAAAGGGAGATGTAACTAATAAACTGGGAAGGAAATCGAGCAAGTTGGGATTAATGAGAATGGTCGGCTGATGGTAATAAATGTGAGATGCTAAATTGAGATAGGGGGAAAAACAAATGGAATCTACAATAACTCAAACAACCTCTAAATGGTTGCTACCTCTGCATCAATGAAAGATATAAATGAATAGGAGTTTTAGTGGAAAACTCCATCTAAGACTACAATTCTCATTAAAATCAGGCTTTTCTTGCTTTCTTTGTATGGAGTTTGTACTGAGGTCTGACAAAATTAAGACTGATCTATAATACCGATCTTGTTCTTGTGCAAATTGATTAGAGATGTCTTAAGCTTTTGTACCGATTTTCAATATCACAAGTTCACAACTATGCCATGCCACTATGAGATTTTTAGCTATGTTAGCTCAAGTACAAAATTTAATTCAAAAAGCTATTTTATATTTATTTATTTACTCATTGGGAACAACAAACTGGTTCACCATCTAACCAAAATATCCATTGAGCAAAACCTTCAAGAATCCTCCCAAGGAAATCACAAATAATGACAGAAAATGAGAGATCACAAGAGATAGAGATGAGGATTCGATCTTAAAGACCAAGCTTGTGATTAGGTCATATTATTTGTTTGATCCCAACTTATTCCCCACAATCTCAGCAAGACTTTTGATCAAATTGAGTCTTTATATCTAGTTGAGCTAGGCATACAAGTTGTTTGTTTCCTAAACATCATTGACCCATTGTGTGCAAAATGATAAGCTAATTTAGGGACCAAGGAGAGATAAGAAAAGTTGGTTCCTCGATCTCAAAGATGACCAGACAAGTTGTACACTCGAAGGTTCGTGAATATTCCGATTAGCTGAGAGCTCAATCCTATGGTGCTCCGTGTATCTTCCAAACTATGTAGCTCAATGCCTCAAGCTACATCTTTATCAATTGATGTTTTAGGTTCTTTTGTTTCTTCGGTTGCTTTGAAAATGATACAACGGTAATGCTTCTTATGCAAGAGTAAGATTTTGTAAGAAAGATGAGAATACGAGGTTGTTGTTGGTTTTTATTTTATTTTATTTTATTTATTATTTTTATGACTACATTTTGTTTGTTTATTTCTCTTTATAATGGATAGTCACGAATCTGGTTCATAAGGTGCACCTTTGAAGTTTGGGTGTGTTTTTTTGGTCATAGTTTCAAAGGTTTTATAGGAAGTTTTGTTGTTTGAAGTGAGGACTGTAGTGACATAGATGGTGTTTGTGCTTCACTTCTAAATGAGCTTTTGATGTGGTGTTTGTTTCACATCTGAATAAGTTGTTAATAAGATGTAAAATCCAAGGTGTTTGTTTTGAAGTGCTGAATAGAAGTAAGTTTGACAAATTTACTCGTCTGATTTATTTAAAACACAATGATGTGTGTGCATGTACATGAGCCAAAACTTCCTTTTGTAAGGTTACGTTATAATTTCATTTTCAGGGGGATTTTATAATGTGTGCGATAAAAAGAAACTTGCAGCTCATGTGGAGGAGAAGAAGAAAAGCATCTATACAATCTTTTTCAAGATGTTTAAGTTGATGAGATTGAATAAACTCGAAGAAGAGATTGATGAAGTTTTTCCCCAAATGGAGGAGACATGAGAGAGCTACATAGCTCTTTGGTGTGGCGAGGAAGTGCACAACAACGGGCTTTTTGAGGAAACGCCGAGGAGGAGAAATTGTGTACTAGGATTCTTGTTATTTAGGGGATAAGTGTGGCAATCAATTAATTTTAGAATAATATCTCAGTTAAACACTAGACGCTTAATAATCAACATTGCCTATCATGTTTAATGACCATCATCGCGGATTGTGCTTAACACCAATTAAAACTTTAGGTTCTAGCTAAAATGAGAACAAACATCGTGAACTTCCTTAGTGTTGCTCATCAAACTCTACTAAGCAATCAAGTTTAAAAACATGTCTGAAATTTGTTTATTTTTTTTGTGATTTCACAGGATATAATGATTTTTGATATGGTTACAGAGTTTTTGAAATTGGACTGAAATATGATTAGAGTAAAGAAGATTTCAGACTTACTACTAAATTTCCACAGTAAGTTATTGATGAGGGAATCATGTTTTGCAACCAGGATGACTTGGCATATTTAGAGGAGGTTTTTTACAACCTCGAGATACATACAATTTTTTTTTAGTGATTTCATCATTCTTTCGAGATCACGCCACGTCGCCCTGGTTGAAAAACATGGTTTAAAAACCTGATTTCCTAACATTTTTGTTGACGAAAACTTATCCTTAATCCAAGACTTTGACATAAACATGGTAATTCGTGATATATATTCTCCATTATTTAGATAGTAAAACAACATGAAAAAAAAACCCGCAACATTATTCTACATTTCTCACAACTATGCATCAATTTCATGCTTTTAGTATGAAAAATTATTTCATTCTTTTGAAATGATTTTTAATTATAAAATAAGGTGTCCTGCTAGTCTAGTGTGAGGAACAATTATCCAAATACAAATAAGATAATGATGATTAATACGGGAATATTTTGATAAAAGATGGGAGGAAACCAAAAAAATAAGTGAATGTTTAATTGCCAGCATGTTTAACGACGTGGCTTGCATCTTATGAGTTAAAAAGCAATCAAATTGTCGGCTGAAGTAATTATTCTTTCTTCAATAAACTTCTTCCGATCACCTTTCTCCTCTTTGTTTTAATTTCTTATTTTTGTTAATCTTGTTAAGTGAACGAGCACTAGTAAAAGCAACCAAAATTTGTTTATGTTATTTTTACGTAGTAATTTGTGTTAGATTGCTCCAGATATTTATGTTAATTTTACATAATTTTGCGGGAAGCACCTAAATAGATCACAAAGAAAACAACATAGGAAATTGCGAATACCGTGAAAATCATATCACAACACAAGAGATGGTGAAACTCTTGAAAGAGTTTGTTGATTAGTTCATGTTAATTGTCTGAATCCAAGTTACTCCTCACAATTTATATAACCAAAGACTTTATATCCAAAACTGAGGCTTTATATCCACTTGAGTTGAGCACAAATTGTTTGGTTCCACAGAATTACCATCCATCACACATCACACTTTGACACATTGTGTGCAAAATGCAATTGCGGGCGGCGCCGAAAGAAAAATTAATATTTTGTTCCTGATTCCATTAATAAATTGACAAGTTTGGTAGACTCGAAAGGGTCGTTGATTGCACTTAAAGCCACACACATTGCATGTGGATCATATCATGTGGGGAACCTTTAAGAGTTGATTTTCTTACTTGACAAATAACTTCTCCAATACCCTACCCCCACAAGTGACTTATTGAGACTCAAAATTTTGAAAATATAGAATTTTAAATGCTTTGTATACTGAAAATCCTAGTTTTAAGGGTGGGAGGTGAAATCTGAAATGGAGAGGTAAACACCCCCTATCATGGGGCCTCAAAATAAAAGCATCACATGCAAAGTAGAAGTACAACATTTTGGCACTTTTATAGGGTGGGGATGATATGAGATAATCTCTATGTTCTTCTTCTTCTAGCACAACATCTATAAATAGTGGAGAAATGAGAGTTTGAAGGATGGGGGTTTAGGGTAGTTTTGTACAAGGCCCTATTGGCCCTCAGTGAGCTCCCTTTCTAAGTTCAATTACATGGAGGTTTTATAAGCTTTAGAAGAGCTTTTCCTTCATGTCTTTCTTTGTTTTGTAAGTTAAGTTTGGTTAGCCCATTTTTCCTTGAAATCGAGTTTACGGAAATAGTTTTAATTTTCATGTCTATTCTGTGCAACCAAACAGACCGTAAGTTTTTTTGTTTTCCTCTTCAACAGAAAGATGTAGGAAGATGACTTGAAGGTGGCTCTAGTTGATGAGGAACAAAGTTGAACAGTGAGTGAGCCTGTTAATGCAGATTCAATATAGCTGGTGCCACAGAGAAATCAAGAGTCTTAACCCTTTTTTTTTTTTTTTTTAAATTTGTTTGCATCGTTACAAAGGTGATGAAGAAATAAAAAATGTGTTCTATTCTTTTTGTTCAATTTGGAATGGAATAAAAAAGCTCTTTTATATATGTGGATGAATTGGTTGATTCATGGGATAATTTGCATGTTTGCTATTTTTGTAGTTATAACATAGGTATATTCATCATTCATCGACTAGTATAATGAAAAATTGAAAAATAAATAGATCGATTCAGCGCCAAAAATATCCTACTTGTTTGTTTAAGAACTTAGTAAAATAGAATGTATTGTGTTTGATGACAATGGAATAGTAATCAAATCCAAATCAAACTAAAATCAATCAAGTCTTTAACTGATCAAGGTACTATTCAATGTGTCTGATACAAATCTTATCCATTACAAAGCTATAGTGATAAGAAAATAAGTGTTCCTCAATAATTTGGCGGCCTTTTTGATCCTATGGAAAATGAAAGTTAAGAAGAAATGATTTCGTACTACCAAATATCATTGACTTCAAATCATTTTTTGGCTAATGTACCAACATGATGATTTCAAGTCATTATATTATTTTGATTCAATTTTTTTTACTAAAACTTGTGTACCATGATATTGAATGCTACTGTGATTGTGTCACAAATTATCTAACTGAAATACTTAGACGTATAAGTTAATAAATACGATCGTAATTCACCCTAGGCAACCCTACAGATCAGCAAGGACTCGAGCTATACAGAGAGCATTTTCCATGCAACATAGTGACTGTCCAACCTATGAAAAGTGAAGTTATAACTCGCATTAACTTTCCTTCATCCCCATTCTGGTCCATAATATGTTGAAAAAAATAAAACACTAGTGAGAGAAGAGGAAAATAAAACGACGATGACAAGGGGAGAGGCAAAAGAGAAAGAATTAAACGGTTGGAGTGGAGCTGTTGGAAATTTCAATGGGTGGCGAACGGAGATAACAACAATTTGGTAGAAATCAGCTCGCTTTCCAAAAAAAAAACAATTTGGTAGAAAATAAATTAAGATGTTGCTTTAGCATTCAAGGATCGATGAATACCAAATGTTTTTTTTTTGTTTTTTTTAATAATATTTCTCCCCTTTTGGATAAATTGGTTGCATAGAAAATTGCCTTCAAGATACAATGAAAGCCTTGGAGCATCTCCAATGGTATATTTTATTATTATACGAGATATATGAAATGGTTAACTTTTTCCTAAATGTAAGTTGTATGTGGAGTTATTATAGGAGATTGTTTAAGGATGATTGGAGTAAAATTTTCTCATTAAAATTTCTAAAATAATTTTTTGGCTATTTTAGAGCGATGATTGGAGGTGCTTTTGCGGCACTCTCAAAAGAGACCAATGCATATGAGAAGATAAGGAAAAGACATTTAAAAGTTGTTATCGGTGTCATGTTCATCCATCAGGTCATCATGTGTTGCTATCACAGTGTTGTGGTTGTGATTTCGTTACAACTTCGTGACAGCTAATCATTTGGTATATATATATATATATTGAATATCATGCGTTACTTGGTTTTATTTATTTTTACTTTGCGAGGTTTTTCTCACCAATTGTTAAACCAACATGTTTTTCAATTCTACAAAGCACGCTGTGTCAAAGGTAGAGTTCATCTCCTGAACCCCTTCAATGTTGAAAAGGATGCGCATCATCACTGCAGGGTTGTTCTATAAAGAAGAATCTACATTAATGGGATTTTATGGTTCAAACAATTCAATGCACAATTCACAGCATGCAATCTACTTTATCGATGTAATCCTACGATGCCTGGTAGCCACCAGGCAAGATACCAGGCACTTTACCGGTGCACTTAAGAAAAACTGCTAATGAGGTTGTCCTTTTTCAATCTTTTAGAGTTCGACGAAATATGGCAAGCTCATAATGTAAGCTTTTCTGCAAAACTAAAAGGACTGACTGACATCAATGATTTGCAAACCAAAGTCGTCTCATTTTTTTTCCAAAAAATCTGGAGAGCCAGGCCCAGGCCAGCCCAATACCATCCATCTTCCTAGAGATGCTGGAAATGGCCCAATCTCCAGGATGATGGATGGTATTGGGCAAGCCTGACGCGGGCCTTTCCTGTATGTGTGCTTGTGTTCGAATGGGGCTATTGGGCATCTCTAGGATGATGGAGGGTATTGAACCTTCCCTGACGCAGGCCTAGCTGCCTGGCCTGGCTCTTTGGACTTATTGTTCTTTCATTTAGCTCCCAGGCTTCAATGTCGAACTCTAGGTCCCTGCAAAAAGCATTTTCCAGAACAAATAAGATATCTAAGCATGGTTGATCTGATGCTATACAACAATATGAAATCCCAAAAGTGAATCAGTTAATGGATTAAATTTCTATAAGATGAAATCCCAATATGCTATACAACAATATCTAAGCATGTAGCATTTTTATTCAGTCAGTTTTGGTGATTAAATTTATATAAGATCAGTATAATGGATTAAAAAGAGATATTTATTCACAACAAAGCTTTCGATAAAATATAGGAATAACATTCTTAAATTTCCCATTAAATACATAGCGTCGGACTGTAAATCTATGCTGGCCAGCTAGGACTACTACACATCTCTCATGGCATTATAATCCAGTAACAATACATAGTTAATACCAAGGGAACATCAGATTTTCCTAATGCAGAACTGGTATAAACAACAGTTTCTTGACAAGTTGTTTGGCTTCATGGTCTTGGACACCAACCCCATCTCCACGTAGATAAATGCTACATGTAGTCCTGACATGATTCATGACTAAATCAACAAACGAGGGATTGAAAGGTGAATCATACATGGATTTGTTCACTGTCTTCCACATGTCTGTGATTAGACCTTTAATTTTCTGGCGAGCAACTTGCTCCGACGTATTAGTCTCTTTCATGTAACACTGGATTGCTGATGGAACATCTCCTCTTTCAGACTCCGGCTAGCATAATTGAATTCCTCAGAAACGTTAGACTAATAAGTTTGATATATATATAATGAAGATGAAAATGTGAATCCTGCCAATGGAATTTTATGGTGCAATTTTCTTATGTATATATGGGATTGGAGCAATATGTGCTTACTGACGAAGTCGCTAGGTCATTGCACAGTCGGAAAATCATGGACGAAGCATACATTAGCTCATTGTTCTCATACAAGCATTTCAGCACATCATCTGTTATTGTTTGCTTGCTAGCAAAAAATGCATGGACTAGACCTACAGGTACTGAAGATGACATCCATGCATTACTCAAGTACTCCCTCAACGATGGCACGTATCCATCCTTACTCCATTTCGCCTCCAACAACATTGCTTGACAGAAATCTATCCACTGAGAAACAAAACAACAATTAAGGATAAAGTAAAACAAGAAATTGTTAACCTGAAAATTAAGGAATATATGCAATAATATGTACCCCTTTCTTCAAGTATGGTATGATGTCTGAGCTTTGTTCTTTGTATATAGCACAAGCCATGTCATTTGTTGTGTTGTATAAAGCTAGATAGCATAACTTCATGTAGTCTGGTAGTTGTTCTGCTGCCTCTTCATCCCACCTGAAAAAAAAAATTTCATGCATTATCAATCATGGAAGATACATGCCGTGCTGGACGATAACTGTGATCTGTAAATACTAACCTTTCAACTGCATTAGAAAAGAGATCCAGTTCATCGAATGAACCATATATATCATAAATGTCATCGATTGTTAATGTGAGACAAGTGAATTTCGTTAGCCATTCCCTACAACGTTCATTTTGTGGTTCATAGGTAACCCCCACAGACCATAGGAAGCTTTCCACCAACCGGTCTCTTGCAAAGCTCAGGTTCTTTGCAAGATCGAGATCCCTCCACCACCTAAATTAAATACAACAAATTAACAAGTGATGGTCTACATAATTAGCATAAAGTACATGCATTTATATGCTCCAACCTAATTAATTAGATATTTATTTACCTAATCATATTGCTCAGTTCTTTTTGGTGTGTGGCTTGAACCAAGTTAAAATCCAAGATTGCAAGTTCAAACAACAAAGGGCTCATTTTCTCTTGATCTCCTAGTGATGCTGCTGCAGCTGCAACATCAATGGACCACCTACCCTCCCACCTTGGCATCCTCCAATGCAAGGGAAGTTCCAAGGCACGAGTCACATATAGAGCAAGATTCGAGTCGTATACATTTAGTTTGACAAGTTGTAGCTGTCTGGTTGTGAAGGCTCGGGCCTCAGTCATGATGTCTTCACCTTCTAAACAGAGGTGAGAAGCTTCATACAAACTTAATATTCCCTTGACATCATTACTAATCCCTTCTTGGAAATTATCATTATTGTCCTTGAAGTGATTGAACACATCTGTTATATATAAAACATGATGATCAATACAGAGATAAATAGATATGACCAACAAATTTGTTTGCTTGCTGTGTCCGCTCACAAACAACATCAATATTTTATTTAATATGCTTTCTAGCTCGCAAGTGTATTCATGCATGACTGATTCTCTTTAGTTACTCCATCCATCTTCGGTTAATAAGAGGTCGTACTAGATTCAAGTATATATTCAACCACGACTAGTCCAAAGCATCTCCAATGGGCCGGGAGACCCCGAAAACATTTTGTCTTAACAATTTAAGTTGTTTAGGGGGAGAATTTTACTCCTAGATAGAGATCTTTTAGAAGACATTTGAAGTGGGCCGCTGGAGATGCTCTTTATTGAGATATTGCTACAACCAAATATATCTCCTAGGTTTGGTTGGACACAACATTTAATTGTGAAATTCTTGTTAATTAAAATACCTTGTGAGACTTGGTAACCATGTTGCCTGAGGAGCCTAAAAGAGAGAGCGACAGAGTGTAAATCATGGTGATCAACAGGAAGAGTACCAGATGATTCCTTGAACCGAAAGATTTTTTCTAGGGAACTCTTAATTTCATTCTCAAAATGGTATCCAACCCCAAGCCTCTGCATGGAGTCAATCACTTCTAGTTTACCTAATGAAGACCCAACCATGTCATTGGCATTGGCATTGGCATCATCAACTAATAGCATTTCCTTCACCTCCTCCTTGAGCTTCTCAAATCTTTCAATGTAGCTCTTAGCCTGTAAATTGATGAAAAATCAAGCAACTATCAGTTTCAGTTTCACATAGAGTGTACATATATATATATCATAACCATGCAATGCACTCACCTTGTAATCACTGTGCAAAGACTCAATAAAATCATAATCCCAAATGTTTCTTTTATGGTGTGCACATCGTGTAGGCACCATTCGTTTATAGTTTTTATGGCTACTAACAAATTGAACATGCTGATTGCCATAAAGGGCACTTGAAGAGGCAAATGTCCTCGTTGGTGGCAAGTGTGTGTGTTGGCGAGGATGGGAGATAACAGAGGCTAGAGACATTTTGATGAAAGAGTACGTGAGACTAAGTTGGAGTAACCTACAAGAATATTGGGTCTATATGTAGGGAGGGAAGAGAGACAAAATGGTGTCTTAGGAATAAAAACGAATGTGGTCTATTGTATACAGACTAACATAGCTAAGATAGTGATGCACAGAGAAAATACATGAACCACGTTAATCTCGTACGTCCCACATTTAATTGATTACGTCCCACATAATCAGTTTCGCAGTAAATGTGCTATGTATAGTTGATCCGAATGCATGTACGTGCACAACGCGCCAACACTAGCTCCTTCCTCGGCATCACTTCCACATACGAATATTCATAATTTATTTTAATTGCCCGATTCTAATGGTCTTAAGTTTGAATATGACTCTTTTACTGTATAGCATTCACCATACTACAAATTATCTTGATTTGAGTTTTGTCGGGTGATCTATAACATGGTATATATCATATGTGGTACAAATGTATGTGTATCCCCACCCATGACTCGCATGTTTACTACAATTTCAATTATTTGATCATCATGGTAGGCGCCTGATATGTAATGAGGCACTATTTCTGCCCCATGAAGAAAGAAATCGGCAATATCATATCAAAGACTTTGAAGTCTCTTCAATATCTGCTGGGCCAACGTCCTTTAGCTCTCTCCATCTCAAAAGTCAGGCGTTCATATGCACAGGGTTTTTGATTGATTTCTGTCCTCATGATTCAGCCACATCAATTAATTTTTTTTTTTTTTGAAAGAACCTCCAGTGGGGGTATATGACCAGGGGCGGATCCAGGATTTTAGTCGAGGGGGGGCGAAATGGAAAATACTTATTAGTTGATAATAGTAGTTATCAATGGTAAAGCCAATTTTTTTTATCGAAGCTAGTAACTAATAAAAAAAATTCAACTATAAAAAATACAATGTATATATCAAATTGGATCCAAGTGTAGTCAATTTTAAGCCAAAATAAGGTCACTATTGATAACCTTAGCAAAGAGCAAACAAACATAATAACTAGAATACATAACTAATATCACAAAAGAGTTTGTCTAGGAAGCCAGACTTTAAAGCCATTTTTTAGCCAGGCTAGAGCATTTTTACACATTTACTTATTCTCTTTAAAATACAACCACAAACATTATCTATAGAAGGGATAGAAATGTAAAAAACTTAAAACCTGACCAAAAAGTAGCTATAAAGCCTGGTTGTCTAGAAATGAGAATCACAAAATAATTAGGATAAGTTCTAGGTGAAGCTAAAAAAAATTTGAAATTTGCGAATCTAATATGATCATAATACAATTTCAAAGAAAAAATAGTTTATATGAGGCTCAAATTTTATACGAGTTGGTTAATGGTATATATTTTCATTGAATTCTATCGTTATTATTTTAAATATTAATTTTTGCAATTACTAATAAAATTGCATTGAAAATAAAATAAAAAATGCACTCGAAGAGTATCGAACTCAGGTCTTTTACAAAAAGTGATATACCTCCAACCACTACACCAACAAAGACAAGTTTAAATATTTTCAAAAACAATTATCATATTGTAATCTACATTATATAATCGATTTTTTAAGACTAAAATATATATACTAAAAATATTTTAAAAATTGAGGGGGGGCAGCTGCCCCCCCTCGCCCCTTAGTAGGTCCGCCCATGTATATGACGACGACTTTACCCATTTAAGAGCGTATAAAAAAAACCCATCTTTTACGGCAATGCAAACTCAAAACCTGCCTCCTATTACAAATTCTAGTTCAAAGTTACATTCAAAGTCATTCGTTGTAGGTGCATGAAAATGTTGTCGAATGATCTCACCAGATAAGTCGAAGGTGAGATAAGTCGAATGATCTCACTGCATACATATGCAAATGATCTCACAGCATACATATGAATGGGACCAGAGGAGGCAGCTTCCCCCAATTTAAAAAAAAAAAAAAAAAATATTTGTATATATGTAGCGTTTTTGAATATTTTAATATAAATGTGAAGACATGATATTCTGATGGTTTTTTTTTTTTTTAATTTTTTTATAAATGATACCATCCCTGAATTTTTTTTTTTTCATAAGACATTTTAAAGCAATTATATGAATATATTAAAAAGAAAAAAAACTAGAGTTTAATAAAGGCTTGTTTGTTCACAAGTAGTATGAGACCCTAACAAAAACAATGTCATAAAATAAAATCCACAAAAAACCTTTAATTAAAATCTAAGATAACAAACTATAAAATTTAATGAAAATATATATTATTATTCAACTCATATAAAATTTGGGAGTTGGATTGGCTCGTAAACCCTCATCGCCTCCTCCCCCCCTCCCCTCCCAATTTTTTTGTATTTTTTATAAACTTGTAATTAGCATCTTATTATGTTCTCACATTTCAAAATTTTTCAGATTAAACTTATATTTATCTTAATTATTTTACAATTATAATCATGTATTCTAGTTATTAGGCTTGTTTGCGTTTGTTAAATTGTCAAAAAACTTAATCACAATTTGGCTTAAGATATCATACACAATTTGTTTTTTATTTTTTATTTTTTTTATAGTTGTACAGATAAATGCTCAATACTACATTAAGTTCATGAAAAATACAATTAGAATAATATTTTTGATTTTAGTGTTTACTGTAGAAGTTAATAGAAATTTATTGTCAAATTATTTGTTCGGAGCTAGGATTTGATTTCGTTTTTCAAAGTAATTTCGATCTTTTGATTTTAAGAAATATTTCATTGTATATATAAAAAAAACGTAAAAATTTTGAGTGTATGTCAAACATATATAAACAAATAAGATACAAGTAAGTTACGTAATATATAAATACATAAAATGAAGCCTAAATACTTAAGTATCCCTATAAATGTAATTTGCTTCATAATTTTTTGGGTTTTACACGAAAATATTAAAAAAAAAAAAAAAAAAATGTAATTTGCTTCTAATTTTTTGGGTTTTACACGAAAATGTGAAAATTTACAAATAAAACACAAAATATTTTGAAATAACTTATAATGTATTTTTCATTTTCAACACTTTAAATTTCGAGACTAAAAAAAAAGAAATATTTCTCGAAGTTTTGCGAAATCACAATCCTTGGTCCGTGATGATACATCAAACTGTCCTTTGATCCGCACCGTACGCGTGTCCTGATAATCTTGTCAACAGAGCTAAGCAAGCCCGATTGCACGACCAATCCAGCATAGGGATGGCAACGGGGCGAATTGGGGCGGATTTGAACAAATCCATCCCCGCCCTGTCAGGATTAATGGATCCCAAAATCCGCCCCGCCAATCCGTTTATACATTTACTTAAAAACCACCTATGCCCCGCGCGGATTGGCACGGATTGACGGATATCCGCCCCGCGCAAATATCTATTAAAAAATTTTTCTCTAATAGCATATCAATCCTAAAAATTACTTTATTCATACAAAAATATACACCGGTAAGAATCCACACAGAAATTATAACAGATCTCAAATACAAAAAATTACAAAAAAAATTTCGATCAAACATACAAAAAATACAAAAAATTACAAAAAAAAATAAAAAAAATTCAGATATCAGATTATACAAAAAATTACAAAAAAAAAAAAAAAAATTCGATCAAACGAATCTCAGATCTGAGATATTTGATCTGAGATCTGATCTCGGATCTTTGATCTGATCTCAGAGTTCTAAGATTTGATCTCGGATCTGATCTCAGATAAAAAATATGGGAAGGCAGGGAGGGGAGAAGAAGGCGGGGAAGGGAGGGGAGAGGGAGGCAGCCGGGATGGGATCGTTCTTTCGAAGCAGAGAGATGGAGAGGAGACAGAGATGACCCTTCGAGTGTCCGTGAGAAGGAGACGACCCAGGGTCCGTGAGAAGGAGAAGAAGGAGACACCGGCCTTCGCTGAAGGGGACGACCGACTTCGCTGAAGATGACGGCCGGCCTCCGCTGTCTGAAGGAGACGACCAAGGAGACTTCGCTCAGTTCACTGTGAGTGAGAAAGGGGAGAATGTGATTATGTGAGATACTGAGATGAGAGTGAAAGACTAGGGTTTAATCCTTTTATATAGTTGAAGGGTGGTTTTGTAATTTTATCGGTTAAACGGATATCCGTGGAGCGGATAGGGCTAAATCTGTATACGCCCCGATTAATAAACGGATACAGATTGAAAATCCGTATCCGCCCCAAAATCCAGGGATCATTTACCAAATTTGCCCCACTACCATCTCTAGACCTTGAAAAGCTTGTACACATAGTAACAGTCTGAATGAAAACAATAACATAAAAAAGGGATAAAAAGTAGAAAGAAGACCAATTTAATCCTTTTCATTTTCGGTTGGTCTTAAGTTTGAATATGACTCTTTAATTGTATAGCATTCACCATACTACAAATTATCTTGAGTTGAGTTTTGTCGGGTGATCTATAACATGGTATATATCATTTGTAGTACAAGGGCTCATGTCTAACGGGGGGATGCTCGCCCGTTTTCTCGCCAATTAGAATTCCCCACCCACCTCCAGATGATATTAATGACTCACATGTTTACTACAATCTCAATTATTTGATGATCATGGTAGGCGCCTGATATGTAATGAGGCACTATTTCTGTCCCCATGAAGAAAGAAATCGGCTGACTAGACAGGATGGAGGATTTGTTTTTTCCTCCAAATGCAACATCATATCAAAGACTTCAAGTCAATATCTGCTGGGCCAACGTCCTTTAGCTCTCTCCAGTCAGGCGTTCATATGCACAGGGTTTTTGATTGATTTCTGTCCTCATGATTCAACCACATCAATTAGCTAAATTTTGTTGGTACATGACGATTTTTTTTTTTTTAAGGCGAGCTAAGTTTGTAAGGATTTCATAACTTATCAATTGGGCGATCTATAAGTCCACCAATTAGAAAGTAACCATGCCGTAGGTGGGATTCGAAGCTACGACGTGAAAGACAAACCCACACAGCCCTAACCACTAGGCCATAACACCATGATGACTTTACCCGATAAAGTAAAACAAATGAAACTACATCATAAAAACCAACAAATAAAACTGTCCAAGCATCAATTAATTTGTTATTGTACCATCTTTCACACATTTAAGAGCGTATAAAAAAAAACCCATCTTTTACTGCAATGCAAACTCAAAACCTGCCTCCTATTACAAAATCTAATTCAAAGTCATTCGTTGTAGGTGCATGAAAATGTTGTCGAATGATCTCACCAGATAAGTCGAATGATCTCACTGCATACATATGCAAATGATCTCACAACATACATATGATTCCCTTGGTGTGTAAGGTTTTATTTTTATTTTTTTATAAATGATACCATCCCTGAATTTTTTTTTCATAAGACATTTTAAAGCAATTATATGAATATATTAAAAAGAAAAAAACTAGAGTTTAATAAAGGCTTGTTTGTTCACAAGTAGTATGAGACCCTAACAAAAACAATGTCATAAAATAAAACCCACAAAAACAAGTAGTATGAGGCTCATAAACCCCCCCCCCCCCCCCCCCCCCCCCCCTCCCCTCCCAATTTTTTTTATTTTTTATAAACTTGTAATTAGCATCTTATTATGTTCTCACATTTCAAAAATTTTCAGATTAAACTTACATATTTATCTTAATTATTTTACAATTATAATCATGTATTCTAGTTATTAGGCTTGTTTGCGTTTGTTAAATTGTCAAAAAACTTAATCACAATTTGGCTTAAGATATCATACACGATTCAGTTTGATATATACAATTTGGTTTTTATTTTTTTATTTTTTATAGTTGTACAGATAAATGCTCAATACTACATTAAGTTCATGAAGAATACAATTAGAATAATATTTTTGATTTTAGTGTTTACTGTAGAAGTTAATAGAAATTTGTTGTCAAATTATTTGAACGGAGCTAGGATTTGATTTCGTTTTTCGAAGTAATTTCGATCTTTTGATTTTACGAAATATTTCGTTGTATATATAAAAAACGTAAAATTTTTGAGTATATGTCAAACATATATAAACAAGTAAGATACAAGTAAGTTTTGTAATATATCAATACATAAAATGAATCCACACAGAAATTATAACAGATCTCAGATACAAAAAAAATTTCGATCAAACATACAAAAAATTACAAAAACAAATTTCAGATTTAAAACATACAAAAAATTACAAAAATAAAATAAAAAATATTCAGATCTCAGATTATACAAAAACTTACAAAAAAAAAAAAAATTCGATCAAACGAATCTCAGATCTTCGCTGAAGGGGACAATCGGCTTCGCTAAAGGAGAGGACCGACCTCCGCTGTCTGAAGGAGACGACCGGCCTCCGCTGTCTGAAGAAGACGACCAAGGAGACTTCGCTCAATTCACTGTGAGTGAGAAAGGGGAGAATGTGATTATGTGAGATACTGAGATGAGAGTGAAAGACTATGGTTTAATCCCTTTATATAGTTGAAGGGTAGTTTTATAATTTTATCGATTAAACGGATATCAGTGGGGCGGATAGGGCTAAATTTGTATCCGCCCCGATTAATAAACGGATACAGATTGAAAATCCGTATCTGCCCCAAAATCTAGGGATCCTTTACCAAATCCGCCCCAAACGGGGCGAGTGGGGCGGATATACGAAAAAATCCGCCCCACTGCCATCCCTAGACCTTGAAAAGCTTGTACACATAGTAACAGTCTGAATGAAAACAATAACATAAAAAAAGGGATAAAAAGTAGAAAGAAGGCCAATTTAATCCTTTTCGTTTTCGGTTGGATGCTTCCGTTTTCAGGCATTGGCATGCCCAAGGATTGTGATTTCGTTTTTCGAGTTCATTTCGAAATCCTGATTTTAAGAAATATTTTGATGTGTAAATAAAAAACGTAAAAATTTCAAAGATATATAAAAAATATATATATATAATAAATTTCTAAGGTATATGAAAATGTGAAAAAAAAATAGATGCAAGTAAATAAATCTATTAAACATATTAAATGAAGCCTAAATACCAAGAAATGAAACAAACATGAAATTAATATATATTTAGAATATCAAGGGGTGGTTTCAAAAATCAATATATATGTAGAAGAAATGATAATTAGAAAATCAGGGGGTGGTTTTAAAAATCAATAAATAATTAGAAGAATCGATAGTACAAAAAATCTCGAAATTTACGAAAAAACTCCGAAAATTTTAAAAATAACTCTCGAAAAAATGTAATTTTTGGTAGCTGGGTTTTGTACTTTTACGAAAAAACGAAAATTTTCGAAATAACCTCGAAAAGATGTAATATAACCTTTTATTTTGCCATTTTTCTTTTCGTAATTTCAAAAAAACGAAGTTTTCGTTGAAATTTCGCGGAATGTGGTCACGCCCCAATTTTCGAGAAAATGAACATCCTTATATCACTAAAAAAACCCCATTAGCGATGATACGTAGCGCGATGAAGCTTGTTTCGTCGCTCAAAATTAACTTAACACAACGACAAATTTACTATCGACGCACATTTACAAAGAATAGTTAACAAGCTAAAGCGACGCATTGTTTCGTCGCTTAAAAAAAATCTTACGCGATGCAATTAATCCTTTATCGCATAAATTATGAGCGACAAAGTGTCGTTGCCTAACATGATCACTTTTGTCGCCCTAAAATGAAATTAATTTTTCAAACAACTACTTTGAGCGACCAACTTAAACGTCATAAGGTGACGAATTGTTTCGTCGCGTAAAATCTGAACTGTTTATTTTCTTCACGAAGTAGAACAATCAGATCTGCGTTATTCACTATTTTTCACTATAGGCTCCGTCCTTCTCTCACTGCGTTGCCGGCCACCATTTCCAATCCTCCCTCTCTTTTACAGGAGAACAATGAGGAAATTGCTACAAATTAATTAATTAATTTTTTAAATTTTATGAAATTAGGTTGCGATCGTGTGATTTTGGAGAGTGTCTCATACTGTTTTTTGAGTGCATACTAGATATTTATTAATTAATAATATCTACGTCCACTTGAAGAATTGTAATTGAGATGCCGCCGAAACATTTCCACATCAAAACCTAATCGCATTAGTGTCGTTAACTCACTTGAATTCTCATGTTTTGTTTTGTTTTATAACTTGTAAACGGGCGCAATGGAAAGACAATGGATACAAAATCAAGACATATGTTGTGATGAATAATTAAATGGGATTGAGAGCTTCATTGAGTTTGCAAGGACACATGTCACTGGTACGACGAATCATATCACACTTTGGTACTAGCATGATCCTTTTATTTTGGAAACTATGGCAAAACAATTTTTATCTAGATGAACCTAAAGCAGGTGGTTAATGGAAAGTAGTCCAAACGATCCAGCAAAGAAGTATATCGGACATTCCTGAAAAGGCTTTGGATGACCATAGTGATGACGACACCGCTGATCAAGAGAATTCATCTTCAAGCATTCCCATTATCCAACAAATATTTGAGTTATTTGTCGAACTTCCTCCGATTGATGATGATTATGATGTTGAGGTATCACCTGCAAAAGGTGAAGTTTATGATAACCATGTTGGATGAACTTGAAGAAGAAGTCGAAAGTGATTACTCTACTGATTTAGATTAAATAACATTTGTAGGAATATAACTTGTTAAGTCGTTTACAAGATGTTAACAATAATCTATATTTGTTAGTTAACATAATTGAATTTGTTAATGTACCATGAATTTTTTTTACCGTAAATTTGTTATATGGATGTCGAAGTTCAATTAATTAATTAAACAATGATATCAAAGTTCCTCCCTAAAATAAACAAATTCAATATTTGCGCGACAAAGTTAGAATATCTCATCGCGCAAACAGTGTCACCCTTTTTGCGACTAGTTGAACTGTTTCATCACCCAAAAGCACATTGCGCGACTCTTATAACCTAAAAATTTGGCGCGTGTTTCTGGCGGCTAAAATTTGGCCTGAAAATTTGAAAACTAGCGTGACGAAATTACGGATTTATGGCGAAAAATATGTTCATAGCGCAAAATCTACCGTTTTAATTAGGTTTTAGTTCGCAAGGTCTCTCCATTGCCAGCCTAACAAACACATCAAGAGGTGCCCTCAACTGCTCCGAGGAAAACGTTTATACATCAAGAGGTGCTCTCAACTGTAAATTCTTTTCAATCTCATCGTTTACTGTATTTTGATTTCATTTCCCTTCTCAAATAAAATCATCGTTTCAACCAGTGTTCTAAAAATCGGCCTAGGCGGCCGCCTAGGCGCTAGAAGGTGGAAAACCGCCCAGATTAATGGCTGGACGGGCAGTCTGGGCGGGATCTAGGTCGGTAAAAACGCATTTGATATATATGTAATAACACATTTGATGAATATTTTTAGTAATTATACAAAGAAGATATGAGGCGAACAAGGTGAACCGAGGTAAAAAAAAATTCTACATCACTCTGGTTCATTGTCATTCTCTTACAGGGTGGAGGAACGACGTCTAGTAAGTGAATTAATATGTTTAATTTTCATTGTTTTAATTTTAGTCAAGACATTCAATTAAATATTTATATTAGTTGGTTTACTATTTTCACAATGTTTTATAGGAGAGTTCAAAATTCCCAGAAATCGACATGTTCAAGGATGTTTATGTACTACTTGGCAATGAGGTGGTTGTGAAGTTGCATGTAAGTTTTATTCTTTTCTAATTTTTGCATGTTGTCGTTTCTATTGTTTTAATTTTTTTAATGAAGGAAACAATGGTGGATAGGTAGGACGCCTACATGGAGCAAGTGGCCTCGCAACATCCCCCAGAAACTTTGTTGGAGCAGCTCATAATCGACGATCAAGGATTACATATCTTGACGGATACATTGGAATCTCTAGGTCCGAAACCTAAAAAGATTGTTTGGGGGATGGGGAAAACTAGAGTTTGTGAGGTCGACACCTCATCTTCAGCTTCACAGCGGTCAGTCGGAACCGTTTCATCGTTACAATCGAGAGTGGAGGAATTACAGAATGAGCTAAATGCCGCCAAAGCGCGTGAGCGAGAGGCCCGAGAGAGGAACGGTAGGCCCAGGAGCAACTAGGTGGAATATATTATTAGGGGGGATTTTCAACAGTCGGGGATTAATTTGTGAGCCTCTCATTACCTTCAACGAACCATCAGCCACCCCAGCCCTAGAAAATCTACCGATGTGTTTTTTTTTAATTGATACAGTACGGTTTTAAATTATTAATTTGTAAAGTTAATCGTATTTAATTTAATTAACAAAACCATAATGCATATCAAACCCTTTGTGCACGAGACGATTCAGTTAATAATTATTTCAAATTTAATTAAAATAAAATTTTGAAAACAATTTAAAATTATTAAACTAAACTTTAAGCAACCAAAGTTTTCATCGCATAAGAATAGATCGAGCATGTTTGGAGCGACGGAACCTGTCGTCACAACATTCGCTCAAACATAATCTTGAGCGATGAAAAGGTGCGTCACCATTTGAGTTAAGCTGACGAAGTTTAACACGACAAAATATTTAATCACGTAAGTAAATTTTGCACGACGAACTGTTCTATTTCCTGCGTTCAAAATTATGCCGCAAAAAACAGTATTACGCGACTAACCCTTCTTGCGACGAATTTTGTTGTCGACGCTCAAAAGGACTCTGAAACGACGAAGATTTTTTTCGTCGTGCAAATGTTTGTGAGACAAAGCTGTGGCAACAAATATTTCGTCACCCAATATGTATAGTGATGTTGTTTATAACGACGATTTTGCCTACGTCGCTAAAGGGTTTTTTTTGTAGTGTATCCACGTAGGATTAGGATTATCCGCTTCCCCAAAACTCGGGACGTGAAAATTTAACAATAAGAAGATTAAATAAAAATTATTAACACAGACAAAAATTCTAACCAGGTAACTCTTTGGAGATGATCGCTGCATAAAATAAACCACCGAAGATACCGCCCCAAAAACTCTATAACCTGAGAAAGGCTAAATGGCTACGTTCTGATTAGAACATACCCAAGAAGCATAAACTTACTTGTGTCAGCGAGGTAGCTGGTATGAGAAATCCCCCTCTCTTATAAATAAAATAATTTAGACGCTTTAACAGAAATGTTCACACACAATAAAATAATATATCACAAACTGGTAGTTTCTCCATGAGGCAAACATGTCATACTAATAAGTTTACCATGCTTCAAGTAAACATTTACTTACCCGACACTTCAACATGGTAAGTCAAATCTACAAAAACGTTACTAAACTTACCATCCTGCACAGAACAGTTGGAAACCAATGAATAAACTTTCCTAATTTATTGGTCCTCATAAATATAATTTATTTTTAATCAAATACAAATCCTAGTCATAGTACACCATTATTTAAATATCAACAAAAATACATTTTACCTTAAGGAAGACTTGTAGTTCTCATTCAGTGATCGAATGAGCAATCAATTTCTTCCCTTAAGGCAATCATGTACATACAAAAAAATTTCGCTTCTTTTTCACAATCGCATTCTCTTCCTGTGCCGAGCACACCTCACCCAAGTGTGTCTCCCTTGCCTTGGAAACCACTCAGAGTGTACACGTTCTAAGTGGGGTGCCACATCGAGAAACATGTCATCTCACCCGAAGTTCAATCCATGACAAGTATTTTCTAAACACTACACGTACTACCGAACTCACATGGAACGATGTATCCGAAATGCAAGCAAGTCTGCATACCAAAATTATATACCATGTATGCAAGCAAGTCTGTATACAAAAACACATTTTTCATTTTTTTGGAGTTGTGGAAAAAAGCATAAAATAAACTAAAACTCAAATGCATCTTAGCAGATCAAGTGCATCACAATCAAATACTCATATTCATTCTAATGCATTAACATATATTTTTCGACCTTTAACATTTCAAGGATCACCATGAATCCACAAGTCAATTTGCATACCAAACAAATTCAAGTCGTGATATGCACATACCAAATTGCATAAAAATACACATCTCAAATTCATATCATAAAAGGATGAATCCTCATATTTTAAGGATGAATCCTCATATTTTAATTCCAATGTAACTAACAAAGATTTCACCTTTAAGGTGAACACGCAACAAAAATCGACATTCCAAGGGTTATTAAAATTTATCATATAGACATCTAATTTCAGAAATATTGTGTTTAGTAATATAATCATAAAATTTTCACATAATAGATTCACTTCTTTTTTCCACATAATAAATTAATTCAAGGGTTTAGTTCCAAACACGTTGTTCACTCTACATTTATAAAAATTTAACAATAATCTTATCCTAAACATAGTATCATAATTCCTCAAATTCACTTAAGCGTGATTTTATTCACAAATAAAGACTTAAAATAAAAAGTAATGGAAAAAAAGTGAGACATATTCACTTAGTTCTTCTACAAGTTTTTATGTCACGTGAAATAAAAATCATCTATTAGGATAATATCAATTTCAATTGCATTTACGCGAAATTCAAAGTACACCGTGGAATAAACTCGGACATTGACGATTTTATTTGCCTCGAGAGAAATCCAACGGTTGGACGGACTCAAAACCAATGCTAAAATTTTTGTATGGATGTTATGAATCTTCCGATTTAATTTGCAAGTATTCTAACCACTAAAAGGTCTCGATCAAATGGAAACACTAAGACTGAGCAAAGTTGTCTTTATTATGGGATTTAGATAAAAACCTAATTTTGGTTTTTCTCTTTTAACACAATCAATTCCTACGAAAATACAATAAAACTTACATATTTCAGATTTATATATGTATTATACTCTAACCTTAATCAATTGATTAATTTAAAAAAAGTAAAAGAGAACGAAGAAGACTGACCGGTGCTATGCATTTTTTTTTTTCTTTCACATGTTTCCTCCAATTCTTTATAAAAGAAAGAATGATGCTAGGTTTTTCAACTCTTTTATAAAGCTCTAATTAGGTTTTCTAATTTTATTTTTTGCTAAATGTACACACTTTCTACTCATTTAACCACTAAAAATAAAATAAGGTTTTACACATTATAAAATTACAATACATTACAAATTAATAAGTAAATATTATTTATATTTGTGTAATTAGGCGGATATTACAATATACACACCTCAAAAGAATCTCGTCCCGAGATTCAAAAGGTAAGAAAGTCATGTAAATTTTTTTAAAAATAAATATAAATTGGCAAACAAAATAAAAATTTTAAAAAATACATTTTCAAATGAGAAGTTATTCAAATCTTATACTCATAGAAAATTTTCACATCATACAAAGTCATACATCAAATATGCATAGATACGAGGTTGTCACCTGCATATATCTATAATATTTTAATAAGAATACAAAAATAATAGATTAAAACACTCTATATACAAAAATATTTATTAAGGTCAGTGAAAAAGTACTGGTGTTACAAACATATATGGTTGTACAAGTGTTCTCATTGAACCAAATTAGTTTCTCAATCAAATAAAGCCAGATCTTTCACCACACCTTATTTTATCTTTTCAGAAGAGAATTGTGGCTTCTGGTTTGATGGTTTACAATGTTCTCTAAAAGTTTCACCATTCAAAAATAGAGTAATCCACCAATGGGGTGGGTAAAACAAAGGGAATAATTCAAAAACGGTATACAACACGGCAGTCAGTCTGACTCCTCCCCAAAATTGAGTTGAATAAAGCCAAAGTAACGAGAACAAAAGCGAAGAGAAAACAAGGTTCATGAGGATTAAGCTATGCCGAGGCCTTGATCATTCAGAGCTCCCTATATGTTCCAAACTATGTTGCTTCACCTACATCTTTATCTAGGTTTTCTTGTTTCTTAAGTTGGTTTCATGGGGTTATTAGAGTGTTTCTTCTACCTCTATAGTACTTATAGTCAAGGAATGTGATTTCTCAAGATTTCACAAAATATTTCATATTTTGAAGTTACCGAAATCTCATTCGAAATTCGAAATATGTCGAAATTTTCTGGAGAAAAGAAATAAATATTTTAACATGTTATAATGTTATTTTAGTATAAATAGTTTGTTACGTGAGTGTTTCTTATATAATATGTAGTTTTTATGACACTACGAGTTGTGTGAGATTTTTTATGTAGTATTTAATAATTTAAAATGCATAACTTATATTGTTAAATTGGAAATCACAACTGAAATCTTTACGTTTTTCTACACATAACGAAATATTTCTTAAAATCGGGGGACCGAAATCAACTAAAAAAACGAAATCAAAATCCTTTCTTATAGTAAGATTATGTAACGAGGAAGACGATAACGATAAAAGAACATTTTTATGACTACATTTTTGTTTGCTGTTTATCTTATTTTTGTTTATATGGGTGGTACATGAATCTGTGCGTCTTTGTAGTTCCTTGAATCTGTAATGATTTTGACGGTGTACACGAGGTTTTGTTGCCCGAAATGAAAACCTTAATTGAGGTCCATTTTCTGCCATTGTAGATTCTAAAACAAGTTTTGTTGCCTTACTGTTCCGCAAAAAGAAACCTGGATTCTTTTGGTTCTTTCCCTTTCTTCAAATGGAACGAATAGACTGATTCCTGAAATGCCTAATGTCTCTCTGTATATTCCTCAATGTCCCCCTGCCATGAATGTTTTGTGAACTCAAATTTCTTGGTTTATGTGAGACTGTCAAAGTCGTGACTTCCCAAGTAGCAATTCAAAAAGACAATAAGGAAAAACATAGTGATTCAATTACTCAGAAATGGAATTACACCTTCTCTATGTTCCTTGAACAAGAGACCTTCACTTTTCACTACAACCACATATACTGTTCACCTCCTCATTTACTCTATTTAACCAGAGCTCTTAACAAACTAAACAACAAAATTTCAAAATTAACTAAAAACAAAGTGCCAAGTGGCCAATCCTCTGCCATTTAACTATCTTCACTTTGAAATTACATTTTTGTCCTTTGAAGTTTCAATTTCAAATCACCCGCCACTTGTGTTTCAACTAACTTTCCCTCCTTCAAAATTCCAACTGCTATCTTGCTTCTTCAGTCCTGACATTGCCCAACCCATGAGAACATCCTTGACCTCAAGGATGAAAGTGGGGAAAAAAAGTCTGAATGTGGGTGAAGTCTTCCCAAGTGGTTTCCTGTTTTGAAGCATTAAACCACTGAACAAGTACCTGTGTCACAACTCTGTTGTGGCGGGGGATCAGTCGACGACCCAATATTGCCACCGGTTCAGCTTTGAAGTGCCCTTGCTGGTTGATTATAGGCAGTTGAGGGGAAAAAATGACCGATAAGCCAAGTTTCAATTTCAATTGGGAAACATGAAACACGAGGTGTATATTTGAATGTGGTGGAAGAAGCAGACGATACGCAACAGTACTGATATTCACATAATTATTACATAATATATCCCTCAATTTATATATGTTAGTGTTTCGATTATTATATTTTATAGTAATTATTTCGTTTTCATGTCTTTGTAGGAATTTGAGCGTAAACGATGAAATCATATTAAGGCGACAAGTTAAGGAACGACAATTGGTCGATTCTAGCGGTGGTACAAAGTAGAGGGTCACACATCTAAACCCAAAACCTAAGCCCATAACCTAAACCCAAAACCTAACCCATAAATCCAAAACCAAGCCCATAACTTAAATCCAAATCCAATGCTAAGCCCAATCAAACCCTAGACACATTCCCTCAATCACCAAAGATTCTGATTTAATTTTTTTTCCTTAAATCACACATTGAACACTCTCCTGAACCTGTCCATATTCATTTTCTCCTAATTCTCTTTAAATACAAAAATTCAATAGATGAGAAAGGGAGGAAGAGAAGGGAAAAGAAAAATTACAGAAAATTAAACCCTCTTCCTCACAACGTGATTTTCATCACACCAGAGCCACCACCATCACCACCTCACCTCGCCACCACCGTGCGAGCACCGTCACCACCACGAAACAGGGGAGTGACAACCCTGTTTCGCATCAGACATCTCCCTGTCCCTGCTCCTCTCCCCTGTCCACACAGCCACCACTACCATCTCGTTCTCCCACCATCAGCCACCCCGCACACCACGAAACAGACCACCACCGCCACTAATCACCGTGAAACAGGGGCGTGACAACCCTGTTTCACGTTAAAAACATCACCTCGCCATCACCATCATTACCCTTCATCTCGTCGTCTCTCTCTCTCTCGCTCTCAACCACCATCACCTGAGCACCGCCACCACCACGAAACAGGGGAGTGACAACCCTGTTTCGCGTCAGACCTCCGCCTCGCCACAGACCTTACTCCCCTCTCTCGGCCTTCCTTCCTGTTTTTATCCCTCCTCCACCTCGCTCTCTCTGTTCCCGCATCACAACACACCGAGAACCACCACCACGCCGCGAAACAGAGCCTCACCGCGGCTCTGTTCCGCCTCACCGCCGCCACTGTTCCTCTCTTCATCTAGAGCTCCTTCCTGCATCCCTCTCTCACGACCACCGTCGCAAGCGGCGCGTCAGCTAGCACCCAACCGCCGCGACAGGAGCAAAAACAGGGCTCCGCCACCGCTCTCTGTTTTGATTTTTTTTGAGTTTTCATTACACCTCTCTCACCGATTTTCCATCCCTCTCTCTATTTTGCAGGTTCGGACCAGGTTGGAGCAGGAGGACGCTCGCGAGGAGCGAAGAACAGCACCGCGAGCGGCGCTGTCGCGTTGGAGACGAAAGGCACTGTAGCAGAGGCGCGGGAATGATTTAAACTCTAATATTCATTATTTGCACCCCCGGTTCCCGCTCTGTACTACTACAGAGCTTTTGTACTTCATTTTTTCGGGATTCATGTTCGGACCAACTGCTGAGTACCACCACATCGAGTTTGCGATAAACTAAATGGGTTTTATAACTTATTGTGATTGATTTTACTGAATTGTGTGCTTAATTGTTAATTACAATTTATTTCTGAAAGTTTTTGATAAATTGCTTTTGATATTTTGTTAATGTTTGATAGAAACATGATTTAATGTAATTGGATTTTAACGATCATATATTCGGTGTAAGCAAGAGATTCTCATCCCTAAAGCTTCTCGTTTTTAAATTCAGTAATTTAGATTTAAATAATAATTGCTAACTCATTGGTGAATCCAAGCCCATAAAATCCACCTTTTCTGTTATTTTATTTTTTCTCTTATTTTTAATTTATTTTTAGTTTAGTTTTAAAAATGCTGTAACCCATTATCCTTTAAATTAGTTTCAATTAAATTATAAAATTCAATTGCAACCACCTTCCTCGTGGGATCGACCCGTACTTGCCATTGTCTACCAGTTAGGCACCGTGCACTTGTGGTTATTACAAGTGGGTTAAATTAACCTATTTATTTAGGTTAGTTAAACTCCCATCAAGTTTTTGGCGCCGTTGCCGGGGAAGGTAGCGGTGTAATTAAATTTAAGATTTATTTTCACTAATTAAAAAAAAAAAAACAAAAAAAAAATTAATTTTTATTTTATTAAGTTCTTTTTACACTCATTTTGTGTTTGATTTTGCAGAATACACGCTTCTCGAGGATATTGGAAGATCCTGCAAAACATCAAGCAAATTTTTATTTTTATTTATTTTTATTTTTGAGGAGAGTTTTAATTTTATTTTCACCTTGTTTTACGAGTGTGTGGTGTAATAATTTTTAAACTCTATTGTTTTCATTTTGTTTAATCACAAAAAAAAAACCCAAAATTTTCTAAGTCAAAAGAAATTATAGGGAAACAATTTTAATTGTACCCAATAATCTCTTGTGATTTAAAAATCCGACTTCTAAGACCAAGACCAGTAAATTTATTTGCATGTGCTTGTGTGTTGAGTGAAACGGATAAAAAGAAGTCAGACATTTTTTTGAATTGTGCTAACTTTTTGTGCAGATTGGAATACACACACTGTAAGTATTTCTATCACACGCAATGTATTAGCGACCCGGGTGCTTTGTGTAATTGTTTGAAATTGTGTGATTGGTTGTTTAATTTCTTTAATTGTGGATGTTAAACTTTAGTAATTCATAATAAACAGACCTGGCTTCTAAATAGAAACTGGTGGGACTTGATATCCCCACCTCATCACTCCAGCTGTGTGCAACCAATAGCCAAACATAATTAAAATCAATTAGCAAGTTAGATAGAGCCATTTTTTAGGTACGATGTTCATAGGACAACCAAGACTAAGGTGAATCCAATAATTTTTGTGTTGATCGCTGCTAAAAGTGACAATGGGTTTAATCATTCAATGAACTCCGAGAGGCCACTGCCACAAGGGTAATTTACCCGGTACGCCGAGTCATAAGTAAGCTACGATCCACAAGAAGGATTGGTGTAACTAATAGTTTTGGGTTAGGAACACAAGCCTCAAGTGTGCATTTAACATCACATCGTTCTCACATCTATTGGCTTACAGAGCGGTAGCACAAGGAAGTACTTAATTGGACCATTGTGACCTCCTTCTCTTGTGCGATAATCCGGTTTCTTTGAAACAAAACTCTAGCCTACTGATTTTGAAATTTGCGGTGTAAAGTGTACACTCTTAGGATCAACTTGTAGCACCCATTGCTGTGTCATAAAGATTACATAAGAAATAATTGTCCCCCAAAGATAAAAAGATAATTGATCTCAAAAACGTTGATTGCTTAGGGAGGCATGTTTCTTGTGCATTTATTGGTTGCTGATTGCATGTGAGCCTGTGTATATTTTTAGAGTTAGTGCTTTCAAAAAAAAAAAAAAAATGAACACAAGGGATTATCCAGCCTATTTTTCCGAGTAAGTCAATTCATTTTATGACATGCGACGACCTGATTATGATCCATATTTAGATTATTACAACCCTGGTCTAGCCTATCATCCTGACTTCTCATGGGCTCATGGTCAGTACCATGAAGGCCTTTTAGACACTCCTCAGACTCCTCAAGCTTTCATTCCTGATAATGAGTTAGAGGATATCATGAAAATTTTTATAGAGCGAACAGGAAAAATACTTGTGTAAAATTCTCATGATATCACAGAATTGACAACTATTTATCAACAAAACTCTCAAGCTATCCGGAAACTTGAGATGACTGTGAGTCAGATAGCTGAGTCACTTCCTGAGATAGAGTCAGAAAAATTCCCTAGCCAACCTATTTTCAACCCAAATGGTCAATTTGAACTTAGTGGCACATCTGAGTCGGACAGTGAAGATGACCAATCCATTACTACCCTTAGGAGTGGAAAATTGGTTGACAATCAGGTAGGAATGCCTGACATAAGTGTTATTATATCCTCATCCAATTTTACACAGGTTGCATCCTCCTTTCATAAGAAGGCTGATAAAGCCTCATTTATTGATGAACCTGTAGATTCTGAGACACTACAAACATCTCCTTCCCATATTGACTCATTAGACATATGCCTTCCTAGTGACTCATGCATAGAATCAAATTGTGAACATTCTTTAGAGTCTCCCCTTGATGGTTTTCATGATACACATGACCATTTAGAGACTTGTTTGACTCACTTTAGTTTAGACTTTGATGTTGATGATTCCATTAGGGGAGTCAATGATTTGATTGACTCAGTCCCCATTGTGGATCCTAGTTATAAATGGAAGTCTAAAGTGGAGCCTCTTCCACTCAGTGAGTCAAAACTAGTCCCATCAGTTGAGCCACCTGAGCTTGACCTTAAACAATTACCTAACACCCTAAGGTATGCGTTTCCAGGTGCTAATGATACTTTGCCTGTTATTATTTCATCTATATTGAATTCAAAACAGGTTGTCCCAAAGAAGTCGGGAGATATATCTAGTAAGAGAGTGCAATCCATAAGTAGTGTCAACTCTAGGGTTGGGGGTGTTGTTGAGTTGTCTAGACCAACATCTCTATGTGATTCATGTGATGAGCCTGTACCACCTGATATATCCATCGTCTCATCTACTTGCATCACATTCCCATTTACTAAGGCTACTTTCACCGATCCCTTGTGCTGTAGTGAGGATTTCAGTTTTCACCATCCTGATGTGAAAATTATCCAATCTTCTGATTTGGAACCAGACATAGGATGTTCCCTTTTTGGAGCACGCAAGAATCCTCAGTTGTGTATGACTACTGGTCACTTTTGGGATGTCCTAGTGTATTTGGTGCCCCATGTGATTGCTATTTTTGAGTGGACTGATCCTCAACTGTTCAGGTTGTTGATATACGACCATGGACTAAGTGTTTGTCATGTTCTTCCTCTCCACTATTCGATACACCATTTTTTAGGAAGAATATTTGTCGGGCTGATGACGGTAAACCAAGCGCTCCTAGGAGGCAGCCTAGCTTTAGTTGTGTGTCTTTGCTGTTAGTCTGGATTGATTTTCGAGTACCCTATTTAGTTGTGTTTCACTCATACTCGTTAGCTCCGTAACAGTTTTGACTTACAACTTGCCTTTCTTTTTAGTTTTCTTTGTTAGTGTCGAGTCTGCATTTTATCGATTTCTAATGAAAACTCCATGATTCTTATGTTTGTGAGCCTCATTGATGGATGACTTCTTGGAAATTGGTAAAATCTTCATCGCGGTAATTCTGTTCTAACCTCCTCTCATGTACTTATTTCATTCATTTGTCAGAATTATTTTGTTAAACATTGAGGACAATGTTTGGATTAGGTTTGGGGGTAGGGTTCATGAGTCGGTGAATTTTTCGTAGTATTTTCTTTTCTTATCTTTATAAAATAAAAAAAATAATAAAAAATAAAAAAAGTGTTTTTTCTGTCAAGAAAACTTGGTCTTTTGCAATTATGAAAATGTTTTATGCTCAAGAAAATGCAAGCCAACTTGACAGATTGGTATATTGATAAAGACTGAAACTTTAGTATGATCCTTAAGTTAGATCTAGTTCATAAGATTTTTCAACTCGATTATCTTTGCACCATGAGCCATATTAGCATAACTTGAAGTTGATGAGTGAAATATGCACTAGAAAACCTTAGAATAATAGTGGAGACTTAACCCTGAAAGTTTTGAGCCTTTCTATTTTTCCGAGGGTTATACATAAACTCTGATTTTTCTTGAGTCCGTATTATCTCGTTGATGATCTCATTATTCTCATTTTTCTGATCAATTGCTTTGGGAATGACATCAAAATTGAATTATTACACTAGAAATTCTTGGCTTATTCAATTGAGATGTCATAATATTGACCCGAACTTAGGAAATGATCTAGGCATTTTTTTTCTTTAGACCATTAACTAGCCTTTTAACTTACCCATAACATTAACCTTTTTGTAGACTTTTGAGCCTTAGAATAACTTTTATTTGTTAACCCATTAACCTTTACCCAATTTTTCTGGGAATGTATACGGATGGATATATATAATTGGTGTAAAAAGGGCATCAAAAAGCAAAATATGAGATATTTCATAAATCCTCTATGTGAAAAAAAAAAGGGTTGAAGAAAAGGAAAATAGTAAAAAAAAAAAAAAAAAAAAAAAAAGAATGTCAAGTGTCTTTTCGTAATGGTATTTTTCTTTTTCTTTTTGTAGATTTTGGGGTTTGCTAGTTTGGGTTAAGATGGGTAACCAAGTGTCTTTTCGTAATGGTATTTTTCGATTCTGTCAGTATTTTTGTTTTTGATTGCTTTCATTTGAAAGAGGAATGTGAGAGCTTTCTATAGGTAGCTTATAGGCAGAATTTGGATAAGTATTGAAGAAGTTATAGGTGTTTGAAGTTGTTGTGTTGAACTGTAACTTGCTGAAAATTTAAGTCTCGACTTTAAAACGTGATGAACAGGGGGTAAAGATCTGGTTTTATTTTCTGTTATTGAAAGCACTTAAGGAGGAATCTTACATGTTTAAAAAGTAGAAGGTAAGGGCTTTCCAATGGTGTAAAGTTTTCAGGTTTTGGTTGAAAAATGCAACTTGTGTGTATGATTGAAGTTGCTATGTTACACTGAAACGTTCTGAAAAATCTGCTGTGGGGTAGAAGACGGCTGGCGTCATCTGTTTGACCTGATTTTGACCCAACTTTAACTGATCATAGAATTTGATTTATAACTCTGTTTTTACTACCGTTTTCACCGTTGTGATATAATTAAAATTTAGAATAAATTTATTTCACATTTTATAATATTTTAATTTTGGCAATAATGTGCCTCGAGATGCGTGTTTCAAATAGATGTTTATTATTGAATATTGTGCATCATATATGTGATTGTGATATTTAGAACTTAGTTCATCTTATGGAATTATGAAAATGATGCTACTTGATAAGTGTTGAGAAATTTTGAGTTTGACATGAATACCCTACTCCGGCGTTTGAAATGTACAGAGTGGTACAATATTGGCCATAGATGCATGGGTTTCTGATATTTGTGTAATCCGTACATAGTGAGTTGTACGGTGCCTGTCTCCAAAAGGGGAAAACTAAGCCACTATACGAGTTATGACTCGCGTGATATAGTGGAGTGTTCATGAGGAGCAGTGTCTGATTTTCAAAAGGGAAAAACTAAGCCACTGTACGAGTCATGACTCGCGTGATACAGTGGAGTGTTCTTGAGAGGTCAGGGGAAGAGTGTAAACTTAGTTCTTTTCCAACGCGCAGTTTTAAATTGTGATTTGGCCCGTGTGTCCAGTCTTTTGAGGTGAAGTATGCATTTTAGATTTTCATGGTCCAGTCTTTTGAGGTGAAGTATGCATTTTAGATTTTCATGACTCAAAGTGGGTATTGGTACACGTGTAAAGGTGTGTCGGGGTGAGACACATTCGGCACATGGATATGTGCGATAGGGTATTCATGGTCTAAGATTTTATGTAGCATGTCTTCCGGTAGGGAGCTAAGCCATTGTACGAGTTTTGACTTGCTTGATGTGATTGAGAATTCCTAAGGACCAATAGAAGGGACATGTCTTGGAACAAATATGTCCTAAAAATAAATTAAATGGTATGATATGTTGTGAAAGTGAGTATGCGAGAATTTGATAAGATGATATGTGCAAAAGATTATGGAAATTTTCATCAATTTGAAAGGAATGGTATTTTAAAAATTTATGTTTTTGTTGATCATCTTATTTGTGCATATGACTAGTTAACCAAATGGTTGATGCATTATGAATAAGTTGTGGAGGGTGATGTAAGGTAAATGTGGATTATTATTTGTGTTATTAGTAGTTGATTTTTTTTTATCTGCTCATACCAGCTTTAGGCTGACCCATTTTGCTTTGTTTTGTGGCAAATGAGTGTACTCTTATTAGAGTGCAGGCGTTGGAAGCGACTTTGTCGATCAAGCCGAGTGAAAGTAGATTCTAGTCTTTCCCAGGGTTTGTAAGATGTTTTGTGTTTTGCTATTTGGTGTTTAATATGCAAGTTATGTTTGTGTGAACGCTTTGATGTGTGGAGTTGGGGGCGAAGGTTGCCTTTGGAATGGTTGTAATATTTTGTAGTTTTGTGTAATATTTTGGAATTTCGTTTTTTCGAGAAATGTTTATGTGAAAATGTGGTTAAGTGGTATGTCACGTGCCGTTTGTAGGAAATCACCCGGTCTGTTGGGATTTTTCTTATGAGCGGGGCGTGACAACTTAGTTAATTTTTCTACAACCACACAAATGACTGATTTGTTTTGGGATGGAGGAAGCCCTTCTATGAAATCCATGGCAATATGTTGCCAGGCATGCTTCGGAATGGGCAAGGGTTGAAGCAATCCTCCATAAGCCGACTGATCATTTTTGTTCCTTTGGCAAATGTCACACTCAGTGATGAATCTGATGAGTTCAGTTTTCATACCCTGTCAGTAAAAATGCTTCCTCAATTTTTAGTAAGTGGCAGTGATGCCTGAATGACCACCAGTGGCTGAGTTATGGAAGGCAGAGATAACTTGCTGACGTAGAGATCCTTGGCTGCCAATGTATACCTTGTTCTTGTACTTGAGAACCCCATGTGAAAAAGAATAATTGGGTATAGACGTTTCACTGACCACAAGATGCTGGATATAGGCCGGAACAGTAGCATCATTGGCATAGCTCTTGACCACTTCCTGTAACCAAATTGGAGAAATAGTAGACAACGCTGAACATTGGCTTACTTCATTGCAATGTGAGAGAGCATCAGTTGCCTTATTATCAACACCCCTTTTATACTGAATTTCATAATAATATATCCCAAAAGTGTGGACAACCATCTTTGTTGAAGAATTGTAGTCACTTTTTGAGAAAGAAAATACTTGATACTTTGGTGATCAGTTAGGATGTAGAAGTTGGATCCCAGGAGGTAAGATCATTTATTTATGGCTAACACAATGGCCAAAAGCTCTTTCTCACAGGTAAACATGGATAGATTTTTTGGTTCTAATGTTTTACTAAAGAAAGCTATGGGTCTACCCTTTTGGGAAAGTACTGCTCCAACACCACTTGAGCTGGCATCAGTTTCCAAGGTGAAATGATACTGAAAATCAGGAAGAGATAGTACAAGGGAAGTGCACATTGCTTCTTTAAGAGCTAAAAAGTCTTTGGTGGCTTGGGTGGACCACTGGAAACTATTTTTCTTGAGAAGGTTTGTAAGAGGTTGAGTTATATGACCATAGTTTTGAATGAATTTTCTATAGTATCCTGTGAGACCCAAAAAACCCCCTTAATTATTTAAAATAAGAGGGGGTAGGCCATCTAGACATAGCCTCAATTTTTGTTGGGTCAGGCTCAACACCTTGGGTACTAATGATATGCCCAAGGTATTCTAATTTGGATTGAATAAAAGAACACTTAGACAACTTCACATAAAAGTTGATGTTGCCTAAGGATGGAAAGAGTTATTTGTAGGTGATGGAGATGATTGGAGATGGAGGAGCTATATATGAGTATATTATAAATAAATAAATAAATAAATAAAACCAAGATAAAATTTCTCAAATAAGGCTGAAAAATGTGGTTCATTAAGGCTTGAAAATAGGCCGGTGCATTGGTTAGCCCAAATGGCATTACCTTGAACTCAAAATGGCCATGATGAATTTTGAAAGCCGTTTTGTGGATGTTAGGAGGGTGGACCAATATCAGATGATAACCTGACCGAAGATCTAATTTTGAGAAGATTGTGACTCCATGAAGTTCATCAATAGTTCATCTATTAAGGGCATTGGGAACATGTCCTTAATAGTGATATCATTCAAACTCCTGTAATCAACACAAAAACGCCACGTAACATCCTTCTTCTTCACCAAAAGAATTGGGGAAACATAGGGACTATGAGAATGTTGAATGAGCCCTGATTGAAGCATTTCTTGAATCAAGTTCTCTACAACTGACTTCTGCATGTATGGTATTTTATAAGGGTTTTGAGAAAGGGAGGGGGGTGTTGGGAGACCTAGTTGGAGGTAGGTCCTTGGATATTTGGAAAATATCCTCAAACTCTTTCAGTAGGTTGGAGAGAATGGGATGAGTTGCTATAGTTTCATCCAGGTTAGAGGAAGTTCCTTTCATTGAAAATAATTGGCCCACAAAACATGAAGTATGTCTCTTGAAAAACTTTCCCAAACCTTTGGATTCCATCATGTAAATTGACCCCAATACCATATCATAGCTTCCCAAGGGTAATACCCTCACTCTTCCTTCAAACAAAACACTTTGTATAGACCATTGCAATTTTGGACATATATCCTGACTTAATTGGTCTCCATTTTCCACTTTTACTACCATCTGAGGAGTTAAGGTGGATGGCCAATTGGTGTCTCTGATGACCTAAAGGGATCCACAAATGAGTGAATACTCCCTGTGTCCACCAAGATGGATATACCATTCTTCTTAATGTACCCCTTGAGTAGTATAGTGTTTGTAGAGAAACTTCCATGAATAACATGGAGAGAAACCTCCATATCTGACTGGATTTCTTGAGTTAGATCAACAATGTCTGTTTGCTCCATGATCTCTTCCTCCTCAAGTTCTCCTTCTGGTACTAACATGAATAATTGTTGTTGCTTGCATAGATGACATGCCCTGTATATTTCATCACAATTATAACAAAGACCTTTCTCTCTTCTAACCTTCATTTCGGCTGGAATGATCCTTTTAATGGGTGAAGTAGGTGTATTGGGAGAAGGTGTGAATCTCATGGGTTGATTTATGAGTAGGCTGAGTAGCAGGTACAATACTGGTTGTGTTTGACTGTTGGTATTGAGGCTTAAAGCCAGGAAACACGAGTGTGCCAGCAGTACTTGTCCTTGGGTGGTAGGTAGTGTATGGCCTTTGTTTAGGTAGAGTGTGGCTTTGGTTAATGGAAGTCTCGTGTATCCTAGCAAGAGTGAAGGCTTGTGTCACACTCGTAGGTCTGAACATTATAGTATGGCCTTAATTTCTGGCTTTAACCCACTTAAAAACTGAGAACAAATTAAGTTGGATCCAGGTTTTATTGTGACTAATCATCAGAGACTTCAGCTCCTCAAACTGCTCATAGTAGCTCTCAACAGTTGATTCATGTTTTAGTTTATTGAAGGCCCCTACGTAGTTGTCCATCACTGACTCCTCAAACCTTTCACACAAATCATGGACAAAAATTTTCCATTCAAGCATTTCGTTACGCACTTGGTAGTCAAGAAACCATAAATCAACCTTACCTACTAAGTGTATAGATGCTATGGAGATTTTGTTCTCCTCTACCACATTATACAGAAAGAAGAATCTTTAACAATTTTTTTTAATCCAGGAACGTGGATTGCAACCATCAAAATGAGGGAATTCAAGTTTTGGCATACGAGAGAACATACCCTGGTTCTCCAAAGAGTTTTGGAGAGAACTTCCTCAATTCTGATCTCCTGCTCCATTGATCTGAGTAGAAGGATTTTGTAACACCCCTAAATTTTCATTTTCTTTGAAAAATCGGGGCGTGACAGATTTGAACTAGACTCTGCTACATCTGGACTCCTGGGATTAGCTTGCATTACTTGAACGATCTGATCTAACCGTGCATCGAGCCGTTTCTCCTATGCTTCGCTAGCCATAGCCAATCTCTTCATTTCAGCTTTAATGAGTTCCATCTGACCGACCGTTTCTAATTGGTTCTTCTTCGTCTCCCTCAAAATTGTCTTTACTTCTTTATCCCTAGTTTCCATGATTCGAACTTGTTCATGATCGACAGCCTTGCTCTGATACCAAATATCACAGTCGTGACTTCCCAAAAAACAATTCAAGAAGAAAATAAGGAAAAACTGAGTGATTCAATTACTCAGAAATGGAATTACACCTTCTCTATGTTCCTTGAACAAGAGACCTTCACTTTTCACTACAATCACATATAGTGTTCATTTCCTCATTTGCTCTATTTAACTAGTGCTCTTAACAAACTAAACAACAAAAAATCAAAATTAACTAATAAGAAAGTGCCAAGTGGCCAATCCTCTGCCATTCAACTATCTTCACTTAGAAATTACATTTTTGTCCTTTGAAGTTTCAAGATTTCAAATCACCCACCACTTGTTGTAATACCCGTACTTTTTCACTGTCCTTATAAATATGATTGTATATAAAGTGTTTCAATTTATTATTTTTGTATTCTAATTAAAATATTATATATATACGCTGGTAACAACCTTGTATCTATGAATGTTTGATGTATGACTTTGTATGATGTGAAATTTTTTCTATAAATATATGATTTGAATAACTTCTAATCTGAAATATATATATATATATATATATATATATTAAATCTTATTTCTTTTCCCAATTTGTATTTTTTTTTTAAATTCACATTGCTTTCTTACCTTTCGAATCTCGGGAGAGATTATTTTGAGGTGTGTATATTGTAATACCTGCATAATTACATAAATATAAATAATATTTACTTATAAATTTGTAATGTATTATAATTTTATAATGTGTAAAACTTGTTTTATTTTTAGTGGTTAAATTAGTAGAAAGTGTGTGTACATTTAGCAAAAAAATAAAATTAGGAAACCCTAATTAGAGCTTTATAAAAGAGTTGGAAAAACCTAGCCTCATTTTTTTACACAAAAAATAATGGAAGGAACTTACGTAAAGAATTAGGGGAAATATGTGAAACAAGAAGAAGAAGAAAAAGAATGCATAACATCGGTGGGTCTTCTTCGTTCTCTTTTACTTTTTAGATTAATCAATTGATTAAGGTTATGGTTTAATACAAATATAAATCTGAAATATGAAAATTTTATTGTATTTTCGTAGGAATTTGTTGAGTTAAAAGAGAAAACATACAACTAGGTTTTTATTTAAATCCCGTAATAAATACAGTTTTGCGCAGTCTTAGTATTTTTCGTGGATCGAGATCTTCTAGAGTCAGAATACCTTCAAATTAAATTCGTAGATTCATAACACACGTATGAAAAACATACCATTAGTTTGGAGTTAATCCAACGGTTAGAGCTCCCTCAAGGCAAAAACAAATATCACTGATTGAATTTTAGAAATCCGTGTATATAAAAGTTTTGGTAGAAATTAATGAGTTTTCCTCCATTCTCTTTTCATATATTTTTGCTTGGACATTTTTTTGTAAGTGATATGAATTTTTTTTATACCTAATAAGCTTGAAAATTATATTTGGGATGAAGTGGAGTTAGAGAAATCAATGTCGAAAACATTTTTCAATTATGAGTTAAAACTTGTTTGTGTATTCTATTAGTCTTGATTTTGTGCAGTTTTTCTATGTTGGTTTTGATTAGGTTCTTTAGGGTGTACTATATCAAAAATTTTCTGTTGGAATCTAGTTTCTAAAGGATTTTACGGTATCACAATCTGAATTTTGTGCGGAAAGATATACTTGTTTTAGTGACAATAGGTAAATTTGGACGAATGCTGACAGATGACATGTTTTGTTTGTAAAATCTGTAATGTTACAGACATAATCAAGGGGTATGCTATATTTGGTTGGAAATCTGTTTGTGTCAAGGGGTATGCTATAGGGGGAAGGTTTGAGCTCTTGACTGTGAGGACGTGTTGCCTCCATTGCATAGTCGGGCCAGACTGTACCGCTAGCATTTTTATTGTTTTCTTTGCATTGCTTTTCAACTTCAAACTTGTATTTCCATCGATCGATAGCATCGAACTAGTCTTGAGCAACGTCCTTCCGAACGTTCCTCCCCATTGTAATCTATTGAATGTGAATGAGAGCTTTTACTGACTATTGTGCATTGTTATATTGTCTACAGATTGATATTGTGCATTCTCAAGTTAATATTTGTGCTCGTCAAAGTAACTACTCATAGGCTTACTAGTGAATTGGATAGCTAGTGCCGCACGGATTACTAGTCCGTGACAGTTGGGACTTTCTATAACCCTTAACGGTAGTCAATTTGGAGTTCTAATGTGAGAATTATGTACATTTGAGTGATGACTTGTCAAGCTGTCTTGTTAGGACAACTTGTTCATTTCAGTATTGTTCGGAGGGTTATTTACCCAACTGTTTGGAGAATAAAACTAGGCTACTTACAACTGAGTTGGGGGCTGTTTAATTTGATTAGGAAGTAGGAAGGCTTGGAGAGGGTTTGACTAGGTTCTGGGTGGGTAGTGAAACTGTAGTTGAATGCTTCGGAGTGTGTGATTTGAATTGTTGCAACAATCATCTTCCTCAACGCTTCCTTGGATGTGGAATGAGTAGTGGAGTTAAGGACTTCGATTGTTCTATGAATGAATTGTTTTGTATGATTTATTTATTTCCATGGAGTGGTGATGTGTGTAGAAAAATGTCGAAGACTTGATGTTTGTTTTCTTCAAGTACACTAAATATGTAAGGATACAATACTTTTGGTATAGGAAATATATAATGATTGTGTGTTGGTTCAGAATTGGTATTGTTGTCTCGTTAGCCTATGACATCATGTAGAATGAATTGTGCAGTTTAGGTTGAATGTGTTATTACTCATGTCCAGATTGTCAACACTATTTGTGTATTGTCCGAATTATTTTTCTTTACATATACACGAATGGAGACAATGATTACTAAAGATTATGGCACTAGTACTGATTGTGTAGTTTGGATTGTTATGCAAATTGACTTGCTAAGAAGTATCCTCGTATTGATTGGGTTTGATCCCTGTTGTGTTATGGAAAATTTATTTATGAAAAATGCTAGTTTTCCCAAAATAATGGATTAATATTGTGGTTGATTTATTTATGGTTGACAAAGTATCACCATAAAAGAGTTTTGAGTTTTAGTTGATTTTTTTATGCTCTTTTCCACAACTCCGAAAAACAAATGTGAAATTTTTATTTTTTTATTTTAGTATACAAACTTGCTTGTATACATGTGATATAATTTTGGTATGCAGACTTGCTTGCATATCGGGTACGCTGTTTCATGTGAGTTTGGTAGTACGTGTAGTATTTAGGAAATGTTTGCCATGGATCGAACTTCGGGTGAGATGACATGTTCCTCGATGTGGCACCCCACTTGGAACATGTACGCTCCGAGTGGTTTCGAAGGCAAGGGAGACACATTTGGGGTGAGGTGTGTTCGGCACAAGGATGATAGTGCGATTGTGGAAAATAAACAAGATGTTTTTGTATGTGCATGATTGCTTTAAAGGAAGAAATTAAATGCTCATTCAACCATTGAATGAGAACTATATGTCTTCCTAAAGGTAGAAAATGTGTTTTGTTGATATTTTAATAATAGTCTAATATGACTATGATTTGTATCGTTGTTTCAAAATAAATTGCATTTATGAGAATTGATAACTCAGAAATTTTATTCGTTTGTTTCTAACCGTTTCGTGCAGGATGGTAAGTCTACTAACAATTTCTGCAGGTCGGACTTACCATATTCGACCTTTTCTTTGTAAGTGTTGGTAAAATAAATTTATATTTTAAGCAAGATAAAACTGATTAGTATGTAAAGTTTGTCTCGTTGAGGAATTACAAGACTTTGAGTTTTATTTTCTTGTTTATGAAATTTTCATGTTAAATCATGTAAATTATTTTATTTTATAAGGATGAAGATTAATCATACCAGCTACCTTGCTGACCCAAGTAAGTTTAAGCTTCTTGGGTACGTTCTTATAGGAACGTAGTCATTTGGCATTTCTCATGTTATAGAGTTTTGGGGCGGCATATTTGGCGGTTAAATGTTATGGAGCAGTCATCTTCAAAGAGTTACCCGGTTAGAATTTTTGGTGTATGTTAATTTTATTCAATGTTTCTGTTGTTACACGTTTCGAGTTTTGGGGAAGCGAATGATCCTAATCCTACGTGGATAAAAGGATTTTCATTTCCTCGAAAATCGGGGCGTGACATGCGCAACAACAAGCTTGATTAGGAAACGTTGAGGACGAGAAATTGTGTCCTAGGTCATTTAGGGGATAATGTGGCTATCGAATGGTTTTAGAATAATATTTCAGTTAGCACTAGGTGCTTAATGATCAACACTGCCTATCATGTAATCTTGTTTAATGACCAGCATTGCCGATCGTTCTTAACGCCAATTAGAACTTTAGGTTCTAGCTAAAATGAGAACAAACATCATGAACTTCCTTAGTGTTGCTCATGTCAAACTCAATTCAGCAATCAAGTTTAATAACATGTCAGAAATTTGTGCATTTATTTTTGTGATTTCACATGGTATAATGATTTCTGATATGGTTATAGATTTTCTGAAATTAGACTGAAATATGATCAGAGTAAGAAGATTTCAGACTTACTATATCAAAAATAAAATTTGTTGATGAGCATGAGATTTAACATCTACCAGGACAACACATGCACACAGCATGAATAAATTTCCACATTAAGCTACTGACAAAAACTTGCCCTTAATCCAAGACTTCGACATAAACATGGTAATTAGTGATATATATACATTTAGCAAAAATTCTATGGTGCCTTTTTTTGGTGTCTCTTTGGGTCTTTTTGACACTTCTACCCTTTCTGTGAATGATGTTTGTAGTTGTGTTTTAAAGAGAATGAGTAAAAAGAGTAAAAAAAACTGTCAAAAAGGCACAAAAGAGGTACAAAAAGAGGCACCATAGAATTACTCATCAAAATAGTAAAAAAATTAAAAAAAACCCAACATTATTCTCCGTTTCTCACAACTATGTACCTATTTCATGCTTTTAGTATGAAAAACTATTTTATTCTTTGGGGATTTCATCATTCTTTCCATATCATGACACGTCATTCTGGTTGCAAAACATGGTTGCAAAAACCTGGTTTTCTAGCATTTTTGGATTTTTAAATATAAAATGAAGTGCTCCATAGTCCAATGTGAGAGAATGGTTATCCAAATACAAATGAGATAATGATGCTTACTATGGGAATGTATCATTTTGATAAAAGATTGGAGGAAACCAAAAAAATAAATTAAGTTAGGATTGTAGGGTGGAGAGTTTAGTAGGGTTTAGGATTTAGTAAGGTTTAGGGTTTAGTAAAGTTTAGGGTTTAGGTGATATGGAATATTATATGAAACATGTTAGAACCCTTCTAGCCAGCTTGGAAAACCCGCCCGGTTTGCCCGTCTGGGGGCAAATTTATATTTTTGCCCCTCCTCTTTAGACACACACCACAAAAACACCTTTTGGAGGAGGGGCAAAAATGTAAATTTGCCCCTAAGCGGGCAAACCAGACCGGTTTCCCAAGCCGGCTAGAATTTATAAAGTTAAAAGGCAACAAATAATTATTCTTGATTAACTTCCTCTTGTTGTTTTGTTAGATTGCTCTAGAAATTTATTTATCTTAAATTTACACATCTTCAATTGAAGCATTTAGCATATCACAAAGAAAGTCAATAAAGTTTGACTAAAATGTGCCCTGCAACAACACAGGAAATTGCGAATAAAATCGAAATCAGAAGAGTTGATTGCACTTAAAGCCACAAACATTGCATATGGATCATGTGGGGGACCTTAAGAGTTGATTTTCTTACTTGACAGATAGCTTCTCCAATGATAGACCCTACCTCCATAAGTGGCTTATTGAGACTCAAAATCTCGAAAAATATAGGATTTTAAATGCTTTCTATACCAAAAATCCTAGTTTTCCAGACTCGAACTAAAACTTGTGTGTTTCACACTGAGCTCTATGGATAAACACATCTCCAATTGTGACACTCTCTTTGACGCATAGGGACCCTGTTGTGATTTTGGAACAGGCTGATTTTAGGGACTCTTTTGGCGATGCTCTCAATCATTTTTTTCACAATCCTTCTACGTATCGAGGGAGGGAACGAGGGAGGGAGTGAGGATGCTCCCTCGCACGTGATTCTTTATGCGGGATTCAACTCGTCCAGGCTTTGTTTGTTTGAGTTTTTTGGCTCCAAAAGTGAAAAAATCCCCAATTTTTTTTGGCTCGAAAGCAAACCCTAGATGTAAATGAAACTCTTTCTCTTCTCTTCAAATCAAACTCTTTCTCTTCAAATGAAACTCTTTCTCTTCTCCCTCGACCCCTCCCTCGAATCCTTTCTCAATCTCTCCCACAAACCCTAGACCTAGCAAAGCTCCCTCGAAAGAGGAAGAAGAATGAAGGAAGAAGAAGAAGTGAATGATTGAGAAAAAGAGTAAAACAGGTTGATCTTTTCTTCTTCTTCTTTCAGATCTTTTCAAAGCAAAACAAGTTGATCTTTTCAGATCTGTTCATCTTCTTCTTCTTTCAGATCCCTTCTTGTTTTTTCAGATCTCTTCTTCTTCTTCCATTTTTTTTCTTCTTTCGACAGAGCAAAACAAGTTGATCTTTTTTTTTTTTTTGTTGATTTCGTGCAACGATTCAGTAAAACGGGTATACGCAGAGAAGAAGAACTGAAGAAGAAAGGGGAAGAAGAACCAAAGAAAAAAGAAGAAGCAGATCAAGATGGCTCTCCCTTTTCCTACCTTCCTTCAAACCAAATCAAAGGTATGTTGTATCTCTTCTTCTTCTTTTTTGTTTCAGATCTCTTCTTCCTTTTTTTTGTGCCATATAGCATTCTCATGTATGCTTAAATATAGTGTGCTTTTTGTTTTTTTTTCATAATAACACATGGTTAAATCATAGTTAGGTTAAGATATTAATTTATGTTCGGATATACAATTAGCGTAGTGTATGGATTCAACAAGTTGTCAATAAAGCACAGTAGAATCTGCCACAAGGCTTCTTCGTACTAGAATCCCTTAAAACCATTTAGTTGTAAAGTTACCCTTCATGCTCTTCAATTCATTGGTTATGTGCTACTTCTGAAGTGATTGCATACTCAAGAACTCCAGAAAAAGTAAATATTTCCTACAATGTTGATTGACTCAGTTTTTTTTTTTTTTGATTGACTCAGTTATTGCTTCACCTATGCTTTATGCCTATGACAGTTGGCAACCTGTAATGGTCAGATAAGGATTTGGGTATAAAGATGACTAAATTAGGAAATGATGTTATGATGTAGAATTGTCACACAGATATGTTAATCATAATGAACTAGTCAAGGTTCAATGGTTGAAAATAGTGTTCGCAAATGGCAAAAATGTTTGAAAAACTGGGTAGGTTCATTACATAAACTGTGGTCTGGGCTCTTGTGTTTTCAGAACCTCTGATCCCCCCAACCACACCCACACACACCCAACTAACTGGGATTAATTTTCTTTATGAATCACATTTCAGGAATAAAAGCAGAGGAATAGTTGTGCATTGTTTTAATTTCTTGTTTGCATTATGCAATTGATGAATAATCATGTCAGGAAAACCAGCTGGATGGTATGCAACTATGAAAATGAATCCATGACCGAATATTAACACTTAAAATTTGCAAGTTCAGACAGATAAATTTAACATCTAAATTTTTTTTTTATTCAGATACAAGTTGTTGATGCTCCTTCTCAGGCTGGAGCCTCTCCTGAGATTTCAAAGCCCCTTGGTGCAAAATGGGCGCATTCGATTACTGTACCCGAGACTGGCTGTGTCTTGGTTGCCTCTGAGAAGCTTGACGGTGTTGATACTTTTGAAAGGACTGTTGTCCTTCTCCTCAGATCTGGAAACAAAGACCCACGTGAGGGTCCGTTCGGAGTCATCATCAACCGGCCTCCTCAGAAAAAAGATGAAACACGCGAAGCTACCTCAAGACCTTTCTACAAGCTTTGGGGAGTGTTCTTTGTACCATGGTGGCCCCCTTGAAGCGAGCATGTTCTTGTTGAATACAGGAGAGAACACGCAAATTACCAGATTTGAACAGGTGATTCCTGGTCTATGTTTCGGTTCTAGAAACAGTTTGGATGAGGCTGCAGACTTGGTGAAGAAAGGGGTGCTTAGGCCTCAGGACTTCAGATTCTTTTCTGGCTATGCCGGGTGGCAGTTGGATCAGTTGAAAGAGGAAATTGAATCAGATTACTGGTATGTTGCTGCATGTAGTGCAAATCTGATTAATGGGGCTTCAACGAATCCTTCGTCAGATCTGTGGGAGGAGATTTTGCAGTTAATGGGGGGTCACTACTCGGAAGTTAGCAGGAAACCCAAGCAAGACAGCCAATGAAGGTGCATTGTGAACCCACCTAATGTACAGGAAGTTACTAAAAATAACAAAAATTAGTTCATCTGCTTCTTTCATGGGTTCTCGTATCGAGCTTGTTGTAACTAAAGTTAGGGGCTTAGCTTATGAGATGACTTTGAGAAGAATATTTATCAAAGCTATTTATTACATTCTCAGTAATTTGATGCAGAGTATGTTGAATGACTTGTCAATTTTCAATTTTGATCCAACTCGGTTAATATTTATGTTGTTCCTCTTTGGACTCCTTTGATTTTTGCTGTCCTCCTGTAACTTGGTCCCATAGGATCCTACACACTCGAAAGCAACCTCATACCTACAAAATGGCATTTATTTTTGCTCTAGTTTCTAAAGCAACTTGTACTAGTGATATCTTGTGCAACAAATGTACAGGATGAAAGGAATTGTAAAAAGAATGCACCCAAGCTTTGTCAACATTGCATTTTCACCATTGTTTTGTTTGTCTTAAAGCAATTGGTAAACACTAAACAACATGTTCGGGACGAAGTTAACGTTCACATTTTGCATACAAATAATGGGATTTTTCATTTCTGCATATTGGTGAACATCGAGAATTCTGACCCCAGACCCATTTTCCTCTGTTCTCCCAGGCATAATGGGTTTCCCAGCAAGCAACTCTGCAAGGATGCAACCAGCACTCCATAGATCCACAGCAACTCCATATTCGGTAGCCCCAAGCAAAAGTTCAGGAGGTCGATACCAGAGAGTTACAACACGGCTTGTAAGCTGCTGTTTTTGATTAGGATTGAAAAAGGTTGCCAGACCAAAGTCGCCTATCTTAAGATTGCCATTATTGTCAATCAAAAGATTTGAGCCCTTGATATCTCTATGCAAGACTCCACGACTATGACAGTGTTCTAACCCACGAAATAGCTGCTGCAAATAACATTTAATCTGCAAACAGAATGAAGTATACATCCAATTAACTCACTTGATAAACTGCAGGATAAGTGAGCGAATGATGCAATCTAGATTAGAGATTAACCATAACTCGAACCAAGTGATCATGCTGATTTCGACTACTACATATAATGATATAAAGTTGTCTAATTCAATTGTAGGAGTGATCAATTCGATAGTCGACAATAATATGCAATCAAAAATGTCTTACAGACTAATATGATGTAATAAATCTAGAATGCGTACCCGACACATGCTGGCTGTTAGGTTCTTTGATCTTTTATAGGCTATTTATTTAGTCATTACCTTTTAACATTATGTATGCTTCATTAATGTTCTTTGGAATATTAGGTTTGTAAAAAAGAGTGAAAGCTTTTGTGATGGTTGTTGTTTATCTGATTTCGAAGATTTGAGAGAAAAAAAAAACTCCTTGTTTTATTAGGAATTGATCTGAGTTGTAATTGTTTTACTTATTCTTTTTTATTGGTTTTGTTATTGTTTCTGCCAAACTTCACATCGAAGTACCCTGCTTTATATGTACCTGTTAGAAGAAAAAAAAACAACCTAGATACAATAACGAGAGAGATCACCTGAGGTTCACTAAACTTTATACTGCGTGATGCAGCAAGCCCGGCAAGATCATGCTCCATATATTCGAATATAAGATACAAACTGCAGGACATTCGTGACGTGATTATACCCTCCAACTTCACAACATTTGGATGATCAAGTTTACGCAAGATATATATTTCTCTTGCCATAAAACGGACACTTTCTGGATCCATATTAACAAAGCGCACTTTTTTCAATGCAACAATTTGTCCAGTATCAAGGTCGCGGGCTCTATAGACATTGCTGTAGGTTCCTTGTCCAATCTGCACAAGAAAACAAATGAAAATTGTTGGAATTCGTTCTGGTTTTCTGACCCCATATTCTGATATCAAGTCTTCAACAATATAATTATACCTAATTATCAAGATAATTCATTTAGCCAATCCCGGACATTTGTAATAAGGTTACGCAATAGCAATGAGCCAATGATAACCCAACTTTCAGTTTTTCATGACAACATACCTTTGATTTGGTTTGAAGGAAGGTAGGAAAAGGGAGAGCCATCTTGATCTGCTTCTTCTTTTTTCTTTGGTTCTTCTTCCCCTTTCTTCTTCAGTTCTTCTTCTCTGCGTATACCCGTTTTACTGAATCGTTGCACGAAATCAACAAAAAAAAAAAAAAAAAAAGATCAACTTGTTTTGCTCTGCCGAAAGAAGAAAAAAAATGGAAGAAGAAGAAGAGATCTGAAAAAACAAGAGGGGATCTGAAAGAAGAAGAAGATGAACAGATCTGAAAAGATCAACTTGTTTTTCTTTGAAAAGATCTGAAAGAAGAAGAAGAAAAGATCAACCTGTTTTGCTCTTTTTCTCAATCTTCACTTCTTCTTCTTCCTTCATTCTTCTTCCTCTTTCGAGGGGGCTTTGCTAGGTCTAGGGTTTGTGGGAGAGATTGAGAAAGGAGTCGAGGGAGAAGAGAAAGAGTTTCATTTGAAGAGAAAGAGTTTGATTTGAAGAGAAGTGAAAGAGTTTCATTTACATCTAGGGTTTGCTTTCGAGCCAAAAAAATTGGGGATTTTTTTCACTTTTAGAGCAAAAAAACTCAAACAAACAAAGCCTGGACGAGTTGAATCACGCATAAAGAATCACGTGCGAGGGAGCATCCTCGCTCCCTCCCTCGTTCCCTCCCTCGATACGTAGAAGGATTGTTTGATGATCATAGGAAGTCCATGATCTAGTAAACCCAAACAACAAAAAAGAGTACTTTAAAATTTTTTGCAAAAATGTTGATTGAAGTTCATAGTATATGTTATCATTTTTATAATTACGCACACTGGACATTTGTACTCAACAAAAAAAGTAGGGCTGAAAACCGAACCGACGGTTCGGTTTTTCACCTAAACCGTGAACCGAACCGACTTAGGTCGGTTTTAAAATTTTCAAACCGAAACCGAACCGACCATTAACAAAACCGATCCGAAACCGAACCGATTCTAATTTATGCAAACCGTAACCGAACCGAACCGACTAAAATCGAACCAAAACCGAACCGAACCGAATATTTAAACATATTATATTATTTATATATAAAATATATTTTATTTTTATATATAAATAATATAATATATTTAAATATTCGGTTCGGTTCGGTTTGGTCGGTTAAAATCACATAGAAACCGAAAACCGAACCGACCACTTCGGTTTTGCATTTTTTTAAACCGAAACCGATCCGAACCGAATTTAAACCGAACCAATCGGTTCGGTTTTGATCGGTTCGGTCGGTTTGATCGGTTTTTTGTTCAGCCCTAAAAAAAAGGGAAAAAAAAAAGTGTCATCAAGGAACATGGGGTGGTTTATCTTTAAAGCTAAGTGCATAAACAAAAGCTTCCTAATTATTGTTCTCGTTTTGAGGGTGGGAGGTGAGATGGAGAGGTAAGCACCCTTATCATGGGGCCTCAAAATAAGGGCATCACATGCAAAGTAGAAGTACAACATTTTGGCACATTTATAGGTTGGGGATGATATGAGATAATCTCTATATATCTCTAGATTCTTCTTCTTCTGGCACTACATCTATAAATAGTGAAGAAATGAGAGAGTTTGAAGGATGGGGGTTTAGGGTAGTTTTGTACAAGGTCCTATTGGCCCTCAGTGAGCTCCCTTTCTAAGTCCAATTACATGGAGGTTTTATCAGCTTTAGAAGAGCTTTTCCTTCGTGTCTTTCTTTGTTTTGTAAGGTATGTTTGGTTAGCCCATTTTTTTGTTACGCAGATTTTTGCTGTGTGATTGTCTATTTACTGACAGGAAATTGATTTTTGATTAAATTATTTTCCCACTATTCATGAAAATCCAAGTCCGAGAGAAAGGCCTTGAAATCGAGTTCACAAAAACAGTTTCAATTTTCATGTCTATTCCGTGCAACCAAACAAACCGTTAAGTTTTTTTGTTTTCCTCCTCAACAGATAGATGTAGGAAGATGACTCGAAGGCGGCTCTAGTTGACGAGGATCAAAGTTGAACAGTGAGTGAGCCTGTTAATGCAGATTCAATGATGCCGGTGCCATGGAGAAATCAAGAGTCTTAACCTTTTTTGTTTTGTTTGCGTAGTTATAAAGATGATGAAGAAATAGAAAATTTGTTCTATTCTTTTTGTTCAATTTGGAATGGAATAAAAAGCTCTTTTATATACCCGGATGAATTGGTTGATTCATGGGACTAGTTAAATGAAAACATTGAAAAATAAATAGATTAAGCGCCGGAAAGTATGGAGTTCTCAAAGGAGTGCAACTCAGTCCTCTGCATAGACTGCGCCGGTAGCAGCGCTTGTTTTCTTTTATCAGAAATTTTAGGGAGCGAGCACCCATCCCCTCGAGATAAGTGAAACCGCCTCGAGATGCATGACATCACTTATCTCGAGGGAGATGGATAGTTACACCCATCCCTCACCCCTTACCCTCCCTCCTTCCCTCGCTACCTAGAAGTAGGGGTGGGCATCCCATCCCGTGATCCCGTCCCATCATGTCCCGATTTTTTCGGGTCTTAATGAGATTGAATAATTTCATCATGATCTCGTCCCATCCCGATCTAGAATGGGATGGGATGGGATGAAGATTTTCAATCCCGCCAATCCCGTCCCGAGTTAATTTTTCAATATTTATTATTAATATTTTTATTTATTTATTTATTTATTTTAGGATTGCAATATTAGTGTTTTTGAAGAAAAATGAATTTAGTAGAAATCAGTGTAATTGATATTAGTCTATATCTGCAACTACTTGATATTGGTTTATTTCTAGAATTCTAATTGAATTATTTAATTGCAAACTCTTTAAAACTCAAAATGGGATTGCTAACTACATTGGAGAGTTTTATTTCGTGTCAAGACAATGAATTTAATGTCTGTTTTTTTTTAAGCAATAATGAAACATTCTTCTTAGCACCCCAAATCTACTCATTCTTTTGTTCACTATTCGAAACAGTAGAGCAGGTCCACCATTGCCATTATACTGTCCACCTCTTAGTCATTCAAAACTCTGCAAAAATCTTAATTATATGGTGAATTTCAGCTATCATTTATGGTAGTTTATTATGATGTTGCATACTCAATCTAAGGCTATCATTTATGTGTAGCTCTACGAATTGCCTTTGCCTCTTTTCAACTAAGCAAATTGGGTCTTGAGTAAGCAGTAATTTGTCAAAAAATGAGAGCACGCTGATCCCGTCCTGTCCCGATCCCGTATGAACGGGATGGGATAGGGATGAGTCTATCTCGTCCCATCCAGTCCCGTGCCCACCCCTACCTAGGAGGGCTCTTCTTTTATTGATGGGATCCTGTTACATTTGAATAGTAATCAAATCCAAATCAAACTAAAATCAATCAAGTCTCTAACTGATCAAGCTACTATTCAATGTGTCTGATACAAATCTTATCCATTGCAAAGCTATAGTGATAAGAAAATAAGTGTTCCTCAGTAATTTGGCGGCCTTTTGGATCCTATGGAAAATGAAAGTTAAGAAGAAATGATTTCGTACTACCAAATACCAATATGATGATTTCAAATTATTATAAAGCTTGAAATAAGCAAAAACTCTATTTTGACTCAATTTTTTCGTACTACAAAACTTGTATTTAATAATGTAGGCAGCATGTGTATCACACAATGTGATATTGAATATTATTGTGATGGTGGCACAAATGTTGTCATGTCATCGAATAAATGCTCAAGTTATCTAACTTGAAATACTTGGTCGCATTAGTTAATAAATACGATTGTAACGCACTCTATGCGAATCTACATATCAAGCTACAGAGAGCATTTTTCCATGCCACATAGTGATTGTTCTACCTATGATTAGTGTGAATGCAACCAGATTCTTAAACTATGATGTATTCACAACCAGTGTTCTAAAAAGCGCTAGGCGATGGGCGCGCGGTGAGCAGGTGCCTAGCGCCCAGGGGCATAGGCGAGCGCCTAGGCGGTCTTAGGTTTTGTATTATAACTTTAATAATTTAAAAAAGTTAAGCATAAAACCTTATCAATTACATCCAATTTAATGCCAAGATACATATGCAAAATTTTAAAATATGAAAAATTAACAATCATGAACAAAATTTATTAAAACTCAAATGACTAAAGTTGGTCATGATGGGTACTTTATATAAAATTGAATTTGTGGATAAATATCCAAACCTACTCTTTTATTTTTCTTCAAATTACATGAATAACCTCAGTCAAATTTGATAAAATCTACATTAGTAAAATTGGTAGCGGCATATCCTTTGAGAATTTCATTAAGTAATCATCTTTTGCTACAATTAGACATATACTGAATAAAAAACAATTAAATAGTTTATTTATAAAAAATAGGAAATAAAAATAAAATAAGAACACAATCAGCCTTATTAAAAACAAATCACTCAGACCCCGTCTAGGCCGCCTAGACTCCGCCTAGAACCCACCCAGCCATTAATCTGAGCGGTTTTCTACCTTCTAGCGCCTAAACAGCCGCCTAGGCTGATTTTTAGAACACTGTTCACAACACAATTTGCATTGTAGCAATGATGTTCAGTTTTATCAAGTTTTTTTCATGCATTCTAATTGTCACTGTAGTTAGGTTTAATCCTTTTCAGGTTGCATTATTAAGGTTTTGTTTGCAATTCCCGTTCAAATCACAAGAAAATCTATACACTCTGATGTAATTGTTGTCGTGTCTGCAATCACCTTTCAGAATTACTAACAAGTAATAACCAATTGACTAATGTTGATATAGAATCCATTAGTATAGCTTCAATATAATGTAGGAATAGAAAGTCCATGTTGAAGATGGTCCCTGTTCCAGGGAAATAAAATCATGCCCTTTCTGAGACAAAGATGTGACATGATCTGCTTTACAAAAATGAAGAATTGAAAATAAATAGGGCTTGTCTAATTGGCAAGGAAACAGGCGAGGGAGGGGGATGCCTGTTTCCTCGCCAATTAGAATTCCCCAAATAAATAATGATAAATTTTCAAGTCTCTAAAAGCTCGAATCTGCAGAGAGGACAAATTTAATCATATATCAAGCGGAAGTGAGAGCAGAGTCGTGGGATTGTAATATACATCAGTGGGTACCAATCGTACAACTATACCGTAACTTTACACGGTACTATCGTGGATAAGCACATGGACAATTTAGGCTTATGGATAATTGGAGTGGGTTTAATATTCCAACACTCCTCCTTAGAACAAGCGCGAGAAAAATACTGAAAATTCTCGCAGCGATTGCGCTGGACGAGACTTGAACCCATGACCTCCTTAGAGCAACCGGTAACATGTTTCTTCATTTTCCAAGAAATTGGATAATGGCCTAACATGGTGTAATAACCAGTTGTGGAACGAGTAATAGTACAATTTGCCCAATCAGAGTCGCAAAAAATCTTCAGATCCAAAGAACAAGTAGCAGACATGAAAAGTCTTTGTAGAGAGGGCAAATCTAATCATATATCAAGCGAAAGTGAGAACATGATTATCGGACTGTAACATACATCGGTGGGTACCAATCGTACAACTACATCGCAACTTTATACGATACTACCGTGAATAAGCATATGAGCAATTAAGACCCATGGATAATTGGAGTGAGCATAATAGTTTAACAAATAATGACAGATTTTTGAAATTTCAAAACAAATTATAAATTGAAATTCCATTATCAATAGCTGCAAAGAGAAAGATCATTTATACTGCTAGGTTAAACTCTGCTCAGTATGACTATGAAGCATAACCTTGGCTCTGTCTTCGCGCTAAAATAATGAGAGAAGGCAACATACATAAGGGTGAAATCCATTATGCTCGGTGCCAATACTAACTCGAGGATTCCAAGATTAGTCCATTTCCTCGGTGCCCTGAGTTCTTTATGGGTGTTGGCCATTCTGGGTGTTCATTTTGCTATGTTCCTCCATAGAGAACAATGCCAAAAGTAACAAAAAACTAAGGTTGTAGCCCCCTTTATGGAAGATCTATAACAAATAGGTCTATTTTAAATTATCTGTAAAAAGTTATAATTTATGTTGGAATGTGAAAATTACTATATAAGTGGATTGGATCCATTGATGATAAAAAAACATAAATTTTTGGTTAAAGTTATGTCTTGGTTGAGTGGTATAGCATCTCTGTCTCTCTTACGAGAGAAATTTTTTTTTCCCTCTTCATGCGGATGAGAAAATTAGATAAAGATGTTTAACATAGTTTGGTCATGTGCAAAGGAGACCAAGCGCGACGCCAATTAGAAAATGTCTAGATTGACAAGTTAATGGAGGGTGTAAACGGAGGGGACGATCGCTGAAAACTTGGATGAAGGCGGTGAAGGAAAACATCCCTAAGCTTGGATTAGGCGAGGATATGTGGGAAGACAGCATTGCTTGGTTAACCCCGAAAATATCGGAAATAGGGTTTGATGATGATGATAAGGATGAGAAAATAGCCAATGGTGTTATGGTCTAGTGGTTAGGGCTGTGTGGGTTTATCATCCACGTCCTAGGTTCAAGACCCATCGGCGGCATGATTACTTTCTTATGGTGTTGACCTGTAGGTCACACCTTGTTGATAGGTTATGGGGTCCTATAAAAACCCACCTCGCTTTCCAAAAAAAAAAAGGATGAGAAAATATGGCATATCCATGAGCCTTTTTTTTATAAATGTCAGTGGCTTTGGTAAACATTGTTATGTTGTGATCTATAAAACTGTATAAAGTTAAGTGTGGTTGGGGCGGATGGATTAGAAATAAACAAAATTAAAAGCTAATTCGGACGCTCATTTGTAAAAGTTTTGCAATTATTTCCTCAAGTCGAAGATCGCCTTTGAGGTAGAGGTCTTATTCGGAGGAGATAATAAATCATCCTCCCCTCTTGTTCTTGCTTGTGTTGTTGTTGTTGCCTTGATAAAATATTGCGTAAATAATTGCGTCCTTTTGCCATTCCAGCTATGGTGCAAAGCCCCATCTTCTCTTTGGTGTGGTTTTGGTGATTTATTGACCAAAATCATGGTCGTTTAATTGATAACCCATCTAACCCCTAAAAACTCATTTTAAGTTCTAAAACTCAATTAAACCCTTGAAAAACTCCATTAAAGATGAAAAAAAAAAAAACATGGTTATCGAAATGTTTAACTCCAGAGAGTGGCTGGAAGTATACCCGTTCAACTGTTGCAAGATTGGCCTAAGTTGCAGAGTTTTGATTTCCTCACGAAATGCCTTAAAAACCCCTTTTGCATAATGCAAAACACAACAATTTGGGGGAGCTTGGCAAAGGAGGTTAGGGTTCGTACGTAAGAGAGAGGGGGTTTTAAGTTTTCTTTGAAATTCGTGATTTTTATGTATGTGAGTGTTTTCACATGAGCAATGCTAGGGGGCACTGGTATTTCGCCTGGATGGTGCAAAGCACGTGCACCCCGCGAAGTGCCAATCACGTGGGCATCAAAAGGGCCAAAAAAAAAAAAAAAAAAAAAAAAACCAAATCGACAGAGAAAGAAAAAAGAGACGAGCAACCTTCTTCAACGAAACCCTAGATCTGTTAGATATGTTTCTGTACTCAATCCACTCCAAAGAAGAACACAACACAGAGTCATCGAAGAAGCTATGGCATTCATCGGAGATGTACAGAATGCTGGGCCTTTTGGTTCAACAGAAAATCGGTTCGAATCACCTAGAAGTCAATCTGGCTGGCCTTGAAGTCACCCAGAAAAGCTATGGCATGCTTGCTCTTCTGCAGCTGCATCAAGCAACCTACAATAAAAGCAATTTTGTTCTAGAGGGTCCGCAGATGCAAGATGATATGTTTTATGGTAAGAGGAACGGTAAGAAGACATCTCACGAGGAAAGTTCTTCGTCGGGAGGTCATATTAGACATTTGGATGTGTTGGAAGCCAGGGGATAAGGTGGTTAAATCTGAGTGCTTTGTACCTTCCAGTTTCTTTCTGCAGTGAGAGGTGTGAGATTTTGTTTTAATCATGATAATAGATAGGTCATACCGTTTTTTTTATGCATTGGAGGTAAGAGTCCATGCTTCCACTTGTAATTTCTCTACCACGAAATCTAATGAGCTGATATGCATTTAGCAGTAGTATGTTCTTTCTTCATTTTTTTTGTAAATTGAGTGTGTTATCCTTGGCCTACTTTTGTTTATGATTAGATCAAATGAATCAGAAGAGTGAATTGTTTACCGGCATGTACTTGGATTAACAATATTCCATCTTGTTTATTACAAATGTTTGTCCTTGCTTTCTCCGTTGTTCGTATACCAAGTCCTAATCACTCCACTGGATGGATTTCCTAAACAATTTGTAGTGTTTTCTGGACTTCTCAGAAATAAAATGACTTGGTGATGATAAACTGTTGAGAAATGTTGGTTAGAAGACAACATTGCTTTGCCAAGGTTTGAAAAAATGACAGGTTCAATTCAAATAGCCAAAAGCACTATATTTCTTTCAAATCACCGCAATGTTCTTGTTTTCTATATCTCCTATGATCTTGAGTCTTCAATAGCCGCCATGTCTCTTACAAGAGCTCTGTATCTGTGGCCTGCCCTTTTCTGATCCTACTCTACCTTGTTTTGTTATGTGATCAGAATTACTTGTCTATTTCCCTTCCTTTGCATCTGTATTGCTACCATATTTTAGTTGGCAAATCTATGCTCTGCTCAATAAACCTTGGCAATTGGAATTGCAGAGAAATCTGAATTGGCATAGGTTGTAAGCAAATTCACGACTCATTTGTTGAAGAAACACCACCAATAGTTCGCCATTTGACTACATAGCCTAAATTAATATGTAATTGGAGAACTATAGAATTAAATATTTTGAGAATTCAAGAATAAAATAACCTTTATTAAAGTGAATGGAATTTATAGATAAACAAAATTTTCGCATCTAGTGGTTAGGCATCAGACCAACCGCTAAGCGCGGCAAAATAGAAGATCCCCTTTAAGAGTTTGCAAATACAGGAGAGCATTGAAGTTGACACCCTTCAACTGCTAAAACTCTAGAAGGTCCAACACTCATCATGCCCTACTAAAACAGAAGAAAGCAGTTTCACAGTGCTGGTAAGAATAATTTGGCAATTCTGGATCTTGCATTCTTTGTTTTCTAATCCCAGAAGCATTTACAATTCTGCAAAGCATTTACAATTCTGCAAAGCATTCATAACAAAACTTAATGCAAAGCATTTACAATTCTGCAAATCATTTTCAGTCTGAAATTTTCATGACTTTCATGCTTACAAATTTAATTTGACATGTCTGAACACATTCATAACAAAACTCATTTCATGCAAAGCAATATACATTTCATAATCTTCAACCGCTTCTTCAATTGAATTGAAACCCTTGTAGACAACATCCGTGTACCCGTTTACTTGTAGTGCGCAACTTGATTTTCATGAGCTTGATTGCCACGACCCTCAGGAGCATTATTGGGTTGGTCCACCACCTCTTCAGTGTCGTTTGTTCTTGACTCTCTTGTTCTTGTTCTTGATTGGTGCTCTCTTCTCGACTCTTGTTCTCTTTCTCTTCTCGCCTCCTGCTCCTTCCACATTTCATAATCTTCAACCGCTTCTTCAATTGAATTGAAACCCTTGTAGACAGCATCCGTGTACCCGTTTACTTGTAGTGCGCAACTTGACCAAGTAACATAAATTCCAGGAACATGCCCACGATAAACAACATAAGCTACGTATGCCATTCCTGCGTTGGCAAAGCAACAGATGTTAGTCGTATGATAATTGTTAAAAGCTTATGGATGCAACACAAGTGTAGGTTCTAAACCAAAATCAAAACTTTACAACACTACAACACTGAATTTTCCATAAGAATTTCTGAAACCATAATCTTCATCTCTGAAAGTTTACAAAAACAGATATAAACAGCAACACTGAAAATCCACTGAAAATTCATAAAAACAGATAAAAAAGTATAGCAACACTGAAAATCCAATAGAAACAGATAAAAACAGATGAAAATCCACTGTAAACACTGAAATAACCATAATATTCATTTCTGTCACATACAATGGAAACCAAAGATTAAATTGGTGCTTTGATAATGACATTTATAACTCTTATCCAAAGATTGGCTCCCCCTAGCATTTGAATGTTCAAACAATCTTACAAATACACATTCAAGACTGCTATTAAGCACATTAAAGTGGTGCTTTGCCTTGCACAAGCTGTTGCAAAGACTTCCAGGAAGTTGGAAAACTTTTCAAGTTCAATGAAAAACAAAAAGTTGGAAGAACTAAGTTTCAAAATATAAAGTTTTGAAGACTTTCAGCATCAGGAAAACATGAAACAAATATGGAGCCAAGATGAATGGTACCAGGATTTTGGATAGTATGAAAAATGGGCATGAGAAGTTAAAAGAAATTGAATCTTATGGGGTGCTGAAACAACACTGAAACAACCTCATATTGCTAACAACAAAAAAATTGAAATAGCATTCATAAATTGAGGTTGCTAACACTGAAACAACCTCATGTAATCAATGAAACACAATCTGAATCCACTATGTTTCAAAAGGTCCAATCGACAAAAATATGATAGCTTCAAAGTGACTTGCTAAAAGAAGCTACCAAATAATGTCAGTTATAAACATGCGATGAAAAATTGAACCAAGTCCATCAAAATTTTTGAAAGCTTCAGCTTTCATGGTTTTGAACCTTTCATATAAAATTTCTGCAACTCTAGAATACGCTTAAAACACACCACCACCAGTTTATTTCATACAGATTGGTTATAAAGCAACAGCATCAAGAAAAATAAGCATTCACAGTTCAGTTACATACCTATGTACACAAGTGTGATGAATGAGAATAGTCGCAGGATGATCTCGCAGTCGCAGCTGAAGCGCCCAAGTGGATTTGCGAGCCGATTGGTTTCGAGAGTGGATCTAGGGTTTTGGAACCATTTTGAATGAGGGATTCTAGCAAATGAGGGAGGGATCTAGGGTTTCTAGCAGATTGGATCTAGGGTTTTTATGCAAATGAGGGATCTGAAGAAGGTTGCTTTCTCTGTCGATTTGGTTGCTCCTTTTTTTTTGCCCACTTTTAAGCCCACGTGACTGGCATGCGCGGATGGTGCACGTGCTTGGCACCATCCAGGCTAAATTCCAGGTAAAAGAGCAGTGCATTTTAGAATTTTCGGAGTGTATTAGTAGAATTTGGGCACAGTGAGTAAGATTCAAATTTTGAAATGGGTGTGGGAGTCGAAAAGGGAAGTTGTGGGTGCGATTAGTAGCTCTCATTTCCAATAGGTAATAGGCAACCGCAAAAATCTGGGGTTTGATTTGAATTTTCAGGATGAAGGTATACCGCCTGAACCCCTTCAATGTTGAAAATGATGCACATCATCACTGCAGGGTTGTTCTATATAGAAGAATCTACATTAATGGTATTTTATGGTTCAACGATTCGATGCAGAATTCACAGCACAATCTAAGTTATCAATCAACAATATATATAAACAAAAAGATTAGGGCTGAAAACCGAACCATCGGTTCGGTTTTTCACTTAAACCATGAACCGAACCGACCTAGGTCGGTTTTAAAATTTTCAAACCGAAACCGAAACCGAACCGACCATTAACAAAACCGATCCGAAACCGAACCGATTCTAATTTATGCAAACCGTAACTGAACCGAACCGACTAAAATCGAATCAAAACCGAAATAAAACCGAACCGAACCGACTATTTTAAATATATTATATTATTTATATATAAAATATATATTATTTATTATATATATTCGGTCGGTTCGGTTTGGTCGGTTAAAATCACATAGAAACCGAAAACCGAACCGACCACTTCGGTTTTGAATTTTTTTAAACCGAAACCGATCCGAACCGAATTTAAACCGAACCAATCGGTTCGGTTTTGATCGGTTCGGTCGGTTTAGTCGGTTTGATCGGTTTTTTGTTCAGCCCTAAAAAAGATGTAATATAGCCAAGTTATATCTAATGAGGTTGTATTTTTTCAACCTTTAAAGAGTTCGACAAAATATGGAAAGCTCATAATGTAAGGTGTTCCGAAAATTCTAGGGAACGAGGGAAAGGGGCGAGGGATGGGTGGAAGCCACCATATACCTCGAGATAAGTGACATCGTACATCTCAAGGCCGATGCACTTATCTCGAGGCAGATGGGTGGTTACCACCCATCACTCGCCCCTTTCCTCGCTCCCTAGAAGGGCTAAAGGTTTTCTGCAAAACTAAAAAGACAGACTGACATCAATGATTTGCAAACCAAAGTCGCCTCATTTTTTCATTTAGCTCCCAAGCTTCAATGTCAAACTCTAGGTCCCTGCAAAAAGCATTTTCCAGAACAAATAAGATATCTAAGTATGGTTGATGTGATGCTATACAACAATATGAAATCCCAAAAGTGAATCAGATAACTTAACTGGGAAGAAATTGGCTGCATGACCCTGTACCATTTCCCTGTATTGATTCCAGATTTACTGAAGAGAAACGAATCAAGAAAGTTTAGACCTTGAAAAGCTTGTACAGATAGTAACAGTCTGAACAAAAACAATAACATAAAAAAAAAAAAAGCGATAAAAAGTACAAAGAAGGCCAATTCAATCCTTTCATTTTCAGTTGGGGATGCTTCCGTTTTCAGGCATGGTTGTACAAGTGTTCTCATTGAACCAAATAAATTTCTCAATCAAATAAAGCCAGATCTTTCACCACACCGTGGCGCGCCTTCGTGAATCTCAAGGGGGATGAGTGGTAAAACCCCTCCCCCTCACTGTTTTCCTCGCCCATTCCCTCGACGCGTAGAAGGGGCTGTTTATCTTTTCAGAAGGGAATTGTGGCTTCTGGTTTGATGGTTTACTACGTTCTCTAAAAGTTTCACCATTCCAAAATAGAGTTATCCACCAATGGGGGTGGGTAAAACAAAGGGAATAGTTCAAAAACAGTATGCAAGAATGGCAGTCAGTATGACTCCTCCACCCCCCAAAATTGTGTTGAATAAAGCCAAAATGCTATTAAATCAAATCAAACTATAGACGTGTATAGCACGCTTCCAAAAATAGATGCCAAAATGCAACTAAAAGAAAATTAACAAAAAAAGGCTCACTGTTCTGTTAACACAAGTATTAAGTTAAGAATTCTATAGCATGTTCTCTTTTGCTCAGAAAGTTTTAACTTGTGAGCTATCACTTAAGCATCAACCATGCATAACGTATAGATAAACTACCTATAATATAGGAAATAAGGAATTCAAATGCTAGCATCAAGATTACAGGCAGATAAAATTATAGAATCACATTTTTACAAGAGCTGCACCGTGAACATAAAGAGTAAGCCAATCAAAGGAGAAGACTAAAGTAGGAGCTGAGAAAGGAGGTAGGATTAGAAGGTGTCAGCCTGTCAGATGAATGTTAAACAGCTCTTTTGTTAATTATTGTCAGTCTTAGCTGAGCAAGTCCTTGGGAGAATTGGTGATAGTTGTGCGAATCTGTATGAATAGTTTATTTTGATCAAGTCTGCTAGTCAGGCCATAATTCTAGTGAGTTTGTTAGTCTCCTAGTAGTGGTTTTGTGCCTATAAATAGATTAAACATGTGGTGTACTGTGCATCAAGTTTTTAGCATTTGAGCTTTCAGTTTTGCAGAATTTTCCACAGGTAGTCCTACTATGATATAATTAAAGCTGAAAATAAACAATAATTCAAAGACAAAATGGGAATTTAAAGAAAATAAATCAACGATAAAATAAATAAACAAAATAAATTATGTTTCTTCAATCAACTGTCTAACAATGAGCATCCTACGCCATCTGGCAAGAAACCTAATTAGAAACCAAAGTCCTAACTCTTATGGGCTGTTACTAAATAGACCCAATAATACTAATATTGCTAAAAAAAACCCGATTACATCATACTACAAACATGAAGAACTCAAAAGTGCTCTTAAAACATAATCAGAATCGTAATGTCCAATAGCTAAGATAACAACAAGCGGACAAATCTTTTGGTTCAACAGATGGAGATCATGCACAAAACAATTCCCAGTAAAACAGCAGTGCAGTTTGTGCTTTTGTTATCTCACAGACCATCAATGCAGTACAGGCATAGCACCGGTGATATTGGGTTTTAGAAAGCACACAAATTTGAAAACCCCAAATCCATTTTGTGGCTGCAAAATGTCTTGGAGATGCACCAAGATTTTTAAAAATTAAACCAGTAGGGGAATCAGAAGCGTATTGAAGCAGTATTTTTTTTCATAGTTGTATTTGTTTATTTATTTATTACAATAATCAAATTGCGGTCAATAAATGGGAAATAGATTTCAGGCATAATAAACAACTGTTTGCTATGGCCAATTTAGCAGTAAGCTAGGAATGTGCATTTGATTCTACCCGCAATTTTTTTAATTTTTTGGGTTTTGTAAAATTGAGAAATTGGGTGAAGAAAAAAAAATTTGAAGTTTTAAAAATGTTATTGACTTGTGAACCAATGATAAATCAGAAAGGTTAAGCCTGTAGGTTGCAGATGGTTTGAGATAACAGAAGCTTTTCTTTTTCGACCAATCAAACTGTGTGAGAGCGACGAAAGTGAAAGTGAAGGGATCTACCCGATGTGGGTCAATAGAGGTGCCGTGGCAATCGACTCAAGTTGTTTGGAAAAATATTTTAAGCACCACAATATGTACCTTTGCAACTCCTTGTTCTTCTGTTTAAAAGCTGATTAACTTGTTCCAAAATCTTGAATTTTAAAAAAAAAAAAAATTGAAAATTGCAAATGATAGTATGAGATTCTATATCTCTAAGATTCATTCACGAATTTGAATTGCTCTTCTTTCAGTTGAAGCCACAATTTGAATAGAATAGCATTGGTTTCAAACACAAATTCTCTACATGAAAAATGCTTTGACCAGTTGAGAAAAGGAGAGGAATAATATCAAAGTACCTCCAGCTCCTATAGTCACTTGCGAGAAATAAACTGTATACAATGCTAGTAAAGGGGTAGCAACCAAGCTCATTATCTTGCAAAACAAAACAAAAATAACACACACACATATATGTTCCACTTTTTTTCAAATGTTCAAAATAGATAACTTTCAAGTACACATACTTTGTATTCAAAAAGAATATTTAGTAAGATGATCCCATATTTGATCCATTTCCATTCAAATGATTTGAATTAACTATATTAAAAAAAAATTCACAGAATTAAGTTTATACGTTTCAAAGTTTTAACACATTCAAGGTTTCAAAGGTTTATTCTTAGCATTTACATAATAAGAATGGCGATAGTTTTTGTTTGGATAGGTTAATGGTGTTTTGACACTCCCCCAAAAAAAGCATCCTGCTCCACTTCAAAGGTAGCTATGAATGCCTTATTAATTTTACCATTCTTCATCATTGTTACCGGTGAGAAAATCACTCCACTTGTTTGTTTACCAAGGCATTCACTGTTCGTGAAAGGGAATACTGTTCGTGAAAATCACTCCACTTGTTTGTTTACCAAGATTCCTTCACACCATAATCCTTCATTACCCATACGTCACACAGATCCTCAGACGAATGATCAAACAAACATAGATAACCTCCTAAATTCCCCAACTTCAGTTCGCAAATTTCACAAGTTGGGGAAAAATCCGGAGGTGGCGGAATGACTTGGAACTCTTCTCTGCTGATATTAAAAGCAACAATAAGTTCAGGACTTGATTGCCGAAATAGAAATGAAATTAAATGAAGATTACCTTGATCGGCCATAGTAAGGCAAGTCTCGAACCCTAGAAAACTTTCGATCAGCTTTATCGGCGAGAGACCAGTACACTTCACTCACTGGAATGTTGTTATTGTTGTTTTGCGACATCATTACTGAGAGAAAAGAGGGTTTCCTGAATTAGTTCTCGCAAAATAGATGATTCAAGTCATGGAGGGAGGAGGAGGAGGAGAGGTTTTGAGCTGTTGTTGAGAGTCTAAGCATTTTCCAGAACAAATAAGATATCTAAGCATGGTTGATCTGATGCTATACAACAATATGAAATCCCAAAAGTGAATCAGTTAATGGATTAAATTTCTATAAGATGAAATCCCAATATGCTATACAACAATATCTAAGCATGTAGCATTTTTATTCAGTCAGTTTTGGTGATTAAATTTATATAAGATCAGTATAATGGATTAAAAAGAGATATTTATTCACAACAAGGCTTTCGATAAAATATATATAGGAATAACATTCTTAAATTTCCCATTAAATACATAGCGTCGGACTGTAAATCTATGCTGGCCAGCTAGGACTACTACACATCTCTCATGGCATTATAATCCAGTAACAATACATAGTTAATACCAAGGGAACATCAGATTTTCCTAATGCAGAACTGGTATAAACAACAGTTTCTTGACAAGTTGTTTGGCTTCATGGTCTTGGACACCAACCCCATCTCCACGTAGATAAATGCTACATGTAGTCCTGACATGATTCATGACTAAATCAACAAACGAGGGATTGAAAGGTGAATCATACATGGATTTGTTCACTGTCTTCCACATGTCTGTGATTAGACCTTTAATTTTCTGGCGAGCAACTTGCTCCGACGTATTAGTCTCTTTCATGTAACACTGGATTGCTGATGGAACATCTCCTCTTTCAGACTCTGCCTAGCATAATTGAATTCCTCAGAAACGTTAGACTAATAAGTTTGATATATATATAATGAAGATGAAAATGTGAATCCTGCCAATGGAATTTTATGGTGCAATTTTCTTATGTATATATGGGATTGGAGCAATATGTGCTTACTGACGAAGTCGCTAGGTCATTGCACAGTCGGAGAATCATGGACGAAGCATACATTAGCTCATTGTTCTCATACAAGCATTTCAGCACATCATCTGTTATTGTTTGCTTGCTTGCAAAAAATGCATGGACTAGACCTACAGGTACTGCAGATGACATCCATGCATTACTCAAGTACTCCTTCAACGATGGCACGTATCCATCCTTACTCCATTTCACCTCCAACAACATTGCTTGACAGAAATCTATCCACTGGGATTATTCACGTATGGTTTACAGAGAAACAAAACAACAATTAAGGATAAAGTAAAACAAGCAGAAATTGTTAACCTGAAAATTAAGGAATATATGCAATAATATGTACCCCTTTCTTCAAGTATGGTATGATGTCTGAGCTTTGTTCTTTGTATATAGCACAAGCCATGTCATTTGTTGTGTTGTATAAAGCTAGATAGCATAACTTCATGTAGTCTGGTAGTTCGTTCTGCTGCCTCTTCATCCCACCTGAAAAAATAATTTTCATGCATTATCAATCATGGAAGATACATGCCGTGCTGGACGATAACTGTGATCTGTAAATACTAACCTTTCAACTGCATTAGAAAAGAGATCCAGTAGTTCATCGAATGAACCATATATATCATAAACGTCATCGATTGTTAATGTGAGACAAGTGAATTTCGTTAGCCATTCCCTACAACGTTCATTTTGTGGTTCATAGGTAACCCCCACAGACCATAGGAAGCTTTCCACCAACCGGTCTCTCGCAAAGCTCAAGTTCTTTGCAAGATCGAGATACCTCCACCACCTAAATTAAATACAACAAATTAACAAGTGATGGTCTACATAATTAGCATAAAGTACATGCATTTATATGCTCCGACCTAATTAATTAGATATTTATTTACCTAATCATATTGCTCAGTTCTTTTTGGTGTGTGGCTTGAACCAAGTTAAAATCCAAGATTGCAAGTTCAAACAACAAAGGGCACATTTTCTCTTGATCTCCTAGTGATGCTGCTGCAGCTGCAACATCAATGGACCACCTACCCTCCCACCTTGGCATCCTCCAATGCAAGGGAAGTTCCAAGGCACGAGTCACATATAGAGCAAGATTCGAGTCGTATACATTTAGTTTGACAAGTTGTAGCTGTCTGGTTGTGAAGGCTCGGGCCTCAGTCATGATGTCTTCACCTTCTAAACAGAGGTGAGAAGCTTCATACAAACTTAATATTCCCTTGACATCATTACTAATCCCTTCTTGGAAATTATCATTATTGTCCTTGAAGTGATTGAACACATCTGTTATATATAAAACATGATGATCAATACAGAGATAAATAGATATGACCAACAAATTTGTTTGCTTGCTGTGTCCGCTCACAAACAACATCAATATTTTATTTAATATGCTTTCTAGCTCGCAAGTGTATTCATGCATGACTGATTCTCTCTAGTTACTCCATCTTCGGTTAATAAGAGGTCGTACTAGATTCAAGTATATATTCAACCACGACTAGTCCAAAGCATCTCCAATGGGCCGGGAGACCCCAAAAACATTTTGCCATGACTTTATTGCTACAACCAAATATATCTCCTAGGTTTGGTTGGACACAACATTTAATTGTGAAATTCTTGTTAATTAAAATACCTTGTGAGACTTGGTAACCATGTTGCCTGAGGAGCCTAAAAGAGAGAGCGGCAGAGTGCAAATCATGGTGATCAACAGGAAGAGTACCAGATGATTCCTTGAACCGAACGATTTTTTCTAGGGTACTCTTAATTTCATTCTCAAAATGGTATCCAACCCCAAGCCTCTGCATGGAGTCAATCACTTCTAGTTTACCTAATGAAGACCCAACCATGTCATTGGCATCATCAACTAATAGCATTTCCTTCACCTCCTCCTTGAGCTTCTCAAATCTTTCAATGTAGCTCTTAGCCTGTTAATTGATGAAAAATCAAGCAACTATCAGTTTCAGTTTCACATAGAGTGTACATATATATATATATATCATAACCATGCAATGCACTCACCTCGTAATCACTGTGCAAGGACTCAATAAAATCATAATCCCAAATGTTTCTTTTATGGTGTGCACATCGTGTAGGCACCATTCGTTTATAGTTTTTATGGCTACTAACAAATTGAACATGCTGATTGCCATAAAGGGCACTTGAAGAGGCAAATGTCCTCGTTGGTGGCAAGTGTGTGTGTTGGCGAGGATGGGAGATAACAGAGGCTAAAGACATTTTGATGAAAGAGTGAGACTAAGTTGGAGTAACCTACAAGAATATTGGGTCTATATGTAGGGAGGGAAGAGAGACAAAATGGTGTCTTAGGAATAAAAACGAATGTGGTCTATTGTATACAGACTAACATAGCTAAGATAGTGATGCACAGAGAAAATACATGAACCACGTTAATCTCGTACGTCCCACATTTAATTGATTACGTCCCACATAATCAGTTTCGCAGTAAATGTGCTATGTATAGTTGATCCGAATGCATGTACGTGCACAACGCGCCAACATCATATCAAAGACTTTGAAGTCTCTTCAATATCTGCTGGGCCAACGTTCTTTAGCTCTCTCCATCGCAAAAGTCAGGCGTTCATATGCACAGGGTGTTTGATTGATTTCTGTCCTCATGATTCAATCACATCAATTAAATTTTTTTTTTTTGAAAGAACCTCCAGTGGGGGTATATGACGACGACTTTACCCATTTAAGAGCGTATAAAAAAAACCCATCTTTTACGGCAATGCAAACTCAAAACCTGCCTCCTATTACAAATTCTAATTCAAAGTTATTCGTTGTAGGTGCATGAAAATGTTGTCGAATGATCTCACCAGATAAGTCGAATGATCTCACTGCATACATATGAATGGGACCAGAGAAGGCAGCTTCCCCCAATTTAAAAAATATATATATATATTTGTATATATGTAGCGTTTTTGAATATTTTAATATAAATGTGAAGACATGATATTCTGATGGTTTTTGTATATATGATGGTTGGTCTTTAAAATTTCATTACTAATGACTCAAATTTGATTCCCTTGGTGTGTAAGGTTTTTTTTTTTTTTTAATTTTTTTATAAATGATACCATCCCTGAATTTATTTTTTCATAAGACGTTTTTAAGCAATTATATGAATATATTAAAAAGAAAAAAAAAACTAGAGTTTAATAAAGGCCTGTTTGTTCACAAGTAGTATGAGACCCTAACAAAAACAATGTCATAAAATAAAATCCACAAAAAACCTTTAATTAAAATCTAAGATAACAAACTATAGAATTTAATGAAAATATATATTATTATTCAACTCATATAAAATTTGGGAGTTGGATTGGCTCGTAAACCCTCATCGCCTCCTCCCCCCCTCCCCTCCCATTTATTTTTTATTTTTTATAAACTTGTAATTAGCATCTTATTATGTTCTCACATTTCAAAATTTTTCAGATTAAACTTACATATTTATCTTAATTATTGTACAATTATAATCATGTATTCTAGTTATTAGGCTTGTTTGCGTTTGTTAAATTGTCAAAAAACTTAATCACAATTTGGCTTAAGATATCATACACAATTTGTTTTTTATTTTTTATTTTTTTTTTATAGTTGTACAGATAAATGCTCAATACTACATTAAGTTCATGAAGAATACAATTAGAATAATATTTTTTATTTTAGTGTTTATTGTAGAAGTTAATAGAAATTTGTTGTCAAATTATTTGTCTGGAGCTAGGATTTGATTTCGTTTTTCGAAGTAATTTCGATCTTTTGATTTTAAGAAATATTTCGTTGTATATATAAAAAAAACGTAAAAATTTTGAGTGTATGTCAAACATATATAAACAAATAAGATACAAGTAAGTTACGTAATATATAAATACATAAAATGAAGCCTAAATACTTAAGTATCCCTATAAATGTAATTTGCTTCATAATTTTTTGGGTTTTACACGAAAATAAAAATAAAAAAATGTAATTTGCTTCTAATTTTTTGGGTTTTACATGAAAATGTGAAAATTTACAAATAAAACACAAAATATTTTGAAATAACTTATAACGTATTTTTCATTTTCAACACTTTAAATTTCGAGACTAAAAAAAAAGAAATATTTCTCGAAGTTTTGCGAAATCACAATCCTTGGTCCGTGATGATACATCAAACTGTCCTTTGATCCGCACCGTACGCGTGTCCTGATAATCTTGTCAACAGAGCTAAGCAAGCCCGATTGCATGACCAATCCAGCATAGGGATGGCAACGAGGCGAATTGGGGCGGATTTGAACAAATCCATCCCCGCCCCATCAGGATTAATGGATCCCAAAATCCGCTCCACCAATCCGTTTATACATTTACTTAAAAACCACCTACGCCCCGCGCGGGTTGGCGGATATATACCGGTGAGAATCCACACAGAAATTATAACAGATCTCAGATACAAAAAATTACAAAAAAAATTTCGATCAAACATACAAAAAATTACAAAAACAAATTTCAGATTTAAACATACAAAAAATTACGAAAAAAAAATTCAGATCTCAGATTATACAAAAAATTACAAAAAAAAAAATAAATTCGATCAAACGAATCTCAAATCTGAGATCTTTGATCTAAGATCTGATCTCAGAGATTTGAGATTTGATCTCGGATCTGATCTCAAATCAAAAATCTGGGAAGGCAGGGAAGGGAGGGGAGAGGGAGGCGGCCGGGATGATATCGTTCTTTCGAAGCAGAGAGATGGGGAGGAGTCAGAGATGACCCTTCAAGTGTCCGTGAGAAGGAGAAGGAGACACCGGCCTTCGCTGAAGGGGACGACCGGCTTCGCTGAAGAAGATGACCGGCCTCCGCTGTCTGAAGGAGACGACCAAGGAAACTTCGCTCAGTTCACTGTGAGTGAGAAAGGGGAGAATGTGATTATGTGAGATACTGAGATGAGAGTGAAAGACTAGGGTTTAATCCCTTTATATAGTTGAAGGGTGGTTTTGTAATTTTATCGGTTAAACGGATATCCGTGGGGCGGATAGGGCTAAATCCGTATCCGCCCCGATTAATAAACGGATACAGATTGAAAATCCGTATCCGCCTCAAAATCCAGGGATCATTTACCAAATCCGCCCCAAACGGGGAGAGTGGGGCGGATATCCGAAAATATCCGCCCCACTGCCATCTCTAGACCTTGAAAAGCTTGTACACATAGTAACAGTCTGAATGAAAACAATAACATAAAAAAAAAAAAAGAAGATAAAAAGTAGAAAGAAGGCCAATTTAATCCTTTTCGTTTTCGGTTGGATGCTTCCGTTTTCAAGCATTGTCACGCCCAAGGATGGTGATTTCGTTTTTCGAGTTCATTTCGGAATCCTGATTTTAAGAAATATTTTGATGTGTAAATAAAAAACATAAAAATTTCAAAGATATATAAAAAATATATATATAATAAATTTCTAAGGTATATGAAAATGTGAAAAAAATAGATGCAAGTAAATAAATCTATTAAACATATTAAAAGAAGCCTAAATACCAAGAAATGAAACAAACATGAAATTAATATATAATTAGAATATTAAGGGGTGGTTTCAAAAATCAATATATATGTAGAAGAAATGATAATTAGAAAATCAGGGGGTGGTTTTAAAAATCAATAAATAATTAGAAGAATCGATAGTACAAAAATCTCGAAATTTACGAAAATAATTCCGAAAATTTTAAAAATAACTCTTGAAAAAATGTAATTTTTGGTAGCTGGGTTTTGTACTTTTATGAAAAAACGAAAAAATTTTAAATAACCTCGAAAAGATGTAACCTTTTATTTTGCCATTTTTCTTTTCGTAATTTAAAAAAAACGAAGTTTTCGTTGAAATTTCGCGGAATGTGGTCACGCCCCAATTTTCGAGAAAATGAACATCCGTATATCACTAAAAAAAACCCCTTTAGCGATGATACGTAGCGCGATGAAGCTTGTTTCGTCGCTCAAAATTAACTTAACACGACAACAAATTTACTCTCGTCGCACATTTACAAAGAATAGTAAACAAGCTAAAGCGAGACATTGTTTCGTCGCTTAAAAAATTCTTACGCGATGCAATTAAGCCTTCATCGCATAAATTATGAGCGACAAAGTGTTGTTTCCTAACATGATCACTTTTATCGCCCTAAAATGACATTAATTTTTCAAACATCTACTTTGAGCGACCAACTTAAACGTCATAAGGTGACAAATTGTTTCGTCGCATAAGATCTGAACTGTTTATTTTCTTCACGAAGTAGAACAATCAGATCTGCGTTATTCACTATTTTTCACTATAGGCTCTGTCCTTCTCTCTCTGCGTTGCCGGCCACCATTTCCAATCCCCCCTCTCTTTTACAGGAGAACAATGAGGAAATTGCTACAAATTAAATTTTTGTTTTTAAATTTTATGAAATTAGGTTGCGATCGTGGGATTTTGGAGAGTGTCTCATACTGTTTTTTGAGTGCATACTAGATATTTATTAATTAATAATATCTACGTCCACTTGAAGAATTGTAATTGAGATGCTGCCGAAAATTTTCCACATCAAAACCTAATCGCATTAGTGTCGTTAACTCACTTGAATTCTCATGTTTTGTTTTGTTTTATAAATTGAAAACGGGTACAATGGAAAGACATTGGATACAAAATCAAGACATATGTTGTGATGAATAATTAAATGGGATTGAGAGCTTCATTGAGTTTGCAAGGACACATGTCACTGGTACGACGAATCATATCACACTTTGGTACTAGCATGATCATTTTATTTTGGCAACTATGGCAAAACAATTTTTATCTAGATGAACTTAAAGCAGGTGGTGGATGGAAAGTAGTAGTCCAAACGATCCAGCAAAGAAGTATATCGGACATTCCTGAAAAGGCTTTGGATGACCATAGTGATGACGACACCGCTGATCAAGAGAATTCATCTTCAAGAATTCCCATTATCCAACAAATATTTGAGTTATTTGTCGAACTTCCTCCGATTGATGACGATTATGATGTTGAGGTATCGCCTGCAAAAGGTGAAGTTTATGATAACCATGTTGGATGAACTTGAAGAAGAAGTCGAAAGTGATTACTCTACTGATTTAGATTAAATAACATTTGTAGGAATATAACTTGTTAAGTCGTTTACAAGATGTTAACAATAATCTATATTTGTTAGTTCACTTAATTGAATTTGTTAATGTACCATGAATTTTTTTTACTGTAAATTTGTTATATGGATGTCGAAGTTCAATTAATTAATTAAACAATGATATCAAAGTTCCTCCCTAAAATAAACAAATTCAATATTTGCGCGACAAAGTTAGAATATCTCATCGCGCAAACAGTGTCACCCTTTTAGCGACTAGTTGAACTGTTTCGTCACCCAAAAGCACAGTGGTCAGTCGGAACCGTTTCATTGTTACAATCGAGGGTGGAGGAATTACAAAATGAGCTAAATGCCGCCAAAGCGCGCGAGCGAGAGACCCGAGAGAGGAACGGTAGGCCCAGGAGACAACTAGCTGGAATATAGTATTAGGGAAGCTTTTCAACAGTCGGGGATAAATTTGTGAGCCTCTCGTTACCGTCGACGAACCATCAGCCACCCAGCCCTAGAAAATCTACCGATTTGTTTTTTTTAATTGATAGAGTACGGTTTTAAATTATTAATTTGTAAAGTTAATCATAAACCGTAATGCATATCAAATCCTTTGTGCACGAGACGATTAAGTTAATAATTATTTCAAATTTAATTAAAATAAAATTTTGAAAAAATTCAAAATTATTAAACTAAACTTTAAGCAACCAAAATTTTCGTCGCATAAGAATAGATCGAGCATGTTTGGAGCGACGGAACCTGTCGTCACAACATTCGCTCAAACATAATCTTGAGCGATGAAAGGGTGCGTCACCATTTGATTTAAGCTGACGAAGTTTAACATGACAAAATATTTAATCACATAAGTAAATTTTGCACGACGAACTGTTCTATTTCCTGCGTCCAAAATTACGCCGCAAAAAACAGTATTACGCAACTAACACTTCTTGCGACGAATTTTGTTGTCGTCGCTCAAAAGGTCTCTGAAACGACGAAGATTTTTTTTCGTCGCGCAAATGTTTGTGAGACAAAGCTGTGGCAACAAATATTTCGTCACCCAATATGTATAATGACGTTGTTTATAACGATGATTTTGGCTACGTTGCTAAAGGGGTTTTTTTTTGTTGTGTATCCACGTAGGATTAGGATTATCCGCTTTCCCAAAACTCGGGACGTGAAAATTTAACAAGAGAAATATTAAATAAAAATTATTAACATAGACAAAAATTATAACCAGGTAACTCTTTGGAGATGATTGCTGCATAAAATAAACCGCCAAAGATGCCACCCCAAAAACTCTATAACCTGAGAAAGGCTAAATGGTTACGTTCCGATTAGAACATACCCAAGAAGCATAAACTTACTTGTGTCAGCGAGGTAGCTGGTATGAGAAATCCCCCTCTCTTATAAATAAAATAATTTAGACGCTTTAATATGAAATGTTCACACACAATAAAATAATATATCACAAACTGGTAGTTTCTCCATGAGGCAAACATGTCATACTAATAAGTTTACCATGCTTCAAGTAAACATTTACTTACCTGACACTTCAACATGGTAAGTCAAATCTACAAAAACGTTGCTAAACTTACCATCCTACACGAAACAGTTAGAAACCAATAAATAAACTTTCCTAATTTATTGGTCCTCATAAATATAATTTATTTTTAATCAAATACAAATCCTAGTCATAGTACACCATTATTTAAATATCAACAAAAACACATTTTACCTTAAGGAAGACTTGTAGTTCTCATTCAGTGATCGAATGAGCAATCAGTTTCTTCCCTTAAGGCAATCATGCACATACAAAAACATTTTGCTTCTTTTCCACAATCGCATTCTCCTCCCGTGCCGAACACACCTCACCCAAGTGTGTCTCCCTTGCCTTGGAAACCACTCGGAGTGTACACATTCTAAGTAGGGTGCCACATCGAAAAACATGTCATCTCACCCGAAGTTCGATCCATGACAAATTTTTTCTAAACACTACACGTACTACTGAACTCACATGGAATGACGTACCCGATATGCAAGCAAGTCTGCATACCAAAATTATATACCATGTATGCAAGAAAGTCTATATACAAAAACACATTTTTTATTTTTTTTGGAGTTGGGGAAAAAAACATAAAATAAACTATAACTCAAATGCATCTAAGCAGATCAAGTGCATCACAATCAAATACTCATATTCATTCTAATGCATTAACATATATTTTTCGACCTTTAACATTTCAAGGATCACCATGAAACCACAAGTCAATTTGCATACCAAACAAATTCAAGTCGTGATATGCACATACCAAATTGCATAAAAATACACAGCTCAAATTCATATCATAAAAGGATGAATCATCATATTTTAAGGATGAATCCTCATATTTTAATTCCAATGTAACTAACAAAGATTTCACCTTTAAGGTGAACACGCAACAAAAATCTACATTCCAAGGGTTATTAAAATTTATTATATAGACATCTAATTTCAGAAAAATTGTGTTTAGTAATATAATCATAAAATTTTCACATAATAAATTCACTTATTTTTTCCACATAATAAATTAATTCAAGGGTTTAGTTCAAAACACGTTGTTCACTCTACATTTATAAAAAAATTAACAATAATCTTATCCTAAACATAGTATCATAATTTCTCGAATTCACTTAAGCGTGATTTTATTCAAAAATAAAGACTTAAAATAAAAAGTAATAGAAAAAAGTGAGACATATTACTTAGTTCTTCTACAAGTTTTTATGTCACGTGAAATACAATCATCGATTAGGATAATATCAATTTCAATTGCATTTATGCGAAATTCAAAGTACACCATGGAATAAACTCGGACATTGACGATTTTATCTGCCTCGAGAGAAATCCAACGGTTGGACGGACTCAAAACCAATGCTAAAATTTTTGTATGGATGTTATGAATCTTCTGATTTAATTTGCAAGTATTCTAACCACTAAATGGTATCGATCAAATGGAAACTCTAAGACTGCACAAAGTTGTCTTTATTACGGGATTTAGATAAAAACCTAATTTTGGTTTTTCTCTTTTAACACAACCAATTCCTACGAAAATACAATAAAACTTACATATTTCAAATTTATATATGTAATAAACTCTAACCTTAATCAATTGATTAATCTAAAAAAAGTAAAAAAGAACGAAGAAGACTGATCGGTGCTATGCATTTTTTTTTCTTCTTCTTTCACATCTTTCCTCCAATTCTTTATAAAAGAAAGAATGAGGCTAGGTTTTTCAACTCTTTTATAAAGCTATAATTAGGTTTTCTAATTTTATTTTTTTGCTAAATGTACACACACTTTCTACCCATTTAACCACTAAAAATAAAATAAGGTTTTACACATTATAAAATTACAATACATTACAAATTAATAAGTAAATATTATTTATATTTGTGTAATTAGGCGGATATTACAATACACACACCTCAAAAGAATCTCGTCCCGAGATTCAAAAGGTAAGAAAGTCATGTAATTTTTTTTTTAAAAATAAATACAAATTGGAAAACAAAATAAAAATTTTTAAAAATACATTTTTAGATGAGAAGTTATTCAAATCTTATACTCATAGAAAATTTTCACATCATACAAAGTCATACATCAAATATGCATAGATACGAGGCTGTCACCTGCATATATCTATAATATTTTAATAAGAATACAAAAATAATAGATTAAAACACTTTATATACAAAAATATTTATTAAGGACAGTGAAAAAGTACGGGTGTTACAAACATATATGGTTGTACAAGTGTTCTCATTGAACCAAATTAGTTTCTCAATCAAATAAAGCCAGATCTTTCACCACACCTTATTTTATCTTTTCAATGGCTTCTGGTTTGATGGTTTACAATGTTCTCTAAAAGTTTCACCATTCAAAAATAGAGTAATCCACCAATGGGGTGGGTAAAACAAAGGGAATAATTCAAAAACGGTATGCAACGCGGCAGTCAGTCTGACTCCTCCCCAAAATTGAGTTGAATAAAGCCAAAGTAACGAGAACAAAAGCGAAGAGAAAACAAGGTTCATGAGGATTAAGCTATGCCGAGGCCTTGATCATTCAGCATGGGCGGATCTACCCTTTGGCTAAGGGGGTCACTTGCCCCCCTTATCTTTCTGAAAAATTCCACTAAATTACTCATGTTTTTTTTATTGCCCCCCTTTAAAAGTTTAGATTGCCCCATTTTGTATATAATATTGGCTCTTGACTCAACTAAAAATTAAATTATGGATTATTTTAAAAGTTTAGGTTCTCCCATCCCCCCTCTTTCTATACAAATATCTGCTACTGATATGTTCGCGTTTCAGGGTTCGATATAGCCAACTGTTACGAAGTTGAGCGAATTGGGAGTGAAAATATAAGAGGAGTGAGATGAGAGGCAGAGTTGAGAGATTATAGAGTGAGAGAGGGTTTGTGAGGGAGAGAAAATAAAAGAGAAGGAGAAGAGGAGAGAGTGAGAGGGTTGGTGAGGGTGGGTTTGTTGGGAGTTAAAAAAGAAAAAAAAATCTTCATTAGATTCAAAAAACCACGTTTAGGGGTAAGTTGGTATTTTCAAACTTTTTTTTTGCCCCCCTTTGTCAGCAATTTTGGCTCCGCCCCTGTCATTCAGAGCTCCCTATATGTTCCAAACTATGTTGCTTCACCTACATCTTTATCTAGGTTTTCTTGTTTCTTAAGTTGCTTTCATGGGGTTATTAGAGTGTTTCTTCTACCTCTACAGTACTTATAGTCAAGGAATGTGATTTCTCAAGATTTCACGAAATATTTCATATTTTGAAGTTACCGAAATCTCATTCGAAATCCGAAATATGTCGAAATTTTTTGGAGAAAAGAAATAAATATTTTAACATGCTATAATGTTATTTTAGTATAAATAGTTTGTTACGTGAGTGTTTCTTATATATATATATATATATATATATATATATATATATTTTTTTTTTTTAAATTAAACCTCCAGTGGGGAGGGGCAACTATGGGATGCCAGACCTTAATTACTTATCAAAAAATTGATTTACATTCTATACGGGAGTGCATTACGACTTTACCCGTATTAAAAATCAAGCAAAGAAAAGAAAGAAACAAAAAAAAACCAAGACCAAAACTGTCCAGATTTCAAGCATAGTTCTAACAAGATGCTTCAAAAACACACCAATACTCTCTACGAAAACTTGCAGCAAATACCCACTTTTAATATGAAACCAAATAAACCAAAAGATAGCACCGATCCTTGCCTTACTCCAAGGACCATACCTTGGTCATTGATCCAGCCGTCCAAACCGCAGATTGCAAAAGCCACTTCCACACATATCCAAACCGCAGAATCTGTCCAAAAACCACTTCCACACCTATCCAAACCGCAGATTGCAAAAGCTTGCAATTTGCAAATTCAAACTCGACATAAATTACCAAAACAGCAGCAGCGAACACTCTGTCCAGCGAGACAGAGTACTCTGTCCAGTAGAAAGCAGAGCACTCTGTCCAGAATGCTAAATCAATTATCTTGCCATCGCCATAACCTGCAAGCAAAACCACAAAGCAAAAGATACATCGCAAAATCCAGCACTTCACGCCAGCCCCAATCAGCCAGGCCACTGCAACGCAACATCTCAGCATGCCACGCAACCGCGCCCAGCAGCCTCCATCGCGCCTCAGCCTTACCAACAGTCCAGACCGCAGCAACCAATCCAATCCAGAACCTCTCCGTACTCTGAAAAACAGGGAGTACTCTGTTTTACAACAGAGTACCCTGCCAGCGCTCGGTTCCAGGACCTAACAATGCCCATTCTCGCTGCGTTTACCCTTCCCCGTGACGTATGTATGCCGTATGCCATCGGTCAAGCACTGATAATCCTGCCACTCTCTTAGGAAGATCATTTGCAGTGAAAGAAACAGTCCTATGATCTCATTGTGCTCTATCTGCTAAAGCATCCGCCACTGCGTTGGCTTCTCTATAAATGTGGGAACAATCTAAAGTCATTTGTGCCGCCAAAAATTGGATTTCTTTCAAAATATTCTCCAAATGCCATGGTATCTTGAAATTGCCCTTAAACCATCCACAAACAATTGCCGAATCCGTCTGAACAACCACTTGTTTAAAATCCAATGAGAGACAAAGGCGGAGTCCTTCAGCTAGAGCCAGAATTTCTGCTTTATTATTTGAGTCTGCACCAAAAAATATTTGCTTTCCCACAACACAAACACCCCGAGAGTCTCTAATGATCACACCTCCCGCAGCTATGTTCTTACGGGAGGACCCATCCACATTGAGAGCGACAAAATCTGGCGGAGGGGGATGCCAGAAAACAAATCTACTTAGCTTTCTCAAAACTGGAATCTCTTGTATCCCCAAAGCGCATAATGGATCCTTTTGCCAGCTGACTTGCTTAGGCGTTATAAAATTGTTTGCTAAGTGTAGATTACGCCGAATATTCAAAATCACAAAAGCAGGATTAGGGGCAGCATTTTCATATACACATTTGCAGCGCTGTTTCCATATTTCCCATAAAATGAACATGGGAGTGAGAAAGGATAAAACACCTGTTTGTGTGCTCATTTTGGCTCGTCTGAACCAAATGACAAGGGTCGTGGATATTTCTGCCGGTTTTCTGATATGCACATCAAAAATCAACTCAAAATGACGCCAAACCTGCATCGCCAGTTCACCATCCAAAAACAAATGATTTAGAGATTCTCGCTGTGGCGTGTTGCAACATCTACATTTAGAAGCCAGACTAAAACCGCATCTGTACAGCTCCCCATCCACTGGTACCCCTCTACGGAGTAATTTCCACACCAAAACTGAAATTCTAGAAGGAAGAATATCATGCCAAATCATTCGATGGAGGTCATTTACCGTCCCTTGTCGGCGTATTATTTCATAAGCTGACTGAAGGGAAAAAATCCCATTTTGATTCGGAACCCATATACATTCATCTTCTCCATCTTCTTCGCCATATAATCTATCAGCAAAACTTCCCCTTGCAAGATGGCGGAGCTCTGGGTTTACCAATTCAAAATTGGATGAAATCACCTCGTGTACCGAAGGCCACACACCTTGATCAACCATTGCCTCCGATTTTCTGAAGGATGCCACCGTATTCCAATTTTCCTCAAAGAAACTAATATTTCCCTTACCAACGCGTCAAAGCGAATTGCTCAGAATAAGTGATTTGCCAAGCATGATTTCTTTGAAAAAAGGCGATGACCTAATTTTCACCAACTGACCATTCAAGGCCACCCCGTTTACCCAGTATTTGCTTCTCATGAAAATAGCCCAAAGGGAGTCCGAAATAAGTAGTCGCCAAAGTGCCTTGAGGCGAAAAGCCCTCATCACCACCAATAAATCTCTCACACCCAGACCTTCTTCATTCTGTGGGAAACAAATATGAGACCATGATACCCATTTTTTTTTCAGTCTTCCTTCATAATCCCCCCAGAAAAAATCTGCCAACAAACTATTAATCCGGGATAAAACTTTCATAGGAACACACATGGTACTGAGAGTATAAATTGGGATAGAGCTCAGAACATGTTTAATCAATGTTAAACGGCCTCCTGGGGATAACAATTTCGCCTTCCATCCCTGAATCCGCGATTGAATTTTGGCGATCAAATCTTCAAAATATGAGATTTTGACTCTTCCTTGAAAAATTGGCCCGCCCAAGTATTTCAAAGGAGTAGCGCGAAACTGGAATCCTGTGTAGGTTTTGAAACCTACAATTTTCTCTGCAACCGCTTTGTCATCCAAAGTAAAAGAACTTTTGCTAGCATTAATTTTCTGTCCCGAAGACTGACAATAACGGTTCAAAAACTCCATGCATCCCAGAATAGAAGACTTTCTGCCATTTAAGAAAATGAGAGTATCATCTGCATAAAGAAAATGTGAGATCGGACTGCATGCCCTGGGAGTATAAAAGTAACCAATTTTACCACTATCAAAAGCCTCTTTTAGACCCCTACTCAGCACTTCAGAGGCAATAATAAATAAGAATGGTGACAGAGGATCGCCTTGCCTTAAACCCCTGGTAGATCGAAAAAACCCTTTGTATGCTCCTTGAAGCAGAACTGAAAAGCCGCAAGAAGCGATACAAATGGAAATGATATGACGAAATCTACCATTAAAACCAAATTTTGTAAGCACCGCCAACAAGAAATTCCATTCCATTCTGTCATAGGCTTTCTCCATGTCAATTTTCAAAACCACATTACCGCCGAAAACTTTCCGATTAATGTCCCTAATCAATTCCTGTGCAAGGCCAATATTCTCGCCAATAAACCTGCCTTTAACAAATGCCCCCTGCTCCGGAGAGATAAGTACAGGCAAAAGATCTGCCAATCTAGTACAAAGGATTTTACTGAAAATCTTATAAATCACGTTGCATAAACTGATAGGGCGAAATTCAGAAAAGGAACCTGGATTCTCAGTTTTAGGAATCAAAGCCAACAAGACTGAAAAAATTGAATAGCTGCTTCCCTAATATCCTTACTCAGAATCTCCCAACAAGACTGAAAAAATCCAGCAGTAAATCCATCCGGACCCGGGGCACTATTCTTGGGAATGTCGAAAACAACCTTTTTCACTTCCTCCAGAGTAGGACGTTTGACCAAGATTTCACAATGGCCAGAATTCACCAGTTTCGGAATACAATTCAACAACTCTACATCCACCGTACATGAACCTTGGGAAGACAACAAATTGGCAAAGAAATCACTGGCATGAAAAAGAATCTCACCAGGGTCCGAAATAGTCCTACCGCATGGTAAATTAATCTGATTAATAGCCCTCCGTTTTTGCTTAGACTTGGTAGAGGCGAAAAAATACTTGGTGCAGGCATCCCCCTCCTTAAACTCTTTTTCACCGGATTTTTGAATCCAGTAAAGCTCCTCCTGTTTGAGAGCTAATCTGTACTCAGCCTGACAGCGATTTAAATTGCAACAAGCATTAGTATCCCAGTTGGCATCAACATTTAAACCACGATTATTCCCATTATCAAAGCCTGCTAGTAAAATAGTTTCCCATTGTTGCATTTCATCCTCTAGAGCGCGGATCCTGCTAAACACATTCCCAAATACCATCCGGTTCCACTGTATGAGAGCGCGACGAGTCAATTTAAGTTTGGCATCCACTCTATCAATGGGTCTGGGGAGAGCAATATCCGTCAACCAGATTCCCTTAACCAGCTCAAGAAACTCCGGATGTGTAGACCACATGTCGAAGAATCTAAAAGGTGCAAAACCAATCCTTGGTTGAGAGTGCATGGATGCCAGCAAAGGGGAGTGATCAGAAAATGTACGGCTAAGATGTTCAACTGTAGGATTAGCCAAAACTGTCAGCCAAGCCGAATTGACAAAAATCCGGTCAAGTCTAGCACAAATGCGCTCGCTACCTCGCCTATTATTACACCAGGTGAGCCGGGGACCCGAATAACCACAATCAATTAAGCCACATGTTTCAGTACAATCGGAAAAATGAGCCATGCTAGCCAAGGAAGGTGCAACTCCCCCAACTTTTTCCCCCGAGTGTAGATTTTTTATGTATTAATAGTATTTAATATTTCACTACAATCACATATACTGTTCACCCCCTCATCTACTCTATTTAACTAGAGCTCTTAACAAACTAAACAACAAAATTTCAAAATTAACTAATAAGAAAGTGCCAAGTGGCCAATCCTCTGCCATTTAGCTATCTTTACTTGGAAATTACATTTTTGTCCTTTGAAGTTTCAATTTCAAATCACCCGCCACTTGTGCTTCAACTAACTTTCTCTCCTTCAAAATTCCAACTGCTATCTTGCTTCTTCAGTTTTGACATTGCCCACCCCATGAAAACATCCTTGATCTCAAGGATGAAAGTGAGGAAAAGAAGCTTGAATGTGGGTTAAGTCTTCCCAAGTGGTTTCCTGTTTTGAAGCATTAAACCACTGAACAAGTACCCGTGTCACAACTCTGTTGTGGCGGGGGATCAGTCGACGACCCAATATTGCCACCGGTTCAGCTTTGAAGTGCCCTTGCTGGTTGATTATAGGCAGTTGGGGGGAAAAAGTGACTGATGAGCCAAGTTTCAGTTTCAATTGGGAAACATGAAACACAGGGTGTATATTTGAATGTGGTGGAAGAAGCAGACGATACGCAACAGTACCAACCTTCTATGTTATCTGGAATGGGCCATAGAATCGAGCTGAAAGCTCTAGGTTACATCGAATGCTGACTGAAGTTTGCCTATACGGCTGTAATTTTAGGTACACCCAGTCTCCAACAGAGAAGTTCCTGCCTGGTCTATTCTGATCAGGATAATACTTCATTCTATCTTGGGCTTTTTTCAGCTTCTCTTTGATGATTTGCATCATTTGATCCCTTTTAAGTAGATATTTGGCAACCTCAGGTGTAGACAAATTTGTAATGGGCGGTAAGGCTAATAATGGGGGTGAGTAACCATAGAGAGCTTGGAAGGGGGTAGCTTGGAGGTTAGTATGGTAGGCTGTATTGAACCAATGCTCAGCTAGGTAAAGCCATTTTGCCTAATGAGAAGAATTTTCACCAGTCATGCATCTGAGGTAGTTCTCTAAGTAGGAATTAGTTCTCTCAGTCTGGCCATCTATTTTGGGGATGGTAGGTAGTACTCAATGACAGAATAAAGTGGTGCCTAATGTAGAAAATAGGTCCTGCCATAAAGCACTCATGAAAATTTTGTCCCTGTCTGATACAATGGAAGAAGGAAGCCCATGTAATTTGTAAACATTTTGGAGAAAAACATCGGCCAATGTAGATGAAGTAAAAGGATGTGAAAGTGCAATAAAATGGCTATACTTAGTTAATCTGTCTACAACCACACGAATGACTGATTTGTTTTGGGATGGAGGAAGCCCTTCTATGAAATCCATGGCAATATGTTCCCAGCCATGCTTCGGAATGGGCAAGGGTTGAAGCAATCCTCCATAAGCCGACTGATCATTTTTGTTCCTTTGGCAAATGTCACACTCAATGATGAATCTGATGAGTTCAGTTTTCATACCCTGTCAGTAAAAATGCTTCCTCAATTTTTAGTAAGTGGTAGTGATGCCTGAATGACCACCAATGGCTGAGTTATGGAGGGCAGAGATAACTTGTTGACGTAGAGATCCTTGGCTGCCAATGTATACCTTGTTCTTGTACTTGAGAACCCCATGAGAAAAAGAATAATTGGGTATAGAAGTTTCACTGACCACAAGCTGCTGGATATAGGCCTGAACATTAGCATCATTGGCATAGCTCTTGACCACTTCCTGTAACCAAATTGGAGAAATAATAGACAAGGCTAAACATTGGCTTACTTCATTGCAACGTGAGAGAGCATCAGTTGCCTTATTATCAACACCCCTTTTATACTGAATTTCATAATAATATCCCAAAAGTTTGGACAACCATCTTTGCTAAAGAATTGTAGTCACTTTTTGAGATAGAAAATACTTGATATTTTGGTGATCAGTTAGGATGTAGAACTTGGATCCCTGGAGGTAAGATCTCCATTTATTTATGGCTAACACAATAGCCAAAAGCTTTTTCTCACAGGTAGACATGGATAGATTTTTTGGTCCTAATGCTTTACTAAATAAAGCTATGGGTCTACCCTTTTGGGAAAGTACTGCTCCAACACCACTTGAGCTGGCATCAGTTTCCAAGGTGAAATGATACTGAAAATCAGGAAGAGATAGTACAAGGGCAGTGCACATTGCTTCTTTAAGAGCTAAAAAGGCTTTGGTGGCTTGGGTGGACCACTGGAAACTATTTTTCTTGAGATGGTTTGTAAGAGGTTGAGTTATATGACCATAGTTTTGAATGGATTTTCTATAGTATCATGTGAGACCCAAAAAACCCCTTAGTTGTTTAAAAGAAGAGGGGGTAGGCCATCTAGACATAGCCTCAATTTTTGTTGGGTCGGGCTCAACACCTTCGGTACTAATGATATGCCCAAGGTATTCTAATTTGGATTGAATAAAAGAACACTTAGACAACTTCACATAAAGTTGATGTTGCCTAAGGATGGAAATGGTTATTTGTAGGTGATGGAGATGGAGGAGCTATATATGATTGAAAAGAGGTCGGTGCATTGGTTAGCCCAGATGGCATTACCTTGAACTCAAAATGGCCATGATGAATTTTGAAAGCCGTTTTGTGGTTGTTAGGAGGGTGGACCAATATCAGATGATAACCTGACCGAAGATCTAATTTGGAGAAGATTGTGGCTCCATGAAGTTCATCTAATAGTTCATCTATTAAGGTGATAGGGGCATAATTAGTCTATTTTTAGTACCATATTTCTATATATATTTTTAGCTATTACTTGTTAATTATGGTACTAATTGCTATTTTCATGTTTGTGTAGGTTTCCAATTACAATATTTTAAAATAGAAGCAACTTGGCAATTTAGGAATACTAATTGCAAAAGGAATTCACACAAGCAAGGAAACCACACCAACAAGGAAACCATAGAAAGAGGAAAACAAGAATAAAAGGGGGAAGATACCTGGCTTTGAGAGGCCATCCAACATCCCATCCACTGCATCCAAACACAGCATCCACGCTTACAAACCCTAGCCGCCGTCACCCACCATCCATCTCCATCGTCCTGAACGCAAGCCATCCACCTCGCCTCCATCAAACCCAATCAAACCCCATTCTCGCAGGTCCCTCATCCTTGCGATAGCCCTTCATCATCCTCTCTTCATTCAAGCAGAACCTCCTCGCATGAAAACCCTCACCTCAGTTCTCTCTCTCACTGTCCCTTATCGCCATCACCATCAGAACCACCTCGCCAGCAGCCACAGTCTCTCTCGCTGTCCCCTGTCTTCGCCATCTTCACCGTCCGCATCTCCTTCTCACCTGATCTCTCTCTTAGCTGATCGTCGTCCCTCCATCGCCTGCTTCATCTCTCGCAGTCTCTCGTCACGCACACAACCGAAGCAGCGATTGAAGAAGGGAGCTAAGGAAGCAGAGAATGAGCAGATCGCGCGAGGAGGGTGAAGGATAAGTTTGCATTATTCGCACCCCACTTCTGCTCAATACCACCACGGATCAGTGTTTTGTTTTCATCTCTAAACATCTCTTTCTCTTAATTTTAGTTTGATTATTGATTATGGATTACTGTTTGAACATAATTAATATGTCTAGCTAAACTCCTCTTAGTTAGGGGTGGATTCGAAGCCCCGAACATGTGCTTTATAAATTAATTGAATTTAATCTTCCTTGCTATTAGTGATTGTGTTTTGCTTAACTGCTTTATAGAGAACTTTTCTTTGTATGTTTGTTAAGGTGGCCAACTTAGTAAGCATGCTAGGATCTGGGGCTAGAGTATAGGAGAATTTCACCTAATTGTTATGATTCTGTACTCACAAGTAGTAAATACCAAGGAACGTTGGTAAGGTTAAGTCAAAACCTAGGCAAGAACAAGATGCTGATCATACTTGTGACTGCCTAGTCAGTGTTCATATTTTTCACAAAACTTAATGATCTTAGATTGCTATTTAACTTGCGATTCCTGTTTAGATAGCATGATAAGAATAGTTTGAAAGCGACGCTTAGTTTAATTCAACGAACTTGGGAAAATAATAAGATTAATGCAGTGCGGTCACGGTTAGTCTTGAGCATTGTCTCTCACGAGTTAGCAAGTGATTATTGAAGATTAATTTATAAGCATATGTTTGGTGTGTGGAGATAAACCCTTAGCTAATTTCTCATATTTGTCATCTCTTTAGTTTATTATCTTTACATTAATTTTCGTAGTTATTTTCATAATTTAATTTAGAAAATCCAATCCCCTTTTATTTAATTAATTAGGTTGTTAGTTGTCTTTTAATTATTATTAGTGTAATTAACAAGCCCTCTAATCCCCGGTCTAGAACGATCCCTACTTATTCTATACTACAAATCACAAAGCAGGGTATTAAGTTGTGTGCTACTAAAATAGCGCATCATAAGGGCATTGGGAACTTGTCCTTAATAGTGATATCATTCAACCTCCTGTAATCAACACAAAAACGCCACGTATCATCCTTCTTCTTCACCAAAAGAATTGAGGTAGCATAGGGACTATGAGAATGTCGAATGAGCCCTGATTGAAGCATTTCTTGAATCAAGTTCTTTACATTTGACTTCTGCATGTATGGTATTTTATAAGGGTTTTGAAAAGGAGGGGGGGGGGGGGGGGGGGGGGAGCAACCAGGTTTGAGAGGGATCTTGTGGTTGAGAGACCTAGTTGGAGGTAGGTCCTTGGATATTTGGAAAATATCCTCAAACTCTTTCAGTAGGTTGGAGAGACTGGGATGAGTTACTATGGTTTTATCCAGGTTAGAGGAAGTTCCTGTAATTGAAAATAATTGGCCCACAAAACATGAAGTATGTCTATTGAAAAACTTTCCCAAACCTTTGGATTCCATCATGTAAATTGACCCCTCACTAGTAGTCCCATGTAGAGTTATAAATTTCCCTTGGATGGTAAGGGTCATTTGAAGTTTTTGAAGATTAATAATGATGTCTCCGAAAGGCTTCAACCAATCCCCACCCAATACCATATCATAGCTTCCCAAGGGTAATACCCTCACTCTTCCTTCAAACAAAACACTTTGTATAGACCATTGCAAATTTTGACATATATCCTGACTTAATTGATCTCCATTTTCCACTTTTACTACCATCTGAGGAGTTAAGGTGGGTGGCCAATTGGTGTCTCTGATGACCTAAAGGGATCCACAAATGAGTGAGGACTCCCTGTGTCCACCAAGATGGATATACCCTTCTTCTTAATGTACCCCTTGAGTAGTATAGTATTTGTAGAGAAACTTCCATGAATAGCATGGAGAGAAACCTCCATATCCGACTGGATTTCTTGAGTTAGATCGATAATGTTTGTTTGCTCCATGATCTCTTCCTCCTCAAGTTCTCCTTTTGGTACTAACATGAATAATTGTTGTTGCTTGCATAGATGACATGCTCTGTATATTTCATCACAATTATAACAAAGACTTTTCTCTCTTCTAAGCTTCATTTTGGCTGGAGTGGGCCTTTTAATTGGTGAAGTAGGTGTATTGGGAGAAGGTGTATTGAATCTCATGGGTTGATTTGTGTTGTTGGACGGTGTGTAGGTGTTCCTTATAGAGTTAGTAGGCTGAGTAGCAGGTACAATACTAGTTGTGTTTGACTATTGGTATTGAGGCTTAAAGCTAGGAAACATGGGTGTGCCAGCAGTACTTGTCCTTGGCTGGTAGGTAGTGTATGGCCTTGGTTTAGGTAGAGTGTGGCTTTGTGTCATGCCTTGATTTTCGAAGAAAACGAAAATCCTAAAATCCACGTAGGATTATCCGTTTCCCCCAAAACTCGGGACGTGAATATTCAATAAGAACAGAAACAAATAGCAGCAACAACTAAAATATGATTTAATTACTTAAACAAATAAAAACTCTAACCCGGAAAGGCTCTGACGTTGCTAGCTCACTAGCGAAACTCCAGTAACGCAGCTCAAAATCTCTAAACCTGAAAGGCTAATCTGCTACATTCCAAAAGGAATGTACCCAAGAAGCAAAAGCTCACTTGGGTCAACAATAAAGCTGGTGTGAGAAATCTTCATCCCAAAATCAATAAATCCACACATAACATCAAAATAAACAAAATAAATAAATAAATAAATAAACAACCACACCATCAGGTAGTTCCTCAATGAGGCAAATGTGTTATCATCCTAACTATAGAAATTGACTATGGCAAGTCTGACCTGCAGAAATTGTTAGTAGACTTACCATCCTGCACAAAACGGTTAGAAACAAACGGATAATATTTATGAGTTATCAATCCTCATAAATGCAACAACAATACAAATCATAATCATATTAGACTATTATTGAAATATTAACAAAAAACATTTTCTACCTTTAGGAAGACATGTAATTTTCATTCAATGGTTGAATGAACATTTAGTTTCTTCCCTTTAGGTAATTATGCACATACACAAAAAGAAATCTCGCTTCTTTTCCACATTCGTACTATCCTCCTTGTGCAGAACACACCTCACCCAAGTGTGCCTCCCTTGCCATCGAAACCACTCGGAGCATACATGACCCAAGTGGGGTGCCACCTCGAGTGTCATGTCATCTCACCCGAAGTTTGATCACTGGCAAATATTCTTCCTAAATCTACACGTACAACCAAACTCACATGGAACGGTGCACCGATATGCAAGCAAGTCTGCATACCCATAATTCTATCACACGTATACAAGCAAGTCTGTATACAAATCACATTTTTTTTTCGGAGTTGTGGAAAAGAGCGTAAAAAAAATATCAACTAAAACTCAAAACTCTTTTATGGTGACACTTTGTCAACCATAAGTAAATAAACGACAGTATCCACCGTTCTTTCGGGGAACAAGTAATATTTGACACATTGCCAATTCACACATCTCATCTCTTTGCATCATATGAAAAACAATATGCATACCAATTCGCCTAAAAATACAAATACTCAAGCTAAAACAAGTGCTCAGTTAAATTTCAGCCAATATCTATTACTAGAAAATTTTCTTCTAGACCTAAACTAAATAAGGGTTTAATCATACATAAAACTTATACAGACAAGACATTATCCCATAAGCTAACACTTCTAACAAGTTGCAGAGAATGACAGGGGCAATAGATGCTGTCTTGAATGAAATGTTGAGCTTACGAGTGCTACCAAAAGGGTAAAACACTACTTACAATGTCAAGTTGAAGTCCAGATAGCCATATCAAAGTTTTCGTAGATATTTCCTACTACATAATCAAATGAGAAAACAACAATTTTTATATCGTACCCTAGTTGGTTACACACGATGAAACTATGATGGGACCTTGCCAACTAGGTATACTCCAGGATGCAACATGGAAAAGCTCATTAGGCAACCACTTCATATGAATTTGTTGGATGAACTATCAAAAGAGAATGCATGCTAAGGTAGTTCACCACCACCATTATTCTATCAAACATCACAGCACCATTTCATTTTCCTCAGAGAAATTCTAACAAGCACTCAAGGTACATACAGAAAACAAAAACATTTCTCAAAATGGGGGATTCAGATTCACTAATCTGACCATGGAGTATTGTCACTTCTTATTTTGTACTAATGAAAATCAAACAGGTTACATCACAGACGGAGGTTGAATTTAGTTGTTTGATGTTAAGGGGCAAGTCTTAAGTATCTTGAATTTAGTGGAGGCTACTGAAAAATATTTCTTCTTTTTCGTTGTTCTCACGTAAACTCATGTTGTAGTTTACTAGTTCTTTTTATTCTGATTCACATTTCGAAACTGTGGGTGATCCCAATAACCCCACAAGGGAAACAACAAGTAAGTGACTTGTTTGATCTCTCCATAACAAAACTATCATCTTTGATCATTTTCTCTTTTACCAGAATTGAAACTTTAACCATAGCTAGCAGTAGATCAACAATGGTGATATTCTAGACCAATTTTAGCAAAACTATTATCAGCAATAATGAAATTTAAGACCAATTTTCACAAAAACTCAAACCTACATAAGAGAATCAACAGTTCACTAAACTAATCTTCATTTCTAAGAACAAACTAAGTATAGAATAAACATTCAAACACCCACAAAGATTTTGCTTTGCAGACTGTGGGATGGGTGATCTACACTCTTAGACCCCAAATACACAGAAAACAAAAGATGGGTTTCTGAAACTCTCAATTCATCCAAAATCAAACCAAACCCACAATCCAAAATCATCAAAGACACACAAATACAGGTCATCACACCACCAAACCAATATCCAAATCATAACCACACATCCTCACAACAAAACTCACAAACCCCATCATCAAATCCTCAAAAATCACTAATTCAGTCAAGAAACAAGGATTGCAAGATACAGAGAATAAGAAAACTCACCAGTTAGTAGCACAGTCTCCAGCAACCACGTCCTGAGCTTTGAAAATCTCCACAAGCATATTCGCATCTTCGCCGAGGGTTGGAGGACCTCCATCTTGTCCATGCCCTTGGGTCCCAAGCTCGTACGGACGGCATCGGCGACAACGCGAGATGCGGCGATGTTGGCTTGCAGATGTCGTCTTTGCGCTTGTTGTCGACGTACGTCTCGGTCTTCGATTGGGCTGCCATTGTCGATGGACAATAGTCGATTGTCTAGCGAGGATCTGAAACCCTAACTCTATGTGAAGAATCAGAGAAGAAAGAAAACAAAGGGTTTTGGTTTTATACTATGGGTGGTTATTCGCCCCCACTAAAATTATGAAAGCACCCACCTTCTAAACTCACCAAATAAAACCTTAATCATTAGTTAAATAAAAGCCCAAAACCAAGCCCAAATACAATTGAGTAACAGTTCATCAACATTAGGGTTTACAAATTTTTGGCTAAATACACACACACTTTATCCTATTTAGCCATGGCAAACAAAAATCTTTTTCCAAATAATTTAGATTACAATATATGCCACAATTAATGAACAATAAATTTTTATATTTATTTAATTAGGCGGTATTACACTTTGGTTAATGGAAGTCTCATGTATCCTAGCAAGAGTGAAGGCTTGTGTCACACTCGTAGGTCTGAACATTGTACTATGGCCTTAATTTCTGGCTTTAACCTACTTAAAAAACTGAGAACAAAGTAAGTTGCATCCAGGCTGTTATTGTGACTAATCATCAGAGACTTAAGCTCCTCAAACTGCTCATAGTAGCTCTCAATAGTTGATTCCTGTTTTAGTTTATTGAAGGCTCCTACGTAGTTGTCCATCACTGACTCCTCAAACCTCTCACACAAATCATGGACAAAAAATTTCCATTAAAGCATTTCGTTACGCACTTGGTAGTCAAGAAACCATAAATCAGCCTTACCTACTAAGTGTATAGATGTTCTGGAGATTTTGTTATCCTCTACCACATTATACAGAGAGAAGAATCTTTAACATTTTTTTTTAATCTAGGAACGTGGATTGCAACAATCAAAATGAGAGAATTCAAGTTTTGGCATACGAGAGAACATACCCTGGTTCTCCAAAGAGTTTTGGAAAGAACTTCCTCAATTCTGATCTCCTGCTCTATTGATTCGAGTAGAAGGATTTGAACTAGACTCTGCTACATCTGGACTCTTGGGATTAGCTTGCATTACTTGAAAGATCTGATCTAACCGTGCATCGAGCCGTTTCTCCCGTGCTTCGCTAGCCATAGGCAATCTCTTCATTTCAACTTTCATGAGCTCCATCTAACCGACAGTTTCTAATTGGTTCTTCTCCGTCTCCCTCAAAATTGTATCTACTTCTTTATCCCTAGTTTCCATGATTTGAACTAGCTCAAGATCGACAGCCTTGCTCTGATACCAAATGTCACAGTCGTGACTTCGCAAAGAGCAATTCAAGAAGAAAATAAGGAAAAACTGAGTGATTCAATTACTCAGAAATGGAATTACACCTTCTCTATGTTCCTTGAACAAGAGACCTTCACTTTTCACTACAATCACATATACTGTTCATTTCCTCATCTGCTCTATTTAACTAAGCTCTTAACAAACCAAACAACAAAAATTCAAAATTAACTAATAAGAAAGTGCCCAGTGGCCAATCCTCTGCCATTCAACTATCTTCACTTAGAAATTACATTTTTGTCCTTTGAAGTTTCAAGATTTCAAATCACCCGCCACTTGTTGTAATACCTGTACTTTTTCACTGTCCTTATAAATATGATTGTATATAAAGTGTTTCAATTTATTATTTTTGTATTTTAATTAAAATATTATATATACGCAGGTAACAACCTCGTATCTATGAATGTTTGATGTATGACTTTGTATGATGTGAAAGTTTTTCTATAAGTATAGGATTTGAATAACTTCTAATCTGAAAATGTATATATATATTTTTTAAATCTTATTTCTTTTGCCAATTTATATATATATATTTTTAAATTCACATTGCTTTCTTACCTTTCGAATCTCGGGAGAGATTCTTTTGAGGTGTGTTTATTGTAATACCTGCCTAATTACACAAATATAAATAATATTTAATTATAAATTTGTAATGTATTATAATTTTATAATGTGTAAAACTTGTTTTATTTTTAGTGGTTAAATGAGTAGAAAGTGTGTGTACATTTAGAAAAAAAAAAAAAAAAAAAATTAGGAAACCCTAATTAGAGCTTTATAAAATAGTTGGAAAAACCTAGCCTCATTATTTTTACACAAAAAGTAATGGGAGGAACTTACGTAAAGAATTAGGGGAAATATGTGAAACAAGAAGAAGAAGAAGAAAAAAAAAATGCATAACACCGGTGAGTCTTCTTCGTTCTCTTTTACTTTTTTAGATTAATCAATTGATTAAGGTTAGAGTTTAATACAAATATAAATATGAAATATGAAATTTTTATTGTATTTTCGTAGGAATTGGTTGAGTTAAAAGAGAAAACATACAACTAGGTTTTTATTTAAATCCCGTAATAAATACAGTTTTGCGCAGTCTTATTATTTTTCGTGGATCGAGACATTCTAGAGGTCAGAATACCTTCATATTAAATCTGTAGATTCATAACACACGTATGAAAAACATACCGTTAATATGGAGTTAATCCAACGGTTAGAGATCCCTTAAGGCAGAAACAAATGTCACTGATTGATTTTTAAAAATCCGTGTATATAAAAGTTTTGGTAGAAATTAGTGAGTTTTCTTCCATTCTCTTTTCATATATTTTTGCTTGGAAATTTTTTTGTAAGTGATATGAATCTTTTTTTATACCTAATAAGCTTGAAAATTATATTTGGGATGAAGTGGAGTTAGAGAAATCAATGTCGGAAACATTTTTCAATTATGAGTTAAAACTTGTTTGTGTATTCTATCAGTCTTGATTCTGTACAGTTTTTCTATGTTAGTTTTGATTAGGTTCTTTAGGGTGTACTATATCATGTTATATATAAAATAATTTCTGTTGGAATCTAGTTTCTAAAGGATTTTACAGTATCACAATCTGAATTTTGTGCGGAAAGATATATTTGTTTTAGTGACAAGAGATAAATCTGGACGAATGTTGATAGATGACCTATTTTGTTTGTAAAATCTGTAATGTTACAGACATAATCAAGGGGTATGCTATATATGGTAGGCAATCTCTTTGTGTCTACTTTCTATAGCCCTTAACGGTAGCCAATTTAGAGTTCTAATGTGAGAATTATGTACATTTGAGTGACGACTTGTCAAGCTATCTTGTTAGGACAACTTGTTCATTTTAGTATTGTTTGGAGGGTTATTTACCCGACTGTTTGGCAAATAAAACTAGGCTAGTTACAATTGAGTTGGGGCCTGTTTAATTTGATTAAGAAGTCGGAAGGCTTTGAGAGGGTTTGACTAGGTTCTGGGTGGGTAGTGAAACTGTAGTTGAATGCTTCGGAGTGTGTGATTTGAATTGTTGCAACAATCATCTTCCTCAACGCTTCCTTGGATGTAGAATGGGTAATGGAGTTAAGGACTTCAATTGTTCTATGAATGAATTATTTTGTTTGATTTATTTCCATGGAGTGGTGATGTGTGTAGAAAAATGTTGAAGACTTGATGTTTGTTTTTTTCAAGTACACTAAATATGTAGGGATACAATACTTTTGGTATAGGAAATATATAATGATTGTGTTGGTTCAGAATTGGTATTGTTGTCTCGTTAGCCTATGATAGGGCTGGGCAAGTACGGGTAACCGGCCCAAAAGCCAAAAACCAAAAATCGGCCCGAGAAATTCGGGCCCGTGTTTATGAGAACCGAAACCGGACCGAGTTGACCGGGTAACCGAAGTCCCGGTTAACCGACTTACCGGCCGGTCTCGGTCGTAAGAGCAAAAAAATGCTCTAAAGTAAAAAAATATATATATATATATACTGAAACCATACAACAAAATTAAAAAAATTACAAAAAAAATTATAGCATACAACAAAAATTATATCAAAAAATTACAAAAAAAAAAAATACAACAAATTACAAGATCTGATCTGATCAAGATCTGAGATCAGATCAAGATCTAGGGGAAGGGAGGCGGCTCGGCCTCCGCCTTCGCTGAGAGTAGGGCTGGGAGTAGGCCTCCGCCTTCGCTGAGAGAGGGAGCCGGTCGATTTCCGCTGTGAGAAGAGAGGGGAGAGGGAGAGGGAAGCGGCCTCAGATCGGCCTTCGCGGCTTCGCTGTGAGAAGAAAGGAGGCGTTGGTTTCCTTCGCTGTGAATGAGACTCTGACTCTGTGGATGAAGAGAGGAGGCGTCCTCGCTGGTTTCCTTCGCTGTGAGAAGAGAGGAGGACGAGGAGGCGTCCTCGCTAGTTTGTTTCCTTCGCTGTGAGAAGATAAGAGGACGAGGAGCCGTCCTCGTTGGTTTCCTTCGCTGTGAATGAGACTCGCTGTGAATGGTTTCCTTCGCTGGTTTCCTTCGAAGTTGAGGGAGTTTGAGGGGAGAGAGAATTACTTAAGTGAAGGAGTCGGGCCGGGCCGGTTACTCGACGGGCTTTAGAAATGGAATCTGAAGCCCAGACCAGAAACTTCGGGCCGGTCCGGGCTTTTACAACCGAATTTTTTTTAATTAATTAAAACCGATCCGAACCGACCCGATCGGTCCGGTTGTCAGTTCGGTTCGGGTTTTCGGTCCTAAATGCCCACCCCTAGTAATTAGTGATATATATACATTTAGCAAAAATTCTATGGTGCCTTTTTTTGGTGTCTCTTTGGGTCTTTTTGACACTTCTACCCTTTCTGTGAATGGTGTTCGTAATTGTGTTTTAAAGAAAATGAGTAAAAAGAGTAAAACAAAACTGCCAAAAAGGCACAAAAGAGGTACAAAAAGATGCACCGTAGAATTACTCATCAAAATGGTAAATAACATTAAAAAAAACCCAACATTATTCTCCGTTTCTCACAACTATGTACCTATTTCATGCTTTTAGTATGAAAAACTATTTCATTCTTTTCAAATGATTTTTAAGAGTGAGGCTAGGAAACCATGTTTTGTAAACATGTTTTGCAACCAGGATGATGTGGCATCGTTAGATGAGTTTTTTACAATTTTGAGATACACATAAAATCTTTGGGGATTTCATCATTCTTTCCAGATCATGACATGTCATCCTGGTTGTAAAAACCTGGTTTCCTAGCATTTTTGGATTTTTAAATATAAAATGAAGTGCTCCATAGTCCAATGTGAGAGAATGGTTATCCAAATACAAATGAGATAATGATGCTTACTATGGGAATGTATCATTTTGATAAAAGATTGGAGGAAACCAAAAAAATAAATTAAGTTAGGATTGTAGGGTGGAGAGTTTAGTAGGGTTTAGGATTTAGTAAGGTTTAGGGTTTAGTAAAGTTTAGGGTTTAGGTGATATGGAATATTATATGAAACATGTTAGAACCCTTTTAGCCGGCTTGGGAAACCCGCCTAGTTTGCCCGCTTGGGGGCCAAATTTACATTTTTGCTCCTCCTCTTTAAACACACACCACAAAAACACCTTTTGGAGGAGAGGCAAAAATGTAAATTTGCCCCCCAGGCGGGCAAACTAGGCCGGTTTCCCAGACCGGCTAGAATTTATAAAGTTAAAAGGCAACAAATAATTATTCTTGATTAACTTCCTCTTGTTATTTTGTTAGATTGCTCTAGAAATTTATTTATCTTAAATTTACATATCTTCAATTGAAGCATTTAGTATATCACAAAAAAGTCAATAAAGTTTGACTAAAATGTGCCCTGCAACAACACAGGAAATTGCGAATAAAATCGAAATCAGAAGAGATGGTGAAACTCTTGAAAGAATTGTTTGATTAGGTTATGTCCTGAGTCCAAGTTATTCATCACAATCTACTTTTTATATCCAAAACTGAGGCTTTATATCCACTTGACTTGAGTATACAAAACGTTTGATTCCACATAATAACCATCCATCACACTTCAGATTTTGACACATTGTGTGCAAAAAGCAATTGTGAGCACGGAAATAAAAATCAACATTTTGTTCCTGATTTCAATCATAAACTGACAAGTTTGGTAGACTCAAAGGTTCGTTGATTGCACTTAAAGCCACAAACATTGCATATGAATCATGTGGGGGACCTTAAGAGTTGATTTTCTTACTTGACAGATAGCTTCACCAATGATAGACCCTACCTCCACAAGTGGTTTATTGAAACTCAAAATCTCGAAAATATAGGGTTTTAAATACTTTCTATACCGAAAATCCTAGTTTTCCAGACTCGAACTAAAACTTGTGTGTTTCACACTGAGCTCTATGGATAAACACATCTCCAATTGTGACACTCTCTTTGACGCATAGGGGCCCTGTTGTGATTTTGGGACAGGCTAATTTTAGGGACTCTTTTGACGATGCTCTCAATCATTTTTTTCAATAATTTTGATGATCATAGGAAGTCCATGATCTAGTAAACCCAAACAACAAAAAAGAGTACTTTACAAAATTTTGCAAAAATGTTGATTGAAGTTCATAGTATTTGTTATCATTTTTATAATAACGCACACTGGACATTTGTACTCAACAAAAAAAGGAAAAAAAAAAAGTGTCATCAAGGAACATGGGATATTTATCTTTAAAGCTAAGTGCATAAACAAAAGCTTCCTAATTATTGTTCTCGTTTTGAGGGTGGGAGGTGAGATGGAGAGGTAAGCACCCTTATCATGGGGCCTCAAAATAAGGGCATCACATGCAAAGTAGAAGTACAACATTTTGGCACATTTATAGGGTGGGGATGATATGAGATAATCTCTATATATCTCTAGATTCTTCTTCTTCTGGCACAACATCTATAAATAGTGGAGAAATGAGAGAGTTTGAAGGATGGGGGTTTAGGGTAGTTTTGTACAAGGCCCTATTGGCCCTCAGTGAGCTCCCTTTCTAAGTCCAATTACATGGAGGTTTTATAAGCTTTAGAAGAGCTTTTCCTTCGTGTCTTTCATTGTTTTGTAAGGTATGTTTGGTTAGCCCATTTTTTTGTTACGCAGATTTTTGCTGTTTGGTTGTCTATTTACTGACAGAAAATTGATTTTTGATTAAATTATTTTTCCATTATTCATGAAAATCCAAGTCCGAGAGGAAGGCATTGAAATCGAGTTCACGAAAACAGTTTCAATTTTCATGTCTATTCCGTGCAACCAAACAAACCGTAAGTTTTTTTGTTTTCCTCCTCAACAGAAAGATGTAGGAAGATGACTCGAAGGCGGCTCTAGTTGACGAGGAACAAAGTTGAACAGTGAGTGAGCCTGTTAATGCAGATTCAATGATGTCGGTGCCATGGAGAAATAGTCTTAACCTTTTTTGTTTTGTTTTGTTTGCTTAGTTATAAAGATGATGAAGAAATAGAAAATTTGTTCTATTCTTTTTGTTCAATTTGGAATGGAATAAAAAGCTCTTTTATATACGCGGATGAATTGGTTGATTCATGGGACTAGTTTGATGAAAACATTGAAAAATAAATAGATTAAGCGCTGGAAAGTATGGAGTGCTAAAGGAGTGCAACTCAGTCCTCTGCATAGACTGCGCCGGTAGCAGCGCTTGTTTTTTTTATTAGAAATTTTAGGGAGTGACTCGAGATAAGCAAAATTGCCTTGAAATGCATGACATCACTTATCTCGAGGGAGATGGATGGTTACACCCATCCCTCGCCCCTTACCCTCGCTCATTCCCTCGCTACCTAGAAGGGCTCTTCTTTTATTGATGGGATCCTATTACATTTGAATAGTAATCAAATCCAAATCAAACTAAAATCAATCAAGTCTCTAACTGATCAAGCTACTATTCAATGTGTCTGATACAAATCTTATCCATTGCAAAGCTATAGTGATAAGAAAATAAGTGCTCCTCAGTAATTTGGCAGCCTTTTGGATCCTATGGAAAATGAAAGTTAAAGAAGAAATGATTTGGTACTACCAAATACCAATATGATGATTTCAAATTATTATAAAGCTAGAAATAAGCAAAAACTCTATTCTGACTCAATTTTTTCGTTCTACAAAACTTGTATTTAATAATGTAGGCAGCATGTGTATCACACAATGTGATATTGAATATTATTATGTTGGTGGCACAAATGTTGTCATGTCATCGAATAAATGCTCAAGTTATCTTACCTGAAATACTTGGTTGCATTAGTTAATAAATACAATTGTAATGCACTCTATGCGACTCTACATATCAAGCTACATAGAGCATTTTTCCATGCCACATAGTGATTGTTCTACCTATGATTAGTGTGAATGCACAATATCCCAAGATCCGCATATGTGTATGCGAATACACATAATAAACCTTGAATGGAAAGAGTTCCGAACCAGATTCTTAAACTATGATGTATTCACAATCAGTGTTCTAAAAAGCGCTAGGCGTTGGGCAGGCGGCGAGCAGGTGCCTAGACGGTCTTAGGTTTTGTATTATAACTTTAATAATTTACAAAAGTTAAGCATAATACCTTATCGATTACATCCAATTTAATGCCAAGATACATATGCAAAATTTTAAAATATGAAAAATTAACAATCATGAACAAAATTTATTAAAACTCAAATGACTAAAGTTGGTCATGATGGGTACTTTATATAAAATTGAATTTGTAGACAAATATCCAAACCTACTCTTTTATTTTTCTTCAAATTACATGAATAACCTCAGTCAAGTTTGATAAAATCACTACTACAAATATAGGTTTGCATAGCGCTTAAAAATAGGCTTAGATAGCGCTTTTTAGCGCTATCTAAGCTACCGCTATGGTAGTTTAGATAGCGCTCAAAAAAGCGCTATGCAAGGCGCGTACTTGAATAGCGCTTCGTTAGATAGCGTTTATATTAAGCGCTATCTAAGCGTTGATTTTTTTTTTTAATTAACTTCAATAGCGCCTTAGAAAGCGCTATGTAAGCTCTAATTTTTTTTTTTAAATTAGCTTGCATAGCGCTTTGATGAGCGCTATTTAATTTTGTTGATTTTTTTTTAATTAGCTTCGGTGAATTTTTTTTATTAACTTTGATTTGTTTTTTCTATTTTTTCGATACCGATTTTCTGGGCTAAATATAATATTTAATATAATAATGACAACGTTCAATCAATCAATAAAGACACAACATGATAACTAACTGTTTCTCATTCATTCAAAATATAATTTAAGCATTCATACAAAGTGCAGCAGGTAACGGGACCCCTAGCTGTTTCTCAAATTCCCATCTACCAGTCAATATATAACACAATCGTACACACCTAAATGATCAACTGCACATCATTGATGTCCAAACCCCTAGCTGCCACATTGATGTCCACTTAAGAAACAACACCATTACAATCACATAAAAAGACAGTTATGTAATACATAACGATCTTCACCTGTGCTCTTGGAGGAATAGTATCAGGTACTTTAGAAAGTTCAATCTTTAGATGAGAAGGAGGCAATATCAGGGCCTGTACTGAAACAAGTGGAGATGTGTTTTTGTTTCCCAAGAAAAGGACAAGACGACCATGATGGGCACGCCATTCTGCTTTTATGCCAATCTGAGAGAGTGGTCAAAGAACATTGTCAGTGAATATGCACTCAAAGCTATCAAAAATCAAGAAATGATGTATTTCAAAATAAATAAATCTGGTGCTTTTGTAAGTTTTAAATAGAATCCATATGTCCGAACAAAACCCACTTCTATTGAAGATGGGACATTATGATTAAAAAAAGAAGAAAACCTGAATGTAGGGGTCCTCATATAGTACACCACTGTCCTTCAGACACAAAGCATGAAACCTTTCGGCAATATTACCTATTGGCTGCAAACACATGCATAAGATTAGTATGAGGAACATAATATAAATTGCAATTCAACTTTCTAATACTTGTGATCTGCAACAACCTTTTCAGAAGGATAGAAACCACTATCATGACAAGAATAAAGGTTTAGATGGAATATTTTCTCTGAAGATGATAACAGTAGATTGTAAATAAACCACAAGGCTTACAAAGTTTTGGAAAATAATAACTTATTGAACTGTAAATAAACCACAGCTTTAATGGATACACAGTTACACACAATGTTAATAACAAAAAACAATACCTGAACAGTAGTATTTGATAATTCATCAATGGGAGCAAGTGCTAAGGCATCTACTGCATTTGTAACACCCTCTAATCCAGAATCCATGTTTTGCTCTGCACTCGGAGGACCTTCAATAGCCAAAAGATCACCAACATCGGCTGAACGTGTAGCAGATAGAGAATCCACTTTGGTGAGGGTCCCATTTGTATGGGTTTGGTCCACCAAGTCAGAATCCTGTATGTTCCACATATAATTCTAAGAACTACTACTAGTAAATGATGGCACTGATTTCCTCAACTTTAGATAGAATAAAGTCTCACCGCATTACTGCTAATGCTAGGCATCTTAACCAGGCTGAGCTGACCAACAGGTAGAGATCCATTAGCAGGGCGTTGGGGTTGGTCTGTCACAACCAAAGCAGATGAACTCTGCTGCTGCTGGGTCCTCAACTTGATAGCACTCTGTTCTGCAGTATCAGCTTCTGTATCTTCAGCTTTCTTAATCAATGCAGACTATAACAGATAGAAAGACATTGTTAGCCGAATGCCTGAAGACATTATGTATTTACCTTATAAAGTTTCCTTTCTTCTTAAGAAATGGTTTGTAAAATAGAAACTCAAGTCACATCCAAAGCCCCGAAAATTTCAAACTGACCTCATAAACAACTGCATATTTGAAGGATTAAAGTCACAACCACACAAGAAACGTTCTACGTCATCTGGCTGTGCTTGTCTTGGAATCCCTTGCAATAACACCTGATACAGTCAAACAAATTATAACCACATTCTTCAGATGGATTCATAATGGCATAACAGGTCCGGCTACAACATATAGATTCATAATGATGGCATGTGCATCAATTGTTTTCTGGCAGAATCTAGAATGACACTCGCAGAAATTATGGTCTTGGATTGCTAAACACTTTCTTCAATTACCCCCACTTGCTGGGACGGTTCAAACTAGAGTTGGAAGGCGTATTTTATCCATAAGAAGATTAACAATTCTTTCCATTATCAATGTTCTATATTAAAAACATGATACTCTTATGATCAAGAGATTTAATAAGCCTTGCAAGGAATTTCGTTGGAATTCTTTCAAAATAGATTTAAAAAGCCTTGCATATATTACTCACTTGATGAATAAGAGATTATATATTTTTCTTTAATTAACCAAAATTTGAGTGTGTGGAGGAGAAAAATGGGCATGTGATAGAATTTGTGGTACCTTTTCTTTTATCTTTTTTTTTTTTTTTACTTCAAAATGTAATAAGTTATCAGATTTTGATAAAACTGTGTCATCACCAGAAGCATTGTTCCAGACCTTGCTAATGCGATTTGTTAGAAAACTAAAATATATTACATATAAGCACAGAAATCATGAGATCCGCAATGTAAAGGCATGCTAAAACACATTCAAATTCCTAATCAAGTGTGAGAAAGTTGGGACATTGCTTTTCCATACATTAATGAGCAGAGGATCAGCAGATAGGGTTCCAAAAATAAGTAGAGTTTCATTACCAATTTGATTATTCTAGTGCAAATAACCTTTATGCTGATACTTGCAATTGTAAAACAATCATTTCATTCCTTGGTGATTAAGAGAGTTAGTGGTATATATGCATATGCCTATACACTTATGGGTTATGACTCTCAAACATGACGTGATATTTTTTTTACCGGTCTATTAGAATGTCATATTTTATACGATATACATATAGAGAATACTGACAAGCAAATTACATTCTGATCATCAAATAACTAGTAATTACTCATTTATTCAATATTGGAAACCTTAAAAACAATAATAGTAAATAAATAAATCTTTGTGTGAGGTGAGTACTGGACATCGATACGATATCAATAAGATAAAATACCCAACTAAATCCATAACAAGAAAATAAAACAACTAACATCATAAAATACTATGACTTACGGTTTTTCCTTCATAAGTTGTAATTTCCCACATGCTACGGTCCACCTGAAATACAATAAAACAGTTTATTCATTCATACAGAAGTACACACCATGAATCAGAAGTATCGAACCCAAATCCGAAACAAGCATCACCTTTTCCAGCCGAAACATCTGACCCTTCCCTCGAATCAACCTTATGGCAGTATCAAATGCCTTGCGAGACTGGAACTGCAGAACCCTGAATCCATTCACAATACATGAATTATTCAATCAAACAATGCATCCATGAGATTCAAACTTCAAGTAATTTATTCACATAAGAATACATACATTCCTTGTGGATTGAAATATCGATTGTAATCGACTCGAATGTCCATAGGACTCAAAGCACAGCCTTCAAGCATATCAACAATGTCCGTCTTCAACGTATGCTTCCCAATTCCAGTCAGTTTCCCATAGATCGCTTCTACACAACAAAAGACACAAAAAATTTACATTCCAATCAAAACCCAAAGTTTTTAATTCCCAAATGCAATAAACCCTAACCCTAGTTCGGGTAGAAAGTTACCATTGCTTGAAGATTGAAGAATGGGGTCGATTGCTGAGTCTGGGTATCGATTCTTCTGGTTCTCTGGGTCGGCTAAATCCGTCTTCTGTGGCGGGTTCTCTGGTTCGGTGGAGAACTGTTTCGGAGGTTGACGAAGAAGAAAGGGGAGAGCTTGATTGGTTTTGATTGCTTGAAAAGTGTTTGATCGAGAAAGCCAGTAACAACGCTCCGTCGAGAAAGAGCCAAAGCTCGAATGCGAGAGAGAGTGAGAGCGGTGGAGTGAGGGAGGCAGGGAGAGCAATGGAGAGAGTGAGAGCAATGGAGATAGGGAGCAGGGCGAGAGAGAGGGAGGCAGAGCTATGCACAGAGGGGGGACGAGAGAGTGGAGGCGTTGTTCTCCCTTCTAGGTTAGATCGAGAGCGCTATCCTAAATGTAAGTACCATAGCGCTTCCGAAGCGCTATGCAAGCACTTTAAAAGCGCTATGGTAGCTTTGGTAACGTTTTTTCCCATAGCGTTTTTTAAAGCGCTATCTAAGACATAACTAAGATAGCGCTTAACTGAAAAAAAAAATTAAAAGCGTTATTGTAGTGTTTTTTTTTATTTTTTTTATTTTTTAAGACAAATAAGCGCTATCCTAGTGCCCACTTGGATAGCTCTTTAAAAAAGCGCTATCTAAGTGGCGTTACCTAAGCTAATATTTGTAGTAGTGAATCTACATTAGTAAAATTGGTACCGGCAGATCCTTTGAGAATTTCATTAAGTAATCATCTTTTGCTACAATTAGACATATACTGAATAAAAAACAATTAAATAGTTTATTTCTAAAAAATAAGAAATAAAAATAAAATAAAAACACAATCAACCTAAATGTCGAGGAAGTGGGCGAGGAAAACAGCGAGAGAGGGAGGGAGCCGTCCACCCCCCTAGAGATGCATGCATGAAAAATGATGGCACACATCACGAGGAGGAGGCGCGCATGAAAAATAACGCACAATGGACATTTGTACTCAACAAAAAAGGGGAAAAAAGTGTCATCAAGGAACACGGGGTGGTTTATCTTTAAAGTTAAGTGCATAAACAAAAGCTTCCTAATTATTGTTCTCGTTTTAAGGGTGGGAGATGAGATGGAGAGGTAAGCACCCTTATCATGGGGCCTCAAAATAAGGGCATCACATGCAAAGTAGAAGTACAACATTTTGGCACATTTATAGGGTGGGGATGATATGAGATAATCTTTATATATCTCTAGATTCTTCTTCTTCTGGCACAACATCTATAAATAGTGGAGAAATGAGAGAGTTGGAAGGATGGGGGTTTAGGGTAGTTTTGTACAAGGCGATGGGGGTTTAGGGTAGTTTTGTACAAGGCCCTATTGGCCCTCAGTGAGCTCCCTTTCTAAGTCCAATTACATGGAGGTTTTATAAGCTTTAGAAGAGCTTTTCCTTCGTGTCTTTCTTTGTTTTGTAAGGTATGTTTGGTTAGTCTATTTTTTTTGTTATGCAGATTTTTGCTGTTTGATTGTCTATTTATTGACAAGAAATTAATTTTTGATTAAATTATTTTTTCACTATTCATGAAAATCCAAGTCCGAGAGGAAGGCCTTGAAATCGAGTTCATGAAAACAGTTTCAATTTTCATGTCTATTCTGTGCAACCAAACAAACCGTAAGTTTTTTTGTTTTCCTCCTCAACAGAAAGATGTAGGAAGATGACTCAAAGGCGGCTCTAGTTGACGAGGAACAAAGTTGAACAGTGAGTGAGCCTGTTAATGCAGATTCAATGATGTCGGTGCCATGGAGAAATCTAGAGTCTTAACCTTTTTTTGTTTTGTTTGCTTAGTTATAAAGATGATGAAGATATAGAAAATTTGTTCTATTCTTTTTGTTCAATTTTGAATGGAATAAAAAGTTCTTTTATATACGCGAATGACTTGGTTGATTCATGGGACTAGTTTAATGAAAACATTGAAAAATAAATAGATTAAGCGCTGGAAAGTATGGAGTGCTCAAAGGAGTGCAACTCAGTCCTCTGCATAGACTGCGCCAGTAGCAGCGCTTGTTTTCTTTTATCAGAAATTTTAGGGAGCGAGCCACCCATCTCCCCCTTGAGATAAGTGAAACTGCTTCGAAATGCACAATATCACTTATCTCGAGGAAAATGGATGGCTACACCCATCCCGCCCCTTACCCTCGCTCCTTCCCTGGCTACCTAGAAGGGCTCTTATTTTATGATCGGATCCTGTTACATTTGAATAGTAATCAAATCCAAACCAAACTAAAATCAATCAAGTCTCTAACTGATCAAGCTACTATTCATTGTCTCTGATACAAATCTTATCCATTCCAAAGCTATAGTGATAAGAAAATAAGTGTTCCTCAGTAATTTGGCGGCCTTTTGGATCCTATGGAAAATGAAAGTTAAGAAGAAATGATTTCGTACTACAAAATACCAATTTGATGATTTCAAATTATTATAAAGCTTGAAATAAGCAAAAACTCTATTTTGACTCAATTTTTTCGTACTACAAAACTTGTATTTAATGATATAGACAGCATGTGTATCACACAACGTGATATTGAATATTATTGTGATGGTGGCAGAAATGTTGTCATGTCATCGAATAAATGCTCAAGTTATCTAACCTGAAATACTTGGTCGCATTAGTTAATAAATACGATTGTAACGCACTCTATGTGACTCTACATATCAAGCTACAGAGAGCATTTTTCCATGCCACATAGTGATTGTTCCACCTATGATTAGTGTGAATGCACAATATCCCAAGATCCGCATATGTGTATGCGAATACACATAATAAACCTTGAATGGATAGAGTTCCGAACCAGATTCTTAAACTATGATGTATTCACAACCAGTGTTCTAAAAAGCGCTAGGTGCTGGACGGGCGGCGAGCAGGTGCCTAGCGCTCAGGGGCCTAGGCGATCTTAGGTTTTGTATTATAACTTTAATAATTTATAAAAGTTAAGCATAGTACCTTATCAATTACATCTAATTTAATGGCAAGATACATATGCAAAATTTAAAAATATGAAAAATTAACAATCATGAACATAATTTATTAAAACTCAAATGACTAAAGTTGGTCATGATGGGTACTTTATATAAAATTGAATTTGTGGAAAAATATCCAAACATACTCTTTTATTTTTCTTCAAATTACATGAATAACCTCAGTCAAGTTTGATAAAATCTACATTAGTAAAATTGGTACCGGCAGATCCTTTGAGAATTTCATTAAGTAATCATTTTTTGCTCCAATTAGACATATTCTGAATAAAAAATAATTAAATAGTTTATTTCTAAAAAATAGAAAATAAAAATAAAATAAGAACACAGTCAGTCTTATTAAAAATAAAATCGCTCAGACCCCGCCCAGAACCCACCTAGAACTTGCCCAGCCATTAATCTGAGTGGTTTTTTACCTTCTAGCGCCTAGACAGCCGCTTAGGCTGATTTTTATAACACTGTTCACAACACAATTTGCATTGTAGCAATGCTGTTCAGTTTTATCAAGTTTTTTTCATGCATTCTAATTGTCACTGTAGTTAGGTTTAATCCTTTTCAGGTTGCATTATTAAGGTTTTTGTTTGCAATTCCCATTCAAATCACAAGAAAATCTATACACTCTGATGTAATTATTGTCATGTCTGCAATCACCTTTCAGAATTACTAACAAGTAATAACCAATTGACTAATGCTGATATAGAATCCATTAGTATAGCTTCAATATAATGTAGGAATAGAAAGTCCATGTTGAAGATGGTCACTGTTCCAGGGAAATAAAATCATGCCCTTTCTAAGACAGAGATGTGACATGATCTGCTTTACAAAAATGAAGAATTGAAAATAAATAATGATAAATTTTCGATTCTCTAAAAGCTCGAATTTGCAGAGAGGACGAATTTAATCATATATCAAGCGAAAGTGAGAGCGGAGTCGTGGGACTGTAATATATATCAATGGGTACCAATCGTACAACTATACCGTAACTTTACACGGTACTATCGTGGATAAGCACATGGATAATTTAGGCTTATGGATAATTGGAGTGGGTTTAATATTCCAACACTCCTCCTTAGAGCAAGCGCGAGAAAAATACTGAAAATTCTCGCAGCGATTGCGCTGGACAAGACTCGAACCCATGACCTCCGATGACTAATGCTCTGATACCATGTAAAGTTTAGTATTGTGTATCTTTCATTGATAGAATGCGAGTTTAAATAGACTTGTACAGGTATTGGAGTAGAGTTGTACAATAATACAACTACCCTATTGATAAGGTTAGCTAGCTACATATTTATCATATCTAGTTCGTAGAGTTGTACAAGGGATGTAATACCAAAATTTTAGGAAATACAACTACCCTATTGATTAGCTTAGCTAACTACATACTTATCCTACCTAGTTGTTACAGTTGGATAATCATCCGTTACAACAGATAAGCATAAACTCCAATACTCCCCTCAAATTAGAGTGTGAATGTCGAGAACACCCAACTTGCGAAATAACACCTGAATTCGTTGCCCAAGGCTTTAGTGAAAAGATCGCCAATTTGGTGAGTTGTGGAATGTATCTGGTTTGGAGTGTGCCATCTTAAATTTTATCACGCATGAAATGACATTCAATTTCGATGTGTTTGGTACGCTCATGGAAGACTGGATTGGCAACAATGTGCAGGGCAGCTTGGTTATTACAGTAGAGTGTTGCAGGCTTCAAAAGAGGTACACCCAAGTTTGTAAGTAGGTAACGTAACCAAGTAATATCACAACTTTAGAGAGTGGCTGGAAGTATACCCATTCAACTGTTGCATGATTGGCCTAAGTTGCAGAGTTTTGATTTCCTCGCGAAATGCCTTAAAAACCCCTTTTGCATAATGCTTAAGAACCGTCATTAGAGAATTTGGGCACAGAGTTTTAAGTTTTCTTAGAAAATCGTGATTTTAATGTATGTGGGTGTATTAGTAGAATTTGGGCACAGTGAGTAAGATTCAAAATTTGAAATGGGTGTGGGTGTGGGTGTGGGTGTGGGTGTGGGTGTGGGAGTGGAAAAGGGAAGTTGTGGGTGCGATTACTAGCTCTCATTTCCAATAGGTAATAGGCAACCGCAAAAACCTGGGGTTTGATTTGAATTTTCAGGATGAAGGTATACCGCCTGAACCCCTTCAATGTTGAAAATGATACACATCATCACTGTAGGGTTGTTCTATACAGAAGAATCTACATTAATGGTATTTTATGGTTCAACGATTCGATGCACAATTCACAGGATGCAATCTACGTTATCAATCAACAATATATATAAACAAAAAGACGTAATATAGCCAAGTTATATCTAATGAGGTTGTATTTTTTCAACCTTTAAAGAGTTCGACAAAATATGGAAAGCTCATAATGTAAGGTTTTCCGAAAATTCTAGGGGTCGAGGGAGGGAACGAGGCGAGGGATGGGTGGGAGCCACCCATCCGCCTCAAGATATGTGACACCGTACATCTTAAGGCTGATGCACTTATCTCGAGGCGGAACCACCCATCCCTCGCCCCTTTCCTCGCTCCCTAGAAGGGCTCAAGGTTTTCTGCAAAACTAAAAAGACTGACATCAATGATTTGCAAACCAAAGTCGCCTCATTTTTTCATTTAGCTCCCAGGCTTCAATGTCAAACTCTAGGTCCCTGCAAAAAGCATTTTCCAGAACAAATAAGATATCTAAGTATGGTTGATGTGATGCTATACAACAATATGAAATCCCAAAAGTGAATCAGATAACTTAACTGGGAAGAAATTGGCTGCATGACCCTGTACCATTTCCCTGTATTGATTCCAGATTTACTGAAGAGAAACGAATCAAGAAAGTTTAGACCTTGAAAAGCTTGTACACATAGTAACAGTCTGAACAAAAACAATTAACATAAAAAAAAAGCGATAAAAAGTACAAAGAAGGCCAATTTAATCCTTTCGTTTTCAGTTGGATGCTTCCGTTTTCAGGCATGGTTGTACAAGTGTTCTCATTGAACCAAATAAATTTCTCAATCAAATAAAGCCAGATCTTTCACCACACCGTGGCGCGCCTTTGTGAATCTCAAAGGGAGATGAGTGGTAAAACCCCTCCCCCTCGCTGTTTTCCTCGCCCATTCCCTCGACGCGTAGAAGGGGCTGTTTATCTTTTCAGAAGAGAATTGTGGCTTCTGGTTTGATGGTTTACTACGTTCTCTAAAAGTTTCACCATTCCAAAATAGAGTTATCCACCAATGGGGGTGGGTAAAACAAAGGGAATAGTTCAAAAACAGTATGCAAGAATGGCAGTCAGTATGACTCCCCCACCCCCCAAAATTGTGTTGAATAAGGCCAAAATGCTATTAAATCAAATCAAATTATAGACGTGTATATCACGCTTCCAAAAATAGATGCCAAAATGCAACTAAAAGAAAATTAACAAAAAAAGGCTCACTGTTCTGTTAACACAAGTATTAAGTTAAGAATTCTATAGCATGTTCTCTTTTGCTCAGAAAGTTTTAACTTGTGAGCTATCACTTAAGCATCAACCATGCATAACGTATAGATAAACTACCTATAATATAGGAAATAAGGAACTCAAATGCTAGCATCAAGATTACAGGCAGATAAAATTATAAAATCACATTTTTACAAGAGCTGCACCGTGAAGATAAAGAGTAAGCCAATCAAAGGAGAAGACTAAAGTAGGAGCTGAGAAAGGAGGTAGGATTAGAAGGTGTCAGCCTGTCAGGTGAATGTTAAACAGCTCTTTTGTTAATTATTGTCAGTCTTAGCTGAGCAAGTCCTTGGGAGAATTGGTGATAGTTGTGCGAATCTGTATGAATAGTTTATTTTGATCAAGTTTGCTAGTCAGGCCATAATTCTAGTGAATTTATTAGTCTCCTAGTAGTGGTTTTGTGCCTATAAATAGGTTAAAACATGTGGTGTACTGTGCATCAAGTTTTTAGCATTTGAGCTTTCAGTTTTTTTTTGTTTTTTTTTTGGTTTTAGTAAAATTGAGAAATTGGGTGAAGAAAAAAAAATTTGAAGTTTTAAAAATGTTATTGACTTGTGAACCAATGATAAATCAGAAAGGTTAAGCCTGTAGGTTGCAGATGGTTTGAGATAACAGAAGCTTTTCTTTTTCAACCAATCAAACTGTGTGAGAGCGACGAAAGTGAAAGAGAAGGGATCTACCCGATGTGGGTCAATAGAGGTGCCGTGGCAATCGACTCAAGTTGTTTGGAAAAATATTTTAAGCACCACAATAGGTACCTTTGCAACTCCTTGTTCTTCTGTTTAAAAGCTGATTAACTTGTTCCAAAATCTTGAATTTTTAAAAAAAAAAATTGAAAATTGCAAATGATAGTATGAGAATCTATATCTCTAAGATTCATTCACGAATTTGAATTGCTCTTCTTTCAGTTGAAGCCACAATTTGAATAGAATAGCATTGGTTTCGAACACAAATTCTCTACATGAAAAATGCTTTGACCAGTTGAGAAAAGGAGAGGAATCAATGTAGCTCCCATATCTTACATAGGTGTTTTGAAATTTTATAAGGGTGCTCTAGCTTGTAGAAAATTAAAAAAAAAAAAAAAAAAGGTGACGTCACTTGTAGAAAAAAAAAGGTAGATAATATCAAAGTACCTCCAGCTCCTATAGTCACTTGCAAGAAATAAACTGTATACAAAGCTAGTAAAGGGGTAGCAACCAAGCTCATTATCTTGCAAAACAAAACCAAAATAACACACACACACACACACACACATATGTTCCACTTTTTTTAAAATGTTCAAAATAGATAACTTTCAAGTACACATACTTTGTATTCAAAAAGAATATTTAGTAAGATGATCCCATATTTGATCCATTTCCATTCAAATGATTTGAATTAACTATATTCAAAAAAATTTCACAAAATTAAGTTTATACGTTTCAAAGTTTTAACACATTCAAGGTTTATTCTAAATTAAATGATTTATCCTATTTAGCATTTACATAATAAGAATGGCGATAGTTTTTGTTTGGATAGGTTAATGGTGTTTTGACACTCCCCCAAAAAAGCATCCTGCTCCACTTCAAAGGTAGCTATGAATGCCTTATTAATTTTTCCAGTTCATAAAAAATTTCCAGTTCGCAAATTTCACAAGTTGGGGAAAAATCCGGAGGTGGCGGAATGACTTGGAACTCTTCTCTGCTGATATTAAAACCAACAATAAGTTCAGGACTTGATTGTCTACAATCGACCCTGAACCAGTGGAAAGCCCCATTGACAAACATTGGTGAAGTATTCCTCCTTAGCAAGTAAGGAATATCTCCAAGTTTCCTCCAACTGCCAGAACCTAGTGTATACACCTCAGTCTCCATCTTGAAACCGAAATCATGTTCTTTCTTAAAATTGCTTGAATCACAGAACATTCTCACTACCTTGTACTTATCCGAAACCTCATCAAATCCAAACCCAGACACAACATCCAGACCTGACCACTTGTTAACTTTGGGTAATATCATATACTCCCCTATCACTGGATTACACACATAAATGGGGTCAAATTGGGTTTTATCAGACAAGCATAACAACCCATTACACGAACCCACAAGCTCGAAATCCCGAACAGGGGAAGCAGTTTCAAAATCCTCCAGTGTCTTAGATTTGATACCATGTGGTATGAACCTTGGATTAACAACAACCCCATTGTTAAAATTATCATCATTTTCATGCTCAAACACTAGAATGTCACTCCTATTTTCATTCTTCACCTTACCAACATGAAACAAAAGACTAATACAACCATTCAAAACATGGGAGTGGTTTTGTTGGAGTGATTTGGTATGGTGCAACTTAGTGAAATGTGGGTGATGAACTATCTTGAGCCAAGTTTTGCATACGCACCTGCAAACCGCAATGGGTTTGATGGGGAGCCTTGATATGATGTCAAGAAAAATACCCAATGGTAGTTTGAGAAAAGCTGATGATTTGGTCCCTTCTTTTGCCAAGGCTTCCAAGTTCACTTGTTTGAAAGCTAGAAAAAGTTGCTGGGAGGGTTTGCGAGTGAAGTCTTGGTATTCAGGATTAAAGGGGTTTGAGTAGTCATCGAACTGATCGTAAATGTCGAACCCATAAGGAGATGATTCTTCTTCATCTACTTGTCCATGATAATAATAATCACTGAAATAAGCTTCTTCTAGTCCATCTTGATCATCGTCGTCATCAGAGAAGAAACCACTATCGCCAGGTGGTGGGTTGGTGAAGAAGAAACTTGTGGGGTCGAACATGTTTGATGATGATGATGATGAGGTGGGGTTGATTTTTTGATTCTCGTTGATGCTCTTCTTCTTTGGCATTTTGATTGAAACAGAGAGAGTTTTTTTCGTTAGGTCATCGCCTTCGTCAGTCTCTCTCTCACTTTGTACATATAGAGACTTGACTTGGAGAGTACGTTAGGGTGTGGAAGGGCTATGCTTGCGTAAAATATATATATATATATATATATATATATATATATATTTACGAAATTTCTAAACAAGTAAAATTTAGGAAATTTCTAAAATTCAATAACAAGTAAAATTAAAAAATTTAGGAAATTTCTAAACAAAATAATTATTTGTACTTTTAGTTTAATTAATTTAAAAGGTTAAAGAATATTGTCGAGTAAAATGACGTAATTAAAGATTACATTCTCACTATTATAAGGTTCTATTTATAGTTTATAAATAATTGGTGGTTTTTAAATAAATTATGTCAATAGCTTAGGTATAATTAATTAATGTTTAAGATGAAATGGTTTTGATTGTAAAAAAGTATCAAATATGGAAGAAAAAATAGAAAATTCAAAAGTTACATGTAAAATGTCAATGTATGGTGAGAGCACCTTTGTTTTTCAATTTTCGAAGGATGAAGATAAGGCCTAAGTGTTGGAACTAGGACCAGTTCATATAGCAAGCAAATTTTCTTCATTAGACCATGGAAGCCGTATATGAAAGACAATGTGGAAGTGCTCAATTCAATGCCCATGTGAGTGAATTTAAGAAGAGTTTCATTGTTTCTATGGAGCCCAGAAGTGCTGCAAACCATTGTGAGCACATTGTGGATACCCATTATTCTTGGTAAGGCAACAAAGATTAGGTGTCGAATATCTTTTGCCACGGTATGCACAGAAATTTTGGAAAATAACTATGTTCTCGAACACAATTCAAGTGATTATTGATAATGGGAAGACAACCTTAGTGGAGGTGTATTCATACCATCCAGTGAAGTGAGGTCACTGTATGGGGTTTGGACACGCCTCTACAACTTATTGGTTAGCGACTGGAACAGTTAATACGGGAAAGAGAATTGTGAACCCAGAACAAGCAGAAGGCTGGATCATATTCCTTTTAATAGGCACACTTTCACGCAAAGGAGTTCCCCAAAGGAAGTGGGAGTTGCACATTTGGGGAGTGCTCCAATCCAAGTAGAAAAGGAAGTGAGAATTCTTCATTGGCTGCTACAAGGAAGGAGATTGACTTCATCAACTCTCTCGACTTGACTTGATTCAACGAATGAAATATCACCATTCTCTGACCATCCTTCCATGACCAAAGGTATTTCTCAATTACTGATCCTATGTTTAGTTATTTCAATGGAATATTTTGTATTTTTGTTTTTTATTTTTTGATATTTTTGTTCATTTTAAACAAAATATGTTGAAAAGATGAGTTAAGTACTGCTTATTCGCTTTGTTGCTAGATCTATCATCAAAGAAACTTTCTTTGAACCCCCAGCAAACAAACTGATCGAGAGTTGGATCAAAGTAGCTTAACGTCTTCAAAGTTACCGATCAGCTTCTTATCATCCTTAAAGGCGATTTACATCCACTGCATTTTTTTCCTCAATGGGTAAGAAAACTCAGAATTGTGCTCTGGAGAAAACTGAAGCCTGAAACTGTAACTATTTATTACTAATCCTCATCAAGTATCCGTCAAGGAATTTGGGAATGTCCAGAAGCTGATATTAATCCTCATCGAGTTTAACTGATACCTCTCATGTGTTCGGAGTTGATTTTTTGTTTTTTGGGCATTATACTACATCTGGTGGACCTGTGAAAGATTACATCTAGTAGACAATTCTCGCTGGTATACACTTTCAATTACCCTCCATAGTCTTTTTCCAGTCATCAGTAATGTAGTATTCTACCTCATCCTTGGACCCAAGTTCATTCGAAAGCATTACATTAGTGTCATGACACAGGCAACATAACTAAACAGAGGTTCCTCCTCTGAATTGCATTTTCCTTTCATTTTTTTGATAAGCATTGCTACACTATAATAATTATCCACCGTACTTATTGACCTACACAATCAATCTTAATTATAACTTATCAATGTCATAAATTTTTAACTTCATATAGTTCACTTGTATCATCCACCTTTCTCAATGGTTCCATCTGCAAGGAATTCACCACCACATTCCTTTCTTGGATTGTATCAGCTTTTCCTCAAAACACTTGTTAAGCCTTACACTTAATTTGACATTATTCCAGTTGGTATTATCCGAGGCAATAAAAAGCCGGTCTTAGGATATTAAATCACAGTCTTTCTTCACTAACCTAGTCATCATACTAAAAGACTAAATTATATTAGGAATATTACTTATTTATCCTATTCCCAAGATCAAACACTACTAAGGTTCTGATTAGTTAAATCTTGGGTCAATAGCACATGAAAATTCGTATACTTGACGCCATTCTCATCTGTAAAAAAAACTGATCAGACCTTGTTTTCTCATTCCATTGTGCAATTTATTTCTCAACTGTCCTACAAAATCTGAAATTTTTTATGGGGTGTGGAAATAAGATATTCCCAATAGTTATATCACTAAGAATCACTTGATTATTTAATGATTAGTTCATGAATGTCATCCATTGCATGCTGCTTAAGTTTGAGGTTTCCGCCCTTACAACTAAATTATTCATTTACAATATGGCACTTCTGTTGGAGCTAAACCAGACATATGAACAAATCCATAGTATATTATACATATAATCTTCCTACATAAACAGAACAAACATTATAAACTTCATTTCTTGTTTGTGGTGTGAATACAAAACCAACCAAGATCCCCCTTATTTCACAATATCTTTCAGAAATAGCGTAGAACATATATGAAAATAATCTAAAACCATACATCCATGTAAGTATGATGATATTTAATGAATCCTAACTCATTGAACAGGACAAAATCGAAAAATTGAAATGGTCACAAAATCATGTGACGTATACGACACAATTAAAAAAAAATTTAATCACCACGGTGTGGAACACAACATAATTTGCTTCTATAAGTACATGTAGAAGTTACACTAAATGATCAAACGATCTCATTGTTTAGATACACATTCCTACCGTCTTACTTTCACCTATGGCTTCCTTTCAATCAACCATTTCTGACAGCCAGGTGCCTGCCGATCTTCTAATAGCTCATGTCATGCAAATTCATGCAAGCATTTCTAGGCTACATTCTCTTAAGCCATCATGACATCGGACAGAATAGCGATTATTCTGCAGGCTAATATCAACAGATAATTGACAGGGATTAACACAAGAGAATAGCCCAAAACACAGAGAAATATCTCTAATGTCAATTCAAAATTATGCAAATCAAAAAGTCTCTCTAAAATCAGCCCACAAGCCGGGCTTTATAGCTAAAACTCGTGATTATTAGAATTTTACCAAAATTAGCAAAACCCCAATAATCATGCTAAAACAAAATACGTAATAAAAGAAATAAACTGCCAGAAATCTGGCCCAAATTGAGTTCAAAATCACTTACTAAACTATAATTGAAATATTACTATAAAGGGAACAAAAATTATTAAAACTAACAAGCAGTCTATTCCTAAAAGAAAATAATGTCGAATCTTAAAAGGAAACTAAAAGATTCCTAATTAAATTGAAAGATTACTAAAAGTTATTTAGAGCAAATTAGGAATTCTAGGAACCCAAATTAGGAATCCTAGAAACCCTCCTGCATCACATCAAAACAAGTTAACAGTCTTTTTACTTAGCTTTGTCAAGCTATGTGTGCTTCCATCGTCTATAGACATTGCTTTATTGCCACTCGAAGCACAAGTCTGATCAAACATACTGGGTGAAACACCCTGAGTTGAAGAAGTCAATACCAACCCAACAACTATCGGAGAATGAAAATAGTAAGGAGAGGTCAGGAAATGCTGATCAGGAAGGATTCAAAAGAGCAGAAAACAAGAAGCATGCACAAGAAACAATACTATCAACAAAAAACTACAAATCCTCTAGTCATTCCGGACTCGGCTAATGAACACAATGATGGAGCTGGTACTAATGGGGCAAAGAACAAAGTAGAAGTTGAAATTAGTTCAGAAAAGTTGAACTCAGCTAAGAAGATAGACTCAAATTGTGGATATACTCCTGAAGAACTAACACATTTGACAGATGCAGACAAAGCTATGCTCAACAGCTTTACTCATAATGTGAATGACATCAATGTTGTAGTGACAGAAAAAAACCAGACAGCAATTGTAGAAGACCAGGCAATAGAAAAGAACGACAACGAATTGGGGGAAGAACATGGAAGTAAGTACCCGAATGATGCATGGGAAGAGGATAAGAACCGCACATGCAATAGATTGAGACAGAAAAATTGTCAGGTTCTTGAAGAAGAGCATGAGCTAGGCCTCTCTAGTGATGATGATATGATTACAGAATCGGCTGCAAAGACGATCTCTAACACCCACACCAAAGATTTTAGTCTTTGTCCCCGAAATATCAATAGAACTAAGAAAGCAAACAAAATGTACAAAGGTTGTGTTTGTTTATAGTCTAGGCTTGTATCGGTGAATCCTCTCTCTTGTGAGAGTTTGTTTCTGTATTTGTTTTTGTTTTTGTTTCATTTATATAAAGGTTTAGGGGTCCTTAAAACCCAGCTTACTTTCCAAAAAAAAAAAAAAAGAGTTTGATAAACTTATAAAGGCATGCTGAAGGCCTTCTTGAGCTTGAATTTGCCAATTTCTTGGTTAATATCTCAAGACCTCTAGATAATCTTGACTTCTTTCCATACTATGGAAACTATGTTAAACTAGCTAGTCTAGAGGATAGGATTCTGTATGAAAATGGGGTGGTGCAACCTAAGAAGGTGGCTTTCGTGGGGCCTGGTCCTATGCCTCTCACATCATTTGTCTTGGCCACCCATCACTTTAAATCAACACAATTCGTGAACTTTGATATTGATGAATCCACAAATAATGTGGCAAGTCGCATTGTTGCTACTGATTTGGAGCTGGAAAAGAGGATGAAATTTGAAACTTGTGATATACTGGAAGTGAGAGAGAAGTTGGGAGAATTTGATTGTATTTTCCTTGCTGCATTGGTCGGGTTGAGCAAAAAGGAGAAGGTGAAGATCCTTGGTCATTTGAGGAAGTGGGTTGGTGGTATCTTGCTTGTGAGAAGTGCAAATGGGGCTAGAGCATTCTTGTACTCTGTGATTGACGAGGATGACTTGGTTGGATTTGAGATCCTTTGAATCTTTCATCTTACTAATGAGGTGATTAACTCTGTTGTACTGGTTCGAAAGCCTGATTTCTAGATGGTAGAGAGAGCACCAAAGGAGTAATCAAGGGAGCTACCGTTTCTCTAGGCGCTAGCTCTTCCATTTTGGAGGATATTGCCGGTGTCAGCTTTGGTAGCAAGGATTGTGATTTCGTTTTTCAAGTTAATTTCAGTTTCTTGATTTTAAGTAATATTTCAGTGAGTAGAGAAAAAACGTAAAAATTTTGAGGATACATGAAATATATAATGAATGGTATATTAAATATGTGAAAAAAATAATATGCAAGGAAATAAATGTATTAAACACATTAAATGAAACCAAAATACCTATAATTAGAAAATCAATGGGTAGTTTAAAAAAATAAATATATAAGTAAAAGAATTAATAATTAGGAAATTAGGAGGTGATTTCAAAAATCAATAAATAATTAGAATAAATGATAAGTACAAAAAAAAACTCGAAATTTACAAAAAAATCCCAAAATTTTTCAAAAAATGTAAATTTGAGCAGTTGGGTTTTCGTATATTTACGAAAAAACCTTGAAATTTTTCGAAAAAATGCAATAGTTTATTTTGCCATTTTCTTTACGTAATTTCAAAAAAAACTAAAATTTTGGCGAAATTTCGTTTAATTTCGTGAAATTACAATCCTGGTTTGGTAGTACTATTAGCTTGTTTGTTTTGTGTTGTTTGCACCATTTGAGCTCCCATGTATTTAGAGCTCGATTGGTTCCTGTTAAGATATTTGTTTGTACTAGCAATTCTGCCCAGTTTTATTAAGTTTTTCTTGCATTCTGGTTGTTGTTCATTAATATGCTTACATTAATGCTATTTCGTTCGCAGTATTAAGTTTGCTATTTAAATTTGTTTGTATTTCCATGTTACATAAAAGGGAAATTTATGGGTACTCTAGATTTCAAGTTGTTGATATATCTGCAATAAATTTTCTGGCTAAGTGTGGAGACCCTTGAGTGGGCGGATCTGAGGGGGACGGTGAGGGTTGGAGCCCAATAGACCCAGGCCCAAGAGGGTTGGCAAGCTACAAAGGGGGGAGATAGTCCCACAAGGGATGTGCTATATATGTGTGAGGTTGGATCCCCATAGTAAGAGGCCTGTGGAGCCCCAGTAGGTGGGTGGAAGCAACAAAACCTTGAGGGAGAGGGTGAGGGTTGATGCCCAATAGCCTGCAGATCCCAAAGAGGACAATATCTGGATAAGTAGGGCCAGAGAGGGGCCCAATATCCGCTGTGCATACTCTGAAAAAGGCTTTTTAAAGCCGTGCAAGCCGGTTGGACCCAAAACGGATAATATCTTACTGTGCGGATCGGGTCGTTACACTAAGGTTTATAAACAGGTTCCAAAGCGTCTATGAATAACAGGTCCATGTTGAAGAGGAAGATAATTCCCTTGCAAGTCAAAATTATCCTTTTTCTTAGACTGGAATGTGGTAATATACGTGTGATGTAGATCTCTTGTTAAATTAAGACTAGCCATGCTAATATAAGAGAGATATTAACAGGATCTGTTCGAATAAAAAATGAGAAAATGACATCATATCCTCTAGGAGGAGGGAATAGTAATCTTGGCTCAATGATTAACCACAACAACATTGACGCACACTTTAGCTTGAGGTCTTCATAGTCACCTATCAGCTTCTTAGCATACTTAAAAGGTAGGGGTGGGCAAACGGGTTGAGGAACCGCAGATCCAAACCGAACTGGACCATTTTACTCCAAACGGTTCGGTTTTTATTTTTAAAATTATGAAACAATTCGGTTCGGTTTCGGAATCGTTCTTAAACGGTTCGGTTCAGGTTCCTAAATTTTTTTTTAAAACGATTCGATTCCGATCCGATAATTAAACAGTTAGATAATAAATTTAAAACTAGAGCCAATCTCACAGTAATGTTGATATGTTCGAGTCGTTAAAGAGACAGACTTAAAATTTGTTGGGCTATGCTCGCGCAGGTTCAAACCTAGTCGGATGTTTTCATTTTTTACTTTTTTTTTTTCTTCATTTTACAGAAGCCATGCATTTTGGTTTTTTGCATCTTCTGTTGAAACTGAAATACACCCTCACAAGTAATGGATTAGCCGCAGGACTAAGAGGGTTACAATTATGGCCAAAGACATCTAACTTGCCCGTCGAATCAGGGGTGAACGTGTTTGATTGCTTGTAAAATGGGCTATGTATTGTTAAGATGTTATTAAGTTTGATTTCACTTTAAAAATTATACGTAACTTTGTCCTATCGAGATAGATAGATATCTATTAATGAATTGTTGTTTATCAAATTTTACATTTTCTATCTTTCACATGTTATGTGAGATGAATGAGTTGTTGTTTATCAAATTTGACACTTCACTACTTGTGCAGTTGTGCTTGGGTGGCCTAATATTGAAACCTTCCACATCTAGTGGGGGAATAGAAATGGTTTTTAGTTTATCACCAACTCTTACTCACAGTGGGATGCATCTTCAAGATTGCATAATATTACACAGGAACCGTTTGGAACCAAACTGTTGTAAACGGTTTGAGTTAGGTTCGGTTCCAACGTTCAAAATGGAGGAACCGATCCGAATCGGAACCGTTAAAATTTAAATGGTTCGAGTTAGGTTCCTCAAAATTTGGAATAGATCTGAACCGTGCCCACCCCTATTAAAAGGTGATTTACCTGCACCACATGATTTTTTTTTCCTTGATAGGTAATATTTAGAATCGTGCTCTGCAGAAAACTGAAGCCTGAAACTAGCCAATAGACTACTATTGCTTCTATGCTAGTATCTAAATGAATTTTGGCATAGTCCAGCATCTAACGTTAATCCTCATTCCGTTTAATGATGCATCTTAGATGTATTTTGTGATAGGTTTTATCTTTTTGTTAGAGACTCAGTCTTTAGTCAATAATCCCTATTGTTTAGGGTAGTGCAGTAGTGTTTTGAATTTTTCCTAGCATGATTACCACGTATTTAGTGGGTTGTTATCTTTTCTGTTTCAAGTCATGTAAAGCTATTATATATAGCTAAGTTTACTGTTTAATAAGTTGTGAAAGTCATTCCCAGATTATTGTGTCTTTGAAGATCTTGCTACTGTATTCTTGATTAGCTAAAGGTTCATAACAATCTAGTATCAGAGCTCCCACTGGGCCTAAGAAAAAAAGCCGCAGCCTTTTGAGTGACTTCCAAAATAGAGATCCCACACTTCGATGGTCATTATGATCATTGCAGTATGCCGATGGAGAATTTCTTAAGATCCAAAGAATATTGGGATCTTGTGGAGACAGGGTGTGTGCGACCAACAACAAGAGTGTTGACAGAAGCGCAGGAGACGAGCTATGACGCATTGAAGCTGAAGGATTTTAGGGTAAAAAATTATCTATTTCAAGCAATAGATAGGCCAATCATGGAGACCATCTTGAAGGAGACTGTGAAGGACATTTGGGATGCCATAAAGAGGAAGTACGAGGGGAACACAAGAGTGAAGAGGTCGACTCTTCAAGGCCTCCGTAGAGACTTTGAAACCCTAGAGATGAAATCAGGTGAAACTGTTACAATTTACTTTTCTAGGGTTATGGCAGTGGCAAATAAGATGCGGGTTTATGGAGAAACGATGACTGATGTGATTGTGGTTGAAAAGATCTTGAGGTATTCGACAGAAAAGTTCAATTATGTTGTTTGTGCTATTGAAGAGTCAAAAAATATTGATGCGATGTCTATAGATGAATTACAGAGTTCACTGATAGTTCATGAGCATAAATTCAATAGACACAGCAATGAAGAGCAAGCTCTTAAAGTCACATATGAAGAGAAAGCTGGTGGTAGAGGACAGGGAAGAGATGCTTTCAGAGGAAGAGAGAGAGGAAGAGGATATCAACCATTCAATAAAACAGTCATGGAATGCTACAAATGCCATAAACTTGGACACTTTCAATATGAGTGTCCAACTTGGGGCAAACACGCAAACTATGTTGAATTGGATGAAACTGAAGAGATGCTGCTAATGGTGTATGTGGGGATGAATGGAGTAACAGAGAAGAAGTTTGGTTCCTGGATTCAGGCTGCAGTAACCACATGTGTGGTGATCGAGAAATGTTTTGCAAGCTCAATGATGAATTCAGGCAGAATGTCAAACTGGGAACAACACCAAGATGAGCGTTGTGGGAAAAGGAAATGTGAAGTTGTGTGTGAATGGCTGCAATCTAATTGTGATCGAAGTTTTCTATGTACCAGAGCTAAGAAACAACCTCCTTAGCATAGGGTAGCTACAGGAGAAAGGTCTTGCAATCCTAATTCAATCAGGGAAATGCAAGATCTATCATCCATCAAGAGGGCTCATCATCCAATCCAACATGAGTGCAAATCGGATGTTCGTCCTTTTAGCCGGAACTGAGTCAGCTGAGTCTTCATCACTGAAAGAAGCTTGTTTCCTCACAGCAGCAGATACTGCACACCTCTGGCACCGTCGCTTTGGCCACCTCAGTCACAAAAGGCAAAGCAAATGGTGAGAGGACTGACTCAAATTTCTTATTCAAGCATTGTGTGCACTGATTGACTCAAGGGAAAGCAGCACATAGACCCTATTCCTAAAAGAAGTATTTGGAGAGCATCGCAGAAATTGAAGCTTATTCATGCTGACTTGTGTGGGCCGATTAATCCAATCTCAAACAGCCACAAAAGGTACTTGATATGCTTTATTGACGATTTCAGTAGAAAAAGTTGGGTGGATTTCTTAACTGATAAGTCAGAGGCATTCAATTCATTCAAGTGCTTTAAGAGTCGGGTTGAAAAGGAAACAGGGTCAGTGATCAAGTGCTTACGCACAGACCGTGGAGGGGAATTCACTTCCAGTGAGTTTAATGATTTCTGCAAGAGGAATGGAATAAGAAGACAACTCACCGCCGCATACACACCGCAACAAAACGGTGTAGCGGAGAGGAAGAATCGAACGGTCTTAAACATGGTGAGAAGCATGCTCTCTGAGAAGAAGATACTGAAGATCTTTTGGCTGGAAGCTGTAAATTGAATGATTTATGTTTTAAACAGATGTCCCACCTTATCTGTGAAGAACGTAACTCCTAAAGAAGCTTGGAGTGGTGTCAAGCCTTCGATGGATCATTTCAAAATTTTTGGACGTGTGTCTCATGTTCATGTACCAGATGCTCGAAGGACCAAGTTAGACGACAAAAGCTTCAACTGTGTGTTATTTGGTGTGAGCGAAGAATCAAAAGGATACAGGTTATATGATATCCAACATCAAAGAAAATAGTGATAAGTAGAGATGTGGTTTTTGAGGAGAACAAGGAGTGGGATTGGGACAAAAACTATGCAGAATAGATTTTACTTGATCTGGAATGGGGTGATGAAGAAGATGATGAGAATGAAAGTGAGTCTGAAAGTGTATCCATTGGAAGTGGTGAGGATGGTACTACAACAAGTAATGAGGCTGATGGCATCGAATGCTCCTTAAACACAAGGGAAGACAGAAACAGAGTGGCTCCTTCATGGATGAGGGGTTACGTGAGCGGTGAAGGATTGTCAGAAGATGATATTGATGCAAACATGGCTCTGTTTTCTAGTGCCGATCCGATTCATTTTGAGGAAGCTATGGGGTGTGAAAAGTGGAAGAAAGCTATGGATGCAGAGATGAGTTCAATTGAGAAAAATGGCACGTGGTTCCTCACAGGGCTACCTAAAGGAGCGAAGAAAATTGGTGTTAAATGGGTCTACAAGACGAAGTTGAACGAGCTTGGAGCTATTGACAAACATAAAGCTCGGTTAGTCGCAAAGGGGTATACACAGGAATATGGGGTTGATTACTCGGAGGTGTTTGCGCCTGTAGCATGAATGGATACAGTGAGAATGATACTTGCACTTGCAGCACAAAGGAGTTGGAGTGTGTTTCAGTTGGATGTCAAGTCGGCGTTCCTTCATGGAGATTGTCAGAAGATGTGTATGTCGAGCAACCGGAAGGATACGTCAAGAAGGAAGAAGCTCACAAAGTTTACAAGCTGAGAAAAGCTTTGTATGGGCTGAAACAAGCCCCTCGGGCTTGGTTTAGCAGGATTGAGGCATATTTTCTCAGAGAAGGCTTCGAAAGGTGTCCAAGTGAGCAAACACTTTTTGTAAAGACAAACAATCGAGGTAAAATCTTAATTGTTAGTATTTATGTTGATGACTTGATATATACTGGAAATGATGAGGAGATGTTTAGAGAATTTATGGGTTCAATGATGAGGGAATTTGATATGTCCGATTTAGGAAAAATGAGGTATTTTCTGGGGATTGAAGTACTGCAGTTAGATAATGGGATTTTTGTGAGTCAAAAGAAGTATGCTACCGATGTGTTGAAAAGGTTTGGAATGGAAGACAACAATGCAGTGCAAAATCCTATAATTCCAGGGTTCAAGAATTTTAGAGATGACTATGGAGTAGAAGTAGATGGTACTTTCTATAAGCAAGTTGTTGGGAGTCTACTGTATTTAACCGCAACCAGACCAGATTTGTAGTTTGCAGTTAGCCTGATTAGTCGTTACATGTCAAAGCCCACAGAACTACATCTCATGGCAGCTAAAAGGGTGTTGAGGTATCTCAAGGGTACTGTGAGTTTTGGCATATTCTACAGCAAGGGAGGGAATGGAGAGCTAACTGCATTCACAGACAGTGACTATGCAGGCTCTTTGGAAGATCGGAAATCCACTTCTGGGTACGTGTTTATGCTAAGCTCTGGTGCAGTGTCTTGGTCATCAAGAAAGCAACCAATTGTTACTCTCTCGACAACCGAAGCTGAATTTGTAGCTGCTGTAGCCTGTGTTTGCCAAGCTGTGTGGATGAAGAGGGTCTTGAAGAATATCAGTTATGAAGGAGGAGAGTGTACTACGGTGTTTTGTGATAATAGTTCTACAATCAAGTTGTCTAAGAATCCAGTGATGCACAGCAGGAGCAAGCACATTGACGTGCGTTTTCATTTTCTGAGGGACTTAGCAAATGAAGGAGTTGTGAAGCTAATTCATTGTGGATCACAGGACCAGGTAGCTAATGTGATGACTAAACCTCTTAAGCTTGACTTGTTTCAGAAGCTTCGAGGATTGATGGGTGTTTGTGATGCTCCTGTTATAAACTAAGTGCTTGTGGCACTAGTTTAAGGGAGGGTATGATAGGTTTTATCTTTCTGTTAGAGACTCAGTCTTTAGTCAATAATCCCTATTGTTTAGGGTAGTGCAGTAGTGTTTTGAATTTTTCCTAGCATGATTACCACGTATTTAGTGGGCTGTTATCTTTTCTGTTTCAAGTCATGTAAAGCTATTATATATAGCTAAGTTTACTGCTTAATAAGTTGTGAAAGTCATTCCCAGATTATTGTGTCTTTGAAGATCTTGCTACTGTATTCTTGATTAGCTAAAGGTTCATAACATTTTGAGTTGTTATCACGAAACATAATGTCATGCCTCCATTTTAGCGCTACAATGGAATCTGTAAGCATTTCATGACCATACTTATCCACCATCTTTTCGACATCATTGTTTTCCAGACTTCCCTTCATTGACCTCCTGATCAACCTTTTTTTTTTTTTTTTTGTTAAAAACCTCCTGAACAACCTTATAATTTATCAATGTCACCATTCACCTCAAATTGGTCGATTTTGTTGCCCACCTTCCTCCAACTCCTGGTACACTTTTCATTCAACCTGACATTATTATTCCAGTTGGTAATTTCTGTGCAACAAAAAAGTCGGACCATAGCCTCTTCTGGAAAAATTATAATAAACGGGTCTATTGTTAAGTATGAAATTTATTCTTGATGATACAGTTATAGCTCCAATATAACATTTTCATTTTGAAAGTTTGACTCTCCAACTCTTTTTAAATCTGTAGAAACGGAAGCCATTGTCAGTTGTGAAAACAATTCACAAATATGCCTTGTTTTTTCATTCCCACAATCAGTTCATTTATCGCTCCTTCTACAATAAAATGCATTTTTATTCCTGTGGACAAGAAAATATGGCATGCTTACAGGTCATTTTTAAATGTCAATAGCTTCCACATAGCAACCCCAGATATATTTTCCATGAAAATTACACAATGCAACTCAACAGAACACAGCTTGAGTACGAGGTTATGACTCTTAAACTAGTATAGATATGAATACATACGTAACATATCTAAGCACAAAATAACACTGACTTTCTTTTGTCCTCTTTCTTGATTTAGAAATTCTCTTGGCTCAAAACAAAAACCAATTAAACAAATGAACAAATCAATAATTGATTATTCAACACGTATATTAACTACATTTCCATGACTTGCAATTTTTAATACCTTTTGTTTTCTTTGTATATGGTGTGAATGCAGAAGCAACCAAGATCCACTTATTCCCAATATTCTCTAAAAACTTGAATACACTTTGTATGAAAAGAATCTAATAGCATATGCCTAGCCCATCCAACAGTCCAAAACTTTCAATCAAAAACTCGAAAACAGCCACAAAACCATCTGACATGTATGTGGCCATTTTAATTAGTAATAAAAGAAGTAACAAGGTTGAAAACACAATATAAAACGGCATAATTTGCTTCTATAAATACATGCAAAACTAACATTCAATGATCAAACAATCTCATTGTTTAGATACACATTCCTACAGAGTCTTACTTGCACCTATGGCTTCCTTTCAATCATCCATTTATGATAACCAGGTCCCTACTGAGCTTCTAATTGCTCATGTCATGCAAATTCATGAAAGCATTTCTAAGCTAGATTCTCTTAAGCCATCAAAACAGGTTAACAATCTTTTTACTCAGCTTGTCAAGCTATGTGTGCTTCCATCGTCTATAGACATTGCTTTATTGCCACTCGAAGCACAAGTTATGCGTAAGAGTTTGATTAACCTATGTGGGCATGCGGAAGGCCTTCTTGAGCTTGAATTTGCCAATTTCTTGGTCAATATCCCAAGACCTCTAGATAATCTTGACCTCTTTCCATACTATGGAAACTATGTTAAACTAGCTAGTTTAGAGCATAGGATTCTGTATGAAAATGGGGTAGTGCAACCTAAGAAGGTGGCTTTCGTGGGGTCTGGTCCTATGCCTCTCACGTCATTTGTCTTGGCCACCCATCACTTTAAATCAACACAGTTCGTGAACTTTGATATTGATGAATCCGCAAATAATGTGGCAAGCATCATTGTTGCTACTGATTTGGAGCTGGAAAAGAGGATGAAATTTGAAACTTGTGATATACTGGAAGTGAAAGAGAAGTTGGGAGAATTGAATTGTATTTTTCTTGCTGCATTGGTTGGGTTGAACAAAGAGGAGAAGGTGAAGATCCTTGGTCATTTGAGGAAGTATATGAGGGCTGGAGGTATCTTGCTTGTGAGAAGTGCAAATGGGGCTAGAGCATTCTTGTACCCTGTGATTGACGAGGACTACTTGGTTGGATTTGAGATCCTTTCAATCTTTCATCCTACTAATGAGGTGATTAACTCTGTTGTACTCGTTCGAAAGCCTGATTTCTAGATGGTGGAGAGAGCACCAAAGTAGTAATCAAGGGAGCTATTGTTTCTTGAGGCGCTCTTCCAGTTTGGAGGATATTGCCGGTGTCTGCTTTGGCAGTACTATTAGCTTGTTTGTGTTTGTGTTGTTTGCACCATTTGAGCTCCCATGTATTTAGAGCTCGATCAGTTCCTGTTAAGATTTTTGTTTGTACTAGCTGTTCTGCCCAGTGTTATTAAGTTTTTCTTGGATTCTGATTGTTGTTCATTAATACGCTAATATTAATGCTATTTCATTTGCAGTGTTAAGTTTGTTGTTTAAATTTGTTTACATTTTCCCTGTTACATAAAAGGGAAATTTATGGGTACTCTAAGGTTCAAGTTGTTGATATATCTGCAATAAATTTTCTCGCAAAGGTTTATAAACAGGTTCCAAAATATCTATGAATAACAGGTTCATGTCGAAGAGGAAGATAATTCCCTTGCAAAACAAAGTTATCCTTTTTCTTAGACAGGAATGTGGTAATATATGTGTGATGTAGACTCTCTTGTTAAATTAAGACTAGCCATGCTAATAAAAGAGAAATATTAACAGGATCTGTTCGGATAAAAAAATGAGGAAATGACATCATATCCTCTAGGAGGAGGGAATATTAATCTTGGCTCAATGATTAACCGCAACAACGCTGACACAGTTTAGCTTGAGTCCTTCATAGTCACCTATCAGTTTCTTAGCATACTTAAAAGGTGATTTACCTGCACGTACCACAGGATTTTTCTTTTCCTTGATAGGTAATATTCAGAATCGTGCGCTGCAGAAAACTGAAGCCTGAAACTAGCCAATAGACTACTATTACGTCTATGCTAGTATCTGAAGGAATTTTGGCATAGTCCACAACCTGACATTAATCCTCATTCAGTTTAGTGATACATCTTATATGTATTTTGAGTTGTTATCACGAGACAAAATGTCATACCTTCATTTTTAGCGCTACATGGGAGTCTATAAGCATTTCATGACCATACTTATTACTAATTTCGCAATGTCACCAGTCACCTCAAATTGGTCGTTTTTGTCACCCACCTTCCTCCAACTCTTGTTACAGTACTTTTCACTTAGCCTGAAATTATTCCAGTTGGTATTTTATGTGCAACAAAAAGAAGAGCTGCAGCCTCTTCTGGAAAATTTGTAATAATTGGGTCTATTTTTAAGCATGAAAACTTCCATATAAATGGATCAAAAATTTTCTTGACAATACATTTACCGCTTCAATAGAACATTTTCATTTTGAAAGTTCAACTCTCTAACTCTTTTTAAAACTGTAGATACGGAAGCCATTATCAGTTGTGAAAATAATTCACAAATATGCCTTGTTTTCTCATTCCCATAAGAAGTTCATTTATCGCTCCTCCCACAGAAAATACATTTTTTTTCCTGTGGACAAGAAAATAAGGCATGCTCACGAGTCAATAGCTTCCATATAGATATGAAACCCAGATATATTTTCCATGAAAATTACACAATGCAACTGAACAGAGAACACAGCTTTTTTTTTTGGAAATTGAGCGGGGGTTAATAATGGACCCCAAACCATATAAAAGAATGAAGATTACAATCTTAAATATATCTTCCCTATTCTGTCTTCATAAACAATCTTTTTCAGATCTTCAGCAAAAGAGCTAGGAGTGAATTCTATAAAGTCTGAATTAGGGAAGGTGCTCGCGAGGAAGTCAGCTGCCCTATTCGTTTCTCTGTAATCGTGTTTGCACGAGAATTCTTCCAACTTAGATATTTCAGATCTTATTTCCCCAATAACGCGCCTCAGGTCCCAAGAAACTGACTTATGAGATGTGAGGTATGAGAAAACAGTTGAAGAATCTGTGCTAAGCTCTATCCGCATTGCATTGTGCATTGCAGCCAGCTTTAGCCCCGCAGCAACACCCTGCAGTTCGTGTTTGATTACAGACTGGCCCCGACAGTCCCCAGCACAGGCTGCTATTGCTTCACCGCTTGCATCCCGCAGAATGGCTCCGTATCCTCCTTTGGTGCCATGCAAAGAATCATCATTACGAAGAGAACCATCAGAATTGAGCTTGTACCAGCCCATTGGAGGTTTCGTCCAAGAACACTGTCTAGGTGTTGAGCAGCTCAGCTGAAAGTCGAGGTTCCATAAGCTCATTAAGTGCCTGGTCTGTTGCGTGTCCTCTGCTGTCCAGGTACCAGCACTGAACTTCAGTCTAACATCCGTACAGATGCGATGCACAAGGTCTGTCCCAGTGCTGAATTGGCGCTCATATAGACGTTTGTTTCGCTCCATCCATAGATGATACACAATTGCATTGAAAGCAACTTTCTTCAATGTAACAGTAACCCCAGACCCTCGAAAGTGTTGAATGCACCATTGCAGTTCCTCCTCCCATCCATATATCAGTTTAGAGTAACTCAAAAGGTGAAGGATCTTATCCCAAACATAACTAGAATAGGTACATAGGAAGAATAAATGGGACTCCGTTTCAGCTTCATAACCGCATAAGGGGCAGAAATCTTGCTGGGTCTTGCCCCACTTTTTCAGTTTACTCAGCGTGGTAAGGGCTTGATTTGTTAGCAGCCAGGTTATAAAACTATGTCGGGGTATATTATGCTTGAACCAGATCACAGCGGCCCACTGAACATTGTTTTTTCGCTGCCTAATAGCATCATAAGTAGCTTTAGTTTGGAAGCTACCATCGGTACTAGCTTTCCATACTACTGTATCAGCAGAGTGGCTATTGATTTCAACATCTCCAAGCTGGTTCACAATATGAGGAATCCTGTTTGCAATCCTCGGAGGGGTACACCATCGGTTATTGCTAATAATAGATGAGACTTTGGCATTCCTATTGATAACAGAATTATATAGAAAGCCTTGGGGAAAGAAGTCCATCAATATACCCAACGGGTGCCACGGGTCCTTCCAGAAAAGAGTGGTTTCACCATTACCTATGGAATGAGTGAGTAAAGTATTCGCTTTCGCCCGACAGTCCAGAATGCGTCGCCAGGACCATGATGCTTCGCGTGGTGGTGTCATCAACCAGAAATCCCGTTGCTTGATCAGATGCTTCCAAACCCAATGAACCCACAGCGTATCCTGTCTGGACATGAGGTTCCAAACATGTTTCAAACTGGCCACTTCATTGCCGACTCGAATGCTGCGTATACCTAGGCCTCCTTCGCATGCAGGATAACAAATAGTGTCCCAGCTGACCTTCGCTTTCTTCAATGGGGTATCACCAGCGGACCATAAGAAATTGCGCATTATAGCATTTATACAATCAATTGTCTTCATCGGCAGTCCATAACAGGAAGTCCAATATACATGCATGCTGGCCAGTACCGATTTGATCAAGACCAAACGCCCAGCATAGGAGAGAGATTTGTTCTTCCACGAGTTAACTCTCTTCCGTATTCGTTCAAGGAGCGGGGAGCATTGTGAGTGAGAGAGAGTAGAGGAAATCATGGGAAGACCAAGGTACTTGACAGGAAGCTCTTCAATCTGAAACTGTAAATGTGTACCAATATTAACCTTGTCACTGCTAGAGACACCAGCTAGGAAGAGAGAGCTTTTATTATTATTAACCTCTAGTCCTGTGCAAACCTTGAATTCGTGCAAGGCTTCAGCAAGAGCTTGTGCAGAATTACCATCTCCATGAAAGAAAGCAATAAGATCATCTGCGAAGCCAAGGTGCGTGATAATGGGATCATTGCAGCGATAATGAACACAGCTTGAGTGCAAGGTTATAACACTTAAACTAGTAAAGATGAATTATGAATGAATTATTTTCACTTAAACTAGTATCGATGAATTATTTTCACTTAAACTAGTATAGATGCACTTATCTCCCTCGCTCCCTCCCTCGTTCCCTCCCTCGACCCCTAGAATTTTCGATATGTAACATATCTAAGCACAAAAATTAGCAGAAAATAACATTGACTTTCTTTGGTCCCCTTTCTTGCTTTAGAAATTCTCTTGGCTGAAAACTAAAACCAATTAAACAAATGAACAAATCAATAATTGATTATGCACACGTACATTAACCACATTTCCTTCCCTTGCAATTTTTAAAACCTTTTGTTTCTTTGTTTATGGTGTGAATGCAGTAGTACCCAAGATCCACTTATTTCCCGATATATTCTAAAAACTAGAATACGTCTTGTATGAAAAGAATCTAATAACATATATCAAAAACTCGGTCACAAAATTATCTGACGTGTTTGTGACCATTTTAATTAGTAATAAAAAAGTAACAAGGTGCAAAACAGAACATAAAATTATGTGTAAGAGTCTGATAAAGTTATGGTAGCGTAAGAGTCTAAAGGAGTGACATGCCATTGGTTGGGTTTGAACCCGTGAATTTGTGGTATCATTTGCCACTACTCAACCATTGAGTCATTGCTCACTCTTTAGAACTGGTTAGCAGTGCTTTTAAATTCAGGAGGTAGGCCTTGAGGGAACCGCTCTGGATGAGAGTAGTGGTTATAAATCCTGTAATTATCTCGCGCGGGCGAATCTACCAAGGGAACGCAAGGGGGGTGGGGGTTGCTCCCCTTCAAATTTCAAAATATTTTTAGTAAATAATTTGTCTTAAAAAAATCAATTATATAATGCATAATATAATATATTTTTAGGTTTTATACACATGCCCAGTTCTTTGTCGATTTGCTTGGTGAACTGTGTTAAAGATAAATTCACTTAAAGAACAAACAAATGTGCCATTCACACGTACTTATAAGTGAAAAAAAAGTTATTTAGTTATGATTGATGACATCTTACAAGTAACACTTGGCAAAACACTTTGAAGTTTTGTAGTGTCCGTGCTTTAAATCCCCCTATATATTAAGGCAATAACAACTTATAGGAAAAACATTATTACATATGTGTCGTTTCTACTCCATTCTCTCCTTCACGTGTGTGAATGAGACACTAAGCACCAGTTGGTTGTCACTATTTTGGATCTGTTCGGTTGGGCCGAAATTTTAGGCTCAAGCATTTGAAAGACTTTCATTAAAACATGTCCAATTTTTTTACAGGCCCAATTTTTTTACAGACCCAATTTTTAGCCCAAAATGGAAAACTTTGAGAGAAGTGGGTGATTCAATGCAACAGGGTGTACTGCAGTGCATTTGTTGCACTGATCAGGTATTGACACTTACCTGTTATTTAGTTATTTATATATATCTAATTAATCGGTCGGTTCGGTTATAAATCGATCGGTTCAAAACCGTAAACCGATTTCGAACCGTTTATAATCAGTTCGGTTCGGTTTAAATTATTTTCTTTCTACTCATATTTCGATTCGGTTACCGAACCGAATTTGAAAATCGGTTCGGTCGATTAATATAATTTAAATCGGTTTTTGCCCACTCCTACTTGCTACCATCAAGAAGCATTAATTTATAGTATGTTTTGGACACATTATGTGCTCATTTATTTTTATCTATTTACTTCTTATTATTAATATTTGGGTTGCCATTATATTGATATTGTCCTAAATTATAATGAAATGGTTTCCGACTGCTTTTTCTGTTTTTATGTTTCTTTATAAAGTAGTTTTTTCTCAGTATATTATGTTTATCGAATAATTTGAATTTCTAATTAGCCACTCTTTATACTTTATGGCAGGATGTTAATTGCTATGACTTTCTATTTTAAAATTTTCTGATTTGTTAGATTGTGCATTTGATTGATTCATCCAGTACTTTTCACTATTTGCTATTTTTCCATTTATGGTAAAAAAAAATTGTTTTTTTGGAAGGGGAGCTGGGTTTTTAGGATCCTATAACCTATCAAAGACCAAAACTGGTCAACACACCATAAACTGATAAATATGCTGCCAGCTAGGTTCGAACGAATGACCTAGTGGTACCATCCACCAAGCTCTAACCATTGAGCTGTCATGTCATTGGCAATTATTCATGACGAACTGTCATCCGTCAAGCTCTAACCATTGAGTTGTCATGCCATAAACTGATAATTTATTTTTGCTTCATGACGAGTTATCTTCTTGGGCTTGGGCTCATGTTATGTGATAGCCTGTTATTGAAAATATGAATTTGTTGCAGTGTAATTGTGGAGGCTTTGAAGGTGGACAGTCTGCAAAGACTACGCTCATCATTGGAGCCTATTATTCGCCGAGTGGTAAGAATTATAACCTTGTAATCATAAGTTGTTTATGTATACGTTTTCCATATTTGGGTGCTGCAATCCATGTTGTGTTAATTGATGCAACCACCGGCCATGTAGTAGCATCAGGACCAGAGTCCTCAGTGAAACTGGATGTTGTTGTTCTTGAGGGTGACTTCAACATTGAAAATGATGAAGATTGGACACAAGAAGAATTTGAAAGTCATATGGTCAACGAGCGTGATGGAAAAAGACCTCTTCTGACTGGTGATTTGCAACTGTTAACTTTCATAAGAAATTATAGAGAAAGTTTACTTGAATTCATTGATTGCAAATGTACAATTTACAACTGTTTATATAGACAGACAAAGTAATGATTTACTGTCAAAAACAGACTCATAACAAACTTCCTAACAACATATGAACTGCCTTACTAATAACCATAGCTAATAGCTAAGTATGTTTAACACCCCCCTTCAAATTAAGCGTAGAGGCATCAACTACACTTAGTTTGTGACGAAGCAACAGGAACCTGGTATTGCCAAGAGCTTTAGTAAAAACATCAGCAACCTGTTCAGCAGCAGGAATGTGATGAACATGAATAAGCTTGCGAGCAACCTTCTCACGCACAAAATAAACATCAATCTCAATGTGCTTAGTCCTAGAGTGAAGTACAGGATTGGCACTAAGCATCACGGTACTCTTGTTGTCACACCAGATAGCAGGAGTAGAACAATCAATTTTCAGTTCATGAAATAGAGATCTCAACCAAGTAAGTTCAGCCGTAACAGACGCAAGGCTTCTATACTCTACTTCAGTACTACTCCTGGATACAACACTCTGTTTCTTTGATGACCAAGAAATGAGATTAGCTCCCAGATAGACACAATACCCAGATGTAGACCTTCGATCATTAGGATCTGATGCCCAGTCGGCATCACAAAAACCAGATAGCTGAAAAGAAGGGGTAGGACTGATATGAAGACCAAGATTAGGAGTAGCCTTGAGATAACGCATAATTCTTTTCACCACCCGCCAATGTGACTCAAGGGGATTCTGCATGAATTGACAAACACGATTCACTGAATAAGCAAGTTCTGGTCTGGTGATGGTCGCATATTGGAGAGCACCAACAATGCTTCGATATAATTGCACATCTCTGACTGGATCACTCCCAATAGCAAACAATTTTTCACCACTGCTCATGGGAGAGGGCAAACCATTAGCATATTGCATCTTAGCACGACACAATAGATCAGTGATATATTTCGACTGGGATAAAAACAATCCATTCTTAGTATGTTGAACCTGAATCCCAAGGAAGTAATGAACTAGTCCCAAATTCTTCAAGGAAAATTGAGCATTCAATTGATGAATGATCTGAGAAACAGTATGTGGATCAGCTCTAGTAACTAGGATGTCATTGACATACACCAGAAGAAAAATTGGAGATGAAGAATGTCTGATGAACAAAGATGAATCAGACGTAGTAGACACAAAACCAAACTGTAAAAGGGTATGCCTGAGTTTATCAAACCAAGCCCGAGGAGCCTGCTTGAGGCCATATAATGCCTTATGAAGTTTACACACAGCAGTAGGGCGAGAAGGATCAATGAACCCAGGAGGTTGCATCATGTAGACTTCTTCCTGTAGATCTCCATTCAAAAACGCATTATTGACGTCTAGTTGAAAGACTGACCACCCATATGTGACTGCCACTGAGAGCACGACCCTGATTGTAGTTGGTTTAACAACCGAACTGAAGGTTTCAGCATAATCAAACCCAGCCACTTGCTGACATCCACGAGCCACCAATCGAGCTTTGTATCTATGTACTGATCCATCAGCATTCTCTTTGACCTTAAACAACCACTTACAACCAACAACTGATCTATGCTGTGGAAGATCAACCAAGGACCATGTATCATTTCTCATCAATGCTAGATATTCATCTTGCATAGCAGAGAACCAGTGAGGAGTATCTAAAGCTTCAATCAGACTTGCAAGTTCAGCTGAAGTCAAGTATACTTTGGGCTTGTAGATACCAGCCTTAGACCTAGTAACCATAGGATGGCCAGGAGCAATGCTAGGAGTAACATGCGTAGTAGGTGGATCAACATTAGAAGTATCATTATGATCAGCATTGGAAGCAACATTAGGAGCAGGACTAGAATGGTCAAAATGACTAGAACTAGCATTAGGACTAGCATGTAGAACAGGACTAGGACCAGGATGAGCAGAATATGTAAAGACAGGACCCAATGGGCTATGTGAAGAAGTATGACCTGAAATGGATGACTTGTTGTCAGCAGGTGGTGCAGAAAAGTTAATAACAACAATAGTATCAGTAGTAGAACAGAGACCAGGGGAGGATGAATTAGTACTCCATTTTGAATAAGGAAAATGATTCTCATTAAACAACACATCACGAGAGATGTAAAGGCGACCAGTGGATGACATACACTTATACCCTTTGTGTTGAGAACTATACCCAAGAAACACACATTCAACTGACCTGAACTGGAGTTTATTAGAGTTGTAGGGTCTTGTGTTAGGAAAACAAGAACACCCGAAAACCTTTAGATTGCGATAATCAGGAACCTTGTGGTAAAGAGTTTCATAAGGAGATTGTCCCTTAAGAACAGTAGATGGAACACGATTGAGAAGAAAAACTGAGGTGTGAACTGCTTCATCCCAGAATTTTAGGGGAAGTGAATCATGTGCAAGAAGTGTTAGGGCTGACTCAACAATGTGGCAATGTTTTCTTTCAGCAACGCCATTTTGTTGATGAGTAGTGGGGTAAGCAAGACGATGGGATATACCATGCCGACTGAGAAACTTCTAAAAAGATATATATTCTCCTCCCCATTTTGACTGAACACATTTGATTGGAAGTCCAAACTCTAATTCAACTTGAGCCTTGAACTTAATGAAAGTAGGATAGGCATCAGATTTGTTTTGCAACAGGAAAACCCACGTAAAACGACTAAAGGCATCAATGAAGTGTATGTAATATTTGTAACCACGGGAAGATATAGTTGAAGCAGGACCCCATAGATCAGTGTGTATAAGTTCTAATGGCTTAGTATACACAGTAGAAGAGTTGAAAAAAGGAAGTTTATGAATCTTACCCAAGCAACAGGAAGGACAGATATCCATATTGACATTATTTGGAACAACAATATTACAATTTGTAAGAATCTTTTGTACAAAAGGAAATGAGGGATGACCAAATCTAGCATGCCAAATAGACAAGGAAGAAGATGACTTAGACACAGTTGTATTTAGACAAGCATTGGAACAAACTGGAATGCTTTGATATCTACTTACTGAACTACTGATTGAACTACATGCTGAAGTATTTGTTGAGCTACATGCTGAAGTATTTGCTGAGCTACTATCTGATCTACTGACTGAACTGGAATGCATGCTGGAATTGCTGGAAGAACTATTGATTGGAATGCATTGAGATGTTGGCTTGGAATTGATAATGGAATGCACAGACTTGGAACTAGGGAGAGGCATAGACGGAAACACATAGAGACCGTTCTTAAGTTTCCCTTCCAAGAGGGTTTGACGTGTGACCTGATCCTTGACAAAACAGAGATCAGGATGAAATTCAAAGAAAACATTATTATCCCTAGCAAACCTAGACACACTTAAGAGATTCTTAGTTAATTTTGGAACTTGAAGAACATGTCTAAGGTGCAATATTCTTGAGGAGTTAGAAGATAAAAGAGTGGACTGACCAATATTTTCAATCTGCAATGCAGAGCCATCTCCAACAAAAATTTGCTCATTACCATGATAAGGGATAGGATTCATCAAGTTCTGATGGTATGGAGTACAATGGTCAGTTGCTCCTGAGTCTGGATACCACCTACTATCAGTAGTCGTAGAAGGAACACTTGAAGAATCAGATGGATCAGACCTCCAACTAGGATGCGTGTGCTGACTAGTAGAAGCAAAGAACACATCTCTTGGAGTTCCAGAACCAGGACCAGAGAATTGCTGAGATGAGATACTAGAACCAGAGCCAAAAGAAGAGGTCCGTGAATTGGAATTCCACGGATTTGAGACATTACTGTCAAACCTATTATAACATTTGAAGGCTACATGTCCAATTTTGCCACATATTTGACACTGAGGACGATTTGAGTTATAACCAGATCTAGTTCCAGATGGTCGAAAACCTCTCCCAGATCTTGCACCCCTGGGATGATACGAGTCTCTAGACTGAGGTCTCCAACCTTGTGAGATAGACACAAATGATCTAGGTGAAGGTTTGTAAGAAGAATGAACCACATTCACAGAACCAGAGATATCAAGATCTTTCATGTGTCTTTCGATTCTTGCTTCTTGAGCAAGCAAAAGAGATTCAACTTTTACAACACTATAATCATCAGATCTAGAACTCACAGAGACAACAAACGTGTCATATAACTGTGGTAATCCATCAAAGATGACATTGACATGATCTTTTGGAGAGAGCTGATGTCCTACAGATGCCAATTGATCAATAATGGACTTGAGTTTCAGCAAATATTCATTGATAGAAAGGAGACCTTGAAATTTTGAAGCTGGGTTCTAAACTGTGAGATCTTGGCTACAGTTTGTGAGTTGAAGAATGTTTCAAGAACATGCCAAATGTGCTCTGATGTTTCACATCCAACTAACCTTGTGAGTAGAGATTCTGTCATGGAGGAAAGAAGCCAAGAAAACAGCAATTGATCTTGTTGTTCCCAGATAAGAAAGTCTGAACTGACATTATTGTTGATTTAATTTTCAATAGAGAGATACCGAGATGGAGGTGAAGTTTTATCAATGAACTTCTGAAGTTTATGCTCTCTAATGGTTGCCAAGACTTGTTGTTTCCACAACAAATAGTTGTGTTCATTCAACTTGACAGACAGTGCATGTGTAAACATCACTGGTCTTGACTCTGTTGAAGCAGAGTTATTAAGAGGTGTAGCATTGGAAGATGTTGCATCTGCCATTAGAGCTACTGAGAGAAATTGCAATGAAGAAGAAGAATAAGGAAATGAGTACGCTCTGATACCATGTTAACTTTCATAAGAAGTTATAGAGAAAATTTACTTGAATTCATTGATTGCAAATGTACAATTTACAACTGTTTATATAGACAGACAAAGTAGTGACTTACTGTCAAAAACAGACTCATAACAAACTTCCTAACAACATATGAACTGCCTTACTAATAACCATAGCTAATAGCTAAGTATGTTTAACAACAACTAACGGTGAAGGAATGTGTAGGAACCTTAGGAGAGCTCACATTTACTGATAACTCCAGCTGGATTCGGAGCAGGAAGTTTAGGCTTGGGCTAAAAGTTGCGTTGGGCTATTGTGAAGGCATTTGAATTCGGAAAGCGAAAACAGATGCTTTCAATGTGAAGGATCACATAGGAGAATGTAGGTCATTCATTTCCTGCGGAGTTATGATTTTCGTAAGTTTCGGGTATTGTTGGTTGAATGAATCTGTACTTTTTGCTTGTTCGTTGTAGTTTACAAGAAACACTATCCACCTGCTTTCAACGATGAAGTTTGGAGATTGGAGAAGATTGGCATGGATGGATCATTCCACAAGAGGTTGAATAAGAGTGGAATAATTACCGTTGAGGATTTTCTCCGACTTATTGTCAGAGATTCTCAAAAATTGCGAAATGTAAGAATCTTCACATTCGAAAGTATTTGTATACATGATGCCTGCAATTCTCATGTTTGTAGATTCTCGGCAGTGGCATGTCGAATAAGATGTGGGATGTTCTTGAAAAGCATGGAAAGACTTGTGTATTGAGTGGAAAACTTTACGTCTATCATGCCGATGACACAAGGAATGTTGGTGTTGTTTTCAACAATATATATGAGTTGAGTGGCCTCATTGCAGGTGGCCAGTATTATTCAGCTGATTCGCTTTCTGAAAGTCAAAAGGTCAGTAACTCAATATTATGATCTTGTTAGAAGATGTTTTACTGGAGGCTCAGTTCCCGTGGTCTTGTATCATGTAGCAAAGGCTATTTGACTCAATTTGTGGACGTTGTCCCCAACTTAGACACCTGTCTCCCTTTTAAGGTGTGGGGTTTTTATGAACGGAGCTCAACTTTTCAAATGCTCCCAAAAGGCCTCGTTGCTTATTAAGACATACCCAACTTCATATATACTTCATATCATTTGGCTCCTTAGTTGATATGGGACTAAGTTGAGCCAACACATATCCAACAGATGTGGCCTATCATCAATTATTTGATGAGCAGGTTTTATTATTATTATTATTATTATTATTATTATTATTATTATTATTATTATTATTATTATTATTATTATTATTATTATTATTATGAACAGGCTATTTGACTCGAATTTGTTGTTGTTATTATTTTTTTTAGTTTTATTATTCATTTATTTATTTATCAAAAGGCAAGCTGGGGTTGGATGGACTGCACCCATTTTGCTGAGCAGTTTGCTAGACTAAATTTCCCAGGTTATATTTAGCTGTTGTAATTATCGGATTATCTTAAGGGTGTGTTTGGTTGCATGAAATCCTATGCCATGGGAATCCATGAGGGGACCCCTACATTTTAGGCTAAATTGATATATCACTCCACATCTACCATTTGACCACCATTTGATTTTGTGATCAATGGTGGGAATGAAAGTCCCATGAACATGAGAATTTCACTCCTTGATCCCCCAAGTCATGTGATTCTCATGTTCATGGGACTTCAATTCCCACCATTGATCACAAAACCAAATGGTAGATGTGGAGTGATATATCAATTTAGCCTAAAATGTACGGATCCCCTCATAAATTTCCATGACATGGGATTCCATGCAACCAAACACACCCTAAATGACAATCTTAGAATAAGTCCTTTTGTTAGTGACAACTGACAACCCTTTAAGCTGTACTTCCAATTTGCCATGTCCAAAGATGTTTAAGAAGTAATGAAGTGTTTCTTTTTAATGCAGGTCTATGTGGATAGCTTGGTGAAAAGGGCCAGGAATTCTAAATGTCGAGGAAGCCAGCGAGGAAATCAGTGAGGGAGGGAGAGAGGGAAGGAAGGGACCGTCCATATCTTTGAAATGCGTGCATGAAAAATGACAGCACGCATCCTGAGGGGGATGGGCGGTCCCCTCCTTCCCTCTTTCCCTCCCTCGCTGATTTCCTCACTGGCTTCCCCGACAGGTAGAAGCTCTCGAAAAGGGCATATGATAATTGGCGGAAATTCTAACTGGCGAGGGAGGGGGGTGCAACCCTCCATCCTTCTCGAGATGTGTGCCTTCATGCATCCCGAGGGAGATGGAGGGTTGCACCCCCCCTCCCTCGCTCGTTTCCTCGCCAATTAGAAGGGTTCGATAATTGGATGCATGTGATAGAGTATGATGGTAAGGACATAAAGACTGATGCTTCTCGATCAGAAATTCCAATGAACACACCAGATTATTTGCCCACATTGGATCAGCACGTCCCTCTTTCGCGGCTCCCTGGTCCAGTTCCTTTGGAACAGTCGCCAATGGATTCAGGCTTAACAATGGCAGGTAATCATTTGATTGACTGTCAAATGTTTCCTATGAATAGCACTAGAATAGGGAAACAATTGTTGATAGTCAACTTTGATAATAACTATATTATTAAATCAGTGATTAATCTCCGATTATTCTCTTCTCGCAATTAGCACGTTACGATTTTTAAATTAATTGTTTGAATAATTCCTTAGCCGAGTAATCAATTATTTTTTGGTTGATATACCGATATAATCACGATTAATCGCTTTCAAAACTCACCTATTATTTAGCGATTAATCGTTGATAGTCAAAATAAACAATTAATTGTTGATAGTCAAAATTCGTTTCTTTTCTAATCGATTATTCAGTGATTAATCTCCGATTATTCTTTTCTGTGCTTGGTGATTTCTTTAGCTTTCTAATCAGAACAACTTATTGTAGCAAGTTGCCGAAAAAATATTCACATTATTTTAGTAACGGCATTCAGTATTTTCTAGTGCAGTGAATAACAAATGGCACCATTTTCTGCATTCAGTGTTTACTGCTCATTGTGACTGCTAATGCTCACTATGAGAAAATGAAGTCATAGTGTGAATTAAAGGGTGCTAAAAGGTGTATATTTAGACTACTGTCATATTAGGAATGAAAAAAAAAACCCCTTGACATGTCTTAAAATTAAGGCGGTCCGGATATTTGGGTGATGTGGTCCTGCTTCAGCAATCACCTTGTTTACTTAACCAAGATTTAGCCGAAATATTAGTTTACCAATGGGATTGTTCTGTGCAAACAACCTTATTCGATTGTCTTAATGGTTTGAAAATTGGGATCCTAGTTTTTTGGGAAAAGATTATCTATTTACTGTCTGGAATCTGGATTACCTCCAACAAAGTTCAACCATTGAAAGTTGTGAGTTCACCGTTGAGCTTATGAGCTTTGGCTTTGAAGTAAGGCTCTAGAACTCAATATAGTTGTAAGTTTGCTCCTCTGCCCATGTCTATTGATGAAAAGCCCTTTGCTAAACATTGGGGGAGCAAGAGAGTACTCGTATTTTTGCATACCATCCCTTTATCTTGGCAGCCTCCCAATTGAGTGATGTGTAGTCATCAATACCGATACCTCTCGAGCTTGATTATACAGAAATTATTGGTGGTATCCTCGAGACACCCCTGAACAAACAATTCAATGGTTTCTCAGGTGCTTCCAATAGTAGAGACATCGTCATATCCTTAAACATCAAGTGATCCTCAAAGCCCTTATATTTGGAATTATTATCTGGACAGAGTAGCCAGGGCAGTGAAGCTAGTCAAGAGGCGAGTCTTGCCCTTGCACTTACTGAATCTGTTTCACTCAATTCAGGAACTTAAGTTTAGAATCAGACTCAGTAATACCATACGTGTTTTTAGTGAGATTGTGAGAATAAGCAGGCAGCTGGGTGCCTAGATAAGTTTCAAGTGCAAGACCAAGGGGTAACCTCCTCTCCTACTTTGCCAGCAGAGCTGTCAGTTGGTGTTTGATGGTCTGGCTTCTTCAATGGACACAGTTCGCAAATATTTGAATTATATTAACTTATTGTTTGGCAGCAAATCTCAATGAGCCCATTCTTTGACCATTTTACGGGAACAAACTGCTTAATCCTACAGGTAAGTCTTACCTAGGCCATTCTCCAATGGATTATACATGTACGACAAAATTTATCTTAATTGGTTTATAGTTTTGATGGCCCATACCAAGGAGGGAAAGAAGGCCAAAAGATCTAAACAGATACGACATGAGAATCTGTTGGGGCTCTACCCAAACATTAGCCTACCCTACAATTTTGTTTTTGTTCGTTCAAAAAATCATTTGGATTTCTACCAAGGCGAGAATTCAAGTGATCACTTTTTCCTCGTTCTTTCCTACTTTATGAAGACTTAATGCTGACCATGGAAGTGATAGGGTACAAACATTGATTCACACTGGAAAAGAAGGCTGAGGCGAGTCCTTTGTGTCTACAAGGGAGATGGGAAAAGGTAATGGACTTTAGTCTCAATAGAAACCGCCCAAAATACGGAAATCTGCTACAAAAATGATGTTGCAATCTTTAGTCCTTTGTGTACTTTTTCAACCTTTTAGAGTTCGACGAAATATGGCAAGCTCATAATGTAAGCTTTTCTGCAAAACTAAAAGGATTGACTAACATCAATGATTTGCAAACCAAAGTCGTCTCATTTTTTTTCCAAATAATCTGGAGAGCCAGGCCCAGCCCAGCCCAATACCATCCATCATCCTAGAGATGCTGGAAATGGCCCAATCTCTAGGATGATGGATGGTATTGGGCAGGCTTGGCACGGGCCTTTCCTTTATGTGTGATTGTGTACGAATGGGCTATTGGGCATCTCTAGGATGATGGAGGGTATTCAACCATCCCTGACGTGGGCCTAGCTGCCTGGCCTGGCTCTTTGGACTTATTGTTCTTTCATTTAGCTCTCAGGCTTCAATGTGGAACTCTAGGTCCCTGCAAAAAGCATTTTCCAGAACAAATATCTAAGCATGGTTGATCTGATGCTATACAACAATTTCCCAACTAGTTGGTTGTGTGTTTTTTTTTTTTTTTTTGAAGGCGAGCTGAGTTTTAAGGATCTCATAACTTATCAAGTGGGCGACCTATAGGTTAACACCCATTAGAAAGTAACCATGTCGCAGGTGAGATTCGAAGCTAGGACGTGGAGGACAAACCCACGTAATCCTAAAGACTATGCCATAACACCATTGGCTTGTGTGTTGTTATGATAGCTTCAAGGTCACTTTACCTTCATAAGCATGTAACATTTTTATTCAGTCAGTTTTGGTGATTAAATTTATATAAGATCAGTATATTAAAAAGAGATATTTATTCACAAACAAAGCTTAACATTCTTAAATTTCCCATTAAATACATAGCGTCGGACTGTAAATCTATGCTGGCCAGCTAGGACTACTACACATCTCTCATGGCATTATAATCCAGTAACAATACATAGTTAATACCAAGGGAACATCAGATTTTCCTAATGCAGAACTGGTATAAACAACAGTTTCTTGACAAGTTGTTTGGCTTCATGGTCTTGGACACCAACCCCATCTCCACGTAGATAAATGCTACATGTAGTCCTGACATGATTCATGACTAAATCAACAAACGAGGGATTGAAAGGTGAATCATACATGGATTTGTTCACTGTCTTCCACATGTCTGTGATTAGACCTTTAATTTTCTGGCGAGCAACTTGCTCCGACGTATTAGTCTCTTTCATGTAACACTGGATTGCTGATGGAACATCTCCTCGTTCAGACTCCGCCTAGCATAATTGAATTCCTCAGAAACGTTAGTCGACTAATGAGTTTGATATATATAATGAAGATGAAAATGTGAATCCTGCCAATGGAATTTTATGGTGAAATTTTCTTATGTATATATATGGGATTGGAGCAATATGTGCTTACTGACGAAGTCGCTAGGTCATTGCACAGTCGGAAAATCATGGACGAAGCATACATTAGCTCATTGTTCTCATACAAGCATTTCAGCACATCATCTGTTATTGTTTGCTTGCTTGCAAAAAATGCATGGACTAGACCTACAGGTACTGAAGATGACATCCATGCATTACTCAAGTACTCCCTCAACGATGGCACGTATCCATCCTTACTCCATTTCGCCTCCAACAACATTGCTTGACAGAAATCTATCCACTGAGATTATTCACGTATGGTTTACAGAGAAACAAAACAACAATTAAGGATAAAGTAAAACAAGAAATTGTTAACCTGAAAATTAAGGAATATATGCAATAATATGTACCCCTTTCTTCAAGTATGGTATGATGTCTGAGCTTTGTTCTTTGTATATAGCACAAGCCATGTCATTTGTTGTGTTGTATAAAGCTAGATAGCATAACTTCATGTAGTCTGGTAGTTGTTCTGCTGCCTCTTCATCCCACCTGAAAAAATAATTTTCATGCATTATCAATAATCATGGAAGATACATGCCGTGCTGGAAGATAACTGTGATCTGTAAATACTAACCTTTCAACTGCATTAGAAAAGAGATCCAGTTCATCGAATGAACCATTTATATCATAAACGTCATCAATTGTTAATGCGAGACAAGTGAATTTCGTTAGCCATTCCCTACAACGTTCATTTTGTGGTTCATAGGTAACCCCCACAGACCATAGGAAGCTTTCCACTAACCGGTCTCTCACAAAGCTCAAGTTCTTTGCAAGATCGAGATCCCTCCACCACCTAAATTAAATACAACAAATTAACAAGTGATGGTCTACATAATTAGCATAAAGTACATGCATTTATATGCTCCAACCTAATTACTTAGATATTTATTTACCTAATCATATTGCTCAGTTCTTTTTGGTGTGTGGCTTGAACCAAGTTAAAATCCAAGATTGCAAGTTCAAACAACAAAGGGCACATTTTCTCTTGATCTCCTAGTGATGCTGCTGCAGCATCAATGGACCACCTACCCTCCCACCTTGGCATCCTCCAATGCAAGGGAAGTTCCAAGGCACGAGTCACATATAGAGCAAGATTCGAGTCGTATACATTTAGTTTGACAAGTTGTAGCTGTCTGGTTGTGAAGGCTCGGGCCTCAGTCATGATGTCTTCACCTTCTAAACAGAGGTGAGAAGCTTCATACAAACTTAATATTCCCTTGACATCATTACTAATCCCTTCTTGGAAATTATCATTATTGTCCTTGAAGTGATTGAACACATCTGTTATATATGAAACATGATGATCAATACAGAGATAAATAGATATGACCAACAAATTTGTTTGCTTGCTGTGGTCGTGTAGTGGTTTCTATTCTATGTCCGCTCACAAACAACATCAATATTTTATTTAATATGCTTTCTAGCTCGCAAGTGTATTCATGCATGACTGATTCTCTTTAGTTACTCCATCTTCGGTTAATAAGAGGTCGTACTAGATTCAAGTATATATTCAACCACCACGACTAGTCCAAAGCATCTCCAATGGGCCGGGAGACCCCAAAAACATTTTGTCTTAACAATTTAAGTTGTTTAGGGGGAGAATTTTACTCCTAGATAGACATCTTTTAGAAGACGTGAAGTGGGCCGCTGGAGATGCTCTTTATTGAGATATTGCTACAACCAAATATATCTCCTAGGTTTGGTTGGACACAACATTTAATTGTGAAATTCTTGTTAATTAAAATACCTTGTGAGACTTGGTAACCATGTTGCCTGAGAAGCCTAAAAGAGAGAGCGACAGAGTGTAAATCATGGTGATCAACAGGAAGAGTACCAGATGATTCCTTGAACCGAAAGATTTTTTCTAGGGTACTCTTAATTTCATTCTCAAAATGATATCCAACCCCAAGCCTCTGCATAGAGTCAATCATTTCTAGTTTACGTAATGAAGACCCAACCATGTCATTGGCATTGGCATCATCAACTAATAGCATTTCCTTCACCTCCTCCTTGAGCTTCTCAAATCTTTCAATGTAGCTCTTAGCCTGTAAATTGATGAAAAATCAAGCAACTATCAGTTTCAGTTTCACATAGAGTGTACATATATATCATAACCATGCAATGCACTCACCTCGTAATCACTGTGCAAGGACTCAATAAAATCATAATCCCAAATGTTTCTTTTATGGTGTGCACATCGTGTAGGCACCATTCGTTTATAGTTTTTATAGCTACTAACAAATTGAACATGCCGATTGCCATAAAGGGCAGTTGAAGAGGCAAATGTCCTCGTTGGTGGCAAGTGTGTGTGTTGGCGAGGATGGGAGATAACAGAGGCTAAAGACATTTTGATGAAAGAGTGAGACTAAGTTGGAGTAACCTACAAGAATATTGGGTCTATATGTAGGGAGGGAAGAGAGACAAAATGGTGTCTTAGGAATAAAAACGAATGTGGTCTATTGTATACAGACTAACATAGCTAGATAGTGATGCACAAAGAAAATACATGAATCACGTTGATCTCGTACGTCCCACATTTAATTGAAAAGCTATAATTAAATCCATCGCATTTCATGAACGCGCATGTACTGTTGAAGAAAGCTTTCAGATTTGTTTTCGATGTGCTGTGGACAACATCCTACAACCACATAATCAATTTCGGCTAGAGCTGTCCTTACATTCAATTTCTGTATAGCTTCCACATACGTATATTCATAATTTATTTTAATATGAATATGACTCTTTTACTGTATAGCATTCAGCATACTACAAATTATCTTGAGTTTTCTCCTCATTCAACATGGTATATATCATATGTGGTACAAATGTATGTGTATCTCCACCCATGACTCGCGTGTTTACTACAATCTCAATTATTTGATGATCATGGTAGGCGCCTGATATGTAATGAGGCACTATTTCTGCCCCATGAAGAAAGAAATCAGCTGACTAGACAGGATGGAGGATTTTTTTTTTCCCTCCTTATGCCACATCATATCAAAGACTTTGAAGTCCCTTCAATTTCTGCTGGGCCAACGTTTTTTAGCTCTCTCCATCGCAAAAGTCTGGGTTTTTAATGATTCCATAACCTATCAATTGGGCGACTTATAGGTCAACACTCATTAGAAAGTAACCATGCCGCAGGTGGGATTCGAAGCTAGGACGTGAGGAACAAACCCATACAGCCCTAACCACTAGGCCATAACACCATGACGACTTTACCCGAAAAAGTATACAAATGAAACTACATCATAAAAACCAACAAATAAAACCGTCCTAGCATCAATTAATTTGTTATTGTACCATCTTTCACACATTTAAGAGCATATAAAAAAACCCATCTTTTACGACAAGGCAAACTCAAAACCAGCCTCCTATTACAAATTCTAATTCAAAGTCTTTCATTGTAGGTGCATGAAAATGTTGTCGAATGATCTCACCAGATAAGTCGAATGATCTCACTGCATACATATGCAAATGATCTCACAACATACATATAAATGGGACCAGAGGAGGCAGCTTCCCCCAATTTTTTTTAAAAAAATAAACAATTATAATCATGTATTCTACTTATTAGGCTTGTTTGCGTTTATTAAATTATCAAAAAACTTAATCACAATTTGGCTTAAGATATCATACCCGATTCAGTTTGATATATACAATTTTTTTTTATATATATATATATATAGTTGTACAGATAAATGCTCAATACTACATTAAGTTCATGAAGAATACAATTAGAATAATATTTTTTATTTTAGTGTTTACTGTAGAAGTTAATAGAAATTTGCTGCCAAATTATTTGTCTGGAGCTAGGATTTGATTTCGATTTTCAAAGTAATTTCGATTTTTTGATTTTAAGAAATATTTCGTTGTATATATAAAAAAACGTAAAAATTTTGAGTGTATGTCAAACATATATAAACAAGTAAGATACAAGTAAGTTACGTAATATATAAATACATAAAATGAAGCCTAAATACTTAAGTATCACTATAAATGTAATTTGCTTCATAATGTTTTGGGCTTTACAAAAAAATATAAAAAAATGTAATTTGCTTCTAATTTTTTGGGTTTTACACGAAAATGTCAAAATTTACAAATAAAACACAAAATATTTTGAAATAACTTATAACGTATTTTTCATTTTCAACACTTTAAATTTCGAGACTAAAAAAAAAAGAAATATTTCTCAAAGTTTTGCGAAATCACAATCCTTGGTCCGTGATGATACATCAAACTGTCCTTTGATCCGCACCGTACGCGTGTCCTGATAATCTTGTCAACATAGCTAAGCAAGCCCGATTGCACGACAAATCCAGCATAGGGATGGCAACGGGGCGGATTGGAACAAATCCATCCCCGCCTCGTAAGGATTAATGGATCCCCAAATCCGTTTATACATTTACTTAAAAACCACCTCCGCCCTGCGCGGATTGGCACAGATCGGCGGATATCCGCCCCGCGCATATCAATCCTAAAAATTACTTTATTCATACAAAAATATACACCGGCAAGAATCCACATATAAATTATAATAGATCTCAGATACAAAAAAATTACAAAAAAAATTTCGATCAAACATACAAAAAATTACAAAAACAATTTCAGATTTAAACATACAAAAATAAAAATAAAATTCAGATCTAAGATTATACAAAAAATTACAAAAAAAAAAAAAAAATTCGATCAAACGAATCTCAGATCTGAGATTTGATCTTGGATCTGATCTCAGATCAAAAATCTGGGAAGGCGAGGACAGGAAGGGAGAGGGAGGCGGCCTGGATGGGGTCGTTCTTTCGAAGCAGAGAGATGGAGAGGAGATAGAAATGACCCTTCGAGTGTCCATGAGAAGGAGACGACCCAGGGTCCGTGAGAAGGAGAAGAAGGAGACACCGACCTTTGCTGAAGGGGACGACCGGCTTTCGCTGAAATGTAATTTTTGGTAGCTGGGTTTTGTACTTTTACGAAAAAATGAAAATTTTCGAAATAACCTTGAAAAGATGTAACCTTTTATTTCGCCATTTTTCTTTTCGTAATTTCAAAAAATCGAAGTTTTCGTTGAAATTTCGCGGAATGTGGTCACGCCCCAATTTTCGAGAAAATGAACATCCTTATATCACTAAAAAAAACCCTTTAGCGAGGATACGTAGAGCGATGAAGCTTGTTTTGTCACTCAAAATTAACTTAACACGACGACAAATTTATTATCGTCGCATATTTACAAAAAATAGTTAACAAGCTAAAGCGACGCATTGTTTTGTCGCTTAAAACAATCTTACGCGATGCAATTAAGCCTTCATCGCATAAATTATGAGCGACAAAGTGTCGTTGCCTAACACGATCACTTTTGCCGCCCTAAATGACATTAATTTTTCAAACAGCAACTTTGAGCGACCAACTTAAACGTCATAAGGTGACAAATTGTTTCGTCGAGTAAGATCTGAACTGTTTATTTTCTTCACGAAGTAGAACAATCAGATCTGCGTTATTCACTATTTTTATCCTCTTGTTTTTCACTATAGGCTCCGACCTTCTCTCTTTGCGTTGCCGGCCACCATTTCCAATCCTCCCTCTCTTTTACAGGAGAACAATGAGGAAATTGCTACAAATTAAATTTTTTTTTTTAATTTTATGAAATTAGGTTGCGATCGTGGGATTTTGGAGAGTGTCTCATACTGTTTTTTGAGTGCATACTAGATATTTATTAATTAATAATATCTACGTCCACTTGAAGAATTATAATTGAGATGCTGCCAAAAAATTTTCACATCAAAACCTAATAGCATTAGTGTCGTTAACTCACTTTAATTCTCATGTTTTGTTTTGTTTTGTTTTGTTTTATAAATTGAAAACGGTGCAATGGAAAGACAATGGATACAAAATAAAGACAAATGTTGTGATGAATAATTAAATGGGATTGAGAGTTGAGTTTGAATATGACTCTTTTACTGTATAGCATTCACCGTACTACAAATTATCTTGAGTTTTGTCGGGTGATCTATAACATGGTACAAATTATCATGTGGTACAAATGTATGTGTATCCCCACCCACCTCCAAATGATATTAATGAGGCACTATTTCTGCCCCATGAAGGTCAAAGAAATCGGCTGACTAGACAGGATGGAGGATTTTTCTTTTCCTCCTTATGCCAACATCATATCAAAGACTTTGAAGTCACTTCAATATCTGCCGGGCCAACGTTTTTTAGCCCTCTCCATCGCAAAAATCAAGCCTTCACATGAACAGGGTGTTTGATTGATTTCTGTCCTCATGATTCAACCACATCAATTAAATTTTTTATTTTTTTGAAAGAACTTCCGTGAGGGATACATGACGACTTTACCGATAAAGCAAAACAAATGAAACTCCTTAAAAACCAACAAATAAAACCGTCAATGCAACAATTGATTTGTTATTGTACCATCTTTCACACATTTAAGAGCATAAAAAAAACCATCTTTTACGGCAATGCAAACTCAAAACCTGCCTCCTATTACAAATTCTAATTCAAAGTCATTCGTTGTAGGTGCATGAAAATGTTGTCGAATGATCTCACCAGATAAGTCGAATGATCTCACAGCATACATATGCAAATGATCTCACAGCATACATATGAATGGGACCAGAGGAGGCAGCTTCCCCCAATTTAAAAAAAAAAAAAAAAATATTTGTATATATGTAGCGTTTTTGAATATTTTAATATAAATGTGAAGACATGATATTCTGATGGTTTTTTTATTTTTCAGATTTAGCATCTTATTATGTTCTCACATTTCAAAATTTTTCAGATTAAACTTACATATTTATCTTAATTATTTTACAATTATAATCATGTATTCTAGTTATTAGGCTTGTTTGCGTTTGTTAAATTGTCAAAAAACTTAATCACAATTTGGCTTAAGATATCATACACAATTTGTTTTTTATTTTTTATTTTTTTTTATAGTTGTACAGATAAATGCTCAATACTACATTAAGTTCATGAAGAATACAATTAGAATAATATTTTTGATTTTAGTGTTTACTGTAGAAGTTAATAGAAATTTGTTGTCAAATTATTTGTCCGGAGCTAGGATTTGATTTCGTTTTTCGAAGTAATTTCGATCTTTTGATTTTAAGAAATATTTCGTTGTATATATAAAAAAACGTAAAAATTTTGAGTGTATGTCAAACATATATAAACAAGTAAGTTACGTAATATATAAATACATAAAATGAAGCATAAATACTTAAGTATCCTTATAAATGTAATTTGCTTCATAATTTTTTGGGTTTTACACGAAAATATAAAAAAAATGTACTTTGCTTCTAATTTTTTGGGTTTTACACGAAAATGTAAAAATTTACAAATAAAACACAAAATATTTTGAAATAACTTATAACATATTTTTCATTTTCAACACTTTAAATTTCGAGACTAAAAAAAAAAAAAAAAATATTTCTCGAAGTTTTGCGAAATCACAATCCTTGGTCCGTGATGATATATCAAACTGTCATTTGATCCGTACCGTAAGCGTTGCCTGATAATCTTGTCAACAGAGCTAAGCAAGCCCGATTGCACGACCTATCCAGCATAGGGATGGCAGTGGGGCGGATTGGGGCGGATTTGAACAAATCCATCCCCGCCCCGTCAGGATTAATGGATCCCCAAATCCGCCCCGCCAATCCGTTTATACATTTACTTAAAAACCACCTCCGCCCCGCGCGGATTGGTGGATATCTGCCCCGCGCAAATATCTATTAAAAACAATTTCTCTAATAGCATATCAATCCTAAAAATTACTTCATTCATACAAAAATATACACCGGTAAGAATCCACACAGAAATTATAACAGATCTCAGATACAAAAAATTACAAAAAAATTTCGATCAAACATACAAAATATTACAAAAACAAATTTCAGATTTAAACATACAAAAAATTACAAAAAAAAATATAAAAAATTCAGATCTCAGATTATACAAAAAATTACAAAAAAAAAAATTCGATCAAACGAATCTCAGATCTCAGATCCGATCCAGCAAAGAAATATATCAGACATTCCTAAAAAGGCTTTGGATGACCATAGTGATGACGACACTGCTCATCAAGAGAATTCATCTTCAAGCATTCCCATTATCCAACAAATATTTGAGTTATTTGTCGAACTTCCTCCGATTGATGACGATTATGATGTTGAGGTATCACCTGCAAAAGGTGAAGTTTATGATAACCATGTTGGATGAACTTGAAAAAGAAGTCGAAAGTGATTACTCTTTAGATTAAATAACATTTGTAGGAATATAACTTGTTAAGTCGTTTACAAGATTTTAACAATATTCTATATTTGTTAGTTCACTTAATTGAATTTGTTAATGTACCATGAATTTTTTTACCGTAAATTTGTTATATGGATGTCGAAGTTCAATTAATTAATTAAACAATGATATCAAAGTTCCTCCCTAAAATAAACAAATTCAATATTTGCGCGACAAAGTTAGAATATCTCATCGCGCAAACAGTGTCACCCTTTTAGCGACTAGTTGAACTGTTTCGTCACCCAAAAGCACATTGCGCGGCGCTTACTCGTTTCTTCGTCATGTTAACCTAAATATTTGGCGCGTGTTTCTGGCGGCTAAAATTTGGCTTGAAAATTTGAAAACTAGCGCGATGAAATTAAGGATTTATGGCGACAAATGTGCTCGTCGCGCAAAATCTGCCGTTTTAATTAGGTTTTAGTTCACAAGGTCTCTCCATTGCCAGCCCAACAGACACATCAAGAGGTGCTTTCAACTGTAAATTCTTTTCAATCTCATCGTTTACTGTATTTTGATTTCATTTCCCTTCTCAAATAAAATCATCATTTCAACACTGTTTATTTTCCATAGTACTGTTTATAGATCTGTTTATTTTGCAAAATATTGTTTATGAACTTGAATTAGGTGGGTTTATTGATGTTATTGTCTCTGGGTTTGAATAAGTTTGTGTATCTTCCTTTATATCCCCATTTTGTTCCGTTTTTGCTTGATTTGGATGCAAATTGGACAATGGGGTTCCGTTGATTCTCTTTCAAATGTGTTTAATTTTGTGTTTGTGCAATTAAGAGAGTGTTTCTGTTAATGGGTATCTGAGATTTGGTTTAGATTTTTGTATAGAGCTTGTTTTGGGAAGAATTTATTGATGGATCTCTTCAACTTTCATGTTTTCTTTTTTGTTGATTGAATACAGAAAATGAGATTCTTTTGTCTTGTTTTGTTATTGGGTGATGTTGGAATTTACATTTCCTGGTATTGCTTGTTGTTGATGCAAAAAAAGGAAATTTATTTAGAAAATCTGTTGCAATTGAGATATGAACCAAGTGAAGTTGGGGGCTAAGTTCTTTACATTCAATATTTATTTTATACATTAGACCCCAAATTTATTTCATTTGTTAGATGTTTTAAGGGGCGCAAGGCTAAAGGTTACAACTTTAAGAATTTGGTTGTTTACACTATGACCTATGGGCTTCTTGTTGCTATCATTTCTCCATAGCATTTAAAACTTATGCAACTCTTTGAGTTTTCCCTGTCAGTTTATACATTTAGATGCTTCGAGTCTTGCTCCATCTTTCAACTTTGTCAATGAGGACAACTCTTTATTTTTAGTTTCCGCACTACAGGTTGACGCAGGCCGAGGTGTTGAACGTGTTCACAGTAAGTCTTAGCCATTTCTATATTGTTTTAAGTTTTCAACTTGTTATCTATATGACTATATGTAAGAAGCTTTGGACTGTGTTGGAGTCCACCTTTTTAGGGCTTTACATTAATTAATAAATATTCTTTACAATTTCAGGTAAACTTTGAGTTTGACATGAATGATCCCAAACAGTCATCAGTATATCAACAATGTGTTCGTGGATCGGTATAGGGATTGGAAACACACAGTCCACCTGTACTTCAAGACGTTTCTTGATGTGGAGAGTGCTAAGGCCCAACCCCCAATCGAATTGGAGCATAGGCCTGATAAGTGGGTGTGGTTGTGCGATCATTTTCGAACTCCCAAAATTTTGGTAAGCATTAACATTTTGGTTTAATTAAAATAAACTATTTATTTATATATATGAATAACGCATTTGATGAATATTTTGAGTAATTATACAAAGAAGATATGAGGCGAACAAGGTGAACCGAGGTCAAAAAAAATTCTACATCACTCTGGTTCGTTGTCATTCTCTTATAGGGTGGAGGAACGACGTCTAGTAAGTGAATTAATGTGTTTAATTTTCATTGTTTTAATTTTAGTCAAGACATTCAATTAAAATTCCTCCGATTGATGAGTTTTAGCGACGAAAATTTTCGAGTTAGCGACGGTTTTAGCCGTTGCGAATTAGCTACGAGATAGTTTACCGTTGCTGATTCAAATAGCGACGATTAAAATAGCTACGGTATTGCGACGGTTGTTGAGCCGTTGCTAATTCATTTTAGCTACGATTTTTTGACAATTAGCAACGGTTTTTAGCCGTTGCTGAAATGACTTTTTTTGTAGCGGGGGAAGAACATAGAAGTAAGTACCCAAATGAAATTGTGCCCAACTCAATCGAGTATGATAAAGTAGGAGAAGTCAACAACATGACAGCTCAACGGTTGGAGCTTGGCGGATGATACTACTTGGTCTTGGGTTCAAACCCAGCTTGCGGCATCTTTATCAGTTTATGGTGTGTTGACCAGTTCTGGTCTCTAATGGGTTCTGGTATCTTATAAAAACCCTGCTCGCATTCCAAAAAAAAAAAAAAAAAAATGCCAGCAGCCAATATTTCAGGTGCAAAGGAAGACAACAACTCCCTGGATGTCAATGATGGTGAGAAATTTGGGCACCGCAGTGTGAAACAATTCATCGAGGCAGAACTGAATGAAGCGAAAGATATCCTTACTCTTCCTGATATTGAATATACGTTAATGATGATAAATGAATACGAAAAGGGAAACAAAGTTCCTTCTACAATGCAAGAAGCTACTCCAAGACGTGGCAATGAAGCAGTGAAGGCAAACTACATTTGGTTAAAAGATGCATGGGAAGAGGATAAGAACCGCACATGTAATAGATTGAGACTGGAAAATTGTCAAGTTCTTGAAGAAGAGCATGAGCCAGGGCTCTCTAGTATGATGATGTGATTACAGAATCGGCTGCAAAGACGTTCTCTAACACCACACCAAAGATTTTAGTTTTTGTTTCGAGAAATTCAATAGAACTAAGAAAGCAAACAAAATGTACAAAGACTGTGTTTGTTTATAGTCTAGGCTTGTATTGGTGAATCCTCTCTCACTACAAGAAAATGGGAATTTAGCGGCGGGTATTTAGCGACTGTTCGCAAAAACCGCCACTAAATGCTTTATTTAACGACGTTTCTTTGACCGTCGTTAAATTATATTGGTTAACGACGGTTGTGGTTAATTGCGGCTGTGCTGACCGTCGTTATATGCTTGGTCTAGATTCGGCGTGGTGGGAAAAGGGGCAAATGAGGTGCAATTAATAAATCTTGATTAAATTTTAGATCTTGATACCATCCAATGGATGAGGTTAAACCTAAGTAATTTAGAGGAGTAAGGGAGAAGAGAAGTGGAGGAAGGAGAGGCAAACTAAAAATGGTGGCTGGGATCTCAGAGTACCCAAAAAAGATGATTCGCAAGACTCGGCCAAGAAGACTGCAAAGAAGTCCCGATCTATGCCCACCACTCTCGATTTGGATCTTAAGGATATCGCCATTGCCGATGCTCTTGGGTCCAGGGACAAGAAGCTCACTTCCTCGTTCGATCGTCCCCAGCCCCTCTCCTCCCTCGATCGATCGCAACCCCTGCTACAAGTTATTGATCAATTGATTAGTCCCTCAACACAATCAGCAATCGAAATCATCACTCATCAGTCAGTCAATGAAACCCATCTGGTTCAACTTCTTCTTCTGCGTGCGTCCTCCACCTGCTCTGGCGTCCCCTATGTGCGTCCTCCACCTGCTCTGGCGTCCTCCTTCCTCCTCACGATCTCTGCTTCTGCTGTGCAAGCTGCTTCGACTGTGTGCATGACGAGAGAGAAAGGGCGACGACCTATTGGCGATGGTGACAAAGAGAGGTCAGGCGAAAGAGAGATGAAGATTGTGCGAAGAAGAAATGGAAGGCGAGGCTGCTGGAGATGTGGTGTTGGGCATGCGATTAGGCGAGCGTTGTGGTCGTGGCTGGCGAGAAGGGACTGTGTGTCCAATTGAGGTGAAGAGGAATAAGGAGTTGTTCAAGGGGATTTTCGGATTTCAAATCTCGATTTGGGTGAGTTTTTTTTATCCACTTATATATGTGTATGTATTTTTTTTTTAATTTTTTTTTTTGCTTAGGTCAATCTATGAAATTGAGTTAGATATGTTGGATTGTTGTATGGTTTACTATCTTAAGCTTTTGAGTTCCATTTGGGTTTAAATTTTGCAAGTCTGTGTTGGTATGACAAGTTTAAGTTATTAGGATGTTGCGTTCATGTTTCATAAATGAAATTCTAATCTGGGTTTTGGTTGTAGTATATTTCTGGTTTTGATTTTTTTTGTGACAAGAATTCGTTCTCTGCATTGACATTATTTTATTGGTTTGAATTCAGTTGGGGTATAAACCATATAAATTACAGATTGTGTGTCTAGGTTTAGTGAGACCAATTGAGAATTTGGGTATAAAGGTTTTATTTGATTTAAGAGGGTTGTGAAGCCTGGGGGCTGGAGGGGAAGAAATGGGCATTACATCTGCAAACGAGCTGTATTAGAGCAGTGGAAACTTGCATAATGGCACCATCTGTGGTTTAATATTTGTAAAGTTTTATGAAGCTGCAATTATAGGTAGTGCACTGGATTGTTCACTAAAGTCTGACGGATTGTCAAGGACTTGAGAATAAATCTGCCAAAATTAACTAAGTTTGACAATGATCACTTGATCAGTGAAAAATGTGGCACTTGTTAAAAAAAAACCACATTGTGGAAAGGCAACATGGTGTTATTGAGTACTACAGTAGTCCAGTGGTCCAAACACATTGACCATAAGAGTGTCATTGCGGCATACTCGCGGAGCTTATTGTGATGTGTTGCAAACAATGGTAAGAAACACAAGTAGAAATTCAATCATTCCACTTGAACCCCTTGCAGAGTTCATTCCAGACTACTAACATCACTGAGTGGGATGTGATATTTAACATTAAATCTTCCTTCTTTTTTTTTTATATTTTTTTTATTCTGTTCTTTAACAACAAACCTACTTTTGTTTCTATCTTTTATGCATGGAAGCCTCTGTCTCATGATGATATTAGTGTTTACACAGTCTTGATTGACAGAGAAAATATAGCTCTTAAGCTTTAGCAAAATGTCAAGGAACAAGACCTTTTGGCATTGATCACATTCCAGCCACCCCAAACTCTTCGATGTCTTCATCTTCTGCGGAGGTGGCTGCTGAAGAAGATTCAGGGAAGAGTAAGAAGGACAGGCAGGAAGAAAAGCTGGTTGGAGATGCAAGTGAAATATCCAAGAAAGTGTAAGTTTGATCTTCTTAATTAATTGGTAAACTAGGTAGCTAGTGATACAATAACTAGCTAGCAGGTTAATAAGGCTGTGTGTTTTCTTTAAGAAGTGCGTTCAAATCAAAGATATCGATGACTGCCTTCTTCTTTGTGTGTGTGAAACAAAGCCTAGATAAGTATTATAACATGTTTGTGTATATTCTGAGATGAATTCAACCTAAAGTAGATAAACAAAATGCTCATATTGGAAAGAAACTGCAGAAATCAGCTGATATGAGAAGATTTACAAACTATGATTTCCTGAGTTAACAAACTATGATAGTGGAATTGTCTCCTTAGTTAACAAACTATGATTTCCTGAGCTGTTTATGTTTCTTGTGTTCATTGGTATGTAGGAAGACTGATATGTTCAAGGAACTTTGGAATAGTTTGGGATTTTGCAGTGGTGGGAATCAATCATTGAGAAGCACAGACGGGTATGTTGATTTTGACTATTTTGGTTGACTTAATGTCTTAGATTTACAGGTACATATGTATAACACCTTCCTTTGTTCAACTATGATTATCATTTTCTCTGCTTTGAATATTAGCTTATCTTTTTGCCTTTCCTCTACTTTGAATTTTGCAATCAATTTACAGGTACATATGTATAACATCTTTTTGCTTTTTCTGTGCTTTGCATTTTCTCTGCTTTGAATATTAGCTTATCTTAGATTTACAGGTATATATGTATAACATCTTTTTGCTTTGAATATCCTTTTGCGTTGCAAGTCCAGTGACTAGGTTGCAATCAATTTCAGTTCTCTTTTCTCACCCTAACATTCTACTTGAATAGCTTTGGTTGTTATATTGTTTTTGTTATGTTCTTTGTTTACTTGTTTTGCAGGGCTGCTCCACTATGGGGTGTTATGAAGCACTTGTATCACAAAATTCCAGACATTGCATCGAAGAAATCTCAAAAGTATGGTTACCTGTTAGAGCAAGAGAAGTAAGCAGACTTTGTTTTCTCCTACTTGAAAATGCATGGATATTTAGTAACTGGACTCTCAATTGCATGGTTTTCTGCAGAGCTCTCAATTCATTGCCTGACCTCCCAGATTTCGAGTTGTCATTGAGACCCGAGGACTACAATTTGCCAGAAATGAATCCAGCATGGGATGGTGAATAATGGGAAATCAAAGTTCATACACTTAAAGAGCACCTCAAAGACGGGGAAGGTGGAACAAAAACAGAGTGAGATCGGACTGGCTTTGTTGTGATTGTAATATTGTTTTTTTGAAAATTTGGTTATGTCCATTGACAATTTGTAACAATTTTAATTTGTAATTTTCTTCTAGACCATGTATAATATTGATTTTGAAATGAAATTAAAGTTCTTAATGTATGATGATGATATCATATGAGTTTAGTTTAGTGTCGTTGTTTATATTTGATTTGAGTCTAAAAGTTGTAGTGCATATGTTGGATAAATTATCTGCACCCAATGAAAAGAAAACACTACAGGTTGAAAAATATGATTTTTATATGGTAAAAAAAATTTGAATTATCAAAGGGAATTTAGCGGCGGTTGCAAATCGTCGCTAAAAGGCAAAAAGTTGGATTGTTCATTGAATTTTGTCGACGGTTTATAAACGTCGCTAAATACAATTTAGCGACGGTTATAAACGTCGCTACATTAAACCGTCGCTGTATAGTATTTAGCGACGGTTATGCCAGCGGTTGCTTAAAACCGTCGCTGAATGACCTAGTGACGCCTTTATTAGCGGCGGTTTTGTAACCGTCGCTGTTTTATTTAGCGACAGTCATAACCGTTGCTGTATACCTTTGGCGACCGTCGCTAAAATACAGTTTTCTTGTAGTGTCTCTTGTGAGAGTTTGTTTCTGTATTTGTTTTTGTTTCATTTATATAAAGATTTAGGGGTCCTTAAAACCCAGCTTACTTTCCAAAAAAAGAGTTCGATAAACTTATGTGGGCATGCCGAAGGCCTTCTTGAGCTTGAATTTGCCAATTTCTTGGTCAATATCCCAAGACCTCTAGAGAATCTTGACCTCTTTCCATACTATGGAAACTAATGTTAAACTAGCTAGTCTAGAGCATAGGATTCTGCAAGAAAATGGGGTGGTGCAACCTGAGAAGGTGGCTTTCGTGGGGTCTGGTCCTATGCCTCTCACATCATTTGTCTTGGCCACCCATCACTTTAAATCAACACAATTCGTGAACTTTGATATTGCTGAATCCACAAATAATATGGCAAGCCGCATTGTTGCTACTGATTTGGAGCTGGAAAAGAGGATGAAATTTGAAACTTGTGATATACTGGAAGTGAAAGAGAAGTTGGGAGAATTTGATTGTATTTTCCTTGCTGCATTGGTCGGGTTGAGCAAAAAGAAGAAGGTGAAGATCCTTGGTCATTTGAGGAAGTGGGTTGGTGGTATCTTGCTTGTGAGAAGTGCAAATGGGGCTAGAGCATTCTTGTACCCTGTGATTGACGAGGACGACTTGGTTGGATTTGAGATCCTTTCAATCTTTCATCCTACTAATGAGGTGATTAACTCTATTGTACTCGTTCGAACGCCTGATTTCTAGATGGTGGAGAGAGCACCAAAGTAGTAATCAAGGGAACTATTGTTTCTTGAGGCGCTCTTCCAGTTTGGAGGATATTGCCGGTGTCTGCTTTGGTAGTACTATTAGCTTGTTTGTGTTTGTGTTGTTTGCACCATTTGAGCTCCCATGTATTTAGAGCTGGAAAAGAGGATGAAATTTGAAACTTGTGATATACTGGAAGTGAAAGAGAAGTTGGGAGAATTTGATTGTATTTTCCTTGCTGCATTGGTCGGGTTGAGCAAAAAGAAGAAGGTGAAGATCCTTGGTCATTTGAGGAAGTGGGTTGGTGGTATCTTGCTTGTGAGAAGTGCAAATGGGGCTAGAGCATTCTTGTACTGTGTGATTGACGAGGATGACTTGGTTGGATTTGAGATCCTTTGAATCTTTCATCCTACTAATGAGGTGATTAACTCTGTTGTACTGGTTCGAAAGCCTGATTTCTAGATGGTGGAGAGAGCACCAAAGGAGTAATCAAGGGAGCTACCGTTTCTCTAGGCGCTATTCCATTTTGGAGGATATTGCCGGTGTCTGCTTTGGTAGCAAAGATTGTGATTTTGTTTTTCAAGTTAATTTCAGTTTCTTGATTTTAAGAAATATTTCGGTGTGTAAAGAAAAAACATAAAAATTTCGAAGATACATGAAATATATAATGAATGTCGAGGGTATATTAAATATGTGAAAAAAATAATATGCAAGTAAATAAATATATTAAACACATTAAAAAATATATATATATATAAGTAAGAAATAATAATTAGGAAATTAAGGGGTGGTTTCAAAAATCAATAAATAATTAGAATAAATGATAAGTACAAAAAAAACTCGAAATTTACGAAAAAATTCTGAAAGTTTTCGAAAAAGTCCCAAAATATTTCAAAAAATGTAAATTTGAGTAGCTGGGTTTTTGTATATTTACGAAAAATAATGAAATTTACCAAAAAACCTTGAAGTTTTTTGAAAAAATGCAAATTTTTATTTTGCCATTTTCTTTACGTAATTTCAAAAAAACGAAAATTTCGGCGAAATTTCGTATAATTTCGTGAAATCACAATCCTTGTTTGGTAGTACTATTAGCTTGTTTGTTTTGTGTTGTTTGCACCATTTGAGCTTCCATGTATTTAGAGCTCGATCGGTTCCTGTTAAGATATTTATTTGTACTAGCAATTCTGCCCAGTTTTATTAAGTTTTTCTTGCATTCTGGTTGTTGTTCATTAATACTCTTACATTAACGCTATTTCGTTTGCAGTATTAAGGTTGTTATTTAAATTTTTTTGTATTTCCCTATTACATAAAAGGGAAATTTATGGGTACTCTAAGGTTCTAGTTGTTGATATATCTGCAATAAATTTTCTGGCTAAGGTTTATAAACAGGTTCTAAAGCATTTATGAATAACAGGTCCATGTCGAAGAGGAAGATAATTTCGTTGCAAATCAAAATTATCCTTTTTCTTAGACAGGAATGTGGTAATATACGTGTGATGTAGACTCTTTTGTTAAATTAAGACTAGCCATGCTAATATACGAGAGATATTAACAGGATCCGTTCGGATAAAAAATGAGGAAATGACATCATATCCTCTAGGAGGAGGGAATATTAATCTTGGCTCAATGATTAACCACAACAACATTGATGCACACTTTAGCTTGAGGTCTTCATAGTCACCTATCAGCTTCTTAGCATACTTAAAAGGTGATTTACCTGCACCACAGGATTTTTTTTTCCCTTGATAGGTAATATTCAGAATCGTGCTCTGCAGAAAACTGAAGCCTGAAACTATGGCATGCTTACGGGTCATTTTTAAATGTCAATAGCTTCCACATAGCAACCCCAGATATATTTTCCATGAAAATTACACAATGCAACTCAACAGAACACAGCTCGAGTGCGAGGTTATGACTCTTAAACTAGTTTAGATATGAATACATACGTAACATATCTGAGCACAAAATAACACAGACTTTCTTTTGTCCTCTTTCTTGATTTAGAAATTCTCTTGGCTCAAAACAAAAACCAATTAAACAAATGAACAAATCAATAATTGATTATTCAACAATTATATTAACTACATTTCCATGACTTGCAATTTTTAATACCTTTTGTTTTCTTTGTATATGGTGTGAATGCAGAAGCACCCAAGATCCACTTATTAAAAACTTGAATACACTTTGTATGAAAAGAATCTAATAGCATATATGCCTAGCCCATCCAACAGTCCAAAACTTTCAATCAAAAACTCGAAAACAGCCACAAAATCATCTGACGTGTATGTGGCCATTTTAATTAGTAATAAAAGAAGTAACAAGGTTGAAAACACAATATAAAACGGCATAATTTGCTTCTATAAATACATGCAAAACTTACACTCAATGATCAAACAATCTCATTGTTTAGATACACATTCCTACAGAGTCTTACTTGCACCTATGGCTTCCTTTCAATCATCCATTTATGATAACCAGGTCCCTACTGAGCTTCTAATTGCTCATGTCATGCAAATTCATGAAAGCATTTCTAAGCTAGATTCTCTTAAGCCATCAAAACAAGTTAACAATCTTTTTACTCAGCTTGTCAAGCTATGTGTGCTTCCATCATCTATAGACATTGCTTTATTGCCACTCGAAGCACAAGTTATGCGTAAGAGTTTGATTAACCTATGTGGGCATGCTGAAGGCCTTCTTGAGCTTGAATTTGCCAATTTCTTGGTCAATATCCCAAGACCTCTAGATAATCTTGACCTCTTTCCATACTATGGAAACTATGTTAAACTAGCTAGTTTAGAGCACAGGATTCTGTATGAAAATGGGGTAGTGCAACCTAAGAAGGTGGCTTTCGTGGGGTCTGGTCCTATGCCTCTCACGTCATTTGTCTTGGCCACCCATCACTTTAAATCAACACAGTTCGTGAACTTTGATATTGATGAATCCGCAAATTATGTGGCAAGCAGCATTGTTGCTACTGATTTGGAGCTGGAAAAGAGGATGAAATTTGAAACTTGTGATATACTGGAAGTGAAAGAGAAGTTGGGAGAATTCGATTGTATTTTCCTTGCTGCATTGGTTGGGTTGAGCAAAGAGGAGAAGGTGAAGATCCTTGGTCATTTGAGGAAGTATATGAGGGCTGGAGGTATCTTGCTTGTGAGAAGTGCAAATGGGGCTAGAGCATTCTTGTACCCTGTGATTGACGAGGACGACTTGGTTGGATTTGAGATCCTTTCAATCTTTCATCCTACTAATGAGGTGATTAACTCTGTTGTACTCGTTCGAAAGCCTGATTTCTAGATGGTGGAGAGAGCACCAAAGTAGTAATCAAGGGAGCTATTGTTTCTTGAGGCGCTCTTCCAGTTTGGAGGATATTGCCGGTGTCTGCTTTGGTAGTATTATTAGCGTGTTTGTGTTTGTGTTGTTTGCACCATTTGAGCTCCCATGTATTTAGAGCTCGATCAGTTCCTGTTAAGATTTTTGTTTGTACGAGCTGTTCTGCCCAGTGTTATTAAGTTTTTCTTGGATTCTGATTGTTGTTCATTAATACGCTTACATTAATGCTATTTCATTTGCAGTGTTAAGTTTGTTGTTTAAATTTGTTTACATTTTCCCTGTTACATAAAAGGGAAATTTATGGGTACTCTAAGGTTCAAGTTGTTGATATATCTGCAATAATTTTTTTCGCAAAGGTTTATAAACAGGTTCCAAAATATCTATGAATAACAGGACCATGTCGAAGAGGAAGATAATTCCCTTGCAAAACAAAGTTATCCTTTTTCTTAGACAGGAATGTGGTAATATATGTGTGATGTAGACTCTCTTTCTAAATTAAGACTAGCCATGCTAATATAAGAGAAATATTAACAGGATCTGTTCGGATAAAAAAAATGAGGAAATGACATCATATCCTCTAGGAGGAGGGAATATTAATCTTGGCTCAATGATTAACCGCAACAACGCTGACACAGTTTAGCTCGAGGTCTTCATAGTCACCTATCAGTTTCTTAGCATACTTAAAAGGTGATTTACCTGCACGTACCACAGGATTTTTCTTTTCCTTGATAGGTAATATTCAGAATCGTGCGCTGCAGAAAACTGAAGCCTGAAACTAGCCAATAGACTACTATTACGTCTATGCTAGTATCTGAAGGAATTTTGGCATAGTCCACCACCTGACATTAATCCTCATTCAGTTTAGTGATACATCTTATATGTATTTTGAGTTGTTATCACGAGACAAAATGTCATACCTTCATTTTTAGCGCTACATGGGAGTCTATAAGCATTTCATGACCATACTTATTACTAATTTCTCAATGTCACCAGTCACCTCAAATTGGTCGATTTTGTCACCAACCTTCCTCCAATTCTTGTTACAGTACTTTTCACTCAGCCTGAAATTATTCCAGTTGGTATTTTATGTGCAACAAAAAGAAGGGCTGCAGCCTCTTCTGGAAAATTTGTAATAATTGGGTCTATTTTTAAGCATGAAAACTTCCATATAAATGGATCAAAAATTTTCTTGACAATACATTTTCATATTGCTTCAATAGAACATTTTCATATTGAAAGTTCAACTCTCCAACTCTTTTTAGATCTGTAGATACGGAAGCCATTATCAGTTGTGAAAATAATTCACAAATATGCCTTGTTTTCTCATTCCTATAAGAAGTTCATTTATCGCTCCTCCCACAGAAAATACATTTTTTTTTCCTGTGGACAAGAAAATATGGCATGCTCACGAGTCATTCTTAAATGTCAATAGCTTCCATATAGATATGCACCCCAGATATACTTTCCATGAAAATTACGCAATGCAACTGAACAGAGAACACATATGTAACAACACTAAATATAGATGAATTATGAATGAATACATATGTAACATATCTAAGCACAAAGGAAGGGCAAAGGAAAAACAGACGTAGACGCAGCAAAGGAAGGGCAAAACACCATTGGAGAAGAACATGAGGTTAACACAATCCAGCCTCCCACGGAATATGTTCCTCGAAGGTCTTCTCGAAGCAAGAAGACAAATCTTAAATTCAGGTAACTGATGATGATAATACAGGTAGAATGCAAATGTTTATCAGAACCTTGTGGGAATGCTAGATTAGTACTCGCATTCAATGGTTTCCATATCATAATTCATTGTGTTTCGATTCTCTACGACGACTTCTCATACATCTTGGGGCCCACATTAAGTATAAATCAGGTCATGAGAGTGATTAAATGATTGATTGGTAATTATGAGGAAGAAAAGTTATGACAGCTCTATCATGCAACCACTTTAGTAGCAGAACACTTTGCAAGGTTACTCCCCAACCTAGAGACGGTGAATCTAGAACTGATTAGGTTCTTTGTTGAAGTTTTGACGCAAGTTTATAATTCTGTAAATGCTGTAACGAGTGAACGTATGAGCGATTGTAACTTTTATCATTATTTTTTTTAATATAAGGTTCGGGGATCCTAAAAACCCTAGCGTTCTTTCCAAAAAAAAAAAAAAAAGACATATCTAAGCACAAAAATTAGCAGAAAATAACATTGACTTTCTTTGGTCCCCTTTCTTGCTTTAGAAATTCTCTTGGCTGAAAACTAAAACCAATTAAACAAATGAACAAATCAATAATTGATTATGCACACGTACATTAACCACATTTCCTTCCCTTGCAATTTTTAAAACCTTTTGTTTCTTTGTTTATGGTGTGAATGCAGTAGTACCCAAGATCCACTTATTTCCCGATATATTCTAAAAACTAGAATACGTCTTGTATGAAAAGAATCTAATAACATATATCAAAAACTCGGTCACAAAATTATCTGACGTGTTTGTGACCATTTTAATTAGTAATAAAAAAGTAAAAAGGTGCAAAACAGAACATAAAATTATGTGTAAGAGTCTGATAAAGTTATGGAAGCGTAAGAGTCTAAAGGAGTGACATGCCATTGGCTGGGTTCGAATCCGTGACTTTGTGGTACCATCTGCCACTACTCAACCATTGAGTCATTGCTCACTCTTTAGAACTGGCTAGCAACGCTTTTACATTCAGGAGGTAGGCCTTGAGGGAACCGCTCTGGATGAGAGTAGTGGTTATAAATCCTGTAATTATCTTGCGCGGGCGGATCTACCAAGGGAATGCAAAGGGGGCGGTTGCTCCCCCTCAAATTTCAAAATGTTTTTAGTAAATACTTTGTATTAAAAAAATTAATTATATAATGCATAATACAATATGATAATTGTTTATTTAACTATTTTTACATGTTCTTGTTAATGTAGTAGTTGGAAGTTTAACATTTTTAGTAAACAATCCAAGTTCGATACTCTTCGAGCTCGTCTATTTTTATTTTTTCATTGCAATTTTACTAGTAATTGCAAATATTAAAACATTGTTTAGCTTAATAAAAACTTATTTTCGGTCTTCTTGGAGCGTAAAATTTATTTATGGCGATTGACAATATTACTATCCGTCATTGTGACATGCCCCCTACTTTTTTTGTTTTCAATGTAATTTTATATGTAATTGTAAAAAAAATAAAAAAATGAATCGTTTGTTCACAAGTGGTATAAAACCTCCAACAAAAAAAATTTGAAATTATCGTCTAAAATAATAACTATATAATTCAGTGAAAATATATACCATTAGCCAACTCATATAAAATTTGAGGTTTCTATAAACTATTTTTTTTTAATGAAATTGTAGTAGGATCTTATCATGTTGCAAATTTCATATTTTTTTAGGCTCCAACTAGATACTTATTCTAATTATTTTGTAATTTTAGTTATATATTCTAGTTATTATGCTCATTTGCCCTTACTAAGATTATCGATAATCGATATTGTGACCTTATTTTGGCTTAAAATTAGACTACACTGGATTCAATTTGGTATATGCAATGTACTTTTGATAGTAGTGTTTTTTTTTTATTAATTACTAGCTTGGGTAGGAAAAAAAATTTGGCTTCGCCCTTGATAACTACTATTATCAACTAATTATTATTTGTCATTTCGCCTTCTTTGACTAAATTTCTGGGTCTATCACTGCCCGCGCCCATCTCATTTTCCCTTGGTATGCATAACCCAACTGTTGAAAGAAGCAGGAATTGTATCAGAATGAGGAAAAGGTATCGGCATTGAAGTTCCTATATTAAGCTGTGAAGGGAGCATATATGACCAGTCAATCTTGACAAGGCCACTCTTGTAACCCAATTATCAGCATTCCAAAGACTAGAATAAATTCTCATACGCTGGTAGTTTGGGAAGGGAGCTCCCTTTGATTCTAAATTCTCGAATTCTCTGATTGGAATATCATCGACATAAAAGCTGCAAGATTAGGCTCGGCTCAGTTGGGTCACATAATTTATACCAGCTTAGTGCATTCTAGCCATTAATGCTATAACAATGAACACTTATATTGTGGTCGAAATTCTTACATCGTTAATCACTTTTCCAACCAAACATAATTGAATTGATAAACAACTTACATGATGCGTTGTGGATTGATTCCATAGAATGTTGTAGTCGTGGAAGTCCGCAGTGGGATCGAACCATAGATAGAATTGTTGCTCTCTATTCCCTTTGCCTAGGCTGAACACATTGGCATGAAGAATGTAAGGCTCTCTAGTAACATTCCCTAAGAACTCAAAATCAATCTCATCATGGTATGCCCAGTGCCCTTGAGATGATAACTGCAAATACACAGAAAAAACAACAAATAATGATCAAACCCCTATTGAAATATGAAAATTGTAAAGTATTAAGTAGAAAACTGGAACTGAATTATTTGTTCCTTCGATAAAGTTATTGATCATTATATTGTAGACATTTAGGGGGAGGTATTCAATTCGGGATTTGAATGGACTCTGAATAATTTTAAATCTCGTGGATTTTAAAAGGTCTCAAATGATTTTTCAAAATTCACTTGATTTTGATGAATTTTAAATGATTGAATTTTGTAGATTTTATAAAAATTTGCTATGAATTTCTATAGATTCTTATAAATTCAATGAATTCTTATAAGTATGTTATTAGTAATAGGAAGCAATGAAAAAAATCACCTACATTGTTATTCATGCCAACACAAATCATAAAACACCTATCAAAAATCAATTAAACAATTGTTTGTATGTTACAAGAATTTTACTTCAAATTAAAAAAAAACATTCAAATTCATAATTCAAAAGTAATACAAATAACTATTTTACTTCAAATTGTTATCCCCGCCACTGCAACCGCTCTTATTCTTCAATCACCATCACCTCTCATCTTCCCACCTTATTCTTATTAAAAAAATGGAAAAGAAGAAGAGAGGAGAAAAAATAGAAGAAGAAGAAAAAGTAGAAAGAAGAAGAAGAATAAATCAGAAGAAAAAAAAAGAATAACAAAAAGAGAAATTCTAGCTGGCCTGGGAAAACCAGCCTGGGGGCGAAAATACATTTTTGCCCCCCTCTTTAAACACCTTTTTGGAGAGTGTGTTTAAAGAGGGGGGGGGGGGGGGCAAAAATGAATTTTCGCCCCCCAAGGCGGGAAATCAGGCTGGTTTCCTAGGCCAGCTAGAATTTCTGTAACAAAAAACAAAAATGAAGAGAAAAAAGGACAAAAAGAAGAGAAAATAAAAGGGAAAAAATGAGAAGAAGAGGAATAATAATAACAAAAAAGAAAAACAAGAACAAAGAAGAAGAGGAAGTGCAAGTGGTAGTGCAGCTAACGGTGGTGTGGCCAGAAGTTGTGGGGCGAGGTGATGGTGCTTCTATGAAGAAAGAAGAGAATAGAAGGTGGTGGTGTCCTTCAGTAGATCACAAAAAAGTGGAGTAGTGGAGTCCTTCAGCGAAAATGGTGGTGTTATTTAACAATAGCCAATACAAATCCGTTCAAATATGAGGGGGAATGTTGGATTTGGAATAACTTTTGTTATATATAATTTTCACTTACAAATTCTTCAAAATCCACAACTTTAACAAATCCTTTAAAATTCACTACTTTTTGAATACCCTCTGATTTTGGTGGATTTTTGAAAAGAGTGCTTCTAGGGAGCCTGGGTCTGCTGCCTGGGTTTGCAGCCTAGGTGACATTTTTACACTTTTGCCCCTGCCTTTTTAACTACTCTTTAAATATAACAACAACAAAGGAGGGGCAAAAGGATAATTTTGCCCCCCCAGGCTGCAAACCCAGGCTCTCTAGAATTATACTTTTGAAAAACATGAATTGAATACCCTCTGATTTTGATGGATTTTAAAACAATCATTTAAAATTTGTATTTGAATACCCATAGATTTACATGTATTATTTTAAATCCTTAATTGAATACTCCTGAATTAAATTTTTTTTTAAAATCCTTCACAATCCATTAAAATTCGTAATTGAATACCACCCCCTTAGACTTTAGGTCCCATCTTCTGTACCACCTTTGAACTTCGGTGTCAAAAGGTTTGATAGAAACCATAGCAAAACAATATGATATGATTGATATTGATTTGGTATGGTTTCATATGTTCTATCAAAGTTTTGATCCCAAGACTATATTAACCATCCATCCTCCGTAATTTAAAATGAGGTTAGTAAACTAGCATTTTATCTGGAAGATGGATGAGTTACCACATTTCTCTATTACAAATGGTGGATGTATATGAAGCCACAATGGGGTGTTTGAGAAGAATGGATTTGAGATAGGTGAAGTGGATGTACTAAATGGTGTAGTATGCAAACTTCTTATAAAATTTTTACAGTTCAATTTAGGGACCCAACCCTATATTTTTGGAGCAACTACCAACTCCACAAAAAACTGATGGTCAGTTTGATATCATACTTTTTATTTTTTTTAATGAAGTCAAATAATCTCTACACCACTATAAACTATGATGTGGGGCTCCCAGCAGGGCCGGCCCTGAAACCTGAATTTGGATCCAAAATATGCGTTTTCACGGGAAACAAAGGTAGGCGTTGGTTTCACTTAAACTGCATTTATACCGTTCATGTAGTAAGACAACTTAATAAATTGAAAATTGTTTCTCACGCTCAAGCAAGATGTGCTCCCACATGCCCCTTTGAAGATTCTCTCAAATCCTAAATTTGTTGCTATAAACATGGTGTTGATGATCTAGTTTGGTAAATTCCGCGAGATGTGTGCAACCATATGAAATATTTACGAAGTTTATGAAAACTGAGCATCCCAAATAGACAGACCCACAAACCTTTTTTTCTTTTTTTTTTGACAATAGGAGGCTTCCTAAAGATTATGGATAGTTTATACACAATTTTGTTCCCTAATGTAATTGAACTGATTGGCGTCAATGCAAAAGATGCTCATGTTTGGTCTTAGGTTAGGATTCTGCAACTGCAAGACTGGAGAAAATGCAGTGGGTGCAAAGAATAACATGATATTGGTGCTTGTTTAGAATTTGTAAGAGCATAAGTAAAAATTAGTAAAAAAAAGTGCAGGAATGTATTATGTATGACAGAATCAGGTTTCGAGCAAGCACACTTGATATACTTAATAAGCCTTACTGATTAATTGACATAAAAACTTATACAGTAATTGAGCTCTAGATACCCTTACCTAGGCTCTCGAATGGTGCAGACAAGTATAGGTAACTCACTATATAGGACAACTTCGACAGTAAAACAGATATCAGTATCCTCCTATGTGGAGGAAATAGAGCTCAGATAAACAATGGCTCTGTATCGGTACTTCTACAATATTATCCTGCATTACCTAGGCTCTTAATGCACCTCCTCTTCTCCCATCTAGAAATTGGGCTTTCGAACAAGTACAACAGAATTGATCACATCATTCTTAGGATGAAAAATGGAGAGGACTTCAAATCCAACCAAGTCATCCTCATCAACCACAGGGTACAAGAATGCTCTAGGCCCGTCTGCACTCCTCACAAGCAAAATCCCTCCGGGCTTCATGTACTTTTGTACATGATCAAGGATCTTCACCTTCTCCTTCTTGCTCATCCCAACCAATGCAGCTAAAAAAATGCAATCAAATTCGCCCAATTCCTCTCTAGCCTCCATTATATCACGAGTTTCAAATTTCATCCTACTCTCCAGTTCAGCGTCACTAGCAACAATTCCACGTGCCATGGTATTTGCTGTCTCATCAATGTCAAAGTTTACAAACTGTGTCATTTGCAAGTGATGAGTAGCCAAGATGAACGATGTGAGTGGCATTGGACCAGACCCAACGAAAGCCACCTTCTTCGGTTCCACCACCCCGTTGTCATACAGAATTCTATGTTCTAGACTAGCTAGCTTGACATAGTTTCCATAGTAAGGAAACAGGTCAAGGTGGTCTAGAGGCCTTGGGATGTTATTCAAGAAACTCGCAAATTCAAGCTCAAGTAGGCCTTCGGCGTGTCCACATAGTTTGATCAGACTTTCACGCATAAATTGCGCCTCTGGTGGTAACAATGCAATGTCTATAGAAGACGGAAGCACACATAGCTTGACGAGCTGTGTAAACAGATTATTGACTTGCTTTGATGGCCTAAGGGAGTCTAGCTTACAGATGCTGGCATGGATTTGCATGACACGAGCTATTAGGAGCTCGGTTGACACTTCATTTTCACAACCAGATGAATGAAAAGAAGCCATTGAATGTATATAAGATTTGCTAGAACTTTGTATCTAAACAGTTTGTTTGTTGTGTGATTTTAGGGTGGTCATTTACATGTATTTATATATACTAAGCAACAAAATCAATTTTATTCAACTGCGTGTGTTTTGCCACTTTTTGAAGTGTTACGATACTGTTAATCTATACATATTTTCGCAATGCTGGATCGTCTGATGAATGATTTAGTATTATAAAATGAAAATATATATGTATACGTGGAAACTTGGTCTATCTTAGTTATGTGTTTATTTAGTAAATTATATAGACATTTGGAGGGTTTCTGATTCTTTTCATACTATGTGTAAATTGGATTTTGAGAGATGATTGTAAAATGAGGGGATCTTGGGATGATTTGCATTCACACTGTAGAGATGGAATAAAATTTGAGGCATCGAGAGCCCTTCGCACATCTATTTTTAAAAAGTTTCGTTTGTACATTCAGTCACTATAGCAAACCCTTCGTCCACCATACATATTATATAGCACTCCTTGCTTCAACAACAATATTCATAACTTAAACACCACTATAGTTACAGGGTACCCTCATCCTGGGCTTTTATGGTTTATAAAACTTCGAGGCAACTCATTCTTATTTGATGAGTGACTATTCACAAACCCATCAATGTCTTTTTCTTGCAAAACAAAATCAATTAACCACGGAATAATACTTGATTTTTTAAAGACAAGCCATAAGCTCCAAATCTATGTCAAGAGAAAGTGTCTTACAAGGTGAAATTAGTGTGGTGGTTGTGACTAGGTGGAGCAAATAACGTCGTGAATAATCGAGCTCATACGCCGAGTACTCCTAAGTGATTGCACAAAACACTCGAGAAAAAGGTGTATTTCGAGATGTTGCAGACTGAGTGAATAGATTGTAGGATTGTGACACACGCGCACAATGTGACAAAAAAGTGGGGTGCACCTAGTTTGTATTTTCCAAAATAAAATGTTATCCTCTTTCCCCATTGTCTTTTCACCACCACTCATCACCCTCCTATAAACCTCCTCCCAGTCTCGGCACTCTCATACTTTCATTCACTTGAATCACTACCCCTTCTTCAACCTCCACTGCTCCATCAACCATGGGCGACGATGGTTAAACACCACCACCACTTTCAACAATGCAACACCAAATCCATGGCTTCTCGCCATCCCACCAAACCCTCCTCAAACCCCTATCCTCCTTCACAATCCTCCTCTCTTCCACCTCCGCTTCCTCTCCCTCACCACCTCCTCGTCGTCTTCCTCTTATCCGCTCCAACTCCTCATCCTTCACCCGACCTCATACCCTACCACCCGTCAAATTCAATCTCCGGAAACTCACTCACCGGATCGTTGAACTCACTCGACGTCGCCAATTAGGCCAGGTAGACGTCTATTGTTTTTGTTTTTGTGTTTCTTGAGTTTGGTTTCGGTACTGATTTTGGTGAGATTTGTGTGTAGATATTCAAAGAGGTTGAAGGGGCGAAGAAGCGGTATGGTCCGTTGAATATAATTGTGATGAATGCAGTGATGGAGGCTTGTGTTCACTGTGGTGATGTTGATGCTGCACTTCGGGTGTTTGAAGAAATGCTGAAGAAGGATGGGTGTGGGGTTGATAGCGTTACTTTGGGAACGTTGTTGAAGGTAATTGGTGATTTTTTATTTTATTTTAATGAAGTGCTACTTTGGATTAGAATGAAAGAAATCTTGCTTAAAACACTTACCATTTTTTATTAAATTGAAGAGTACGTAAGCTGGGGTAGTTACTGTTAGTCATTCAAATGAGAAACTATATGCTTAAACAGGTAAATGATCTGTGGGTTTAACAAGTAAAGTATATGATTTATTATATCTGTATTTGAATGATTTGTTGCAAATGGGGTTTCGAAGACATGTGATTTGGTTCAAATGGAAATTAAGCACCAAATAATTTTGAATATTGTGATTGCAAGTATGGTATTGAGAAGGCCTGTCGAGCATGATAATGCTATAATCAAGAACAAAACTTATTTAATTTACATTTGATTAGTATTTTAATTTATATTTTTAGGTGCTTAAGCTGTTCCTTTTGCATTATCAAATTGGGTTATCTTGTTCAGGGTTTAGGTGAAGCTAAAAGAACTGACGAAGCATTTCAGTTACTTGAATCTGTGGAGCGTGGAAATGCTGTTGGAAGGCTGAAGATATCACCCACGGTTATCTATGCTTTACTGGATGCTTTGGTTGAAGCAGGTTAGTGTGAGAAAATTATGGGGAAAAGTTTATTTATTTATAAATGAAATAGTTCTCCTGGCATCAATTTGCTTGTAGTGGGACTTTTACACTCCCCTAGATGTTATTTAGCTTGAACAATTGCTGTTCATCATTCATTGTTAGTTTCCTTTGTGAATGGCTGTTTCAAACCTTTCAAACTTCATTACTGCTTTTCAAGATTTTACCTTTATTTGTGAGTTACTATGTTGTTTTCAAAATTACAAGTTGTTTTCTTTTGCTTACTAACTCCTAATTTGCTCTAGGTTGAGTGCAGGGGATCTACGTCGTGCCAATGGTCTACTTGCACGTTATCGCGCGGTGCTTCATGAAGGAGGTCCTTCGCTATTAACATACAACTTACTAATGAAGGTTCTGCATTGACTTATTGTTCAGTAAGACAGTAACTAATTGAAAATTTCTATCCATTAACTTAGGTTACATGTTTATGTTTCCTAGAGTTCAGATATTGCTCAAGATAGTGACTTAAATGTTGTTCGTTTCTTCTGAATGCAAAAGGTCTTTAAATGTGGCAAATACCTGTTAGCTTTGCTCAAGGGTTGCATCTTTCATTTTCAGGGATATATAAAATCTGGTTTTCCTCAGGGAGCTTTAACTATGCTTGATGAAATACTGCACCAAGGATTAGAACCTGATCGCCTCACCTACAATACCCTCGTCTTTGCATGTGTAAAGTCGGGAAACATGGACACTGCAATTAAATTTTTCGCTGAAATGAAGGTATGAAGCAATTTGAAGAAGGCTTTTTTTTTTCAAGCATATAATTCATTTAAGTGGTGCATAAATATTTTCAGCTTCCCTTAAATGTTTTCCTTTTCCTGCTTTCTGCAGGGTGAAGGACAAAATGCTAACTGTCGTGATATTTTTCCAGATGCTGTCACTTACACTACTTTACTCAAGGTGCCATTGATGAACTCTGCAAGTCTAATATGAATACAATTTTTTATTTGTTTGTCCGTTCTAACGTGTGTAACTAACACTAAATAAAATCATGAATGGTAATGATGCTGATGTATGTATTGTAAAACACTGTAACCATGGATGCTACTTAATTGACGTTTCAAGAATAACTCCTTTTAGACTTCTCAGTGGCTATAACTTGCAGCATAAATTTTAAAAGAATAGAAATAAGTCACAAATCAGTGTTGTCTTAAATCCTTGTTGTTAACAAAGCAAGAGTTGATATTCTTACACATGTTAGGGATCTTTTTAATGGATGCATTGTTCTCATCCTTTCTTCATGTATGATGAGTATGAGTATTAATTTTTCTATTAGCTATTGACATATATACTGAGGTAGAGGAGTTAGATATATTAGTTCATATATCAATTATCGTGTTTTTATTATTTATCTTAATTAAAGTAATAAAACGATTTTTCTGCAGGGTTTTAGAGATGCCAAAGACCTGATTTCAGTGCTGAACATTGTGATAGAAATGAAATCATCATCATATCTTATTATGGATCGGGTTGCATATACTGCAGCAGTTGATGCCCTACTGAGCTGTGGATCAACTATAGGTAGGCCTCTACTGTGACCTAAATGTTTTGTGAAAAGTTGCTTCGTATGAATGCAATTGGCTGAGCCCTACTTCAATTCCTTAAACTTATTGTGACTTAGAACAATGTTAGGGGATCACAACTAAAATATGGGTTCAACATATTATCATGATTTGCTTGGTTGTATGGTTTGTCTTCTTGATGCATGCACTTCTCTTAGAATTCTGACCCTATGTGAAATGGAGAAAATAGTGGGAAACAACCAGTATTTGATTGTGTCGATAGTGCTAGAAGGACACGATTGATAGGACTATAATATTAAGTTAATGTCTATCTAGCTATCAAAATTTTAGGAAGAATGTAAACAACACAAAATAAAAAAATACTATACTTGAAATCTAACTTAACCATGTTTACCAGCTATATAATCGTAAATATGGTAACATGAGAATTCCATTAAACACTAAATTTATTAACTTGATTTTTTTTTTAAGGCAAAAATTCTATTACTCAAATATGCTTTGGAGTTGGACTACCAACAAGGTGCCTTAAAGAGCATTACGCCCAAAATCAAAGTTCTCCAATTAGCATAAAAAGAATATAAAAAAAAGCCCTTTAAATTCAGGGTAATGGGATACCTAACTTCACAATATAAAAGATCTTCATTGCACCTCATCAATATTTACAAGTTTGTTATTGAAAATTCTACTTTTGCGTTCCTTCCACAATCCAACACAAAGCAAAATAAACTAGTTTCTATACAACTTTTCCTTTTGTCATGAGGTGATTCTTCCATGCCCTTAACATACTATCCATACTATTGGAATCATAGCTCACAAAGTCCAATGAAGGGCATCCACGGCATGTTAACCCAACCACAATGAAATAAAGATGAGTTGAATCCTCTAGCTCCAAATCGCACGAACTACTCAACATTCAAATCCATCCCCCTTTGAGCTAACTCTACCTTGGAAAGAAGTCTTTCCCATCGGCTATCCACATAAAAATGACACCCTTGGAAAAACTCCTTTCTTTCAAACCAATTTAGTTGGAAAAGTGTTATACCTACCACCCGACCTATGATTCTGCATTGGCCTAGAGAAGCAAAAAAGTCACTAAAAAAAACCCGTTCTGTCTATTGTCTTTCCAAACCAACTTATCATCTTCATCCTCCAACTGTATGTTTTCCAACAACCTAGACATGCCACAAACTTATTTGATTCCCCCATCGAAATACCCACCTTGCGAAGATGTAAATCCCAAGTCATTACCACATTAACATGACTACCAAACTTTGCTACCTTCTCTTGTTTTCTGTTGCATAGTGCATACAATCTCGGAAACCTATCTTTGAACATCTCATTACCATTTCAAATGTCCGACCAGAGTTTTACCTTATCAACTCTACCCATAACAACTTCTAATTTTTGGACGAATTCTTCCTTATAGTTAGAAATATTCTCTATAATCTTCCATGTGCTAGTATCGTATGCTCCTATAGGATGCCTCAGAATCCAGCTAGACCCCAAAGGATTATATTTATCCAGTTACCTCTTTCCACAAACATTCTTTTTCCATACCGTATTTCCACAACCACTTACTCACAATGCTCTATTCATCATTTGAAGAGTCAAATTCTGATGTCATTCAATCATGGAATTGATAATCGAGCGAAACACCAGTGGAACACAATCTCCATACAAGAGAACACAATGTTATTCAAGCTTAATTTTTTTTATTCAACAATCATCAACAACTAATTTCGTTATCATAAAAGTGGCCTAGGCTTTTAGGACTCTGAAATAGAAATAAATACTTGAAGAAACTTCCTAACTTATACCTACTACTAAATGTCACTCAAAACTATCCTAAAACATTTAAAATTAGGGGTGGGCACAGTTTGGTTCGATCTGGTACCACCCTCATACAGGTGCCATTCCCTCATTCGGTTTTCCATTCCCTCATACAGGTGCCATTCCCTCATACGGTTTGGTTCGATCTGATACCACCCTCATACAGGTGCTATTCCCTAAACTTTAATTTGGTACATTCGGTTTTAGTTAGTTTTTTTTATTTTTATAATATGGCATCGTATTGTACCGTACCGATCCCTACGGTATGGGGCGATACCAATTCGATTTCATCCTTTTTTTTTTTTACACCATGCAACTAATTCAAAATTTCCACTTAATATAAATTCATATAATATACATTAAACAAATAAAATAAATAGTTTTTGTTCCAAATCTAAAATAGCAAAAATCTAAACAAAGTCTACTCAAAATATGAAAATAGCAAATAAACAAAATCCAACCACAATAGCAAAAGTCTATTAATAATTTCTTTTATTAATAATTTAATATTTATGATATATTATTTATAGTTTAGTACGGTTCGATAATTTCAGTATTTCAAAATCAAGAGCTGGAGTCTTACCGAACTAATTTTGGTATGGTTTGGTATGTGGATCGAAATAGTAAAAAAAATTAATTTCAGTTTTAGGACTGGGATGCTATGGCACAGTTCTGAATTTTTTGGGGAAAAAAATGTCCACCCCTACTTAAAATAAGCTTTAGAAACCTCTTCAAACATGCTAACTACCTAAAAACTGAAATTACAAAAATACTTTATAAAAACTATACTCCTTTATAAATTATAATTAAGAATTCAGTTAGAAACTCTATTTCTGCTTCAAATTTCAAGCCTACCCACATCATTCGTTAAGCAAACCAAATCCCAACTCACCACATGAAATCCTTTATCTTCTTCGCTTCCACACCATAAGAAATTTCAATCAGTCTCTCAATTTTTCTAGAAATAGATTTCGATTCTTGAAGCAGACTCAGGCATATGTGGAAGAATGACATATAATGAATAGGCTTGTTTGAAAGAGCACTTCTAATAAGCACAAGCAATGAACTAGCTAAGTTGCAATCATAAATACAACCCAAGAAGTAACAAATTCATAATGTTGTAAGTCGACCACACTCTTTAAAGTATCATCACTATTGTGCTCCATGCTCTTTTCTACACTATCAACCACACCAAATGTGTATGATGCCTTCCGTTACTTGGATAGAGTGCCTCTTTCACTGATTAGAAAAGAAAATGGGGAAAGATAGAGTTGAGGATACTTGATTGAGAGTTAGCTACCATTTTACCTGTAGCTAAAAGTGTTAAAATATCTCTGCTAATTTATGGAAATTGTGGGCTTCTTTTGTGCAACATATGCTAAAAATGATTATTGTAAAGAATAAATGAATTGTAAATACAAGTTTGGTTCGACCTTATTTAGTTATGTTGCTATCTGCCATTCTTTTATTTATTATATTTTTTTGTACACGAAGGTTGGCTTTCTGCTTAGGTTTTGGACCATGCACTTATTTGTTTGTCTATAATTTGCATATTCCTCAGGTGCTCTTTGTATATTTGGAGAGATACTGAAGCAGGTTGGTGTAAACCCACACCTGCGACCAAAGCCTCATCTTTATCTCTCTATGCTGCGAACTTTTGCTGGTAGAGGAGATTATAGAATTGCCAAAAGTTTTCATTCACGAATGTGGGTTGACACTTCTGGAGTTATTTCACCTGCAGTGCAAGTAGAAGCTGATGAGCTCCTCCTGGAGGCGGCGATAAACAATGGCCAGGTAGTATTCTACATGGGCTTTGAATTGAGGATCATCTATTTTTTTTATCCCTTGACAAGTTTGTCCTTGCAGTAACTTGTATATAAATAATTCCTTCCACTTATCCCAAGTTTTACCAGATTTACATTATGAAATTGCATTGGACTATCTGAATCCAATAAACTAAATTACCGGTTAAAAAGGTTGATTGATCAGAAGTAAATGATTACTTGATTTGGGGATTCTGAAAATACAAAAATATTATGGACATTGAAATTTGAATAACAAGGGACGACTTTGTTTTTCCCACATTAATGGTGTTTGAGATGGGATGTATTTCAGTTAGAAGTCAAGATTTTATAAAATTATATGGTTTTGATTCATATCATTATGCATAATATTATTTTGTGTAGATCCAAATCACATAAATGTTTAGATATTCATTGGTATACACATGTTTTTCAGCACATACATTTTGCAAGGGAAACTTGCCCACATTATTTTAGTCATGATGTTCTTCATGTACTTTTTTTTTTATCCCTTAACCCCTACCACCCCAAATGCTGCCGGCAGGGTTCGAACCCTGGATATGTGATACGATCCGCGACAAGTCTACCAGCTTAGCTATTACCTCATTGGAGGTTCTTCATGTGCTTGTTGTGCAACTAGGAATTACTATTTCATATAGTAGTATTTGTTGTGTAAACTGTAAATCACTATATATGATAAAAATATTATAAATCCATGACACGAGTTTCTGACTTTTCCATTTGGGTTAAATGCTTTGTTAGGTTGATTTGGCAAAAGAAATTTTTGCAGATGTTATAACAAAGTGGGGACGGATATCATGGACAACCAGAGGAAGCATGGTAAGGAATTTCCTTTCCAAACATTTATAGATAAGAATCTACGTGTTTGTACTGTCTCAGTGTAGGCATATGGAAGACTTCACTGTATTTGTATCCAACGTTTTAGCCTGTAGTGCGGATGCCCGTGGGTAGTTTAGTTTGTAAGTGAAATGTACAGCCTGATAATGTAACCTGGACTCATGTGCAGGCTGCTGTGCGCTTAGAGGCGTTGTCTGGGTTCACTCTTTTTACCATCACCCCTTACCTACTTCCCCAGGTATCGTATTTTTTTTCCTTGCTAAATTTATATATACAGAAATATGCTGCTCAGGCAGCATAAGGAATGGTGTGTAATGAGATGAGTTTTATCTGGTGGGATATCTTCTACCTTGGAATTCCGGTTGGATGATTATAAATTCTTTTACCATCTTTGGAACAATATCTGGAAGGATAGTATGAAATTATGATAAACTAGGTAAAGAGGTTTATAATTTATATGAGTGATCACACAAGCTATGGGTGAAGTAGGGCAAAAAAGAGGAAACTGCAAGACTACACAGAGAATTTTGCTTTTACACCCTAGAAGCCAACGCCAAAGAGAGATTGACATAGCACAAAATCATCATAAATAAATAAAAAAATATATAAAAAAATACTTCGCCAACTAACAACCATCATGCAACCCATCAGTACAGCCACCCATTAAAGTTTTCATCGCTGTGACTGGTATATTTTCTTGTCATAGTTAGAGCTATCTCATGTTTGTCTCCAGCTCCCGATGCTCTTCGCCTCTTCTTGTTGCTTCCTTTCTACTTTCTTCCTCGTTGGAGCATCTAAACTAGCAATCGCTTTTGGTTCCCCTCACTCAAAACCAATTCCATTTTTCGGACAAAAGCTAAGGTTTATCTCCTGGGACCCCTATTCTAGTTCATTCAATCCCTTGCTTGAAAGATTCCTTGATTTTCTTTCATCGCAGTCCTCAAATCCTTTGCTGCGACTGCCTTCTGCGATTTGACCATCTTCTCCCAAACATACTCCAGGTTTTTACCAGTCAGCTCATATCTGAATTCAGATTTATGCTCTTGGTTTGAATCAATGCACATTTGGGGTCAACGCTTAAAGATCCTTTGACTGAAAAATATATGCTTTCATTCTGTCCTTCAACCATTTGTGACCCTTAATTCTTTATCCTCCCTCCTTCCCTTGCTCTTGCGGTGAATCTGGGATTAAAATTTGTTTACATGTGTTGATTCCTTGATCTTGGGAGCTGATTTTGTCTGGTCTTAAAAATGTTCCAGTAATATCTTCATGCATAACATCAGAACCGTAGAGGCCTCATGGAAAATGGTGATCAAATTGTGTACTTCATAATTATAACTTCTAATCTTATTTTGAGGCTTCATGCATAAGCTTTTATTATCTTCTAGTATTCTTTTATCATCTTCATTTATTTATCCTGAGCAAATGGTCATCAAATTTGTACTTCATAATTATAACTTCTATGGTAAGGAGACATGGTGGTGGAACGCGGATGTGCAACAAACCATTGCGGAAAAGAAAAAATGCTTTAAGGCGTGGCAAAAAGATAGGTGCCTAGAGTCCTATGAGCTTTATAAGCAGGCTAAGAAGTTGAGTAGTAGAGCAGTAGGGGAAGCTAAGAAGAGAGCGTATGATGCTCTTTATAATAGGCTAGGTACGAAGGAAGGGGAGAAGGATATTTTCAAGATAGCGAAGGCTAGAGAACGAAAAACTAGGGACTTGAGTCATGTTAAGTGTGTTAAGCATGAGGATGGAAGAGTCTTAATGCAGGATAAAGCTATTTTAGATAGATGGAAGGATTACTTTTGGAACCTACTCAATGGAACACATGTAGGGGAGTTAAACTTGGAAGGGTATGCTTCACAGGAAGGGAGAGATCGCGTGTTCCATCGCAGAGTTAGTGCCACAGAAGTGAGAGAAGCTTTAAAAAGAATGAAGACAGGGAAGGCCGTTGGACCGGATGATATACCAATTGAAGCATGGAAATGTCTGGGAGAAGTTGGGATTCAATGGCTAACTAAGCTATTTAATAGGATTTTGGAAACTAGAAAAATGCCAGATTCATGGAGGCATAGCATTGTGGTACCAATTTATAAGAACAAAGGGGATATCCAGAATTGCTCGAACTATAGAGGGATAAAGCTTATGAGTCATACGATGAAACTTTGGGAGAGGGTTATAGAACAAAGACTTAGGAGTTTAACCACGATTTCGGAGAATCAATTTGGATTTATGCCAGGTAGGTCTACTACGGAGGCCATCTTCCTGCTTAGGCAAACTGTAGAAAAATATCGAGAGGCACGTAAGAGTTTGCATATGGTTTTTATTGATCTGGAGAAAGCATATGATAGGGTCCCCAGGGAGTTAATTTGGTGGGTGCTTGAAAGGAAGAAAGTGTCTCAATGTTATGTCGATATCATTAAGGATATGTATGAAGGGGTTGTAACAAGTGTTCGCTCAGTAGGTGGGATGTCTAGTGAATTTCCAGTGACAGTAGGACTACATCAAGGGTCGGCGTTAAGTCCATATCTCTTTGCTTTGGTCATGGATGAGTTGACGAGACATCTGCAAGAAGATGTACCTTGGTGCATGTTATTTGCAGATGATATTGTCTTAATGGATGAGACTAGTGCAGGTTTAGGTCAGAAATTGGTTAAGTGGCAGGAGGCTTTAGAGAGTAAAGGTTTTAGAATTAGCCGTTCGAAGACGGAGTATCTAGTGTGCAACTTTGGGTGTGAACCAAGAGGGAGAAGTCATGCAATTGAGATCGAAGGTGTCGAGGTCCCAGAGTGTGAGGCTTTTCGATATCTAGGGTCTATAATTCAAAAGAATGGGGCTATTGGAGCAGATGTAGACCACAGGATTAAAGCTGGTTGGTTGAAATGGCGAATGGCGTCAGGAGTATTGTGCGATAGAAGGATGCCTGCAAGGCTAAAAGGGAAATGCTATAAGACAATTGTTCGACCAGCCATGCTATATGGTTCAGAATGTTGGGCTACTACGGGACAACATACGCATAGGATGGCAGTAGCAGAAATGCGTATGTTAAGGTGGATGTGTGGTAAAACTCGTAAGGATAAGATTAGAAATGAAAGAATTAGGAGATACTTAGGTGTAGCGCCCATAGAGGAAAAAATTAGAGAAAGACGTTTAACTTGGTTTGGTCATGTGCGGAGGAGACCGAGCACGGCGCCAATTAGAAAATGTTTAGATTGGCAAGTTAATGGAGGGTGTAGACGGAGGGGACGACCGTTGAAAACTTGGATGAAGACGGTGAATGAAGATATCATTGAGCTTGGATTAGGTGAGGAAATGTGGGAAGATCGCATTGCTTGGAGAACCAAAATTCATGTAGCCGACCCCGAAAATCTCGGGAATGGGCTTTGATGATGATGATGATGATGATGATGATGAATTATAACTTCTAATCTTATTTTGAGGCTCCTACATAACTAATGGTTTTGCATTGTATGGTTTATCTGATGTTTTGAACTCTGTCTCCTGATTTTTATAGTTTTCTTCTGAGTTGCTTTACATTTTCGGGCCAATGTAGATTTCATTGGATGATCCAATCAATAACATCATGATACCATTTGAAGAAGCTCAACCACTACCTGCCCATTCGGTCTTGGAGAACGTATTGCTGCGTTTCCGTAGGGATGATGTTATACCTGTTATAGATGAATGGGGCAGTTGTATAGGACTGGTGCACAGTGAGGACTGCAAGGAGGTACCACCTTTCTTACTTTTGCTTGTTATTTTTAAGAAAAATTGTTGGAAATCTTATGAATTTTATTGCCCTTTTATTATGTAACAAGGATACTCTATTTACACAAAACGAGAGTCAGACACATATCATGTTGTATAGGCATTGTAACACTCACGGATATCATGTTATATTATGCTGACGTGTCCGACACCTTCTATCGACGTCAGATTCCGATACCCGTATCCGCCTCATTGTTACATAATCCTTTCACCTTTCTCATCTTATCTCAAAGTCTGTAATATTTGATTATGCCACCTAATTTGGAAGAGATCGGAAACTGTCTCTATCTAATGATCAAGTATCTTGGGTGCCTGGTTGGATGGTTAAGGCTATGGTAATTCAACCTCAGGTCTTGGGTTCTATACCCACTAGTAGCACGCTTGCCTTTAAAAAAAGTATCTTGGGTGCCAGCAACCCTTTGAAGCACATTTATATCCAACCAAGAAGTGCTTGGTACAGCACAGATGATCCATTATAATCATGGTGAAGCCTATCTAGTCAATATTAAGTATAAGCAAAGTTCCAAAATAAAATAAAATAATAATAACAATAATTATAATATATATAAAATAAATAAGATGCCATTAGGATAAATTGTAAAACAGAACTAAGCCTAGGTCCCAACTAACTCTTAAGGCATCACAAAAACTATTCCATGTTTTCATGCAATGTTTGGTAACTTAGATTGCAAGACTAATTTTGAAGAAAAATTAGAATTCCTAGATTTACACAAAGGAAGGAAAATGATGTCTGTGGACCACTGATTTTCCCATGTCCACTCCCCTTTTACTTTCTCTCATCCTCCCCGTTCTCTCCTTGGCTTGGATTGAAAATTAGAAGATAATATAAAGGGAATAGCCTAATATTATCCTTTCAACTATTATCAGCATCAATAGATTGTTACCTCTGTTTATCATCATCTTCACCCATTGTCAACAGACTAACCAACCCCATCAGCCATCACAACGCAGGCACATCCTTGCCACTACTATATACTCAACATCAACGACTCACCTCCACAATCCAAGACCACCATCACGTCATCAACATCGGCACCACCACCACAACCTTTTCCATACCAGTGCTAGCACCACCATCATACCACATGCAGCACCTCTACCACACCATTGCCTTACTACCTCAGCATGACCACTGCATTGCACTATCATCAATGCAACATCTGTAGAATCCGACCATCATAAACCATCACTGCCACCACAGCCCTTGTGCTACCTAGAATCTGATTTTAGACATACCTCCAAAACGCACTTCAAAAATCCCCAAATTTGTCTTATAAAAGAAACAACTCTTTCTTCGTGCATTCAAGCATAACACTAATGGATGCACAACTTTTAATTTGTGACTTGGAGTAGTCTTTTTATTCATATATTATGCAAGTTTATCACTTACTGTTTCTGCTTTATAAAGTAGTCTTATGTTGTTTTCTGATACTATGCCAGTTAAAAGCACCTCTTTCAAGAATTATGCGTGGTCCACCTCCATGTGTTGCAACGTCGACATCTACTGGTCGTGTCATTGATCTACTTCTGGAGAAAAAGTACAAAATGATTGTTGTTGTAAAACCTGGTAACCTGCATGAGATTGGTCACTCACCATGTTTAAGAGCGGTCGGGGTTTTTACATCCGATAAATTGTTTAAGCTCACTACAATTGCGTCAGAGGAGTAAAAACCTTGTATAAAATGAATACCAACATAGGTGGGAAGTAGAAATTTTGTTCCTTTTTTCTTCTTTTGGTGTGTAAGGTTTGTATAATGGGTACTACTATAGAAAGTGATATTCTGTTTAGTTTTCTATAGACACGAATCTTCGAGGATTTACATAGGGATTCTCAAATCTCCTTTGGTGGTGATGGTGTTGTAATGGTTTATGATGGTGCAATGGAGTTGTGGATGGATACTCGTGATGATGGTGGTCTCATGGCAGTGATGATGGCATTATTATTAGAAGTGGTGACTTTCCAGGGGTTGTATTGGTATGGACAACGATGATGAATTAATGTAATGATGTTGTAGGAATTATGGCCATGGAAATCTTGTTAATAGTGGTGGTGGGATTGGCTGGTGCATTGGCAGCGACAGTCCTGCAGGGGAGGGCACTTGTTGATGGTGGTAGTAGCTGCATTGCTAGACAAGATCATCATGTTTTTCATGAGCCGAGATAGTAGTGGTGGTGACAGTAGGTGGTGCTAGAGGTGGTGAAATGACGATTGGTGGAGTACAGCGGTCTGAATGGAGGTCAGGAGGTGAGATAATGATGTTGAAGATTCAAATTGTATTGGTGTTGTTGCTGGGGAAGGATGTGGCAGTTTCACTACTTGTAGTTATGGCTTGGAAAAAAAAATGGAAATATGAAATGTCAGATCTTTTAATGGTATGTTAATCCGTTTCTGTTTTTGCAGTATTACAAAATATTCACAATTCACATTCCACTATCCAAATGCCTATGACTCTGAATCTGGAAAAGACTTTCACACAATTGCCTTGGAGGAGTTTGTAGCTTGGGTTCATATCTCTAGCGTTGTTGCATAGGTTGCTGGACAAATTGATCTTTATGTCATTTAGTCTGAATGTTTGGTTTCTGTTTCATTTTTCCGGAGTTGGAGTTCATGCTATTCCTAGGTACTGTTTAGTTTCTTAATTACTTCACGAACGACCTAACCATTAGATACCTTTAGATATTGTTGTTTTACATTTGGCACTCTTTGTTGAGTTGTCATGTCGAATCATATTCGTGTGTCATCTTTAGGAATCTTACTGCAAACAACGTCATGATCTTGGTGGCAGATCTCATCGAAGCTTTTGTTTGATTGAAAACCATTCACGTACCAAGGAGTTTCTTTCTTTCCCAAATTCAGATCCATGCACTAGCACTCAAGAAATGGTCCTTTTCCAAAATCCATGAAGTAGGTAGGTCAGGAGAACACATCAAAGCATCAATAAATAGTCAAGAATTAGGGTTGCTGTGTACCAGGAACATTAACTCTTCTTATATGACTGAACTTGGGAAAGTTCCCTTCAATGGATGAAGACAGTTTTCTGAATGTGGACTGAGAGAAGAAGATTAGAAAGATAAATGGGCAGATGTAGCTTTCACCCAAACATCACAAACAAACTATAATGTTGGTGATGTTTGATTGAATGGCTGATTTTGACGCCTCACCTACACCAGCTAACATAATTAAACCTAGAAAGTTAGAAACTGGGTGCTGACATGCTATGCATCAGGAGCTTGTGATAAATGGAAAATACAGTAGAACAAAGTAAATATGTACCTCCAAGCTACCTTGAGTTTGTATTAGGAAAGGAAAAAGAAATTGTGGGAAGGATGCAGTGTAACTGATTCTTTTTTTTTTTTACATTTGTTGAACGACGAGCATGGTTTTTTTAATCATAATGTCGTGGCAGGGTTTGGAATCATAGACTACCGTCTGCATGAAAATTGGGAGTGTTTCTTGTCATAACGCTTCTTTGTAGCACCAGTTCTTTAGGAAGCTATGTCACGAGCCTTACCAACTAAGCTAGGTAGCATTGAACAAAAAGTTCTAGTTTCGCTATATATAACACTTTTAAAATTTTCAAACAACACAGTATTTAGTCGTCCTCAGAACACATAATTGTTCGGTTGACATTTTGCTTCTTTTAACTAATCATTTTGAAGAAGTTTATGTTTTCTTCATTTTTCTTATTCTTTTCTGCTTATGTTTATTTCTTTGTTTGGTTTTGGTTTTTCTCTAATAGTTCTGCTTGAAATTTTGTATAAATATATATACATCTTGATGACATAATTCTTGCATTTCCATATCATCCAACTGAAACCTACAAGGTACATCCCTTCATTGATCATTGATGATAGAAATTAGCAAACAAGGTGCATCCCTTCATTGATCACTTGGGTTCGAGGACAAGGAACTTAGTCGATGAATAGAACCTAAATAAATTATAAGCAGATAGATATGAAACCACAGCCATCGTAACCGACGCAAGGTACCCGCAGAAGAGGCCACCACCAATCTGGATACAGAACCTTGTATAAGTGTTGCACATTTTCAACCATTGCAAGTCATCAACTCCTGTTATTGCTAGCATTGATGCTGCAGCTGCGGCAGAATTGGTGCTGAAGATAACATATGCCGCTACCTGTCATGAAATATACCCACATCAAACATAAAATTAATAAATAAAAATATTGTGTGCATTTATGCATACGATACTTCAGGGACAGTTGACTTAATAACTTTCGAGCGAGGAAAAGAAAGAGGACCGCAAATGTGTAATCGTCTAAGAATTTATGGTGTTAACATCCTGATGTCTCCTCATTACTGTCATCTCAATGTATTGTGTTCTAGTACAATTCATAATTGTAATTAGCATGCACTTGTATCTCGTGTGGGGCGCATCATTACATGTGAGTAACATGTGACTGTCTTCAATCTCAATTACATCTATTCAACCCAAGTTATCCAATAAAAATGGGGATCAGTATATCCATTTAACGCGCCAGTTCTTAGTTGCAGTGGTCCCGGATTTTGACTATTCTCATCAATCTGGTTGGGGTTTGCATCAAGACATGTTGAGTTGCATCTTCCGTTAGGTTGTAATCCACTCTATAGTACGATTTGTCATCAATTTTGAGCACCATTTCCATGAGATCAAACTTATTTGAGGGTGCGTGTTTCTGCTGTTCGCATTGCTCATCATGGTGCATCTCCAGCACGTCTGACAGTAGAAACATGCATCAATCTTTGTCGTAAGGTTGGAATCTTTGCTACGTGTTTGATTTTTGAAAAAAATTTCAATTAAAAACAAAGTTTTCTTTGGAAAAAAAAAGTTCATGGGAAAAAAAACATTCAATTCTTTTTTCACCATTTGATTTCACAAAAAAAAAATTCATTATTAGAGAGAACATTTCTATTTTGTTGAGGAATTGTTGAGGAGAATAGAGAAATTGTTCAATGAGGCTTTAAATGTTCGGACGTTGAGTCTCTTGAGGGGTCGGTGAGTGAAAAGATCAAAGGAGGACACGGGAAAACTTTTCACCGGTGGAAAAGTTATCATTTTCCATGAAAAAATGCAAAAAAAAACTCAATTTTTGAGGAAAAAATTTCTTTTTCCATGAAACACCCAAAAATCAAACACACTCAAATGAATTTATTTTCAGGTTGGCCTAATTACATAGTCTATATAATTACATAGTGTATATATATATTTGGTGCATAAACACGATAGTATAAACTTACCTGATCTAACAAGAGAAATAACCAAGCACCTTTTATATCAAAATCAATTCCATTTCTCTTTGTGGCACCAAAGTATCTGATTAGTTGAATAACATTGTAACCAGCCGCGACAAAGTCAACAACGGTCATCACCCTGCAAAATGGCACTTAAACCCTAACTTAAGTAACTATAAATAAAAATGTTGTTCTTCAGCCACAGCGAAACACAATTGATAGTTGAAATAAAAATAAACACACAAGAGACATGTACTCACACAAACACCTTGACATCTTTGAAGGTGGCTTTCTTCTCAAAGGTAGAGAGGAACTTCTTGGTTTGTTTGTTTGATACAACAACACAAGCTGCTGAAACTAAAAACACTATAGCAAGGACCCTTAATGTAACCTCAGCTTTGCTTAAATGTGATTTTCTCACCATTTTTTTTCTCAAGTAAACTTCAGTACGTAATTAGGGTTTGCAATGTCTTTGATCAGGCAGTTGGGTTTTATAGAGAGACATGATGGAGAGAATTTAAGATTTCACATGAAATGCAGTTGAGTCACTTGCATCATAAGAGTTTAGTAATAAATTGTGATATCATCTACTCAATGAGTTGGTGTAAATGTGAGTACACATGTTCTCTGACTAATAATATTTACTACTTTGAAGTAGTTTATTTATGTTGGTAGGTTTATAGGGTTTACAATGACTGACCAAACGTCGTGTGGTAAATCTATGGTTGTATTTGATTTTGCAGGCCAACGGGGGTACCAGTGGTAGATTTGTGGCAGATGAAATCATGGTCCAAGGTTCGCACTAGCAACCGATATTATCTCCAACTTAACCTGATAGCTTGGAACTTGGGTGTGCACTTTTGTATACTTTTATTTTGATGAGGTGAACCATACATGAGGATGCAAGTTTACGCAGCCCAATTAGCTCATCAAAATGTCTCAAGAACTGTGACAAAAACTGCATCCTTACATGAGGGCATTATCATGGAATCTTTACATGATTTTTCAATAGGAATTAGTAATTCATAAAGAAGTGATGCAATCATGTGAATAACTTTGGCAATGAAATAGGAAGAATGAATGCAAGGCTCACGCTTTGAACTAAATTATTAAGCAGAGTGACGAATAAATCTCTTTTCATATTAGAAATTTACAAGTACAATGCAAATACTTCAATTCCCTCATCTTTGTTTGACGACAATAAACTCTGTGGATGAATAGAACCTAAAGAGATTGAATGCAGAGAGTAAGGAGATGGGAATCATGGCTAGAGTTGCAGCGAAGCCACAAACAACGCCACTAGCCATTTGGATGCAGAACCTTGTGTATGTGCTGCACATGATAAACCATTGGAACTCATTAACCCCTCTTATTGCTACAAAGGCAGCTATTGTAACTGCTGTGTTTGTGGCAAAGCTAAGGTAATTAAGCCATAACCTGTTTCAAAATCGATGAGTTGAAAATACAGTGAGAAAAATAATAATTTTGTTTATGAGGAGTGCGTTCTAAATTTTAGTGCAGGTAAGGTACTTCGCTATTTTGGTTGTTGATTTTGTGGTTTTAAAAAAAAAATTATATATTATTCTTATTTTTTTTAAGCATTGAAGTCCAAATCAAGCTCTTGGAGTACAACACAACTATGTTACCAAACAATTGTTTGTTCTAAAAGTTGAAGTTGTTACCGTGAATCCTAGAGCACAAATCTTCCCAAAGTGCAAGTGCTGGAAGATATCAGAAAATACTTCAATGATTGTGTGGGGAGTAATCAAATTCCCAACCTCTCAAGACAAATACTCCAAGATCATGTCTTATGTAGGGTGGCTTTACCATTATAAGGCAACATGAACGGAGGCATTGTAAGGAGTGGACTTTAGTCTTAATAAAAGGCTAGAGAAGTGGTTGGCGCAGAAACTTGACAAGAATAACTTAAAATCCTGACTAACTTTAGAGCATCCTAGATAGATCGAAGACCCTAAACCCCTCAAAATAGGGTCTAGTTTTAGGGGAAGAGTCCTCCAATGCTTAAACCTTCCGCCCAAATAGTATGGGAGTGTAAAGTGCTCTCTCTAAATATCCACAAATTTTTTTTCCACAATTTGTTGAGAGCACTACAAAAAAAATTGAACTCAGCATTGTCCCAAAACCGTAGCTAAAAGGAATCAGCGACGACACAACTACCGTCGCAATACCGTAGCTACTATTATCGTCACTATTTGAATCAGCGACGGTAAAATATCCCGTCGCTAATTAGCCACGGCAAAAAAACCGTGGCTAAGTCAGAAAATTCCGTCGCTAAAACTGTTGAAATTTTCGAAGAAGACCGTCGCTAAAAAAAACTATTTTAACATTATTTTTATATTAGCGACGGCATTTTGCCGTGGCTAATTGATTTTAAAAAAAAAAATTAACATTATTTTTATATTAGCGACGGCATTGTGCCGTGGCTAGTTGATTTTTTTAAAAAAATTTAACATTATTTTTATATTAGCAACGGCATTTTGCGGTGGCTAAATGGTAATTAAAAAAATATTTTAATATTAGCGACGGCATTTTGCCGTGGCTAATTGATTTTTTAAAAAAAATTTAACATTATTTTTATATTAGCGACGGCATTTTTCCGTGGCTAAATGGTTTTTTTTTTTAAAAATTACATTATTTTTATATTAGCGACGGCATTTTGCTGTGGCTAAATGGTATTTAAAAAAAATATTTTAATATTAGCGACGGCATTTAGCCGTGGCTAATTGATTTTTACAAAAAATATTTTAACATTATTTTTATATTAGCGACGGCATTTTGCAGTGGCTAATTGATTTTTAAAAAAAATTTAACATTATTTTTATATTAGCGACGGTATTTTGCCGTAGCTAAATTGCAAATCTAATTGACAAAACAGCCACGGTATTTCCCGTGGCTATTTAGGGACAACTTTGTTACAAATCATATTGACAAATGAAATTTACAAATTATAAATTACAAATTATAATTCATTTTTTATAATGAAATTAGCTATTAATGATTTTCCATTCTGAAAATTAATATCAACTACCAAAACTAAACTTAATTGATCAAAATTATAACAAAAATTACACAGTCTATAGAATATCATAAAAAAATTACAAAGAATCCATACAAAAATGACAAAAAAAAAAAAAATTCGATCTATAGAATATCGGAGATCTCTCCGAGAGAGAGGCAGCGGAGGAAGGGAGGGGAGAGAGAGGCGACCGGGATCGGTGTCGAGGGAGGCGGCCGGGATCGGTGTCGAGGAAGCGGCGGACTTCTCCTCTGTGGGTTTCTTCTCTGGAGGTTGAGAGAAAAAATTTTGTTGAGAGAGAAATTTTTGTTTAAGTTGGTTTGTAGAAAAAATTGAAATTTATATAAATAAAGGTAATTTAAGGGGATTGGTTGTGTTAGTTTCACGCGGATCGGTGACGTGGTTTGGTTTAGTGCGTTGGATTGAGCTAAATTTTTGGGTGTTATTGACGGTTGAGTTGAGGTTTCACGCGGATCGGTGATATTTTTTTTTAAACAATTAGCGACGGTTTTTTGCCGTCGCTAATATAAAAAAATGTTATTTTTTTTTAAAACAATTAGCGACGGTTTTTTGCCGTGGCTAATTGGTTTTTGATTTTTTTATTGGCGACGGCAAAAAGTCGTAGCTAATTGGTTTTTTTAAAAAAAAAAATTTTAAACACTAAAGAGTTTAGCTACGGCCATTTACCGTGGCTAATTGGTTTTTGATTTTTTTATTAGCAACGGCATAAAGCTGTGGCTAATTGGTTTTTAAAAAAAAAACGTTTAACACTAAAGAGTTTAGCTACGGCAATTTACCGTGGCTAATTGGTTTTTGATTTTTTTTATTAGCGACGGCAAAAAACTGTGGCTAATTGGTTTTTTTTTTTTTTAAATTTAAACACTAAAGAGTTTAGCTACGGCAATTTACCGTGGCTAATTGGTTTTTTATCAGATCGAAGAAGATTAGATCGATCGAAGATATGATCAGATCAAATCAGATCAGATCAAAGAAGATCAAAGCAGATCAAAGAAGATAAAAAAAGATCAGATCATATCATATCAAAGAAGATCAGATCAGATCAAAGAAGATCATAGAAGATCAGATCAAAGAAGATCAGATCAGATCAAAGAAGATTAGATCAGATCAAAGAAGATCATAGAATATCAGATCAAAGAAGATCAGATAAGATCAAAAAAGATAAGATCAAAGAAGATCAGATAAGATCAAAGAAGATTAGATCAAAGAATATCAAAGAAATCAAAGAAGATCAGATCAAAGAATATCAAAGAAGATCAGAGAAGATCAGATCAGATCAGATCAAAGAAGATCAAATAATATCAGATCAAAGAAGATCAGATCAGATCAAAGAAGATCAAAGAAGATCAGATCAGATCAAAGAAGATCATAGAAGATCAGATGCAAATGAGTGAAATAAGGAGGGGAAAGCAAGTGAAACTTTGGTTGAAAGATCTTCTTTGATCTGATGTTCTTTGATCTGATATGATCTTCTTTGATCTGATCTGATCTTCTTTGATCTTCTTTGATCTGATCTGATCTTCTTTGATCTTCTTCGATTTTCTTTGATCTGATCTTCTTTGATCTGATTTTCTTTGATCTTCTTTGATCTGATCTGATCTTCTTTGATTTGATCTGATCTGATATTCTTTAATCTTCTTCTTTGATTTTCTTTGATCTGATCTGATCTTCTTTGATCTTCTTTTCTTTGATCTGATCTGATCTGATCTTCTTCGATCTGATCATATCTTCGGTCGATCTGATCTTCTTCGATCTGATCAAAGATCTGATCTGATCTGTTCTTCAGACATTTCTTCTGTAAACTAAAGAAGAGAATGCGATCAGGGAAAGAACCATTGGATGCGATCAGGGCGAGAACCATTGGATCAGGGAGACATGTCTTCTGTAAACTCTCACAACAGATTAGATCGTAAGCTCTGGCTCTGGCTCAGACTTCTCTGTCACGGCGGACTTATCCTCTGTCAAATTTAAATTTATATAGAGAAAATTTAAATTTATATAGAGAGAGAGGTAATTGAAGGGGATTGGTTGAGTTGGTTTCACGCGGATCGGTGACGTGATTTGGTTTAGTGCATTGGATTGAACTAAAGTTTTTGGGTGTTATTGACAGTTGCGTTTGATTGAGCAAATTTTTTTGTGTAAAATATTTTTTTTAAAATATTATGTTTGCGTCGCAAAATGTTTTCTATATATATATATATATATTATTTCTTTTAATAAAATCCATTAGCTACGGTAGAAACCATTAGCTATATATATGTTTTCTATATATATATTTTTTTTTTCTTAAAAACCATTAGCTACGGCTCCTTTGCCGTCGCTAATTCTTTTATATATATATTTTTAAAAAACCATTAGCTACGGTAGGAAACCGTGGCTAATGTTTTTATATAAATATTTTTAAAAACAATTAGCTACGGTAGGAACTGTGGCTAATGTTTATAAATATTTTTTTTTTATAAAAACACTTAGCTACGGTAGAAAACCGTGGCTAATGTTTATATATATATATATATATATATATATATATTTTTAAAAACAGTTAGCTACGGTAGGAAACCGTGGCTAATGTTTATATATATATATATATTTTATTATTATTTTTTTTTTTAAAAACAATTAGCTACGGTAAGAATGAGTTTTATTTGTAAAACTTAGCGACGGCTCTTTTGCCGTCGCTAAATGTTTATATATATATATATATATATATATATATATATATATATATATATATATATATATATATATATATATATATATATATATTTTTAAAAATCCATTAGCGACGGTATCCTACCGCAGCTAATGAGTTTTATTTGTAAAACTTAGCGACGGCTAAAATACCATCGCTATTACAAGCTTTAGCGACGTTTTTATGCCGTCGCAAATTATTTAGCTACGGTTTTTTATACGTATGCGGTGAAACAGTATCTGAGACAGTAGCGACGGTTGGATGCCGTCGCTAATCTTTTAATTTGCCGTAGCTAATGTTTTAATTAGCGACGGTATTAAAAACCGTCGCTAGTTTCCGTAGCTAGTAATGCATTTTTTTGTAGTGGAGAAACTGTCCAATTGTTCTCTGATGGTCTCGCTCGTTGACGAGACAAGCATGAGTGGGATGATCCAAGTGTAATCAAAATGAATCCTCCAAACAGCGCACCTAAATTTTGTCCCCCAATAACCATAAGTCCAGTTTAACTAATGGTTTTTCCTCTTTTAGTTGGTTCTTAACACGAGGAAAATTTATATCCATACTTCTAACATTATGTCAAGACGGTGAATATCACCTTTGTTAACCAGTTGACAGAATATTGCTCTACAAATGATTGAGCACATTTTGTGAAAAACATCCACCAATTGACCTTACCATACCTGATCAAAGAGGAGATATAACCATGCAAGATTTCCATTGAAACTGATTTCTTTTCCACCCGAACGAGCAAAGATCAAATCATTGATCAGATGAAAGAGATTATAACCAGCAGCAACAGATTCAACGATTGTCCCAGTAAAACACACCTCACTTGAGTACCTAAAAAAATTAAAAAATTCTCAAAAAACAGAAAACTGTTTTTTCAAATGAGAATTGAAGATTATTCTTGTTTCTATATAATTTTCATGTATATTAATGCGAATCGATATCCCCTTTCTCCATAAACAATCTGCTCATTTACAGTCAACATCTTCTAGCGCCTTTATTGAGAGAACACAATTTTTTGGAAAAATATAACACTTTTTTGTAGTTTTTCGTAATGATGTTAGCACCATTCTTTGGGTTTTCAAGGACCCATTCATACATTATGTCGGACATTAAAGGAAAATCTATTCTGGCTTGCAATATAATTTCGACTTGTGGTCTCAACCGGATAGGATTCATATAAACAATTTTTACAACCATTGAAAGAGGGAATAATTACACTAAAAAAGTTAAATCCTTGACAGTCGCCCTCTTCTCAAATGCAGAGAAAAGACGCTTGGTTTGAGCATCAAACCCAACTACACAAGTAGTACAAACTAACACCACAACACTGAAAAGCCTCTAGAGAACATGAGCTTTAAAAACCGAAACTTCATCTCTGTTCACCAAAAGTTTACATGGAAAGCAACTATTTTTATAGTGAGGGAGAAGATTTCAAGAGGCTATATGCTAGTAGTTCTATTAATGTCTTGGTAACAAGTTTGCAATGAATTTATTTATACATTTTATAATTAATTGTTTTTGCAAAATTAGGTAAGTATTAAAAATGTTTTGAAAGTTGAGAGGCCTCGTTCCGTGCCATTGCTTGTAATCACATTAGAAAAAGTTACACTTAAAATATTAAAAATAAAATAAAATAAACTATTGTAAATGACTCTGTAAACAACTAAAAAGACTTTTGTCTTAAAGTCACCAATTCATTACTCCCTCTCTCTTTCAAGACCCTGTTCTGTATCATCTCTTCTCTATATTTTCTCCATCAGGTGGACTTTTGGAGTTTGGGATTCATCAACTTGTAAGGTAAATTTAGACATTTATAGCTTGTTTTCCATTTTTTTCATGGATTAATAGATATCATTTCAGTGTTTCTTTTTCTGTGATTTTCACTGAGATCTGATCTTGATTAATCTCCTTTGATACTCATGTCAATATGGGCCTCTACTATGCCCATTCGTTTTACTAATCCTTTATAGATACAAGCATGTCTGTTCTGAATTCATTAGATATCAAGATAAACATCTATGTTAATTTAGCTCTGAAGATACAAAGAAGATTGATCTCTAATTCCCAAAATATCAAAAACTTTGCCTTGTCAGCCTACTATACATAAACCTCTAATTTGATTAGTTAATTTAATTTTTAGGCACCGTTTGATATGTATTAGTTGTTTAGTTACAACATGGTGCAGTCTATTTTGTTGATATTAGCACATTTTTAAAACTAAATTTGTGAATTGTACTGAATGATTATTTATTTTTTATTGGAGAAAAACAGGCTTTAAAAGAATGTGGCCAAGATCAAAAGCAACAAAGGAAACACAAGAGAGGAGAAAATTGTTCATAGAGAATGGAGCACGGTTATTAGAAGAATTAATACTCTCTTTTGATGGAAAGTCGAATCCCATAAGAAATTTCTCATCTCAAGAACTCTTGAAAGCAACCAACAATTTTTCTTCAACCCAACTTCTTCGTAGGGACGCATTTTATGAATTTTACAGGGGAACATCCGATGGCTACAGAATCACTGTAGAGAAATGGTATAAAAATTTACCTGAAAGGGAAAAAATGATCATGAATGAGATTGCAACAGTGTCACAAATCAACCATAAGAACATTTTGAAGCTGTTGGGGTGTTGTCTAGAAACCCAAGTTCCTATAATGGTTTATGAGCCCATTGCATCTACTAATGGAGTTTTGTCCGACAGTATTTTCAGAAATGGTCCAACACTACCATGGGACATCAGGTTAAGGATAGCAACAGATATTGCGAATGCGGTTTCTTATCTACACACTGCCCTCTCCACTCCCATCATCCACAGAGACATAAAATCTGGAAGCATTTTCTTAGATGAAAACTACGTAGCGAAACTATCAAACTTTGCATTATTGATATCCATCCCTTTGGGTGAAACACACGTAGAGGATAAGGTGGTAGGGACTGTTGGGTTCATAGACCCAGAGTATGCGGTTTTGGGTCGAATAACCGAGAAGACAGACGTCTATTACTTTGGTATGGTCCTGCTTGAGCTTCTGACAGGGAAAACGTGCAGCGAATTATTGCAGTTGGCACGGGAAGATAACCTTTTATTAACGCATTGTTGTAGATCGTTTATTGAACATAATCGTCTTATTGAGATTGTAGACAGCCGCATTTGGGGAGAAGAAGAAGTGAAGAAACAACAACTACAAGCCTTTGCAGAACTTGCCATCAAATGTATTGAAGAGAGGGGTCTAGCAAGACCAACCATGATTACTGTCACGAAAGAACTTCGACGGATAGAACGATTTAGTTGATCCTTAGTTGTGAGATAGAAATTATGTATTATGTTGGAACTTTTGTTTGTGCCGTTTACTCTAAATGTAATTTCACTTGGATTCTCATTGCTAAACAGGAAAAGATTTACACATGCTACTTTCCAAAATTGTTAGCAATAGCAATACATCGTTCATAGTTGTTTGTGCATCTTTCCTCATATTTGTATACTTGAGATGCCAATGCCATCAGGAAACTATAGCAGTTATACAGATACTGAAATACATCGTCGGGGATGCGAAGAGATGAAGGAGATGCGTTAAGAAGAAGATTGTAATAATAACAAAGGGTTTGAGGGATAAAATTATTTATTTGATTACTTGGTAAAAAGATGCTTTTACATGTCGATATCCCTCTCTATTTATACTACTCAAAACTAACTAACCGACTTTGACAAGGAGTCGGAAAAGGAAAAAAATTAGAAATCCTATGTACGGTCAAAGACCAAAAAAAAGAAAATCATACGTTCGATAAAATAGGAGTTCCTATTTTGTCGGACTTCTTAAAACTGTCGATGTCTTGCATCAGGCCCCCCTTCTTTAGAAAAACTCGTCCTCGAGTTGTCATCACCTACCATGGCCTCAGTATCTTCATGAAAAGTAAAAATTTCTTGAACATTGAAGATGTTGGAGATATGCCATTCAGCAGGAAGATCAATGACATATGCATTGTCATTTATCTTCTTCAAAATCTTGAAAGGGCCATATTTCTTCATCTTTGTCTTGTTGTAAGTTCCCACGGGAAATCGCTCCTTGCGAAGATGAATCATGACTAATTCTCCTTCTTTGAATTCTTTAAAACGCCTATGTTTATCGGCATCTTCCTTGTACCTGGCATTAGACTCTTCAAGCTTTGATTTTACCTCATGATGAATTTGAGAAGCTTTATCCACCATATTGTCTGCTTTCGCATGAGAATCCCGAAGCTTTGGAAGTACTATGAGATCAAGAACATGATGGGGCACCTTAGAATAGACAATTTCAAAAGGTGTCTTACCAGTAGAGCGATTCACTGAAGTATTGAAAGCAAATTCCATATGTGGAAGAAGAAGATCCCACTGTTTTTCTCTGTCGCCGATCTTTGCACTAATCAAATTTCCCAAAGAACGATTCACAACCTCTGTTTGTCCATCGGTTTGAGGATGACAAGTAGTGCTAAACTGTAATGTAGTCCCCAAACGCATCCAAAGTGATTTCCAAAAGTAACTCAAAAACTTTGTATCTTTGTCAGAAGTTATTGACTTTGGAACTCCATGTAAACGAACCACTTCTTTGAAAAACAAGTATGCGATATTGGAAGCATCCGTGATCTTTTTACAAGCCACAAAATGTGCCATCTTGGAATAACGATCAACCACCACCATAATTGAATCATTACCTCTTTGAGTTCGAGGTAATCCTAACACAAAATCCATGCTAACATCAACCCAAGGTGCATCTGGAACCGGTAGTGGAGTATAGAGACCGGTATTCTGAATAGTTCCTTTAGATCTTTGGCAAACCATACACCTTTGGACAAACCTTTGAACATCACGCTTCAAAGAAGGCCAAAAATATCTTTCTTCCATAAGAGCAATTGTTTTATCACGCCCAAAGTGTCCTCCAAGTCCGCCTCCATGTAATTCACGAATAAGATGTAGACGTAAAGAACCTTGGGGAATGCAAAGACGATTCCCTTTGAAAAGAAAACCATCTTGAATTAGGAAGTCATCTGTAACATGCGAAAGAGAACAACATTTTTCCCACATAGTCTTGAAATCTTCATCTTCACCATAAAGATCCTTCAGATAATCAAAAGCCAGACTCTCATTCCGAATAGTCACAAGTAGATGAGCACGTCTACTTAAGGCATCAGCAACTTGATTCAACTTTCCACTCTTATGCCGAACCGAAAAAGTATACTTGTTGATGGTCGATAACCAACGATCATGCATTCGGTTTACCTTTGCCGAAGTAGTCAAGAACTTCAAGGCGTGATTGTCTGTGTTAACGATGAATTCTCGATGAACAAGATAAATATGCCACTGCATGAGAGCTTGCACAAGAGCAATCAATTCTAATTCATAAGTAGACCACTTCTTCCTAACATCATAATTTTTCTCACTATAATAAGCAACCGGATGACCACCTTGAGATAAAACCGCACCAATACCGATAACCGAAGCGTCACAATCGATTTCAAATGGCTGATCAAAATCCGGCATAACAAGAACTGGAGTACGACACAATTTTTCTTTAAGAGCATTGAAACTCTTATCCGCCTCTTCTGTCCATTCAAACGTCTCTCGTTTCAAACAATCGGTAAGACCGGCAGCAATTGAACTAAAATTCTGAACAAAACGTCTGTAGAAAAATGCCAACCCATGAAAACTTCGAACATCACGGATGCATGTAGGTGTAGGCCAATCGGCAATGGCTTTCACCTTAGAATCATCCACTAAAATTCCTTTATCCGAGACAACATACCCTAAGAAGATGACTTTATTTGAGAAAAAGGTGCACTTCTTCAAATTCACATAGAGAGCATTATCGGCAAGGACTTGGAACACCTTAGAAAGTTGTGAGAGATGTTCTTCTTCACTGCGACTATAGATCAAGATATCATCAAAATACACAATAACAAATTTACCAAGGAAAGGTTGTAGAGAACCTGATTCATGAGTCGCATAAAGGTGCTAGGAGCATTAGATAATCCGAATGGCATAAGAAGCCACTCATATAATCCTTCCTTTGTTTTGAAAGTTGTCTTCCATTCATCCCCTTCACGAATACGGATTTGATGATATCCACTACGTAGATCAAGTTTAGTAAAAATTGTAGAACCAGTAAGCATATCGATCATGTCAATCCGTGGAATCGGAAATCTATACGGGATGGTAATTTTGTTCAAAGCGCGACAATCAATACACATTCGCTATCCTCCATCCTTCTTTTCAACCAAAAACGCTGGACTAGCACAAGGACTTTTGCTATATCGAATCAAACCTTTAGCCAACAAATCCTCTACTTGGCCTTGCAAAATATCATGTTCCTTCGGACTCAACCGGTAGTGTGCTTGATTTGGTAAAGAAGCTCCCGGTATGAAATCGATTTGATGTTGAAGATCACGTAAAGGAGGCAAAGTAGTAGGTAATTCATCAGGAAATAAAGCACCGAATTGATTCAATAAAGGTTGTACCTGTGAAGGAACTTCAACCTGAGGCTTGTTTTCTTCATGAGAACTCAAAGTATGGACTGTATGCAATTGATGAACAATAGTAGCCACCAAAGCACTTGTGTTTCCCTCACTATGCTCTTTCACAACTGAGGAAGACTTTGAAGGATGTAGAACCTTTCGTTTCCCATCCTTGTAAAAAGTGTAAGTATTCTCATAGCAATTGTGAACTGCACGAACATCATACTGCCAAGGGCGACCAAGAAGCAGATGTGTAGCACTCATGTTGATTACATCACAAATTAAAGCACTGTATCCTCAAAGTTTGGAAAAGAGAATTTCACCATGCATTGATGAGTAATTTGCTGAGATGAAGAACTATTAACCCAACCAACTTTATAAGGACGAGGATGTGGTGTCACCGGCAAATCTAACCCTTGCGCCACATTGGACGCAATGTAATTGTCAACACTTCCACTATCCATAATCATATCACATACCTTCCCTCCTATCAAACACTTCGACCGAAAGATACTATGTCGTTGTGAAAAGCACGGTTCGATAAGTAACAAAGGACGTATCATACCCATAAAGTGATCACCATAAGCTTCGAAAACATCATCGGTTTCGTTATGTGCACCGTCATCTTCATACGGTCCTTCTTCGTCAACTTGAGGTTCATCACTAATAAATCCATTAAACCTTCGGCAGTCACTTGATGTATGACCGAATTGTTGACACTTGTTGCACTTATCGCCACAAAACTTCGAATACTCACCTAATGAATTTCGTTGTTGAACAGGTTGAGTTCTAGATGCAAATCGAACATTGGATTGTTTTTGTGGGTTAGGGGGAAAGAATTGGGTTGTGTTCTTGTCTTGAGGAGTGAGAAGTATAGGTGTATTTTGTTTGGGGAGAGGAGATTGGGATCGAGTAAAATTGAGACTTTCTTGTTGTGGAAAAGGAGAATTGTGATATGCTTCATGAGAAGCAGAATTGGAATAATATGGATTATAAGATGATGGCCTTTGATAGGTGTTGGAGTAATTAGAATTGGATGGTCGGTAATTGGTTGGGCTTCAAGTTGATTGTCGGAACGGTGGAGCTCTCGAAGAATGCGCGAGCCTACGTTCGATAGTCAAAGCTTGTTGAATAGCCTCAACCATTGTATAGACTGATTGTGTCATCCCATATTGAATTAACCGATTCAAACCTTCGGTAAATCGAGATACCAACTGCTCCTCTGATTCATGAAGTTGATTTCTAGCCACCAAATTGTAAAATTCTGATACATAATCTTCAACCAATTTCGCTCATTGCTGGCAATTCTGAAGTTTGACAAAAAGTTGTTGTTTAAAATCCCGTGGTAAAAACTTCTCGCGAATAAATTTCCTCATTCTCTCCCAAGTACGAATTGGTGGTTTACCACTTGTTGAACGATCTTCACATAGCTTTTCCCACCAGGCGGCTGCTCCTCCCTTGAGCTTGTAAGCAACAAGTTTCACCTTAGAATGATCCAGAACTTCCATAAATTGGAAGAAAGCTTCGACCTCATAGAACCAATCCAATAACGCTTCGATTTTGAAATTCCCGGTGAAATTCGGAATATCCGCTTTTAACTTGTATTCCGGTAAAGCACCGTACGGACTCTGTCCCGATCTGAGACGTCTATCATCCGTCCATCGCTTTTCCTGTTCATCTTCGATCGAATCATCATCTTCACTATCGATCTGAAAAACCTAAGTCATCTTTTTCGGCAAGCCGATAAAACCTTCATGTTGATTTCTTTCGAAATATCGTTATTGTGCTCGAAAGAATTCTTGTCATGTCTCCGGATGGAAGTTGCAGAATCGATTTTATCGTCATCAATTGATGGAGCTTTTCTTTCACGTTGATGAACAAACCCCTTGTCTTCCATATTGAGAAGCTTCAGAAGCGATGCTAGCTGATTTTGAATACCATTGAGGTCGGTTTGTAACGGTGCAATTTTGTTATCCATTGACACCGTCAAATCTTCCGAAAGCTTTGCAAGTTTTGCATCGATGGTCTCCATAGTGATTTCTCCCATTGTTGGTTTAAGGTGGAGATGGGTGGGTGGTGGGTTTGATTTTTTTTTTTTTTTTTTTTTTTTTGGAACAGTGGGTTGCAGAAGCGGAGATAAATCGATTTCGAGGTAAGAACCTAAAAATTCACTGGCTCTGATACCAATTGATGTGGTACCTGTAGGTTGAAGAAGACGATATAAATATCGTCGGGGATGCGAAGAGACGAAGGAGATGCGTTAAAAAGAAGATTGTAATAATAACAAAGGGTTTGAGGGATAAAATTGTTTATTTAATTACTTGGTAAAAAGATGCTTTTACATGTCGATATCCCTCTCTATTTATACTACTCAAAACTAACTAACCGACTTTGACAAGGAGTCGGGGAAAAGAAAAAAAATTAGAAATCCTACGTACGGTCAAAGACCAAAAAAAAGAAAATCATACGTTCGATAAAATAGGAACTCCTATTTTATCGGACTTCTTAAAACTGTCGATGTCCTGCATCAAAATACAAATCAGAAAATGATGGCCATGTGTGAGGATAGTATGTGTGAAAGGATCCATGAACATTCTCTCCATGAACTCTTTATATCTTCTTGCACCAAAGTAGAAAACATCGACCAAGATGGCCTGAGTGTCAGTGGAAGAAGCAGAACAGTGAGTTTGCAAGTAATTGAAGAAGATTGTTGACAAGAGTTAGTGCAGGCAAGAGCAACTAGGGAGTGCATAAAGTGTACTTTCAATTTTTTTTTTTTTTTTAAGTATATATATATAAAAAAGTATAAAGCTGTAGCTAATATGCATGATCTTTGTTTAAATCTACAACATTGTAATTAGTGATGTCAATCAAAATAAATCTAAATGTTAATGTACAATAACAAACTCATGATAAAAATATCAAGCAAACATGGGCAACAAAAATATTAGATGATAACAAGAATATGCGAACGAATGATGAACAACTGAGATGAAAGTGGAGAAGATGAAATAGCTTACCTCAGCTCAACCAACACGATGAAGAAAGAAGAAGAAACTAGAAGAAATGAGAGCCTCGCTAGGTTCTAAAGAATAAAAAAAAGAAAGAAATACGATCAATTTGATCACATACAAAAAGTAGGCAAGTTAAACAATTGACAAGATGCCAAACTGTGAACCCAAGCTAGCAATTCAAACTAGATCTAGCTTAAGGTGCTTTCATTTCAGTGAAATTTTGTGAAGCATACATTGAAATCCTTAATACTCGCAGCATAGTTAATTATCACATGCAATGCAAACACTACAAGGGCGTAATCATCAAATCAAGTTTGGGGATGGGGACACAAACTGTGCCTCATCGAGTTTTCAGTCGCTGCTAAGAATACTTAAGAGATTAATTTCTGACACACTCAAGTCGATCTTATCATTTATGTAATGATATAGTTGGCTGGTAATGAGACAACACATGCTATTTAAGGCAACAGAAGGAGAGTGAAGGGACGAAAGAGAAAAAAAAGGATACCAACTTAAACATTTTCCCTGGCCCAGGCGGTGTGGGGACTTTTCTTAAAATGTTTCGTTGCTATTAGGAAGTGGAAATTTTTTTTGATGTGGGACTATTCAAGCCTATACTTTTTCAACAATCTTTATTTTTGGCGCGAATCGTCACACATCCTACAATCCATCCATCGGTCTGCAACATCTCGAAGTACACCTACTCTTCGAGTACCTTGCACAACCACGATCCTATGGGTAACACTTGGTATACGGGCTCGACTATTTTCGGCGTTGTAGGCTTCACCTAGTTGCAACCACCGCACAAACTCTACCTTGTCTGGACTTGTAGTATACCACCCTAGCAAGGATTCAAAGCCTAATCCGGATCATTCATCTGGCGGACCGCGCACCTGCGATGCTCCACCTGACTCGCTACCTTGCACCCGATCCCCTGAATAATGTGTCACCTGCATTTCCACCTCGCCAAGTCTCAGCCAAACTGTCGACTCTTATACCACTTATTTCCCAACAATTTTGGTGTCCATATTGTTGATGCCTATCCATTAATGATACTAGTAGCAACGATGATGCCCGAGAGAATACGTTGTCCAGAAGCATCGAGAATTCAAGTTGACATGTTGGTCATCGTTTGTGTTTGGAGGGAGCTCCTGGTTCAGATATGCTGCAGTTACAATTTTGAACAGAGTTGAGCTTTTGAAAGTGTTGGGCCTGGAAGGTGCAGGTCTGCGTGCGGAAATCGAAGTTGAAGCTGTGACAAACCTATTATTTTTTAGGTATCCAAGTCTCAGAGGTAATTCCAACAAAAGGTCTCTTCCAAGTTCTCCGAAAAGCTTATAAACTTAGAGACCTTAGACATCAAAGATAAAGAGTGTATGCCAGCTCCCACTTGGGATTGTCAAGCTAAAATCCCTGAGTCAGAGGAGCAAAAACCTTGTATACAATGAATGCCAACATAGCTGGGAAGTAGAAATTCGGCTCCCTTTTTCTTCTTTTGGTGTGTAAGGTTTGTATAAAGGGTAATATTATAAAAAAATTAAAAATTTAAGCATTGAAATCCAAATCTAGCTCTTGGAGTAAAACACGACTATGTATACCAAACAGTTGTTTGTTCTAAAATCTAAAGTTGTTACCATGAGCACGAATCTTCTCAAAGTGAAGTGTTAGAAGATATCAGAAAATGCTTCAATGATTGGATGGTTTTACCATTATAAAACAACATGAATGAAGACATTGTATCATAGACAATTGGAGTGGACTTTAATCTTAATACAAGGTGAGAGAACTTGTTGGTAAAAAAACTTGACAAGAATAACTTAAAATCCCGTGACTAACTTTAGAGCATCTCTAATAAAAGACCTTAAACTAGGGGTGGGAATGATCCGGGTTGGTCTGAGATTGGGCTTGTCCTGATCGCGGTTCTGATCCAATAAAACGAGATTGGAACGATCTAGGATATGAAATTTTTTTGAGCACACCCGATTGGTCCCAAACCGATTTGAATCGGGACGGTCCGGATCAAGGCCATTCTATCCCGATTCAAATTTCACAGTCAAATGGCCCAAACACAACCCAAAACTCACTATAAATTTAAGCCCAAAGAGATATTCTAGAATGAGAGAGACCCTGTATCTTCTGTGGAGAAAGCTGTGGGTGTGTATATTGATTTGATTTGGCTTTCCACCATCTTGACCCTTAAATTTCCGTTTAAAACAAGCTTTTGTCAGACCCTCGACTCTATCCTGCTTCTATTTTTGGGATTGGCCATGAGAGAAAAGAGAGAGCAGGGCTTATTTGCAACTTCTTTATTCTTTATCACTCATTTTGATGTCCCTTCGATTTCTGTTTAAAACAAGCTTTTGTAGCCTTGACCCTGGTTAAGATCAAGAGGCACTCACTAGCTGACTTTGGAACTTCCGCCATGTTATTCGCTTGTACGATATACACGATTAAGCAGCAAATTACTAGCTTGCAATTGATCTGATCTGCTCGATTGCTAGCTCTCCTCATCGATGTGGTGACGTGCATTGCCGGGTTCAAGTGCAGGGGCTGGAGCTAGCCGATGGTGCACTGGTATTTGTCGGCGGTGGTGTTGATCTCGTTGTCGACCGTGATGTAATTGAAGACGATCCATGATCTGCGATGAAGACTGGATCCATGTCGGCTTGGCTGAAGATGCCTTGCGATCTGTGCTGGCTGTAATTGAAGAAGATTTGTGCCCTGTGATGAAGATCGGATCCTTGCTTCATGTCGGATTGGTCAGAACACTCGAACTGATCTGCTTGGTGAACTAATTTGCTTTGAACTCGATGAACTGATTTGCTTTGAACTCGATGAACTGCTCTGCTTGGTGAATGAAGACGACTTACGATCTCCGATGAAGACCAGATGTTCGTTCCATGTCGCTCTATGTCGGATTGGCTGGCTTTCCTCGGCACAAGTACAATTTTGCAGTCAGGTTTTGTACAGGACCTACAGTTATTTTGGTCTATAGTTTACAGAAAAAGAATTATACAAGATTAAGAAGACAACCATAAAAACATAGGAGTTAAGAAGAAGATAACAAGCATAATATAACACCAAAAGCATAAAACAATGATTAAAATCATTTGAAGGCTTAACAATGACCTATTCAATCGATCGATCTAGCTCTAAGACAGTTTCCTGCTTTCCACTTAGAGAGGATCTAGAAGATCTTATCAGAGAATGGTCTGAGTTAAGGTTTTAAGAAAAGAGATATAAAAAAAAATGCTTATATATTAAGAAAATAAAGAGAAAATAATACAGAGGAGTCTTAGAGACTTACAGGTGATGGATATACAAGAAGAGAAGGGATTACAACCTTAGATACCAGGGGCTTACAATAGTAGGTTTGGGGTTCTAAAATCGTCTGCTTTACTCTGAGAGTTTTCACTTATTTATAGATAAAGAGGGATGAAGAGATAAGGCTCTTCTCTGAGTGGCGGATGAGCTGTTGTTTGTCCTTTGTGTGAGTGGAGGTGGACTGTTGAAGCACGTTTCAACTATTCACCTTTTGACTGTCGGCAAGAACTGTAGCTTCACATGGGATGCTTTTGAAAAGATAAGATAATGCTGTCGGAGGAAGGCCGAAAGCATTTTTGTTGGCTAGTGATGCTGGCAGATGCTGCCTTTGGTAATAATGGATGTGGGTCCATATTACATATCTCGAGGATCAATAACTCCGTAGCAGTCATCTTCATGGAGATCCACTGTTGGATCATCTTCATCATCATCAGCAACATCAGAACAGATCTGGGACAGAGTTTCGATGAGCTGAGCTCTGGTTGGTTTGATTGATTTGGTCATAAAGGACTGCAGAATCTCCTGCTTCAATTCTTTAACATTGGAGGACGATTCTGAAGGGAGACCCATTTGAGTTGTTGGTGTAGAAGACACCTTTGTTTTGGAGAAGAAGGCTGTTACACCTTCTTTTGTGACCTTGGAATGGTCGAAGCGCTGCCACCATTTTACCTTGTAGCGACGGCAAAACCACTGGGGTTTAACTTTGGAGAGATTGCTCGCGAGATCAAGAGGGGAACACACATAATCCCAGCACATGATCCATGCTAGATTGAATCTGATAAAGAACCAGATTGAAAGTACCTGCTGGTCAACCGGAATTGGAGGCTGGTACTTTTCTTTGAAAATATTCCAACCTTCTCTGACAGGTGAAGGGAGGATTTCAATAACAGGACCATGAGAACTCCACCACTGATGCTGAAACCAGAATGGCAGAACCTTTTGGTTGAACTTTTTGCAAAACAGAAAGAACCATGAATGGCCACTTTGATGGGGACTGACTAAAAATGCTCTGGACCATGCATTTTTGTAGTCAAAATAACTGTAGGAGGAAGGAACATAGCTTTGTGAAAGCTTTTTGTGATAACGGGGATGAAGTCCCCATTCTGCTTCAGTCAAAACCTTGAAGATTTGACATTTGGAGAAGGTGATTCGAGACTTAGTGTCATCATAATGATGAGTAACACTAATTGAGTCTGAATCGACTAAGATGAATTCATAGAATTCTCTTGTTTTGGAGGCATCAGTTTCTTCAAATTGTTGATCTGGAGAATACAGATGCTTTGAAATGCTTTGAGGGTCAAGGGTTAGAGCCAAAAATTGGGGCTCAACAGGACAGAGAAAGTCTATATTAGACTTATTGATATATTGGAGAGGTGCCTGACTAGGCTTTGAGAAGCTTATCAAAGATGAGCTCAATTCTTCATTTTGGACCAGAGGAGAAAACTTCTGGGACAGATGAAGGGCATAGGAAAGAGGGGCTGGCTGTGGAGAAGCAGAAGGCTTCTTCGCATAACTGGCTTTGGATTTTGGCTTGGGAGATGAGTTAGAAGAAGAACTCATCTTTGGAGAAACTCACGGGAGAGGAAGTCTGCCAATGAGTTGTCAGCTCCCTTTATATATTTGATTTCAAAGTCAAATGCAGAAATCAAACCTTGCCATCTGGCGAAAATCTGTTTGGAAACCAAATTGAGAACATCTTTAGTTAAAATATCTTTTGCGGATTGGCAATCAACATTTAATAAAAATTTTTGATTTATCAAATCATCTTGAAATTTCATGATGCACAAAACGATTGCTAAAACTTCTTTTTTGACCGTAGAATAATTCATTTGAGGAGAAGTCCAAATACCAGAATGATATCGGACTAATTGAATAGTAGAGGTCTCAGGAAGACGCTGTTTTAGGATACCACCATACCCTAGATTGGATGCATCTGTCTCTACTATTTTGAAGGCATTGGGATCAGCAATTCCTAAACAAGGAAGATATTTGACTTGACTTTTGACCTGGCGAACTATAGAAGTATGGGTTTCAGTCCATGGGCTTGGATTTTTCTTAAGGCGAGAGTATAAGGGTTTAATCAAAACTCTAAGGCCTTTATAGAAATCAGCAACATAATTTAAAGATCCAAGAAATCTTTGTAATTGGGTTTTATCCCGGATTTCATCTGGAAATTTATCAGCAAAAGCAATTGTTCTTGAAATTGGGGTAACCATACCATTGAAAATCTTATGACCTAAAAATCTAACACTGGTTTGAAATAAATTGATTTTGGTTGGAGATAAAACCAATCCATTCTTTTTTATACAGTTTTCAAATTGGTATAAATGTTTCCAATGGGCTGGAACAGAATCAGAGAACACCAATATATCATCGATATAGACAATGGTGAACTGAGAAAATTGAGAAAGAATATCATTCATGATATTCTGGAACTCACTTGGGGCATTCTTGAGACCAAAAGGCATTACGTTCCATTCGTAATGGCCAAATGGGACATTGAAAGCGGTTTTATACCGATCTTTTGGATGAACCTGGATTTGCCAAAATCCAGATTTAAGGTCAAACTTAGAGAATACACAAACATTGTGTAATCTCTTAATTAGATCTCTTTGAGAAGGAATTGGATATCTTATCCATTGGAGAACCTGGTTTAGAGGTTTATAATTGATAACAAGACGAGGGCTTCCTCTTTCAAGTCCAGCAGCTTTATTAACATAAAAAGCAGCACAACTCCAAGGAGATTTAGAATCTCTAATGAGTCGTTTTTGTTTTAATTGATGAATTTCTTGTTTACAAAATTCCATAAGTTCGCTATTCATTTGAATAGGGCGAGCTTTTGTAGGAATTTTTCTTTCATCAAAACCTGGTTCATAAGGAAGGCGAACCACATGTTGAGATCTATACCAAAAAGCATTAGGGAGATTAGAACAGAGTTCTCCTTGCAAATGTTTTTGATATTGGATGATTTGAGATTGGAGTTTAGGTTCACTGATTTGATCAGCTACTCTTTTATATTCAATTTCTTGTTTGAGAAAGTTTAATTGCTGTTGTTTGCTAATTAAACGATTCAAAAACTTTGTTTTTGTAACTTGATTAAGTTCATAAACTTCTGGTTTAAACAAAAAAGGAAATTCAAGTTTTGTACCTAAATAGGTAGCTGAAATCCCTTGTTTAGACACAGAGAAGGGTGAAATTGAATTGATAAAGGGTGTTCCCAATATCATTTTTTGTTCCATATTTTTAACAAGAAGAAAGTGTTGCTTAATGCAAATTTTATTCTTGCAAATATGAGCATTGGTCAATTTATAAGCTATCTGTAGCTTAGAATTATCAGTTGTGTAAAGACTTTGGGTAGTTTTTTTGAAATATTGAGAAGGTACAATACCTTCCTGGATACAATTCATATCAGCACCTGAATCGATCAAAGCGATGACCGATATGGGAGTTTGTCCATAAATGAACAAATCTATTGCCACAAACCATTTTTGAATGGTAACAGTATGTGGAATGACTTGTTTTTTATTCAAGTTATTAAGAAAATCAGTTGCTTTCTGTTTAGAAGAAGAGGGTTGTTGGGAAGAAGGAACTTCTTCGTCTTCTTTATCAGAAAAAACTTGATATTGATTTTCTTGCAGTGTTTGAATTTGGATGTTTACCAAAGTTTGGTGTTGTTTTAAGAGATTAATCTCTTTCTTAAGGTTATTGACTTCATATTGTAAGTCAGCTAAACTTACAGGAGAAGCACTTGTGCGTGATTGATTAAACCTATTTATGATTTCTTTATGATCATAAAAGGATGTAATCACATCAGGAGGAGGTTTTTGTTGAGTTATAGAACTTTTTATGTGCTGAAGATATTCAGTCTTTGTTTTAGGGTCATCAATTTTGTCAATAAAATCTAACAGTATGTGTGACTGTTTTGATTGAGATAACATATTGATTTTAGGTTTTGAATTGGAAAGGTGACATAAACATGCACCTGGAATGCAATCACAAGATTGTTCAGAAGAGGATGAGGAATCAGATGAATAATTGAGGTTACCCATCTGTAACTCGGGTTCAGAAGATTCAGAGTCTGAATCAATCAGACAATTGAGAAAAATATGTTTCATTTGTTTGGGAATATCAAGGGCTTGAACCTTATGGGTTGTTCTGCACTGTTTTGCATAATGGCCGGGTTGACCGCACTTAAAACAAACGGGCTTTGAAGTGGATCCCTTTTTGAAAGGATTGGGCTTATGAGTTCCATGTTTCTTGGGCTTGCTATAGTACTGTTCTAAGTGCTTAGCAGGCTTCGGGCCATAAGGCTTTTTCCTTTTAAATTGTCGGGCTGGATGAGACCGATATTTTTGTTTAGAAGTGAGATGAGTTGGATACTTAAAATCATCAAACCCATACTGTTGGCAGAAGTCACCTAATTCTTTAGGTCCATGTATGTGCTGTTTCTTTAATTGTTTCTTAAGTTTTAAATCATTACAAATTTGTAATGCGCATTTATTGATAAATGCAATTAAATCACCAAAATTGAGAAGTTCATACTGGATATCACCTCCATGATGTTCTTGGAGTTTAGTACGAACTGTTTCAGCAAAAAGTTCAGGAAGGCCTGAAATGAACTTACGTTTCCAAAATGGATTTACTGCATCTGTCTGAAGCATTACTCTTTTCATGAAGATATCTTTGTAATATCTAAAATGGCTTAGAGTAGGGCATTTATGAGACATAAGCAAATCTTTAGCTTTACCTTGATATTCATTCGGATTTCCAATGAAATGCCTTAGAATACTTTGGATCAAGGTAGGCACACAATCAGGAATGAAGTCGTTTTCAACCTTGATGGGGTTACCATCAGGACCAATTTTTTTTGCATATAAAATTTCTGATTTTTCAGCAATGGTGAGGTAGTTATCCCACCAGCCTTTCAATAAACCAGAAAATCCTTGAATGATGACTGTGGCAATGGTATGATCATCTTTGCCTTCTGCTCTGTGAGTAGAGGCCATCATTACCATTTCTTGAGTAAGCTCAAGAACAGCATCTTCAGAAATGCCATCAATATTCCAAATATAAAGTTCTTTAGGGGAAAAAGAACCAAAGGTTTGAAGATTTCGTTCTTCAAACTGCATATCTGGGAAGGAAGGTCTAGGATAGAAATTCCTAGAAGTTGGCATAGGATTTCTCCATTTTGGGGTTTTTGATGCTTGTTTAGCATGTTTAATTGGATTAACCTGATATGGGATAAAATTGAGCCTATCCAATTCAGACATTGGGTCAAAGTCTGCACTAATATCCGAATCATGTTCTGACATGTAAGGATTAGACAGAGTATTGATCTTGAGTCTAGAATCCATATTTAATGCTGCAAGTTTTGCATCAATTTCTTTTAATAAAATGGAATTACTAGAAGAAAAGGTATTGGGAGCAAGAGGATCAGGAATCTGGAAGAAAACATTTTGCTTCTTCTTTTCCTGTTATTTGATTACCTTTTCATCAATTTGTGTTTTCTTCAATTCATTAGTTACAAGCTGATCTTGTACTAATTTTTCTCCAAGTTCGGATAATAATAAGTTAGTATAATTATTCTGTTGAATAATAGAACTAACATAACCCTCTGTTGGATGAGCAAACGGAGAGGCAACATAATTATTTTCTGAAACTCTGAATTGAAGGTCTACCATGGGTGGTAGAATAGATATGACAGTTTTCTTTTCTGGAGTAGTCCAGGTTTTGGGTGTTACATTTAACACATGAATTTGTGGGATGTGAACATTGAAGTACCAATCTAAAAAGGGTAAATTGGATTTCAATTCTTCACAACATTCATAGAAGACTTTACTAAGTTCTTTTCGTTCAGACTCTGTTGTCTGAGATTGGAACTTAGCTCTCCTGTCATCATTTTCTGGAGACAAGAAGTCTTGTTTAATTTTTTCTTTGTTTAGTTTGAATGATGAACTCAAGCACTGAACCCTGGGAATCTGGAATTCCATTTCAGATTGGGTGGGTGATTGATTTGCTTCTGAAGTTTCAGGAACTTCATTTTGATTATAAATGGGTTGAGGAATTTGAGGATAGTTAGGATTAGTCCTAATATTCCTAAATTGAAGATGGGGAATTTCTTCAGGAGTTGTAGCTCTTGAAGGGAACTTAGCAGGAGCAGTTCTGAAGGAAGATTTTGATCTTCGTCCAGACTCAAACTTGGATGGGTCAAGAGTCGTTACTCTTAAGTCATTGAATCTAAGTTCTACTGATCCATCAGGAAAAGATAAAACTCTATCAATCTGGCTTGGAGGAAGTTTCTTTGGATTTGAAACTCCTTCAATGATCCATGATTCAGGGAGAGTGACCTGATCCCATTGAATCGTTCTGGGTACGATTACATTGGTTTTCTGGTCATTGATTTCAAAGAGGATTGTGTGTCCTCTGTCATCAGCATGAAGGGCACGAGGCTTTAATTGAGTTTTCATTGCTCTATAAGTGATTTTATAAATTAGAGCAAAGGGTTCAGAACCTTCAGCCATGTCAAAGCCAGAGGTCTGGATATTGAGGGTGAGTGTTTCGAGGATGTGAGGATCACAAAGAGACACTGAGAAGTTAGGATAGCAGTTAAAATAAACTGGACCCATTGAGAGTGATGATTCTGCAATTCCAAGCAGAGAATCACTGAATTTGTTGTGTCTACAGTCGCGAAGAGCAACTAAGGCACAAGTATCAAGTCCTAACCTAGTTAAAGGTTTTAGGGCTACTTGGATTAATCCTAAATGGATATACTTGTATTTGTCTTTAATTAAAGAATTGATTGTTTGAAAATTGAGAAGTTGTTTTGAGTCTAAAGATTTATTGATCGGTACTGTCTCTTCAACAATACTGATTAAATCTTCAGTTTTTTGAGAAAATATGGATTGGGATAATTGATAAATATCTTTTTGGGGAATTACTGGTATAGACCAGTTTTGTAAATCTTGTTCAACTTCAGAAATTCTACCTGGAATTACTGGAAGCAAATCAAAATGAAGTTCCTAAGTTCAACCGCTCCTGCTAAGTTCAACCGCTCTGGCTTTGACATGGCTGAAGGTTCTGAACCCTTTGCTCTAATTTATAAAATCACTTATAGAGCAATGAAAACTCAATTAAAGCCTCGTGCCCTTCATGCTGATGACAGAGGACACACAATCCTCTTTGAAATCAATGACCAGAAAACCAATGTAATCGTACCCAGAACGATTCAATGGGATCAGGTCACTCTCCCTGAATCATGGATCATTGAAGGAGTTTCAAATCCAAAGAAACTTCCTCCAAGCCAGATTGATAGAGTTTTATCTTTTCCTGATGGATCAGTAGAACTTAGATTCAATGACTTAAGAGTAACGACTCTTGACCCATCCAAGTTTGAGTCTGGACGAAGATCAGAATCTTCCTTCAGAACCGCTCCTGCTAAGTTCCCTTCAAGAGCTACAACTCCTGAAGAAATTCCCCATCTTCAATTTAGGAATATTAGGACTAATCCTAACTATCCTCAAATTCCTCAACCCATTTATAATCAAAATGAAGTTCCTAAAACTTCAGAAGCAAATCAATCACCCACCCAATCTGAAATGGAATTCCAGATTCCCAGGGTTCAGTGCTTGAGTTCATCATTCAAACTAAACAAAGAAAAAAATTAAACAAGACTTCTTGTCTCCAGAAAATGATGACAGGAGAGCTAAGTTCCAATCTCAGACAACAGAGTCTGAACGAAAAGAACTTAGTAAAGTCTTCTATGAATGTTGTGAAGAATTGAAATCCAATTTACCCTTTTTAGATTGGTACTTCAATGTTCACATCCCACAAATTCATGTGTTAAATGTAACACCCAAAACCTGGACTACTCCAGAAAAGAAAACTGTCAAATCTATTCTACCACCCATGGTAGACCTTCAATTCAGAGTTTCAGAAAATAATTATGTTGCCTCTCCGTTTGCTCATCCAACAGAGGGTTATGTTAGTTCTATTATTCAACAGAATAATTATACTAACTTATTATTATCCGAACTTGAAGAAAAATTAGTACAAGATCAGCTTGTAACTAATGAATTGAAGAAAACACAAATTGATGAAAAGGTAATCAAAGAACAGGAAAAGAAGAAGCAAAATGTTTTCTTCCAGATTCCTGATCCTCTTGCTCCCAATACCTTTTCTTCTAGTAATTCCATTTTATTAAAAGAAATTGATGCAAAACTTGCAGCATTAAATATGGATTCTAGACTCAAGATCAATACTCTGTCTAATCCTTACATGTCAGAACATGATTCGGATATTAGTGCAGACTTTGACCCAATGTCTGAATTGGATAGGCTCAATTTTATCCCATATCAGGTTAATCCAATTAAACATGCTAAACAAGCATCAAAAACCCCAAAATGGAGAAATCCTATGCCAACTTCTAGGAATTTCTATCCTAGACCTTCCTTCCCAGATATGCAGTTTGAAGAACGAAATCTTCAAACCTTTGGTTCTTTTTCCCCTAAAGAACTTTATATTTGGAATATTGATGGCATTTCTGAAGATGCTGTTCTTGAGCTTACTCAAGAAATGGTAATGATGGCCTCTACTCACAGAGCAGAAGGCAAAGATGATCATACCATTGCCACAGTCATCATTCAAGGATTTTCTGGTTTATTGAAAGGCTGGTGGGATAACTACCTCACCATTGCTGAAAAATCAAAAATTTTATATGCAAAAAAAATTGGTCCTGATGGTAACCCCATCAAGGTTGAAAACGACTTCATTCCTGATTGTGTGCCTACCTTGATCCAAAGTATTCTAAGGCATTTCATTGGAAATCCGAATGAATATCAAGGTAAAGCTAAAGATTTGCTGATCATGATTTGAATCGGTTCGAAGCTATACCGATACGGGTCAAACGGGTCGAGACCGGTATTCAGGCCCACCCCTACCTTAAACCCCCCAAAAGAGGGTCTAGTTTCAAAGGAAGAGTCCTCCAATGCTTAAACCTTCAGCCCAAATAGTATGGGGGTGTTAAGTGCTCTGTCTCTGAAGTATCCACACATTTTTTTTTTTTTTTTTCACAATTTGTTGAGAGAAACTGTCTAATTGTTCTCTGATGGTCTCGCTTGTTGACGGGAGAAGCACGAGTGGGATGATTCGAGTATGCATCCTCCAACCAGCTCAGCTAAATTTTGTCCCCAAATAATTATAAGTCTAGTTTAACTAATGGCTTTCTTTTTTTAGTTGGCTCTCAACATGGGGAATATTTATATTCACATTTTCTAACATTATGTCAAGACAGTGAATATCACCCTTGTTAACTAGTTGACAGAAAATTGCTCTACCAAGGATTGAACACATTTTGTTAATAACATCCACCAATTGACATTACCATAGCTGATGAAATATGAGATATGACTGACGAAAATGTTAGGAAATCAGGTTTTTGCAACTATGTTTTGCAACAAAGGTGATGTGGCATGATCCTAAAATAATGATGAAATTTCTAAAGTGTTTATGTTCATCTTGAGATTGTAAAAAAAACCCCTCTGATGATACCACATCATCCTGGTTACAGAACCTGGTTTCCTAGTCTCACTCTATGATGCAGGAGGATCCGAGTCCGATGATGCTGAGTTGTCAGATAGCACGTTGTTGGCGTTGAGATACCTTGAGTTGGCAGATCAGCGCAAAGATGGCAGGAAATCGTGATTTTTTCCTAATTGGGGCAGTTTTGGGTGCATTTCAGTATTTTGGCCATAACTTTGGCTACGGTTATCAGAATCGCGCTTATGACCCCAATTCGGAAAGCTCTTGGCGGTGCGCACGTTAGGCCACCGAGGTATGCTCGGTGCACATCTTTTCAAGGTCAAAATCCACTATTTTCCTTTCCGAATCCACAATTTTAGTAGGTTTTTTCTTTTATAGTAATATTTCATTTATCGTTTAGGACGTGATTCTGAATCCGATTTGGGCCAGATTCTTGACAGATTATTTCTTTTGTTACGTATTTTATTTTAGCATGATTATTGGGATTTTGTTATTTTTGGAAATTTTTTGATAATGGTGAGTTTTAGCTATAAAGCTCGGCTTGTGAGCTGATTTAGAGATACTTTTGATTTGAATAATTTTAATTGAACATCAGAGTTGTTTCTCTGTGTTTTTGGCGAATCTCTTATGTCTTTTCCTTTGAATTGTCTGTTGAAATTAGCCTGCAGGATAATCGCTATTCTGTCTGGCGTCAGTTGGTATCAGAGCTTCAACATCTTTTCGGGGTGAGATTTCATTAGTTTTCATGGCTGGTGGTCGAGGTCGTGTTCGTCGTAGGCAAGTTTCGAACGAGGAATTCCCACACCGTGATCATAACGTTCAGGATGTGATGATTGAAAATTTACAGAAGCAAGTTGTAGAGTTAACCTGGCGTCTAACGACGCAGGATTTCGGTGATTGTGAGATGGAAGATCATGATTTTGATTCCAATTTCGAAAACCCGTATCACAATCATGCTCAATTCTGGGAGCACCGTGGTCGAGAGGATCTTCATGGAGACATCGGTTTCAGAATGGATCTGCCCGAGTTTTCTAGCACTTTACAGGCTGAAGGATTCGTAGATTGGTTGAATGAAGTAGAGCGTATTTTTTAGTATAAGGAAGTTCTAGATCGTGTTAAAGTGAAATTGATCGCCATCAAATCAAAGGCAGAGCATTTGCGTGGTGGGAGCAGTTGAGGCGATCACGAGACAGGCAGGGCAAGGCCAAGATCACAGATTGGGAGAGAATGAAGAAGAAGATGAAGGGTCACTTCCTTCATTTTGGCTACACTCAAACTTTGTTTCAGCGACTTCATTCGTTGAGGCAAGACACGAGATTAGTTGATGATTACATGGAGGAGTTCTATCAATTGATAGCCCGTAATAACTTATCTGAGACGGAAGAGAGGATGGTGGCACGGTATTTGGGGGGTTTACGATAGCCCTTGCAAGATGCCCTCAGCCTTCACTTGCTGTGGACCATTTCTGAAGCATACCAGCGTGCACTTGCTGTGGAAAAACAGCAGAACGGGAGACTTGTGATTAGAAGTGATCAAAGCAGTCAACCAGTTCGCCTTCAAGAATCTCGTCCTACCCAGCAGCCACCGCAGGGTAATTCTAACTCAAATATTAGATGTTTCAGATGTGGTGAACAGAGACATAGAGTGACTGAGTGCAGGAAGCCTGGTATTCAGAAAAGCAACAATCTCCTGATTGAGGAAGACGTGGTAGATGGAACTGAGGAGCTTGGAGAGTCTGTGTATGACGATGATGAAGATGGAGATGTGCCGTATGGAGATGGCCAGGAGACTCTGGTTGTTCGTAAGAACCTACTGATTCCCAAGGGCGATTCAGTAGACGATTGGTTTAGAATCAATATTTTTCACACGACCTGCACAGTTGCAGATAAAGTCTGTAAGATGATTATTGACAGTGGCAGTTGTGAGAACGTAGTGTCTGAAGAGGCTGTCCAGAAATTGCAGTTGAAGACAGATCGTCATCCCAAACCGTACAAATTTCCGTGCCTGAATAAAAGCAGTGAGGTAACAGTAGATAGGTGATGCCTAGTGTTTTTTCGATTGGTAGAAAATATTTTAATAATGCTTGGTACGATGTTGTGTCTATGGATGCTTGTCATGTAATGTTAAGCAGACATTGGCAGTATGATTACAGTGTTATTTATGATGGGAAGAAAAATACATATTTCCTTAGCATCAAAGGGAAGAAAATTGTGTTGGCACCTCGTCAGGAATGAATCCCTCCTACCCCGGTAGCCAATAATATTAACCTGATTTCTATGTCCAAGTTTTTAGTTGAGGTTGAACGTGGAGACGTAGTATATGCTCTGTTGTCTCATGAGAATAGTGCAACAAACGTAAATCCAGATTTGCCAACAGAGGTGCAGCAGCTACTAGCAGAGTTTTCTGACGTGATGCCAGAGGATCTTCTTCCTGGCTGCCGCCTATGAGAGATATTCAACATCAATTCGACCTTTTTTCGAGGTCCAGTTTACCTAATCGATTGGCTTATCGCCTCAGTCCCAAGGAATCTAAAGAGTTGCAGCGACAGGTGGTAGATTTGTTGGAGATGGGCTACATCCGTAAGAGTATGAGCCAATGTGCAGTTCCTGCTCCGCTAGTGCCGAAGAAAGATGGCTCTTGGCGTATGTGTGTTGATAGCAGGGAAATCAACAAGATTACAGTGAAACACATGTTTCTAATTCCTCGCCTAGATGATATGTTAGACCAGCTGTCCGGTTCTAAGGTCTTCTCAAAAATTGACCTTAAAGCGGATACCACCAGATCAGAATAAGGCCTGGAGATGAGTGGAAGACAGCGTTTAAGACGTAACATGGGCTGTATGAGTAGATGGTCATGCCTTTTGGACTGTCCAATGCGCCCAACACATTTATGAGATTTATGCATAAGGTTTTACGGCATTTCATGGGGAAATTCGTTGTCGTTTACTTTGACGACATCCTCATTTATAGCTCGACATGGGCATAACATTTGGATCACCTCCGTGTTGTTTTTTATATGTTGAGGACAAAGTGCTTGTTCGTCAATCAGAAGAAGTGTTCTTTCTTCACTACTTCTGTAACTTTTCTTGGTTTTGTTGTGTCTACTGATGGTGTTCATGCAGATCAGTCGAAGATAGATGCAGCCTTGGAGTGGCCCAAACCAAAGACCTTACACGATGTCAGAAGTTTTCATGGATTGGCGTCCTTCTACCGTCGGTTCATCAGAAACTTCAGCACTCTGATTGCTCCTATCACAGAGTGGTTCAAGGGACGTGATTTCCAGTGGTCAGAGGAGGCAGAGGCTAGCTTTCAACTGGTCAAGCAGAAGATGACAGAGGCACCAGTTTTGGCACTTCCTGATTTTGAAAAGGTGTTTGAGGTAAACTGTGATGCATCTGGAGTTGGCATTGGTGGTGTTCTGAGTCTGGAGGGGAACCCAATAGCTTTTTTCAGTGAGAAACTATCAGGATCAAAGAAGAGATATTCCACCTATGATCTGGAGTTTTATGCCTTAGTTCAGTCCCTGAAGCATTGACATCACTACCTAGTACAAAGGGAGTTCATTCTTATCACTGATCATGAGACCTTGAAGTACATCAATGGCCAACACAAGTTGAGTAGACGGCATGCCAAGTGGGTGGCGTACTTGCAAGAGTTCACATTTGCCCTTAGGCACCAAGCAGAGAGTCTGAACCGTGTCGCAGATACACTGAGCCGTCGTACGTTACTCCTCACCACCATGAGCACTAGAGTTGTAGGATTTGAGGCTTTCTTTGATAAGTATGCTGCATATCCTTCATTCGGGAGGATAATTCATGAGGTAACTGATGGTCAACAACATGACTTTATTTTGCATAATGATTATATGTTTCGTGGATTATAGTTGTGCATTCCAGATTGTTCACTAAGGCTACAGATTATTCGTGAACTTCATAATGAGGGTCATTTTGGGCGAGATAAGACGTTGGCCTTGATCTCTTCTAACTATTATTGGCCCAAATTGACCAGTGACGTGGCTCATTATGTGAAGCGTTGTTATGTGTGTCAGTGGTCTAAGGGAGTTCTCGCTAATGCAGGCCTATATACATCTTTACCTGTACTTGAGGCCCTTTGGTTTGATGTCAGTATGGACTTTGTGTTGGGCTTACCCCGTACCCAACGGGCATTGGATTCTATTTTGGTTGTGGTTGATAGGTTTTTCAAGATGGCCCATTTTGTAGCTTGCAGAAAAACAATGGATGTTGCCCGAATCGCCCATCTTTACTTCAGGGAGATTGTGCGTTTACATGGTGTTCCCCGATCCATTACTTTCGATCGTGACACCAAGTTTATGAGTCATTTCTAGAGGAGTTTATGGGAGAAACTGGGGATGAAATTGAATTTTAGCAGCGCCTGCCACCCCCAGACGGATGGTCAGACCGAGGTAGTAAACAGGAATTTGGAAAACCTTTTGAGGAGTTTGGCAGGAACTAAACCGAAGCAGTGGAATTTGACGTTACCTCAAGCAGAATTTGCCTATAACAGGTCGAAGAACAAAACCACAGGAATGAGCCCATTTGAGATTGTCTATGGTCAGAATCCACCCGGAGTGCTTGACTTAACCCCTATTCCACGTGTGGGTCATTTGAGTCACAAGGCAGATGCGATGGAAGAACATCTTCGGGGTATCCATGAGTAGGTGAAGCTGGTCATTCACGAGAGTAATTCCAATTACAAGGTTCAAGTCGACAGTCATCGTCGTCAGGTACTTTTTGATGTTGGTGATTTTGTTTGGGCAGTATTAACCTGTGATCGTTTTCCTGTTGGAGAGTATAATAAGCTTAAGGAGCGGAAGATTGGACCCTGTGAGATCTTGCAGAAGATCAATGATAACGCCTACAGACTGCGCCTCCCCAGTGATTTGAGAATTTCTGATATCTTTAATGTAAAACACATGAGTCCTTGTTTTGTGGATTCCGATGAAGCTATTGTGAACACGATGACGTGTTCTTTCCAACCCGGGGCGACTGATGCAGGAGGATCCGAGTCAGATGATGCTGAGTTGTCAGATAACACGTTGTTGGCGCTGAGATACCTTGAGTTGGCAGATCAGCGCAAATATGGCAGGAAATCGTGATCTTTTCCTAATTGGGGCAATTTTGGGTGCGTTTCAGTATTTTGGCCATAACTTTTGCTACGGTTATCAAAATCGCGCATATGACCCTAATTCATTAATTTCTTGGCGGTGCACACGTCATGGCCACCGAGCTATGCTCGGTGCACATCTTTTCGAGGTCAAAATCTACTGTTTTTCCTTTCGAATCCACAATTTTAGTAGTTTTTCTCTTTTATTGTAATATTTCATTTATCGTTTAGGAAGTGATTCTGAACCCGATTTGGGCCAGATTCTTGGCAGATTATTTATTTTATTACGTATTTCATTTTAGCATGATTTATTTGGATTTTTCTATTTTTGGTAAAATTCTGATAATGGCGAGTTTTAGATATAAAGCCCGGCTTGTGGCTGATTTAGAGACACTTTTGATTTGAATAATTTTAATTGAGCATCAGAGTTGTTTCTCTCTGTTTTGGGCGAATCCCTTGTGTCTTTTCCTTTTGAATTGTCTATTGAAACCAGCCTGCAGGATAATTGCTATTCTGTCTGGCGTCACTCTATAACTGATGATACACCAAAAATGGTCTCTCTTCTACACCGTACATGTGTCATGATGATCTCGACAAATAACAGGCCCAAACGTCAGCCCAACACTGATTCGACCCAAGCGGTTCCAAGCTCGCACAATACAGTCCGCCAGATGGACCCAAATCATTACAACCTTTAAGTTCACGCGTCTCACAACTATCCTCAATACCCGTTAGCCTTTCTAAGGAAAGTATCTAAGGAATCAGGTTTGGACAGGCAAGATAGCGACATTTTATCAGAGTATACGTCGCATATGGAAACTTTTATCTATAGACAACACTCTGATTGGAAACTATTTCCCGTGTATCTAGGAGCACAAGTCTAACAAATAAACTTTCCTTAATAACACAACTCCTAATTAGAGAAGGATCTCCATGAAGATCTTCTCATCTAAATTACGCCACTGATGGCCTGGTAGAACCATGACTCAAACATTATAAATAAGACATGAGGTTGGTAAGCTAAGATATGCTACAAATTCTCTGTTTATAGCATTACGCTTTCCTTAGATCACTGTTTGACTTTAGCATCGAAGTATCATCGGCCACCATGATGGTGGTACGGGACTCATGTGTGTTCCTTGTGAATGTCAGCAGGTCAAGATCAAAGTAGGGAGCGAAAATCAACTGCATCATTTTGGCATCGTCCATGGGGACGACAAAGTTCCTAACCATTCACTAGCATCATCATCTCTTCAGAATACAAGAAGATGGTGACCACCAGATCACACAACAATGGAGAACAAGAGGACACATCAAATGCTCAAACTGGCACTATACCACCGCTCTCATCAGTGTTGGTGACATACGGGCAGCAGGCTCATACCCCGCGCCAACAACAACAACGACAGACCCCAGGTTAGATTTGATATCGGCACAAATCTAGTAGATCGCCAAAGCAGTGGAGACTCTCATACAACAGAACCCTCCAACTGCCAACGAAGATCAGGAGCAACACAGGCCCAAATCTCCGAAAGATAACAGAGAGCAGGCACATGAGAGTCAATGCCCTGCTAGTTCTCGTTGGATTAGAGGAGGTGACACAGTTAACGCGGACCCGACCTTCAGGGTAGACAAGCTCGCCCTATAGAACCCCTTCCGTCGAGGGGCTCACAATCCAGATGTGCTATACCGCGTCTCTGTTCCACCGTTCATGGACCGTATCATGAACAAGGGTCTTCCAAAGAAGTTCACGCTTCTAAGAAGGTTTCAAGTCGGCGATGTGCAGAACGTTCCCTACAAGCCTAAAGAAGTCAGCATTGACATTGTTTCATAGCCTCCCGCCAAAGTCGATCAACTCATTCAAGACATTAGCCAAAGAATTCTTATCGCACTTTGTCGGAAGCCAGCGAATCAAGAAAGACCCAAACTACATATTCTCTCTAAGGCAGAGATCTAATCAAACGCTAAGAGAGTATGTCACACACTTCAACGATGAGCTGACGCTCATTGACGGTTGCAATGACGACCCGGCCGTGACTCCTTTTACCGCGAGCCTAAGAAAGGGAAAGTTTTACGACTTCCTCACCTTATAACCCCCTGGATATAATAGAACTCTTGAAGGGCATCCAAAGGTACATCACCCTGGAAGAGATGATAACAACAAAGAAAGAAACAGAAGTAGAGAAGAAACTCACCGTTTCTAGGGACATAAAGGAGGGGAAAAAGACGAAAGGACAAAGAAATGAACAAACGAAAGCGCAACGACAACAGGTCAGACCCTGGCCAGGCCAGGCCAAAGAAAGCTTCCAGCTACGTTTGATCCAGATTCATGACCCTCATCAATTCTAGCTTATCGGACGTCCTGAATTCCATGAAAAACTGAGAAAAATCTGAAATGGCCCCTAAAATAGTGCGGATACCCCTCCAAACATGACAACAACAACTATTGTTGATACCACAAGGAGGGTGGCCACGATACCAACGATTGCAAGTGTCTACGGTATGAGATCGAATACTGAATTCGCAAGGGCAAGCTAAAAGAATTCTTGAGTTCAGAGAAACGATAAGATTGACCCAGGGAGAGGGGAGAGGCAATTAAGGAGATTGAGAAGGAGACTCCGGGCATAATATATTGTCATTCACGGAGTCGGATCAGATGAAGACCATTCAAATAAGTCCCACAAGTGGACTCTACAGGAGATGCGGACACAGCCGACAGACGAGGACAGTCGCATATACTACTCGAGGGTGCAAAGCCCCATCCCCACTTTGACCTTCACGGACAAGGACCTAGAAGGTGTCTGTGCACCGCACAATGACGCTCTTGTCATTTTGGTCTCTATCGCAAGCTGGGAGGTGAAGAGGGCCCTGATAGATACGGGAATTTCCCTTAACATCCTGTTCTAAAACGAATTCCGCAGTACGGACATCAAGGAGGAGAACTTGACATCCTCCGATTAACCGCTGATTGGATTCAGCGAAGAGAAATGCTTTCCGATTGGAAAGATAAGGTTAGCGGTGGTGGCAGGAGAGCTGCAACTAAGAAAAATCATGTTCTTGGACTTCATGGTGGTAGACGCACCGTCTACCTATAACCTCATTTTGGGAAGACAGTGGCTTCACCAGATGAAAATAGTAGTCTCCACCCTTCACTAGTGCATCAAGTATACCGCTTGATGGAGTTTTTATTAACCTAAATTAATAAGTTAATAAACCCTACTTGTAATACCGCAAGTGCACGGCTGTCTAACTGGTAGACAGTGGCAAATACGGGTCGATCCCACGAGGATTGACGAGACAGTCAAATTCTAAGACTTATTTCAACTAATTTAGAGTTGGGGGTTACAGCAGATGAAAATTACTAAATTAAGAAAATGAAATTGACAACTAAAATTAAACTGGTAAGATGATAGAGAGGGGACCGAGACATCGAATCCACCACAGGTTCTTCGAGATTTGTGTAATCCAAATGATTGTTTTCAAGAATTAGCATGACTAACCTAAAGATTAATCTAAGCTCGCAATTGATTTCAACAAATGTATAAACCCTTAGCATTGCGTGTCTTCTTACAGCACACACAATCACAGATTTAGATTAATTGATTAAAGCAGGCTTTGAATATCAATAAAGGGTACTTCTAACTACCGACTAGTCTAGATAGTTAATCTGGATATAATCGGTGAAAGCAAATTATTGAAACTCAGAAATCAAATGTGTTTAACGTTCAAGTAAGCTAAGGTTGGTAAGCTAAGGTTGGTAAGCTAAGGTACGTTACAAATTTCCTGTTTACAACATTACACCTTCCTTAGATCTCAGTCTGACTTTAGCATCGGAGTGTCATCGGCCACCACAACGATGGTCCGTGGCTCACGTATGTTACTTGTGCAGGTCAGCAGGTCAGCGAGACTAGGTCAAAGCAGGGAGCGGAAAACAGTTGCATCAGTCCTGAAGTACCATATAGTGTCGTTGGTGCATTGTTATATTTGGCACAATGTACACGACCCGATATAACATTTTTTGTGAATCTATTGGCAATGTATAGTTCTATGCCTACTCGTAGACATTGGAATGGAGTTAAACACATATTTCGATATCTTCGTGGGATGATTGCTATGGGTTTATTTTATTCCTGTGATTTATCTAACTGTTCCCATCTAGTTGGCTATGTAGATTCATGCTATCTATCTGACCCCCATAAGGGTCGCTCACAGACAGGTTATGTATTTATGAATTGGTGGAATTCCTAAAGTGACACATTCTCAAAGAACATTTACATTCATTTCCCTAAGTATTCTTCCCGATCTGAAAAATGACTTAACTATTGCACATATTAAGCTTCCCACATTGCTCCAAGCTCTTTTATTTAAAAGAGCATTGAACCATCCGGCCCTGAGGCCTGACTTCTTGGTGATCTATTAAGCAAACATTAGTGGATACTTCCTCAAATCATTCTGAAATTATAGCTTTAAATGAAGCTAGCCGAGAATGTGTCTGACTCAGATCATTAATTCAACATATAAGCAATAACTGTCAATTGCCATCAGTTACTGATCAGCCGACTACAATATATGAAGATAATGTTGCATGTATTATTCCAATGCAAAAAGGGTTTATTAAATGAGATCGAACGAAACATATTCAAGTAAAGTTTTATTTTTTATCCACATGAGCTCCAGAAAGATAATGTGATTGGAGTCAAACAGGTTCGGTCAAGTGACAACCTTGCGGATCTCTTCACCAAAGCACTCTTTAAATCAATTTTTAAAAAATTGGTTTACGAGATTGGTATGCATCGGCTAAATCTTCAAAGTAATTAAAGTTTTACTATCATTAGAAGGAGTCAATATCAGGAGCATATCCAGAAGTATACCCCCCGATGTGCATCCAGAAGTATACTACAAAAGCATCCAGAAGTATACTTCAAGATCATATAGAAGTGTGTTATCTTTGATTTATGCACGTTGTACTCTTTTTTCCTTCGACATGGTTTTATCCCACTGAATTTTTCTGTCAATGTTTTAATAAGGCAATATTGTGCACATGGAGCATTGTGAAGTATGTAAATTGGTAACTATACTTATTTTCCTTCAACATGGTTTTATCTCACTGGATTTTCCTGTCAATGTTTTAACGAGGCAACATTATATGCACTCTCCATATTCTTGAAGAATGTTGTATTTTGTATTTTTTTTCTTCTTTCGTCCATGTTTTTCCTTACTAGGTTTTACTGGCAAGGTTTTAATGAGGCAACAATGGTGAAATTTTGGAGCATTTCATCAAGGGAGACAACGTGCGGTGAACATCCAAGGGGGAGTATTGTAGAATACCCTAGAAGAATAAAGAAGAATGTAGAAGACTAGAGAAGTTTGGAGGATGTTCACCAAGCATGAGGTGGCATATGTTTACTTTACATATGTCATCGTTAAATGAAGGTATCTTTGCCTATAAATAGGCTTGTATTATATTGTAAATAAAAAGAGAGAAATGACATATACATGACACTAACAAGATGAAAGATTTCATTGATGCAATATCTATATTCCAATGTTATTTTCAAGGCAGCGACTACTTCACACCACCATTTCTTCTTTCTCACACCACTATTGAATTTTTTTTGTTTTTTTTTACTTACTCACACCACCAATTAATATGCATAACTTAACAGAGAAACCCAAACTCAAAAAAAAAATGCAAAATATAGTAACTTTTGTTGGAAAATATGGTTTAACACCATTTTATGGGTGAATGAGAAATTGTCACTCATTGTGATAAATTGAATAGCCTGGCATTAACTTTGGTAATACAAAAGGTTTTTGTATTAACTTTGTGCAAATGAAAAGCCAAAGGTTATGCAAATGAAAAGCCAAAGGTTTTGGTTTTAATGGCATTCAATTGTTTGTTCCCCATAAACTCTATATAAAGAGCTCTCATTCTCTCCTAAAGAAAAGATATAGGAGGTGAGCTTCCTCTATATTCTCCTCTCCATAATCTATTATTCTACTCCTTCTGTTATTCTGTCAAATTCCGGTGATAGACAAAGACTTCAGTTCAAGTTCGCCTGACACTAGACCTCCGGTGCACGGTGCTAGTTTGATAGTCGTTGTATCCTGGGAGGTGTATGCTCATTCATTCTAGCACCTGTGGGAGAGCGAATACACTTTAAGGACACTGTCAAACAGGCCTCGACTCTCCTACATTTATGGAGTTCCTCTGTTTGGTTTCGGTTCTTGTTAAGGTTCATTTTCTGTGTAATTCTTTTACTTGTTTTCTGTTCTCATTATACAGTTTAATATTATTCGCAATTTGTTTATTTACGTTAATAGTTTTTCTGACATTCTTAAAGTGTATTCGTCCTTTAAAGTTCTTAACAGGTTGCGGAACACTAAGAAGTTATTTCCAGTTTCTTAAATTTAATTGCTTTCGGAACCAATTCTGCGATGTTTTATTAATTGGTTCCTAATATTGGAATTTTGTCATCTTATTATTTTTTATAGATTCGAAATTGGAAAATAATTTGTTCAATTATTTTCGGATTGATTGAATTTTATTCAATACTAATCTTCTGACTTCTTTTGTAGAGATGGAAAACGAGAATATTAATCTTAACGATGGAAACAATGGGAACAATAACGGAATGAATATACCTCCTCCTTTGAACCCTCCGGTAATTATGTGAATATGGCTGCGGTCGAGAACACACCTGCGGGTCAAGTTCCAAGCGGTTCTGAGGTACGAGTGCCCGTCGTTATTACACCGGTTTTTGTTCCGGTAAATCACGCAGAAAGGCCTGAGAAGTTTGCTGGCTTAAACTTCAAAAGGTGGCAGCAGAAGATGCTTTTCTACCTAACCACACTGGTCCTGGCACGGTTGTTAACCGAGGAATCACCAAAGCTAAGAGAGGACGAAACTGATCCTCGAGTACTCATAGCTTTCAATGCATGGAAGGATTCTGACTATCTATGCAAAAACTATGTGTTGAATAGCTTAGCTGACTCTTTGTACAATGTGTATAGCTCAAAAAGGACTGCCAAAGAGCTGTGGGATTCCCTAGCACACAAGTACAAACCGAGGATGCATGCATTAAGAAGTACATTGTGGGCCAGTTCTTGGATTATAAAATGGTGGATTCAAAACCTGTGGTAAGTCAAGTGCAGGAGCTGCAATTGATTATCCACGAGATACATGCCGAGGGAATGCAAATCAGTGAATCTTTTCAAGTCGCCTCGGTAATAGAAAACTGCCTCCTGCTTGGAAAGACTTCAAGAACTATCTCAAGCATAAAAGAAAGGAGATAAGTCTTGAAGACCTGATTGTCCGTCTTCGCATAGAGGAGGACAACGGAGGATCCGAGAGGAAATTTACTGTCGCCACTGCTAAGGCGAATATCGTGGAGCATGGTGAGAGCTCCAAAGGCAAGAGGCTCGCAAAGAACATAAAAAAAATTGATGTCAAAAGGAGGGGTGTCTAAGAAGCAACAACCCAAGTTTCAGGGTAGATGTTTCAACTGCGACAAGACTGGTCACAAGTCGGCGGACTGCAAGCTGTCAAAGAAAAAAAAGAATGAGGTCAATGCAATGGACACAAGTGATGACCTTGTTCCTGTAATCTCAGAAGTTAACTTGGTGGACTCAAACCCCAAGGAGTGGTGTCTAAACACTGGAGCAACCCGCCACGTTTGCTCAGATAGGAATGTTTTTTCCAATCTGGAACTGATTGAACCTGGGGAGAAGTTGTACATGGGCAACTCCGCCACCTCAGAAATCAAAGGGAAAGGAACTATCTTCCTAAAGATGACATCATGAAAGGAAGTCAAGCTTACCAACGTGCTATATGTGCCCGACATCAGGAAGAACCTCATTTCTGGGACGCTACTGGATATTCATGGATTTAAAATTGTAATTGAGTCCCATAAAATTGTTTTGTCCAAAATGGGATGTATGTGGGCAAAGGTTATGTAACAGATGGAATGATGAAAATGAATGTAATTGCCATCAACCGAAATGATTTGAATAAAGAAAAGTCTTCCGTTTATTTGCTTGAGTCCTTTAACTTATGGCATGGTAGACTAGGTCATGTGAATTATAATTCTTTACGTAGATTAATTCACTTGGACCATATACCCACTTTTACTTTTAATAAACACAAGTGTGAAATTTGTGTAGAGGCAAAACAAACCAGAACATCTTTTCAAAATGTTGAAAGGAAAACTGAAACCCTTGAATTAATCCACAGTGATATTTGTGATTTAAAATTTGTTCAAACAAGAGGTGGAAACAAATATTTTGTGACTTTCATCGATGGCAGTACAAAATATTGTTATGTATATTTACTGAAAAGCAAAAATGAGGTTGTGGAAAAATTTGCCATGTACAAGAATGAAGTTGAAAATCAACTTACCAAGAAAATTAAAGTGGTGAGTAGTGACCGTGGAGGTGAATATGTGGAACCATTTGGTGCTTTTTGTGCCCAACACGGAATTATTCATGAGGTCACACCACCATACTCTCCTCAATCTAACGGCATTGCTGAGCGAAAGAATCACACTCTAAAAGAGAAGATGAATGCGATGCTCATAAGTTCTGGGTTACCACAGAACATGTGGGGGGAAGCTGTTTTATCAGCTAATCACCTTTTAAATAAGGTACCGCGAAAGGAAGTTGATAGAACTCCATATGAGCTATTTAAAGGAAATAAATCTTCCTATAAATACTTGAAAGTGTGGGGGTGTTTAGCCAAAGTTATGGCTCCGACTCCAAAGATAATGAAGATAAGACCAAAAACGGTTGACTGTGTCTTCATTGGTTATGCACAAAACAGTAGTGCATATAGGTTTCTTGTGTATGACTCGAAAACCCCCGATATTCACAAGAATACGATAATGGAGTCTAGAAATGCTACGTTCTACGAGCATGTATTTCCTTATAAATCTAAAGAAGATGAACCGAGCTCATCAAAACAGATTCTTGAGGATCTAGAGGAAATACCTCGTGAACAAGATGAAAGTTCAGAAGAAGAGATAGAAGAACTTAGACGAAGCAAAAGAGCTAGGGTAGAAAAGTCATTTGGTCTTGACTTTCTAACCTATATGCTAGAAGCTGAGCCTCAAACTTATAAAGAGGCTATAAGCTCAGTTGATGGTCCTTTATGGAAAGAAGCCATAAAGAGTGAGATTGATTCCATCATGCAAAACCATACTTGGGAATTGGTAGATCTCCCTCCTGGAAGTAAACCACTTGGCTCTAAGTGGATATTCAAACGAAAGATGAAAGTTGATGGAACAATTGACAAATACAAGGCTAGACTTGTAATCAAATGTTATAGTCAACGTGAAGGTCTTAACTACTTTGATACTTATTCTCCTGTCACGAGAATAAGCTCCATAAGAATGATAATAGCGATTGCCGCTTTGTGAAACCTTGAAATCCATCAAATGGATGTAAAAACTGCATTTCTTAATAGAGATCTCGAGGAAGAGATGTACTTGGAACAACCTGAGGGTTGCATAGTGCCTGAACAAGAAAGGAAAGTGTGCAAGTTGGTGAAGTCCTTGTATGGACTAAAACAAGCACCTAAACAATGGCACGAAAAATTTGACAGTATTATGGTGTCAAATGGTTTCAAGATCAACGAGTGTGACAAATGCGTATATGTCAAGAACACAAAACATGGTTATGTTATTCTGTTGATGACATGCTCATCATTGTGGGAAGCAATGAACGCATGATTAAATTGACAAAGGACATATTGAAGTCAAGGTTTGATATGAAAGATATGGGACTGGCTGATGTAATTTTGGGAATTAAAATTACAAGAACAGCTGAAGGATTTATTATGAGTCAGTCACACTACGTTGACAAAATTCTTGACAAGTTCTGCAAAGGTGATTTTGGCTTAGCTAGAACACCAATAGATATAAGCCAACACTTGTCAAAGAATAAAGAGGAAAACATCTCTCAAATTGAGTATGCAAGAGTGATAGGCAGCCTTATGTACTTAATGAGCTGTACAAGACCAGACATTGCCTTCACTATCAGCAGGCTAGCTAGATATACGAGTAATCCCGGATCTGAACACTGGAAAGCTATCATGAGAATACTGAGGTATCTACGATTTACTCGCGATTATGGTCTGCATTATACTAGATATCCAAAAGTCATTGAAGGGTATACTGACGCGAGCTGGATATCTAATATACAAGACTCAAAGGCAACTAGTGGATATGTATTCAATTTGGGAGGTGCTGTTGTCTCATGGAAATCCTCAAAACAAACTGTGATAACCATATCCACTATGGAATCTGAGTTTGTAGCCTTAGATAAGTGTGGTGAAGAGGTGAATGGCTACAACATTTCTTGGAGGACATTCCAAATTGGTCGAAACATGTGCCTGCAATATGCATATATTGTGATAACCAATCTACGATTGGTAGGGCACAGAGTGCAATGTATAACGGTAAGTCTAGACACATACGTCGACGACACAAAACCGTTAGACAACTTCTCTCAACTGGAGTCATAAGTATTGACTACATAAGGTCTAAAGCAAATATTGCGGATCCGCTAACCAAAGAGTTACCCAGAGACCAAGTTGAGAAGACATCTAGAGGAATGGGACTTGAGCCCATGAAATTATAAAGTCGAGACAAAGGAAACCCAACCATGTTGACTGGAGATCCCAAGATCTTGGTTCAAAGGGACAACCTAATTGTTGAGACTAAGTGAGGTCACTGTGGGGGTCTCCCCAGTCCTATTTCTATGATGCAAACAGTGACACCCGTAGGAAAAGGTTATGCATTTCAGCTTTTAAAAATTCTTATGCGTCGGAACTGTTGAATTTTCGAGCGGAGTAATGCGAGTTTACTTTTAAGTAAGAATTCACCTACGTGAGAGATAAGTGGGGCCGCTTCAAATGAGGATTGCTGGGCTAAATCCTTTAGAAACTCTTGCAGAACCAGGCAGATGTTCACGGCCAAAATGAACATAATAATGAGAACTGAACTTGTGTCAGGAAGATATCTGTGTGAGATATGTGATCGTTTCTACAAACGGCAGAACAGTTCAAGGACATCGCATCTACTGATTAGCCAGTAAAGTTGACATGTCTTCACGAGGGAAGGTTCAAAGGTTACCCCTACCTATCCTATGCAGGTATCAACCGCAGAACCTATCACCATGTTGTGTCGATTCCCGTCGAGTCGAGTCAAGTCCTATTCATTCCTGACGTCATTCAATTTCATTCATGTGGGGAATTGTTGGAAAATATGGTTTAACACCATTTTATGGGTGAATGAGAAATTGTCACTCATTGTGATAAATTGAATAGCCTGGCATTAACTTTGGTAATACAAAAGGTTTTTGTATTAACTTTGTGCAAATGAAAAGCCAAAGGTTATGCAAATAAAAAGCCAAAGGTTTTGATTTTAATGGCATTCAATTGTTTGTTCCTCATAAACTCTATATAAAGAGCTCTCATTCTCTCCTAAAGAAAAGATATAGGAGGTGAGCTTCCTCTATATTCTCCTCTCCATAATCTATTATTCCACTCTTTCTGTTATTCTGTCAAATTTCGGTGATAGACAAAGACTCCAGTTCAAGTTCGCCTGACACTAGACCTCTGGTGCACGGTGCTAGTTCGATAGTCGTTGTATCCTGGGAGGTGTACGCTCATTCATTTCAGCACCCTTGGGAGAGCGAATACACTTTAAGGACACTATCAAACATGCCTCGAATCTCTTACATTTCTGGAGTTCCTCTGTTTGGTTTCGGTTCTTGTTAAGGTTCATTTTCTATGTAATTTTTTTTTACTTGTTTTCTGTTCTCATTATACAGTTTAATATTATTCGCAATCTGTTTATTTACGTTAATAATTTTTCTGACAACTTTCAACCAATTTAAACCTTCAATTGAGACTGATTCTCAAGCTCATCAAAACACTAAAGTTGTAGTACTATGAGTTATCTAATAAACACAACTTGAATCACTTGAAAATGTTTTGAAATAAGCAAGTTATAATCATTTTACTAAAGTCGCGCAAATCTGTCTTGCAATGAAAACGGGATAGTGTCCCTGACTTTCGGCCAACTTATATGCTTGATCAAGATTGATTCTCAAGCTCCTCCAATCAAAATAATTGTATTACTCTGATTTATCTAATAAACACAACTTGAATCACATGAAAATGTTTGGAAATGAGCAAGTTATGGTCATTTTACTAAAATCGCGCAAATCTGTCTCGCAATGAAAACGGGATAGTATTCCTGACTTTCGTCCAACTTATGTGCTCGATCAAGACCAATTCTCAAGTTTATCAAGACACAAATATTATATAACTCTGAGTTATCTAATAAACACAATTTGAATCACTTGAAAATGTTTTGAAATGAGCAAGTTATGGTCATTTTATTAAAGTCGCACAAATCTGTCTCGCAATAAAAATGGGATAGTGTTCCTGACTTTCATCCAATTTATGTGCTTGATTGAGACCGATTCTCAAGTGATCAAAACACAAAACTTGTAGTACTCTGAGTTATCTAATAAACACAACTTAAATCACATGAAAATGTTTTGAAATGAGCAAATTATGGTCATTTTACTAAAGTCGCGCAAATCTATCCAAAATGAGCAAGTTTTGAAATGTTCCGTTTGCAGCAAGGAATGCGGGGAATTTCAATTTTTCCACATTGGACGCTGCGAACGGGAATTTTTTATGAAAATAATTTATGTTTGCAGAGATCTCTGTAGGATTTTTGAAAAACCCCGCAATGATCACTGCGGTTCGCATGGGACTCTAAGGGGTTTTTCACGCATTGTTCTTTGCGAACAGAACAAAATGCTGCCATTTTTTGTTTTGTTTATGAAACTTCAGTTTTCTAAGATTATTTTTCTCAATCTTTGCTTTGTTTTTACCTTATTCGCATTATTGCATCGAATCTAAATTTTGTCACTTTATTTTCTAACATTATGTTCTGACATGATATTGACATGATATTGCATTATGTCATTATGTTCTTATAATAGGGGAGGGAAGAACCATTTGTCGATTTGAATTGTGAGGGGAAAATTGTTTGGATTTTTGTTTATATAGGTGGTGTAAAAAAATATGGTCATATGAGAAAGACAGTAAATAGTGTGGGAGAGTAGAATGGTGTGAAGAAAAAAAAAACGGTGAAGTGAAGTAGTCGCTTCCTATTTTCAGTGATATTCAATGTGAAAACACTTGACAGAGTTGCATCAGTCTGCAAATAACTCCAATTCTGCCAATAACTCCAAATTAGAGAAAATCAACACCGAGTAAAAGACTTTTGTCTCGAGGCACCACCTCTTCTCTATATTTTCTCCCTCTCTATTTCTAGATCTTGTATCATCTCTTCTCTATATTTTCTCCCTCAGTTGGACTTTTGGAGTTTGGGATTCATCAACTAGTAAGGTAAATCTAGACATTTATATGCTTGTTTTCCATTTTTTTCATGGATTAATAGGTATCATTTCAGTGTTTCTTTTTCTTTGATTTTCACTGAGATCTGATATCTTGATTAATCTCCTTTGATCCTCATGTCAATATGGGCCTCTACTGTGGCCATTCGTTTTACCAATCCTTTATAGATACAAACATGTCTGCTCTGAATTCATTAGATATCAAGATAAACATCTATATTAATTTAGCTCTGAAGATACAAGGAAGATTGATCTCTAATTCCCAAAACATCATAGACTTTGACCTTGTCAGCCTACACATAAACCTCTAATTTGATTAGTTATTTTAATTTTTAGGCACTGTTTGATATGTATTAGTTGTTTAGTTACACTATGGTGCTGTCAGTGTTCATAGATTTGATATCGTTTATGAGAAAAGAAAATGTCATGTGAGTCTATGCAAAAATTCTATCCAGCCTTGTTTGCTGGCATTTTCTTGGCTTTGTTTGAGTTTTTTTTACACTTTTACCCCTTAAAAGAAGATGGATAATAAGTGTTTGTGGTTGTGTTTTAAAGAGAATGGACAAAAAGTGTAAAAACACCAAAATAAGGCCAAAAGAATGCCACCAAAAAAGGCTGGCTAGAATGACTCGAGTCTAAGTGTCACTCCCAAAAAACTAGGAGTACCATATGATGCATTCAAATCCGACTCTGTCGATTTCTAAGCTGCAAAATGAATAGTAGTGAGTCAGAGACCACCGTTATAGTGGCCGAAGACATTTCGATGCTAAATTCCGGTGACTGAGTAAGCATGGATGTAGATTGTAAATTAAATTGTAAGTGCGTACCTTTCTCATCCATTATATTCACCTTATATAGCAAGTATTTTACTTCTACATTGACTCTATCGTCGAGGCGTGATCGAGAAGGAGATCTCGCTGAAGATCTCTCCTGTTCATGATTGAGTTACCTGGTACTTGATTTCTGTTTGGGACCCAATACGTGATTGGGCCAAGAGTTGTGTAATATAGATCTTGAACTTGTGACAGCCCAAAGATCTGCGTTCGAGATTTATTGTATTGGGCCAACTCCAAGATTTGTACCACGTTGGGTTGGCGCAATCTGGGCTTGGGCGCCTAACTTACAGGCTGAACAATAGCGTGATTAAGTCTTGGATGGACCATGCTTGGGCATGCTTACGACTGCGTCAAGACCTTCACGTATTAGACTTAACCCGTGCCACATGTACATCTGTGATTGGGTGACTGTTTGATGTCTCAAAACCATAAATACAATGATTGGGTTCAATTTGAAGTAAATTCTTTTGAGTAATAGCTACATCCGTCCTATAGGGCACACCATCTCAACTCTTATTTTTGTTGATATTACACATTTTTTTTAACTAAATTAGTGAATTGTAATGAATGATTATTTATTTTTATTGAAGAAAAACAGGCTTTAGAAGAATGTGGCCAAGATCAAAAGCAACAAAGGAAACACAAGAGAGGAAGAAATTGTTCATAGAGAATGGAGCACGATTATTAGAAGAATTAATACTCTCTTTTGATGGAAAGTCGAATCCCATAAGAAATTTCTCATCTCAAGAACTCTTGAAAGCAACCATCAATTTTTCTTCAACCCAACTTCTTCATAGGGACGCATTTTCTGAATTTTACAAGGGAACATTCGATGGCTACAGAATCACTGTAGTGAAACCAGACGAATATTGTGATCAAAATTGGATCATGAATGAGATTGCAACATTGTCACAAATCAACCATAAGAACATTTTGAAGCTGTTGGGGTGTTGTCTAGAATCCGAAGATCCTATACTTGTTTATGAACATGTCGCAACTAATGGAGTTTTGTCCGACAATATTTTCAGAAATGACCAAACACCACCATGGGACATCAGGTTAAGGATAGCAACAGAGATTGCGAGCGCGGTTTCTTATAGGGAAATACACTATGCAATTCGAGTAATACAAAACGAAACAGAACAATGATAGCTGTGAGTAAAATATCAGTGTGTGAGAAGATTCTTACATTCTCTCCATGAACTCGTTATATCACTTTGCACCTACGTAGAAGAAGCCAAGCGTTAGCCAAGATAGCCTGAATGTCAGTGAGTCTGCAGATAATTAAAGATTGTTGACAGAGTTATTGTGGGTAAGAAAGCCCAGAGAGTTACATGGCTTAGAATGCTTGGTTGCTCCCTTACACGATGCTTGTTAGGAGGGCGTTAGCCAAGTATAGTTGTCTCTGATGTGGTGAGCAAAACTCGGCTTCCTGGATTGTTCTCAGCTATGTCTTTAGCTACACGAAGGCCTGTGACACCACCATAACAACCTAGGAAGTACATCATGACATGTCCCACATCACTTCGTAGGTCTAGTTGGGTGGCAAAGTGGAGGTCACCACCAGAAAACATTATTTCACTCGATGAGCTCACAGACAACGTGGGTGATTTTTTTTTTTTTTTGGGAAACAGAGCTGAGTTTTAAGTACCCCTAAACTTTTATATAAATGAAACAAAAACAAAAACAAACTTTCACAAGAAAGAAAATTCTAGTGAAAGTGAACACGGTTACTAGGCCTATAATAATCTTTAACTAGCATCGGCCAAAGAAGAAACCTCTTGTTTTTTTTTTTTTTTTTTTTTTTTTCCTTTCTCATTTGTTAAGGAAGAAATGATTCAACCTTTGTACTTTTTATTTGCTTTCTTAACCCTAGAGAATCTTCGAGGGCAGAGACTAAAGTCTTTAGTGCAAGAGTTTGGAAACTTTTTTGTAGCCAAATCTCTTGCAACCTCTTCACTAGAAGGATCTTGCTCATGTTCCTCGTTACTACTCTGCTCATCTGTTGTAGTGTTCTCTTTCTCGTGAGTCGGTGTGTGTTCACTAGCACTACGCTCGAGCATTGGGTTGTCAAGAAGCAATGGTTGTGTACTCTGCTTTATGACATCACTCTGATCATCATTTATTTTCTGCTCTGCCTCAATGGCGACCTCTGTACTGGTGACATTCCCTGCTTTTTCTGTGATAGGACCTGTACTCCCCTCTAAAATGGGGTGAGTCTTCTACTTGAATGTATGCCTACCCTTGGCGATCGTCCAACCATCAGAGTTTTGTCTTTCTAGTGGCTGGGTCCTACCTGTAGCTTGCCATACCATATGGCCTGGAGTATTAATTTCTTTGCTCTTTGAACACTGCTATTTTGTATGGCCAAATACTGCTCAAGAATTGCATTTTATAGGAATCCATGCATACTCAACTTCAACTATTTTTTTCTTATCTCCATTGATAACCACAGAGATGTCTTTGGGTAATTGGTTGTTTACATCCACCTCCAAACACACCCTCGCATACGCTAATCTTGTCTTTTCTTCAGTAGCTTTGTCAAGCATGATAGACACTCCAATAAAACTAGCAATCATTTGAATACCCTCTGGATTCCATAGGAATAAAGGAATTTTCTTCAATGTAACTCAAATAGGTATCGAGGTAAGCACCTCGGCACCCTCGTCCATAGAAGGTGACCAGGTCCTGAGGATGAACAATCTGCTTGCAATATGAAGATGTCCCATTTCCAATACCTTACTTCTGTCTTCTTCCTTCTTGAATTTGAATACAAAATTCTTATCTCTGTATATGCTCATCTCAAACTCTCGAATTCCCCACATCCTTATTAGACACTCTTTGACATAACCATATGCCAAATGCTTGCCCACAAATCTGCCAATAACCAACCTTTCACATTCTTCTATCATACTCGCAAAGTCAGCAGTCTGCACCTGTACTATTTTCCTGCCTTCAACAATAGCTGGAGGTTCATACTTCAGTTTTGTAGAGCCCGTATGCTTGCTTTGCTTAAGCTTTGATGCTCAACTCATCCTCGCTGGTGCAACGGCAGGGTTTGTCATTGCCATTTCTTCTTGAATTTTGCTAGGACCAGAGGATGCAACACTGGTTGGCATTGTATATTCATCTATTTTATACAGAGCCTCTTCATTCCTTTGCACCACAGTGGTCGTTTCTGTGCTGTGTGGCACATTAGTAGCCACTATACCATGACAACCTTGAATGCTAGCAGCCTGCACTTGACTGGCTGACACCCTTGCAGTCAGCATCCCCCAGTTATTGAGGTTTATCATGATTTTCAGTCCTTTAGCACCTAGCGTATCTCCGTTTATTACAGCCACTTGATATTCGTTTGTTAGTAACTGTAACAGTCCATCGCCATGAATTTTGTATTGTTCCTCAAAAGCCATTAACACATCCTGTGCAAACGCGCTCTCACTGGCTGTGTCTCCTCCATTTTTTAACGTGGGTGATGTTTATTACTAGTCTACTCCATTCCTTGATGCAGGCAAAGCTGGCTCCATCAGCCATTTCAACCACTGCTAGGTTGGTTATTTCGAGTTTTTGGCCTGATGGTGGAGGAACCTTCTATTGCTAGCTCTGGGTATTTGTCGAAGATCTCCTTGGATACTACTAGTACCATGTACCTCGTCTTCACTGTGGTGCTCTTACCTGCCAAGCAGCAAAAAAATCATAATCTTTAGTAGCCGATGATAGATAAAAACGATCACAGCCTAGAGCCGTACACGTGTCATGATGATCTCGAGGAATTACGGGTTCAAGCGTCAGCCCAAGCGGTTCTAAGCCCGTTCAACTTCAGTTCGTCAGACAGACCTGAACTCTCACAGCATGCTAGGCCCACACGTCTCACAACTATCTTTAATATTCATAAACCTTATTTAGGCAAGTATCTCGAGGATTAGCTCCGGATGGGCAACTACAGCCGCTCTCTGCTTTCAATTAGGAAACAAACACCAGAGTATCTTTCACACAGGGAAACTCCCTTCTACGAATTGCTCTTGGATTGGAAACTATCTCCCGTGTATTTAGGAGCACAGAGCTAACATGGAACTTCTCTTCTACAACACGACTCTTAACTAGAGAGAGATTTCCACGAAGATCCCCTCCCTAAACTACGCCTACGATGGCATGGTTGAACTAGGACTCCTTGCACTATAAATAAGACATGAGGTTGGTAAGCTAAGGTACGCTACAAATTTCATGTTTACAGCATTACGTCTTCCTCAGATCCATGTCCGACTTTAGCATCGGAGTGCCATCGGCCACCACAATGGTGGTCCGTGGCTCACGTACGTTACTTGTGCAGGTCAGCAGGACTAGGTAAAAGCAGGGAGCGAAAAACGACCGCATCAGTTTGGCGTCGTCCGTGGGGACGACATAGTTCTTAACTTTACACTAAGCGTCGTCTCCTTTCAAAACCTAGAGAAATGGTGACCACCAGGTCACACAACAACAGATAACTAGGGGACACGTCCAACGCTCAGGCTGCCCCCATACCGCTTATTTCAGCAGTTCCTGTCGTGCACGGGCATCTAACTCATGCCCCCGCGCCAACGGGAATAACAACAGACCCCAGAATCGATGTGCTGACGTCTCAGATACAACAAATTGTTAAGGCGGTAAAGACTCTCATGCGACAAAATCCACCCGCTGCTAATGAAGACCAGAAGCAGCACAGACCTCTGTCTTTGGAGGATGATAGGGAGCAAGCGCAGGAGAGCCAAGCCCCCGCTAGTTCTCATTGGACTAAGGGAGGTTGTGCAGCTAACACTGAGCTCGCCGCCAGGACAGAGAGGTTCGGCCCCGGGAACCCCCTCCGCAGAAGAGCGCACGATCCGGACGTACTATATCGCCTCTCCGTCCCCCGTGCTGGTAATAGCGCACGATCATGAACGAGGCCCTTCCGAGGAAGTTCACTCTGAAGCTCGACTCCTACGACGGGACCACCGATCCTTTCGATCATCTGCGCCGTTACTAGCACGTAATGGCCCTCAAAGAAGGATCTGAGTCCGTCATGTGCAGAACCTTTCCCACCAGTCTAAAAAGCTTTGCACTGATGTAGTTTCACAACCTTCCATTGAAGTCAATCGACTCCTTCAAAACACTGGCGAAGAAATTCCTGACATGCTTCGACGGAAGCCAGCGTTTCAGAAAAGGCCCGCACTACATTCTCTTTCTAAGGCAGAGGTCCGACGAGACGCTCCGAGTGTATGTCACGCGCTTCAACAACGAGCTGACCCTCATCGACGGGTGCAGCGATGATACATCCGTTACGCCCTTCACTGCGGGCCTCAGAGAGGGAAAGTTCTTCGATGACCTCACCTTGGAGCCCCCTTTAGACATGGCGGAGCTCCTCAAGAGCGTCCAGAGACACATCACCCTAGAGGAGTCCATAACCGCTAAGAGGGAAACTGGAAGTGACAGGAAACCCTTCGCTTCCAGGGACAAGAAAGAGGGAAAAAGACGCAAGAATGAAGAACAGAGCAAAAGGAAGCGCATCGACAACATGCCAAACCCTGGTCTAGGCCAGAAAAATCATCCAACTACGTTGGATCCAAAACCGTGACACCCCTAAATGCTAGCCTGTCAAACGTACTTAACTCCATGAAAAGCTAGGAGGAACTGAAGTGGCCCCCGAAGACAAGCGGAGATCCTGTCAAACGGGACAACGACAAATACTGTGCATACCACAAAGAGGGCGGTCACAATACCAACGACTACAAAAGTATGAGGTATGAAGTTGAGTACTGGATTCGCAAAGGCAAGAAGAATTCCTGAAATTTGAGAAGCAATCAGAACATACCTGGGGCAGCGGGAGTCGGTAAAAGAAATATAGAAGGAGACTCTAGGGATAATCCACGTCTTTCATTGGGTCGAGCCGAATGAAGACTAGTCGTACAGGTCCCGCAATCGGACTCTGTTCGATATGAAAACACAACTCGCAGACGAGGACAGACGTGTTTTTTATTCAAAAGTGCAAAGCCCTATTCCCATTTTGACTTTCAAAGACAGGGACCTCGATGGAGTCCGAGCACCGCACAACGACGCTTTGGTCATCTTTGTATCCATCGCAAAGTGGGAAGTGAAGAGAACTCTGGTGGACACATGAAGCTCGTTCAACGCTTTCCGCAGCATGGACCTCAAGGAGGAAAACCTGACTTCTTCAGAACACCCGCTGATCGGGTTTAGCGGGGAGAAATGCTTTCCCCTCGGAAAGATAAGGCTAGCTACGGTTGTTGGAGAACCGCAGCTGAGAAAGGTCCTATTTCTGGACTTTATGGTGGTAAATGCACCGTCGTCCTATAACCTTATCCTGGGAAGAGCATGGCTCCACCAAATGGAAGCAGTGGTCTCCACCCTTCACCAATGTGTTAAGTATACTGCTAATACATGGAGACCAACCTGCGACACGGCCGAACCAATGCCAGTCCACACAACGGCGGAGACATCACTTTCAAGCGGTACAGGAGCAATAAGCTCTTTCGCTCGGCGAAGCGAGAAGGCCATGGCAAGCAGGAACACATCTCCCCAACATTCCGTCGGCGTGGAGACCCACCCCTCCCCAAGGTTTACTCTTCAATAACCTGTGTGGTGCCTCAGCAGTCTGCTATGTGATCCGCAAGAGCAGTGTTGTTAAGGCGAACGCCTAGGCGTGCCTCGAGGCGTCTTGGCAAAGAGATGCCTCAAAATGATGCAAGGCGAAGCGGTGAAGTGAGGCGTCCGCCTCAGCCCATTTGCAACTTAAAAACCAAAAGCCTATTGCAACCCACTTGTCTTTTAGGGTTAAGAGGGGGGTATTTAGAGTTTTAGACAAGATAATGACTCCTTGGGGGCTATTGTTGCTGCTGTGTGTGTGTTCTTCTCCTTCTAACCAGATTCCTCTCTTTCAAATTAGGTGTTGCCTCTTTCATATCAGGTATGTTTCCTCTTCTTCTTCTTCTTCCTTCGTCTTATTCTTCCCTCTCCTTTCTGTGTTTTTTTTTATATGATCTGTTCTGTTTTTTTTTATATGATCTGTTCCGCTGCGTTTTTTTCTTCACAATAAACAGTAATAAGTAATATTTCAGTGTATGGATCGTAATATTTCAGCATATGGATGGAAATTTGGTGCAAATTTCCAAAGTTAAACCAAATTCAACCAAACGTGTTTCAATTTAGAATTTGATGCCTCACCAAATTGCAATTTTCCAAACACTGTTTCAAATTCAACCATTCATTTTTCAAACACTATTTCAAATTTCCAAAGTTAAACTAATGAGAAGTTGGTGACTTGATGAACTAGTTTACATTATGCTTTGATGTTTTTTTTTTTTTTTTTTTTTTAGTGATTTAGTGGATATTGGCAAGTTAAGTACACTTATGTAGTGCATCTTTTTTCTATGCTATGCAATTTTATTATGTTTCCATTTCAATTCTAAATAGTTGTATGACTTTTTGTACATATTGATTTATGCAAGTTATCAAAATGATGATGAATATTACTTATCTAAATGTGTTTCAATTTATTGTAATAAAAAATCTTTAAAAAATGTTAAAGACCACCTCGCCTCTGAGGCGTTTTCAAGTTCGACCGCCTCAACGTTTTAACTACACTGTGCAAGAGTAATCTGAATTCACTTCAAGGCGAGGATCAATATATCTCCGTCAACAGTTAATTTGTTTTAAGTTGTTAGTTTCCCTTTCCATAGTCAATATTGAGTTTAAAGTTCTTACGAGACTTCTGTGATTTTCAATCATTTAAGAAATAAAGGAAGAATTACAAAAACAAACTCTATTGATTATTTGAAGGATGTAACAACAAACAACTTGAGGTGGATACAAAAGACTACATACTATGAGCGCCTTGAGACAGATACAAAAGACTACATAATGCAGGCAATCTGCAACTAATAGCAAAAATATGCGAACGAAAGTCGCTCGATCCCTTCCGAAGATAAGGACGAAGTGTAAAAGGGGATTGAAATGACTAAGCAGTCAGATTGCTCCATCACATCACTTCGGGAAAACGCTCTCATTACATCACTGTAGACCTTGCAACAAGCTGCTGATTTCCTCAAGAGACATCCCACCTTCTATCCAACTTCTTCAAAGGGCTTAAAAGAAGGCAGATGAGGATGGCCACAAGCAGCGACGCAGTTACGGTCTCACAGCGCCATCAAGGGAGACCACTTTTCCCATATGCGATACCCGGTGTGACTGAAAGATACCACACCCGAAAACATCGCACATCAACCACTCGAAGACACAAGTGGTACGGTGTAACACCAAGGCATCTCCCTTGGTAGAAAATCCGTGCTACTTCTCCGTGGTATGAGAAGAAATTACGATACCTCAGTGGATCAACTACGTGCCCACTCATAACAGGTGACTACGCATAACAACAATTATCTCTACGCCTGATCAGTGCAAATCTCAGAACATTCATAGACTTTAGAGACGGAGATCCAACTTCAGCCTTTGGAAAACCCTAAGCATTTTCCTCAGTCTTTGGAAAACCCAAAAAATCTTCTTCAAGCAGGGACATTTCAGAATATAAGCTCTGCGAAAGATAGTGCCTAAAACGATTGGAAAACACCATTATATAGACATGATGGTTCACAAAGCGGGCACTCAAGCATTAACTGCCAAACACCGAATACCGTACGGGAAACTGGAAGACGATGGTTCCCAAGGAAACTATGCGGAACACGTCAATAAATTAATGGCGTTAACCCCATCAATTAAGGGGGAGTAACCAACACTCAACCGTTACACAACCTATGTCGTACACGTGTCACCGGGCAATGTACGCCATACACACAACGCACCGTGCAGGAAACCCTAGCCCTTCCTCTGCGGGCAATGGGCTCAACCTACTATTGAAGCAACACTTTGTCGCATGCTTGGCACGAACACTAGAAGATCCTAGTCAACCCTGATGTACGGATCGTTTCTACAGATTACTTGTTGATTTAAGGTAACTTCGTCCACACCATGCACCGCTAGGTTTGCATGCCCCTTAGCTGGTGAAACCTTTCTTCAAATCGGGCAAACTTAGTCGGCCAAGACTGATGACGATGGTTTGTGGTTCATCCTAATACCTAGTCCGCTTAGCGCGGGCATTGACGGTCTAGGAAGTGGGAGTCTAATCAGCGCTACCACGCCTGGTGACGACGACTTACCAGGGATCACTACCCCATTTGCGGTCAGTAATCGCTGAACCTAATTAGGTAAGCCTAGCTGGTGACGACCAACAACAAAAGGTTTTGATCAAAGCCCAGACCTGTAGCCCTACTGCGAGGGTGTAGATAGTTTAGAAGGTGGGAGCTTAGTAAGTCCTGAACTGATTTCGACGGCTTGCCACAGGACCACTGCTTTTCAGCGTGGCCGTCGATAAACTCCGTAATTTGTAGCTTGGTGCACACAGGTGTAGATAATTTGGATGGTGGGAGCCTAGTCAATCCTGAACTGATTTCGATGGCTTGCCATAGGACCACTGCTTTTCAGCCTGGTCGTCAAACCCCTCTCAAATTCGTAGTCCCCACCGCACGGGAAAGGTGTAAATGGTTCGAAAAGTGGGAGCCTAGTTAGTCTCGAACTAATTTCGACTGCTTGCCACGGGACCACTGCTCTTCAGCTTGGTCGCCAAACCTTTACTCCCCGAATCTGTAGTCCACTCTGCTCGGACATAAATGATTCGAAATGTGGGAGCCTAGTCAGTCTCGAACTGATTCTGACGGCTTGCCACAGAACCACTGCTCTTCAGCCTGGTCGCCAAACCTTTACTCCCTGAATCTGTAGGCCGCGCCGCTCGGACATAAATGATTCGAAAGGTGGGAGCCTAGTCAGTCCCGAACTTATTTTGACGTCTTGCCACGAGACCATTGCTCTTCAGCTTAGTCGCCAAACCTTTATTCCCCAAATCTGTAGTACACATAGCTCGGACATAAACGATTCGAAATGTGGGAATCTCAAGCAGCTCAGCACACGACCTTCGCTTTCCTTCAAAACAGCGAACGCAAACATGAATATAGCTGAGTCAGCGACTTCACGCTCAAATGGACTGACATTCTAGTGTTAAGCGAATGCCACTCGCGCCGATACAAAGATCGTACGACTAGTGCCCAGATAAAAGCTACTTAGGATGCCAACCCAAGCTTACGACGCCTGATTGGTACGAACGCTCTATCGGCCACCACAGCTTGCTTACAGCAACAACTAAAGTCGACCAGTCAGACAAACAAGGTAAACATCAAACAGCTTACCTAAGGGACAGGACACAACTCGGGTGACTCAACTCCACGTTAAACTGTTCGTGACATGCCCACTATCGGACATGACTATACCGCGATGACCCCGAGTCATTCACAACGCAAAGCGGTCAAGCTTTCTACCATAGACAGACCAGTCAATGTTCTATTGATTCAACCAGCCTATGCCAAAGCGAGACAATAAGGCGAAATGAAAAACATGCAATAGAGGCAACAAACACGAAATGGATAAAACTGTTTTCATTAATGGTCAAGACAAAAAGAGTACAAACACACAAAGTTCACTCCTAATCAAGAGAATGTACAAAAACGGAAGAGCTAAGCCTAGTGGAAATAGGGGCAGAAGTCGCATCCATACACGCTTTGACCTGGACATCAGGAATCAAACTGTCCTCCTCGCCCGACGACTCAGAAATAATAGACAAGTTTACATATGACATCTTATTATAACGACCGAGATCCTACTCCAGATGTTCATCCTTCATCAGCGCCAGCAGCTCCCGCCAGCCATGTACAACCCAGCGGAACTCGCATTTGCCTTGTTCTTGGAGAAGCTCTTCATCTCGCACCTTTGCATCAACAAGTTTATGCTCCAGTAGCTCCAACTTGCCAGTCAGTTCGTGGACTTGAGACTGCTCTGTAGCCAGACTGCTCTTCACAACACTAAGTTCACGCCACCCCAATTTGAGCTGGTCCTTTGCCTTCCTTACTTCTCGATCATTGAAATCCACATCCGATTCCAACTGTTGCTTCTCAGCAGCCTAGCTGGCTTCATTTGAAGCACTCTCTTCAGCAAGAGACTGCAGCTCAGAACACGCCTTAGCCACAACTTCCTGCACAACCTCAACTTCTCGGCGAATCCGACTCAACTCCTGCCTAAGTCTGTCCCTTTCGGACACCGCCTCTGTCAGATTACGCTTAAGGTCCTCCAGACGAACCCTCTGAGCGGCTGATTAATCCAACCGCCTCTCCTCGGCCTGCTTCTTAAACCGCTCAATTTCATGGAGCGCATCATAATACAACAGTTGCATGTGCGAGAAAGACACGCTCCAAGATGTATACTCTCTCATGAGCCGCCTCGATTCCGTCCCAGCAATGGCCGCGTGGCTCAAATGAGACATACCCAACATAAGGTATTTCAAGCCTTTTATCCATACACCCTTCTAGAGAATCCTCCTTGGATTTTGGAGAGTAATACATCAACCAGCTATGATGTCTGCTTATATGCTTCCTCGAATCATACTCTATGTCCACCTCTTGGTGTCAGACCTGTGAACTCAGCTTCACCAAATCCGGTGTAAACTGGCTTTTCTGTGTGTTCGGATGAAGCTTTTCCTGATCGGAAACTACACCAGCACCGCCCTTCATGGTTGCCACTGATATTCACGTAATTATTACATAATATATCCCTTAATTTATATATGTTAGTGTTTCGATTATTATATTTTATTCTAATTATTTCGTTTTCATGTCTTTGTAGGAATTTGAGCGTGAACGATGAAATCGCATTAAGGCGACAATTTAAGGAATGATCAATTGGTCGATTCTAGCGGTGGTACAAAGTAGAGGGTCACATATCTAAACCTAACCCAAATAAACCTAGGTCCACCTAATTTAACCAAAGCCCAAACCCAAAAAGTTAACCTAAAAACCCAAGCCCAACGCCTTTTGGAGAACCTAAGCCCAAGGAAATAGGAGAACCCTATTTGGCTCTCTCCCTTTTTGGAGAAAAAAACGCTTCCCTTGGACGTTCCTCCTCTCCCCTCTTCTCTTTTCCATCCACCATGCCAATCCACTCTGCCGGCGATCCTCGCTCGATAGAAGAACCAGCAGTGCGATCATCTAATCAGTTCATTTTAGTTGTCAATTTAGTTTTCTTAATTTAGTGATTTTCATCTGCTGCAACCCCCAACTTTAAATTAGTTCGAATAACCCCCAATTTTCATTGCCGTGGATTGTAACGGTACAATCGAAATCTAGGGTTGTTTTTGCTAGTTTATAAATTAGGTTTAATTTTCTTTTTAGGAACAATGTCACGTATCACTTTCTTATTTGTTTTATTTGCTTGAGTTTGAATTATTTTTGCATTTATTTTGCAGGCGGTCACACACTTAGGAGCTCAAGTGGGAACAAAGTGAAATATTGCGATTTGCGTGGAAATTCTAAAAAATCGACTTCTACCCGGCGTCGCAAGTAACCCAAAAGAGGTTCACGCCGGAGGTAACTTCTACCCACCGCATCTGCACGCGGTTTCTGTGTGTTCACTTGTGTTTAGCTTGTTCTAGGTAGTATTGCATGCAAATTTGAATAGTGGCACGATTGAGTTGAAACTTTCGTGCCCTCTCCCGCGGATAGGTTAATCACCATCTATTTTAGGGTTAGGAACCTAGGCCTTCACTATTTAAAATTTGTAGCAAGATAATTATCTAGGACTGGTGTGACGCTCATAGGAACCCTCTTTGGACGTTTGATAGCTTAAAGTGTCAAGTGAAGGAACATATCCCATCTGGGAACAGTTCTTGAACTGGCATTTCACTTTGAGTTGGAGAGTGGAAAAAGAGGTAGGAGCAACTCTGCAGTGGCGGATTGATAGGAAATTACCGTGCCTCTCCCACTGTTAGGTAAATTGAATTGAATTTCAGCCCTACATTAGTAACAAAGCTCTAGGGTCGTCTGTCATTCATTTTATTTGCGCATCATTTAGGGTTCCATTTTTTTTTTTTTTTTATTTTTTTTTATTTTTTTAGAGTCAGGTCATCTTCATATAGTGGTTAGGCGTGCATATATTAAAAAAAAAAATCTTGAGACCAAGGAAATGGCTGAGGAGAAAGACTTTAAGGATTACTTCTCCCCTTCTACCTCGATGTTCGAAACAGTTCTTATGACGATGACTAAGAAATTAGATGCAATTATGAATTTGACTCAACCCCTACCCACTAATGTTTCATTTGAGGGTTGTGTTGCATGTTCGAGTCCTAGTCATTCTATAGCTGATTGTGATTTGCAATATGATTATCCTGAATATTTTGCTGAGCAAATCCATTCTTTTAATGCTAATTGGCGACCTGGTTATAATTCAAAGTCCAACTATTACAGCTCTGGTTTTGCCAATAATTAAAATCTTTCCTGGGTTCATAACTCACACCAAGGGGGACATAGTTTCTCTCAGGCTCCTCAATACCCTAATCATGTTATGCCGCAATTTAACCAAGCTCCTCCATCCAACACATCAAGTTTAGAGGAAACGATTAACCGTTTTATGTAGCGCACAGAACGACTGCTTGAACATGATTCTCAGGCTATGTTAGAGTCAAAAGCCATGATTCAACACAAATCTCAAGCCATCAATAGACTTGAGATAGTTGTGGATCATATTACTGAGGCATTATCTGAAAGTGAGTTAGGAAGAGTTCCAAGTCGCTCTGTTCAAAATTCAGAGGGTCAATTCATAACTGGTAGCACATCAAAACCCGAGTCAGGTGATGTTTTTAGGATAATGTGATCGAAACTACTTTGCTTTCTGACCCATTCCCTTCCCCACATTTTCATGATGACCCACTCGACATATGCCTTCCTAGTGACTCTTGCATGAAGTCTAATTCTCAATGTTCTTTGGAGTCAAACATCTACTATTTTCACGATACGAATGACCCCATAATTCAAGAAATAGTCAAGTCGTTATCGGAGGACACATTTAATGAGAGACTACATGCCATAGGTAGTGCTAGTTCTAGGTTTGGGGGTGTTGTTGCGTTGTCTAACTCATCATCTTGTAGTTCATTTTGTTATGATGAGCCTGTACCACCCGATATATCTATAGACATACCACTTTCCATTCCTTTCATATTGACTGATGTTACCTATGTGGATCCATTGTTTGTAAGAGATGATTTCAGTTTTGACCACCCTATTGTGATACATATTCAATCTTCTGATTTGCAGCTTGACTTAGGATGTCCCTTTTTAGCAGTAGGTATGAGTCATTTGTTGGATATCATTGTTTGTGACCCCTTTCTACTCAAGGTTCATATGGATTTTCTAAGAATGCGAGTTTATTTGCATTTGCTCTATGATTTTACATGGCGCCTTCGTAGTTTTTGGGATGTGTTAGTATACGTTGTGTCGCATGTGGTTGCTACTATTTGTTGGACGGATCCTCAACTTTTTAGGTTGTTGTTATATGATTCCTTGCCCCTTTTTTAGGAGAGTGTTTGATATGTTCTTCCTCTTCACTTTATGGTACATCATTTGTGAGGAAGAATATATGTCGGGCTGATGACGTTAAACCAGGCGCTCCTAGGAGGCAGACTAGCTTAAGTTGTGTCATTATGGTTAGTCTGGATTGATTTTCGAGTTCTTTCTAGTTGCATTTCACTCATACTCGTTATCTCCGTAACAATTTTGACTTACAACTGATACATGTAATTTTTTTTTTCATTTGTGTCCTGTATTGTTTTTATCAATTTATCATGATGAGTTCACAATTCTTATGTCTATGAGCGTTCATTGGTGGACGATTTCATCGAAATTGGTAAAAGCTTTTCCATGGTAATATCACTCTAACTCTCATCTTTTCTTTTTCCTGCATTTGTCATGATCATCATTTTATACATTGAGGACAATGTTTGGTTTAGGTTTGGGGGTGAGGTTTAAGAGTTTTTTCTGCATTCTTCGAAAATTTTGAAATGAAATGTATTTCACAATTGACTATTGTATTCTACTCAATCTCCATTGAATACATAGTTAATTATGAATGTGTGGAAAATTTTCGATTTGAAAATGCATTCAAAATCTAAGTTTATTTCCAATGAAGAGGATGCGCTTTCAAGTATGCCTTTAAATTTGAGGAATACATGCTTTCGCTTGTCACTTTAATATATCAATAGGAAAACATAAGGTTTGATATTATCTTTAAGTTAAATATATTTCATGATATTTTTTCGACTCGACCATTCTTGCACTATAAGCCGAGTTAGCATGATTTGAAGTTAATCAATAAGATATTAACTAGAAAACCTTAGAATAATAGTGGAGACTTAACAAGGGTTACTAAATGAACTCTGACTTTTCTTGAGTCCGCATTATCTCGTTGATGATCTCATCATTCTTGTTTCTCTTATTGATTGCTTTGAGAATGTCGTTAAAATTTATTTATTACACTAGAACTTTTTGATTAATTTAGTTGAGATGTCATAATACCGACTAGAGCTTAAGAAGTGATATAGGCATTTTTTTTCTTTAAACCATTCTTTAGCATTTTTAGCCTACCTAATAATAAATATCCGTTAGCAGCCCTTTGAGCCTTTAAATAAACTTTTTCTTTGCTAACCCCATCTCCATTACCTACTCCAGTTATGGAGGAATATCTCATACTATTTTTATCCTTACCTAATGTCTCTGAGAATGTGTATGGTTGATGTATTATTGGAATGGGCAAATAAAACGAGCTGAAACTAAATATCCATGAATCCTCGGGACTGAAATGTTTTATTGTGCAAAAGGGGAAAGCATGTCATTGATTTTATATAAAAGAAAAAAAAAGATTGATGCTTCGAAGAAAAAAAAATTAATAAATAATGAAGAAGAATTTCGAAGGAAGAAAAAGTAATGGTGTACAACATTGGTTTATTCTTCAGAGCCCAACGTGCTTATTAAAGGGTGTATCCATTCTCAGAGAATTTTTTCGTATCCTTTTTCCATTCTTGTTAGCCAAAATCTTAGCCTCATTACAACCTAATAAAGACCTAATTGATCTTAAGTAAAAGTCTGGTTCATAGATGTGGAAATTAAATTGACAAGAACTATGGCGTATGATTCAACATTCTCAAAGTAATTGATATTTCTGTCCATGAGATCATATTCATTTCATTCTTTTAAAAGTCTGTTTTCATGATTATTATATGTGAGATATTTGTGTTTCCATAATTTATTCTCTTTCTCACATATAAACTTAGTGATAACTAACCAATCTCTGAGTGATTCATTTCTGAGTGACGAGAGAGATTTGCAGTCGAAGCGTACAATTCAAAGGTTATCTAGTCGTATCTTTGCTGAGAAAAATAAAGTTATGTTGATAAGGCCATGCACACACACACACACACTCTTCGAATTGGGAATAATTGATGAAATTTATTTAACCTTTGGATATTATTAAATTGTTAAACTCTTTGATATATTATTGTGACACTGTTAGTTGTTTTTTGAAAATTTTGGCAATTAGATTATTTTCTCCATATTTTGGAAATTTATTGAGTCATAATGTTTGTGGGTAACATTTTTGGAAACCCTCACGAGACTATAACTCGTCCACTAGAGGTAATCTAGCGGTTTAAAGCATTGTTGCACAGTTAAGGTAAGTGCAACCGATGATTCTTGCGAAAGTGAGTTAGAATTTTATTTTTATTGTTTTGCTCGAGGACTAGCAAAATATAGGTTTGGGGGTATTTGATATTCACGTAATTATTACATAATATATCCCTTAATTTATATATGTTAGTGTTTCAATTATTATATTTTATTCTAATTATTTCGTTTTCATGTCTTTGTAGGAATTTGAGCGTGAACGATGAAATCGCATTAAGGCGACAATTTAAGGAATGATCAAGCGGTGGTACAAAGTAGATGGTCACATATCTAAACCTAATCCAAATAAACCTAGGTCCACCTAATTTAACCTAAGCCCAAACCCAAAAAGTTAACCTAAAAATCCAAGCCCAACGCCTTTTGGAGAACCTAAGCCCAAGGAAATAGGAGAACCCTATTTGGCTCTCTCCCTTTTTGGAGAAAAAACACTTCCCTTGGACGTTCCTCCTTTTCCCTCCTCTCTTTTCCAGCCACCACGCCAATCCACCCTACCGGCGATCCTCGCTCGATAGGAGAACTGGCAGTGCGATCATCCCGCCGTCACCACCTCACCTCGCCATCACCACCGAAACAAACCCACGCACCACCTTGCAGCCAGCCGTCACCACCACCCACTCTTTGTTCCTTCATCTCCCTTGTTTCTCTCTCTAGCAACCACCACCTCGCCTTCATTCCTCACCCGCTCGTCCTCGGTCGCTAGACAGAACCACCACCACCCGGTTCCATCTCGTGATAGAGCCGCCACCACCCCTGCTCTTCTGTCCGCCCTCACCCCTCTGTTTCTCCCACTCTCTTGGGCCTCCTTCCTGTTTCCCTCTCTCTTCCTACTTCGGTCTCTCTATGTTCATCCATCTCTCGCCCCTCTCTCTTGCAAGGACTGGAGCTCGCCGGAGGAACAGAGCTTGCAAATAGCAACAGAAATAGGGAGCGCCTCCCTGTTTCACCGCCCCTGCTCCTCTCCCGTTCATCATTTCTTTCCTCTCTCTCGTATTTCCCTCACTTTGTTTCCCTCTTTCTTGCAGGTTTCGGAGCTTCAACGGAGGAAGAATACGCTCGCGAAGAGCACGAAGGAATAAGAAGCAACGAGGCATCTCGCTGGAGAAGATAGAGCGCGAGTTTTTACGGGAACCAACTGATTTTCAAATCAGTTGGTTATTCGCACCCTGGGGTTCTGCTTTGTACCACCACAGTGCATTTGCGGCCTTTTCTCGGGATTCGTAGTTGTGCTGAGATGGATTCCACCTGCACCAGTGCTGTGACCACCGCCACCATGATCTTCTAGACCCCGCGCCGAGGCGAAAATGAAACCACGGGGTTTCCTAGAGTTTGTTGTATTTGAATTTATTGTTTTCTATATACTTGAACGTTAAACACAGTTGATTTCTGAGTTTCAATAATTTGATTTCACCGATTATATCCGGATTAATTATCTAGACTAGTCGGTAGTTAGAAGTACCCTTTATTGATATTCAAAGCCTGCTTTAATCAATTAAAATAAACCTGTGATTGTGTGTGCCGTAAGAAGACACGCAATGCTAGGGGTTTATACATTTGCTGAAATCAATTGCGAACTTAGATTAATCCTTAGGTTAGTCATGTTAATTCTTGAGAACAATAATTTGGATTACACAAATCTCAAAAAACCTGTGGTGGATTCGATGTCTCGATCCCCTCTCTTATCATCTAATCAGTTCATTTTAGTTGTCAGTTTAGTTCTATTAATTTAGTGATTTTCATCTGCTGCAACCCCCAACTTTAAATTAGTTCAAATAAGTCCTAGAATTCGACTGTCTCGTCAATCCTCGTGGGATCGACCCGTATTTGCCACTGTCTACCAGTTAGACAGTCGTGCACTTGCGGTATTACAAGTAGGGTTTATTAGCTTATTAATTTAGGTTAATAAAATCTCCATCAGCCACCGACCTCATGCTCTCCTCTGTGGCCTTCCCTTTGTCAACAACAGCCGACCCTTTGTTGCGAGACAGCTCAACGGGATCTGGGGGGAGAGAAGGGAGCGAAATATCCAAAGGACCCTCCAACACTTCTAGCCATGGCCTAGAGCGAGACGGTGAGCAATGCAGACTACAAAAGGCACGGCCGGTACCGCGACCACTTTCAGCGAATCAATAGTGGGGCAATCAAATTCTACCACCTTAGGTGAATCTTCACGAGAGCCTTCTACCGGAATGGCCCCACATGAATCAGCACCAGCAGAAGCCTCCATTGTAATTCGCAGCAGACAGTCATTCAGAGCCCCGACCTGCGCGTCAATAAAGTTCGACCTGTCTACAACTCCTGTCAACCGCAGGTAATCTTTCTCCAAATCGGGAACATCAGTCCCCGCCTCAACAGGCCTAGCAGACTCATGCTCCTCTCTCACCGGAGCGGGGCGCACTGAAGACGGTTAAGTTCTAACACGGGACATCTTCCTCAGAAAGGAGGCAAGCGTCTCAAACTGCTCCTCCGCATCGGACAGAGCAGGAGCAGTGGCCCCAAAAACCTTCCTCTTCCTGGAAGGGGTCCCATCTTCCAACTTAATGCGCAACTTTCGATACAGAGTGGGGCGATGTGCTAGTTGTCCCACAGCCCACTACGGATGAAATTGGAAACTCCTATGACGTCAACACCTTCTTTTGCGGCAAGGCGCAAAACATCTCCATGGTGTTTTGCTTCTCTAGGGTAAGAGGAGTAGTGAGAAACCTCCCTGCAGAAAAACACGACCGATGGTTAATCATCCCACTATCAAGCATATCAAAGTCACAAGAATAGAATTGAACTTACGAAGCAGCCCGAACTGTCGCTCAAGCAGACAACCCTTGCATCGAAAATACTTCGAATCCGCAGCCAGAAATTGAAATCATCAGGCAGTTTAACGAAGAATTTCGGCGACTTCATCTTACAAACAACATTACTCTTTAGCCGATGAGAGGTCAACAAGTGAATCACCCGCGGAGTCACGCTAACGCTGATCTCTTTAGCACTGAGCAGAATCATGAGGATGATCCTATATCCATTGGGCCCCAACTGAGTCGGAGGAATCCCTAGGAGATCCAAGAACTCCCAAATCACGTTCAGAACCAAAAAGCGCACTCTAGTTTGAAACATCCCACGACGTAAACAGATGAAACCAGCCAGAGGTGTCATTGGCGTCTGGTCGCCTGTCAGGAGATACAACGGCAGGTCCTCAGGGACTCCAAACTTCATACGGATTTTGGCAAAACCAGGCTCGGACAACAACCTGTCTTTGAAAAACTCCAGGCCCTCGGCCAAGACAGCGTCATCAAAAAGGTTTTCTTGAGCCATGAAAAAGATGAACAATTTTTTCTGATCAGAGTGATATATTCGAAAGCAAATAAAGCAGAATAGTCAGAATCTACACTGCGGATGACCTAAATAGAGGTTGGGTTCTTGCCTCTTTTCCGCTGAACCAATGCACGTTCAATTAATGCAGCGCGCGACTCAAGCAACGATTCAGACTCAATCATCATGAGCGGCGCATCCCTTCAAGAGATGACTTAGCGAATCGATGTGTCGGCCCACTAACGCGGGGGGAGTAGCTTATGATACATGAAAATGGTCACAGCCCAGAGTCGTACACGTGTCATGATGATCTTGAGGAATTACGGGCTCCAACGCCAGCCCAACACAGATCCAACCCAAGCGGTCCTAAGCCCGCTCAACTTTAGTTCACCAGACGTACCCGATCTCTCACATCATGCTAGGCCCACAAGTCTCACAACTATCCTCAATACCCATAAGCCCTCTTCAGGCAAATATCTCGAGGGTCAGCTCCGGACGGGCAACTACAACTGCTCTCTGCTTCCAACTAGGAAGCAAACACCAGATTATCTTCCACATGGGGAAACTCCCTTCTACGAATTGCTCTTGGATTGAAAACTATCTCTCGCATATCTAGGAGCACAGAGCTAACAGGTAACTTTCCTCCTACATCACGACTCCTAATTAGATAGGGATCTCTACAAAGATCTCCTCCCTAAACTACACCTACGATGGCCTAGTTGAATCAGGACTCCGTACACTATAAATAAGACATGGGGTTGGTAAGCTAAAGTACGCTACAAATTTCTTGTTTACAACATTATGTCTTCCTTAGATCACTGTCTGACTTTAGCATCGAAATGTCATCGGCCACCACAATGGTGGTCCGCTGCTTACGTGCGTCACTTGTGCAAGTCAGCGGGTCAGCAAGACTTGGTCAAATTAAGCAGGGAGCGAAAAACGACTGCATCAATAGCTATAGTTGCATACAATTCAACAACGAGAAGCAAAAAATGAAAATATAAATATCGAAAAATCTGCAAGTTTGTATCATATAAGAGACCCTCTTTAAGTTTTTTCGGTGTTGAAACATGAAAAAACAATAACAGTTTGTATCTCCTTCATGGTTGTGTTTTTGCAATGGGTGTCATGAACATAGCCCTCCACTAGGCACTCTTGAGGGACAAGCTGACTGGGAAAGGCCTTCCCCAATGCAAGCATGGTCGCCTTCCCAAGTGTGTGTGCATGTTGCGCCTCGCGAAAGCGTAACAGATTGCGGAACTCAATTGATACTTGCAATAGAAAGTAATAAATTTAAATTATAAACAAGGTAATGTAAAGTAAATGAAAATTTAATAAAACACGTACCACACAAGCAATTTAACGTTGTTCGGCAAGTTTGCCTACGTCCACGGGCAAAGAGAATGGCTTCACTAGTGAGATCGAAGAGTAAAAATGGAGGGAGTTACACAACATCAACGACGTTAGATACAAACGTGTCTAAGTGACACCACGGATAACGCGGGGTGCATATATCCTTCACAAAGAAAGAAAAAATCTCTTTTCTTTTTCTCTCTCCTTACTTTCTCTCTTCTCCCTCACATACACACATAGATAGAATGGGGTTGAAGAACCCTAATCTTCTCAGCTCACAAAGCTCTCAAGCTCTCAAGGGAAGAATGATGATGGGGGAAGAAGGGGGATTTGGATGATGATTTAGGAGATAAGCCGGAGAATATGAAAAAAGAAGAATGGAGAAAAGCTGAATCGGCAAGCATGCGGGTCAATACGGTTGTGTTTAGCGAATGAGCAAAAATACTTCATTATAAAAGAGACCTCCGCTAAGGTGTTATGGAAAAAGTTGGAAGACAAATACATGACAAAGAACATCTAGAATAAGCTCTTCCTCACGAAGCAAATTTTTTTGATGAACGTGAGACCCGAGATTACTTTGTCTGAGCACTTAGATGAGTTCAATAGGCTTATTGCCGACTTATTGAATTTGGCAGAAGATGTTCCAGAGAATTATAAGGCCTTGTGTGCCTTTTGAATTCTCTTCAAGAAGAGTATGAATATCTCGTTACGACTTTGTTAACAGGAAAAGAAGAATTGAATTATGATGGAAGTTTGTGCACATTGTGTTTCTGAAAAGTCTGGTTTGAGACTCCATCCTAGTCAATGTGGAGTTGGTTTGTTAGTTTGAGCATGCTTTGGTATATGACATCTTCGGGTGTATGGCGCCCATGAGCGCATTTGGAGGGGTGAGGCCCTCAATTAGTATAGGGTTAATTATGTTCGTTGAAAATCAGTTGCTTGTTTTTGTTCGTGCTTGTTATTGTCGACTCAGATTTTGTGAAATCTCTATCGAGGTGGAGAATTGTTGAAATACAAAGAACTTAAAAAAACAGAGAGTTCAAGAAGAAGAACCTGTGAAGTCGGTGAGGCTTGTCAACAACAAATTGGAAGCGGAGATTGTGAATTAAAATGTAGGGAGTCCCATTACTACACAATTGATCACTGCAAGTTGTGATCAACAAAGTTTCTTAATACATTGTGTTTCCCTTTTTCTTGTGACAAAACCGTCACAGGTCTGCCAACTAAGCTAGCATCCGTTGGCACAAATAATCAAAACTTACTACATAATTATATGCATAAAAGTCACCATGTCCAAAATACATAAATAAATAACATATTGTTATTCTTATTATTCTTGCTTGGGTACTTCATAAGATTCGACCATCTTTTATAAGGGTTGTTATGTGGACTTCTGAAATTTGACCCCTAGTTCGACTTGTATCATCTCATCAATCTATAGCCTTCATAGTCAGTGAAATTTGTGAAGACGAAGACATATCACTTTCAGAAAAGTCATATTAAAAACTGGAATAATAAATAAATTAATTAATTAAAATAATGAAAATGTCTCCCCACTCAGAAAAATATTTGCATCTCATTCAAATTCTGTGGTTTGAAGGTAGTATGTTTACCCCCCCCCCCCCCCTTTTTTTCCAGAACCCCCATTTTCTATTTCTTTCTTCTCAGTGATTTTCTGTCAGGTGGACTACTGAAGGTGGAATTAATCAACTAATAAGGTAACTAGACAGTTTTTTTTTTAAAGGCGTAACTAGACAGTTTATTGATTCATTTTATATACTTATGTTTATGAATTGGGTATCATTTTAGTTTTTCTGTTCCTTTGTCTTTCATTGAGATAAGATCTTGAATTCGATCGACTGTCAGAATCTCCTCTCTAGATGTTATATAGGCCCACTGGCTCATTGGTTTGGGCTCATCCTATACCATGTTTATTATGAATTTCTGATTGAAGAAATCAAGTTTAAGTCATAATTAAGTTTGATCTATATATGTAGACATTGACATTTTGGGCCTATTTACAAGAAGAATGAGTAGCAGATTTTAGCACTAACAAGCATCAAATTAGGATACGCGAAAATATATGGTTGGATTCAGCCTGAAGTGAATTTCTTATGGATTAGGGAGTTTACCGTAATGCAGACTATCTCGACTCGTATCTTATAAAATTTAGTATATGTTTTGATACTAAATTTGTGAATTGTAATGTACATTTTTTATAAATTTATTGGAGAAAACAGGGTCAAGAGGTAGTAGAAGAATGTGGGCAAGATCAAAAGCACCAAAGGAAACACAACCAAGGAAGGAATTTTTCATTAGAGAATGGAGCATGGTTATTAGAAGAACTAATAGTCTCTTGTGATGGAAAATCAAATCCCATAAGAAACTTTTCATTCAAGAAGTCTTGAAAGCAACCAACAACTATTCTGCATCCCAAATTCTTCGTAAAAATGATGATTTTTCCTTTTAGAAGGGATCGTTCGATGGATACACTATCACGGTTAAGAAATGGAACCAAAGATTGACTGAAAGGAACATAAATGAAGTAGGAACACTGGCACAAATCAACCATAAGAACATTTTGAAGCTGTTAGGGTGTTGTCTAGAAACCGAAGTTCCTAAATTGGTTTATGAATCTGCGTCTAGTGGAGATTTGTTCGATAATATTTTCAGTAACCCAACGTTGCCATGGGATATCAGGTTAAGGATTGCAACTGAGATTGTAAATGCAGTTTCGTATATTCACACACTGCCCATTCCAATCCCATTATCCAAGAGACATCAAGTCTAGTAACATTTTCTTAGATGAAAACTATGTGGCAAAACTATCTGACTTTTCCTTTTCCATATCCATTCCATCTGGTGAAACCCATGTGGTTGATGCGGTAAAGGGGACTATGGGGTTTATAGCCCCAGAGTACATTGCTTCAGGTCGAATAACTGAGAAAGCAGACGTATTTAGCTTTGGAATGCTCTTGCTAAAGCTTCTGACAGGGAAAACGCCATGGGATTTAGCGAGGTTGGCCGAGAAAGTTCATGTTTAATTGACGTACGTGATATTTTAGATCATTCATCGAAAATAATAGTCTCGCTGAGATTCTAGACAGTAGCATTTGGGGAGATGAAGAAGTGAAGAAACAACAACTACAAGCCTTTACAGAGCTTGCCATCAAATGTACAGAAGAGGCAATGGTAAGACCGACCATGATCACTGTCACAAAAGAACTTCGATGGATTAAGAGATTTAGCTGATCAATGATTGCTCGATAGAAATTAGGTATGTATTATCTTTGAACTGTAGTTTTTTGCCTTTTAATTTGTATTTTCATTGCTAACCGGAAAAATATTCACGCTATTTTCCAAAATGATTAGCAATATATTGTTCTAGCTTTCATTTTCTCTATCAGTTTTCTCTGTCTGTCTTTGTGTGCACAAAAATCTATATGGAAGCTACTGAAATTTGTAAAAATGACTCATTATACCTTCTCATTCCGGACGCCCACAAATAGTTTTTTTCTACTTTGATTGTGGAAATAACATAAAGAAAGAAAAATGCTTATCGTTGCCTTAAAAGCAAAATTTTAGGAATTTAAAAGTTTTCTAACACAATCAAAACCAGTTAAACTAAAAATTTAATGTCAAAATGAAAATGCTTATATAATCTTTGGTAGTACACCTGTATTCATGAATAACTCCATTTTAAGATAAAGCCCTATGACAAAGCCAAAAATCAACAAAAATTACAGCAAGCAAAGAGCTTTACCCATTTCGATTACCTATAGGTTAATGTTCAAATCGAAATGGGTATTCAAAACCAAGATTTGAACAGAGCATTTAAGATTTGAACAAAATCTGCACAACAATAGATGGGTAAGTGAGAGATTTGATTTTTACTCACCTTGAACTCTGAATAGAGTACAAAAAACCCAAATTTCTCTCCCACTTCCACTGTCAGAAACAAAAACCCCACCCACCTTCAACCTTGAAGTTGAAGAAGATGAAGAAGGAGATGCTCCTCACCGTCTCAGCGATTTCTTCTCTCTCAGCGGGTGACCTCCTCACCGGTGACGCTCTTCCCTCTCAGCTTAGGAGATGTTCCTCTCACTCAAGGAGATGCTCTTTCTCTAATGTCGACCTCGAACCCGTCTAATCGTCGAGGGAAGCAGCGAGGAAAACAGCGAGGGACCCCACAGGGGGGAGGGGGAGCCATCCATTTTCCTTGGGATGCGTGCGTTGAAAATTCAAACACGCATCTCGGGGGGAATGGACGGCTCCCCCTCCCCCCTGTGGGGTCCCTCGCTGCTTCCCTCGACAATTAGAATTTTACGTCGACCTCTCTTGCAGTTCTCTATTGTATAGCTCTGCTGGGGTTTGGCCTCACAAAAAAATAAACTTTGGGCGGGCCTTCCAAATCTATTCGCGCCCAAAGCTTCTTTTATTATGTGTATATATATATATATTTTTTTCGAAAAAATTCATTGGGGACGGCTTATACCGTAGCAACCAGTTTTTATTTGTAAAACTTAGCAACAACTAATATACCGTCCCAAATGTTTGCATTAGCTACGGTTTTTTTTAATTTAGCCACGGTTTTCCCGTCACAAGCACATTTTTTATGTAGTGGGGACGGCTTATACCGTAGCAACCCATTTTTATTTGTAAAACTTAGCGACAACTAATATGCCGTCGCAAATGTTTTAATTAGCTACGGTTTGTTTTGAATTTAGCCACAATTTTTCCATCACAAGCACAGTTTTTATGTAGTGGGGATGGCTTATGTGAAACAGGAAACAACATGTTTTGTGAAACAGGAAACTGTTTCACAAACAGGAATAGGACACATAACTGTTTTGTGAAATAGGAAACGTGTTTGAAACAGGAAACTGTTTGGACTCCTGTTTGAAATAGGAAAAAAACTGTTTGGATTTCTGGAAACTGTTTTTGAACAGGAAATAAATTCTAGGAAACAGGAAACTGCTGTGAAACAGGAAACTGCTGCGAAACAGGAAACTATTGTTCCTATATATACTAGGAACTGTAGGTGTTTTGTTTAGGTGATTCCATGTAGAAAAACTGTGAAGCACAGGGAATAGAGAAAGACAATTGCTAAAATTGTTGCATCTCTTGTTGAGAGATTGTGTTGAGGAAGATAATCCCTTGAATTGTTTCATCTCTTGTTGAGAGATTGTGTGGAGAAAGATAATTCCTTGAATTGTTTCATCTCTTGTTGAGAGATTATGTGAGAATTGTCATCTTCTTGTACCTTGTTCTTGAATATAGTGGAATCATCTCACCGTGGACGTAGGCAATTTGCTGAACCACGTAAACCTTGTGTCTCTTGTGGTATGTTCTTAATTTTCTCTAATTTCTTTCATTGCTAGTTGCTCTATTTAATTGATTGGATCCTTGTGGTACTTGTGTGCAATTGTTGGTGTCTACCCGCTTCCGCAATAAGGCGCAACAATTGGTATCAGAGCACTAAGGGAAATTGATCTTGAATTGTTCTACTCAAGATTGTGAAGATTCAAAAGTGCTAGGGTTTGTTTGTGCACAAGTTGTTTGAAGAAAAACCGTAGTGAAACTTCTTGTCTAGAAAGTCACAGGTTTTGTTTGCAATGGCATCCAAGGTGAGCAAGGTACATGTGGAGAAGTATGAAATTGAGAATGGTGATGTGTCTTTGGTGAAAGTACACACAAAAGACAATCCTGCTGATATGTTGACAAAGGTTGTTCCTGGAGTTAAGTTCCAACATTGTTTGGACTTACTCCACATTGACTCATGTTGATTGAGGGCTCTTTGGGGCGTTGCCCTTCGGGGCGGTTTCGTGAGGTGACAAAGCTATGATGGAGTGTTGATCAGTTTATTCTTATGCCTTGTTTCGGCTCATTTTTTCCTTATAAAAAATTTGCCGAGGTGGAGAATTGTGAAACAGGAAACAACATGTTTTGTGAAACAGGAAACTGTTTCACAAACAGGAATAGGACACATAACTGTTTTGTGAAATAGGAAACGTGTTTGAAACAGGAAACTGTTTGGACTCCTGTTTGAAATAGGAAAAAAACTGTTTGGATTTCTGGAAACTGTTTTTGAACAGGAAATAAATTCTAGGAAACAGGAAACTGCTGTGAAACAGGAAACTGCTGCGAAACAGGAAACTATTGTTCCTATATATACTAGGAACTGTAGGTGTTTTGTTTAGGTGATTCCATGTAGAAAAACTGTGAAACACAGGGAATAGAGAAAGACAATTATTGAAATTGTTTCATCTCTTGTTGAGAGATTGTGTTGAGGAAGATAATCCCTTGAATTGTTTCATCTCTTGTTGAGAGATTGTGTGGAGAAAGATAATTCCTTGAATTGTTTCATCTCTTGTTGAGAGATTATGTGAGAATTGTCATCTTCTTGTACCTTGTTCTTGAATATAGTGGAATCATCTCACCGTGGACGTAGGCAATTTGCTGAACCACGTAAACCTTGTGTCTCTTGTGGTATGTTCTTAATTTTCTCTAATTTCTTTCATTGCTAGTTGCTCTATTTAATTGATTGGATCCTTGTGGTACTTGTGTGCAATTGTTGGTGTCTACCCGCTTCCGCAATAAGGCGCAACAGCTTATACCGTAGCAACCAGTTTTTATTTGTAAAACTTAGCGACAGCTAATATGCTGTTGCAAATGCTTTAATTAGCTACGGTTTGTTCTAAATTTAGCCACGGTTTTCCCGTCACAAGCACAGTTTTTATGATTATGGTCTTGGTCAGCTACCAAAAACATTAGTGACGATATTTTGCCGTCACAAATCTATTAATTAAAGACAGAATCAGACTACCGTCTCTAGTATTTGTAGCTATTGGGCCTTTTTTTTGTAGTGTCTGGACTGCGTAATAGAGTTACTTGGTTTCCCTGGCGGTATAAAATACATAAATACAAAACTTACAGAGTTACAAATACCAGAAGTTGATGAATAGACTCTAGACTCATTGTTGGTTCTTCTGTTGGATGGTTAACTATTCTGCGCAATAGTTCAGATATCCAATATTTATTAAATACATAGAAAGATATTCTAAAATACAGCTAAAGATAACGAATATCTTAATTCCACAGTTAAAGATATAACAAAACACAAATGGAAATAAATAAATAAACAAATTACTGGCTTGTAGAAAATATTTGAAAACAAGATATAGATTACATACCTACTGGCTTTCACTGTCATGGAAAAAATATGTAAACTACATTAGGGTCGGTATCTTGTTTGGCTTTCTTTTGGACAAAGCAAAAGAAAATGAAACTACATTTTGAAATGAGTGGAAACTTCCATGCAACTGATCAGTCATTTTCTTCACTTTGTTTTCTCTTTTTTATAACTCATTGAGTAGTTTATAGTATTGTATAAGACCTGGGAGACTTACATCAATATGTAAGTCATCGTGGTTTGTAGGAGAAATCAACCAATTCAGGGAATATTTGCTGATTTATAACTTAATCAACAAGCTATCAAAGGGTTGATAACAGTCTACACACGCCATTTTTGAAAGGGTGTATTGACTGGTTGACTTTTCGATGGACTCCTATTGGTGCATGGGAGCTGAGCTGGTTCCCGCACGGCAGGATGAAAGTTCTAGCAAGGAAACATGTTTTTGTACATTTATAAAAACGTTCAGGTGAAATACTGCCAAACCTCAGCTTTCACCATAAACTGAAGGTTTTTAAACCTAGAACAAAATAAGTTTCAACTTAGCATACCTTCAGATGTAGGTTGTTGTTCGTCTGTGAAAAGGTTGATACTTTAACAGAACAAACTCACCGGAACTCACAACTATCACTCCTGGGCCTTGGCAGAAACGATGCAAATGGAACCATTCCATCAAGTTTGGTGTACTGTAAAAATTTATCAAAGAATAAACTAAAAGCAGCATACCTCAGAACTAGGACCCCTTTGTGAGTTGAAGAAACTGGAAGTATCCGATAACAATTTGCAGCCCACTCCAGCCTAAACACTCGATATTTTTAAAAAATAAAAATTCACTGGATATGGGGTTCGACTCATTCAATGGTTCTAACCCATCTAGTTTAAGAAACTTAACACAATTGACCACCTTCTTACTCGAAAAAAAATCAGCTCAGCAGGGGAATTCCTGACTTCTTGGCAGACATCAAATCCCACCATTGGGAAACTGAACAACTTGGAATACACTTTAAATCTTAGCGGGAATCAACTTAACAGAGAAATAACCCAGTGAGTTAAGTTGCCCGAGTAGGTTACAGAACTTGGATATATCTTACAACAATCTGATGGGCGGACCTGAGGGGGAGGGTGAAGGAAAGGCCCGTGATGGCGAAGCCACTGTGATATCTTTGTGTGGGCGGACTTGAGGGGGAGGGTGAGGGAAAGGCCCGTGATGGCAAAGCCCAACAGGCTCGTGGATCTCAATAGGGGTTGGGCAAGCTATCAAGGAGAGATTATAGTCCTACATCGCCAAGGTGAGGGAAGGGGATGTGCTATATATGTACGAGGTTGGATCTACAAAGTACTACGCGTTTTAAAGCCGTGCGGGCCTTGGGCCCAAAGCGGACAATATAGTACTTTGTGGATCGGGTCGTTACAGAATGGTATCAGAGCCGAACCTAGCCGAAAGTGTGCCAACGGGGACGTTGGGCTCCCTTAGGGGGGTGGACTGTGATACCCTTGTGCGGACCTGAGGGGGAGGGTGAGGGAAAGGCCCGTGATGGCAAAGCCCAACAGGCCCGTGGATCCCAATAAGGGTTGGACAAGCTACCAAGGGGAGATTATAGTCCCACATCGCTTAGGTGAGGGAAGGAGATGTGCTATATATGTACGAGGTTGGATCTATAAAGTGAGCCCAAAGCAGACAATATAGTACTCTGTCACTACAAAAAAAAAGTCCTTTAATAGCGGTTCAAAACCGCTATGGTAGGATACCATAGCGTTTTAGTAAACGCTATGTCTGCTGGCGCTATAATAGACCCTGGGTCTATTATAGCGGTTTAAAACCGCTATATAAAGTCTGCCTTTTATAGCGTGGTAGATCCTTTTATAGCGTTTCTGAGGATCTACCATAAACGCTATAGTAATTATACATAGCAATTTTTTTTTTTTTTTTTTTTTTTTTTTTTTTTTTTTTTATCAACTGTTAATTATTTTCAACTCAAAAGTATAAACATTCGCATTATAGAATCCAAATAGGATCACTAACAACAAAATTATAATTTTTTTGCTATCAACTCAAAATTATAAACATTCGAATCATCATATATATTGTACTATTGGTGGACATTGACATTATAGAAATCAAGCATTCCATTACATAGCACATTGCCGCCAATATCAAGGTCACCTTTCTCTCTCACTAGTCTTAGACTCATGAGTTCAATTCAATTAATATCAATAGCTGATCTGATCTACTAATCTCTGCAGGTGAAGGTAGAGAATGGGATACTCCATGTGGCTGGGAAGAAAAAGAAGAACCAGCAGCAGCAGCAGCAGCGGCAGCGGCAGCAGCAGCAGCAGCAGCAGCAGGGGAATGAAGGAGGAGCTGTCAAGGCATTACGGATAGAGAGGAGGCGAGCAAGGTACATGAGGAAATTCACTCTCCCTGAAGATGCAATTCAAGAGGTACATCAGGTGTCCAGGTTCAGCAAAGACCAAAAGTGAACCTCGTAATGATCTCATAGTAATAATTCATACCACAACTAAGCAATAAGATGGTGAGTTTGCTATATTTGGTCTTAGTTGACAACTTGTTGAGCTCGGGGAGAAAAAAAGTCGCTTCATGTCCATCACTCCTCTCAAATTCGCTGGAAACAGTAAGGACGCCAGCTCGAGTGAGGCAGTAAACTGCAGATTGCTGCTGCATAACCCAATCAGAATCAAGTGAAATATAAAGAAAATAGATTTAAATGCAGTTTAGCAGTTTAAATTTCGCAGTTTGGGATTGAAAATATTATCGACATAGTCAAAGACAGACCTTTAATTATATTCAAGATGAGCTCAACAGATTGATGAATCGATGATCTCGTTGGAGATTGATCATTGTTGATCTTATGAAGAAAATAATCAATAAAGGAGAATGGAGTCACAGCTTGCATTCTCCAATTCAAAGTGCTAAGCACAAGAAGCTCCATTCTTTGAATGGTTCTAGCTTCAAAGACAAATTTAGAATCACCAACCTGCTCAAAACATAACCCTTTATCAAAACAATGAACTAAAATTACAAACAACATAAACGATAAGCATTAGATGAATTTCAGATTAGTTTCACAATCAATACCATTCAATGTATATGTTTTGTTTCTTCACCTGTAAATCTAGAGACATTGGTACTTCAGTCTCTTCCATTTTGGCAGCTAGAGATAAACAAGCCACAGCTAACAATTGCATCATCCAAGCCTTACCTCTCTATATACACAACAAACGTATAAAACAAATGTAAGTCAAACACCCAAATGAAATTGACCCTGCATTATAAATCACAGAACATTTGGTGATGCTTCCCCAGGGTGGGACAAAATTTTCATTGATGTTTATTTCTGAGCTCCATGCATGGATGTTCAACAGAGTACGATTTCAAGAATTTGTAATTAATTGGGATTGTTTTCTTGCTTTTCATTAATTGTGTTGTTATGGCTTTGGGTTCCTCGTGAACTTTCCAATTTTGTGATTATGAGAGAGATTTTGGAATACATCACTGCAAAAAAATTTTGTTTTGTATTTTTATCTACAGATTTTGGAATAAAACATGTTCATCTCTGATTTCACTGGTACACCACATTCAACAATGTTCTCTTGATCTTTCAAGGGCAGATTTGAACTAGAAAAGTTCTTTTGGCTTACAAACTCTTAACAACGAACTATAACAGTCAAGAAATTAAGGACTGAACTGCAACTTTTGGCGACTTGGGGAACTAATAATATTAAGTAGCATTATGTAATTTTCTGCGTTCTTTAATCTTCAGTGTTTTTCTAATTAACATTAAAGCATTTGCAATAATGGATCAATATGAGCAGGGACATAAAACATATTCTGAACCCATATACCTCATGCGGTTGACTGCTACACCCCAGCTGCTGCTTTGGAGTCGAATGCCTTCCCCTGCAGAAAAAAAAAATGGTTGAAAACACAGCACGAGCAAATGAGATTTGTTTACTTTGCAGTCACAGTGAAAAATTTTCTGTATTCTAAAACTAAATTGTTTGCATATAGACGAAGTGTAAATCCTGACTTCACATACATTGAACTAAATCATCAAAATAAGAAACAATAATGATCAAAAAATTGATTCTAGCTCTAGAGCATTACACACCCATGCACACAAAAGTACAAGGTAGCATCAGATACCTCAGATAAAAGAGGCTGTCAGATCTTTCTAGTGGGAGTTCTCATTGTAACGAATTCTTCTGCTGCAGTGGGATGAATGCCTATTGTAGAATCCAAATCAGAATTTTGTCAATCCAGCTTTGACAACAACTGCAAATCCCTGATAAAGAAAAAGATCTCATGAGCTAAAATAACACATAAAAACTAAATTAACAAAGCAACAATTGAGAACCAAAAAAAGGTAACCTGTACAATCTCAGGATGTTCTTGTAGATGCCAGTAAGGCGGAGTAACTCGGCATTCTTATTGGCCATCAAGGTGCTCCAATCATGTGAAGGGTAGGATTCATATTTCCAGCCAAAGCCCTGACTTTCTTCAAAATCATGGTCATATTTTGAAGAATACACAAGTAGTTTCTACGGAACCATCCTCTCAATACACACCTGCATTAAAGAAACAAATCAGCTTTAAAGAAGGAACTTTTTTTTTTCGGGGGGGGGGGGGGGGGGGGGGGGGGGGGGGGGGGTTGAGACATTAAATGTAGAAACTTGGATTTTTATTTCACTGATATTTTAATGTGTGCAGAATTGCACATCCAAATGATAGTAGCAATAGTTAGATTCTCTACTCAATTTGCTTGCACAGTATCCTTAACATTTTTCAACAAGTATTTAGTTACTACTTATTTACTCAATAGTCACATATTAAAAAGTCATGCTAAAACCCAGACAACCACTTGTCCAGCTTTTCTTCCTCAATTCATCTATCTAAATAAGGATTGATTGAACTCTTTTATGGATACCACAGCCTTATTTAGAAGGTTGTACACTCTCCTTGCAAGCTGCCTTCCTAAATTTATTTCATGGATTATGCACCAATCGTTTCCTGATTACTAGCACAGGTCTTTAGGTCAGTGTTTTTTTCTTCTGTCATCTCCACAACGCTCCTTTTGCTCCAACTATATATATATATAGATATATAAATCTGAAACAAATTTATCAGTTGTTTCATTTTTACCTTCTCACGGAATATTATGTAACAAGTTCTTTATAATATGATAAGAACAGTGAATGGAGTAGGTCTGATGACTATGTATGTGATGCTGAGTTGTTGGATGTCAATATAAAATCATCATTTTAATGCTAATGTTGAAGAATAGAGAAATGAGAAATTTATTTTGAGATGACTTACTTTAAAGGGTTTGCAAGGACTCTTTGACCAATAGTGACAAAACTCGTTTCTTGGTTTGACATAAACCAGGCCAAAGAAGAGACACTGTAGCACAGATCAAGTCAGACGTTAGAACCATGTTGAAATACGATCTCTATAAGACAAAAGAAGCTCATATCTTGCGAAGATCAAATAATGATCTTCATAATATCTACCTTCCAGTAAATATGTGCTCACGAACACCTAAAATTGTAGGTGGTCGCACTCCATGATCTTCGTTAAATTCTTCCAAAAGGTTACGCATTTTCAAAGCTTCTTCCAAATAATTGTCCTACAAAACATATTGAATGAGGAGAACAAAATATAATAATAAACACGCCATGGGAGCACAAATGTTAACAAATTAACAAGAACACTCCAGAATACCTGGTTCATGTCAATGGTTTGAAAGGTTAAATTCTTCCAAAAGGTTACGCATTTTCCCCTCGAGTGAAAATTATAGCATGGTTTTGGTTTTCAGGCTTTCCTTCCCCTATCTTTGCTGACCCCGGCAGTTTTATCCGATAAATTTCCTTTACAGTGAATAATAGAATATTCAATAATGTACGAAGTGGCACTGTAAATCCTACTTGAAAAAGAAAACTTTATACAGGTGAGTGGGCCAGGAAACATCCGATAAAAGTGCTTCCAACCCCATATAAAATGGTTTTGTTATGGCTAATCTTAGAAATAAAATCAAAGGCACCGAAAACCATTTTTATGTTACTGGGACTTGGAGGCCTGCTAGACGAAGTTTCCTGGCACACTGTCATTTGAAGTTTCTTTTCACTAGAGACTTCTATCGATACTTAAAAGGATCAAAACCTGGTCAAGATTGTCCACTGCTTTGACCAACACAGAATAATAAACCTTCTGTACACTGCCACCATCTCTTTCTTCAACTTCATCAATGTAAGCTACACGGAGAGATGGATTACTGCAGTAATATCAGTGAACATTAGCTTCCTTTGTTAAATGAACAACTATTCAAAGAGAGATTTGACAAACATAATATCGACCATGATAAAGTATGATTGACATACTTCACCATCAAGTTCAGAATGTCTGTTGCACGCCGATCTCCAGATCGCTTCTGATTGCCATAGTTCTGACAGGTGGCAACATATGTAAATTTCATATCAGCAACAGCCTCTAGTTGAGCAAATAAAGATCTCTGGCTCTTCTTCTCTTCCTCTGATGGAACTGTAACTGCCTTGTATCCTTCTAATATTTCTGCAACATTAAAATATAAATAATCACAACTCTGACAAATATTTTCATTTTTTTGTTTTAAAGATGCATGTCTCTCTTCCTCTATTAAAGAGTGAAACAACCAGAGGGGGCATACATCTTTAAGAAAAAGGAAAAAAAAAAAAAAGAGAGGGGGGGGGGGGGGGGGGGGGGGGGGGTTGGTGTGGTTGTTTGGAGAGGGAGAATACCTTAATCCTCAACAATGCAGCCAAGAAAAATGAACAAACCCTTCCTAAAAAACAATAAATCTATAGACGAGACAAGATACACTTTATTCCATAAAGAACCATGAAATAGAGAACATACAACGTGCAGTAAATACTAAATGTATCTTGCAAATAAGTGTTCTTTAGAGAAATGTCTCTTGCAAATAAGTACTCTTTAGAGAAAATTTTAATCATAAACAAGAAGCGGTGAAGGATATTGTGTCAGATATTTGTAGCTTGCTCCATAGAAGTGCCCATACCTTAGCCAGTCATACCTAGTAAAAAACGTTTTCATGCTCTTACCATTTTCAGAAGCCATATCAAGAAAAGCTTGAAGCTTCAAGGCCCTACGGTAGTACATCATTCCTCTGACTGCAAGACCAGTTAAGTTCATTGGTAAGAATCAGAAGAAATCAAAAGAAAGATTTAAGTGCATATTCTACCTGTTCGGCAGAGTGTTTGTCCTCTCAAGGAGACCCAATGGCGAAGTTGTAAGACATTCTCTTCGTTTTCCCAAACCTCACTTTCTCTTTTACAATTGATCCTCTCCTTGAAGTTGTTCCATTCATCTAACAGCCAAACAATAAAAATTAACACCGCCAATCATATTATAGGCATTTACATGATACTTAAGAAGTTAAACCATGGTGATATTGAAAAAAAAAAAAAAAAGCAAACCTGGAAAGATTTTTTGCAGGTAAAATATGATTGATATACCATCTTCATTCTCAAGTTCAAGGTCAGTTTTCGAGTAGACTGTCTCCTCACTATAGTATGGAGTCAAAACACTGCCAATATCAAATAAGATGATTAAACATTCTTTCTGTTTTTTTGAAGGGTGAGCAGGGCTTTTATTGGATCCGATAACCATTAAATGCCTTTGGCAAGGTTTGAACCCTGGACTTGTGATAACATAAGCCACAAGTCTTGCCAGCTAAGCTGGCACCTATTGGCAAAGTGATTTAAATATTCAATAACACATAAGAATAAAATCACTTTTTTTTTTAATAATAGAAAGTAAACTCCCTTCCCCGAAAATATCGGGAATGGGCTTTGATGACGATGATGATGATGAATAGAAAGTAAACTCCCTTCAGCAGCAAATTATGATACATAATCGTGACAGATGTTCTTGACAATTTTCAAAATAGTCATTTCACTACTAATTGTTATGCAAGGATGATACATCATTAAAATGCATGATTGTTCATGCTTGTTTCCTACCTTTTGTATTAAAATTTCCAAACTGATTTCTAATTCCATAGAGTAGGTAAGTCAAATAAGTAAATTCATTTCTATTAGAAGAAGTATTATTAGCAACGTCAAAAGTTTTAAGTAGTCATCTTAAAATGTCCAACATAAGAATATTTGTACACAATATACTTGTGTACTTAAACATATATTATTGAAGTCGTTTCCAAGTTCTGATGTAAGAGCTACCCACTATTTACTGAAATACCACTTTCCAAAAGAAATCACAGATAAGAGATAACTCAAAGTTAACTTCAATAATAATAATCTAGTACTGTTTTAACTTCAATATATTATTAGCAATAGAGACTCCTCAACAGTGGTACTGTTTTAACTTCAATATCTAGTACTCCTTAACTAAAATGATCTCAAGATATCACAATGAGCTTTCCACTATTTGTTTAAATCTCCCTTCACGTTCTCACCCCTCCCCCCTCCCTATGAGGGGGCTAAGACTTAGAAACAAGATCCTTAACCCAAGGGTGTAATGGAAGGCCCTAGAATAGGCCACCAGTCCAGGTCAGTTAGCAGTTAGTACTCAAAGAAATTTCCGAGCATGAATGGATGGCTTAAATGGAAAACACAGTAAAAGATTCAAAACTATTGAGGAAAAAAATAAAAATAAATTAAGCATGCTCATTCCATTGTCAAGAATAAACAGTTACCAAACAAATGACAAAGCAATCGAAACCAACCTGAAAGAGAGCATTTTACGAACTTTGGGAGCACGCGGCATTTTACGAATTTTGGGGGATTTGGGCTGTTTTTTCAGTATATAAATTTTGGGGGATTTTGGGGGATTGGATCTCATCCTCGATGTCTGCAACAACAACAACAAATCAGGCAAATGGTGAGAGGAAGAGATTGGGAGAGGAAACCCTAACTTTTCAACTTTGCAAATGGAGAGAGAAAACCCTAACTTTTCAACTTTGCAAATGGGGAGAGGAAGAGTTGAGAACAATAGACTATTCTGCTTGAAGAAATCATGCTTGGGGTGCCATGAAAGATGAAGAAGAGAGGAGCTTTTGAGAGAGATTTGTGAAGAGGGAGAGATTGCGCCAAGGAAGAAGAGAGAAAGAGAGGGGAAAGAGGATGAGAGGTCAGGGGAGAGCATTCGATCTACTGTGAATGAGGGGGAAAAGAGAGCGAGACTGAGAGGGAAGCAATTGTGAAATGGGAGGGAATCGAGCGGGTTAATTTTAGTTTTTCCCGCTTCGACTTTTGGTAGTGTTTTATTCTTATAATGCAATTAAAATTTGGGATTTTATAGCATGAGCGTAAAAAACGCTATGCTCAAATGCTATTAAAAGCCAATTGTGTTGTAGTGTGTGAATCGGGTCGTTACACTAGTAAGCTGAGGTTTAGCTTTGGAAGATTACTTGCGGTTAGCTTTTGTGGAACTCAAACAAGTAAAAGGCTTATCAGAGTGATACTGATAATAGCTATAGGATTTTTATTTTTTTGTCTATTATATTCTTGCATGCCACTGCCATGCGAGAATGTGGTCAGAAAAAAAGACCGGAAACACTTTTTTGTTCTTGACACCATGTTGGTTTGATTCAAGAAATCAAGACAGAGAGAAAATCCATCATATTTATATCTGAAGGCATAAGTAGAGAAGTTTAATCTCTATTTCCTGAGATGTTAAAGACTTTGAGCTTGTGGTTCGACAAATGAAACTGTGTCTATTAGAAGATTTAGACACTGTTTGGTTTATGAGTTCTGTCACTAGATCAGTTTCCACAGATTCACTCTCTATTCCATAAGAAATAAAGCAGCATGTCAGTTTTAGTGTCACACCCCAAAAAAATCCAAAAATTATCATAAATACATGGTTGGGTTCTGTCTGAAGTAAATTCTTCATGAAGTAGGGAGTTTCATCCACCCTAAAGCGCAGACGGTCTCAAAACTTATTTTGTTGATATTAGCAGATGTTTTGAAAGTTGAAACTAAACTTGTTTGAATTGTAATGAATATTTAATTTTATTTGAGAAAAACAGGTTGCAGAACAAGAATGTGGTCACGATCAAAAGCAGCAAAGGAAACAAAACAAAGGAAGAAATTCTTCACTGAGAACGGAGCACGATTATTAGAGAAACTAATAGCATCTTGTGATGGAAAATCAAATCCCATTAGAAATTTCTCGTTTCAGGAACTCTTGAAAGCTACAAACAATTTTTCCTCGATCCAAATTCTACCTGAAATGAGAGTATTTTCTCTTTACAAGGGGACATTTGATGGCTACAGTATCACTGTTAAGAAATGGAATAACCAAAGACTGATTGAAGAGAGCATAAACGAAGTCGTAATGCTGTCACAAATCAACCATAAGAACATTTTGAAGCTGGTGGGATGTTGTCTAGAAACCGAAGTTCCTATACTGGTTTATGAGTCCGCCACATCCAAAGGAGTTTTGTTCGATAATATCTTCAGCAAACCAACATTACCATGGGACATCAGGTTAAGGATAGCAATAGAGATTGCAAATGCAATTTCTTATCTTCACACTGCCCATTCCACTCCCATTATCCACAGAGACATAAAATCTAGTAACGTTTTCTTAGATGAAAACTATGTAGCAAAACTATCTGACTTTTCGACTTCGTTATCCATCCCTTTGGGTGAAACACATGTAGTGGATGAGGTGAAAGGGACTTTTGGGTTCGTAGCCCCGGAGTACCTTTCTTCAGGTCGAATAACTGAGAAGACAGACGTATTGAGCTTTGGAATGCTCTTGCTTGAGTTTCTGACAGGGCAAAAGGCTTGGGATTTAGTGAAGCGTGCAATTGACGCTCAAGTTTCAGTAACATATTATTGTAGATCGTTTATTGAAAATAATCGTCTTGTTGAGATACTAGACAGCAGCATTTTGGGTGAAGAAGAAGAAGTAAAGAAACAACAACAACTACAAGCCTTTGCAGAGTTTGCCATCAAATGTACAGAAAGGGAGGATCTACTAAGACCAACCATGATTGCTGTCACGAAAGAACTTCGTCGGATTGAGCAGTGGATCAATAGTTGTTAGATAGATATTGTGTATTATCCTAAAACTGTAGCTTTTTCCTTTTACTCTAATTTGCACCTTCAATTAGATTTTCATTGCTAATCATCATGCATGCTACTTTCGATAATCATTACCAATATATCGTTCATGGACTGCGTAGCAGTGTTTGTTGTGCATCTTTTCCTCATTATTGTATACTTGAGGTGCTGTAAGGAAATATAAATGGTGCAATAGGTATGCAGATATCGACATGCATTACACAAGTCTGGTAAAACAAAAAGCGTGAAAGTATCATAATTTGCTGATATTATGAGTTGAGAAAATCATACACTGATGTTTGACGGTAGTTATGTGAGGACACTATCAGCGTGCGAGTGGATGCTTACATTCTCTCACTGGACTCCTTATCGTTTTGCACCAACATAGAAGAAGAACCAGAGCATTGGCCATCAACGAAGAGAAAACCCAAGCTTTAAAGGAGGAACAAACTGAAGATAAGAGCAAAAACAGATAAAATGGAAGAGCAAATTGGATGTATGAGATGACTTTTAAGGATCGAGCCAACTTCAACCTTAGTTTTGGACAAAACTCGGTTTTCCTTGGCTCATTTCCCTACAGAGATAAAACTATGAAGACTAACAGGATGCATTTTATGGATGGTATAAGAAAGCTTACAGAGTTGGTCAGCCGTTGATAGCGATGGTAAGCCAGTAAAAGTATGTTGGTCAGCCGTTGTGAACCCTATGTAAGTCGCCATGGTGAGCGCAGTTTGAGAGGGTGAGGTGGTCCCATACCGGTGTTCCAGTTGTAGGTGGTCCAGGCATAGTGTTCCCGTTACAACCCCAAGAAACAGAAAATGTCTTTGTTTTCAAGACTTTCCCGTTCTTCTAGTTCTAGGACAAGCAATCCAAATTTACAAAACAAGATGGAATGTCGAATTCCAGAAGTCGAAAAAGATTTACAAAACTGGTCCATACCAGCAGTCCCATACAAAAAGATTTATGAAGTTTCCCAATCCTTTTTCTCTCAAAAAACTGAAGATTTAATAGACATAGTCGAACAGACTGTGCCCCTCAATGGATCTTTAGTTTCAAAACATTTGTTTTCAGCTCAAACTCTTGATTATTTACTTAGTCAAGACTACAAGTACATCCATATTGGGTTGATCCAGATCGGACTCAAGCCCCTTACAAGAACAGGGTTAGATACCTGTGCCTTAATTGCACTTCGCGATTGTAGACACAATAGGTTTCACGACTCTCTGCTTGGAATAGCAGAATCAACTCTGTCATCGGGTCCAGTTTATTTCAACTGCTACCCCAATTTCTCAATGTCCCTCAAAGATCCAAACATCCTTGAAACACTAACTCTCAATATTCAAACCTCTGGTTTTGATATGATCGAAGGTTCTGAACCTTTAGCTCTTATCTACAAGATTACCTTTAAAGCTATGAAGACTCAGTTGAGCCCAAAAGCTTTACAAGAATCTGACAAAGGATACACAATCCTTTTTCAAGCTAACAAAGAGAAAACCAATGTTATTGTTCCAAAGACAATTCATTGGAATCAAGTAACCCTTCCTGACTCTTGGAAGATTCAAGAAGCAGCTGTCCCTAGAAAACCTCCTTCTAGCCAGCTCGATCATGTGTTCACTCTTCCCGATGGATCAGTCGAACTTCGCTTCTCTGAAGCCAGAGTCACAAGACTCAATCCTTCAGATTTTCAATCAGGACGTAGATCTGAAGCATCTTTCAGAACTGCTCCTACTCATATCACTAGAGCAACTACATCTGATGCTCTACCCCATCTTGATCTTGCGAATATTAGACCAAATCCTCAATACCCGCATATCCCCCAACCAATTTACAATCCTCATGAACAAGAGATTGAGCCAGAGCATCAATCACCTACTCAATCGGAAATGAACTTTCCACCTTCTTTATGTTGTCTGTCAATACCCTTTAATCTTGACAAGCAGTTAATCCAAACAGAATTTATGTCAGAATCTAATAAGCAAAGACGTCAAACGTTCTATGCTCAAACCAATGAATCTCAGAGAACAAGTTTAGGAAAGAAATTCTATGAATGTTGTAAAGAAATGAAAGAAAACTTACCTTTCTTAGACTGGTATTTTAATGTTCATCTCCCACATATTCATGTTCTGAATGTTTCTTCCAAAATATGGACCTCTACTGAGAATCAAAATATCAATTCAATTCTGCCTCCATTAAGTGAATTCACATTCAATACAATGGGACAAGATCTTGTTGCTTCTCCTCTAAAAGATTCTAATTCTGAGAATCAATCAAAAGGATTAAGCAAAATTATTCAACAGAATAATTATACTAATATCCTTCTCCATGAACTTGGCGATAAATTAGTACAAGATCAGCTTTTACAAAATGCTCTTAAAGACAAGAAGATACAAGAAAAACGTATCACAGAAACTAATAAGCAAACTTCCTTTTTTCAACCATCAACAGTTTCTCAAAATGTTTTTACAACTTCAAGCCAAATTATCAAGGATATTGACGCCAAACTTGAAGCGTTACAACTTGGTAACAAACTCAGAATTCAAACTCTGTCAAATCCTGATATGAGTGTTGAATCTGACATTAGTGTTGATTTTGATCCTATGGCCGAACTTGATAATTTAAATTTTATCAACTATCAGGTCAATCCCATTAAGCATGCTAAAACAGCAAAGTCTTATGGCAATTATCAAAATCCGCTTCCTAAAACAAGAAATTTTTATCCAAGACCATCTTTACTAGATATGCAGTATGAAGAAAGATCACTGCAAGCATTTGGTTCTTTTACTACAGGTAATCTTTATATCTGGAATATAGACGGATTATCTGAAGATAGTATCATTGAAGTAACCCAAGAAATGGTTATGCTTGCTTCCACTCATCGCAGTGAAAACAAGGATGATAAGTCCATTGCTCAAGTTATCATCGCTGGTTTCAGTGGGTTAATCAAAGGATGGTGGGATAATTATCTCACTTTACAAGAAAAACATATAATTTTACAAGCAGTCAAAATTGGCCATGATGGACAGCCAATGAAGACTGATCAAGGACAGTTTATTCCTGATTCTGTAATTACTTTAATTGTTTGCATTCTTAAACATTTTATTGGAAATCCCAGTGAATATCAAGGTAAATCTAAAGATTTACTTATGGTTCACAAATGTCCTACTCTTAGCCATTTTCGATGGTACAAGGACATTTTCCTTAAAAAGGTTATGCAACAATCTGAAGCAAATAATCCTTTTTGGAAACGAAAGTTTCTTTCAGGATTACCTGCTATCTTTGCAGAAACAGTTAGGAATAAGCTACAAGAAAAATATCAAGGAGATATTCCATATGATAGCCTTACGTATGGAGATCTTATTGCTTTCATCAATGGTTGTGCCTTCCAAATATGTAATGATCTTAGGCTTAAACACCAGCTTAAGAAACAACATATAAATGGACCCAAGGAACTTGGTGATTTCTGCCAACAGTATGGATTTGAAGATTTTTGAATTCCAAGTTCGAAATCCCATTCCAAACAACTCTACAGATCTCATCCAGCTCGCAAGTACAAGTCAAAAAGGCCTTATGGACCTAAACAACCCAAAGACTTAGATAAGTACTATAGCAAGCCCAAAAGGCATGGGACTCATAAACCCAAGCCCGAAAACTTTAATAAACATTACAAGCCCAACTCAAAGCTCGTTTGCTTTAATTGTGGACGCCCTGGCCATTATGCAAAAAGTTGCAGAACGGCCCAAAAAATTCAAGCCTTACAAGCTCCTGAAGAAATTAAGACCATGTTTCTTAATGTTCTAATGGATTCTGAAGCTGATTCTTCTGACGGAGAACTTCAGCTCTTCCATATCAATCGCTTCTCTTCAGACTCAGATATCTCGGAAAACTCTGATGCATGTGCAGAAGCCTGTCATTGTAAAACTGTTAACATGTTATCTAACAAGAAACAATCCAGTATCTTATTAGATTTTGTTGACAAAATCGAAGATTCAAGTCTTAAGACTGAGTACCTTCAACACATCAAAAACTCATTAACCAAAATTCAGAACATTCCTGAAGTGGTTAATCCGTTTTATAGTCACAAAGAAGTCATAGATAGATTCAAAGGATCTACTACTACTTCATCTCCTGTCAGTATATCTGACCTTCAACATGAAGTAAATAATATCAAGAAGGATATTACCTTACTTAAACAATCCCAACTGCTTCTAGATCTTAAATTCCAAGATCTTCAAACAGTTCCTCAAGAAGCTTCTTCTTCTGAACTAGTTTCTCAAGAAGAACCTCCTCCTCAATTCCTTCAAACTATCAATCAACCAATACCCCATCAAGTTTCAATCCAGAAATGGTATGTTTCTGTTCACCTCTTTATCAAGAAAGAAATCCTGATTTCTACAATAGCCCTTTTTTACTCAGGCGCCGACATGAATTGTATTCAGGAAGGAATTGTCCCTGCTCAATACTTTTCTATCACCAACCAAAAATTATACACAGCTAATGATACTCAACTAAAAATCCAATACAAACTTACCAATGCACATATCTGCAAAGATAAAGTCTGCATCAAACAACATTTTCTGCTTGTCCAAAACATGGCACAGAAAATGATTTTAGGAACTCCTTTTATTTCTGCAATTTCTCCTTTCACAGTTACTAAAGATGGTATTAAGGCTACCTATTTAGGAACTGATATAGAATTTAAGTTCTTGTTCAAACCTGAAATATTTGAAGTTAATCAAATGAGCCAAAAGGTTCAATCTCTTAACCTCATATCTCAGAAACAACAACACTTAGATTCATTGAAAAAAGAAATCGAATATAAAAGGATTGAACAACAAATCCAAGATCCTAAATTACAATCTCAGATTGCCCAATTCCAAGAACGTCTCAAAAACAATTTATTTTCTGATCTACCCAATGCTTTCTGGCATAGAAAGCAACACTGTGTTTATCTTCCCTATGAGCCAGATTTCAATGAACGCAAAATTCCTACCAAAGCCAGGCCAATTCAAATGAATTCTGAGCTTATGGAATATTGCAAACTTGAAATTCAGCAATTGCTAACCAAGAACCTCATTCGCCACTCCAAATCTCCCTGGAGTTGTTCAACCTTTTATGTTCATAAAGCAGCTGAACTTGAAAGAGGTAGTCCTCGTCTTGTTATCAACTATAAGCCCCTTAATCAGGTCTTACGTTGGAACAGATATCCCATCCCTCATCAAAGCACTCTTTTGAAAAGATTGCATTCTGCATGTGTCTTTTCTAAATTTGATCTCAAGTCAGGATTTTGGCAAATCCAGATTCATCCCAAGGATAGGTATAAAACTGCCTTCAATGCTCCCTTTGGCCATTACGAATGGAATGTAATGCCCTTTGGTCTCAAAAGTGCACCAAGCGAATTTCAGAATATCATGAATGAAATTCTCTCTCCTTTTTCTCACTTTACAATTGTGTATATCGATGATATACGTTTTCTCTTAGTCTGTTGCAGCCCATTGGAAACACTTGTACCAATTTGAAAAATGTATTCAAAAAAATGGTTTGGTTTTATCATCTACCAAAATCAATCTTTTTCAAACCAATGTCCGTTTTTTAGGACATACAATCTCCCATGGAATGATTACTCCTTTCTCAAGAGCAATAAATTTTGCAGACAAATTTTCTGATGAAATTCGGGACAAAAATCAATTACAAAGATTTCTTGGATCTTTAAACTATGTTGCTGATTTTTACAAAGGCCTCCGTGTTTTACTTAAGCCTCTTTACAACAGACTTAAAGATAATCCAGGCCCGTGGACTAAAACCCATACTCAAATAGTTCGACAAGTCAAAACCCAAGTCAAGAGTCTTCCTTGTTTAGGAATCTTAGATCCCAAAGCTTTCAAGATCATAGAAACAGATGCATCTAATCAAGGGTATGGTGGTATCCTTAAACATCGTCTACCTGATTCTACTACTTCAATTCAATTAGTCCGGTACCATTCTGGTATTTGGAATTCTACTCAGATCAATTACTCAACTGTTAAAAAAGAAGTCTTATCGATTGTTTTATGCATCATGAAATTTCAGGATGATTTAACAAATCAAAAATTTCTTTTAAGAGTTGATTGCAAATCCGCCAAAGAGATTTTAACTAAAGATGTTTTAAATCTCGTTTCCAAACAGATTTTCGCCAGATGGCAAGGTTTGATTTCTGCTTTCGATTTTGACATCCAATATATTAAGGGAGCAGACAATTCTCTTGCTGACTTCCTCACAAGAGAGTTTATCCAAAAATGAGTTCGCAGAGCTCATCTTCTTCACAGGTTCCCTCTGCAAGACCCCAGTTCAAGTCCCAATATGCTATGCCGCCTTCTGCGACACAGCACAAATCCTTTTCAGCCTCTCCAAGAAGCTGACGAATCAAGTTCAATGGCCTCTTTCCAGAAGCCTCAAACTCATTCCAATCCTTTTTTCTTATGCAACAACCCTCACCAATCCTTTTCAGCCTCTCCAAGAAGCTGACGAATCAAGTTCAATGGCCTCTTTCCAGAAGCCTCAAACTCATTCCAATCAATATGTGACTAAGACCTGTCTCGAGCCTCTCCCGCTGCTCGAACCAAGTCTCTACTCACTTATCAAAGATCCTCAATCAATCACCCGTCATGTCTTCTCTGCTTCCCAGCTCTTTGAAGAATCTGATGGTCTCAAGAATCAAAGATTTTATAAATTTATCCTGGTCGATACCGACTCTGTGATAATCACTCACAACAAAGAGAAATCCAATTCCGAAAAGATTTCTCATTCCAAGTGTCAGATCTTAAAGATTATGACAGAAGCTGACTGGCAGCAACATCCAAGCTCCCACAAGAAGTTCTCTGTCAACTGTCTTCCAGCATCTTTCAATTACCAAGATTACAAGCAAGCCTGGAATCGAGCTTTTCTTGTTCCTTCACAGAATTGCTCTCATTCATGGCTTTTCTTCTTCTGCAAAAAGTTCAAGCAACCTTCAATACCTTTATGGTTTCAACACAAATGGTGGAATCATTTCGGCGCCGAAGATGGAATCCTTCCTCCTCCTGTCAATGAAGGATGGACCATTTTCAAGTCCAAGTTTCAACCACCAGCACCGATACCTCAACAGGTTATGTTCTTGTGGTTCTTCATCAAGTTCAATCTGACATGGATCTCCTGCTGGGATTTCTCTGTCTCTGCTCTCACAACCATCAATCAGTCAGCTCAACCACCTCTCTGGTTCTGCAGACGCTTCAAGATCAAATGGTGGCCTACCTTCGACCACAGTCATGCTACCAAGGATGGAGTCTCAAGGTTCTTCTCTGGACAGCCCCTTCCTGCTGCTCCTATCATGAAACCTTCCCAGGTTCTTTCTCAAGCAAAGCTTCTTAAAGATCACATTAAGAAGCAACTCCGTGGCAAGCCAACAAGAGCCCAGCTCTTTGAAACTCTCTCTATGATAGCTTCAGAAAATTCAGAGGATGAAGATGAAGCTACAGAGTCCTCCAGTGGACCCTCCAATGAAGATGACTGTTATGGCTTTTTTCCGCCATTTTCGTCAGCCTGACCTACCAGCAATAATGATGTCTCCCCAAGAATCTGCCATCACTCGCAAGCAGCCAATTATGCTTTCGGCCACAGTATCCGACAGCATATTTATTTTACTGTTTACAAGAGGACGCGTGTATCAACAGTTGATCCACTCATCCACAAAAGTCAATAGGTGAATAATGAAGCATCTTCAACTATTCCCCTTCAATTATCTCTATAAGCCAAGCAAGAGATAGGCATCCAGCTAATCTCTTTCCAGAAGCCTTATCGCTTCATGGGTTTTCTTTTCAGCTATAAATAAGAATGTATTTTCCCTTTGTAAGACAGACGATTTTAGAACCCCAACCTTCTATGTAACCCTAAGAACTCTTTCCCTGTAAGTTTTCCTCTCCTATCCCGTAAGTTCTCTGTACATTCCTCTACTTTTTATCTTTCAATAAAAGCATATTATCTATTTCTTTTTCTTAAAACTTATTCTTATATCAGATCTCTGATAAGATCTTACAGTTAATCTCTAAGTGTCAAACAGGAAACTGTCTTAGAGCTGTATCGATCGATTGATTTTGATTAGTGAATATTTTTATGGTTTTTATGCATATCTTCTTAGATTTTGTTGTATTCTATTTGCTTTGTATAACAGTCTTTGTTTATCTTCTCTTCTCTTTTGTTGTTCATCTTCTATCTGCTTTGTAAATCTTCTTGTTTATCTTGTTCTAGCAGTCCTGGGTAGTCTTTCTAATCAAACATTCGCTTAACAAAGACTTATTTTCACTCTCTCCTACTTCATAGTGTTAACCAGTCTTGCCGCTTCAAAAGTTTTATCGAACAACATAAGTCAAAGACTTCTTTGCTTCACAAGGTAAGCTCCTATTTTCAAAGTTTCTTGCAGTGCCACCGCATTTAAGCGTACTGTTTTAGAATGAGAACTGTATTCATGTTCTTGTTATACTTCCACATTGTTTCTGGTTTAAACTATGAGGGGGAGGTTTTAATATTACTCCTGAGCAGAACTTACCATACCCAAGTCAAGCCAATTTAGCTGGAACTCATTAGACTCAACACCATGCCATTGGCGAGGAATCCGGTGTGACAATAAACATAGAGTAGTTTCGCTGAACATGTCCACTTATGGGATCATAGGTGAACTAGGACATGAGATCGGGTGGCTAAGATTCCTTAAGAAACTTGATCTCAGCATGAACAGTTTCTCGGGTATGATCCCGTCAGACTTGGGCGATTGTAGTCATCTCAAACACTTGGATTTGTCCACAAATAGTCTGACTGGAAAAATACCAGAAAATTTGAAAAACTTGATTCATTTGAGGCAGTTTTCAGTAAACAGAAATGCCATAGGTGGGGAAATACCAGCAATCTTGTTTGATTTTCCACATTTGAGATTTCTTTCTCTATGTTTGAACAACTTTAGTGGTTTCGGCCTGTCCAGTGTGGGAAACATGACATTATATCCCTGTGTTTCAGCCACAATCAGTTTTCAGGAAATATTTCCTATATGATTGGAAATTGCACAAAACTCGGAAAACTTTATCTAAATGACAATAATATGGTTGGCACATTTCCCACGAGTTTGAAGAATCTCGAGCACCTAGTATATTTGGATGCCAGTTCCAACAAACTACAAGGTGGAATCCCCATTGAGCTGACTGAGCTCCGTCAGCTTAGAAACCTGTAACATCTGGGTTTTTTTCCTTTGTACCACCCTGTAGTAGTGTTAAGAATCTTGGTGGTGGCATATAACATTTCCCTTCTACATGACTCTACACAATTCTCCCCTCTGTTTACTCTTCTCATCAGATTGTGGGTGGTTTTATTCTTAGTTAAACAGCCCAAGAGTAGAGATCTTGAGAGGGGGAGTTCCTTAAAGATTTGCTAGAAGATTTTGGTGCATGTTGAGAAGAAGAAACTTTGTGCTTTGAGGAGTGCAATAGTTGTAGCTGGTGAGTAGATCTACCATTTCTTGAAGGATTTAACCTATTAGATTGCATGTTTACTCTTTCTTTGTGTAGATTTTCAGGTTTGCTATTTTGGGTTAAGATAGGTAACCGAGTGTATTTCCATAATGATATTTTTCGATTCTGTCAATATTTTTGTTTTTTATTGCTTTCATTTGAAAGATGAATGTGAGAGATTTCTATAGGTAGCTTATATGCAGAATTTTGATAAGTATTGAAGAAGTTATAGGTATTTGAAGTTGGTGTGTTGAACTCTAACTTGCTGAAATTGAAAGTCTGACTTTAAAACGTTATGAACAGGGGGTAAAGACCTAGTTTTATTTTTTGTTATTGAAAGAACTTAAGGATAAATCTTGCATGTTTAAAAAGTAGAAGGTAAGGGCTTTCCAATGGTATAATGGTTTCAGGTTTTTGTTGAAAAATGCGACTTGTGTGTATGATTGAAGTTACTATGTTACACTGAAACGTTCTGGAAAATCTGCTCTGAGGTAGAAGACGATGACGCTGACGTCATCTGTTTGACCCAACTTTGACTGATCATAGAATTTGATCCATAACTCTGTTTTTACTACCGTTTTCACCGTTGTGACCACTGTGATAAAATTAAATTTTAGAATAAATTTATTTCACATTTTATAATATTTTAATTTTGGCAATAATATGCCTCGAGATGCGTGTTTCAAGTAGATTTTATTATTGAATATTGTGCATCATATCTGATTGTGATATTTAGAACTTAGTTCATCTAATGGAATTATGAAAATGATGTTACTTGATAAGTGTTGAGAATTTTTGAGTTTGACATGAATACCCTACTCCGGCCACTACAAAAAAAATTGAAATCAACAACGGCTAAAAACCGTTGCTAAATGTCCCAAAACCGTAGCTAAAAGGAATCAGCGACGGCCCAACAACCGTCGCAATACCGTAGCTATTTCAATCGTCGCTATTTGAATCAGCAACAGTAAACTATCCCGTTGAAAATTTCGACCACGACTGTCGCAAATTGAAAAATAGCGACGGTTTTTTGCTAAATAGCGACGGTTTTTGCCGTCGCTAATTAGTGACCTTTTTTGCCGTGGCTATTTAGCGACCATTTTTGCCGTCGCTATTTAGCGACCGTTTTTTGCAGTGGCTATTTAGCGACGGTTTTTTGCCGTCGCTAAATTGCAAATCTAATTGACAAAACAGCCACGGTATTTGCCGTGGCTATTTAGGGACAACTTTGTTGCAAATCATATTGACAAATGAAATTTACAAATTATAAATTACAAATGATAATTCATTTTTTATAATGAAATTAGCTATTAATGATTGTCCATTCTGAAAATTAATATCAACTACCAAAACTAAACTTAATTGATCAAAATTATAACAAAAATTACACAGAATCTCTAGAATATCATACAAAAATTACAAAGAATCCATACAAAAATGACAAAAAACCACAAAAAAAAAAAAATCAATCTATAGAATATCTGAATTCTGATCTCCGAGATCTGAGATTTCAGATCTCAAAGATCTCGGAGATCAGAGATCAGAGATCTCTTGCATCTAGGGAGGCGGCGGAGGAAGGGAGGGGAGAGAGAGGCGGCCAGGATCGGTGTCGAGGAAGCGGCGGACTTCTCCTCTGTGAGTTTCTTCTCTGGAGGTTGAGAGAAATTTTTTGTTTAAGTTGGTTTGTAGAGAAAATTTAAATTTATATAGAGAAAGGTAATTGAAGGGGATTGGTTGTTTAGTTTCATGCGGATCGGTGACGTGGTTTGGTTTAGTGCATTGGATTGAGCTAAATTTTTTGGGTGTTATTGACGGTTGAGATGAGGTTTAACGCGGATCGGTGACATGTTTTTTTTTTTAAACAATTAGCGACGGTTTTTTGCCGTAGCTAAATTCTTTAGTGTATAATTTTTTTTTAAAAACCCAATTAGCAACGGTTTACTGCCGTCGCTAATAAAAAAATCTAAAACTTAACCACGGTTCATCGCCGTAGCTAAATTCTTTAGTGTATAATTTTTTTTTTAAAACCAATTAGCAACGGTTTTTTGCCGTCGCTAATAAAAAAAATCTAAAACATAGCCACGGTTCTTTGCCGTAGCTAAATTCTTTAGTGTTTAATTTTTTTTTTCAAAAACCCAATTAGCCACGGTTTTTTGCCGTCGCTAATAAAAAATTCTAAAACTTAGCCACGGTAAATTGCCGTAGCTAAATTATTTAGTGTTTAATTTTTTTTTCAAAAAAACCAATTAGCCACGGTTTTTTGCCGTCGCTAATAAAAAAAATCTAAATTTTAGCCACGGTAAATTGCCGTAGCTAAATTCTTTAGTGTTTAATTTTTTTTTCAAAAAAACCAATTACCCACGGTTGTTTGCTGTCGATAATAAAAAAAAATTAAAACTTAGCCACGGTTTTTTGCCGTAGCTAAATTCTTTAGTGTTTAATTTTTTTTTCAAAAAAACCAATTAGCCATTTGCCGTCGCTAATAAAAAAAATCTAAAACTTAGCCACGGTAAATTGCCGTAGCTAAATTCTTTAGTGTTTTATTTTTTTTTCAAAAAACCAATTAGCCACGGTTTTTTGCCGTCGCTAATTGTTTTTAATATATATATATATATATTTTATTTGTAAACCTTAGCGACAGCACAAGTGCCGCCGCTAATTGTTTATATATATTTTTAAAAATCCATTAGCTACGGTATTCTACCATAGCTAATGAATTTTATTTGTAAAACCTAGCGACGGTTTTTTTGCCGTCGCTAAATGTTATATATATATATATATATATATATATATATATATATATATATATATATATATATATATATATATATTTTAAATCCATTAGCTACGGTATGCTACCGTAGCTAATTATTTTTATTTGTAAATCTTAGCGACGGCTAAATTACCGTCGCTAATACAAGAATTAGCGACAGTTTTAAGCCGTCGTTAAATATTTTGCGACGGATTTTTATAAATATGGGTTGAAACAGTATCGAAAGCAATTAGCGACGGTTTTTTGCCGTCGCTAATCGTATAATTAGCGACGGTATCAAAAAACCATTGCTAGTTTCCGTAGCTATTAAAGCTTTTTTTTGTAGTGGGCGTTTGAAATGTTTATGATAGGTTTATTTGGGTTGTAGAAGAAATTTTCGACTGAGTGTAAAGGTATGTTGTCGTAGATATGATGCTATGTTGTGTTGTATGATGTTTGGTAGTTGAACCCTTCCCATTCAGTAAGTGATAACATTCTTTCTTATATATTGATATAACGGTATTTATGAACATATGAACATTTGTTTACCAATGAGATGTTGAAAAGATATGTTGTAATTCCATAGAGTGTGGAAGTGTATTGTGTTAGAGAATGATCATTTGCATGGTTGCATGAATACCGAATTGGTAACATAGTTTATGATTTACTGTTTTGAACTGTGATAATCATATGAAAATGATATCATAATGAAACATGCATTCCAGGTATTTGGAAAATTATGTGGAATATGATTATGATTGAGATTGAGTTAATGATGTTAATGTAGACATGAATACCCTACTCCGGCGTTTGAAATGTACAGAGTGGTACAATATGGCCATAAATGCATTGGTTTCTGACATTTGTGTAATCCATACATAGTGAGTTGTACGGTGTCTGTCTCCAAAAGGGGAAAACTAAGCCACTATACGAGTTATTAGTCGCGTGATATAGTGGAGTGTTCCTGAGGAACAGAGCCTGGTTTCCAAAAGGGGAAAACTAAGCCACTATACCAGTCATGACTCGCGTGATACAGTGAAGTGTTCCTGAGGGGTCAGAGGAAGAGTGTGAACTTAGTCCTCTTCCAGCACGCAGTTTTAAATTGTGATTTGGCCCGTGTGTCCAGTCTTTTGAGGTGAAGTATGCATTTTAGAGACAGCACCCCGTTTGAAATGCATACATACTCAAAGTGGGTATTGGTACACGTATAGAGGTGTGTCGGGGTGAGACACATTCGGCACATGGATAGGTGTGATAGGGTATTCATAGTCTGGAAATTTGTATGTAGCCAGTTCTCCGAAAGAAAAACTAACCATTGTACGAATTTCGACTCGTGTGATACAGTAGGGAGTTCTTGAGGACCAGGAGTGTAAAGATGTCATGGTATGGAAATGATTTGAAAACGGCATGACATGATTTGAAATGAATGTCAAGATTTGAAATGAATGTCATGATTTGAAAATAATATGGCTTGATTTGGAAATGATATACAGTAATTTACAAATGGTGTGTCGTGATTTGAAAATGAAATACTTTGAGTATGTGAAAGAGATTATGGAAATGCGCATCTATTTGAAAAGAATGATTTATTGAAAAGTTATGCATTTGTTGATCATATGATTTGTGCAATACGTTGGATGAATAAGTTGTATAGTATGATGAAAAGTAAATATGGATGTATCTTGAAATGTGGAACATGATATTTATGTCTGTGTTGTTGATTTTTAATCTACTCATACTAGCATTAGCTGACCTTTTTGTTTGTTTTGTGGCAAATGGGTGTACCCGTATCTGGGTGCAGGTGGTGGTGTTGTTGGTAGTAGTGATGCAGGAGGAGCCAGATGATCTAGTGATTATCTACGTGGTTATGCAGTTAAAAGGTGGGTTTAACTTTCAGATTTCCAGTTTTGTTTAGTGGAATTTGTTATGTCATGTGATAGTAGTTGTGACCATTGGCTAGTAAAGTAAATGACAAGGAATTGGAAGATATTAAATGGAAATGAAAAGAAAAATGGTTGGTTGATGTCGCGTCTTAGTTTTTTTGAGATTTTTTGGTGTCTAGAAAATTGGAGCGTGACAAAACCTTTCCCTATTTAACAACAGTTTTTTCCAGAGTCATCCCTCAAACTTTAGGAATCAATAGCAGCTTAGAGCATTTAGACTTCACCAATAACAACCTTTCTGGCGAAACCTCGCCAAACCTCTGCTTTCACAACCAACTGAAGGTTTTGAACCTGGAACAAAATCAGTTTCAAGGTAGCACACTTTCAGATGTTGGTAGTTGTTCGGCTTTGAAAAGGTTGATACTTAAACATAACAATCTCGAGTGCTTCTAGGGAGCCTGGGTCTGCTGCCTGGGTTTGTAGTCTGGGTGGCATTTTTACACTTTTGCCCCTGCCTTTTTAACTACTCTTTAAATATAACAACAACAAAGGAGGGGCAAAAGGATAATTTCGCCCCCACAGGCTGCAAACCCAGGCTCCCTAGAATTATACAACAATCTCACCGGCTCAATTCCTCAGTTCGTGGAAAATCATAGCCTGTTATTCCTGGACCTTACAGAAACAATGTGAATGGAAGCATTCCATCAAGTTCGAGGAACTGTAAAAATATTACTTCAATTAACTTATCAATGAATAAACTTGAGTAATTCTTGCTGGCCTGGGCCCAGCTGCCTGGTTGCTGCCTGGGGGGGCAAAAATACACTTTTGCCCCCCCCTTTAAACACCCTTTTCCAAAAAGTGGTTAAAGAGGGGGGCAAAAGTGTACATTTGCCCCCCCCCCAGGCAGCAACCTCGCCCCTTTCCCAGGCCAGCTAGAATTGGGGAATAAACTTACAGGGAGCATACCTCAAGAACTAGGACACCTCACTAAATTACAGAAATTGGATCTGTCTGATAACCGTCTGGAAGATCCACTCATTCAATGGTTTTATCCCATCCAGTTTAAAATGCTCTTTTCACTGGATGTGGGGTTCAACTCATTCAATGGTTTTATCCCATCCAGTTTAAGAAACTTAACACAATTGACCACCTTGTTACTCCAAGAAAATCAGTTCACTGGGGGAATTCCTGATTTCTTGGCAGACCTCGAAGTGCTCTGAAGCTATACCTTGGAGGGAATTCACTTGGAGGGCCATATCCCAAAATCACTTGGGAAACTGAAGAACCTAGAGTACACTTTAAATCTTAGTGGTAATAGACTTACCGGCTAAATACCCAGTGAGTTGAGTGCCCATAGTAGGTTACAGAACTTAGACTATCTTACAATCTGACTGGAACTTTAAGGCCTCTTCGCGGACTTGGACTCTCTCTGTATTCGCTGCTCCAGTTGAGCATTTCCTATAATTTCTTCAACGGTTGGGTACCATATGAATTGCTGAAGTTTCTGGAATCTCCGTCTTCATTTTTGGGTAACCCTGATCTTTTAGTCCCTTGTAAGCTGGTTTGTTTGAAGATTGCTCAAGGTTCAGCTTTTGTGGACCTCGACCAAGTAAAAAGCATAGTAGAATGATTATGATGATAGCTATAGGACTCCTTTCTTTCGGCATATTATGTCTTACTACATGCCACTACTACAGTATGGATGAAAAAAGACGTTTCGTCTTTTTTAAATGGTTTGGAACAGAATTCCCTCCAAGAAGTCACTCTGTCATTGAAATATGTAATGCAGGCCACTGATAACTCGAAGACAATTTTATCATTGGCAGAGGAGCGCATGAAACAGTCTACAAGGCAGAATTTCGAAACATTGGTAAGTGTGCTGAGAAAAAGATCGTATTTCCAGGCCACGACGGAGGAAACATAAGCATGTGCAGAGAAATTCAGACACAAGACAATCAAGCACCAGAATGTAATGAAGTTCATAAACTTCTGCTTTGAAAAAGGCTATGGAGTTATTTTGTATAAATACATGCCAAATGGTTGCCTTCATGATGTTCTACATGAGATAAGTCCCGCCCCATCCATCAGACACTACACCAAATTGGCATATTTGTAACAACTTAAAAAATAGTAACATTTTTTAGTTATTACAATCCACAAAACAATTTCAAGTCAAAACTAAATTTAGTCAACAAAATGAAAAATAGCTACACAAAAAAAATAATACAATAAATTAGATCACCATGAATAGCATCACTTCTAAGCCCATACTATTTGTGGTGATACAATTATTGAATCACTTTGTTTGTGAAAATGTGTAAAATTGCTTTGTGGATTGTTATAGCTCAAAAGTGTTACTATTTTTTGGATTGTTACAAAAATGTCAATTTGGTGTAGTGAGATGGGATGTGCATTGCAGGATAGCACTAGGAACTGCTGAAGGGCTTGCATATCTTCACGACTACTGTGATCCCACTGTTGTGCACCAAGACATCAAACCGAAGAACATACTATGGGACTCAGATATGGAACCTCATATCTCTGATTTCGGCATTGCAATGCTCATGGATCATTCCCCTGCTTCCACACACACCATCACAGTTATAGGCATTGTGGGATACATTGCACCAGGTATACATTCACTACTCATTTCCTTGTTATATGTCTAGTAAGAATTGCTGATGGTGCTGGACATTTTACAAAATGTGGGTTCATTGACAGAGATTGCATTTACAATGACAAAGAACAAGGTATCAGATGTATACAACTATGGGGTGGTGTTACTTGAACTAATAACTAGAAAGCAGGTCACGGATCCTTATTTGCCTGACGGCATGAACATAGTAAGATGGGTACACACCACCTGGAGTAGAACTAAAGTCATCAATGGCATCATGGATCCAGACCTTTTGGAGGAGTTTAAGATTTCGAATATTATGTTAGAGATAGAACTAGTATTCTATTGCAGTTAAATTAGGATTGTGTGACTAGTCCAAACGAGGAAGGATATCTTCTTTGTTATGGAGTAGGATTTAGATTCCTTATTGGCATAGATTTCCTATCTCGTTTCAGACTGGGATACTATGTAATTGCTACCTCTATATATAGAGGCTCATATCAATGAATAAAAGCGCTCTTTGTTTCCCCTCTACTCTTGTTTTGCTTTCTTTACTTTACGATATTTTCAACACGTTATCAGCACGAGCCCTAACCCTAGCAGCTATTAAGAAAAAATCCCCACGCGAACACCATTCGTCATTAGCACCGTCCACCGCGAGCGTCTTCCCCCTCGACTCTTGTTTTGCCTCCTGCTCGGCCAGGTTAAACTGCCAACAGAAAAAGCAATGAATTGAGGTGAGGGATTTTGAAAAAGAGATGAATGGGTTCGTCGGGTCAATCAATGATCGCCCTATCATCTGTCACAAGGGTTGGATATTTTGTATTGTGGATTCATCTCCAGTTAATGCGCATGGATTCAAGGTATGTATGATATGAATCCCACACTTTAATTAAACTTTCTTCATCAAATGCTAAGTAAAATTCAGCTCTTCATTCCTCATATGCAACATACACACAACATTATTTCACTTTTTGCTCAAGTCTCTAACTAGGAATGATAGATGCTAGGAAAACCAGGATTCATGTTGTTAAGCACTTAAACATAAATATAGTATAATACAACCTTTGTTCATCTCCTCAAAGATCATTTACTTTCTCTACCTCCTTATATTACAATATTAAACTTCAAACGTATACTTTAGCCTGTCATTTAGCATCGTTTGTGCGTTCTACATGCGAGTAAGATGCAGGATATTTTGTGTTTGTTCAACTCTATGTTTCTTTGAAATCATATGTATGCTTGGTAAAGGAAATATAGGAGGATGTAAAAACCACATTGTTGGTATTTCTAGGAGCCTGTATTTGAACTCTATCCCTACAAACACTAGTTGAAACATTTTGTACAACTTTTTTCACGATGTTACCTTTGTGGCTCACTGCCAACCCTTGTTACCCTTGTTACTCTTGTCACTGCCAACCCTTGTTACTCTTGTCCTTACAAGAAGCATATCCAAATCTTTGCCTTCCCAATCTCTAAGTCTAGTCGATCTGGCTCTCAAGTAGAAGCCAAACAGTATGGTATTTGCCACACTGAGTATATTCTGGATCAGTTAATTTGAATTCCTACGTACTTTAGGTTTGAACAGTCTGACATGAAAGCTACTTACGCTTATATCATAGTGTAAATTATTTTGCTTGTGATTGTGGGGATAGTGAATGTAAAATCAGATTGATTGTTTTGCTTTACACTTGTAACATAGTATACACTTGTATGGAGTATAACGTTATATACACTGGATTTAAAACTTATGAATGACAATTTGTTCCATAGAACAAAGTTTCTGTATAATGTAATGTAAGGTAAGTTTTTAACTTACTATCAGGCATAAATAACATCGTATTCTTCATAAATGAATGAAAACAAGACATGCTTAAGGTACACTAAATCAAGCTAATTCTTCCTGATCTATCCTCATCGATACATTTGGCTTTCTCATTGTTTATCTATTTCCTTGCGACGTTACTAACTCCTCTGAAACTTTGTGATGGCTTACTTTGATTATATGTAAGTTTTATAGCTTTTGGGAATTAATTTAAATTTCAGTTTCTCCCAATTAGCTTTCTACTCCATTCCCTCTAAGTCAAACTATGGAAGTTCGCACCAAGTCAAACAGTGGGGGTTCGCACTCCGAACTATGGTAGTTCGTGAAGCTTGAACTATGGTATTTGCTCTGAACTATGGCAGTTCGTGTAGCATTGAACGATGACCGTTCACGACCATTATTTGAAATTTCGAGTTTCATTCTAATTCAGTTCCTTGGATATATGTTTCTTGGAAGCATTGGCTCAGAAATACTAATTTTGTTCACTTTGCATTGTACAAGACATCCATTCTTTCGAGCTACCCAAAGCACTAAAAGGAATTCGCTTCGGTTGACCAATGTTGGTCCACGAGCCGCCGCACCAAGGGGTGCAGCCGTCGTCGTTGCCGCCGCACCAAGGGGTGCCGCCATGCACACAGCTCGCTCGTTCTGCAAAACCTGTTCATTGGGAAAATTAGGACTGAGATCGTCCTATGCAAAGATTTCTAAAGAGTCCATCCCATTTTTACAGCGAATTCAAGGGGATGTTTGTGGACCTATCCAACCAACTTGCGGACCATTTAGATATTTTATGGTGTTGGTTGATGCGCCGACATGCTGATCACATGTCACGCTACTGTCCACCAGAAATGCTGCATATGCTAAACTCTTTGCCCAGATTATTTGGCTGAGGGCTCACCACCTGGATTACCCTATTAAGTCAATTCGACTCGATAATGCCTGAGAGTTTACATCGAAAACACTCGATGATATTGCATGTCCATTGGGATTGATGTTGAACATTCGGTTCCCCATGTTCACAACCAAAACGGTCTCGCGGAAGCCACCATCAAGAGGTTACAGATGGTCGCTCGGATGTTGGTTATGCGCACCAACCTGCCTATATCTGCATGGGGCTATGCAATTTTGCATGCAGCAATCTTACTCCGTTTGAGGCCGGTTGCCACCCAACCATTCTATGCGTCACAGCTGGTGACTGGGTACGAACCAGATCTTTTGTACTTACGCATTTTTGGGTGCGCGGTTTATGTGTCAATTGCGCCACAACAACGTACCAAGATGGGGCCTCAACGAAGGATGGGTATATATGTGGGATATGATACACCATCAATTATCCACTACTTGGAACCCTTGACAGGCGATCTCTTTACCGCACGATTTGCGGATTGTCACTTTGATGAAACAATCTTCCCGTCGTTAGGGGGAGATAAGAACGTTAACGTTCAACAGGAACGACAGGAATTGTCGTGGTCTGCCCCCACTTTGTTTCATCTTGATCCCCGAACCGCACAGTCCGAGAGTGAGGTGCGGTGAATTCTCGATCTTCAGAGCATAGCAAATAAGTTTCCATACACTTTCATTGATATCGCTAAAGTGACGAGATCACATATACCTGCTGCAAACGTGCCTGCAAGGATTGACGTCCCCACCACAGGACGTAGTGCCGCCCGTGTCAAAAATGGTGCGCGTGGTACCCTGGCGGCTAACCAGTCATCTAATCCCCCGAGGAAGCGCGGTAGACTACTAGGTTCGATGGATTCTCGTCCTAGGAAGAGGACGCAGACGGCACAAACCAATCCATCTGACATCGCTATCTCGATCGAACCATCCCATGAGAACATCCCAAACTATGGATATGTCCGAGAGGAGTCATCGTTGGGGGACGCCTCAATGTCGGTACCTACTCCCGAGAATAGAGAAATCTCAATCAATTATGCATGCATCGATGGGACATGGAATCGAAACGAGATCATCATCGATGATGTATTTGCATACTCGGTTGCACGCGAAATCATAGCTTGCGATGATATCGAACTCTGCTCCGTTGAAGAGTGTCAACGTAGAGACCAAAATGGAAAGATGTGATCCAGGCTGAATTGGATTCCCTAACGAAACAGAAGATGTTTGGGTCGGTACTGCCAACCCTTCCAGGTGTAAAACTCGTCGGATTTAAATGGGTTTTCGTTAAGAAGTGTAATAAGAAAAACGAGATTGTGAGATATAAGGCTCGTCTCGTGGCGCAAGGTTTTTCTCAATGCCCTGGGATCGATTACGAGGAGACATATTCTCTCGTAATGGACGTAATAATGTTCCGCTACCTTGTCAGTTTGGTAGTTTTCGAAAAACTGAATATGCAGCTTATGGATGTGGTTACGGCATATCTCTACGGGGATCTAGATACAGAAATATACATGAAAGTCCCGGATGGACTTCGTTTGCCCGAATCAAGTAGCTCTAAACCACGGAGCACGTTTTCTATCAGATTGAAACGTTCACTTTACGGATTGAAACAATCAGGACGGATGTGGTATAACAAAATAAGTGAATACTTGATCGGAAGGGGATACATAAACAATGAGTTATGCCCATGCGTGTTCATTAAGAGAACAAGTTCCGGGTTTGCTATTGTTGCGGTTTATGTCGATGACATGAATTTGATTGGAACTCTAGAGGAGTTAGAAGAAACCGCTGAGCACCTGAAGTCTGAATTCGAGATGAATGATCTTGGGAAAACACGATTTTGCCTCGGATTGGAATCGAGCACTGTGTCGATGGGATTATGATTCACCAATCGAGCTATATTCAGAAATTGTTAAGGCGCTTTAATGAGGATAAAGCTAAGCCTTGTAGCACTCCCATGATCGTCCGGAATCTGGATCCGAAGAAACATCCATTCTGTCCCAAGGAGGAGGACGAGGCATTACTAGAGGCAGAGGTGCCCTACCTAAGTGCAATAGGCACATTATTATACTTAGCGCAATGTATGAGACCAGACATCTCATTCGCTGTGAACTTGTTGGTTTGATTTAGTTCTGCGCCGACACGCCGCCATTGGACTGGCATTAAAGATATATTTTGATACCTAAGAGGTACGATTGATATGGGCTTGTTTTATCCCTACAGAGAGAGATCACAATCGGACGTTGATCTTCACGAAATGGGAAAATTCCCAAAAACTAATGGCAGGGCCACATCTCCCACCGCTGACCGCCGCCAATCAAGCCACCGTCAACGCCGGTAGTCGTGCTGCCGCTCACTTTGGTCAGACTCCAAGTGATGTCTTGACAGGTTTTGCTGATGTCGGGTATCTCTCTGACCCACACAAAGGACGTTCCCAAACGGGTTATGTCTTTACCATAAGGAACACAACAATATCTTGGAGGTCGACAAAGCAGACTCTTGTTGCTACTTCTTCGAATCATGCAGAGATTATTGCTCTTCACGAAACAGTTTGTAAATGTGTATGGTTGAGATCCATAATTAGGCATATTCGAAGTACTTGTGGTTTGAAGTCAACCAGAGATGAACCTACGTGCATTTACGAGGATAATGCCGCTTGCATTGAACAAATGAAGCTAGGTTACATCAAAGGCGACAATACTAAGCATATATCACCGAAGTTCTTCTATAATCAGCATCAACAAATGCTCCTGAAGATTGAAGTAAAAGAGGTTAGATCTGATGACAATGTGGCAGATCTTTTCACGAAAGCTTTATCGAAAGCAACTTTCGAGAAACGTGTACGTAGTATCGAACTACGTAAATTGTCTGATCTCCCTTGATTGTTGGTATCAAGGGTAGACGTTGGCATCAAGGGGAGATTTGATACGCAACGAAGATTTTCTCAAAACGTTTACTTCATATTCAAGGAAATGACGCGTTGTACTCTTTTTCCTTCGACCAAGGTTATTTTTTTCCACTGGGTTTTTGTTACTTGACAAGGTTTTAACGAGGCAACATGGCATGTGTCATCGACGTAACGTAACATCATGTTTGGACGTCACAAGGGGGAGTGTTGCAGTTAAACTAGGATTGTGTGACTAGTCCAAACGAGGACGAATATCTTCTTTGTTATGGAGCAGGATTTAGATTCCTTATTGGCATAGATTTCCTATCCCGTTTCAGATTGGGATACTATGTAATTACTACCTCTATATATAGAGGTTTATATCAATGAATAAAAACACTCTCTGTTTCCCCTCTACTCTTGTTTTACTTTATTTACTTTACGATATTTTCAACATATTTCTGATAGCTTTGCAGTGAACTGAAAAAGAGCCAAATAAGATACCAACAATGAGAAGTGTGATGAGTGAACGTTTGAGCAATTGTATTTGGTTCATTATTGATTTTTATTAATATAAAGGTTTAGGCATCCTCAAAACCACTGCTCAATTTCCAAAAATAAATAAATAAATAAATTTTAAAAAAGCAATGAGAGATGTGGTTGAGCGGCTAAAGGATGCAAGAGAACTGTATTTATGTCATCAACAGAACTAAGAAGCTTATAGTAATGGAGAATCCCTGAGTACAGTTTTTTCTTGGGCCATTTTGGTATCAAAATAATTCTTTCATTATATTTATTTTTTAGGTGATGAGTAGAGCATCTACTTGAGGACCTCTCTTTTTTTCGGCAGAATCTGTTTTTCTTGATTCTGGCATTGACATGCTATATTCTCCATTACATCCACTATCCATAGAAGGTATCATCCAATGCATCAGTTTACCACGCAATATACAAAAAGTTCTACAGCACCATGTTACTAAACACTAAATCACCAAACAAATTGACAAAAATAACTAAATTAAAAATGTCAAGAAACTTTATGCACCAAGAGTCAAATTATTATGTTTGCATTATAGAAATTTCTATGCAGATGATGATGAAAGTTGTTGATTGGAGGACCTAGTTATCTCCTTTCACTTCTAGTCTACCTTTTATGGTGTTTGGTTAGTCTTGCACTGCTTGTCATTTTCATTATGAAAGGTATGAATTCAACATATTGTCTCTTTGGTGTATAATTTCTAGATTTTCCTACCTTTATACTCCATTGCAGTATTAACCATTTACTATTTTGTTGACCCTATATACAAAGACCTTTCTCTTTTGATCTTCTTCTTCTTCGATTGTTGTTTAACTTAGCTAAGGAGACCGAGACAGTCCTCCAGCTAGAGAACCTCTTTCATCTTACTTACCTTGAGATGTGTAATGCCAAGACCTGAGTTATGTACCACCCACAACCTAGATTTAGATCATTCTCTAGCAAAGATTCCTGTGTACCAAAGAATGCACGATTGTTTTTTTTTTGACAATTACAGTTTGACAGTCAAAAAGCACCTTAAGCTTTCAAGGAAACTACATTTCTGTCTCGCAAATGATTAAAAAAAGGAGCTCAAGAGCAATTCTTAAAATGAATGGACCACACATGATGAAGTAGAGCTTCAAAGCAATTTCTGAAATTAGAAAGAGGATGCTACTTTCACTATCACTACCTAAGCAGCCTTATCTCTTCAAGGAAAATTCGTTACTATCTGTAGTAGGTAACCACACAAAGGGAAGGAAAAAAAAAAAGTGTAGAGAGCAATTCTAGAAAGAAAAATTGGCTTTACTAGTCAAGCACGCGCTTTTCATAACTATTATCGATAGATGAATCCAGCCTCACATTACATTCACATAACATAGGCACCGAGCAAAACGAGACCCTTCTTAGCCCTCTTTCAGATGACATGCCCACTCTCAATGGACCTCATGAAGGATCCAGTTACCTTATCCACTGGCATCACATATGATTGATATAGCATCGAGAAATGGTTCGAACAAGGCAACACCTATTGCCCCGTCACCAGTCAACAAATTACCCATCTTCATGATCATATAATCCCAAACCACACCTTGCACCTAATTTTGCAGGACTGGTGTGTGATGTAGGGAACGTTTTGAGGGGCCAAAATCAGCTAGGTGACTAACATAACCTTCCACTGTCTTGTTGATTCTCCACGAAGAATACCAAGAACAATAGGGAATTAACGCAGCAAGAGAAAGTTCTCTAAAACTGATCCAGGATTATTATTATAAAAAAAAACTAACATTTTCCTATTACAATCACCAATTTATAAAGAAAAGAACACCAAACCTACCTGAAACAGGACTTTCTAAACTATAGTAAGGTTCCTATTTTAACCAAAATACTCATAAGACTCTTTTACTTATTAATAAAGACATTCTAAAAGAAACGGAATTCAAACGGAATTAAAAGACTGCTAAAACAATTATTGGAAAAGACGCCAATAAGGAATCTGAATCAAAAACAGCAAGTCCCTGCTGGGTCATTGTTACTTATTTCGGACTTTCCTCTTCGCGTGGACTTCTTTTGATCATATCGTGCCAAATACTCTATTGCGCTTTGTTGTACTGCATCATTCTCCCCTGGGTCAAGAGAATTCGTCCCCGAATTTAAAGTATCATCATCAGAGTTATCACCATGGTATGGAATAAGGTGCTTCACATTAAACACATCAGACGTGCGAATGTGACTTGGTAGCTTCAACCGGTATGCATTAGAATTGATCTTCTCGAGAATCTCCAACGGGCCAATCTTCCGTGCAGCAAGTTTGTTATACTCTCCAACTGAAAATATGTCTTTAGTTAAGACGGCTCACACGAAATCCCCTACCTTGAAGTCCACAAGTCGTTTCTTCCTATCAGCTGCGACCTTATACTTAGCAACAGACTCTAATAAATTTTTCTGAGTATCCTCATGAATGTGTTGAAGTTGTTCAATAAAGGTCTCAGCCTTACCATGGACATGAGCCCGGTCTGGTATAGGTGCTAGGTCGAGAGGTGACCTTGGATTAAAGCCCTAAACCACACAAAATGGACTAAATCCCGTGCTTCGGTTGACACTACGATTGAAAGCAAATTCAGACTGAAAGAGTTTCTGATCCCACGACTTCAAATGAGTGCCAACCAAACTACGCAAATATATCACCTAATGAGCGATTAACAACCTCTGTTTGCCCATCTGTCTGCGGATGATACACACTATTGAAATCGAGCTTGGTACTGGCAAGTCTCCATAAGCTTCGCCAAAAATGACTAAGGAATCGTGTGTCTCTGTCCGACACAATAGACATAGGAAGTCCATGAAGGCGATAAACTTCCCAAAAATATAATTGAGCCACATTCACTGCATCTGTTGTCTTCTTGCAGACAACAAAGTGTGCCATTTTGGAGAAACGATCAACGACCACAAAAATAGCATCCAATCCGCGTTGGGTACAAGGAAGCCCCAACACGAAATCCATGCTAACATCAGTCCATGGTTGACTTGGAATAGGTAAAGGCATGTACAACCCTGCATTAGTTGCTTTGCCTTTAGAAACATGACAGATACGACATCCCTTCACAAATTTATACACCTCTCTGCGCATGGTCGGCCAGAAGTAAGAGCTCGAAACAAGCTGATACGTCTTATCTCTCCCAACATGCCCTTCCCCATGTAGTTCCTGAATGATCTTCAACCTGAGGCTAGAGGTAGGCACACACAACCGGTTCCCTTTGAAGAGAAAACCATCACAAACTACGAAGTCGGAACGATTCCCTGCTAGTACATCATCCACCACAGTTGCAAAATATGGGTCAGTAGCCAATAATTCACAGAAAGAATCAAAACCCAATACCTTGGTGAGCATTGTGGTGAGTAAAGAAGACCGACGACTAAGAGCATCAGCCACGCGATTTTGCACGCCAGCCTTGTGTTTGAGGACAAACGTAAATTCCTGTAAATATGTAGCCCACTTGCCATGTCAAAAGGAGAGTTTATCTTGACTATTAATATGTTTTAATGAATCATGATCAGAATATAAGACAAACTCGCTGTGTATCAAATAATGACGCCAATGTTTCAATGCTTGGACCACTGCATAAAATTCCACATCATAGGTGCTATAATTTAATTTTGCACCATGTAACTTCTCACTGAAAAAGGCAACTGGTTTGCCATGCTGACTTAAGACCGCGCCAATACCCACTTTGGAGGCATCGCAATGTAACTCGAACGGTTGAGAAAAATCAGGCAAAATAAGGATAGGCGATGAAATTAGTTTTTCCTTGATCACGTAAAAAGCGGCGTCTGCTGTTTCAGACCATGAAAACTGTCCAGCCCTCATACAGTCGGTGATGGGTGCCATAATGGTGCTGAAATGAGGAATGAATCGGCGATAGAAAGATGCTAGCCCGTGAAAACTCTGCACCTCATGCAGGTTGGAAGGCGTTGGCCACTGCTTGATTGCTTCGACTTTTGACTCATCCACTGAAATGCCATCCTTGGAAACCACGTACCCAAGGAACAGTACCCTATCGGTCATGAATGAACACTTGTTGGCTGCCGCAAACAATCTCTCCCTGCGTAAAACTGAAAGAATGTCTCGAAGATGCTGAATATGTAAGTCGACATTAACACTATAAATCAATATATCGTCAAAATAAACAACCACAAATTGACCAATAAAAGGATGCAACACTTGGTTCATGACCCGCATAAAAGTACTTGGTGCATTAGAAAGACCGAAAGGCATCACCAGCCATTCGTATAGCCCCTCGCGCGTTTTGAAGGCTGTTTTCCATTCGTCTCCCGGGCGAATCCGAATCTGATGGTAACCACTCTTAAGATCAAGTTTACTGAACACCTTGGCTCCACATAGCTGATCCAACAGGTCATCCAACCGAGGAATGGGAAAACGATATTTGACTGTGATCTTATTTATGGCTCTACTATCGACACACATGCGCCAACTACCATCTTTTTTTTGCGTGAGCAGTGCGGGTACTGTGCAAGGGCTAAGACTCTCCCGGATGTGGCCCTTGGACAAAAGTTCCTCTACCTGGTGTCGAAGCTCCTCGTGCTCTTTTGGGCTCATACGGTAATGTGGCCGGTTAGGAAGGTTTGAGCTTGGTACCAAGTCAATCTGGTGTTGTATATCCCTGACAGGTGGTAACCCTCGCGGTAGGTCACTCGGAAACACATCTTGGTACTCATCAATCAGAAGTTGCACAACTTCCGAAATGTCATTGCTAATCTGCTCATCCTTTCCTATCAGTACAAATACCATCCCGGATTCTTACATTTCACCCACAAATTTATTCATAGATAAGAGATTTGGGCCCTCCCCAGTTGGTGGTTTAGGTGCGACCTCTTTGCTAGGCATGAGTACAATTCGGGTAACATCCCACATGAAACTATAAGTATTCTTACGCCTATCATACATAACACTTCTATCAAACTGCCAAGGTCTACCTAATAAAATATGACACGCATCCATAGCGACAATATCACACTACACTTGATCTTTATACTTAGAACCAATAGAAAAATTTACTAAGCAACGTTTCGAAACCGTTACCTCATTGCCCTTCTTAAGCCAGGAGAGCTTGTAGGGACTTGGATGTTGGATTGTATCCAATTTCAGCTTTCAAACAACCTCCTGCGCCACCACATTTTCGCAGCTGCCAGAATCAATGACTAGGCGACAAATTTCCCCACCAATGGTGCACGTAGAATGGAAGATGTTATTGCGAAGCCACGGATCGCCCTCGATCTCCTTCGGAGTGAAACATGTTCTTCTTACTACCAAGGACTGTCCTTGATCGCCTGGGACTTATTCCTCTTGCGGTGGGTCATCACTATTGGTATCGAACACAGGGTCTTGGTCTAAGTCCCCAAATTGCTCATCACTAAGGTCTTTGCCTTCGACAAACAGTCCTTTACCTGTCTGATCACCCTTTATGCACTCAGCTGCTCGGTGGCCTGTTTCGCCACACTTGAAGCACTTGGCCCCCGAGATGGATGTTCTATGTACCTGTCTAGGGACGTTCGGCTTACTAGCAGCACCCTGTTAAGCTGGTGCGCGGCTCGTAGGCTGCGTGCCAACGCTGTTTTGGCTTCCTGGTAGCACTCTGCTTCCTGGCAGCACTATGTTTTGGCTACTCGCATTAGCACCGTCCCACGGAAGATTACCGCCCCTCCGACTCAGCTGTTTTTCAAGGTGTACTACCCGCTGATGCGCTTCGGAGACTGAGAATGGGTCAAACAGATTGAGAATGTCCTGGAACGTCGCAGCCCTCCAATGTACCGAGAGACCAGCTGTTCTTCTGTCTCTACCAGGTCATTGCGCACCACTAATTGATAAAATTCAGTGGTGTAGTCATCGACTGATTTAGCACCCTGTCGCAGGTTTTGAAGACGTTGGTACAACGCCCTCGCGTAGTTATGAGGTAGGAATGCCAAGCACATGTGTTTCTTAAGTTTTTCCCACGAAACAAGTTTTGTTTTTCCACGTCGGGCTCGAGCGAGTTTGTTTTGATGCCACCAAGCAGCAGCTCTCCCACGAAACCTCGTTGCTATCAGCTGAACACGCTTGTTATCGGGGACTTCTTTGAAGTCGAGAACCTCCTCGACGGTATTAACCCAATCAAGGAATTCCTCCGGCTGCAAACCCCCATGGAATTCGGGTATTTCTACCTTCAACCCGGACTCCCATCGCCTCGAATCATGATTTTGTATGGGATTTTCGACCACCGGTCTCCTCCTCCTGTGCCCTTGCTCGGCAAAGGGGTTATCAAGGTCATCATCGACATCTTCCTCCTCCACAAAACGTGGGTTTGGGGGTGATTCTGTCGTTGGACAGTCAAGGCGGCCACCTGCTGTGACAGTGCCTCAAACCGTGCTTCGAATTGTTGTGCCAATCGCGCTATATCATCAAGTTCAATTACCTCTTCTAGCGGAACTTCACGAACACCAGGACGTCTTCCACACGGCATGGTGCAGGAAACGACTTGGCTCTGATACCAACTGATGTAGGGAACGTTTTGAGGGGCCGAAATCAGCTAGGCGACTAACACAACCTTCCACTGTCTTGTTGATTCTCCACGAAGAATACCAAGAACAATAGGGAATTAACGCAGCAAGAGAAAGTTCTCTAAAATTGATCCAGGATTATTATTATCAAAAAACCTGACCTTCTCCTATTACAATCACCAATTTATAAAGAAAAGAACACCAAACCTACCTGAAACAGGACTTTCTAAACTATAGTAATGTTCCTATTTTAACCAAAATACTCATAAGACTCTTTTACTTATTAATAAAGACATTCTAAAAGAAACGGAATTAAAAGACTGCTAAAACAATTATTGGCAAAGACGCCAATAAGGAATCTGAATAAAAAACAGCAAGTCCCTGCTAGGCCATTGTTACTTATTCCGGACTTTCCTCTTCGCGTGGACTTCTTTTGATCATATTGTGCCAAATACTCTATTGCGCTTTGTTGTACTGCATCAGTGTGTCCAGCAGCAGGACATACCAACACCAAGTATTCCAGTGACCTCAGTTGAGGTAAAGGAGATCCTATCAAGGTTTACGGTTTTAACACAACACTCTGATTATTTTGGGTGTCGTAGTTTGGTGAAGAAGATCATGTCATTGTGCAATGAGAGTGATTGCAATGCCGAGTGCTTTAACACCAATGGAACAACAACTCTGCTGTCTGCAGCCTTCCACACATTCTCTTCAGTCTGCTCATCCCCATCTACAGCCGTGGAGTTGTTATTGAATGACATTTTGGCAGTATTAGTTTTGATGTTCCCATTATCACAGACGGAGACTTCATCATTGCTTGCATCTCAGTCATCTCTGTCTTTCATTTTATGGGTTTTGATATGGGGAGATATTCCCGAGAAGAGAAATGCAGTTCTGGTACTGCAACAGCTTCTTTCTTCCAATGAGAAACATGTGGCTGCTGTTGCCAATATGCATGGCCAAGTGGATGTATTTTTGCTTCAACTCATCAAAAAATCCTATATGGGATGAAACTACAAAAGCTTCTTTGATCATCATTTCTTACTTGGTGATTTCCTCGGAAAGAGTTGCATTGAGACTAGTGGATAGGGGATCAATTGCATTGTTGTTAGAGATCTTCTTCAATCCTAACAAGAAACTTTCTGAGATTGCTCTCCTTATCCTTGAAGGAATATGTGAATGGGAGGAATAAAGCCTTGAACCATGCTCTAACTTTGCCACTCCTAGTCAAGAAGATTTTTCATGTCTCAGCTACAGTAAATTGTTATGCTGTCTCTATACTATGGAAGTTATGCTACGATCTCAGGGGAGAAGAGAAAGAAAATGTTTTGATGGTGGTAGTACAGTCAGGTGCTTATCAAAAGCTTGAAATGATCTTACAGATGGATTGTACTGATGCAATAAATATTTTGTAGCTTGAAATATAATGTTATTGCACAAGTTCATCATTCTTCATACTCAAATTTTAATGTAATGAAAATCTCAAGATATACAGTAAAAATATCATGTAGGGATATAGGAAAAACATGTCTTTTCATTTCTCAGGATATAATATTTAAGATATTTTATAATGTTTTAGAACTTGGTAACATTTAAAATGTTGAAATATCAGCCGATTTTTGCCCTCGTTATATATCTAAATATATCAAGACTATGGATAAAATATTGCAAAATATTGTTATTTTTATCATTTTTCAAGGGTAGAAAATCCTAAACGTCTCAATATTTTCAACATAGATCCCAAGTAATGATTGAGAATAAAGAAACCGCATGTTTTTAATAAGTGTAAACTTCAAAATGTAAGAGATTAACTAACAAAGAATGAAAAATCAATGGCACCAATGTCATTTGAACATGCGCGAGGACACTCAACATTGTCTTTAAAAGGGGGCTGGAAAGTCTCCATCCAAACCCAAGTGAGTTTCTGCAAGTCTTCCTTGAAAATCCCCTGTGGCACATCATCATTTTTCGACAGGGTTACATTTTGCACCAACATTAGCCATTAATGAAGTCGCACATTGAAATTGGGTTACCTTAAAGACAATCTTTTGCATTTTCTCTGGATCTGAGACTCACCATTTTTTTTTTACTCACAAGTGGAAAATCTCTTGAGTATTTAGGTTAAGTCACCATTTCGGCCATTTCAAGTATACTATTTTTTTATTAAAGACTTGCCTGTCCTTCAACCTCAAATTATTGATCAAAGATAAAAAATAAAAAAATAAAAAAATAAAAAAATAAAAAAATAAATAAATAAATAAATAAATAAATAAATAAATAAATAAAAAATAAATAAATAAATAAATAAACAATTTGAAAAATAAATAAATAAAACCATCTTGAAGCTAAAAAACCAACATAAAGTCCTCAAAGAGACTGTTTTCTATGGAGAAAAGGAGAAAGACTTTTAAGGTAAGCTCCCAACCCTGAAGTGCAGTTTACGCAATACATTCGTAGAAATTTTTTATCTTATCTTTTATTAAGAAACATAAAATGAGAAGTGTATGCATGTTCTTGACCTTAAAAAAACCAACACAAAGTCCTCGAGCAGATTCTTTTCTCTAGAAAAAAGGATAAAGATGTTGCGCCAAAGGAAGCAGAGCAGCAATTCTGTGTGAATAGTGAATGGTGAATGAACAGTACCATATTTACGTGGTTCGGCAAACTTGCCTACGTCCACAGCAAATAAACAATACCTATTGTTCCAAATCAGATTACAAATAATCAAATACCCTCGTACAAATTTAGTTTCTCAAATGAAACCCAAAAAATACAAACTCACTTCTCTCTAAAGCACACATACATAATAAGAAACTCCGTGGGGCGAGGGATGATTTGAATGCTTCAAACCTTCTCAATTCAACTATCCCACTAGTAATAATTCAATGGCAGGCGATTTTAAGTGCGCTCAGTTCCTCAAGGGCAGTTCGGTAAAATAAAGGGTTTACTTAATCTTGTTATTTGATTATTAGCTACTGCTGATCTGGACTGTTAAATAATACCTATCGCTACAGTTCCCATGGCGGCTCCTTCAGCCGCCGCGGGGGGAAGCCAGCAGATGGGGCTTGGAGATGCTCATCCTGACGCCGCAAAGTCTCCCAAGTCGTTTCTTCAAGCTTTGGGAGTTGTTAAGAAGGTGACTATTGGGGAAGAACCAATGAAAGGAAATCTTTTTCACAAGGATGGGAGTCCGGCTCTATCAATGAATATTTCTGAAGCGAAAAGATGTGAAAGGTATGTAGAATCCTTTTGTTATTGTGCTTAAGTTTTCCAGTTATCGTCCCCTTTTAGAGGCTATTCGAGAAACTATTCATAGATCTTGGGGAGTCATGGGGGATTTTACCATGGGTTTATTGGATCAAAGGCATGTCCTGGTTAGATTTCAGACGGAAGAGGAAGTTAAAAAAGCTTTATCGCGGGATTCTTTTATGATTAGGGGTGTTCGCTTTAAAGTATTTCGTTGGCATCCGAGTTTTAGTCTTAGGGAGGATCCGGTTCTTGCCCCGTTGTGGGTGGATCTTCCTAGTCTTCCTTTACAATTTTTCCATCCTTTATATTTGAAAGAAGTAGGGGATTCGATTGGTGCATTTTTTAGGATTGATGATAGTACTCTCGGTTTTACTAGACCCAATGTTGCTAGGATTTGTGTTGAGATGGATCTCTCTAATGAACTTCCTAATCGTATTTGGTTAGAGTTCTCCGGGATCAAGGGCTTCTGGCAAAAAATTGTGTATCCGGATTTCAAGTACTGTGATAATTGTGTCATGATTAGACATACTGACGAGGCATGTAGAAAACGTGCAGGCTTTAAGAATCCCCAGGATACGACAAATCAAGTTAAAATTAAACAAGTTGAGGGGAGTCTGAAAAAATAAGAAGTAGGGGTTAAAGAGAAGGGGGCTCAGCCAAGAGGCATGGATGTAAAGAAGGTCTACAAACTGGTGAAGAAAGAGGGTGGAAATAATGTGGAACAAGTTGGCGCCACTACACCACAATGGGCCATTGATAGCATTTCATAATAGCGCTTTTGTATTTGGTGCTGTGAAAAGCCCAAATTTAATGACATTTCAATATAAAAAATGCGGGAGTTTAAAAAACAACACCGCTCGATTTTGCTCACCTCTCTCACCAAAAGCAAAAATCTCGTCTCCCTCCCTCTCACTTTTGTTGTTACCCTATTAACAAGTTGTCTCATACACAGCTCTCCCCCTCATACACACCTTCTCTTTCACGTCTATGTGTTTTCCTCTCATGTAATCCGAAAGAGCACAACTGCTCACGCTAAGCTGCTTCTTCTTCTTGGCGCAAGTTAGCATCTCAAGTTGGTTCTCGGTACGGGCGTCAGATGCAAGGAACGTCGTTCAATGTCTCATGGCGTGGTCTTACTTCGCCACTGGATCCAAATTAGAGTTTCGCAATGAGAGATTTGTGAAGAAAAAATGGAGATTTGATTTGTAGGGAAGAATGTGAAGTCGGTATGATAGAGAGATCCAGGAAGAGAAAGAGATTGAGGGAAAGAGAGACATCCACAGACCAATTAACAGAGATCTTCTCTCCTTCTCGCCCTTTCTTCCTCCTCGCGCGCAACAAACACCATCTCGACCACCTTCTCTTCACGTGGCCAGCCACAGGTCCATCTCGCAGCCACCAACAGATCCATCACGCCACCTCAGATACCCAAGGATCGAAACCCTCACTATCAAATCTCTCCGCGAGGTACTCTCTCTTTTCTCTTTAATCTTAATTTCAGTAATTTTGGCTCAGTTTTGATATTTGGGGTTCGATTGTTCAATTCAGATCAATGAGATCCATGGGTACTATAGCTTCATCACATATAGCATAAACATATGATTCTTCAGTAGTTTTCTCCCCTTAAATATTTGGTTTATAGTTCGTGCATTTGGTTTTGGTATTTGTTATTTCATTGAGTTCATTGCATTTATTGTTTAGTGCCCGACCAGAATAGTAATCGTATTGCATTTCAAGATCATTTGTTCCACAACTTCTAGTAGTCAGAGTTCCACTTATAATTTCAACTTTTTTAGAGCAAACCCCTAAAGATGACTGCCTTTAGTTTGAATATATATATATATGGGTTTTTAGAGTTCCACTTAGAATTTCAACTTTTTTATTTTTATTTTTATGTCTATGTGATTTTTAGTCTTTTATTTAATTAAACCGAGTTTTTATTTTCAGACAAGGTGTTCAAGTATGTATTTTTTAGAAATGGATGTATTAAACTTTATATATTTGTTTTATTGCATTCTATTATTTCTCTATTCACTCTTGTATTTCATCTTTGTTGTTGACTGTAGCTAAAATGACTCTTAACATTCTGTGGATGCTTATTTTTGGAACTTCTATCTGATTGTTTATTTTATATCCTAGTTAAGAGTTTTGATGAACAAGATATATGCAAAACATCCATCCATGCACTTAAGTTCTGTGTAGTTCTGTCATTTATTTGATTATCATAAATCTTTTGCTTATCCATTCTTATGCACGTGTTGCTTGAATATGACATATATTTTGATTTTGCGTTAGACAAGTATGAAGACATCGAGCAATGATTATTTTTATAGGCTTACATAACATGAAATATGTGTTGCGTGTATCATATAATGTTACATTTCCTTCAAAGATTTTCATTTTAAGTCACAATCTCAAAAATTTATGACATTATGATAGTCAATTCATTTAATACGGTGAAAGTATATTTGAAGGCTAAGATGACTATGGATTTCTGGAGTCCATATTTGAGGGCTCCATACCACATAATCTGTAATATTGAAGGATAACTTTGATTAAATTTATTCATTTTTCAGGCCGAGGCCCTTGACTTGGTTAAGACAGGGCTCGAGACAGTGGAAGAAGCTGCAGAGGCAGAGAACTAGAGACTTGATGATATTAAAGGACTCCTTGGTTGGTGCAACTTCAAATCTAAGGTGCTCGATAGGAAGGTCCTACTTTTAAGTGGTGGCGAGAAGGTATTGTTCTTCAGCATGGTGTTAGTGTTAGACGCTTCTCTGTCAATATGTCCTAGTTAAATTAACTAATTGTTAAATCGAATTTCTTTTCATTTTGAAGTCTCTGCTTTTAGCAAGTTTGTCCTTTCAATTGTTACCACTTTGTTCTGTCTTTATTTGGATCAATATAGGAGATGTCTTTAGTTGTTTTTGCTAAATAAGTAAAAGATGTAGTGAATGTTTGATCTTTCAGCTCCCCCACCAAAACCCCACTATCCTCCTCCTCTTTTTTATTTCTTTTTTGCTTTATTTATTGTTCATTTCTATTGATTACTTCTAGTGTTGAGATAAAACTTTCTAATCAGAGAGTGGATTAGCACGGTAATTCAACTGAATGAGAAGGAGCTCCACATTGGAACTCTTTGAGATGATCAAGGTCATTTCTTCATAGACATGAAGTATATCTACTTCACAGAGACCTGCTCCAGAGTTGTTATTTGCACTATTGGTTTTCCTTTGACATATTTTACTATTATTGCTCTAAAGTGGGAAGTCATGAAGACTATATAGTGAAAATTGTTGTTCCTATTTTCATATTTATGTTGTTTTGTGTATTTAAAATATTTATTTGCTTTCTTTTTAATTCAGCTTTGCAAAAGGCAATTCCTTAGCATAGTCCTAATTTGTTGATGTTAAGCTTTTCTGCTTTTGCATTTTAATTTGTTATACGACATGGTTCCAAATCAGTTCAATAGGCTTAAATTGGTGATTTGCAATGAAAATGAGAACCTAATTATAATATGATTGGCATGCATAAGGTTTTCAAGCATTTTATAGCCTTCTTCACATACTCCCAGAGTTTATGGTGGCCAATAGTTTTTAGTGTCACTGAAAAACGGAAAAGGAGTAAAATCCTAGTTGTGTTTTAGGCTGCTTATTTACCTCATGTGATGTTGTTTTCTATTGTGCTTCACCTTATTCATCTTTTCACTAAATCTAGATTATGGAATGACCTAACATTTAGCATCTTGTTTTGGGAAATAAGGTTGATGTGGATGGTGGAAATAGCAGTGGTAAGTGATGGATTGCCCTTAAAACTTGAAATTTTCAGAATCAAAAGAAGAGAAGAATAACAATCAAAGTTTCAATATGTTTGTTTCTTATGCATGATAAATTGCTAAATGCATGGTTCTTTATGAGTACTCTCGAGTATTGCACGCTTTCATCATGTGTGTTTCATCATTTGTCTTGTACCTTCAATTCTTCAAATGAGTACTCTCGAGTCCTTTGTATGTTGAACAACTATATACCATAGTTAAGAGGGGAGAACCTCCTACCAAACACTTTGATGCATCTCTTCATTTGTTATTCATTTGAAGGCTGCAATGGATGATTATCAAAGGAAGAAGCTTCCAAGCATTTCTACTATGGCATTGATGGGAAAGACCACAAACTGTTTTTTACCTTGTCAGTTCAGGAAAAAGGGGTCTGTCACAAACTGAGAGTTTCAGATAACACTCACACTACAATGTGTTAGATTTGATTAAATTATAGGTGACCTATCAGACAAGGCAAATGGCATGTGAAGTACGTCTTCTAAAGACATGTAGAAAACATGCTCACTTCAGGAGGCTAGGATGGGGCAAGAAAGCCTGATGCTCAGTGGTACTTCAGGAGGCTAGGATGGGGTAGAAAAAATGCAGATTGGTCGAAATATTCTTCAAGTTTCTTATCTACAGTGTTTTGAATTCAGTATGACAAAGAAGCATTTTTGGCATCAAATCTCACTCTCAAAACAAATAAACCACAAACTGAGTTTTTCTGCAAAACATTGACTGCAAGTGATACAAGTACTCATGGGGTTTCTCTGTGCCTCGACGTGCAGCTGAAAAGGTCTTCCCTCCTCTTGTAAGTGAATGAACAAAGTCTTAAATTTCACTTTGATAATACTTCTTGTAGTTTTGTTATTTATATGTTGACATTCATATTGTAGGATTTCTCGATGCAACCACTTGCTCAAGAACTTCTGGCCAGAGATTTGCATGACAGTGAATGGACCTTTCGCCATATCTACCGAGGTATTTTTCAATGGCCTTTGTGTTGTTTCATTCAGTGTATCAACCAGCTTAATTTGATATGTGGAATTATCTTAAACCAGGTCAACCGAAAACACACTTGCTGACTACCAGGGGCGGACCCAGGATTTTAGTCAAGGGGAGGGGGGAAATGAAAAATACTTATTAGTTGATAATAGTAGTCATCAATGGTATTAAATATCGATTTTACAGAGTTTAATAAACAATTTTCCTGTTGGTTCTGTATGGTGTGTTTCGTAGAATACCATTTAAATCATGTTGTTAACCCTCTTGCTTGATGTTGTGAGTAGAGATGAGAAGCAACAACTTCTATTGGGTATAAGAAGAGCTAACAGACAACCCGCAAATATTTCATCATCAATATTGTCAAGTGAATGCACATAGGGATCCTAAGTAGCAGCAGCCCATGCAGCTGCAAACAATAGTCCCTTCACTGTATTTTACAACCCAAGGTCCATAACTACTCTTAATCGAAACTATCAAGTACTTCAGATTGATGTCATACATCTATAGCATTTTTGAAGTATAATTTGTTTCTGCAGGGCTAGTCCATCAGTATTTGTTATTCCTTTAGCCAAGTATTACAGGGCTGTATACAACAATCAAGTATCCCTTGGCATGCGCTTTTGGATGATGTTTGAGAATGAGGAATCCGGAACTAGAAGGTAAACCACATTTGTGTTATGGAGATTCTAATATTGAACATGTAATTTTACTAGAAATATTCTTATTTTTCAGTTTAGGCAATAATTGTTTAATGTACATACAAGCATTGAACTGAATGTATATACTTCCCTGATTTTTATTACTTAATATTCATATGAACCAAATGTCAAATTCGATAACTTACGTTTTCATTTCTTTTGCAGGGAACAATTTATTTCATTCTTGCTGTCACTGCTCTTTTCAACTTCATTGCTTATGCCATCACCAAAAAACATAGTTTCATGTATTTTGGAGTCGCTTTCACATTCTTGTCTGGAATATACTTGGGTTTCTTCCGTGGACAGATCCGGAAGCAGTTTAATATTGGGGTAAGCATGATAACACGTTCATTGATGTTCAAGTTAGATACCTTATACTGCACTTTGAATCAATCCAATATATTTACAAGTTCTTTCTCGTTCTCTTTTATTTTTGTTCAACTTTATTTTTTCTTCTTCTAAATACAAGCAGTTTCATTTACCACTAACTGCTAGGATAATAGGCAAGCGTGAGTCTAAAAGCTGTATCACTACTCCAATGCCTGGTGTAGCCTTTTGGCTAATTGTAACCTGGTTGAAGCACAAAGTTCTACTTTTGTACTCTATAAGGGGCTGATAGTCAGTTTTTGGTTATGTTTTACTTCGTTTTGGCAAGAGCTTTAGATCTATGCTTTAGGTCCATTACCTTCCCACACTTCTTTTTCTTATGCCTTTTTCCTTAATTTCTGGGGAATGGGGATGGGATGAGACCCTTTCACTTCTTCAGAAACAAAACTGCGAAGATCTTGTATAGTCTGTGTTTTTTGAAATCATATCCTTTTTACTTCATGCTTGAACAACAGACATCTTGAGCTTTCAGGGGTGCAAAACAAAAAACCATGTGCTTTTAAGCTTAAAATTTAGCATCTTATTGATGATGGTATCCTCATTGTCATTAGATCAGATTGTTTCATTTTTTTCAAACCCGGAAGGGTATTAGTTCTGAATTGCTATTTGTTCTGAATTGGAAGGTCGTTGATGGCTTTCATGTTTCAGTTTGATCCTTGGTTATGGATTCATACAATCTTTGCATGTCTGTATATGAATGATATCCTTGAATCAGTTGCATATGAAATTGTCATACCCAGAATAATAATGAGACTGTCTGTTATACCTGCTAATGATTGCATGGAATACATGGCATTGCAAAAACTGCTTCGGTTGGGCAACATCAATGAATCGCCTCCATGAATCTCTTACATGTTACCATAATGTTAATCTCAAATGAACCCACATTTTTGTTTCTTTGATAGTATTATTGGCTTTGATTTCCTTGATTTGACATGCCTATTGGGCTAGTTTACTTGTATAGGGAAGCGACAGCTTTTTGGATGACTGTGTAAACCACCTAATATGCCCCTGTTGCACATTATGTCAGGTATGTGTTTTTATTTAAAATGTAATCAAATAGCTATGAAAATTTTCACTGAAGTTCAGTATATGTTTCTGTGCTACTATGGGTTACATTTAAGTGTTAAGTTCATATTTATAAGAGAGTAGTTAACCAATATATGTTATTACAATAGCATTTCTTAAGCGCTATCACATCCTAAACAATAGCATTTTTTACACGTTATTACAGGTTTAACATAGCATCTTTAAAGCGCTATTACAAGCTAAACAATAGCACTTGAAAACTATAAATGGTCTACTTACAATAGCGTTTTTGAAGCGCTATAAATAACCCAGTACCTATTATAGCTCCGGCAGACACAGCGTTTACTAAAACGCTATGATATCCTACAATAGCGTTTTTGAAACGCTATGAATAAGCATTTGTGGTGTAGTGCACTAGCGGGACGAAAAACGACGAAGGCGTAGAGGTTGTAAGCCAAAATATTGTGCCAGCTGTTAAACAAGGAAATCCTGTTACTGTGCCAAAAAAAGATGTTCCTATGACGCAAAAGAATTCTTTCGCAGTTTTAGCAGAATTAGAGAACGAGATGCATAAGGAGAATGACGTGATTAACCAGGAAAATTATGAAAAAGGAATTAATTTGGCTATAGGAAATCAATTCTTGGACAAGAAACAAATTTTGGATGAAATAGGAAACTCTAGCAATACAACGCAGGAGATATTGGTTGCTAATTTCAAGGCGGATTGCATAGATGCAGGATATTCACTGAATGGAATTGAGAAGGCGGTTCTGGGAGTTGAAAAGGAGCATCCGCAGGTATGTGTGGTACCGGTGGAGAATGTAGCAAGATGTGCAGATTCAGCTGATTGTGCTGTGGCTGTGACAAGATCGCAGCCTGCTACGGTGGGTGCTGGTGATCGCGAGGTGGTGGCCAGTGAGGTTCACGGTGCAGAGGTAGTAACAACGTCTGTGGTTTCTCCTATTACACGAGGCAGCGAGGAGGTAAACAGTGTTTCGCTAGGACTGGCTTTGAACGAGTCAGCTGTGCCAGTTTCGCACGGCCTGGAGTTGAGCGATTTGGCTGTCCTGGCGATAAGAGAACAGGGCACTAAACCACTGATTTCTGACAGCACGAGATTTGTTCTAGTCGAGAAAAAAGAGGAATCGAAATCCAGTCCGAATATTGTGAAAAACAATTTGGGAGACACTTTAGACAAGGCGATTTCCTTGTTTAAAGAGTCTCGTAGACTGCGGAGACAGAAGATGAACATTAACGCCCATGAGAGTGCTAGTGATGAGAGTGAATCAGTAGATTCAGATTCTGAGGTTGGCCCGCAGGCGACATTGAGTGGAGATTTGGAAGTGGGGGCAATGTCGGAAAGAGAAATGAGTAAAAAAGTCAAGATGACAATACCTCCGGGTAAACGTCGTTCGGCAAGGCCGATTGTTCTGCCCATTCGATTTTAAAATGCTTGAGAATATTATGTTTTGGAATGCGTGTCGAGTAGGTAATAGAGCCACGAGAACTAGGCTAAAAAGTCTAGTTAATGAATATAAAGTTTGTATTATTATGATAGCAGAACCGATGATTGAGGCTAGCCGTTATAGGGAGATTGGGAACAAAGTTAGGCTGTCTGGTTTTACCTCTAATGAAGACGAGGGCGGGAAAATCTGGATTTTTTGGGATTCGAAGCTAACGGTTACAGTATTGGATAAGTCGGATCGGGTCATTCATTATCAGGTCACAGATTTGAACGCTCAGAATTATTTTATTTCCTTTTTTTATGCTAAATGCATTGTGGAAGAGAGAAGGGTGTTATGGGCGAATATGGAGCATTTTGCCATACAATGTGACTTTCCTTGGATGGTTGGTGGAGATTTTAATGCAATTGCCACTGATCAGGATAAACTGGGTGGGAATTCTCCGTCAATAATCAGTATGTCCAACTTTTTGGATTGTATTGAACAATGTAGTTTGCTTGACTGTGGGTTTATTGGTCTCAAGTTTACATGGTGTAATAATAGTGAAAGGTAACACAAAGTACTTACATTATTCACTTAAATAACTAGGAATATGTTAACAATATGTTTTTATCTATGCATTTATAGGTAAAATGTAAAAAAAAAACATTGAAATTCGGAAGAAACTAACCGATCCACACATTGGAGGATCAAAAAGCAATTTCAGGTTAAAGGCTGAGATGGTAATTAATATTTTACATTCTACCACACTTTAAGTTATCATTCTCAGCAATACTATTTAAAGTTATATGACTTCATAAAATCGGTGTAGGAATATGAACTTGGGAGACTTGTGAGTAGGGGAGAGGTGTATATTGCAACATACAAAAAGAAAGGATGGGGCTTATGTAATTGACGAAGCCAGGCAGATAAGTGTAAGTAATTTAACTATTTTTTTATCGAACTACATTAATTAATGTTTAGATAAATTTTTAATTCAAAGTTTGATGGCTTGCCTCATTAATGTAGGGGAAAATTTTAGAGATTGAGAAAGAAGATTCCACATCACGATCCATATCACAACAAGATTCACTTGCTAAGGTGTTAGGAAAAGAACATTCAGGCCGAGTTCGAGCTTTGGGATTCGGGCCATGTCCATCTCAAATCTTTGGCAGCACCAATAGTAGGTTTAGTGGGATGATGTCCTCACAACCAACGCAAAACACTGATCCTCAAGTGCAACGGAGAATTCACCACCTAGAGTCACAGTTAGAGACAAAGACATTAAAGAGGAAGGGATTTGAGGGAGCATTTACATACATTTTTCAGAAGTTGGATGGAAATGTGCTTGCTGAGTTTGCAAGCTTATTCATTGCACCCGTATATTTTTTTGCCTTTACATTATTTGAATATATATTAGTTATCAGTTATATTGGTTACTTACTAAATATAAATCAATTAATTATTGTAATTTGGTTCAAGTTTAGAGTAATATTGTTGACTCATCATTTTCAGGCACAAGACAAAGAAAGTGGGCAAGCGTCACCAGCACCTGCAAGACCCTCATCACCTAGTCAAAATAATAATGAGGATCTTCATCGGCTCTCCACTCTATAGCATTGTCTAATTTCTTGCAAGAACATAGTACAATTTCAGCTGTAGTAAATTTGATTTTAACTATCAAACTTCAAGAAATTCTACATGTACTAGCTTTGATATTTTGTTAACTTTGATGATAATATAGGTTTTTTTTGTTAAAGTTGATGACAATATAGTTGAAGTCAAATTTTCTTGAATGATTTCGATATAAAATAGTTGTGTAAAATTGTGGATTGTTTACAGATTGAAAATGTGATTACAGGTTAAAATATGACTACAGATTGTTTACATTTTCTAGAACGCATAATAGAATTTTCATGAAAATAATGACAGGCATTAGCGGCGGTTTTAACCGTCACTAAAAGAATTACCAAGTGAAATTTAGCGGCGGGTATAAACTGCCGTAGGTGCCACGGACTGTAGCGGTGGGTAAGAACCGTCGCTCGCAACGAATGAAACCGTCGCATCATATTATAAAACGTCATCCTTGCCCCATATTTAGCGACGGTTATGCTAGCGGTTGCTCTTGTGACGCCTTTATCAGCAGCGGTTGGACAACCGTTGCTGTATTATGTAGCGACGGTTAAAATCGTCGCTAAAAATATGTTTTCTTGTAGTGATGGTTATGTTGTCTCTGTACTATGGAAGTTATGCGACGATCTCAGGGGAGAAGAGAAAGAAGATGTTTTGATGGTGGTAGTACAGTCAGGTGCTTATCAAAAGCTTGAGATGTTCTTACAGATGGATTGAACTGATGCAATAAAAGAAACTGTTGATTCGATACCTAAATGTTGCCCATCAATTGCCAAACTAGCTGCTGCGCATGGGAGCAGATGCCAAAAAATTGTTTCTTTGATTATAATCATCGTCAAGGACTAAAGATTTTGATTGCCAAATGAAAGGAAATATGGGACACACAATTATTCCACAAGTTCATCATTGTTCATACTCAAATTTTAATGTATTGAAAATCTCAAGATATTCAATTAAAATATCATACTGGGATATAATATTTAAGATATTTTATAATGTTTTAGAACTTTGTAACATTTAAAATGTCGTGATATCAACTGATTTTTGCCCTCGTTGTTAAATTGATATCGTGACGTGCTATACTGAGATATATCTAAATATATCAAGACTATGGATAAAATATTGCTTTTTTTTTAATCCTTTTTCAAGGGCAGAAAACCCTAAACATCTCAATATTTTCAACATAGATCCAAGTACTGATTGACAGTAAGGAAATCACATATTTTCTAATAAGTGTAAACTTCAAAATGTAAGAGATCAACTAACAAAGAATGAAAAGTCAATGGTACCAAAGTCATTTGAACTTGCGAGAGGACAATCACATTGTCTTTAAGAGGGGGCTGGAAAGTTTCCATCCAAATCCAAGTGAGTTTCTGCCAGTCTTCCTTGAAAATCCCCAGTGATACATTATCATTTTTCAACAAGGTTACGTTTTGTACCAACATTAACCATTAATGAAGAGACACATTAAATTTTTTTTATTTTTTTATTTTTTGAAAAGAGAGCTGGGTTTTAAGGATCTTAAACCTTTATTTAAATAAAAAAAAAAAAAAAACAAACCATGTTGCAGGTCTCGAACTTAGGAAGTAGGGGATAAACTCACACGGTCCTAATCACTAGACCATACCACCATTGACAAGACACATTGAAATTGGTCAGCTCAAAGACAATCATTTTCATTTTCTTCGGTTTTAATATTTTTAAAGGTACAGGATCCTGAGCCTCACGTTTCTTACTCAAGTGATGTGGATAGTCTCAAGTCTCTGAGTCTTTCGGTTATAAGTCACCATTTCGTCCTTTTCAAATATACAATTTTCTATATTAAAGACTTGCCTGTCCTTCAACCTCAAATTATTAATCAAAGACTTGAAAATAAAATTTAATAAAAAAATCTTGGAGCTTAAAAAACCAACACAAAGTCCTCAAACAGATTATTTTCTCTGGAGAAAAGGAGAAAGACTCATAAGGTAAGCTCCCAACCTGAAGTGCAGTTTACGTAATACGTTTGTAGAAATTTTTTGTCTTGTATTTTATTAAGAAATAGAAAATGAGAAGTGTATGCATGTTCTTGAGCTTCGTTATTATTGTTTTAGCCCATATTGTATCTTGTGTGAATGATGAGGGAGAAGCTTTAATTTCTCTTCTGAAAAGAACCACAATACCTAAGTCCATCGAATTGAACTGGAACTCGTCCAATTCAACGCCATGTCAATGGCAGGGAATCCTTTGTGACTACAAACTTACAGTAGTTGCATTGGACTTGTCGAATTATGGGATTTCAGGTAAACTGGGACAGGAGATTGGGCAGCTAAACTTCCTCCAGACACTTGATCTGAGCATGAATAGGGTGAGCTCCCTATGCAGATAACAGAGCTGCATCAGCTAAAAAACATTACCCTGTACTATAATCGATTTTCAGGAGTCATACCTCGAACCTTAGGAATCAACAGCAGCCTAGAGCGTTTAGACTTCACCAGCAACATGTTTGCCGGTGAAATCCCTCCAAACCTCTGCTTTCATAATCAACTGAAGGTTCTGCATCTCACAGAAAATCAACTTCAAGGTACCATACCTTCAGAAGTGGGCAATTGTTTGGTTCTGAAAAGGTTGATGCTTGATCAGAATAATCTCAGTGGTTCACTTCCTGAATTCTTGGAAAACCACAGCTTGTCATTCCTGGACATCAGTGGAAACAATTTAAACGGAAAGATCCCATCAAGCTTGGGGAACTGTACCAATCTTACTTCAATCAACTTATCAAAGAATAAACTTACAGGGAGCATACCACGAGAACTGGGGTATCTTACTGAGTTGCAGAGATTGGATTTATCTAGGAACCATTTGCAGGGTCCTCTCGAACCCATACTCTCCAAGTGTAAAAAGCTTTTTTCACTGGATGTGGGGTTCAATTTATTTAATGGTTCTATCCCACCCAGTATAAGAACCTTAACACAATTGTCCACCTTAATACTCAGAGAAAATCAGTTCAGTGGGGAAATTCCTGACTTCTTGGCAGAACTTGAATTGCTTTTTGAGCTCCAACTTGGAGGGAATTCACTTGGAGGTCATATCCCATCATTGCCTGGAAGACCGATGACGAAGCTCTTCTATGCTTTAAATCTCAGTAGTAACAGACTCACAGGAACAATACCCAATAATTTGGGTGCCTTAGGCTTGTTACAAAGCTTGGATATATCTCACAACAATCTGTCAGGAGATTTGACACCTATTCAACATCTCGGTACACTAGTCCAGTTGAATGTTTCTTATAATTTCTTCAGTGGTACAATGCCATATGGATTGCTGAAGTTTTTTAAGTCCACATCTTCATTTTTGGGAAACCCTGATGTTCAAGTCCCTTGTAACCTGGCTGCTTCAGAATTCAAAGACCGTTGTAACACTGGACCAACTACTTTAAAGGGAGTTAAGAGAGCAACATATATTAAAATAGCAATTGGATCTCTTTCCTTTTTAGTCACGTTTCTCATGTCAGTATGCATTATTGTGAGGATCAAAAGAATTGTAGTGTTCCGTTTTCTGATGGGATTGAAGGAAGCGCTTTTATTCATATGCATGATTCTAGTATCTATATGTTTTTGTGCAAAGATTAAAAGAGTAGAAGAGTCTCTTAGTGTGAGTGTGAGGGAAGCCACTAACCACCTGAACAAGTGTAAGGAAGAGCGCAAGTTTAAGTTCTTCCCAGAAAGCCATAATCTGTCACTGAACGATGTCATGGAGGCCACGGACAACCTGAATGAGGAATTGATCATTGGCAGAGGAGCCCATGGCACAGTCTACAAGGCATTGCTGCGATATGGTTCCCCATGTGCTGTGAAGAAGATAGAATTTTCAGGCCATCAAGGAGGAAATATGAGCATGCTCAGAGAAATTCAGACACATAACAATATCAAGCACCGGAATCTAGTGAAGTTGATAGACTTCTGCTTTCAACAGGACTATGGACTTATTGTGTATGAATACATGCCAAATGGTAGCCTTCATGATGTTCTACATGAGATAACTCCTGTCCCATATGTTGAATGGAATGTGCGTTATAGGATAGCACTGGGAACTGCTGAAGGGCTTGCGTATCTTCATGATGACTGCAATCCTGCTGTTATCCACCAGGACATAAAACCAAAGAACATACTGTTGGACTCCGACATGGAACCTCGCATCTCTGATTTTGGCATTGCAAAGTTCATGGATCACTCCCCTGCTTCCATTCGCACCATCACGGTTATAGGCACTGTTGGATATATTGCACCAGGTATGACATTTGCAAGAAAACTTCCCTGTTATATGTATATCATATTCCTATTATGAAATGCTTAGGGTGCGATATATTTACAAGTGCATCATGTTTATGTACAGAGGTTGCATTTACAATGATGAAGAACAAGGTAACGGATGTGTACAGCTATGGGGTGGTTCTACTTGAACTAATAACAAGGAAAAAGGTCATGGATCCTTCTTTTCCTGAGGACATGAACATAGTAAGATGGGTACACACCACTTGGAGCAGGACTAGACTCCCGCGTGACATCCTGGATCAAGGCCTTTTCAAAGAGTTTGTGGTTCCAGCAGTTAAGGACGAGATGAAAAAATTACTCTTGATTGCTTTGCAGTGTACTGAAAAGGATCCAAGAAGGAGACCAACAATGAGAGATGTGGTCAAGCAGCTCAAGGATGTGAGAGCATTGCATTCTTGGTCATCCCGAGACATACAATCAAATGCACTGATGGAAGAAGGCAACAGTTCTCAGTGTTAGCAAGTTTTGTGAGAAATGTCTTTGCTTATCACAATTGCAGATTCATCCTTATAAATTCTGTACAAGTTTGTCGAAGGGGGTAATGGGTACTATGGGGTAAACAATTCTATTTCAGTCTTAGTAGATAACTGCTGGACTAAAGCACTCATTTGAACAACTATTTCTAATATTTTGTGAGATGGTTCATTTTCCCTTTTTTATTTTTATTTTTTTTATGTTTATCATTAACTGAATACAGATCAAATTGGAACCTTCTCAATTTATCTACAGCAGAGGATAATATAAAAACAATATATATTTCATGGATGCAATTTTTGTAACAAAGCAGAAGCATTGCAAGAGACAGATGAAAGAAGAATAACCAAGCAATGAAAAAAAAAAAAAAAAAATATGAGATGGATCCATAAATCAAATTAAAGCAGGAGCAATTGCATGGATGAAGTTTCTATTGTGATCAAAATAGTTCATTCTCTCAAACAAGTACATATCCTCTTCACAAAAAACATGACACGACACAAGCAAAAACGACATGGAATCCACCGAAAAGATAGAATACAAAGGTTTCTCTAAATAATAATTTGATTGAATATCTCCTTGTTGGGAAAGTGTTGGTTTGAATAGTCCCACATCAAGTAAGGAAGAGTTGTCACAAAGGTTTATAAGGAGATGATCCACTCCCTAATAGCAACGAGGCCTTTTAAGAGAAAACCTCACACCACCTAGGGCCAGATGGAAGGCCACACCCGATAGAGTGGACCAAGGGGTGCGCGCAAGTGCACGTGCGTGACGCCCCAGCAATTGGTATCAAAGCCGATGGTTCGGCTGGGACTCGGACTCGGTCGTCGGTCGGCGAGGTGGAGGTGCAGGCGGCACATTATTCAGGGGATAGGCATAGGCGCAGGGCAGCGAGCCAGATCCAGGTGGAGCATCGCAGGTGGAGGTGCAGGCGGCACATTATTCAGGGGATAGGCATAGGCGCAGGGCAGCGAGCCAGATCCAGGTGGAGCATCGCAGGTGCGCGGTCTGCCAGATGAATGATCCAGATCCTTGCCAATATGGTGTCCGAGAGTATCCTACAAGTCTGGTTGAGGTGGAGTTAGTGCCGAGGTGCAGCTAAACTTCCTCCAGACACTTGATCTGAGCATGAATAGCTTTTCAGGTGAGCTCCCTATGCAGATAACAGAGCTGCATCAGCTAAAAAACATTACCCTGTACTATAATCGATTTTCAGGAGTCATACCTCGAACCTTAGGAATCAACAGCAGCCTAGAGCGTTTAGACTTCACCAGCAACATGTTTGCCGGTGAAATCCCTCCAAACCTCTGCTTTCATAATCAACTGAAGGTTCTGCATCTCACAGAAAATCAACTTCAAGGTACCATACCTTCAGAAGTGGGCAATTGTTTGGCCTGAAAAGGTTGATGCTTGATCAGAATAATCTCAGTGGTTCACTTCCTGAATTCTTGGAAAACCACAGCTTGTCATTCCTGGACATCAGTGGAAACAATTTAAACGGAATGATCCCATCAAGCTTGGGGTACTGTACAGGTCTTACTTCAATCAACTTATCAAAGAATAAACTTACAGGGAGCATTCCTCGAGAACTGGGGTATCTTACTGAGTTGCAGAGATTGGATCTATCTAGGAACCATTTGCAGGGTCCTCTCGAACCCGAACTCTCCAAGTGTAAAAAGCTTTTTTCACTGGATGTGGGGTTCAATTTATTTAATGGTTCTATCCCACCCAGTATAAGAACCTTAACACAATTGTCCACCTTAATACTCAGAGAAAATCAGTTCAGTGGAGAAATTCCTGACTTCTTGGCAGAACTTGAATTGCTTTCTGAGCTCCAACTTGGAGGGAATTCACTTGGAGGTCATATCCCATTATTGCCTGGAAGACTGATGACGAAGCTCTTCTATGCTTTAAATCTCAGTAGTAACAGACTCACAGGAACAATACCCAATAATTTGGGTGCCTTAAGTATGTTACAAAGCTTGGATATATCTCACAACAATCTGTCAGGAAGTTTGAAACCTATTAAAGATCTCGAACGCTCACTAGTCCAGTTGAATGTTTCTTATAATTTCTTCAGAGGTACAATTCCAGATGAATTGCTGAAGTTTTTTAAGTCCCCATCTTCATTTTTGGGAAACCCTGATGTTCAAGTCCCTTGTAACCTGGCTGCTTCAGAATTCAAAGACCACTTGAGGTTTGGTTGTAACACTGGACCAACTACTTTAAAGGGAGTTAAGGGAGCAACATATATTAAAATAGCAATTGGATCTCTTTCCTTTTTAGTCATGTTTCTCATGTCAGTATGCATTATTGTGTGGATCAAAAGAATTGTAGTGTTCCGTTTTCTGATGGGATTGAAGGAAGCTCTTTTATTCAAATGCATGATTCTAGTATCTATATGTTTTTGTGCGAAGATTAAAAGAGTAGAAGAGTCTCTTAGTGTGAGTGAGAAGGAAGCCACTAACAACCTGAATGAGGAATTGATCATTGGCAGAGGAGCCCATAGCACAGTCTACAAGGCATTGCTGCGATATGGTTCCCCATGTGCTGTGAAGAAGATAGAATTTTCAGGCCATCAAGGAGGAAATATGAGCATGCTCAGAGAAATTCAGACACATAACAATATCAAGCACCGGAATCTAGTGAAGTTGATAGACTTCTGCTTTCAACAGGACTATGGACTTATTGTGTATGAATACATGCCAAATGGTAGCCTTCACGATGTTCTACATGAGATAACTCCTGCCCCATATGTTGAATGGAATGTGCGATACAGGATAGCACTGGGAACTGCAGAAGGGCTTGCATATCTTCATGATGACTGCAATCCTGCTGTTGTCCACCAGGACATAAAACCAAAGAACATACTGTTGGACTCCGACATGGAACCTCGCATCTCTGATTTTGGCATTGCAAAGTTCATGGATCACTCCCCTGCTTCCATTCGCACCATCACGGTTATAGGCACTGTTGGATATATTGCACCAGGTATGACATTTGCAAGTAAACTTCCCTGTTATATGTATATCATTCCTACTATGAAATGCTTAGGGTGCGATATATTTACAAGTGCATCATGTTTACGTACAGAGGTTGCATTTACAATGATGAAGAACAAGGTAACGGATGTGTACAGCTATGGGGTGGTTCTACTTGAACTAATAACAAGGAAAAAGGTCATGGATCCTTCTTTTCCTGAGGACATGAACATAGTAAGATGGGTACACACCACTTGGAGCAGGACTAAACTCCCACGTGACATCCTGGATCAAGGCCTTTTCAAAGAGTTTGTGGTTCCAGCAGTTAAGGACGAAATGAAAAAATTACTCTTTATTGCTTTGCAGTGTACTGAAAAGGATCCAAGAAGGAGACCAACAATGAGAGATGTGGTCAAGCAACTCAAGGATGTGAGAGCATTGCATTCTTGGTCATCCCGAGACATATAATCAAATGCACTGATGGAAGAAGGTAACAGTTCTCAGTGTTAGTAAGTTTTGTGAGAAATGTCTTTGCGTATCACAATTGCAGATTCATCCTTATAAATTCTGTACAAGTTTGTCGAAGGGGGTAATGGGTACTATGAGGTAAACAATTCCATTTCAGTCTTAGTAGATAACTGCTGGACTAAAGCACACATTTGAACGACTATTTCTAATATTTTGTGAGGTGGTTCATTTTCCCTTTTTTATTTTTATTTTTTTATGTTTATCCTTAACTGAATACAAATCAAATTGGAACCTTTTCAATTTATCTACAGCAGCGGATAATATAAAAACAATATATATTTCATGGATGCAATTTTTGTTACAAAGCAGAAGCATTGCAAGAGATAGATGAAAGAAGAATAACCATGCAATGCAATGCAAAAAAAAAAAAAAAAAAAAAAAGCCAATTATGAGATGGATCCATAAATCAAATTAAAGCAGGAGCAATTGCATGGATTAAGTTTCTATTGTGATCAAAGTAGTTCATTCTCTCAAACAAGTACATATCTTCTTCACAAAAAAATGACACGACACAAGCAAAAACGATATGGAATCCACCAGAAAAGATAGAATACAAAGGTTTCTCTAAATAATAATTTGATTGAATATCTCCTTGAATAATATATGAAAGCAATTTAAAGACATAATCAACCTTTGGATTACCCTAGGAGTCTTTCGAAATCCAAAATGTATTGGAAAACAAAAACTAAAATCCTGTTGGAAACAAAAACTAAAATCCTATTGGAAACATTAAAGTACTGTTTTGGAAACCTAAACGACCTCAAACGCCTAAATTCCACCATACATCACAGCTTAGCTGTGAATTTTATTCGTGGGGTTGTTTCCCTTTTTGAAAAAGGTATGGCACACCTCATTCCGAGTTCGGATGCCAAATTAGTAAATTTTGGTTACGTCTTTTTGTCTTACGTCGGTCCATTACGTCTTCAATTATTTCAGTCATATGTTCTACATCAAAACATGACTTCTACAATGGGCTGCTCAATGCGCTCATTTGATTAGGATTGCTAGCAGGGAAAACACCATTTGGGTGCAACGGGTGTGGAAATACAAAATCAAACAAGGCAACCTTTGGACGATTTCTATCCCATCACAGTGATGTTGGGTAGGGAGGAATATTCTTAAGAATAGAGACAAATGCAAAGAGTATGTTAGATACCTACTGGGAGATGGAAGTGATACACAACTCTAGCATGATCCTTGGTCTGAGCTGGACATTCTGAGAAGAGAAGTTATAATCAGAGAAGAGATACAGGGTTGAATGAAGACATGTTAGTGGCAAAATCAAAAGACACAAAATGGAATCAAATTGCCAAGAACTGTGAATCCCCAAGTGAGAAACGTGTGGAACATGTTGTATACAACTGAGATGGGGAAATGTGATAGGCCTCTTATTCGATTTACTTATACTAGGAGGAAACATGTGACAGGAAATTAATGCAAGTGCTGATATTGGCAGGGAGTGTTAAGAAGTGCTGAAATATTGTCATTCAGAAGTGCTGAAAAGAATTCAGTAGTGCTATTCAGAAGTTGTCATTCAGAAGTGCTATTCAGAATTCAGTAGTGCTATTCAGAAGTGCTGAAGTATTGCTATTCAGAAGTGCTATTCAGAATGCTGATATGGTTGCTATTAAGAAGTGCTGAGGGATACAAAGAGGAGCATCAAATGCTATGGTTGATTCTAGAAATAAGAAATAAAATAGAAGGTTGAAAAAGCATTGTAAACAAAATGTATTGGTAAGACAGCAGTATATAAATACCAATAGGATAGAAGGGAACATTCATTCAATTGTTTTGTAAACTCATTGTACAGAGAGCAGTAGCTTTCTAGGAGTTCTGAGGCTTCTCGAATAGCTCTCATTGGAGATTAGCAATCTCTAAGTTGCTAAATACATTGATTTGTTCTCTCAATCATTCTTTCTAATACCATACAATCTTTTTCCTTGCTTTACATATCTGTCTTTCCTATCTGCTATTGTTAGCCTGCCAATTCCAATATCAGATCATTGTCTTCCTTGATAATTCTACAATTGCCAAAACCATTCTTTTGAAGTGCAGTGCTGATCTTGATCAGTTGGATTATAGCAAAGCTGTAAATCTGCAAGAAAGAATCAAAGAAACAGGTCAGATCATATCAATTGGTATCAGAGCACTCGATCTTGAGTGAATATGGCTGGCAAGGGTGCATCGACAAGTAATATGGCAAGGTTTGAAGCCATAGAAGAAAATATAGTTAAGGTTCAAGAACAAGTGGAGTCTTTGAGAGGAGATGTTCAAGAAATACTCAAGATGATGAAAAATCAACAAGAAAACCTAAAACCAGTCTCCACAGCAGAGAAGGATCAGATGCATCCAACAAATGTGGAAGCACAAAGCTTGAACGGAGTAGGAGGAGGAGTTTCTTCTTCTCAAAGTTATACAACAGAATAACTTTGGTGGATCAGTCACTTAGACCCTCTATGGTTTGGTCTCAATGTTCAGTTGTAATGCTAGCTGAGGTTTTAGCTTTTGAGTGAGGTTGTATTCTTCACTCACCTTGAGATGTGTAATACCAACTGAGACCTAAGTTATGTACCACCACGATTCTTACTTTTTTTTTTTTTTTTTTTGACAATTACAGTTTGACAGTCATAAAGCACCTCAAGCTTTCAAGGAAACTACATTCTGTCCGACAATGATTAAAAAAAGGAGGCTAAGAGCAATTCTTAAATTGAATGGACCACACATGATGGAAAAGAGCTTCGAAGCAATTCTGAAACTAGAAAGACGATGCTTTCAATATCACTACCTAATCAGCATTATCTCTTCAAGGAAAATTCGTTACCATGTGTAGGTAACCACAAAAAGGATAAAAAGCCTGTGTAGAGAGAAATTCTAGAAAGAATAATTGGCTTTACTAGTCAAGCACGCGTTTTTCATAACAACTATAGAAAGATGAATCCACACACACATTACATTCACATAGGCACCAAACAAAACAAGACCCTTCTTAGCTCTCATTCAGATGACTTTCTGAAAAAAAAAATGGCAGGCATCAATGAAAAAAATATCCCTATTCACTTCCTCTGCCCACTCTCAATGGACCTCATGAAGGATCCAGTCACCTTATCCACTGGCATCACATATGATCGATATAGCATCGAGAAATGGTTCGAACAAGGCAACACCTATTGCCCCGTCACTAGTCAACAAATTACCCACCTTCATGATCATCTAATCCCAAACCACACCTTGCGCCGAATTTTACATGACTGGAGTGTCCAGCAGCAGCACATACCAACACCAATTATTCCAGTGACCTCAGTTGAGGTAAAGGAGATCCTATCAAGGTTTACGGTTTTAACACAACACTCTAATCATTTGGGGTGTCGTAGTTTGGTCAAGAAGATCATGTCATTGTGCAATGAAAGTGATCGCAATGCCAAGTGCTTTAACACCAATGGAACAACAACTCTGCTGTCTGCTGCCTTCCACAGATTCTCTTCAGTGTGCTCATCCCCATCTACAGCTGTGGAGTTGTTGTTGAAAGACATTTTGGCACTTTTAGCTTTGATGTTCCCATTATCACAGACGGAGACCTCATCATCACTTGCTTCTCAGTCATCTCTGTCTTTCATTTTATGGGTTTTGATATGGGGAGATCTTCCCGAGAAGAGGAATGCAGTTCTAGTACTGGAACAGCTTCTTTCTTCCAATGAAAAACATGCGGCTGCCGTTGCCAACATGCATGGCCAAGTGGATGTCTTTTTGCTTCAACTCATCAAAAATCCTATATGTAGTGATGAAACTAAAGAAGCTTCTTTGCTCATCATTTCTTACTTGGTGAATTCCTCGGAGAGAATCATGTCAAGACTCCTGGATATGGAATTGATTCCTTTGGCGCAAAAATTCCTCACTGACTCAAATAAGAAAGTTTCTGAAACTGCTCTGATTGTACTTGATGAAATTTGTAACAGCCATCAAGGGAGAGACAAAGCTTTAAACGATGCTCAATTTTTGCCACTCCTAGTCAAGAAGCTTCTTCGTATATCTGATACGGCAGATCTTTATATTTTCTCTATTATTTGGAACTTATGGAGCAGTCAGGAAGTAAAGATGGTGGGTGTTTTCCAGGAGGCTCAGTACCTAAGTGCTTTTCTTCAAAAGCTTTTGGTGATCTTACAGGCAAGTTGCACGTCTGAAATAAAGGAAATGGCGTATTATCTTCTGAAACAATTATGTCCTTATCGAGAATGTTCTCAAGTAACTTTGTCAAAAACGTCGGTATTGCATGAGCATGGGCGGATCTACCCTTTGGCTAAAGGGGTCAGTTGCCCCCCCTTATCTTTCTGAGAAATCTCACTAAATTACTCATTTTTTTTATATTGCCCCCATTTAAAAGTTTAGGTTGCCCCCTTTTGTATACAATCTTGGCTCTTGACTCCACTAAAAATTATACAATCTTGACTCTTGACTCCACTAAAAATTAAATTATGGATTATTTTAAAAGTTTAGGTTCTCCACCCCCCCCCCCCCCCCCCCTCCATTCTATAGAAATCTCTGCTACCGATATGTTCGCGTTTCAGGGTTTGATATAGCCAACTACTACGAAGTTGAGCGAATTGGAAGTGAAAATATAAGAGTGAGAGGGTTTGTGAGGGAGAAAAAATATAAGAGAAAGAGAATAGGAGAGAGTGAGAGGGTTGATGAGGGTGAGTCTGTTGGGAGTTAAAAAAAAATATCTTCGTTTGGTTTGGAAAACCACGTTCAAGGGTAAGTTGGTTTTTTCAAACTTTTTTTTTGCCCCCCTTTGTCAGCAATCCTGGCTCCGCCCCTGGGCATGAGAAGGCTTAAACTGTGTCTGGCAACACGCTGAGAAGTTGTCTCTTTGCTTATAACTGCCTGTTTTAAATTACTTTTGTTTTAAAAAAGCTTTTGCTTCTCTTACAGGTAAGTTGCACTAATGAAATAAAGGGAATGGTGAAGAGGAATGCAGTTCTAGTACTGGAACAACTTCTTTCTTCCAATGAAAAACATGTGGCTGTCGTTGCCAACATGCATGGCCAAGTGGTGTTAATGTAAACAATCACAGACAGCTAATACAAACAGCATCACAGGCAGAAACTGTTAGCTAGTTTGTTAGTATGATAAGCTAGTCAATACTGTTAGCTAGTTTGTTAAATAGTTTGTTAGTTTGTTAATCAGAAGGCTATATATATAAGTGCCTCTTCATGTACACAGATACAATACAATGATATAGAGAATTGTTCAGAATCATTTCTACTTCATATCATAACATGGTATCAGAGCAGTGAAAGAGTCATTTTTTTTTCTATTAGAAGTTAAACATGTTCTGTCTTCTTCAATCATCTTCATCATTGATGAGTTCAACCTTCCATAGCAATATCAATGGCAGATTCAACTTCATCTTCTAGTGCTACTTTCCTTGCAAATCCGAGAATGACAGAGTCCAAACCAATTGTGTTTACGCATGTTCTATCTGTAAAACTTGATGAACACAACTATTTGTTGTGGAAGCAGCAAGTGTTGGCCACCATCAAAGGTCATAAACTTCAGAGATTCATTGAAAAGGATTCGTTTCCACCAAGGTTTCTATCGATTGAAGACCAGGAAAGTGGATCTGTTAACACAGAGTTCATCAACTGGGAACAACAAGATCAGTTGTTGTTTTCATGGCTTCTTTCTTCTATGTCTCAACCTTTACTCACAAGGTTAGTTGGCTGTAACACTTCTGAACAGGTTTGGCAAACTCTTGAAACATATTTCAATTCTCAAACCATAGCCAAAGTGTCTCAATTCCGAAATCAGTTGCAGAATTTCAAGAAAAGAGATCTTTCAATCAACGATTATCTACTCAAGTTAAAATCCATCATCGATCAATTAGCTTCTGTAGGATATCCACTTTCGTCAAGAGATCATATCAATGCAATATTTGATGGATTACCACAAGCTTATGACACCTTTATAATATCAGTCAGTTCCAGATCTGATGTCTATAGTGTTGCAGAGGTTGAATCCTTGTTACTAGCTCAAGAGACAAGGATTGAAAGATATTTGAAGGATCTTGACATTTCTAGCTCTATAAATGTTGCTCAGACTTCGTATAGGCCTTCATCTAGATCATTTATCTCAAATTCATCTAGAGGAGCAAGGTTTCAATCAGGAGGAGGAGGAAGGTTTGGTTCTGGCAGAGGTTTTAAGCAATCTGGTTATCAGGCTAGTTATCAATCTGGAAATAAACCACAATGCCAAATATGTGGCAAGGTAGGCCATCTAGCTATAAAGTGTTATCACAGGTTTGATACAAATGTGTCAAACTACTGGAACTCATCATCATCTAGTACATCTTCTCAGACAAGTTCAGCTCCTCACCAGGCTCCTCACCAAGCTTATTCTGTTTCCAGTCAATCTGCTTATGGTCAGCATATTCCTTCTTCTTGGAGTTCTGCATCTCAGTTGCCACTGCAATCACATGGTGTATCTTCATCAGTAGATCATAGATGGTATCCGGATTCTGGAGCAACTGATCATTGCACACCATTTGCTCAGAATTTGTCAACATCAATGCCATATCAGGGTAATGAACATATACATGTTGGAGATGGATCAGCTTTGCAAATACAGAATGTTGGTCAGTCTCTTTTACACTCTTCAAATTCATCTAGACCACTGCTTCTTAAAAACATATTTCAAGTACCAAAGTTAACTAAAAACCTACTTAGTGTTTCAAGATTTTCTAGAGATAATAGAGTCTTCTTTGAATTCCACCCTGACTTCTGTTTTGTCAAGGACCAGGACACCAGACAAGTCCTCTTGGAAGGGAGGCTTAACAAAGGTCTTTATGTTTTCCCATCTATGACATTTGATACCTGCAATCCACGCAATCCAGTGTCTTCTTCCAGTTCTTGTAATCCAGTGTCACCTTCAAGTTCCAGTTCTACTGATGATCCTTCTTCACATTCAGTTCAAACAATCACATCTGATTCTACTGGTGATACTTCTTTGTTACATCTCTGGCATGCTCGCCTTGGGCATCCTTCTTTTTCACTTGTACAAAAGTTACTTGCTAAGTGTAACATTTCTGTTTCTCACAATAATAAAGAACTGTGTACTTCATGCTGTTTAGGAAAGATACACAAGTTTCCATTTTCATCTTCTTCTACTGTATTCAATAAGCCATTAGAACTTATACATACTGATCTTTGGGGTCCTGCTTCTACTATATCTTCCAATGGTTATCGATATTACATTCATTTCATCGATGCATTTAGTCGGTTTACTTGGGTATACTTGTTAAGAAACAAGTCTGATGCTTATTCTACTTTTGTCAAATTTAAGTCTCAAGTTGAATTAGAATTTGGTCTCCCAATCAAATGCATTCAGTCTGATTGGGGAGGTGAGTATAGGTCTTTCTCAACTTTTCTATCTCAGCATGGCATCAGACATAGGTTGGCATGTCCTACCACTCATCAACAAAATGGTATTGCTGAGAGAAAACACAGACACATCATTGAGTCTGCGTTAACCCTTATTGCTCATGCCTCTCTTCCTATGAAATTTTGGGATGAGGCAGTTCGGACATCAGTGTATCTACTCAATCGAGTTCCTTCTACTGTGTTGAATGGATTATCTCCATTTGAGAAGTTATATAAAAAGCTTCCTGATTATACTTTTCTAAAAGTTTTTGGTTGTTCTTGTTTTCCAAACACAAGACCTTACAATGCACACAAGCTTCAGTTCAGGTCAGTGGAGTGCACTTTTCTTGGGTATAGCCTACAACACAAGGGATATAAGTGTTTGTCTCCAACTGGTAGGGTCTTTATTTCCAGAGATGTCATCTTCAATGAGTCCTTTTTCCCATATTCTAAACAGCAGTCTCAGTCCTCATTACCTAGTTTCTCTTCCCCTGTTTCTACTCCTGCAAGTATATCTAGAGTGTCTACTTGTAGTCCTATGCATACTATTAGTCATGATCCTCTTCCTGGTCAAACAACTGGCTCCCCACATATTCCTGGTGACAATGCATTGTCTTCTGACTTTACTGATGGACAGCACAGAGGCCTGTTTGATGCTCAGCATACTGATCAGCATAATGGTCAGCATACTGGTCAGCAAAGTCAGCATATTATTCAGCACAATGGTGTTCCTGATGGACATTTAACTGGTCATACTGAGGATACTGGTCAGCAAAGTCATGCTCAGCATATTATTCAGCACGATGGTGTTCCTAATGGACATTTACCTGGTCATACTGAGGATACTACTGGTCTTACTAGTGGTCAGTACAGAGGTCTTACTAATGCTCAGAACAGTGGTTTACATAATGGTCAGAATAATATTCAGCATACTCATCAGCAACATCAGCAACAAGGTCTACATGATGTCTCTACTTCTACTCCTAGTCATCCAATGGTAACAAGGTCTAAAAATGGTATCTATAAACCTAAAGTGTATATGGCATCTGCTGAACCATTGAGTTTGAATGAAGCTCTGAACACACCTCATTGGTGTGAGGCTATGCAAGCTGAATATCTAGCATTGGTCAGAAATAACACATGGTCACTGGTAGACCTTCCATCCCATAGATCAGTCATTGGTTGTAAATGGATATTCAAAGTGAAGGAGAATTCTGATGGCACTGTCCATAAATATAAAGCTCGCTTAGTGGCTCGAGGTTTTCAACAGGTAGAAGGTTTTGATTTTGATGAAACTTTCAGTCCGGTGGTTAAACCACCTACCATTAGAGTGGTTCTCTCAGCGGCTCTCACATTTGGGTGGAAAGTTGTTCAGTTAGATGTTAACAATGCTTTCTTAAATGGTGACTTGTTAGAGGAGGTCTACATGATGCAACCTCCTGGATTTGTTGATCCATCACGACCCAGAGCTGTGTGCAAACTTGTCAAGGCGTTATATGGTTTGAAGCAAGCGCCTCGAGCATGGTTTGATAAACTTCAACATACTCTATTTCAGTTCGGCTTTATTTCTGCTAAGTCAGATTCTTCTCTCTTTATTAGACATGGTCCTTCTCCCATTTTTCTTCTGGTCTATGTGGATGATATCCTAGTTACTGGTGCAAACTCTTCTGATGTAACTCAGTTAATTCAACAGCTTAATGCTCAGTTTTCATTGAAGGATCTCGGCCTTGTTAATTACTTTCTTGGCATCCAAGTTCACCACTTTGATAATGGAATGTTTCTATCTCAGACAAAGTATATTCATGATCTTCTCTGTCGTGCTAAGATGCAGTTTGCAAAAGGTTTGCCTACACCCATGAGTGGTGGTGAGAAGTTGTTTGCCAAGGGCAGTGATCCTGTTCAAGATGTACACTTGTATAGAAGTATTGTAGGCGCATTGCAATATGTAACTATCACAAGACCAGAACTGGCTTATTCTGTAAATCGAGTGTGTCAGTTCATGCAAGCTCCTCTGGAATCTCATTGGCGAGTAGTAAAAAGGATTTTGAGGTATCTTCAAGCCACATCTGATTTTGGTCTTCAACTTGCTCCTACTCCCTCGTTTAAATTGACTGGGTTTTGTGATGCTGATTGGGCATCTGATCCCAATGATAGGAGGTCTACCTCAGGGTATTGTGTTTACTTAGGCAATAATCTCATATCCTGGTCTTCAAAGAAACAAAGTGTTATCTCCAGGAGCAGTACTGAGGCAGAGTATAGAAGTCTGGCCTCAGTTACAGCAGAGCTTTCATGGCTTCATTCCCTATTCTCTGAGCTTAAGCTTCCTTGTACGCCTCCTACAGTTTGGTGTGATAATAAAAGCACAGTCTTATTGAGTGCTAATCCAGTTCTTCATGCCAGAACAAAACACATTGAGTTGGATATATTCTTTGTACGTGAGAAAGTTGCTCGTAAATTACTTCATGTTCTTCATATTTCTGCTTCAGATCAGATTGCTGATATTTTGACCAAAGCGCTTGGAGTTTCTAGATTTCTGTTTCTGCGTGCCAAACTGGGTGTTGTTGATCGTTCCACACTCAGTTTGAGGGGGGATGTTAATGTAAACAATCACAGACAGCTAATACAAACAACATCACAGACAGAAACTGTTAGCTAGTTTGTTAGTATGATAAGCTAGTCAATACTGTTAGCTAGTTTGTTAAATAGTTTGTTAGTTTGTTAATCAGAAGGCTATATATATAAGTGCCTCTTCATGTACACAGATACAATACAATGATATAGAGAATTGTTCAGAATCATTTCTACTTCATATCATAACAAGTGGATGTGTTTTTGCTTCAACTCATCAAAAATCCTATATGTGATGAAACTAAAGAAGCTTCTTTGCTCATCATTTCTTACTTGGTGAATTCCTCGGAGAGAGTCATGTCAAGACTCGTGGATATGGAATTGATTCCTTTGGTGCTAACAATCCTCGTTGACTCGAATAAGAAAGTTTCCGAAACTGTTCTGATTATACTTGATGGAATTTGTAACAGCCATCAAGGGAGAAACAAAGCTTTAAACCATGCTCTAACTTTGCCACTCCTAGTCAAGAAGCTTCTTCGCATATCTGATACGGCAAATGGTTTTATTCTCTCTATTTTTTGGAAATTATGCAACAATCTCGAGGAATAAGAGAAAGCAGGTGTTTTAACGGAGTACTTAGGAGCATTTTTTCCAAAGCTTTTGCTTCTCTTACAGGTGACTTGCACTGATGAAATAAAGGGAATGGTGAAGAATCTTTTGATACTATTAAGTCGTTATGGAGAATGTTCTTCGCTTCTACATAAAAAAATGGCGGTATGGAAAAAGAAGGCTTAACTGCCTGTTTTAAATAACTTTATTTTATTACTGTTTGTTGGCTGCCCAAATGTGGAAGATGCATTGATGAGATCCAGAGTGCATATTTGTGCAAATGAAGGGCTTGAGGTATTCTTTCTATTTTTTCAATTAATACAATACAATAACTTGTTTTCTAATCAAATTATAAACAGTGTTCGATTTTTTTATTTTTATTTTTACTTGAATATAGACTTCTAAAAACTTAGCGTCAGCCAAACAGTCTATTTATGATATTTGTTGTCGAGCCAAACAAACTCGGTCTAGTTTTTCTTTAAGTAGTAATTGTGCTACAAAAAGGTTTGATTTGATTCATTATGACATTTGGGGCCCTTATCGACAGTCTATTATTTCTGGTGCAAGATATTTCTTTACTATTATTGATGATTTCAGTTGTGCAGTATGGGTTTATTTGATGCATGAAAAAAGTGAGGCTAGTTTATTATTGAGACAATTTTGTTCCCTTGCCAAAACGCAGTTTAAAGCATCAGTCAAAATAATTCGTAGTGATAACGGATTGGAGTTCACATCTACACCCATGACTTCCTTTTATGCTCAACATGGCATTATACATCAAACCAATATAGTCGATACCCCACAACAAAATGACCGAGTTGAAAAAAAACATCGTCATGTTTTGGATGTTGCCCGAGCCCTATTATTTCAAGCATCCCTACCTATTGAATTTTGGGGTGAATGTGTCCTCACTGTCGCTCATCTCATTAACCGTACACCCACACCTCTTTTACAGGGCTTTACACCTCTCGAAAAATTATACTCCCAAACACCCTCTCTTACCCATCTCCAGGTTTTTGGTTGTTTGTGTTATGCCCATCATAAAGATCGCTCAAAAGACAAATTTGCCCCTCGCAGTCGCCGATGTGTGTTCTTGGGTTATCCTCATGGAAAGAAATGTTGGAAAGTCATGGATTTGGAGACCAATAAAATTTTTGTCTCAAGGGACGTTATATTTGATGAACAAAATTTTCCTTTCTCTCAACCCAATGCCTCACCCACATGTCCTTCCTCTCCATTACCACTAGCTAATGATTGGGCTTGGGAACAGTCGAGTACTGAGATCTTGGTGTCCCCACGTTTGGAGTCAGGGGGAGGTGTTCCTTCCAATGGGTCTTCTTCTTCCCATGTTGAGTCGGTCAACACCCCTGCTCGGTCAGCTCTTGTCACGCCTACGGCCTCAGCGCATCCTAGGGACGAGCAAGCTCCTGCCGTCCCATTTCCTGTTGCACTAGATCAGGCTGTGACCACCCAGCCTCTTGGTCGCGGCCAACGCTCTAGATAGCCGCCTGCCCGTCTCCTTGATTATGTATGCCACACAACACAAGTTTTACACCCCTCTTCGTCTTCTCCTTCCACCGGGTCCTCGGGTACGCGGTATCCTTTAGCCAATTATATTACTTGTGCAAATTTCTCGACTTCTCATTCACAATTCTTGGCGGATGTAACTGCTTGGGTTGAACCCCAATCATTTACTGAGGCTGTGTAGTATTCTAATTGGCGTAAGACCATGCAATCTGAAATCGATGCTTTGGAGCACAATGGTACATGGACCATTATCAATCTTCCTACAGGTAAAAAGCCCATTGGCTGCAAATGGGTGTACAAATTGAAATATAATTCTGATGGTACTATTGAGCGGTACAAAGCCCGCGTTGTGGTCCACGGGGACACTCAGATTGAAGGCATAGACTATGGTGAAACTTTTGCCGAGGTTTCTAAATTGGTCAGTGTTTGGACATTTCTTGCTGTTGCGGTTATTAAAGGTTGGGAATTGCACCAATTAGATGTTAACAATGTCTTCCTTCATGGTGATCTTCATGAGGAGGTTTACATGCGTCTTCCGTCGGGATTCTCTTCTTCTCATCCCAATAAAGTTTGTCGGCTTCGAAAATCTCTTTATGGTCTTCGCCAATCATCGCGAAATTGGTTTGCCAAGCTTGCCACTGCTCTTCGTAATTATGATTTTCTTCAGTCTCGTGACGATCATACTTTGTTTACCTACTGTAAAGATGATATTTTTTTGTCTGTTCTTGTCTATGTTGATGATCTAATTGTGGCAGACAATAATTCACAGGCTTGCATTTCTTTCAAGAAATATCTTAATGACTGTCTTCAGCTTAAAGATCTGGGGCCTCTCAAATACTTCCTTGGCATTGAGGCAGCACGCAACTCTTCCGGTCTTTTCTTATGCCAACGAAAGTACACTATTGATATTTTGAAGGAAGCGGGTCTTACGGGTGCCAAGCCAGCTGCGACACCCATGGAGCAGAACCATACTCTTGCTCGTGCAATGGGTCACCTTCTTCATGACCCGAGTCGCTATCGTTGACTGGTGGGACATCTTGTCTATTTAACTATCACACGTCCGGATATTTGTTACGTTGTTCACATTTTGACCCAGTTTTTGCATGAGCCGCGGAAAGACCATCTCGACGCTGTGTTTCGAGTCCTTCGCTATCTCAAAGGGACCCCGGGTCAAGGTATTGTACTTCACTCAGATAGCTCTCTCCAACTCTATGCTTTCTGTGACTCGGACTGGACCGCCTGCCCACTGACACGCCGTTCCCTCACGACTTATTTCATTCAACTCGGGTCCTCTCCTGTGTCTTGGAAAATGAAGAAGCAGCCCACTATGGCTTGCTCATCTGCGGAAGCTGAATACCGCGCCATGGCTGTAACTACTTGTGAGCTCACTTGGATGAAATCCTTCCTGTCGTTTCTTGGGGTTTTCCACGCGAAGCCCATGCACTTTTTTTGTGATAATCAGGCGGCACTTCACATTGCCTCGAATCCGGTCTTCCACGAACGTACAAAGCATATCGAAGTGGATTGTCACTATGTCCGGGAACAGTTACTCGCTAGGAATATTTCCACATCTTATGTTCCGTCTTCAAAGCAGTCTGCCGATATTTTCACTAAAGTCCTTGGTCATCAATAATTCCAGTTTCTACTTGGTGTTGCGGGCTTAATCGGCCTAAATAAATAGGCTAATTTGACCCACTTGTAATAACCGTAAGTGCACGGTGTTTAACTGGTAGACAACGGCAAGTACGGGTCGATCCCACGAGGAAGGTGGATTAAATTGAATTTAATAATTTAATTAAACTAATTTGGAGAAAATGGGGTTACAGTGTTTTTAAAACTAAACTAAAAATAAATTAAAAATAAGAAAAATAAAATAAAAGGAAAAGATGGATGAGATGGATTTTGTGGGGTTTGGACTCACCGAGGAGTTAGCAAATATATTTAAATCTAAATTACTGAAATTATAAACGAGAAGCTTAATTTAGGGATGAGGATCCCTTGCTTACACCGAAGATGTGATCATTAAAATCCAATTCCAATCATATCAAGTTTCTACCAAACATTAACAATTTATCTCAAACAAATAAACTATTACCAAACATTAAGTGTCTTTTTAGGGCACACTTAATCAAAGTTCAAGCTCAATATTTGTTAGCACATGCTTTGAATATTGATAAAATGTGAATCTAACTACCAAACATATCAAGTTTTAATCGAACATGAAAGGTGAAAGCAATTTATCAAATTTCTGAAATAAAATTGTAATTATCAATTAAGCATTTAAGTCGGTAAAATAAATTATACAACCCTTTTGGTTTGTCGTCGCCTCGGCGTGGTGGTACTCAGCAGATCAGCAGGTTGTAAACAGAGCCAGGTCCAGTGGGGTGGTACATCAGATTTTCAGGATGTCAATAACGTCAGGCCATGCCCAGCCGGGGTGCTCTTATGCTTCACTGGGTGCCAGTAGCATTCATATTCTTTAAACAGTGGTGGTAAAGCCTCAAGTTGTGGGTGCCAATATCCACATACTCATCCTCTTCTTTTTGAAATCAGTTAACAACTGAAAATGGAGGGAAGAGACCGGCTGCGCAAGGGCGCTGAAGGAGGGCATGCTTGGGCGTGCGGGTGTGCGAGCAGGTGAAGCAGGGCGCTGCCAGCAGGCGGGCTGTGCAGGCGTGGTCGGAGGGCGAGACAAAGAGAGGCCGAGAGAAAGCTCGGTGTTGGCTGCTGCTCGGGCTGCAGCGTGGCTGCTCAGTGTTGGTTGTTGTGGCTGTGAGCAGAAGAGAGAGGGCTCAAGCAGGACGAGCAGGTGGCTGCTGCTCGGGCTGTAGTGTGGCTGCTCGGTGCTAGCTTGATGGAACAGGGAGAGGGAGAGGAACGTGACGAGGTGAAGACTGATGTGAAACAGGGTTGTCACGCCCCTGTTTCGTGGTGGGTAGTGGCGGTGGGAGGTGGCTTTAGTGGAGGTGATGGCGGAGTGATCTGGACAGAGAGGGAGTGAGAGATGGATAGGTGGTGATGGTGATGAGAATCACTGTGTGAGGAAGAGGGTTTGATTTTTTGCTTATTTTTTTTCTTCCCTTTTCTTCCTCCCCTTTCTCATTCATTTCTCTTGTATTTATAGAGAATTAAGAAAATGAATATGGACAAGTTAAGGGGAGGGTTCAATGAGTGATTTAAGACTTAAATCAAATCAGAATCTTGGATAATTGAGAGAATATGCTTTGGGTTTGATTGGATTTGACATTGGGTTTGGGTTTATGGGTTTGATTTTGGGTTTAAGTAAAGGGCTCAGGTTATTTTCACCAACACTTTCTCTGAAGTCACCATCTGGGATTGTTCATTGCATTTTTCTCTGATTTCTTCATTACAGCTCCACATTCTACAAAAACACAAAAATTTAATAATTAATCTAAAATAAGATAAAAACAAGGATTAACAAAAATATAATAAGAGGTAATATAATGTTATAATTATGTGATTATCACTTGGCAAGTTGGGTGTTCGAAATCCTCACTCTCCAACTTGAGGGGGAGTATTAGGATTATTAGTGTACATAATTACTAGTGTACATATTTAGTCAAGTGAACCAGATTGATGCACCCAAAATCAGTCAAAATACATGATTGTATCAGCAACCAAGAATCAGTCCACATACATGATTATATTAGCAGACAAGAATCAGTCCACATACAAGATATGAAGTATCTAATCATATCCTAGCAAAATATTTGCTAGGATATTCTTCCGTTCTGGGTTTATCTTACTTGATATGATTTGTAGTTGTTTCTAAATGTATTTCTAGTGTAGGCTATATAAACTCATCTTAGGTCTCTTGTAAGGTATCAATTCAATAAAAGTTCTTCTTCGTGTTCTAAATTTTTTATCATCAATAGACGAGCTTAACAGATTTCAACTAATTAATTGTTAGCGGAATTATGTATCAATTATAAGTGTCAATGGCTTATCTTATACAAAATAGCAAGGAACTTTTGTGAAGGGTGGGTTTATTACGGTCTCCGGAAGTCGTAGGATAGGCTCGTGAAATGCTGCAGATGATTAGGGATGGCAATGGGGCGGATTTTCACGGATATCCGCCCCACCCAATCCATATGGGGCGGATTTGGATATGGCTAAACGGGTTTCAGGGCGGATACGGATTCGGCCATATCCGCCCCACGGATATCCGTTTAAGTATGAAATTTACATAAATACCCTTGGCCCTATAAAAAGGAAAAAAAATCTGCCCTTAGACTAACTTTCGAAGCAGAGAAAAAAACTCACTCTCAGACAGTCTTGAGCCATGGACCTTCTTCACAGTGCTTACTCGAATGATTCAGACGACGAAGATGGAGAAGAGCACAAGAAGAATTTCGTTAAACATCCTCCGTTCAAGCGATTCAAACCCCCAAACCCTAATTTCTCTTTCAAAACTAAACCTCCCCCACCAACCCATCGTCATCAACAACATCATCCCAACTATCACTCTCGAAACCCACCACCACCACCAAAACCCAAAGAACCCAAGATTCCAGGGGCCAGACTCACTTTCGAAGCAGAGAAAAAAAAGAACGAGGGAGAAGACTCACTCTCAGACTCACTTTCGAACTCGAAGCAAAGAAAAAAAAAACTCGAAGAAGACTCAAGCTCTCACATGTTTTTGGTAAATCTGAAAAAAAAAATGAGGGAGGGAGAGATCTTCTTCTTCATCTCTTCAGATCTTCATCTCGATCTTCTTCATCTTCAGATTTTTTTTTCTGGGTTTCAGATGATCAGATCTTCATCTCGATCTTTTTATTTTTTTGGGTTTCAATCTCAGATCTATAGAGATCTGTTTTTTTGGGTTTCAATCTTCATAGAGATCTGAGATATGTTTTTTTTTTCGTGGGGTTAAATGGGGCAGGGCGGATATCCGCCTATCCGTTTGGGACGGGGATGGTTTTAAAAAAAAAATGATAAACGGATATGCGGGGCGGTTTCGGAGACCCGAAATCCTCAGCGGGGCGGGGATGGATTTGCTCAAATTCGCCCCAATTCGCCCCGTTACCATCCCTACAGATGATACGGACTAAAATGTTTTCTTGAAGCTAGAAAAAAAAAACAGAGAGAGAAATAGAGAGGCTTGAGTGGTCATTTCTCCTGTTTCCACTTTGGAAATTTAGTTTTGCTGAGAGTTTTATCAACTTAATGAAGTTTGGGGTGTCACATGAACACATCTTGTGTCCTTGGATTCTATTGGAAAAGTGGAACACCATTAAATGAAATCAGTAGATGAAATTAAATATATATAATGGCCTAAATAGCTCAAAAGTTGGCAAGCTTCACAAGGTTGAGCTTGTCTTCGGGTTCCACATCGGAATCGGGAGGTACTTATGGCAGAACGAGCCGATCTGATATTTCACAATAAAAACTTTGGGGTTCCAACAAGCCACTGCTACATTCATTTTATTAGGAATTGAAGATCTTTTAACAATACATTCTAAGGGATGGCTAGTCCCGTCCAAGATGCTATACGCATTTTGTATAGACCTACAATTTGGCATCTCCTCAGTCCAATTAGTTAGCTTTTTAACAGTCTAAGGGGAGAACCTTTTTTTTTTTTTTTTTTTTTTATAATTATCCCTTAACCCCTCCCACCCCAAATAGGGCTGATTGGGTTCAACCCTGTGACCTAGTGATACCAATTATCCCTTAACCCCTCCCACCACAAATAGGGCTGATTGGGTTCGACCTTGTGACTTAGTGATACCATCCACACTGCTCAACCACTGAGCCATCACACCTTTGACAGGGGAGAACTTGCTTAAAACCTCCAATAACCACCAAGATTCACCAATATTTTCTGCTTCTCGATTGTTTTTTTTTCTTTTGCTAAGACTTGTAGCTTTTTTATTCCTTTTAACTTTTTAAGCAATTTAGCGCTTTTGAAATACTACTCATCACCATGTTTTAACGGTACTCCACTTTTTCCTTTTCTCTTATAATTTATTTACCAAACAAACTACAAAAATAATTACCCTATTTTGTAGAATTGATTATTCACTTGGCTTTGTATGTGCAATGACGCACACAACTAACACAGGAGGTAAGGTAAGATAATTGGTGTCTGTTATACCTCTTCAATAGATAAATAGCAGGAGATGCTTTGTATTCCATAAAAGAGTTGCATGACTCGAGAAAAAATAAGTATGCAGTCTTGACATATGTATGTGCTATAGAAATAGGAACGTTTACGGTGAGGACACTTACCACTGACAGCCAATGGAGCCAGTACAGAATGTGAAATACATCATACTTTCTCATTCTCAATGCACAAGTCCATAGCAGAGTAATATAAGTTGCACAGCCTTGTAAGTTAATACTGATATATCTAGATAACAGCCTAACAATTCCTACCAGTAAGAAAACTAGAAGGAGAAATCTTTAATTCGAGGGAAAATTCTTTACACCAACAAAAAAATGTTTACCAGTAAGCTCTCAAAAAGAAACTAAACCATTTCCTAAGCAAGCAGTGAGTTTTACAAATTACAGAACCAACAAAAAAATGTTTACCAATAAGCTCTCAGACAACTTTAGTCCCTAACATACCATACCTGTTGTGTGTATTGGTCCCTGACATACCAACAAAAAAATGTTTACCAATTGTGTGTATTGTTGCTTATAATCCCATTTTCAAATGTTTTGGATGTGGGCAAGTTGGTCATCTTCATCACGATTGTCCAAAGGATAAGGCGTGTAGATGGAAATGATGGAGATCTGTTGCATATAGATGCTTCTCCTCGGGATGACACTACAAGTCACGAGGTGGATTAGTACACCTACGTGGTCGTTGATGGCTTGGCTGACAACAGCTACGCTCGAGGACAATCTTCTTAGAAATAGGGAGAACCATGGTATATTAGTATTAATTGGGTCAGTCCATATTAAGACCCAACTAGGAGTACGAGCCCAATTAGATTTAGATTTTTACTTTGATTAAATAGGATTCAGAAATTGTAATCTAGATATAGCACCCTATGTTATGAAACTACTGTCAAACTTCGCATAATTTAGTTGATTTCAGTGTGATATCATATGTTTTTTATTCGTGTTCTAAACCATTTTCGTGCGTTTGGTTACTTGGGTTGATGCGATTTGGTTTATCTTAGGCATTTTTTTTGGTATATTCTAAGAGTGGAAACCAAAATAAACTATTTAAAAGAGTTTGAAATCGAAATAAGAAACAATGCACACAACCAACCTCCTCCAATGAATGAGAGGAAACCCAACAACTTCGAGCACCAACAAACTTAAATAAACTTAAATGCAACTACATTTGCAACACTAACATTTTACTCTTATACTTGGGTTTTGATTAAAAATGAGACATTGAGAGAGATTTGTGAAAGGAATATTAGGGGTTTTGGTAGAGATAGTGGGAAGAAGATTAGAGGTTTGGTTGGTAGTTTAAAAATGTTCAACGGAAGAGAAGAGAGGGAGAGAAGTTGAAAAAAAAAATTCATTGAAAGCAATGAACGAAAGTGGTGATGTCAAAAAGCATATGCCCTCCATCATCCTAGAGATGTTCATAATGCTCCAATTTAATACAATCACACACACAGCCCCCTTGGCGTTGTCTGGGCTCTAGGGGGCTGGCTCTCTAGATTTTTTGAAATAACACAATAAAGTGAATTAATTAGCTTTGGAGTCCCCCTAATTTTGTATCATGAGGCCCAAAAATGGTACAATTTTGCCTGAGTTGGTGATCATGTAATTGCATTGTGTCACTCTGCTTTATTTCCTAATTAGTCACCATCATCATTTTTCAACAAGGGTTCCACCACTGAAAGAAGCTGCTAGGAAATGAGGATGAAATGTCTACGAAATCTGTTTAAAAAACAAAATGAGAATTTTTTTTGATAAGGGTGTTTTCTGAAGATTTGAAGGTATCAAATGGTAAAAGAACACAAATTTAAATGTTTACTCGATGTAATTCGCAAAAATTTTAGATCCGAAGCTGCCCATTGACATTTAGTAATTTGCCACAACACTTGCAAGTCGCGAAAACCAACATCCCTTTCTAACAAAGTTTTTTTTTTTTGGGTAAATCAGAAAGTATATGGTATCAACACTAATTCAAATGAACTTTCCAAGTAGGGACGAAACAGAAGACTACAAAACTACGAGAGTGGGAGACTTCAATGTGGCCTTCAGTTTGGTCTTTGGTTACTCCCAATCCCAAAGACTACAAAACTACGAGAGTGGGAGATTATAAAACTTTTTCAAGTAATTCAAATTGTATTTATTAGATAACTGAGAGTATTACAACTTTTGTGTTTTGACCAACTTCAGAATCAGTCTCGATCGAGCACATAAGTTGGTCGAAAGTCAGGAATACTATTCCGTTTTCATTTTTCGGACAGATTTGTGCGACTTTAGTAAAATGACCATAACTTGCTCATTTCAAAACATTTTCAAGTGATTCAAATTATGTTTATTAGATAACTCATATTAATACAATTTTCATGTTTTGATGAGTTTGGGTTTGTCTGTTATGCATATTTATCGAGTTTGGATTTAAGGGTTTCGACTTTGAAGGGATTCTGAGAGTTTTTTATGGAGAGGGATGAGATTTTGAAGAGATTTCGAAAAGGGGAGGGAAGAAAAACCATTGTAAATTTGAATGTTGAAAGGAAAAAAATATAGATTTTTATTTATATAGGTGGTGTGAGAAAGTAAAAATAAAAAATAAAAAATTCTAAGGTGGGGTGAGATAGAGGAATTGATAGTGCAACGTAGGCGTTGCAGAAAATTAAATATGTTTGAGGCTGAAAAATGGTACAGTTTTAACTGATTTGGTGATATTTTAGTCACCATCATTTTTTTCAATATGGGTTCCACCAACCGAAAGAAAGTGCTAGGAAATTAAATAAGGAAATCTAAAGACTAAATATAACTCAAGTTGGAAGTTTTTGTAATTATACTCATACAGATTTTGTACTGTTGTCGAGACTCAATACTCTAATTTATTGGGATTGCAAACTGCCATCTCAGTAGTGAGATGTCTGACAAAGAGGTTGTTAATTATACCTGATATTCAACAAGAGATGATACTCATCTCCATAAACTAGATTCCAAAGGACACTAACTAATAGCAATGGGGAAAAAAGATTTTTTTTGGGTAATCTAATTCAAACCCAAATTTTTTGTTTTAAACCCCAACAAAAATAAATCAATTTCCTACATGGGTCCATTGATATCTTGTTATATAAACCCCATGTCATTTTTCTCATTTTTACTAGTTAGATCCCAATGCCAACACCTCCAACCTGCACCTCTCCAAAAAACCCCAAAACCCCAAATGAGCAAAGTGTAAGGAGTAAAAAGCTCTTCGCACTCTAATGGTGAAAGCTCATCCATTCTAAGTAGTGAAAAGCTCTCACTAGATGATGAATGATAAGATTGAAGCTTTTGAAATCATGATGGGTTTTCTTTGTAGTACGCAAGTCCTATCACGATGTTGTGGTTTACAATTTTTAGATGTGATAGAGAATGTAGTTTGTCCCCTCGTGAGAAGGTTGTGAATTAATGTACAAACAAAATGGTAATTCGAAAGAAAAGATGTCGTAATAAGCCCACAAAAGAGAGTGGTTGCCTATTCACGTTGAGATGTCTCGAGCAGGATGATGTGTCATGGGTTGTTAATGTCATTCGCGCATGCAGCCAAGTTTAGTTGGTGACTTGTTGACATTACTGAAGCTTAAAATGGATCTGTGGGCAATGAAGGTTTCAAGAAAGATCACTTCAATTTTTCGGTTATGTATTTTTGATATATACGACATGGGTGGGTATACTTTTTGTATTACTTAATATGTTATATTTTGTACATTTGGTAATATATGGATTGTATACTTTTGGTATTACTTAGTGAGTATATTTTTTGAACGACTTACTAACATTGTGACTGCACAAAAAGATATAAATATTTACAATGTCAATGCTGTAATCTTCTCCAGAGATTTCCAACAAATGTCTAACAGGATCTTGGTCATAGAGAAACTTCAAGAATGTAATAACAAGTTCACTGTCATTGCAATGACAATAATCAGATATCTTATAGTATAAATCAAAAAACTCTAATTAATGAACAGTGCATGGAAGAAAATTTTGACAGTCTAACCTTGGTTCAGTATTCAGCAGCTTTATGCATTTGGAAAGCCATGCAAAGAAATTCGGAAACTGAAAAAAGAGAAATTCCATATCAGAAAGAAAAAAAAACTGTATATATACATAGTAGTCTCCAGATATGAAGAATATAACATAAACATTTTTTTTTTTAAATTCACATCAAACATATTTTCAGGTGCCTACATTTGAACATAAACAAGTCACTATTTAACACGGGCAGAAAGAATATGAGATGTTTCGGAAATAATTTCTAGTACATAGTAATAAAACATTGTCACTATGTAAGAACGCTTCCAAAAGCAAATTAGAGCTGAAAACCCACGAATAAGTAATATAAATTAAATAAAACAAAATTACAGATTGGGAGTTAAATCACCATAATCAACAAAAAAGACAACCACGAGCTGAAATCATTATGAATGCTAAACAGTTTTGCATGATCCAAAGAGAGAGAGATATCAATCAATGTTTTTTAAGAACATAGGAGGTTTACGCCTAAAATGTGTATGCCATGGCTTAAATATATCTGAAGGGCTATGCCTTAATAGCAAAGGACACCTTACATGCTTCAGCATTGAAGCGCACCTTAGTTGCATATTGTTTTAGTTGCCTAGCAGCAAAAGTTGTGTTTTTAAACTCTAGAATGCAAACTAAAGGTTTGATATAAGAAGTATTCCAAATTTACACCATTTCCAGAATTTTATTACATTTTTTTAGTAAGTTGTGCACAAAGGCTTACGCCTCCAGGCATGAAAGGCTCCAATGCCTCACTTCATTCCTTACATTTAAAGCATTTGTATCAATTATCAAGTTTTTTAGTTTTATTGTTAATACTATGAACATACAAATCATTCACTATTTTGGCTCGTTATATAAATACGTATATAACTACCAATACAAATTACATTTTATATTTTCAAAATCACTAGAGTTAAGCCCTTCATTATAAAATAATAATAATAATAATAATAATAATAATAATAAATGTTTATATTCATACTTTGAACTTTGAACCAAGGCAGAGGTTCAAAGTAGACAATAACTACCATTATTAATTACCAATTCATTCAGTCAGTCACCATGCAAATAGTAACTTCAACTTCAAACATCAAAACTCAGACTACATCACAAACAACCAGAATCAAATTAGCAAATAAGCTAGGAAGAACAGGACATGTACACAAAGACATGATAAATTTTAAAATATATATATATATGGCTCATACACGTGAATAACGAAATACTTATTATCCATCTATCATATATCCATGGTTTTATTCCTAAACCCTTTCATCATTCAATAAACAAATATACATTAATAAACCAAATTATTTGAATGAGAAAATAAGTATATAAAACAACAAATCATATGTCATATTATAGAAGTTCATTAATTATTACATTCTTAAATGCATGAATGTAAGAAACTATGTCAGTGGTACCTAGTTTATCGTTGGTTTTGTTTCAAGAAAATGATTTTGGGAAGTGCCCTAGGACTGCCCAAGGCATGCCAACATAATATACCGTGAGCAGCCCACGTGTCCAATGAGTGTCATGTTGACACAGTGTCTATCCTGGACAGAGCATCCCAAAAGGAGTGTTTGTGCTTGCTAGATGCAGAAGAGGAGGTATGCACCATGTGAAGAATATCGCTAATTAATCAACTTGAAAAGTAAGGTTCCCACCAGCACCAGAATACCTGATTGATCACGATTGTCAGGATCCTGAAAAATCGTTCAACTTGTACAAGCAACATACCAGCTCTTTCTGTTGCATTATCAATAAGCTTCTCATCAAGCCCAATTCCTCGAAAGTGAGCTCACCATCTTGAAAGGCATCTTAGTTCTCCAATTCGAAATTCAATCGTTTCTGCTGCAGGCTGCACATCCCAATCATTAAAATCATTTGTTGGTGTGAATATACTGATTTAAGAAACACTTGAACTAAACAGTGCTAAACAGTAAACAGAGAGAAGTTAGAGCACTAATCAAACATAGTGAAAAGGTATGAACAGCCTTTCTGTAAGTAAGATTACCATAGTAATCAGGTCAAGTTGCATTGGCCTGGAATGAATCCAACATTACCACCAAAGTCAAAAATCAAGACATGAGAAACTCAAATCAGGAAGTAATGAATAGGAAAACAAAAATAAGAGAAATTAAAAATTTTAGTTCATAAACTTATGGTAGACTGGAAAGTTAAAAGACGATGATGAGGATTAAGATGGAAAAAAGCCTGAAGGGAACAAGAAGATGACTATGGAGTCCCTATTGAAAGTTGGAGAAGCCTTCACCATAGTGAGTCCGAAAGAAGAAATTACAATTAAAAGTCATGGAGATTGATTGAGCCAATCTCTTGCATTGAAAGTTGTTCCGTAAGGGATGCAAAACTAAATAAATAAGTATCATTTACTTTTTCTTTGTGGTGCTCTAGAGATTTAAAAGAAAAAAAAAAAAAAAACAACAACAACAACAACAACTTTGGAAAGTGGCAAATCTTATTTAGTATATGAAGGTATGTACATATAAGCGGATGCACATGAATAAGGGACTGATTTAGAAATGGTGGTGGAAATCAGAAAGGTAGTTCAGCTTTGAGCTATAAGAAAAGTTGACCTTCTAGATGTTTAATAGTAGTTTTCTTTCAAGGGTTTGAACTAGTTTAAGAGAGGCAATTACCAAGGATATTTGCAGACAGCAGTGTGGTGTTCTTTCCAAAAAAAAAAAACATAGTGTGGGTATCAAAAACCATGTTGGCCCCCTTTAGAAAGCTGCTTTTAAATCATTATTTCAATTTCCGGAATGGAGAAATAGAATAAATAAATAAATAAATAAGCTTCTTCTACAGGAAATAACTATATCAAGAAAACAGAGAAGTATTGAAATGTGGTTGCCAGGGCCAATTTCTGTTAATATTATTCTTTAAAAAGGTTAGGAAGCTATGGCAACTGATAAAACTTCAGCATGTCCACCGAAGATACAAACACAAGATAGAGTGATAGACACATATTAAGTACGAATAAATTTACAATACCATGTATCTATGTTGTATACAAATCATGGTTATATCCTTAATAAAATGTTGTGGACTGATGATGCAGAATGTTTTAACATCCGGAATATACAGCAAATACATGCTCTCTGCATCCATGTCATGGATCTTCCAGTATTAATAATCATGCCCCTCAAATGCACAATATTATCCAGCAAATATCATTGTCTATATCAAGAGAGCCTGAAATATCTAAGGCTTTCAGTGATACCAACAAATCCCGAAAACTTTGAACTATTGAAATTATTACATAGTTCAATATGTAATTGATTAAAGTGAGCTATGAATACCAAACTTTGCAGTGCAAATTTGTGAATTGCCAACAAATCAACACAGTAAAAAGTGAACTGAATACGAAGTTAGAAAATGGTTCAAAGAATATCATGCTAAAAGATATTGAGTCAGATAAATCATAAAAATTAGAGTAATAGATATATTAGTTCTAAGATGAGATGCACCTGAAGGTGCTCACGAACAATAGCATGAAGCTCTTTTCCCGCATTATCAATAGCCTTTGACACGCACTTGAGTCCCTAACTAAGATCAAATAACGACACCCTTAGAGCTTCATATGGAGACTCACTTTTTCAATGTTTCTTGATAGACTGATGATGTACCAACACTTCAAATAATGCACATGCACTTTAATTTCTAAACACATTACAATTCCCCAATAAAAAAAATACTTGAGAAGAATAAAATCATACAGATATATGAATGCCTATAATTCTGGAAACGCAAAAAGTGTCCTGTATCAAGACCTTATGTTTAAGATGGGGAATCCTGTATCATAAGATACAGTGCTAAACTGTATGCATGCATATATATTATATAGTTCCACATTCTAGACTACCATTCGGAGGGGAAAGAACAACTTCTTAAAACGAGAAACAATCTTTGAACATTTTACTATACTAATTGGTTCATGCCTTCAATCATGTCATACTACTATCCAAAAAATATCACGTAATAATCCCATATCCAAATATACAAGTATTAGTATCCTCGTATCATGTATCTCTCAAAATAATCATTTTTTTCTTTTTTTACTATTACTTAATGCTACATCTGTTATTATATCACTAGAGTATTACTTGTGCCTATGGGACTCCATATTTTTTTTTCTCATATGATTATTTATGTCTTCAAATTACTTTATCAATTTTATTTAAATTAAATTGGATATTCAATGAAAATCGTATTTGAGCATCTAAGCTAAAAGGTTTTAAGACATGCTAAACTCGGTCAAACTTTATAAACATTTGTCAAACTATGTCAAATTTAATCACTTGGAAAGAAACCTCATTTTAAAATTCAAACCTCATTTCAATGATACCAAGTCTACCAAATGGACAATTAAAAAAAAAAGTTGATGTAATTTTAAGTTCGAAAATCTAAAATAAACATATTTTCTCTCTGCCATCTGTCGTTTATATCTTCTTCCACATAGATTTACTTTTTTTTTTACATTCTCTTTTACCCTCTTAGGTATAATATAAATCTTGACCTTCAACTATTTTTCAACTTTCAATTCTAACCCTTGGCTATATTTGTCTCCAAGACAAATAAAAACCTACTTGCCTTATCGTATAGATTGTGAGAGCGACTATGAAAAAAGAAAACCTTGCAAAACTGACTTTTAAGTCTAGAACACATTATCTGATATGCATTTAGATACTCCGATACATTTCTTCGATACATTTTTTATTGGGGCATATCATATGTTAGTGCATAGACACGATGAGGAAGAGAATCAATATTAAGATATCTAAGGAGGCCTTACGAAACGATGTGTATCATATTGTAGGTATCTAAATTTTTTAAGACTATCATCAGTTATATGGCTTCTAGTCGTCAAAGTAGCTGATATACTACATTAAGCTCCACTTATCTGAGCTGGTTATCATTCTAGGCACCGAGTATTGTACTTTTTGGTCAAAATAAAGCAGTATAATCTATTAATCTAATACCTATTAATTATTTGGTTTGTTCATAGTAATCAAAATTTGTTTATTATGCATTTCCAAATATGTGCATCTGAAGATCTAGTGACTGGTAGGGGTGTTAGCCCGAAATATAATCGAAAAAAGCCCGAACCGAGAAAAACCGAAATCGAACATTAGAAAACTGCACACATCTGAAACAACCGAACCGAACCCTTCCCCTTCTCTTGTTTTTAATCCCCTAACCCTCTATCTCTTATTTAATCCCCCACCAACCACTCTTATTTAAATTCTCACCTCATTCCAATGCACCACACGTCCCCACCCTGTCACTTAACTCCTCACTTTCTCATTTTCTTAATGCCCCATTCAGATAAAGAGTTGAAAAAATCTACCTTCTCTATCTTATTTAAGCCACACCCACCTCTCCCCACCTACCTACCTTCTCTTTCTTTATTAATGTCCTCTTTCTCTTTTTTAACTTTTTTTTTTCTTTCTATCCAACCACTTGCAAGTTGAGGAGGAGAGACAGAGTTTAACTCAATCTTGTTGAAGAAAACTAAACTTTTTACTTGCTTGCTTGCAGCAAAGATGAGCGATGGCGACAACTTCAACACTTTCGATTTGATAAAAAAAAAAACCTTCTTGCAGGATGAAATTACGAAACTGGTGGAATCGTCATAGAAGGTTTCGGTCTTGTTCAGATCATCACATGGGTGTGGTGGAAATAGATTAAAATGCAAACAATGCAGTTATGGTTATAATTTTTTGTATGATGTTATAGTACTGTGTAAATGTAAAAATAATTTTTTTTAAATGGAGAGCCAAAATGGCATCAATATTAAACCTTGCTATATCATCTCTGCTACCCAGAAGAAACTTTTGGGGCATGGAAGGCATTTCTCAGCTGTCACTCACTCACAAATGGCAGATCAATGGTCCAGATTATAACATCTCTATCATATGCATCTCTAAATTGTGGAGATTATAACAGAAAAAAGGGTTTAGATTAAAACATGGCTATGAACAAAAACAACCAATGGTAAAGATTAAAACATTGTGAAACTAACTGCACAGATTAAGCCTCTTTCTTTTCTCTATCGTTTTGGATTTGTAATCAAAGGACGCAACTACTCTCACCCCAACCAACAAGTCGCTCGAAAATCTCTCATAGTCTCACTCATACAAAATTACAGATTCAAGTGATCTCTTCAACAATCAGCAATTCGAGTAATTTTTTCTCCTCTATGCGATGGCGATGCTCTCCACTTCTCCAAAACAAGGGAATCCACAAACGATGCATCTCTCTCCCGTGCCGAAGGTTACAAAACTTTTCTCAATCTATTCTTCACGAGCCCTTCTTTCTCTCTTTCTAAACCCACCAATCAAGTTCAGATGACTACTTGGTGGAGAACATCCAGGACATGGAAGAGTTCTACAACAAGTAAGAGTTCAAAAAATTTATGAGGTAGGTTCTGCTCTCTTTGGTTTTATTTCTGATTTTGCGTTATAATCGCTTTGGTTTAATTTGGACTGCCAGTAATGTTAGAAATGTTACAGTTGGTGAGAAGCATAACCTCCCGCAGAACTGATGAATTTCAAATGGGAATCATTCCATATTGACCAAGTGCACACACACACATTTTCTGTATCTTCTTTCAATTGGTTGCATTTATATTTTCATTGTTAAGGTGCATCAATAGGTCAGAGAAAGAAAAAAAAGTTAAAACTCACAATAGTTTGTGTCTTTTGAGTAGGGATGGCAGTGGGGCGGATTTTCACGGATATCTGCCCCACCCAATCCGTATGGGGCAGATTTGGATATAGCTAAATGGGTTTCGGGGCGGATACGGATATTCAAATAATATCCGTCAAATATTCGGGGCGGATACGGATTTGGCCATATCCGCCCCACGGATATCCGTTTAAGTATGGAATTTACTTAAATACCCCTGACCCTTTAAATAGAAAAAAAAACAAAACAAAACCTACCCATTCGATCTCTTAAATCTCTCTCTCAGACCCACTCGAAGGAACCCTTCCCTCTCCACTCGAAGAAGAAACCCACTCGAAGAAACCCTAACCCTCCCTCTCCACTCGAAGAAACCCCTCCCCTCACCCCGCTCTCGTCTCCAGTCTCTCTCACAGCAGAGCGAAGGCCTTCGTCCCCCCTTCTTCGTCCCTTCGTCCCCCCTTTGTCCCTTCTTCTCTCTCAAAACAGCGAAGGCCCGTCGCGAAGGGTGGCGGAGGCCGACCCTCCCTTCTCTCTCACAGCAAAGGCCACGAACGAAGGCGACCCTTCTCTCTCACGACCCTTCTCTCTCACAGTGAAGGCCGCGAAGGGACCCTTCTCTCTCACAGTGAAGCCGTGAAGGCCGCGAAGGGTGCCGGTGATCTCAGATCTGAAATCAAGATCTCAAATCTGATCAAGATCTCAGATCTGAAATCAATATCTGATATCAGATCATCTTTAGATCGAAATTTAGTTTTTTTATTTGCAAATTTTTGTATTGTTTTTTGTAATTAGATCTTTGATCTCAGATCATTCTTTAGATCGTTTTTTTTTTTTTTTTTTTGGTATTTTTGTTGTAATATTTGTATGGATCCTTTGTAATTTGTTGTTATAATTCTTTTGATCTAATAAATGAAATATATAATTAGATGGATAAAATTAGGTTTTTTTTTTGAAGATCTGAGATCTGTTTTTTCGGAAGATCTGTTTTTTTTTGGGGTTAAATGGGCGAGGCGGATATCCGCCTATCTGTCTGGGTCGGGGATAGTTTTTAAAAAAAATGGTAAACGGATATGCGGGGCGGGGATGGATTTGCTCAAATCAGCCCCAATCCGCCCCGTTGCCATCCCTACTTTTGAGCAATGGGATACGAATGAAGTCCATGCAATGAGGTTTATCTCTATGACTAAAATCACAAGAATAAAGGTAATGGTTATCTAGAATTTTTTTGTTTTTAATCCTCCAATATCCTTCTTACTTGGAGGGCCACATGTTATTTTAAATAGTTTAACACTTTATATAAGTTTAGTGATGTGACTATGGAGGAGGGAAATATATGAAATAAGGTGGTATTTGAGGTGAATGAAAAATGGGTTATTATGCTTTCCTTTGATGATAGGAGGGCAAGGACAATTCGGTTAGTAGTTTGTAGGTGACTACAGAAAAATTCCCATTTTGAAATGAACACCTTGAGATGCAAAGGATGAGTGAACTATGTAGTTTGGACCGTTTGGTTCATTTCCAAAATTTTGGGTAGAGCAGTACAAGGAAAGAGGAAGTTCCCATATGAAATTTGGCTAGAAGGTTTGAGAGAGGGAAGTTTGCAAAAGTGAAGAATGTAGTATTTCTACATAAAAATACACAATAGTACTATAGCAGTTGAGAGGCTGGGGAGAGAGCCATGAAAAGTATGATACTATAGTCAAATTTAAGTTTCTCAAGAGCTTTTGTAATGTCGCCAAGTAAACCAAATATTTTGTCACGGAGGGAAAAAAAAAAAAAAAAACCAACCTATCTTTTAGCGAAGGTTTATGCAAACTTAATTGGAAGTTGGAACTAACATAAACAAAACAGGCAAGCCGGTCTGGTGAAATATCTTTCATTTTCAATTCAATAAATTAAGCAGGATTAGTGGCAAGAAAAATGGCCCCTTACTTTTGTAAATAACCTTCAATACACACAATATACCATTAGCTATTATGTTAATTTGTGCATACATTATGATGAACAGTTTAACTTGCAACCCTAAATTACGGGATTATATATTATGATTTGATGGTTTTGAAGGTTGGGAATGTTTTGATAATAGTGAGATTTGTAATATATGTGAGAAGCTTAATTTGTATGGAAATATGAGGGAGTGTGGAAATGAAATTTAAAGGAATCCTCTACTAATAATAAATCATTTTTTGCTTGGGTTTGTGATGCAGGAGGATCCGAGTCAGATGATACTGAGCTGTTAGATAGCACGTTATTAGCACTAAGATATCTCGAATTAGCAGATCAGCGCAAGAATGGCAGGAAATCATTATTCTATTTCAAATTTGGCAATTTATGGTGCGTTTTAGTATTTTGGCCATAACTTTGGCTACGAGTATCAGAATCGCGCAAACGACCCCAATTCGGAAAGCTTTTTTCAACGCGCATGTCGTGGTCAACGAGCAACGCTCGTTGCACATCTTTTCGAAGCCAAAATCCATCATTTCCTCTTTCGAATCCACAAATTTAGTAATTTATTTCCCTTTATAGTAATATTTCAATTATTGTTTAGGAAGTGATTTTGAACCCAATTTGGCCAGATTTCTGACAGTATATTTCTTTTATTATGTATTTTGTTTTAGCATGATTATTGGGGTGTTGTCATTTTTGGTAAAATTCCAAAATTGATGAGTTTTAGCTATAAAGCCTGGCTTGTGGGTTGATTTTAGAAAAACCTTTGATTTGAGTAATTTGATTAAACATTAGAGTTATTTTCTATGTGTTTTTGGGTAATCTTCTTGTGTTCTTCCATGTCAATTATTTGTTGCTATTAGCCTGCAGAATAATAGCTATTTTGTCCAGCGTCAGTTGGTATCAGAGCACCCCGTCGGGAAGGAACCACTCCTACCCCGGTAACCAATAATACTAATCTGCTTTCTAGGTCTAGGTTTTTAGTTGAGATTAATCGTGGAGATGTGGTCTATGCTTTGTTACCTTGTGGGAATAGTGCAGTCAATGAGAATTCAAATTTGCCAACAGAGGTGAAGCAGCTTCTTGCAGAGTTTTCTAACCTGATGCCATAGGCTCTTCCTCCTGGGTTGCCGCCTATGCGGGATATTCAGCATCAGATCGACCTTGTTCCGGGGTCCAGTTTGCCTAATCGGCTGGCTTATCGCCTCAGTCCTAGGAATCTGAAGAGTTGCAGCGACAGGTGGTAGAGTTGTTGGAGAGGGACTACATCCGTGAGAGTATGAGCCCATGTGCAGTACTTGTTTTACTAGTGCCAAAAAAAGATGGCTCTTGGCGTATGTGTGTTGATAGCAGGGCAATCAACAGGATTACAGTGAAATACAAGTTTCAAAATTGTTTTAATGTTGTGTCTTGCTCGTACCCGTATCCACTTCTTGGAAATTTGACATATCACAATGTCCAGATCGTGTTCGTATCTGTGCAACCCAAACGTTTCCTTATTAATAAATATATATAAGGTGATGGTCTCAAAGAATGGCCGTAAAATTTACCAAGTCATAAGCCTGTAGTTGTGGATATATCTACAATGAAACCTCAAATATAAGCCATTACCATTGCTAGCAGACCTATTTGAATAATTTTAAGTAAGCTAATGAAATAATGAAGTGTTTGTTGCTTCAAAATTGGGAATTCTAGGTTGGATCAATAACATTAAAGAAAACCCCAAAAATGCCCAAACAATCAAATATTTTAAAGTTACCTACTTCCACATCATGGAGTGATATAGTGCCATCTTCAAGACCAACAGCAATTGCTTTACCATCAGGACGCAAACGTAGAGACGTTATGCACTTTCTTGAAAATCATTGGGAACATATCAGTAAGTCAACAACCAAGAGAAGAATGAAAGGCAGTAGAGAATAATGTTAACTTGACAATTATACTATCAGAACCTAGATGGCCTCAAAGCATGTCCAATCATTAAGTAGAAATAACAGACTATTGATTCAAAATTATACATATGACTAGAGCTCATCCTTTAACCAGATTTCACTTTTTTTTAATGGATCCAGATTTTCCTAGTGATGCACATAAACTTAGTCCCTGTGCCAAAAAAAATTAAAGAAAAAAGTATGGTACAAAGTTTCAAGAGTAGCAAGTTTTTTTATGGATTTACAAGCAGTGAATTAGAAGGAAACTCCACTTTATGGTCATGCTATCTGAGTTTCTACAATTTTACCGCAACAAAAACATGCGTCAAAAATGCAAAGCTTTGTTTGAACATCCAAGGTTCCTTAGCAGAATTTCAAAGTCTAGTTTTGTTGAATTCATGCTTTAGATTAGACATTCTGCTTCTGTTAATCCACATCCATGTTGGTAATGGGCTGTGTGGCTTTTATCACAATCTCAAAACGCAATTAAACAAGGAATCTCTTATATACTCATTTCTATTCATAGAATCACTGATTCATTAGAAAGGATGGTAAGATGATCATGGTAAAGGTTTACATGATCAATGCATTTATCTCAATGTGAGTGTAGCCAACAAATCATTTTAGTTTCTTTGCAAATCTACCATAATAATGACTGGTAATTATTTGCGCTTTCTATTAAACTAGACTTACAAAGCTCCATAAAAGATCAATTCCACTTACAAGACCAAGATAGGGGGTAACCCGACCGAGAGTTTGAACTTTTAACATGAAGCTTGCATCCATTAACTATACAAGGAGTGCTTTTGTATGCTTTAAACTTTAGGTCCCATATTTATACCATCTTTGAGTTTAGGTCTTATATTTGTCCAGCTTGGAGTCTAGGTCCCAAGACTACTTTGACCGTCAATTCTCCTTCTAGTAATTAAATGAATGTTTATTTTTTTTGAAATTATATTGACTCCGGTATAAAGAAATTTAGATTTTAGGTCTCATGACATATACTAGTTTTGCATTTAGTCTTATAGGACAGAAAGTTGACGGTCAATGTGGTCTTGGGACCCAGACTCAAAGCTGGACAAATATAAAACTGAAACTCAAAGATGGTACAAATTATGGAACCCAAAGTCCAAATTTCAAAAAAAAAAAAAAAAAAAAAAAAAACTAAGGCACGTCAACACACTGAACTTTATAATATTTATTTCAGTTTTTATAATTATTTGTGTGAACATAAACATGCAATCGCTACTATGTTAGTTCATATCAAATAAAAAGTTAAAAATAATCACAACTATGTTAGTTCAAGCTTGAAATGGCCAACTATCAAAACATATCATAATGCATAAGCATCCACAGTCTAAACTCATAATCTTCATTCTTTCCTTTTACCGTCTTTTGTTTATCAGTCCAATTGGCCACGAATGTAGAAAAGAACTTTGGAGAGGTTCAAACCAGTTATATTTAATAAGTTTACCTCAACAAGATATTTTTGAAAAAAATAACAAGTCCCTGAGAAGTGACTGGATTTTGTTGAAGTGTCTAAGGAAGGGTCCGACGAGTACTGTATTGTGTCTGTGCTTCCTAGCTACTATAAATGAATTCGATCATTTTTCTTTCTTGTAAACTACATGCTTCTCTGTGATCTCTACACGTACAAAAATGAACTAATTAACCTGTAACTGATTATCAACATTTCAAAAATTGCTACTGATTACTATATTATCACCGAAACTGGAAGAGACATTTCATCAAAGGCCTGAGCATAACATCCAAAGATCAAGCAAGAAACAGTAACCCTAGAAGAGAAACACAAGCAAAGTCCTTCGAGAACAGAACAGAAGAACAAACCTGGAGAGACAGTCCATAATCTCTGCCAATTGAAACAATGCAGAAGGATCTTGGAGTCCACAGTGACCATCGCCAACAGATCCTTCTCTGGATTCCACTCCGCAATCTTGATCTGCTCAGCATCGATCGAATCGACGTGTGAAATGATACTCAAATAGAGAAAGAAACGGAGATTAAAGATGAAGAGAAACAATTAGGGTTTGTGTAGTGAGTTTGAAGAAAACGAACCTGTGCAGCGATTGGCTTGTCGAATGTCAAAGACTTGACAAGCAGATAGATGAGAGTTACCAGAGATTCAACAATACTCAGAGAGAATTTAAAATGAAGAAGGGAGAATCAATTGAAGGTTTCTACTGTAAATCAACAAGAAACAAGATCACATACAGAGATTCCTCTCCCAAGAACTGAGCCTACTTCACACTTAGGTGCTATTCAATTACGAATTTTAACGAATTGTAAAGTTAAAATTCCGGATATTCAATTAAAATTTTAAAATAATACATGTAAATTTAGGATTATTCAAATATCAATTTGAAATGATTGTTTTAAAATTCATCAAAAGTAGAGGTATTTAATTCATAATTTTCAAAAGTTCACTAAAATCAGAGGGTATTCAAGAAGTAGTGAATTTTAATGAATTTGTTAAAGTTGTGGATTTTGAAGGATTTGTGAGTGGAAAGTATACATAACAAGAGTTATTCCAAATCCAACTTTTTCCCTCATATTTCAACGAATTTGTATTGGCTATTGTTAAATAACACAACCATTTTCGTTGAACGACGCCACCATCTCATTTTTTTGTGATCTGCTAAAGGACACCACCACTTTCCCTTCTCTTCTCTCTTCATAGGAGCAACACCACCTTGCCCCACAACTTTCGGACACACCACCATGCCCCACCACCGCTGGCTACACCTCCACCCGCATTTCCTCTTCTCTTTTGTTCTTGTTATTCTTTTTTGTTATTATTATTATTCTTCTTTTTCTCATTCTCTTCTTTTTGTCCTCTCTTCATCTTTGTTTTTTGTTCTTTTTTTTTCCTTCTGATTTCTTTTTATTCTTCTACTTTTCTTTTTCTTTTTTTGTCTTTTTCTTCTATTTTTTTTTCATCTTCTTCTTTTCCCATTTTTTTTCTTTTTTGTTTTTGCGGAGGAAATGGGTGGCGGTGGTGGTGATTGAAGAAGAATAAAGGAAGAGAGGTGGATTTGAAGTAAAATAGTTATTAGTATTACTTTTGGACCATCTTCATTGTATTTGATTTTTTTTAATTTGAAGTAAAATTCTCGTAACATACAAACAATTGTTTAATTGATATTTTATGATTTGTGTTGGCATGGATAACAATGAAGGTGATGTTCTTTCATTGTTTCCTATGACTAATAACACATTTATAAAAATCCATTGAATTTATAAGAATCCATATATAGAAATCAATAACAAACCTTTATAAAATCTACAAAATCCAATCATTTAAAATCCATCAAAATCCAGTGGATTTTGTAAAATCATTTGAAACCTTTTAAAATCCACGAGATTTAAAATTCTTCAGAGTCCATTCAAATCCCGAATTGAATACCCCCACCTTAACTTGCTTGCCTTCTGTAAGAGGCGTTCTTCCTATTTATAAAGGGCTCTTCTAACATAATTTCACAAAGGAGCCGTACAAAGTTCGACACGTGTACAGGAACAGTGGTCCTAACTAATTTTGAGACATTTAATTACAATTTTGTCCTTCCCTCCTAATTTCACCAATTCAAACTTTCCCGCCTTAAGTTTCCTCTTTCATTTGTGACAATGCCCACCCTTGCAATTATCCTTGTCCCCAAGGATTGAATGATGGAAAAACGAGCCTGTATAGCTACCCAATCTTCCCAAGTTGCTGCTTCAGGAGATGAATTTGCCCAGTGGATCAAGACCTTCGTAACTGCTCTGTTATGTTTGGATATCATCTTTTTGGCTAGTATGGCTAAGAGCTCAGCCAGGAAGCTTCCTTGGTTGTCAACTAATGGCAGGGTGGGTGAAGGAGTAATTGCGGAACCAATCTTCTTCTTTAATTGAGAGACATGGAAGACCGAATGGATACGGGAAGCTGCTAGGAGGTCGAGGCGATAAGCGACAGTGCCAATGCGTTCTAGTATTTGAAAAGGCCCATAGTACTTAGAAGACAGTTTCAGGTTCTTTCGCAATTGCACTGAAATTTTTCGGTATGGTTGTAATTTCAAGTAAACCCATTCTCCTTCATTAAATGTTCTTTCAGTGCGGTGTCGATCAGCATATAGTTTCATACGTTCTTGGGCCTTGACCAACCGTTCCTTGATGATGTTGAGCATGTCATCACGCTGTTGTAAGTACTGATGTACTTCAGGAATGGTGAGAGCAGTTGATGGTGGCAGTGCCAGCATGGGTGGTTGATACCCATAGAGATCCTGGAATGGTAAAATTTGGAGGCTGGAATGAAAATTTGTATTGAACCAGAATTCTGCTAGGTACAACCACTTCGACCATTTGGCTGGAGCATGTCCCGTGAGGCATTGAAGGTATGTTTCGAGGCAGGCATTAGTCCGCTCGGCTTGTCCGTCAGTTTGTGGGTGGTATGCCATGCTGAGTGTGAGGGAGGTGCCCAAAGCTGTAAACAATTGCTTCCAAAACAAGCTGAGGAAGATCTTATCTCTATCAGACACAATGGTGCTAGGTAGGCCATGTAGCTTGTAGATGTTGTGAAAAAATAAGTCTGCCACTGACTGAGCTGTGAAGGGGTGTGCCAAGGCCAAAAAATGGCTATACTTGGTCAATCGATCCACTACGACTAGAATGATGGACTTACCTTGGGAGAGAGGAAGGCCCTCGATGAAATCCATACTAATGTGCTGCCAAGCATGGTCGGGAATGGGTAGAGGTTGAAGTAGACCCCCGTATCCATTCTGATCACCTTTGTTCCTTTAACAAATATCGCAGGCTGCAATGAATTCTATGATGTGTTTTTTCATACTCGGCCAATAGAAGAAATTTTTCACTCTCTGATAAGTTGTTGTTGTGCCTGAGTGGCCGCCCACAGAAGAAGCATGCAGAGCTTGCAAGATTTGTTAGCGGAGATCTCCTGACGTACCAATATATATATGGCATTTTTGTACTTCAGCAAATCCTTACAAAGAGTAAAATGAGGAATTGAATCCTTGTTGATAGCAAATCTGGTCAGGTAGTCTTGAGCAATGGGATTAGAATTGTAGCTGCTGTGAATGTCCTGCATCCATTGTGGGATCACTTGGGATAATGCAAGGCATTGTGGTTGGTGTGGCACCCTTGATAAGGCATCAACTGCGGAGTTCTCAGTGCCCTTTTTATAAGTGATGGTGTAGTCAAAACCCATGAGTTTCAAGAGCCATTTCTGTTGCAAAACAGTGTGGAGTTTTTGGTCTAACAGGTGCTTGATACTCAGGTGATCGGTGAAGATAGAAAACTTGGCACCTGGTAAATATGACTTCTATTTGTAGACTGCCATGACAATGGCAAGAAGCTCCTTTTCATAGGTTGACAGACCCAGGTTCTTAGGACCGAGAGCCTTACTATAATAAGCTATAGGGTGACCAAGCTAAGACAATACAGCTCCAATACCAACTAAGCTAGCATCAACTTCAATGACAAATGGCACTGAGAAGTTGGGCATTTGTAACACAGTTGTTTGAGCAGTTGTAGACCACTGAAAGGCATTTCTTTTCAGAAGATCAGTTAGTGGTTTAGCTATCAGGCCGTAGTGCTTGACAAATTTCCTGTAGTACCCTGTCAACCCAAGAAACCCTCTCAAACTTTTCAAGGTGGTGGGTGTAGGCCATTATATCATGGCTGACACCTTAGAAGGATTAGCTGCTACTCCATTAGAGTTGATAATATGCCCCAGATAAGCTTATTTAGCCTGGCCAAAAGAGCACTTTGACATCTTAGTATGTAAGGAATGCTTTCTCAAGGTAGCCAAGGTGGTGTCTAAGTGGAGGAAGTGGATGTCCATGGATTTACTATAAATGAGGATGTCATCAAAGAAGACTAGGATGAATTTACAGAGAAATTGTTGAAAAATGTGATTCATGAGAACTTGAAAGGTAGCCAGGGCATTGGTAAGACCAAATGGCAAGACTCGAAACTCAAAGTGACCATGGTGGGTTTTAAAGGTTGTTTTATAAACATCGGATGGGTGTACTAGCACTTGATGATAACCCGACCTAAGGTCCAACTTAGAAAATAAGTGAGCACCATGAAACTCATCTAACAACTCATCTATGAGTGGCATAGAGAACTTATCTTTTATGGTGAGCTCATTTAATCTTCTATAATCGACACAAAATCTCCAAGAGTTGTCTTTCTTCTTGACTAAGAGAATAGGGGCAGCAAATGGGCTATGTGAGTGGGTAATTAAGCCGGTCGCTAGCATTTCTTTGACTAAGGTTTCCACGACATCTTTATGAATGTGGGGAATTCTATAAGGGGCCTGTGAAGTGGGGATGGAGTTTGCCTTGAGTGGAATCTTGTGGTCTAGGCTCCTATGAGGTGGAAGAGTAGTTGGAGCTAGGAAAACATCTTTGTAATTATCCAAGATAAGGGCAATCTGTGGATGAATTTCAGGGGCTGAAGTGGCTGGTTGGAGTGAGAAGAGCTGGCCAATAAAGGAGGGGGAGTGTTTCCTGACAAACTTAGTAAACTTGGATGGCTCAATGAGGGAAAGGGAAGCCGTAGGTTGAACTCCCTGAAGAGTTATGTGCTGACCCTGATGCTTGAAGGTGAGTTGTAAGGATTGAAGATTTATAAGAATGTTGCCAAGAGGTATAAGAATGTTGCCAAGAGGTTTTAACCAATCTCCTCCTAGTACCATATCGTGGCCCCCTAAAGGTAAAACTCTAACCATGCCTTCAAATTTGTGATGTTGCATTGTCCATTGGAGAGGTTGACAAATGGCATCACTAATGAGGTGTTGGCCATTGGCAACCTTAACAAGCATTTGAGGGGTGAGGGTAGCCGGCCAATTTGTAAGTTTGATAACTCTTGGGGTCAATGAAAGAGTGAGTACTTCCAGTATCAATAAGAATTGAAATAGGCTGCTTCTTAACAAATCCCTTGAGTAGGATAGTGTTAGAGGATTGGTTGCCATGAAGGGCATGAAGGGATAGTTCCATTTCTGTAGGAAGTTCCTGGATCAAATTTTCAGTTTCTTCCAGAGAAGGAGGTGGTTCATCCTGAATATCAGAATAAGGAATTAGCATATACAAGTGTTGGGACTTGCATAGGTGACCGGGTTTGTAAATTTCATCACAATTGTAACACAAACCTTTGTCCATTCTAAGTTTCATTTGTAGAGGTGTGAGTCTTTTGATAGGTGGATTGGGGTTAGAAAACCTAACTTATGGAATTGGAAGCGAGGGAATGTGAGAAGGAGGTCTAGGAGCTGTGGTTGTATGCATGATCGTAGTAGGAGGGCCAGTAGAAGTGGTAATAGGGGTGGATTTGGCCCAAGTTGAAGATTCGAAGGGAGGGTTATAATGTCGTCTATGGACTGTTTGTGAAGTACTGGCCAGGTGAGAAGTTGTTGATTGAGGCTGAGAACAAGCTTCTTGCATTCTTGCTAATGAGAATGCTTGAGCAATGGAAGTGGGCTTGAACATTTGGACAGTGGCATTGATGTCTGGGTCGAGGCCACTCATGAAACTTAAAACAAAATAGGGCTCGGATAATGAAGGATTATGCAGAAGCATAAGAGATTTGAGCTTATCAAAATGGTCATAATACTGTTCCACTGAATGTTCTTGGGTAAGTTTATTGAAAGCATCAACATAGTTGTCTGCGATGGGGTCTTCAAAACGCAAACACAGATCGTGAACTAGGTCAGGCCATTTAACAAGAGGTTTACTAAGTTGGTAATCCAAGAACCAGTTATCAACCTTGCTATCTAAGTGGATGGATGCGATGGAAACTTTACAGTCCTCATGGATGTTGTGTAATTGGAAGAACCTCTCACATTTTTTCACCCAAGATCTGGGGTTCACACCATCAAAGTGAGGAAAATCAATTTTAGAAAAACGAAAAATATTACCTCCGATGTCAGTGGGCGGGAGGGTGGGAGATTTGACTGGGTTTTCCATGGTTTCTGGTCTCTGAGAGCTGCTAGCTTCTCCTCCTGAGTTCATAATCACAGATCCTTGGAACATTTGAATCAACTTCTCTATTTTTGAATCCAATCTCTTCTCGCTGCCTTCACTGTTCTGCATGATCCTCTGGAGTTCATTTTTCACCCAATCCATTTGGTGAGATGATTCAGCCAAGTGTTTCTTAGTCTCCTTCATGAATGTTTAGATCTCACGAGGCCTTATTTCCATTTTCTAGGGTTTCTGGATCGAATTGGCTCTTGATACCAATTGTCAAAGACTTGACAAGCAGATGGCAGTAAACAGAGATTCAACAATACTTAGAGAGAATTTAAAATGAAAAAGGGAGAATCAATTAAAGGTTTCTACTGTAAATCAACAAGAAACTAGATCACATTCAGAGATTCCTCTCCCAATTCTAAGAACTGAGCCTACTTCACACTTAACTTGCTTGCCTTCTGTAAGAGGCGTTCTTCCTCTTTTTAAAGGGCTCTTCTAACAGAATTTCACAAATGAGCCATACAAAGTTCGACACATGTACAGGAACAATGGTCCTAACTAATTTTGAGACATTTAATTACAATTTTGTCCTTCCCTCCTAATTTCAACTTTTCAAACTTTCCCGCCTTAAGTTTCCTCTTTCATTCGTGACAATCTGAAGTTGAAACGGAGTGGTTGCTTGAACAACCTCCTCGTCGGTGTCCATGGCGAGAGAGAGAGGGTGTGATTGGAGAAGAAGAGGTGGAGATCTGAGTGGTTGTTGTGAACGAATTTGAAAATGAAATGAGAAGCAGAGATGAGTGGGTTTTTTGGGCGGGAAGTTTTTGGAGATTTTGTGTTTGATTTAGAGTGGAAAAAAGGTCGTCGAAAGATTGGAGTATTGGACAAGTGAGGGTGGCAATGTACCCGTTATACCATGGCCAACCCAAGCAATTAAACCATGGCCAAGTTGTAGATAAAAGCATTTTTTTTGTTTTTACCTCTGAACATTGAAAGTTGTATATTCAAGACTCGCAATAACTTATTATACTCAGTTTCTCATTAACATTCCTAGTTATTTTATATATACCTTTTTTTTAAAGCAAGCAGGGTTTTAAGACCCCTTAATATTTATATTAATGAAAAGAAAGTAAAAATAGAAAAACTCAAATACAATCACTCGAGAGAGTAAGTCTCCCCTAACGACTCAAAATTTGGAAGGGAAAGGCCTTGCATTTTCTTTGTTGTGGAGTATCCTCGATGCGCTTCTTGTTCCTTTTCCTACATCTAGTGGATCTCCAAGGGCTTGGTGTGTAATCTTCATAAGCTTTTGAAACTAAAGCCTGGAGTTTCTCAAAATTTTCTTCTTCAACAGACTGATCTTTATCGAGATCATCATTTTCATGTTCTACCATAGTTTTTTTTTTGTCGCTTCTAGGAGCTTTAATTTTTCAATTCAAGAGCCATCATATTCCCGAGGCTTAGATTATATGCACTTTGTAGTTAGAGTTTCATACACTCACCTGTTATAGATTCTTGATTGTTTTCCATAAGCAAAAAATGAATACTTGGGAACTACTTTCACTCATATCCACCTGCTTAGTGATTACTTCCTTTTTTTCATCAGATTTTGCACTCTTACTCACCATCTCCAGTACACTTGGGGTACGGCTTGGCTTTATAACTCGTTTACATGTAGCTATTTCCCATCAATCTTCTGCGTCTACAACAATCAGTTATTTGTTTTTCTTCTCTTCTCCTCAAGCTCTCCAATAATTCGTAGTTTTGGTGTTAGTTCTTATCTGCGTTGGGCATGTAGAAGAAGTGTGCCCAAGCCTCAAGCATTGTTCACACTTTGCAGGACGCCAAGAATACTCGACCTCCACCTTTATGACCTTACCATCATCAATAGCAATTGGTATGACTGTTAGAAATAGATTATTAGAGCTGACCTTAACATAAACCTTTACAAATGGCAGCCTAGTTCCACGCTTTGTAGCTTTGTCAAGCATCAGGGGGACACCCAATGCACTTGCAATCGACTATAAGCTTTCGGGGCTACACCAGAAGAGAGGAAACTTTTTAATTAAGTTCACTCATATGGAAACTGAATTTAGAACTTCAACATCGTTCTCCATGTATGGCTTCCTAGGCCTAATCAAGAAGAGTTTGCTAGCTATGTGAAGTGGCCCCATCTCTAGCGCTTTCATCTTGTCCTCCTCATTAAGGAATTTGAAAACAAAATATTTTTCACCATAAACTGACATCTTAAACCCTCATTTCAATCCCAAAATATGCTTTAGGTTGTGATGAACGAAACCATAGGCTAATAGTTTTCCCACAGTTTCCAATCAGGTATCACTCGCATTATTCCAATCGCTTCGCATGTTCAGCAAGTTTAATATGAACCATTATTTTCCCATCCACCAAAGATGGAGGTATAAACTTCAATTTTGCACTAACTTCATCTGGTTTGGACTCATGAAACTGACTACGAAGATTACTTCACCTAGTAAACGCAACTGACTACAATGTCACGGATGACATCTGATCCGAATTCACGGAATTCACCTAGTAATGGACCCGCGTAGTCGATTATGATACGACATCTGGTTAGAACTCACGAAGTCTGAGTACAATAACTCGTCACAAAAAATCTTCGTCTAGTCAGAATTCATGCAGCCCGAATCCGATGATTTCATCCAGTTCGAACTCACACAGTCCGACCTTGATGACTTGTCACACTAACTTCAAAGAACAAATAAAGAAAACCCTAATTAACAAATTAGTGGCCACACATGCGAACCCGCTAACTAAGGGAGAAGTAGCTGATGATACATGAAATCGTCACTTGATCATGGCCATACACGTTACTCAAGTCACCATAAATGCTGGAGAGTCGTTATGGAGGCTTAAGTCGTCATAAATATTGATGGACCTTTACGAAGGAGATAGAGGGAATCACTCACATCTCAATGAAGAAGGAGACTGTTACAATAAATGTCCTCCTTCATTGCGCCATCCGAGTTTAAGTCACGTACACAACTAAATGGGCTCTCAACTCGATTCGAGGAGATATCGATCCAACTATCCTATCTACAATATGCAACTTTAACTGAGTTTTGTCAAGATTTACATCATTCTTCCAACATAGTTACTGACTTAAGCATCGGAGTGCCTTCGGCCACCCAAAAGGTGGTCATTGACAGTCTAACAATTGTTTTGCATGTCAAACTCACAGAAGGACGCTTTTTGGACACATCAGTTTGGCGTCGTCCGTGGAGATTTTATTGTGGCAAAGTGACACTCTCGAGCCGCTGATTGGTTTCATTTTATCATTCTGATGCCATTGTTGGTATGGTACTTCAAACATTCGTGCATAATAGAGGAGATTGTGCCCATCTTGTGTATCCACGATCTCCCATGTAACATGTTGTACGCAGCAGGAGCGTCGACGATGAGAAAGTCTGTCATTAATACTCGTTGCTTTCCTGACTCTCTCGCTTCGACTGGTAGTTTAATCATTTCCAGTGGGTGACATTGTTTTCCACTAAAACCTACAATGGATTGATCGCTTGTGAGAGCACCTCAGTGGTGAACCGCATCCTTCGGAAGGTTGTTAGGTATAAGAGGTTGGTCGAGACTAATACTCTTTTGATTTTCCATTTAGCTATCATGACCGAGATCACTAAAGCATCATTGTGTGGAAAATTAACCCCATCGGTATCTTCGTTGGAGAAAGTTATAATCATTTGCATTGTTTTTGCACGTTGTGTGGATCGTTTTTAGAATCTGATTTGTGTACGTAAGTTTCTGACTATACGCTTTCGAGATTGATTGGATTGCTCTTTTTCCTCGCTCGCGTCGTGCAAGACATAGATTGTTTCTTTTGCTTGCACCTTTGAAATGATTGTTTTGCCCTCGAGCTTGACAAATTCTCTGAGTCGTCATTTTCTGATATGGCGTTCAATCTTGTCCTTAAAACTGTGACAATCTTCGATATCGTGGTCGTAATCATTGTGGAAGAGGAAGTGTCTATTCTTGCTCCATTTATCCGGATCTCCTATCATCTTTGGCGGCCATTTGACATCTTCTCTTCTTGCCACAGCTTCAAAAATCTCGCAAAACAGTGCATTGCTGGAAATTTCCAAAACTGATAGATCGACTTTAAAAAATCATGATTGTGTATCTGCTACGAGAATTCAAATTTGAAGTGAACAAAACACTATCCAGATTCTAAAAATCATGATTCTAAAAATTCATTTGGATGACAGAAAATAGTGCAAAGTTGAAGTGAACAAAACATTATCCAGATTGTGTATCTGATACGAGAATTCAAATTTTGTTTCAACCAATTATTCAAATTGAAATATAAAATATGATCTAGAAACTAGACAAAATTTAGAACAACTTAGAGTTTTGAAACACTCAAAACAGAACTCTCAATAAGTTAAAACATGTGTCCAAACATCAGTCATCTGCAGTAGATAAATTCCAGCACAGGTAGTCCAAGTTCAAAAATTTGTTTCTCACTAACCTTTAGTCCAATGAACAAATGGAAAAATGCCCATGAAAGTTCATATCAAGTATATTTACCAGAAAATTTAAAAAAATAAAACATTAAATGTTAGATACTCAAAAAATTGCAAACATAAAATGCATCAGAATTTTTAGACTACAAATGTTATCAAAACGATGCAAATGCACCTAAAGTATGAAAATTATCCTAAACTAGACTAGTGATAAGCATTTAAAGATGGATTTTAAAACTTGTTTTCCATTGCCCTCCTGACTGGCACCAAAAACTTGATCGAACTCAAATTATACCGCAAGTGCACGATTATAAATTGAGTTAAATAACGACAAATACAGGCTGAATCCCACAAGGAGGGCTAAAGTTTGGAAAACTAACTTTGAAAATCAACTTAAAATCCTTAACCTAGTAAAAAAATGGTTTTGAATAATGTTTCTAAAGAACAAGAACAAATGTAAATCTAGCTTAAAATGAAACTTGAGAGAGAAAATCTTAGGGTTTTAGGGATCACCACCATGGATTGATAGTGGAGTTTGTAGAAACTGTAGAGATTCTTTAGATATGATGACGTTTTCATGTGGATGTCCAAATCTTCAAGTTGATATCCTCGAGATCCGTAGGTGATGATACTTTGTGGGCTTGACTTCATGGGTCATGGGTTTGAAGATCTTTAGTCTTTGACAATGCATGTGTAAACTTCCAATGAGCTTTTTAGTTGTTGAACTTAGCCTTATTGTGCCACTTTGTGTATGATTTGAGATTAGTACTTGATTTTCTACAAAATACACATAATGAAATGTTTTTATTAGATATTAGATATTAGATATTGTGCCACTTTATCATTTATAAAGCTATCAAGAGTATATCCTGATGACTGATGATGAAGAGCTAGAGACTTACGATGAGGCTCGAGCTCATAATGACAATGATAAATGAATGAAGGCAATGGAGTTAGAAATGGATTCCTTAATAAAGAATGATACTACGTTGGTAAAGCTTCTAGATTGGTAGAAAAGCAATAAAAAAAAGTGAGTGTTTAAATTAAAAAGAGATGACGATATGACAAAGTATAAAGCTCGCTTGGTAGTCAAAGGCTTTGGTCAAGAGAAAGGCGTTCACTTTGATGAGATTTTCTTACCAGTGGTGAAGATGACATTTATCCGAGTCATCATGGGTATGGCAGCAAACATGGATATTGAGATTGAGCAGTTACATGTTAAAACAAATTTTCTCCATGGCAATTTAGACGATGAGATATACATGGAGCAACCAAAAAGCTTTGAAGTCAAGGGAAAATAAGACTTGCTGTGCAAATTGAAGAAAAGCGTATACGGTCTTAAGCAAGCTCCAAGACAGTGGAATAAGAAGTTCAACTCATTCATGGTGAGTCATGGGGACTAGAGAACTATTGATGATCCTTGTGTCTATATTAAACGTTTCTCTGAAGGCAAATTCATTATCTTATTGCTTTATGTTGACGATATGTTGATCGTTGGTCAAGACGCTTCTATGATCAGGAAGCTTAAAGAAGAGTTATTCAAGCTCTTTGACATAAAGGACTTGGGGCCAATCCAACAGATTTTGGGCATGCAGATTATTCATGACAGAAAATCCATGAAGTTGTGGCTGTCACAATAGAGGTATGTTGAAAGGATGCTTGAGAGATTCAACATGAAAGATGCTAAATCAGTAAGCTCACCTCTACCCAGTCATTTCAAATTGAGCAATAAGTCATGCCCAAAAACAGATGAAGAAAATGAGAAGATGGCGGCAGTTCCCTACTCTTCGGTGATAGGAAGTCTTATGTGTGCTATGGTGTGTACATGGCCAGATATTGCTCATGCAGTAGGAGTCGTGAGCATATTTCTCTCTAATTAGGGAAAGACCACTGGAAAGTTGTTAAGTGAATTCTCAGATATTTCAAGGGCAGTTCTAAGATGTGCTTGTGCTTTGGTGGTTCCAAACCAATCTTGGAAGGGTTTACAAATGCTAACATGGGAAGTGACCTTGATGGTAGAAAGTTTACCTCTGGGTACTTGTTCACTTTTGCAGGGGGAGCAGTGTCTTGGCAATTCAAGTTGTAAAAGTGTGTTGCTTTGTCCACAACCGAGGCTGAATATATAGCAGCCACAAAAACATGCAAGGAGTTGTTGTGGATGAAAGGTTTCTCCAAGAGTTGGGTTTGAAGCAAGATGATTATGTCGTTTATTGCGATAGTCAGAGTGCTCTTGATTTGAGTAAGAATTCTACATATCATTCTTGCACCAAGCACATTGATATCTGTTATCATTGGATTAGAGATGCCATTGAGAATAAGTTGTTGCAGTTGAAGAAGATTCACACGAATGATAATTCTTCAGACATGTTCACAAAGGTTGTCCCCAATCAAAGCTGGAGTTTTGTAATAAGGCCGTTGGGATGGACTTCAGGTAACTAGAAGTCATGGTTGGTGTTGGGCATACCATATCCAGTCCATGGTGTTCTACCATGATCCAGCCCATGGTGAAGAGTGTAGAGTTCTCTAGATTATCTGGAAGATGGCTTGAAGCTTGGTTTGAAGTAGTTAGTTGGAAGGAGTTGGCAGGTGGCTGGTTCATTTAATGCAAGGAGTTCATTAAATGCAAGGAGTTCCTGTCATGCCTATAAATAGAGGAGTTCTTCTCCATTCAGGATCATTCCAATCCAGAAGATCCAATCTTGTATACCATTTTAAGTGTGAGAGTGAGAGATTGTGTTGCAATATTTTGTATTTACCAACTTTTGTTAATTAAAGCTTGATAAGTTTCTTGTTGTATCCTCCTGGTCCTTTCACATCTAACCTTGCTATGTTTGCCCTGTAATACTTCAACGCGGTTCATTCGTCTTTGCTATTTATACCTCGAAGTGTGCATATCTTCGAGAGTATATTTGCACCACAATTACCACACAAAAAAAATTAACTAAAGTTCATTTATCTTTAAAATGAACCCAACAAACAATTTTTTCAGCCGCATATTCAACGCTCATAAGACCTTTAGCGTTGTTTAACAAATGGGCTTATAGTACGAAGAGTGCCCTGATTTTGGAATAGTTGGTGGCACTACAACTTTATGGATTAAGCTTTCAAGCCAAGAAAGATCCATCATAGCCCAACAACATATGTCGAAATTGAGAAGGTGTCTTACGTCATATCGTTTCTTTTTTTGGGTGAGTACAGTTTTGTTGGATTTGTTCTAATCTTTTGAAACTTTAAACAATAAGAATTGCAAATGTCATAAATCTCAAACTTTCTCCCTTGGTGCACTAATATCACATAAAAACCTTCAACATTTTGTTGATGCGTGGCATTATCAACAAGCTTAAGTCATCATTTTGTATGTATATATCAGATAATTGTAAAATGTAAAAAAGATGAGATACAATGAATGAAACAGTGGAGGTTTTAGTTGCCACTTATGTATTTCTTCTGCCTAAGATTGTAAAATGTTATCAGCACGAGTAGCTCCTGGACGATCAAATATTATCTAGGACTTGGTTTTCTCTTCTATACGGATATTATCATCATTTTGATATTTCCATTCAATCCATGTGCATCGGATGTAAGTATGATATCACTCATAATTTTTTTTCAAAATTACAATATCACATATATATTGAATTATTTGTATATCATCTCATGAATATGAAGTTTTTTCTGTACCCTTAGAAGATGACTTCATATGGGTTCACTTCAAACCACAATAGATTCATAACTTTCATTGAACAGTTATGAACATTTGTACAATATGATAATAATAAGAAACACTCACTTTTATTTAGGACACAAACCTATTAGATATATTTTCTCTAACTTTCAATTCATCCTCCATATCCACGTAGAAGCTTTGATCGTACTGCGACAAGATTCTGATGTCTTTGCCGTTAGTGATCTTAGCCAAACAAATTACAAATAAACTACTAATTTGCCATGATGGAACCGTTGAATTTTTGCATCGAAATACTCTAAGAGTATTTGTTTTCTTGACTCCCTTGTTGGCGATGTGCAACAGAGAAGTTGAGGAGATGAGAGGAGTGATAGAATATAAGTTGGGAGATGAGTTAGTGTTTTACTTACAGAAACAACTTCTTACTATAGCTAACAAACATAAAAGAACATGAGATGAGAGGAAGACTGATGAAATCCAATGCAATAAAGAAACTAATTTATTTATTTCATGCGTTGGTTTAGGAAATGATGTTGATATTTATTCATTTAATAAAAATGATGGTGTTTCCATTATGAGTGATGTTGATATTTGATAAACTAATTATAACACCAGACAAAAGATACCAACACGAACTGTTTTGCCCATGCTTATGTAGGGTCCTTTATTCAAAAACCAAAAATAACTTTTGAAGTGGTATGTGTTAAAAAAATATATGGGGCCAAGGGATATTATAGCATGGTATGGTAACTATTAGGTGTCAGTGGATGTTTAGGTCTCATGGTTCATTCCTTTGCTTGGGAATAACAATAGTCAAATGTTGCAAAAGGAATAAGGGACAACAATGATACAAAATCACTCTTGCTTGTTTGAAGACTATTAGGTGTTGTTTACTATTATTTTAGTGCTCATAAAATATTAACAATCAAAGGTTTTCACATCATCACACATTTTATATATAAATACTTACATATGATTTGTAACATTGGAAACTTTCTTTTATTAGTATTTCGAATTGTATATGTGTGTGTTTTGGAGAACTGGGTAGATGTTTACCCATGGCATGCATAGACATGTTCAAACAATGAGCTCAATAATGGACATTGTACAATTTCAGTTTTCTTATCACATTACATTATAGTATGTGTTTTTCAGCTTTATAATGTGTGATTTTAAGCTTCATCTTCTATATTTTCCATACATTAATCCCTGTATATTTATACAATTTCATATAGATGGCTAATTTGGCAAAACTTGAGTTCCAAGCCTTTACAGTCAATGGAGAAAATTATATGTCATGGCAGTTGGATGCCAAACTCCATTTGCAAGCAAGAAAATTAGGGGATACCATTAAAGAAGGAAATATTCATGATGACCTCAAAAATGAATATCTCACTGAGGAAGATCCATTAGTTTTATGGAAGTCTCTAAAATGAATATCTCACTGAGGAAGACCCATTAGTTTTATGGAAGTCTCTTAAGGACAGATGACCATCAGAAGGCGGTCATATACCCTGTTGCCCAAAACGAATGATTAAACCTAAGATTTCAAGATTTTAAGACAGTTTTAGAATATAACTCTACCATGTTCAATATTGTTTCACGTCTTAAATTTTGTGGAGACAATGTGACAGATGCTTAGATGATTGAGAAAATGTTATCAACTTTTCACGCATCAAGTGTACTCCTGCAGCAATAATATCAAGAATGTCACTTTACTAATTATTCTGAATTAGTGACGTGTCTCCTCGTAGCAGAAGAAAATGCTAAGATTTTAATGAAAAATCATAATGCAAGGTCATCAGGTTCTATGGCATTTCCTAAAGCAAATGTCAACTACTATTCTCAGAGAGGCCGAGGCAGGGGACATGGCAGAAGACGTGGCAGGAATAAATATTTCAAAAAAGGTGGCAACTCCGGAAGAGATAGCCACATTGACTACTTTAATAAAGATAACCACTCTAGTAGAGGTGGTTACACTAGGGGCCATCATTCCTGTAGAAGTGGCAACCGTAAATGCTCCAAAGCTCCAGCCCAGGACAATAGTAGAGCTTCTGCAACTTCATATCGGAACGACACTTGTCACCGGTGTGGTAAACGTGGTCATTGATCACGTGTAAGTCATGCACCAAAAGAAGCGGTAGGAAAATATCTAGCCTCCATTAAAACCATAGAGACACATTTGGTGCATGGAGAAGATAAAAACAATACATCTGGACATCCAGTCACTGTCACCCATTTGGACACATCTGATTTTTTCCAATATGTTGACAAAGTATGAATGTAATATGGTGTTTTCTTTATTGCATCATGTACGATATGTTTTGGTGTAACATGTTCTGGTACTTATCACTTTGTGTTATATGTAAGATATGCACCTTTTATCTAACTTTGTATATAATTTGCTTGACTTTCTATATGTTTATTATTTAAAGGTATGGATAACACAATACCACGATTGGATGATGATACATGTTTGCTTGACAATGCCACTACACATACAATACTAAAAATCATAAAATTTTCTCATCGTTAGAAACGAAACCACAAGAGGTGTCTACCATAGCTGGTTCTATACAAATTATTGAAGGCTCTGGTCGAGCCCACTTAGTTTTACCAAATGGTACCCAGTTATTTAATCAATATGCATTATATTCTAGCAGTTCCGAAAGAAATTTGCTCAATTTTAAGGATATACGCCTGAATGAGTATCATATTGAGATAACTAATGAAGGGAACAAAGAATATTTATGCATCATATATGGTGTTGGTAGCCAGAAACTCACACTAGAAAAAAATTCCCTTATCTCCTTAGGACTATATTGCACAACCATCACAATTGTAGAATCGCATGTTGTTTTAAGCCAGAAGCTTAATCCAAAATTTATTGATCCACATACTTTGTTTATTTGGCATGATTGTTTAGGTCACCCAGGGTCTACCATGTTCAAGAAATGTGTAAAGAACTCCAATGGTCATCCCTTAGCACACACTTCCGTCCACCTTTCTAATGGACATTTATGTTTTCCTTGTTGACAAAGAAAACTTATTACCAAATCACATCATCTCAAGATTGATACCGAGTCGCCATCATTCTTGCAACGAATACAAAGCCACCTTTGTGAACCAATTCACCCTGCTAGTGGACCTTTTAGATATTACATGGTTTTAATCAATGCTTCCACTAGATGGTCTTATGTGTGTTTACTTTCCACTCGTAATCTTGCCTTTGCAAGATTTCTACAACAAATAATTCAACTTAGAGCTCACTTCCTAGACTACCACATTCAGTCTGTTCGTCTTGATAATGCGGCCGAATTTGCGTCAAGTGTTTCGAGATTTTTGCTCATCCATCGAAATTGTTATTGAACATTCAGTCCCACATGTTCATCCACAAAATGGCTTAGCAGAATCCCTCATTAAACGAATCCAGCTCATTGCTAGACCTTTGCTTATGCAGTCCACCCTACCCACTAGTGCCTGGGGACATGTAATCTTTCATGCCGCCAAATTACTTCGCCTGAGGCCCATTTCGTACCATCAGTATTCACCTTTACAACTTGTAACCGGTTATCAACTCGCTATTTTCACATTTATGTAAGTTTGGTTGTGTCGTACATGTTCTTATACCATCCCCAATACGCACTAAGATGGGCCTCCAACGTCGATTAGGCATTTATGTCAATTTTTACCGCTAGATTTGTCGATTGCTAGTTTGATGAGACTGTCTTCCCACCGTTAAGGGGAGATAGCAAGGAACCGTGTGAAGTATTATCATGGCATACTCCTACCTTGTCTCATCTCAACCCTAGAATGTCACAATGTGATGATGAGCTAAGGAGAATATTACATCTTCAGGGAATCGCAAATCAATTATCTGGTGCATTTAATGATGCAGCTAAAGTAACAAGATCATGTATCCCAACTATGAATGCACCTGCTTGAATTTGTGTCCCTGAAGAACAAAGTTCGAAGTAAGCAACTGATGAATCTGTTGCACGCCAGAAGCGTGGCAGACCTATAGGTTCCAAAGATTTGATTCCTCGAAAAAGAAGAGTCAATAAAATTTCATGCACTAATGCTCCCGAAGAAGCAACTCTTAAATCTCTAGCAGAAGTTGTACATGCTTTAGAAGAAGTTGTACATGAAGATCTAGAAATAACATTTAATAACGCTCATGAAGAGGTTTTGTTTGAAAATTCCAATTTCTCCATAATTCCTTAAGTGATTTACAATGCCCCTGATGAGGCTCAGGTACCTGATAATGATGAAATTTCTATATACTTAGGAAAATGTTTTTTATATACTCAAGAGAAATGTGGCATCGTAATGCAATGGTCATCGATGACATATTTGTACATATGGTAGTTACCGAACTATCAAAGGGCAATGATATTTGTAATTATATTGAACCATGTAGCATCTATGAATGTCGACAACGAAGTGATTGGCCAAAATGGAAATATGCTATCCAAACCGAATTAGATTTGCTGAAAAAACGTGGTGTTTTGGACCTATAGTATAGACACCCACATATGTAAACCCTATTGGTTTTAAATGAGTGTTTGTAAGGAAAAGAAGTGATAAAAATGAAATTGTCAGATATAAGGCAAAGCTTGTGGCATAGGGTTTCTTGCAGAAACCCGACATCAATTTTGATGAAACATATTCCCCGGTTATGGATATGACTACATTCTGATATTTAATAAATTTTGTAGTCTTTGAAAAACTTGATATGAGACTATGGATGTAGTAACTGCTTACTCATATGGGGACTTAGACACATATATTTACATGAAAATCCCTAAAGGATTTACTCAGCCTGAGGCAAAATCCAGAAATACTCACTTGATAAAACTAAGACGAGCTTTGTATGGCTTGAAACATTCCAGAAGGATGTGGTATAACCGTCTTAGTCAATATCTGGGTAAAGAAGGTTATACAAATGATCTCATTTGCCCATGTGTCTTTATCAAGAAATCTATTATTGGTTTTGTCATAGCAACAATATATGTAGATGATATAAATCTCATTGGATCTATCGAATATATTATTAGTGCTGCTAACTATTTAAAGAAAGAATTTGAAATGAAAGACCTGAGAAAAACAAAATTGTGTCTCGGCTTGCAGATCGAGCAAAGTACTAATGGAATATTAGTCCAAAAATTTGTTAGAATGTTTTAATATGGACAAATCTCATCCACTTAGTACACCAATGGTTGTCCGATATTTAGATATATCTAAGGATCCATATCGACCAAAGGAGGAAAAATAGGAGATACTTGGTATTGAAGTACCATATTTAAGTGTCATTTATGCATTGTTATATTTGGCACAATATACATGATCTGATATAACATTTTATGTGAATTTGTTAGCAAGATATAGTTCTGCACCTACTCATAGGCATTGGAATGGAGTTAAACACATATTAAGATATCTCAGTGGGACAATTGATATGAGTCTATTTTATTCTTGTGATTTATCTAACAGTTCTCATTTTGTTGGCTATGCAGATTCAGGCTATTTATCTGACCCCCATAAGGGTCGCTCAAAGACATGTTATGTATTTTTAAACTGTAACGCAACTATCTCTTGGCGGTCTATTAAACAGACATCATCAAATCTGAAATTATTGTTTTGAATGAAGCAAGCCGAGAATGTGTCTGACTCAAATCATTAATTCAACATATACGAAACAACTATCAATTGTCACCAATTCTTGATCAACCGACTCCCATATATGAAGATAATGTTGAATGTATCGTTCAGATGAAAGAAGGATTCATAAAAGGCGATTGTTGCTATTAGGGAGTGAATCATCTCCTTATAAACCTTTGTGACAAGTCTTCTTTACTTGATGTATGACTATTCAAGCCAACACTTTCCCAACAGATCGAACAAAACATATTCCAGTCAAGTTATTCTATCCACATGAGCTCTAGAAGAATCATGAAATAGACATCAAACATATTCGAACTAACGAAAACCTTGCCGATCTCTTCACCAAAGCACTACCAAAATCAATATTTCAGAAATTAGTGTATTGAATTGGTATGCGTCGGCTGAAACATCAAGGTAATTAATCTGTTAAAGTGAAGTCATTATCAAGGGGAGTATCCAAAAGTATACTTACCCAGGGGCATCTAGAAGTATGCTATAAAATATTAGCGTGTTGTACTTTTTTCTTTCGACATGGTTTTATCCCATTGGGTTTTTCTGTCAAAGTTTTAATGAGGCAACATTACATGCACCCACTATCTTTCTGAAGAATGTTGTATACTTATCTTTCTCCAAGTTTTTCCCACTGGGTTTTATTGGCAAAGTTTTAATATAACAACATTATGGTGGACATCCAAGGGGGAGTGTTATGATAGTGATTGTCCACTTATAAGTGGTTGTCCACTTTATGAGGTGTCATCACCTCGTCTCCCTTTATCTCATCAAGGTTGAGGTGTCAACATTCTGTCGATGCATGACATTATCAATAAGCAAATAAACCAATATCCTAGGGGCTAGGCCTAATTCATCAAAAGAGAACTAGGAATAACCCTAATTCACCAAGAAAACAAAGCTAAGACAAGAAAACTCAAGGGAACTCACCAAGAAATACTCAAGGGAACTCACAAAGAAGTCGCTAATGAAAGTAGAGCTTCATTTAGTATCATGAACACCAACACGTCCTCACAGAAAACACCATCACACAACTTCATAACAAGAAATCTTCAAACACAACAGCATAGCCATGTCTTGCTTTCCACACCATCCCCACATTAATCACCATCCAACTTGACCAGCCCCACAATTTCCATGGATCAATCTCTATACTTATTATTGTGTTTCTTAGTTCTAGAGGATCTGCGAGGACTAAGCTTGGAGTCTTTGGTGCAGGTGTTTGGAAAACTCTTAGCAGCCGATTTCCTTTTACTACTACGAGTACCATCTGAGCTTGCTCCCATCTCCACATCCCTAATTAACAATGCTCGAGGCCTCAACTTTGAGTCAATACTTGTCTCGTCACTATCTTCACTAGCACTCTCCCAAGTGTCTATGTTTATTTTTTCCTTTTTTAGCCTGCGCCCTTCGTTGATCAAACTTATTGCCTTCTCAAGAATCTCGTCCATATTCAAATTTCCTCCCTGTTCCAAATTCGAAAATGTCATCTTCCTCTTCACTTCTTCCTTATCTACTTTTCTCGAACTCAAGTCTGATGCTAGCCCTTGCTTAGAGGGTGTTTCCACCACGAACTCCTTGCCTTACTTATCCCCTCATTTCACTCCTTCCATAGCACTTTGTTCCTGCAAGTTAATCACCTCCTCGAGGTTTAGGCAGTCCTCAACAACTTCCTTATTTCCTGTCCCAGTAACCTGCTCCAAAGAATGTATAACCTTGCTAGAACTTCCTCCATCAAAAAACCTGATTAGCAGAGATCACCTCCTTTGGTTCATCTTTTGTAGTCTCATGCCCCTCTAAAGAAGACCCCATACCTGACTTCATCACAATCGCAGCAGGTGCTACCTTAGTAAGCAGTGAAACTGGGTCCTCAAGCCTTGCTTTTAAAAACATAGTCAAGCTCTGTTTTATTAATCGAGTCAGTCTCTATTTTTTCAACAGACTCATGCATTTTTTTTTCTCCGAAACATTCGTTGGTTTTTTCATTGACTTAGTCTTTGTTTTCTTTGAAGAAATTGTCTTCGTCCCCATTGTTGTTTCCAAAGCTATTTTGACTGCTTTCTCGATATTACTAAGCGTGTACCCCGCTGCAATGAGCCCTTCCAGATCATTCTCAAGATGAATTTTATCATTTCCACCATTATGAGCACTCTGCACAACTTGATGTTCTTGTTCAACATGCGCTGAAGTCGTATCCTCCTCTGTCGAGGCATCAACTAGAGCCTCGTACTTATTTGCCAGCTTAATATTTCGAGTTTCCTCTCCCACCGATTTCTTTTCTTCCTCTCCATCTGGGATCTCTATCCCTTGACTGTTTTTTGCCCCGCTTGTTCCAATCCCTTCTTTTGATTCCTTCATCTTTTTGACCATCGGGATGTATACTGCTTCACAGGCTTGGACTCCATTTTTCGCTCAACCTTTTTTTCCTTCTTTGCGAGTTTGCCTACACTACAGCCTAATAGCCTCCTACAATAAGAATCTTGATGGTCATTCATAGCACAGTGCTCGCAGTATTTGAACCCTGGGTATTCAATTTTCTGCCAAAACCCCCTATTGTTTGCCTTATCAATCCAAACTCTAGTCAGAAGTTTTTCCGCCAAACTCATCTCCACACATTGACGGGCAACACTTGGTCTTGTTACACACCTAGTATAATAATCCATACATAGGTAATCTCCAAAGGAGTTCCCTATAGCTTTCAGTAGCAGGGGATGAAATAGGTGCAAAGGCATATTTGGAAACTCAACCCATAATGGAACCGTAATCGGATCCGCTTTCAAACTAAATCCATAATGCCAACGAAATTCCTTGAACTTAACTTGTATAAAAAAAATTCCCTAGACAACACCTTCTTCGCTTCTGATTAGGATTGAAGTCTCACTATAACATGTCGCTAATCTAGTAAGCCCATCGAAAATTCACCCATGACTACCCATGTTCTGTGGATGGAATCGCGAATATCTTCCAATGTATGTCGATAGCTAGAGAACTTAAGCACAATAGCATGTTTTTCCATAAAAGTTTCACCACGAGATTCATCCGAAGCCGTGATCCCAATGGCGGGATCACCTTCCTTACGAAACCTTGTTCTTTCCATCGGTGAATCATCACTCTCCTCAATAAGTATCCTGCCGATGATTTGTGTAAATGAGGGTTTTGGTCCCTCCCCTGGATTTCCCCCTATCCCAGTCGAGTTGGCAACTGGGGGTGCCGCCATGTAGAGGGGACGATCAACCTAGGAGAGGTCTGATCGGTGCAACGGCAAACATCGATGGCTATTTTTTTTTTCAAACCCCTAATCGCCTCCTAGCAGAGCTCTGACTCGCTGCCTTTTCTTTACCACCACAAAAGGGGAAAAGGACTTGATGAGTTTCACTCTTAGCTTAAAACTCATTATTCCATCTCTTAGCCTGGTTGAAGAGTTTCAGGAAATTTTTTTCTTTTGTGATGATGATGTAATGAATGATGAAAGAGCAAGTGAGTGGTGTAAAATTGATGCAACTTTATATTCTTGATTTAAATGATAAGGTTTAGAGATCCTAAAAACCCCAGCTTGTCTTTCAAAAAAAAATCCCCAAGTTTGTGAATAAAAAATGTAGGAGTCCCATTACAAAGCAGTTGATTACTGCAAGATGCAATCAACAAAGTTTCTAATACCTTTTGCAATCATTGTGTTTCCCTTTTACTTGTGACAAAACCGTCGCAAGTCTGCCACACAGAAATTCGTGAAGATGAAGACATCATTTTCAGAAAAAGTCATATTAAAAATTGGAATAACAAAATAAATAAATAATTAAAATATTGAAAATGACTCCCCACACAGAAAATATTTGCATCTTATTCAAATTCTGTGGTTTGAAGGTAGTATGGTTATCAAACACTTGGATTTTAACATCCACAATGATTTAAAGACTTCATCTCCTCTCTCCATTCCTCTTTTTCCAGAGTCCCCATTTTCTGTGTCTTTCTTCTCAATAATTCTCTCAGGTGGACTACCACTACACCAAAAATGCCCATCAGCAACGGTTTGGGACCATCGGGGTAACCTATTGTCACGGCTTAGAGGCCTGGCCATTTGAGGCGTCGCCAAATCACCATTGACGGCTATAAACTGTGGCAACACATATTAGCAACGGTTTTATGTTCGAGAATGCTTGATGATTTTCTGCATTTAGCCACGGTTTAGCCACGGCTACCCGACATGGCTAGATGCTCCACGTTCCATAACTGTGGCAACATATATCACTTATTTTGAATTTCTTTGGTCTCATAGCCGTTGCAAGCATAAAGGCCACGGTTTTAAGCCGTGGCAAGCATGAAGGACCACGGTTTTAAGCCGTGGCCAGTCAAAAAAAAATTCAAAAAAAAAAAGAAATCTGGTTTGTTGCGAGGGTTTGAAACCATTGCAAATTAATATAATCGAAAAAAATACATTTTTTTTGCTGTTGCAGCAAAATCACAGCCCCACACCTGCAAAATCGGTCCTTACTAAGATCGACCAGACACTTGCCATGTGGCGTGTACCCGTCCCTACGACGCGGCTACCGTGTCATGCCTCCGGCACAAATAGGATTCCACAAACTATATGCTAGATAAATACAAAATCAACCTTGGAATTGCATTCAAATGAAACCAAGTATCTATTAAATTTGTAGAAGTCATGGACGCTACATTGCATGACGCTACATTGACAAGTCATGGAAGCATGTAACGAAAGAAACTTGTAAAAGAAGAATTCAATTAAAAAAATATGCTTAATTACTGCTGCCTGCACTAATCGTTGTAATGCAAGAGCCGACTTTGGGTCAGATGCCGAAACTCTATCTACAAATGTAAATCTTAATGTAGACCTAGGCTGCGGAGGTGGTAAATCAAGGACTATTGTAACCGCTTCCAAAGCTGTGTGTTTCCCATCGGGTCCAGCTCCAACAAGGCATGTCTGGAAAAGAAAATATACAAATATTTTCAAAAAAAAATATTGTAGTTATAAAACTGTTATGAACTGATTTGTTGTTGCTATGTTCTGCAGGATGGAAACAGTCCTATTCAGATCTACTGATAGATTCCAAGCAATAGATGGATATTGAACTTCTTTAACCATTTACAATGTAAAAGTATATTGAACTTCGTCTAAAGAAGGATATCTATATTATTATCAACCAAACTCTTTAACTATTTCCAACTTAAAATTGTACTGAGCCCACTAAAGAAATAAATGCCGCAAGTGCAGAAACTATCACAGGAAATGTAATGATTTTTTAATCACTCAGAACAAATACTTATTTCCCTTACCAGAACACCCTTGATTTGTTCAGCAGTCCCATGCTTCAAGCGCTTCAGATATGTCTCAACTTTACAACTGATTGCAAGGTGCCAACAGGACCCTCACCCTAGAACTAAACTGCATCAATATCACAAAGACAAAGTGGAAAGACTTAAGAAGTGGCATATATTTGCTTCTCTATACAATCATAAATGGGATTGCGTCCTCCTTGTTTCAGTTTGTAATGAAGCTGTAGTGGCATGGTCATGAATTGTAATGCTAGTGAACATGAACAAAATACATTGAAACAAAATACAAAGAAAGGAAAAATTTTATATACAGTTTGCAGACACGCTCTTCAAATTGTAATGAGTTTGCCCTCCCATGACCATACACCAAGGATAGAACAATTGCATGAAATGCTAGCAACAGAACACATGGATGGATATGGTTCTACCCCATCACACAAATACATAAACCAGACCAAACCCAAACAAAAACTAATTAGTATAATTAAAAAGAAAGGGTAGAACCTTGGAACCTTCACCCTATGTAGAGCTCATATGATTGTAGTTCACATCAACCCGGTACAAATATAAGACCGAAAGCTAGCTTGAAAGCTTTAGACCTTTGGAATCAAGGTGACCAAGCCTCCAACTTTGGCCCTAGAAAATGCAGGGAACGATTAATAATTTCCTCAAACTGGAAGACCTTATTTTGCCATATCGTAGCGCTGAAATCAAATTGGTAACTGGCCATCGACATGATTTTATCAGAATCAAAATGGCAAAAGTAGCTTCTTTTCACTAAAAGTAGTGTAAGAACTGCACATGAATTCCATTGGAATCGAAAGACAGCGAATAGACGATACAATTCAAATGAAATGAAAGCCCTCTGGAAAGACATTCATATTACTTTCTCATTATAATTCTCACCAATAAAAATGGTGAACTGCAGTCCCAGCCTTTAATCAAACAACTTAACCACATTTTGAAAAATCAACATGCTGAACCAGAATCGTTTAAATTTATCATTTAGGCACGAGCTAAGCTCACCTAAAATAGCTAGCCAATACTGCCTTTTATGGCTAATAAAATAGATTACTATAGAGAGGAATAAAAATTAAAAAAAAAAATACTATATGGCTGCAATGCATGAGTTTTTTTACGAACATCCCCTAAGGATGGCTTAGCTAACTAGATAAGAATGTCACTACCATGAGGATGAAATTTCAACAACACATCATACTGAAGACTATATTAGAATATATGACTGCCGTTACACAAACTGATGTTGCTTTTGACTTCAATCATCCATGGGTATGGTAATAGCTATAAATGCTTAACTTGCTAAGCACGATCTGAACGGCCTAGGTAGTTGATGTGGCAGATTGGATAATAGACAACAATCTTGAAAATGATATGTAGGAACAAAATTGTTCATCGACAGTATTCAGTGTACATGTCTGAGGACTTAGCATCAAGATAACATTAGATAGAAGGGTTAATCAGGAATACTAGAGATGCTATCTGAACTTGTGGGTCAGAATGAGAAAATTTTTGCTCAAGGATTTTCAACATTTCATTAACCAGGTGCTGGTTCTTCATAGCATAGGATCCAAGTAAGCGAATGAACCATCCCCATGCTTGGACGGTTTGAATTTTTCTTCCATGGTCTTTTACCATTTCCTTCATCTCTGAAAGAAATCTTTTCTTAATATCTGTAACAAGACCCTGTTCAAATAAAATTAAACATGCTTAGAAAACATAAATCATTGACCAAACATCTAGTAATAAAATACATGCTCATTCAATCAGGTATGATCAGATGTCATGAGTCAAAGGAGAATATAGCCATGAAGTTTTGACGGAGAAAATTCTAAGTCTCTTATGTGACGAGCTTGCATTTGACAGGGATGGCACTTAAGAAGAATTCTAGAGAATATCCCAAGGTGGTTATTAGTTCACCTTTAGTGGCACCTTATATGTCGAAGATTGTTAGAACATTAGCTAGGCATATTTCTTGATTCCAGTGGATGGCCATAATGGACTGATAGCATAGCATGGAGGCATTTCCATTTAATGGGATGACGTGGAAGGCATGATCGTGGCACATGGTTCAAAGTATGAATTCAAGCAAGTGTTGGATTCAGGACTGAAAAAAGGTCAGCTAGGAAAATCAGCTGCTATAATATGTTATCCCTTGTTTAGAATTTTCTGCTTTTCATTCCTAGATTTGCAAACTTCATAACTTTCAATCCATAAGTTGGATTTCCGTATACATGAAAACTCTTGAAAAGATCTATAACATGAAATCCACAACACTTTCGGCACAAATATAAAAACATTGGTTATTCTTTTACATGGTAATCATGATGTACAACTTAACTAGTTTATAGTTCATTCAGAAAATATAAATTTATTTTAGTCAATGCATTAGGTAAGGAACATATACGACTTAAATAGATGCCATGCACACTTGCATCACTAGTAAGTAATGATAGGAAGCATTCAACAAGTTTCAGACATAAAAGGAAAAACTATGAGGAATACCTTAGAAAGAACCAAAGGAAGAGGAAGTAAAACAGATCTTACCTTCAGAAAGCATCTTTCTGCCATATCCCTTTCCCTTTTATCAATGCTAAGAAGTCTTTTATATATCGTAGGAGCCCACATATTTGATGTCTCTCTCATCTTTTGACTTAGTTGAGCAACCAACTTTATCACAGCCTACAAAGACAACCAAAAAATTAGAAGACATCAATAAAAACATGCCAACTGGGATGTTGTTATTTCAATTGATGGACAAAACTTATTAAGCGAACTTTAAGTCACTAAAAGGAGGTCTTTCCTGGAAGGTATTGGGTTCAGTGAGTAGTCAATAAATGCCTAATTCAAGGCTGTGCAATCATGTACTTCAGTTTGCTCACTGATAGAGTTATATTTAGTACCTGTGGTTATGCAGTCATTTTTTCTCAGAAAGAATGTTTAAATTTATTCAGTGGATGTGATAACATGTCTGAGGCGCCGAGACAGACCTATATAGCACAACTTAACTGTAGCATGCACAAGATGACGGAATGGAGGAGGTTTTTGGTATGGTACAGAAAATCCCAAGTTGGGGTATTTCAAAAAGTGGATGAACCTGATTATACGCAGTTGAATCAACTTCAAAAACGTCATTTACTACTATTGAACTAGCAGAACATTAGTTAGAGGGAGCGAAAATTAGAAAACTTGAAGATACTCTTTTGTTTAATTAAACCTACTTGACAGGAAACTTTGTTAGTTTTGTGACTTGTCTTTTGTTACATATTGAATTATCTTAAGCAAACATCAATAACATAGTCAGTTTTAAAGGTCAAGGGCATGTGGCTCTTTCATTCCTATGCATTCTAATGGTTTGGAGAGAGCATCAATCTTCCATATGTAGAATGCATTACCAAATATCAATTTATCTTTTCCTCCTAATTTTTCAATATCATTTTCTTTTTTTTTCCTTCCTTCCCTTCCTTTTTTCTCTAATGGTTGGACGCATTTTTTCTTGCTCGTCTCATGTAAGATATTTTCACAAGCTACGTGTAACTGAATCCAGTAACTTGAGACTTTTGTTACCTAAACCAACATGTGACCAACAATTTTCTACACCCTTATCCTTTCCTTTACTATTCCCCTTCTCTAACAAGTGATAACTACAGGTGACTTTAACAATACTAGCAAGGGCACTTTCAACAGTAAATTCAGCACGAGATAACACACTAACAAGTAACCATTGAATGCTAAATATGCAAAAAAAAACTCACAGGATTGATTCCAAGCAGTTTCTGGTTTGCAAGAGCAACAACCTGCAAAGAGAGGGGATTAGAATAAGTCATCACGGAGAATGCATGAAGTTCACCATTCATGAATAAAGCACGAATCTTACAGCAAAGGCTTCATTAATTTCGTAGTAATCAATTTGAGAGGCCTCCAACCCAGCTCTTGAGATGGCTTTTGGAATTGCAAGGGCTGGAGCTGTTGTAAACAATTCAGGTGCCTGCACAACCATCTCATTTCAGCACCAATTTGAAATACATGAAAAAAGGTTGAATGAGCAATGTCAACTTCTGAGTAAATCATTGGATAGGACCCAAATTTCGGGTTAGAAAGTTGCAACATTTCTCGAATAAAATACCTGAGCAGCGTCAGCAAAACCCGTGATTTTGGCAATCACTTGCAAACCAAGCTCAAGTGCCTTTTGTCCACTTACTAACACCAATGCAGCAGCACCATCACTATTTATGAATGTATGTTTAGTAAACAGGGCAGTCTCATTTACCAAATATACGACAAATGCCTATTTGGCATCTGAAACATAATCCACCAAGGGCAAAATCAGTTAACCCAGTAACACAGACCTTGTGAATCAAGGTACAGCGGAATTATCGAGGAAAATGTGAATGATAAAGAGCTTCAAGTTTGAATATTTTAGAGTGGGAAATTTTTTATCTGATTGCTTTATAAGAGAGCTAGGCATTTCATTTTGAACTAATAGGCTCATAAGAGAGTTAAACTAGCAAATTAACCATTACAGAACAATGCATTCATAGGAGAGAGTAGACCTTATACTAGAAGCATTTCCAGAAGTAACAGAACCACCAACTTCTTTGAAACTTGGTCTGAGCTTCCTTAATTTTGCAGGATCAAACTAAAGGAAAAAAAAAGTGGTGACAGATCAGCATGTGAATCGTGACACATAAAGCAAGTAGATTGAAATCAATAAATCAAATTGACAGGACATACTCCCTGATTGCATCGTGGACTATGGACTGAGACTCTGTTGAATCTGCAGGGTGTGGAGTAAGGGTAACTATAAAACTGACCTCTACTTCTGTAGTAGATTCAGCTTGAGATTGGTATCTGTTTCTTTTTAATTCTTATTTCATTATTTGACTTTCTAAACTTACTAATTTTACACTTTAATTTTCATTCTTAATAGAAATGTCAACAATTAATTTACAAACAGCAACTTAAACAAACTTCAGAGATGAACCAGATATCCAACTGCCCCTATTGAAACAAATAGCATTCGACTTCGCCTGTTTTCATGAGACGGATATTAATGAAAACCCTTTTCAACACAAAAATGGCTGCAAATGGATCATCAAAACTAGTTTACACTAGTCATAGTTCACAAAAGAAGGATGTTATGAAAATTTTAGAAGCTGAACAAACTGAAGGATAAATTAAAGGTTCTATGATAAAGGCAGTCTATGAAAATGTCTTCTAGACATTAAAAACAAACAATATAGCAACAGAAGGAAATTGTCTATTGATTCTATTTTCTGAAAGTTTGGCAACATATTTGGCTATGAAAATGTCTTCTAGACATTAATAGCAAACAATATAGCACCAAAAATTTCCACTTTCTGAAAATTTTGGCAACATATTCAACATATTTGGTTTTCTTTAAGGACATACAAGAACATAACCCTGTCATATGTTTCATACATCAAAATAGATAGATATTAAATTAATGCAGTGAACAAAATTTTGGTTGTACCTAGAATGCTTAGCTAAACATATAATATCTTTAGTCAAGGTATAAAATACAAGACAAATGTTATTAACAACATTCCATGTGTGGATTCTTGGGAAAGAGTAGCTCAGTCTATCAATAACTATCAGTAGAGGCCATACTCAATTTAAGTACATAATCACTTTTATAGCCAGATTCTCTGGAGAATTTTAAACTCCTAGTGATATGGGTCTTTCTTAGACAGAATAAGTACAATTATTTGAGCGTTTGAACACAAATGGATTATGCTTCCTTGGGAGGAAGAATTGCACAAGGAAAGTTTCAGTTTTCTTGAAATATCACTAAAAAAAGGTTAAGAAAAGACACCTTAGCAATAACAGGGCGTGCCATTGAAGTTCCTAGTAAGTACTTCTTCTCATAAATAGCACCAGCTCGTACACAAGGAAATACATAATCTTTGACAAATTCCTCCTTCAAATCTTTAACAACTAACTGGCTAGCCCCACTAGCCTTTGCCTTCTCTTCCAGACCTTCCAATTCCTTCATCCCCTAAAAAATTGACATTTCGCAGCAAATATTGAGTACAAAAAGAAGAAAAATAAAATCCTCCCATCAAACAACAATAAAGGAACATCTCTGAACTGAGATAGTTTAATTTGGAAGTTAAGTCACTACCATATATATTTTTTAACTTTTTTATGATATAATTACCAAAAAACAAAACTAGTTACCAATATTCACCACATACTAGAACAACGTCTGCAGTGAAGCACACAACCTCACAGTCATAGTTCTCCCTACAATAAGGACAAGATGGAAAAATATGAGAGCATGAAAGTAGCCACAAAAAGAAAAAACAATGAAGGGATGTATGTAGTATAGTGATTTCCACTTATGTGTGGGTGTGTGCATGTATATTTACAGAGAAGGAACTATTTTTGGCTATGGATAAAGAGAGCTCAACTTCTCAATCTACCATGCAGCTTCAAAGAAAACATAACCAACAATGATTACATATATCAAATAAGAGATGTACCTCAGCCATGGCACAACAACAGATGTATCCAAGCCACCACATATTGCGTAGAATTAAATACATGCTTAGCTCACTGGAAAACTATAAAGTCAGTCATGCTTATAGAGAAACTAACAGAGTTGCGGATCGGTTAGCTCGCTTGCTTCCTAATAATGTTTTTATGGAAGTTATACCAAGTTCCTTTGCCGAGGACTTGAAGAAGATTGTGTATGAAGATAGAATAGGCATGATGTACTTGAGAATGTAACAATCATTTTGTTTTCAGGTTCGGGGATCCTAAATAACCCCGCTCGCTTTCCAAAAAATAAAAAAATAAAAATAAAAAAATAAAACCTTAATAAACAACTGAACTAGAGAAATATATGTACCTTGTAAAGAGGAATCTTTTTCACACTAGCACCTGCTGAATTTCAGTTTGCTGCATATATATAAAAATCAGATAACCATATCACAATGAAAAAAATATAATGAAACTTAACACAAAAATTGATAAAGGTAAACATACCCTCATCCCTCCTCCTTTATCCAGGCTTGGGTCCGGCAATGTAAAAAAGAACCTTTACATTGGCGGAGTTAAAAAATGGTTGTTATAAATTTAAAAAACATAGGTAAGTATATATATATATATATATATATATATATATATATATATATATATTCAACAAGAAAACAACACTACTAAGATTACATATTTGGGACTACCAAAACCAAATCAGCCAGGAGTGTGTAAGTCAAAAAACAAAAATGAACGTATCACTACTAAGTACTACAATATTGCATGCAAGTCCACAAAAATAGCAAGCATCAAGGATATTGTTCAAGGTTGTAACTACCAAGGTAGTTGTAACTATCAATCATCAAGTTCCACATGATTTTTACACCATACAAAGAAATCACCAACGTCCAAATCCTCCATCATGTCTCCTTTTGGATCACTCTTGTAAAGTTTCACCTCAGTCATATATTTGAAGCATAAGGAATGTCTGATCTCTATTGCAGGGTTCAATGATCCATGGCAATCGCAAGAGAATCGATGGATAGGATCAACAACCTCTTTTGCTATCGCAATGACATTCTTATGCCAATCACAAACTTTGTAAGTCCTTGACACTGAAGGAACATGATTGCTTGGAGAAGGAAACCTCGCAACACCTTGAGAAGATGGTGGTAATGGAGATGGAGGTAATGGATTTTCTGGTTGCCTTGTCGATTGTGCACGGGATGAAGGTGTATCTTCAGTTCTTTGTGTCCCTCCTTGTGTTCCCTCACTTGTTGATGGTCTCACATAAGTTCCATTTTCAAGTCTCTCTCGTATCCATTGAACATTTTCTTCCAATCTATCATATTTTTGGCTCAATTTTTTTACTTCCAATGTTTTATCCAAAAGCAATGAACGAGCGGGAAGTGAAGCATCATACTTCCTTTTAGAGACGGTGGTTCCAACACAACGAACATGTCCCCTTTCTTCTTGGCCAAACACTTGGCTTAGAGGATCATTATCAATAGTGAGGTCAGTGGTACCCTGGGTTGAAGATTCTTGCAAGGGGGCCTTTTTTGCTTTAACTCGTTCCTTAAAAAAAATGAAAAAATAAAATAACACAGGACACAAATAATATTCAAACAACTACAAAGTAAATTAAGAATTGTGTATAAAAGACATCATTGGGCACATACCATATATAGTTCAACACCATGCGTGGGTTTTCCATCCTTTCCCGTATGACAAACAATCCATATATCAGTGCGTGTGACTGGTTCCCCGTCAGGGTTCTTCTCAACCTATATACTTGAAAGATTAGTCTCAGCCTATATAGTTAAATGGTTATTATTGTACTAGTAGTTAGAAACTCAATTACCATTTCATACTTCACTTCTGCAGCACTCTTTTGGCCACCCCCCCCCCCCCCCCCATACATACTTTGAAGTCTTTTTGTTTTTGGCATTTTGGGCTCTAATTTCCTTCGCTTCAGGAGTGCTCTCATAGCGAACAAACTCCTTCCAATCCTCCTCTCTTACACCATTTGGAACATGCTTTTCTTGTTCCTCAATGGTAGGATACTTATCCAAATAGTCCTTCCTAAGATCTGCCTTGAACCTTCTAAAATATTCGGGCATTTTCAAATGCACACTCCTTTTCACATAATTTGGGATGTCGTATTCACGCTGCAAATAAGCCATTGAGATATAAGTTGACAATAAAATAAAACATTATGAAAATCAATGATGTAAAATCTCACCTTGAGGGCATTCCACACATCCTCTTTGTAGTTGTCAGTAACATGGTGCCAACCCTTGAATTTGATGGGCACAAGTGTTTCAACAAGCTTTTCAATGCGTTTATTGAAATTTCTAGCACCAGGTCCAACTGCTAAACCATGGACATTGAAATTTATGGTCTTTTTAACTTCAATGTCATCATTTGTAGATGTAGTGACATCATTGGTGGAGAGATTGCCGCAAGTACTACCCATTTCTATCAATGAAATTATAGATATTAACCATTATCAAACAAAAAGAAATAAGAAACAACTATATACACTACATTTATAGATAGTTTCCTTCCACAACATATCACCACAAATAGATTTTTATAAAGCATTGGAAAAGCCAATCTGAATACTTAGCTACAAAGCTTCCCTTTCCCAACTCAAAAGTCAAAATAAGAAACAAAGACAAAATAATTGGTCTCAAACAAAGAGGATAACTAAAATAGCATTAGAAATGCATCAAAAAATATTGTAGCATAGTCAATTAAAATTCCAGTAAGCTCTTCAGGTTGGGGTTGTCTTTCAAGATGCTTTGATACACAGTGGAAGTTTCCTTTTTATCGACATTAGTGTTCAAGCCTCTTTGAGTATGTAGAACTACATGCCACCCGTCATTTGATTGATCTTTCGAATAAAATACCCCACTTGCTTCTTGAGCTAAAATGAATGGATCCTCTTCCACCTTTCTTTTGTCTTTTAGCTTCGACAAGTTTACCATCTCATGGTTCCAAATTGGGTCCACCTTATATGCATTTTTCTTATTTTCCACTTTGACCCAATCACAATAGAAGACTGTTTCTTTGAAATCTATGTAGTCTAGCACCAGTATGTCTCTAACAACTCCATACCATTTGACTAGTTTAATCCTTTGGCCTCTTATCTTTCTTACTAGCAACAAAAGGAGCAATGGCATCCATGGAGACACCACTATCTTGTGTCACCAAACATTCATCCGAAGAACTTGTCGCAAATGTGAAACCATTTACACAATATTTTGGATATCGGGTTGCCAAAAATTGTGGACCATTGGCTAACCTCCAAAGTGTGGTATTTGTTTCCCCAGCCTTCTCCAACTACATTGTAAAACAAATCATCTTAGAACTGAAATCTGAAAGAAAAAAATTATATATATATGAATAAATACACATTATTATAAAATACCTCATTACACAACCAAGGAATAAAATCAGTGGCTTTCTCAACGAATTTCCTTGACCCTTTTTTACTTTGTGTAGCCAACTCCATGCAATATTCATTGTATTTTCTGCACAAGTTACCATATTATCATAATTCTAGATTTCTAGTTATTAAAAAAAACTAAAATATTATATATCTTACTCTTCCCAATCACTCGAATCAGCAAGTGCATTGAAAACCCATCTTTGAGCTTGTTTAAATTGTACATTATTTAGCATATAGTTTTTCCTTTATCCAATGGATTTTCATCGGCATACTCATCATCTACATCAAGCCACTCCTCTTGACTGTGTTTGTGAGTTCCGAACCGTGGGTTTGTCATACACTCCATGCAGTATGTAACAGATTCATCTACAAGGTATGCTTCTGCTATTGATCCTTCTATGTATCTGAAATTTTTAGCATAGTCTTTGTATCGTTTCATTAACCTATCAATCATAAATAAAATGATAAATTAGTATATAACATAATAAGATAACGTGATGATGTGCACTAAAATTAGAAAAGTTATTTACCGCTCAAAGGGATACATCCATCGATATCGAACTGGACCACCAAGCATCGCTTCCTCGATTAGATGAGCCATGCAATGCACACTTATAACAAAGAATGAAGGCGAAAGCTCCTTTTCAAGGACACAAATTGCCTCAATCACACATTTGTGTGCCAACTGAAGATCTGTTTTGTTGATTACTTTAGCACATAAGATATTAAAGAATAAGCTAATTCTTTGAATACAATTCTTAAATCTTTATCCTTCTTGTCATGAAATACACGTCTAAGCAAAACTGGAAGTAAATGTTGCATAATGACATGGTAGTCATGTGACTTCAGTCCTCTTAGCTCCAAGGGATTGCCAAGAACGCAATTACTCAACTTGGATGAAAATCCACTCGGCAATTTCAACTCTTTTAGTGTATTCATAAATACTTTTTTTCTTTCTTGGTCAAGGCAAATGATGCTTTTGGCATTGAAGTTTTTCCCGTTTCAGTGTCATGGCTCAACCAATATCTCTTATGAGTTCCCATGTCTTCCATATCTTTTCGAGCATTCTCACCATCCTTTGTTTTCTTAGAGATATTCAACAATATGTTCAATAAGTGTTCAATGACATTATTTTCAATATGCATCACATCAATATTATGTCGTAGCTCAACAAACTTCCAGTACGACAAATCAAATAAAATGGACCTTCTAGACCACGGTGGCGCAATGTTATTGGTTGGTTCATCATTGAAGTTATCATTATCAACCATATTCTTGCGCTTTTGACTACTAACCCTACCTTGTGTAGAACTACCTTCCAAAATTTCCACTATCCTTCGTTCAACTTCTTCGCCAGATAATCGTCGTGGAGCACGACGATGTTCAACATCTCTGTTGAATCCCTTGTCATCTCTAAACTTGTGTTTTGTAGGTAAAAAACATCGATGGCCTCTATAGCATATCTTTCGACTGTTTGAAAGACGTTCAGATTCTACATCATCAACACAAATAGGGCATGCATTATAACCATGAACATTACAACCAGCTAGAGTCCCATAAGCATGAAAGTCATGGATACCCCAAAACAACATTGCTTTCAACCGAAAATTGCTTTTAGTATACACATCCCAAGTTGAAACACCATCTGCCCACAATTCCTTCAACTCTTCTACTAATGGCTCCAGGTAAACATCAATATTCTTTCCGGGTGCTTTTGGCCCTGATATTAACAAGGTTAACAAACAAAACTCCTTTCTCATGCATAAAGAAGGTGGAAGATTCAAAGGTGCTATTATTACTGGCCAACAACTATAAGCATTACTTAGATTTCCACGTGGGTTAAAACCATCAGTCAATATTGCAAGTCTCAAATTCCTACTATCAGAGACAAACTCTGGCCATCTCACATTTGTTGAAGTCCATTGTTCTGAATCACATGGATGTCTCATCAAATTCCCATCTGAACAAGCATCCTTGTGCCAAGTCATTGCTTCACCAATCCACGGTATGCTAAAAAATCTTTTCAACCTTGGAATCAATGGAAAATATTTTACAACCTTTTTAGCTTCTTTCCTGTATACCTTGCCAGACTCGTTGTCATCATCATCCGCATAAACCTTATACCTACCAGAACCACATTTTGGACAAGTAACCAGACCCTCATATTCTTTCCAATAGAGTATGCATCCATTGGCACATGCATGTATTGTCTTACATTCTACCCCCATATCTTTAATTGTGTTTTTCATGTTTGGGTAGTTATCTGGCAAATTACAATCATCTGGCAATAAGGTTTTTAGCCATTTTAACAACATCGTCACACTATTACCACTCCAACTAAAACGAGTCTTGAAATTCTGCAATTCAATAATGGTGGACAACGTGGTCTTATTCTTAGGACACCCATTGTACAAAGGCACAGTCATTTTTTCCTTATACTTTTGAAATTTCTTGTTCATAACTGTCTCAGGTTCACAAGAAAGTTTCGGACCACCTTCTGGATTACCGCCAAAACATTCTTCGACGGTATCATTCAAGTCACTTATCCCATCATCAGCCTCCACAGTTTGCATGTTAAGGAATACATCATCAACTAGGTCGCTCATCCTAGGATATTCAAAGGCATCATCAGGTTCAACCACTTCTGTCATAGGTACATCAATCACCTGCTTGTTTATATTCTCTCCATGATGTATCCACGTGACATAATTGGTATCAATGTCATGGCTTAATAAATGAACACCTATGTCGTCAACACTAATGTTTCCCCTCGAGTTCCTACATCAAACGCATGGGCAAGGAAAAAGACTCTCTCCATTTGCATTATCCTCAACAAACTTTTGGAATTGTCTAACGTCGTATATATACATTGCACCCGTTTGTTCATCCATGACTTATCTAAAGGAATTGTTGACATTTCTACACACCAAAAATTAAAAGATTAACTTTAGTCAAACACTCATGAAAATTAGGTGACATATAATAGAATAGGACATAGAATATGACTATTGATTCCTTGTCTAAATGTAGACTTTATACAGATTTGTACACCACCTATGTGAATGTAATCAATCTTTTTTCTTATGTCAGAAGGTATTTTAGCCATTTTTAGCTTAATATCTTCTTTTGTTATTAGTGGTATATTAATTCTACCAGTGGTATCTTTAATATCCAAAGTAAATTCTTTTGTTGAAACACCAAGATAAACATGATTTTTCTAGTGATCAAAGATTTTGCTATCTTCGTTAAGACTCCTGAAGTCCTGAAGATTTGTTCAGCACTAAGTTTTATATCAAGGTATCTTTGATTCTTATTTTTATTTTCCATGGAAGCCTATAAAAATAGTTTGCAAGGGAGAAAAGCTTTATCCGATGATGTGTGGTGAAAGATCACAACTTTCATATACGCTCATCTCCCTTTCGTTTTCATTTAGATTTTGAAATAAAAACCTCAACAAAAAAAAAAAGTACAAGCAAAGGCCAGAGTGGAATCAAGAACACATAATTTGAAGGTAGAAAATATTTTTAAGGGGGTGGACATCATGGAAATTTTTACAACAACATGGTCATCTTCTCTTGTCACTTGTTTTCTATACAATTTTGCTATCTTTGTAATCAAACACAACCTTAAAAATATAAGGAAACTACCTAGCTAACATGACTGATAAAAGGACATTTGATGCAAAAATTCTGCCACTGGTGATGTGAAGTATATGTCTATGTACTCTGTGGTTCTCCTTTAAAGACTGAAATATATTTTGTGTCGACCACTACCACCACCACCACATAGTATATACTTCACTACTATCCAAGAACTAAGTCATGATAGGTACATGTAAACAAACAAAGATACAAACAAATACACAATTTACAGAAAATAATTGTATAGCAAGCAAGATGAACATCATCAATACATTTGAGAAAATTAATAAGCTAAATAGTTATTCAACATGAGGTGAAAACTAGTACCATCATAATATAATCCAAGACATGATAGAAATAAAACATTACACTAATTAACTGAAATAATTTGAACTTCTAATTACTTCAATGTTGAGATATTACTAAACTTAAAGAATTACCTTTATCCAGATGGAATCGAAAAAGTTCGAGAACAGCTTCAAATGATGGAGAGCAACACAGAAGATTTACTAATCCCTAAAATTAGCAAAAATAAATAAATTTTATTACACACTATAGTTAAGAGCCGGCTGAAGCCAAACATAAAAATCTCTATTTCTTAAAAATCAGTGAAAATGAACATTTGAAGAAAAAAAATTCAAGAACTGGTTTTCTTCCTCATTCAAAAAGAAAAAAACACTTAACAGATATAGCAATTTCCCCATCAACCCATCAAGAAGAAAAAATCTCTAGAATTTTCTTCCTCATTCGATTCTCTGCAAAACCCATCAACCCCATTCGATTTTCTGAAAAAACCCATATTATATTTCACCATTCTTCACAATTTCCCCATTTATTAGTGAAAATGGACCAAACACTCGTCAGAAACCTAAATGTATTAGAACAATTGAGATTGCAAAGACCCAAAGAAGAAAAAATTTCAAGACAAGTGACAGTGTATTACCTCTGGTCGAGGTTTTGGATCGAGGTCAAAACTCAGCACGAGGTCGAAACTCAGCTCGAGGTCGAGGCCGCAACTCAGCACGATGCTCAGATCTTGTCTCTGATTTCTCACCACAAGGTCGAGGTCGGTGGCTAGAGTTTTTGATCGAGCTTTCTTTGATTTTTCGATCGAGTTTCTCTGATTTTTCTGCAATCAACACAACTCAGCACGAGGTCTGAACTTAGCTCGAGGTCGAGGTTGCAAGTAAGCACGATGCTCAGATCCAGTATCTGATTTCTCACCACAAGGTCGAGGTCGATGGCTAGAGTTTTCGATCGAGCTTTCTCTGATTTTTTGATCGAGCTTTATCTGATTTCTCTGCAATCAACACAAAAATTCGATGATAAAGCTTTATCTGATTTTCTCAAAATCGTCTTGGTCGATTCTCCCCTTGAGCTTTTGAGCCAAAAACAGATATGTGATTTTTGCTTTTTTGAGCCAAAACCAGATCTGAAAATGGAGCGATTAACAAACCCTACAATGAAAATGGAAGGAGGCGAGAGCGCCAATTTTTTTCGCAAGACCGCGAATTGTTTTCGCCCGCGTGAAATCCACTCGAGTTCTCCACACATGCACGTGCAACACAGGTGCATTTTCTTTTTATAGCCACGGTTTAAGGCCCTTGGCCATTATAGCCACGGTTTGTTGGTCGTGGCAAATAAACCAACGGTTTTGAGCCGTGGCCATCTCCGTGTAGCTAATCAAGCCCTTTGGTGTAGTGTACTAAAGGTGGAATTCATCAACTAATAAAGTAATTAAACAGTTTATCGGTTCATTTTATATACTTATGTTTATGAATTGGGTATCATTTTAGTTTTTTTGTTCCTTTGTCTTTCATTGAGATAAGATCTTGATTTCGATCGACGGTCAAAATTTCTTCTCTAGAAGTTATATAGGCCCACTGGCTCATTGGTTTGGGTTCATCCTCATACCATGTTTATTATGAAATTCTGATTGAAGAAATCAAGATTAGATCATAGTTAAGTTTGATCTGTATATGTAGACTTTGACATTTTGCGCCTATGTACAACAAGACCGAGTAGCTGATTTGAGCACTATTTATAAGTATCACTTGTTTAGTTCATGAGTTTGGAGAGATTCGGTCTAAACTCCATAGGAAAATAAAACAAGCATCAAATCAGGATGCGCGAAAAATATATGGTTGGATTCAGCTAAAGTGAATTTCCTATGGATTAGGGAGTTTACTGTAATGTATGCTATCTCAACTTAGGGGTGGGCACGGGACGGGATGGGACGAGATAGACCCATCCCTATCCCATCCCGTTCATACGGGATCGGGACGGGACGAGATCAGCGTGCTCTCATTTTTTGACAAATTACTGCTTACCCAAGACCCAATTTGCTTAGTTGAAAATAGGCAAAGGCAATTCATTGAACTATACATAAATGATAGCCTTGGATTGAGTATGCAACATCATAATAAACTACAATAAATGATAGCTGAAATTCACCCTGTAATTAAGATTTCTGCAGAGTTTTGAATGGCTAAGATGTGGACAGTATAATGCCAATGGTGGACCTACTCTACTGTTTCGAATAGTGAACAAAAGGATGAGTAGATTTGGGGTGCTAAGAAGAATGTTTCATTATTGCTTTAAAAAAAAGTCATTAAATTCATTGTCTTGACATGAAATAAAATCTCCAATGTAGTTAGCAATCCCATTTTGAGTTTTAAAGAGTTTGCAATTAAATAATTCATTTAGAAATCTAGAAATAAACCAATATGGGTAGTTGCAGTTATAGACTAATATCAATTACACTGATTTCAACTAAATTCATTTTTCTTCAATTACACTAATATTGCAATCCTAAAATAAATAAATAAAAATATTAATAATAATATTAAAAAATTAGCTCGGGACGGGATGAGATTGGCGGGATTGAAAATCTTCATCCCATCCCATCCCATTCTAGATCGGGACGGGACGGGATCGGGATGGAATTATTCAATCCCATTAAGACTCGAAAAAATCGAGACGGGACGGGATGCCCACCCCTATCTCAACTAGTATCTTATAAAATTTAGTATATGTTCTGATACTAAATTTGTGGTTGTAATGTTCATTTTTTTTTAATAAATTTATTGAAGAAAACAGTGTCAGAAGGTAGTACAACAATGTGGTCAAGATCAAAAGCACCAAAGGAAACACAACCAAGGAAGGAATTTTTCATAGAGAATGGAGCATGGTTGTTATAAGCACTAATAGTCACTTGTGATGGAAAATCAAATCCCATAAGAAATTTCTCATCTCAAGAATTCTTGAAAGAACCCAACAACTTTTCTGCATCCCGAATTCTTCATAAAAATGAAGATTTTTTTTTTTTTTTACAAGGGATCGTTCAATGGATACACTATCATGGTTAAGAAATGGAACAAAAGATTGACTGAAAGGAGCATAAATGAAGTAGGAACATTAGCACAAATCAACCATAAGAACATTTTGAAGCTGTTAGGGTGTTGTCTAGAAACCGAAATTCCTATATTGGTATATGAATCTGCGTCTAATGGAGATTTGTTTGATATTTTCAGTAACCCAACGTTGCCATGGGATATCAGGTTAAGGATTGCAACTAGATTACAAATGCAGTTTTGTATATTCACACATTGCCCATTCCAATCCCATTATCCAAGAGACATCAAGTCTAGTAACATTTTCATAGATGAAAACTATGTGGTGAAACTATCTGACTTTTCGTTTTCCATATCCATTCCATCTGGTGAAACCCATGTGGTTGATGCGGTAAAGGGGACTATGGGGTTTATAGCCCTAGAGTATGTTGTTTCGGGTCGAATAACTGAGAAAGTGACGCCAGGTAGAATAATGATTATCCTGCAGGCTAGTTCAACAGACAATTCACAAGGAAGGATACAAGAGATTCACCCAAAAAACACAGAGGAAATAACTCTAATGTTTAATCAAATTACTCAAATCAAAGGTATCTCTAAAATCAGCCCACAAGCCAGGCTTTATAGCTAAAACTCGCAATTATTAGAATTTTACCAAAATTAGCAAAACCTCAATAATCATGCAAAAAAATACGTAATAAAAGAAATATACTGCCAGAAATCTTGCCCAAATTGGGTTCAGAATCACTTCCTAAACAATAATTGAAATATTACTATCAAGGGAAATAAACTGCTAAATTTGTGGATTCGGAAGGGAAAATGGTAGATTTTGGTCTCGAAAAGATGTGAAACGAACAAACTGATTGACCACGACGTGCGCGTTGAAAATATCTTTCCGAATTGGGTTCGTTTGCGCGATTTTGATACTCGTAGCCAAAGTTATGGCCAAAATACTAAAACTCACCAAAAACTGCCAAATTAGAAAAAAAATGTCTATGATTTCCTGCCATCCTTGCGCTGATCTGCTAATTCAAGATATCTTAGTGCTAATAACGTGCTATCTGACAGCTCAGCATCATCTGACTCGGATCCTCCTGCTTCAGTCGCCCCGGGTTGGAAATAACTCGTCCTCAAGTTCACAATAGCATCATCAGAATCTGCAAAACAAGGACTCAGGTGCTTTACATTAAAGACATCAGAAGTCCTCAAATGACTGGGAAGCCGCAGTCTATAGGCATTATCATTGATCTTCTGCAAGATCTCACAGGGTCCAATCTTTCGCTCTTTAAGCTTATTATACTCTCCAACAGGAAAACGATCACGGGTTAATACTGCCCAAACAAAATCACGAACATCAAAAAGTACCTGACGACGGTAACTATCGGCTTGAACCTTGTACTTGGAATTACTCTCGTGAATGGCCAGCTTCACCTGCTCATGGATACATCGAAGATGTTTTGCCATTGCATCTGCCTTGGGACTCAAACGACCCACACGTGGAATAGGGGCTAAGTCAAGCACCCCGGATGGATTCTGGGCATAGACAATCTCAAATGGGCTCATTCCTGTGGTTCTGTTCTTTGACCTGTTATAGGAAAATTTTGCCTGAGGTAATGCCAAATCCCATTGTTTCGGTTTAGTGCTTGCCAAACTTCTCAAAAGGTTCCCCAAACTGTGGTTCACCACCTCGGTCTTTCCATCCCTCTGGGGGTGGTAGGCGCTACTAAAATTCAAGTTCGTCCCCAATTTCTCCCATAAACTCCGCCAGAAATTACTCATGAACTTGGTGTCACGATCTGAAGTAATGGATCGGGGAACATAATGTAAACGCACAATCTCTTTGAAATAAAGATGGGCGATCCGGGCAGCATCCATTGTTTTTATGCAAGCTACAAAATGGGCCATCTTGGGAAACCTGTCAACCACAACCAAAATAGAATCCCAGGCCCGTTGGGTACGGGGTAAGCCCAACAAAAAGTTCATACTGACATCAAACCAAGGGGCCTCAAGTACAGGTAAAGGTGTACAGGCCCGCATTAGTGAGAACTCCATTGGACCGCTGACACACATAACAACGCTCCACATAATGAGCCACATCACTGGTCAATTTGGGCCAATAATAGGAAGAAGGGATCAAGGCTAACGTCTTATCTCGCCCAAAGTGACCCTCATTATGAAGTTCACAAATAATCTGCTGTCTTAGTGAACAATCTGGAATGCACAACTGTAATCCACGAAACAGATAACCATTATGCAAAATAAAGTCATGTCGTTGACCATCTGTTACCTCCTGAATTATCCTCCCGAATGAAGGATCTGCAGCATACATATCAGAGAAAACCTCAAATCCTGCAATTCTAGTGCTCATGGTGGTGAGGAGTAACGTACGATGGCTCAGTGCATCTGCGACATGCTTCAGACTCCCTTGCCTCAGCGCAAACGTGAACTCCTACAAGTACGCCACCCGCTTAGCATGCCATCGACTCAGCTTGTGTTGGCCATTGATGTACTTCAGAGCCTCATGATCAGTGACAAGAATACACTCCCTTTGTACTAGGTAGTGACACCAATGCTTCAGGGACTGAACTATGGCATAAAAATCCAGATCATAGGTGGAATAATTCTTCTTTGATCCTGATAGTTTCTCATTGAAAAAGCTATTGGGCGCCCTTCCTGACTCTGAACACCACCAATGCCAACCCCAGATGCATCACAATTCACCTCAAACACCTTTTCAAAATCAGAAAGTGCCAAAACTGGTGCTTCTGTCATCTTCTGCTCGACCAGTTGAAAACTGGCCTTCACCTCCTTGGACCACTGGAAATCATGCCCCTTGAGGCACTCTGTGATAGGAGCAATCAGAGTGCTGAATTTTCTGATGAACCGACGGTAGAAGGACGCCAATCCATGGAAACTTCTGACATCGTGTAAGGTCTTTGGTTTGGGCCACTCTAAGACCGCATCTATTTTCGACTGATCTGCATGAACACCATCAGTAGGCACAACAAAACCAAGAAAAGTAACAGAAGTAGTGAAGAAAGAACACTTCTTCTGATTGACGAACAGACGCTCCATCCTCAACTTATCAAAAACAGCACGAAGGTGATCAAAATGTAATGCCCATGTCGGACTATAAATGAGGATGTCGTCGAAGTAAACTACAACGATTTTCCCCATGAAAGGTCGTAAAACCTGATGCATAAATCTCATAAATGTACTGGGCGCATTGGACAGGCCAAAAGGCATGACCATACACTCATACAACCCATGATGCGTCTTAAACGCTATCTTCCACTCATCTCCAAGTTTTATTCTGATATGGTGGTATCCGCTTTTACGGTCAATTTTTTAGAAGACCTTAGATCCGAACAGTTGGTCTAACATATCATCCAGGCGGGGAATTGGAAACCTGTATTTCACTGTAATCCTGTTGATTTCCCTACTATCAACACACATACGCCAAGAGCCATCTTTTTTTGGCACTAACAGAGCAGGTACATCACATGGGCTCATACTCTCATGGATGTAGCCCCTCTCCAATAATTCTACCACCTGTCGCTGCAACTATTTAGATTCCTTAGGACTGAGGCGATAAGCCGGCCGATTAGACAAACTGGACCTCGGAATAAGGTCGATCTTATGTTGAATATCCCGCATAGGTGGCAGCCCAGGAGGAAGATCCTCTGGCATCAGGTCAGAAAACTCTGCAAGAAGCTGATGCACCTCTGCTGGCAAATCTGAATTCACATTGGCTTCACTATTCCCACAAGGTAGCAAAGCATAGACCACATCTCCACGATCAATCTCAACTAAAAATTTGGACCTAGAAAGCAGGTTAGTATTATTGGCTACCGGGGTAGGAGTGGTTCCTTCCCGACGAGGAGCCAACACAATTTTCTTTCCTTTAATGCTAAGGGAATATGTATTTTTCCTCACATCATGAATAACACTACGATCATACTGCCAAGGTCTGCCTAACAATACATGACAAACATCTATATATACAACATCACACCAAGCATTATCAAAATATTTTCTACCAATCGAAAAAGACACTAGGCATTGCCTATCTACTGTTACCTCACTGCCTTTATTCAGCCATGATAATTTGTACGGCTTGGGATGACGATCTGTCTTCAACTTCAATTTCTGGACAGCCTCTTCAGACAAGACGTTCTCACAACTGCCATTGTCAATGATCATCTTGCAGACTTTATCTGCAACTGTGCAGGTCGTGTGGAAAATATTGGTTCTTAACCAATCGTCCCCTGAATCATCCTTGGGAGTCAGTAAACTCTTACGAACGACCAGAGTCTCATGGCCATCTTCATACAACACATTTCCATCTTCATCATCATCATACACAGGCTCTTCAAGTTCCTCAATTTCGTCTACCACGTCTTCCTCAATCAGGAGATTGTTGCCCTTCTGAATAGCAGGCTTCCTGCACTCAGTCGCTTTATGTCCTTGTTCACCACACCTGAAACATCTAATAGTAGAGTTACTCTGCGGTGGCTGTTGAGTAGGACGAGATTCTTGAGGGCGAACTGGTCGATTGACTTGATCACTTCTGATCATAGGCCTCCTGTTTTGTTGTTTTTCCACAGCAAATGCTCGTTGGTAGCCTTCAGAAAAAGTCCACAGTGAGTGAAGGCTGAGGACTTCCTGTAGGGGTTGTCGTAATCCCCCCAAATATCGTGCCACCATCTGCTCTTCCGTCTTAGATAAGTCATTACGGGCTACCCATTGATAAAACTCCTCTGTGTAATCATCAACTGATCTCGTGCCTTGCCTCAATGAATGAAGTCGTTGAAACAAAGTTTGAGTGTAGCCGAAAGGAAGGAAGCGACCCTTCATCTTTTCCCAATTAGAAATCTTGGCCTGGCGCTGCTTGTCGCATGATCGCTTCAACTGCTCCCACCACGCAGATGCTCTGCCTTTGAGTTTGATGGCAACCAATTTCACTTTGACATGATCTGAAACTTCCTTATACTCAAAAATACATTCTACATCATTCAACCAATCCACGAATCCTTCGGCCTGTAACGTACTAGAAAACTCGGGTAGATCCACTTTGAAACCGAGATTTCCATGACGTACGATCCTCCTGACCACGGCGCTCCCAGAATCGAGCACGATTGTGATACGGGTTTTCAAAACTGGAATCAGAATCGTGATCTTCTACCTCACGATTACCGAAATTCTGCGTTGTTAGACGCTGGGTTAGCTCTGCAACTTGCCTCTGTAAATCCTTAATCATCACATCCTGAACTCTACGATCATAGTGAGGGGCTTCCTTGTTCGGAACCTGCTCGCGACGACCACGACCACCAGCCATAGAAACTAATAAAATTTCACCCCAAGAAGATGCTGAAGCTCTGATACCATGTGACGCCGGGCAGAATAGTGATTATCCTGCGGGCTATTTCAACAGACAATTCACAAGAAAGGATACAAGATATTCGCCCAAAAACACAGAGGAAATAACTCTAATGTTTAATCAAATTACTCAAATCAAAGGTAACTCTAAAATCAGACCACAAGCCGGGCTTTATAGCTAAAACTCGCAATTATTAGAATTTTACCAAAATTAGCAAAACCCCAATAATCATCCTAAAACAAAATACGTAATAAAAGAAATATACTGCGCACAGCTAAAACACAGAAAGATAGTGATTAACTATTCTGCGCGATAGTTCCGATATTCAATATTTATTAAATACATAGAAAGATATTCTAAAACACAGCTAAAGATAACGCACATCTTAATTCCACAATTAAAGATAACAAAACACAAATGGAAATAAATAAATAAACAAATTACTGGCTTGTAGAAAATATTTGAAAACAAATACAGATTACATACCTACTGGCTTTCACTGTCATGGAAAAAATATGTAAACAATCAAATAATTCTAAGTTAAATGTTTACGTTGCAGTAGGGTTGGTATCTTGTTTGGCTTTCTTTTGGACATTTTGAAATGAGTGGAAACTTCCATTCAACTGATCAGTCATTTTCTTCACTTTATTTTCTTTTTTTTTTTGTAACTCATTGAGTAGTTTATAGATTTGAACAAGAATGTGGTCACGATCAAAAGCAGCAAAGGAAACAAAACAAAGGAAGAAATTCTTCACTGAGAACGGAGCACGATTATTAGAGAAACTAATAGCATCTTGTGATGGAAAATCAAATCCCATAAGAAATTTCTCGTTTCAGGAACTCTTGAAAGCTACAAACAATTTTTCCTCGATCCAAATTCTACCTGAAATGAGAGTATTTTCTCTTTACAAGGGGACATTTGATGGCTACAGTATCACTGTTAAGAAATGGAATAACCAAAGACTGATTGAAGAGAGCATAAACGAAGTCGTAATGCTGTCACAAATCAACCATAAGAACATTTTGAAGCTGGTGGGATGTTGTCTAGAAACCGAAGTTCCTATACTGGTTTATGAGTCCGCCACATCCAAAGGAGTTTTGTTCGATAATATCTTCAGCAAACCAACATTACCATGGGACATCAGGTTAAGGATAGCAATAGAGATTGCAAATGCAATTTCTTATCTTCACACTGCCCATTCCACTCCCATCATCCACAGAGACATAAAATCTAGTAACGTTTTCTTAGATGAAAACTATGTAGCAAAACTATCTGACTTTTCGACTTCGGTATCCATCCCTTTGGGTGAAACACATGTAGTGGATGAGGTGAAAGGGACTTTTGGGTTCGTAGCCCCGGAGTACCTTTCTTCAGGTCGAATAACTGAGAAGACAGACGTATTGAGCTTTGGAATGCTCTTGCTTGAGTTTCTGACAGGGCAAAAGGCTTGGGATTTAGTGAAGTGTGCAATTGACGCTCAAGTTTCAGTAACATATTATTGTAGATCGTTTATTGAAAATAATCGTCTTGTTGAGATACTAGACAGCAGCATTTTGGGTGAAGAAGAAGAAGTAAATAAACAACAACAACTACAAGCCTTTGCAGAGTTTGCCATCAAATGTACAGAAAGGGAGGATCTACTAAGACCAACCATGATTGCTGTCACGAAAGAACTTCGTCGGATTGAGCAGTTGATCAATAGTTGTTAGATAGATATTATGTATTATCCTAAAACTGTAGCTTTTTCCTTTTACTCTAATTTGCACCTTCAATTAGATTCTCATTGCTAATCATCATGCATGCTACTTTCGATAATCATTACCCATATATCGTTCATGGACTGCGTAGCAGTGTTTGTTGTGCATCTTTTCCTCATTATTGTATACTTGAGGTGCTGTAAGGAAATATAAATGGTGCAATAGGTATGCAGATATCGACATGCATTACATAAGTATCATAATTAATTTGATATTATGAGTTGAGAAAATCATACACTGATGTTTGACGGTAGTTATGTGAGGACACTATCAGCGTGCGAGTGGATGCTTACATTCTCTCACTGGACTCCTTATCGTTTCGCACCAACATAGAAGAAGAACCAGAGCATTGGCCATCAACGAAGAGAAAAACCAAGCTTTAAAGGAGGAACAAACTGAAGATAAGAGCAAAAACAGATCAAAAGGAAGAGCAAATTGGATGTGAGATGACTTTTAAGGATCGAGCCAACTTCAACCTTAGTTTTGGACAAAACTCGGTTTTCCTTGGCTCATTTCCCTACAGAGATAAAACTATGAAGACTAACAGGATGCATTTTATGGATGGTATAAGAAAGCTTACAGAGTTGGTCAGAGATACCAGAAGTTGATGAACAAAAACATGGCTAACTATTCTGCGTGATCATTCAGATAATTAAGTGCGTAGAAATATACTATAACCACTTCTATAGATAACCCATGGATCAATCTAAAATTCGTAGAAAGATACTGTAAACACAATTATGGATAACAAAACACGAATGGACATAATTAATAACCAATTTATGATGTGGGTTATATAACAAGAACTGCATTGCATACCACACTACTTTGCAGATCAAGCTCTCACAATATGTAAATAATCAAATAATTCTCAGAAGAAGTTAATTGTTTATGCATTCTTTTGAACAAACCAAAAGAAACTATTACTTTTTGAAATGAATGAAACCTTCCATGCAACTGGTCCATCATTCCTTCACTTTATTATCTTTTTTTGTAACGCATTGAGACTGAGTAGTTTACGATTATCAGACCTGGGAAGACTTACCTCAATGTGTAAATCATCATTATTTTTATGATAAATAAACCAATTCAGGGAATATTAGTTGAATACCATTTGGTCCATGGTGCATTGGAGATATCTCAAAATTTTCATCTAATAAGTAAATAAAAATCAGTAAGATATATGCCAATATTTTACAACATGCTTTACAGTGTATTTCAAATCGAAAAAAAAAAACAAAACAAAACAAAACAAACTAGGAAAGGAAGATTATACTCTGAATCTGATCTACAACTAGAACTGGAAAAACCATGACATAGCCGCATTGCTTTTTTCTTTTTCATTTTGTATGTGATGATATCTCAACCTTTGATTAAGGTGCACTATAGAAAAAATAAGAAGAAACTGCTGGGTGACCAGGATGAAAGTTATAGGAAACATCTTCCTACATCCATAAAGTCTTTCTAATCAAACATTCGCTTAACAAAGACTTAATTTCACTCTCTCCCACTTCATAGTGTTAACCAGTCTTGCCGCTTCAAAAGTTTTATCGAACAGCATAAGTCAAAGACTTCTTTGCTTCACAAGGTAAGCTCCCACTTTCAAAGTTTCTTGCAGTGCCACCGCATTTAAGCGTACTGTTTTAGAATGAGAACTGTATTCATGTTCTTGTTATACTTCCACATTGTTTCTGGTTTAAACTATGAGGGGGAGGTTTTAATATCACTCCTGAGCAGAACTTACCATACCCAAGTCAAGCCAATTTAGCTGGAACTCATTGGACTCAACACCATGCCATTGGCAAGGAATCCGGTGTGACCATAAACATAGAGTAGTTTCGCTGAACATGTCCACTTATGGGATCATAGGTGAACTAGGACATTAGATCGGGTGGCTAAGATTCCTTAAGAAACTTGATCTTGGCATGAACAGTTTCTCGGGTATGATCCCGTCAGACTTGGGCGATTGTAGTCATCTCAAACACTTGGATTTGTCCACAAATAGTCTGACTGGAAAAATACCAGAAAATTTGAAGAACTTGATTCATTTGAGGCAGTTTTCAGTAAACAGAAATGCCATAGGTGGGGAAATACCAGCAATCTTGTTTGATTTTCCACATTTGAGATTTCTTTCTCTATGTTTGAACAACTTTAGTGGTTTCGGCCTGTCCAGTGTGGGAAACATGACATTATATCCCTGTGTTTCAGCCACAATCAGTTCTCAGGAAATATTTCCTATATGATTGGAAATTGCACAAAACTAGGAAAACTTTATCTAAATGACAATAATATGGTTGGCACATTTCCCACGAGTTTGAAGAATCTCGAGCACCTAGTATATTTGGATGTCAGTTCCAACAGACTACAAGGTGGAATCCCCATTGAGCTGACTGAGCTCCATCAGCTTAGAAACCTGTAACATCTGGGTTTTTTTTCCTTTGGACCACCCTGTGGTAGTGTTTCGAATCTTGGTGGTGGCATATAACCTTGTCATTCTACAAGACTCTACATAATTCTCCCCTCTTTACTCTTCTCATCAGATTGTGGGTGATTTTATTCTTAGTCAAACAGCCCAAGAGAAGAGAGCTTGAGATGGGGAATTCCTTAAAGATTTGCTAGAAGATTTTGGTGCATGTTGGGAAGGATAAGCTTTGTGCTTTGAGGATTGCAATAGCTGTAGCTAATGAGTAGATCTACCCTTTCTCGAAAGATTTAACCTGTTAGATTGTATGTTTACTCTTTCTTTATGTAGATTTTGGGGTTTGCTATTTTGGGTTAAGATGGGTAACCGAGTGTATTTCCATAATGATATTTGTCGATTATGTCAATATTTTTGTTTTTTATTGCTTTCATTTGAAAGATGAATGTGAGAGCTTTCTATAGGTAGCTTATATGCAGAATTGGGATAAGTATTGAAAAAGTTATAAATGTTTGAAGTTGGTGTGTTGTACTGTAACTTGCTGAAATTGTAAGTCTGACTTTAAAACGTGATGAACATGGGGTAAAGATCTGGTTTTAATTTTTGTTATTGAAAGCACTTGAGGATAAATCTTACATGTTTAAAAAGTAGAAGGTAAGGGTTTTCCAATGGTATAAAGTTTTCAGGTTTTGGTTGAAAACTGCGACTTGTGTGTATGATTGAAGTTGCTATGTTACACTGAAACGTTCTGGAAAATCTGCTCCGAGGTTTCTGACGTCATCCGTTTGACCCAACTTTGACTGATCATAGAATTTGATCCATAACTCTGTTTTTACTACCGTTTTCACCGTTGTGACAACTGTGATAAAATTAAATTTTAGAATAAATTTATTTCACATTTTATAATATTTTAATTTTGGCAATGATATGCCTCGAGATGCGTGTTTCAAGTAGATGTTTATTACTGAATATTGTGCATCATATATGATTGTGATATTTAGAACTTAGTTCATCTAATGGAATTATGAAAATGATGTTACTTGATAAGTGTTGAGAAATTTTGAGTTTGACATGAATACCCTACTCCGGCCACTACAAAAAAAATTGAAATCAGCAACGGCTAAAAACTGTTGTTAAATGTCCCAAAACCGTAGCTAAAAGGAATCAGCGACGGCCCAACAATCGTCGCAATACCGTAGCTATTTCAATCGTCGCTATTTGAATCAGCAATGGTAAATTATCCCGTCGCTAATTCGCAACGACCAAAAAACCGTCGCTAGTGTCAAAAATTCCGTCGCTAAAGCCGTTGAAAATTTCGACCACGACTGTCGCAAATTGAAAAATAGCGACGGTTTTTGCTGTCGCTAATTAGCGACCATTTTTTTGCCGTGGCTATTTAGCGACCATGTTTTCTAAATACAGTGTTCTAAAAATCGGCCTAAGCGCTAGAAGGTGGAAAACCGCCCAGATTAATGGCTGGGCGGGCAGTCTGGGAGGTTCTGGGCAGGTCTGGGCGGGATCTAGGCGGGGTCTGGGCAGCCTAGGCGGGTCTAGGCGGTTGAGGCTAGGCGGGTCTGGGCGGGATCTAGGCGGGGTCTGGGAGGCCTAGGTGGACTCTAGGCGGTCGGGGCGATTTTTATTTTTTTATTTTTTATTATTTTATTATATTTTTTAATAAGGCTGATTGTGTTCTTATTTTATTTTTCTTTCCTATTTTTTAGAAATAAACTATTTAATTATTTTTTATTCAGTATATGTCTAAATGTAGCAAAGGATGATTACTTAATGGAATTTTCAAAGGATCTGCCGGTACCAATTTTACTGATGTAGATTTTATCAAATATAACTGAGGTTATTAATGCAATTTGAAGAAAAATAAAAGTGTACACAAATTCAAATTTATATAAAGTACCCATCATGACCAACTTCAGTCATTTGAGATTTAATAAATTTTGTTCATGATTGTTAATTTTTCATGTTGTTAAATTTTGCATATGTATATTGGCATTAAATTGGATGTAATTGATAAGGTATTATGCTTAACTTTTGTAAATTATTAAAGTTATAATACAAAACCTAAGACCGCCTAGGCGTTCGCCTAGGCCCCTGGGCACTAGGCACCTGCCCGCCGCCTAGCGGTTTTTAGAACACTGCTAAATAGCGACCGTTTTTTGCCGTGGCTATTTAGCGACGGTTTTTTGCCGTCGCTAAATTGCAAATCTAATTGACAAAACAGCCACGGTATTTGCCGTGGCTATTTAGGGACAACTTTGTTGCAAATCATATTGACAAATGAAATTTACAAATTATAAATTACAAATGATAATTCATTTTTTATAATGAAATTAGCTATTAATGATTGTCCATTCTGAAAATTAATATCAACTACCAAAACTAAACTTAATTGATCAAAATTATAACAAAAATTACACAGAATCTCTAGAATATCATACAAAAATTACAAAAAACCACAAAAAAAAAACAAAAATCAATCTATAGAATATCTGAAATCTGATCTCCGAGATCTGAGATTTCAGATCTCTTGCATCTAGGGAGGCGGCGGAGGAAGGGAGGGGAGAGAGAGGCGGCCGGGATCGGTGTCGAAGAAGCGGCGGACTTCTTCTCTGGAGGTTGAGAGAAAATTTTTGTTTAAGTTGGTTTGTAGAGAAAATTTAAATTTATATAGAGAAATGTAATTGAAGGGGATTGGTTGTTTAGTTTCACGCGGATCGGTGACGTGGTTTGGTTTAGTGCGTTGGATTAAGCTAAATTTTTTGGGTGTTATTGTCGGTTGAGATGAGGTTTCACGCGGATCGGTGACGTGTTTTTTTTTTAAACAATTAGCGACGGTTTTTTACCGTAGCTAAATTCTTTAGTGTATAATTTTTTTAAAAAAACCAATTAGCAACGGTTTACTGCCGTCGCTAATAAAAAAATCTAAAACTTAGCCACGGTTCATCGCCGTAGCTAAATTCTTTAGTGTATAATTTTTTTTTTAAAAACCAATTAGCAACGGTTTTTTGCCGTCGCTAATAAAAAAAATCTAAAACTTAGCCACGGTTCTTTGCCGTAGCTAAATTCTTTAGTGTTTAAATTTTTTTTTAAAAAAACCAATTAGCCACGGTTTTTTGCCGTCGCTAATAAAAAAATCTAAAACTTAGCCACGGTAAATTGTCGTAGCTAAATTCTTTAGTGTTTAATTTTTTTTTTCAAAAAAACCAATTAGCAACGGTTTTTTGCCGTCGCTAATAAAAAATCTAAAATTTAGCCACGGTAAATTGCCGTAGCTAAATTCTTTAGTGTTTAATTTTTTTTTTTTTCAAAAAAACTAATTACCCACGGTTGTTTGCTGTCGATAATAAAAAAAATTAAAACTTAGCCACGGTTTTTTGCCGTAGCTAAATTCTTTAGTGTTTAATTTTTTTTTCAAAAAAACCAATTAGCCACAGTATTTTTCCGTCGCTAATAAAAAAATCTAAAACTTAGCCACGGTAAATTGTCGTAGCTAAATTCTTTAGTGTTTAATTTTTTGTTCAAAAAACCAATTAGCCACGGTTTTTACCGTCGCTAATTGTTTTTAATATATATATATATATATTTTTTTTTTTAAATCCATTAGCCACGGTATTCTACCATAGCTAATGAATTTTATTTGTAAAACCTAGCGACGGTTTTTTTGCCGTCGCTAAATGTTATATATATATATATATATATATATATATATATTTTTTTTTTTTTTTTAAATCCATTAGCTACGGTATGCTACCGTAGCTAATTATTTTTATTTGTAAATCTGTTGTGATTTTTATTAACCTAAATTAATAAGCTAATAAAATTTCACTTGTAATAGCCGCAAGTGCACGGTGTCTAACTGGTAGACAACGGCAAGTACGGGTCGATCCCACGAGGAAGGTGGATGCAATTGAAATTTATAATTTAATTTAAACTAATTTAAATGGAAAATGGGGTTACAACTAAACTAAAAATAAATTTAAAAATAAAAAAAAGTAAAATAAAAGAAAAATGTGGATTTTGTGGGCTTGGACTCACCAATGAGTTAGCAAAAATTATTTAAATCTAAATTACTGAATTTAAAAACGAGAAGCTTTAGGGATGAGAATCCCTTTCTTACACCGAATATATGATCGTTAAAATCAAATTAAATTATATCATGTTTCTATCAAACATTAACAAATTATTTCAAGCAAAAGCAATTTGTCAAAAACTTTCATAAATAAATTGTAATTAACAATTAAGCACACAATTCAGTAAAATCAATCACAATAACTTATACAACCCATTTAGTTTGTCGCAAACTCGATGTGGCAGTACTCAGCAGATCAGCAGTTGGTCCGAAAATGAAGTACACAAGCTCTGTGGGATACATTGCACCAGGTATACATTCACTACTCATTTCCTTGTTATATGTCTAGTAAGAATTGCTGATGGTGCTGGACATTTTACAAAATGTGGGTTCATTGACAGAGATTGCATTTACAATGACAAAGAACAAGGTATCAGATGTGTACAACTATGGGGTGGTGTTACTTGAACTAATAACTAGAAAGCATGTCATAGATCCTTATTTGCCTGGCGGCATGAACATAGTAAGATGGGTACACACCACCTGGAGTAGAACTAAAGTCATCAATGGCATCATGGATCCAGACCTTTTGGAGGAGTTTAAGATTTCGAATATTATGTTAGAGATAGAACTAGTATTCTATTGCAGTTAAATTAGGATTGTGTGACTAGTCCAAACGAGGAAGGATATCTTCTTTGTTATGGAGTAGAATTTAGATTCCTTATTGGCATAGATTTCCTATCTCGTTTTATACTGGGATACTATGTAATTGCTACCTCTATATATAGAGGCTCATATCAATGAATAAAAGCGCTCTTTGTTTCCCCTCTACTCTTGTTTTGCTTTCTTTACTTTACGATATTTTCAACACGTTATCAGCACGAGCCCTAACCCTAGCAGCTATTAAGAAAAAATCTCCACGCGAACGCCATTCGCCGTTAGCACCGTCCACCGCGAGCGTCTTCCCCCTCGACTCTTGTTTTGCCTCCTGCTCGGCCAGGTTAAACTGCCAACAGAGAAATCAATGAATTGAGGTGAGGGATTTTGAAAAAGAGATGAATGGGTTCGTCGGGTCAATCAATGATCGCCCTATCATCTGTCACAAGGGTTGGATATTTTGTATTGTGGATTCATCTCCAGTTAATGTGCATGGATTCAAGGTATGTATGATATGAATCCCACACTTTAATTAAATTTTCTTCATCAAATGCTAAGTAAATTTTAGCTCTTCATTCCTCATATGCAACATACACACAACATTATTTCACTTTTTGCTCAAGTCTCTAACTAGGAATGATAGATGCTAGGAAAACCAGGATTCATGTTGTTAAACACTTAAACATAAATATAGTATAATACAACCTTTGTTCATCTCCTCAAAGATCATTTACTTTCTCTACCTCCTTATATTACAATATTAAACTTCAAACGTATACTTTAGCCTGTCATTTAGCATCGTTTGTGCGTTCTACATGCGAGTAAGATGCAGGATTTTTTGTGTTTGTTCAACTCTATGTTTCTTTGAAATCATATGTATGCTTGGTAAAGGAAATATAGGAGGATGTAGAAACCACATTGTTGGTATTTCTAGGAGCCTGTATTTGAACTCTATCCCTACAAACACTAGTTGAAACATTTTGTACAACTTTTTTCACGATGTTACCTTTGTGGCTCACTGCCAACCCATGTTACCCTTGTTACTCTTGTCACTGCCAACCCTTGTTACTCTTGTCCTTACAAGAAGCATATCCAAATCTTTGCCTTCCCAATCTCTCAGTCTAGTCGATCTGGCTCTCAAGTAGAAGCCAAACAGTATGGTATTTGCCACATTGAATATATTCTGGATTAGTTAATTTGAATTCCTACGTACTTTAGGTTTGAATCAGTCTGACATGAAAGCTACTTACGCTTATATCATAGTGTAAATTGTTTTGCTTGTGATTGTGGGGATAGTGAATGTAAAATCAGATTGATTGTTTTGCTGTACACTTGTAACATAGTATACACATGTATGGAGTATAACGTTATATACACTGGATTTAAAACTTATGAATGACAATTTGTTCCATAGAACAAAATTTCTGTATAATGTAATGTAAGGTAAGTTTTTAACTTACTATCAGGCATAAATAACATCGTATTCTTCATAAATGAATGAAAACAAGACATGCTTAAGGTACACTAAATCAAGCTAATTCTTCCTGATCTATCCTCATTGATACATTTGGCTTTCTCATTGTTTATCTATTTCCTTGCGACATTACTAACTCCTCTGAAACTTTGTGATGGCTTACTTTGATTATATGTAAGTTTTATAGCTTTTGTGAATTAATTTAAATTTCAGTCTCTCCCAATTAGCTTTCTACTCCATTCCCTCTAAGTCGGACTATGGAAGTTCGCACCAAGTCGCGGGGTTCGCACTCCGAACTATGGTAGTTCGTGAAGCTTGAACTATGGTATTTGCTCCGAACTATGGCAGTTCGTGTAGCATTGAACGATGACCGTTCACGACCATTGTTTGAAATTTCGAGTTTCATTCTAATTCAGTTTCTTGGAAGCATTGGCTCAGAAACACTAATTTTGTTCACTTTGCATTGTACAAGACATCCATTCTTTCGAGCTACCCAAAGCACTAAAAGGAATTCGCTTCGGTTGACCAATGTTGGTCCACGAGCCGCCGCACCAAGGGGTGCAGCCGCCGTCGTTGCCGCCGCACCAAGGGGTGCCGCCATGCACACAGCTCGCTCGTTCTGCAAAACCTGTTCATTGGGAAAATTAGGACTGAGACCGTCCTATGCAAAAATTTCTAAAGAGTCCATCCCATTTTTACAGCGAATTCAAGGGGATGTTTGTGGACCTATCCAACCAACTTGCGGACCATTTAGATATTTTATGGTGTTGGTTGATGCGCCGACATGCTGGTCACATGTCACGCTACTGTCCACCAGAAATGTTGCATATGCTAAACTCTTTGCCCAGATTATTCGGCTGAGGGCTCACCACCTGGATTACCCTATTAAGTCAATTCGACTCGATAATGCCTGAGAGTTTACATCGAAAACACTCGATGATTATTGCATGTCCATTGGGATTGATGTTGAACATCCGGTTCCCCATGTTCACACCCAAAACGGTCTCGCGGAAGCCACCATCAAGAGGTTACAGATGGTCGCTCGGACGTTGGTTATGCGCACCAACCTGCCTATATCTGCATGGGGCTATGCAATTTTGCATGCAGCAATCTTACTCCGTTTGAGGCCGGTTGCCACCCAACCATTCTATGCGTCACAGCTGGTGACTGGGTACGAACCGGATCTTTTGTACTTACGCATTTTTGGGTGCGCGGTTTATGTGTCAATTGCGCCACAACAACGTACTAAGATGGGGCCTCAACGAAGGATGGGTATATATGTGGGATATGATACACCATCAATTATCCACTACTTGGAACCCTTGACAGGCGATCTCTTTACCGCACGATTTGCGGATTGTCACTTTGATGAAACAGTCTTCCCGTCGTTAGGGGGAGATAAGAACGTTAACGTTCAACAGGAACGATAGGAATTGTCGTGGTCTGCCCCCACTTTGTCTCATCTTGATCCCCGAACCGCACAGTCCCAGAGTGAGGTGCGGTGAATTCTCGATCTTCAGAGCATAGCAAATAAGTTTCCATACACTTTCATTGATATCGCTAAAGTGACGAGATCACATATACCTGCTGCAAACGTGCCTGCAAGGATTGACGTCCCCACCACAGGACGTAGTGCCGCCCGTGTCAAAAACGGTGTGTGTGGTACCCTGGCGGCTAACCAGTCATCTAATCCCTCGAGGAAGCGCGGTAGACCACTGGGGTTCGATGGATTCTCGTCCTAGGAAGAGGACGCAGACGACACAAACCAATCCATCTGACATCGCTATCTCGATCGAACCATCCCATGAGAACATCCCAAACTATGGATATGTCCGAGAGGAGTCATCATTGGGGGACGCCTCAATGTCGGTACCTACACCCGAGAATAGAGAAATCTCGATCAATTATGCATGCATCGATGGGACATGGAATCGAAACGAGATCATCATCGATGATGTATTTGCATACTCGATTGCGCGCGAAATCATAGCTTGCAATGATATCGAACCCTGCTCCGTTGAAGAGTGTCAACGTAGAGCTGACTGACCAAAATGGAAAGATGTGATCCAGGCTGAATTGGATTCCCTAACGAAACAGAAGATGTTTGGGTCGGTACTGCCAACCCCTCCAGGTGTAAAACCTGTCGGATTTAAATGGGTTTTCGTTAGGAAGTGTAATAAGAAAAACGAGATTGTGAGATATAAGGCTCGTCTCGTGGCGCAAGGTTTTTCTCAATGCCCTGGGATCGATTACGAGGAGACGTATTCTCTCGTAATGGACGTAATAATGTTCCGCTACCTTGTCAGTTTGGTAGTTTTCGAAAAACTGAATATGCAGCTTATGAATGTGGTTACAGCATATCTCTACGGGGATCTACATACAGAAACATACATGAAAGTCCCAGATGGACTTCGTTTGCCCGAATCAAGTAGCTCTAAACCACGGAGCACGTTTTCTATCAGATTGAAACGTTCACTTTACGGATTGAAACAATCAGGACGGATGTGGTATAACAAAATAAGTGAATACTTGATCGGAAGGGGATACATAAACAATGAGTTATGCCCATGCGTGTTCATTAAGAGAACAAGTTCCGGGTTTGCTATTGTTGTTGTTTATGTCGATGACATGAATTTGATTGGAACTCTAGAGGAGTTAGAAGAAATCGCTGAGCACCTGAAGTCTGAATTCGAGATGAATGATCTTGGGAAAACACGATTTTGCCTCGGATTGGAATCGAGCAATGTGCCGATGGGATTATGATTCACCAATCGAGCTATATTCAGAAATTGTTAAGGCGCTTTAATGAGGATAAACCTAAGCCTTGTAGCACTCCCATGATCGTCCGAAATCTGGATCCGAAGAAACATCCATTCTATCTCAAGGAGGAGGACGAGGCATTACTAGAGGCAGAGGTGCCCTACCTAAGTGCAATAGGCACATTATTATACTTAGCACAATGTATGAGACCAGACATCTCATTCACTGTGAACTTGTTGGTTTGATTTAGTTCTGCGCCGACACGCCGCCATTGGACTGGCATTAAAGATATATTTTGATACCTAAGAGGTACGATTGATATGGGCTTGTTTTATCCCTACAGAGAGATATCACAATCGGACGTTGATCTTCACGAAATGGGAAAATTCCCAAAAACTGATGGCAGGGCCACATCTCCCACCGCTGGCCGCCGCCAATCAAGCCACCGTCAACGCCGGTAGTCGTGCTGCCGCTCGCTTTGGTCAGACTCCAAGTGATGTCTTGACAGGTTTTGCTGATGTCGGGTATCTCTCTAACCCGCACAAAGGACGTTCCCAAACGGGTTATGTCTTTACCAAGAAGAACACAACAATATCTTGGAGGTCGACAAAGCAGACTCTTGTTGCTACTTCTTCGAATCATGCAGAGATTATTGCTCTTCACGAAACAGTTTGTAAATGTGTATGGTTGAGATCCATAATTAGGCATATTCGAAATACTTGTGGTTTGAAGTCAACCAGAGATGAAACTACGTGCATTTACGAGGATAATGCCGCTTGCATTGAACAAATGAAGCTAGGTTACATCAAATGCGACAATACTAAGCATATATCGCCGAAGTTCTTCTATAATCAGCAGCAACAAATGCTCCTGAAGATTGAAGTAAAAGATGTTAGATCTGATGACAATGTGGCAGATCTTTTCACGAAAGCTTTATCGAAAGCAACTTTCGAGAAACATGTACGTAGTATCGGACTACGTAAATTGTCTGATCTCCCTTGATTGTTGGTATCAAGGGGAGACGTTGGCATCAAGGGGAGATTTGATACGCAACTAAGATTTTCTCGAAACATTTACTTCATATTCAAGGAAATGACGCGTTGTACTCTTTTTCCTTCGACCAAGGTTATTTTTTTCCACTGGGTTTTTGTTACTTGACAAGGTTTTAACGAGGCAACATGGCATGTGTCATCGACGTAACGTAACGTCATGTTTGGACGTCACAAGGGGGAGTGTTGCAGTTAAACTAGGATTGTGTGACTAGTCCAAACGACGACGAATACCTTCTTTGTTATGGAGTAGGATTTAGATTCCTTATTGGCATAGATTTCCTATCCCGTTTCAGATTGGGATACTATGTAATTCCTACCTCTATATATAGAGGTTCATATCAATGAATAAAAGCACTCTTTGTTTCCCCTCTACTCTTGTTTTACTTTTTTTTACTTTACGATATTTTCAACATATTTCTGATAGCTTTGCAGTGAACTGAAAAAGAGCCAAATAAGATACCAACAATGAGAAGTGTGATGAGTGAACGTTTGAGCAATTGTATTTGGTTCATTATTGATTTTTATTAATATAAAGGTTTAGGCATCCTCAAAACCACTGCTCAATTTCCAAAAATAAATAAATAAATAAATTTAAAAAAAGCAATGAGAGATTTTGTTGAGCGGCTAAAGGATGCAAGAGACCTGTATTTATGTCATCAACAGAACTAAGAAGCTTATAGTAATGGAGAATCCCTGAGTACAGTTTTTTCTTGGGCCATTTTGGTATCAAAATAATTCTTTCATTATATTTATTTTTTAGGTGATGAGTAGAGCATCTACTTGAGGACCTCTCTTTTTTTCGGCAGAATCAGTTTTTCTTGATTCTGGCATTGACATGTTATATTCTCCATTACATCCACTATCCATAGAAGGTATCATCCAATGCATCAGTTTACCACGCAATATACAAAAAGTTCTACAGCACCTTGTTACTAAACACTAAATCACCAAACAAATTGACAAAAATAACTAAATTAAAAACGTCAAGAAACTTTATGCACCGAGAGTCAAATTATTATGTTTGCATTATAGAAATTTCTATGCAAATGATGATGAACGTTGTTGATTGGAGGACCTAGTTATCGCCTTTCACTTCTAGTCTACCTTTTATGGTGTTTGGTTAGTCTTGCACTGCTTGTCATTTTCATTATGAAAGGTATGAATTCAACATATTGTCTCTTTGGTGTATAATTTCTAGATTTTCCTACTTATATACTCCATTGCAGTATTAACCATTTACTATTTTGTTGACCCTAGCTATATACAAAGACCTTTCTCTTTTGATCTTCTTCTTCTTCGATTGTTGTTTAACTTAGCTAAGGAGACCGTGACAGTCCTCCAGCTAGAGAACCTCTTTCATCTTACTTACCTTGAGATGTGTAATGCCGAGACCTGAGTTATGTACCACCCACAACCTAGATTTAGATCATTCTCTAGCAGAGATTCATGTGTACACTACACCAAGTTGGTACTTTTGTAACAACTCTAAAAACAGTATCACTTTTGAGATGTTACAATCCCCCAAACAATTTTAAGTCAAAACTAAATTTAGTCTAAAAATGAAAAACAGTAACACAAAAAAAATGATACAATAAGTTGGATCACCATGAATAGTATCACTTTTATAACCATACTCTTCATGGTGATACAATTATTGTATCATTTTGTTTGTGAATATGTGTAAAATTATTAGGTGAATTGTTACACTTCAAAAGTGATACTGTTTTTGAGATTGTTACAAAAATGTCAATTTGGTGTAGTGGTACCAAAGAATGCACGATTGTTATTTTTTTTGACAATTACAGTTTGACAGTCAAAAAGCACCTTAAGCTTTCAAGGAAACTACATTTCTGTCTCGCAAATGATTAAAAAAAGGAGCTTAAGAGCAATTCTTAAATTGAATGGACCACACATGATGAAGTAGAGCTTCAAAGCAATTTCTGAAATTAGAAAGAGGATGCTTTCACTATCACTACCTAAGCAGCCTTATCTCTTCAAGGAAAACTCGTTACTATGTGTAGGTAACCACACAAAGGGAAGGAAAAAAAAAAGTGTAGAGAGCAATTCTAGAAAGATAAATTGGCTTTACTAGTCAAGCTCGCGCTTTTCATAACTATTATGGATAGATGAATCCAGACTCACATTACATTCTCATAACATAGGCACCGAGCAAAAAAAAATTAGCTCTCTTTCAGATGACCTTCTGAAAAAAAAATGGCAGGCGTCAATGAAAAAAATATCCCTATTCCCTTCATCTGCCCACTCTCAATGGACCTCATGAAGGATCCAGTTACCTTATCCACTGGCATCACATATGATCGATATAGCATCGAGAAATGGTTCGAACAAGGCAACACCTATTGCCCCATCACCAGTCAACAAATTACCCATCTTCATGATCATATAATCGCAAACCACACCTTGCACCGAATTTTTCAGGACTGGTGTGTCCAGCAGCAGGACATACCAACACCAATTATTCCAGTGACCTTAGTTGAGGTAAAGGAGATCCTATCAAGATTTACGGTTTTAACACAACACTCTGATCATTTTGGGTGTCGTATAAAAAATCTTCTCACAAAAAATCAGGATCCACAAAATTATTTTTAGCATGTATAAAAATATACGTAAGCTTTCCATTAAGGAACTTTTGAACTTCGGTCCCTCTAACTATTGTCATAAACAGGTTTAGCCACTTTTTGAATGCATCTTAAATTACGGTCATTTTGCTAGCTAAAGCAGACCGTGCATTCAAATGTTAAGGACTCACACAATGAGAATATTGAATAAAATACCCATTCTATTCACCTCGCTATTCTCATTTTCTTTTAAGTTCAAGTATCAACACAAAATATCATTAGAGAACGAACCTTAAATTCAGCTTCTGAATTTTTCAAACTTTGATGTAATCACCAAGCTATATTTGTGCATAAAAGCAACCTTTGGGAAATTAGTTGCAGACTTAGATGGTAAAGGTTCCATTGCAAAACCAAGCAATAGCTTGAATTGTTCTAGATTGCCATCAACAAAAAAAGATTAGATCCACCAACATTATCATCATGAGAACACATCCTTTCCATAAGAATTCATGTCCTCTACCAAATAGTAAAACATTGAATACTAAATGAAGAAGATATGAAGATGTGGGTGGCCCTTCACTCCTAAAAACATTCATTGAATAAACAACTAGCAATTCGTAAGGCACCAGACCAGAATAGTAATCGTATTGCATTTCAAGATCATTTGTTCCACAACTTCTAGTAGTCAGAGTTCCACTTATAATTTCAACTTTTTTAGAGCAAACCCCTAAAGATGACTGCCTTTAGTTTGAATATATATATATATATATGGGTTTTTAGAGTTCCACTTAGAATTTCAACTTTATTTTAAATTTTTTATTTTATTTTTATGTCTATGTGATTTTTAGTCTTTTATTTAATTAAACGGAGTTTTTATTTTCAGACAAGGTGTTCAAGTATGTATTTTTAGAAATGGATGTATTAAACTTTATATATTTGTTTTATTGCATTCTATTATTTCTCTATTCACTCTTGTAGTTCATCTTTGTTGTTGATTCTAGCTAAAATGACTCTTAAAATTCTGTGGATGCTTATTTTTGGAACTTCTATCTGATTGTTTATTTTATATCCTAGTTAAGAGTTTTGATGAACAAGATATATGCAAAACATCCATCCATGCACTTAAGTTTTGTGTAGTCCTGTCATTTATTTGATTATCATAAATCTTTTGCTTATCCATTCTTATGCACGTGTTGCTTGAATATGACATATATTTTGATTTTGCGTTAGACAAGTATGAAGACATCGAGCAATGATTATTTTTATAGGCTTACATAACATGAAATATGTGCTGCGTGTATCATATAATGTTACATTTCCTTCAAAGATTTTCATTTTAAGTCACAATCTCAAAACGTTTATGAAATTACGATAGTCAATTCATTTAATACAGTGAAAGTATATTTGAAGGCTAAGACGACTCTATGGATTTCTGGAGTCCATATTTGAGGGCTCCATTCCACATAATCTGTAATATTGAAGGATAACTTTGATTAAATCTATTCATTTTTCAGGCCGAGGCACTTGACTTGGTTAAGACAGGGCTCGAGACAGTGGAAGAAGCTGCAGAGGCAGAGAACTAGAGACTTGATGATATTAAAGGACTCCTTGGTTGGTGCAACTTCAAATCTAAGGTGCTCGATAGGAAGGTCCTACTTTTAAGTGGTGGCGAGAAGGTATTGTTCTTCAGCATGGTGTTAGTGTTAGATGCTTCTCTGTCAATATGTCCTAGTTAAATTAACTAATTGTTAGATCAAATTTATTTTCATTTTGAAGTCTCTGCTTTTAGCAAGTTTGTCCTTTTAATTGTTACCACTTTGTTCTGTCTTTATTTGGATCAATATAGGAGATGTCTTTAGTTGTTTTTGCTAAATAACAGATGTAGTGAATGTTTGATCTTTCAGCTCCCCCACCAAAACCCCACTATCCTCCTCCTCCTCTTTTTTATTTCTTTTTTGCTTTATTTATTGTTCATTTCTATTGATTACTTCGAGTGTTGAGATAAAACTCTCTAATCAGAGAGTGGATTAGCACGGTAATTCAACTGAATGAGAAGGAGCTCCACATTGGAACTCTTTGAGATGATCAAGGTCATTTCTTCATAGACATGAAGTATATCTACTTCACAGAGACCTGCTCCAGAGTTGTTATTTGCACTATTGGTTTTCCTTTGACCTATTTTACTATTATTGCTCTAAAGTGGGAAGTCATGAAGACTATATAGTGAAAATTGTTGTTCCTATTTTCATATTTATGTTGTTTTGTGTATTTAAAATACTTATTTGCTTTCTTTTTAATTCAGCTTTGCAAAGGCAATTCCTTAGCATAGTCCTAATTTGTTGATGTTAAGCTTTTCTGCTTTTGCATTTTAATTTGTTATACGACATGGTTCCACCAGAGTTTATGGTGTCCAATAGTTTTAGTGTCACTGAAAAACGGAAAGGAGTAAAATCCTAGTTGTGTTTTAGGCTGCTTATTTACCTCATGTGATGTTGTTTTCTATTGTGCTTCACCTTATTCATCTTTTCACTAAATGTAGATACTGGAATGACCTAACATTTAGTATCTTGTTTTGGGAAATAAGGTTGATGTGGATGGTGGAAATAGCAGTGGTAAGTGATGGATTGCCCTTAAAACTTGAAATTTTCAGAATCAAAAGAAGAGAAGAATAACAATCAAATTTTCAATATGTTTGTTTCTTATGCATGATAAATTGCTAAATGCATGGTTCTTTATGAGTACTCTCGAGTATTGCACACTTTCATCATGTGTGTTTCATCATTTGTCTTGTACCTTCAAATGAGTACTCTCGAGTCCTTTGTATGTTGAACAACTATATACCATAGTTAAGAGGGGAGAACCTCCTACCAAACACTTTGATGCATCTCTTCATTTGTTATTCATTTGAAGGCTGCAATGGATGATTATCAAAGGAAGAAGCTTCCAAGCATTTCTACTATGGCATTGATGGGAAAGACCACAAACTGTTTTTTACCTTGTCAGTTCAGGAAAAAGGGGTCTGTCACAAACTGAGAGTTTCAGATAACACTCACACTACAATGTGTTAGATTTGATTAAATTATAGGTGACCTATCAGACAAGGCAAATGGCATGTGAAGTACGTCTTCTAAAGACATGTAGAAAACATGCTCACTTCAGGAGGCTAGGATGGGGTAAGAAAGCCTGATGCTCAGTGGTACTTCAGGAGGCTAGGATGGGGTAGAAAAATGCAGATTGGTCGAAATATTCTTCAAGTTTCTTATCTACAGTGTTTTGAATTCAGTATGACAAAGAACCATTTTTGGCATCAAATCTCACTCTCAAAACAAATAAACCACAAACTGAGTTTTTCTGCAAAACATTGACTGCAAGTGATACAAGTACTCATGGGGTTTCTCTGTGCCTCGACGTGCAGCTGAAAAGGTCTTCCCTCCTCTTGTAAGTGAATGAACAAAGTCTTAAATTTCACTTTGATAATACTTCTTGTAGTTTTGTTATTTATATGTTGACATTCATATTGTAGGATTTCTCGTTGCAACCACTTGCTCAAGAACTTCTGGCCAGAGATTTGCATGACAGTGAATGGACCTTTCGCCATATCTACCGAGGTATTTTTCAATGGCCTTTGTGTTGTTTCATTCAGTGTATCAACCAGCTTAATTTGATATGTGGAATTATCTTAAACCAGGTCAACCGTAAACACACTTGCTGACTACCAGGGGCGGACCCAGGATTTTAGTCAAGGGGAGGGGGGAAATGAAAAATACTTATTAGTTGATAATAGTAGTTATCAATGGTATTAAATATCGATTTTACAGAGTTTAATAAACAATTTTCCCTGTTGGTTCTGTATAGTGTGTTTCGTAGAATACCATTTAAATCATGTTGTTAACCCTCTTGCTTTATGTTGTGAGTAGAGATGAGAAGCAACAACTTCTATTGGGTATAAGAAGAGCTAACAGACAACCCGCAAATATTTCATCATCAATATTGTCAAGTGATAGTATGCACATAGGGATCCTAAGTAGCAGCAGCCCATGCAGCTGCAAACAATAGTCCATTCACTGTATTTTACAACCCAAGGTCCATAACTACTCTTAATCGAAACTATCAAGTACTTCAGATTGATGTCATCCATCTATAGCATTTTTGAAGTATAATTTGTTTCTGCAGGGCTAGTCCATCAGTATTTGTTATTCCTTTAGCCAAGTATTACAGGGCTGTATACAACAATCAAGTATCCCTTGGCATGCGCTTCCGGATGATGTTTGAGAATGAGGAATCCGGAACTAGAAGGTAAACCACATTTGTGTTATGGAGATTCTAATATTGAACATGTAATTTTACTAGAAATATTCTTATTTTTCAGTTTAGGCAATAATTGTTTAATGTACATACAAGCATTGAACTGAATGTATATACTTCCCTGATTTTTATTACTTAATATTCATATGAACCAAATGTCAAATTCGATAACTTACGTTTTCATTTCTTTTGCAGGGAACAGTTTATTTCATTCTTGCTGTCACTGCTCTTTTCAACTTCATTGCTTATGCCATCACCAAACAACATAGTTTCATGTATTTTGGAGTCGCTTTCACATTCTTGTCTGGAATATACTTGGGTTTCTTCCGTGGACAGATCCGGAAGCAGTTTAATATTGGGGTAAGCATGATAACACGTTCATTGATGTTCAAGTTAGATACCTTATACTGCACTTTGAATCAATCCAATATATTTAAAAGTTCTTTCTCGTTCTCTTTTATTTTTGTTCAACTTTATTTTTTCTTCTTCTAAATACAAGCAGTTTCATTTACCACTAACTGCTAGGATAATAGGCAAGCGTGAGTCTAAAAGCTGTATCACTACTCCCATGCCTAGCTGTATCACTACTCCAATGCCTGGTTTAGCCTTTTGGCTAATTGTAACCTGGTTGAAGCACAAAGTTCTACTTTTGTACTCTATAAGGGGCTGATAGTTAGTTTTTGGTTATGTTTTACTTCGTTTTGGCAAGAGCTTTAGATCTATGCTTTAGGTCCATTACCTTCCCACACTTCTTTTGCTTATGTCTTTTTCCTTAATTTCTGGGGAATGGGGGTGGGATAAGACCCTTTCACTTCTTCAGAAACAAAACTGCGAAGATCTTGTATAGTCTGTGTCTTTTGAAATCATATCCTTTTTACTTCATGCTTGAACAACTGGCATCTTGAGCTTTCAGGGGTGCAAAACAAAAAACCATGTGCTTTTAAGCTTCAAATTTAGCATCTTATTGGTGATGGTATCCTCATTGTCATTAGATCAGATTGTTTCATTTTTTTCAAACCTGGAAGGGTATTAGTTCTGAATTGTTATTAGTTCTGAATTGGAAGGTCGTTGATGGCTTTCATGTTTCAGTTTGATCCTTGGTTATGGATTCATACAATCTTTGCATGTCTGTATGTGAATGATATCCTTGAATCAGTTGCATATGAAATTGTCATACCCAGAATAATAATTTAATGAGACTGTCTGTTATACCTGCTAATGATTGCATGGAATACATGGCATTGCAAAAACTGCTTCGATTGGGCAACATCAATGAATCGCCTCCATGAATCTCTTACATATTACCATAATGTTAATCTCAAATGAACCCACATTTTTGTTTCTTTGATAGTATTATTGGCTTTGATTTCCTTGATTTGACATGCCTATTGGGCTAGTTTACTTGTATAGGGAAGCGACAGCTTTTTGGATGATTGTGTAAACCACCTAATATGCCCCTGCTGCACATTATGTAAGGTATGTGTTTTTATTTAAAATGTAATCAAACTAGAGTATGCCCCGTGTCGTTGGCACTCCACATAATTTTATTTTTGCTAATTATTTTATACTGAACACCTCCGTCACTATTCCCATTTTCGCTCTCAATCAGTATTGAAGTGTAAGCATATTCAATCAAATTTGAATCAGTCGGGGGAAAATTTTAAAAGCCAAGAATGAGTTCTCTCCCAATCTTTGAATTTGCCAAAACATGAAATTTAGGGTTCTTGTTTAAATGTGCATTAAAATGCTAAACTCATTTTTCTGGTATAATCGGCCCATCTCATTGCTTTGAAAAATATTAAAAACGTGAAATATTTTATATGTTTTTTAATTATAGAATATATATTTTAAAATTTTAGCGCTCGTGTTGATTAGTGATTTTGTTGGAAAGATCTTAAAAATTGAATTTCAACGATATTAACTTTACCAAAATCCAATAGTGATGTAGATAGTTATGATAATTTTCATTTTGCTAAAAGTAAAACACAATATTTTCTCTCTCCGCCACATGTACATTCCACCAACTTTTTTCAAAAATTTTTAATTATTTTTGCCCTTCTACATGTTTCATAGTTACAAATATGTTATTATGAAAAATGAATCTCAACCCTCAAATTCAATACATTTCCCAACTTTTAATCCTAACCATCTTTTATCTCTAATTCTTTTGATTTGACTTTGTCCCAGTCAGCAATGAATAGTAAAACACCACTCTAAATTGTAATATAGATAGCTATGAAAATTTTAACTGAAGTTCAGTATATGTTTCTGTGCTACTATAGGTTACATTTAAGTGTTAAGTTCAAATTTATAAGAGAGTAGTTAACCAATATATGTACCTGATGGGTTACAATAGCATTTCTTAAGCGCTATCACATCCTAAACAATATTTACACATTATTACAGGTTTAACATAGCATTTTTAAAACGCTATTACAAGCTAAACAATAGCACTTGAAAACTATAAATGGTCTACTTACAATAGCGTTTTTGAAACGCTATAAATAACCTAGTACCTATTATAGCTCCGGCAGACACAACGTTTACTAAAACGCTATGATATCCTACAATAGCGTTTTTTAAATGCCATGAATAAGCATTTGTGGTGTAGTGCACTAGCGGGACGAAAAACGACGAAGGTGTAGAGGTTGTAAGCCAAAATATTGTGCCAGCTGTTAAACAAGGAAATCCTGTTACTATGCAAAAAAAATATGTTCCTATGACGCAAAAGAATTCTTTCGCAGTTTTAGCAGAATTAGAGAACGAGATGCACAAGGAGAATGATGTGATTAACCAGGAAAATTGTGAAAAAGGAATTAATTTGGCAATAGGAAATCAAGTCTTGGACAAGAAACAAATTTTGGATGAAATAGGAAACTCTAGCAATACAACGCAAGAGATATTGGTTGCTAATTTCAGGGCGGATTGCATAGATGCATGATATTCACCGAATGGAATTGAGAAGGCGATTCTGGGAGTTGAAGGGGAGGATCCGCAGGTATGTGTGATACCGGTGGAGAATGTAGCAAGATGTGCAAATTCAGCTGATTGTGTTGTGGCTGTGGCAAGATCGCAGCCTGCTGCGGTGGGTGTTGGTGATCGCGAGGTGGTGGCCAGTGAGGTTCACGGTGCAGAGGCAGTAACAACGTCTGTGGTTTCTCCTGTTACACGAGGCAGCGAGGAGGTAAACAGTGTTTCGCTAGGACTGGCTTTGAATGAGTGTGCCAGTTTCGCACGGCCTGGAGTTGAGCGATTTGGCTGTCCTGGCGGTAAGAGAACAGGGCACTAAACCACTGATTTCTAACAACACGGGATTTGTTCTAGTCGAGAAAAAAAAAGGAATTGAAATCCAGTCCGAATATTGCGAAAAACAATTTGGGAGACACTTTAGACAAGGCGATTTCCTTGTTTAAAGAGTCTCGTAGACTGCGGAGACAAAAGATGAACATTAACACCTCTGAGAGTGCCAATGATGAGAGTGAAGCAGTAGATTCGGATTCTGAGGTTGGCCCGCAGGCGACATTGAGTGGAGATTTGGAAGTGGGGGCAATGTCGGAAAGAGAAATGAGTAAAAAGAAGAGTAAAAAAGTCGGGATGGCAATACCTCTGGGTAAACGTCGTTCAGCAAGGCCGATTGTTCTGCCCATTCGGTTTAAAAATGGTTGAGAATATTATGGTTTGGAATGCGCGTGGAGTGGGTAATAGAGCCACGAGAAATAGGCTAAAAAGTCTAGTTAATGAATACAAAGTTCGTATTATTATGATAGCAGAACCGATGATTGAGGCTAGCCGTTATAGGGAGATTGGGAACAAAGTTAGGATGTCTGGTTTTACCTCCAATGAAGACGAGGGCGGGAAAATCTGGATTTTTTGGGATTCGGAGCTAACCGTTACAGTATTGGATAAGTCGGATCAGGTCATTCATTGTCAGGTAACAGATTTGAACGCTTAGAATTATTTTTTTTCCTTTGTTTATGCTAAATGCATTGTGGAAGAGAGAAGGGTGTTATGGGCAAATATGGACCATTTTGCCATGCAATGTGACTTTCCTTGGATGGTTGGTGGAGATTTTAATGCAATTGCCACTGATCAGGATAAACTAGGTGGGAATTCTCCGTCAATAATCAGTATGTCCAACTTTTCGGATTGTATTGAACAATGTAGTTTGCTTGACTATGGGTTTATTGGTCTCAAGTTTATATGGCGTAATAATAGACAAAGGTAACACAAAGTACTTACATTAGTCACTTAAATAACTAGGAATATGTTAACAATATGTTTTTATCTATGCATTGATAGAAAAAATGCAAAAAAAAAACATTGAAATTCGGAAGAAACTAACCGATCCACACACTGGAGGATCAAAAAACAATTCCAGGTTAAAGACTGAGATGGTAATTAATATTTTACATTCTACCACACTTTAAGTTATCATTCTCAGCAATACTATTTAAAGTTATATGACTTCATAAAATCGGTGTAGGAATATGAACTTGGGAGATCTGTGAGTAGGGGAGAGGTGTATATTGCAACACACAAAAAAAAGGATGGGTCTTATGTAACTGACGAAGCCAGGCAGATAAGTGTAAGTAATTTAACTATATTTTTTATCGAACTACATTAATTAATGTTTGGATAAATTTTGAATTCAAAGTTTGATGGCTTGCCTCATTAATGTAGGAGAAAATTTTAGAGATTGAGAAAGAAGATTCCACGTCACGATCCATATCACAACAAGATTCACTTGCTATAAGGTGTTAGGAAAAGAACATTCAGGACGAGTTCGAGCTTTGGGATTCGGGCCATGTCCATCTCAAGTCTTTGGCAGCACCAATAGTAGGTTTAGTGAGATGATGTCCTCACAACCAACGCAAAACATTGATCCTTAAGTGCAACGGAGAATTCACCAGCTGGAGTCACAGTTAGAGACAGAAACATTAAAGATGAAGGGATTTGAGGGAGCATTTACATACATTTTTCAGAAGTTGGATGGAAATGTGCCTGTTGAGTTTGCAAGCTTATTCACTACACCTGTATGTTTCTTTGCCTTTATATTATTTGAATATATATTAGTTATGAGTGATATTGGCTACTTACTAAATATAAATCAATTAATTATTGTAAGTTGGTTCAAGTTTAGAGTAATATTGTTGACTCGTTATTTTCAGGCACAAGACGAAGAAAGTGGGCAGTGTCACCAGCACCTGCAAGACCCTCATCACCTAGTCAAAATAATAATGAGGATCTTCATCGGCTCTCCACACTCCATAGCATTGTCTAAGTTCTTTCAAGAACATGGTACAATTTCAGCGGTAGTAAAATTGATTTTAACTATCAAACTTCAAGAAATTCTACATGTACTAGCTTTGATATTTTGTTAACTTTGATGATAATATAGGTTTTTTTTTTTTGTTAAAGTTGATGACAATATAGTTGAAGTCAAGTTTTCTTGAATGCTTTCGATATGAAATAGTTGTGTAAAATTGTGGATTGTTTACAGGTTAAAATATGACTACAAATTGTTTATATTTTCTAGTACGCATAATAGAATTATCATGATAATAATGACAGGCATTAGCGGCGGTTTTAACCGTCACTAAAAGAATTACCAAGTGAAATTTAGCGGTGGGTATAAACCGTCGTAGGTGCCACGGACTGTAGCGGCGGGTAAGAACCGACGCTCGCAATGAATGAAACCGGCGCAGCATATTATAAAACGTCATCTTTGCCCCATATTTAGCGACGGGTTTTACCAACGGTTACTTATAATCGTCGCTAAATAACATACAGTGATGGTTATGCCAGCGGTTGCTAAAAAATGCCGCCAAATGCTCTTGTGACGTCTTTATCAGCGGCGCTTGGCCAACCGTCGTTGTATTATCTAGCGACGGTTAAAACCGTCACTAAATACTTTTGGCAACCGTCGCTAAAAACCTGTTTTCTTGTAGTGATGGTTATGTTGTCTCTATACTATGGAAGTTATGCGACGATCTCAGGGGAGAAGAGAAAGAAGATGTTTTGATGGTGGTAGTACAGTCAGGTGCTTATCAAAAGCTTGAGATGCTCTTATAGATGGATTGAACTGATGCAATAAAAGAAACTGTTGATTCGATACCTAAATGTTGCCCATCAATTGCCAAACTTGCTGCCGCGCATGGGAGCAGATGCTAAAAAATAGTTTCTTTGATTATAATCATCGTCAAGGACTAAAGATTTTGATTGCCAAATAAAAGGAAATACGGGACACACAATTATTCCACAATTTCATCATTGTTCATACTCAAATTTTAATGTATTGAAAATCTCAAGATATTCAGTTAAAATATCATACTGGGATATAATATTTAAGATATTTTATAATGTTTTAGAACTTTGTAACATTTAAAATGTCGTGATATCAACTGATTTTTGCCCTCGTTATTGTGACGTGCTATACTGAGATATATCTAAATATATCAAGACTATGGATAAAATATCGCAAAATATTGCTTTTTTTTTTAATCCTTTTTCAAGGGTAGAAAACCCTAAACATCTCAATATTTTCAACATAGATCCCAAGTACTGATTGACAGTAAGGAAATCACATATTTTCTAATAATGAAAAGTCAATGGTACCAAAGTCATTTGAACTTGCGAGAGGACACTCACATTGTCTTTAAGAGGGGGCTGGAAAGTTTCCATCCAAATCCAAGTGAGTTTCTGCCGGTCTTCCTTGAAAATCCCCTGTGGTACATTATCATTTTTCAACAAGGTTACGTTTTGCACCAACATTAACCATTAATGAAGAGACACATTGAAATTTTTTTTTTTTTGGAAAGAGAGTTGGGTTTTAAGGACCTCTAGACCTTTATATAAATGAAACAAAAAAAAAACCATGCTGCAGGTCTTGAACCTAAGAGCAATTCTTAAATTGAATGGACCACACATGATGGAAAAGAGCTTCGAAGCAATTTTGAAACTAGAAAGACGATGCTTTCAATATCACTATCTAATCAGCATTATCTCTTCAAGGAAAATTCGTTACCATGTGTAGGTAACCACAAAAAGGATAAAAAGCCTGTGTAGAGAGAAATTCTAGAAAGAATAATTGGCTTTACTAGTCAAGCACGCGTTTTTCATAACAACTATAGATAGATGAATCCACACACACATTACATTCACATAACATAACATTCACATAGGCACCAAACAAAACAAGACCCTTCTTAGCTCTCATTCAGACGACTTTCTGAAGAAAAAAAAAATGGCAGGCGTCAATGAAAAAAATATCCCTATTCACTTCCTCTGCCCACTCTCAATGGACCTCATGAAGGATCCAGTCACCTTATCCACTGGCATCACATATGATCGATATAGCATCGAGAAATGGTTCGAACAAGGCAACACCTATTGCCCCATCACCAGTCAACAAATTACCTATCTTCATGATCATATAATCCCAAACCACACCTTGCGCCGAATTTTTCATGACTGGAGTGTCCAGCAGCAGCACATACCAACACCAATTATTCCAGTGACCTCAGTTGAGGTAAAGGAGATCCTATCAAGGTTTACGGTTTTAACACAGCACTCTGATCATTTAGGGTGTCGTAGTTTGGTCAAGAAGATCATGACATTGTGCAATGAGAGTGATTGCAATGCCGAGTGCTTTGACACCAATGGAACAACAACTCTACTGTCTGCTGCCTTCCACAGATTCTCTTCAGTGTGCTCATCCCCATCTACAGCTGTGGAGTTGTTGTTGAAAGACATTTTGGCACTATTAGCTTTGATGTTCCCATTATCACAGACGGAGACCTCATCATCACTTGCTTCTCAGTCATCTCTGTCTTTCATTTTATGGGTTTTGATATGGGAAGATCTTCCCGAGAAGAGGAATGCAGTTCTAGTACTGGAACAGCTTCTTTCTTCCAATGAAAAACATGCGACTGCCGTTGCCAACATGCATGGCCAAGTGGATGTCTTTTTGCTTCAACTCATCAAAAATCCTATATGTAGTGATGAAACTAAAGAAGCTTCTTTGCTCATCATTTCTTACTTGGTGAATTCCTCGGAGAGAGTTATGTCAAGACTCCTGGATATGGAATTGATTCCTTTGGCGCTAAAATTCCTCACTGACTCGAATAAAAAAGTTTCTGAAACTGCTCTGATTGTACTTGATGAAATTTGTAACAGCCATCAAGGGAGAGACAAAGCTTTAAACAATGCTCAATTTTTGCCACTCCTAGTCAAGGAGCTTCTTCGTATATCTGATACAGCAGATCTTTTTATTTTCTCTGTTATTTGGAACTTATGGAGCAGTCAGGAAGTAGAGATGGTGGGTGTTTTCCAGGAGGCTCAGTACCTAAGTGCTTTTCTTCAAAAGCTTTTGGTGATCTTACAGGCAAGTTGCACGTCTGAAATAAAGGAAATGGCGTATTATCTTCTGAAACAATTATGTCCTTATCGAGAATGTTCTCAAGTAACTTTGTCAAAAACGTCAGTATGGCATGAGAAGGCTTAAGCTGTGTCTGGCAACACGCTGAGAAGTTGTCTCTTTGCTTATAACTGCCTGTTTTAAATTACTTTTGTTTTAAAAAAGCTTTTGCTTCTCATACAGGTAAGTTGCACTGATGAAATAAAGGAAATGGTGAAGAGGAATGCAGTTCTAGTACTGGAACAGCTTCTTTCTTCCAATGAAAAACATGTGGCTGCCGTTGCCAACATGCATGGCCAAGTGGATGTGTTTTTGCTTCAACTCATCAAAAATCCTATATGTGATGAAACTAAAGAAGCTTCTTTGCTCATCATTTCTTACTTGGTGAATTCCTCGGAGAAAGTCATGTCAAGACTCGTGGATATGGAATTGATTCCTTTGGTGCTAACAATCCTCGTTGACTCGAATAAGAAAGTTTCCGAAACTGTTCTGATTATACTTGATGGAATTTGTAACAGCCATCAAGGGAGAAACAAAGCTTTAAACCATGCTCTAACTTTGCCACTCCTAGTCAAGAACCTTCTTCGCATATCTGATACGGCAAATGGTTTTATTCTCTCTATTTTTTGGAAATTATGCAGCAATCTCGAGGAAGAAGAGAAAGCAGGCGTTTTAACGGAGTACTTGGGAGCATTTTTTCAAAAGCTTTTGCTTCTCTTACAGGTAAGTCGCACTGATGAAATAAAGGGAATGGTGAAGAATCTTTTGAAACTATTGAGTCGTTATGGAGAATGTTCTTCGCTTCTACATAAAAAAATGGTGGTATGGAAAAAGAAAGCTTAACTGCCTGTTTTAAATAACTTTATTTTATTACTGTTTGTTGGCTGCCCAAATGTGGAAGATGCATAGATGCAAATGAGGGGCTTGAGGTCTTCTTTCTATTTTTTCAATTAAAACAATACAATAACTTGTTTTCTAATCAAATTATAAACAGTGTTCGATGATTTTTTTTTTTTTTTTTTTTTTTTTTTTACTTGAATATAGTTCTAAAAGGATTACACCTCGCACGTTACGTTTATTCACTGGAATGCCTTAAGTCACCTCTCTATGTTTAAAAACCTAAAATACAACAGGATATGAAAATCAGAAAATAAAATAAAAATTGGTATGATGCACCTTCATGTTCCGTCTCATCTAAATTTCGTTTCTTTTATTCCTCTATTGAAGAGCTCAACAGATTTCAGCTAATTAATTTTTTAGCAGAATTATGTATCAAATATAAGTGTCAATGGCTTATCTTATACAAAAGAGCAAGGAACTTTTGTGAAGTGTGGGTTGATTACGGTCTACGGAAGTCGTAGGGTAAGCTCGTGAAATGCTGCAGATGATATCGACTAAAATATTTTCTTGAAGCATGAAAAAAAAACAGAGAGATAGAGAGGCTTGAGTGGTCATTGCTCCTGCTTCCACTTTGGAAATTTAGTTTTGCTGAGAGTTTTATCAACTTAATGAAGTTTGGGGTGTCACATGAACACATCCTGTGTCCCTGGATTCTATTGGAAATTAAAGTGGAACACCATTAAATGAAATCAGTAGATGAAATTAAATATATATATATAGAATAGGCTAAATAGCTCAAATGTTGGCAAGCTTCACAAAGTTGAGTTTGTCTTTGGGTTCCAAATGCTGTACGCATTTTATGTAAACCTACAATTTGGCATCTCCTCAGTCCAATTAGTTAACTTTTTATCCTCAGTCCAATTAGTTAACTTTTTAACAGTCTAAGGGGAGAACTTGCTTAAAACCTCCAATAACCACCAAGATTCACCAATATTTTGCTTCTAGATTGTTTTTTTTGTCTTTTGCTAAGACTTGTAGCCTCTTCTTTTTTTTTTTTTTTTTTTTCTTTTTTCTTTTAACTTTTTAAGCAATTTAGCTTTTGAAATAACTACCCATCACCATATTTTAACGGTACTCCACTTTTTTCTTTTCTCCTATAATTTATCAAAAATGCTAGGAAATCAGGTTTTTGCAACCATGTTTTACCAAACAAACTACAAAAATAATTACCCTATTTTGTAGAGTGATGTTTTTGGTTGCCAAATGCAACTTAAACTACAACATGACTATTTTAGAATTGATTATTCACTTGGCTTTGTATGTGCCATGGCGCACACAAGTAACACAGGAGGTAAGATAATTGGTGTCTGTTATACCTCTTCAATAGATAAATAGCAGGACATGCTTTGTATTCCATAAAAGAGTTGCATGACTCGAGAAAAATAAGTATGCAGTCTTGACATATGTATGTGCTATAGAAATAGGAATGTTTATAGTGAGGACACTTACCACTGACAGCCAATTGAGCCAGTACAAAATGTGAAATACATCGGACTTTCTCATTCTCAATGCACATGTCCTATAAGTTGCACAGCCTTGTAAGTTAATACTGATATATCTAGAGAATAACCTAACAATTCCTTAGGGCTGAACAAAAAATCGATCAAACCGATTAAACCGACCGAACCGATTGGTTCTGTTTAAATTCGGTTCGAATCGGTTTCAATTTTAAAAAACTCAAAACCGAAATGGTCGGTTCGGTTTTCGGTTTCTATTTGATTTTAACCAACCAAACCGAACCGACCAAATATATATAATAAATAATATATATTTTATATATAAATAATACAATATGTTTAAAATAGTCGGTCGGTTGTTTTGGTTCGATTTTAGTCGGTTCGGTTACGGTTTGCATAAATTAGAATCGGTTCGGTTTCGGATCGATTTTGTTAATGGTCGGTTCGGTTTTCAGCCCTACAATTCCTACCAGTAAGAAAACTAGAAGGAGAAATCAGGGGCAGACCTACTCAACTTTTAAAATAATTTTATTATATACTTAACCTTTAAAAAAATCAATTTTATAATGTTTAATACAATATGTACATTGTTCAAGTACTTTTACATCTCTCTATTGGTGTAGTGGTTGGAAGTTTGTAAACTTTTGTAAACAATCTGAGTTCGATACTCATCGAATGCATTTTTTTATGGTTATTGATAATTACTATTTTTATCATTGTTACTCGGCTAATTTTTTATTTTCAATACAATTTTATAGTAATTGCAACATTACAAAAATTGTTTAGTTTAATCAAAATTTATTTTTGGTCCTCTCGGAGCGTATAATTTCTTTATGTCTATACAATTTTATCATTGTGACTTTCCTCTACTTTTTTGTTTTCAACCAAACATTAAAGCAATGAATTGCTTGTTCACAAGTGACGTAAAACCTCCAACAAAAAAAATATTTTAAATTTATATCTAAAATAATAACTAAAGAATTCAATGAAAATATATGCCACTAGCCAACTCATACAAAATTTGAGTCTCATATAAACATTTTTCGATGGAATTGTATTAGGATCTTATTATGTTCGTAAATTTTCGATTTTTTTTAGCTTCAATTAGATATTTATCCTAATTATTTTGTGATTTTAATTATATATTATAGTTATTACGCTCGTTTGCCCATTGCTAAGGTTATTGATATTATGACCTTATTTTGGCTTAAAATTGGATTACACTTAATTCAATTTTGGTATATGCAATGTATTTTTATAGTTATATTTTTCTTATTTTACTAATTCGGGTAGAAAAAAAAAATTTGCTTGCCATTTCGGCCCCCCTTGACTAAAATCCTGGGTCCGCCAATGGGTGAAATCTTTAATTCGAGGAAAAATTATTTACGCCAACAAAAAAAATGTTTACCAATAAGCTCTCAAAAAGAAACTAAACCATTTCCTAAGCAAGCAGTGAGTTTTACAAATTACAGAACCAACAAAAAAATGTTTACCAATGAGCTCTCAGACAATTTTGGTCCCTAACATACCTGGTAAACCAATTGTTTTTTATTCGTGTTCTAAACCATTTTCGTGCGTTTGGTTACTTGGGTTGATGCGATTTTGTTTATCTTAGGCATTTTTTTTTAATATTCTAAGAGTGGAAACCAAAATAAACTATTTAAAAGAGTTTGAAATCGAAATAAGAAACAACGCACACCGCCAACCTCCTCCAATGAATGAGAGGAAACCCAACAACTTCGAGCACCAACAAACTTAAATGCAACTACATTCACAACACTAACATTATACTCTTATACTTGGGTTATGATTAAAAATGAGATAGTGAGAGAGATTTGTGAAAGGAATATTAGGGGTAGGGGTGGGCACGTAATGGGATGGGACGAGATATACCCATCCCTATCTCATCTCGTTCATACGGGATCGGGACGGGATGGGAAAAACCTCATCCCGACCTCGTCCCATCCCAAACGGGTTTGGGACGGGACGGGATCAGCGTGCTGCCTATGACTGCTGCGAAGATTATCATCATATAAGAGCGTGAAAAATAACTTTCTTATAATTAGATATAGATGTGACATGCAAATATAAGGGTAGCCACTAAATCTCCTAACAATGAAGTCGAGTGGGATGACTTTTAGAAAATGGCATGATAAATGAGACCCACTAAGAGTATTGTGTCGCTGTGATGGCCTCCCAACTGATTTTACAATTTCATTACTGTGGGAAACAAAATTCATGGTTCATTGACAAAATGACATTTCATCTTTTGTTAGGGAAGAAATATAGACCCATTGGTGATGCTCTAACATATTCATAATGGTTTACCATCAATACATATATTGTAATTATAAAAAAAATATTTTTACAGCCCGGGGCATCTCAAATTCTTGGCTTCGCCCCTGAATGTTCCCTTCTGAATATGTATTACTCAGTTAATTTTTATTTTTCATCTTCACCTGGGTATTATCAATATTTTAAGTTAAATAATTGGAGCCACTTTTATTGGGAATCCAAGCAACAGTCTGCTTTCTCTTGCTTAATGAATATTTATTTCTTGAAGTAACATTTCTGTTACCACTGCAAACACCATGAGTTTCTGTCAGTCATCTGTAAGTTTATATGAATAAAAATAAATAAATAAATAAAAATATTAATAATAAATATTAAAAAATTAGCTCGGGACGGGGTGGGATTGAAAATCTTCATTCCATCCCATCCCATTCTAGATTGGGACGGGACGGGATGAAATTATTCAATCCCATTAAGACCCGAAAAATCGGGACGGGATCGGGATTGCGGGATGGGATGCAGGTGAGATAGTTGGAAGAAGATTAGAGGTTTGGTTGGTAGTTTATAAATGCAAAAACTCTATTATGCCTGGTCTGGCATGCCTGGTGCGTGCCTGGATGATACTAGGCACGTGCCTCTTCCCCTTTTTTAAATTCAAATCAGATCCCCTTTTTTTTCCAAGCCATTCACGTGACTGATACCATGCGGTGCACGTGCCTGGTACCATCCAGGCATGCAGACCAGGTACCGTAGTCTTTTTTTTTTTGGTCAAACACGAAAATGTTTATTAAGGAAAGAAAAGGAAACAACAAACAAAGAGAAACATTTCTATATCAAGGAATGCCAAGACACCATGAAAGTGTCAAAACCCAAATCCCTAAACAAATTACAAGCCGAACCCATCCTCCACAGCAATTCTCTAATCTCGATAAAGATAGAGTGTTCTGATCTGTTGAGTCCTTCAAATACCCTTTTATTTCTTTCTTTCCACATACACCACATGAGAACGTGAGGGACCCTACGCCATAACCACTCCACCCCCCCCCCCCCCCCCCGGCGGGAAGGATTAGCTTGAGACCACCAACTTAGCCAATCTAAAATGGAGCCTTGAAACATCAAACTCAAACCAAATTCTGACAAGAAACTGCTCCAAATGGATTTGGAGAAACTGCAGTGAAGCATCAAATTGTCCAGCGTCTCGTCAATTTCATTGCAAAGCACACAAAGACTCCCTGTGTGGATTCCTCTTTTCCTTAACCTATCTTTAGTCAAGATCTTCTCATGCAACACTGACCAACTAAAGAAATTAATCCTAGGAAAAAAGTTTTTCACCCATACCAGATTTTTGTGAGAGGAAATGAAGGGGTTGGAGTGGGTCTCATAATGAGATGCAGCCAACATATCCGAAAATTCTTTAACCGAGAAGCCCACACCTTTACCCTTCCAAACCAAACTGTCAAATCCCTCTGAAAGCATTTGTCTATCCAACAAATGCATTAGATTATCGAACTCTTATAGCTCTCCAGTATTTAGGGATCTTCGAAAGGAAAGATCTCAAGAATTGTCGTTAGGCCAAAAATTGTTCACACTCTCATATTGATTGTTGTTAATAATAAACAACATTGGAAACAGATCCTTCAAAGATTGGTTACTACACCAAAAATCATGCCAGAAATATATGAGATCACCATTTCTACATTGGAGAGAGGTGTGAGGGTAGAAGCCACTTGCGCACTGGGAGATGGACTTCCACAAAGAGCATCCGTAGGAAGTGTACTTAGTTCTCTTTTCCCAAACCCATCTATTGCGCCCATATTTGTCCATAATGAGAAATCTCCATAAATCGTCATTTTCTTCTGCAAATCGCCAAAGTCACTTAGAAAGTAATGCAATATTGAATGTGAGCACCTGCCGAATGCCTAAACCACCTCGAGATTTAGGGCAACAAATTTTCTCCCAGCCCACTAAATGCATCTTTCTAGAGTTTTGTGTAGAACCCCAAAGGAAATCGCGCATGATCTGTTCCATCTTAGCTGCTATTGAACAGGGAACCTTGATAAGAGACAGAATGAACACTAGGATAGAAGCTAATGTGGATTGTACAAGAGCCAATCTGCCTGCTTTAGAGAGAAATTTGCTTTTTCAAGACGCTAGTTTCGATTCCATCATTTCGATCGTCTCATCCCACACAGCTTTACTTTTAAAACTAGCACCCAAAGGCATGCCCAAGTACTTAACTGGAAGATGACCCGCTGAACAACCCAATAAACCTGCCAACTGGTGCATATGAGGGACTTCTCCAATAGGCAACACCCTTGATTTGTGAAAATTGATTTTCAGACCTGAAATAACTTCAAACCAAAGCACAATTCTTTTAAGAGCAAGAACCTGAGAAGGGAAAGCATCACAAAAGAGGATCGTATCATCCGCATACTGGAGAATAGAAACAGGAGGACTACCCTCCGCGACAGAAAACCCTCTCACTAGGCCAGCATCAACCGCTTTAAGAATCATTTGTGTTAGACCTTCTGCTGCTATAGTAAATAGAAGAGGAGATAGGGGATCGCCTTGGCGCAAGCCTTTCGAGCTATTGAAAAACCCGTGCAGCTGACCATTAATCTTCAGAGAGAAATTAGCTGTAGATCTGCACGTGTGAAGCCAATGAATCCATTTGGAGTCAAACCTCATGCGAGCCATTACCAAATCCAAGTATCTCCAAGAGACGTTGTCAAAGGCTTTGGAGAAATCTAATCTAATAACGAGCCCTGGAACACCTTGTTTTTTCCTCGAATCAATAATTTCATTGGCAATCAAAGGGCTATCAACCACCTGTCTTCCACTGACTGCTGCACTTTGAAAAGGGGAAATGACTAAATGAAGAACTATTTTCAATCTGTTAGCCAACACCTTGGCAATGATCTTATAGGCCCCATTCAAAATACTGATAGGTCTAAAATCTTTGACTGTCCGCATTCCCGCACATTTAGGAATAAGCGAGATGATAGTGGTGTTCAACCGCCAATCAAGAAAACTTCTCGAGTTAAAATCTTCAACAACTTTCAGAAAATCAATTTTGATTACCTCCCACATTTTCAAATAGAACACCATTGAGAAAACATCAAGACCTGGAGAAACTTCAGATTTTAGATCTTCCATTGCCACTCTAATTTCCATTTCCGAAAAATTATCTACCAAGGCGATAGCCGTAGACTGGGAGATAGACTTGAAAGTAATCCCCGAGAAGAAAGGTCGCCACTCCTCCTTTTCATAGAACAACTCCTTGAAGTAAGATATCAAGAGTTCTCTAATACTAACTTCATCCACTACCAACTCCTGACCCATGCTAAGAGCTTCAATGGAGTTAAACAGTCTGCGTCTGTTAGCCAAGTTGTGAAAGAATTTGGACCCCTGATCCATATGACAAACCCAGTTGACTTCTGATCTGATCCTCCAAAACTCTTCATCTCTTTTGGTTAATGTTGCCCACTCCTGATGTAGCTGCACTCTACAAGACCTCTCCTCAGCAGTCAGGTCTCTGATCTCTTCATCAGCATCAATGTTAGCAATTAAGGCAGAAATATTTTGAATACATAAATTTGTCTTACCCCAAACTTTAGTCCTCCAACTTTTAAGGTTGCATCTGAGTGCCTTAAGCTTCCACCATAAAGAGTAGTCAGGGTGGCCAGAGACTACTGAGTTGTTCCACCAAGCTTTCATCTCCTCTGCCAGGGTAGGGTGATCAAACCAACCATTATCAAATGAAAACAGGCGCGTACAGCCACCAGCAGACGAGTTCGCAAGCAAAATCGCGTGATGGTCAGAACTTGCTGCACCCTTGACCAACTTTATCACCAAATTTGTCAATCCAATCCACCGAAGCCAGAAATCGATCAAGTCGACAAAGAATAGGACGATCTCTTCGATTTGACCATGTGAATTTTCCCCCTTTTAGACTGAAATCGGCGAGTTCCACCTCATTAATGAACTGATTGAATTTCTGCATGCTCATGGACCTCCTCCTGCATCCTTTTTTTTCCCTTCATATGACGGACAACATTGAAGTCTCCCGCTAACACCCATGGCGATTTCACCCAACCAGCAATGTCATATAGTTCTTCCCAAAAGTGTTCTCTTAGCGAAGGATCACACGGACCATAAATGTTAGTCCCTGACCAAAATGAGTTATCCGAGATCATTTGAAATTGAATAGAAAGTGAAAAAGCTCCTTTCAACATTCCCTCATCTGCAAAAGATCAGCATCCCAAATAGCTAAAAGGTATCCCAAGCTGCCAATGGATTCCACCATAGCCCAATCAAAAGAGCTATCACCCCACAATTTTCTGATAAATTCTCTAGAGCATTTCTCCAATTTCGTTTCCTGAACGAAAACAAGGTCTGGACGATTCTCTGAAATTAATCTACGACAACCCCTTTGCCTCTCAGTATTCTCGAGCCCCCTACAGTTCCACGAAAGAATTTTGAGGTTCATGAAAAACCTTCAACCCCGGGGTTGTTGCACTTGTCCATTGCTTTGTCAGATACTGTACCCTGCGCTGCAGCTTGAACTATATCGAAAGCCTTTTTTCATCATGACTGAGGTCCACTCCCACTGTTAAGCCAATTTCTTTGAAAGCCGAACGATCTGATGCTTCTTCCTGAGTCGAATGACAGTCAGATACAGAAGGGTCCACGCTGTCATTGACCCTAGAATCAAACCCTGGAGACTTGCCAGAAGTCTGTTCGCTAGGGAGTAGAAACCCAAGATTTTTCGTCTGTGGGACCTCGAAGCCTTTGGAAGCGCCTACGTGGTCTGGTGTAGATGAGAAACTCTCCGAATGAGAAACACATAGTTATGTAGACAAACCATGGACTTCAACACATTGTTCTGCTAGTGGCTCGAAATCCGGAGGGTACAGGAGAGATACCGAACACTTTTGGGTCTGGTTGGAAGACTCTCCCCTTGTCAGCCCAGCAGAGGCACTACATCCTTTAAGTTCTACCTGCCCTGCTTTGTTGGTTGAGCTTGATTTGGTGGATTTCTTTTTAAGCATGAACCTAGATCTGATGGGAAAAACTGAGAAATTGGCCCATTCAGAGGCTCTGTCACGCTGTTCTTTTCTAGTCAGCTTTCGATCCCTGTGGGCCTGCATAGACATATTGGTCAAAAGGGGTCCAAGTTGAAGACATCTTCTTCCACCGCTTCTAAAACCCTCCAATAATTGCCAGATGTCTGTTGATCATTAGACTTGGCCAAAGTATGTTCCGAAAAAGACTTGGGCCCCTTGCCAAGTGAAGGCCCAACAATACCTTTGCCTTTATCCTGATGAGATGGACGAGCTGACTCAGACATCGAGTTACCAACTTTACCCGCTGAAACGGCACGAGAAGCAGGGGAATGGAAAAGTGTTGGGTATTGCTGGGGAGACTGATCACTCAGTGTCGGCAACCTAGGAGGCGGCTCGTATGCCTCGCACGAGGTCACGTGTGGAGAGTTAGCGAAGACCAAGAAAGTTGTGAACGAAGAGAGGAGAGGGAGAGAAGAAGAAAAAAATCATTGAGAGCAATGAACGAAAGTGGTGATGTCAAGAAGCACATGCCTTCCATCATTTTAGAGATGCTCATAATGCCTCAATCAAATACAATCGCACGCATAAAAAATCCCCCTGGCGTTGTCCTGGCTTTCTAGATTTTTTGAAATAACACATAATCAAGTGATCATAAGTTGCACGTGTTTTCTGAAGAATTGAAGGGACCAAATGGTAAAAGACTAAAAGAGCAAAACATTGAAGGTGATGTCAAGAAGCACATGCCTTCCATCATTGTGTCACTCTGTTTTATTTCCTAATTAGTCACCATCATCATTTTTCAACAAGGGTTCCACCACTGAAAGAAGCTGCTAGGAAATGAGGATGAAATGTCTACGAAATCTGTTTAAAAAACAAAATGAGAATTTTTTTTGATAAGGGTGTTTTCTGATGATTTGAAGGTATCAAATGGTAAAAGAACACAAATTTAAATGTTTACTCGATGTAATTCGCAAAAATTTTAGATCCGAAGCTGCCCATTGACATTTAGTAATTTGCCACAACACTTGCAAGTCGCGAAAACCAACATCCCTTTCTAACAAAGTTTTTTTTTTTTGGGTAAATCAGAAAGTATATGGTATCAACACTAATTCAAATGAACTTTCCAAGTAGGGACGAAACAGAAGACTACAAAACTACGAGAGTGGGAGACTTCAATGTGGCCTTCAGTTTGGTCTTTGGTTACTCCCAATCCCAAAGACTACAAAACTACGAGAGTGGGAGATTATAAAACTTTTTCAAGTAATTCAAATTGTATTTATTAGATAACTGAGAGTATTACAACTTTTGTGTTTTGACCAACTTCAGAATCAGTCTCGATCGAGCACATAAGTTGGTCGAAAGTCAGGAATACTATTCCGTTTTCATTTTTCGGACAGATTTGTGCGACTTTAGTAAAATGACCATAACTTGCTCATTTCAAAACATTTTCAAGTGATTCAAATTATGTTTATTAGATAACTCATATTAATACAATTTTCATGTTTTGATGAGTTTGGGTTTGTCTGTTATGCATATTTATCGAGTTTGAATTTAAGGGTTTCGACTTTGAAGGGATTATGAGAGTTTTTTATGGAGAGGGATGAGATTTTGAAGAGATTTCGAAAAGGGGAGGGAAGGAAAACCATTGTAGATTTGAATGTTGAAAGGAAAAAAATATAGATTTTTGTTTATATAGGTGGTGTGAGAAAGTAAAAAAATAAAATAAAAAATTCTAAGGTGGGGTGAGATAGAGGAATTGATAGTGCAACGTAGGCGTTGCAGAAAATTAAATATGTTTGAGGCTGAAAAATGGTACAGTTTTAACTGATTTGGTGATATTTTAGTCACCATCATTTTTTTCAATACGGGTTCCACCAACCGAAAGAAAGTGCTAGGAAATGAGGATGAAATGTCAACGAAATCTGTTTAAAAAACGAAACTTCTATACTTGGTATAAAGACCTGTTTTACCTTTTCTTCAACCTCAAATTACAAAATCATTCTGAATCAGTATCAGAAACAACCTTCTTCACTAGAAAGATTCATAAGGTAAGCTTCCAACTTCAAAACTGCAGACTTAATTACAGTATTATCTGCCACACATACTTACTAGATCATTTGTATACTATCTTCGATTGGCAAGCATTAGAATGAGAAGTTTATGCATGTTCTTGTATTTCATCATTCTTGTTTTAGCCCATAATGTGTTGAGCTTGAACTCCGAGGGAAAAGCATTGATTTCCCTTTTGAATAGAACTACTATACCTAACTTTATTGACTTGAGTTGGAACTCGTCAGATTCAACGCCATGCCGATGGCTAGGAATCCGCTGTGACCATAGACAGAGAGTAGTGTCACTGAACATGTCCAATTATGGGATTTCAGGTAAAGTGGGACAGGAGATTGGGCAACTAAAATTCCTTGAGACACTTGATCTCAGTATGAACAGTTTTTCAGGTACAATCCCGTCAGACTTGGGATACTGTAGTCAGCTCAATCTCTTGGACCTCTCCAGAAATAGATTCCAAGGCGAAATACCTGAAAACCTGAAGAACTTGATTCATCTGAGGCAGTTCTCTGTGCAAAGTAATGACCTCAGTGGTGGTATACCAGAATTCTTGTTTAGCTTCCCCCAGTTGAGTTTGCTTTCTCTTGGTTCAAACAAGTTTGGCGGTTCCCTCCCGTCTAGTGTGGGAAACATGACGGCAGTTGCATCCCTGTGGTTGAGTCATAATCAGTTCTCAGGTATTATCCCAGATATGATTGGAAATTGCACAAAACTGGAAGAACTTTATCTAAATGGCAACAATTTTTCAGGCCACTTGCCCGTCAGTTTGAGGAATCTTGAGAACCTAACTTACTTGGATGTCAGTTCAAACAGACTAGAAGGTATGATCCCTGTAGAGATGACTGTGTTACATCGGCTGAGAAACCTTTCCATGTATGACAACAGCTTTTCTGGAGTCATCCCTCAAACCTTCGGAATCAACGGCAGCTTAGAGCATTTAGACTTCACCAACAATAACTTTTCTGGTGAAATCCCACCAAGCCTTTGTTTTCAAAATCAACTAAAGGTTTTGCATCTAAGGCAAAATCAATTTATAGGTAACATACCTTCAGAGGTTGGTAATTGTTCAGCTTTGAAAAGGCTGATACTTGCACAGAACAATCTCACTGGTCCACTCCCTCAATTTGTGGAAAATCACAACCTGTCATTCCTGGACCTCAGCAGAAACAACGTGAATGGAAGCATACCATCAAGTTTGGGGAATTGTAAGAATCTTACTTTGATCAACTTATCAAGGAATAAACTTACAGGGAGCATACCTCAAGAACTAGGGCACCTTGCTGAGTTGCAGAAATTGGATCTATCTGATAACCGTCTGCAGGGTCCACTCCAACCTGAACTCTCGAAGTGTATAAAACTTTATTCACTGAATGTGGGGTTCAATTCACTAAATGGTTCAATCCCATACAGTTTGAGAACCTTAACACAATTGTCGACCCTCATACTGAAAGAAAACCAGTTCAGTGGTGGAATTCCCAACTTCTTGGCAGAACTGGAAATACTTGTCGAGCTACAACTTGGAGGAAATTCACTTGGAGGTTATATCCCACCATCACTTGGAAAACTGAAGAACCTCGCCTACACTTTAAATCTTAGTCGTAACAGACTTACTGGCCAAATACCTGCTGAGTTGAGTAGCTTGAGTATGTTACAAAGCTATGATGTATCTTATAATAATCTGACTGGAGAATTAATACCTTTACAAGGTCTTTATTCTCTACTCGAATTGAACATTTCATATAATTCATTCACTGGTACAATACCAGATGCACTGCTGAAGTTTCTTCTGAAATCTCCATCTTCATTCTTGGGTAATCCCAATCTTAAAGTCCCTTGTAAGCTGGGTGTTTCAGCAATTGTAGGCCACTTGAGTTTGAGCTCTTGTCATACTGAACCAGGTGATTTCAGAGGGCTTAATAGAGCAAAAATTATACTGATAGCTATTGGATCTTCTCTTCTCTGCATATTCATGATCCTTGTGTCCAGCTATATGATTGCAAGGGGCAGAAAAGTAGAAGAGCTCGGATACGAGTTCTTTCTACGAGTTTATCCAATATCACTGAAGGATGTGATGAAAGCCACAGATGATCTAAATGAGAAATTTATTGTTGGCAGAGGAGCACATGGAACGGTGTACAAGGCACAATTCAGCACTAATCATGTAGTTGCTGTGAAGAAGCTTGTCTTTTCAGGCCGTAGAGGAGCAAACATAAGCATGCGGAGGGAAATTCAGACAGTCGGAACAATCAAGCACCGGAATCTGGTCCGGTTACTAGACTTCTGGTTTCAAAAGGATTACGGATTGATCATGTATGAATACATGCCAAATGGGAGCCTTCACGATGTTCTGCATGAGATAAGTCCTGCCCCACATATCATGTGGGATGTGCGTTATAGGATAGCACTGGGAACTGCTGAAGGGCTTGCGTACCTTCAAGATGACTGCAATCCTGCCATTGTTCACCAGGACATCAAACCGAAGAACATACTATTGGACTCAGATATGGAACCTCACATCTCTGATTTTGGCGTTGCAAAGCTCATGGATAACTCCCCTGCTTCCATTCGTACCATTACAGTTATAGGCACTGTGGGATATATTGCACCAGGTACGACATTTACTAGTAACTTCCCTGTTATATGTATCACTCCTAGTATGAAATACGTGTGCTGTACATTTAGAGATTTAACATGTTTGTGTACAGAGATTGCATTTACAATGGCAAAGAACAAGTTAACGGATGTATACAGCTATGGGGTGGTTCTACTTGAACTGATAACTAGAAAGAAGGTCATGTATCCTTCAATTCCTGGGGAGATGAACATAGTGAGATGGGCGCACACCACCTGGAGCAGGAATAAAAAAATACATGGCATCGTGGATGAAGGCCTTCTGGAAGAGTTTATGATTCCAGCAATTAAAAAAGAGATGAAGAAAGTATTTAAAATTGCCTTGCAGTGTACTGAAAAGGATCCGAGAAAGAGACCAACAATGAGAAATGTGGTTAAGCAGCTAAAGGATGCAAAAGCACTTGAGTGATCTTGCAGAGATCAAAAATCATAGTTGTGAAGATTTTATAGCTTATACAGATATGTAGAGGGAGAAGCCAACAGATGCCAATTGTAAGTACGTTTTATAATAGGTTTTGTGCTTCTGTAGATGGCACTGGTCTTTGAAAATGTACCTTTCTTTTCAACACAATAAAAACTGCATTCATACAAACTTTTTAAAGTATTGTGTTGGGATGTTTGGATATTAAAAAAGTAAATTATTATTATTCAGTCTCAATTTTAAAATCCTAATTCGTCAGAGAAAATGAAGTTAAGTCTGTAACTTGTAGAATTTTAGCATACAATTAGAAAACACATATATTGAAGTTGTGTAGTTGTTCATTTTTCTGATTATGTTATGTCGATCTCTACGAGTCGCTAAAATATTGATTATAGTTATAGAATCTAAAGACTAAATATAACTCAAGTTGGAAGTTTTTGTAATTATACTCATACAGATTTTGTACTGTTGTCGAGACTCAATACTCTAATTTATTGGGCTTGCAAACTGCCATCTCAGTAGTGAGATGTCTGACAAAGAGGTTGTTAATTATACCTGATATTCAACAAGAGATGATACTCATCTCCATAAACTAGATTCCAAAGGACACTAACTAATAGCAATGGGGAAAAAAGATTTTTTTGGGGTAATCTAATTCAAACCCAAATTTTTGTTTTAAACCCCAACAAAAATAAATCAATTTCCTACATGGGTCCATTGATATCTTGTTATATAAACCCCATGTCATTTTTCTCATTTTTACTAGTTAGATCCCAATGCCAACACCTCCAACCTGCACCTCTCCAAAAAACCCCAAAACCCCAAATGAGCAAAGTGTAAGGAGTAAAAAGCTCTTCGCACTCTAATGGTGAAAGCTCATCCATTCTAAGTAGTGAAAAGCTCTTACTAGATGATGAATGATAAGATTGAAGCTTTTGAAATCATGATGGGTTTTCTTTGTAGTACGCAAGTCCTATCACGATGTTGTGGTTTACAATTTTTAGATGTGATAGAGAATGTAGTTTGTCCCCTCGTGAGAAGGTTGTGAATTAATGTACAAACAAAATGGTAATTCGAAAGAAAAGATGTCGTAATAAGCCCACAAAAGAGAGTGGTTGCCTATTCACGTTGAGATGTCTCGAGCAGGATGATGTGTCATGGGTTGTTAATGTCATTCGCGCATGCAGCCAAGTTTAGTTGGTGACTTGTTGACATTACTGAAGCTTAAAATGGATCTGTGGGCAATGAAGGTTTCAAGAAAGATCACTTCAATTTTTCGGTTATGTATTTTTGATATATACGACATGGGTGGGTATACTTTTTGTATTACTTAATATGTTATATTTTGTACATTTGGTAATATATGGATTGTATACTTTTGGTATTACTTAGTGAGTATATTTTTTGAACGACTTACTAACATTGTGACTGCACAAAAAGATATAAATATTTACAATGTCAATGCTGTAATCTTCTCCAGAGATTTCCAACAAATGTCTAACAGGATCTTGGTCATAGAGAAACTTCAAGAATGTAATAACAAGTTCACTGTCATTGCAATGACAATAATCAGATATCTTATAGTATAAATAAAAAAAACTCTAATTAATGAACAGTGCATGGAAGAAAATTTTGACAGTCTAACCTTGGTTCAGTATTCAGCAGCTTTATGCATTTGGAAAGCCATGCAAAGAAATTCGGAAACTGAAAAAAGAGAAATTCCATATCAGAAAGAAAAAAAAAACTGTATATACATAGTAGTCTCCAGATATGAAGAATATAACATAAACATTTTTTTTTTTAAATTCACATCAAACATATTTTCAGATGCCTACATTTGAACATAAACAAGTCACTATTTAACACGGGCAGAAAGAATATGAGATGTTTCGGAAATAATTTCTAGTACATAGTAATAAAACATTGTCACTAAGTAAGAACGCTTCCAAAAGCAAATTAGAGCTGAAAACCCACGAATAAGTAATATAAATTAAATAAAACAAAATTACAGATTGGGAGTTAAATCACCATAATCAACAAAAAAGACAACCACGAGCTGAAATCATTATGAATGCTAAACAGTTTTGCATGATCCAAAGAGAGAGAGATATCAATCAATGTTTTTTAAGAACATAGGAGGTTTACGCCTAAAATGTGTATGCCATGGCTTAAATATATCTGAAGGGCTATGCCTTAATAGCAAAGGACACCTTACATGCTTCAGCATTGAAGCGCACCTTAGTTGCATATTGTTTTAGTTGCCTAGCAGCAAAAGTTGTGTTTTTAAACTCTAGAATGCAAACTAAAGGTTTGATATAAGAAGTATTCCAAATTTACACCATTTCCAGAATTTTATTACATTTTTTTAGTAAGTCGTGCACAAAGGCTTACGCCTCCAGGCATGAAAGGCTCCAATGCCTCACTTCATTCCTTAACGTTTAAAGCATTTGTATCAATTATCAAGTTTTTTTAGTTTTATTGTTAATACTATGAACATACAAATCATTCACTATTTTGGCTCGTCATATAAATACGTATATAACTACCAATACAAATTACATTTTATATTTTCAAAATCACTAGAGTTAAGCCCTTCATTATAAAATAATAATAATAATAATAATATAATAATAATAATAATAATAATAATAATAATAATAATAATAATAATAATAATAATAATAATAATAGAGCTTTGCTAGCTGTCGAGGGGAGGAGCGAGGAAACGAGCGAGGGAAATGAGGTGGAGGGGGTGGAAACCGTCCACCCCCTTCGAGATGTGCGCGTGAAAAGTCAACGCTCACATCTCGAGGGGGGTGGACGGTTTCCACCCCCTCCACCTCATTTCCCTCGCTGGTTTCCTCGCTCAAATCCTCGACATTTAGAATTTCTGATAATAATAATAATAATAATAATAATAATAATAATAATAATAAATGTTTATATTCATACTTTGAACTTTGAACCAAGGCAGAGGTTCAAAGTAGACAATAACTACCATTATTAATTACCAATTCATTCAGTCAGTCACCATGCAAATAGTAACTTCAACTTCAAACATCAAAACTCAGACTACATCACAAACAACCAGAATCAAATTAGCAAATAAGCTAGGAAGAACAGGACATGTACACAAAGACATGATAAATTTTAAAAAATATATATATATATATGGCTCATACACGTGAATAACGAAATACTTATTATCCATCTATCATATATCCATGGTTTTATTCCTAAACCCTTTCATCATTCAATAAACAAATATACATTAATAAACCAAATTATTTGAATGAGAAAATAAGTATATAAAACAACAAATCATATGTCATATTATAGAAGTTCATTAATTATTACATTCTTAAATGCATGAATGTAAGAAACTATGTCAGTGGTACCTAGTTTATCGTTGGTTTTGTTTCAAGAAAATGATTTTGGGAAGTGCCCTAGGACTGCCCAAGGCATGCCAACATAATAACACGTGAGCAGCCCACATGTGTCCAATGAGTGTCATGTTGACACGGTGTCTATCCTGGACAGAGCATCCCAAAAGGAGTGTTTGTGCTTGCTAGATGCAGAAGAGTAGGCATGCACCATGTGAAGAATATCGCTAATTAATCAACTTGAAAAGTAAGGTTCCCACCAGCACCAGAATACCTGATTGATCACGATTGTCAGGATCCTGAAAAATCGTTCAACTTGTACAAGCAACATACCAGCTCTTTCTGTTGCATTATCAATAAGCTTCTCATCAAGCCCAATTCCTCGAAAGTGAGCTCACCATCTTGAAAGGCATCTTAGTTCTCCAATTCGAAATTCAATCGTTTCTGCTGCAGGCTGGGCTGCACATCCCAATCATTAAAATCATTTGTTGGTGTGAATATACTGATTTAAGAAACACTTGAACTAAACAGTGCTAAACAGTAAACAGAGAGAAGTTAGAGCACTAATCAAACATAGTGAAAAGGCATGAACAGCCTTTCTGTAAGTAAGATTACCATAGTAATCAGGTCAAGTTGCATTGGCCTGGAATGAATCCAACATTACCACCAAAGCCAAAAATCAAGACATGAGAAACTCAAATCAGGAAGTAATGAATAGGAAAACAAAAATAAGAGAAATTAAAAATTTTAGTTCATAAACTTATGGTAGACTGGAAAGTTAAAAGACGATGATGAGGATTAAGATGGAAAAAAGCCTGAAGGGAACAAGAAGATGACTATGGAGTCCCTATTGAAAGTTGGAGAAGCCTTCACCATAGTGAGTCCGAAAGAAGAAATTACAATTAGAAGTCATGGAGATTGATTGAGCCAATCTCTTGCATTGAAAGTTGTTCCGAAAGGGATGCAAAACTAAATAAATAAGTATCATTTACTTTTTCTTTGTGGTGCTCTAGAGATTTAAAAGAAAAAAAAAAAAAAAAAAAAAAAAACAACAACTTTGGAAAGTGGCAAATCTTATGTAGTATATGAAGGTATGTACATATAAGCGGATGCACATGAATAAGGGACTGATTTAGAAATGGTGGTGGAAATCAGAAAGGTAGTTCAGCTTTGAGCTATAAGAAAAGTTGACCTTCTAGATGTTTAATAGTAGTTTTCTTTCAAGGGTTTGAACTAGTTTAAGAGAGGCAATTACCAAGGATATTTGCAGACAGCAGTGTGGTGTTCTTTCCAAAAAAAAAAAAAAACATAGTGTGGGTATCAAAAACCATGTTGGCCCCCTTTAGAAAGTTGCTTTTAAATCATTATTTCAATTTCCGGAATGGAGAAATAGAATAAATAAATAAATAAGCTTCTTCTACAGGAAATAACTATATCAAGAAAACAGAGAAGTATTGAAATGTGGTTGCCAGGGCCAATTTCTGTTAATATTATTCTTTAAAAAGGTTAGGAAGCTATGGCAACTGATAAAACTTCAGCATGTCCACCGTATATACAAACACGAGATAGAGTGATAGACACATATTAAGTACGAATAAATTTACAATACCATGTATCTATGTTGTATACAAATCATGGTTATATCCTTAATAAAATGTTGTGAACTGATGATGCAGAATGTTTTAACATCTGGAATATACAGCAAATACATGCTCTCTGCATCCATGTCATGGATCTTCCAGTATTAATAATTGTTAAACATACAAATCAGTTTGTTACTTAGTTTTGTCATTTAATTAGTTTGTTAGATAATCTGTTCATAGCTGTCAATCTGTTTTGACTGACTTCTGTTTCTAGCTTCTGTTGACTAGCTTCTCTGCAGTCTAGATATCTATATATATAGCAAATGTAAAATTGACAATACAATGTAATAGAATTCATTTTTAGTATTTCTTTTAGAGTTTCAACATGGTATCAGAGCACCATTATAGCTCTTCATCTTCTCGTCTCTGTCACTTCTAAATTTTTTTTTTCTGCTTCATCAGCATTGATAATGGCTGATTCAAGTTCTTCAAATGCTGCTTCTATCAGTAATTCCAATACTACAGAAGGTAAATCAGTCATGTTCACTCATGTATTGTCTGTCAAACTGAGTGAGAGAAATTACTTGCTATGGAAACAACAAGTATTAGCAACTATTAAGGGTCATAAGTTGTAGAAGTTCATTGAAAAAGATGCATCTCCACCACGGTTTCTATCAAATGAAGATCAAGCTCTAGGTCATGTCAATCCAGAGTTCACCAGTTGGGAACAACAGGATCAATTGCTCTTTTCTTGGCTTCTTTCATCCATGACGAAATCATTATTAACAAGGTTAGTTGGTTGTGAATCTTCAGCACACATATGGAGTTTACTTGAGGTGTTCTTCAATTCTCAAACCACTGCAAAGATTTCACAGTTCAGAACACAACTCCAGAACATCAAGAAAGGTGATATGAACATCAATGATTACTTACTAAAGATTAAGACCATCATTGATCAATTGGCTTCTGTTGGCTATTCACTCTCACCTCAAGACCATATCAATGCAATTTTTGATGGTCTTCCTCAATCTTATAATACATTCATAGTATCTGTTTCTTCAAGATCAGATACATACAGTATTTCTGAGATAGAATCACTTCTTCTGGCCCAAGAAACAAGGATTGAGAGACATGCTAAAAATCTTGATGTATCCAGTTCTGTCAATGTAGCACACAGTCACTACAAACCATCTCCTAGATCCTTTGTTTCAAATCCACATTCATGGCGTCCACAGTTCAGATCACCAACCAATACTGTCTCATTCAGAAGTGGTGCACGGTTTGGATTAGTGAGAGGTTCTCGACCTCCTAACTATCAAAATACTCGACCTCAGTGTCAAATTTGTGGCAAGATTGGTAACATGGCTTTCAAATGCTACAATCGATTTGATAACAACATTCCAAATCCTTGGAGTTCAAGCAATACATCTCAGCAGTCAGCATTCTCGCAGCAAGAAAATGTGCAAGCACACCTTGCTACTAGGAATGCTTTATCAGCATCCTCCAGTCAACCGACTGAAGATAATTGGGGAGTTGGTACTGAATCTCCAATTTATCAGCCTCAAGGGTTTCTTTCTGCATCCAATTCATCTGATAACAGATGGTATCCTGATTCTGATGCAACAAACCATTGTACTCCTCACACTCAGAACATGAAGACATCTTCTCCTTATTATGGCAATGAGCAGCTTTTTATTGGGGATGGATCAGGTTTGCAGATTCAAAATGTTGGTGAGTCCACATTACCTACTTTCAATTCTTCAAGAATATTACATCTGAAGAGTGTTCTGCAAGTTCCTACGCTCACTAAAAACCTTTTGAGTGTGTCCAAATTTGCTCAAGATAATCATGTTTACTTTGAGTTTCATCCTAATTCCTGTTTTGTTAAGGATCAGGTCACCAAGCAGATACTATTGGAAGGCACACTTAGCAATGGCTATATGTCTTTCCATCTCCTTCTCTAGCTGCATCAGTCCATTCAGAATCTAACTCCTATTCATCATCTAGCAAGACAGTGCATACAGCCTCTACTAATGCTTCATCACCCTTATCTCTTTGGCATGCTCGTTTGGGACATCCATCATTTTCCCTTGTTCATAGGATTTTAAGACATTGTAACATCTTTGTTTCTAGTCCAGATGCATCTGTGTTTTGTTCTTCTTGTTGTTTAGGCAAAATTCATAGACTGCCTTATTCTAGCTCTTCAACTGTATACAACAAACCTTTAGAGCTTATTCACACAGACCTATGGGGTCCAACATCGACTGTATCTTCTTCAGGATATAAATACTATATTCATTTCATAGATGCTTATAGTAGGTTTACTTGGGTCTATCTCTTACAAAACAAATCTGATGCATTTCCTACTTTTCTCAAGTTTAAAGTTCAAGTAGAACTTGAATTTGATCTTCCTATTAAGTGTGTTCAGTCAGATTGGGGAGGATAATACAGATCCTTCTCCAAGTTTTTAGCTTAAAATGGAATTCTTCATATATTAGCTTGTCCTACTACTCATCAACAGAATGGTGTTGCTGAGAGAAAACATAGGCATATCATTGAGTCAGCCCTCACTCTGCTAGCTCATGCATCTCTTCCTTTAAAATTTTGGGATGAAGCCATCAGAACCTCTGTCTATCTTCTTAACAGAGTTCCTACTTCAGTCTTGAATGGGGTTTCTCCTTTTGAATGTCTTTACCACAAAGCAGCAAATTACAGTCATCTCAAGGTGTTTGGTTGCTCATGTTATCCCAATGTCAGACCTTACAATGCTCATAAGTTGCAATATAGGTCTGAAGAGTGTACCTTTCTTGGTTACAGCATTCAACACAAAGGGTATAAGTGTAGGTCTTCTAATGGTCGTATATTCATATCCAGAGATGTTTTGTTCAATGAGAATTCATTCCCATTTCACAATTTAAACCCTTCTTCTATCAAACCCAATTCTCTTTTTCCTGATCTTACACCTGCCCATATCCCTATGACAGCTCCATCCACAGTCACACCCACAGTGACGTCTGCAAGATCTTCTACTCCCACACTGCAGAGTCCATCCATCACTCAGCATATTACTTATGATACTAATCAGACTCCCTCATCTAGTCCATTACCTCTTGATCATACATCTCTCAGTACAGAACTTCCATCAGTACCTACTTCAGTTCCTCCTACACTACCTACTGGACACCAGATGATCACTCGATCTAAAGCAGGAATATACAAACCAAAGATTTTTCTGGCCTCTGCAGAACCATCCAGTTTGAAGGAGGCTTTGAACACTTCTCATTGGCTTTCTGCCATGCAAGATGAGTATTTCGCTCTTCAACGTAATCACACTTGGTCACTGGTTGATTATCCTCATCATAGGAGTATTGTTGGATGTAAATGGCTTTTCAAAGTCAAGGAGAACTCAGATGGGACAATACAGAAATATAAAGTTCGCCTAGTAGCTAGGGGCTTTCAACAAACTGAAGGTTGTGATTATAAGGAAACTTTCAGCCCAGTGGTTAAACCATCTACTATCAGAATCATCTTGTCAGTTGCAGTCACTTATTCTTGGTCAGTGTTCCAGTTAGATGTCAACAATGCCTTCCTAAATGGGGTATTACAAGAAGAGGTATATATATGCAATAGATCCATCTCGGCCTGATGCTGTGTGCAAGCTCTCCAAGGCCATTTATGGTCTCAAACAGGCCCTAGAGCCTGGTTTGACAAGCTTCGGCACACACTTATCAAATTTGGTTTCACTGCAACAAAGTCAGACTCTTCTTTGTTCCTCAGACACTCACCTTCTCCCATCTTCATCCTAGTGTACGTTGATGATATTCTAGTTACAGGGTCCAGCACATCTGATATTTCTCAGTTGATATCTCAACTACATGCTCAGTTCAGTTTGAAAGATATGGGATTGGTTAAATACTTTCTGGGTATTCAAGTTCAACACACAACTACTGGCATGTTTCTTTCTCAGACCAAATACATACAGGGCCTCCTTTGTAGAGCTAAAATGCAAAATGCCAATGGGTTTCCTACCCCTATGTCTGGTGGTGAGAAGCTGATGGATACAGGGAGTGATCCAGTCCAAGATGTTCAGATGTATAGGAGTATTGTTGGTGCCTTGCAATATGTCACTATCACTAGACCTGACATAGCCTACTCTGTCAACAAGGTATGTCAGTTTATGCAAAACCCGCTTGAAGCTCACTGGCGAGTTGTTAAGCGAATCTTAAGATACCTGAAAGCAACATCAACATTTGGTTTTCACATAGTTCATGTTCCTTCATTCAAATTCACTGGGTATTGTGATGCAGACTGGGCATCTGATGCTCCTGACAGACGTTCAACTTCAGGGTATTGTGTGTATTTAGGATCAAATCTCATATCTTGGTCATCAAAGAAACAAAACATTGTTTCTAGAAGTAGTACTGAAGCTGAGTACAGGAGCTTAGCATCAGTAACTGCCGAACTATCATGGTTACAAACTCTCTTCTCTGAGTTGCGGATTGTTACTGTCTGGTGTGACAACATGAGTGTTGTTTTCCTCAGTGCAAATCCAGTTCTTCATGCTAGAACCAAACATATTGAAATTGATATTTTCTATGTACGTGAGAAGGTTGCCAGAAAACTCATCAATGTGCTTCATATTTCTGCCAAGGATCAGATTGCAGATGTTCTCACCAAAGCTCTAGGCACATTTAGATTTCTACTACTTCGTGACAAACTCAGTGTTGTCAATGAGACTACACTTAGTTTGCGGGGGAATGTTAAACATACAAATCAGTTTGTTACTTAGTTTTGTCATTTAATTAGTTTGTTAGATAATCTGTTCATAGTTGTCAATCTGTTTTGACTGACTTCTGTTTCTAGCTTCTGTTGACTAGCTTCTCTGCAGTCTAGATATCTATATATATAGCAAATGTAAAATTGACAATACAATGTAATAGAATTCATTTTTAGTATTTCTTTTAGAGTTTCAACAATAATCATGCCCCTCAAATGCACAATATTATCCAGCAAATATCATTGTCTATATCAAGAGAGCCTGAAATATCTAAGGCTTTCAGTGATACCAACAAATCCCGAAAACTTTGAACTAATGAAATTATTACATAGTTCAATATGTAATTGATTAAAGTGAGCTATGAATACCAAACTTTGCAGTGCAAATTTGTGAATTGCCAACAAATCAACACAATAAAAAGTGAACTGAATACGAAGTTAGAAAATGGTTCAAAGAATATCATGCTAAAAGATATTGAGTCAGATAAATCATAAAAATTAGAGTAATAGATATATTAGTTCTAAGACGAGATGCACCTGAAGGTGCTCACGAACAATAGCATGAAGCTTTTTTCCCGCATTATCAATAGCCTTTGACACGCACTTGAGTCCCTAACTAAGATCAAATAACGACACCCTTAGAGCTTCATATGGAGACTCACTTTTTCAATGTTTCTTGATAAACTGATGATGTACCAACACTTCAAATAATGCACATGCACTTTAATTTCTAAACACATTACAATTCCCCCATAAAAAAAAAATACTTGAGAAGAATAAAATCATACAGATATATGAATGCCTATAATTCTGGAAATGCAAAAAGTGTCCTGTATCAAGACCTTATGTTTAAGATGGGGAATCCTGTATCATAAGATACAGTGCTAAACTGTATGCATGCATATATATTATATAGTTCCACATTCTAGACTTCCATTCGGAGGGGAAAGAACAACTTCTTAAAACGAGAAACAATCTTTGAACATTTTACTATACTAATTGGTTCATGCCTTCAATCATGTCATACTACTATCCAAAAAATATCACGTAATAATCCCATATCCAAATATACAAGTATTAGTATCCTCGTATCATGTATCTCTCAAAATAATCATTTTTTTTTCTTTTTTTACTATTACTTAATGCTACATCTGTTATTATATCACTAGAGTATTACTTGTGCCTATGGGACTCCATATTTTTTTTTCTCATATGATTATTTATGTCTTCAAATTACTTTATCAATTTTATTTAAATTAAATTGGATATTCAATGAAAATCGTATTTGAGCATGTAAGCTAAAAGGTTTTAAGACATGCTAAACTCGGTCAAACTTTATAAACATTTGTCAAACTCTGTCAAATTTAATCACTTGGAAAGAAACCTCATTTTAAAATTCAAACCTCATTTCAATGATACCAAGTCTACCAAATGGACAATTAAAAAAAAAGTTGATGTAATTTTAAGTTCGAAAATCTAAAATAAACATATTTTCTCTCTGCCATCTGTCGTTTATATCTTCTTCCACATAGATTTACTTTTTTTTACATTCTCTTTTACCCTCTTAGGTATAATATAAATCTTGACCTTCAACTATTTTTCAACTTTCAATTCTAACCCTTGGCTATATTTGTCTCCAAGACAAATAAAAACTTACTTGCCTTATCGTATAGATTGTGAGAGCGACTATGAAAAAAGAAAACCTTGCAAAACTGACTTTTAAGTCTAGAACACATTATCTGATATGCATTTAGATACTCCGATACATTTCTTATTGGGGCATATCATATGTTAGTGCATAGACACGCTGATGAAGAGAATCAATATTAAGATATCTAAGGAGGCCTTACGAAACGATGTGTATCATATTGTAGGTATCTAAATTTTTTAAGACTATCATCAGTTATATGGCTTCTAGTCGTCAAAGTAGCTGATATACTACATTAAGCTCCACTTATCTGAGCTGGTTATCATTCTAGGCACCGAGTATTGTACTTTTTGGTCAAAATAAAGCAGTATAATCTATTAATCTAATACCTATTAATTATTTGGTCTGTACATAGTAATCAAAATTTGTTTATTATGCATTTCCAAATATGTGCATCTGAAGATCTAGTGACTGGTAGGGGTGTTAGCCCGAAATATAATCGAAAAAAGCCCGAACCGAGAAAAACCGAAATCGAACATTAGAAAACTGCACACATCTGAAACAACCGAACCGAACCCTTCCCCTTCTCTTGTTTTTTATCCCCTAACCCTCTCTCTCTTATTTAATCCCCCACCAACCACTCTTATTTAAATTCTCACCTCATTCCAATGCACCACACGTCCCCACCCTTTCACTTAACTCCTTACTTTCTCATTTTCTTAATGCCCCATTCAGATAAAGAGTTGAAAAAATCTACCTTCTCTATCTTATTTAAGCCACACCCACCTCTCCCCACCTACCTACCTTCTCTTTCTTTATTAATGTCCTCTTTCTCTTTTTTAACTTTTTTTTTCTTTCTATCCAACAACTTGCAAGTTGAGGAGGAGAGACAGAGTTTAACTCAATCTTGTTGAAGAAAACTAAACTTTTTACTTGTTTGCTTGCAGCAAAGATGAGCGATGGCGACAACTTCAACACTTTCGATTTGATAAAAAAAAAAACTTCTTGCAGGATGAAATTACGAAACTGGTGGAATCGTCATAGAAGGTTTCGGTCTTGTTCAGATCATCACATGGGTGTGGTGGAAATATATTAAAATGCAAACAATGCAGTTATGGTTATAATTTTTTGTATGATGTTATAGTATTGTGTAAATGTAAAAATAATTTTTTTTTAAATGGAGAGCCAAAATGGCATCAATATTAAACCTTGCTATATCATCTTTGCTACCCAGAAGAAACTTTGGGGGCATGAAAGGCATTTCTTAGCTGTCACTCACTCACAAATGGCAGATCAATGGTCCAGATTATAACATCTCTATCATATGCATATCTAAATTGTGGAGATTATAACAGAAAAAAGGGTTTAGATTAAAACATGGCTATGAACAAAAACAACCAATGGTAAAGATTAAAACATTGTGAAACTAACTGTACAGATTAAGCCTCTTTCTTTTCTCTATCGTTTTGGATTTGTAATCAAAGGACGCAACTACTCTCACCCTCTCGAAAATCTCTCATAGTCTCACTCATACAAAATTACAGATTCAAGTGATCTCTTCAACAATCAGCAATTCGAGTAATTTTTTCTCCTCTATGCGATGGCGATGCTCTCCACTTCTCCAAAACAAGGGAATCCACAAACAATGCATCTCTCTCCCGTGCCGAAGGTTACAAAACTTTTCTCAATCTATTCTTCACGAGCCCTTCTTTCTCTCTTTCTAAACCCACCAATCAAGTTCAGATGACGACTTGGTGGAGAACATCCAGGACATGGAAGAGTTCTACAACAAGTAAGAGTTCAAAAAATTTATGAGGTAGGTTCTGCTCTCTTTGGTTTTATTTCTGATTTTGCGTTATAATCGCTTTGGTTTAATTTGGACTGCCAGTAATGTTAGAAATGTTACAGTTGGTGAGAAGCATAACCTCCAGCAGAACTGATGAATTTCAAATGGGAATCATTCCATATTGACCAAGTGCACACACACACATTTTCTGTATCTTCTTTCAATTGGTTGCATTTATATTTTCATTGTTAAGGTTCATCAATAGGTCAGAGAAAGAAAAAAAAGTTAAAACTCACAATAGTTTGTGTCTTTTGAGTAGGGATGGCAGTGGGGTGGATTTTCACCCAATTCGTATGGGGCGGATTTGGATATAGCTAAATGGGTTTTGAGGCGGATACGGATATTTAAATAATATTCGTCGAATATTCAGGGCGGATACGGATTTGGCCATATCCGCCCCACGGATATCCGTTTAAGTATGGAATTTACTTAAATACCCCTGACCCTTTAAATAGAAAAAAAAAAAAAAAACCTACCCATTCGATCTCTTAAATCTCTCTCTCAGACCCACTCGAAGGAACCCTTCCCTCTCCACTCGAAGAAGAAACCCTAACCCTCCCTCTCCACTCGAAGAAACCCTAACCCACTCAAAGAAAACCCCTCCCTCTCCACTCGAAGAAGAAACTCTTCTCCACTCAAAGAAACCCCTCCCCTCACCCCGCTCTCGTCTCCAGTCTCTCTCACAGCAGAGCGAAGGCCTTCGTCCCCCCTTCTTCGTCCCTTCGTCCCCCCTTTGTCCCTTCTTCTCTCTCAAAACAGCGAAGGCCCGCCACGAAGGGTGGCGGAGGCCGACCCTCCCTTCTCTCTCACAGCGAAGGCCGCAAACGAAGGCGACTCTTCTCTCTCACGACCCTTCTCTCTCACAGTGAAGGCCGCGAAGGGACCCTTCTCTCTCACAGTGAAGCCATGAAGGTCGCGAAGGGTGCCGGTGATCTCAGATCTGAAATTAAGATCTGATATCAGATCATCTTTAGATCGAAATTTAGTTTTTTTATTTGCAAATTTTTGTATTGTTTTTTGTAATTAGATCTTTGATCTCAGATCATTCTTTAGATCGTATTTTTTTTTTTTGGTATTTGTTTTGTAATATTTGTATGGATCCTTTGTAATTTTTTGTTGTTATAATTTGTTGTTATAATTCTTTTGATCTAATGAATGAAATATATAATTAGATGGATAAAATTAGGTTTTTTTTTTAAGATCTGAGATCTGTTTTTTCGGAAGATCTGTTTTTTTTGGGTTAAATGGGCGAGGCGGATATCCGCCTATCTGTCTGGGTCGATGATGGTTTTTAAAAAAAATGGTAAACGAATATGCGGGGCGATCTCGGAGACCCGAAATCCCTTGCGGAGCGGGGATGAATTTGCTCAAATTCGCCCCAATCCGCTCCATTGCCATCCCTACTTTTGAGCAATGGGATACGAATGAAGTCCATGCAATGAGGTTTATCTCTATGACTAAAATCACAAGAATAAAGGTAATGGTTATCTAGAATTTTTTTTGTTTTTAATCCTCCAATATCCTTCTTACTTGGAGGGCCACATGTTATTTTAAATAGTTTAACACTTTATATGAGTTTAGTGATGTGACTATGGAGGAGGGAAATATATGAAATAAGGTGGTATTTGAGGTGAATGGAAAATGGGTTATTATGCTTTCCTTTGATGATAGGAGGGCAGGGACAATTCGGTTAGTAGTTTGTAGGTGACTACAGAAAAATTCCCATTTTGAAATGAACACCTTGAGATGCAAAGGATGAGTGAACTATGTAGTTTGGACCGTTTGGTTCATTTCCAAATTTTGGGTAGAGCAGTACAAGGAAAGAGGAAGTTCCCATATGAAATTTGGCTAGAAGGTTTGAGAGAGGAAGTTTGCAAAAGTGACAAATGTAGTATTTCTACATAAAAATACACAATAGTACTATAGCAGTTGAGAGCTGGGGAGAGAGCCATGAAAAGTATGATACTATTACTATAGTCAAATTTAAGTTTCTCAAAAGCTTTTGTAATGTCGCCAAGTAAACCAAATATTTTGTGTCACGGAGGAAAAAAAAAAAAACCAACCTATCTTTTAGCGAAGGTTTACGCAAACTTAATTGGAACTTGGAACTAACATAAACAAAACAGGCAAGCCGGTCTGGTGAAATATCTTTAATTTTCAATTCAATAAATTAAGCAGGATTAGTGGTAAGAAAAATGGCCCCTTACTTTTGTAAATAACCTTCAATACACACAATATACCATTAGCTATTATGTTAATTTCTGCATACATTATGATGAACAGTTTAACTTGCAACCCTAAATTACGGGAATATATATTATGATTTGATGGTTTTAAAGGTTGGGAATGTTTTGATAATAGTGAGATTTGTAATATATGTGACAAGCTTAATTTGTATGGAAATATGAGGGAGTGTGGAAATGAAATTTAAAGGAATCCTCTATTGATAATAAATCATTTTTTGCTTGGGTTTGTGATGCAGGAGAATCCGAGTCAGATATTTCGAATTAGCAAATCAGCAAGAATGGCAGGAAATCATAATTATATTTCAAATTTGGCAATTTAGGATGCGTTTTAGTATTTTGGCCATAACTTTGGCTACGAGTATCAGAATCGCGCAAACGACCACAATTCGGAAAGCTCTTTTCAACGCGCACGTTGTGGTCAACGAGCAACGCTCGTTGCACATCTTTTTGAGGCCAAAATCCACCGTTTCCTCTTTCGAATCCACAAATTTAGTAATTTATTTCCCTTTATAGTAATATTTCAATTATTGTTTAGGAAGTGATTCTGAACCCAATTTGGGCCAGATTTCTGGCAGTATATTTCTTTTATTACGTATTTTGTTTTAGCATGATTATTGGGGTGTTGCCATTTTTGGTAAAATTTCAATATTGATGAGTTTTAGCTATAAAGCCCGGCTTGTGGGTTGATTTTAGAGAAATCTTTGATTTGAGTAATTTGATTAAACATTAGAGTTATTTTCTCTATGTTTTTGGGTAATCTTCTTGTGTTCTTCCCTGTCAATTATCTGTTGCTATTAGCCTGCAGAATAATCGCTATTTTGCCCGGCGTCAGTTGTTATCAAAGCACCCCGTCGGGAAGAAACCACTCCTACCCCGGTAACCAATAATATTAATCTGCTTTCTAGGTTCAGGATTTAGTTGAGATTGATCGTGGAGATGTGGTATATGCTTTGTTACCTTGTGGGAATAGTGCAGTCAATGAGAATTCAGATTTGCCAACAGAGATGCAGCAGCTTCTTGCAGAGTTTTCTGACCTGATGTCAGAGGATCTTCCTCTTGGGCTGACGCCTATGCGAGATATTCAGCATCAGATCGACCTTGTTCCGGGGTCCAGTTTTCCTAATCGGTCGGCTTATCGGCTCAGTCCTAAAGAATCTGAAGAGTTGCAGCGACAGGTGGTAGAGTTGTTGGAGGGGCTACATCCGTGAGAGTATGAGCCCATGTGCAGTACATGTTTTGCTAGTGCCAAAAAAAGATGACTCTTGGCGTATGTGTGTTGATAGCAGGGCAATCAACAGGATTACAGTGAAATACAGGTTTCCAATTCCCCGCCTGGATGATATGTTGGACCAGCTGTTCGGATCTAAGGTTTTCTCAAAAATTGACTTAAAAGCGGATACCACCAGATCAGAATAAGGCCTGGAGATGAGTAGAAGACAGCGTTTAAGACGCATCATGGGTTGTATGAGTGGATGGTCATGCCTTTTGGCCTGTCCAATGCGCCCAGTACATTTATGAGATTTATGCATCAGGTTTTACGGCCTTTTATGGGAAAATTTGTTGTAGCTTACTTCGACGACATCCTCATTTATAGTCCGACATGGGCGTCACATTTTGATCACCTTCGTGCTGTTTTTGATAAGCTAAGGACGGAGTGCATGCTCGTCAATCAGAAGAATTGTTCTTTCTTCACTACTTCTGTTACTTTTCTTGGTTTTGTTGTGCCTACTGATGGTGTTCATGCAGATCAGTCGAAAATAGATGCGGTCTTGGAGTGGCCCAAACCAAAGACCTTACACAATGTCAGAAGTTTCCATGGATTTGCGTCCTTCTACCGTCGGTTCATAAGAAATTTCAGCACTCTGATTGCTCCTATCACAGAGTGCCTCAAGGGACGTGATTTCCAGTGGTCCGATGAGGCGGAGGCCAATTATCAACTGGTCAAGCAGAAGATGACAGAAGCATCAGTTTTGACACTTCATGATTTTGAAAAAGTGTTTGAAGTCAATTGTGATGCATCTGGGGTTGGCATTGGTGGTGTTGAATCAGGAAGGGCGTCCAATAGCTTTTTTCAGTGAGAAGCTATCAGGATCAAAGAAGAATTATTCCACCTATGATCTGGAGTTTTATGCCATAGTTCAGTCCCTGAAGCATTGGCGTCACTACCTAGTACAGAGGGAATTTATTCTTGTCACTGATCATGAGGCCCTGAAGTACATCAATGGGCAACACAAACTGAGTCAACGGCATGCCAAGTGGGTGGCGTAGTTGCAGGAGTTCACGTTTGCGCTGAGGCACCAAGCAGGGAGTCTGAACCGTGTCGCAGATGCACTGAACCATCGTACGTTACTCCTCACCACCATGAGCACTAGAGTTGTAGGATTTGAGGCTTTCTCTGATATGTATGCTGCAGATCCTTCCTTCAAAAGGATAATTTAGGAGGTAACTGATGGTCTAACGACATGACTTTATTTTGCATAATGGTTATCTGTTTCATGGATTACAGCGTGCATTCCAGATTGTTCATTAAGGCAGCAGATTATTCGTGAACTTCATAATGAGGGTCACTTTGGGCGAGATAAGACGTTGGCCTTGATCTCTTCTTCCTATTTTTGGCCCAAATTGACCAGTGATGTGGCTCATTATGTGGAGCGTTGTTATGTGTGTCAGCGGTCCAAAGGAGTTCTCACTAATGCGGGTCTGTATACACCTTTACATGTACCTGAGGCCCCTTGGTTTGATGTCAGTATGGACTTTGTGTTGGGCTTACCCCGTACCCAACAGACCTGGGATTCTATTTTGGTTGTGGTTGACACGTTTTCCAAGATGGCCCATTTTGTAGCTTGTAGAAAAACAATGGATGTTGCCCGAATCGCCCATCTTTATTTCAGGGAGATTGTGCGTTTACATGGTGTTCCCCGATCCATTACTTCAGATCGCAACACCAAGTTCATGAGTCATTTCTGGCGGAGTTTATGAGAGAAATTGGGAACGAACTTGAATTTTAGCAGCGCCTACCACCCCCAGACGATGGACAGACCGAGGTGGTAAACCGCAGTTTGGGGAACCTTTTGAGGAATTTGGCAGGCACTAAACCAAAACAGTGGGATTTGGCGTTACCTCTGGCAGAATTTTCCTATAACAGGTCGAAGAACAGAACCACCGAAATGAGCCCATTTGAGATTGTCTATGGCCAGAATCCATCTGGGGTGCTCGACTTAGCTCCTATTCCACGTGTGGGTCGTTTGAACCCCAAGGCGGATGCAATGGCAGAACATCTTCGGGGTATCCATGAGCACGTGAAGCTGACTATTCACGAGAGTAATTCCAAGTACAAAGTTCAAAGCGACCGTCACCGTCGTCAGGTACTTTTTGATGTTGGTGATTTTGTTTGGGCGATATTAACCCATGATCGTTTTCTTGTTGGAGAGTATAATAAGCTTAAGGAGCGAAAGATTAGACGCTGTGAGATCTTGTAGAAGATCAATGATAATGCCTACAGACTGCGCCTCCCCAGTCATTTGTGGACTTCTGATGTCTTTAATGTCAAGCACCTGAGTCCTTGTTTTGCAGATCCCGATGATGCTATTGTGAACTCGAGGACGAGTTCTTTCCAACCCGGGGCGACTGATGCAGGAGGATCCAAGTCAGATGATGTTGAGCTGTCAAATAGCACGTTATTAACACTAAAATATCTCGAATTAGCAGATCAGCGGAAGAATGGCAGGAAATCATAATTATATTTCAAATTTGGCAATTTAGGGTGCGTTTTAGTATTTTGGCCATAACTTTGGCTACGAGTATCAGAATCGTGCAAACGACCCTAATTCGGAAAGCTCTTCTCAACGCGCACGTCATGGTCAATGAGCAACGCTCATTGCACATCTTTTCGAGGCCAAAATCCACCGTTTCCTTTTTCGAATCCACAAATTTAGTAATTTATTTTCCTTTATAGTAATATTTCAATTATTGTTTAGGAAGTGATTCTGAACCCAATTTGGGCCAGATTTATGGCAGTATATTTCTTTTATTACGTATTTTGTTTTAGCATGATTATTAGGGTGTTTCCATTTTTGGTAAAATTCCAATATTGATGAGTTTTAGCTATAAAACCCGGCTTGTGGGATGATTTTAGAGAAACCTTTGATTTGAGTAATTTGATTAAACATTAGAATTATTTTCTCTGTGTTTTTGGATAATCTTCTTATGTTCTTCCCTGTCAATTATCTGTTGCTATTAGCCTGCAGAATAATCGTTATTCTGCTCGGCGTCAGTTTGTAACTTATTTCTGAGTTTATTACCTGTGTGAGAATGGTGTAAATTTGTAGTGATGCTGATTATTTGCATGACATAAGTGATGATTCAAATTACAGTAAAGATGAAAGATGAAGGAATGAAGCACTGTAGCAAGGGTTTGCTAATCATTAAGATATGGAGGAGCAAGGAGGTTGTAAATAGGGTTGCATATATAATAGTAAGTTCAGACTTCTTGTGTAATATTTAGGGAACATGATGGTAAGAAGATGAATCATTGTAATATGTGATTTAATTGCTGAATAAAAGTTATCCTGAAGTGAAAAAAATGCAGTATTATTTCAAGTACTCCACATATATTTAATGCAAGGTTATGATTGTTTCAATAGAACATTTTCTACAGAAAACAGGTTGTTTATTCATTCTTCTTCTTCTACATAGTGAAGAATTGCAAAAGTCATGTGTGCAACAGACAAGCACAGGGGGAAGAAGAAGAAAAAAAATGGAAAGCATCCTAAATTTGCACATGAAATTGATGTATTAGAACTAGAGGAGGATACCAAAGGATATTAACAAATCTTGGCAAAAGAATGCTGGGTTCAGATGATGGAAACGAAGGGTAGTAGCAGTATATCAACAAATCTTTTTGGAGATTTTTATTTGTTAATTTATTTATTTATTTTGGGGTTTGCACTAGGATGTGTGAATTGTTGGTTTGTTATTATTATTTTTTCAATAAATAATTAAAGCGGACTAGTGCGTGCAGCGCCACACTTAAAAGCTGGTTATTTAATGTGCTTAGCAACAACAAAATGAGCTGATTTTCCACAACATGGATATCATCCTAAAACACACCCCTTAAATATTAACATGGTCTCTGTCATCATGAACTCTCTTGATCAAGTTAGAGTTATTAGACAAAACAAAAACGATAAAAAGTGCACCTCTTGTGAAATATTGATGTATCAAGACGCAAACAATGCAATCCGCATGCAGTACTGCTTTTAGGAATTTTTCCGTCTTTTTCTTTACTCTTATCTGTACCAATTCTCCTAAGCTCATCACAATCAAATGGCAACGATTGTTCGACAAAGACACCTGACCAAGATCACCAATCAATAACTTTAGCTTCCATTAGCTTGAGTAAGAGTATCTAAAATTCATGCCTATGATAAACAAAATTGCTTCTAACATAAAATAAAATGTAATCAAATATAATATAATATAATATAATATAATATAATATCATCATCATCAAAGCCCATTCCCGAGATTTTCGGGGTCGGCTACATGAATTTTGGTTCTCCAAGCAATGCGATCTTCCCACATTTCCTCACCTAATCCAAGCTCAATGGTATCTTCATTCACCGTCTTCATCCAAGTTTTCAACGGTTTTCCCCTCCGTCTATACCCTCCATTAACTTGCCAATCTAAACATTTTCTAATTGGCGTCGTGTTTGGTCTCCTCCGCACATGACCAAACCAAGTTAAACGTCTTTCTCTAATTTTTCCTCTATGGGCGCTACACCTAAGTATCTCCTAATTCTTTCATTTCTAATTTTATCCTTACGAGTCTTACCACACATCCACCTTAACATACGCATTTCTGCTACTGCCATCCTATGCGTATGTTGTCCCATAGTAGCCCAACATTCTGAACCGTATAGCATGGCTGGTCGAACAATTGTCTTATAGCATTTCCCTTTTAGCCTTGCAAGCATCCTTCTATCGCACAATACTCCTGACGCCATTCGCCATTTCAACCAACCAGCTTTAATCATGTGGTCTACATCTGCTCCAATAGCCCCATTCTTTTGAATTATAGACCCTAGATATCGAAAAGCCTCACACTCCGGGACCTCGACACCTTCGATCTCAATTGCATTACTTCTCCCTCTTGGTTCACACCCAAAGTTGCACACTAGATACTCCGTCTTCGAACGACTAATTCTAAAACCTTTACTCTCTAAAGCCTCCTGCCACTTAACTAATTTCTGACCTAAACCTGCACTAGTCTCATCCATCAAGACAATATCATCTGCAAATAACATGCACCAAGGTACATCTTGCAGATGTCTCGTCAACTCATCCATGACCAAAGCAAAGAGATATGGACTTAACGCCGACCCTTGATGTAGTCCTACTGTCACTGAAAATTCACTAGACATCCCACCTACTGAGCGAACACTTGTTACAACCCCTTCATACATATCCTTAATGATATCGACATAACATTGAGACACTTTCTTCCTTTCAAACACCCACCAAATTAACTCCCTGGGGACCCTATCATATGCTTTCTCCAGATCAATAAAAACCATATGCAAACTCTTACGTGCCTCTCGATATTTTTCTACAGTTTGCCTAAGCATGAAGATGGCCTCCGTAGTAGACCTACTTGGCATAAATCCAAATTGATTCTCCGAAATCGTGGTTAAACTCCTAAGTCTTTGTTCTATAACTCTCTCCCAAAGTTTCATCGTATGACTCATAAGCTTTATCCCTCTATAGTTCGAGCAATCCTGGATATCCCCTTTGTTCTTATAAATTGGTACCACAATGCTATGCCTCCATGAATCTGGCATTTTTCTAGTTTCCAAAATCCTATTAAAGAGCTTAGTTAGCCATTGAATCCCAACTTCTCCCAGACATTTCCATGCTTCAATTGGTATATCATCCGGTCCAACGGCCTTCCCTGTCTTCATTCTTTTTAAAGCTTCTCTCACTTCTGTGGCACTAACTCTGCGATGGAACACGCGATCGCTCCCTTCCTATGAAGCATACCCCTCCAAGTTTAACTCCCCTACATGTGTTCCATTGAGTAGGTTCCAAAAGTAATTCTTCCATCTATCTAAAATAGCTTTATCCTGCATTAAGACTCTTCCATCCTCATGCTTAACACACTTAACATGACTCAAGTCCCTAGTTTTTCGTTCTCTAGCCTTCGCTATCTTGAAAATATCCTTCTTCCCTTCCTTCGTACCTAGCCTATTATAAAGAGCATCATACGCTCTCTTCTTAGCTTCCCCTACTGCTCTACTACTCAACTTCTTAGCCTGCTTATAAAGCTCATAAGACTCTAGGCACCTATCTTTTTGCCACGCTTTAAAGCATCTTTTCTTTTCCGCAATGGTTTGTTGCACATTCGCGTTCCACCACCATGTCTCCTTATCATAGAAACCTCCTCTTTTGGCCTGTCCTAACTCTTCCTTCGCACATCTTCTTATTCGGTTAGCCAAATGTTCAAAAAGATCCGCGCTACTAGTCCTATCCTTTTGTTCTAGATTCTCCCCACCCTCTGAAACTGACTGGCCACCCAAAATCCTCTTTCGAAATCTTTGGCATACATCTCCCTGTAAGGTCCACCACTTAATTCTCGGTCTAACCTGTTCTATAGCAATACGACCCCTACTCTTAAGACAAAAATCGAGAACTAACAGCCTATGTTGGGATGTCAGACACTCTCCTGGTATAACCTTACAATTTGTACACCTACCTAAATCGTGTCTCTTCACAAGAAAATAATCAATTTGACTTCTATTATGCCCACTCGCAAAGGTCACCAAGTGATCTTCCCTCTTCTTATAAAAAGTATTTACGATCCCAAAATCCTGAGCTAAAGCAAAATCTCGAATAGAAATCCCCGCAGTGTTTCGATCCCCAAAGCCTTGACCTCCATGTACCCTCTCATACCCAACTCTATTCTTACCGACATGGCCATTCAAATCCCCGCCTAGAAAAACCCTATCGGAAGAGGGAATTCCAAGAACTAACTCCTCTAAAGAGTCCCAAAAATCCTTCTTAGTCTCCTCGTCCAAACCCACTTGGGGTGCATACACACTAATAACATGCACTATCTCTAGTTCTAAAGCTAATTTAATACTTATGATTCTATCCCCAAACCTCCTAACGTCGACTACTGCATCCTTAAAAACTTTATCTACCACTATTCCCACCCCGTTCCTAGTGCCATTTTTACCAGAATAGAAGAGTTTGAACCCTCCTAAATCTTTAGCCTTGTTCCCCTTCCATTTTGTCTCTTGAAGACAAACTATGTTTACTTTCCTCCTACGCATGACATCCACTAATTCTATTGTCTTTCCCGTCAAGGTTCCTATGTTCCAAGAGGCTAATCTAATCATTCTATCTCTAGCTCTAACCTGGACTAGCTTCTTTACTCGCCCCCGTCCAGAAAGGTGCGAGAACCCTTGCCTATTTAACACTGCAGCCGGGCGCCGCTGCAGCGCGCCTTGCTCATTTGTCACTACACCCGAGCGTAGGTGCGGCGCGTCGCTTATAGCGGGGGACGCCCTATCCTTCTGCATTAATCTTTTTGAACCAATATCCATGAAAAGGGATGTGATGGGTTTTTTACGGTTGGCTATCACAAGCCTAACACCAACCCTCCTCCTTTATCCGGGCTTGGGACCAGCCGTTGCAACGGGCGGAGTTTATAATATAATATAATATAATATAATATAATATACTATACTATACTATACTATAAATTATATCATACATGTAACTGTAGAATGATCCAAAAGGTCAACTTATGATAGAAACATAGCCTAGCCCTATTTATAAGGTCATTTAAGACGTACATAAAATGATATCTTCATAATGTTATATCCATGCTTTAGAAGACAAATTATCATAATTGGAACCAAGAATAGGCATGAAGGCAACGAAAATATGACAAATCTTCAAACAACAAGAATTACAGGGAAACAAAACACATATCAGATAATTAGATAACTTCCTTGGATTGACGATGGTGTACAATTGATTGGTGTCATTCAATTAACTAATAGCATCTCCTTGCAATTTAGGAATTTGCATTAGATACGCGATACATCCAATGAGATTTGAAATTCTTTTCACCAATACCATTTTGTAGAAAGGCATAAACAAAAGTTTGGAGAATAATATCATGGTTAGTGCAAAAGGATCACAATGTTCTATCTATGGTGTGCCCAATTGCAGTATATGACAGAAAATTTTGAACAATGACACGGGAATAGAGGAATGCGTTATAAAACTCTTAACCACGTAAAAGGTTTTGAGCAAATAAAGTAGTTCAGTTTAATCTTAAAAGTAAAATGTTGTATCATTTTAGGGAAGTTGGAAACGAAAACGATAATAAGGAAAAAAAACATTAAAAAAAATACAAATACAAACATGATCCCGTATGTCTTCGTTTAAAAATTATCCAAGGACGTGAGAAATATTCTGTTAGAGAATTAATCTAGACTAGTTCTAGAAGAGTTGTGTCTTTTGGTGTTCCAATGTGTCTTTTAGTATTACTAAGTGTCTTTTACTAAGAGATGTGTCTTTTACTAAGTGGTCATGTGAGTCCTATTTAAACCCATGTATTATTTGGTTTCAATCAATGTGAATCAAGTGAGTTCTCTACACATAAGAGTTCTAGTGTTATCAAGAGATTACAATCTCTCTTGTTTTCCTTATTCTTTTTCATTCACATAGTTGGTTAAATCCCAACAAATTGGTATCAGAGCCAGGTTTCGATCCTGGGACCTGTGGGTCTTCCTTATCAAATATTCAATGCTATCGTTGTCATATGTATGGCCATGTCAAGAAATATTGTAGAAAGAAGATGGAGGAGGACAACAAAGAATCCAATTTTATGCATGAGGAGGAAGAAGACAATCTTTTCCTTACATGCAATGTTCATGGCGCTTCCTTAGAAGATGTGTGGTTCGTGGATAGTGGTTGTAGCAACCACATGACCGGGAACAAGAAGGCCTTTGTTGAGATAAATGAGACATTTCAAAGTGAAGTTAGAACCGGAGATGACAACAAGCTTCATGTCAAAGGAAGGGGTGATATTCTTGTCAAAACCAAGCAAGGAATAAAGCGGATCTCAAATATATTTTATGTTCCAGGCCTTAAGCACAATCTCTTAAGTGTTGGGCAACTTCTTTTGAAGGGATATGAAGTCAATTTCAAGGGAGCTTTGTGTGAGATCAAAGATAAGAATGATGTTATCATTGGAAAGGTGGGAATGACCAAAAGCAAAATGTTTCCTTTATCTTTCCAAAGTAACATTAATTCTTGTTTATATACTACTCAAGACAAGTCTTGGCTATGGCATTATCGATATGGTCACTTGAGTTTTAAAACTCTATCTCTTATGGGCAAGAAGAATCTTGTGGAGGGCTTGCCTACAATTCAACTTCAAGATACAGTATGTGAAGGATGTGTCTTGGGTAAGCATAGTAGGAATTCTTTTCCTAGTGGGAAGGCATGGAGAGCATCAAAGCCACTTGAGCTTGTGCACACCGATCTTTGTGGGGCAATGCATACTACTTCAATTGGCGGTAATCGTTATTTTGTTACCTTCATTGATGACTATAGTAGGAAGACTTGGATATACTTTCTAAAACAAAAATCGGAAGTATATGGTTGTTTCAAAAATTTCAAGGCTTTTGTTGAAAAGCAAAGTGGTTTCCAATTGAAAACTCTTCGTTCGGATCAAGGGGGAGAATATATTGATCATGGGCTTCGAGATTTCTTAAAAGAGCATGGTATTCGACATCAATTTTCAGTCCGTGGTACCCCACAACAAAATGGAGTCGCCGAAAGAAAAAATCGCACAATTATGGAGTTGGCTAGAAGTATGTTGAAGGCCAAGGGATTGCCAAATTCCTTTTGGGCGGAAGCGGTAGCATGTGTTGTTTATCTATTGAATCGTTCCTCTTCTAAAAGTGTGCAAGATAAGACGCCACAAGAAGCTTGGAGCGGACACAAACCAAGTGTTGATCACTTGAGAATTTTCGGAAGCATTGCCTATTCACATGTACCGGATGAAAGAAGGAAGAAGCTAGATGACAAGTCCGAGAAATGCATTTTTGTTGGATATAGTGAATGTTCCAAGGCATACAAGTTGTATAATCCCCTCACCAAGAAACTTATTATAAGCCGTGATGTGAAGTTCAATGAAGGAGAATCTTGGAATTGGAAAGAAAATGCAACCAAAGAAAATTCAAGTTGCATAGAAATCGAAGAAGAAATTGAAGCTCCAATTGAAGAAAACGAAGAGGATGGTGTTCCACCTTCTTCTCCCAATTCTACTTCATCACCCTCTTCATCTTCAAGTTCAACTTCAACTTCAAGTTCCCCTTCGAAGAAGACAAGGAGTATCCAAGATCTTTATGAACAAACAAGTAGCAATTTGGGTGACGATTTGGCCAATTTGGATGATGATTTGGTTAATTTTGCTTTGTTTGTTGATGCCGATCCACTTATGTTTGAAGAGGCTTCTAAAGATGAGAAGTGGAAGCTTGCAATGGATAATGAAATTGATGCTATTCAAAGAAACAAGACTTGGGAACTTGTTGATCTCCCAAATGGCAAGAAACCCCTTGATGTGAAGTGGGTTTACAAAACAAAATTGAACTCAAAAGGCGAGGTTGATAAGCACAAAGCACGCTTGGTGGTGAAAGGCTACAAACAAAAGTATGGTGTTGATTTCCAAGAAGTATTTGCACCCGTGGCTCGCCTTGAAACAATTCGAACAGTACTTGCATTGGCAGCTCAAAGAGAATGGAAAGTCTATCAAATGGATGTCAAATCGGCATTCTTGAATGGCTTTCTTGAGGAGGAAGTTTATATAACTCAACCACCTGGTTATGTGAAAATTGGAGAAGAAAAGAAAGTATGTCATTTGGAAAAAGCCTTATATGGGCTTAAACAAGCACCAAGGGCATGGTATAGTCATATTGATGGCTATTTTTTGAAGAATGGTTTTAAAAGATGTCCCTTTGAACATACTCTATACACCAAGGAAGGATCTCATAATGATTTTTTGATAGTATGCTTATATGTTGATGATTTAATCTTCACCGGAAGTTGTTCAAGTATGAATGAAGATTTCAAGAAAGCTATGATGAATGAGTTCGAGATGACCGATATGGGACTACTCCATTATTTTTTGGGCATTGAAGTTAAACAACAAAGAGATGGGATTATCATCACTCAACGGAAGTATGCACAAGAGTTATTAAGAAAGTTTAGAATGGAGGGCGCACTACCAATTAGCACACCTATGGAGGCTGGTTTGAAGCTAAGCAAATGTGAAGACAATAGGCATGTTGATGGAACTCTTTATAGAAGTCTTGTTGGTAGTCTTATGTACTTGACTTCCACTAGACCCGATCTTATGTTTGCGGTGAGTATGCTTAGTAGATTCATGGAATCTCCTAGGCAAAATCATTGGGAAGCTGGAAAAAGAGTCTTAAGGTATGTGAGTGGAACAATTCATGAAGGCATTCAATTCACGAAAGTGGAAGAACCAAGTTTGGTAGGTTATTGTGATAGTGATTGGGGAGGAAGTGTTGATGATAGTAAAAGCACTTCCGGATATGTTTTTAATATTGGTTCCGGCGCAATCTCATGGGCATCTAAAAAGCAAGCTATTGTGACTCTCTCTACAACCGAGTCCGAATATGTCTCACTGGCTTTTGCATCTTGTCAAGCACTTTGGTTGATTTGGGTTTTGAGTGAACTCAAGCATGGACCTGTTAGTTCTCCTACACTGTTTTGTGATAACAGTTCGGCTATTTCACTTACAAAGAATCCGGTTTTTCATGGCAAAAGCAAGCATATAAGGATCAAATATCATTTCATTCGAGACTTGGTTAAGGAGGGACATATCAATGTGAAATTTTGCAGATCTCAAGATCAAGTTGCCGATATTTTCACTAAAGCTTTGAAGACCGACACATTCAACAAATTGAAGAAGAAGCTTGGAATGGTGATAGTCTAGCTTAAGGAGGGATGTTAGAGAATTAATCTAGACTAGTTCTAGAAGAGTTGTGTCTTTTGGTGTTCCAATGTGTCTTTTAGTATTACTAAGTGTCTTTTACTAAGAGATGTGTCTTTTACTAAGTGGTCATGTGAGTCCTATTTAAACCCATGTATTATTTGGTTTCAATCAATGTGAATCAAGTGAGTTCTCTACACATAAGAGTTCTAGTGTTATCAAGAGATTACAATCTCTCTTGTTTTCCTTATTCTTTTTCATTCACATAGTTGGTTAAATCCCAACATATTCTAGACACGGCTACAAAATTAGAAAAAGTTGATAACAAGGCATAGAGTTAATGCCAGTTGAATTAAGTGGAGGTTCAGTCTGGGCTATCATGCAGAATATGTAAATCAATGTAACCACAAAAGCAGAGCTCAAAAACTCAAACCATAAGTTACATTGGCAAGGAACTGTCAAGCTCAAGACAACTAGTTTCAGACTCGATCTCATTTGACATTACCGAGTCTAACCTGACCATTTCTTGGATTAACAACCCTGTAGATTTAGGTTGAGGTGGTTGGAGAAAGTTGAAAACAGTAGAATAAATAAAACCAATTTCCAAAGCATATATAAAAATCTCCAAAACTATTCTGAATAGATAATTAATTAGAAATAATAAACAAATAAAAATTATACATAAGGTAAGGTAACTTTCCATAGAAGAGATAAATCAGTAAACTATCCTCTAAGACAATATCGCCACTACAACATGCATCCATACAAACATACACAATTCGTGAAAAGATGTAGTAAATTCTGAAGAAAGCATACATGTAAACTAACAAAAATACCTTGAATAATGAAGCATTTGATAGTTCGTAGGTGGATTGTTTGTACAAAAGTGGACTGGAAGAGGACTGTTGTATATTCTGGTACATGATCCACAAGCCCATAATGGAAAAAAAAAAAAAAAAAAAAAAAGGAAAACAGCCATTAGTCATTTTTTAAATATAAAAATAAGACCAGTTTAAAAGAAAAGGTAATGAGCAGATTAAATGATACATATACAGATACACGATACATTGATACCCACACACGCAGCTGCACCCAAAAATGGTAACAACCATTTCTAGTGTTTTCTACATTAGCAAATGCAAGGAATACCATGAGGAGTAAATAATGATAAGCAATAAAGGCATAAATATAAGTGCAGGAAATAACTAACACTATGAACTGAATCCAACTAGGAGAGGAACTATGAACTCAAGCTGATTCCACCAAATTGAGGTTCAGAAGTGGAGTTAGTGACTCCCTGTAAGAAAAGTGTTCTTTAAAATACTTGATGAGAAAAAGGTAGCATGTAACTTAAGAGGCATGTGTATGTTATAGTGTAGAAAATTAGAACCAAGGATTTTGTAGTATTGAATTTATATCTTTAATTTATTAGGACACATTTTATTAGGCTAGTTATTAGGATGGTCACCTATTGTTAATAACACCTTTGAGGCCAAACAAAAGGAGTTCAGCTGTTATTTTTGTGTTTAGAACTGAAATGTTTCTTCTCCAGATAAAAGAGAGGGATTCAGGGCTAACTTGATTTTCTGCAAAATCAAACAATATTTGAGCAAGGAGAATTCTACAGTTCGTTTCCAATTTTAATCTAGCATTTTTATACCAATTGAAGTTATAATACCTCCCAACGACATGCATACTGCATCATTATTAATCATGCATCAAAGGAAATATGTTACCAACATAAATCACTGAGGAGACAGTAACAAGTGATCATAACCAGAATCAGACTGACACGCTTTGTTAACAGAAAATCATGTAAGATCACGTTACTAATTCAAAAATTAAAACGTTCCAATAAATAAATTCATTTTGCTTATGAAAAGATATTTTCTCGATGTTAAAACAAGTGAGCTACATTTTTGACGAGCATGAAAAGTAGAATAATCCAACTAAAGACAACCCACAAAATCATATATGAATAAAAAAACTTCTCGTCCCAAACTGGTTCAAGAACTTACAATTTTTCCTATTGGGAAAATCCCAAATATGCTAAAGCAAATATTTCCATGTTTGTCTCCACTGCACAGGATGTTTAAATGTCGATGTGAAGAATTTGATAATTCTCTAAATGAGTCTTCGTTGTCATCCATCAGCCCAATATCTCCGGAAACCAGACCAGGTATTCGAGGAATTCTTGGAGCAGAAGGAAAGAAGCACAAAGTACGGTCTTGGTAAGTAAGGCTGTTTCCACTTTCATCCTGAACGAGAATTTGGAAACATCTGTCAGAACATAAGATGGAATACTACAGTAATATCATTGTATATTCAAGAAATTACTTTAAGATAAAGATAATAACATCAGAGAACATTTGAAGCGAAAAAGAATTGTCGTAAGTATAAATACATACACTAGTGTGGTTAAAACGTTAAGACGTGTGTTACACTCTTTTGTGTCTAGGTGTGAAACACGACGGTCGCCTTGAAGTGAGCACGCACCAATTACACGACAACAACAACCACAGCAATAAAAAAAATAATAATAATAATAATAAACTTTAAAAAAACTATAAAAAACATTAAAAAAATTTATATATATATATAAATTAACACCTTTTTCACAACTAAATAGTGAACTCCAATTTACACAATCATAAACATGTCAATCATTCAATGAACAACAGATGCACAACATTACTTTTACAAATTTTAGAAACTTGCATATTTGATTCTATTAAAGTAAGGTGGGGAAGGAAACTGTAAAAGGAAACCAGAAAAATACATCGTGATTCCATTTTATATGTAAGGGCAGTTAGCTGACATCAGGGGATTCTAATAGCAGTATAGGTATTCAAATATCTGCACTATCAATCTCATCTGACTGGTATATACCATGCAATTCACTGTTCTACAGCTTGTTCCTGTCAAATGGATATTGATGAGCCATCTACTATAAAAGCGAAATTATTATCCATCAAGTCCATGTTTCTAATCAATCTTGCTTATTGTATTCTTTTCTATGATTTATTGAATGGTTGTGGACTTTTGTTGGTTCCTGATTTTGATTGTCTTATATGGTTCATGATATTGCTAATGTATTGTTGAAGGTAACAAACCACCATATGCAGAATTATTGTTCTTTTGCAGCAAGCCATCATGGACCATTTGTAAGTTCAATATTCACTTGAAATGGGAATGAAAGGGGAAAGGAGGACATACACACATGTAAGTGAGCAGACACTGAAAAACTCAAGCGCTTCAAACCTTATTCCTTCCCCTTCTGCTAACAGAAATGGGCTTTATATCTGAAAAGATTACATTCATATATGCAATATGGGAAAGAGAGCAATACATATTAATAATTGAAAATCAAATGGACGTCATACGAGTTCGTCATCCTCTACTAGTATCCCAGAAGTAAGATGCAATAAGAGGACAATATGACAAGTAGCAAATTATATTCGTACCTCTACTGGTTGACCAACCTCCTGCCAATGAAGACAAACAACAGCCACGCTGTGAGACTTGATGCTTCTCAATAGTTTTCCATACTGTGGTTTCCAAATGGAACTTAATTGTTTTAATCATATAGAATACCAAGGTAAGTTCATGATAAAAGAAAAAGTCAAGACAGTGATAATGTATGCATACAGTAACCAAACATTCTGCATTTCAAACATTGATTAGAAGTTTAGAACGTATGGTGAAAAATGAGCTTATCAATATAAAGAAATCATGTGAAACATTGAGAAGCAAAAGTGGAACATTCAGTTGTAGTATTTCTGATATAGCGAACAAAACAATGTGCATGCTGCCAGATCATGGTGGCCTTCTTGGAGCACAAATTAGGTGATTAGATTGTGGGTTGGCAAGCTCGTTGGCAAGTCCTATTTGTTTTAGGATTCTTTTGCACGTATTTCCTTTCTCAATGATAGGATAGTTGGCAAATATCTACCTTGTTCGGCTTCCTAAATCTATTAGATTTATTTAAATTAGATTTCTTTGTGTGAAAGTAAGTATTGGCCTAGGCATGTCACATTCTAACCAGTTTCTTATAAACATGTTCCCCAAGAAAGCACCGATACTTCGAAAACTCCATCAAGATAGTGACTCGGTATTGTACAAGTGTCGGATACCAGTACAACTACAATATAATCTTTGAAGTATCGGGCAATCAATGGGACATGGTCCAAAAAAATAGCGTGCAAATAGGGAGGGAGAAAAGTGTGAATTTGGCTTTGAAGTTGCTTGGGCAAACTTGTTAATCTTCGTGTTGTGAGAATAACTAGAGTAATTATAGTAACAACCACTCATTGAAAAGGAACAAATGGCCCCACAACAAACTGAGATTTGGTGTGTGTACCCGCAACTAGGATGTGGGATCCCGGAAGATATGCATTTTATTCATTGGATGGTAGTGGCATACTTGAGATTGCAGACTCTCTACTGATGAACAAGATTTGGAGGGTGTTCTTTTTTAAGATATTGATGTGGCAGCCTGGCTGGAGATGATGTTGGTGATGAAGGAGCTCACAGTTGGGGGTTTGCAAGACTAGGATGGGATAGAATACTTTTTGTGGTATATGAATGCTTAAGATGCATTCATTTTTTGGAGCTATGTAACAACAACACAAATTACCAAGTGTCAATATCCGACACGAATATGAGGTGTCATACACATCGTCCTAAAAAACACAATACTAAATATGTTAGGGGCATGTTTGTATATTTTAGTATTATTTCTTTTTCAACAATAAGTTTTAAACTCACTTGTAGTTCAATATTTCAATGTTGCTATGTGTGCATTACTAACTTGCCATGATATACTTATAACATTTGTAAAGAATTGAAACTTTTCAAAGATATGTGAAATGATGATCTGAACGTGAAGTATTTGTGAGTGGCGACACGCATTTTTTTGTATAAATCAAGGTTTTTAAACGTGGAAGCGTGACACGAGGCAGGTTTTTCTGAAGAAAAAAAAACAAAGCGTGCGTGAGGCATAAGCTTCGTGAAAATGTGCATTTAAATTACAATAAAGATAAAAATGCAATTCATAACTAAAAAAACAAAGATAACTCATAATTCCTCATCCAAAAAAAATTAGTTGCATATAAATTACGTATCAAACTTGCAAGCAAATTTAAGTCAAGTAGCCAAATAATTAGAATACACCTATTTAGAACTCATATTGCAAACCCATAACATCATTAACATGTATTCAATGCCAAAATGAAATAAAAAAAAGGCTAAACATCTAATCAACTTGGAGAAGAGCAAAAGAAGAGCAGCTTGATAATTATCAACTTGGAGAAAAAGAGAAAAACAGGTTGAAGGCTTGATTGATTTGGCCTTTGGAGAGAAATGGAGGCTTGATCCAATTTGGACTGTGGAGCGATAGAGAAAAACAGTTGGAGCCGCACGAAGAATGGTGTGGGTTTTGACTCAATTGCACCAAGTTTGGGATTTTTAGAGTTATTTTTTTTTAACATTTTAAAAAAATACCTTGAAAACAATTTTGCTGAAACATTTTGAAACTAAAAAAAAAGGTGAAAAAACGCAAGTTTCTAGAGTCGAGGAGTTAAAACGTACGCATCACACAAGAAAATGCCTCAAAGAACTTTTTACGCTAAATTCAAGCGTTAAGCGTCGAGGCGTGCTTCAAGGCGTATAACTCGGACGTTTTTTAAAACAGTGGTATAAATAGAATAATCTCGTTAGTTGTTACATAGCTAATGAGTGATGGCTTATGTAGTCATGTTATTCTAAGTGTTATGAGTTACAATTTAGGATGTGAATGTTCATGAATTATGATACATTTTGGTTTAACAAATGAATGACCAAATGACTTTAGTGTTTGCAATTTGTCTTACTAATGTAATATTTAAATATGTACGTGTACGCTTTATGATTCAATTATTGAATCTATAGTACAAATCAGAATGGTGTTTGGGGTTGGAGATAAAAGATGTCTGAGATTTACCCGAACATAAAGATCTAACGACCCTAGACAAGTTCTCATATTTCAATATTTCTTACACTCTTTTAATTTCTCTTAACCCTCACTTATACTTTTTCATCTCCCCCGCTTTCAATTTCTCATCTTTCAAGTATAAGTTTATTTATTTTATTTTACAAAATTTATTTTGATTTGTACACATAAATTTACAGTTAGGTGTTTTTGAGTATTTGCTATTGTATGCAATTTCAAATTTGTGAAATGAGTGGCTTTGTATTGTGAAATAAGTGCAATTTCAAATCTATGAAATACATTTTATATTGTGAAATTAGTGGCTTTGTATTATAACTTTTATGTTTTCCTAATCTATGAATAAGAGTGAGCGTGTTCATGGTGACATAGGCACATATGGGTTGGCATGTCATGAGATTTACCTAAAAATATCATATCATGCCAACGCACGGGGAACATACTAGTATTTTTACGTATAAAGAGTACATGTGTTTAAATATTGTTACGGTGTGTGTATATAGCTGTCAATTAGGTTAATTGTAGAGATCCTAAATTGATATAGTTTCCTAGAATAACCTCAATAGTTTGTATATAAATACATGCTATATTCTCAATATAATATACGAAAAAGAGTATTATCTTAATCTTTGTTTACATGGTATCAAAGCCACTATAGGGTTTGAGATTAAGATTCGAAGTTTGAAGTTAGGGCTTAATATTCGAAGTTTGAAGTTTGGTTCTCACCGTAGTTCGACCTCCCAGGCCACCGATCTATCTTCCCAGGCACCGTCCGACCTTCCCAACAACAGATCGACTCTCACAGGCGTCGATCTCTCTTCCCAGGCGTCGTTCAAAGCCGTCCGACCGTCCTAGCCACAGATCGACCCTCCTAGAAGCCGGTCGACCCTCCGACAGGCGTTGACTTCGACCCTCCAGTCATCGATCGAAGTCGATCGACCCTTCCAGCCGCCAAGCGACGTCGATCGACCCTTCCAGTCGCCGTTTGACCATTCTAGTCACCGATCAACTCTTCCAGTCGACTCTTGCGGTCGACTCTTCCAGTCGATTCTTCCAGTCGACTCTTCTCTTCCAGTCGACTCTTCCAGTCGGTCGACGTTACTCTTCCAGCCGCCGTTCGAACCCCTAGGTTACTCCATCTGCTGGTCTGCTCTTCCAGTGCTCCATCTGCTTTTCTGCTCCAGGTTGCTCCTTTTTTTTGATTTCTCTTGCTTTGGCGGAGATTTCCCAATTTGTCAAATTTGATTTTGGAGGTTTTAATTCCGAGGATTGACCTATTTGACCTGTTATGGCTGAGATGAAGTCAGTAGTTGTATCTGATCTGATTCCTGTGATGTCTAAAATTACGGACCATAAGCTAAATGGTTCGAATTATCACGACTGGAATAAGACTGTTCGTCTTTATTTACGAAGTATTGACAAAGATGACCATTTGACTAATGATCCTCCTGAGGATTCACGGCAGACCTGGCTTCGGGAAGATGCTCGCTTGTTCCTTCAGATTCGGAATTCTATTGATAGTGAGGTAATTGGCTTGATCAATCATTGTGAATTTGTTAAAGAACTAATGGATTATTTGGAATTTTTGTACTCTGGGAAAGGGAATCTCTCTCGCATGTATGAGGTTTGCCAAGCATTCTATCGTGTGGAAAAACAAGATCAGTCCCTTATCAACTACTTTATGGCATTTAAGAAAACGTATGAGGAGCTTAATATGTTGTTGCCATTTAGCCCTGATGTGAAGGTTCAGCAACGCCAACGGGAGCAAATGGCTATCATGAGCTTTCTCACAGGGCTTTCTCCTGAATTTGATTCTGCTAAGGCCCAAATTCTTTCTGGGTCTGATATCTCCTCTTTACAAGATGTCTTTAGTCGTGTTCTCCGCACCGAGAGTACTCCCACTGTTCCGCTTAGTGGTGCTTTGATAAGTCGAAATAACAGCTCTGCACCTGGGAGACCGTCTAATCACAGTGGACACAAAGGAGGCAGCTCACACGGGGTTGATACTCGCACGCCGGATTCTGAAAGTATTATTTGCAACTATTGTAAGAAGCCGGGTCATACCAAGTTTGACTGTCGAAAGCTACAGTTTAAAAACCGGCAAAAACACTCAGCTCATGTTGCAATCACTACTGATGCCTCTGACAAATCAGTCCTTATCTCTGCTGATGAATTTGCCAAGTTCTCAAAATATCAGGAATCACTCAAGTCTTCCTCTCCTTCTGTCACAGCTATTGCCGATTCAGGTAAACCCGATGTTTGTCTTCTTTCATCATCCTCCAAATGGGTCATTGATTCTGGTGCCACAGATCATATGACAGGTAATTCTAGTATATTTTCTTCTTTTCAATCCAATGCTTTTACTTCTACCGTCACTTTAGCCGATGGGTCACCATCTTGTGTTCGCGGGTCTGGCACCATCAATCCTACCCCCTCGCTATCTTTGTCCTCTGTCTTACATTTACCTAATTTATCCTTTAATTTGCTCTATGTAAGCCAGCTTACTCGTCATCTTAACTGTTGTGTCTCATTTTACCCTGATCATTGTTTATTTCAGGATCTTATGACGAAGAAGATTATTGATAAAGGACATGAGTCTGGAGGCCTCTACATTCTTGATACATCGGTTCCGAGTTCTATTGCTTGCTCCAGTGTCACGTCTCCTTTCGAGGCTCATTGTCGGTTGGGTCATCCGTCTCTCCCTCTACTCAAAAAGCTTTGTCCTCAATATAATAAGTTGTCTTCATTAAATTGTGAGTCATGTCAGTTTGCCAAACATCATCGTCTTAGTTCGAGTCCTCGAGTCAATAAACGTGCTAGTGTTCCTTTTGAATTAGTTCATTCTGATGTTTGGGTTCCTTGTCCTATTTTGTCTAAAACTGGATTTCGGTATTTTGTTACATTTGTGGATGATTATTCTCGAGTTACTTGGTTATATTTGATGAAAAAACGATCTGAGTTGTTTTCTCTGTTTTGCGTGTTTTGTGCTGAAGTTAAAACTCAATTTAATGTTTCCATTCGAACCTTGCGAAGTGATAACGCTAAAGAATATACACAAGCTTTATTTCAGTCTTATATGACTCAGAATGGCATACTTCATGAAACTTCGTGTGTTGATACACCATCCCAAAATGGTGTGGCAGAACGTAAAAACAGACATCTTCTTGAAACAGCACGCGCTCTCTTATTTCAAATGCATGTTCCTAAACCTTTTTGGGCCGATGCAGTGTCTACAGCATGTTTTCTCATTAATCGCATGCCATCCTCTATTCTTCATGGTGAGATACCTTACAAAATCCTTTTTCCCGATAAGTCATTGTTTCCTGTTGACCCGAAGATATTTGGTAGCACTTGTTTTGTTCGGGATGTTCGTCCGCATGTCACTAAACTAGATCCCAAGTCTTTGAAATGTGTCTTCCTTGGTTATTCTCGTCTTCAGAAAGGTTATCGGTGTTATTGTCCCAATCTTAACAAATATCTGGTCTCCATTGATGTTACCTTCCTGGAAGACACACCTTATTTTCCGTCTTCGCCCATTCCCACTCGCCAGGGGGAGGATGATGATTTGTTGGTCTATTCTATCACATCCTCAGCACCTGTCTCAGCACCAGCTCCTGTCTCGGACCCGGCTCCAGTCAAGCCTCCTATTATTCAGGTTTACTCCAGGCGTCAACCTCTTGATTCTTGTCCTGCACCTTCTCCTTCGTCATCAGATCCAGTCCCGAGCAATGATCTTCCTATTGCATTACGCAAAGGTAAACGCCAGTGTGCTTATCCTATTTCTTCATTTGTTTCTTATAATAATTTGTCGTCTTCCTCTTGTTCTTTTATTGCTTCCCTTGATTCTACCTCTATTCCTAAAACTGTTCGTGAAGCCATATCTCATCCTGGTTGGCATAATGCAATGATAGAGGAGATGAATGCTTTAGATGACAATGGTACTTGGGACTTGGTCGATTTACCCTCAGGAAAAAGGGCTATAGGTTGCAAATGGGTCTTCGCAGTTAAGGTCAATCCGGATGGGTCAGTTGCCCGATTGAAAGCACGTCTTGTCGCTAAGGGCTATGCTCAAACCTATGGGGTGGATTACTCTGACACTTTCTCTCCTGTTGCAAAGTTGACCTCTGTTCGGTTATTTATTTCCATGGCGGCTTCCCATAATTGGCCTTTACATCAGCTTGATATCAAGAATGCTTTTCTTCATGGCGATCTTCAGGAGGAGGTGTATATGGCGCAACCTCCTGGTTTTGTTGCTCAGGGGGAGTCAGGGCGAGTTTGTCGTTTTCGAAAATCTTTATATGGTTTGAAACAGAGTCCTCGTGCTTGGTTTGGAAAGTTTAGTCAGGCTGTTGAGAAATTTGGTATGATGAAAAGCAAGTCTGACCATTCTGTATTCTACACACGATCAGCAGCTGGTATCATTCTGTTAGTTGTGTATGTGGATGACATTGTCATTACTGGGAATGATACTAGAGGAATCTCATCTCTTAAATCTTTCCTTCATACTCAGTTTCAGACGAAGGATTTGGGGGTGTTAAAGTATTTCTTAGGAGTTGAGGTCACTCGGAGTAAACGAGGTATCTTTCTATCTCAGAGAAAGTATGTTCTTGACTTATTAACTGAGACAGGAAAATTGGGAGCAAAGCCTTGTACCGATGTTGGGGAACCATTTGCAGATCCTGAAAGATATCGAAGGTTGGTTGGGAAATTGAATTACCTTACTGTGACTCATCCTGATATTGCATACTCAGTCAGTGCTGTCAGTCAGTTTCTGTCATCTCCGACAATTCATCATTGGGCAGCGTTAAAGCAAATTTTGGGTTACTTGAAAGGAGCACCAGGACGAGGTATCGTGTATGAAAATCACGGGCACACTCATATTGAATGTTTCTCAGATGCTGATTGGGCAGGTTCCAAAATGGATAGAAGATCCACTTCAGGTTATTGTATCTTTGTTGGTGGGCATTTGGTCTCATGGAAGAGTAAGAAGCAAACCGTTGTGTCACGATCCAGTGCAGAGTCTGAATATAGGGCTATGGCCCAGTCTGTGTGTGAGATAATGTGGATATATCAGCTCTTGACTGAAGTAGGACTTAAAGCTACAATACCAGCGAAATTGTGGTGTGATAACCAAGCTGCTCTTCATATTGCTTCTAATCCTGTGTTTCATGAACGGACTAAGCACATTGAAATTGATTGTCACTTTATTCGTGAGAAAATTCAACAAGGCTTGATTTCTACTGGATATGTGAAAAGTGGAGAACAACTTGGGGACATCTTCACGAAAACCTTAAATGGGGTTCGGGTTGACTATCTTTGTAACAAGCTGGGCATGATTAACATTTATGCTCCAGCTTGAGGGGGAGTGTTACAGTGTGTGTATATAGCTGTCAATTAGGTTAATTGTAGAGATCCTAAATTGATATAGTTTCCTAGAATAACCTCAATAGTTTGTATATAAATACATGCTATATTCTCAATATAATATACGAAAAAGAGTATTCTCTTAATCTCTGTTTACAAATATATTGTTTTAATGTTGTGTCTTGCTCGTACCCGTATCCACTTCTTGGAAATTTGACTTATCACAATGTCTAGATCGTGTTCGTATCTGTGCAACCCAAACATTCCCTTATTAATAAATATATATAGGGTGATGGTCACAATAGGAGGATGGTCTCAAAGAATGGCCGTAAAATTTACCAAGTCATAAGCCTGTAGCTGTGGATATATCTACAATGAAACCTCAAATATAAGCCATTACCATTGCTAGCAGACCTATTTGAATAATTTTAAGTAAGCAAATGAAATAATGAAGTGTTTGTTGCTTCAAAATTGGGAATTCTAAGTTGGATCAATAACATTAAAGAAAACCCCAAAAAAGCCCAAACAATCAAATATTTTAAAGTTACCTACTTCCACATCATGGAGTGATATAGTGCCATCTTCAAGACCAACAGCAATTGCTTAACCATCAGGACGCCAACGTAGAGACGTTATGCACCTTCCTGAAAATCATTGGGAACATATCAGTAAGTCAACAACCAAGAGAAGAATGAAAGGCAGCAGAGAAGAATGTTCACTTGACAATTATACTGTCAGAACCTAGATGGCCTCAAAGCATGTCCAATCATTAAGTAGAAATAATAGACTATTGATTCAAAATTATACATATGACTAGAGCTCATCCTTTAACCAGATTTCACTTTTTTTTTAATGGATCCAGATTTTCCTAGTGATGCACATAAACTTAGTCCCTGTGCCAAAAAAATTAAAGAAAAAAGTATGGTACAAAGTTTCAAGAGTAGCAAGTTTTTTTATGGATTTACAGGCAGTGAATTAGAAGGAAACTCCACTTTATGGTCATGCTATCTGAGTTTCTACAATTTTACCGCAACAAAAACATGCATTAAAAATGCAAAGCTTTGTTTAAACATCCAAGGTTCCTTAGCAGAATTTCAAAGTCTAGTTTTGTTGATTTCATGCTTTAGATTAGACATTCTGCTTCTGTTAATCCACATCCATGTTGGTAATGGGCTGTGTGGCTTTTATCACAATCTCAAAACGCAATTAGACAAGGAATCTCTTATACTCATTTCTATTCATAGAATCACTGATTCATTAGAAAGGATGGTAAGATGATCATGGTAAAGGTTTACATGATCAATGCATTTATCTCAATGTGAGTGTAGCCAACAAATCATTTTAGTTTCTTTGCAAATCTACCATAATAATGACTGGTAATTATTTGCGCTTTCTATTAAACTAGACTTACAAAGCTCCATAAAAGATCAATTCCACTTACAAGACCAAGATAGGGGGTAACCCGACCGAGAGTTTGAACTTTTAACATGAAGCTTGCATCCATTAACTATAAAAGGAGTGCTTTTGTATGCTTTAAACTTTAGGTTCCATATTTATACCATCTTTGAGTTTAGGTCTTATATTTGTCCAGTTTGGAGTCTAGGTCCCAAGACCACTTTGACTGTCAATTCTCCTTCCAGTAATTAAATGAATGTTTATTTTTTTGAAATTATATTGACTCCGGTATAAAGAAATTTAGATTTTAGGTCTCATGACATATACTAGTTTTGCATTTAGTCTTATAGGACAGAAAGTTGACGGTCAATGTGGTCTTGGGACCCAGACTCAAAGCTGGACAAATATAAAACTGAAACTCGAAGATGGTACAAATTATGGAACCCAAAGTCTAAATTTAAAAAAAAAAAAAAAACTAAGGCACGTCAACACGCTGAACTTTATAATATTTATTTCAATTTTCATAATTATTTGTGTGAACATAAACATGCAATCGCTACAATGTTAGTTCATATCAAATAAAAAGTTAAAAATAATCACAACTATGTTAGTTCAAGCTTGAAATGGCCAACTATCAAAACATATCATAATGCATAAGCATCCACAGTCCACATATGGCTCATAAATCAAAATTATTACACATCATAAGTCCTAATACATAATAACATAACTCAAATGTCTAAACTCATAATCTTCATTCTTTCCTTTTACCGTCTTTTGTTTATCAGTCCAATTGGCCACGAATGTAGAAAAGAACTTTGGAGAGGTTCAAACCAGTTATATTTAATAAGTTTACCTCAACAAGATATTTTTGAAAAAAATAACAAGTCCCTGAGAAGTGACTAAGAAAGGGTCCGACGAGTACTGTATTGTGTCTGTGCTTCCTAGCTACTATAAATGAATTTGATCATTTTTCTTTCTTGTAAACTACATGCTTCTCTGTGATCTCTACACGTACAAAAATGAACTAATTAACCTGTAACTGATTATCAACATTTCAAAAATTGCTACTGATTACTATATTATCACTGAAACTGGAAGAGACATTTCATCAAAGGCCTGTGTCATGAACCAACCAATTCTCCCAAAAGCTCGAGCTGTCCAGGAGGGGAAAGTCCATGACTAGGATCGTAACATTGCCCCACGCTTCCAAAGTCGACGTCCTCGTCGGCCCACTCTATCGACACTGGCCCGATGAACTTCTCTCACCTGCACTATGCTCATACATAATTCTAAATTATTTTAATCCAGCCTATAGGTTGCCCATGCTGGGAATCGAACTTTGGATATGGGGTTTGGCTCTGATACTAATTGTCATGAACCAACCAATTCTCCCAAAAGCCCGACCTGTCCAAGAGGGAAAAGTCCATGACTAGGATCGTAACAGCCTGAGCATAACATCCAAAGATCAAGCAAGAAACAGTAACCCTAGAAGAGAAACAAAAGCAAAGTCCTTCGAGAACAGAACAGAAGAACAAACCTGGAGAGACAGTCCATAATCTCTGCCAATTGAAACAATGCGGAAGGATCTTGGAGTCCACAGTGACTATCGCCAACAGATCCTTCTCTGGATTCCACTCCGCAATCTTGATCTGCTCAGCATCGATCGAATCGACGTGTGAAATGATACTCAAATAGAGAAAGAAACGGAGATTAAAGATGAAGAGAGACAATTAGGGTTTGTGGAGTGAGTTTGAAGAAAACGAACCTGTGCAGCGATTGGCTTGTCGAATGTCAAAGACTTGACAAACAGATGGGAGTAAACAGAGATTCAACAATACTCAAGAGAGAATTTAAAATGAAAAAGGGAGAATCAATTGTAGGTTTCTACTCTAAATCAACAAGAAACAAGATCACATACAGAGATTCCTCTCCCAATTCTAAGAACTGAGCCTACTTCACACTGATGCGGTGCTACTCAATTACGAATTTTAACGAATTGCAAAGGATTTTAAAATTTATTAAAATTCAGGAATATTCAATTAAAATTTTAAAATAATACATATAAATCTAAGATTATTCAAATATCAATTTTAAATGATTGTTTTAAAATTCATCAAAAGTAGAGGTATTCAATTCATGTTTTTCAAAAGTCCACTAAAATTAGAGGGTATTAAGAAGTGGTGAATTTTAATGGATTTGTTAAAGTTGTGGATTTTGAAAGATTTGTGAGTGAAAAGTATATATAACAAGAGTTATTCCAAATCCAATTTTTTCCCTCGGATTTGTAGGGGTGGGCAATGTCGGTTCGGTTCGGTTTTGAGCCCCAAACCGATTTCGAACCGATTTCATTCGGTTTGCCCAAAACCCAAACCAAAATCGAATTTTGTATTTGTAAACCGATGAATTCGGTTGAACCGAATTTCGGATCGGTTCGGTTGGGCCGAAATTTCGGGCTCAAGCACTTGAAAGAATTTCATTAATGTATGCCCAATTTTTTTACAGGCCCAATTATTTTACAGACCCAATTTTTAGCCTAAAATTGAAAACTTTGAAAGAAGGGGGCGATTCAGTGCAATAGGGTGTACTGCAGTGCATTTGTTGCAATAATTAGGTATTGACATCTACCTGTTATTTAGTTATTTATATATATCTAATTAATCGATCGGTTCGGTTATAAATCGGTCGGTTCAAAGCCGTAAACCGATTTCGAACCGTTTATAATTGGATCGGTCCGGTTTGAATTATTTTCTTTTTACTTATATTTCGGTTCGATCGGTTAACCGAATTTAAATCGATTTTTGCCCACCCCTACGGATTTGTATTGGCTATTGTTAAATAACACCACCATTTTCGTTGAAGGACACCATCATCCCATTTTTTTGTGATCTGCTAAAGGACACCATCACCTTCCCTTCTCTTCTCTTCATAGGAGCAACACCACCTTGCCCCACAACTTCCGACCACACCACCATGCCCTACCACCGCTGGCTACACCACCACCCGCATTTCCTCTTCTCTTTTGTTCTTGTTCTTCTTTTTTGTTATTATTATTATTCTTCTCATTCTCTTCCTCTTGATTCTCTTCTTCTTGTCCTCTCTTCATCTTTGTTTTTTGTTCTTTTTTCCTTCTGATTTATTTTTATTCTTCTACTTTTCTCTTCTTTTTTTTTTTGCTTTTTCTTCTTCTATTTTTTTTCTCATCTTCTTTTTTTCCCATTTTTTTTCTTCTTTGCTTTTGCAGAGGTTCTGCAAGTGGAGGTTCCCCACTTGCCAGAACCTTCGTGAGGGCAAAAAGAAGAAAACAAATAGGAGAAAAAAAATGGAGAAGGAAGAGGAAAAAATAAGAAAAAAAAAAAACAGAGAAGAAGAAGAGATGAGGGAGAGGAGGTTGAGAATAAGAAGATGAAAATGGGTGGAGGTGGGCTGAAAGGTGACGGTGGTGATTGATGGAAAATAATAAGATGAAGAAGAAGAGGGGGAGGAGGAGGAGAGGTGGCGGTAGCGTGGTGGTGGTGATTGAATAAGAATAAGATAATAGAGGTGGCGGGGATAACAATTTGAAGTAAAATAGTTATTTGTATTACTTTTGGACCATCTTCAATGTATTTGATTTTTTTTTAATTTGAATTAAAATTCTCGTAACATACAAACAATTGTTTAATTGATATTTTATGATTTGTGTTGGCATGGATAACAATGAAGGTGATGTTCTTTCATTGTTTCCTATGACTAATAACACATTTATAAAAATCCATTGAATTTATAAGAATCCATAGAAATCAATAACATACCTTTATAAAATCTACAAAATCCAATCATTTAAAATCCATCAAAATCCAGTGAATTTTAACCTTTTAAAATCCACGAGATTTAAAATTCTTCAGAGTCCATTCAAATCCCAAATTGAATACCCCCACCTTAACTTGCTTGCCTTCTGTAAGAGGCGTTCTTCCTCTTTTTAAAGGGCTCTTCTAACATAATTTCACAAAGGAGCCGTACAAAGTTCGACACGTGTACAGGAACAGTGGTCCTAACTAATTTTGAGACATTTAATTACAATTTTGTCCTTCCCTCCTAATTTCACCAATTCAAACTTTCCCGCCTTAAGTTTCCTCTTTCATTTGTGACAATGCCCACCCTTGCAATTATCCTTGTCCCCAAGGATTGAATGATGGAAAAACGAGCCTGTATAGCTACCCAATCTTCCCAAGTTGCTGCTTCAGGAGATGAATTTGCCCAGTGGATCAAGACCTTCGTAACTGCTCTGTTATGTTTGGATATCATCTTTTTGGCTAGTATGGCTAAGGGCTCAGCCAGGAAGCTTCCTTGGTTGTCAACTAATGGCAAGGTGGGTGAAGGAGTAATCGCGGAACCAATCTTCTTCTTTAATTGGGAGACATGGAAAGCCGGATGGATACGGGAAGCTGCTGGGAGGTCGAGGTGATAAGCGACAATGCCAATGCGTTCTAGTATTTGAAAAGGCCCATAGTACTTAGAAGATAGTTTTAGGTTCTTTCGCAATTGCACTGAAATTTGTCGGTATGGTTGTAATTTCAGGTAAACCCATTCTCCTTCATTAAATGTTCTTTCAGTGCGGTGTCGATCAGCATATACTTTCATACGTTCTTGGGCCTTGACCAACCGTTCCTTGGTGATGTTGAGCATGTCATCACGCTGTTGTAAGTACTGATGTACTTCAGGAATGGTGAGAGTAGTTCATGGTGGCAGTGCCAGCATGAGTGGTTGATACCCATAGAGTGCCTGGAATGGTTAAATTTGGAGGCTGGAATAAAAATTTGTATTGAACCAGAATTCTGCTAGGTACAACCACTTCGACCATTTGGTTGGAACATGTCCCGTGAGGCATCGAAGGTATGTTTCGAGGCAGGCATTGGTCTTCTCGGTTTATCCGACAGTTTCTGGGTGGTATGCCATGCTGAGTGTGAGGGAGGTGCCCAAAGCTGTAAACAATTGCTTCCAAAACAAGCTGAGGAAAATCTTATCTCTATCAGACACAATGGTGCTAGGTAGGCCATGTAGCTTGTAGATGTTGTGTAGAAATAAGTCTGCCACTGACTGAGCTGTGAAGGGGTGTGCCAAGGCCAAAAAATGGCTATACTTGTTCAATCGATCCACTACGACTAGAATGATGGACTTACCTTGGGAGAGAGGAAGGGCCTCGATGAAATCCATACTAATGTGCTGCCAAGCATGGTCGGGAATGGGTAGAGGTTGGAATAGACCCCCGTATCCAGTCTGATCACCTTTGTTCCTTTGACAAATATCGCAGGCTACAATGAATTCTATGATGTGTTTTTTCATACCCGGCCAATAGAAGAAATTTTTCACTCTCTGATAAGTTGTTGTTGTGCCTGAGTGGCCACCCACAGAAGAAACATGCAGAGCTTGCAAGATTTGTTGGTGGAGATTTCCTGACGTACCAATATATGGCATTTTTGTACTTCAGCAAATCCTTACAAAGAGTAAAATGAGGAATTGAATCCTTGTTGATAGCAAGTCTGGTCAGGTAGTCTCGAGCAATGGGATTAGAATTGTAGCTGATTTGAATGTCATGCATCCATTGTGGGATCACTTGGGATAATGCAAGGCATTGTGGTTGGTGTAGCACCCTTGATAAGGCATCAGTTGCGGAGTTCTCAGTGCCCTTTTTATAAGTTGGTGTAGTCAAAACCCATGAGTTTCAAGAGCCATTTCTGTTGCAAAACAGTGTAGAGTTTTTGGTCTAACAGGTGCTTGATACTCTGGTGGTCGGTGAAGATAGAAAACTTGGCACCTAGTAAATATGACTTCCATTTGTGGATTGCCATGACAATGGCAAGAAGATCCTTTTCATAGGTTGACAGACCCAGGTTCTTAGGACCAAGAGCCTTACTATAATAAACTATAGGGTGACCAAGCTAAGACAATACAGCTCCAATACCATTTGAGCTAGCATCAACTTCAATGACAAATGGCACTGAGAAGTTGGGCATTTGTAACACAGGTGTTGAGCTCATGGCCTGTTTCAGTGCATCAAAGGTTGTTTGAGCAGTTGTAGACCACTGAAAGGTATCTCTTTTCAGAATATCAGTTAGTGGTTTAGCTATCAGGCCGTAGTGCTTGACAAATTTCCTGTAGTACCCTGTCAACCCAAGAAACCCTCTCAAACTTTTCAAGTTGGTGGGTGTAGGCCATTGTATCATGGCTGACACCTTAGAAGGATCAGCTGCTACTCCATCAGAGTTGATAATATGCCCCAGATAAGCTAATTCAGCCTGGCCAAAAGAGCACTTTGACATCTTAGCATGTAAGGAATGCTTTCTCAAGGTAGCCAAGGTGGTGTCTAAGTGGAGGAAGTGGAGGTCCATGGATTTACTATAAATGAGGATGTCATCAAAGAGGACTAGGATGAATTTACAGAGAAATGGTTGAAAAATGTGATTCATGAGAGTTTGAAAGGTAGTCGGGGCATTGGTAAGACCAAATGGCATGACTCGAAACTCAAAGTGACCATGGTGGGTTTTAAAGGCTGTTTTATAAACATCGGATGAGTGTACTAGCACTTGATGATAACCCGACCTAAGGTCCAACTTAGAAAAGAAGCGAGCACCATGAAAGTCATCTAACAACTCATCTATGAGTGGCATAGAGAACTTATCTTTTATGGTGAGCTCATTTAATCTTCTATAATCAACACAGAATCTCCAAGAATTGTCTTTCTTATTGACTAAGAGAATAGGGGCAGCAAATGGGCTATGTGAGTGGGTAATTAAGCCGGTCGCTAGCATTTCTTTGACTAAGGTTTCCACGACATCTTTATGAATGTGGGGAATTCTATAAGGGGCTTGTGAAGTGGGGATGGAGTTTGCCTTGAGTGGAATCTTGTGGTCTAGGCTCCTATGAGGTGGAAGAGTAGTTGGAGCTAGGAAAACAAATTATCCAAGATAAGGGCAATCTGTGGATGAATTTCAGGGGTTGAAGTGGCTGGTTGGAGTGAGAAGAGTTGGCCAATAAAGGAAGGGGAGTGTTTCTTGACAAACTTAGTAAATTTGGATGGCTCAATGAGGGAAAGGGAAGCCGCAGGTTGAACTCCCTGAAGAGTTATGTGCTGACCCTGATGCATGAAGGTGAGTTGTAAAGATTGAAGATTTATAAGAATGTTGCCAAGAGGTTTTAACCAATCTCCTCCTAGTACCATCACTACTACAAATATAGGCTTGCATAGCGCTTAAAAATAGGCTTAGATAGCGCTTTTTAGCGCTATCTAAGCTACCGCTATGGTAGCTTAGATAGCGCTCAAAAAAGCGCTATGCAAGGCGCGTACTTGAATAGCGCTTCGCTTAGATAGCGCTTTATTAAGCGCTATCTAAGCGTTGATTTTTTTTTTAATTAACTTCAATAACGCCTTAGGAAGCGCTATGTAAGCTCTAATTTTTTTTTTTAAATTAGCTTGAATAGCGCTTTTATGAGCGCTATTTAATTTTGTTGATTTTTTTTAATTAGCTTCAATAGAGCTTTAGAAAGCGCTATTTAATTTCGGTGAATTTTTTTTATTAACTACCATATAATATTTTTTTATATAATATTTAATATAATAATGACAACGTTCAATCAATCAATAAAGACACAACATGATAACTAACTGTTTCTCATTCATTCAAAATATAATTTAAGCATTCATACAAAATTGTTAATATGCTATCATATATATACACCAGCTTTTTTGGCCACGAAATGAAATGGCCAACAGCTTCTCCTACAGTCCTAACTTCGTCTGTACATTGCGGCACCGCTGAATGTTTCTCAGATTCTACCGCCACTTCAAATTGTATCCTCGCATAACCTGAAATTGCATCATGGCATTGTATAAGTATAACAACACACACACTAAGTCGGTATATAAATCTTAACCTGAAATACAAGAACACACCTATTACTGCTACTATATATATGCAAACCACTGCCAAACACAAAGGGTTTTGTATCAGTAAGATAAATGTAAATGACTAAAGGTCCAACTATATTTCTTGATAGCAGCCTTCTCAACTAATATATATATATAGTAGCAGTAATAGGTGTGGAACTTACCCCAGAATAACCAATTCCAACGAGCTCAAGAACTCCGGGAACTAAAGGAAGCCTATCAATGGCCTGCAGAAACAGAATGCACAAATTAAACTTCCAAGTATTGCAGTTTTGTGGACGTGTATGTGGTGGCATTGGTGATGGTAGAAGAGTGGGGAGTGTCACACATTGTGTGGATGTGGCAGCCATTGGTCGAGAAGCTTTGCCATCAATGAGAGCTGAAGATGAGATGGAAAGAGTAGCTGAAGTTGAGGCCATGGCTAACTGACCTCAATGAGACCCACTGTTTGTTAGGTAGGAATAATACTCCTTTTAATAATGTTTGTTATGAATCAACATCAAGCACCAACCATTAATACTAATTAAAAAAAGAAGAAAACAAAACTTCAAGGGAAAAAACAAAAAGGATGCAACTCTGTCAAGAAAGATTAGACCTCATAATAAATAAAGCTATTATTGATGTAAGTTTACTTAATCATGCATTTTTAAGTTCTAAGTGAAAATGGGAAAGGAAACCAGAAGTCCGTGATTAGTATGACGTGTTCAATCTTCATGCTTTTTTTTTTTTCCTCTGCTCTACACTTTCTGTTTCGACCCATTATGACAAATATTTCTAATCTCTATTTGGGATGCAGCATGATATAATTTAGCATCACATTAAAAAACATTTATAATAAAAGAAAAATGCAACAGCTAGGCTGCTAGAGAAAAATGCAACAGCTAGCACTGTTGAATTTGATAAGACTTGATTCTCCTATTCATGATGTTTTTGTTCCCTTTGCTTCTCAAATGAGGACTCCATTAACTTGTTTCTCAAATGAGGAAGGCATGCAAATGCAATCAAGTACTGATCTAGCCGCACGAAAAGTGTGAAAGTTTCTATACTGACCTCATCAAATTGTGAAAGATCACCAGCTGGATTAATCCAAGCCCTGAAAAGAATGCTCAAACTTCAGCTTCTTAAACTAAAGGTCAGGACAACACAAAATTAAGGACTGCAAGAAACTTACATTTCATTGTTCCCATAATACTGCACCAAAACATGTTCTTTAACTTCATCTTTTGGAGAAACTGGTGTCGATCTTCCACTCATTATCTGCGGAAAATTCCAGTAGGGGAAAAAAAAGTGAGACAGGCTTCAGAAAACTTTAAAAATAAAAAATCAAAAGAAAAAAGGAAATCAAGTATTAGATAATTACAACCGTTTATCATTGACGATTGGTAATATAGAGAAGAGTGGATTGCTGCCAGTTGCTACATTTGAAATTGTAATGCATCGATTTATGCCAATGCTTTTAGATAATTGTTAAATGTCTTCATTATCAAAATAAGACTTGTCTTGTCAATATGTATCTAGAACTTTATCTAACTTTTCAATGGTGCTTTTTTAGGAATTTTTTATTTTTTATTTTTATTTATTTAGTTTGTTATGTTATGATCATTAACTTCAAAAGCCACATTCAAGGCATACTCTTTGCACCTAAATTTTGACAATGGTTAGAAACCAATACGAAACTGACACTTCACTCATATTGCATTCCTTAAACCCCAAATTCCACAAACAGGGATTCCATATCTATTCAAATACATAAAGAACTATTAAAAAGAAAAAGAAAAACCCATTTAATATTTATTGGAATAACATTTCATATCTATTGGAATAAACAAAGACAGATTACAAGACTAAAACCCATTTCAAATCAACACACCAATCAACCAAAATACATTCACAAACAAAAAAAATCATTCAAAACCAAACATAAAGGAGACAACTTCAAATAAAAACCTTACTTTTCAAGCACTTCTTTCAAGTCAGAAGTGGCCTCCATAGCCTCCTCCATACTGGGTGCACTTCCGAACACAAGTCTGTTGACAGGATTAATCGAATCCCTCGTCGCAAACATCTCCTCTTCCCCACCAGCATACTCCCAACCCTCCTCCACAACATCCCTATTCTGCGAAGACAACACAACCCCAGATTTGCCATCTTCCGTTGACGACACGAGGCCCCCTGCAATCGGCCTGGTGACGGTGCGTGCAGCGGCGGACACCGCTTGATCTAGGAGAGTCACAGTGGCGCCTCGTAGGCCGCCGCTGATTCCGAACCCCGCAACCTTCGCTGCTGCTCGCATGACTGCTCCACCTCCCATTTCTTGTGTTGTTTGCTTTGAGAAGATAAGAAAACAGAGGAGGTCGTGTTTGGTTCTTTTTATACAGAGATGGATAAAGAGGATATCAAGCGTTGGAGTTTATGTTAACGAGAAAGAGAAAGAGAAAGAGAAAGAAAAGATTTTTTTTTTAATTATTAGGTTATAGGATAAAGCGCTATACAAGAGGTAAGTAGCATAGCGCTTTTAAAGCGCTATGCAAGCACTTTAAAAGCGCTATGGTAGTTTCGGTAACGTTTTTCCACATAGCGTTTTTTAAAGCGTTATCTAAGACATAATTAAGATAGCGCTTAACTGAAAAAAAATTTAAAAGCGCTATTGTAGCGTTTTTTTTTTTTTTTTTTTTTTTAAAAGACAAATAAGCGCTATCCTAGCGCCCACTTGGATAGCTCTTTAAAAAAGCGCTATCTAAGTGGCGTTACCTAAGCTAATATTTGTAGTAGTGCATATCGTAGCCCCCTAAAGGTAAAACTCTAACCATGCCTTCAAATTTGTGATGTTGCATTGTCCATTGGAGGGGTTGACAAATGGCATCACTAATGAGGTGTTGGCCATTGGCAACCTTAACAAGCATTTGAGGGGTGAGGGTAGCAGGGCAATTTGTAAGTTTGATAACTCTTGGGGGTCAATGAAAGAGTGAGTGCTTCCAGTATCAATAAGAATGGAAATAGGCTGCTTCTTAACAAATCCCTTGAGTAGGATGGTGTTAGAAGATTGGATGCCATGAAGGGCATGAAGGGACAGTTCCATTTCTGTAGGAAGTTCTTGGATCAAATTTTTAGTTTCTTTCAGAGAAGGAGGTGGTTCATCCTGAATATCAGAATAAGGAATTAGCATATAAAAGAGTTGGGACTTGCATAGGTGACCGGGTTTGTAAATTTCATATCAATTGTAACACAAACCTTTGTCCATTCTTAGTTTCATTTGTAGAGGTGTGAGTCTTTTGATAGGTGGATTGGGGTTAGCAAACCTAACTGATGGAATTGGAGGCGAGGGAATGTGGGAAGGAGGTCTAGGAGCCGTGGTTGTATGCATGGTCGTAGTAGGAGGGCCAGTAGAAGTGGTAATAGGGGTGGATTTGGCCCAAGTTGAAGATTCGAAGGGAGGGTTATAAGGTCATCTATGGACTGTTTCTGAATTACTGGCCAGGTGAGAAGTTGTTGATTGAGGCTGAGAACAAGCTTCTTGCATTCTTGCTAATGAGAATGCTTGAGCAATGGAAGTGGGCTTGAACATTTGGACAGTGGCTTTGATGTCTGGGCGCAGGCCACTCATGAAACTTAAAACAAAATAGGGCTCGGATCATAATTAAGGATTATGCAGAAGCATAAGAGATTTGAGCTCCTCAAAATGGTCATAATACTGCTCCACTGAATGTTCTTGGGTAAGTTTATTGAAAGCATCAACATAGTTGTCTGCGATGGGGTCTTCAAAACGCAAACACAGATCGTGAACTAGGTCAGGCCATTTTACAAGAGGTTTACTAAGTTGGTAATCCAAGAACCAGTTATCAGCCTTGCTATCTAAGTGGATGGATGCGATGGAAACTTTACAGTCCTCATGGATGTTGTGTAATTGGAAGAACCTCTCACATTTTTTCACCCAAGATCTGGGGTTCACACCATCAAAGCGAGGAAAATCAATTTTAGAAAAACGAAAAATATTACCTCCGATGTCAGTGGGCGGGAGGGTGGGAGATTTGACTGGGTTTTCCATGGTTTCTGGTATCTGAGAGCTGCTAGCTTCTCCTCCCATGAGTTCATAATCACAGATCCTTGGAACATTTGAATCAACTTCTCTATTTTTTAATCCAGTCTGTTCTCGCTGCCTTCACTATTCTGCATGATCCTCTGGAGTTCATTTTTCACCCAATCCATTTGGTGAGTTGATTCGGCCAAGTGTTTCTTAGTCTCCTTCATGAATGTTTCGATCTCACGAGCCCTTGTTTCCATTTTCTAGGGTTTCTGGATCGAATTGGCTCTTGATACCAATTGTCAAAGACTTGACAAACAGATGGCAGTAAACAGAGATTCAACAATACTTAGAGAGAATTTAAAATGAAAAAGGGAGAATCAATTGAAGGTTTCTACTGTAAATCAACAAGAAACTAGATCACATACAGAGATTCCTCTCCCAATTCTAAGAACTGAGCCTACCTCACACTTAACTTTCTTGCCTTCTGTAAGAGGTGTTCTTCCTCTTTTTAAAGGGCTCTTCTAACATAATTTCACAAATGAGCCATACAAAGTTCAACACATGTACAGGAACAGTGGTCCTAACTAATTTTGAGACATTTAATTACAATTTTGTCCTTCCCTCCTAATTTCAACTTTTCAAACTTTCCCGCCTTAAGTTTCCTCTTTCATTCGTGACAATCTGAAGTTGAAACGGAGTGGTTGCTTGAACAACATCCTCGTCGGTGTCCATGGCGAGATAGAGAGGGTGTGATTGGAGAAGAAGAGGTGGAGATCTGAGTGGTTGTTGTGAATGACTTTGAGAATGAAATGAGAAGCCGAGATGAGTGCGTTTTTTGGGCGGGAAGTTTTTGGAGATTTTGTGTTTGATTTAAAGTGGAAAAAAGGCCGTCGAAAGATTGGAGTATTGGACAAGTGAGGGTGGCAATGGACCCGTTATACCATGGCCAACCCGAGCAATTAAACCATGGCCAAGTTGTAGATAAAAGCATTTTTTTTTTTTTTTTACCTCTGAACATTGAAAGTTGTATATTAATCAAGACTCGCAATAACTTATTATACTCAGTTTCTCATCCACATTCCTAGGTATTTTATATATACATTTTTTTTGAAGCAAGCAGGGTTTTAAGACCCCTTAAACTTTATATTAATGAAAAGAAAGTAAAAATAGAAAAACTCAAATACAATCACTCGAGAGAGTAACTCTCCCCTAACGACTCAAAATTTGGAAGGGAAAGGCCTTACCTTTTTCTTTGTTGTGGAGTATGCTCGATGCGCTTCTTGTTCCTTTTCCTACATCTAGTGGATCTCCAAGGGCTTGGTGTGTAATCTTCATAAGCTTTTGAAACTAAAGCCTGAAGTTTCTCAAATTTTTCTTCTTCAACAGACTGATCTTTATCAAGATCATCATTTTCATGTTCTACCATAGTTTTTTTTTTTTCGCTTCTAGGAGCTTTAATTTTTCAATTCAAGAGCCATCACATTCATGAGGCTTAGATTATATGCTCTTTGTACTTAGAGTTTCATACACTCGCCTGTTATAGATTCTTGATTGTTTTCCATAAGGAAAAAATGAATACATGGGAACTGCTTTCACTCATATCCACCTGCTTAGTGATTACTTCCTTCTTCTCATCAGATTTTGCACTCTTACTCACCATCTCCAGTACACTTGGGGTACGACTTGGCTTTATAACTCATTTGCATGTATCTATCTCCCATCAATCTTCTACGTCTACAACAATCAGTTATTTTTTTTTCTTCTCTTCTCCTTAAACTCTCCAATAATTCATAGTTTTGGTGTTAGTTCTTATCTGCTTTGGTCATGTAGAAGAAGTGTGCCCAAGCCTCAAGCATTGTTCACACTTAGCAGGACGCCAAGAATACTCGACCTCCACCTTTATGACCTTACCATCATCAATAGCAATTGGTATGACTGTTAGAAATAGATTATTAGAGCTGACCTCAACATAAACCCTTACAAATGGCAGCCTAGTTCCACGTTTTGTAGCTTTGTCAAGCATCAGGGGCACACCCAATGCACTTGCAATCGACTGTAAGCTTTCGGGGCTACACCAAAAGAGAGGAAACTTTTTAATTAAGTTCATTCATATGGAAACCGAATTTAGAAATTCAACATCGTTCTCCATGTATGGCTTCCAAGGCCTAATCAAGAAGAGTTTGCTAGCTATGTGAAGTGGCCCCATCTCTAGCGCTTTCATCTTGTCCTCCTCGTTAAGGAATTTGAAAACAAAATATTTTTCACCATAAACTGACATCTTAAACCTTCATTTCAATCCCCAAATATGCTTTAGGTTGTGATGAACGAAACCATAGGCTAATAGTTTTCCCACAGTTTCCAATCAGGTATCACTCGCATTATTCCAATCACTTCCCATGTTCAACAAGTTTAATATGAACCATTATTTTCCCATCCACCAAAGATGGAGGTACAAACTTCAATTTTGCACTAACTTCATCTGGTTTGGACTCATGAAACTGACTACGAAGATTACTTCACCTAGTAAACGCAACTAACTACAATGTCACGGATGACATCTGATCCGAACTCACGGAATTCACCTAGTAACGGACCCGTGTAGTCGACTACGATACGACATCTGGTTAGAACTCACGAAGTCTGAGTACAATAACTCGTCACAAAAAATCTTCGTCTAGTCAGAATTCATGCAGCCCGAATTCGATGATTTCATCCAGTTCGAACTCACACAGTCTGACCTTGATGACTTGTCACACTGACTTCAAATAACAAATAAAGAAAACCATAATTAACAAATTAGTGACCACACATGCGAACCCGCTAACTAAGGGAGAAGTAGCTGATGATACATGAAATCGTCACTTGATCATGGCCATACACGTTGCTCAAGTCACCATAAATGCTGGAGAGTCGTTACGGAGGCTTAAGTCGTCATAAATATTGATGGACCTTTACGAAGGAGATAGAGGGAATCACTCACATCTCAATGAAGAAGGAGACTGTTACAATAAATGTCCCTCTTCATTGCGCCATCCGAGTTTAAGTCATGTACACAACTGAATAGGCTCTCAACTAGGATCTCAACTCGATTCGAGGAGATATCGATCCAACTATCCTATCTACAATATGCAACTTTAACTGAGTTTTGTCAAGATTTACATCATTCTTCCAACAGAGTTACTGACTTAAGCATCGGAGTGCCTTCGGCCACCCAAAAGGTGGTCCTTGATAGTCTAACAATTGTTTTGCATGTCAAACTCAAAGGACGTTTTTTGGACACATCAGTTTGGCGCCGTCCGTGGAGATTTTATTGTTGCAAAGTGACACTCCCGAGCCGCTGGTTGGTTTCATTTTATCATTCTGATGCCATTGTCGGTATGGTACTTCAAACATTCGTGCATAATAGAGGAGACTGTGCCCATCTTGTGTATCCACGGTCTCCCATGTAGCATGTTGTACAAAGCAGGAGCATCAACGATGAGAAAGTCTGTCATTAATACTCGTTGTTTTCCTGACTCTCTCGCTTCGACTAGTAGTTTAATCATTTCCAGTGGGTGACATTGTTTTCTACTAAAACCTACAATGGATTGATCGCTTGGTGAGAGCACCTCAGTGGTGAATCGCATCTTTCGTTTCTCACTAACCTTTAGTTCAATGAACAAATGGAAAAATGCCCGTGAAAGTTCATATCAAGTATATTTACCAGAAAATTTAAAAAAATAAAACATTAAATGTTAGATACTCAAAAAATTGCAAACATAAAATGCATCAGAATTTTCAGACTACAAATGTTATCAAAACGATGCAAATGCACCTAAAGTATGAAAATTATCCTAAAATAGACTAGTGATAAGCATTTAAAGATGGATTTTAAAACTTGTTTTCCATTGCCCTCCCGACCGGCGCCAAAAACTTGATCGAACTCAAATCATACCGCAAGTGCACGATTATAAATTGAGTTAAATAACGACAAATACGGGCTGAATCCCACAAGGAGGGCTAAAGTTTGAAAAACTAACTTTGAAAATCAACTTAAAATCCTTAACCTAGTAAAAAAAAAGGGTTTTGAATAATGTTTCTAAAGAACAAGAAAAAATGTAAATCTAGCTTAAAATGAAACTTGAGAGAGAAAATCTTAGGGTTTTAGGGATCACCACCATGGATTGATAGTGGAGTTTGTAGAGATTGTAGAGATTCTTTAGATATGATGAAGTTTCCATGTGGATGTCCAAATCTTCAAGTTGATATCCTCGAGATCCGTAGGTGATGATACTTTGTGGGCTTGACTTCATGGGTCTTGGGTTTGAAGATCTTTAGTCTTTGACAATGCATGTGTAAACTTCCAATGAGCTTTTAGTTGTTGAACTTAGCCTTATTGTGCCACTTTGTGTATGATTTGAGATTAGTACTTGATTTTCTACAAAATACACATAATGAGATATTTTTATTAGATATTAGATATTGTGTCACTTTATCATTTATAAGGCTATCAAGAGTATATCCTGATGACTGATGATGAAGAGCTAGAGACTTACGATGAGGCTCGAGCTCATAATGACAATGATAAATGAATGAAGGCAATGGAGTTAGAAATGGATTCCTTAATATAGAATGATACTATGAGTTGGTAAAGCTTTCAGATTGGTAGAAAAGCAATAAAAAATAAGTGAATGTTTAAACTAAAAAGAGATGGCGATATGACAAAGTATAAGGCTCGCTTGGTAGTCAAGGGCTTTGGTAAAGAGAAAGGCGTTCACTTTGATGAGATTTTCTTACCAGTGGTGAAGATGACATTTATCCGAGTCATCATTGGTATGGCAGCAAGCACGGATATTGAGATTGAGCAGTTAGATGTTAAAACAACTTTTCTCCATGGCAATTTAGACGATGAGATATACATGGAGCAACCAAAAGGCTTTGAAGTCAAGGGAAAATAAGACTTGGTGTGCAAATTGAAGAAAAGCTTATACGGTCTTAAGCAAGCTCCAAGACAGTGGAATAAGAAGTTCAACTAGTTCATGGTGAGTCATGGGTACTAGAGAACTATTGATGATCCTTGTGTCTATATTAAACATTTCTCTGAAGGCAAATTCATTATCTTATTGCTTTATGTTGACGATATGTTGATCGTTGGTCAAGACGCTTCTATGATCGGGAAGCTTAAAGAAGAGTTATTCAAGTTCTTTGACATGAAGGACTTGGGGCCAATCCAACAGATTTTGGGCATGCAGATTATTCGTGACAGAAAATCCATGAAGTTGTGGCTGTCACAATAGAGGATGTTGAAAGGGTGCTTGAGAGATTCAACATGAAAGATGCTAAATCAGTAAGCTTACCTCTACCCAGTCATTTCAAATTGAGCAATATGTCATGCCCAAAAACAGATGAAGAAAATGAGAAGATGGCGGCAGTTCCCTACTCTTCGGTGGTAGGAAGTCTTATGTGTGCTATGGTGTGTACATGGCAAGATATTGCTCATGCAGTAGGAGTCGTGAGCATATTTCTCTCTAATTAGGGAAAGACCACTGGAAAGTTGTTAAGTGGATTCTCAGATATTTGAAGGGCAGTTCTAAGATGTGCTTGGAAAGGTTTACAGATGCTAACATGGGAAGTGACCTTGATGGTAGAAAGTCTACCTCTGGGTACTTGTTCACTTTTGCAGGGGGAGCAGTGTCTTGGCAATTCAAGTTGTAAAAGTGTGTTGCTTTGTCCACAACCGAGGATGAATATATAGTAGCCACAAAAACATGCAAGGAGTTGTTGTGGATGAAGAGGTTTCTCCAAGAGTTGGGTTTGAAGCAAGATGATTATGTCGTTTATTGCGATAGTCAGAGTGCTCTTGATTTGACTAAGAATTCTACATATCATTCTTGCACCAAGCACATTGATATCTGTTATCATTGGATTAGAGATGCCATTGAGAATAAGTTGTTGCAGCTGAAGAAGATTCACACTAATGATAATTCTTCAGACATGTTGACAAAGGTTGTCCCCAATCAAAGCTGGAGTTTTGTAATAAGGCCGTTGGGATGGACTTCAGGTAACTAGAAGTCATGCATGGTTGGTGTTGGGCATACCATGTCCAGTCCATGATGGTGTTCTACCATGATCCAGCCCATGGTGAAGAGTGTAGAGTTCTCTAGATTATCTGGAAGATGGCTTGAAGCTTGGTTTGAAGTAGTTGGTTGGAAGGAGTTGGCAGGTGGCTGATTCATTTAATGCAAGGAGTTCATTAAATGCAAGGAGTTCCAGTCATGCCTATAAATAGAGGAGTTCTTCTCCATTCAGGATCATTCCAATCCAGAAGATCCAATCTTGTATACCATTTTAAGTGTGAGAGTGAGATTGAGAGTGAGAGATTGTGTTGCAATATTTTGTATTTACCAACTTTTGTTAATTAAAGCTTGATAAGTTTCTTGTTGTATCCTCCTGGTCCTTTCACATCCAACCTTGCTATGTATGCCCTGTAATACTTCAACGCGGTTCATTCGTCTTTGTTATTTATACCTCGAAGTGTGCATATCTTCGATAGTATATTTGCACCACAATTACCACACAAAAAAATTAACTAAAGTTCATTTATCTTTAAAATGAACCCAACAAACAATTTTTTCAGCCGCATATTCAACGCTCATGGTTTCTATTCAGTACAAGACCTTTAGTGTTGTTTAACAAATGGGCTTATAGTACGAAGAGTGCCCTGATTTTGGAATAGTTGGTGGCACTACAACTTTATGGATTAAGCTTTCAAGCCAAGAAAGATCCATCATAGCCCAACAACATATGTCGAAATTGAGAAGGTGTCTTACGTCATATCATTTCTTTTTTTGGGTGAATACAGTTTTGTTGGATTTGTTTTAATCTTTTGAAACTTTAAACAATAAGAATTGCAAGTGTCATAAATCTCAAACTTTCTCCCTTGGTGCACTAATATCACATAAAAACCTTCAACATTTTGTCAATGCGTGGCATTATCAACAAGCTTAAGTCATCATTTTGTATGTATATATCAGATAATTGTAAAATGTAAAAAAGATGAGATACAATGAATGAAACAGTGGAGGTTTTAGTTGCCACTTATGTATTTCTTCTGCTTAAGATTGTAAAACGTTATCAGCACGAGTAGCTCCCGGACAATCAAATATTATCTAGGACTTGGTTTTCTCTTCTATACGGATATTATCATCATTTTGATATTTCCATTCAATCCATGTGCATCGGATGTAAGTATGATATCACTCATAATTTTTTTTTTCAAAATTACAATATCACATATATATTGAATTATTTGTATATCATCTCATGAATATGAAGTTTTTTCTGTACCCTTAGAAGATGACTTCATATGGGTTCACTTCAAACCACAATAGATTCATAACTTTCATTGAACAGTTATGAACATTTGTACAATATGATAATAATAAGAAACACTCACTTTTATTTAGGACACAAACCTATTAGATATACTTTCTCTAACTTTCAATTCATCCTCCATATCCACGTAGAAGTTTTTATCATACTGCGACAAGATTATGATGTCTTTGCTGTTAGTGATCTTAGCCAAACAAATTCTGAATAAACTACTAATTTTCCATGATGGAACCGTTGAATTTGTGCATCGAAATAACTCTAAGAGTATTTGTTTTCTTGACTCCCTTGTTGGCGATGTGCAACAGAGAACTTGAGGAGATGAGAGGAGTGATAGAATATAAGTTGGGAGATGAGTTAGTGTTTTACTTACAGAAACAACTTCTTACTATAGCTAACAAACATAAAAGAACATGAGATGAGAGGAAGACAGATGAAATCCAATGCAATAAAGAAACTAATTTATTTATTTCATGCGTTGGTTTAGGAAATGATGTTGATATTTATTCATTTAATAAAAATGATGGTGTTTCCATTATGAGCGATGTTGATATTTAATAAACTAATTATAACACCAGACAAAAGATACCAACACGAACTGTTTTGCTCATGCTTATGTAGGGTCCTTTATTCAAAAACCAAAAATAACTTTTGAAGTGGTATGTGTTAAACAAATATATGGGGCCAAGGGATATTATAGCATGGTATGGTAACAATTAGGTGTCAGTGGATGTTTAGGTCTCATGGTTCATTCATTTGCTTGGGAATAACAATAGTCAAATGTTGCAAAAGGAATAAGGGACAACAATGATACAAAATCACTCTTGCTTGTTTGAAGAGGACTATTAGGTGTTGTTTACTATTATTTTAGTGCTCATAAAATATTAACAATCAAAGGTTTTCACATCATCACACATTTTATATATAAATACTTACATATGATTTGTAACATTGGAAACTTTCTTTTATTAGTATTTGGAATTGTATATGTGTGTGTTTGGAGAACTAGGTAGATGTTTACCCATGGCATGCATAGACATGTTCAAACAATGAGCACAATAATGGACATTGTACAATTTCAGTTTTCTTATCACATTACATTATAGTATGTGTTTTTCAGCTTTATAATGTGTGATTGTAAGCTTCATCTTCTATATTTTCCATACATTAATCCCTGTATATTTATACAATTTCATATAGATGGCTAATTTGGCAAAACTTGAATTCCAAGCCCTTACAGTCAATGGAGAAAATTATATGTCATGGCAGTTGGATGCCAAACTCCATTTGCAAGCAAGAAAATTAGGGAATACCATTAGTTTTATGGAGGTCTCAAAAATGAATATCTCACTAAGGAAGACCCATTAGTTTTATGGAAGTCTCTTAAGGACAGATGACCATCAGAAGGCGGTCATATACCCTGTTGCCCAAAACTAATGATTAAACCTAAGATTTCAAGATTTTAAGACAGTTTTAGAATATAACTCTACCATGTTCAATATTGTTTCACGTCTTAAATTTTGTGGAGACAATGTGACAGATGCTTAGATGATTGAGAAAATGTTATCAACTTTTCACGCATCAAGTGTACTCTTGCAGCAACAATATCAAGAATGTCACTTTACTAATTATTCTGAATTAGTGACGTGTCTCCTCGTAGCAGAAGAAAATGCTAAGATTTTAATGAAAAAATCATAATGCAAGGTCATCAGGTTCTATGGCATTTCCTGAAGCAAATGTCAACTACTATTCTTAGAGAGGCCAAGGCAGGGGACATGGCAGAAGACGTGGCAGGAATAAATATTTCAAAAAAGGTGGAAACTTCGGAAGAGATAGCCACATTGACTACTTTAATAAAGATAGCCACTCCAGTAGAGGTGGTTACACTAGGGGCCATCATTCCCGTAGAAGTGGCAACCATAAATGCTCCAAAGCTCCAGCCCAGGACAATAGTAGAGCTTCTGCAACTGATACTGCAACTTCATATCGGAACGACACTTGTCACCGGTGTGGTAAACGTGGTCATTGATCACGTGTAAGTCATGCACCAAAAGAAGCGGTAGCAAAATATCTAGCCTCCATTAAAACCACAGAGACACATTTGGTGCATGGAGAAGATAAAAACAATACATCTGGACATCCAGTCATTGTCACCCATTTGGACACATCTGATTTTTTCCAGTATGTTGACAAAGTATGAATGTAATATGGTGTTTTCTTTATTGCATCATGTACGATATGTTTTGGTGTAACATGTTCTGGTACTTATCACTTTGTGTTATATGTAAGATATGCACCTTTTATCTAACTTTGTATATAATTTGCTTGACTTTCTATATGTTTATTATTTAAAGGTATGGAAGACACAATACCACGATTGGATGATGATACATGTTTGCTTGACAGTGCCACTACACATACAATACTAAAAATCATAAAATTTTCTCATCGTTAGAAACGAAACCACAAGAGGTGTCTACCATAGCTGGTTCTATACAAATTATTGAAGGCTCTGGTCGAGCCCACTTAGTTTTATCAAATGGTACCCAGTTATTTATTCAATATGCGTTATATTCTAGCAGTTCCAAAAGAAACTTGCTCAATTTTAAGGATATACGCCTGAATGAGTATCATATTGAGATAACTAATGAAGGGAACAAAGAATATTTATGCATCATATATGGTGTTGGTAGCCAGAAGCTCACACTAGAAAAAAAATTTCCCTTATCTCCTTAGGACTATATTGCACAACCATCACAATTGTAGAATTGCATGTTGTCTTAAGCCAGAAGCTTAATCCAAAATTTTTTGATCCACATACTTTGTTTATTTGGCATGATTATTAGGTCACCCTGGGTCTACCATGTTCAAGAAATATGTAAAGAACTCCAATGGTCATCCCTTAGCACACACTTCAGTCCACCTTTTTAATGGACATTTATGTTTTCCTTGTTCAAAAAGAAAACTTATTACCAAATCACATCATCTCAAGATTGATACCGAGTCGCCATCATTCTTTCAACGAATACAAAGCCACCTTTGTGAACCAATTCACCCTGCTAGTGGACCTTTTAGATATTACATGGTTTTAATCGATGCTTCTACTAGATGGTCTTATGTGTGTTTACTTTCCACTCGTAATCTTGCCTTTGCGAGATTTCTACAACAAATAATTCAACTTAGAGCTCACTTCCCAGACTACCACATTCAGTCTGTTCGTCTTGATAATGCGGCCGTATTTGCGTCAAGTGTTTCGAGATTTTTGCTCATCCATAGAAATTGTTATTGAACATTCAATCCCACATGTTCATCCACAAAATGGCTTAGCAGAATCTCTCATTAAATGACTCCAGCTCGTTGCTAGACCTTTACTTATGCAGTCCACCCTACCCACTAGTGCCTGGGGACATGCAATCTTCATGTCGCCAAATTACTTCGCCTGAGGCCCATTTCGTACCATCATTATTCACCTTTACAACTTGTAACCGGTTATCAACCCACTATTTTCACATTTATGTAAGTTTGGTTGTGTCGTACATGTTCTTATACCATCCCCAATACGCACTAAGATGGGTCTCCAACTTCGATTAGGCATTTATGTCGGTTTTGACTCGCCTTCCATTATTCGATATCTCGAACCTTTGACTGGTGATTTTTACAGTTAGATTTGCCGATTGCTAGTTTGATGAGACTGTCTTCCCACCGTTAGGGGAAGATAGCAAGGAACAGTGTGAAGTATTATCATGGCATACTCCTACCTTGTCTCATCTCGATCCTAGAATGTCACAATGTGATGATGAGCTAAGGAGAATATTACATCTTCAGGAAATTGCAAATCAATTATCTAGTGCATTTAATGATGCAGCTAAAGTAACAAGATCATGTATCCCAACTATGAATGCACCTGTTTGAATTTGTGTCTCTGAAGAACAAACTTCGAAGTAAGCAACTGATGAATCTGTTGCATGCCAGAAGCGTGGTAGACCTATAGGTTCCAAAGATTTGATTCCTCGAAAAAGAAGAGTCAATAAAATTTCATGCACTAATGCTCCCGAAGAAGCAACTCTTAAATATCTAGCAGAAGTTGTACATGAAGATCCGGAAATAGCATTTAATAACGCTCATGAAGAGGTTATGTTTGAAAATACCAATTTCTCCATAATTCCTTAAGTGATTTACAATGCCCCTGATGAGGCTCAGGTACCTGATAATGATGAAATTTCTATATACTTAGGAGAAATGTTTTTTATATACTCAAGAGAAATGTGGTATCGTAATGCAATGGTCATCGAAGACATATTTGTACATATGGTAGCTACCGAACTATCAAAGGGCAATGATATTGAACCATATAGCATCTATGAATGTCGACAACGATGTGATTGGCCAAAATGGAAAGTTGCTATCCAAACCGAATTAGATTCGCTGAAAAAACATGGTGTTTTGGACCTATAGTATAGACACCCACATATGTAAACCCTATTGGTTTTAAATGAGTGTTTGTAAGGAAAAGAAGTGTGAAAAATGAAATTGTCAGATATAAGGCAAGGCTTGTGGCATAGGGTTTCTAGCAGAAACCCGACATCAATTTTGATGAAACATATTCCCCGGTTATGGATATGACTACATTTAGATACTTAATAAGTCTTGTAGTCTTTGAAAAACTTGATATGAGACTATGGATGTAGTAACCGCTTACTTATATGGGGACTTAGACACATATATTTACATGAAAATCCCTAAAGGATTTACTCAGCTTGAGGTAAAATCCAGAAATACTCACATGATAAAACTAAGTCGAGTTTTGTATGGCTTGAAACAATCCGGAAGGATGTGGTATAACCGTCTTAGTGAATAACTGGGTAAAGAAGGTTATACAAATGATCTCATTTGCCCATGTGTCTTTATCAAGAAATCTATTACTGGTTTTGTCATAGCAACAATATATGTAGATGATATAAATCTCATTGGATCTATCGAAGATATTATTAGTGTTGCTGACTATTTAAAGAAAGAAATTGAAATGAAAGACCTGGGAAAAACAAAATTGTGTCTCGGCTTGCAGTGAGCAAAGTACTAATGGAATATTAGTCCATTAGTCAAGATATATTGAAAATTTGTTAGAATTTTTTAATATGGAAAAACCTCATCCAGTTAGTACACCAATGGTTGTCTGATATTTAGATATATCTAAGGATCCATATCGACCAAAGGAGAAAAAAAAGGAGATACTTGGTCCTGAAGTACCATATTTAAGTGTCATTTATGCATTGTTATATTTTGCACAATATACACGATCTGATATAACATTTTATGTGAATCTGTTAGCAAGATATAGTTCTGCACCTACTCATAGGCATTGGAATGGAGTTAAACACATATTAAGATATCTCAGTGGGACAATTGATATGAGTCTATTTTATTCCTGTGATTTATCTAACCGTTCTCATTTAGTTGGCTATGCAGATTCAGACTATTTATCTGACCCCCATAAGGGTCGCTCAAAGACAGGTTATGTATTTAAACTGTAACGCAACTATCTCTTGGCGGTCTATTAAACAGACATCATCAAATCATTATGAAATTATTGATCTGAATGAAGCAAGCCGAGAATGTGTCTGGCTCAAATCATTAATTCAACATATACGAAACAACTATCAATTGTCACCAACTCTTGATCAACCAACTCCCATAAATGAAGATAATGTTGCATGTATCGTTCAGATGAAAGAAGGATTCATAAAAGGCGATTGTTGCTATTAGGGAGTGGGCCATCTCCTTATAAACCTTTGTGACAACACTTTTTTACTTGATGTATGACTATTCAAGCCAACACTTTCCCAACAGATCGAACAAAACATATTCCAGACAAGTTATTCTATCCACATGAGCTCTAGAAGAATCATGAAATAGACATCAAACAGATTTGATCTAACGGCAACCTTGTCGATCTCTTCACCAAAGCACTACCAAAATCAACATTTCAGAAATTAGTGTATTGAATTGGTATGCGTCGGCTGAAACATCAAGGTAATTAATCTGTTAAAGGGAAGTCATTATCAAGGGGAGTATCCAAAAGTATACTTACCCAGGGGCATCTAGAAGTATGCTGTAAAATATTAGCGTGTTGTACTCTTTTTCCTTCGACATGGTTTTATCCCATTGGGTTTTTCTGTCAAAATTTTAATGAGGCAACATTACGCGCACCTACTATCTTTCTGAAGAATGTTGTATACTTATCTTTGTCCAAGTTTTTCCCACTGGGTTTTATTGGCAAAGTTTTAATATAACAACGTTATGGTGGACATCCAAGGGGGAGTGTTATGATAGTGATTGTCCAATTATAAGTGGTTGTCCACTTTATGAGGTATCATCACCTCGTCTCCCTTTATCTCATCAAGGTTGAAGTGTCAACATTCTGTCGATGCATGACATTATCAATAAGCAAATAAAACCAATATCCTAGGGGCTAGGCCTAATTCACCAAAAGAGAACTAGGAATAACCCTAATTCACCAAGAAAACAAAGCTAAGACAAGAAAACTCAAGGGAACTCACCAAGAAGTCGCTAATGAAAGTAGAGCTTCATTTAGTATCATGAACACCAACACGTCCTCACAGAAAGCACCATCACACAACTTCATAACAAGAAATCTTCAAACATAGCAGCATAGCCATGTCTTGCTTTCCACACCATCCCCACATTAATCACCATCCAACTAGACCAGCCCCGCAATTTCCATGGATCAATCTCTATACTTATTATTGTGTTTCTAATTAGTTCTAGAGGATCTGCGAGGACTAAGCTTGGAGTCTTTGGTGCAGGTAATTGGAAAACTCTTAGCAACCGATTTCCTTTTACTACTATGAGTATCATCTGAGCTTGTTCACATCTCCACATCCCTAATTAACAATGCTTGAGGCCTCAACTTTGAGTCAATACCTGCTTCGTCACTATCTTCACTAGCACTCTCCCAAGTGTCTATGTTTATTTTTTCCTTTTTTAGCCTGCACCCTTCGTTGATCAAACTTATTGCCTTCTCAAGAATCTCGTCCTTATTCAAATTTCCTCCCTGTTCCAAATTCGAAAATGTAATCTCCCTCTTCCCTTCTTCCTTATCTACTTTTCTCGAACTCGAGCCTGATGCTAACCCTTGCTTAGAGGGTGTTTCCACCACGAACTCCTTGCCTTACTTATCCCCTCATTTCACTCCTTCCATAGCACTTTGTTCCTGCAAGTTAATCACCTCCTCGAGGTTTAGGCAGTCCTCAACAATTTCCTTATTTCCTGTCTCAGTAACCTGCTCCAAAGAATGTATAACCTTTCTAGAACTTCCTCCATCAAAAAACCTGATCAGCAGAGATCACCTCCTTTGGTTCACCTTTTGTCGTCTCATGCCCCTCTAAAGAAGACCCCATACCTAACTTCATCACAATCGCAGCAAGTGCTACCTTAGTGAGCAGCGACACTGAGTCCTCAAGCCCTGCTTTAAAAACATAGTCAAGCTCTGTTTTATTAATCGAGTCAGTCTCTATTTTTTCAACAAACTCATGCATTTTTTTCTCTGAAACATTCGTTGGTTTTTTCATTGACTTAGCCTTTGTTTTCTTTGAAGAAATTGTCTTCGTCTCCATTGTTGTTTCCAAAGCTAATTTGATTGCTTTCTCGATATTACTAAGCGTGTACCCCGCTGCAACGAGCCCTTCCAGATCATTCTAAGGATAAATTTTATCAGTTCCACCATTGTGAGCACTCTGCACAACTTGATGTTCTTGTTCAACATGCGCTGAAGTCGTATCCTCCTCCGTCGGGGCATCAACTAGAGCCTCGTACTTATTTGCCAGCTTAATATTTCGAGTTTCCTCTCCCACCGATTTCTTTTCTTCCTCTCCATCTGGGATCTCTATCCCTTGACTGTTTTTTGCCCCGCTTGTTCCAATCCCTTCTTTTGAGTCCTTCATCTTTTTGACCATCGAGACGTATACTGCTTCACAGGCTTGGACTCCATTTTTCGCTCAACCTTTTTTTCCTTCTTTGCGAGTTTGCTTACACTACAGCCTAATAGCCTCCTGCAATAAGAATCTTGATGGTCATTCATAGCACAGTGCTCGTAGTATTTGAACCCTGGGTATTCAATTTTCTACCAAAACCCCCTATTGTTCGCCTTATCAATCCAAACTCTAGTCGAAGTTTTTCTGCCAAACTCATCTCCACACATAGACGGACAACACTTGGTCTTGTTACACACCTAATATAATAATCCATACATAGGTAGTCTCCAAAGGAGTTCCCTATAGCTTTCAGTAGCGGGGGATGAAATAGGTGCGAAGGCATATTTGGCAACTCAACCCATAATGGAACCGTAATCGGATCCGCTTTCAAACTAAATCCATAATGTCAACGAAACGCCTTGAACTTAACTCGTATAAAAAAAGATTCCCTAGACAACACTTTCTTCGCTTCTGATTCGGATTGAAGTCTCACTATAACATGTCGCTAATCTACTAAGCCCATCGAAAATTCACCCATGACTACCCATGTTCTATGGATGGAATCGCGAATATCTTCCAATGTATGTCGATAGCTAGAGAATTTAAGCACAATAACATGTTTTTCCATAAAAGTTTCACCACGAGATTCATCCGAAGTCGTGATCCCAATGGCGGGATCACCTTCCTTACGAAACCTTGTTCTTTCCACCGGTGAATCATCGCTCTCCTCAATAAGTATCTTGCCGATGATTTGTGCAAATGAGGGTTTTGGTCCCTCCCCTGGATTTCCCCCTATCCCAGCCGAGTTGGCAACTGGGGGTGCCGCCATGCAGAGGGGATGATCAACCTAGGAGAAGTCTGGTCGGTGCAACGGCAAACATCGATGGCTATTTTTTTTTTCAAAACCCTAATTGCCTCCTAGCAGAGCTCTGACTCTCTGCCTCTTCTTTACCACCACAAAAGGGGAAAAGGACTTGATGAGTTTAACTCTTAGCTTAAAAATTCTTTATTCCATCTCTTAGCCTGGTTATCGAAAAGTCATATTAAAAATTTGAATAACAAAATAAATAAATAATTAAAATATTGAAAATGACTCCCCGCACAGAAAATATTTGCATCTTATTCAAATTCTGTGGTTTGAAGGTAGTATGGTTATCGAACACTTGGATTTTAACATCCACAATGATTTAAAGACTTCATCTCCTCTCTCCATTCCTCTTTTTCCAGAGTCCCCATTTTCTGTGTCTTTCTTCTCAATAATTCTCTCAGGTGGACTACTGAAGGTGGAATTCATCAACTAATAAAGTAATTAGACAGTTTATCGGTTCATTTTATATACTTATGTTTATGAATTGGGTATCATTTTAGTTTTTCTGTTCCTTTGTCTTTCATTGAGATAAGATATTGATTTCGATCGACGGTCAAAATCTCTTCTCTAGAAGTTATATAGGCCCACTGGCTCATTGGTTTGGGTTCATCCTCATACCATGTTTATTATGAAATTCTGATTGAAGAAATCAAGATTAGATCATAGTTAAGTTTGATCTATATATGTAGACTTTGACATTTTGGGCCTATGTACAACAAGACCGAGTAGCTGATTTGAGCACTATTTATAAGTATCACTTGTTTAGTTCCTGAGTTTGGAGAGATTCGGTCTAAACTCCATAGGAAAATAAAACAAGCATCAAATCAGGATGCGCGAAAAATATATGGTTGGATTCAGCTAAAGTGAATTTCGTATGGATTAGGGAGTTTACTGTAATGTATGCTATCTCAACTAGTATCTTATAAAATTTAGTATATGTTCTGATACTAAATTTCTTGTTGTAATGTTCATTTTTTTTAATAAATTTATTGGAGAAAATAGTGTCAGAAGGTAGTACAACAATGTGGTCAAGATTTTTTTTTGGTCAAACACGAAGATGTTTATTAAGGAAAGAAAAGAAAACAAAAAAACAAAGAGAAACATTCATATATCAAGGAATGCCAAGACACCATGAAAGTGTCAAAACCCAAATCCCTAAACAAATTACAAGCCGAACCCATCCTCGACAATAATTCTCTAATCTCGATAAAGATAGAGTGTTCTGATCTGTTCAGTCCTTCAAATACCATTTTGTTTCTTTCTTTCCACACACACCACATGAGAACGTGAGGGACCCTACGCCATAACCACTCCCCCCCTGACGAGAAGGAATAGCTTGAGACCACCAACTTAGCCAATCTAAAATGGCACCTTGAAACATCAAACTCAAACCAAATTCTGACAAGAAACTGTTCCAAATGGATTTGGAGAAACTGCAGTGAAGCATCAAATGGTCCAGCGTCTCGTCAAATTCATTGCAAAGCACACAAAGACTCCCTGTGTGGACTCCTCTTTTCCTTAACCTATCTTTAGTCAAAATCTTCTCATGCAACACTGACCAACTAAAGAAATTAATCTGAGGAAAAATGTTTTTCACCCATACCAGATTTTTGTGAGAGGAAATGAAGGGGTTGGAGTGGGTCTCATAATGAGATGCAGCCAACATATCCGAAAATTCTTTCACCGAGAAGCCCACACCTTTACCCTTCCACACCAAATTGTCAGATCCCTCTGAGAGCATCTGTCTCTCCAACAGATGCATTAGATTAGCAAACTCTTCTAGCTCCCCAGTATTTAGGGGTCTTCGAAAGGAAAGATCCCAAGAATTGCCATTAGACCAAAAATTGCTCACACTCCCATATTGATTGTTGTTAATGATAAACAACATTGGAAACAGATCCTTCAAAGATTGGTTACTACACCAAAAATCATGCCAGAAATAGATGAGATCACCATTTCGACATTGGAGAGAGGTGTGAGGGTAGAAGCCACTTGCGCACCGGGAGATGGACTTCCACAAAGAGCATCCGTAGGAAGTGTACTTAGTTCTCTTTTCCCAAACCCATCTATTGCTCCCATATTTGTCCATAATGAGAGATCTCCATAAATTGTCATTTTCTTCTGCAAATCGCCAAAGCCACTTAGAAAGTAATGCAATATTGAATGTGAACACCTAACGAATGCCTAAACCACCTCGAAATTTATGGCAACAAAGTTTTTCCCAACCGACTAAATGTATCTTTCTAGAGTTTTGAGTAGAACCCCAAAGGAAATCGCGCATGATCTGTTCCATCTTGGCTGCTATTGAACATGGAACCTTGATAAGAGACAGAATGAACATCGGGATAGAAGCTAATGTGGATTGTACAAGAGCTAATATGCCTACTTTAGAGAGAAATTTGCGTTTCCAAGACACTATTTTCGATTCCATCCTTTCGATCGTCTCATCCCACACAACTTTACTTTTAAAACTAGCACCCAAAGGCATGCAAGTACTTAACTGGAAGATGACCCGCTGAACAACCCAATAAACCCGCCAACTGGTGCAGATGAGGGACTTCTCCAATAGGCAACACCCTTGATTTGTGAAAGTTGATTTTTAGACCTGAAATAACTTCAAACCAAAGCATAATTTTTTTAAGAGAAAGAACCTGAGAAGCGGAAGCATCACAAAAGAGGATAGTATCATCTGCATACTGGAGAATAGAAACATGAGGACTACCCTTCGCGACAGAAAACCCTCTCACCAGGCCAGCATCAACCGTTTTAAGAATCATTTGTGTTAGACCTTCTGCTGCTATAGTAAATAGAAGAGGAGACAGGGGATCGCCTTGGCGCAAGCCTTTCGAGCTATTGAAAAACCCGTGCAGCTGACCATTGATCTTCAGAGAGAAATTAGCAGTAGATCTGCAAATGTGAAGCCAATGAATCCATTTGGAGTCAAACCCCATGCGAGCCATTACCAAATCCAAGTATCTCCAAGAGACGTTGTCAAAGGCTTTGGAGAAATCTAATTTGATAACGAGCCTTGGAGCACCTTGTTTTTTCCTAGAATCAATAATTTCATTGGCAATCAAAGGGCTATCAACCACCTGTCTTCCACTGACTGCTGCACTTTGAAAAGGAGAAATGACTGAATGAAGAACTATTTTCAATTTGTTAGCCAACACCTTGGCAATGATCTTATAGGCCCCAATTCAAAATACTGATAGGTCTAAAATCTTTGACTGTCCGCATTCCCGCACATTTAGGAATAAGCGAGATGATAGTGGTGCTCAACCGCCAATCAAGAAAATTTCTCGAGTTAAAATCTTCAACAACTTTCAGAAAATCAATTTTGATTACCTCCCACATTTTCAAATAGAACACCATTGAAAAACCATCAAGACCTGGAGAAACTTCAGATTTTAGTTCTTCCATTGCCGCTCTAATTTCCATTTCCGAAAAATTATCTACCAAGGTGGTAGCCGTAGACTGGGAGATAGACTTGAAAGTAATCCCCGAGAAGAAAGGTCGCCACTCCTCTTTTTCATAGAACAACTCCTTGAAGTGAGATATCAAGAGTTCTCTAATACTGACTTCATCCACTACCAACTCCTGACCCATGCTAAGAGCTTCAATGGAGTTAAACAGTCTGCGTCTGTTAGCCAAGTTATGAAAGAATTTGGACCCCTGATCCATATGACAAACCCAGTTGACTCCTGATCTGATCCTCCAAAACTCCTCATCTCTTTTGGTTAATGTTGCCCACTCCTGATGTAGCTGCACTCTACAAGACCTCTCCTCAGCAATCAGGTATCTGATTTCTTCATCAGCATCAATGTTAGCAATTAAGGCAGAAATATTTTGAATACATAAATTTGTCTTACCCCAAACTTTAGTCCTCCAACTTTTAAGGTTGCATCTGAGGGCCTTAAGCTTCCACCATAAACAGTAGCCAGGGTGGCCAGAGACTACTGAGTTGTTCCACCAAGCTTTCATCTCCTCTGCCAGGGTAGGGTGATCAAACCAACCATTATCAAATGAAAAAAGGCGAGTACAGCCTCCAACAGTCAAGTTCGCAAGCAAAATCGCGTGATGGTCAGAACATGCTGCACCCTAGAGCCATTCAACTTTATCACCAAATTTGTCAATCCAATCCACCGAAGCCAGAAATTGATCAAATTGACAAAGGATAGGACGATCTCTTCGATTTGACCATGTGAATTTTCCCCCTTTTAGGCTGAAATCAGCGAGTTCCACCTCATTAATGAACTGATTGAATTTCTGCATGCTCATGGACCTCCTCCTGCATCCTTTTTTTTCATTCATATGATGGACAACATTGAAGTCTCTCGCTAACACCCATGGCAATTGCACCCAACCAGCAATGTCATATAGCTCTTCCCAGAAGTGTTCTCTTAGCGAAGGATCACATGGACCATACATGTTAATCCCTGACCAAAATGAGTTATCCGAGATCATTTGAAATTGAATAGAAAGTGAAAAAGTTCATTTCAACACTTCCCTCATCTGCAAAAGATCAGCATCCCAAATATCTAAAAGGCCTCCCGAGCTGCCAATGGATTCCACCATAGCCCAATCAAAAGAGCTATCACCCCACAATTTTCTGATAAATTCTCTAGAGCATCTCTCCAATTTCGTTTCCTGAACGAAAACAAGGTCTGGACGATTCTCTGAAATTAATCTACGACAACCCCTTTGCCTCTCAGTATTCCCGAACCCCCTACAGTTCCACGAAAGAATTTTGAGGTTCATGAAAGACCTTCAACCCCGGGGTTGTTGCACTTGTCCATTGCTTTGTCAGATACTGTACCCTGCGCTGCAGCTTGAACCATATCTAAAGCCCTTTTTTCATCCTGACTGAGGTCCACTCCCACTATCAAGCCAATTTCTTTGAAAGCCGAACGATCTGATGCTTCTTTCTGAGTCGAATGACAGTCAGAGACAGAAGGCTCCACGCTGTCATTGACCCTAGAAACAAACCCTGGAGACATGCCAGAAGTCTGTTCGCTAGGGAGTAGAAACCCAAGATTTTTCGTCTGTGGGACCTTGAAGCCTAGGGGAGCCCCTACGTGGTCTGGTGTGGATGAGAAACTCTCTGAATGAGAAACACATAGTTTTGTAGACAAATCATGGACTTCAACACATTGTTCTGCTAGTGGCTCGAAACCCGGCGGGTAAGGGAGAGATACCGAACACTCCTGAGTCTGGTTGGAAGACTCTCCCCTTGTCAGCCCAGCATGGGCACTACATCCTTTAAGTTCTACCTGCCCTGCTTTGTTGGTTGAGCTTGATTTGGTGGATCTGTTTTTAAGCATGAACCTAGATCTGGTAGAAAAAACTGAAAAATTGGCCCATTCAGCGGCTCTGTCACGCTGTGCTTTTCTAGCCAGCTTTCGATCCCTACGAGCCTGCATAGACATCTTGGTCAAAAGGGGGTCCAAGTTGAAGACATCTTCTTCCACCGCTTCTAAAACCCTTCAATAATTGCCAGATGTCTGTTGAACATTAGACTTGGCCAAATTATGTTCCGAAAAAGACTTGGGCCCCTTGCCAGGTGAAGGCCCAACAATACCTTTGCCTTTATCCTGCTGAGATGGACGAGCTGACTCAGCCATCGAGTTACCAACTTTACCCGCTGAAATGACACGAGAAGCAGGGGAATGGGGAAGCGCTGGGTATTGCTAGGGAGACTGATCACTCAGTGTCAGCAACCTAGGAGGCGGCTCGAATGCCTCGCATGAGGTCACATGTGGAGAGTTAGCGAAGACCAAGAAAGTTGTGTGTCCAAGAAGAGCAACAGGTGTCCACTGAATCACTGCATCAGGCAACTCTATCAACGACCTTGCAAGATTCTTTCTTGCAACGGGATCTGGAAGAAGATGATTGCCCCATACTTGGGACAAGGAATCAATGGGAGATTCCCGATGAATAGAGGTTGCTGCAATGGGGCCCTTACTGGCAATAGAAGTAGGGCTCACACTTGAGGGATTGGTGGCCGCTACCTCAACAAAGGTTCTGTTGCGCAAGGGTGGGACAACACTAATACCTGGCAGAGTTGAAACCCCATCTCTTCTAAATTGCTGCTTAGGATAAGGCTGAGACACCTTATTTAAAACCACCTCCTTCATAGCTTGGGCGAGTTGTTTCCAGCCCGTCCCTTCCATGTCAGCTAGCACCTTGAGATTTTTGGACCCTGAACCCCAACCCACCATAATAGAAAGGAAGATTCCTCCTTTATTGGCCTCTTTCACCATCATAACCCATCTATTGTTGATTTTCCAACTGGCTGAGAAGGCATTAGAGTCTGATTCCACAGCTTTCTTAAGCTGAAACTCAATCCATTCTCCCATCTGCAATTCAACAAAAACTTTGATTCTAACCCTCGAGCTCGATTCAAATAACAACAAACCTCCTCTTGACTTTCGAATCCCAAATTCTTTCCCATCAATTTTCAACAAACAAAGATTTCCTTCTTTGAACTCCATCTCTCCCAAGATTTAGCACAAAGTTACAAACATACAAGCACAATTTCACCAGCATACAAGCATCATAGCAATACGAAGATTAAAAATAGCTGAAAGATATTACTAATTGTCGAAAAATTGCCAAATTTGTTCCAAAGTCTGAGAAAGAGCTCACCACCGTCGCAAGCCCTCGCTCACCACCGTCAAGCCCTGGTGATGGCAGATCGAGAAGAAGGAAGAGGCTCACCAGCCCTCGCTCACCACCATTTTAGAAAATAAACCACCTCTGTCTGTGAAGAAGCTCACCACCGTCGAAGCTCTCTTACTGCAAAGCCCTCTTGCTCACCAGTCTCTCTGTAAATCCCTCTCTTCACCATCAAGGACCTCTCTCTGCAGATCCCTCACTCTCTACCCTCCCTCTCTGCAAAACTCCTCGTTGTGCAAAACCCTCACCTTCGAAAACCACTCTCTGCAACCCCTATCTGCGAAGCCCTCTCTGCAAGCCCTCACTGTCGAGATCCTCACCTTCGAAAACCCCTCTCTGCAAACCCTCACTGTCGAAAACCCCTCTCTGCAAGCCCTATCTGAACACCCTCTCTGCAAGCCCTCACTGTTGAAAACCCTATCTTCTCGACTGCAAGCCCTCACTGTCGAAAACCTTGAAAACCCTCACTGTCGAAAACCCTCTCTTCTCTTCTCGACTGCAAGCCCTTCCTTACTAAGATCCACCAACCAAGCCAAACAATTCCCAATCCTTGTGAAATTGAAAATTATGTTAAGCAGTCAGCGAGAAGGGCTAATAGTCAAGATCAAAAGCACCAAAAGAAACACAACCAAGGAAGGAATTTTTCATAGAGAATGGAGCATGGTTGTTAGAAGCACTAATAGTCACTTTTCATGGAAAATCAAATCCCATAAGAAATTTCTCATCTCAAGAATTCTTGAAAGCAACCAACAACTTTTCTGCATCCCGAATTCTTCGTAAAAATGAAGATTTTTTTCCGTTTACAAGGGATCGTTCAATGGATATACTATCATGGTTAAGAAATAGAACAAAAGATTGACTGAAAGGAGCATAAATGAAGTAGGAACATTAGCACAAATCAACCATAAGAACATTTTGAAGTTGTTAGGGTGTTGTCTAGAAACCGAAGTTCCTATATTGGTTTATGAATCTGCGTCTAATGGAGATTTGTTCGATAATATTTTCAGTAACCCAACGTTGCCGTGGGATATCAGGTTAAGGATTGCAACTGGATTACAAATGCAGTTTTGTATATTCACACACTGCCCATTCCAATCCCATTATCCAAGAGACATCAAGTCTAGTAACATTTTCATAGATGAAAACTATGTGGTGAAAATATCTGACTTTTCGTTTTCCATATCCATTCCATCGGGTGAAACCCATGTGGTTGATGCGGTAAAGGGGACTATGGGGTTTATAGCCCTAGAGTATGTTGTTTCAGGTCGAATAACTGAGAAAGTGACGCCAGGCAGAATAATGATTAACCTGCGGGCTAGTTCAACAGACAATTCACAAGGAAGGATACAAGAGATTTGCCCAAAAAACACAGAGGAAATAACTCTAATGTTTAATTAAATTACTCAAATCAAATGTATCTCTAAAATCAGCCCACAAACCAGATTTTATAGCTAAAACTCGCAATATTAGAATTTTACCAAAATTAGCCAAACCCCAATAATCATGCTAAAAAAATACGTAATAAAAAAAATATACTGCCAGAAATCTGGCCCAAATTGGGTTCAGAATCACTTCCTAAACAATAATTGAAATATTACTATCAAGGAAAATAAACTGCTAAATTTGTGGATTCGGAAGGAAAAGTGGTAGATTTTGGTCTTGAAAAGATGTGAAATGAACATAGTTGGTTGACCACGACGTGTGCATTGAAAATATCTTTCCGAATTGGGGTCGTTTATGCGATTCTGATACTCGTAACCAAAGTTATGGCCAAAATACTAAAACGCACCCAAAACTGCCAAATTAGAAAATATGTCTATGATTTTCTGCCGTCCTTGCGCTGATCTGCTAATTCAAGATGTCTATAATATCCTCCTACATCAGTCACCCCAGGTTGGAAATAACTCGTCCTCAAGTTCACAATAGCATCATCAGAATCTACAAAACAAGGACTCAGGTGCTTTACATTAAAGACATCAGAAGTCCTCAAATGACTGGGAAGCCGCAGTCTGTAGGCATTATCATTGATCTTCTGCAAGATCTCACAGGGTCCAATCTTTCGCTCCTTAAGCTTATTATACTCTCCAACAGGAAAATGATCACGGGTTAATACTGCCCAAACAAAATCACGAACATCAAATAGTACCTAATGACGGTAACTATCGGCTTGAACCTTGTACTTGAAATTACTCTCGTGAATGGCCAGCTTCACCTGCTCATGGATACCTCGAAGGTGTTATGCCATTGCATCTGCCTTGGGACTCAAACGACCCACACGTGGAATAGGGGCTAAGTCAAGCACCCCGGATGGATTCTGGGCATAGACAATCTCAAATGAGCTCATTCCTGTGGTTCTGTTCTTCGACCTGTTATAGGAAAATTTTGCCTGAGGTAACGCCAAATCTCATTGTTTCGGTTTAGTGCCTGCCAAACTCCTCAAAAGGTTCCCCAAACTGCGGTTCACCACCTCAGTTTTTCCATCCGTCTGGGGGTGGTAGGCGCTGCTAAAATTCAGGTTCGTCCCCAGTTTCTCCCATAAACTCCGCCAGAAATGACTCATGAACTTGGTGTCACGATCTGAAGTAATGGATTGGGGAACACCATGTAAACGCACAATCTCTTTGAAATAAAGATGGGCGATCCGGGCAGCATCCATTGTTTTTATGCAAGCTACCAAATGGGCCATCTTGGAAAACCTGTCAACCACAACCAAAATAGAATCCCAGGCCCATTGGGTATGGGGTAAGCCCAACACAAAGTTCATACTGACATCAAACCAAGGGGCCTCAGGTACAGGTAAAGGTGTGTACAAGCCCGCATTAGTGAGAACTCCCTTGGACTGCTGACACACATAACAACGCTCCACATAATGAGCCACATCACTGGTCAATTTGGACCAATAATAGGAAGAAGGGATCAAGGCCAACGTCTTATCTCGCCCAAAGTGACTCTCATTATGAAGTTCACGAATAATCTGCTGTCTTAGTGAACAATTTGGAATGCACAACTGCAATCCACGAAACAGATAACCATTATGCAAAATAAAGTCATGTCGTTGACCATCAGTTACCAATTGAATTATCCTCCCGAATGAAGGATCTACAGCATACATATCAGAGAAAGCCTCAAATCCTGCAATTCTAGTGCTCATGGTGGTGAGGAGTAACGTACGATGGCTCAGTGCATCTGCGACATGGTTCAGACTCCCTGCTTGGTGCCTCAGCGCAAACGTGAACTCCTGCAAGTATGCCACCCACTTAGCATGTCGTCGACTCAGTTTGTATTGGCCATTGATGTACTTCAGAGCCTCATGATCAGTGACAAGAATAAACTCCCTTTGTATTAGGTAGTGACGCCAATGCTTCAGGGACTGAACTATGGCATAAAACTCTAGATCATAGGTGGAATAATTCTTCTTTGATCCTGATAGTTTCTCATTGAAAAAGCTATTGGGCGTCCTTCCTGACTCAGAACACCACCAATGCCAACCCTAGATGCATCACAATTCACCTCAAACACCTTTTCAAAATCAGAAAGTGTCAAAACTGGTGCTTCTGTCATCTTCTGCTCGACCAGTTGAAAATTGGCCTTCACCTCCTTGGACCACTGGAAATCATGCCCCTTAAGGCACTCTGTGATAGGAGAAATCAGAGTGCTGGATTTTCTGATGAACCGACGGTAGAAGGACGCCAATCCATGGAAACTTCTGACATCGTGTAAGGTCTTTGGTTTGGGCAACTCCAAGACCACATCTATTTTCGACTGATCTGCATGAACACCAGTAGTAGGCACAACAAAACCAAGAAAACTAACAGAAGTAGTGAAGAAAGAACACTTCTTCTGATTGACGAACAGACACTCCGTCCTCAACTTATCAAAAACAGCACGAAGGTGATCAAAATGTAATGCCCATGTCGAACTATAAATGAGGATGTCGTCGAAGTAAACTACAACTATTTTCCCCATGAAAGGTCGTAAAAACTGATGCATAAATCTCATCAATGTACTGGGCGCATTGGACAGGCCAAAAAGCATGACCATACACTCATACAACCCATGATGCATCTTAAACGCTGTCTTCCACTCATCTCCAGGCCTTATTCTGATATGGTGGTATTCGCTTTTAAGGTCAATTTTTTAGAAGACCTTAGATCTGGATAGCTGGTCTAACATATCATCCAGGCGGGGAATTGGAAACTTGTATTTCACTGTAATCCTGTTGATTTCCCTACTATCAACACACATACGCCAAGAGCCATCTTTTTTTTGGCACTAACAGAGCAGGTACAACACATGGACTCATACTCTCACAGATGTAGCCCCTCTCCAATAATTCTACCACCTGTCGCTGCAACTCTTCAGATTCCTAAGGACTGAGGCAATAAGCCGCCGATTAGACAAACTGGACCCCGGAACAAGGTCGATCTGATGTTGAATATCCTGCATAAGCGGCAGCCCAGGAGGAAGATCCTTCGGCATCAGGTCAGAAAACTCTGCAAGAAGTTGCTGCACCTTTGCTGGAAAATCTGAATTCACATTGGCTGCACTATTCCCACAAGGTATCAAAGCATAGACCACATCTCCACGATCAATATCAACTAAAAACCTGGACCTAGAAAGCAGGTTAGTATTATTGGCTACCGGGGTAGGAGTGGTTCCTTCCCGACGAGATGCCAACACAATTTTCTTTCCTTTAATGCTAAGGGAATATGTATTTTTTCGCACATCATGAATAACACTACGATCATACTGCCAAGGTCTGCCTAACAATACATGACAAGCATCCATAGATACAACATCACACCAAGCATTATCAAAATATTTCCTACCAATCGAAAAAGACACTATGCATCGCCTATCTACTGTTACCTCACTGCCTTTATTCAGCCATGATAATTTGTACAGCTTGGGATGACGATCTGTCTTCAACTGCAATTTCTAGACAGCCTCTTCAAACACGACGTTCTCACAATTGCCACTGTCAATGATCATCTTGCAGACTTTATTTGCAGCTGTGCAGGTCGTGTGGAAAATATTGGTTCTTAACCAATCGTCCCCTGAATCATCCTTGGGAGTCAGTAAACTCTTACGAACGACCAGAGTCTCATGGTCATCTCCATACAACACATCTCCATCTTCATCATCATCATACACAGGCTCTCCAAGTTCTTCAATTTCGTCTACCACGTCTTCCTCAATAAGGAGATTGTTGCCCTTCTGAATAGCAGGCTTCCTGCACTCAGTCGCTTTATGTCCTTTTTCACCACACCTGAAACATCTAATAGTAGAGTTACTCTGCGGTGGCTGTTGGGTAGGACGAGATTCTTGAGGGCGAACTGGTCGATTGACTTGATCACTTCTGATCAGAGGCTTCCTGTTTTGTTGTTTTTCTACAGCAAGTGCACATTGGTAGCCTTCAGAAACAGTCCACAGTGAGTGAAGGCTGGGGACATCCTGCAGGGGTTGTCGTAATCCCCCCAAATATCGTGCCACCATCTGCTCTTCTGTCTCAGATAAGTCATTACGGGCTACCAATTGATAGAACTCCTCTGTGTAATTATCAACTGATCTCGTGTCTTTCCTCAATGAATGAAGTCGTTGAAACAAAGTTTGAGTGTAGCCGAAAGGAAGGAAGTGACCCTTCTTCTTTTCCCAATCAGTAATCTTGGCCTAGCGTTGCTTGTCGCGTGATCGTTTCAACTGCTCCCACCACGCAGATAATCTGCCTTTGAGTTTGATGACAATCAATTTCACTTTGACATGATCTGAAACTTCCTTATACTCAAAAATACGTTCTACTTCATTAAACCAATCCATGAATCCTTCGGCCTGTAACGTACCGGGAAACTCGGGTAGATCCACTTTGAAACCGAGATTTTCATGACGATCCTCTCGACCACGGAGCTCCCAAAATTGAGCACGATTGTGATACGGGTTTTCGAAACTGGAATCAGAATCGTGATCTTTCACCTCACGATACCGAAATCCTGCGCATTTAGACGCTGGGTTAGCTCTGCAACTTGCCTCTGTAAATCCTTAATCATCACATCCTGAACGCTACGTTCGCGGTGAGAGGCTTCCTCATTCGGAACCTGCCCGCGACGACCACGACCACCAGCTATAGAAACTGATAAAATTTCACCCCAAGAAGATGTTGAAGCTCTGATACCATGTGACGCTGGGCAGAATAGTGATTATCCTACGGGCTAGTTCAACAGACAATTCATAAGGAATGATACAAGAGATTCGCCCAAAAACACAGAGGAAATAACTCTAATGTTTAATCAAATTACTCAAATCAAATGAAACTCTAAAATCAGTCTACAATCCGGGCTTTATAGCTAAAACTTGCAATTATTATAATTTTACCAAAATTAGCAAACCCCAATAATCATCCTAAAACAAAATACGTAATAAAAGAAATATACTACCAGAAATCTGGCCCAAATTAGATTCCGAATCACTTCCTAAACAATAATTGAAATATTACTATAAAGGGAAATAAACTGCTAAATTTGTGGATTCGAAAGGGAAAACAGTAGATTTTGGCCTCAAAAAGATGTGCAACGAGCGTAGCTAGTTGACTATGACGTGCGCGTTGAAAAGAGCTTTCCGAATTGGGGTTGTTTGCGCGATTCTGATACTCGTAGCCAAAGTTATGGCCAAAATACTAAAACGCACCCAAAACTGCCAAATTAGAAAAAATTTAAAAAATTAAAAGAAAAAATAAAACGCCACGGTGTTTTCTACTAAAAAAAAAAAAAAACGCATCCTTTCGCTGATCTACTAATTCAAGATATCTTAGTGCTAATAACGTGTTTTCTGACAGCTCAGCATCATCTGACTCGAATCCTCCTGCATCAGAAAGCTGACGTATTTAGCTTTGGAATGCTCTTGCTAGAGCTACTGACCGGGAAAACGCCATGGGATTTAGCGTGGTTGGCAGAGAAAGTTCAAGTTTTGTTGACGTGATATTTTAGATCATTCATCGAAAATAATAGTCTCACTGAGATTCTAGACAGTAGCATTTGGGGAGATGAAAAAGTGAAGAAACAACAACTACAAGCCTTTACAGAGCTTGCCATCAAATGTATAGAAGAGGCAATGGTATGACCGACCATGATCACTGTCACCAAAGAACTTCGATGGATTAAGAGATTTAGCTGATCATTGATTGCTCGATAGAAATTAGGTATGTATTATCTTTGAACTGTAGTTTTTTGCCTTTTAATTTGTATTTTCATTGCTAACCGGAAAAATTCACGCTATTTTCCAAAATGATTAGCAATATATTGTTCCGGACTGCGTAATAAAGTTACTTGGTTTCCCTAGCTCAGTTCCCTACAGGGGATTAAGCCATAAGGAGAACTATGATGCGTTTAATGGGCGGTATAAAATACATAAATAAAAAACTTACAGAGTTGATTAGAAATACCAGAAGTTGATGAATAGACTCTAGACTCATTGTTGGTTCTTCTGTTGGATAGTTAACTATTCTGCGCGATAGTTCCGATATCCAATATTTAATAAATACATAGAAAGATATTCTAAAACACAGCTAAAGATAACGAATATCTTAATTCCACAATTAAAGATAACAAAACACAAATGGAAATAAATAAATAAACAAATTACTGGCTTGTAGAAAATATTTGAAAACAAATACAGATTACATACCTACTGGCTTTCACTGTCATGGAAAAAATATGTAAACAATCAAATAATTCTAAGTTAAATGTTTACGTTGCAGTAGGGTTGGTATCTTGTTTGGCTTTCTTTTGGACAAAGCAAAAGAAAAACTACATTTTGAAATGAGTGGAAACTTCCATTCAACTGATCAGTCATTTTCTTCACTTTATTTTCTGTTTTTTTTGTAACTCATTGAGTAGTTTATAGATTTGTTTAAGACCTGGGAGAAATCAACCAATTCATAACAGTCTACACACGCCATTAATTTTAAAAGGGTGTATTGACTGGTTGACTTTTCGATGGACACTAATTGGTGCATGGGAACACGGCCTGTTGGTAAAAAGGATGAAAGTTCTAGGAAACATGTTTTTGTACATTCATAAAAGCGTTCTAATTAGACATTCTTTTATACAGAGACTTAGTTTCCGTCTCTCCAACATCCTTTTGGTAACCAAATATAGTCTTGGAGCTTCGAACGTTTTATCAAACTGGTAAGTCAGATACTTCTTTGCTTGTAAGCTCCCAATTCCAACATTTCTTACATTGCCACTGCATTTAGTGTATTCATGTTCTGTTTTTTACTTCAATACTATTTCTGTTTTTTTTTTTTTTAATGGCAAGCATGCCGCCGGTGGGTATAGAATCCAAGACGCGGGGTTCAAACCACCACAGCCTTAACCATCAAACCAGGTTACCATTGGCTTACTATTTCTGGATTACTATGAGGGAGAGGCTATAGTTTCACTCTTTAACAGAACTACACCCGTACCTAAGTCTATCCAAATGAGCTGGAACTCGACGAACTCAACACCATTAAGAAACTTGAACACAACATGCATGAATTGTTTGTCAGATATGATCCCGTCAGACATGGGCAATTGCAGTCAGCTCAAACACTTGGATACGACTGGAGAAATACCAGAAAACCTGAAGAACTTGATTCAGCTATAAATATTGCCGCCGCATTACTGATGAGTTTGAAGAGTCTTGAGCTTCTAGCTTACTTGGATGTCAGCTAAAACAGACAGGAAGGTAGAATCCCTATGTAGTTGATTGAGCTCCATTAAATGAGAAACCTCCCTTGTATAACAAATTTTTTTTTCTGGAATCATAACTCAAACCTTAGGAATCAACAGTAGCTCAGAGCATTTAAACTTGAACAATAATAAATTTTCTATTGAAATACCGCTAAACCTGTGCTTTCACCATAAACCAAAGGTTTTTAGCCTAGAACGAAATAAGTTTCAAGGTGCATACCTTCAAATGTTGTTGGTATTTGGAGGAGAACTTGGACTTACAAAACACTAGATTTTATTGATTTCTCAAAGATGCTACAAACTCACACCCACTCTTGATTGAACTCACAATTGAGCTTATTTGCTCCTATATCTCCACAACTCAACCTTCACCCCTATTTATACTAGTTCTAAGGAGATGGAGGAAGTGTGTAGAATCTTAAATATTTCCAAAGAAATTTTTAGAGAGCTACACATTTGACAATTGTTAGGATAATTCTAGAACTTCTAGATTACCTATGTTCTAGAGATATCTTGAGGGAAGTAGGAGAGACTTGAAGTCTCTAGAGAAAACCAGAGTCTGTGATGACTCACAACACTCCCCCTCATCAATGACTCCCTTGAAAGTCATTCCAAGTTGTCTTCAAAATTCTTCGAACTTTGTAGTACTGGGTCCTTTGGTGAATATATCTGTCACTTGGTTGTCTGTCTTGATTGCTTGCATCTCTATCTCTCATTGAAGTACATTTTCTCTTACAAAGTGGTGGTGGACCTCGACATGCTTTGTCCATGCATGAAACACTGGATTTTCAGCTAGGCGTATTGCAAACTGATTATCACAATGCAATGGTATTGCATACTCCACTGGCTGGTGCAAATCCTTCATTAATTGCACTACCCAAGTACTTTCTTGTGTTGCCATAGCTGCTGCTCTATACTCTGCTTCTGTAGTCGAGAGAGATACAGTTGGTTGTCTTTTGCTACACCAAGTAATTACTCCTGAATCAAGACTGAACACGTACCCGGTAGTTGATCTTCGTGTGTCATGATCTCCAGCATAGTCAGCATCACAGTAGCCGACTATTTTACATTCCTTACCCTTCTTGTATAAGATACCAAGATCAGTGGTTCCTTTCACATACCTTAATATTCTTCGGACTGCTTCGAGATGAAGCTTCTTTGGCTTCTGCATGAATCGACTTGCTACTCCAACTGTATAGGCTATGTCTGGTCGTGTGAGCGTCAGGTAGATTAGACTCCCGCCAAGCTGGCGATACATTGTTGTATCTTCCAAATCTTTGTCTTTTTCAGCACATAGCTTAGCATTAGCCTCCATAGGTGTTGAGATCGGCTTGCACTCAAGCATCCCGCACTTCTTCAAAAGATCTCTAGCATATTTTGTTGACAAAGGAATAAACATTTGTCACTTCGTTCAATCTTGAGCCCCAGGAAGTGTCTTAGTTCTCCTAATTCTTTCATCTGGAATCGGCCTGCCAAGTTTCTTCGTACTATTTTTATTTCTTCTTTGTCATCTCCAGTGATAATTGAAACTAAACTTGTTTGAATTGTAATGAATATTTAATTTTATTGGAGAAAAACAGGTTGCAGAACAAGAATGTGGTCACGATCAAAAGCAGCAAAGGAAACAAAACAAAGGAAGAAATTATTCACTGAGAACGGAGCACGATTATTAGAGAAACTAATAGCATCTTGTGATGGAAAATCAAATCCCATAAGAAATTTCTCGTTTCAGGAACTCTTGAAAGCTACAAACAATTTTTCCTCGATCCAAATTCTACCTGAAATGAGAGTATTTTCTCTTTACAAGGGGACATTTGATGGCTACAGTATCACTGTTAAGAAATGGAATAACCAAAGACTGATTGAAGAGAGCATAAACGAAGTCGTAATGCTGTCACAAATCAACCATAAGAACATTTTGAAGCTGGTGGGATGTTGTCTAGAAACCGAAGTTCCTATACTGGTTTATGAGTCCGCCACATCTAAAGGAGTTTTGTTCGATAATATCTTCAGCAAACCAACATTACCATGGGACATCAGGTTAAGGATAGCAATAGAGATTGCAAATGCAATTTCTTATCTTCACACTGCCCATTCCACTCCCATCATTCACAGAGACATAAAATCTAGTAACGTTTTCTTAGATGAAAACTATGTAGCAAAACTATCTGACTTTTCGACTTCGGTATCCATCCCTTTGGGTGAAACACATGTAGTGGATGAGGTGAAAGGGACTTTTGGGTTCGTAGCCCCGGAGTACCTTTCTTCAGGTCGAATAACTGAGAAGACAGACGTATTGAGCTTTGGAATGCTCTTGCTTGAGTTTCTGACAGGGCAAAAGGCTTGGGATTTAGTGAAGCGTGCAATTGACGCTCAAGTTTCAGTAACATATTATTGTAGATCGTTTATTGAAAACAATCGTCTTGTTGAGATACTAGACAGCAGCATTTTGGGTGAAGAAGAAGAAGTAAAGAAACAACAACAACTACAAGCCTTTGCAGAGTTTGCCATCAAATGTACAGAAAGGGAGGATCTACTAAGACCAACCATGATTGCTGTCACGAAAGAACTTCGTCGGATTGAGCAGTTGATCAATAGTTGTTAGATAGATATCATTATGTATTATCCTAAAACTGTAGCTTTTTCCTTTTACTCTAATTTGCACCTTCAATTAGATTCTCATTGCTAATCATCATGCATGCTACTTTCGATAATCATTACCAATATATCGTTCATGGACTACGTAGCGTGTTTGTTGTGCATCTTTTCCTCATTATTGTATACTTGAGGTGCTGTAAGGAAATATAAATGGTGCAATAGGTATGCAGATATCGACATGCATTACATAAGTCTAGTAAAACAAAAATCGTGAAAGTATCATAATTTGATATTATGAGTTGAGAAAATCATACACTGATATTTGACGGTAGTTATGTGAGGACACTATCAGCGTGCGAGTGGATGCTTACATTCTCTCACTGGACTCCTTATCGTTTCGCACCAACATAGAAGAAGAACCAGAGCATTGGCCATCAACAAAGAGAAAACCCAAGCTTTAAAGGAGGAACAAACTGAAGATAAGAGCAAAAACAGATCAAAAGGAAGAGCAAATTGGATGTATGAGATGACTTTTAAGGATCGAGACAACTTCAACCTTAGTTTTGGACAAAACTCGGTTTTCCTTGGCTCATTTCCCTACAGAGATAAAACTATGAAGACTAACAGGATGCATTTTATGGATGGTATAAGAAAGCTTACAGAGTTGGTCAGAGATACCAGAAGTTGATAACAAAAACATGGCTAACTATTCTGCGTGATCATTCAGATAATTAAGTGCGTAGAAATACTATAACCACTTCTATAGATAACCCATGGATCAATCTAAAATTCGTAGAAAGATACTGTAAACACAATTATGGATAACAAAACACGAATGGAAATAATTAATAACCAATTTATGATGTGGGTTATATAACAAGAACTGCATTGCACACCGCACTACTTTGCAGATCAAGCTCTCACAATATGTAAATAATCAAATAATTCTCAGAAGAAGTTAATTGTTTATGCATTCTTTTGAACAAACCAAAAGAAACTATTACTTTTTGAAATGAATGGAACCTTCCATGCAACTGGTCCATCATTCCTTCACTTTATTATCTTTTTTTGTAACGCATTGAGACTGAGTAGTTTACGATTATCAGACCTGGGAAGACTTACCTCAATGTGTAAATCATCATCATTTTTATGATAAATAAACCAATTCAGGGAATATTAGTTGAATACCATTTGGTCCATGGTGCATTGGAGATATCTCAAAATTTTCACCTAATAAGTAAATAAAAATCAGTAAGATATATGCCAATATTTTACAACATGCTTTACAGTGTATTTCAAATCGAAAAAAAAAAAAAACAAACAAACAAACTAGGAAAGGAAGATTATACTCTGAATCTGATCTACAACTAGAACTGGAAAAACCATGACATAGCCACATTGCTTTTTTCTTTTTCATTTTGTATGTGATGATATCTCACCCTTTGATTAAGGTGCACTATAGAAAAAATAAGAAGAAACTGCTGGGTGACCAGGATGAAAGTTATAGGAAACATCTTCCTACATCCATAAAGTCTTTCTAATCAAACATTCGCTTAACAAAGGCTTATTTTCACTCTCTCCCACTTCATAGTGTTAACCAGTCTTGCTGCTTCAAAAGTTTTATCGAACAGCATAAGTCAAAGACTTCTTTGCTTCACAAGGTAAGCTCCCACTTTCAAAGTTTCTTGCAGTGCCACCGCATTTAAGCGTACCGTTTTAGAATGAGAACTGTATTCGTGTTCTTGTTATACTTCCACATTGTTTCTGGTTTAAACTATGAGGGGGAGGTTTTAATATCACTCCTGAGCAGAACTTACCATACCCAAGTCAAGCCAATTTAGCTGGAACTCATTGGACTCAACACCATGCCATTGGCAAGGAATCCGGTGTGACCATAAACATAGAGTAGTTTCGCTGAACATGTCCACTTATGGGATCATAGGTGAACTAGGACATTAGATCGGGTGGCTAAGATTCCTTAAGAAACTTGATCTTGGCATGAACAGTTTTTCGGGTATGATCCCGTCAGACTTGGGCGATTGTAGTCATCTCAAACACTTGGATTTGTCCACAAATAGTCTGACTGGAAAAATACCAGAAAATTTGAAGAACTTGATTCATTTGAGGTAGTTTTCAGTAAACAGAAATGCCATAGGTGGGGAAATACCAGCAATATTGTTTGATTTTCCACATTTGAGATTTCTTTCTCTATGTTTGAACAACTTTAGTGGTTTCGGCCTGTCCAGTGTGGGAAACATGACATTATATCCCTGTGTTTCAGCCACAATCAGTTCTCAGGAAATATTTCCTATATGATTGGAAATTGCACAAAACTAGGAAAACTTTATCTAAATGACAATAATATGGTTGGCACATTTCCCACGAGTTTGAAGAATCTCGAGCACCTAGTATATTTGGATGTCAGTTCCAACAGACTACAAGGTGGAATCCCCATTGAGCTGACTGAGCTCCGTCAGCTTAGAAACCTGTAACATCTGGGGGGTTTTTTTCCTTTGTACCACCCTGTGGTAGTGTTTAGAATCTTGGTGGTGGCATATAACCTTGTCATTCTACAAGACTCTATACAATTCTCCCCTCTCTTTACTCTTCTCATCAGATTGTGGGTGATTTTATTCTTAGTCAAACAGCCCAAGAGAAGAGAGCTTGAGATGGGGAATTCCTTAAAGATTTGCTAGAAGATTTTGGTGCATGTTGGGAAGGATAAGCTTTGTGCTTTGAGGATTGCAATAGCTGTAGCTGATGAGTAAATCTACCCTTTCTCGAAGGATTTAACCTATTAGATTGCATGTTTACTCTTTCTTTATGTAGATTTTGGGGTTTGCTATTTTGGGTTAAGATGGGTAACCGAGTGTATTTTCATAATGATATTTTTCGATTATGTCAATATTTTTGTTTTTTATTGCTTTCATTTGAACGATGAATGTGAGAGCTTTCTATAGGTAGCTTATATGCAGAATTTGGATAAGTATTGAAGAAGTTATAGATGTTTGAAGTTGGTGTGTTGAACTGTAACTTGCTGAAATTGTAAGTCTGACTTTAAAACGTGATGAACATGGGGTAAATATTTGATTTTAATTTTTGTTATTCAAAGCACTTAAGGATAAATCTTACATGTTTAAAAAGTAGAAGGTAAGGGTTTTCCAATGGTATAAAGTTTTCAGGTTTTGGTTGAAAACTGCGACTTGTGTGAATGATTGAAGTTGCTATGTTACACTGAAACGTTATGGAAAATCTGCTCCGAGGTAGAAGACGATGACGCTGACGTCATCCGTTTGACCCAACTTTGACTGATCATAGAATTTGATCCATAACTCTGTTTTTACTACCGTTTTCACCGTTGTGACAACTGTGATAAAATTAAATTTTAAAATAAATTTATTTCACATTTTATAATATTTTAATTTTGACAATAATATGCCTCGAGATGCGTGTTTCAAGTAGATGTTTATTACTGAATATTGTGCATCATATATGATTGTGATATTTAGAAATTAGTTCATCTAATGAAATTATGAAAATGATGTTACTTGATAAGTGTTGAGAAATTTTGAGTTTGACATGAACACCCTACTCCGGCGTTTGAAATGTTTATGATAGGTTTATATGGGTTGTAGAAGAAAGTTTTGACTGAGTGTAAAGGTATGTTGTCGTAGATATGATGCTATGTTGTGTTGTATGATGTTTGGTTGTCGAACCCTTCCCATTCAGTAAGTGATAACATTCTTTCTTATATATTGATATAACGGTATTTATGAACATTTGTTTACCAATGAGATGTTGAAAAGATATGTTGTAATGCCATAGAGTGTGGAAGTGTATTGTGTTAGAGAATGATCATTTCCATGGGTGCATGAATACCGAATTGGTAACATAGTTTATGATTTACTGTTTTGAACTGTGATAATCATATGAAAATGATATCATAATGAAACATGCATTTCAGGTATTTGGAAAATTATGTGGAATATGATTATGATTGAGATAGAGTTAATGATGTTAATGTAGACATGAATACCCTACTCCGGCGTTTGAAATGTACAAAGTGGTACAATATGGCTATAGATGCTTTGGTTTTTGACATTTGTGTAATTCGTACATAGTGAGTTGTACGGTGTCTGTCTCCAAAAGGGGAAAACTAAGCCACTATACGAGTTATGAATCGCGTGATATAGTGGAGTGTTCCTGAGGAGCAGAGTCTGATTTCCAAAAGGGGAAAACTAAGTCATTGTACGAGTCATGACTCGCGTGATATAGTGGAGTGTTCCCGAGGAAGAGTATGAAATTAATCCTCTTCCAGCACGCAGTTTTAAATTGTGATTTGGCCCGTGTGTCCAATCTTTTGAGGTGAAGTATGCATTTTAGAGATGGCACCCCGTTTGAAATGCATACATACTCAAAATGGGTATTAGTACACGTATGGAGGTGTGTCGGGGTGAGACACATTCGGCACATGGATAGGTGCGATAGGGTATTCATGGTCTGGAAATTTGTATGTAGCCAATTCTCCGAAAGGAAAACTAACCATTGTACGAATTTCGACTTGTGTGATACAGTGGGGAGTTCCTGAGGACCAGGAGTGTAAAGGTGTCATGGTATGCAAATGATTTGAAAATGGCATGACATGATTTGAAATGAATGTCAAGATTTGAAATGAATGTCATGATTTGAAAATAATATGGCTTGATTTGGAAATGATATACAGTAATTTACAAATGGTGTGTCGTGATTTGAAAATGAAATACTTTGAGTATGTGAAAGAGATTATGGAAATGCGCATCTATTTGAAAGGAATGGTTTATTGAAAAGTTATGCATTTGTTGATCATATGATTTGTGCAATATGAATCGTTGGCCATACGTTGGATGAATAAGTTGTATAGTATGATGAAAGGTAAATATGGATGTATCTTGAAATGTGGAACATGATATTTATGTCTGTGTTGTTGATTTTTTAATCTGCTCATACCAGCATTAGTTGACCCGTTTGTTTGTTTTGTAGCAAATGGGTGTACCCGTATCTGGGTGCAATGCCGAGTGCTTTGACACTAATGGAACAACAACTCTGCTGTCTGCAGCCTTCCACACATTCTCTTCAGTATACTCATCCCCATCTACAGCTGTGGAGTTGTTGTTGAAAGACATTTTGGCACTATTAGCTTTGATGTTCCCATTATCACAGACGGAGACTTCATCATCACTTGCTTCTCAGCCATCTCTGTCTTTCATTTTATGGGTTTTGATATGGGGAGATCATCACTGGAACAGCTTCTTTCTTCCAATGAAAAACATGTGGTTTCCGTTGCCAACATGCATGACCAAGTGGATGTGTTTTTGCTTCAACTCATCAAAAATCCTATATGTAATAAAACTAAAAAAGCTTCTTTGATCATCATTTATTACTTGGTGATTTCCTCGGAGAGAGTCATGTCAAGACTCGTGGATATGGAATTGATTCCTTTGGTGCTAACAATCCTCGTTGACTCGAATAAGAAAGTTTCTGAAACTGTTCTGATTAGACTTGATGGAATTTGTAACAGCCATCAAGGGAGAAACATAGCTTTAAACCATTCTCTAACTTTGCCACTTCTAGTCAAGAAGCTTCTTCGCATATCTGATACGGCAAATGGTTTTATTCTCTCTATTTTTTGGAAATTATGCAACAATCTCGAGGAAGAAGAGAAAGCAGGCGTTTTAACTGAGTACTTAGGAGCATTTTTTCCAAAGCTTTTGCTTGTCTTTGTAGAAAGAAATACTTCAATTTTGTGTATTTGTTTCATCCCACAACAGGAGTATATATACAATGGGGTTTCTTGTCTCACTAGAAACAATCTTACAGAATATAAAACAATCTTACAAAATATATTCTAGATTATTTAAATATGAAATTAGAATATCCTAAATATATACCTGTTTTTATATCTATAATTAGAATATATACAGCTTTCTATACTCCCCCCTCAAGTTGGTGCATAGATGTCTATCATGCCCAACTTGTCAACTGAGCTGTCAAACACTTTCTTAGTAAGAACATCAGCTAATTGCTCCTCTGAGGTTACAAATGGAAAGCAAATAACTTTCCTATCAAGATTCTCTTTAATAAAATGGCGGTCAACCTCCACATGCTTTGTTCGATCATGCTAAACTGGATTATGTGCAATCTGAATGGCAGCTGTATTATCACAATGTAAATCCATAGGCCTTTGTAGCTTGAAACCCAATTCCTTCAGGACATTACGGATCCACAACATTTCACAAACTCCATGTGCCATACCCCGAAATTCAGCTTCTGCACTTGATCTAGCAACAACTTTCTGTTTTTTACTACGCCAAGTTACAAGGTTCCCACCAACAAAAGTGAAGTACCCTGATGTAGAGCGTCTATCAGTTTTATCACCAGCCCAATCCGCATCTGTGTATCCAACAACTTCCAATTCATTTTTTCCAAACAATAATCCCTTACAAGGCGCCATCTTCAGATATTTTAAGATACGAAAGACTGCATTCATATGATCTTCACTAGGACAATGCATAAACTGGCTAACAACACTCACAACATAAGCAATGTCAGGTCTAGTATGAGAAAGATAAATTAACCTTCCTAAAAGACGTTGATACCTCCCCTTATCAGTAGGGACTTGATCAGGAAGAATAGCAAGTCCATGATTCATCTCAATGGACGTCTCTATTGGTTTGCAGTCCAAGATCCATGTTTCAGCGAGCAAATCAAGAACATACTTCCTTTGTGAAAGCGAAATCCCTTTCTTCGACCTTGCAACTTCAATACCCAGAAAATACTTCAGTTGCTTGAGATCCTTCATTTCAAATTCCTTCGACATATACTTTTGCAAATCATTTATTTCTTTCGGATCATCTCCTGTAACGATCATGTCATCAACATACACAATTAGAGTTGTAATCTTACCATTCTTGTGTTTGATAAATAAGGTATGGTCAGAGTTGCTTTGTTTGTACCCAAAAGCTCTCATGGACTTCAAAAATCTTCTAAACCAAGCTCTTGGAGACTGTTTCAGGCCATACAAAGACTTCTTCAATTTGAACACCTTACCAGCGTCTCTTGGGTTATTCTTCACGCCTGGAGGCATATCCATGTACACTTCTTCCTCCAAATTTTCATTGAGAAATGCATTCTTCACATCAAGTTGGTGCAAGGGCCAATCTTTATTTGCTGCAAGTGAAATTAAAATTCGGACAATATTAATCTTCGCTACAGGTGCGAAAGTCTCCTCATAATCAATTCCATGGCCCTGTGTATATCCCTTGGCAACTAATTGATGCGGTTTTAACTAACCCAAATTAATAGGTTAATTAAACCAACTTGTAATACCGCAAGTGCACGGTGCCTAACTGGTAGACAACGGCAAGTACGGGTCGATCCCACGAAGAAGGTGAATTAAATTGAATTTAAGAATTTATCTAAACTAATTTATATGAAAAATGGGGGTTACAGTGTTTTAAAAGAAAACTAAATTAAAGATAAGAAAAATAAAATAAAATGATAGAATGAAATGAGATGGATGGAATGAAATGGGTTTGGTGGGCTTGGACTCACCAATGAGTTAGCAAAATTATCTAAATCTAGATTACTGAATTTAAATACGAGAAGCTTAGGGATGAGAATCCCTTGCTTACACCGAAAATATGATCGTTAAATCCAATTAAATAATATCATGTTTCTATTAAACCTTAACAAGTTAATTCAAGCAAATATGCTTTTACTAAGTATTAAGTGTCTTTTTAAGGCACACTTAATCAAAGTTTAAGCTTAATAATTTTTTGAGAACATGCTTTGAAATTTTATAAAGAGTACTTCTAACTACCAAGCATATCAAGTTTACTTACTTGAACATGCAAGGTGAAAGCAAATTATCAAATTTCAGAAATAACTTGTAATGACAATTAAGCAATCGTTCAGTAAAATAAATCTAAAATAAAATTTACAGCCCAATTGGTTTGTCACATGGTGTCGAACAGTAAATCGACGATTGAATGTGCACGAATCCCGAGACAAAAGAGCTCAAAACCGTTCTGTGGTGGTACAGAACAGTTCCGGCGGTGGAAATATCAAAAATCGGATTTAAATCAAATTTCCCTCCCTGCTACAGTACTGCTACAGGGAACAGTGAAGTGCGATCTTCTTCTCCAGCGAGCCAGCGGCTCTCGCGGCCTGGTTCTCGCTCCTCTCGGCCTCCCTCGTCCTCCCTCGTCCTCCCTCTGGATGCTAGAACCTGCAAAGAAGAATTAGAGTTAAGAAAATCCAGCAAAAACAGAAAAACAAATCGAGAAAACAGGGAGGAAAACTCCCTGTTTCGTCGCTGTTTCGTGACTCTGCCGCGGCTCAGTCCGGCGATTCGTCGGTCCTTCGCGGCTGGCTTCGTCCTCCACGTGATCCTAGAACCTGCAAAGAAGGATGAAATGAATAAAAACCAAATAAGATTACAAATTCAGTGAAGAAACAGGGAGAGGAAACTCCCTGTTTTCGCAACTGTTTCTGCGCGGTTGCGAGCTTTGGCGAGGACGGCGGTTGCGTTGCTTGGTCGGGTCGTGACGGTGGTCGTGAGATGACTGTGTGGACAGTGGAGAGGAGTATGGAATGGTGGTTTGTGATGAGAATCACTTGTGAGGGAGGAGAGGTTTTGATTTTCAATTTTATTCTTTTCCCATCTCTTCCTCCTCTCCATTGCTATTCCATTTTCCTTGATTTTATAGATTGAGAACAAATGAATAGCATGTGGGATGTGAGGTGGATGTTGGTGGAGAATATTCTTGATGTTGGAAGAACATGGGGTGTTAGGTTGATGATGGTGGATGTTGGTGGATGTTGGGTTGATGATGGTGGATGTTGGTGGAGAATATTCTTGATGTTGGGAGAATATGGGTTGATTGGGTTTGGGCTTAGGCTTAGGATTTGGTTTATGGGTTTATGGATTAGGTTTTGGTTTATGGGTAGGCTTAGGTTTAGGTTTATGGGTTTTGGTTTAGAGGTTTTGGGCTTATGGATTCTCTCTTTGCTTTGTACCACCAAGTGTACTTCCTTACACCGTCGCCTTAATATGATTTCATCGTTTAAGCGCAAATTCCTGAAAAGAAATAAAAACGAAGTAATTATTATAAAATATAAGAATCGAAACACTAACATATATAAATTAAGGAGTATAAAATGTATGAATTATGTGTATATCAAATACCCCCAAACCTATATTTTGCTAGTCCTCGAGCAAAACAATAAAAATAAAATTCTAACTCACTTTCGCAGGAATCATCGGTTGCACTTACCTTAAACGTGCAACAAGGCTTTAAACCGCTAGATTACCTCTAGTGGACGAGTTATAGTCTCGTGAGGGTTTCCAGAAATGTTACCCACAAACATTACTGACTCAACAAAACTTGGTCACAAAAAGCTTATTTTAAAACTTCAAGAAATGCAAGGAACCAACAATTTTCCAAAATTTTTGGTATTTTCCAAAAGTTAGAAAAAATTCACAATCATCCTCAACTCAATGTGTGTGTGTGGATAGCACTATCAACATAACTTTTTATTTCAGAGCAAAACAATGACTAAATCTCCTGTAGAAAGTTTGTTTTGACTTTAAATCTCTCATGTCACTCACAATAAAGCACTCAGAGATTTGGTAATTCACTCAATTTATATGTGAGGAAAGAGTAAATAATGGAAAACAATCATCTCACATATAGTATTATGAAGAATGGATTTTTCAAGAATGGAATGAACATGATCTCATGGACAGGAATATCAATTGCTTTTGGGAATGTTGAATCAAACACCATAGGTCTTGGTTATTAAATCTCCACATCTACGGAACCAACCTTTACCTAAGATCAACTAGGACTTTGTTGGGTTGTAATAGGGCTTGGGTAATGGTTAATGAGGAATGTCAAAGGATTCTAAGAAACGTTTCTAGGAATGTATATACCCATTCAACGAACAATTAGGGCTGCCAAGAATAAACCAATGTTGCGCATCATCAATTTTTTTCTTCATTCTCACATCTTTATCCTCATTGAAGAATATTCATAATCATTTTTTATAGCTATTTTTCTTTTCTTCAACTTTTTTTTTTTTTTTTTTTTTTTTTTTTTTTTTTTTTTTTTTTATAGAGGATTTATGAAATATCTCATATTCTGCTTTTTTTATGCCCTTTTTGACACCAAGTATATCCATCCATACACATTCCCAGAGAAAATTGGGTAAAGGTTAATGGGTTAACAAATAAAAGTTATTCTAAGGCTCAAAAGGCTACAAAAAGGTTAATGTTATGGGTAAGTTAAAAGGCTAGTTAATGGTCTAAAGAAAAAAAATGCCTAGATCATTTCCTAAGTTTGGGTCAGTTTTATGACATCTCAATTGAATAAGCCAAGAAGTTCTAGTGTAATAATTCAATTTTGATGTCATTCCCAAAGCAATTGATCAGAAAAATGAGAATAATGAGATCATCAACGAGTTAATACGGAATCAAGAAAAATCAGAGTTTATGTATAACCCTCAGAAAAATAGAAAGGTTCAAAACTTTCAGGGTTAAGTCTCCACTATTATTCTAAGGTTTTCTAGTGCATATCTCACTCATCAACTTCAAGTTATGCTAACATGGCTCATGGTGCAAAGATAATTGAGTTGAAAAATCTCATGAACTAGATCTAACATAAGGACCATACTAAACTTTAAGTCTTTATCAATATCGGCTTGCATTCTCTTGAGCATAAAACATTTAAAATTCAAAATCACAAAAGACCAAGTTTTCTTGATAGAAAAACAAGAAAAACACATTTTTTTTTTTTTTTTTTTTATAAGAAAAGAAAACACTACGAAAAATTCACCGACTCATGAACCCTACCCCCAAACCTAATCTAAACATTGTCCTCAATGTTTAACAAAAGACTTCGGACAAAAGAATGAAATAAGTACATGAGAGGAGGTTAGAACAGTATTACCGCGGTGAAGATTTTACCGATTTCCAAGAAGTCATCCATCAATGAGGCTCACAGACATAAGAATCATGGAGTTTTCATTAGAAATCGATAAAATGCAGACTCAACACTAAAAAGAAAAAGCAAGTTGTAAGTCAAAACTGTTACGGAGCTAACGAGTATGAGTGAAACACAACTAAATAGGGTACTCGAAAATCAATCCAGACTAACAGCAAAAACACACAACTAAAGCTAGGTTGGTCACACCCAAGGGTAGTAATGGATTGGTCACATTCATTGTCTAACTCAGATGAGCCACTAAGATCAAATTGACCATTTGGGTTGGAAATAGGTTGGCTAGGAAATCTTTCTGACTCTATCTCATGAAATGACTCAGCTATTTGACTCACAGTCATCTCAAGTTTCCGGATAGCTTGAGAGTTTTGTTGATAAATAGCTGTCAAATCTGCGATATCCTGAGAATTTTGCTCAAGCATTTCCCCTGTTCGCTTTATAAAAATGTTCATTATAGCCTCTAACTCATTATCAGGAATAAAAGCTTGAGGAGTCTGAGGAGTGTCTAGAGGGCTTTCATGGTATTGACCATGAGCCCATGAGAAGTCAGGATGATAAGCTAGACCTGGGTTGTAATAATCTAAATATGGATCATACTCAGGTCGTCGCATGTCATAAAATGAATTGACTTGCTCGGAAAAATAGGCTGGATATTCCCTTGTGTTCATTTTTTTTTTTTTTTTTTTTTTTTTTTTAAATCACTAACTCTAAACAAAATATGCACAGACTCACACACAATCAGCAACCAATAAATGCACAAGAAACATGCCTCCCTAAGCAATAAACGTTTTTGAGATCAATTATCTTGTTATCTTTGGGGGACAATTATTTCTTATGTAATCTTTAAGACAGAATAATGGGTGCTACAAGTTGATCCTAAGAATGTACACTTTCACACCGCAAAGTTCAAAATCAGTAGGCTAGAGTTTTGTTTCAAAGAAACCGGATTATCGCACAAGAGAAGGAGGTCACAATGGTCCAATTAAGTACTTCCTTGTGCTACCGCTCTGTAAGCCAATAGATGTGAGAACGATGTGATGTTAAATGCACACTTGAGGCTTGTGTTCCTAACCCAAAACTGTTAGTTACACCAATCCTTCTTGTGGATCGTAGCTTACTTATGACTCGGCGTACCGGGTAAATTACCCTTTTGGCAGTGGCCTCTCGGAGTTCATTGAATGATTAAACCCAACGTCACTTTTAGCAGCGGTCAACACAAAAATTACTGGATTCACCTTGGTCTTGGTTGTCTTATGAACACCGTACCTAAGAGAAACTCTATCTAACTTGCTAATTGATTTTAATTATGTTTGGCATTGGTTGCACACAGCTGAAGTGATGAGGTGGGGATATTAAGTCCCACCAGTTTCTATTTAGAAGCTGGGTCTGCTTATTATGAATTACTAAAGTTTAGCATCCACAATTACAGAAATTGAACAACCAATCACACAATTTCAAACAATTACACCAAGCACTCTGATCGCTAATACATTGCGTGTGACAGAAATACTTACAGTGTGCGTATTCCAATCTGCACAAAAAGTTAGCGCAATTAAAAAAAAATTTCCGACTTCTTTTTAACCGTTTCACTCAACACATAAGCATATGCAAATAAATTTACTGGTCTTGGTCTTAGAAGTCGGATTTCTAAATCATAAAAATTATTGGGTAACAATTAAAATTGTTTCCCTATAATTTCTTTTGACTTAGAAAATTTTGGTTTTTTTTTTTTTTTTTTTTTTTTATTTATAATTAGTGGAAATAAATCTTAAATTCAATTACAATGCAACCTTCCCCGGCAACGGCGCCAAAAACTTGATGCGGTTTTAACTAACCCAAATTAATAGGTTAATTAAACCAACTTGTAATACCGCAAGTGCACGGTGCCTAACTGGTAGACAACGGCAAGTACGGGTCGATCCCACGAAGAAGGTGAATTAAATTGAATTTAAGAATTTATCTAAACTAATTTATATGAAAAATGGGGGTTACAGTGTTTTAAAAGAAAACTAAATTAAAGATAAGAAAAATAAAATAAAATGATAGAATGAAATGAGATGGATGGAATGAAATGGGTTTGGTGGGCTTGGACTCACCAATGAGTTAGCAAAATTATCTAAATCTAGATTACTGAATTTAAATACGAGAAGCTTAGGGATGAGAATCCCTTGCTTACACCGAAAATATGATCGTTAAATCCAATTAAATAATATCATGTTTCTATTAAACCTTAACAAGTTAATTCAAGCAAATATGCTTTTACTAAGTATTAAGTGTCTTTTTAAGGCACACTTAATCAAAGTTTAAGCTTAATAATTTTTTGAGAACATGCTTTGAAATTTTATAAAGAGTACTTCTAACTACCAAGCATATCAAGTTTACTTACTTGAACATGCAAGGTGAAAGCAAATTATCAAATTTCAGAAATAACTTGTAATGACAATTAAGCAATCGTTCAGTAAAATAAATCTAAAATAAAATTTACAGCCCAATTGGTTTGTCACATGGTGTCGAACAGTAAATCGACGATTGAATGTGCACGAATCCCGAGACAAAAGAGCTCAAAACCGTTCTGTGGTGGTACAGAACAGTTCCGGCGGTGGAAATATCAAAAATCGGATTTAAATCAAATATCCCTCCCTGCTACAGTACTGCTACAGGGAACAGTGAAGTGCGATCTTCTTCTCCAGCGAGCCAGCGGCTCTCGCGGCCTGGTTCTCGCTCCTCTCGGCCTCCCTCGTCCTCCCTCGTCCTCCCTCTGGATGCTAGAACCTGCAAAGAAGAATTAGAGTTAAGAAAATCCAGCAAAAACAGAAAAACAAATCGAGAAAACAGGGAGGAAAACTCCCTGTTTCGTCGCTGTTTCGTGACTCTGCCGCGGCTCAGTCCGGCGATTCGTCGGTCCTTCGCGGCTGGCTTCGTCCTCCACGTGATCCTAGAGCCTGCAAAGAAGGATGAAATGAATAAAAACCAAATAAGATTACAAATTCAGTGAAGAAACAGGGAGAGGAAACTCCCTGTTTTCGCAACTGTTTCTGCGCGGTTGCGAGCTTTGGCGAGGACGGCGGTTGCGTTGCTTGGTCGGGTCGTGACGGTGGTCGTGAGATGACTGTGTGGACAGTGGAGAGGAGTATGGAATGGTGGTTTGTGATGAGAATCACTTGTGAGGGAGGAGAGGTTTTGATTTTCAATTTTATTCTTTTCCCATCTCTTCCTCCTCTTCATTGCTATTCCATTTTCCTTGATTTTATAGATTGAGAACAAATGAATAGCATGTGGGATGTGAGGTGGATGTTGGTGGAGAATATTCTTGATGTTGGAAGAACATGGGGTGTTAGGTTGATGATGGTGGATGTTGGTGGATGTTGGGTTGATGATGGTGGATGTTGGTGGAGAATATTCTTGATGTTGGGAGAATATGGGTTGATTGGGTTTGGGCTTAGGCTTAGGATTTGGTTTATGGGTTTATGGATTAGGTTTTGGTTTATGGGTAGGCTTAGGTTTAGGTTTATGGGTTTTGGTTTAGAGGTTTTGGGCTTATGGATTCTCTCTTTGCTTTGTACCACCAAGTGTACTTCCTTACACCGTCGCCTTAATATGATTTCATCGTTTAAGCGCAAATTCCTGAAAAGAAATAAAAACGAAGTAATTATTATAAAATATAAGAATCGAAACACTAACATATATAAATTAAGGAGTATAAAATGTATGAATTATGTGTATATCACTAATCTTTCTTTGTATCTATCAATAGTTTCATCTACATTAAGCTTCACATTAAACACCCAACGACATCCTACATTCTTCTTTCCAACAGGTTTGTCTACTACCTCCCATGTGACATTCTTCTGAAGAGCTTCCAATTCTTCATTCATTGTTGTTGTCCATTTTGGATCCTTCAATGCGTCCTGCATGTTACTAGGAATAGATACAGTAGATAATTGATTAATAACAAATGCATGTGACTCAGAAAGCCTATGGTTAGACATAAAGTTAGCTATAGGGTATTTAGCTTGGGCTTTGATGTCTGGTTCATATTGCTTTTTAGGAACTCCCTCAATAACCCTTTGTGATTTCCTAGGTTCAACACTTTCTAACACAGAAGACTCATTAGAGGTTAAAGGTACCTGAGGTGGATCATTCTGGGCGAGATCTTCAGTTGCTGATGTAGAAGGGGGAATATCGTGTGTGTGAGTTTCAGATACATTTTGACCATTCGCTTCTGTCTTATGAGGGAATTGATTGCTAGGAACCAAGTGGTCAATTGTCTGCCTATTGGAAGTGTCTATCTCTCGAGACAAGTCATTTTCTGCTGCTGCGGGAGCAGTTTCTGCTGCTACAGGAACTTCAAATTGTTCCTCCAAGTGTTCCAATTCTTCAAAGACATCAATATTAGAAATAGAATGAAGATTCCCTTCACTATCGCTCTCCCCCTGAAGGGAAGACTAGGAGACTCCCCCTGAAGGGAAGACTAGGAGACTCCCCCTGAGTAATATGGCTCAGATTCATGGAATGAGACATCAAGAGATATATGCATTTTGTCAGTGAGCGGGTCATAACATCTGTACCCTTTTTGGAGCTCTGCAAAACCCACAAAAATACATTTCTTCGCACGGGGATCAAGCTTGCTCCGTTGTGGTTTTGGTATATGGACATAGGCTATGCACCCAAACACTCGGGGCTCCAAATTAGGCATAGATGGGATGGACAAAAGTGTATGAAGCTTCTGATGAGGATTCTTGAACTCAATTACTCGTGAGGGAGTACGATTGATAACATATGCTGCAGATTTCACTGCTTCACCCCAATAAGATCGAGGTACATTCATGCCAAACAGGGAAGCACGAACAACTTCCAACAACTGCCTGTTCTTTCATTCTACTAAACCATTCTATTGAGGAGTACCAGAATTGGAGGTTTGATGACGAATTCCATTTTACCGGCAAAACTCAGACATAAGGCCATTTACAAACTCTCCATTGTCAGATTGAAACACTCTGATGGATTGTTGGTACTGTGTCGCCACCATTTTGTAAAAATCAGTAAACATTCCAAATACATCACTCTTACTTTTCAGTAATGACACCGAGGTCATCCGAGTGCAATCATCAATAAAAGTTACATAATATCGAGCTCCAGAAAATGAAGGAATTTTTGCAGGACCCCAAACATCGGAGTGAATTTTCATAAAGGGAACATGACATCTATTAATACTTGGAAAATATGAAATACGGTGGCTCTTGGCCAGTTCACAAATGTCACAATGAAATTCTGAATCACTAACAACCGAAAACAGATGAGGCTGCAACTTCTTAAGATAACTAAAAGACAGATGTCCTAAACGACGATGCCATAATCATACAACTTCCTTCGCATTATCGACCCTTATGACCTGATTAGCTTGCCCCAAAAGATTCTTGCGTTTCTCTCCCGTCTCTGTCAGATCCAAGTAGTACAATTTCCCCCTTCTAACACCATAACCAAGAATCTGCCGAGTCAGAATGTCCTAAAACACACAGAAATATGGATAGAACGTCACAATACATGCAAGTGTTAGAATAATTTGACAGACAGACAAGAGGTTATAAGCTAGTGATGGAACAACTAAAACGGATTCAAGAGTTAGGGTATCAGATAACACAATAGAACATTCTCCGCTAACCAGAGTTAGAGTACCATCAGCAGTAGAGACGACATTTTGAAGGGAAACTCTAAGATTTTCCACAAGGTTAGGATCATTTGTCATATGATCAGATGCACCTGAATCAATTATCCATGTACTATTCGAAATAACTTTATCATTCATACCTACATTAGCAGAAGCATTGTCTAGATGTTCATTCCCAGCAGTAGCAATGGCAGCCTTGGTTATATTCTTTCGTGGCTTCTTGGTGAAGTCCCACCAATCAGGGTAACCAATCACTTCATAACATCTCTCCTTTCTATGGCCTAATTCTCCACAAATATTACACTTCTTATTTGCATATGGATTTGATTTACCTGTAGGACGACGAGAAGGAGGATCGAAGAAGCCTGGAGGAGTAACTGCCCTGCTCTGAACAGCCAAAACAGAGGATTCAGTAGATACAAAACACCCCATAGCCTGTTTCTCAGATTGCACCTTGCGGATGTAAGCATAGCTCTGTTCCAAGGAGAATTTAGGTTACTTGCGCAGGATTTCTCCTCGTACCTGATCATACTCTGAATCTAGTCCACTCAAAAACATATGAACATGCAATCGTGACATCATTGAAGTCTCATGGACTACACCTGCAACATTATTATTCTGAGAGGTCACCCTTTGATCAATCTCCTGGAACATGGCCACCAATTCGTTGTAGTAAGTAGGAATAGGTCGACCATTCTGTTTTGCTTCAAAACACTTCTTGTTTAATTCAAAGATCCGAGTTTCGTCAGAGTCGTCATAAAAAGTTTTCTCCACAGCTTCCCAAATATCTTTTGCAGTAGGAAGACGAATATATCGGTTCATAAGAGAAGTCTCCATGGAATCAATAAGCCAACTTTTTACCTTTTCATTGTATGTGGCCCAAACTTCATATCCTGGAGAATTCATATGGGGTTCAGCCTTTGTGCCAGTCAAATAACCAATCTTTCCTCGTGCTCCAATGCGCATCCGCATGAGGGGAGCCCATATGGTGTAGTTGGATTCATCCAACGAAATAGTTTTTGGAAACGTAGAGTTGTCTTGTTGGGTGTAGTGGTGATGAATGACTTGTGAGGATGATTGAGTTTTTGGCATAATTGAATTTTCGGGATTTGACTGATTGTCATCAATTACAGATCCGGCCATTGAGGAATTCAGGTTTGAGATTCAAGGATTCGAGGATGGTTTGATTTCACTGGTTGTAGTATACAGCGGTTTTGTGGTGTTCTTCGGGATTCGGGATTCAAAAGAAAAAAAGAAAAATATGCAAAACAAGTTCAAAATGATTGAACTTGCTCTGATACGATGTAGAAAGAAATACTTCAATTTTTGTATATTTGTTTCATCCCACAACAGGGGTATATATACAATGGGGTTTCTTGTCTCACAAGAAACAATCTTACAGAATAAGAAACAATCTTACAGAATATATTCTAGATTACCTAAATATGAAATTAGAATATCCTAAATATATACATGTTTCTATATCTATAATTAGAATAAATACAGTTTTCTATACTCTTACAGGTAAGTTGCGCTGATGAAATAAAGGGAATGGTGAAGAATCTTTTGAAACTATTGAGTCGTTATGGAGAATGTTCTTCGCTTCTACATAAAAATGGTGGTATGGAAAAAGAAGGCTTAACTGAATGTTTTAAATAACTTTATTTTATTACTGTTTGTTGGCTGCCCAAATGTGGAAGATGCATTGATGAGATCCAGAGTGCAAATTAGTGCAAATGAGGGGCTTAAGGTCTTCTTTCTATTTTTTCAATTAATACAATACAATAACTTGTTTTCTAATCAAATTATAAACAGTGTTTGATATTATTTTTTTGTTTTACTTGAATATAGACTTTTTTTTTTGGAAAGCGAGCGGGGTTTTTAGGATCCCCGAACCTTATATTAAAAAAAGATGGTGATGATAAAGTTTACAATCGCTCATACGTTCACTTGTTTTGTCATTTACAAAACAAAAAACTTGCTTCAAAGCTTCAACAAATAACCTAATTAGTTCTAGATTCACCATCTCCAGGTTAGGGAGTAACCTTGCAAAGTGCTCTGCTACTAAAGTGGTTGCATGATAGACCTGCCATAACTTTTCTTCCTCGTAATTACCAATCAATCCTTTAAGCACTCTCATGACCTGATTTATACCTAATGTGGGCCCCAAGATGTATGAGAAGTCGTCATAAAGAGTCGAAACACAATGAATCATGATATAGAAACCATTGAATGCTAGCTTAGCATCCCTACAAGGTGCTAATAAGAATTTGCATTCTACCTGTATTATCATCATCAGTTACTTGAATTTAGGATTTGTCTTCTTGCTTCGAGAAGACCTTCGAGGACCATATTCTGTGGGAGGTTGTATTGTGGTAGCCTCATGTTCTTCTTCAATAGTGTTTTGCCCCACCATTGATGCTTTCGCTTCAAGTAAGCTTTTAATTTCAGTGACCAATGCATCCCTGCCTATTCTTGCAATTTCTGAATTCAAAGCTTTAATGTCTTGGGGTGTTAGCCAATCCATGAGCGTTGTTGGATCTTCCCCCTGTTGTTTTATTCTAGTCACTGCACGAAGCACTTCCACTACTTGCATTGGATTTTCCTCTGAGTTAGATATGGGGGTAGATAGACCTGGCTCTGCTACTACTTCAGCGTCTGAATCCTCATTATCAATCTGATCTAGCACCTCGTACCTTGAACCCTTGTGTTGTATGCTAGGAATTTCTATATCCTGGGCAACCTTTGCAGCAAGGTGATTGTTGTCAACACTTCCTTTGTTTGCATCAACTCCACTTGAGGTGGAGATCATCCTAGTGCTACTGTTTGGTACACCACTTCCCATTTGAGGACTATCATCTACGCCTTGTACCTGGTTCCTTGCAACAACCACCGCATCCATTAAAGTTGAAGAATGGACGCTGGCATTCGCTTCTAAAGGTACTTCGCTTCCTAGCTCATGATTCTTTTCCACTATAGGAGGGTTCACACTTTGATTCGATTGATCGGGACTAGCTGGTGTGCTGCTAGGACCCCTACTTCTTGCAGTGTGCTACTTCTTAGGGCGTTCCCAATCCTCATCTGATTCAGCTTGCTTGTCTTTGTTGTTTACCGCTTTGTATACTCTGACTTCAGGAAGTTTTGTCATTGCCTTGTTGCATTTTCCAGTACTATGACCAAATACTTTGCAGAGCTTGCACCGCACTGGCTTCCAGGTATAGTCCACTCTTACTCTGCAAGTTTTCGCCTCATCTACCACAACCGGGATTTCATTTGGGAAAGTGCTATTGATATCAACTTCAACACATACCTTAGCAAAGTTCATTCTTGTTTTATCCTCAGTAGCTTTATCAAGCATGAAAGGGATACCCACTGCACTCGCAATTGCTTCAATTCCTTTGGGATTCCAGAATAGCATGGGGATGTTATTCAAGCATATCCATTTGGGAATGCCAAGGGAGGAACACATGCTAACTCTAGCACGGGGAACACACTGGATCTCGACCCTGGAGTCGAGACGATGATTTCGGCGATGGAAGGCGGGTATGGGCCAGGAGAGGTGCGACCTCTAAGAGCAAACTCTCTTCCATCTGGCACAAACATGACTGATGAGGCTGATCTGAGCAAGGCGATTGTCAATGGGAAATAGGTTCATGAGGAAGGTATTGGGGGAGCAGGGACCAACAACCTTGCAGACCCTAAACAACGCACTTGGGCAGAGATTCTGTCAAACAAGAAGGGGACTGACACCACACGCCTCTCCTACAGACCCCCATCCATGGCTGGCGGAGCTGCGATTGTCCAATTGTGGTCATCAGACTTTGCTGATGAACGGAAAGAGTGCGAAGAGCTCATTGTGGGTAATTTCGTGGGTAAATGTCTTGCCTTTGGCTACATGAAAGAGGTGCTCACTCGCACTTGGAAGCTGAAAGCAGGGTTTGACATGAAGACACACAGTGCAAATACATTTGTCTTCAAATTTCAAAATAAGGAGGACAGGGACAGAGTCCTTGAGATTGGCTTTATCAGACCTTGGAGACCCTTTCTTGAGGAAGACATCAATACTTGAATATAGACTTCTAAAAGGATTACACCTCACACGTTACGTTTATTCACTGAAATGCCTTAAATCGCCTCTCTATGTTTAAAAACCTAAAATACAACAGGATATGAAAATCAGAAAATAAAATAAAAAAATTGGTATGATGCACCTTCATGTTCCGTCTCATCTAAATTTCATTTCTTTTATTCCTCTATTGAAGAGCTCAACAGATTTCAGCTAATTAATTTTTTAGCAGAATTATGTATCAAATATAAGGGTCAATGGCTTATCTTATACAAAATAGCAAGGAACTTTTGTGAAGGGTGGGTTGATTACGGTCTACGGAAGTCGTGGGTAGGCTCGTGAAATGCTGCAGATGATATGGACTAAAATGTTTTCTTGAAGCTAGAAAAAAAAAAAAAAAAAAACAGAGAGAGAGAGAGAGGCTTGAGTGGTCATTTCTCGTGCTTCCACTTTGGAAATTTAGTTTTGCTGAGAGTTTTATCAACTTCAGGGGGGTATTCAATCATGTATTTTAATAGATTCTGAAAGATTTTAAAGTCCATTAAAATATAGGGGTATTCAATTAAGGATTTAAAACAATACAATGAAATCTAGGGGTATTCAAATATAGATTTTAAATGATTGTTTTATAATCCATTAAAATCATGGGGTATTCAATCATGGATTTTAAACAATACAATAAAATCTAGGGGTATTCAAACAGCAGTGGATTTTAATGGATTTGTTGACTTGATAGACTTTGAAGGACTTTGAAGGATTTATGTGTGAAAGATATAAATATCAAAGTCCTTTTCAAATCCGGCCTATTACCCTCGGATTTCAATTTCTCTGCTCCCTCTCGTCCCAACTCGCTCTCACCAACAACTTCTCTACTGCACTAGCTCTCCCCTGCAAAGCTTTCCCCAGCGTTGCTCGCCTCTTCTCCACTTCTTCTTCTTCTTCACATCTTCAGTTATTCTTCTTCTTCTTCACATCTTCTTCACTTATTCAGTTCTTCTTCTTCACATCTTTAGATCTTCTTCAGTTCTTCTTTTTCACATCTTCTCCAAATCTTCTTCACGTTCTGATCCCTCTCGTTTCGAGAGAACGATTTTCTTGAGGACGGCCAGCCTTGATGAGCACCTCAAGATCAACAAGACCCAGATACATCAAACCCAAAGTAAGACCAGCCATCAACCCAGCAAAGGAGACCAACCCTACGCTTACAATTACGTAGAGCCAGAACTTTGTGCCACAACACGCGATGTCTGCTCCCATTTTGACTCCTCACCTCACCTCACTTCACTCACAGAGGAAACAAGAAGAAGAACCACCATCATCATCATTTATATACATAAACAAAGAAAAGAAAGCGTAGATAAAGTGTTTGATGAATTTATTGACAGTAAATTCGATGCGAATGTTCTCTCTACACTTGTTTGGTTTGGTGAGGTCACCCACTCCTCTCTCGGCCTCTTTAGTTTTTACTTATTTGTCTCTGGGTTTGAGTTGAATGAAACCAACTCATTTGATCAAGTTTCTCTTTTGCAATTTTTCAGGCACAGTAGATTTTGGTTGTGGTGGTCAGTCTCCAGTATCGCCTCCTCCTCCAGTTCCATTGTTGCCTCCGCTACCCAATGCCACAGATCGTAAGCTTCAACACTTCTAATGGTACTGCAGCGGCAGCATTAGCAGCAGAGAGTCATCGAGAAGCATGGAGTGTAAAGCAAGTGACAAAGTCCAATTTCACAGATGCCCTTTTGGAAGATTTGAAGAATCAAATAAGGGATTCTGACTTCATCGCCATTTCATCCCACACAACTGGTTCTTCTTCTTCTTCTGTTAATTCATGGCGTCGCGTCCTTCCTTTCCTAGACACCCATGAAACAGCTTATCTCAAAGCCAAAGATGCAGCAGAGAGGTTTCAACTTCTACACTTGATGGTTTGCCATTTCTCTCTACACCCACCTACCTCCACTTCTAATACGAAGCTCGTCGCCCACCCGTAAGTCATTCTCTCCTTCTTCTTTTGTTCTTATTTCAGTTCCCCTTTTAATTATTATCACAGTAAGTATGAATTGATATTGGTATACATCATGTTACTATTATGCACATGATGTCGAAAGAAATGGTTTTGTGTTCTTGTCTGGGTTCGTTACTTGCCCACCTATATCTTTTCCTGGAGTACATAATTAACACCTTAAAATACATCAAAATCCAATAATAAAAATCCATTAAAATTCAGTGGATTCTGTAAATTCCACAAAATCCAGTCACTTAAAATCCATTAAAATCCAGTGGATTCTGTAAACTCCTTTGAAATATTTTAAAATCCATGAGATTTAAAGTCTTTCAGACTCTATTAAAATCCATGATTGAATACCCCTGTTAATGAAATTTGGGGTGTCACATGAACACATCCTGTGTCCCTGGATTCTATTGGAAAAGTGGAACACCATTAAATGAAATCAGTAGATGAAATTAAAATATATATTGAATAGGCTAAATAGCTCAAAAGTTGGCAAGCTTCACAAGGTTGAGCTTGTCTTTGGGTTCCAAATGCTGTACACATTTTATGTAGACCTACAATTTGGCATCTCCTCAGTCCAATTAGTTAACTTTTTAACAGTCTAAGGGGAGAACTTGCTTAAAACCTCCAATAACCACCAAGATTCACCAATATTTTTCTGCTTCTCGATTGTTTTTATTTCTTTTGCTAAGACTTGTAGCCTCTTTCTTTTCTTTTAACTTTTTAAGCAATTTAGCTTTTGAAATAACTACCCATCACCATGTTTTAACGGTACTCCACTTTTTTCTTTTTCTCCTATAATTTATCAAAAATGCTAGGAAATCAGGTTTTTGCAACTATGTTTTACCAAACAAACTACAAAAATAATTACCCTATTTTGTAGAGTGATGTTTTTGGTTGCCAAATGCAACTTAAACTACAACATGACTATTTTACAATTGATTATTCACTTGGCTTTGTATGTGCCATGGCGCACACAAGTAACACAGGAGGTAAGATAATTGATAAATAGCAGGACATGCTTTGTATTCCATAAAAGAGTTGCATGATTCGAGAAAAATAAGTATGCAGTCTTGACATATGTATGTGCTATAGAAATAGGAACGTTTACAGTGAGGACACTTACTACTGACAGCCATTTGAGCCAGTACAGAATGTGAAATACATCGGACTTTCTCATTCTCAATGCACAAGTCCTATAAGTTGCACAACCTAGTAAGTTAATACTGATATATCTAGAGAATAACCTAACAATTCTTACCAATAAGAAAACTAAAAGGAGAAATCAGGGGCGGACCTACTCAACTTTTAAAATAATTTTATTATATACTTAACCTTTAAAAAAATTAATTTTATAATGTATAATACAATATGTAAATTGTTCAAGTATTTTTACATCTTTCCATTGGTGTAGTGGTTGGAAGTTTGTAAACTTTTGTAAACAATCTGAGTTTGATACTCATTGAGCGCATTTTTTTATGGTTATTGATAATTACTATTTTTATCATTGTTACTCGCCTAATTTTTTATTTTCAATACAATTTTATAGTAATTGCAACATTACAAAAATTGTTTAGTTTAATAAAAATTTATTTTTGGTCCTCTCGGAGCGTATAATTTCTTTATGTCTATACAATTTTATCATTGTGATTTTCCTCTACTTTTTTGTTTTCAACACAATTTTATATGTAATTGCAAACATTAAAGCAATGAATTGTTTGTTCACAAGTGACGTAAAACCTCCAACAAAAAAAATATTTTAAATTAATATCTAAAATAATAACTAAAGAATTCAATGAAAATATATGCCACTAGCCAACTCATACAAAATTTGAGCCTCATATAAACATTTTTCGATGAAATTGTATTAGGATCTTATTATGTTCATAAATTTTCGATTTTTTTTAGCTTCAATTAGATATTTATCCTAATTATTTTGTGATTTTAATTATATATTCTAGTTATTTCGCTCGTTTGCCCATTGCTAAGGTTATTGATATTATGACCTTATTTTGGCTTAAAATTGGATTACACTTAATTCAGTTTTGGTATATGCAATGTATTTTTATAGTTATATTTTTCTTATTTTACTAACTCGGGTAGAAAAAAAAATCGCTTGCCATTTTCGGCCCCCTTGACTAAAATCCTGGGTCCGCCAATGGGAGAAATCTTTAATTCGAGGAAAAATTCTTTACGCCAACAAAAAAAATGTTTACCAATAAGCTCTCAAAAAGAAACTAAACCATACCTAAGCAAGCAGTGAGTTTTACAAATTACAGAACCAACAAAAAAATGTTTACCAATGAGCTCTCAGACAACTTTGGTCCCTAACATACCTGGTAAACCAGTTGTTTTTTGTTCGTGTTCTAAACCATTTTCGTGCGTTTGGTTACTTGGGTTGATGCGATTTGGTTTATCTTAGGCTTTTTTTTTTTTGTATATTCTAAGAGTGGAAACCAAAATAAACTATTTTAAAGAGTTTGAAATCAAAATAAGAAACAATGCACACTGCCAACCTCCTCCAATGAATGAGAGGAAACCCAACAACTTCGAGCACCAAATAACTTAAATGCAACTACATTCACAACACTAACATTATACTCTTATACTTGGGTTTTGATTAAAAATGAGATAGTGAGAGAGATTTGTGAAAGGAATATTAGGGGTTTTGGTAGAGATAGTTGGAAGAAGATTAGAGGTTTGGTTGGTAGTTTATAAATGCAAAAATTCTACTATGCCTGGTCTGGCATGCCTGGTGCGTGTTTGGATGGTACCAAGCACGTGCTTCTTCCCCTTTTTTAAATTCAAATCAGATCCCCTTTTTTTCCAAGCCATTCACTTGACTGATACCATGCGGTGCACGTGTCTGGTACCATCCAGGCATGCCAGACCAGGTACCGTAGTCTTACTCTTATAAATGTTTAATGGAAGAGAAGAAAGGGAGAGAAGAAGAAGAAAAAAACATTGAGAGCAATGAACGAAAGTGGTGATGTCAAGAAGCACATGTCTTTCATCATTTTAGAGATGCTCATAATGCCTCAATCAAATACAATCGCACGCACAAATATCATTTTTTAAATAACACATAATCAAGTGATCATAAGTTGCACGTGTTTTCTGAAGAATTGAAGGGACCAAATGGTAAAAGACTAAAAGAGCAAAACATTTAATGTTTACTCGTCGACGTAATTCACAAATTATTTTAGATCCGAAGCTGCCCATTGACATTTAGTAATTTGTCACAACACCTTGCAAGCCGCCCAAACCAACATCCCTTTCTAGCAAAAAAAAATTTCAGGTAAATCAGAAAGTATAAGGTATGAACACAAATTCAAATGAACTTTCCAGGTAGGGACCAAACAGAAGAAATTACAAAACCAAAAGGAAAGCAGGAAACTTTAATGTGGCCTTTCAGTTTGGTCTTTGTTTACTTTACTCCCAATCCCTTAAAAGTCTAGTAATCATCAACTACCAAAATCTGTATGAGAAAGCTCAACGTCATTAACTATACGTATGAGAAAGTCCAAGGTCTTTAAGATTACTATATGTAACTCACGGAGTCTATTTTTACCAGTGAATTAATTAGCTTTCGAGCTCCCAAATTTTGTATCATGAGGCCTAAAAATGGTACAATTTTGCCTGAGTTGGTGATCATGTAATTGCATTGTGTCACTCTGCTGTATTTCCTAACGAAAATTCTAAATGTCGAGGAAAACAGTGAGGAGGGAGAGAGGGGATCGTCCATCCACTTCGGGATGCGCGCATGAAAAATGACAGCACGCATTCTGAGGAGATGGACTGTCCCCTCCCTCGCTGTTTTCCTCGCCCACTCCCTCGACAGGTAGAAGCTCTCATTTCCTAATTAGTCACCATCATCATTTTTCAACAAGGGTTCCACCACTGAAAGAAGCTGCTGGGAAATGAGGATGAAATGTCTACGAAATCTGTTTAAAAAACAAAATGAGAATTTTTTTTGATAAGGGTGTTTTCTGAAGATTTGAAGGTATCAAATGGTAAAAGAGCACAAATTTAAATGTTTACTCGATGTAATTTGCAAAATTTTTAGATCCGAAGCTGGCCATTGACATTTAGTAATTTGCCACAACACTTGCAAGTCGCGCAAACCAACATCCCTTTCTAACAAAGTTTTTTTTTTCGGGTAAATCAGAAAGTAAATGGTATCAACACTAATTCAAATGAACTTTCCAAGTTGGGACGAAACAGAAGACTACAAAACTACGAGAGTGGGAGACTTCAATGTGGCCTTCAGTTTGGTCTTTGGTTACTCCCAACCCCAAAGACTACAAAACTAATAGGGCATGTTTGGTTACCCCATTGACCATTGTAATGTAATGGCTATTACAATGGTCAATTGCATTCATTTGTTTGGTGGCACAAAAAAGCATCGTAATCATCATTTCCATTACCAATTTGGTTGTAATGGCCATTCCTTCCTTCCACCCTATGAATGGCCATTACATTGGTCACTGTAATGGTCAACAAAGCAAAATGACTTCACTTGCCCTCAAAATGACTTCATTTACTCTTGTGTTGAAGTTTTGATGCTTTGTAGTGAGGGCATATTCGTAAAGACACATTCCTACTCCCATTACATTCATAGGTAAACCAAACACATCTATCACATTTCCATTACCACTCTCATTACATTTCCATTACCACTCCCATTGCTACTCCCATTACCACTTCCATTACAACGTGGAACCAAACAGGGCCTAAGAGTGTGAGATTATAAAACATTTTCAAGTAATTTAAGTTGTATTTAGTAGATAACTGAGAGTATTACAATTTTTGTGTTTTGACAACTCAGAATATTACAACTTTTGTGTTTTGACCAACTTCAGAATCAGTATCGATCGAGCACATAAGTTGGTCGAAAGTCAGGAATACTATTCCGTTTTCATTTTTCAGACAGATTTGCGCGACTTTAGTAAAATGACCATAACTTGCTCATTTCAAAACATTTTCAAGTGATTCAAATAGTGTTTATTAGATAACTCATATTAATACAATTTTCATGTTTTGATGAGCTTGAAAATCAGTCTCAATTAAGGGTTTAAATTAGTCGAAAACTACCCTATTTTCCATTTTTTTCATTTTGAGTTTGGGTTTATCTATTATGCATATTTATTGATTAAGGGTTTCGACTTTGAAGGAATTCTGAGAGTTTTTTATGGAAATGGAGGAGATTTGCAAGTGATTTTGAAGAGATTTCGAAAAGGGGTGGGAAGGAAGAACCATTGTAGATTTGAATATTGAGAGGAAAAAAAATGGAGATTTTTGTTTATATAAGTAGTGTGAGAAAGTAAAAAATAAATAAATAAAAAAACAAACAAAAAAAATTCAAAGGTGGGGTGAGAAAGAGGAATTGGCAGTGCAAGGTAGGCGTTGCAGAAAATTAAATATGTTGAAGCTGAAAAATGGTACAGTTTTGACTGATTTGGTGATATTTTAGTCACCATCATTTTTTTCAATATGGGTTCGACCAACCGAAAGAAAGTGCTAGGAAATGAGGATGAAATGTCTACGAAATCTGTTTAAAAAACGAAACTTTTATACTTGGTATAAAAGACTTGTTTTACCTTTTCTTCAACCTCAAATTACAAAATCATTCTGAATCAGTAACAGAAACAACCTTCTTCACTAGAAAGATTCATAAGGTAAGCTTCCAACTTCAAAACTGCAGACTTAATTACAGTATTATCTGCCACACATACTTACTAGATCATTTGTATACTATCTTCGGTTGGCAAGCATTAGAATGAGAAGTTTATGCATGTTCTTGTATTTCATCATTCTTGTTTTAGCCCATGATGTGTTGGGCTTGAACTCCGAGGGAGAAGCATTGATTTCCCTTTTGAATAGAACTACTATACCTAACTTTATTAACTTGAGTTGGAACTCGTTAGATTCAACGCCATGCCGATGGCTAGGAATCCGCTGTGACCATAGACAGAGAGTAGTGTCACTGAACATGTCCAATTATGGGATTTCAGGTAAAGTGGGACAGGAGATTGGGCAACTAAAATTCCTTGAGACACTTGATCTCAGCATGAACAGTTTTTCAGGTACAATCCCGTCAGACTTGGGAAACTGTAGTCAGCTCAATCTCTTGGACCTCTCCAGAAATAGATTCCAAGGTGAAATACCTGAAAACCTGAAGAACTTGATTCATCTGAGGCAGTTCTCTGTGCAAAGTAATGACCTCAGTGGTGGTATACCAGAATTCTTGTTTAGCTTCCCCCAGTTGAGTTTGCTTTCTCTTGGTTCAAACAAGTTTGGCGGTTCCCTCCCGTCTAGTGTGGGAAACATGACGGCAGTTGCATCCCTGTGGTTGAGTCATAATCAGTTCTCAGGTATTATCCCAGATATGATTGGAAATTGCACAAAACTGGAAGAACTTTATCTAAATGGCAACAATTTTTCAGGCCATTTGCCCGTCAGTTTGAGGAATCTTGAGAACCTAACTTACTTGGATGTCAGTTCAAACAGACTAGAAGGTATGATCCCTGTAGAGATGACTGTGTTACATCGGCTGAGAAACCTTTCCATGTATGACAACAGCTTTTCTGGAGTCATCCCTCAAACCTTCGGAATCAACGGCAGCTTAGAGCATTTAGACTTCACCAACAATAACTTTTCTGGTGAAATCCCATCAAGCCTTTGTTTTCAAAATCAACTAAAGGTTTTGCATCTAAGGCAAAATCAATTTATAGGTAACATACCTTCAGAGGTTGGTAATTGTTCAGCTTTGAAAAGGCTGATACTTGCACAGAACAATCTCACTGGTCCACTCCCTCAATTTGTGGAAAATCACAACCTGTCATTCCTGGACCTCAGCAGAAACAACGTGAATGGAAGCATACCATCAAGTTTGGGGAATTGTAAGAATCTTACTTTGATCAACTTATCAAGGAATAAACTTACAGGGAGCATACCTCAAGAACTAGGGCACCTTGCTGAGTTGCAGAAATTGGATCTATCTGATAACCGTCTGCAGGGTCCACTCCAACCTGAACTCTCGAAGTGTATAAAACTTTATTCACTGAATGTGGGGTTCAATTCACTAAATGGTTCAATCCCATACAGTTTGAGAACCTTAACACAATTGTCGACCCTCATACTGAAAGAAAACCAGTTCAGTGGTGGAATTCCCGACTTCTTGGCAGAACTGGAAATACTTGTCGAGCTACAACTTGGAGGAAATTCACTTGGAGGTTATATCCCACCATCACTTGGAAAACTGAAGAACCTCGCCTACACTTTAAATCTTAGTCGTAACAGACTTACTGGCCAAATACCTGCTGAGTTGAGTAGCTTGAGTATGTTACAAAGCTATGATGTATCTTATAATAATCTGACTGGAGAATTAATACCTTTACAAGGTCTTTATTCTCTACTCGAATTGAACATTTCATATAATTCATTCACTGGTACAATACCAGATGCACTGCCGAAGTTTCTTCTGAAATCTCCATCTTCATTCTTGGGTAATCCCAATCTTAAAGTCCCTTGTAAGCTGGGTGTTTCAGCAATTGTAGGCCACTTGAGTTTGAGCTCTTGTCATACTGAACCAGGTGATTTCAGAGGGCTTAATAGAGCAAAAATTATACTGATAACTATTGGATCTTCTCTTCTCTGCATATTCATGATCCTTGTGTCCAGCTATATGATTGCAAGGGGCAGAAAAGTAGAAGAGCTCGGATACGAGTTCTTTCTACGAGTTTATCCAATATCACTGAAGGATGTGATGAAAGCCACAGATGATCTAAATGAGAAATTTATTGTTGGCAGAGGAGCACATGGAACGGTGTACAAGGCACAATTCAGCACTAATCATGTAGTTGCTGTGAAGAAGCTTGTCTTTTCAGGCCGTAGAGGAGCAAACATAAGCATGCGGAGGGAAATTCAGACAGTCGGAACAATCAAGCACCGGAATCTGGTCCGGTTACTAGACTTCTGGTTTCAAAAGGATTACGGATTGATCATGTATGAATACATGCCAAATGGGAGCCTTCACGATGTTCTGCATGAGATAAGTCCTGCCCCACATATCATGTGGGATGTGCGTTATAGGATAGCACTGGGAACTGCTGAAGGGCTTGCGTACCTTCAAGATGACTGCAATCCTGCCATTGTTCACCAGGACATCAAACCGAAGAACATACTACTGGACTCAGATATGGAACCTCACATCTCTGATTTTGGCATTGCAAAGCTCATGGATAACTCCCCTGCTTCCATTCGTACCATCACAGTTATAGGCACTGTGGGATATATTGCACCAGGTACGACATTTACTAGTAACTTCCCTGTTATATGTATCACTCCTAGTATGAAATACGTGTGCTGGACATTTAGAGATTTAACATGTTTGTGTACAGAGATTGCATTTACAATGGCAAAGAACAAGTTAACGGATGTATACAGCTATGGGGTGGTTCTACTTGAACTGATAACTAGAAAGAAGGTCATGGATCCTTCAATTCCTGGGGAGATGAACATAGTGAGATGGGCGCACACCACCTGGAGCAGGAATAAAAAAATACATGGCATCATGGATGAAGGCCTTCGGGAAGAGTCTATGATTCCAGCAATTAAAAAAGAGATGAAGAAAGTATTTAAAATTGCCTTGCAGTGTACTGAAAAGGATCCGAGAAAGAGACCAACAATGAGAAATGTGGTTAAGCAGCTAAAGGATGCAAAACCACGTGAGTGATCTTGCAGAGATCAAAAATCATAGTTGTGAAAATTTTATAGCTTATACAGACATGTAGAGGGAGAAGCCAACAGATGCCAATTGTTAGTACGTTTTATAATAGGTTTTGTGCTTCTGTAGATGGCACTGGTCTTTGAAAATGTACCTTTCTTTTCAACACAATAAAAACTGCATTCACACAAACTTTTTAAAGTACTGTGTTGGGATGTTTGGATATTTAAAAAGTAAATTATTATTATTCAGTCTCAATTTTAAAATCCTAATTCGTCAGAGAAAATGAAGTTAAGTCTGTAACTTGTAGAATTTTAGCATACGATTAGAAAACACATATATTGAAGTTGTGTAGTTGTTCATTTTTCTGATTATGTTATGTCGATCTCTACGAGTCACTAAAATATTGATTATAGAATCTAAAGACTAAATATAACTCAAGTTGGAAGTTTTTGTATTTATACTCGTAAAGATTTTGTACTGTTGTCGAGACTCGATACTCTAATTTATTGGGATTGCAAACTGCCATCTCAGCAGTGAGATGTCTGACAAAGAGGTTGTTAACTATACCTGATATTCAACGAGAGATGATACTCATCTCCATAAACTAGATTCCAAAGGACACTAACTAATAGCAATGGGGAAAAAAAAAAATTTGGGTAATCTTATTCAGCCCCAAATTTTTTGTTTTAAACCCCAACAAAAATAAATCAATTTCCTACATGGGTCCATTGATATCTTGTTATATGAACCCCATGTCATTTTTCTCATTTTTACTAGTTAGATCCCAATGCCAACACCTCCAACCTGCACCTCTCCAAAAAAAACCCAAAACCCCAAATGAGCAAAGTGTAAGGAGTAAAAAGCTCTTCGCACTCTAAAGGTGAAAGCTCATCCACTCTAAGTAGTGAAAAGCTCTCACTAGATGATGAATGATAAGATTGAAGCTTTTGAAATTAAAATTTTATCAAAGAGAGGTGGAAGAAGACAAGCTTTGAAGAATTTTTGTGATTTTGAATTTGCAACCCTTGAAGTTTTAGTAGGGTGGTGTTGAAGAAGATGATCCATTTTCAAGTCAAAAAAAAAAATGCACGTATGATGGAAGTGCCAAACAGTGAGATGCTCCATTTTGAATACATCTGACAACAAAACCTACTTAGTTTTGCAAATTTCCGATATTGGAGTGGTTAAATCGTGCATATCAGCAGTCACTAAATCGTGATGGGTTTTCTTGGTAGTACACAAGTCCTATCACGATGTTGTGGTTTACAATTTTTAGATGTGATAGAGAATGTAGTTTGTCCCCTCGTGAGAAGGTTGTGAATTAATGTACAAACAAAATGGTAATTCGAAAGAAAAGATGTCGTAATAAGCCTTCAAAAGAGAGTGGTTGCCTATTCACATTGAGATGTCTCAAGCAGGATGATGTGTCATGGGTTGTTAATGTCATTCGTGCATGCACCCAAGTTTAGTTGGTGACTTATTGACATTACTGAAGCCTAAAATGGATCTGTGGGCAATGAAGGTTTCAAGAAAGAATGAAAGATCACTTCAATTTTTCAGTTATGTATTTTTGATATATACGACATGGGTGGGTATACTTTTTGTATTACTTAATATGTTATATTTTGTACATTTGGTAGTATATGGATTGTATACTTTTGGTATTACTTAGTGAGTATATTTTTTGAACGACTTACTAACATTGTGACTGCACAAAAAGATATAAATATTTACAATGTCAACGCTGTAATCTTCTTCAGAGATTTCCAACAAATGTCTAACAGGATCTTGGTCATAGAGAAACTTCAAGAATGTAATAACTAATAACAAGTTCACTGTCATTGCAGTGACAATAATCAGATATCTTATAGTATAAATAAAAAAACTCTAATTAATGAACAGAGCATGGAAGACAATTTTGACACTCTAACCTATTGAAAGGAGGAAGTTGATCGCTTGGATCAGTATTCAGCAGCTTTATGCATTTTGAAAGCCAAGCAAAGAAATTCTGAAACTGAAAAAAGAGAAATTCCATATCAGAAAAAAAAAAAAAAAAAAAATGTATATACATAGTAGTCTCCAGATATGAAGAATATAACATAAACATTTTTTTTTTAAATTCACATCAAACATATTTTCAGGTGCAATTTGAACATAAACAAGTCACTATATAACACAGGCAGAAAGAATATGAGATGTTTTGGAAATAATTTCTAGTACATAGTAATAAAACATTGTCACTAAGTAAGAACGCTTCCAAAATCAAATTAGAGCTGAAAACCCACGAATAAGTAATGTAAATTAAATAAAACAAAATTACAAATTGGGAGTTAAATCACCATAATCAACAAAAGACAACCACAAGAGCTGAAATCATTATGAATGCTAAACAGTTTTGCATGATCCAGAGAGAGAGAGATATCAATCAATGTTTTTTAAGAACATAGGAGATTTACGCCTAAAATGTGTATGCCAAGGCTTAAATATATCTGAAGGGCTATGCCTTAATAGCAAAGGACACCTTACATGCTTCAGCATTGAAGCGCACCTTAGTTGCATATTGTTTTAGTTGCCTAGCAGCAAAAGTTGTGTTTTAAAACTCTAGAAGGCAAACTAAAGGTTTGATATAAGAAGTATTCCAAATTTACACCATTTCCAGAATTTTATTACATTTTTTTAGTAAGTCGTGCATAAAGGCTCCAATGCCTCACTTCATTCCTTAACGTTTAAAGCATTTGTATCAATTATCAAGTTTTTTTAGTTTTATTGTTAATACTATGAACATACAAATCATTCACTATTTTGGCACGTCATATAAATACGTATATAACTACCGATACAAATTACATTTTATATTTTCAAAATCACTAGAGTTAAGCCCTGCATTATAAAATAATAATAATAATAATAATAATAATAATAATAATAATAATAATAATAATAATAATAATAATAATAATAATAATAATAATAATAATAATAATAATGATGATGATGATGATGATGATGATAACAATAATAATATAATAACAATAATATTAACAACAACAACAACAACAACAACAACAACAACAATAATAATAATAATAATAAATGTTTATATTCATACTTCGAACTTTGAACCGAGGCAGACAATAACTACCATTATTAATTACCAATTCATTCAATCAGTCACCATACAAATAGTAACTTCAACTTCAAACATCAAAACTCAGACTACATCACAAACAACCAGAATCAAATTTAGCAAATAAGCTAGGAAGAACAGGACATGTACACAAAGACATGAGAAATCTTATAATATATATATATATGGCTCATACACGTGAATAACGAAATACTTATTATCCATCTATCATATATTCATGGTTTTATTCCTAAACCCTTTCATCATTCAATAAACAAATATACATTAATAAACCAAATTATTTGAATGAGAAAATAAGTATATAAAACAACAAATCATATGTCATATTATAGATGTTCATTAATTATTACATTCTTAAATGCATGAATGTAAGAAACTATGTCAGTGGTACCTAGTTTATCGTTGGTTTTGTTTCAAGAAAATGATTTTGGGAAGTGCCCTAGGACTGCCCAAGGCATGCCAACATAATAACACGTGGGCAGCCCACATGTGTCCAATGAGTGTCATGTTGACACGGTGTCTATCCTGGACAGAGCATCCCAAAAGGAGTGTTTGTGCTTGCTAGATGCAGAAGATGAGGCATGCACCATGTGAAGAATATCGCTAATTAATCAACTTGAAAAGTAAGGTTCCCACCAGAATACCTGATTGATCACGATTGTCAGGATCCTGAAAAATCGTTCAATTTGTACAAGCAAAATACCAGCTCTTTCTGTTGCATTATCAATAAGCTTCTCATCAAGCCCAATTCCTCGAAAGTGAGCTCACCATCTTGATAGGTATCTTAGTTCTCCAATTCGAAATTCAATCATTTCTGCTGCTGCTGCACGTCCCAATCATTAAAATCATTTGTAGGTGTGAATATACTGATTTAAGAAACACTTGAACTAAACAGCGCTAAACAGTAAACAGAGAGAAGTTAGAGCACTAATCAAACATAGTGAAAAGGCATGAACAGCCTTTCTGTAAGTAAGATTACCATAGTAATCAGGTCAAGTTGCATTGGCCTGGAATGAATCCAACATTACCACCAAAGTCAAAAATCAAGACATGAGAAACTCAAATCAGGAAGTAATGAATAGGAAAACAAAAATAAGAGAAATTAAAAATTTTAGTTCAAAAAACCTACTTGCCTTATCGTATAGATTGTGAGAGCGACTATGAAAAAAGAAAACCTTGCAAAACTGACTTTTAAGTCTAGAACACATTATCTGATATGCATTTAGATGCTCCGATACATTTCATATTGGGGCATATCATATGTTAGTGCATAGACACGCTGAGGAAGAGAATCAATATTAAGATATCTAAGGAGGCCTTACGAAACGGTGTGTATCATATTGCAGGTATCTAAATTTTTTAAGACTATCATCAGTTATATGGCTTCTAGTCGTCAAAGTAGCTGATATACTACATTAAGCTCCACTTATCTGAGCTGGTTATCATTCTAGGCACCAAGTATTGTACTTTTTGGTCAAAATCATCAAAGCAGTAGAATCTATTAATCCAATACCTATTAATTATTTGGTCTGTTCATAGTAATCAAAATTTGTTTATTATGCATTTCCAAATATGTGCATTTGAAGATCTAGTGACTGGTAGGGGTGTTAATTGGTTACTGAAAACTGACCGAACCGGCCCGAAACATAATCGAAAAAAGCCCGAACCGAGAAAAACCGAAACCGAACATTAGAAAACTGAAGTTCGGTTTGGTTTCGGTTTTTTTTTTCACACATTCGAAACAACCGAACCGAACCCTTCCCCTTCTCTTGTTTTTAATCCCCTAACCCTCTCTCTCTTATTTAATCCCCAACCAACCACTCTTATTTAAATTCTCATCCCATTCCAATGCACCCCACGTCCCCACCCTCTCGCTTAACTCCCCACTTTCTCATTTTCTTAATGCCCCATTCAAAGAAAGAGTTGAAAAAACCTACCTTCTCTATCTTATTTAAGCCACACCCACCTCTCCCCACCTACCCAACTTATCTTTCTTTATTAATGTCTTCTTTCTCTTTTTTAACTTTCTTTCTCTTTCTTTCTATCCAACCACTTGCAAGTTGAGGAGGAGAGACAGAGTTTGACTCAATCTTGTTGAAGAAAACTAAATTTTTTACTTGCTTGCTTGCTTGCAGCAAAGATGAGCGATGGCGACAACTTCAACACATCTGATTTGATAAAAAAACCTTCTTGCGAAATGAAATTACGAGACTGGTGGAATCGTCATAGAAAGTTTCGATCTTGTTCAGATCATCACATGGGTGTGGTGGAAATAGATTAAGATGCAAACAATGCAGTTATGGTTATAATTTTTTGTATGATGTTATAGTATTGTGTATATGAGAGACATGGCAAATTTTTTTTAATCTTATGGAATTATCAAGGGAAATAGGCAAGAAAAAATTGAAAGAATTCTCTATAGATGAATAGTCGGAGCCTTGAAACTCTCTGTGTTCATCTAGCATTTGTTTTCCCTTTACTACTTCTCCTTCTCTCTCTCTTTTATTTTATTTGTACTCTCTCTGTCTCTGTGTTTTCCTCATTTGCAAACCAAGCTTCATTTACTTCTTTCCATTCTTTGTAGCTTTGATTTATTCCTTTTGTGCTAGAGCCAACTCAGTTGTATGTAGCAGCAGAAAATAAATAAAAAAGAATAAAAAGGAAAAATAACCGAACTCAAACCGAACCGATCGGTTCGGTTCGGGTTTGGTTATTCATTTGATAAATGTGCAAACCGAACCGAGAACCGAATTCTTGATTTGGTTTTGATCCAACTTTGAACCGACCAAACCGATTAACACCCCTAGTGACCAGAGCAAAAAAACAATTCACTGTCTCAAAAAACCTACACAAACTCCATAATGGTTTTTTATTCTATATTCATTAATTTCAAATGGGCTCATCTTAAATACGAAGCATAAACACACTTGTTATACTCAAAAAAAATGCACAAGTGTTTAATTTGTTAATCTAAAACTAGAATGCGTAAATTAAGTTACTAGATAACATGAGCTGCATGATAATGGAACCACTAGTTTTTAGAATAGTGGTCATTGTGAACAGTAAATGGCAATTGAAGGCAGAGCTTTATTTTTCCATTATTGTTCAGTTATCACATTTTTGCACGATTTTAACCAGTTATTAATAATACAGGATGGCTAACAATACCCCTTCAGCAAGAGAATTCACAAGAAACTGATGAATTGCTGGACTAATACGAGCTCCACCCAAAAGGCTTAGAAACTCCTCCTGAGGACATGAATCCAACCCTACACGACAATAGAGTAAACATAAGGGGAAGATCAAATTATAAAAAGCTAAATATGTTTCGAGGGATATGCTAAAAGCCTAAAAGTAAACTATAATGTGAGTACTTAATTGTAAGGAATAAAACCAAACCATTGTCAACAATCAGAGATGCTAGAGAATCAAATTTCTCATGAAATACATGCATGGCATCTGACCATTGTTTAGACATAACTGTCAGTGAAGCCCTGACAACCTCAATTAAATCTTCAATGTTTGAAGCTTGTTGAGCCACTTGATGGAGTTCATTTTTCCTACAACAACAAAACCTCAACCGGTAAATGCCTTATACAATGTCAAAACATTGCTGATACTTAAAATACAATATATAAACTACTTTTTTAATTGTTCCGCTGACCCCAGTGGATCAAATAATAAAGATTAGCATCTGATCTTGCTCATACTAAAGTTCGGGTCTGAATGGTTTAGGTCATTTTTTTTAATCCTCTGTTCATACCAGAAATATTCAACTCATGAAACTAGTGGATCAGAATCATTCATAGGTCAGACCATACCACTATGGTATTTCTTTTATTGATTCAAAAGTTTTGCATTTGATCTCTCTGATTTGAGCAACTCAGATTTAGAATTCAAAATAAGGAGAGATTTAATCTTACAAAGTGTAAAGGCTTAAAATTTTTAAAATTGTACTCCTTGTGATCTCTTATATAAAATATTAGAATCTATTAAAACTTTATGAGGTGATCTTTCCAAATAGATTCACGTACATAAGATCAGTCACTTCCGAAAATATTAGTCTCATCGAGTGGTGAAAATCGACAATCCAATAACTCTTCATGTAATGAACCACTTTTTACCAGGAATAAAAAAATCAGAGCGCGCTGAATTCTTGTCTGAGCACTATAGATGGCGAAGAGATCTTCCTCACAGAACAAATGTGTAGACAGAAACTTCTAGATATGGAAAAGAAGCTTTAGCGAGAAAATTATTACAACACGAGGTTTGGATCTCCTAATGGATGAGTTATGAAGCTAGATATATCAGAATGTGCTCATTTTGGTGGTTATGACCCCATATCAATAAGAAATATTTTTTGTGATGGCAATCTCCCCACCATGAAGATTGCATGAACTAAAACTTAATTTATTTAGCCACTGCAAATGTTAAGATAATTTTTTTTTAAATGGAGAGCCAAAATGGTATCATTATTAAACCTTGCTATATCATCTCTGCTACCCAGAAAAACTTTTGGGGCATGGAAGGCATTTCTCAGCTGTCACCCACTCACAAATGGTAGATCAATGGTCCAGATTATAACATCTCTATCATATGCATCTCTAAATGGTGGAGATTATAACAGAAAAAAGGGTTTAGATTAAAACATGGCTATGAACAAAAACAACCAATGGTAAAGATTAAAACATTGTGAAACTAACTGTACAGATTAAGCCTCTTTCTTTTCTCTATCGTTTTGGATTTGTAATCAAAGGATGCAACTACTCTCACCCCAACCAACAAGTCGCTCGAAAATCTCTCATAGTCTCACTCATACAAAATTACAGATTCAAGTGATCTCTTCAACAATCAGCAATTCGAGTAATTTTTTCTCCTCTATGCGATGGCGATGCTCTCCACTTCTCCAAAACAAGGGAATCTACAAACGATGCATCTCTCTCCCCTGCCGAAGGTTTCAAAACTTTTCTCAATCTATTCTTCACAAGCCCTTCTTTCTCTCTTTCTAAACCCACCAATCAAGTTCAGATGACTACTTGGTGGAGAACATCAAGGACATGGAAGAGTTCTACAACAAGTAAGGGTTCAAAAAATTTATGAGGTAGGTTTCTGCTCTCTTTGGTTTTATTTCTGATTTTGCGTTACAATCGCTTTGGTTTAATTTGGACTGCCAGTAATGTTAGAAATGTTACAGTTGGTGAGAAGCATAACCTCCCGCAGAACTGATGAATTTCAAATGGGAATCATTCCATATCGACCAAGTGCACACACACACACACACATATTTTCTGTCTCTTCTTTCAATTGGTTGCATTTATATTTTCATTGTTAAGGTTCATCAATAGGTCAGAGAAAGAAAACAAGTTAAAACTCACAATAGTTTGTCTTTTGAGCAATGGGATACGATCATACGAATGAAGTCCATGCAATGAGGTTTATCTCTATGACTAAAATCACAAGAATAAAGGTAATGGTTATCTAGAATATTTTGCTTTTAATCCTCCAATATCCTTCTTACTTGGAGGGCCACATGTTATTTTAAATAGTTTAACACTTTATATGAGTTTAATGATGTCACTATGGAGGAGGGAAATATATGAAATAAGGTGGTATTTGAGGTGAATGAAAAATGGGTTATTATGCTTTCCTTTGATGATAGGAGGGCAGGGACAGTTCGGTTAGTAGTTTGTAGGTGACTACAGAAAAATTCCCATTTTGAAATGAACACCTTGAGATGCAAAGGATGAGTGAACTATGTAGTTTGGTTCATTTCCAAATTTTGGGTAGAGCAGTACAGGAAAGAGGAAGTTCCCATATGAAATTTGGCTAGAAGGTTTGAGAGAGGAAGTTTGCAAAAGTGAAGAATGTAGTATTTCTACATAAAAATACACAATAGTACTATAGTAGTTGAGAGCTGAGGAGAGAGCCATGAAAAGTATGATACTATAGTCAAATTTAAGTTTCTCAAGAGCTTTTGTAATGTCGCCAAGTAAACCAAATATTTTGTGTCACGGAGGAAAAAAAAAAAAAAAAACCAACCTATCTTTTAGCTAAGGTTTATGCAAACCTAATTGGAAGTTTAGAAGACAAGTTATCATAATTGGAACTAAGAATAGGCATGAAGGAACGAAAATATGACAAGTCTTCAAACAACAAGAATTACAGGGAAACAAAACACATATCAGATAATTAGATAACTTCCTTGGATTGACGATGGTGTACAATTGATTGGTGTCAGTCAATTAACTAATAGCATCTCCTTGCAATTTAGGAATTTGCATTAGATACGCGATACATCTAATGAGATGTGAAATTCTTTTCGCCAATACCATTTTGTAGAAAGGCATAAACAAAAGTTTGGAGAATAATATCATGGTTAGTGCAAAAGGATCACAATGTTCTATCTATGGTGTGCCCAATCGCAGTATATGACAGAAAATTTTGAACAATGACATGGGAATAGAGGAATGCGTTATAAAACTCTTAACCATGTAAAAGGTTTTGAGCAAATAAAGTAGTTCAGTTTAATCTTAAAAGTAAAATGTTGTATCATTTAGGGAAGTTGGAAAAGATAGTAAGGAAAGAAACATTAAAAAAAAATACAAATACAAACATGATCCCGTATGTCTTCGTTTAAAAATTATCCAAGGACGTGAGGAATATTCTAGACACGGCTACAAAATTAGAAAAAGTTGATAACAAGGCATAGAGTTAATGCCAGTTGAATTAAGTGGAGGTTCAGTCTGGGCTATCATGCAGAAGATGTAAATCAATGTAACCACAAAAGCAGAGCTCAAAAACTCAAACCATAAGTTACATTGGCATGGAACTGTCAAGCCCAAGACAACTAGTTTCAGACTCGATCTCATTTGACATTACCAAGTATTTATATTGCACTTTCCAAATCAAACCAAGCAGTTCAAAACAACCAATCAAATTGCCAACATAAAACAGTTAAATGTATCCACTGAAACTCCTTCCGGATTTATATGCTAGTCTAACCTGACCATTTCTTGGATTAACAACCCTGTAGATTTAGGTTGAGGTGGTTGGAGAAAGTTGAAAACAGTAGAATAAATAAAACCAATTCCCAAAGCATATATAAAAATCTCCAAAACTACTCTGATAGATAATTATTAGAAAATAAACAAATCAAAATTATACAATAAGGTAAGGTAACTTTCCATAGAAGAGATAAATCAGTAAACTATCCTCTAAGACAATATCGCCACTACAACATGCATCCATACAAACATACACAATTCGTGAAAAGATGTAGTAAATTCTGAGGAAAGCAAACATGTAACTAACAAAAATTACCTTGAATAATGAAGCATTTGATAGTTCGTAGGTGGATTGTTTGTACAAAAGTGGACTGGAAGAGGACTTTTGTATATTCTGGTACATGATCCACAAGCCCATAATGGAAAAAAAGGAAAACAGCCATAGTCATTTTTTAATATAAAAATAAGACCAGTTTAAAAGAAAAGGTAATGAGCAGATTAAATGATACATATACAGATACACGATACATTGATACCCCACACCGCAGCTGTACCCCAAAAATGGTAACAACCATTTCTAGTGTTTTCTACATTAGCAAATGCAAGGAATACCATGAGGAGTAAATGATGATAAGCAATAAAGGCATAAATATAGTGCAGGAAATAACTGACACTATGAACTGAATCCAACTAGGAGAGGAACTGTGAACTCAAGCTGATTCCACCAAATTGAGGTTCAGAAGTGGAGTTAGTGACTCCCTGTAAGAAAAGTGTTCTTTAAAATACTTAATGAGAAAAAGGTAGCATGTAACTTAAGAGGCATGTGTATGTTATAGTGTAGCAAATTAGAATCAAGGATTTTGTAGTATTGAATTTATATCTTTAATTTATTAGGACACATTTTATTAGGCTTGTTATTAGGCTGGTCACCTATTGTTAATAACACCTTTGAGGCCAAACAAAAGGAGTTCAGCTGTTATTTTTGTGTTTAGAACTGAAATGTTTCTTCTCCCAGATAAAAGAGAGAGATCAGGGCTAACTTGATTTTCTGCAAAATCAAACAATATTTGAGTAAGGACAGTTCTACAGTTCGTTTCCATTTTTAATCTAGCATTTTTATACCAATTGAAGTTATAATACCTCCCAACGACATGCATACTGCATCATTATTAATCATGCATCAAAAGGAAATATGTTACCAACATAAATCACTGAGGAGACAGTAACAAGTGATCATAAACCAGAATCAGACTG